>CM077309.1:46077500-48577500 GCA_039655065.1 Glossophaga mutica
GCTACACCAGCCAGGGCACAACAAAATAATTTAAATAAATAAAAAACATACTAATGTAATTAAAGGATATAATCCTTTACCTTTGTTCTTTTCCTTTTTTGTGTGTATATCTATAATATATGTAATATGTATTATACATATATGTGTATGTATTTTTTAAACCATCATGTATGTATAAGTTCAATCAAGGAATGTTTTATGGTCTGCTTTTTTTCTGGTCATTAGTAATTTTGCTTAAAATTCTTATCCTCTCATAACAAGGAGAGGGAATATTTAAAAATTATCTGTTCTGTTTGCCAAATTTATTATGCATACCACCGACACATACAAAAGTGTGGTGATCTTCAGTTTCTTTAATGTGAAAAATGGCCTGTTCTTTCCCTTCCTTGGCAGAAGTAGATTGGTTAGAAGGGAAAATGAGTTCTCAGTTCAATTCCCAATTTTGTCACTGAGTATGTAATCTCTAGGAATTCACTTAATCTTGTTGATCCTTTATTTATTCATGTTTAATATTAATATAACACAACTCCCACAGGGTGTTGTGCTCCCGTGTATAATACCCGTGTTTTTGGACCAGACGTTCAGGAAAAAAATCTTTTGTTTTAATTTTTTAATTTAATTTATTTATGTATTTAGATACTTGGTTTTTGTATTATAAAGAAATGTATAAAATTTTTGTATTATAAAATAATTTTAAAGGAGTTACACTTTTAATGTATAAGCATAAATAAAAGAATTAAAAACATTTATATAGATACAGAATGAGTACTACCCATGTATAATGTACACCCTTATTTCTCTCTCAAAAATTTGGGCAAGAAAGTGCTCATTATACATGGTAAAATGTGGTGTAACTAATTAGTGATATCAGAGTAGACTGAAATCCTTTGAGGAAATGCTGGAAAACAAAGCATTACCTTTACTTACATCTATCCAAATCTCCTGTGTTTCCCTAACAAAACTTATTTTGTTGGGTTCTTTGATAGAGTCAAAATTTGGCAAAAAACCTAAAGAACCTCTATGTATGACATACCAAAAGTGTTAGTTCCCCAACTTGCTGCATCAAATATTTCTGTATTCAGTTTCACTCAGCATAATTGTAAAATAGCATTCATAACTCATTGAGCTCCCTCACAAAGGGAGTTAGAAACAATAACAACAAAGATACAGAAAAAATCTGGAGACCATGACATGTAGAGAACAGTGGAAGGAACTAGAGTTAGTTAGATCTAGATAGAAGTCAGGTACAGGGTTTGATTTTCTTTGTTTTTCTTTGCTGGTTTTGGCATGAGTCAAGTGTAAGTGGTGCAGTCCTGGAATAGCTACTTTCTGCTTGCTTCCCTCCTCTGAATTGGAATGAAGATAATAGTGGGCTTCCTAGGCCAGCTTTGCAATACTGTTTGAGGAGATAGTTTGGAAAACCTTGCCTACAGCCTATTCCACTTGCCTTTATAATTTTGTCAGTATCCAATTCTGTTTAAAATTTTTTTCATTGAATGTAGCAAGGGTGGATTCTATTAGATGCAACTAAATATAACACTCAACAAATGCAAGCGTCAGCAGCTGTTACTCCAATTATCACTACTATTAATTTACAGAAAGGCAGATTTTAGCTATACATAAGGAAGAAATTTCAAACAACTAAATTAAAATGAAATGGGCTAACTATGAAGACCATGAATTAACTCTCTTTAGAGGTTTCAAAGCCATAGAGGCATCAAGTGATATAAAAGAGATTCCCTATAATGTATGATGACTTTTGCTGTGACCCCCTGAAATTGTTTCCAATGCTGAGATTTAGTAATTCTATTTTTAAAAGGTGCTGCTAGTGAAGCCCATGGGAGCTGTGAGGGGTGTGAATTATTTTTATTCAAAGAGACAAAAAAAGTGAAAATGAATCCCTTCTTCCCCTTGCTCTTCCATCCCATTATCACACTTGCTAATGAGGGTTCTCCACCTGCAGTTAGCAGCTAGCACACCACTGGGCATGATGCCTGTTAGAGGAGCTAGAAAAATTACTTTTTTAACACTGACAAATCATCTTGTCTCCATCAGGATTTTGGTTAGTTCTCTAATTTGAAATTTAAAAAATTGGATTAAATCCCATCACAAATACTGTATTTTTAATTACTTACATTACATACTATGAGATATGTAATGTAATTTGAATGAATTTAATGATGTAATGATGAAATGAATTTAATTAATTTTTCATAAAACTTAATAGGTGCAATTATTTATGTAGTAAACAAAACTGACCCCCATCATTATACTAGAGTCAAAACTGTGAGAAAATATTAAAGGAAAAATAATCTAAAAATAACAAAATTCTAATTAAATGAATTTCCTTTAGTAACTGGAATTCCATCTCAAATCACCATGTTGGACAAAGAACCAAGTCCTTATAAAGACGCAACATATGCATGTTAGTTCCTGCAAATTACTGGAAATCCTCCATATCTCTCAACATGTGGCCCTGATAGGTATTTGGCATCTATGATAAATGCCCAGCAAGACTATCCATACATACTCTGAGATTCATAGTATTTAAATAAGGGTACAGTTACACTCACAATATCATATTTATTAAGCGTTGAGAACAAGAGACAATTTCTAGCTATTTTGAGAATACCATTTGTGATAGTTTATTGTGAAAAATGATGTGGGGTCTGGTCTCAGCAGCTCTCATCTGTGGCAACAAGTCCACCCAGAGCATCATCTTTGTTGGAAAGCCATGAACTTGTACACTTCAGCTGTACAGGTTCTCTTCTGGATGCTTAGTTCTGTTTCTCCAGAATTTTCACTAGAGCTCTAACCTATATTATCCTCTTTAATTCTCACTCTAGGATATTTGGGTCATGCTCATTAGAAATATCCAAACTTCTAATTACTCTGCCAAGGAACAGATGCACATTTTATTCTGCCTTGGAGATTCATCTGTCTTGTTAGAGTCAACACATCCTAGAGGGATCATTTTCTCCTTACCACAACCGTTCCGTATCTGTTAGAGGCACCATTGTTTAATAATTAACACAAAGAACTTAGAACTTGCCTCCCATGTAGTAAGCACCACCCCCGAAAAAAGTAAGCCATTTATTAATATCATCTGGTCCTCAGTCCTCCATTTTTTAAGTCTTTGAGTCATTTGGCTCCCGCTTCTACCTTATAACCATCAGTTGCCAGATGTTTCAGATTAGTTTTGTAAGTCTTCTACTCCCAATCTTCCTATACCCTTGAGTCAGAGCTATAATTATATTTCACTATTAAAAACAATCATAAAACTAATACACTCAAAATAGTCTGCTAGGTAGTGTTTATATATAATTTACATGTATGTATATATATATGTGTAAAAGATACTCCCAAGCACTTGGTCTATTGTTTTTACTCAAGGTTGTGCTCAGTTGCATGTAACAAACCCAGCTAAAGTGGTTTGAACCAAAAATGGACTTATTTTTTTCACATGACAAAAAGTTGGCAATACCAATACAGACCAATCTTACTAGTCAACAATGCCAACAATGATCAGGTTCTTTCTGAACCACTAACTTTAACATGTGGCTTTTCTACTCACCTGGAAGGGAAGACTATTCAACATCCAGGCATCATATTGGCCTTAAGCTTGAATGTATAAAGAAAAAGGAGGGGGAAAGGTGAAATGTATATGCCAACTGAGTTTGTTGTTGACTCTTTCTCATTTATCAGCAAACCAATAGCTTTTACAAAAGCCACTTTCAGTAGTCAACCACTTACAATTTTTTGGCTATAACTGCATCAAATATCCACCCCTACATGCAAGGAAGCCAAAAGATGAAGTATTCTAGCAGAAAAAAACTGCTGTCTTCCTCACCCTCAAAATGTGGTTCTGTTAAAAAGGCAAAACTGAAGAACTTATATTGTTTGGGCAACAAATAGAGCTTGCCACACTGTTAACTCATTTAATCCTCACAGCAATGCAATTAGGTGTGCACTCATATATCTGCATTTATCGAGTGACAAATGAAGGGTTAGAAAATTAAGCAACTTTTCCCACACCAAACAACTTTTCAGATAGGCATTAGTATATTCCCATTTTATAGATGAGGAAGTTGAGTTTTAGAAGATTTAATTAACTTGTCTAGAAATTAGGATTCAAGCCTGGCATTTCTGATTATAAAGTTACACAATAGTTCTGTTCTTAATACCTGGACAATAACTATGGTTTTCTTGTTTCCACTCTGTCTCCTTCCTATATCCTTAAAGTAGATAAATTCTAATATGTGCTTTCAATTGTCTTCAGTTTGATCATAAACCTACCATTACCCTTTCAGCAGATGCTTTTTGGGGTCCTATATTACAACTATAGGCTCACCCTAAATTCCAGCCATAGATGTGGCAGAAGGCTCCTGTGAATTCTGGCAGCACCCCACCTTAAACACCTGCCACTTGTCTCCACTTTTCATCCTCAGGACATTCTCCAAAATTGAAGACATTCACCCATTCTGTGCACATGATAAAATGGAGACATCCCTTGGAATAGCCATTAAACAATGGAAAAAGTGAATTAGTGGATAAATGCTCCAGCCTCTCTCCCTTTGAAGGGATAATTCTAAGACAATTTTACATGGTTCCTGTGGTGATGATGGAAATGTACCTTGAAGAAATTCAAGTACAAGGAGCATCACTGTCTGAAGGCCCCAGCTTCTGTGCTCTGATATCGTCTCTACGCTTACAATGAGGCCATGCTTTCCACAAGCAACTCCCATCCAGTGGCCTCATGCCTGTTTCTGGGAGTCATGGGAATCCTATGACAGACAACTTTGACTCTAGGACTTCCCAACTGCCTTGTTGAAATTTCTTCAGAGAATATGACAGTCTGGGATGTTCCACTCCCATCATTTTGTCTTACACACTTTTCCCATAATGAAATTACTGCATGTTTCATGTAATTTTGATGTCTCTTTCTTGGAGGACCCAGACTACCATGGCTACTGATTTCATCTCTATTGAGATTGATGTCGGACTGCTCACATCAGCAACCAGCTCCTTCATGCACCAGCTATTGGCTATCCTTCTTTTCTCATCTCACTTCCCTATTCCCTCGCTCCTGTTTCCTAGAATCACCTACCAAATAAATTCCTTTAAATCCCCAAGGTTCTACTTCTGAGGGGACCTAACCTAAAACAAACCTCCTGTTTATACAGAATGACATTACTAGCTAAACCTCTTGGATATACATTCAGAGTCTGCCACAACTTGTCCTGAAACTACTACTATTCCTTTTTTCCATTTGTCTCTCATCCTGGCATTCAATCAGCTTCTCTAGTCTCAATTTCCCTGTCCCCTCCCCCAGAAAATTATGCCTGCACCATTTTGAATACAGTGATTCCCGTCTTCATCACTCTCTGGTACCATGGTACAGTATCATTGCTCATCAGTATTCATTACCCGTCCCCCTTAAGGGAAGATTCTATTTCCCCACCTTTACAACTTTGCCATAACCATCTGATTTGCCTGACCAATAAAATGTAAAAGAAATGATAGGTATCACTTGTAGGTAGAAGCATGAAGAGCCATACTTGCTCCACTGTGCTCTCTTTTCTCTCTTTCACAAAGGCAAGTAATATTAATTGGATAGGAAATTTACATCATTTGGAGACCTAGTGTGAAAATGATGTAAAGCAGTCACACCTGAACCACAAGTGAGAAATAAGGGATTATTGTCATAAGCCACTGACATTGGGATCATTTATTACTAAAGCAAACTTAAGACTGCACTGAAAGATACATAATGCTCTATTAGAACTGGGTAGACCTTTACAGACTGACTGACCCACCTGTCTCCCACAGAGATGTGAAACATACTGCCTCAGGTTTTTTTTCTTTAATTTTCTAGGGTCCTTGAAGATGTTGTCTCCATTTGCAACCATCTTATTTCCTTCTGATAATGTACCCCTGCCATTAATGATATTAAATTGTGCTTCAAGTATATATTCTAAAAATCGGTGTCAAATGGGTTTTATCTTATTACATTTTATAGAAAACAACTTTATTCCAATTCTATGCAGGCCATAGACTTCTCAAAATGAAAGTAAATACTTCATTTTGGAAGTTATATCAGCATCTGGAAAAGTTTCTTTTGTATTTTACACTTTAGGAAGAATGTGATAGGAAAGGGTGACGTGTAGTCAGTGAAATAATTAAAGATTTAGATTTATTTCATAACTACAGTGACACATAAAATCATTTTAAAAGTAGGCAAATGTATGATTATAAAAATTGTTTCTCACATTCATACCTCAATTTTAAATACCAACTAAGCTATTACACTAGAAAAGTAAATACAAAACTAGATCAGAAAGCAAAAAATGCAGTATTATTTTTGTTACTTCTAACCAATGCATGTAATTTAACAAGCTAACACTAACCATTCATTGTTTCTGAGTATCATTTTAGATTTCCATTTTGTTCCTTATGTTTTATTTTAAGAGTAAAGTGCCAAGAAAAGCAGAATGTATTTTTTCACTGTGTTTAACTGCCAAAATAAAACCATAAGTACTTTTAAATATGAATGTATAGATGACTCATGTGCCAAGTATGTGGATGTTTTAACCTACCCTCTCCTTAAGAAAAGGTAGCCCTATGAAACTGAATCTATATATATTGGGTCAAAGTCAATCAGTACTCATTGTAATAAATATTCTCATGTACTTTGATTCATTCAGTTTCTTATTAGTCATAAGCTAGTTCTTTTCCCTGATGATGCCTGAGCGCCATCTATTAGAGTTTTGTCACATTTTCAATAAAGGCATTACAATTCACAGCAAAGATTTTGCTCATAGACTAAGAAACAAACTGTCAGCAAGAAATATTATAATAAAAAACAACTCCTGTGCTTATGGCAATTTTGAGTTTATTTTTTAAAAGTGTTGACTTATTGATAGTCAACACTAATCAGGTTCTTAGTGTATGTAAAGTACCAGAACAGGATTATTGGAATATATAAAACTACATTGAAAGTTGATAGTCTAACCAATGGGACACACATGTCAAATTAATACGAGAAATACATAATAACATATGGTAGTTTTATATACACATATGTATATACATACACACATGTATGCATGCATATGTGGGACTATATGTGTATAATATGTATTTATGTATGTATATATAACCTCTTGACATACGAAAAATTTACTGTTTGAAATAATAGTCATTCAATCAGTTCCCTGTATACTGTTGTCCTCTCTGGTATCTAACAGAGTTCTTGACATATAGAAGACACTCAATGAATTTTTATTTAAAAATAAGTTGATGATATTTGTCTTTCGCTGCCTGGCTTACTTTGCTTAGCATGATGCTCTCAAGTTCCATCCATGCTGTTGCAAAGGGTATGATCTCACCTTTAACAGGAAGCTAATCAACAAAACAAACAAACAAGCATAATATAACCAAAGACATGGAAATTGAGAACAGGCTGAAAGTCACCAGAGGGGAGAGGGGAGGGAATTTCAGGGGAAAAGGGGAAGGATTTACAGGAACAAGTATAAAGGACACATGGACAAAAACTATGGGGGGGGGGTGGGTTCGGGTGAGAATAAAAGACAGAAAACTGTACAAGATCAACAATTAAAATAAAAATTAAAAAAAGATGATATAGATGACAATAAATAATTATTTATTAATAAACAAAATTATTTTTAAAGTCAATTATTAGACCTCAAAAATTAAAAACTGATTTTATAATTCTCTTAGCAAATTATACTTCCAAACTTTACTATATTTGACCACCTGTATTATTAGCCAGAAGTAGCTTACATGACTGTAGGTTATTTCTACAAATTAATTCCAACTCTAAGAAAAAGTATTTGTACCTTTCTAAGTGCAATTCCAAATATTCCAAAATGTTTCAAGCATCGGACTAAAGTGCTAGAATAAGTGTTTACAACTCTGATGTTATATTAAAGGCAATATACTCTCATTGGAATAAATTCTGAAATGTTCATTATTTGTTCACCTCATGAATTCTGATTGTTTGTTGCTTAGAATTGTCTAATTATTTGTACTGCCCAGCAATTGAAGGGGCTTCTTCACAATCTAATGTAAAATACCATAGATAAAATCTATGTATGTAACAAATTACTGAAAATATTATATCAGACAGAAAAAGGTCATTGATCATTTACAAAGTATTCTAACTAGAAACAAACACATGCCCTAGGTTCTGGAAATCAGATTTTACAGTTTATTCAGAATAAGAATCACCAAACTTCCTTGGCATAAACTCTAAAGAAAAGTTCAATGAAGGTAAAGGATTCCCACTACTAATGATGATTGGGTAGCTTATTGCATATCAGTTCTGTTAAGAACTGGAAAGTTTACCCTAAACAGTTTTTAAATGTGTTGATATTGGAGAGCCAGGAAAGCAACCAGTACTTGAGGACTTGGCATCACAGAGAGAGAAGGAAAGCTCTGATAGCCGGGTAGATCTGTGAGATTTTCTCCCTTTAAGGCATTTACCCATATGTAAGTGGCACAGAGCTGAGATCCTAACAAAGAGCAGTGGATAATGGTTTGAAAAGCTGAGCGGAGCTCTCTGGAGTTTCACATGGCTGGGGAAACAGAAATTGAAATTGAGGACCAACCATAAAGGGAGGAGTCTGTTGAGGATCTAGACTTTTAATTAGGACTCTAAAAAGGCTATTCCATAGGGGTAGGAGTGAACAAGAATTAGATTAGTTATCACAAAGACTGAAATTCCATTTCAAACAAACTTAATCCCAAACTGAATTAGATATTCTGTCCCTAGTTTAATCACCTACCAGAAAGCAGAATAAATGTTCCTTGGAAGAAAATATCAGCCAAAGTTTTAGATCATCACGATTTTTTACATACAATATCAAGCATTCAGCCAAATTTACCAGCCTTGCCAAGAGACAGGGCCAAGTAATAATAGAAAAAAAAAAGGGGGGGGGGAATAATACAAAAAAATCCTTAGGAGACCACAATATTGACTTTAAAATAATTACAATTAATATGTTTAGTAAAATAGATGGAGGATTTCACCAGAAAAGTAGAATTCATGAAGATTTATTGGAAGTTATAGAACATAAGCAAAATAATTAATATTATAATGAAACAAATACTTATATATAAAAACTTGTCAATAATCAGAAGACTTTATTAACTAAAATTTATTAATAAAAATATTTGTTCTGAATGAATATAAAAAAATAGAAAATAGAGAAATGAGTATGAGACCTGTGGGAAATAATAAAAATGTCTAACATAAAGGCAAGAAAAGTCCCAAAATGAGTGAAAAAAGAGAATGGTATGAACAATATTTGAAAATTTTCCCAAGCTTATGAAAGATATCAAGTTAAATATTCAAGTGGCTATACAAACCTCACACAGAATTTTTAAAAAGTTAAATAAACACAGCTATGTATATTATAATTCAAATCACTGAAAAATATAAATTAGGGGTATGCAAACTATTTCTATAAAAGGCCAGATAGAAAATACTTGGGGTGTTGAGGACCATACTCTCCCTGTTGCAACTATTCAACTCTGCCATAAGCAGCCATAAATAGCACATAAACAAAAGGAAATGGTTATGTTCCAGTAAAACAGGCAGTGGGCCAGATTTGGTCCATTGCCATAATTTGTTACAAAGAGAAAATTTTAAAAGCAGCCAGAGAAAAGAAAACATCACTTTCAACTGAGCAACAGGACTGATAGTTGAATTCTCAGAAGTGATGAAAGCTAGAAGAAAATAAAATTGCATTTTAATTTGCTGAAAGAATATAAATTCCAAACTTCCAATTCAATCATAAAGATTGCAGAATATCTCTTAAAAATAAAAGCAACATAAAGATATTTCCAGGAAAACAAAAACTATTTGTCAACAGATAAATCTCACTCTAAGAAATACTAAAAACAATACTTCAGACAGAAGTAAAATCATCTCAGATAGAAGTATAGAAACAAAGGAAGAAATAAAAGTTACTGAATAAGATAAATATGTTGCTAAATCTAAATGGATTCTTATTTTAATAATCAATATTAAATAATCCTTATATCGATTAAACTATGTGTAGAGTTAAAATACAAGACAAAAATAACCCATGGAACAAGATTAATTAAATAAAATTAAAGAGTCCAAACATGTGAGAATTATCTGGGAAGTGGTAACACTCTTATTATATTTTGGTTTTTGTTTGTTTGTTTTTGTTTTTTAATTATTTTTATTGATGTTCAAGTACAGTTGTCTCCATTTCCCCCTCTAACCTCCCCACCCCAGCCATCCCCACCTCCCACCTTCAATCATACCCCACTTTGGCTTTGTCCGTGGGTCTTTTATACATGTTCCTTGACAGCCCTTTACCCCCTCCAACCTCCCCTCTGTTATTGTCAGTTTGTTCTCGATTTCAACATCTCTGGTTATATTTTGCTTGCTGGTTTGTTTTGTTGATTAGGTTACACTTATAGGTGAGATCAAAACCCAGAATCATCAGAAAATCAAGCCATATGGAAGTCGAACATCCAAGGAATTAAAGAACCCGTATTCATCCAGACAGGTAGGAGGAGTGGAGATACAGAGACATGAAATGGGCAGCCCCACACCCATGTATGGGGGATAAAAATCAGGAAGGGTACCTCAGGAGCAAAGGATCCAAGCCGCACACCAGATCACTCATCCCAGGGTTCCACTGCAAGGAAGATAAGTCCCCATAACTTCTGGCTGTAAAAACTAGTGGGGGTTGGAGTGGCAGAGGAAAATGCTGCATTCTCAGGAGTCTCCTCCTAAAGGACCCACAACAGACTTAGGACTTACACAGTCTCACTCTCTCTGGCTTCAGCATCAGGTCAGCAGCTGGAAGAGCACCAGTGGCATATGGGGAGAAACTCAAGTGTCTGGCATCAGAGCTAGTACCTGAAGACAGCTTCCTCCTGGACAAAACTCCAGAGGCAAGCAGCAGCATTGTCCCCCTTTTGGAGCACTCTATCACACAGAGACACAGAGCAGTGACACCATATCGGAGACTCCATCAACCCTATTCATATGAGTCACCCCACCCTAGCAATTACCTAAGGCTCTACCCCATACAACCTATTAGTGCACTTTTCAATAATAAGCCATGCTACTAAGACAGGAAGTCAAAGCAGCTCTATCTAATAAATAGAAACAAACACAGGAAGGCTATCAAAATGAGGAAACAAAGAAATGTGGACCAAATGAAAGAATAGAACAAAACTTCAGAAAAAAGAACTAAATGAAATGGAGATAAGCAATCTATCAGATGCAGAGTTCAAAACACTGGTTATTAGGATGCTCAAGGAACTCATTCGGTAATTCAACTGCATAAAAAGACCCAGGCAGGAGTAAAGTTTACACTAAGTAAAATAAAGAAAAAGTTATAGGGAACCAACAGTGAAGTGGATGAAGCCAAGTATCAAGTCAATGACTTGGAAAATAAGGAAGAAAAAACATTCAATCAGAACAAGAAGAAAAGAGAATCAAAAAAAAAAAAAAAAAAGAGGATAGGCTAAGAAACTTCTGGGACATCAACAAACATACCAACATTCAAACCATAGGGGTTCCAGAAGGAGAAGAGAAACAGCAAGAAATTGAAAACTTATTTGAAAAAACAATGAAAGAAAACTTCCCTAATTTGGTGAAGGAAATAGACATAGAAGTGCAGGAAGCACAGAGTCCCAAACAAGTTGGACCCAAAGAGGAACACACCAAGACACATCATAATTAAAATGCCAAAGGTTAAAGGTAAAGAAGAGAGAATCTTTTTTAATCAGTATTTTTTAATTGTTGATATTGTACAGTTTTCTGTCTTTTACCCTGCCCCCAGCCCACCACCCCAGCCCTCTCCACCTTCCTCCCATTTCCACCCCCCATAGTTTTTGTCCATGTGTCCTTTATACTTGTTGCTCTAAACCGTTCCCCCTTTCCCTTGAAATTCCCTCCCCTCCCCCTCTGGTCACTGTCGGACTGTTCTCAAATTCAGTGTCTTTGTTTATATTATGCTTGTTTGTTTGTTTTGTTGATTAGGTTCCTGTTAAAGGTGAGATCATATGGTATTTTTCTTTCACTGCCTGGCTTATTTCGCTTAGCATGATGCTCTCCAATTCCATCCATGACACCAATCAGAATGACACCAGTCAGAAGAGAGAATCTTAAAAGCAGCAAGAGAAAAGCAGACAATTACCTACAAATGAGTTCCCATAAGACTGTCAGCTGAAAGGACTGCCGAGAAGTATTCAAAGTGCTAAAAAGTAAGGACCTTCAACCTATATTAGTCTACCCAGCAAAGCTATCATTTAGAATGGAAGAGCATATAAATGGCTTCCCAGACAAGGTAAAGCTAAAGAAGTTCATCATCACCAAGCCCTTATTATATGAAATGTTAAAGGGATTTATTTATTAAAAAAAAAAATACCAAAACCATGAACATTAAAATGTCAATAAATTTACAACTATCAACAGTTGAATCTAAAACACAAACTAAACAAACAAGCAGAACAGTAACAGAATCATAGATATGGAGATCATTTGGAGAGTTATTAGTTGGGAGGTAGAAAGGAGAGAATGAGAGAAAAAATGTAGGGATTAAGAAGTACAAATTAGTAGGCACAGAATAGACAGGGGGATGTTAAGAACAGTATAGGAAATGGAGTAGCCAAAGAATTTGTATGTATGACCCATGGACATGAACCAAGGGGAGGGGGTTGCAGGAAGGAATGGGGAGTACAGGGGGAAAGGGGGAAGAGAAAAATTGGGACAACTATAACAGCATGGTCAATAAAATATTGTCTTAAAAAGGTGGTCTAGTTTCTTTTTTCTGCACATTTCTGTCCAATTTTCCCAACACTGTTTATTGAATGAACTACCTTTAGCCTATTGTATGTGCTTGCTCCCTCTGTTAAATATTAATTGACTATAAATGTGTGGATTTATTTCTGAGCTCTCTATTCTGTTCCATTGATCTATGTGTCTGTACCATGCTAGTACCATGCTGTTTTGATTACTATGGGCATATAGTATAATTTGATATTAGGTAGCATGATTCCTCCAACTTCGTTCTTCTTTCTCAGGATCACTGTTGCTATGTGGGGCTTAACTATCACATATTATACAACAATTAGCTTCAAAATGGATCATGAACTAAAATGTAAAGCACCAAACTCTAAAACTTTTGGAAAAAATGTGAGAAAAATATAAAAGAAAATATGTGGTATGTAAGACAGTAAAAATTCTTACACTTGATGCCAAAAGCTTCATCCATAAAAGGAAAAAAATGATAAATTTATCACTATCATAGACAAAAGTTTAGTAACCAGAATATACACTATGAATAAAAGATTTAAAGTTGTTGCATGACTAGTAATTAGAAAAATCAAAATAAATGAAATACTATTTTGTACCCATCACAGTAATTTTTGCCAAACAATTAAAGAACCAAGTGTTTGCAAGGATATGATGACACAAGAACTTATCCTTTTGGTGAGGCTATAAATTAGCTAAAATTGAAAAGCAGAGTGCTTATTCGCTATCTAGTAACATCTGAGGAGGTACATATTTTATGGTTTAGCAGTTTCTTTTCTGAAAATACAGGGTGCAGCAAAAGTAGGTTTATAGCTATGAGCATGTGAAACACAGTTTATTCTTATATTATTATTTATTAATTATTTTATTATTTTCCATATGAACAACTGTAAACCTGCTTTTGCCCTACTTTGTATTTGCTTATAGGAACTTTCATCCACACAACCATGGCAGCATGAACAGTAATGTTGATTATCACATTATTTATAATAGTTTTTAAAAAGAAACAAACTAAATGGTGGATAATCTGTAATATGTTCACATGATGGAATATGACACATGTAGCATTTCAAATATATGAACTGGAATTACTTCTGTCCACCTGGATGGATGTAATAGTGAAAGAAAAGATAATGCAGAAGGATGCCATTCACCTAAACTTTTAAAGAAAACAAAATTTAAGTATATGTGTGTGTGATAGATCATTTTATTTTTAAAGTTAAAAACATAGGTGGCAAGGATTATACATCCAGTTTAAAACAAGGGTTATTCCTGGGTTGGGAAGGTGTGGGAATAAGTAGGTCTCTAGCTTTACCTGTAATGCTATATTTTCTGAATAGAGAAAGAGCAACTAAGAAAGGGAATGAAATCTGAATCCAATATGACAAATATCTGTTCATCCCAGCTGGTTTCTACATAGGCATTTATTTTAGTATTTTCTTCAACCTTCCATTCCACTGGCAATATTTTATAATAAGAAGTACAGAAGGCTGGCATGCAAAATGGCTCATCACTAAAAATACTCAGGTACATTCTTTAAAGGGCATACGTACACACATATACACTTCAGAGTAACGGTGGAGAGGGTCTTACTGATCAAGTTTAGAGACTCTAAATAGATGTCTTCATAAGCCCTATGAGAATTGGAAACTGCAAAAGTTTCGACAGGATTTGAGATCTTTCCAATCAATAGATCTCATTTACATTCCGTAAAATGCTATTCACCCTAGAGAAGCAGAGATTTGCTTTGCTGTCAAAACAGCAGACTGTACCATTAAAATAGCACTTATCATCAAGTTGCTTAAAAAATCATTATGTTTTTGATGTTAATACACTTAAGGAAAAACCTAAATTTGGCAACATATTGGATATCTATTATATATTAAAATTGACTTTTTAAAAATTACCAATAACATATGAATGCATTCTCATTAATAGAAGTAGAAATAGTATAATTAAAGTGGAAGTTCTGCTTAAAGCTACAACACTAACTCCTAGGTTCCACTTGACCCTCAGAGACAAACACTGTGATCAATCTAGAGCAGGGTTTCTGAATGTCAGCATGACTGACTGACTGACTGACATTGAAGGTGAGATCATTCTTTGTTGAGGGGCTGTCCTGAAGAATGTTTAGTAGAATCTCTGACTTCTGTCCCCTAGATGCCAGTAGCTTTCCCCTGCCCTCATGTGTGACACCCAAAATGTTTCTAGACACTGCGAAATGTCCCCAGGGAGGGTCAACTCTGTCCTGATTTAGAATTACTATCTAGAGTATATCATTTGAGACTTTTTACCATGCATTTATTTTATACATATATTAAAATACATAGGGATTTCTGTATATATTTATATAAATACATAGATAGATACAGTATTTTATAGCTATACAGGTATGGTACAAATAACGCCCTTTTTCATTACAAAATCTTTTATTACAAAATCATAAGCATATGATTCTGTAACATAACAATATCACACTCAAACATATCATATGACATTTTAGAGGAAATGTTTAAATTTTAACTATAACTTATTACACCCATATTATTACCTTACAAACCGCATTCAAGCCAGCATTACTTCTGCCAGGCCCTGTATATAAAGTTTATATAAATACATATATAAGGATATGATAGTGTTTGTGTGTATATATCTACATAAATACATATATATATTTCATAGTATTTCCTTCAACCTTCCAATATATATAATATAATAATAAATATTCTGCATTGTCATTCTTTGCACCTAATAGTAGGTGTTACAAATATTTTAACATTGGTTCCTTATTCTCTCTATTTGCTATTATTTCTTAAAGAGGATTTATTTTTTTAACCACAAATATATAAGTTGACTTAGGTGCATTAAACCTGCTAGAAAAAAATGGTCCATATATTTGCTCTCAGTTGTATCTATAATTAATGCCTTTTCAGTCTATGTGAGAGTCTCTTTTTCTTTCTATTTCTACCAGACAGAATAAAAATATGCAATAGCAATATTTCAAAATGCCCTCAGTAATCTTTTATATGCTCTGTAAATTATTCTCCACCCCATCCTTGCCTTTGTGATGAAGGAGCCACAATGTCTAGGTGTATAAATGGGCCTCCGGTTCCATTCATGCAGTACCTATCACAGTCTGTTTTCTTTCCTTGGGCATTTTCAGGCTAAGCATTATTGCAGTTATAAATCACCCACTCACAGACTCATTTCCCTGAAAGGGCCTAAAAGCCTCTCGGGTGTTCTGTATTTGAGAAAACATCAATTGGAGCTAGAAGCTTATGTGGTGGAGTGGAAAAGATTCTAGATCAGGAGTGAGAGCAGCCAGGTTCTGCCCTCATTCACCCTAAGCAAGTTGTGAGCCTCAGTTTCCTCACTGGAGTGAGAAGGGATTTGAGTGAGATGGTTTCCAGGCTGAAGCTCTGAGGATTCATGACTCCTTTGAGATTGGAAGACCAAAGTTTTGTGTGGCTTTCATTCAGCTGGCTGATAATTACCGTATCAAACATCCTCATGCTCTCTGTATAGACAAAATAGTGTTAGGAGTTAAAGCAGTTTTCTGCGTAATTCATTAGATAGCCTAATAATTAAAAACAAAACACATTTTATGCTGGCTTATCTGAAGTATTCAGAAATATTTTGTTTCCATTCTCAACTGAACTGATCCTTTACCAGTTCATAGTGCCTTTTTTTTTTAATCCTCATCCAAGGACAGGTTTATTGAGCTTAGAGGGGAAGGATATGAGGGAAACACTGACATGAAAGAGAAACATCGACCAGTTGCCTCTCTCCCACGCCTCGACTGGGGACAAACCCACAACCTAGTCATATGCCCTGACAATCAAACCTGCAACCTTTCTGTTACAGAAGGACACTCCAACCAACTGAGCCACACCAGCCAGGGCCATAGTGCCTTTTAATAGTCAAAATATCCATTATGTATATGCACATCCAATCATTACATTGTACACTTTAAATGTATACAATTATATCTGTTGATTATTCCTTAGTAATGTTTTAAAAGTTCGTTATTTTTATATCATAGTATGAGTTATTATTTCCTTACATTTAAACTAGTAGAATGTCGCCCTGGCTGGTGTAGCTCAGTGGATTGAGTGCGGGCCTGCGAATCAAAGGATCGCGGTTTGATTCCCAGTCAGGGCACATGCCTGGGTTGCAGGCCAGTTCCCAGCAGGGGACACATGAGAGGCAACCGTACATTGATATTTCTCTCCCTCTCTCTCTTTCCTACCCTTCTCCTCTAAAGATAAATAAATAAAAAGAAAAATAAAATATTTAAAAAAATAAATAAACTAGTTGAATGTCTTAAAAGTTGAATTTATAAATCTTTTTTTTTAATGAACAGAAACTTGGTTATTTGTCTGAATTCAATTAACCAGAGATTTTATAAATCCCTTTGTGAATGGGGCAGGCACAGCTTTCTCATGGCAGTTGCAAAACAAGGTCTTTTCCTAAAAAATGAAAACTGGAACTTATGCTAAGAAAAAATTGTTAACTTTTCTGCATTTTATCAAGACCAGTGGTATTAGACAATTTGCAGGCTGTATCAATAACCTCATTCTAACATTACTCAAATATGCTACATTCAGTGTATAGTGTCCCTAGGAAGTCTCTTCAGTGAAAATGATCATAATTTTAACTCTGTACCCCAAACTCAACACAAATGATTGAATCACAAGAAGTAAAAGGAGTCAGTATAGACTGGGAAGTGACATATGAGAGTCTGGATAAAGAGAATCTTTTCCATGAGGAGCAATAGTGGTCAGTTAAATCAATCAGATTCTTAAGCAAAGTCAATATAAATAGCACAGTAACTAGAGTGAGAATAATGAAATGAAATATTTTCCAATAGAGAGAAATAGAAATAATCAATGAACCCAATATGAAATTAGAAAAATAACTCAAAGATCAGAAGTAAATTCCCCACAAATGTTTTGTACTAGAGAGTATCTTATTATGTAACTAAACTAAAAAAAAGAGAGAGAGAGAGAGCTCCAAGAGAAGATAATTTTTTAAATAAATAAAAAGGAATTTCAGAGCTGAAATAAATTTAAGAATATGACTATATTAGGGAACTGGGAGAGGTGGTTAGAGAAAGTAGGAGAATATTAGTTTTCTAATATTTTAATAAGGAGGGTAAGAGATAAAATCGTAATATTATTTTAAAAGAATAATACTATCAATCTTTTAATGTTTTTCACACTAAGATTTTTTGAATTTAGAGGGATCATTGAGAAAAACAATACACTACTGTGAATAACTATTTGATATTCAATTCCTTCTATTTCTTTGAGTTTCTTTTATTTTTGTTAAATTTGCATGAATTTAAATTAACCATTCTGGTAACTAACATTTATGTAATAATGCCATTTTTAGAGTTTTTCTGGTTTATAATAATGTATCTCTGTCTTCATATATACACAGAGACATTTGGAATGGCATCCAACAAATGTTAATAAGTTATTTCTAGAGAGTAGGATTGGTTTTAGGTGATTTTTAAATTTTCTGCTGTGTGCTTTTCTACATTTCATTAATTCCTTAATGAGAGCATGTATCACTTTCACAAAGACAAATTCATTTTTAAAATGTGATCAGATAGAGTGTGTCCCAAATCCTGAGGTGAGGCATACAAATATCTCATTTTTGTCTTTCTACAGTTGTGATCAGAGACTATTCTATTATAAGGAGAACTAGACAATAGTGGAAATATCTTTACTTCTCAGAAATAAATGCTAAGACATTTTTATATTTTCTTACAGCATCATCAAAACTCATAGAAATGGAATTTCAATGACTACCTGGTTCAAATGTTCACCTTTACTTTTATTTTTTTAAGTTTGAGATCATGTCCATCCTCTTTAGAAGCTGGAGAACACTACAGATACTGTCCCCCCATCCCACCAAAGAGCCAATACTCACACAAAAGATTTCATACTACTTAAGGGAGTCCATGGGATCCTTCAAGTTGACCCACTGGCACCAGAGGACATTCCCCTGTGTGTGCTACATGTCTCTGCAAGTAGTCGCATTTTGGTTCCCAAAGTGTCCTTTGCCACCCCCTCCCCATTGTTTATGTAGTGTCACTCTTGTGTACATTGCACATATCTGAGGATACATATTTTAATCAAAAGCATGAGACTTACATGTCAAAAATGACACATAGAACCAATAACTAGAACAAAGATGTATTGTTGATGAGGAAAAAAATTTTCCTCTATAAGAGTGTAAATCACACAAATCATTCTCTGAAGACATACATGAAGCTTTATAAATGATACATACACAGATGTTGAGGTAAACAAGGACAATCATTGAGCATTATTTGTCTTGAGAATCACAACCTTTCAAAATATAAAAAATTGAGAACAGACGAGTCTGACTCCATGTCATTGACACTGCACAGTTGCTGTCTGCCACCAAATCTATGTATTTTTCCACTCCAGATTCAAATTCCCAAGGTGACAGCAATTCCGTCACTTGCCTCAGGAGATGAGTCTGTCATCTAACTGCCAGCAAGATGTCGCTGAGAATAAGCCTAAATGTTTCCATTATTTTCGTCCCATTACTCTTAGTTATCCCCTACTGGGCCATTTTAAATACTGTAATTTCACCCTCTTCTGTTTTTATTTCTTTCAAATATTCACAGGCTATCATTATTTCCCCCTGTATTTGTCTCTAAGCTCTTTTAATCTCTTCTCATAAGTAAGCCTCTCCATCATTGTTTTTTTCTGAAGACATGAGTGTAAGAGTACATTTCATTTTTCTTCATTGTATAGGAAAAATATGTTCATTTATAAAAAGTTTCTCAGAAGACAAATTGTCTAAATCCCGAGGACCTGGGAGGTTTTGACAGTGCATTACTTGCTCAGCTGATGATGCTTGAATTTAGGAGCCATTCTCATAAAATTGGTCCCAATGGATCATTTGACACAGCATATGGTTCTGAAAATTTTGCAGAGAATCCCTTATGGGCTGGCTTTCTCGATGCACACCACAGCAGTGAGGTCATGAGCTTCAACTTGGATGCCAGCAAGAAATCTATGAGATGTATCACTAATGAGAATGAAGAGTTTATTGGGCAGTGATAAGTTCAGTTTCAATTATTCAACTGTTTTCCAGATTGCCCTGACCAATACTTATCCATAAAACATACAGTTTGTACCTGAGAAGCATTTGTGATTCCTCCTCTTATTTGGAAAGCTCTGAGATGTGGTATGGATGATGATACACTAACATCTTCATATTCTCTGAGCTACAAGGGGTCATTACTGTTCAACTTTCCAATTCAAATTAGGTCCCAGGGCTTAGATGTATGTGTGTGTACACACATGGTACAGCACTCTCCTATGACAATGAATTGAAGAGCTTTCATCTATAAACCAACACTTCTTCTCTCCCCCTCTATATTTTAAATGGTTGGGTCACAGAAGTGGATAAGCTGTTGGAACCATGATTATCCTGAGTTAGGTCATAACCCACAATGTAACAGAGAACTTTAGAATTAAAGCATATTTCAAGTCCCAAACACACACACACAAAATAGAATATTCTGAAAAGTACAGGTTTTCAGAAGAAAATAAAAGAGAAATTCTTCTAAGAAAATGATAAAGACAATATTCATTGTCCTCAACATTTTCTGTGACCTTCCATGAGCCATTCCAGGAGAGTAGGTGCTAGATTTTCCTCCTTGGCTAGGTTTTTTATTTGTTTGCTGTTATTTTTTTTTCTACTTCACTCACTTCTTTTTTTCTTCTGTCTCTAAATATGGCTGTTCCCCAAGAATGTTTTCTCTCTTTTTCTTGTATGGTTTTTTTCCATTATAATTTATCCTCCTTATACCCTCTTCCACCTTCACCCACCCCATCTCCACAATCACCACACTGTTGTCTATGTCCATGAGTTCCCTTTTTTGTTGTTTTTCACTTACAGTTGTCTTCATTTACCCCCATTACTCTCCCATGCCCTACCCAAACCCCTCTCACATTCAGTCCCCCCATTGTCTTTGTCCATGGGTCCTTTATACATGTTCCTTGACTTGACCCTTTCCTTTATTTCTGTTATCCCCTACCCTTCTCCCCTTTGGTCACTGTCAGTTTGTTCTTTATTTCCATGTCTCTGGTTCTATTTGGCTCACTTGTTTTGTTGATTATGTTCCACTTATAGGTGAGATCATATGGTATTTGTCTTTTACTGCCTGGCTTATTTTACTTAGCATAATACTCTCCAGTTCCATCCATGCTGTTGGGAAGGGTAGGAGCTCCTTCTTTCTTTCTGCTGTGTAATATTCCGTTGTGTAAATGTATCATAGTTTTTTGATACACTTGTTTACTGATGGGCACTTACGTTGCTTTCAGCACTTGGCTATTGTAAATTGTGCTGCTATGAATTGGGGTGCATAGGTTCTTTTGAATTGGTGTTTCAGGGTTCGTAGGATATAATCCTACAAGTGGAATTGCTGGGTTGGAAGGCAATTCCATTTTTAGTTTTTTTGAAGAAATTCCATACTGCTTTCCACAGTGGCTGCATCAGTCTGCATTCCACCAACAGTGCACTAGTGTTCCATTTTTTCCACAACCTCTCCAGTACTTCTTGTTTGTTGATTTGGTTATGATGGCCATTCTCACTGATGTGAAGTGGTAACTCATTGTGGTTTTAATATGCATTTCTTTGATGGCTAGTAATGCTGAGCATCCTTTCATATATCTCTGGGCCCTCTCTCTGTCTTCCTTGGAGAAGTGTCTGTTCAGATCCTTTGCCCATTTTTTAATTGGATTGTTTGTTTTCCTGGAGAGGAGTCATATGAGTTCTTTATATATTTTGGAGATCAAACCCTTGTCCGAGGTATCATTGGCAAATATATTTATCATATGGTTGGTTCCCTTTTCATTTTGCTGATGTTTTCTTTAGCTATGCAGAAGATTTTTAATTTGATGTAGTCCCATTTATTTATTCTTTTCTTTATATTCTTTGTTCCAGGGGATACATTGGTGAAAATATTGCTGCATGGAATATCTGAAATTTCCCCGTCTGTGTTCTCCTTTGGGTATGTTCATGGTTCTTTATGTCCCCTCCTGCCCAAGGCTGTCAGCTTGCTCTCTGAATCTGGATGCATTGAAGAATTTCCCTTTGAAAATAAGTACAAGTGGGCAGCATATTACATTTTAGGAAAGAAGGAAAAGCAGGAAAGGATATAAGAAAGATTCATAGATAATAGAAAGTTCTGGAGTGTGATAAATGGGGGGAAATGGAGCCATTAGCAAAACTAGGAAAGTTATGGTGGAAAGTTTAATTTAGTTTGAGCTATTCCACACTTTAGTCATTTGTGAGAATTTCCAGCAAGCATTTGGATATGTGTGTCTGTACCTCTGAGATAGAATAGAGCTTTAGAAGTCACTCATATAAAACTAATTGATAAAATGAAATTGACTATGAATTCCCAATGAGAAAATGATGAGAAATGAAACATCCAGTTCAAGAAAAGGTTCATTTTTAATTGGATTGTTTGTTTTTTTGGTGTTGAGTTTTATAAGTTCTTTATAAATTTTGGATATTAACCCCTTATCAGATGTATCAGTGAATATATTCTCCCATACTGTGGGTTGTCATTTTATTTTATTGATGGTTTCCTTTGCTGTGAAAATAATGTTTAGTTTAATGTAGTCCCATTTGTTTATTTTTTCTTTTGTTTTCCTTGCCTGAAGAGATATATCAGAAAAAAATATTGCTACAAACAATGTCTGAGATTTTGCTGCCTATGTTTTCTTCTAGGATTTTTATGGTTTGATTTTGAATTTCAAAATTAATTCATTTTGAATTTATTCTTGTGTGTGGTATAAGAAAGTAATCTAATTTCATTTTTCTGCATGTATCTGTCCAATTTTCCCAACACTATTTATTGAATAAACTATCTTTAACTCATTGTATGTGCTTGCTTCCTCTGTCAAAAATTAATTGACTATGGGAGAAAAAGACAGAAAACTGCGCAAGATTAACAATTAAAAAATACTGATAAACAATTTAAAAATAAATAAATGAATGAATGAATGAATTTTAAAAAAGAAACTTGGGAAAAAACTCTTTAAAAAATTAATTGACTATAAAAGAGTGGGTTTATTTCTGGGCTCTCTATTCTATTCCATTGATCTATGTACCTGTTTTTGTGCAAATACCTTGCTGTCTTGATTACTGTGGCCTTATAGTATAGTTTGGTATTAGGTAGTGTGATTCCTCTAACTTTGTTCTTCCTTCTCAAGATTGCTGTTGGTATGTGGAGCCTTTTGTGGCTTCATAGAAATTTTCGGAATATTTGTTCTAGTTCTGTGAAATTTGTCATTGGTATCTTGGTAGGATTTGTGTTGAATCTATAGATTGCTTTTGGTGATATGGAAGTTTTAATGTTAATTCTTCCTATCTGTGAGCATGGTATATACTTCCATTTATTTTTATCTTCTTCAATTTCTTTCTTCAGCATCTTATAATTTTCTGAGTATGAATCTTTTTACATCCTTGGTTAGATTTATTACTAGGTATGTTATTCTTTTTGAAGGAATTATAAACTGGATTGTTACTTTCCTAGTTTTGCTTAATGACTCCATTTTTTCCCATTTGTCACATTCTGAAATCTAATATCCTCTATGAATCTTTCTTATATCTTTTCTTTCTTTTCCTTCTTCCTAATAATGCAGTTTGCTGTCCAATTGTACTTATTTTAAAAGGAAAATTCTTCAGTGCATTTCCTGAGGTCTGTTAAACCTGCTTTCTACCCTACCTCCCCACATTCAATCTCTCCCTGCTCTTATCAGTGAGTCTTTTCCATGTATGTTAACGTGTTATATACAAAAAGATTTTCGGTGTCAAATGTGTTGGAAAAATATGGCCTAAAAAAGATAGTTAACTTCAGGAATTCTTAGATCTTTCAATATCATAATATAGACTGTGGGATATAGTATGCAATGTTTATTAAATTTGCTGATAAAAGAATCTATTTTTAACACAAACAAGTGCTTTTTGGAATACAAGGCATTTTGTTAGATTTATCTAACTAAAATGTTTACCTTCTAAAATGCAGTTTTAGTGAAATTTCTTTCTGAAATTCTCATTTTGAAATGCATTATTTGTAATACTAGCAAGTTTATCTATTTCCTTTGCATACTTGGATATGGCCAAATGATTAGTTATACTTTTGTTTTCCCAGTTCTATACCCTTATTTATAATAGACATTTGAACCAATATACCTTACTTCTTTCTTCTCATCCCACTCCATAACCTTCTTTTAAAATTCATCCATCCTTTGAGGCCCATATTAAATGCTACTTTCTAAAAGGCAATTTTTCAAAGTAAATTTCTTGAAAGAGAAACAACTACCAAATTCATTTGTTTTATAGGAATATCATACATATGCATTTACATGCTTTTGTATATTTTCTACCCCAAGTTAACTCCTATCTCTCTGATAGCCTGAAATGTGTATTACATGTTTGAGGGTCCATAATATTTATCTCCAACTATGCAGATAATTTATTTGATAAAATTCAAAATAAATTAACAATTTAAAAAAATCCTAGTAAATTCAAAACAGAATTATATGTCCTTAATCTGATAAATGGATTCTATTCAACAATAGCAATAACAAATCCTAAATGTTTGAAGCATTTCCTTTAAAATCATAACTAAAAGCAGAATTTACATTTAATTCAGCATTGTACTGGATATTCTAGCCAGCAAAATAAGATAGGAAAAGATATTTAAGTTATAATGACTAGAAGGAGGAAATAAAATTTATACTATTTGCAGATGATATGATAATCTTCATGTTTCACCAAAAGAATCTCCACTTATATCTTTGCGAAGCATTCCACAGAAAAGTAAACATGAGTAGGTGTTCAACTAAATAGTAATTGGGGAATGCTAACCAATACAATGTAACAGAGCATTTTATACAAATTCTATCCATAAAAATTAAGAAATCTGACAATACCAAATGTTGGCAAGACAATAAATCATCAAGATTTTTTTAAACCTTTCTGATGGGAAAGTAAATTGGAATAATAACTTTGGAAAACAATTTTCAATAATTATGTAATTTTGAACATTCTCATATCCTAAAATCAACAAATTATTTCTAGGTACATACCCAACAGAGACTCTGTTACATGCACACAGTAGATATGCAGCAGAATGTATAAAAGTATGTTTGTAACAGCAACCCAAATGCCCACTGAAATGAATATGAATAAAATGTGGTATATTTGCAATATTAAGAAACAGTCAATATTTTTTAATTATAGGTACATGCAATAATATGGAGAAGTATTAACACTGCAATATTAATAAAAAGTTAAGTCCCAGAGCATTGCAAACATCCTAATTCACTTCCAGCCAAGATGGAGGATAGATAGATATACTTTGCCTCCTCAGTCAACCAAAAAAAGGACAACAACAAATTTAAAAAGAAAGAATAACCAGAACTTCTAGAAAATTGAACCGCATGGAAGTCCTACAACCAAAGAGTTAAAAAAGAAACATTCATCCAGACTGTATGAGGAGCGGAGATGGGGCAGCCAGGGTGGAGAGGACTTGTGACAAGGTGGCAGCTGGTGGAGCAGGTGATCCCACACTTGCATGTGGATAAACCGGGAGGAACAAGTGGGGAGTGAGACAGACCACGCAACCCAGGTTCCAGTGTGGGAAAATAAAGCCACAAAACCTCTGACTGAAAAAATCTGTGGTGGTTGAGGTAGCAGGAGAAACTTCCAGCCTCACAGGAGAGTTTATTGGAGAGACCCATGGGGTCCTAGAATGTACACAAACCCACCCACCAGGAATCAGCACCAGAAGTGCCCAATCTGCTTGTGGGTAGTGAAGGAAGTGACTGAAAGTAGGCTGAGAGCTGAGCAAGTGCCATTGTTCCCTCTTGGACCTCTCCCACACATACTGCACCACAATGCAGCCTAGTGGGTTGCCCCACCCTAGTGAATACTTAAGGCCTCACCCCTTACTACATAACAGGCACACCCAGACCAAAAAATATGGCCCAAATGAAAGAACAGATCAAAGCTCCAGAAAAAATATAACTAAGTGATAAAGAGATAGCCAACCTATCAGATACAGAGTTCAAAACACTGGTAATCGGGATGCTCACAAAAATGGTTGAGTATGGTCCCAAAATAGAGGAAAAAATTAAGGCTATGAAAAGTGAAACCAAGGAAAATGCACAAGGAACCAACAGTGAAGAAAACCAAGACTCAAATCAATGGTTTGGAACAGAATTAAGAAATAAACATTCAACCAGAACAGAATGAGAAAGAAGAATTCAAAAAATGAGGAGAGGCTTAGGAACCTCTGGGACAACTTTAAACATTCCAACATTCAAATCATAAGAGTGCCAGAAGGAGAAGAGGAAGAGCAAGAAATGGAAAACTTACTTGAAAACATAATGAAGGAGAACTTCCCCCATCTGGCAAAGGAACTAGACTTCCAGGAAGTCCAGGAAGCTCAGAGAGTCCCAAAGAAGTTGAACCCAGGGAAGCACACACCAAGGCACATCATAAGTACATTATCTAAGATTAAAGATAAGGAGAGAATCTTAAAAGCAGCAAGAGAAAATGAGACAGTCACCTACAAAGGAGTTCCTATAAGACTATCAGCTAATTTCTCAAAAGAAACTCTGCAGGCAAGAAGGGGCTGGAAGGAAGTATTCCAAGTCATGAAAGGCAAGGACCTACATCCAGGATTACTCTATGCCACAAAGCTATCATTTAGAATGGAAGAGCAGACAAAGTGCTTCCTGGATAAGGTCAAGTTAAAGAAGTTCATCATCACCAAGTCCTTATTATACGTGATGTTAAAGGGACTTTTCTAAGAAAAAGAAGATGATCAAAGCTATGAACAGTAAAATGATGACAAACTCACATCTATCAACAACCGAACCTACAAAAACAAAAACAAAAACAAACTAAGCAAATAATTAGAACAGGGAAAGATTCACAGAAATAGAGATTACATGGAGGGTTATCAGTGGGGAGGGGGTGGGGAGAGAATGGGGGAAAGGTACTAGATGAGGGGAGGTTAAGAGTAGTACAAGAAATGGAGAAGCCAAAGAACTTATATGTATGAGCTACGGACATGAACTAAGGTGGGGAAATGATGGTGAGAGGGCAGATAGAGGGCAGAGGGGAATAAAGGGGAGAAAAAAATGGGACAACTGTAATAGCATAATCAATAAAATACATTAAAAAACTAAACAACATGTTTTTTAAATACATATAGATGTGAATAAATATCATAAGGAAAAGCAAAGAGATCAGAGAAAGCAGTTACTTCAGAGCGGGATACAGGAAGATGTTACTGGAAAAGCCACAGAGAGTGTCATGAATGGAGGACTACAATTAATCTAATTTTATTAGCTGTATTTAAAAAGAATAAACAGAAGACAGGAATTGTAAATGAACTGGATGATAAGATAACAGAAGGGACTCTTAGGTTTCTGGCTTGAGCCACTAAGTGTATGATCATGCCATTTACTAATGTGGAAGGACAAGACTTCATTTTGAGTTTTTCAGGAAGGAAAAGTAATTTTCCCTCCACCTTTCCAAGTTCTTAGCTAAGACTCCTATAATGTAAGACATATTAACAAGAGAAAAACAGGCATTTATTAACATGTATACCTTGTATATACATGGGGGATGCCCAGGAGAAAATGTATAAGTTTAAAGGTGAATGAGAATTCAGCAGTAAATGCCATCTTTTCTTCACTGTTATCAGTTTATTTTTAATTATATTTTATTGATTATGCTATTATAGTTTTCCCAATTACCCCCCCTTATCCTCACTCCATCCCGCACCCTCCAACCCTCCAACATCCCCCCCTTAGTTCATGTCCATGGGTTGTACATGTAAGTTTGGGTTTTTTGCTTTTTTCCATAAACATTTTTTATTTTTATTATTTTTATTTAAATTATTTTATTGTTCAGTTACAGTTGTCTATATTTTTTCCCACCCATCCCTCCCACCCCCTCCAAACCCATCTCCCTCCTTTGCTTCCACCCTCCCCCTTGGTTTTGTCCATGTGTCCTTTATAGTAGATCCTGAAAACCCTTCTCCCCACTGTCCCCTTCCCCCTCCCCTCTGGCTGTTGTTAGATTGGTCTTAATTTCAATGACTCTGGTTATATTTTGTTTGCTTTTTTCTTTTATTGATTATATTCCAGTTAAAGATGAGATCATATGGTAATTGTCCCTTACCGCCTAGATTATTTCACTTAGCATAATGCTCTCTAGTTCCAGCCATGCTGTTGCAAAGGGTAGGAGCTCCTTCTTTCTCTCTGCTATGTAATATTCCATTGTGTAAATGTACCATAGTTTTTTGATCCACTCATTTACTGATGGGCACTTAGGTTGCTTCCAGCACTTGGCTATTGTAAATTGTGCTGCTATGAACATTGGGGTGCATAGATTCTTTTGGATTGTTGTTTCAGGGCTCTTAGGGTATAATCCCAGCAGTGGAATTACTGGGTCAAAATGCAATTCCATTTTTAGTTTTCTGAGGAAGTTCCATACTGTTTTCCACAGTGGCTGCACCAGTCTGCATTCCCACCAACAGTGCACTAGGGTTCCCTTTTCTCCGCATCCTCTCCAACACTTGTTTGTTGATTTGTTTATGTTGGCCATTCTGATCAGTGTGAGGTGGTATCTCACTGTGATTTTAATTTGAATCTCTCTGATGGCTAGTGATGCTGAGCATCTTTTCATGTGTCTCTGGGCCCTCTGTGTGTCCTCCTTGGAGAAATGTCTGTTCAAATCTTTTGCCCATTTTTTAATTGGGTTTTTTGTCTTCCTGGAGTGGAGTCATGTGAGTTCTTTGTGTAGTTTGCAGACCAAGCCCTTGTCTAAGGTGTCATTGGCAAATATGTTTTCCCATATGGTTGGCTCTCTTTTCATTTTAATGCTGTTTTCTTCAGCCATGCAGAAATTTTTTAATTTGATGAGGTCCCATTTGTTTATTCTTTCCTTTATGTCCCTTGCTTTAGGGGACATATTCATGAAGATGTTGTGTAATGGAATGTCTGAGATTTTTCTGCCAATGTTTTCCTCTAGGACTTTTATGGTATTATGACTTATATTTAAGTCTTTTATCCACCTTGAATTTATTTTTGTGTATTGTGTTAAGTTGATGATCAAGTTTCACTTTTTTGCATGTAGCTGTCCAGATCAAATAAATGCCGTCTTAATAGACAAAGAAAAGAGGGGACATAAGCCTCTAAGCAGAGAGTAAATGTCTTTCAGGAAAGATGACTGGACACTTAGAAGCATAAATAGAAAGTATGATAGTGTTCGGTAGGATAGATAGTAAACCAAGGCAGGGAGGAAGAGGGAGACATGTCTTACCCACTAACTCAGCAGTCCTGAACGTGATCCAGTAAGATCGTCAGATGTTCCAATATCACAAGAAACACCATGCTAGCACAGGAGGAAGGGAGTCCTTGAAATTCTTTATATCCATCTGGGAAAGAAAGCTTTTGAAACTGTGCATTCATCCCAAGGTCTAGAAAGGGAAGAGGAGGGTGTCCACAGTGCCCAAAGAAGAAGCCCATGAAATAATTTTGGTTAATTGCCTACCTCTGCTCACTATCTGCTTTATGAGGGATCCCTAGTGCTTACAGAAAATGCCCATGAATAACTTTGGGAAACTGCTTCAACTTTAATTAACTGCCTCCCATCACAGATCTCTTTACAACAAGTAGACCAAATGTTTTCTGGAGCAAGATAAGAATTCTGGATTAAAAATCTCCCATACAAACCTACATTTGAGTAGTCATATAACCCTGGGGGAAGCTGACACCACCTTTATCCACCAATCAATATGCAACTTTCTCACCCCCATCCTGCCAACTATATAAGTCCTCAGAACAAAAGATCTTATGCTCTTGCCACCTTTGCTTTTTGTCTCTCTTGTTCTTGCTGTTTTTTGCTTTTTGCCACCCATGCTATGCCTATCACCCCCACCTCAGCAAGGCCCATTCTCTTCCATGAGAATGTTTCGCAATAAACATTGCTTGCATGGTAATAGACTTGCTGATCTGCAGTTCTTCACTGTGTCAGCAAGAAGAACTGAGTTTTTCCTGTAATAATAGTTTGTGACAGTATTTTGGTATGGTGTCTACTGTTAGTCTTCTCTCCTGTAATGAGTCAGTCTTCCCTGTTAAACTTCCATAGAGATGATTTATGACAACTGAGTTCCTTTTGAAGGATCTGTCTTTAAAACAATAAGGGGAGTTCAGAGAAAGCATGCATTTACCATTTTTCAGATGCCTATAGCTCAAAATAGTCAATATACTAACATGGCATATTTTAGGGTAACATGTACTGAACTCCTACAACCATATTTCAGGGTGTCATATTCTGCTATCCTTCTAGTTGAATATGAAGTCAGAAACTTAGAGTAGGAACATAGAGGGCATGGAGAAGCAGCTGCCACTGCCCAGACCCTTTTCACTGTCTGTGCCTGATCACACAGCTAGACTACCAGTCCCAGGCCATCTTACAGCTAAAAAATAATCATGTAACTAAGTTCCTGCCAATGTAGTCTGAGTGGAAATGGTATGTGACTCCTCGTCTTTCTTTTCCCTTCCTAGGAACCATCTCTAATCACTCAATGGTAGAAACCAATGTTTGTAATTCCTCTAGGGAGCAAAACCAATCACAGATTTTACTAGCTGTGAATAATTATATGATTAAGAAATAAATTTTTTGTGTGTTTGAACCATTTTATGTTATTAGATAATACATATAATTTACATATATTATATAAATTTATATATTAGATCTATTAATATAGTTATTAATGTTAATATAACTATTTAAATATTTATCACATATATTTATGTATTGAAGTAATTCAATCTACCTTACCTAATACAGGAATTAGCATTTTTCAAGTGAAGTACTGCTTTAAAAAAAAACTAATAAAATATGTAGCTATGAAGAACTCACTGGACCCACAACAGTAGTACAGAAATACATTTCTCAATCTAGGAAGCTGCAGACATGTCTGGTAAAACTGCCATCTACAATCACTGGGAAGGAAGATCAAGTGCATACTGAGCCTGTTGCTCTGGAAGCAGCAGATGGACTATGTTAGAATATCAGTGCTTGCTGGCTGTTTCTTGCTGCTTATAGCAAGTAATTACAAGCAAGGGTTTGCAAGCAGAAATTAAAGGACTTTGCAGGATTTTAGAAACTGATTGTTTATAGTTTACAAAGAATAGAAGACAATTTAAAAGAAGACCATTGAGACTTCTTAAACAAAACAGGAACTCAGCCTTGTGGCAGAGACAGATAAAGGTTGTTATATTTCCACCCTAGTCTTTTGTTTCAGATAGCCTCAAGGTAAATGCCATTAATTTGAGAGAAAGAGGCATGGGGACAAGGAAGGCAAGAAATATGGAAGATACATCTAGGCAAAAACTTGGGACACGGTTGCTGCTACCTAGAACTCCCTAGAAGCAAATAGATCAAAACTCTCCTAAGGTTTTGAGAGAATTATATTGCCAATGAAACCACAAGCCTGACTGAAAGATGTCTTTAACTGCTTAAGTCATAAAACATCCCAAGGACTTGAGACTCGCACCAGCAGCAAGCAGGCTGCAAATGCTCACCACAGGCACCTGTGTGCATCTTAGGTCTGACCAGGGGAGAAAAAGCAACCTGAAGGGAGTTCCTCTCAGGCAGCAGCAGGAGAGTCCCATGACTCTAGACAAGAAGCTTTCTCTGCTTTACAAATTATTCCCAGGGTCCTGTCATGGCATGGGACCAGATTGATGACTGTTTTTGCATCCTTCTGTTTTAATTTTATTTTTTAATTTAAATTTTACTTTTCAATTACATTTTACATTCAATATCATTTTGTATGAGTTTCAGGTATATAGCATAGTGATTAGACAATCATATTGTTTACAAAGTCCCCCCATCCCCACATCTTGTGTACCCACCTGGCACCGTATATATGTTACAAGACAAACTCGGTTCTTCTTGCTGACACAGTAAAAAAACTACAGATCAGCAAGTCTATTGGCATGCAAGCAGGGTTTATGAGTGATACATTCTCAAGGAAAAGAATGAGCCTTGCCAAGGTGGGGGAGATAGGCAAGAGCTTGGGTGGCAAAAAGCAAGGGCAGCAAGAGCAGGGGTGGCACGAATATCAGGTCCTTTCTCCTGAGGACTCATATAGTTGGTGGGATGGGGGTGACGAAGTTACATATTGATTGATGGGGGGACATGACTACCCAAACCTAGGTATGTATGGGTGTCTGTCAGCCCAAATCCTTATCTTTCTACAGCCTCTATTTGTTCATCTTGTTGTAAGAGAGAGATGTGACAGGAGGCAGTTAGTTAAAGGTGAGGCAGTTACCCAAAGGTATTTATGGGCTCTTTTAGGGACTCCCTCATAAAACAGATAGTGACCAGAGATAGGCAATTAACCAAAGTTGTTTTATGGGCTTTTCTTTGGGTACTGTGGACCCCCAGTTCTTCCCCCTTCAAAGCCTTGGGATGAGTACACAGTTTTAAAGCCTTTCTTTCCCAGATAGTGGAAAGGATATGTAAAATTTCAAGGTGTTAGCATGGCACCTTGATGTTGGAACACCTGGCCATGTTATCGGACCAGGTTCAGGACTGCTGAGTTAGTGGGTGAGACATGTCCCCCTCTTCCTCCCTGCCTTGGTTTACTATCTATCCTACCTAACCGATAGTTATTATAATATTGTTGACTATATTCCTGATGCAGTACTCTACATTCCCTGACTATTCTGTAACTATCAATTTGTACTTCTTAATCCTTTTATCTTTTTCACCCAGTCCCCTGAATCCCCTCCCCTGTGTCCTTCTCTTTTAAAATGGGAGTTTTGACTGTGGTCATCCTGTCCCTGTTCTACTGCTGCACTTTGGGCATGTTTAGAGGTTCACAACCAGGGGTGATTTTATACAGGGGACATGTGGCAACATCTGTAGACAGTTTTTGGAGTCACAACTGTGTGTTGAGGGGGTGCTGCTGCTTCTGGCATTCTGGCATCAGTGGTTAGAGGCAAAGAATGAGACTAAAACACCCTATATGGCATTGCCCCTCATAAAGAACTTTTCAAATCCATTTTCTCTCTTAATTTTGCCCTATAATGTGAGGTGAGTATATAACTAAGTGGAAACTGAGCAGAAGTGGTATGGACTGCTTATTGGCTGGGGTCTCCTGCTACAATGGCTATATAGACAAAAGCCTATATGATGATGGAGCCACAAAATGGAAGGAGTCTGGGTATTTCATTCACTACCCACTGACCAGAAATACCATCTTAGAATGAGCAATTATAGTATGTTCAGGGTCTACTTATTATAGTAGTCCTGCCTGCCTTAATTAAGATGATACTTTAGAATCTGTACTTTGTATACGATGACACATGAAGGTCTAATGACATAATTGGCTTCATTAGACACTTTATATATATTCAAGTTTATCTTTTCTTCAAATATACATTTTGTTACTCAGAATTGTGAAAAGGCTATCAACATACACACACAAAAAAAGTATGTCCCCTAGCTTTAAGGTACTCACAGGCTATTGAATAAGATGCTTAAAATAATAGCCAATGATACAGAATTAAGAGTTCAGCAAACACTTCCCTTTGAAATCCACACTTGGTTTGTCCTTATGTCTCCTATACACAAGAATAATTATAAACTTAAATGCTAGCCATAACTTTTATATTAAACACAATCATTCATCTCCCTTGTACACATCTGTGGTAGAAGGGGACATACATAGATTAATAAAGAAGAAAAGATCATGGAGGAGAGAATCTGATGTTTCCTTAAGAAGAACATGTCAAAGACAATCTGCCTTGGGAGCTCTTCCTGCTTACCTGAAGTGATGGAACAGGGAGCCATGCTCTGTGGTCAGTGAGGAACCACCTATGGGCTAACACTTTAAAGAGGGCATGATAGTTCCACATTCTGAGAATGTGAGCATCCCAGAGCAACTAGGATGAAGCTAGGACAATACCTGAGGCACAGCTACTGCTTAGTTGGCCAATAATCAGCAGGAAAAAAATAAGGCAGAAATATTGCTATTACTTTGCCATTTTTAACAACTCCCATTATCTGGTCATTTAAAATGAGCTAAACATTGTACTCAGTGCTTTGTGTATAATACCTATTTAACCCCCAACACTATTATTATCTATTATTTACTCCATTTTACAAAACAAGAAAATTGAGGCTCAGAAGAGGAAAACAATATGTCCAAGGCCAGACAACCAAGGACATTTGGTTGTCTGGGAAGAAAGAAAATCACTGACTCCAGAAATATTTTGACTGTGTGGTCAAGCATTGAAAGTTTGAAACTTGTCTTCAAGTAGAGGTCATTGGGCAAAAAATACTGCATTGTGGAGGGAACACAGGCCAACAGGAATTGATCAGAGTCTGTTCCTGTTAGCTATTACTGCATAACAAACTAACAGTGACTTAAAACATATTTTTATTTTATTATTCAGAGAATTTTGTGGGCAAGAAACTCAGGAAGAACTCAGTTGGGCAGTTTGGATCTGAACCATGTGACATCAGCTAGTAGCTGGTTGGGAGACCTTGGTAGCACTATCAAGGTCTTTTCGTTCACGCATCTGGCACCTTGGTACATCTCGGCCTCTCTATCTCTCATCACTTCGCATTTCCATAGTGGATCAGGGCTTTCACAAGGGAGCCTCCGGATAGACACAAATCTTATGAGATTGCTGGCTTCCAAGGGGGAGAAATATGAAGCTGACAGGACAACTGCAGGCTATGCTCAGAACAAGCTCAGCATCACTTCCACCATATCTATTAGTCAAAGCAGTGCAGAAGCTGCCTGGATTCAAGGAGGCAGTGAAACAGACCCCACCTCTTGGTGGAGGAGTGGCCAGGCCACATTGCAGAGGAACATGAAAAGTGAGAGAAAATGTGGTGTCATGTTTGGGAAAGACTACTTGCTCCACAGTCAGACTCCCAGGAGGCAATCTGGTAGGACACATAGGAAACTGAGACAGTATGGAAAGATTACCAAACTAAACATTAAGGTTTTTCTGACCAAAGACACCTCCAGTTCAGCAGTGGCAAGACAATGGCCAAGTACACAAACACAAAGGGAAAAAGAAGAACAGTTTAAAAACAGAGGTGGCTGTTCAATGTGCAAAGACATGTACTTCAGAAAGTGGCCTGAGTGAAGTCATTTAAATGCACAGAGTATTTACCTCAGCACCCACATGCCAAACCCTGTTTTAGGCGCTCAGGATACAAAGATTATAAAACACAATCTCTGACTTCAAGAATCTCAAAGTCCAAAGGGAACAACACTATGAGCCCTTTTAATCAATGTTTTCTCTTGTTACCCCTCAAGGCCAAAATCATGAAAGTACAGGGAAAGGAAGCAAAAAAGAATAAGCTCAAAGAGAATCTTTGCCTCAAAAAACCTGGATTAGAAGAATGTGGTGATTCCCTGGTGAATTGGGACCACTTACTAAATGTGAATCCCACCTGAATTAAACATAATTTAAGCACCTACATTTGCAAACTGAGGGCCTGGCAGTGCATGGTATTTATAGCACCACTCACTCTTTCTGTTCCTACTAAATCATAGCATCATTTCCTCCCAAGGCTATAAGTGACTTTAATATTCTTTTAAATATACTCCAGACAGCCACTAACAATCTATCAAGTTACAATGCAAGAGGAAACCTACCCACCATTATGTTGGCATAAAGCATTTTTTAGTTAATGCTTTGAGTCTAACCTTCTGACTTAATGACTGAACATATCTAAAGACAAGTCCCCATTCAATTGTGGATGTGTCCACATAGTAAATCACCTGAGAAAATTTTTTTTAATCCCATTGCCCACCTGCACCACAGAACAATCAAACACAACTTTCTAGGGAGCAACAGCATGATTTTTAAGTTCTAGAGATGGCATTATGTAGCCAAGGTTGTGACCCATTGCATTGCTAAAACAAATATGAATCCTTGAATTTCTGAACAGAGACACTGATTATACAGCAGGCTCCCAAAGGGACACTTTTACTGGTTAAGGCATTGTCAGATGACTGGGTTTTATTCTCAGTTGGTTTAAACTTCCAACTGATCTCCAATGTAGAATTTTTCACAATTCCTTCCATGTTTGTGCTAATAAAACTTCAAAATTAACCAGGGCATTACAATCATGATTTTGTTGTGTTCTTGATCCTGTTAATTTTTCACCTTACATTAAGCAGACTAGCACAGGAAGGAGTTTTTAAAATACAATAATTTAGATAAAAAATTATTAGGCTGTTTTATTTCTCCTCTGGCTTACTTGAAATATTGACATTATTGGAAAAAGTCATCAAACCAAAAACATCGGAGTAATAAAAATGCCCCTATTAGAAAGGAATTTATCACATCAAAATTAATGATTTTCAGCCAGTAACAATGTCACTCTTTGGTTGTCAACTTAACTCAATTTCAATTTAACTGAGCCACTCTATCATCTGAATTAGAGGAACAGACAGAGATGAATTAAGGCGATTCAAAGGCTGCTTATATTATGTGCCCTGGATAAGAATTAACCGTGAAGAATGTTTATCTCTTCATATTCTCTCTTTTTTCGTTCTTCTCTCTTCCTCCCTCCCTCCCTGCCCCTCCCTCTCTCTCTCTCTTCCATTTTCTCTGTCTCTCTTCTGTAAGAATTATCTTTGGTAATTGCACTGATGGAGATGTCATTAAATTTATCTTATTCAATGGCTATGATGTTCATTTTCTTTGTTAAAAAATGTGAAGGGAAGAATAATATCACACTTTTGAGTGAACTATTACTGTTATAGGATCTGTAGTCCACCTAATGTTATCATCTTTTCCTCTGTCTTCCATGGAAGTTATGGCTGTTTTAACAGATACTGGAAGAATCTCTGTTCAATTCTTTATGACATTAAAAAGCTTTCTGTCAGTAAACAAAATACTGCCATATCTCCCTTTTTTGTGAGAAGAGTGAAACAAAAGCTAAAGGATTCACAGGAAGCTCATCTTTGCATTAATTGTGATATTGATTAAGCAATCATTTCCTGACAGAATAGACATCAAAGCACCCTCCTGGGCTGTAGAAGTACAAGTATGAATAAGACACGGTCCCTCTACTCAAGAGCAATTACAGCAAAACTTGATAAGTCTGACAACATTCATCCAGACAAAAATTACAGAAGTTAAAGACTAGTGAGACTGACTAGCTATTGGTGACCTCTCTTCCTGGACTTTTCAACTAGTTACACCAAGGCCAGGCTGTGAGGCCAGCTTCTGAACCTTGAATATACTCCCTTGCACTCATGTCTTATCTCAACAACCAGGCACTGAACAACTTGAGAGCAGTCTAGTTTCTTTCTGTAACTTTAATAAATTTTGGAGCCTTCAAGTGGCTCACTCTCTATATGGAATTATATTTGAGAAATTGTTAGCAATCTAAAAGCAAAAAGTAATTTGAAAGAGAACTCATTCTATATTGTCTTTCTATCAAAGGGGATCCATTCACAACTCACAGCAATGCTTCCTCAAATCTCTCTTCCCAAAACATCCCTCCTCCTTCTAATTTATTCTCTTCTTTACACTCTCTCTCTTTTCAGTCATTCTCTTTCCCATCTTTTCTGCCATTTTTCTTCATATATATTGTCTTAGTTTTTCCCTACTTTTCTTCTTTCTCTCCCTTTTTTTATTATTGTTCAAGTACAATTGTCTTAATTGTCCCCACATCATACCCATCCACCCCAGCCATCCCCCATCCCCACCTCTCACCCTCAATCCTACCCCTCTTTGGCTTTGTCCATGGGTCCTTTATACATATTACTTGACAACCCTTCCCTCATTTCTCCCCATTATCCCCTCCCACCTCCCCTCTGGTTACTGTCAGTTTGTTCTTTATTCCATGTCTCCAATTATATTTTGCTTGCTTGGTTGTCTTGTTAATTAGGTTCCACTTAGAGGTGATGTCATATGGTTTTTGCCGTATACCACCTGGCTCATTTCCCTTAATATAATGCTCTCTAGATCCATCTATGCTGTTGTGAAGAGTAGGAGCTCCTTCTTTCTTACTGCTGTGTAGTAATCCATTGTGTAACTATACCATAGTTTTTTGATCCACTCCTTTACTGATGGGCACTTAAGTTTTTTCCAGTACTTGGCTATTGTAAATTGTGCTACTATGAACACTGGGATGCAGAGGTTCTTTTGGATTGGTGTTTCAGGGCTATTAGGGTATAATCCCAGCAGTGGAATTGCCGGGTCAAAAGACAGTTCCATTTTTAGTTTTTTGACGAAATTCCATACTGTTTTTCAGAGTGGCTGCACCAATCTGCATTCCCACCAACTGTGCACTAATGTTCCCTTTTCTCCACAATTTCACCAGCAATTATTGTTTGTTGATTTGTTAATGATGGCCATTCTGACCAGTGTGAAGTGGTATCTCATTGTGGTTTTAATTTGCATCTCTCTGATGGCAAGTTATGCTGAGCACCCTTTCATGTGTCTCTGGGCCCTCTGTATATCCTCCTTGGAAAAGTGTCTGGTCAGATCCTTTGCCCATTGTTTAAATGGATTGTTTGTCTTCCTGGAGTGGAGTCCTATGAGTTCTTTGTATAGTTTGGAGATCAAACCCTTGTCCAAGGTATCATTTGCAAATACTTTTTCTCATACAGTTGGTTCCCTTTTCACTTTGCTAATGTTTTCTTCAGCTGTGCAGAAGCTTTTTATTTTGCCAAGAAATTTGAACACCTGGGTGAAATGGACAAATTTCTAGAAAAATATTATCTTTTCCAAAACTGAATCAAGAAGAAGCAGAATGTCTGAACGGACCAATAACAGCTCGTAAAATCAAAGCAGTAATCATAAAACTCCCAGTACACAAAAGCCCTGGACCAAACGATTTCACAGGAGAATTTGACAAAGCATTTAAGGAAGAGCTAACCTCTATCCTTCATAGACTATTCAAAAAAATCCAAGAAGAGGGAAGACTCCTGAACTCTGTTTATGAAACCAGCATCATCCTAATCCCAAAACCAGATAAAGATACAACAAAGAAAAAAAACTGCAGGCCAATATAGCTAATGAACATACATGTTAAAATCCTTAGCATAATATTGGCAAACCGCATCCAGCAATATAATAAAAAGATCATATACCATGATCAAATGGAATTCATCCCAGGAATACAAGGATGGTATAATATTCACAAATCAATAAATGTAATACATCAGATAAACAGAAGGAAAGACAAAAGTCACATGATCATATCAATAGATACAGAAAAAGCATTTGATAAGGTACAACACCAACATATGATAAAAACACTCAGCAAAGTGGGAGTATAGGGAGCATATCTCAACATAATAAAAGCCATATATGAGAGACCTACAGCCAACATCATACTCAGTGGGCAAAAACTTAGAGCTTTCCCACTAGGATCAGGAATAAGACAAGGATGTCTGCTACTGTCCAACATAATATTAGAAGTCCTAGTCACAGCAATCAGACAAGAAAAATAAATAATAGCCATTCAAATTGGAAAGGAGGAAGCAAAACTGTCATTGTTTGCAGATGACATGATAGTGTACATAATAAATCCTATAGACTCCACCAAAAAACCACTTGACCTAATAAGTGAATTTGGCAAAACAGTAGGATACAAAGTCAGTATTTAGAATTTGAAGGCATTTTTGTACGCCGACAATGAAATATCAGAAACAGAAATCAGGAAAAAATCTCATTTACTATAGCAACAAGAAAAAATAAAGTACCTAGGAATAAATCTAACCAAGGAGGTAAAAGATCTGTACTCAGAAAACTGTATAACGCTGAAGAAAGAAATTAAGGAAGACACAAATAAATGGGGGCATATACTGTGTTCATGGATTGGAAGAATTAACATCACCAAAATGTCCATGCTGCCCAAAGCAATTTATTGATTCAATGCAATCCTTATTAAAATACCAACGACATATTTCACAGATATAAAACAAATATTTCAAAAATTTATATGGAACCATAAATGACCCCAAATAGCTGGAGCAATTTTGAGAAAAAAGAACGAAGTAGGAGGGATCACGATACCTGATACCAAACTGTATTACAAGGCCACTATAATCAAAACAGTATGGTACTGGCATGAGAAGAGACACATAAATCTAAGGAACAAAATAGAGAGCCCAGAAATAAACCCAAGCCTCTATTGTCAATAAATATTCAAAAAGGGGGGAGAAGCATAAAATGGAGTAAAAATAGCCTCTTCAACAAATGGTGTTGGGAGATCTGGACAGATACATGCAAAAAAAAATAACACTTGACCACCAACTTACACGGTACACAGAAATAAACCCAGGATGGATAAAAGACATAAATATAAGTCACAACACCATAAAAATCCTTGAGGAAAACATAGGGAGGAAAATCTCAGATATTCCATGCAGCAATATTTTCACCAATATGCCCACTAGAGCAAGGGACATAGAGGAAAGAATAAACAAATGGGACGTCATCAAAATAAAAAGTTTTCCCCTACTTCTTATCTTTCTCTGTTTTTTGTTTTGTTGGCAGGTAGGTTTAAGCAAAAAAAATTCTCTTTTTCTTCTGCCTCTCTAGTCTCATCTCTATCGATCTAGCCTCCTGATTCAGGGAAACAGGCAGTCAAAAGTAGACGAGAACAAGAGAGAAGACTTGGAGATACTTTTCAATTAAATAAATGACTTTCTAGCTCATCTCTGAATCCTAAATGCTCAGCAGGACAGTACTTTTCAAAATCTGGTTTTCAGATAACCTAAAGTAGTTATTACCAGGAGGACTAGTTATCATTAGATTCCCCAGATCTCCTGGTTTGAAATTCCACCTCAGCCCTATGGATTCAAAACTCTAGGGAAGGAGCCCAGAAATCTTCATTTTAATGAGCATCCAGAAGGATTTTTAAACAATCAGGGAATCTCGGCCATAGGAACATAAAGGAGTAGGGAGATGATTAAGGGCTGGAGTTTCCATGGATGTCTGCATGGAAGATAATGTTTTTCAATCAAGTCTGGAAGAGTGGGAAGGATTTAGATAAGTGGAAGGTACATGGAAGTCAAAGATATTCCAGGGAATTATATGAAGCAGAGGGAAATATGATGTAGTTATAGGACAATGTAAATTCCATGCCTTCGTAAATATCCAGTGTCTTTTACACCATGAATGTTTATCTTCCACTTTACCACCCTCACTTGTTAAAAATTATTCTTTTTTATTATTTTAAAATAATTCTTGTTTCTGGTGTCTTTGTCATTGATTGGTAGTGATCTCCAAATCTTTGCCTGTAGTTTCTAATGTACTATATTAAATGACTAAAATTCTAGTTTAATAATCATTATCAGTATTCTCATTTATTTAGATTCTGTGATAAACTCTGGTAATAATAGAAACAACTAACTTGGCTCTAACTCATGCTCTGCTAATGTGAAAACTATTTAGCAGAATGACCTTTTTTGCTGGAATCAGTTCTCACAATATGAGGTATTTTAAAATACAATCTAGTGGTGCCTGATCTTCCAAAAATCAAATTAAAGGGTTTAAGAAGATGGCCTTGGCATCATACAGACCAGACTATCTGTGAGTCCCAGCTATGTGACCTGAGATGATACTCTTAATTTTTCTAAGTCCTAGTTTCTCTTCCAATTTTGATGAGAATAATGATAATATCATAATCTTTGTGATGATTAAGTAATATTATATGTAAAGCCATTTTCTGACACATGGTAAATATTCAATGAGTGATATTTATTATTTAGCCCATTTTCTGTAGGTTAATATATTATTTAACATTGATTAGTGTATTGGGATGTTAGAGATCACACATTTGGAGGGGGTTGTATAGTGGATAATAGGGCAGTTTCTGGAATCAGGTTGTTGGACTTCAAATCACTCTGGACTTCACCAATGTCAGCTAAGTAACCTCAAGCAGCTCACTTACCTTCTGTCTTCAAGTTCCTCCACATCTAAAGGAGGATAATAATGGCACTTTCTTCACAAGGCAGTTGTAAGGATTTAATTAGATAATTCATAGAGTACATTTAGAATAGTGCCTTAATAATTGTTAGCTATGATTATTATCATATAAACAAATATTAGGTGAAATATACTCTATATTTTGCATTAAATGCTGATTAGGAAATGGGCAAAGCATAAATGTAAATCTCGTAAAACATGACAAACAAATATAGAATGATTATGTGACAGAGATTTATTAATTCATTCATTAGGGAACCAGTAAAATTGTAAAGCTGGTCTCGAGGTCACATAAATAACTGAATATTTGTTTATAAGCATTAAAAAATTATTGTTGAAATCAGTGTGCCAGGAAAACTGGTTAATGCCCTATAGGAGATAAAACCATAACCTTTGAAGTTATCTTCTCTACCATATAGAGCTTTATAAGAAAATATGTAAGTTCTTAGTATTTGGGTCTAATTAATTAGTAAAGGGCAAAGTCAAACACAGGTACATTTTCCTAAAGAATGAAACACAGTTACATTTTCCACCAAGAATGATTCTTGGTGGGCCTGAAAGGATGATTTGCAATGGACATATTATACACACTTTGCCTTATTTCCAAGTTTTGAAAATGTTTTCTTAACAAATATAAAGTGTAGTTACAGTGGTAATTAGGTTATGAATAGCTTGAAATAGGAATCTTATCTTCTGTATTTTCAGTATTCCCTGAAATATTTATTCAATAACATCTATTACATATATATTATGAGTTTCCATACTAGGTGCTGAGCATAAGGAGATAATGTAGGAAAGGTCTCTGCAATTTAAATGTTTACAGATAATTGAATATATTCAATATATTCTTATTCATCGATGGACAGGATGTGTGTTATATTTATCAAAGTATTTAAGAGTCTAGATCTGAAGTCAGGCTGCCTGGATTGGAATAATATCTGGCCCTGTGACCTTTGCATATTTCTTACTCCCTCTGAGTTTCAGTTGCCTCAATTTTAAAAGGAATATAATAATAATAATAATGCCTCGTAAAAATATGTAAGGTTATTAAATGAGTTAATACTTAGAAAAGTACCTGGAATGCAGTAAGTTACAAGTACCTGAACAAAATAATGTTAGCTAGCATTATTATTACTACTATGAAGTACTGCAAACTGTTTAACTAGATTACAGAGACAAAACTTGCCTAATCTAAAAATCTTAACAAAAGATTAACATGATAACTGACCAAATAAAGGCACTGGATAAATATTTAGTGAATGGATGAATGAGTGAATGTTAATTTTTTGTAATGCCTACATAGAAAGCAGCCTGTTTCTCCTCTTTTCCATATGACAAATTTTTTAACGTAGCGTAAGCAATAGTTAAAACTTCACTACAATCTTTCTTCATTTCTTGAACCTTAACTTCAATAGGTCAGCTTAACACAGCATACCTTTAGACGAGCACCTATGATGTGTAAAAAATTATTGAAAATTAAGTTTCAAACAAATTACTGAGCTGAGACTTAATTATAAGAAATAGAGATACCAAACAAAATTGTTCTCTAAATGTTGTTTCGTTTTTAGCCCATTGTTTGCTTATAACCTTCTAATCCTTCTTCCAATTATCAGCAGAAACCACATTCTCTCAAACAATCCATTTGGCTTTCAAACTACAGACGCTTGAATCTGCAGAGCTTATGTTGCTGTAAATGGAGTTGTGTGTCATTATAAATGCATCCTAAAGAGTTGAAAACATTCTTTGATTCCAGCCCTTTTTTTTTTCCTCCTAAGTTTGTCAAACCCTCAAATTGTCAGCAGCAATACTGAGGTTGAATGGTCCAGAAAAGAGCCACTGCCTTTGAGTCAGAACCTGTTGGAACTTGACTTGCACGAAGAACACTTCACATCTTTGCCACTTAGGATTTTTCCCATAACGTCTACACAAATGTGCCTTAATCCAGTGTTCTGGTCTAAATGCTTCAGTGCAAAAGAAATTGTATTTATTTCTAGCAATCCCCACCTAGATAATACCCTTTCTTATTGCAGAGATGATGCCCTTTCTGACTGTCACTAAGGCATCTCAAAACCCCTCATTATTGTGTGTCTTACACTAATTTTGTGTTATTGACTTACTTATTTGGTTCTTTCATGGACAATGAGATTTCTAGAGTATCAAATCCTACTTATTTTTGTAAACCCAATGCTTAAAGTGGTGTCCAGCATATATTAGGCATTTAATAAATGTTTGCTCTTCATACACAATTTCATTTTCAGGCACTACCTAGCTCACACTAAGACACCCTGTAACAAATTTGACTGCCTCACAAACTCGGGTGGGGTTGACCTAAACTCCACATTGGTCTAAGGCTGTTTTTTATGCCCACAGTTCTCTCTTTTCCCTTGCACCTTATTTGAAGCCTTTTTAACCTTTTAGAACTTGTTTAAGCTGCACTCCACCTGACATAGTCTCTCCTTCCTCTGATCTCCTAGGTGCTTACTGTGATGCCACACTTGAGTCCCACCACGTGCTAATTGTCCCACAGGTGCCGATTGTGTGCCCCATCATGACATCTCCTTTTCATCTGTATACTCCATCATACCCCATGCTATGCACAGAATAAAAGCTCAAAAAATTGTTTTTCAAATTGAATGTGCTCACATCTCATAAGCATCCTCTACCAACAAGTGCAGTTGAAATTCTGTGTAAAATTTGCACCATGTTCTCTGAGTAACTCCAGATGTCTCTCTTTTAACCTGTCTTTATTTTTACCTTGGATTCACTCATATCCAAAGTCAAAGTCAGCAAATGGGAGATCCTAGCACTCACATCTTTGCTTCCTTTAGTGAGTCCCCCAAGCTGTGCACTCTCCTCTCTTCCATGTGTGCTAGAGCTCATGAAACTGTTGCCTAGCTGCAAGGGGAGCTGGAAATACAAGAGCACCTTTAAGATACTTGAAACATAATAAGAAAATTCAACTGTTTGATTTAAGAAAAGATTGGCCCAGCAGGTAATATAAAAGGATAGTGGGAATATTGAAAAGAGACTGGCAGTAAGTTAGGCAAGAAATACAAAAAATAAAAAATAAAATTATAGAGGATATTATTATTTCAGCTTTGCTTTAGCATTATATGACAACTCTCAAAAATAATACTAATGTAAGACAATGAAAGTAACCGAACAACTTCAGATGTTCTATTTTTCTTTGTAGAAATGGTTACAAAAGGAAAATTACTTTTGATTATATAGCTCTGTCAGAATCTACTTTCTTATTTGGGGGTTGATACTTACTTGTATACCACATTCAGAGTCTGGTAGCATAATGATTTATGGATTGGGCACAAAAGAATAAAGATACTTAGAAATAATCCCTCAGGCCTACAGAGAATTTGGTCAGAAACAGGCACCTTAACTACATACTGGGCTTCATACTGGGAGTTAGGACTGGGAAGCCATTAAAAGAAACAACATATCACAGGTATAAGTAAAACTGAGTTACTCTTCTATTAGGGAAACAAGTCTCTTCTGCACCCATCAGATCCTTTTGCTCTAGGACAATTTACAGACAACTGTGATTCCCTTGGATCCTATTATTTGGTAAGTTGTGTCAAATTATGAAAGGCCCAACTTATGAATGCTAAAGGTTAAAGTACACAGAAAATAGTTTAAATACTTTTGTGACTTTAATTTTTTTAACACTGGGGATAGAAGAACACAGTTTGGTTTAGACACCTTATATACAGGGTCCAGCAGAAGTAAGGCCTGCATGAGTTTGGTTGGTAGGGTAATATAGGTATAATAACTTATAGTTTTAATTTGAACATTTCACCTAAAACGTCATATGGTGTGCCTGAGTGTGATATTATGTTATAGAATTACATGCTTGTGACTTTGTAATAAAAAAGGGGGCATTACTTGTGCCATTTATACCCTGTATTTTACTTAACCTTTGAGCCTGCCTATATGTGGAGGCCTGATCATCTTCAACTTAGCTGGATGCTCATACAAGTCCCACTTTCTCTTCTCTGTAAGGCCTCATCTCCAGGCCTTCAGATTCAGTCAGAAACTACACCCTTGACTCACCCTAGTCTCCAGCTTGCTGACTCGCTCTTGCAGATCTTGGGACTTGCCACCTCCATGATCAACATGAGCCAATTCCTTATAATCCAATTCTTTCTGTATATACACATCCTATTGGTTCTGTTTCTCTGAAGAATCCTGACTAATTCCCCACCTTTGAATTATATAATGAAATGTTGTTATCAAAATAAGAGGCATAGTAGCTCTTAACACCCTGACTATGTACTGTTTGGGGCAAGTACTTGAACATCCTTTCGTAAAAGAACTTCTTAACCCTTTACTTCAGGTTAACCTTTTTATTCTTTTCATTAAACAAAAAGAAACAAAACAAAACTGGCAAAGCTCCATAAGAAAAGGAGTATTATACTGCCCCATTGCCCTGTGGTCATCTTTTGAATACAAAATCAGCTCTTTATAGGTTACTAAATGGACATAAGTAGCCACAAACAGAAGGTATTATAGTTAAGAGGAACTATAACAATTTTTTACTGTTCTTGGCCCAATATTTACAAAGGAAACTTAAAAACATCCTCTGTGAGACTGTGGGCATATGTGTGTGTTTATAAAATTGGATTTTTACATTTTTTATTTCCAGAAAAGGAATCTTAAGACCTTCGTCTTAGTGTATCTCCTCAAAAAGGTGCACAGCCAGACCCAAGAGGAGATTCCAAAAGAGGAAGAAAGAATGGTGCAAGTTTCTCTGCTCTAAACCCTGAGCCCACCGCAACTTCAGCCATTTTCCCTCTCGTAGTCACTCAAAGAACATGGGCCAACACACAGCTGCAGTGTAATCCTCAGCAGATTTCTGTGAAGGAACAAGCCAGGGTCACAAACAGCACCTTTGTGGTGCATATCACAACTTAGAAGCCACAGAGGACTACCCAAATTATCATACCCCTAAACTTGCCTTATTGCTGGAAAGCTAGAGAGTTCTGAGAAAACTGTCTTTCCCTCAATGGTTCTTGATCCTTGTTGGCCCTCTGATGTTGGCGGAGGGAACATCTTAATGGGAGTCAGGAGGTCTGGGCTCCAGTCCCAATCTCCCTACAAATTGAAACAAGAATAAACCAAAACAGTGACTTTTAAAAAAGTATAGAACACTCCTTTTTTAAAATTAAGTCTTACACAAAAATGCAGAATATAAAACATAAAACTGGCAGTGGCTGGCAGATATAACAATTCCCCTGGAACCATAAGAGCACAGTTCGTAAGACAACAGTCCTGATCTACCTAAAAAGCCTTTCATATACTATGGATTCCTGTATCCATTCCCGATCATCTGACTCAGAGTCTCAGAAAATTATACTTTCCACAAGCCCCTGGGAATTCTTCAGGTACCCTGTGGGGTGGTATGAGTCAGCATTTGAAAATTCTGTAGTATACACTCTCTAATATTCTTTCAAGTGTTCAAAACAACAATGACCACCAAATAAATAACATACGATTTCTTCTCCACCGCACCAGACTATTATCAGCTTTGAGTTACCGTATTGAAAACAGATGGCTGGTAAATTGTACCATCATTCCACCTGAGTTAGGCATGCCTCCACAATAACAGGAAAATAATTTATTATTGGCAAGGATTTTTCATCTGTAATATTCTTTGCAAATCTTCTCCTTTTCACCATCAAAAAATGTCTGCTTGGTTCTTTAGAATGATATTATGTCTTCTGAGAAAATAAGAGGGGCCACAAAAATGCACCCCACAAATATAAATGTACCTGCTGAGTCATTAACCCAGTGATGGTTACCCAGGGAATTGAGAACTCATTCTGGGGAGACACTGACACCAAAATAACCCACAGTGTCAACTTTCAAAAGGGAAGTAATATCTGTAAAGAGTGGTATGACCCCAGGTACATAATAAACATTCAATGAAGTTTAGCTATTATTTTTATTGTTTATTGTCATTATCAACATAAATAGTTTAAGACATTTTCAGGTTGTCTACATTTGTCAAATTGTTCAACAGGAAGATTTGTGTGTGTGTGGTAAATAGTTCATAATGTTTCTCAAAATATGCTTTGATTACCCCTCATTAAAAAAAGGTGGGAGCATCTTTTGACTCTCCCACATAGTTCTTTGCCTTTAGTACATATCAGCATCACCTGAAGGGCTTGTTAAAACGCAGATTGCTGGACCCACCTACAGTTTCTGATTCAGTAAGTCCTCGGAAGGGCCTGAGTACTGGTATTTCTAACAAGGTCACTTGTGATGCTGATTTTGCTGGTCCAGGACTGCACTTTGACAATCATTACACTAAAGCCTGCTTTATACCCGCTGTTGCTTAGAGGAACGTCCTTTGTAGCCAAGGCCAAAGGCTATGATTAGAGGGGGATTGGCCTTAATATTTTCAATGATGTGTAACAACCCCATTCTGAGCTGCAACTAGTTAATTGAAAGCATATTCAAATTCCCAAAGTCTTTAGGACATGTGGTGTAAGGATCAGATAATTTTCTGTTACAAAACTGACAAATACAACTCACACTCCTTGATGCAGCAAGAGGAATTTATCAGTTTAAGTAATTGGAAAATCCAAGGCACATGTGGGTGCAGGGCACAACACCCCATGGTCAGAGCCCCCACTCTCACCAGCTTTTGGTTATGCTTGTCAGTCCTCCTCTTTGCAAGCTGATCTTAGTGTCTCCTGCCACACACAGCTCTCTGTTCAACAGGCAAAAGAAAAGGCATCTCACAATTTATGATCCGCAAAGAAGAGAGATGCACTGTTTCCCGTATCCTCAATTGAAATCACATGGGAGATTGAGGACTGGCCATACTGGCAACACCCACATTTTAAACCAATCACCAGGAACAGGGAAAACAGGTACCAGAATTGGTCAGCCCTTGGTCACATGCTTGATATAGCGGCTGGAAGAGGAGGCGCACTTTAATGGTTGTAGCAAAAACAAATGCGTAGAGATAGTCAGTGCCACAATGGAAAAAATGCATATCTAACAAAGAAGACTGTGCTGAAAATAGAGATTAATGAAGTGAGGAGAAGAGTATAAACACTGAAGACAAAGAACCAAGATCAGCAGAGCAGGTAACGCTAGTTCTGGTGAATTCATAGAGCTGCCACAGCATTCTATGAGAAAACTTCCTGTGGAAACCTGTTCTCTCAGTTGCTTGATGATGCTACAACCCTGTCACCACGGAGCCTTCTCCTGCCTGGAATTTTATGTTGTGCTGCCATGATTCCTGACCTATTTAATGGCTAGCCTCCATCACATAGCAGACACAGTGTATGATATTGAAAAAATAAATGGAGGAAAGAGGGAAGGACCCAAACAACCCAAATTCGGGTAAGTCAAGTGAGCTTTCTGAGCTTATTTTTTCACTGTGTTCATATATACTTTCTCTGATTACTCTTGATGGTATCTTTGAGAATTAAATATGATACATATGTGATTCTAAAAACTGGCAATAAAAACAAAGTATTCTTACTAATGCTATGTAAGATTTGATGGCTTCTTGCATAGCAAGACATCTATTAAGATAAAATGAATAATTTATTTGGGATAATTTTAAAATGTTATTTAATATTTTTGAGTGTTTTGAAGTTAGACAAGCAAAATAATTTTTTTTTTACTGTTGTTCAGGTACAGTTTTCTGCCTTATCCCCCCACCCTAGCCCAATACCTCAGCCCTCCCCACCTTCCTCCCATGTCCACCCCCCACCCCTGTTATTGTCCATGTGTTCTTTATAATTGTTCCTGCAAACCCTTCACCCTTTCCCCCTGAAATTCCACCCCTCTCCCCTCTGGTCACTATCAGTCTGTTCTCAATTTCAGTGTCTTTGGCTATATTTTGCTTGTTTGTTTGTTTTGTTGATTATGTTCCTGTTAAAGATGAGATCATATGGTATTTGGCAAGACATCTATTAATATAGCAAATCAAAAAACACAGCAATGTTGCCCGATTTAGTTTTCTCAAACAGCTTGAATGTTATTATTAATGGCTATTTATTTCTTCACCTAAGCTAGGGGTTCTCAGCCCTGGCAGTGTGTACAAACTGCATGGGGAGCTTTGTAACATTCTAATTGCTAGACACGACCCAGAAATTTTGCTTAAAAGTGTGAGGGATGCGGGGGTGGTGGTTCTAATCTTGCTAGGTGATTTTTATGTGTAGTCAGGTTTGAGAAGCACAGACCTCCTCACCCATTATAGCCTCATTAGTACCTAAGTGCTTCTCTCTGTCTCTTGAAAATAGGCTTCTCACTTGACTTCAGGTGAGTTTCTTAAAAGCCAGGTACTGTACATGAAATTGTCATTTCCCTGAAGTCAGCAACCTTCCCTTCAAGAATATGACAAACCACTTTTGTAACATTCTTTCAAGCATAAGTTCTCTTCCAAAAGTGTCTTTCTTACAGAGATCTGAACAGAACAAATAAAGTAAAAACAATTTAACTGTGTAGCTAAGTTGATGATATACACTAGAGATGAAATTTTTGTCTAAGAGGTTTGCGGTTACTAAAATTTATTTGCTTCTAAATACTTAACAAAATTAAGAGGCTGAGGCCACTTAACTCAATCCTGAAACCTTGTACTCTAATTACAGATGTACTCTCAATTTACTACATTTTTCCCCAAAAGTTAGCCTCGTCGTGGTAATGGGAGAAAAACCATTCATTTAGATGCAGTCAATTAATCAAAATATTTACTGTCTACTGTATTCCAAGCAAAGTGTAATTGCTTTACTTACAGGGAATCAGGGGAAGTAGCAAATTTAAAAACAGAGACAAATATTCAAGTTTTATGCTCCCGTGGGAAAGTTAACAGGGACTGATTTTGTAGGGTAGGGTTCCCTGACAGCAGTATTATTGACAATTTGGGCCAGATACTTCTTTGTTGTGGGGTGAGGCAGTAGGCTATTCTGTGCATTAGCATCATCTCTGATCTCTACCCATTAGAGGCCAGTAGAACCCCACATCCAAGTTGTAACAACAAGAAAATGTCTTCAGAATTGCCAAATGTCCCCAGGGGAACAAAATTGCTCCCAGTCAAGGACCACCATTTTAGAGTGACCACTGAATTCTTTACTGTGGTATGACCACCAAATTTGGTCTTGACCAGTTTAAGAAACAATTTTACAGAAAGTAAATATTAATAAGCACAGCAGTAATAATGGATAATAGTATTAATTTCAATTGTACTATCACTGTGTACCAAGCACTCCTCTGGGTTTGGGAATATACATAATTCTATTTATTCTCACAATGAGGGATTAGGTAATTCACTGATGGTACGGTCGGTAATAACTGACAGCTGGGATTCAACATGAGCTCTTTATCCCTTTGGGATAATGTATGGGCTCTCTATTCTGCTGGGGTTTTGTTGTTGTTGTTGTTGTTTAAGAAAGTTGGAGCTCTGCGAGGTAGGTAAGAGGTAGAGTATACATGAGCTATTGAGGTAGACCAGACCAGTGGGTTTCAATGTGTTTTAACATTGAGGAACAAACCTCAGCTCTTGATCTTATATGGCAATGTTGACATGAAAGCTCTTGACATGGCCAGCCCAGAGCTGTCACTGCAGCTGCCCAAGAACAGTTAAGAGACAAATTCCTGGAATGGCAGGGCTGGGCTTGGCACGGTGTATAAAGTAGATACCACCCTTTCAGAGTATAGCCCAATAAACTAATCCCAGAAAGTCTGCCTTCCCTAAAAGAAATTTATGCATTCCCAAATTGATAGATTTTAATTTGTAAACTATGCAGATCTCTGTGGATCCTCACAGAACAAAAATGTCAGCAAGTATGAGTGGATCTTGGAAATGTATTAGAAATCCACATAAAATTTTACTTACAAAAGAAAAGATTTCACTGAGAAACATTGGAAAGCAAGTCACCTCCTGTACTATCAGCCCCCTTGCCCATTGAGCTCCTGCCACATAAGTCCTTTGTCCCTCCAGCACACTAACGTTCCACCTACCACTTGGTCTTTGCCTGCCCTCACATCTGCCAGAAAAACTCAGCTCCCCCACTTCCTGCTCCCCCACCGCTCACTCTCAGAAAGGAAACCACATCATGCCTACAAAAACATCAAGCCTCTTCTCAAATGTCAGTTCCACGTGGAAGCCCTGCTGACTACTCTGACTAGGCCAAATCCCTTAAATACTAATTCATAATCTTCAGCCAGTCCTTCATTTATTGGTGGAATATATTTTTGAACTCCTCTGTACAAGGCATTCCTGTTGGCATTGGGGAACACATGGTACATGACAAGCAAGGTCTCTGCTCCTGAAAATGAGCACATGTTCAATAACATGGAATAAACAATAAGAAATTGATCATTTCTAAACAAAAAAAAAAAAGGGTGTTTTCCTGTGGTTCTACTGATATTGAATGAAATTAACAAAATAAAAGAGGGTGATATGATAAAGCAGCACTATGTTCTTCTTTTATGGGGAGTCATAAGGAAAGCCTCTCTGAGGAGGTCGCAGCTGACCCAGACCTGAATGGTGAGACATGCGCAGTGGAAAACACTGGACCCAGAGCATCTCAGGAGGGGACATGACAAGTGCAAAGGCACTGGCATAGGACCAAAGGTGCTTTGACTGAGGCAGAGAAATAAGGTGGGGCTACTACACACAGAGAACAGAAATTTAAGACATTTAAGGCAAAGGTTCATCCAGATAAGTGTTTATTAGAAATGGAAAGAAATTATAGTTTCATTCCAGGAGTGACAGAAAGTCAGTAGGTTTTAAGGGAGCTGATAATTTGACTTTATGAGAATATTACAAATCTGTTGGCTGCTGAGAACATTGTATCAAGGGCAAGAGTCAGAACGTGAGACTAATTAGGAGGTAGCTTCTTTTAAATTATTAATTTAATGTATGATGGCTGCAATTAGAATGATAACAATATATATGAAGGGAAGCACTGGGATTAGGGATATATTTTGGAAATTGAATCAATATAATTTACTGATGGTATAAAAAGATGTGAAAGGCTTAAATAAAAGAATCAAAATGGCTTGGTTTTGGGCATGAGCACAGGTGCTGTTTTCTAAGATAGAAAAACTGGGAAGAAGTGCGTGGAGGAGTAGGGGTTATGGGAATCAGTAGTTCTATTTCACATCTCTTTTACTCATACCTCAGAGAGTAATAGTGGCAATCCTAAGTGGGCAGCTGAGCCCTGAGATGGAGAACAGTCAGACTAGAGAAATAAATTTGAGTGTCAGCCTCTGATGGCATTATAGCCACAAGACCTCATGAGTTCACTTTGGAAGAAAATAATCATGAGTTCAAAGACGGAGCCCTGGAACACTCCAAAGTTAAAAGTTGAGTGGAGAACCAGCATACGAGATGGAAAATAACCATGAAGTAGGAAAAAAACAAAACTGAAACAGACAACAAAACAAAAATCAGGAAGTGCGGTGTGCTTGAAGCTACATCAATGAAAATACCCTGAAGACTGAGAAACATCTGCAGTCCTTACAGCAAACCCCTTCAATGAGTGTTAGCTGTTTTGCAGATGAAGAAAATGCCCTTTGACGGTCACTCCAATATATGAGCCTGAGAGAGGGGAGTCTCCTGAAGGGCCTTAAAAGGAACAGGGTAATAGGACACTGATTTATTGGAATTTGAACGATAAATGTATGAGTGATAAATGATCATTTTCCTTGGAGATTGGTCAGCCCAGAGTAATGGACCCTGTGTGCAAGAAGAAGATTACTGGACAGAGACTCTGTGCATGTCACACACAGATGAAGCTGACACAGGCTGGTACATACAGACCCAAGCAGCCAACATTCCATGGTCATTGGTTCAGACCTTTTCATCTCTGCCTAAGCTCTTTACTCTGTGCCACCAAAACCCCAGTTTTTACTGCCATCTGCATTAACCTGTGAATTAAACCATGGGACTCTTACCTGAGAATTATTTTATGTATATAGATATATACATCTATATATATCATTCCATGTGTATACATAATATACATATAGTTATTACATGTACATATACACTATATATACAATATTATAGAAAACATATAAATTATTACCTGGAAATTTTGTGTATGTCTATATATATAACATATGCTATCTTTATATGATATATATCAATAAAATATAGTTTTTTCCCTTACCTGATCAATGTAACAATTGTAATAACAGTCACCATTTATGAAGCCTGTACTGTATCAGGCTCTGTTGGAAAATACTACAAAAATCATGGTCTCTTTCCAGCAAAGTGGTAGAGAAATGACTAACTTTTATAAATAATTTAATAAATTTGCATAACTAGTATAATTAATGTTCCTTTTCCAAAACTTTCTATGGAAATAATTAACCAAATAACTCTCTTGGTTCTCTGTTTTATCTCGGCTGACTTAACCTATCTCAGTTCTAGAGATCTATGTAAAAATAAATTATAAAGCTTTTCCTCTCCCCGCCCCCCCGAAACCTCAATTCAGGAGCCTAGCAAAGGTCATTTGTGAGCCACTTTCGTTTTTGGTTGCTTTTTTTCCCTTTTCACCCTGACTGCTTCCAATTTTCACTAACCAGATAAGCATTATATGTGGAGATTTGAGTTTTAAAAGCAAACTGAATCCCACTTGCTACCCATCATTTATATGAGTAATCATTCTGCTCCCATTGGTATGATTGGTCTCAGGAAATTAAAACCATTCCCAAAAATGAGTAAATGTAAAATGCCACTTAGAAATGTCAGCTAATTTTAAAAGAAATACTTAGCTACCCCTTTTCTGAGACTAAGTTAAAGGATTTTTTTGAATATAAGTGCCCTTTTTCACTTAACATATTTTTTATGGTTCAACAGTCTTTCTAATTAACATTTTTTAACCTTTCTGGCTGTTACAGAAATGTTTCAATGAATATTTTCCTACCTATATATTTTTGTGTTTGGAAATCATGCTTTAAGTTCCTAGGAATAGGATATCTGCACCAAAGAGATCAAACGCATTAGGGTTGTGAGTCTATAATGTATTATCTTCCAAAAGTGCCAGGTAATTCACCCTCCTGGTCACAGTGCAGGAGTACAATGGTTCCAACCAAAGGTTGAAATACCAGGCAGGCATGAAACCTGCCAGGTGGATTTCACTTTTTTTTTTTTTTTTTACTTCTACTCTTTTTTTTTTTTTTTAATTTTTATTTTAATTGTTGGTCTTGTACAGTTTTCTGTCTTTTATTCTCACCCCAACCCACCACCCTATCCCTCCCCACCTCCCTCCCATTTCCACCCCCCCCATAGTTTTTGTCCATGTGTCCTTTATACTTGTTCCTGTAAACCCTTCCCCTTTTCCCCTGAGATTCCCTCCCCTCTCCCCTCTGGTGACTTTCAGCCTGTTCTCAATTTCCATGTCTTTGGTTATATTATGCTTGTTTGTTTGTTTTGTTGGATTTCACTTTTTGAGGGTAGCTAGCATATATGAGGGTTTCTCAACTTGAAGCCAACGACAGAGGAATAGCAAGTCTCACTTCACCATGGAATAGGAACCACAATCTCAAATGCCCTCACAGTTCTCCCAGGGAGTGTGAATGAACCAAGCCAGGTGTCAGGGAGTCCATAAGAAAAGAAGACACTATGCAAAATGGAGTATGCATGCCCTTTCTGTCCCAGCCACCCCCATCTAATGAGCCCTCTCCACTCAGTTTTAGCTGAAATGTCCAATTTCAAAATGTTGGCCATTAATTCAAATTAAATATGTATAAAGTATAATAACACAGTAGACAAAAGGAAGGGAGGAAGAGAAGTTAGGGAGGGTGGATGTTTTGAAACCTCTGCATACAAACTTTATAATATACCATATGATCTTCTCTTTATTGTAGGAAGGCAAGTTGCAACAAGAAGATGCCTTGTAAAACTCATTACTAGGATTGGTACTGATAGGAAAAAGTACAAAACAAAAGTGCTAAGTAACCAGCAATATCTAAAAGAAACGTCATTCATGATGATTTACCGTACACATGCATGCAAAGCAGAATTAGATGTTGGACTTTAGCGGATGTAATTATATAACACGAAAAAGTAAGGCACAAAAAGCATTGAACCACTCTTTCCAAATTACAAAGCTATAAAGCATTCAGCAGTCAAATAGTAAAAAGAAAAAAATGTGTTTTACTTCTTTAATTTTTGTAACCTATTCCCCCCCACAGAATGCCTAGGATAGGATGTTCAATGCTTTCAGGAGTTATAGATGACTAATCTTCCTCTCCATTCATTTTCCAAGTGGTGTAATTTCTTTAATAATATCAACTATACAGGACAGTGAGAGGCACTGGTTAGTGTGTCTTTTTCCAGGTGTTCCTTGGCGACATGAGAAAATGAAAGTGACAGCAGGGAAGGGCATAAAAGTCTCTAAATTGGAGTAAGGTATTGACAATAGAGAATTCAGCCCTGCAACAGCAAACCTTTCCTCCTCGTCTCTCAGCATCCTGTACAGCTTATTCTGGCATGTTTGCGGGGAGGGTTGGGAGTTAACTGATATGCATGGCCTTTGAAGCTATCCACAGGCCATCTGCTATTAAATAATGTAGGTACAGTGAGAAGATATGAGATTTGGAGTAATAAGGGACAGGAGAGTTATAAAGGCCGTAAAAGAAGACACTTTGCTATCAAGATGGGAACTCAGGGGCATTATTTGTTGGGAATTGTTTCCGAGCTAAGAATGTAAGCAAAAAGGACAACCAATGAATTATATAAATTGCCTTTTACTAGGATAATGAAAGTCTGGGGACTGACAAGAAGACAAAACCAATCCATAAATTTAAGTCATTGTTCCCTGCTGTATTTCTGTTACTTTTTGGCAGAGTCCTCAGTGCCACCATTTTGGTAGCTGTAAGTATACTTATGTTCAGACAGTTCACAGAGCTGTCATTTTAAATGAGATACTGGAACAAATATCAGGGTAATTCAAGCAAAGTTAGTCTTCAACCTAAAATTTCTTAAATGTCTTGATCCTTAAGGGTGCATTTTTCCAACATGTTCTTATATTGGGTTAGCCAAAAAGTCCATTTAGTGTTTTCTGTAAAATAAAAGACACATTTTTCATTTTCACCAATAATTCTATTGATTTGGATATTTTGAGTGTGTCAGCTATCTCCTCCTATTGGTTCCTAGTGGGTAGAGACCAAGGGTGCTGCTAAGCATCTTCCAATGCATAAGACAGCCCCACAGCAAAGAATTATTTGGCTCAAATGTCAATACTACCAAGAAACTTCACAAACCACTTTTGACACATTCATTCAGTCTCAGTACCTTCACCATACACTGCACAAACTTCTTTTTTTGCATTTCAGTTCCATTTTTACCTTTTTTGAAATAATAAAGCATAATACACCAAAAATATTATATATTTTCTTTGATCTTCAATATTAAAACAGCTACACAAAAATTCACCAGTTTTGATAAGTTTTTTTTAATGCACGCTGATATGACAGCTGACACAATACAATCTAACAAAATTCATTTGAACGAAGTTAAAGGACAGCTAAACACTACTATAGCCATCGTATGGAAAACTAAACAAGCTTTTTGGCCAACCCAATAATTCCATTCCTTCATTACTAATGTTTTCTAAGCCAGGCTGAATTGACAAAATTCCTCTGCAGTGAATCCTGCAACTAGAAAAAAGTTGTAGTAAATAATCCTCTGCAAGTTCCTTTTATTCCAATAGAACTTTCTCCCTGGTCTTCTCTTGTTTCCTTGATTGATCTAAAAGTGTCTGCTCCCCTGACACGTAAGGCTATCTCACATTTCATCTCCCCTGTATATCTCTTCTTCAATTCCCCACCCTATAAATTCAGAGATAGACTATATAATAAAGATGAATAATCTGCCCTTGAGACATTTATCATCTTGTAGATAGAAGGCATTATGATCACTTAATCATTTGAGTACTTACTGTGTGCCAGGCACTGCGCTGAAGTCTTGACTGGCATCCATCATCTCAGTTAATTATTACAGCAATTGAATGTATTAAGAGCTATTTTGTATTTCTAATCTGAAAATGGAAAAAATAAGGATGAAAGGTATGAAGTCATTTTTCAAGCTTGTATAACTCTCAAGTGACAGATTCAGGACAAAGTCTCAGTTCTGACTCCAAAATCCAGACTCTTAGCCACTACTTCATAATATAAAAGATGTCTAAGAAGACAGTAGTGATGATAGCTGATGTTTATTGAGCATTTTTAACGTTCCAGGCTAAGCGCAGGGCACTTGACATAGATCATAGTTTTGTTCGATTAAAACAACCACCTTGTGAGGTTGTCACCCCCAATTATTAGAAGATGAAAACCAAGGTGTCTAGAAATTATGCTTTATGAGGGGTCATTCACTGTGGTCTCATTGAGCAGATTGGAGCCGTGTACACAGCAGAACCTGTACTTCTGAGTTTTAGCTGGCAGCTTTGTCCTAGGATCCCCTTTCAGACCATCACACCATAAGTGCGTTGAGACCACTTAATATCAAGGGGGCCAGCTCCCAAGCTGATTGAGGTAATGTCTTGTGAGATTAGGATCCTGCATCCTATAGAATAAGTGCAAATATTGTACTTACTAAATATCTGTTCATTTCCATTTTTGATGCTTAGGGATGAAGTGATTAACAGTTGGTTCCCATTGATGTTAAGTATTATTCCCTCATACCCTGAAGCATTCTTTCTCTGTAGAAAAAAATGGTAGCAGTACATTCTAATATTTGATCCATCAAAACAATGGTTATAATGTTATTTTTTTCTCATCACATTACTGGGAAACTTATTTGAAAGGCACTAAGGATGAGGACATAATTTTAAAAACAAGTATGATTTAAAAGGAGGGATAGGTAATTATTGTTTGTTTATTTGCAAACATTACTGAGAGCCTATTATATGCTCAGCACTTTGCTAAACCTGCTGAGGGAGACAAAGCTATATAAAGACATATGGATCATTTCTCAAATAAAACATTAGTTGCAAGCTCCACTATGCAGTGGATAAGCATCTTGTATCATCTACAATTTGTTACCCACTTCATGTTCTTCATTTGCATAAACAATGATCCTGTTAGCAAGTGTGTAAACAATGGCTATTAAATACATAAATACACCATAAATATACCCATTTAACTACACTGTTTCTTTTGCTAATAAAATGAATCTTCTCTATTAATAAACTACACAAATGTAGTTAATACATAAACTGCATGTAGACATGAAAAATGCCTGGAGTGTGCAGTGTAAAAATAATATAGGTATCTAGAAATGAGACACTAGGAAAATTAATCACATTCCTTCAGATCTAACTGTCTGTGGTCTTCATGGTATCATTTTTAAAGAATTAAAAGTATATATATATATATTCAAGACTTTTGTGATAAAAATGATAGCTTTACTCTACCTTTGGAAATTATATCTGCAATTACATTACTACTTTGTCATAATACATTTTTTCTATGAGATGCTTTCACTCATTCAGGTGCTAATTATAAAAGCAAAATGAAGTGTGGAATTTAAGTTATGATTAAAACACTTAAAACCTCACTGCCAAAAAGGGAGAAGTGGCAGTTTTATATTCTCACTGGCTTCTCTAAATAATTATTCAGTCTTCTAACTTCATGCTGGCAATATAGGTAATGAATATAAATCCTTTATATTTGTAAAGCCTTCGGAAAATTATTTGCAATAGTAAGGTAGATGAAGTATGCTGGCCAAAACAAATAAAACTGGAGGATTTTTTAAACCTTATTGAATATAACAATCATTCAAAGTACACTAATCCTCAGCGTACAGCTACATGAGTTTTCATACCTGTGTACTCCCCACCCAGATCAAGATCTGGAATATTTCCAGAGCCCCAGAAATTTCCTTCATGGCACTCCCTGGTCAATAAGCAGTCCCCATACCTCAAGTCAGGGTATCATTAATGTGACTTTTCTTAACACAGATTGCTCTTGCTTCCTCTTGGATGTCCTGTGAGTGGAATTATACAACATTCATTCTCTATGTCTAGTTTTTTTTTTCACTCAACAAAAATGTGAGATTCATCTATGTTGTGTGCAATTGGTGGTTGTGTGTAGTTAATTCTTTTTTTATTGTTGTAGGGTATTGTATTGCATGCATATAACATAGTGTACTTATTCACTCCTCTGTTCATAGATATTTTGGTAGTTTCCAGTTTAATATGTGAATAAAATATGTTATATAAATGTGTAAAGGTATCAATAAGCTAAAATAAAGTAAGGAATATTCAAAAGACCAAAAGCTAATAAAATTGTAGAATAAAGCTGGCTTTAAACCTAAAGGTAGCGGCTGAACCTGAGCTTCAGTTGTCACAGCCTCTCAGGTTTCACAGGACAGAAATGCCCCATCTAAGTAGCCAGAGAAAAGGAGAGTCTAAAAAGAATCTTTGTCAGTAAGCTGGAACCCTCATTTTAGGGGAAAGAGCCTAGCTCCACAGGAGGATGAGAAGAAACTGCCCATCATAAAATGTAGTACAACATGTAAGAAAAAGCTAAATGTACTCTCAGAGTTTATTTGCCCAAGTTAGATCCATATTTTGCTGGGGACCCTGTCCTGGGCGCCAGATGTGGCGGGGCTCCGCCCGCAGAGCCCCATCCCTCCGTCAGGGATGAAAGTAAAAACTACCAAGACATCTTGTGCTTGGGGAGGAAAGGGGTCAAACTCTCAGAGGAGAAAGACCCAGAGCCCCATCCTCACTAGGCTTTTATTGGGTTCCAATACACCGGAATACAAGTTTAACATGTCAAAGAAATCTGAGGGCTTAATCCGAGCCAGTGTTTGTCAGGAAGGGGGGTTGCCAGACTTTGGGAGACATGCTCATTTCCTCCTGGGACACTTGTCACCTCAGGAAGAGCACTCTTAGCAAAGCAGGTTTCACAGGACTTTAGGAATTCTTTCTTATGCCAATCACCCAAGGAGCCGTCCTGGCCAGGACAGGGCTGCACCGCTCACCCCCACAGTTTCAGGCTTTAAGGCAATTAGGAAGCAGGAGATATCTCCCAGATGGAAATGAAGACTCGGGCTATGTCAGAATAGCCGGGGGGGGGGGGGGGGGGCGAGGGTTCATCACATCCTCTTTGCTGCAACCCCCCGAGTCCTTCCATGAGGCCTCCCAAGTGGTCGCGTCTGGCTTAGGTTGCCCCTCCCATGAGGAGTCTTACCCGTCATTGACTGCCAACCAAGCTATGGGGCCAGAGATGGGTAAGGCAGAAGCAGTGCTCCTGCCAGGGAGATAAGCTTTGTCTCCTTAATAGGTCACATCCTTGTGACAGAACAGACCCAGATGAAGTGGGTCCCTTGGGCTCTTACACAGCCCACCATGGGGTGAGGGTTACAACTCCTGAAACCAGGCTGAACGGTCCGCAACAATATTTGTTTGAGCCCACTTTTTACCTTCTATTTGATTCTAAAAATCTCAAGCCTAAAGATTGGTTTAATGTTTCCCCAGGCTATTGGTGCCCCTTACATACCTGGATTAAAAAAATACAAATCCTTACTAGAAGAAATCACTCTTAAATGAGGCCTTAAAAATTCTCCTAATGTTTAAAAAAATCATGAAACACAGAAGAAATATGACACTAGAACAAGACCTAACAGAAATAGAGCAATAAATAAAATCTGTATTAGAATTATAAAATACAGATTATAAAAGAATATGCTAAATGAAACAAACTAAACATAGTCAGAACACGAGAACTCAAAAAGACTAAGCAATTTTGGAGATGCAGAGGAAAGAACCAAACAGAACTTGTAGCAATAGAAAATATAATAATTTAAAATAGGACCAAAAATGAATTGGAAATATATAAATTACATTTAATCAGAGTTTCAAAAGGAGAGGAGAAAAGAAATGATGAACACAGTTTTTGAAAGAACTTTTCAAAACAAATGAAGGACAATTTATTGATTCCGCAATGCCAACAAAAGGAAAGAAATAGTAACAAAAGCTGAATCCACATTTGTATACATCATATTTAATACTCAGGATACAAAGATAAAGAACCTAAAATCAGAGAAGAGATACATATTTTAGTACTTTCAAATGAATGGCATTGAACTGGCAGCTGATATTTCTAAAGCAAGAGAGGAAGCTGGGAGTGCAATAGTACCTTCACTGTGCCAAGAGAGTACTTATAATTGCATCCTCATCAAAAATATCTTTTTAAAAATTTAAATATAATTAACATATAACATTATATTAGTTTTAGGTAAATAACAATGATTCAACATTTGTATATATTGAAACATAATCACCACAATAAGTCTGGTTAACATCCATGACCATACAGTTATATTTTTTCCTTGTGATGTAAACACTTAAGATATACTCTGTTGGCAACTTTCAAACAATGGGTACAGTATTATTCATTGTACTACCCATGCTGTGCACTACATTTCAATGACATTTATTTTATACCTGAGAGTCTGTACATTTTTACTCCCATCACCCAATTGTGTTCACTCTCCACCCACCACTCCCTCCAGCCCTGCCTCTGGTAAATACCAATCTATTCTCTGTATTCATGAGCCCAGTTTTTTGTTTTGTTTTGGAGGGTTTATATGTCACACATAAGTGAGATCATATGATATTTGTCTTTCTCTGACTTACTTCACTTCGCATAATATTCCCAGTGCAGGGCTGTTTTTCTTAATTTCTCTTTTGGATAGTTTGTAATTGGTGTGTAAACATGCAACTGATTTCTGAGTATTCATTTTGTATCCTGATACATTACTGAATTCATTAGTTCTCCTAGTTTTTTGGTGGATTCTTCAGGGTTTTCTGTATACAACATCATATCATCTGCAAATAACGACAGTTTTACATCTTCCTTTTCAATTTAGATGCCTTTTATTTCTTTTTCTTCTCTGATTGCTATGGCTTAGACTTCCAGTACTACATCGAATAAGAATGGTGAAAGTAGACATCCCTGTCTTTGTTCCTGATCTTAAAGAGAAAACTCATAGGTCTTCCCCATTAAGTATGATATTAGCTATGGGTTTGACATATACATGGCCTTTATTATATAGAGGTATATTTCCTCTATTTCTACTTTGCTGAGAGCTTTTTAAATCATAAATGGAAGTTGGGTTTTGCCAAATGCTTTTTCTTTATCTGTCGACAGGATCATATGATTTTTACTTTTTTATTTTGTTTATGTGGTACATCATATTAATCAATTTGTGGATATTGAACCCGCCTTGCATCCTAGAAATAAATCCCATTTGGTCATGGTGAATAATCTTTTTAATGTATTGATGAATTTTATTTGCTAATATATTGTTGAAAATTTTTACATATATGTTCATCACATATATTGGTGTATAATTTTCTTTTCTTTTGTTGTATCTTTGTCAAGTTTAGGTATAAGTGTAATGCTGGCCTTACAAAATGTGTTTGGAGCCTTCCTATCTCTTCAATTTGAGAAGGATAGGCTTTAATTCTTCTTTGAATGTTTGGTAAATTTCACCTGTAAAACAATCTGGTGTAGGAATTTGTTTAACAGATGATTTTTGGTTACTGATTTGATTTTGTTAGTGTTTTCTGGTATGTTCACATGTACTGTTTCTTCCTGATTCAGCCTTGGTGGATTGTATGTTTCCAGGAACTTACCTATTTTTTCTAGGTTGTTCAAGTATATTCCATTTAATTGTTCCTAGTATTTTCCTGTAACCCTTTCTATTTCTTTCATGTTAGTTGTCACTTCTCCTCTTTCATTTCTGATTGTATTTATTTGGGCCATCTTTTTTGGGGGGTGATGAGTCTGGCAAGAGGTTTATCTATTTTGTTTATCATGTTGTGGAGACAGGTCTTGGTTTCTTGATGTTTTTTATATTTTTAGACTCTATTTCATTTTTAAGTATCTTTTATTGACTATGCTACTACATTTGTCCCATTATTTTCTCCCCTTTATAACTCTCTGCCCAGTACACCCCTCCTCCAGCATTTCCCCCCACACTTTGTTCATGTCCAGGCATCATACATATAAGTTTCTTGGCTTCTCCATTTCCTATACTATTCTTAACATCCCCCTGTCTATTTTGCACCTACCATTTATGCTTCTTATGCCCTATACCTTTTCCTCCATTCTCCCCTCTCCCCCTCCCCACTGATAACTCTCCATGGGATCTCCATTTCTGTGATTCTGTTCCTGTTCTAATTGTTCGCTTAGTTTGTTTTGTGGGGATTTTTTGTTTGCTTTTATTTTTTAGGTTCAGTTGTTGATGGTTATGAGTTTGTTGTCATTTTACTGTTCATAGTTTTGATCTTCTTCCTTTTCTTAGATAAGTCCCTTTAACATTTTATATAATAAGGGGTTGGGGATGATGAACTCCTTTAACTTGACCTTATCTGGGAAGCACTTTATCTGCCCTTCAATTCTAAACAATAGCTTTGCTGGATAAAGTAATCTTGGATGCAGGTCCTTGCCTTTCATTATCTTGAATACTTCTTTCCAATTCCTCCTTGCCTGCAAGGTTTCTTTTGAAAAATCAGCTGATAATCTTATGGGAACTTCTTTAGGTAACTGTCCTCTTCCGCTACTTTTAAAATTCTCTCATTTCGATTAATCTTGGGTAATTTAATTATTATGTGTTTTGATGTGTTCCTCCTTGGGTCTAACTTCTTTGTGATTCTCTGAGCTTTCTGGACTTCTGTGAAGTTTATTTCTTTTGCCATATTAGGGAAGTTCTCCTTCATTATGTTTTTAAGTAAGTTTTCCATTTCTTGCTCTTCCTCTTCTCCTCTGGCACCCCTATGATTCAGATGTTGGAATGTTTAAAGTTGTCCCAGAGGTTTCTAAGCCTATCCTCCTTTTTTTCAATTCTTGTTTCTTCATTCTGTTCCAGTTGAATATTTATTTCTTCCTTCTGTTCCATATTGTTGATTTGAGTCTGGGTTTTCTTCCCATCACTGTTGGTTCCCTATGTATTTTCCTTAGTTCCACTTTGTATACCCTTCATTTCTTCTTTTATTCTGTGACCATGCTCAATCTTTTCTGTGAGCATCCTGATTACCAGTGTTTTGAACTCTGCATCTGATAGATTGGCTATCTCCTCATCGCTTAGTTCTTTTTCTGGAGTTTTGATCTGTTCTTTCATTTGGGCCATACTTCTTTGTCTCAGTGCACCTATTACATTGTAAGGGGCAGAGCCTTAGATATTTGCCAGGGCAGGGCAACCCACTTCACTGTGTTGTGGTGCTGTATGTGGGGGATGGGTCAAAGAGGGAACAATGCTGCTTGCTGTGCTCTCACCCCACTTTCAGTCACTTCCCCTGCTACCAACAAGTAGATCGGGCCCTTCTGGTGCTGATTCCTAGGTGGGTAGATTTGTGTATGTTCTGGTATCCTGTAGGTCCCTCTAACAGACTCTCCTGTACACTGGGAGTTTCTCCTGCCACTGTAATACCCATAGGTTTTTACAGCCAGAGGTTTTGAGGCTTTATTTCCCTGTACTGGAACCCTAGGTTTCGTGGTCTGTCTCTCTCCACAGTTGTTCCTCCCAGTCTGTCCACACGTGAATGTGGAATCACCTGGTCCACCAGCCACTGCTTTACCCACCCAATCTACCAGCTGCTGCCTTGCCACACATCCTCTCCACCCCAGCTGCTTGTGTCCACCCCTCCTACCAGTCTGGATGAATGTTTCTTCTTTAATTCCTTGGTTGTTGGATTTCCATACAGTTCAATTTTCTGGAAGTTCTGGTAGTTTTTTATTTTTAAATTGGTTGTCGTCCTTCTTTTCATTGTGTGACTAAGCAAAGTTTATCTACCTACACCTCCATCTTGGCTGGAAGGTAGACTATTTCATTTACTTCCACCCTTATGTTTATTATTTACTTCATTCTCCTCCCTTGGTACTTTGTTCTTGTTCTAGTTACTTTAGGTGTAAAGGTTTATTTGAGATTATTCTTGCTCCTGGAGGTAGGCCTATATTGCTGTAAATTTTCAGTACTGCTTCATCTGTGTCCCATAGATTTGAGATGTGTTTTCATATTTATTTTTCTGAAGGCATCTTTTTATTTCTTCCTTGATCTCATTGCTACCACATTCATTGTTTAGTAGCATGCTATTTAGCCTCCATGTGTTTGTGTTTGGGAGGTGGATTGTCCTTATAATTGATTTCTAGTTTTATATCATTGTGGTTGAAGAAGATGCTTGATATGATTTTAGTTTTCTTAAATTTATTTAGACTTGTTTTGTGGCCTAACATCTGGTCTATCCTTAAAATGATCCATGTGCACTTGCAAAGAATGTCCATTCTGTGTCTTTGGAGTGAAGTGTTCTAAAAATATCCATTAAATCTATCTAGACTAATGTGTCTGTGAAAGCCACTGTTTCCTTGTTGATTTTCTATATAATTATCTATCCACTGATGCCAGAGAAGTATTAAAGTTCCCTACTATTACTGTATTACTGTCTGTCTCTCCCTTGATGTCAATCAACATATGCTTTATATAAGTAGCTATGTTGGATAAGTAAATGGCTATGAGAATTATATCCCCTTGTTGAATTGATCCTTTTAACATTATAAAATATCCTTTTTGTCTCTCACTACATCTCTTGTTTTAAAGTCTATTTTTATTATACATATTGCTACTGTAGCTTCATAAAAATTTCCCATTTCCATGAAATAACTTTTCCATTCCTTTATTTTCAGTCTGCGTGTCTTTCAATCTGAAGAGTGTCTCTTGTAGAATACCTATATACAGGTCTTGGTGTTTAATCCATTCAACCATGTTATATCTTTTCACTGGAGCATTTAATTCATTTACATTTAAAGTGATCATTAACTAGTATGCAGTTATTGCCGTGTTCCAATTGTTTTTGTAGCTCTTTCTTATTCTTTTGCTCTCTTTTCCTGTGTGTTGATGACTTTCTACAGTGTTATGTTTGAATTCCTTTCTCTTTATTTCTCATACATCTCTGGTAGATGTTTTTGTTTGTGGTCACCATGTGTTTTATGTATACCAAGCTATGTTTATAGTCATCCTTAGTCGATTTTTGCTTAAGTTCAAATACATTCTTAAATCACTATAATTTTTATTCTCTGCCTCCATGTTTTCTTGTCATTTTTTACTTTTGTGTATCTGTGTTTGTGTGTAACCAGTAATGTATTATTGTAATTACACACAATCTCCCTACTTTTGCCTTTTATCCTTTGTAGTAGCTTTATTGTTGATGGATCCACTGCTTTGACTGTTTGCCTTTTTAGTAAGCATTCTTTACTCTATTTTCAAATTTATATTTTTTCTTTTTTTAAATATATTTTATTGATTATGCTATTACAGTTGTCCCATCTCTCCCCCATCCTTCCCCTCCACCCTGCACACCCCCTCCCACCTACATTCCCCCCTTAGTTCATGTCCATGTGTCATAAGTTCTTTAGCTTCTACATTTCCCACACTATTCCTGCCCTCCCCCTGTCTATTTTCTACCCACCATCTATGCTACTTATTCTCTGTACCTTTTCCCCCTCTCTCCTCCTCCCACTCCCCTGTTGCTAACCCTCCATGTGATCTCCAATTCCGTGGTTCTGTTCCTGTTCTAGCTGTTGGCTTAGTTTGCTTTTGTTTTAGGTGTGGTTGTTAATATTTGTGAGTTTGCTGACTTTTTACTGTTGTATTTTTTATCTTCTTTTTCTTAGATACGTCCCTTTAACATTTCATATAATAAGAGCTTGGTGATGATGAACTCCTTGAAATTGGCCTTATCTGAGAAGCGCTTTATCTGTCCTTCCATTCTAAATGACAGCTTTGCTGGATAGAGCAATTTTGGATGTAGGTCCTTGACTTTCATGACTTGGAATACTTCTTTCCAGCCCCTTCTTGCCTGCAAGGTCTCTTTTGAGAAATCAGCTAACAGTCTGATGGGAACTCCTTTGTAGGTGACTGTCCCCTTATCCTTTGTTGCTTCTAGAATTCTCTCCTTCATTTTAATCTTGGCTAATGTAATTATGATGTGCCTTGGCGTGTTCCTCCTTGAGTCCAATTTCTTTGGGACTCTCTGAGCTTCCTGGTCTTCCTGGTAATTTATTTCTTTTGCCAGATTGGGGAAGTTCTCCTTTATTATTTGTTCAAATAAGTTTTCCACTTGTTGCTCTTTCTCTTCCCCTTCTGGTACCCCTATAATTCGGATATTGGGATGTTTAAAGATGTCCTGGAGGTTCCTAAGCCTCTCCTCATTTTTTTGAATTCTTGTTTCTTCCTTGTTTTCTGTTTGGTTGTTTCTTTCTTCCTTCTGGTCCACTCCATTGATTTGAGTCCCAATTTTCCTTCCATCTCTATTGGTTCCCTGTGAGTTTTCCTTCATTTCACTTATTGTAGCCTTCATTTGTTCATCTAATATGTGAGCAAAATCAACCAATTCTGTGAGCATCCTGATCACCAGTGCTTTGAACTATGCATCTGATAAGTTGGCTATCTCTTCGTTGCTTAGAGGAATTGGCTCTGGAGCTTTCCTTTGTTCTCAAGTTTGAGCCATTTTTGGTGTTTGTTTGTTTGTTTGTTTGTTTTTTGGTCTGGTCGCGGCTATTATGTAGTGGGGGGTGGAGCCTTAGGAGTTCACCAGGGTGGGGCAGCCCAATCACTGAGTTGTGACACTGTATGTGGGGGCGGGGTCTGAGAGGAAACAATGGCACTTGCTCTGCTCTCTGTTGGATTCCAGTCCCTTCTGCTGCTTCCCCTTCACCTGGATTATCTGTGCGTGAATATGGGACCACCTGGTCAGCCAGCCACCTTGAGTGGCCTCACTGGTTCTGCACAGTTGCCACCCTGAACCCAGGGTCCGCTAGCTGCTGCCTGTGCACCTGGAGTCTGCTAGCCACTGCCTGCACACCTGGGAAGTGCCAGCTGCTGCTGCCTGTGTGCCCAGGTCCGCACCTCCACTTTTTCCTGCTGCAACTCCACTCCTCTTACCGGTCTGGATGAATGGTTGTTGGACTTCCATACAGTTCAATTTTCTATCAGTTCTGGTTGTTTTCTCATTTCTAAATACTTGTTGTCCTTAATTTTGGTTGTGAGAGGAGGTACAGTGTGTCCACCTATGCCTCCATCTTGGCTGGAAGTCTTATTTTTTCTTTTTTATTAAAGAAGTCCATTTACATTTCTTGTGTACTTGTTTCATGGTATAGAACTCCATTAGCTTTCCCTTGCCTTGCAAACTCTTTATTCTTGCTTTCAATTCTAAATGATAGCCTTGATGGGTAGAGTAATTTTGGTTGTAGGTCCTTACTTTTTATCACTTTTAGTATTTTGGACTAGTCCCTTCTGACCTGCCAAGTTTCTGTCAAGAAATCAGCTGACAGTCTTGTGGGAGCTCTGTTGTATAAAACTAACAGCTGCTCTCATGTTATTTCAAGATTCTGTCTTTCTCTTTAAACATTAACATTTTAATTATGATATGTCTTGGTATAGGCCAATTTGGGCTTGTCTTCTTGGGACTCTCTGTGATTCCTGGACTTGAATATGTATTTCCTATGCCAGGTTAGGGAAGCTTTCAGTCATTATTGATTCAAATAGGTTTTTGATCCTTGTTCTCTCTCTCTTATCCTTCTAGAATAGGGACTATGATGTAAATGTTGATACACTTGATGTTGTCCCTTAAATTGCCCTCATTGTTTTTCATTCTTTTTCCTTTTTGGTGTTCTAATTGGATGTATTCTGCTACCTTTTCTTCCATATTGCTGATTGATCCTCTACTCCATCTAATCTTCTGTTAATTTCCTCTATTTTATTCTTCATTTTTACCTGGGATTTTTTGTTTCCTATCTCCATTTTTTATGTTTCCTATCACTCTGTTGAAGCTTTCACTGAGTTCATCTATTCCTCCCCTAAGTTCATTGAGCATCCTTGTAATTAGTGTTTTGAACTCAGCATCTGATAGATTTCTTGTTTCTTTTTTCTTGTCTCCATTTTTTTGTGTGTGGAGTTTTCTCCTGTTATTTCATTTGGTGCACATTTTTCTGTCTCCTCATTTTGGCTGACTCCCTGTGTTTGTTTCTATGTATTAGGTAGATCTACTACATCTCCCAGTCTTGGCAGAATAACCTTATGTGGTAGGTGTCCTATGTGGCCCAGTGACATAGTCTCACTATTCACCTGGACCAAGTGCTCCACAGTTGTCCCTTGTGTGGTTGTGTGTGCCCTCCTGTTAGTTGAGCCTTGATTGCTGTTGGCATTTCAGTAGGTGGGTTTGATGCTTAGGGTGACTGTGAGGGCTGGCCATGACTACAGTAGATAAGCTTTGGTGTGGGTGTTTGCACCACAGAGCAAGAGGGGCTTTAGTGGGGCTCTGGTTCCAACCAAGTCTGCCTCTTGTGTGGTCATCTGTGGAGCTGGTTGGATAGTGAGGTCTGAAGCCATCCAACAAGTGTGTTAGTTCTGGAGCCTCTTAGGAGGGGCTCAGGTGTAGGCCAAGTTCAACCACTGTTTGTATCTTTCTTGGAGCCACCGGGTGGGAGCTGGAAAGTGATCTATGGTTGGTTGCTACTATGCTGGTCTTGGACATGCTTGGGAGAGGCTACACTGTGAACCAAGGCTGATTGACATGAGTGCTGAGCTTGGTCCTCTTTGATGGTACCATGATGTGAGCTGAGGACAGCCACCACTTGTGCTGAGCTTGCAGACACTTAATTGAAGGTATGTTCCAAGGAACATGCACCACAGCTTAGGCCAGGTTTGGGGCCACCTGATGTGAGATACGATGCAAGTTGAGACTGGTCACTGCTTAAGGCAGGCTTGCCTGGGGCAATTTAGCAAGAGCTATAGGGCACACCAACAGAAGTCACTGCTTGTTTGGGATTTGTGAACCTATGAGAGATTTTAGGAAATGGCCCAAGGTAGGATGTTTACATGGAAATCCACTGGAAGCAGCTCAAGTTTGGAGTGTAAATTGGGTGGAACAGGGTCTTAGGGAATAACCAGGCAGGGTGAATGGTGTTAGCCAAGTTAATGGAGAGCACATGTTTGGTGCCCACCTGTTCCTTCCAACTGGATAGGGGTAAAGCTCAACAAAGAAAAATGGTACCTGCAGGAACTTCTATCCATGGAGAAAGCTGCCCCAACCCCTTACCCTTTAGCCGTTTCCTGGTTTTACAGCCAGTTATTATGGGTCTCCTCTTCCTAGCGAGTGTGCCACAGGGTTGGGAAGAGATGGACCTGTGCAGCTGAGATATCCCTCCTGATTCTTAATCACCACACCATGGGTGTGGGATCTGCCCATTCCACATCTCCACCCCTCTTACCAGTCTCTACATGGCTTCTTTATATACTCAGTTATAAGAATTCTGTTCAGCTAATATTCATGTGGTTCTCCATGATGATTGTTCTAGAATTTAGTTGTAAATGTGATGTGATCATGGGAGGAGGTAAGTGTAGCATTTCCCTACTCTGCTTTCTTGACCAGAATTCTGTTGACTCCCACCAAACATTTTTTCATTTAGTAAGCTTCAGCCCTCATATCAGATTTTTTTCAAAGCCTTCCTTATAGTATAATTGATAAATTGATAAAAATAAAGCTTTAGAATTAAACACAAAATTTTGAGTCCTGGATGTGCTACTTATAGGCTGTGCAAGTTATTTAAGCTGTCTGGGTATTGGTTCCTTCATCTATAAAGTGTAAATGTTAATATCTACTTCATAGAGCTGTTATAAAGGATGAATAAGCAGTAAAATAATTAGACCTGTGATTGGCACATAAATATTCAGTAAATGTTTACTACTACTGCTATCACTATCAATGCATACAAATGACAAGATTGCTAAAACTCATTCAGACCACTAACTGTGACTCTACTAGAATCACACTAGGGGAAAACACCATAGCCTGCAGCTACACAGAAAAAGTAAAATTGAGTAATGACCATGATAGATTGGATTAACACAGAAAGCCTGAATAGATAATTTAGAAGTCTATACTTTTCCCTCACTTGTCTAAATTATCCATAAAATTGCCCATTCTCCCCATTTTGATTTGCCTTTCTAGATACCACCAGGTATAGAAACCCTGTTTCGGTTCCCTGCCAGTCATACTCAGACATGTATCATCAGAATCCAAATGCATTTTTGTCAGATGTTGTAAAATGCTATTTTATTTTGCCAAGGCAAAGTTAAACAAGAGCTTTAAGACCTGTAGTAGTATTCACTACAGCATATTTATATGGACATTGCAATAAGCAATGATATCGCTACAGTGTTATTGAAGAATACCTTCATGTGAGATATTTAAATTTTTTAAATTGTCATCTTCCTGCAGATTGCACTATATATTTCTGCCTTGCTCAGGGATTTAATTTGGCTGTATTTGAGATTAAAACAAGAATGCTATACGAGAAACCTATTTTATATTCAAACAAAGCAAAAACAGATTTTGAAAAATGTATTACCTACTTTAGGCTGACAAATAAAAACCTTCGATTTTTTTAACTTTCTTGATTTTTAGTAATATTTATTTTACTCTTTTTGTACTTGCTGTTAAATACCTTCAAAAATTGAACCCAATGTAACTATACTTAAATAAAATACAGTGAGAGGGGAAAAAAACTTGTACTGATTTCTGTTAGATTCCAGTTAGTTACAACACCAAGCACTGTACCCCAACCTTGAGATTTTTATTCAGAGAGTCAGGATAAGTAAATAGGTACCAGTATTTTTAACAAGTATCCCAAATGATATTCTGATCCAGGGAATTTATGGACCACAGTTTGAACAACTAATTAAAGTACATATAAACCATTTATGGACCTAAGTCAGGAGAGTATTAAGATGAGTCTTCAGTAACTGTGATATAATATTACAAAATACCTAGTAGTTTATCATTGAAACAGCTTGAAGTTCAAGAACATTTGGATTTAAGGTCATAACAAGCTTATATTTACGCCAAATTTTATGAAAATTATAGTTGCCTTATTCAAAAGTAAGTGACTCATTTCTTAGTGCTCCTTTCATCTTTGCTGATATTCTTACTTTTCTAGTCACCCATCACAAAAAATGAAACCAAACTTTTTTGACTGGTTTCTAAAAAAAAAAAAACTCTGAGCTTTACACACCTTACGTGCTGCTGGGGAAGAAGTGATCACTGAGATATTCTCTTGAATGCTACCAATGAGTTTTCAAGGAACTTCTCACAAATTTAAAGTATTTCATTTTGAATTTTGCTTCTGATTCCTGACCATTTTCTTACTGTTTGAATTTCCTAACAGTTGTTTAATGACATTCCATGCTGACTCTATAGCTCCAGAGTAGCCCTAGTAGAAAAGCCATAGTTGAGTGATATAAATGCATATCAAATAATTCAGGATCTAATAATTCTAGTAATTATGAAGCTGGATATCACAGCTAATTTATAACTAGATTTGGAGTTCGAATTTTGCAGAACTGAGGAAGAAGTAACTCCTGCATAAGCCAGGGTTAGTGTTGTTTCTTTTGTTGTTTAATGTTTGGATCTTGTCTATAAGAAGTATAAAAGGATTTTATAAGCTTTTTGCTAATTTTTTAACTTTTTAAGTAAATACAGTGTCATCATCCTCCCTTGGTAATCACAGTTTCTCTTGATTTATTATTTTCGGTTTTCTTTAACACTGAAGTAATTATTAATATTATTTTCTCTCTGTTCACTCTCTCATCTAGAGCAGACTATACCCATGAGCTTGTGGCCTATTTTCCTATTGGAAAATTCTATTGGAATATCACCATGCCCATTTATCTATGTATTGTCAATGGCTGCTTTTGTGTTATAATGGCAGAGTTGACCAGTTGTGACAAATCAAATGGCTGACTCACAGCCTAACATTTTTCTGTCTTGCCCTTTAAGAAAAACTTTGCTGACCTCTGCTCTGGAACAACAGCTTTATGAGGGCAGGGACTACATCTTGGTCAATTTCGTAATTTCAGAACCAAGCACAAGAGATCAGGGATTCTTGACCTGAGATCCACTATAAGTACAGGTTTCAGACAATCATTAATGCCCAAAAATTGTCTGCTAAATTGCATATGCAGTGAATGTGTATATGCTTTTTTTCTTGTTCATATTTTCAAAAGAGAATTTTCCTGGTATGGCCAAGTAAACACCTGTGAAACCAACCCTCTCTCAGATAACAACAGCAAACTCTGGGCACAATACAAAAAAGAGAGAGAGAGAGAGAAGAAAAGAAAACTTTCTAAAGACACTAAGAGTGAAAAGACAGGCAGATTCTGGCAAGATGTCAGCACTTGGAAGACAGGAACTAAAGTACTCAATAAGTTCTCTCTCACTCACTCACTCACTGAGGGTAGTTCCCAATCAGAGCCATGGAAGGTGCCTAAAACTCTGAAGACGTATGATGTTTTTGGCCTAAAGAACTCTGGGAAGGAGTTTGGGATGTCTATAATATCTGGAAGGGGTAAAGAATGGATGGAGGAAGGTCATGGAAAGAAGAGAGACAGGAGAGAAATCCCCAAATCCCTGGCCAACCTCTGAACCACACATGTGTGGGCCAGACATTAAACAACCCAGATCAGGATAAAAGAACTAAAATGAGTTTTTTGCTGTTATCCAAGAGACGAAGTTTGCATTTTCAGTCTAACCAAATTAATCACCTGCTAAAACAAAAAGTTGTTACTCTTGTGAGAAATACAACAAAATCCAGATACTTCAACACATAACATCTTCAATGTGTAGGGTATAATTCAAAATTACTCAACATACAAACAGGAATGTATAACCAATACTCAAAATAAGACAATCAACAGAAAACAGCCCTAAATTAGCTAAATATTGTAATTAGCAGACAGTGACTTTAAAACAGCTATTGTAACTATGATCAGCAAGGAAAAGAAACATATTCTCATAATGAATGAAAAGTTGGGAAATCTTAGCAGAAAAATACAAATAATTTAAAAAGAACCAAATGGAAATTCTAGAACTGAGAAATATTATATTTCAAGGGAATATGTGGCTCTTTTCAAAATTAAACTACACTGCCTACTGGCTCACTGTTTGATTTGAAAAACTTGAGTTTGTTCTTCTCTGAAGAAGGAACATGTCATAACAGGAAAAGTTCTGAAACAGCTTTGAGGGTAAAATTTTCAATCTGTAAGAAAGCAACCACTGTTGCCATAATAAATTAACCTTGAACAAAGTACTTTATGTCTCTGTACCTATTTTCTTTACCTGAAAATGGGGACAATAATGGTACTTCCGTATAATATTCTAAGCACAATTTCTATAACCTGATAATTGTTTAATAAACTTTATGATGATGATAATGATTTTTAATTGGGATCTGAAAGTATCTTCTCTAGAACAGGAAAAGTATCTTCTCTCAAACATTAAAGTAGATAATATTCTAGCTGGGTTTTAAGAGCTATCTGAAGGGCCAGATAAAGTAACATAAGGAGAGATTTCCCAAAGCAAAGTGTCTGAGACTTGGCTTTGTCTCAGAATCTGCTGCAGAATTTGTCCACATCTGATTAGCTTTTGACATCTATCCCTTTCCTCTCAATTTAATGTTAATATTCTTTGTCAAATGATTCCACTAAAGTGTCTTGTTAACACTGAAATAATAGTGAAAGGATTAATTTCTACACGCTGACATAAATAACAGTAGTCTTGTTGAAATCATTTGGTGTGCATGTGACTGTCATATGTATTTTAAAAGACTAAAAGCAAATGAAAGTTTCTGATCTGTCATGTCACTATCATTGATGTTTGAGAGAATTGTGGGGTCTGCTCTCTTGAGACCTGTATTTCACATGTTTGACACTCACTGATAGCAGTTATAATTATAGTATATAGGGAGTGGAAATAAAATTTTCAACTGCTTATCAAGCAGATCTCCCCAGCCATCCTCCCCTACAGAAACTGAGAGATATTTTCAGAACATAAATATCCAATCAATCCTGCCATTAACCTCAGGCAGTTTTTCCAAGATGCCACTTAAATTATAGGAATGCTTAGCAATGGTACTAAACATGAAACAAGATTGTCTTTCTGCCCTCACTCTCATAGCTCCTTTGGAAAAGGAACTTTTTAAAAATACATTCTATTGATTATGTTATTACAGTTCCATTTTTTTTCTCTGCTTTATTCCCCTCCATTTTGCACCCCTCTTCCCACCAGCATCCTCCCCCCCCTTAGTTCATGTCCATGGGTTGTACATATAAGTTCTTTGGCTTCTCCATTTCCCATACTATTCTTAACCTCCCCTGTCTATTTTGTACCTACCATTTATGCCTCTTAATCCCTGTACCTTATCCCCCATTTTCCCCCTCCCACCCCTGCTGATAATCCTCCTTGTGATCTCCATTTCTTTGATTCTGTTCCTGTTCTAGTTGTTTCCTTAGTGGCTTTTTTTTTTTTTTTAGGTTCAGTTGTTGATAATTGTGAGTTTGTTGTCCTTTTAATGTTCATAGTTTTGATCATCTTCTTTTTCTTAGGTAAGTCCCTTTAACATCTCATATAATAAGGGCTTGGTGATGATGAACACCTTGAACTTGAACTTACCTGGGAATCACTTTATCTGCCCTTCTATTATAAATGATAGCTTTGCTGGATAGATTAACCTTGGGTGTAGGTCCTTGCCTTTCATGACTTGGAATACTTCTTTTAAGTCCCTTCTTACCTGCAAAGTTTCTTTTGAGAAATCAGCTGATAGACTTATGGAAACTCCTTTGTAGGTAACTGACTCCTTTTCTCTTGCTGCTTTAAGATTCTCTCCTTATCTTTAATCTTGGGTAAAGTAATTATGATGTGCATTGGTGTGTGCTTCTTTGGGTCCAACTTCTCTAGGACTCTCTGAGTTTCCTGGGCTTCCTGAAAGTCTATTTCCTTTGCCAGATTGGGGAAGTTGTCCTTCATTATGTTTTCAAATAAGTTTTCAATTTCTTTTTTTTTAATTTATTTTATTGATTATGCTATTAAAGTTGTCCCATTCCCCCCTTTCATTCCCCTCCACCCTGCACACCCCCTCCCACCCACATTCCCTCCCTTTAGTTCATGTCCATGTGTCATAAGTTCTTTAGCTTCTACATTTCGCACACTATTCTTGCCCTCCCCCTGTCTATTTTCTACCCACTGTCTGTGCTACTTATTCTCTGTACCTTTTCCCCCTCTCTCCTCCTCCCACTCCCCTGTTGCTAACCCTCCATGTGATCTCCATTTCTGTGGTTCTGTTCCTATTCTAGTTGTTTGCTTAGTTTGATTTTGTTTTAGGTGTGGTTGTTAATAGCTGTGAGTTTGCTGTCTTTTTACTGTTCTATTTTTTATCTTCTTTTTCTTAGATAAGTCCCTTTAACATTTCATATAAGGGCTTAGTGATGATGAACTCCTTGAACTTGACCTTATCTGAGAAGCACTTTATCTTCCCTTCCATTCTAAATGACAGCTTTGCTGGATAGAGCAATTTTGGATGTAGATCCTTGACTCTCATGACTTGGAATACTTCGTTCCAGCCCTTTCTTGCCTGGAAGGTCTCTTTTGAGAAATCAGCTGACAGTCTGATGGGAACTCCCTTGTAGGTGACTGTCCCCTTATCCCTTGCTGCTTCTAGAATTCTCCCCTTCATTTTAATCTTGGCTAATGTAATTTTGATGTGCCTTGGTGTGTTCCTCCTTGAGTACAACTTCTTTGGGACTCTCTGAGCTTCCTGGACTTCCTAGAAGTCTATTTCCTTTGCCAGACTGGGGAAGTTCTCCTTTATTATTTGTTCAGATAAGTTTTCCACTTTCTGCTCTTCCTCTTCCCCTTCTGATACCCCTATAATTCGGATGTTTGGACGTTTAAAGATGTCCTGGAGGTTCCTAAGTCTCTCCTCATTTTTTTGAATTCTTGTTTCTTCCTTGTTTTCTGTTTGGTTGTTTCTTTCTTCCTTCTGGTCCACTCCATTGATTTGAGTCCCAGTTTTCCTCCCATCACTATTGGTTCCCTGTGCATTTTCCTTCATTTCACATAGTGTAGCCTTCATTTGTTCGTCTAATTTGCAACCAAAATCAACCAATTCTGTGAGCATCCCGATCACCAGTGCTTTGAACTGTGCATCTGACAGGTTGGCTATCTCTTCATCACTTAGATGAATTGGCTCTGGGACTTTGATCTGTTCTCCCATTTGAGCCATTTTTTTCTTGGTTATTGTTGTTGTTGTTGTTGTTGTTGTTTTGGTCTGGTCGCGGCAGTTACGTAGTGAGGGGCAGAGCCTTAGGTGTTCCCCAGGGCGGGGCAGCCCAGTTGCTGGGTTGTGACTCTCTATGTGGGGGCAGGGCCCGAGAGGGAACAATGGTGCTTGCTCCTCCATTTCAGTTTTCATAACCTTCACTTTTTCCTCTACTTTGTGATCATACTCAACCATTTCTGTGAGCATCCTGATTACCAATGTTTTGAACTCTACATGTGATAGGTTAGCTGTCTCTTCATCACTTAGTTTAATTTTTTCTGGAGCTCTGATTTGTTCCTTCATTTGGGCCATACTTCTTTGTCTTGGCCCTCCTGGTATGTCGTGAGGGGCAGAGCCTTAGGTATTCACCAGGGTGGGGCAACCCACTTGGCTGCCTTGTGGTGCTGTATGTGGGGGAGGGCTCTGAGAGGGAACACTGGTACTTGCTTGGCTCTCAGCCAGTTTTCAGTCACTTCCCCTGCTACCCACAAGCAAACTGGTCCCTTCTGGTGCTGGTTCCCAGCTGGGTGGGTTTGTGTACATTCTAGGACCCTGTGGGTCTCCCCATTGAACTCTCCTGTGAGGCTGGGGATTTCTCCCACCACCACAACCCCCATAGGTTTTTTTTTTCAGTTAGAGGTTTTTGAGGCTTTATTTCCCTGCGCTGGAACCCTGGGTTATGTGGTCTGTCTTGCTCCCCAGTTGTTCATCCCAGTTTATCTGCATGCAGATGTGGGACAACCCACTCCACCAGCCACCACCTTGTGGCAAGCCCTTTCCACCCTGGCTGCCCATCTCCACCCCTCCTATGGTCTGGATGAATGTTTCTTCTTTAACTCCTTGATTGTTAGACTTCCGTGAAGTTTGATTTTTCTGGAAGTTCTGATTATTTTATGCTTTTCAATTTGTTGTTGTCCTTCTTTTGGTTGTGCGAGGAGGCAAAGTATATCTACCTATGCCTTCATCTTGGCCAGATGTCTGGAAAAGGAACTTTTGAAAGCTAAAGAGTGAAGTCTTTATACAGACAGGAATGGGACCACTCGTTTAACACATATTTATCAGTTACTCTTATGTGTCAGTGATTATACTAGGTAGCAGGAGAACACAAACCAGTGAGACATATTCCTGGCACCAAGTTCTCCCTGATTAGTGGGAAAGCTGAATTAAGTGTTTTGAAACTTATGAACCAGATACCTGCTATAACATATACGAACATTTTAATTAATTGTCATAAGCATCCAGGTAAGTCAGGTTGACAGACTACACGTGGATCACCGATGTATACACCCTGGCCATGAGGTTTTATCTACCCAGAGGAAAGAGCTTATTTTCATAATTCACATGTAAGTGTCATATGGACTAAAATAGGCTGGGTGTGACAGTGTTTGCCTTTACTTTGCTTTACTTACTTTCTTTGTTATGTACAGAAAACTGTGGCTTTCAGTGTCTTGATATATTTTAAGAGATTCTTAGGCTCAGTGTGGGTTATATCAATTAAATCATAAAATTATTCTTAAATAATTTTTATTTCTCATATTGGCATACAATATTTTATTAGTTTAAATAATTTTTATTTACAGTTGGCATTCTGTACATTAGTTTCAGCTGTACAGCATAGTGATTAGACATTTATGTAACTTTCAAAGTGATCAGCCCAGTAAGGCTAGTACCCATCTGATACCACACATAGTTATTACAATATTACTGATTATATTCCCTATGCTTACTTTACATACCTGTGACTCTTTTCTAACTTGGAAATTTGTACTTCTTAATTCCTTCACCTTTTTTACCCAGCCTCCAAACCCCCTTCCATCTGCCAGTCATTGATTTGATCTCTATGTCTATGAGTGGTTTCTGTTTTGTTTGTTCATTTATTTTTCATATTTCACATATAAATGGAACCATATGACCTTTGTCTTTCTCTGAATGACTGACTTCATTTAGCATAATACCACCCATGTTGTCAAAAAAGTCAAGATTTCATTCTTTTTTTGTGACTGAATAATATTCCATTGAATGTATGTACAACCTCTTTTTTATCCATTTGTCTATCAATGGACAACTAGATTGCTTCTGTATCTTGGCTATTTTAATTGATGCTGCAATAAATGTAGGGGTTCATTTGTCTTTTTAAATTAGTGTTTAGGATTTCTTTGAATAAATACCCTGAAGCGAAATTGCTGAGTAATATGGTAGTCCAATTTTTAAGTTTTTTAGGAGCATCCATATTGTTTTGCATAGTGGTTCCAATGATGTACAATCCCACCAACAGTGCGTAAGGGTTCCCTTTTCTCCACATCCTCATCAAGAATTGTTGTTTATTAATTTTAGATGATAGCCATTCTGACAGGTGTGAAGTAATGTGTCATTGTGATTTTAATTTACATTTAGCTGATGATTAGTGATGTTGAGAATCTTTTTATATGCTTGTTGGCCATTTGTATGTCCTTTTTGAAGAAATATTCATTTGTGTGCTCTGCCCATTTTCTTAATCAAATTGTTTGGGGTTTGGCAGGGTGTTAAATTTATGAGTTTCTTATATATATTGGATATTAACCCATTATGGGATGTATCATTGGCAAGCATCTTCTTCCATTTAGTAGGGTGTCTTTTTGTTTTGTTGATGGTTTCATTTGCTGTGCTGAAGCTTTTTAGTTTAATGTAGTTTCATTTGTTTTTTATTTTGTTTCCCTTGCCCAAGGAAACATCCCAAAAAAATATTGCTAATAGAGATGTCACTTAGTCTACTGCCTAAGTTTTATTCTAGGAGTTTTATGGTTTTGAGTCTTATATGTAAGTCTTTATTTTTTTTTTTTGAATGAATTTTTTTTTCTTACAGCATGGCTTCACATATCTGAACAAATACTGTTGTTTATCAGCTAAAAAGAGAAACATTTTAATATATCATGAACAGTAACTGTGAAGAAAATAAACAAAGCAACAAACAGCAAGTGTTGGAGAGGTTGTGGAGAAAAGGGGACCCTAGGGCACTGTTGGTGGGATTGCAGATTGGTACAACCACTATGGAAAACAGTATGGAATTTTCTAAGAAAACTAAAAATGGACATACCTTTTGACCCAGCAATTCCACTGCTTGGATTATATCCTAAGAACCCTGAAACACCAATCCAAAAGAACCTATGCACCCCTATGTTCATAGCAGCACAATTTACAATAGCGAAGTGCTGGTAGCAACCTAGGTGCCCATCAGTTAATGAATGGATCAAAAAACTGTGGTACATTTACACAGTGGAATTCTATGCAGCAGAAAGAAAGAAGGAGCTCCTACCCTTTGCGACAGCATGGATGAAATTGGAGAGCATCATGCTAAGCGAAATAAGCCAGGCAGTGAAAGACAAATACCATATGATCTCACCTTTAACAGGAACCTAATCAACAAAACAAACAAACAAGCATACTATAAACAAAGACACTGAATTTGAGAACAGTCTGACAGTGACCAGAGGGGGAGGGGAGGGAATTTCAGGGGAAAAGGGGAATGGTTTAGAGCAACAAGTATAAAGGACACATGGACAAAAACTATGGGGGGTGGAAATGGGAGGAAGGTGGGGAGGGCTGGGGTGGTGGGCTGGGGGCAGGGTAAAAGGCAGAAAACTGTACAGTATCAACAATTACAAAACGAAATACACTTGGGAAAAAAAGATAAATGAGAGGGTAGGCAGGCTGAGTGAAAAAGATAAAGGGATTAAGAAAAAAACCGCCTTATAGACAGGGGGAGGTAAGAGAGAATAAAGGGGTGGGGGGTAAATGGTGATAGAAGACTTGATGTGGGGCAATGAATGCACAATACAATGTACAGATGGTTAGAAGTAGGAAAAGGTAAAGGGGAGATAAATGTTAATGAAAGGAAACTTAACTTGGGGTGATGAACATACAATACAATGTATAGATGATTTATTGTAGAATTGTACCCCTGAAATCTATAATTTTATTAACCAATGTCACCCCAATAAACTCAATAAAATAGTAAAAAATAAAAATATCTTTAATCTATTTCTAATATATTTTTGTTTATGGTATAAGAAAGTGGCTCAGCTTTATTCTTTTGTCTGTATCTGTTTAGTTTTCCCAACATCATTTATTGAGTAGACTGTCTTTATCTCATTGTATATTCTTGCATCCTTGTCATAGATTAATTAACCATATAGTTGTGAGTTTATTTCTGGGATCTCTGTTCTGTTGATCTATGTGTCTGTTTTAATGCTAGTTCCATGTTGTTTTGATTACTATAGCCTTGTAATATAGTTTGATATCAGCGAGCATGATAGCTCCTACTTTGTTCTTTCTCAACATTGCTTTGGCTATGTGGTATTTTTTAGGGTTTCATATAAATTTTAGGATTATTCTAGTTCTATGAAAAATGCTTTTGGTATTTTGATAATTGCATGGAATCTACAGATTGCATTTGATAGGATGTGCTCACTATATCCTTCCATTAATTTGTATCTTCAGTGGGTTATAGTTTCCCAAGTAGAGGAATTTTACCTCATTGGTTAAATTTATTTCTAGGTATTTTACTCTTTTTGATGCAATTTTAAATGGGACTAGTTTCTCTTTCTTATAGTTCATTATTGGTATATTAAAATGCAGCCAATTGCTGGATGTTAATTTTGTATCCTGGTACTTTACCAAATTATTTATCAGTTCTAATAATTTTTGGTGGAGTCTCTAGGGTTCTCTATAAGCAGGATGTGACAAAACTAGGGTATAGTTGTTCATATGGGAAATAATACAATAACTAATAAATAATAATGCAAGAACAAACTGTGTTTTGCATACTAACACCTGTCAACCTACTTTTGTCCCACCCTGTGTTATGTCATGTCATCTGCAAATGATGGTTTACTTCTTTCTCTCCAATTTGAATGCTTTTTTTATTGTATGATTGCTGAGTCTAGGACTTCCAATATTACGCTGAATAAGAGTGGTGAGGGTGGATGTAAGAAAAATCCTCACTATTGAGTCTGATGTTAAGTGTTGGTTTATTATATATGGATTTTATTACATTGAGGTATGTTCCTTCTATGCCCACTTTGCTGAAAGTTTTTGTGATAAATGGATGCTGGATTTTATCAAATGTTTTTTCTGCATTTATTGATATGATCATGTGATTTTTATCCTTTATTTTCTGTATGTGGTGTATCACAATTATTGATTTGCTGATATTGTGCCAACCTTGCATCCCTAGAGTAAGTCCCATTTGATCATGTTATATGATCTTTTCAGTAGGATGCTAAATTTAGTTTGCTAATATTTATTGAGGATTTTTGCATCTATGTTCATTGGGAATAGTGGCCTATAATTTTCTTTTGTGTAATATCTTTCTCTGGTTTTGAAATAAATGTAATGCTGGCCTCAAAATGAGCTTGAGATCTTCCATACACTTGAATTTTGGAATCATTTGAGTAGGATAGGTGTTAATTCTTCTTTAATGCTTGGTAAAATTGACCTATGAAGCTATCTGGTGTTGGAGCCCAGGAGGCCTGTGAGGGGTCGAGGATAGGGTCCTGCACCGCAGGCGTGGTGACTGGGCCTGGTTTCCGGCCTCGGGGCTGTCTTGGGCTCTGACTGTTCTCTGAACCCTTGATAAACCAGCCGCCTTTCTTTATCCATCAACTCATATCCTTGGCCTGCGCGTCATGTACCCGGTAGCAATCTTAGCCTGAGAACATCCCGACCTTAAGGGAGTAGATAAACTTTGTAGGTCAAGGAAATGAGCTACGTGCCAGAAGGCTTCTCCTTTGTTCTCTATGCACTCAAGATTGTATTTAAGCCTGAAGACCGCGCAATAAACTTGCCTTATGCCAGCTGAGCATTTGGTCCTCTCCTATATTCAGTCCCTCGCCCAGCTTCACGACCACCCTTGCCGCAGCGGGCTGCGGCAATCTGGTCCCAGACTTCTGTTGGGAATTTTATGATTATTTATTTAATTTAGTTAGTAATTATAACTGTAAAGATTTTTTGTTTCTTCTTGATACAGTCTTGAAATTATATATTTCTAGGAATTTATTCAGTTCTTCCAGGTGGCTCAATTTGTTAGCATATAATTATTTATAGTATTTTCTTATAATCCTTTGTATTTCTTTGGTGTGAGTTATCTGATTTCATTTAATAGTTATCTCATTCATTTCTTATTTTATTTATTTGGGTTCTCTCCCTTTTCTCTTTATAATTCTGGTTAAAGGTTTGATTTTGTTTATCTTCTCAAAAAAACAGCTCTTGGTTTCATTGATCTTTTTTGTATTATTATTATTTTTTTATTGTAAGGGGGGTTTTGATGTTCTTTTTTAATGTATTTTATTGATTATGCTATTACAATTGTCCCAATCTCTCCCCCTTTACCCCCATACCCCACATTCCATCCAGAAATCCCCTCTCCCCTTAGTTCATATCTATGGGTCATGCATATATGTTTCTTGGCTACGCCATTTCCTATACTGTTCTTAACATCCCGTCTATTCTGTACCTACCAATTTGTACTTCTTAATCCCTGCGCCTTTTCCCCTAGTCTCTCTTCACCCTTCCAGTTGATAACCCTCCAAATGATCTCCATATCTAAGAATCTGTATCTGGTTTATATGTTTGCTTAGTTTGTTTTTTAAGATTCAGTTGTTGGTAGTTACAAATTTATTACCATTGTAATGTTCATAGTTTTTATCATCTTTTTTTAAATAAATAAGTTCCTTTAACATTTCATATAATAATATCTTGGTAGTGATGAATTCCTTTAGCTTTACCTTGTCTGGGAAGCACCTTATCTGCCCTTCCATTCTAAATGATAGCTTTGGTGGATAAAGTAATCTAGGTTATAGGTCCTTACTTTTTATCACTTTGAATACTTCTTGCCATTTCCATCTAGCCTGCAAGGTTTCTTTTGAGAAATCAGTCTTATGAGAACTCATTTGTAGGTAATCATCTGCTTTTCTCTTGCTGCTTTTAAGATTCTCTCTTTATTTTTAACCTTTGGCATTTTAATTATGTGTCTTAGTGTGTTCCTCTTTGGGTCCAACTTGTTTGGGACTCTGTGCTTCCTGCACTTCTATGTCTATTTCCTTCACCAAGTTAGGGAAGTTTTCTTTCATTACTTTTTCAAATAAGTTTTCAATTTCTTGCTGTTTCTCTTCTCCTTCTGGAACCCCTATGATTTGAATGTTGGTATGTTTGTTGATGTCCCAGAAGTTTCTTAGCCTATCCTCTTTCTTTTTTAAAATTCTCTTTTCTTCTTGTTCTGATTGATTTTTTTTCTTCCTTATCTTCACTGTTGGTTCCCTATAACTTTTTCTTTATTTCACTTAGTGTAACCTTCATTTCTGCCTCGGTCTTTTCATGCAGTTGTATTACCCAGTGAATTCCTTGATCATCCTAATAACCAGTGTTTTGAACTCTGCATCTGATAAATTGCTTATCTCCATTTCATTTAGTTCTTTTTCTGGAGTTTTGTTCTGTTCTTTCATGTGGGCCATATTTCTTTGTCTCCTCATTTTGGCAGCCTCCCTGTCTTTGTTTTTGCATATTAGTTAGAGCTGCTTGACTCCCTGTCTTAATAGCATGGCCTATTGTAGAAAAGTGTACTAGTGTATTATTTCTTTAGACTCTATTTTGTTTATTTCTGCTCTGATCTTTATTATTTCCTTCCTTCTACTCATTTTGAGCTTTGTTTGTTGTTATTTTTCTACTTCCTTTAGGTGTAGGGTTAGATTGTTTGAGATTTCTTCTTGAGGTAGGTCTATACTGCTCTAAATCGCCCTCTTAGAACTTCTTTGGCTATGTCCCTTAGATTGTAGGTCATTGTATTTACATTTTCATTAGTCACAAAGTATCTTCTGATTCCTTCCTTTGTCTTGTTGTTAACTTATTTATTGTTTAGTGACATGCTACTTATCCTCCATGTGTTTGTGCTTTTTTCTGTTTTCTTCTTGTAATTGATTTCTAGTTTCACATCATTGTGTTCAGAAAACATGCTTGCTAAGATTTCAGTCTTAAATTTATTGAGACTAGTCTTGTGGTTTCACATCTGGTCTATTCTGGAAAATGTTCCACATGCACTTGAAAAAGAGTATATTCTGCTTTGGGGTGAAATGTTCTAAAAATAGCCATTAAATCCATCTGCTCTGATGTGGCATTATGGCCTGTTTCCTTGTTGATTTCCCATGTGGAATATCAATCCACTGATGTCAATGGGGTGTTAAAGTTTGATGTCATTGCTGTTACTGTCAATCTCTGCCTTTATGTTTATCACCGTGTGCTTAATGTATGTAGGTACTCTTACATGGGGTGCCTGGATAGTCACAAGAGATATATCCTCATGTAAGATTGATCCCTTTATCATTATGAAATGCTCTTCTTTGTCTCTTGCTACCACTTTTGTTTTAAAGTTTGTCTGGTATAAGTATTACTGCCCCAGCTTTTTTATTCCATTTCCATTTACATAAAATATCTTTTTCTATCACTTACTTTCAGTCTGTGTGTGTCTTTCAATATGAAGTGTGTCTCCTTTAGGCAGCATATGTATAGGTATTTTTTTTTTCCATTCCTTTGGTCACCCTGTGTGATTAGATTGGTGCATTTAATTCATTTTTATTCAATTCTTGATAGTTATGTAGTTATTGCCATCCTGCTGTTTTCTGATTGTTTTTGTACTTCATCTCTAGCCTTTCTTATTCTCTTGCTCTCTTCTCTTGTATGTTGATGACTTTCCATAGTATTGTGCTGGAATTCCTTTCTCTTTATTTCTTGTATATATCTTGTAGATTTTTAGTTTGTGGTTACCGTGTGCTTCATACATAGCAAGCTATGTTTATTATAACAGTCTATTTAAGTTGATGGTTGCTTAAGTTCGAAAACACTCTAAAATCACTACAGCTTTTACTCACCCACTTCACATATGTGCTTTTGTCATTTTCCTTCTTGTGTGCGCAATTTTGTGTATCCCTTGATTTATTGTGATCGCACATGATTTTCCTACTTTTAACTTTTACCTTTTGTATTAGCTTTATAGTTGGTCGATCTACTTATTTTACTAAGTGTGTACTTTTACCAGTAAGCGTTTTTTCTTTCTTGTATTTCCTTATTCATAGTTTTCATCTTTCTTCTTCTTAGAGAAGTCTCTTTAACATTTCATATAATAATATAATGGTTTAATGGGGATGAACTCCTTTAGCTTTTTCTTATCTGGAAAACTCTTTATCTCTCCCTCAATTCTAAATGATAGCCTGGTTGTATAGAGAAGTCTTGCTTATAGGGCTTTGTTTTTCATTACTTTGAATATTTAGTACCATTTTCTTGGGGCCTGCAAAATTTCTGTTGAGAAGTCAGCTGATAATCTTATCAGAGCTCCACTGTGCAAAACTAGCTGCTTTTTCTCTTGCTACTTTCAAGATACTATCTTTGACTTTAACCTTGATATTTTAATTATGATGTGTCTTCATGTGGGGTTCTCAGGGTTTATCTTGTTTGAGAATCTCTATGCTTCCTGTACCTGTATGTTTATTTCTATCACAAGATTAGGGAAACTTTCTGTCAACAAATCTTCAAATAGCTTTTCAGTCTCTTGCTTACTCTTCTCATCACAGGTGTAATGCTAATAATGGTATTCTTGATATTATCCCAGAGGTCCCTTAAATTATCCTCATTAATTCTGATTATATTTTCTTTTTGCTGTTCTGATTGGGTATTTCCCACTACTTTGTCTTCCAGATCACTGCTTCAGTTCTCTGCTTCATCTAATCTTCTGTTAATTCCCAGTAAAGTATTCTTCATTTCAGTCATTGTATTGTTCATTTCTGACTGGCCTTTTTATGTTCTTTATGTCAACTTTTATGATTTCTATGTCTTTGTTGAAGTTCTCACTGATTTCATATATTCTTCCTCTAACTTCATTGAGCATCCTTATAACCAGAGTTCTGAATTCAGCATGTGGTAGATTATCTCCATTTTGGTTAGTTCTTTTCCTGGAGTTTGTTTCATTCTTTCATTTGGGACATGTTTCTTTGTCCCCTGATTTTGACTGACTCCATGTTTTTTGTTCTACATATTAGTTAAATTTTCTACATCTCCTAGTTTTTGGAAGAATGGCCTTATATAGTAGGTGTCCTATGGGGTCAGTGACATAGTCTCTTTGGTCATCTGAGCCAGGTATTTCAGGCATGTCCCTTGTGTGTGTTGTTTGTGCCCTCCTGCTCTTGTAGGCATATCAGTACTTGGGATTAACCTTAAGACTAACTGGCTGCAAGGGGCGAACATGATTATAGTGTACATGCTATTGTGTATAGGATGACCCTTTGATGCTGGAGTCACTTCAATAGGACTCTAGTGCCAGTCAATCCACCTTTCGGGTTTGTCATTTGTGAAGTTTGAGGGTGGTTGTCTGGTGTAGTCTGAAGCTGGTCACCAGGTATGTTGGTTCTATATCCTTTTGGGAGGGGTTGTGGTGCAGGTCAAAGTCAGCCACCACATGTGTCAGGCTTGGGGATGTCTACTGGAAGCCACAAAGTTATCTGCAGTTGGTATTTACTTGTGTTGGTCTTAGAGGCATTTGGTGGAAGCTATGCTGTGAACTAAAGCAGGCTGCCACTATTTATTGGGCTCGGGAGCCTTCAGTGGTCACCACAATGTGAGCTGAGGCCTGCTACCACTTATGCCTGCTTCATGGTCACTTAGTTTAGGCTCCCTTCCAAGCCAAGACTGGCCATTGCTTATGCCAGATTTGGAGCTTTCTAATAGGAGTTACAACACAATACAAGTTGAGACTGATCACCACTTGTGTTGAGCTTTGCATAGCTTAGCAAGTGGTATAGGACACAATGAGGTGAGCTACTACTTATTTGGGATTTGTGGACCTTTGAGAATTTTTAGAAAAGTTTGCAATATGACCCAAGGCATGCTTGTGTAGAGAAGCCTCTGGAAGAGATTCCTATAGGTCTGTGAGTTGGGTAGGACAGAGTCTCAAGGAATCCTCAGGTTGAAATGAATGTTGTTAACCAGATTAATGGAGAGCTCAGATTTGGCAGTTGCCCATGCTGCGTTGGCTGGGTTGGGGGAGTCTCAACAAAGGAATAATGACACCTACCAGCACTTCTGTTCCTGGAGAAAGCAGTCCCAACCTCTGCCCCTACAGCTCTTGCCCTGAAGCTAGTCAGTTCAGTTTCTTTCCCTATGTCCCTGGCACTTTTCAAGCTGCTACCTCTGTGCTGGAGCCCAGAGCAAGTGAGTTAGTGAGTAAATGAATCTCTTCTGGGCCCTTTAAGACCTGTAGAAGCTAAGCTTCCAGAAGCCTTCCATCTCACTGGGATGCAATCCCTACTGGTTTTTAGAGCCAGAAGTTACAGGATCCCCTCTTTCCAGCACTGGAGCCCTGATATGGGTCTTGGACCCCTCACTCCTCAGAAGGAACCTCTGCAGCTGAGATTCTTAATCATTGTACTGTGGGTGTGGGACCTATCCTTTCTGCATCTCTGCCCCTCCTACAAGTCTCTACGTGTCTTCTTTTACATCCTTAGTTATAGGTCTTCTGTTCAGCTAGTCTTCAGATACTTTTTTATTTTATTTTATTTCATTGTATTTCACTTAAATGGTAATTAAGTGGAAGGCCTGAAATTGTCAGAAATCTATGAATTCTCTTGTTACAGACTTGCCACCACTAGCTGTGTGTGTATGTATGCACACACACACACACACACACACACACACAAAATACATGGTCCTTCATTTGTGAAGAATCCAATGTTGGAATTCTTTGGTGTAAATGTGTGGTTTTATCAGGTGCTTCTTAATGATGATTGTATTATACTTTAATAGTACTTTTGATGTGGTCATGAGAGAAGGTGAGCACAGCATTCACCTACTTCACCATCTAGACAGGAAGCAGTCTAGATTATAAGATTCTTGAAGATAAAAGCATATACACATAAAGAGAGCTTTTGTTTAATGAATAAACAGCCTTTTACTTCTTCACTGAAACACAGCTTGTTAATATTTAGGGTACCAGGGGTCCAGGGCTAATGGCAATGCAATAGCTCAGTTATAGTTCTATTACCAATGTTTTGACTATCTCATGAATGTGATAAAGTAGAACAACAGCTATGCTAGAAAGAATAAGATAGCAAAAGTTATAAAAGTGGTACAGACAAATACTCTTAAGCATTCTGAGGTGCCATCTATCCATTATGTACAAATGCCAGGCTTCAACCAAAATGTTTCATGATTGTGAATTAATATTTCAGAGAACCCACATCTTTTTACTCCAGTCTCCATTAGTTAGTGGATGCTGTTCATACCCTTTGTTTTTCATATCACCTCTACCCAAGTGTGTTGAATATAGCAAAGTTAGGAGACAACTGGATGATACAAAACAGTCTTTAGTTTATATGCCCCAATAACAGGAGCCTACTTTTTATACTTGTTACACAATGATCCTGAATATTTGATGGGTGATAATCCTCAAAAGCACATTGCAGAAATCATAAATAACCATTATGCTAATTTAAAATGATAGTGCTTTTCCTTATTTATACTGTATCTTTATTATGGTGGGTGCAAAAATTGTGTGTGTATGTGTGTGTGTGTATGTGTGTGTGTGTGTATGTATATATGAGATTTCAATCATACAGTTGTTTTTAAATATGGTTCCTCAACTTATACATAAAAACCTGCAAGTTTTTAATTATTCACACAAAATGTCATACAAAGATCATATTTAGAAAATTAGTTCACACCACTAGTGGAGAAATGTTCATTCTTGCAAATTAAGAAGAAATTCTACTTCTGTTTCTTGAAGTGACATTAACCATGGTTTGATCAAGAAGTGAAGAGACTGTGAAAGTCAAGGTCCTGTTTTAAATGAGATACTGTGTGTTGGTTAGTTTTGTTTTTTAGAGAATATTTAACAACTTTCTTATATAAAATACAAAATTATTAACTATAATCACCATGGTGAATATTACATCCTCATGAGTTATTTATTTTATAAATGAAACTTTGTACCTTTTCACCCCCTTTGTCCATCTCTGCCCCCAACCTCAAAACCCAGCAACAATCAATCTGTTCTCTATATTTAAGAACCTGTTTTTTTAATATTCTACATGTAAGGGAGATCATAAAGTATTTGTCTTTCTCTCTGACTTGTTTCACTTAGTGTAATGCCCTCAAGTTCTATTCATGTTGTTGTAAATGGCAAGATTTCCTTCTTTTTATAGTTGAATAATATTTCATTGTATATGTACTACATTTTCTTTACGCATTCATCTATTGATGGACACTGAGGTTGCTTTCATATCTGGGTTATTGTGAATAATGTTGCTACAATTGTGGGGATGCATATGTCTTTTCAAGTTAGAGTTTTTGTTTTCTACAAATAAATACCCAGAAGTGGAATTCTTTGAGGAACTTTCATACTGTCTTCCATAGTGACTGCACCAATTGTCCTTCCCACCAAAAGTGCACAGAGTTCCCTTTTCTCCACAACCTCAACAACACTTGTTATTACTTTTCTTTTTTATAATACCCATTATAATGGGTGTGAGGTAATATCTCACTGTAGTTTTATTACTTCTGTGAATATTAATAATGTTGAGCATCTTCCTATATATCTATAAGCAATTTATAGACCTTTGGAAAAATGTGTATAAAAATATTCTGCCCATTTTTTAATCAGATTGTTTTTGGGTTTTGTTTTTTCTTTTTTTGCTATTGAGTTGTATGAATTATTTATATATTGTTTTGGCTATTAATACTTTATCAGATAGAGGAGGAAGATGGTGGTGAGGTAGGAGAGAGTGTATTTCACTTCCCTCTACACACAGGAGAAAAACCTAGCAGATCTACGGAAGAACAGAGCAAACAGCCAACAGTACGCCAGCATATATGAGAATAAGAGACCAAAAATTGTAGCAGACACCGAAAAACCAGATGGTAAGGAGAGTACTTCAGGACAATAAGGTCCCAGGGACCAGCATGAGGAGCAGGGCAGCTGCAGCACCAGACTCAGTGCCCACTGGGTCTGCCACAGGATCCTTGGGAGAGAGCCATGTCAACAGCTCCCTCCCTGGCCAAACAAGATTTGAGCAGCACTGAAAGAGACCTGGTTACTTGAAGTCTCAGAGAGGGGAATAAGGACTAAGTGGCAAACACACAGGGGCTGTGAGCACCCACGGAGTCTGTGGACACTGGTTGGAGAGAGTTGAGAGTCATGCAGTGACAGGCCCTGCCCCTGATAGTCACTGATCTGGCTGGAGAATTGGGCTATGCCAGAGGCCAGGCTGCTGTACGGAGCGCCAGGCTTGAATAGGAAGAATTTCTCAAAAAGAAAAAGTGAAAAGAGAGACACTGTTTGGGGAATTATCCTGCAGCAGCCACTCTGGCTACCTCCCCACCCAGCCAGGCAGAAATCCCGAGGTTGCACAGAAGGTTCCACAGAAGGCCCTGTGCATTCCCATACAGCCCTGGGAAGCGTGCATGCCCAAACCTGTGGGACCAAGGCAGCCTGGCCAAGCACACACACACCCTCACCCCAACCCACAGCGGTAACCCCAGGGAAAGAGCGCTCTGAGGAAGGCCTGGATCCCACCAAGGTGCCAGGGAGAGGCTCCAGGCTACCTGGGGGACAGTGTGAGCAAGGCTGACTGAGTGCAGATCTGGAAGGGAGAAAAGCCATAGCAATCGCCCCTCAGCCTGCTGCAGCCAGCTAGACCAGAAAAACTGGTTGGTACAGTTTGAAACCAACAAGAGGCTCTTGTTGTTTTCTTTTTAAGTAATTTTTTTTATTTTTTAATTTTTATTATTTTTTATCTTTCAATTTCTTTTTCTCTCTTTCCTTTTTTGTTTTATTCCTTCTTCCTTTCTTTCCAATTTTGTCTCTTCTTCCTTTCTTCTCCTTTTTTTTAAATACCCACAAGTGAGACAAAAAAAAACCTAGAACTGTGAAAAGACCAGAGTTGGACCCAAAGAGGGGGCATCCCAACAGCTGAGACAGTGAGACAAACTTCACTTTGCTGTTACAGAGACCCTGCAAGTTATTAAATATTTGTATTATTATTTTTTCATTATTCTTACATCTTTTATTTGAATAGTATGTTTATACTCCTCTTCTTTCTGTTTAGTCTTCTTTATTTGGCTGGTTATATTGTATCATTTGACAGGTTTCGCCTGTTCTCTCATCCATAGTGTTTTTACTGTCCTTCACTTCACCTGTGTTCCATTAGCACACTACTCAAGGTCCTATACTCCCTATTCTTGTTATCTAGACCTCATAGATTATGCCATAGGATGGTTGCTCTAATATAATTGTAAATAATAGCTGTTCCATACAATTGTAAATACTACACAACACCCATCCGAGATCTTAGCCCACTTCACGGTTTCCTGAACTCTATAACTGTAGTGGTTAACTCTATTCTCTCACACACTACACCTATTTACTGTCCTTTACCTCTCACCTTACCTCAGATCTCACCTCCCACAACCTCACTCCTTTCTAGATCCAACTCACAATCCTTCCTTCCCCAACAAGAGTCTTACCTTCTTTCCATCCTTTCTGAAAAGTGGCTAGTTGGGTGGAAGATCATGGTTAACACTATACATAATCAAAGGATCTCCTATCTCTTCTCTACAGGCTGCTACTGTAAATATCATAGAATACTGTCATGCTGTCTTAAACCATTTCACCTTACCCCTCCAATTAATCATAAAAAAAGAGTAGGTGGGAGGTGTGAACACCAGGATACCTGCTGGAAGAGGAAACCCAACAACAAAAGAACTACCAACAGATAACAGAAGGAGGTGAAGTGGGGAGTGGAAGCCAGACTAACCTCAATCCAGGACCTATCTGGAAATACAACTAAATAGTGGAGAAATTACCCAGAACAAACAACTGAACAAGAGCAAGAGAGAATCCTCAAAACTGTGTACACAAGGAAGAACCAGCTCCAACACAACCTGCCCTCACTAGCACAACAAAATACAAGAGGTGATGGACAGAATGACCCTCAGTTAACCAGCTGGAGGGCAGGATCCACCGAAGAAAGACAAAACAACAATCAAAACCCAAAGACAAACACAGAGCCAACTTAAATGACAGCCCAAGACCAGTGAGCTTGGGAGATCAAGGCGACTGCACCACTGAATCTCACAGGTATTCTACCACAGAAGTTCATATCATAAACCCAGGGAGCCAGAACAGATCAATTTAAGAAGCTGAGGCTAACAAGAAGAGCCTCACAAACAATGGGAAGACAAAGAAACAATCCCCAAATGAAAGGAAAAGAGAAAGCCTCAGAAAGAATGCTAAATGCAATAGAGGCAACTCAACTATCAGATATTGAGTTCAAGGCAATGGTTATCAGAAAGCTCAGTGAGCTCACAGTGAATTACCGAAACTACAGGGAAACTACAGTGAGCTCATGCAAACCATATCAACATGAAAAAGGAAATAGAAACTATCAACAAGGGCCAAGAGGAAATGAAGAATACAATATCTGAACTGAAGAACACAATAGAAAGAATCAAAAGCAAGATCAATGAAGCAGAAGATCAGATCAGTGAGCTGGAGACATAGTAGAAAAAAACACCAAGAAAGAGCAAGAAAAGGAAAAGAGGCTCAGAAAGAATGAAGAGGGATTAAGAGAAATGCAAGATAATATGAAATATAATAATATCCATATAATAGGGATACCAGAAGGAGAAGAAGAAGAGCAAGGGATAGAAAACCTATTTGAAAAAGTAATAATGGAAAACATCCCTAATTCGATGAGAGAAAAAGTCACACAAATCCAGGAAACACAGAGAGTCCCAAACAAAAGGAACCCAAAGAGGCCTTACCTCAACACGCATCGTAATTAAAATGGCAAAATTCCAAGACAAAGAGAGAATCTTAAAGGCAGCAAGGGAGAATCAGGAAGTAATATACAAGGGAGCCCTGATAAGGTTAGCAGCTGACTTCTCAATGGAAACGCTCCAAGCCAGAAGAGAATGGCAAGAAATATTTCAAGTAATGAGAATCAGAGGCCTGCAACCAAGGCTACTTTGTCCAGCAAGGTTCTCAATCAAGATAGAAGGCCAAATAAGGAGCTTCCCAGACAAAAGAAGTCTAAAAGAATACACCTCCATCAAACCAGTTCTGCAAGAGATGCTAAAGGGACTGCTTTAAGGAAAAGAAGGAAGAGAGAAAAAGAGAGAGAGAGAGGAACACAGGTACAAAAATGGCAATGAATAAATATCTATCAATAATAACCTTAAACATAAACAGTTTAAATGCTCCAATCAAAACACATAGAATAGCTGGACAGATAAGAAAGCATGACCCACACATATGCTGCCTACAAGAGACCCACCTCAGGATAAAAGACCTACACAGACTGCAATGAAGGGCTGGAAACAAATTTTCCAAGCAAATGGACAGGGGAAAAAAAGCTAGAGTAGCAATACTCAGACAAAATGGACTTCAAGAAAAGGGCCATAAAGAGAGACCCAGAAAGTCACTTCATAGTACTCAAGAGAAGAATCCACCAAGAAGACATAGACATTGTAAATATATATGCACCCAACATAGGAGCACCTAAATACATAAGGAAAATGTTACAGGACTTCAGGAAAGATATTGACAGCACCACAATTATACTAGGGGAATTTAACATCCCGCTGTCAAAAAATGGACAGATCTTCCAAACAAAATATCAACAAAGATATTATGGCATTGAACAATACCCTAGATGAAATGGACTTAACTAATATATATAGAGCCCTTCATCCCAAGGAAGCTAAATACACATTCTTTTCAAATGCACATGGAACATTTTCAAAGATAGACCACATGATAGGACACAAAACAAGCCTCAGCAAATTCAAGAAAATTGAACTCATACCAAGCATTTTCTCCAATCACAAGAGACTGAAACTAGAAACTAACCCCAAGGGGAAAAACCCAAAACCCTCAAAATCATGGAGATTGAATAGCATGCTATTAAACAATGAATAGGTCAATAATGAAATTAGGGAAGAAATAAAAAGTTTCTGGAAACAAATGAAAATCAACTCACAACAACCCAAAATTTATGGGACACAGGAAAGGCAGTCCTGAGAGGGAAGTTCCCAGTGATACAGGCCTACCTAAAAAAGGTAGAAACATTTCATACAAACAACCTAATCCTACACCTGTAAGAACTCGAGGAACAACAACAAAGACAGCCCAGATCAAGTAGAAGGAAGGAAATAACCAAGATCAGAGCAGAATTAAATGACATGGAGACTAAAAGCACAATTCTAAGGATCAACGAATCCAGGAGCTGGTTCTTTGAAAAGATAAACAAAATTGACAAGCCTTTAAGCAGGTTCATCAAGAAAAAAAGAGAGAGGACTCAAATAAACACAATCAGAAATGAAAGAGAAGAGATTATAACTGACACCACAGAAATACAAAGGATTGTAAGAAATTACTATGAACTGTATGCCAAGAAATTTGAAAACCTAGGTGAAATGGACAAGTTTCTAGAAAAATATAATCTTCCAAAACTCAAGAAGAAGCAGAAAGCCTGGACACACCAATAACAGCAGATGAAATTGAAGCAGTAATCAAAAAACTCCTGACACACAAAAGCCCTGGCCCAGATGATTTCCCAGGAGAATTCTGCAAAGCATTTAAGGAAGTGCTAACCCCTATCCTTTACAGACCATTCCAAAAAATCCAAAATGATGGAAGACTCCCAAACTCTTTTTATGAAGCCAGCATCATCCTAATCTCAAAACCAGATACACAACAAAGAAAGAAAACTTCAGGCTTATATCGCTGATGAACATAGATGCTAAAATCCTCAACAAAATATTGGCAAACCGCATCCAACAATACATTAAAAAGATCATACACCATGACCAAGTGGGATTCATCCCAGGGATACAAGGATGGTTCGATATTCGCAAATCAGTAAGTGTAATACATCACATAAACAAAAGCAAAACAAAAATCACATGATTATATCAACAGATGCAGAAAAAGCATTTGATAAGGTACAGCACCATTTATGATAAAAACACTCAGTAAAGTGGGAATAGAGGGAGCATTCCTCAACATAATAATGGCCATATATGAGAGACCTACAGCCAACATCATACTCAATGGGCAAAAACTAAAAACTTTTCCACTAAGATCAGGAACAAGGCAAGGTTGTCCCATTTCCACCCCCCATAGTTTTTGAAAGTATGGAATTTTCTAGCTCATCTATAAGACATGGCAGCAGAATTCAGAAGCCAGATCTAAGGGTGAAAGGTATAAGAAAAGGAGAAAAAGGGGTTGAGCAAGAAGTTCATGTGGGTGCCCAAGAGGTAGCAGGTCATGGACAGAGGGAAGACTTGAAGAATAAATAAATGTTTAAATTATCTTCTAGAATTTGAGTATTGCAAAGAATTCTCACATAGGTGAAATATAGTTCTTGTTTAGTAATAGATTGAGGCAGATTGGCTCAATTGATTGTCTTTCTAGTTGTCTTTCTAGCTGGGCACATGATGGCAGGGTCCCTTCATAAAATAGAGTGTTAATATAGAAAATAGACCAAATTTATTTAGTATTGATAACTGCACCTATGGACTTTGTTAGAGGCTTATGTAATGCACCTGTGTCCCACTGGGACCCTGGGATGCAGCAGCAGCCTCAGATGGGCCTGAGAAGAAAAGCCTTCACCATGCGGACTAGCAACTCTGTCCAAAATTCCCTCTTGCCTGTTACACAGGTAGAAGAAGGTGTTAGAATCTCAAAGTACAGAAACAGATAGGCCACCTTCTAGGAAAGTCAGGGTACAAATGCTTTGATTAGTTCTACTGTAATTCACTCTAGTGGAAGAAAAACTACTAACAAAGTCTAAGCTTGACATGGGTCACAGAAACAAATCAGTAAAAAGTGGTGAATTAAATATTTAATATTTCCTGAATTACATTTGATCTCTCAGTCACAGTGGCTAGTTGCGTTTGCCACCTTTTCTTTTTTTAGCTTTTCCTCTAGTATTTTATTAACATCTCTTTTTTTTTCTGATAAGATACCACATATTCACAATAAAAAACAGAAATACCAGCAAACAATATAAAACACAAATCATCCACAACGCTATACCCTTGAGGCAGCAGTGTTAAAGTTGATGCCTTTTTTCATGCTAGTTTCTATCTACATTTTTTCCATCACAACCGTTATCTTGAATATGCAGTTTCATATCCTACATTTATAAGAAGTCACTTTGATTATGAGGATTTTATCTTTCAAAACAGTATTTTAATGTCTACAAATATCTCATGATACCATTTACTGTAAATTATCTAAAAATTTCCCTATTTTTTTGAACATTTACATTGTTTCCAAATTGCTGTGATTATGAGTTGCACTGAAATAGTTCTTTCTCATACATAAACTTATGAACTTATCTTTGAATAATTTATTAAAATTCCTAAACTATGATTACTGTTTCAAAGACCACAGTAATTTTTAAGACTCTTAAATAAGGAGATTGGGCCATTAAAGCCAAAGAGTGATATTTTAGTATGAATTAGAGACAATTCAGTAGTGTCTAGGCACCCTGTTATCCATAGTGAACATACCAATGTCAAATTACCATAAGTTTTAGCTGTCATTTCTATGTGTATTTACAAAATAAGAACTATATGAAACCATCCAAAAGTATTAGGTATGAAAAATTTTGCCAGTTCTTTTGATAGCATTGTCTATTTGTTTGTTTCATATGGTATAATTCTGACATCAATTCCAATGTGTGGGGGTTTCCCCCACACCAAGAAATTCTCCAACACTAGCTAGGTATCTCACAATTCATTTCAATTCCAACACTTGTGGGTGTCAGATCCCACAGGTTAAGAGCTCAGTCCCCCATGACTTAATTCCCCACACCCACTTCAGAAGCCCATCACTAACTCAAGTCCAAGTTGTCACTTAAACGCTTTGGACCAAACAACTATAAATTGGTTTCCACAAGTTCCTCCTTGGGTTCAATTAATTTGCTAGAGCAGCTCACAGAACTCAGAGAAACTTTACTTACTAGATTACTGGTTTATTATAAAATGATATAACTCAGGAACAACCAGATGGAAGAGATACAAGGGGCAAGGTACGGGGAAAGAGCTGTGGAGTTTCCATGCTCTCTCCAAGCATGCCACTCTCGCCAATTCTCCATGTGTGTACGCGCCAACTCAGAAGTTCTCTGAGCCCCATCCTCATGGGTTTTTATGAAGGCTTCATTATATCAGTATAGTATGCAGTTGATTAAATCATTGGCTATTGGCAATTGAATTTAATCTGCAGTTCTCCCCCTCCCAGGAAGTGTGGGTTGTGGAGCGGAACTGAAAATTCCAACCATCTAGTCACACCATTGATTCTCCTGACAATCAGTCCCACATCTTTAGGTGATTTCCAAAGTCATCTCATTAACATAACACAGGATCTTTTTAAAGCTCTCATCAGAAAATTCCAAAGATTTCAGGATCTCTGTGCCAGGGACTGGGATGAAGACCAAATATATATATACACACACACACACACACACACACACACACATATACATATATATATATGTATGTATGAATATATGTGTATATATATATATATTTCTTATTAAAAATCACAACATCACATATAGCCAACCAAATTTCAACTCTCTCCTAAGTTTGTAATCGTATCAGAGTGTCTTGGTGTATCTGCCCAGATAGCTCTGCTTTATTACATGTGCAACTTCTCACAAGACTCATATTGACTGAGTGCCTACTCTGTGCCAAGAAGTTTTACATATATTATTTCAGGGATTCCACCTAAGCTCTGCACTTGTGACAGCCAGGCCAAACTTAACACGGTGATAGAAGCCTCACCCAGTGGTCCTAATGAAGGCTACAGGCTCATGGTCAGGCAAATAGGCCAAAAGAAGCATATTGAACATGACTTGCACATACTTAGCTTTGTTTCTTACTGTGGCCATCAAGTGGCCTTCAGTCTCCTCCACTTACCTCCCCCTTCCTGACTTTGGATTTCTGTAGTTATATGACATGTGACTCAGGTAAGAACTATGAGATCTGTGTGGAAAAAGTCCAGCCATGGTAAATATAATGAGAACAGTCTGCAGCACATCAATGTAACCTGGCAGCCAAGGAGAGTGGACTGGAATGGGCATGTGTGAACAATGATGACTTTACTGTACTAGTCAGTGGGAACAGTAGACGCTATTGAGAAGCAAGTGTACCATGTGGTCGTCGCATTCAATATTACCATGCAAGTAGAACAACAAATCCGCATCAAATTTTGTGTTAAGCTTGAACATTCCTCCATGCAAACTGTTTGGATGATTCAAGCCACAGATATGGGCAACTGGTGATGGGCAGATTCATCATGACAATGTGCCTGCTTATACATCATATCTTGTGCAGAGTTTCTTGGCAAAACATCAAATCACCCAGGTGACTCAGGCCACCTACAGCCCAGTTTTAGTACTCTGTGACTTCTGGCTTTTCCCAAAGCTAAAATCACCTGTGAAAGGAAAGAGATTTCAGACCATCGATGAGATTCAGGAAAATATAATGGGGCAGCTGATGGCGATTGAGAAAACCATTTGAGATCCCAAGGTGCCTACTTTGAGTGGGACTGAGGCATCATTGTCCTATGTACAGTGTTTCTTGTACCTTACATCTTTTTCAAGAAATGTCTCTATTTTTCATATTATGTGGATGGATACTTTCTGGACAGACCTGGTATAAAGTATTCTGCATACTAAGGTGTAAGGGTGCTTTGAGAGAGAACTCTTGTGCAATTGTTTTGATTGCCAGGTGAACAAGTCACTTTTCTCATGGAATGTCATTTTTATTTGCAAGAACTATGAAGCACATTGGCTATTTTATAGACATTTTATAAAAACAAAGTGAGCCTGTTACCTCAAGGGAAAAAAATAACACCACTTAATGCAAGTTATGGAAGTTGAGCTTTAAAGTAAAAAGGTTAGAATATTAGAAAACTCCACCACTGTCCGCTTGACAACTTCCCAATACTTAAACATTTTCTGATGAGTTTAGTTGTGATATTAACAATTGTGATTTTCTGATACTATATAATGAAATATGTAAATATTTAGAAGACATTGACAAAGACATTCTTCTTAACCAACATCATTAGTTAGGCTCTTCTGATCCTTCTTCTCAACTAGACCTTGACTTTGGCCCCCATCTTTGCTGCCCCTACATAACTCAGCAGGAGGATCCTGCTAAAGTCAATTTAGTGAGATTCCCCCCAACTCTTGATATTTGATCAAGTTCATCATGCCCCACCTTTGATATATAATCCTTACCTGCCTTCAGCAAGCCCTGTTAAGCAAAATATTCCTACTCTTAATGATGTTTTACAATAATTTTTCATCCACTAATCCCCCTTACTCTGTTCACTGGCTCCTCGGCTATCTTTACTGTATTAGGAATTGGGCCTGATTGAGATCTCTCCCCTGTTGCATTAGTCATGACACCTGTTACAACAGTCCAGAATGAAGTCTTCCTTACCATGTTAACAAGTGTCAGAGTAATTTTTCTCTTCAACAATATAGTGAGAGAATGAACCATATTCTCCAAAAGACCAATGCATGATGTTACAAAGTTGCATATGGGTAAAAGTTCCAGTCAAAATTCAAGGGCGCATAAAGGATAGTAATGAAACAGAGTCCGAAGTGTTCACTGAGAGGAAGGGTTTGATTCCACATTATAACTAACCTTTAAGAAACTACCATTTGTCAAATTCTGTTGTAGCATCAAAGATGATTATCCATAATGATTTCTGAATGGGATATTAAAATACTCATTTACCTGGTCCAACTACCTGTGCATGTGAGGCCAGGTTTTCTTCATTTACTTCAATCAAAACAACATGCTGAAACAAACTGAAGGCAGAAGCATGTATGAATCCAGCTGAGATTCACAAACAGCACATAAAACACTACCACTCTTCTCACTAATTGTTTGCTTTAGAACATACTTTTATTTTTTATATACTTTATTAATTGTTAACATCTAATCAGTTTACGTGAATTAATAAAAAATTCAGTTTCTTATTAGGTTCAACTTCTAATTTGGGAAATATCAATAGACATAACTCACATGAACTAAAGTTCTTTAGGGTCCTCAATAATTTTTAGGAGTCTAAAGTGGTCTTGTGAACAGAACACTTGGGAACAGCTTATTTAAGTATATCAGAGGTTCATCACTCTCTAATAGTGATTAATAAGATGTTTAAAAGTAACAAACTGACAAATGAGGTTTTGGATATTATATTGAAACTGGTGAAACTAAGCAAACATGTTTATGGATGTTAAGTTTCTGGAAGCAAAAAAAAAAAAAAAAAAGTAAACCTATCAAAAGGAGGAGTAGGTAAAGGATAGTAATCCCAGCCACACTGGATCTACTTGATCTCATTATACTGTCCCAGGGAATAAAATTGTTATTATTTTTTAAATGAAAGATAAGTTAATTTGAGTTTGAATTAATACTAAAATGAATTTATGATACCCCATAAATATACTAATTACCAGAATTATGTGTCAAGAAACTGCTGTTAACATGTTAATAAAATATACCATTAACATTTCAAGAACTTTTTAAGAAACCTCAAACCATAACAAACTCAAATCACTTTCTCTTACTGGATGTACAAACTTTCATTGTGTCTTTTCCAAAAATAGTTAGTTGCGTTAACTCTAACAGGTTTCTGTGATTTTATATGTATAATAAGCCACCTAGAACCCTGCATGTCTACATCTATAAAAAAAAAAAATCATCTCTCTGGGCTCAGGTTTCAGAAAGACCTGAGTATTACAAAGCATAAAAATATCCTCATTCTGAAGCATTACACACACACACACACAGACACACACACACACACAGCCCTGTATAGATACATCTATGTAGGATGATTACAAGATTGCTCTTTTTGAGATCATTGTTTCCTGAAATATAGCTTAGTAGAACTTTTCCATGAGACTGACTCTCTCAGCTTCTTTAGATCTCTAGTTGAATTCTATGGTACAAAACAAGCTTCAGGAGTAAAGGCAGAGTAGATACAACTGAAAAGCACCACTTTCTGTAATGGCCTGTTATGTAAAAAAAAAAATTCAAGATTTTATTTATTTAATTTTATAAAGAGGGGCAGGGAGGAGAAAGAAGGGAGAGAAATATTGACATGCAAGAAAAACATTGATCAGTTGCCTCTCACATCCCCCCAACCACAACCCAGGCATGTGCTCAACTGGGAATTGAACTGGCGACCTTCCAGTTTGCAGGATGATGCACAGTCCACTGAGCCACGACAGCTATGCTATAAAATTTTTTAATTAAGATTATCTCCAATAGTTATTAGGACATTTCAGCATTCAACATTTATCTATTGAAATGTATGTTATTAATTGTAAAAACATCTTCAAGTATCTGCCTATGTCCTTGTTATCATGGACCCTGAATGAATGGAACATGTGGTCTGAGCAGCTTACTGATGCAAGATGAGGAGGACATGGGAAAATCTGTGGTGCTCAGGGCATGCACCACTTTTAGTGTAAGGTTGGAAGATTTCCAGTATTACTCACTCTGACCTGGTTTGGTCCATGTTTAAAACAGAAGGTTTAAAGTTGGCTAGGTTGATGTAGTGTTCATGTTTGTTACCAAACACTCTGTACTTTATTTACAATAGCAAAAGATGGTAACATCTGAAATGTCCAACATAGGGAGACTGTTAAGTAAACTGCAGTAGAACTCTATGTAGCCATTAGAAATGATGCTTACCAAATATTCAATTTTATTAGAATAAATTTATACAATATTCAGTGAAAGAGTAGGAAAAAACATACAAACGAAAATCTGTAATTTATAAAAACTGTACAAACAGTATAAAAAGTCAGTTGACATATATCAAAACATTAATATTGAAACATCAAGGGTCCTTTGGTTATAAGCATCAGAAACCAATTCTACTGAAAATGCAAATTAATGTGTAAAAAAATGGGTAGCTCATCAAACCTAAGAAAGGATAGAAATACAGGAGCAGAGTAGGAGGAATTATGGGCAAGTTTTTTTAAGGACTATATTAAAATGATTTTTTCCCTCAAACATTTTTTGTTCTCAAACTTCATTTCCTTATAGGGAGATTGTGAGTGAATCTGTGTGGGTCAAGCACCCTCTTTTTAAGGAGAGAGAAAGAGGTAACTTGATTGACAACCCTCCCAAGAAAACATGGAACAGGGTAAGTGGTAGTAGATTAAGGAAAAAAGGCATGTTGTGTACTACAGAAGAGAAAAAATTATCATGTCAGGTAAAACCATATTACCTACATGAACATATTATGCAGTGATCCTAAATAACTTCCATTTGTTCAAAACTTATATATACATACACACACATATATATATATCTCCAACATTACTCTGCTTTCTCTACTTTACATGATGAATACCTTCAGTTAAACCTCTCAACATATAAAGGTATGTTTTATTATGAGACTCAGCTCACATAGGTGGAAAATGATTCCCAGAAAGATTAAATTTCCTAATGTCACACAATGACCATATGGTAGATCTGCGATATAAACTGCAGCATACTAGCCACACAGCCCATAAATTTTATTGTCATACATCTTTTAGATAATGATGTATTTTATAATCACTACCGTTTTAATTTATTTCAATACCACTGGACTAAAACCAACAATAGACTAAGTATTAGAGTCTAATGACTGTTTCACTTAAGCAATACTTCTATAGTGCCTCACTCCAGAAAAATGGATTTATCTCTAAATATAGTTAAAAAATTCAACAAGGGAGTTTTAGAAATATCCACTCTAGAATACTTAAAATTTAGCTTTAAATCTGTGTATTAAGCACATTTCAATTGGGTTTTCTTTTTTCGTGGGGGGAGTGTAAAGGGATAAAGTTTCCTACAATAGCACATTTCAGTTAATCATAACGAATAATCACAGAATGCTAGTGATAAGTGGGTGTTCTGTTCCTCCTAAAAAGTTAATATCCTCAAAGCCAATAGCATTGTCAGAGCTCTGACTAGAATAAGAAATAATGTACCTTTTTCACTCCAATAACCTTAGGCAGGCACCATTCCCTGGACATTTTATTTCTTATTTCCTAGATTGATTTCTAGGTTTTTAATGCAAATTTTGTTTTATTTGGCTTAAGCTACTGGAGACCTCAGAACTGCCCCCAGTTCAAATTTTGAAACTCACTTCAAATGTCTCCAACATAGATTACTGAAATTTCAAACATTCGTTTGCATAAAAATCATAGTGTTATAGTTTCTATTTTTATTGAGGTTTAATCAACATATAACATATCAGTTTCAGTATACAATGATTGGATATTTGTATTATTGCAAAATGTAAACGATAATATGTCTAGTTCACATAACTACAAAAAGTTTTTCTTTTGTGATGAAAACTTTTAAGATCTACTACTCTCTTAGCAACTTTCAAATGTGCAAGAGATTGTTATTAACTGTAGTCAACATGCCGTACATTATATCTTGTAAATTATTTATTTTATAACTGCAAGTTTGGACTAATTGACCACCAGCATATCCTCATTGTATGTTCTTGCCTCCTTTGTCAAATATTAATTGGCCATAAAGGTGTGGGTTTATTTCTGAGCTCTTGACTATCTTCCATTGATTATATAGGTGTTTTTATGCCAGTACAATGTTGTTTAGATTACTATGGACTTGTACTATAGTTTATTATCGGGCAGTATGATTCCTTCAAATATGTTTTTCTTTCTCAGGATTGCTGTTGCTATTCAGAGTCTTTTGTAGTTGCATATAAATTTTTGGAATATTTGTTCTAGCTCTGTGACATATGCCATTGGTATCTGGATAGGAATTGTGTTGAATCTATAGATTGCTTTGGGTATCGGGGATATTTTAATGATGTTAATTCTTCCAATCCATGAACATGCTATATGCTTTTCTTATTTGTATCTTCTTCTATTTCTTTCTGTAATGTCATAATTTTCCAAGTGCAGTTCTTTTAAATCCTTGATTAAATTTATTCCATGGTATTTATTTTTATGCAATTGTAAATGACAATGTTTTCTTAGTTTCCTTTTCTGATAGTTGATTGTTGATTTATAACAATATAACATATTTCTGGATATTTATTTTGTATCCTGTTACTTTACCAAATTCATTTATCAGTTCTAGTAGATCTTGGGTGGACTCTTTAGGATTCTCTATATAGGGTATCATGTCGTCTGCAAATAATGCCAGTTTTACTTTTTCCTTTCCAATTTAGATGCCTTTTATTTCTTCTTCTTGTCTAATTACTGTGGCTAAGGACTTCCAGTACTGTGTCAAATAACACTGGTAAAAGTAGACATTCCTGTCTTATTCCTGATCTTAAGGGAAATGCTTTTAGTTTTTCCCACATTGAATGTGATGTTGGCTGTGGGTTTGTCATACATGACCTTTATTATGTTGAGGTATGATCCCTCTATTCCCACTTTACCACCATATATTGGTGCTGGTTTTATGAAATGCTTTATATCTGTTGATATAATCAACAAATTTTTATTGGGATTTTTATCTTTCATTTTGTTTATGTGGTGTATCATGTTTATTGATAAGCAGATATTGTACCAAACTTACATCCCTAGAACAAATCTCACTTCATCATGATGTATGATTTTTTTTAAGTTGCTAATATTTTGTTTGAGGATCCAGTTTGCTAATATTTTGTTGAGAATTTTAGCATCTATGTTCATCAGGGATATTGGCCTATGGTTTTATTTCTTTGTAGTGTCTTTTTCTGGTTTTAGAATTAGAATAATACTGGCCTCATAAAAGAAGTTTGGGAGCATTCCCTTCTCTTGATTTTTTTGAAATAGTTTGAGTATTAGTTAAATTCTTTTTGAATATTGTTAAAATTCACCTGTGAAGCTATCCAGTACATTTGGTTGTTGGGAAGTTTTTCTTTTTCTTTTTTAATTACTGCTTCCATTTCATTAATTGTTTTTGTTGTTGTCCAATTACAACTGTCCCTATTTTCACCCCATTATTCTCCCCCACCCTACTCACCAACACCTCCCACATTCAAACTCCATCGCCCCATTTTTTTTGTCCACGGGACCTTTATACATGTTCCTTGACGACCATTCCCCTTCTTTCCCACATTATTCCCTTCCTTCCCTCCCCTCTGATCACTGTCAGTTTGTTCTTTATTTCCATGTCTCCAGTTATATTTAGCTCACTTGTTTGTTGGTTGATTAGGTTCCTGTTAACAGTGACATCATATGGTATTTGTCTTTCACCACCTGGCTTATTTCACTTAGCATAATGCTCTCCAGGTCCATCCATGCTGTTACAAAGGGTAGGAGCTCCTTTTTTTCTTTCTGCTGTGTAGTATTCCATTGTATAGAGGTGCCACTGTGTTTGATCCACTCACTTACTGATGGGCACTTAGGCTGCTTCCAACACTTGGCTATTATAAATTGCAGTGCTATGAACATTGGGGTGCATAGGTTCTTTTGAATTTGTATTTCAAGATTCTTTTTTTTTTTTAATTTTTATTTTAATTGTTGATCTTGTACAGTTTTCTGTCTTTTATTCTCACCCGAACCCACCACCCCAGCCCTCCCCACCTCCCTCCCATTTCCACCCCCCCATAGTTTTTGTCCATGTGTCCTTTATACTTGTTCCTGTAAATCCTTCCCCTTTTCCCCTGAAATTCCCTCCCCTCTCCCCTCTGGTGACTTTCAGCCTGTTTCCAATTTCCATATCTTTGGTTATATTATGCTTGTTTGTTTGTTTTGTTGATTAGCTTCCTGTTAAAAGTGAGATCATATGGTATTTGTCTTTCACTGCCTGGCTTACTTCGCTTAGCATGATGCTCTCAAGTTCCATCCATGCTGTTGCATAGGGTATGAGCTCCTTCTTTCTTTCTGCTGCATAGAATTCCATTGTGTAAATGTACCACAGTTTTTTGATCCATTCATTTACTGATGGGCATCTAGGTTGCTTCCAACACTTGGCTATTGTAAATTGTGCTGCTATAAACATAGGGATGCATAGGTTCTTTTGGATTGGTGTTTCAGGGTTCTTAGGATATAGTCCTAGCAGTGGAATTGCTGGGTCAAAAGGTATATCCATTTTTAGTTTTTTTAGAAAATTCCATACTGTTTTCCATAGTGGTTGTACCAGTCTGCACTCCCACCAGCAGTGCACTAGTGGCCCCTTTTCTCCACAACCTCTCCAACACTTGCTGTTTGTTGCTTTGTTTATGAGGGCCATTCTGACTGGTGTCAAGTGTTGTTTCATTGTGGTTTTAATTTGCATCTCTCTGATAGCTAGCGATATCGAGCATCTTCTCATGTGTCTCTGGATCCTCTGTATGTCCTCCTTGGAGAGGTGTCTGCCCAACTCCTTTGCCCATTTTTTAATTGGGTTGCTTGTCTTCTTAGAGTGGAGTCGTGTAAGTTCTTTGTATATTTTGGAGATTAAACCCTTGTCTGACGTATCATTGGAAAATATGTTTTCCCACACAGTCGGTTCTCTTTTTATTTTAATACTGTTTTCCTTGGCCATGCAGAAGCTTTTTATTTTGATGAGATCCCATTTGTTTATTCTTTCCTTTATGTCCCTTGCTTTAGGGGACATATCAGTAAAAATGTTGCTGCATGTAATATCTGAGATTTTCCTGCCTATGTTCTCTTCTAGGACTTTAATGGTGTTACGGCTTATGTTTAAGTCTTTTATCCACCTTGAATTTATTTTTGTGTATGGTGTAAGTTGGTGCTCGAGTTTCATTTTCTTGCACGAAGCTGTCCAGTTCTCCCAACACCACTTGTTGAAGAGGCTATTTTTACTCCATTTTATGTTGCTGTCCCCTTTGTCGAATATTAATTGACTATAGAGACTTGGGTTTATTTCTGGGCTCTCTGTTCTATTCCACTGGTCCATGTGCCTGTTTTCATGCCAGTACCAGGCTGTTTTGATTACAGTGGCTTTGTAATACATTTTGGTATCAGGTATTGTGATCCCTCCTGCTTTGCTCTTCTTTCTCAAGATTGCTGCTGCTATTCTGGGTCGTTTATGGTTCCATATAAATTTTTGAAGAGTTTGTTCTATATCAGTGAAATATGCCATTGGTACTTTAATAGGTATTGCATTGAATCTGTAGATTGCTTTGGGAAGTATGGACATTTTGATGATGTTAATTCTTCCGATCCATGAACACGGTATGTGTTTCCATTTGTTTGTGTCTTCCTTGATTTCGTTCTTCAGTGTTGTGTAGTTTTCTGCATACAGGTCTTTTACCTCCTTGGTTAGGTTTATTCATAGGTACTTTATTTTTCTTTTTGCTATATCGAATGGGATTTTTTTCTTGATTTCTTCTTCTGTTGTTTCATTGTTGGTATACAAAAATGCCTTTGATTTCTGGATATTGACTTTGTATCCGGCTGTTTGGCTAAATTCATTTATTAGGTCGAGCAGTTTTTTGGCCGAGACTATAGGATTTTCTATGTATACTAACATGTCATCTGCAAACAATGATAGTTTTGTTTCCTCCTTTCCAAGTTGGATGCCTTTTATTTCTTTTTCTTGTCTAATCGCTGTGGCTAATACTTCCAATACTATGTTGAATAGAAGTGGAGAGAGTGGACAGCCTTGTCTTGTTCCTGATTTTAGTGGAAAAGAATTTAGTCTTTGCCCATTGAGTATGATGCTGGCTGTAGGTTTCTCATATATAGCCTTTATTATGTTGAGGAATGCTCCCTCTATTCCCACTTTGCTGAGTGTTTTTATCATAAATGGGTGCTGTACCTTATCAAATGCTTTTTCCGCATCTATTGATATGATCATGTGATTTTTGTCTTTGCTTTTGCTTATGTGATGAATTACATTTACTGATTTGCGAATGTTGAACCATCCTTGCATCCCTGGGATGAATCCCACTTGGTCGTGGTGTATGATCTTTTTAATGTGTTGTTGGATGCAGTTTGCCAATATTTTGTTGAGGATTTTAGCATCTATGTTCATCAGCAATATTGGCCTGAAGTTCTCCTTCTTTGTTGTGTCTTTATCTGGTTTTGGGATTAGGATGATACTGGCTTCATAAAAAGAGTTTGGGAGTCTTCCATCTTTTTGGATTTTTTTGAATAGTCTGTGGAGAATAGGGGTTAGCTCTTCCTTAAATGTTTTGTAGAATTCTCCTGTGAAGCCATCTGGTCCAGGGCTTTTGTGTGTCGGGAGTTTTTTGATTACTGCTTCAATTTCACCAGCCATTATTGGTCTGTTCAGGCTTTCTGTTTCTTTTTCATTGAGTTTTGGAAGGTTATATTTTTCTAGAAACCTGTCCATTTCACCTAGGTTTTCAAATTTCTCGGCGTACAGTTCTTCATAGTAATTTCTTACAATCCTTTGTATTTCTGCGGTGTCAGTTGTAATATCTCCTCTTTCATTTCTGATTGTGTTTATTTGAGTCCTCTCTTTTTTTTCTTGATGAGCCTGCTTAAAGGCTTGTCGATTTTGTTGATCTTTTCAAAGAACCAACTCCTGGATTCATTGAGCTTTAGGATTGTGCTTTTATTCTCTATGTCATTTAATTCTGCTCTTATCTTGGTTATTTCTTTCCTTCTACTTGCTCTGGGCTGTCTTTGTTGTTCTTCCTCGAGTTCTTGTAGGCAAGGGTTAGGTTGTTTGTTTGAGATGTTTCTGTCTTTTGTAGATAGGCCTGTATCGCTATAAGCTTCCCTCTGAGGACTGCCTTTGCTGTGTCCCATAAGTTTTGGGTTGATGTGAGTTCATTATCGTTTGTTTCCAGAAACTTTTTGATTTCCTCCTTAATTTCATTCTTGACCCATTCATTGTTTAATAGCAAGCTATTCAATCTCCATGATTTTGAGGGTTTTGGGTTTTTCTCCTTGGGGTTGGTTTCTAGTTTCAGTCCCTTGTGGTCAGAGAAAATGCTTGGTATGATTTCAATTTTCTTGAATTTGTTGAGGCTTGATTTGTGTCCTATCATGTGGTCTATCTTTGAAAATGTTTCATGTGCATTTGAAAAGAAAGTGTATTTAGCTTCTTTGGGATGAAGGGCTCTATATAGATCAGTTAAGTCCATTTCCTCTAGAGTGTTGTTCAATGCCACAATATTTTTGTTGATATTTTGTTTGGAAGATCTGTCTATTTTTGACAGTGGGGTGTTAAAATCACCTACTATAATTGTGTTGCTGTCTATATCTTTCTTGAAGTCCTCTAAAATTTTCTTGATGTATTTAGGTGCTCCTCTGTTGGGTGCATATATATTTACAATATTTATGTCTTCTTGGTGGATTCTTCCCTTGAGTATTATGAAGTGACCTTCTGGGTCTCTCTTTATGGCCCTTCTTTTGAAGTCTATTTTGTCTGATATGAGTATTGCTACCCCAGCTTTTTTTTCCTGACCATTTGCTTGGAAAATTTGTTTCCAGCCCTTCACTTTGAGCCTGTGTATGTCTTTTGTCCTGAGGTGGGTTTCTTGTAGGCAGCATATGTGTGGGTCATGCTTTCTTATCCATTCAGCTATTCTATGTCTTTTGATTGGAGCATTTAATCCATTTACATTTAAGGTTATTATTGATAGGTATTTATTCATTGCCATTTTCATACCTGTGTTCCTCTCTCTCTTTCTCTCTCTGTCTTTTCCTTTCTTCCCTTAAAGCTGTCCCTTTAGTATCTCTTGCAGCATTGGTTTGGTAGAGGTGTACTCTTTTAGACTTCTTTTGTTTGGGAAGCTCCTTATTTGGCCTTCTATCTTGATTGAAAGCCTTGCTGGGTAAAGTAGTCTGGGTTGCAGGCCTTTGGTTCTCATTGCTTGGAATATTTCTTGCCATTCTCTTCTGGCTTGGAGCGTTTCCATTGAGAAGTCAGATGCTAACCTGATTGGGGCCCCCTTGTATGTTACTTCCTTTTTTTCCCTTGCTGCTTTTAAGATTCTCTCTTTGTCTTGGAATTTTGTCATTTTAATTATGATGTGTCTTGAAGTGGGCCTGTTTGGGTTCCTTTTGATTAGGACTCTCTGTGTTTCCTGGATTTGTGTGGCTTTTTCTCTCACCAAATGAGGGAAGTTTTCCATCATTACTTTTTCAAACAGGTTTTCTATCCCTTGTTCTTGTTCTTCTCCTTCTGGTATCCCTATTATACAGATATTATTCCGTTTCATGTTGTCTTGCATTTCTCTTAAACCCTCTTCATTCTTTCTAAGCCTCTTTTCTTTATCTTGCTCATTCTGAGTGTTTTTTTCTATTTTGTCCTCCAACTCGCTGATCCAATCTTCTGCTTCATCGATTCTGCTTTTCATTCCTTCTACTGTGTTCTTCAGTTCAGAGATTGTGTTCTTCATTTCCTCTTGGCCCTTGTTGATAGTTTCTATTTCCTTTTTCATGTTGATATAGTTTGCGGTGAGTTCATCATAACTTCCCTGTAGTTTATGGTAGCTCATTGAGAGCTCATTGAGCTTCCTGACAACCATTGCTTTGAACTCCATATGTGATAGTTGAGTTGCCTCTGTTTCATTTAGCATTCCTTCTTGAGCTTTCTCCTTTCCTTTCGTTTGGGGATTGTTCTTTTGTCTTCCCATTGTTTGTAAGACTCTTGTTGTTAGCCTCAACTTCTTAAATTGATCTGTTCTGGCTCCCTGGGTTTGTGGTATGACCTTCTGTGGTAGAATATCTGTGAGATTCAGTGGTGGATTCTCCTTCGGATATCCTGTTGTTCACAGTTTCCACTGTCTCATCAACTGGGATACCCTCTTTTGGGAGCCAACTCTGGTTTGTTTGTTTTTTTTTTCACAGTTCCAGGCTTGCTTGTTTTTTTGTTTTGTCTCACTCGTGGGTATTTAAAAAAAGAAGAGGGGGGAAATGAAAAAAAGAAGAAAGAGGAAACAAGAGGAAGGTAGAAGAGATAAAATTGAAAAGAAAGGAAGAGTGGATAAGAGAAGAAGGAATTCAAGGGAGGCAAAAGGAGTTGGGGAGTAAAGAAGAAGATATAAACAATGAAGAAGGAGTAGTTAAAAACTCATATAAATAGACAGGCTTACAAACAAAAAGACACTAACAAACTGGCAAAACAAAAAAGAGACACGCACACAGAAACCCCCACACAAATATAAGCAGCCAAAAAAAAAAAAAAAAAAACCCAAAACCCTCCTGTTTTTTTCAAACTTGCCAGCTGGTTTTTCAGGTCTTGCTGGCTGCAATGGCTGAGGGGTGATCTTATTGCTTTTCTCTGTGTTCAGAACTCAGTCCTCATTGTGCTATGTATTCCAGCGTTAGTGGGTGCCTCTCCCCACAGGGTTTCCAGCGTGTGATCTGAGCCTCTTGTGTGTGCGCACTTCTCCGAGTTTATGGGTGTGTGCTAGGTTCTCCAGGCATGCACAGCCGCCTGCCTTTGTCCCTGGGAGGCTTTCAGTGTTCAGGCACAGCTGCCTGCCTTTGCTCCTGAGAAGGGCCTGCGTTCCAGCTGCTCTCCGGCGCCTGCACCTTGGGCCTGAGCTGTCTGTGTTTGAGCACCCGCCCATGAACTGGCACCTCTGGCTCCACAGCTGTCTCCAGCGGCCTGCGCCTATGTTTTCATGAGTGTCCACTAGCCCTCGACCGTGTGCGGTCCCCTGAGGGTGTCTATTTTCATGCAGCTGTCTCACTTCACCCGCGCCTCTGTCTGCTGTTGGGGCGCCTGTGCTTTCGTAGTCGCCTGGCAACCACGAAAACTCGGTTCAAAGTCGCGCAGTGACCTGGTGCGGGGCACCCAGTTTCGCTCCCTCACAGGGCACCCACTTTTGCTCGGGCCGCAGTCATGCGGTGGCCCCTGAGATCTCCCAACCGGTTCAGCGGCTGACCCAGCTCCCTCCCCAGGGCCCTGGGGCAGGCTTGGCAGAGCGTCAGGCCGGGGCCTCAGCCGCCCCATTCTCCGCGCGCTGGAACCCTGGGCTCTTATTGTTCCGAAGAGCTCTCCTTACCACTTGTTTTTCAGTGTCCGCTACAATTTCTGACCTCTTATTCTCCAATATGCTGTGTTACTGTTTCTTGTCTGCTCTGATCTTCCGTAGATTGACCCGGTTTTTCTCCCGTGTGTAGAGGGGAAATGGGGTCTGCTCCCTCCTACCACGCCGCCATCTTACCAATGAAATATTTCAAGATTCTTAAGGCATGCTCCCACCAGTGGAATTACCAGGGCAAAAGGCAGTTCCATTTTTAGTTTTTTGAAGAAATTCCACACTCTTCCACAGTGGCTGTACCACTCTGCATTCCCACTAACAGTGCACTAGGGTTCCCTTTTCTCTACAGCCTCGCCAGCACTTGTTGTTTGTTGATTTGTTTATGATGGCCATTCTGACCAGTGTGAAGTGTTATCTCATTGCAGTTTTAATTTGCATCTCTCTGATGGCTAGTGATGCTGAGCATCCTTTCATATGTCTCTGGGCCCTCTGTATGTCCTCCTTGAAGAAGTGTCTGTATCTCCATCTTTGCCCATTTTTGAATTAAGTTGTTTGTCTTCCTGGAGTGGAGTCGTGTGAGTTCTTTATATATTCTGGAGATCAAACCCTTGTCCTAGCTATCATTGGAAAATATATTTTCCTCTATGGTTGGATCCCTTTTCATTTTGCTGATGTTCTCCTTAGCCCTGCAGAAGTTTTTATTTTGATGAAGCCCATTTGTTTGTTCTTTCCTTTATGTCCCTTGCTCTAGGGGACATACTGGTGAAAATATTTGTGTGGAATATCTGATATTTTCCTGCCTATATTCTCCTCTAGGACTTTTATGGTGTCGTGACTTATATTTAAGTCTTTGATCCATGTTGAGTATATTTTTGTGTATGGTGTACATTGGTGGTTGAGTTTCATTTTTTTGCATGTAGCTATAATTAGTCTATTCAGATTTTCTGATTCTTCTTGATTCAGTTTTGAAAGTTTTTGTCTTTCAAGGAATTTATCCATTCCATCCAGATCATCTAATTTATTGGCATATGGTTATTTGTAAATTGTCTTACAATCCTTTTTAATTCTGTGGTATCAGTTGTTACTTCTCCTCTTTCAATTCTGGTTTTATTTATTTTTTTCTTGATGACTCTGGTTAAATGGTCAGTCTTATTTGTCTCCTCAAAGAACCAGCTCTTTGTTTCAGTTATCTTTTATATTTTATTTTATTTTTAAGTATATTTTATTGATTATGAAATTCAGTTGTCCCATTTTTTTCTCTCTTTTATCCCTCTACACCCTAAACACTCCCTCCCACTAGTATCAACACCCCACCACCCTTAGTTCATGTCAAAGGTTCATACATATAAGTTGTTTGGCTTCTCCATTTCCTATACTATTCTTAACCTCCCCTTGTCTATTTTGTACCTACCATTTATGCTTCTTATGCCCTTTACCTTTTCCTGTTTTCCTCCCACCCTCTCCCCACTAATAACCCACCATGTGATCTCCATTTCAGTGATTCTGTTCCCATTATAGTTGTTTATTTATTTCTGTTTTTGTTTTGCTTTGTTTTTTAGGTTTGGTTGTTGATAGTTGTGAGTTTGTTGTCATTTTACTGTTTACAGATTTGATCTTCTTTTTGTTAGATAAGTCCCTTTTACATTTCCTGTAATAAGCTCTTGGTGATGATGAACTCCTTTAGCTTTACCTTGTCTGGGAAGCACTTCATCTGCACTTCCACTCTAAATGATAGCTGTGCTGGATAGAGTAATCTTGGATGTAGGTCCTTGCCTTTCATGACTTCGAATACTTCTTTCCAGCCTCTTCTAGCCCTGTAAGGTTTCTTTTGAGAAATCAGCTGATAATCTTTAGGAACTCCTTTGTAGCTAACTGTCTCCTTTTCTCTTGCTACTTTTAAGATTCTCTCCTTATCTTTAATCTTAGGTAATGTAATTATGATGTGTCTTCGTGTATTCCTCCTTGGGTCCAACTTCTTTGGGACTCTCTGAGCTTCCTGGACTTGGCATGTCTAGTTCCTTCACCAGATTGGGGAAGTTCTCCATTAATTTTTCAAGTTTTCAATTTCTTACTTTTCCTCCTCTCCTCCTGGCATTCCTATAATTTCAATATTGGAATGTTTAAAGTTGTACCAGAGGTTCCTACACCTCTCCTTATTTTTTTGAATTTATGTTTCTTCATTCTGTTCTGTTTGAATTTTTATTTCTTCCCTCTGTTCCAAATCTTGATTTGAGTCCCAGTTTCCTTCCCTTCACTGTTGGTTCCCTGTATATTTTTCTCTATTTCTTTTTGCATAGCCTTCAGTTTTTTCTCTGTTTTGAGACCATACTCAACCATTTCTGTGAGCATCCTGATTACCAGTGTTTTGAACTCTGCATCTGATAAGTTGGCTATCTCCTCATTGCTCAGTTCTTTTTCTGGAGTTTTGATCTGTTTTTTCGTTTGGGCCATATTTCTTTGTCTTGGTACACCTGTTACATTGTAAGGGGAGGAGCCTTAGGTACTTACCAGATGGGCACCCCTCTTTGCTGTGTTGTGGCTGTGTGGGGTGGAGGTGTCAGAGAGGGAACTTTCCCCTGGCTCAGCTCTCACCCCACTTTCAGTCACTTCTCCCACTTCCCTCAAGCAAATTGGGCCCTTTTGGTGCTGGTTCCTGGGTGGGTGGGGTTTTGTACATTCTAGGACCCAGTGGGTCTCTCCAACAAGCTCTTCTGTGAGGCTGGGTGTTTCTCCCACCACTACAACCCCCATATAGGTTTTCACTGCCAGAGGTTTTGAGGTTTTAGTATCCTCATTCATTTATTTCTTCTCTAATTTTTATTGTTTTCTACCTCCTCACTTTGGGCTTACTTCATTGTTCTTCTTCTAGTTTTTTAGATGTAAGTTTAGATTGTTTTTTGAAATTTATCTTGCTTCTTGTGGTAGGCCTGTATTGCTATGAGTTTCCCTCTTTGGGCTGCTTCTACTGTGTCCTATAGATTTGGGGGTTCTAGTGTTCTCATTTTCATTTGTTTCAAGGTCTCTTTTGATTTCTTCTTTGATCTCATTTTAACCCACTTATTGTATAGTAACATGTTATTTAGTCTCTGTTTCTTTGTTTTTTTTTAATTTTTTTCTTGTGATAGATTTCTATAGTTTCATGCCATTATGGTAAGAAAAGATGCTTGGTTGATTTCAACCTTCTTAAATTTATAGAAACTTGTTTGGTGTTCTTAAATTTATAGAAACTTGTTTGCGGTCTATCCTAGAAAATGCTCCCTTATTCTTGTGGGTGAAATGCTCTGAAAATATCAATTGAATCCATCTGATCTAGTTTGTCATTCAAGGCTGCCATTTCCTTGTTGATTTTCTGTCTGGAAGTATAATCCATTGATGTCAATGGGGTGTTAAAGTCATCTACTATGATTATATTACTGTCAGTCTCTCCCTTTATGTCCACCAAAATTTTCCTTATATATTTAGGTGCTCCTGTATTGGGTGCATGTATGTTTACAAGGGTTATATCCTCTTATTGGATTGATCCCTTTAGCATTATACAATGTCCTTCTTTGTCTCTTATCATGGCCTTTGTTTCGAAGTCTATTTTGTCTTATTTAACCCTTGCCACCACAGCTTTTTGTTAAATTTCCATTTACATTGAATATCTTTTCCTTCCCTTTACATTCATTGTTTGTGTATCTCTTGTTCTAATATGGGTCTCTTGTAAAGAGAATGTACTGTATTTTGCCATGTATAATGTGCATTTTTTGGCCCCAATTTTTTTCTTTGCGGTTAAGTGACTTTCATTAGTGATGTGCTTATGTTTCTTTTTCTTTACTATTTGTATATCTACTGTAAGTTTAACTTTGTGGTTACCATGAGGCTTACATATAAAATTTATATTTATAACAGTCTATTTGAAGTTGATGGTATAATATTGAATGCATTCTAGAGCTCTGCATTTTTATTCCCCCACATTTCTGTTTTTGATATCACCTCTTACATCTTTTTATCTTATGTATCCTTAACTAGTTATAGGTGTTTTTACTGCTTTCACCTTTCGACCTTCATACTAGCTTTATAAGTTATTAATACTTGTTCCTTCACTTTAATATTTATTTACCTTTACTAGTGAGATTCATACATTCTGTGTTTTATTGTTATTATTTTGTGCCCTTTCTTTTTGGCTTAAAAAAGTCCCTTTAAAATTTGTTATAAGGTTTGTTTAGTGATTAACTTCTTTAGCTTTTTTTAATGTGGAAAACTATGTCTTCTCCAATTCTGAATTGTAACTTTGCTAATAAAGGATTCTTGGTTGAAAGTTTTTGTTTGTATATTTGTTTGTTTTGGATTTTGTTTTTAGTACTTTGAATACACCAGACCCTTCCTTTGTGGCCTGCAGAGTTTCTGCTGAAAAATCTGCCAATATTATGGGGATTCCTTTTTACAAAATAAGTTGTTTTTCTCTTCCTGCTTTTATGATTCTCTTCTTGTCTTTAACTTCTACATTTTATTTTGTCTTGGTGGAGTCCGTTTGAGTTTCCTGTATCTGGAACTCTCCTGTGGCTTTTTCGTGTGATTATCTGTTTCCTTACCTAGGTTAGGACAGTTTTCAGGCATTATTCATTCAAATAAGTTTTCTGCACTTTTTTCTTTCTCATTCTGAAATTTCTATACTGCGCATGGCATTTTGCCTGGTATTACATTAGTCCCTTAAACTACCTTCACTTTTTATTTACTTTTTGTTTATTTATTTGTTTATTTTAGCTGCTCTGATTGGGTGAGTTCCACTGCCCTGTATTTGAGTTCCATGGTTCTTTCTTCTATTTTTTCTGCTTTGATATGGAACTGCTCTAATGTATTTTTCACTTCAGTTTATGAATTCCTTAGCTCTGTGAATTTTGTTTTTTACTTTCTTATATTTTCTGTCTCTTTTGTCAATGTAAGAATGTCCAAACCTGTAGGGAATTTTTATAAGAGTTTATTTGAGACAAACTGGTGACATGCCAGGAAGCAAGATCTCAGTGTTCCAGAGAATGATAGTTTTGCAGTTTTGTTTACATATTTGGAATAAAGAAAGGAATGTAAAGAAGATTACATGAAGGTGGATAAAACAAGATAGATAAATTTCTATTATTGGATTACTGCATAGTTAAGATCATGTGCCCTTTTGAGGATGGTTACACTTCTGAGGAGTCTGAAAAAGGGGGTTATATTAATCTAGTTGCACAAGAACAAAGATGTTTTTTTACCTCCCCAATATGTAGTTGTTTCTCAGATTATTTTTAGTTTTCCCCCCATAGGTAATTATTCTTTAAGTAACTACAGATTCAGTGTGTCCCTGGGAGGAGGTAAATTCAAAGTATTCCTACTTCACCATCTGAGCCCTTTGTTAGCCATTAAAATCAAATCCTGGGCCCCAGCTTTAGAGATCTGATTTCATACTCATTTTACCAAGAAACTCAGGTTATTCAGGTGGTCTCAGCACTGCATTACAAGTACATACTACTTTTATGGTAGTCCAAATGCATACTTAGGAATAAATGGTTTGTAGGAAACCTACAAAGCATTCTCTCCTCTCTAGGGTGAAGAAGTTAAACAGAGAAATACCAAGGGAGGAAAGAAAGTAATGATATCATATCTTCTTATAAACAGGCCAATAATATAATAATAGATCTTCTGTCAACTATAGTAGTGGCTTTGGCTAGTGGGAGAACCCTTATCTATGGAATGCTTTTTAGCAAGATATATCCAATCTATTTAGAACTGCTTACGGTAAGCAAAACACCGTGGATTTATGAAACATGACTCCCTAAAAAACATCATATAACCTATGTAATCCTGTGAATAAACAACTGAGATTAAAATTTTAAGTATCAAACAGATCTCTTTTGTGTAAATAATGTAGCCACATATATTAATCGAGGACCTCATATGGTGTTAGAGGCTAGAGTGCATCCTGACACATCAAGAAAGGATTGGAAAGCTGTGTTTATGATCTCAGATTTCTCTTCTGTGCATGCATCTCATAATTATTTGTGTTCTTTTGATTTTTAGTAAACTGTGCTGTTAAGTAGGCCCTTTGATTTGTGTATGCTTTCACTTGGTTCCTTTGTGCAATCCTGCATACAAAATCCTCGATGATCTGGGTCCTGCCTCCATTATATCTCCCCAAACCTGTCCTCTACCCACCGACCATATCAAACAACATCCTGCAGGTATACAAATGCACCAAGATGCCTTATTCCTAAGTGCCCTATCTTGGACTACATTCATGTCCCTTAGCCTGAAATTACTCCCTTATCCACTGCTGAATTCACAAGACTCAGCTTAAGTGTCTCCTCTCTAAGAAGTCTTGCTAGGAGAATTGATCACTCCCTTCTCTGTATTCCACAGGACACCAGGCCATGATAGACTTCCCTCAAGGGCCCTCTGTAACTTTACTACATTTTTTTCTCATATCCATTTTGGAATCTGGCTTTATTCTTATAGTAAGTATAACAACTGGTTGTTTTATCAAATAATAGGTACAAACATTTGTAAATCCCAGGTCTTCTATTACTAAACTCCATATTGTCCTGAAGCCTTAATCCAAACTCTGGGCTTTGCTATTATTTGTAATTTTTTTAAATTTTTTGTTATGCGCCCTGGCTGGTATGGCTCAGTGGATTGAGCGTGGGCTGTGAACCAAAGGGTCACTGTTCAATTCCCAGTCAGGGCACATGCCTGGGTTGCAGGCCAGGTCCCCAGTGGGGGCCATGTGAGAGGCAACCACACATTGATGTTTCTCTCCCTCTCTTTCTCCCTCCCTTCCCCTCTCTCTAAAAATAAAGAAATAAAATATTAAAAAATAAATAAATAAAATAAATTTTTTGTTATGTTAAAATGAGGTACACCTTTGTGTGTTAAGTGAGTCAGAGCCGTGCCTCATTGATCTGTGTGCCCTGAATGCTTTGCACATGGAAGGGACTGTTGCAGTGTGAGGGGAAGAGAGAGGTAGGGCAGAAGGCAAGACTACTCTTTCCTTGGGTTTGATTCAGGACTTTGGCACCCTCATGGGACTGAAGGGCAGAGGGATTCCACCAATCCCTGGTAAAGAGCCAGTTCTGCAGTCACACAGAACTAAATGGTCAAATGAGCACAGCCTCCTGGAAAATTCCTCCAAGATTACAGGTCATTATAGTCAAATGTCATGCCTGCTGTGTGTTAAGACCACAAAAGCTTTCCTGTGGAGACCACAGCATTATCAAGTGGAGACCACACAGCATTATCAAGTTTAAACCAGAATACACTTTGTGAACTGCAACCTTGATCCTGTGCATTCTTTTGGGGAAAATACACCTTTGTGAAAACATCCCCTCTCTGACTTGAAAAGGATTCAATTGCTGTGGACCAATTCTCGGACTGCACAATCAGAGGAAATTCAAGGAGATAGATTTGATTGCATGTAAGATGCCAGTAGATAGCATTGCAAACATGAGCCACTGGCTTTGGAAAACCCAGCCCTAGACTTTTGCCACTTCCGTGAGCAATTGCAATGCTCCCCAGAGACCTGTCTATAAAGCTCTGGGAGGATGATTCAGTAGTTTGAGCTGACAGGAATCCCTGGGGACCCTCGAGTCTATAGCTGTTATCACTAAACTGTAGCATCATCTCACAAGTACCCTCCAAACAAGACTGTTTCTGCTTACCACCATATTAACCATATTCCAAGCACCTAGCATAGCACCTGCACCCCCAAAAACACCCTCTGCATTTTGATTTAAAGATGGAATGAATAGATGAACAGCCAGCAGCAGCTGTTCATAAAATCATTTTCTCCACATTCCTGGATTTGCAGAAAAGCCTTGCTGAATGAAGCACTGGGATACAAAATAAATATTTGCTAGGTAAGTAAATTGGGCAAATGTTTTGCAAATGTTTGTTTTTTGATTGGGTGTGACTGGAGAAAAAATAAGTAGTGCATAGTGGCAGGAGCAAGCATAAGGAGGGCCACCAGAATACAAGATGCATGAACTTCAAACTCGAGAAATCCAAACATAATCTTTTACTGCTAAACAGTTGTGAATATAATTAGCTAATTCCCAGAAGAAATACACACAGGGTTAGGGCTGTTGCTGTCAGTTGCAGTGTAGCCAAATTTGATATTTAGCCTCATGCATAAAAAGGCATTTTATTGCATATAACAGGGCATCGGGCCTTTTGTAGAAGATGGGGAATATCTCTGTGAAGGCATCAAATATCCATGTCACATCCTTGGAAAAGTACCTTAGTAACTTCCTCAGCAGAAAAAGAATGAAGCAGGAAGCAGCATTAACTTCAACAGAAAGAGTGTGATATTGTGATTTATAATAAGAAATGTTGACATAAAAACATACAAACCTATAGGGAAATTTTATGAGTTTACTAGAATTTATTTGAGCAAAAGATAGGCCTGAAAGCAAGATCTCAATAAGCAGAAAAATGCTTCAGAGAATGACAGTTTCTTTTATATATTTGCAATTTCTTACATACATTTATATTTTAAGAAGATTACAAGAAAGTGAAAGAAAGCAAGGCAGGGATCACAGGGGTGTCAAACTCATTTTCACCAGGGGCCACATCAGCCTCATGGTTGCCTTCAAAGGGCCAAATGTAATTTTAGGACTGTATAAATGTAACTACTCCTTAACTAGGGGTAAGGAGCTCAGCAGTGCTGCGGGGTAGAACAAGGTGCTGGGGTGGATAAAACAAACTGGAGGGCCAGATTTGGCCCTCAGGCCTTGTGTTTGCCACCCGTGAAATACAGGATAGTTAACAAGCTTATGTGCTCTCTTACTAGGTGGTGAATAGTGGCTGGAGCAAGCCTTTTCTGATGGGTGTGAAAAAGAGGCATTTCAAAGATGTGTCAGTGTAGGCACACAAAAAGACTGGACAGGGCTTGCTGGAGGCAAAGATAAACCTTTAACTACAGAAGTTATAGGCCTAGGACATTACTACCCACAAGACCTGCCCGGTTAGGAATTTGTGGTCAGATCACCCTGCGAGGTTAATTTTGGTCACTGGACTGGTCACATTTGTTATAGAGCCCCTTTTTCATCCACAGAAATATATAGTTGGTCTTCATCCCTGTTTCTGGCACAGTGTTCCAAAAAATCTTGTAATTTCCTGAGTGATGAGGGCAACAAAGCTATCTTTTGTTACGTTAATGAGACACCTTTCTCATTATACCTATGGAGGGTGTCTGGGTTCCAAAGGAGTCAATCGTGGGATTAGAGAATTGGAAACTTCAGTCCTCCCTCACCCCACCTCAGTCATTAATGGCTAATGATTTAATCAATCATGTCTGTGTAATGAAGCCTCCTTAAAAAAGACAACAAGGAGGAAGGAGTTTCAGAGGGCTTTCAGGTTGGTGAACCAAAACGCTTCCATGAGCCACTATCCCACGCCCAAAGTCCACAAGGATAGAACCTTTCTTGTTGGAGACCTCTCCCTGTGTATCTCTTCATCAGGCTGTTGATTCAAATCCTTCAATATCCTTTGTAATAAACCAGTAATTTAATCAGTAAACTGTTTCCCTGAGTTCTGCGAGCCACTCCAGGCAATTGACAGAACCCAAGGAGGGCCTCCTGGGAACCTTTGATTCAGTCGGTCAGAAGCACAGGTGACAACCTGAACTTGCAACTGGGGAGGGACAATCTTGTGCCACTGTGCCCTTAACCTGTGGCATGTGATGTTATATCCAGGTAGACAATGTCAGGAAAGTTGAATTGTATGATACCCAGCTGGTATAAGAGAATTGCTTGGTGGTGTGAGAAAAAAACCCATGTGAGGGAATTGGGCATAGAATTTTAAAAGCATTAGCTGAACTGAGGCCAGACACTTTTGTTGGAGAAAGCGTTGGCAGGAATTAATAAATGCATGACCCCACCCTCTCCACATCTTCACTTTATCTAAAATATCAGAGTTCTTTAGGTCTCTTCCAGTTTTCCAACTCTTTAAATCTGGGATCACACATTTCCTAGGTGATCCCTTACAGAATTCAAAGGCTAAGATTTCTTACTTCATTGACAGTAAGAAATATATTCTTATGAGCAAAAGAGAAAAAAAAAAAAGACTTTGTTCTCCTGTCAGACTCCACCCTGCCTGTGATTGCATAGTGCTTAGGCAAGAGGTTCGCTAATACCAGGGGTTGAACGCTGTCTCCCCCAAATAAGCTCTGCATTAGCCAGCAGCTGCTGCCTGAATGACAGACATCCAGAGCTGCTGGCAGCCCATTCTCCTCTCATGAACTTCCAGTTCTGCTCCTGATGGGAGCCCACCTTGCTCCCCTTGTCCCCAGACCCTGTCCTGTTGGCCTGTCTCTCGGGTCTACCCAGGCCTGCCCAATCCAGCTCCATTACTGCACTCACTGCCCAGTCACCTCCCTAAGGCCTCCCTCCTTGCTACCCTGGCCTCCACCAGCCAGTCCCTGCTCCCCAACCCCTCAGAGCTTTTTCTTACTCTGTCCTCAGATTTCAGCATAATTATCCTTGCCACTTATTATTACTAACTTAGTAACACTTGCATCTTATTTGGCTTTCCAACCATCTGAACAGTGTTTTTTGACAGCTTTTCTCCTGGGGAAGAGGGAAGGAGTTACTCAATGAATTGAAACACTGTCCAAATTCTAGTGAAATTCCAACCGAAAATTACAGTTTCTGGAATAAATGCCACCCCAATGGTAATTCTAATTTGCTTTTCTGAGTGCCACTGTAGTTAGAGTCCAGTTAGTTCTAACTCCACATCAGACCGCAATCACTGTTAAAGACTTACTCGAGAGTAGCAAAGCCGTTAACATGTAATGGATGTCAGAAATGCACGGGACATGTGTATGACAAACCAAAACAAAGGAGAATGGAGATGATACTTTATTTCCATAAGTCCATTAACATGGAAATGAAGGAGGTAATTAACATAAAAAGTTTAATTTAGCATAAAGCCTGAACATAGAAAGCATTCAACATTAGCTATTGGTACTATTTTTAATTATTTCAAGGCCATTGTAATGGTAAGCTCAGAAAATGCCCTCTTTAATGACTAGGGCTGAAAGTAAGGAAACAGACATAAATATACAATGACCTGGAAATAAAAGATTAAATTTTATTGCCAAACCTATTTTATTTTTTTAAAAGATTATTTATTTCTAGAGAGAGGGGAAGGGAGGGAGAAAGAGAGGGAGAGAAACATCAATGTGTGGTTGCCCCTCACGCACCCACTACTGGGAACCTGGCCTACTAACCCAGGCATGTGCCTTGACTGGGAATCGAACCAGCAACCCTTTGGTTCACAGGCTGTCACTCAGTCCACTGAGCCACACTAGCCAGGGCAACAAACCTATTTTAAATGTTAGTGAAGGTGTTGATGGACTAGGTCAAAGGAGTTTTGAGTGTGGAGAAATTTTCTGCAGTGTTGGTTGGGGTATTAGTTTGCTATTGCTATCATAAAAGAAATACTACTAACTGAATGGCTTGAACATCAGAAATTTGTTGTCTCATAGTTCCAGAGGCTGCAAGTCCAAAATCAAGCTGTTGGTAGGTTCCTTCTGAGGCTGGGAGGGAAGGAACCTCTCTTCTGGGTTTGTCAATGGCTGTGTTCTTGTGTCTCTCTATATTGTCTCTCCTTTGTGTTCCTATGTCCAGCTTTTCCCTTTTAAGAAGGATACCAGTCATGCTGATATGGGAGCCCATGATTTCATCTTATCTTACTACTGTACATCGGCAATAGCCCTTTTTCTAAATAAGGTCACAATCTGAAATACTGGGGTAAGGACTTCAACTTATGAATTTGGGGGGACACAGTTTAGCCCATAATAGCTGATGAGATATAACAAGATGCCTAAAAATAGACATAGCCTCAGATATGAATTCCAAGTACTAGGCACACAAATATGTGGGTAAAAGTTAACAGCTGTAACATATTTTTTAAAGTGAGAAATACTGAAATACCCTATATAGTCAGTAAAAATACATGGTTAGGTTGATCTCAGTATACATGTTATAGTAAAATCTTACGCAATTTTCGAAAAGGTGTTTGAATATTCAACGCATTAGAAATCTTAGATATTAACTTAAAGAATTAGATATAATTTTTTGATTATGTGAACTGATTGTAACAATTTCTATGTGAAATTAACTAATATATTAACTGCATTACACCTGTGAAATAGAATTATAGGAATTATGAGTAGAATTTCTTAATAATACCTATTTTTGTATTTTCAAATGGTCTACAAGAATGTATTACATTTGAAGTTTTTAAAAAAATATTTTAAAGAATATTTTTAAAAAGACATTGCATCATTGAACCATTCTTTAGTTTCCGTCTCACTTGAATTTCTACTTATAAGCATCTTTATATCTTATGAAATTCTATTAAACAGGTGTTTATTTTAATAAATGTTAACTTTTCTAAATTTTTTGACCAAAAATGACAGATGTGTTTTGTTTTTCCTTATTTTACTACATGTGAGTCAAATTGCTGTATAATTAGAATGTTAAAATCTTATCTGATAAAAACAGAATTAGCCATTATTTCTCCATTTACCTGGTTAACATTTTGTTGCCTATTATTTCTCTGAGCCAGGCCCAGTGCTAGATTCTTCAGGGTGCAGGGAAAAAAAAATGTTATTGTCAAGTCTTAACAGCATGAAAGGTGAGGGGAAGTATATTTAATGAAAACTTAAATGTGAATTCCTTTGGGTGAGGGCATGTTCACATGGATTTTGGATCACCTAGCCTGGCCAGCTACTTACTTTTCTTTATTGAGGAAAGCTGTGTGTTCAGGTTTCCATCTCTGATATGCTAGCAGTGTATTAAGGCCTAGCTATAAATTACTGGCATTTTCACTCTGTTTTAATTTGACAATTTGAGTGGAATAAATGCTTAAATGGTCCGTTGGTTTTCTGTGAATGGAGGTAATAATTTTATACATAGTGAAGGTAATGTTGATATCAACAAAAATTATCTTTCCTTATAATTGTTTTATTGGGGTAAATCAGTAGTGTTTAAGCATTAATAGAACTCATGTAGTTTCTCTCCACTACCTGCCCAGATGGAGATGATACCATAAACAGATGAACTGTAAGTTAACACAGGACTCAATTTCATACAGAGCTCTTGAGATTGTTGTATTTCAAAAGCCCAGGATAAGGATATCTCCTGTATATAATAAGAACATTCTCCGAGTGATTAAGACCACATCATTCAGAAAAATACATTCAATTTTCTTCCATAAAATGAACCAAAAATTGTTACCAACCTATAAACTTCTTTGTCAAATATCTCATTTGGATATCCCTGGAAAAAAGGAAACATGCCTCTGGTAGGTGATTTTATCATAGCCCATTACCTTTGATTTTCAAACAACACAAAGATTTTCCCTCCCTTTCAAAGAATTCGAGTGAAGTCAGAATCAATTCTATGTGTATAAGTACATGATACTTCACTAAGGGGAAATCACTCTGAATAACCGGTTCCTAGGGCTTTGCCTATACAATAACCTAAGGTGCACATAAGCAGTACATACTTGCTTGATGATCTAGGCAGAGGTTCTCAACTAGGGGCCATTTGGCAACGTCTGGAGACATTTTAATTGTCACCCCAGGGGCTGCTACTGGCATCTATTGGCAGAAACCAAGGATTCTGCTAAACATCCAACAATGCACAAGGAAGGGAGCCCTCCATAAAAAAAGAAAAAAAAATTATCCTGTTTCGAATATCATAATTAGTGCTAAAGTAGAAAAACCCTGATCTAGATATTTCCAGCATACCACTGTTTCCTTCCCCACAAATAGTTGAACATCACATTAGCTAATTGAAGACTTGGGCTGTTCAAGTCTTCAGCATTTTACCTGAAGAATAAACATCATGGATCGCACTCACAGGAGTTGGAAATGTAAGTTCTAATTTAGCAATCCTCACTCGTGTATCAACACAGCACATTGAGCAACTTTGGGTCACTTCCAATTTTGAATTAATAAGTGTTAAAAGGTTAAGATAAAAAAAAATTTAATGATCTTTTTGCATATGAAATACAGAGGAGGCAAGGTTAATAATGTCTTACAGTCACTTGCAATATGTGTTCTTGGTGATGGTGGTATTTATATTTTACTTCTTATTCAATTACAGTATACTTTCAATATTATTTTGCATTGGTTTCAGGTGTACTTAAATGTAATGAAATAAGGAAAAACAAAACATGGTGGTTAGACAATCATAACCTTTACAAAGTGCTCCCCCTCATATTTCCAGTATCCACCTGATACCATACAGTTACTGCAATATTACTGACTGTATTCCCTATGCTGTAGTTTATACCCCCATGACTATTTTGTAACTACTACTTTGTAGTTCTTAATCTCTTCACCTCTTCTACCCAGTCCCCCAACTCTTTAGCACTCTGACTACCACCTGTCTGCTTTCTGTGTCTATGAGTCTCTTTCAATCATGTTTATTTTGTTGTTTACATTTGACATATAAGTGAAATCATATGGTATTTGTATTTCTCTGTATGACATAATTCACTGAGCATAATACCCTCTAGGTCCATCCATGACGTCTCAAGTGGTAAGATCTTATTCCTTTTTATGACCAAGTAATACCCCTATATGTATATAAGAATATATATATGTATCACCCTTTCATCCAGTCATCTATTGATGGGCACTTAGGTTGCTTCCATATCTTGACTATTGTAAGTAATGCTTTAATGAACATAGGAGTACATATACTCTTTTGAATTCATGTTTTGGGGATTCTTTGGATAAATACCCAGAAGTGGAATCACTGGGTCATAAGGCAGCCTCATTTTTAATTTTTTGAGGAAACTCCATACTCCCACAGTGGCTGCACCAATCTGCGTTCCCACCAACAGTGCCCAAGGGTTCCCTTTTCTCCACATCCTCACCAACACCTGTTGTTTATTGATTTATTGATGATAGCCATGCTGACCAATGTAAGGTAATATCTCATGGTGCTTTTAATTTGCAGTTCCCTGGCAATTAGTGATGTTGACAACTTTTTCATATATCTATTGGCTAAGAGTATGCCCTATTTGGAGAGATGTCCATATATATCTGCCCATTTATAAATTGGGTTGTTTGTTTTTTTGGTGTTGAGTAGTATGAGTTCTTTATAAATTTTGGATATTAATCCCTTATGAAATGTATCATTGGCTAATATGTTCTTCCATTTAGTGGGTTGTCTTTTCATTTTGTTGATGTTTCCTTTGCTGTGTAAATACTTTTAGTTTGATTTAGTCCCATTTGTTTATTTTGTTTCCCTTGCCCAAGTAGATATATTAGAAAAAATATAGCTAACAGAAATGTCTGCGATTTTACTGCCTGTGTTTCCTTCAAGGAGTTTTATGGTTTCAAGTCTAACATTTAAGTCTTTAATTCATTTCGAGTTTATTTTGTATATGATGTTAGAACATGGACTAGTTTCATCTTTTGCATGTATCTGTCCAATTTTCACAGCACCATTTATTGAATAGACTATCTTTTTGTATGTTTTTGCCTCTTTTGTTAAATACTAATTGACCATATAGGCATAGGTTTATTTCTGGGCTTTATATTCTGTTCTATTGATCTATATGTCTGTTTTGATGCCAGTACCATCTTTTTTTATTACTATGGCCCTGTAGTATAGTTTGATTTCAGGTACTGTGATTACTCCAACTTCGTTCTTCTTCCTTAATATTGTTGAGGCTTTGTGGGTTTGTGGTTACATATAATTTGGGAGTTATTTGTTCTGTAAAATATGCCATTGCTATTTTAATAGGAATTGCATTGAATCTGTAGATTGCTGTGTGCAGTATGGACATTTTATAGAATTAAAATTCTTCACATCCATGAATATGATATATACTTCCATTTATTTGTATCTTCCTCAATTTCTCTCTTCAGTATCTCACAATTTTCTGAATACAGGTCTTTTACATCCTTGGTTAAATTTATCCCTAGGGTTCTTTTTTCTTTTTTTAAAATATATTTTATTGATTATGCTATTACAGTTGTCCCATTCCCCCCCTTCATTCCCCTCTGCCCTGCACACCCCCTCTCACCCACATTCCCCCCTTTAGTTCATGTCCATGTGTCATAAGTTCTTTAGCTTCTACATTTCCCACACTATTCCTGCCCTCCCCCTGTCTCTTTTCTACCCACCATCTATGCTACTTATTCTCTGTACCTTCCCCCCCCCCTCCTCCTCCCACTCCCCTGTTGCTAACCCTCCATGTGATCTCCATTTCTGGTTCTTCTCCTGTTCTAGTGGTTTGCTTAGTTTGCTTTTGTTTTAGGTGTGGTTCTTAATAGCTGTGAGTTTTCTGTCTTTTCACTGTCATATTTTTATCTTCTTTTTCTTAGATAAGTCCCTTTAACATTTCATATAATAAGGGCTTGGTGATGATGAACTCCTTGAACTTGACCTTATCTGAGAAGCGCTTTATCTGCCCTTCCATTCTAAATGACAGATTTGCTGGATAGAGCAATTTTGGATGTAGGTCCCTGCTTTTCAAGATTTCAAATATTTCTTTCCAGCCCCTTCTTGCCTGCAAGGTCTCTTTTGAGAAATCAGCTGACAGTCTGATGGGAACTCCTTTGTAGGTGACTGTCCCCTTATCCCTTGCTGCTTCTAGAATTCTCTCTTTCATTTGAATCTTGGCTAATGTAATTACGATGTGCCTTGGCATGTTCCTCCTTGGGTCCAAGTTCTTTGGGAATCTCTGAGCTTCCTGGACTTCCTGGAAGTCTATTTCCTTTGCTAGATTGGGGAAGTTCTCCTTTATTATTCGTTCAAATAAGTTTTCCACTTGTTGCTCTTCCTCTTCCCCTTCTGGTACCCCTATAATTTGGATGTTGGAACATTTAAAGATGTCCTGGAGGTTCCTAAGCCTCTCCTCATTTTTTTGAATTCTTGTTTCTTCCTTGTTTTCTGTTTGGTTGTTTGTTTCTTCCTTCTGGTCCACTCCATTGCTTTGAGTCCCAGTTTTCCTCCCATCTCTATTGGTTCCCCATGGATTTTCCTTCATTTCACATATTGTAGCCTTCATTGTTTCATCTAATTTGTGAGCAAAATCAACCAATTCTGTGAGCATCCTGATGGCCAGTGCTTTGAACTGTGCATCCGATAGGTTGGCTATCTCTTCGTTGCTTAGAGGAATTGGCTCTGGAGCTTTCATTTGTTCTTCAGTTTGAGCCATTTTTGGTGTTTTTGTTTGGGGGGGGGGGGTTGGTCTGGTCACAGCTATTACATAGTGAGAGGTGGAGCCTTAGGTGTTCCCCAGTGTGGGGCAGCCCAGTTGCTGAGTTGTGACGCTGTATGTGGGGGCAGGGTCCAAGAGGAAATAATGGCACTTGCTCTGCTCTCTGTTGGATTCCAGTCCCTTCTGCTGCTTCCCCTTCACCTGGATTATCTGCGTGCAAATGTGGAACCACCTGGTCAGCCAGCCACCTTGTGCAGCCTCACTGGGCCTGCACAGTTGCCACCCCATGCCTGGGGTCTGTTAGCTGCTGCCTGTGTGCCTGGGGTCTCCTAGCTACCACCTGTGCACCTGGGAACTGCCAGCTGCTACTGCCTGCATGCCTGGGTCCACACCTCCACTTTTTCCTGCCACAACTCCACCCCTCTTATGGGTCTGGATGAATGGTTGTTGGACTTCCGTACAGTTCAATTTTCTATCAGTTCTGATTGTTTTCTTGTTTCTAAATATTTGTTGTCCTTAATTTTGGTTGTGAGAGGAGACACAGTGTGTCCACCTTCGCCTCCATTTGGCCTGAAGTCGGGGTTTTTTTGTTTGTTTTTAATGCAGTCGTAAATAGGGTTGTTTTCTTAGTTTCCTTTCCTGATGGTTCATTATTTTGAAAATGCAACTGATTTCCGAATATTAATTTTGTATCCTACTACCTTCCTGAATTCATTTATCAGTGTTAGTAGTTTTTGATGGAGTCATTAGGGTTCTCAATATACAGTATCATGTCATCTGAAAATAATGACAGTTTTACTTCTTCCTTTCCAATTTAGATGCCTTTTATTTTTTCTTCTTGCCTGATTGCTGTGACTTGGACTTCCAATACTACATTAAATAAGAGCAGTGAAAGTGGAAATTCCTATCTTGTTCCTGATCTTAAAGCAAATGCCTTTAGTTTTTTCCCCCATTGAGTGTGATGTTGGCTGTGTGTTTATCATATATGGTCTTGATTGTGTTGAAGTATGTTCCCCTTATTGCCACTTTGCTGATATTTTATATTATAAATGGTGCTGAATTTTGTCAAATACTTTTTCTGCATATATTGATATGTGGTTTTTATCCTTCATTTGACTGACATGGTATATCATGTTAATTGATTTGTGAATATTTTACCAACCTTGCATCCCAGGAATAAATCCCACTTAATCATAATATATGATATTTTTAATGTGTTGCTGGGTTTAGTTCACGGATATTTTGTTGCGGATTTTGCATGTAAATTCATCAGGGATATTGCCCTATAATTTTCTTTCTTAGTAGTGTTTTATGCGATTTTGAAACTAGAATAAATGTGAGCCTCATAAAATCTTCCCTCATCTTGAACTTTTTGGAATAATTTGTACAGGAAAGATATATTTATTTGAATCTTTGGTAAAATTCACCTGTGAAGTCATTTGACCCAGGATGTTGTTGTTGTTTGTTTGTTTTTCTGCTTTGATTTCATTACTTGTATTCTATCTGTTCATATTTTCTGTTTCTTCTTGATTCACTGTTGGATGATTGTATGTTTCTAGGAATTTATCCATTTCTTCCAGATTGTCCAATTTGTTATCATATAGGGTAGGACAAAAGAAGGCTTACAGTTGTGAGTACTTGAAACACAGAGTTTATTCTTGTATTATTATTTAATAATTATTATACTATTTTCCATACAACCATACACCTACTTTTGTCTCACCCTATATAGTTGTTTGTATATTTTCTTACAGTCCTTTGTGGTATTAGTTTTAACTTCTCCTCTTTCAATTCTGATTTTATTTATTTGGTTGGGTCCACTCTCTTTTTTTCTTGATAAGTCTAATAAAGGTATTTAAATTTTATTTTTTCAAAGACCTGCATTTGATTTCATTCATCTTTTGTATTGTTTTTATTTAGACTGTTTCATTTGTTTCTGCTCTATTATTATTTTCTTCCTTCTACTTGTTTTGGGCTTTGTTGTTCTTTTTCTAGTTTCTTTAGGTATAAGATTACATTGTTTATTTCAGATATATCTTGCTTTTTGAAGTAGACAGTATTGCTATAAATTTCCCTCTTAGGACTGCTTTCACTTTGTCACATAGATTACAGTGTTGTATTCTCATTTTCATTTGTTTCAAGGTATTGTCTTTATTTCTCCCTTGATCTCATTGTTAACTTATTCATTATTTAGTAATACATTATTTAGGATTGATGTCATTGTGTGTTTTCAGTTTTTTTTTCCTCGTGATTGATTTCTATAGTTTCATACAATTATGGTATGGTCAGAGAAGATGTTTGGTATAAGATCAATCTTCTTAAATATTTTGAGACTTATTTTGTGTCTTAATATGTAGTCTATGCTAGAAAATGTTTCATGTGCACTTAAAATGAATATATATTCTGCTGCGTTGGAGTGAAATGCTCTGAAAATGTTTCAACCCATCTGGTCTAATGTTCTTTTCTTTTTTAAAAAGATTTTATTTATTTATTTTTAGAGAGGGGAAGAGAGGGAGAGAAACATCAATGTGTAGTTGCCTCTCATGCACCCCCTAGTGGGGATCTGGCCTACAACCCAGGCATGTGCCCTGACTGGGAATGGAACCGGCAACCCTTTGGTTTACAGCTCGTGCTTAATCCACTGACCTATGCCAGCCAGGGCCTAATGTTCTATTTGAGGCTGCTGTTTCCTTGTTGATTTTGTTGTCTAGAAGATTTACCCATTGATGTCAATGGGACATTAAAATCCCCCACTATTACTGTATTACTATAAATTCTTCCCTTTATGTCTCCTAGATTTTCTTTATGTATTTAGATGCTCCTGTGTTGTGTGCATATATATTTACAAGGGTTATATCCTCTTGTTGGATTGACCCCTTTATCCTTATGCAATGTCCTTCTTTGTATAGGTTTTTTTTTAAGTCTATTTTGTCTGATACAAGTGTTGTTAGCCCAGCTTTTTTTTTTTATCATTTCCACTTGCATGAGATATGTTTTCCATCCCTTTACTTTTAGTCTGTATGGCTTTCGTTTTGAGGTAGGTCTTTTGTAGACAGCATAGATATGGTCATTTTCTTATCCATTCAACTACCCCATATCTTTTGACTGGAGCAATTAAACCATTTATATTTAAAGTGATTATTGATAGGTACATATTGATTGCCATTTTATTCTTTATAACTATGTTTCCTCCTAGTCTTCTTAAAGAAGATCCTTTAACACTTCTTGTGATACTGATTTGGTGGTAATGAACTCCTTTAGCTTTTTCTGGTTTGAGAAGCTAGCTATTTCACCTTCAATTTCAAATGCTAGCCTTGCTGGGTAGAGTAGTCTTGGTTGTTGTATGCCCCTGCTTTTCATCACTTTGAATATTTCATGCCAGTCCCTTCTGATCTGAAATCTTTATGTTGAGAAATCAGCTGATAGTCGTATGGAAGTTCTCTTGCAGGTAACTGTTACTCTTAAGGTTCTCCTGTCTTTAACCTTTTCCATTTTAATTATAATGTACCTTGGTGTAGGCTTCTTTGGGTTTACTTTGTTTGGGATTCTCTGTGCTTCCTGGACATGTGTGTCTTTTTCTTTCACAAGGAGAAGTTTTCAGCCATGGTTTCTTTAAATAGGTTCTCAATCCATTGCTTTCTCTCTCCTCCTCCTGGTTCTACTATGATGCTGATACTGTAATGCCACATGATGTCTCAGAGGTCCCTTAGACTATGCTCATTATTTAAAATTCTTTTTTCTTTTTTCTTTTTTTTTTTGCTCTCCTGATATGCTGTTTTCTGCTACTTTGCCTTCCAAATCACTGATTCAGTCCTCTGCTTCATCTAGCCAGCTGTTGATTCCTTCCTATGTATTCTTAATTTCAAATAATGGTATTCTTCATTTCCGGCTCTTTTTATGGTTTCTATGTTGATTTTTTATGACTATCTCTTTGTTGAATTTCTCACTAAGTTCCTTGAGCATCCTTACAACCATTGTTTTGACCTCTGTATCTGGTAGTTTGCTTGCCTCATTTATTATTTTTTTTTCCCGAGGATTTCTCTTGTTCTTTCATTGGGGCATGTTTCTTTGTCTCCACATTTTGCCTATTTGTTTCTATGGATTAGGTAGATCTGCTATGCCTCCAAGTCTTGGTATGGTGGCTTATATAGTAAGTATCTTATAGACTCAGTGGCTTAGTTCCCTGATCACCTGAGGTAGGTGCTCCAGGAATGCCTTTCATGTGGGTTATGTGAGCCCTCCTGTCATAGTTGAGTCTTGATTGCTATAGTCCCTTCTGTGAGTGGGGTTGCTCCTCTGGCTGGCTATGAGGTTTGATCCTATCCATACTGGATGAGTTACTGTGTGGGGGCTGGCTCTGTGAAGCTGATTTCCACCAAAAGGGCCTGATGCTGAGATCTCCCTTTGGATGTGCCACTTGTGGAACTAATTGGGCCATGCACTGATATGATCTTAATCCTGTCACTGAGTGTGTTGTTTCTGTGTGGATATCAGGTGCTGCCTGTGACTGGCACTGGGCTACCTCTTTGGAGCTACAAAGTTACCTACAATTTGTGGTTTGCTCTGCTGAGCCTGGATGTGCATTGGAGTGGCTAAGCTGTGCACCAAGGCTGGTTCCCACCAGCACTGAGTCCAGGGGCAGGTCAGCAAAAGGCCCAGGGATCTCAGATCCACCTCTACCTGCTAGCTGTTGTTAGGCTCATTCACTGAAATAGCCTCTCAAGGTACACAACTTGCAAAACTTTTCATTCTCCTTTTTTCATTCAGACTCCTGTGGTAGGTAAGAACTATCCTTAGAAACTCCTTGCTTTAACAATTTACGTTGCCAAAACAATTAGGGCTGCCAAATCCAGAGGTTTTAGAGGTGTATTTGAATATTAATCTTTCTAGGGAATTGTCTGCTCATTCCAGATTAGATAATGTGGTAAGTGAATTAGAAAAGAATAAATCCAAAACACATTTGCATTAATGCTTTTTGTTTCCTAGAAATGTTTCCCTGGTTAATTGTTAGATAGCCATGGTAAGCAAGTTATCAATTAATTGCTGAAAAATGCAGTGTGTATATTACTTTGGTCTTTAATTGGCTACAACTTTCCTTTCTCATTAAATGATAACTTTATTGTTAAAGGAAACAAAGCTATTAGAACAGTAGTCAATTCTTTGGAAAAACTATTTAATACAAATTTCACTTGTAATTATGAGTCAATTTTTCTATAATGAATAGACTGCAGAGTTGAACTTCTTTTAATTATGAAAGTTGAATAATCTGCCTCCAAAGAAATATATCTAAAACCCTTAACTTTCCTGGGAATGGTTATTATAACATTATAAATTCCTCATTGTACTAGTGTATTTATTTTCATGTAATGTATATTATTTATTCAGAAAATAAATGAACTTTTAAAGTAGTTGTATTTAAGCTGTAATTTAAAAAGTGACTTGTTTCATAAAATTTTTTTGATCTTCCAACTTTTTTTAAATTTTATTTTAATTGTTGATCTTGTACAGTTTTCTGTCTTTTACTCCCACCCCAGCCCCTGTTCCTATTTTTGAAAGTAGAGAATTTCAAACAAAATTTAATATTTTTTATTATTTTTATCTATCATAATAAAGTCATTACTTTTGGAGTATCCTTTGCATATTTCTCCAAGTCACAATAATTTAAAAGGGATTAGATTTACTTTGTAGCCATATGCCTACTTTTAAAATTATTTCACTTTAAAAATTTCAATTAAACTTACAATATCTAACTTCCCTGTTCCTAACATGGCCCCTTATCAATGAATAGTACTTTCCATCATAGATTTTTAGTGTTAAAAAAAAACAAAATTCAAATGAGTAAATTTTTTAAATCTCATTGGCTTTATTCAGTGATTCTTGAATCTAGCAGCATGAAGCTGTATGAAATGAAAAGCTCCTATAGGCAGAAGGGAAAAGGAAAGAGGAGGTTATACCAGACAAAAAGTGGGTTGATTATCGCAAGTTTACTTTCCTTAGGGGAGGTCAGAGGTCTGTCAGGCAGATTACCAAACTACTATTGATCAAGTAAGTGATTTCTGATTAACTGGTTTATGATTCAGTTTCTAGGAGAGCCAAAACTACAATTAAATCTTGGTTTGGTGACATGGGGCTTAACATAAGTGACTCTATTTTGCCTTGTTTTTAAAAGTTTCCTGCCCCCGCCCCCAACTCTTTGATGAGACTCTCAAACTTAACTGTCAAACGTAATCAAAATTTAAGGCCTCAATGCGGTTCCCAGCTACCACTCTGTAGTTCTCACACTCCTCGCCCGCCCCCCCCCCCCCCCCCCCCCGCCGAATTTCTGTGTGGTATATTCACAGGCCGTGATATCTGATTCACATTATTTAAGTCGCTCATTCTCTTCACTCCTTTTCTGCTGTTACAGTTTTACAGGGATCATCTGCTTGGTGGTTAGTGGCTATGAACGTGCATTTAAAACTTTCGAGAGAATACTTTCGAGTGAACCAGGGAGACTACCATAAGCAGAATAATTCCCATGTCTGAAGTGCACTTCAGAGCCATGATTCCCAAACCATTCGGAATCAAGTTAGTCAAAGAAAGACCCCACTGAAGGAGTCATTTGTTAAAACTAGCTGGCTAGCCTAGTGTCACCCTCCCCGGGAGTGTCAATTTAAGTGCAGCAAGTGGTACTGACCACAGTGCAAACACCTCTCTACTCAGTGAAAAAATAATCAAGGGCTATCCTATCATCAAAAACAACTTTGGCCAGAGAGACTAAGGAGGTTTTGTTGGGCAGCTATTGCTTTAGCATCAGGTCGTGCAATAGCTTTAAGAGTTAAGAAGAGGTTCCTGATCGTAGCCTCACATGCACTTACTCCTGTCCAGGAGAGTAGGGATCTGCCAAAGGAAGCTCCCAGTAGTTTTGAATCAAGAATGCCTCCTGATATTTCCTGTTTGAGTCCATGGCTTGGGACTGGAAATGTGGCAGACACAGAAGCCAGCAAATTTAAGGATCTGTAGCCCTACCCTTGCCTTGTCCACTCCTCTCCCCACCCCATTTTTTTGGTACAAAGCCTGGATACAAGGTTCCCTGGGTTGTTAACCAGAGACAGGCATTTGGGCACCCAGGCTGAGGAAATTTAAGTTTGTTCCAGAAAAACTGAGGCATTGGAAATCAAGGAAAAGTTTTGTGATAAGCAAAACTACAGGATCATCAGTATTGTGGCAAATCCAACAATTGTTTGGAGGTTGGATAACCCACTTTGTAGTGGCCTGAGAAATGTGAACAATAGCTTTATATTTCCAGGTCATATCCAGGCAAAAGGTGGACAAAAAAAATTAAAGAATCTTCAAAGAATTAGGAAGGAAAATGATCACAGTGACAAGGAGGAATGGAAAGAAATGTTCTTGATCCAATGTCCTGGGAGGAAGCAGTCTACATTGATGTCAGCTACTTCTCTTCCTAGTCAATTTCATTGTGAGGTCTCCAGCACTTGTACAGGAACAGATGATGGTGGAACCTTCATCAATTGTTGAATATGCACCCACGGTTTGACAACTTCTAATGTGGCAGATCTGTCAGTAGCCAAGAATACTTGGTAGAATCCTTTCTGAGAATCTCAATTTTGCAAAAGTATCAGAGTAAAACAAAACCCTGTGTAAAAGGCAAAAGACATAAAAATGCCTTGGTTAAAGACCTGATGAGAATTTATTATAAGGGAATTGAAACAAACTTAGTTATTTCTGTTATATGCAACATTTTAAGATAATAACTCGACTTATGACATAACATTACACCAGGACATATCAGATTGTTAGGAACTTTATAAAATTTCTAGAACATATATTAAAAACATACATGTATACAAATATAACCTAAGGAGGTTTAGCATCAGTTCTTATTTGATAATGCTTCTCATATAATTTAATATATCAAATAAACATAATTACTTTAACATCTTACCAGGGGAGAGACATATCCTTTGAGATTTTTCCAGGAACCCTCTAAGAAATTAAAGAGTTAGATTTGGGAAAAAAAAGTCAAAATGTTTGAATATTTGATTAAACAGGATCACAGACCATTATAAAATAATACTTCATTATCTATTTAACCAAAGTGACGATAGAAAATGTTAAAGACAAAACACAGGGTTACATAGTAGTGAACAAAATTTAGTTCTTACATATTAAAAAGACTGGGTATTCTTAAGTAATCAAAGATCTGATAAAGACAATATGAAGCACAATAAGTTATTTTACTAAGACAAAAATCTTTGTTGTCCATGCAGATGACTTAAAAGTAAATAAACTTTTAAAATCTCTGATCAAAAGCAGGCAAGTAGTCCCAGAAAGCTTGAGTCTTTTGACAGTGAAAAAATAAGTATAGTTCATTTTTTAAAGTACAATATTGTATTAGTTTATATTAGTTCTAGGTGTATAATATAGTGATTCAACACTTTTATACCTTACAATGTGACCATCCAACCAACTGTAGTAATCTCCTGCTACAATGCAGACTTATCATATTATTGACTATATTCCACTTCACTTTTTGACCCATCCTCCCACCCTCTCCCTTTGGTTTCTGTTTCAGTTAGTATTCTTGTTTTGTTTTTTAGATTCCACATATAAGTGAAAGCATATAGTATTTGTCTTTCTCTGACTGACATTTCACTTAGCCTAATACCTTCTAGGTCCATCCATATTGTCACAAATGGCAAGATGATTTCATTCTTTTTTATTGCTTCATAATATTCCACGGTGTGCATACCTGCCAGGTCTTTTTTATCCATTCATCTGTTATCTTGGTTACTGTTAATAATACAGCAATAAACACAGGAGTGCAGATATCTTTCTGAATTGATGTTTTCATTTTCTTCAGATAAATACCCAGAAGTGGAAGTGGAAATTGTATGGTGTAACTGCTTTTAGTTTTTTGAGAAATCTCCATAGTGTTTTCCACAGTGGCTGCACCAACTTGCAGTCCCACCAACAGTGCCCAGGGGTTCTCTTTTCTCCACATCCTCTCCAGAGTGTTATTTGTTGACTTTTTGATAACAGCAATTCTGACTGATTTGAGGTGGTATCTCATGGTGGTTTTGATTTGTGTTTCCCTGATGATTAGTGATGTAAAGCATCTTTTCATATGTCTGTTGGCCATCTGTATATTATCTTTGGAGAAACATATCCTCTGTCCATTTTTTGACTGAATTGTTTATTTTTTGTTACTGAGTTTTTTTAGTTTCTTATATATTTTGAATATCACCCCTTATCCACTATATCATTTGTGAATATCTTCTGCCATTACGTAGGTTGTCTTTCTTTTGTTGATGGTTTCCTTCATTGTGCAGAAGCTTCTTAGTTTGATAAATTCCCATTTGTTTATTTTTGCTTTTGTTTCCCTTGCTCAAGGTGATGTATCCAAAAAGATATTACTCAGACTGATGTCAAATAGTTGACTATGTATTCTTCCAGGACTTGTATGGTTTGAGGCAATATATTTAAGTATTGAACTGATTATGAGGGGGTTTTTTTTGTTTGTTTTTGTTGTAAGAGAGTGGTTCAGTTTCATTATTTTGCATATATCTGTCCAATTTTCTCAATACCACTTTTTGAAGATACTGTTGTTACTCCATTGTATATTATTACCTTCTTTGCTGTACATTACTTGACTATATAAACAAGGATTTATTTCTGATTTCTCTATTTTGTTCCATTGATATCTGTCTGTTTTTGTGCCAGTATCATATTGTTTTGATTATTATAGCTTTGTAGCATAGTTTCAATTCAGGGAGCATGATACCTCCAAATTTGTTGTCTTTATCTAGATGCTTTGGCTATTTGTGGTCTTCTGTGGTTTTGTATAAATTGTAGAATTTTTTCTTCCAATTCATAGAAGAATGTCATTGTATTTGGTAAGAATTATATCGATTCTGTAGATTGCTTGGGGTAGTATGGTTATTTTAACATTTTAATCCTGCCAATCCATGAGCACAGAATATAATTTTATTTTTTTGTGTCTTAGTCAATTTCTTGATGAAGAAACTATGCCTTATAGTTTTCAGAGTACAGGTCTTTTACCAGCTTGTTTAAATTTATTTCTAGGTAGTTTATACTTTTTGATACAATCTTAAATAGGATTGTTTTCTTAATTTCTCTTTCTACTTATTAGCATATAGGAACATGGTAGGTTTTTGTGTATTAATTGTGTATCCTACTTTACTAAATTTGTTTTTCTATTTTTTATTTCCATTATTATCTTTATCATTTCCTTCCTTTTACTTACATTGGGTTTTGTTTGTTCCTCTTTTTCTAGTTTCTTTAGGTATAAATGTAGATTGCTTATTTGGGATTTTCCTGCTTCTTGAAGTAGGCTTGTATAGCTATTAACTTTCCTCTTATAATTGTTTTAGTTGCATCCCCTATATTTTGTAAGATTGTTTTTTCATTTGTCTCAGGGTAGACTTTGATTTCCTCTCTCATCAATTGGTTGTTCAGAAGTATGCGTGCATTTGTGGGGTTTTTCAGTTTCCTTTCTGTAGTTGATTTCTAGTTTCATGCCATTGCATTCAGAATATATGCCTGATATAATTTCATCCTTCTTTGATTTATTGAGGCTGTTTTATAGGCTAGTATGTGATATATTCTGGAAAATTTCCCATGTATACATGAGAAAAATTTGTAATATGTGGTTTTTTTAGATGAAATGCTCTGTAAGTGTCAAGTCAAATTGGTCTAAGGTACCATTTAAGGCCATTATTTCCTTAATTTTCTGTCTGGGTTATCTATCCATTGAGGTTCATGGGCTATTATAATCTGTAACTAGCAGTACTGTTCATTTCTGCCTTTAGGTCCACTAACAGTCACTTTATATACTTGGGTGCTTCTATATTTACAATTATTATATCTTCTTCTTGGATTGACGTCATTAAAATTATGTAATGTCCTTGTTTGCCCTTTTTTCCATTCCTTGTTTTGAATTCTATTTTGTATGATATGAGAATTTCTATCCCAGCTTTCTTTTTGTCTTTATTTTCTTGGAATATCTTTTCTACCTTTTCACTTTCAGTTCGCATGTGTATTTTGATTTAAAATAAGTCTCATATAAGCAGCATATAAATGTGTCTTTATTTATTCTGCTACCTTCTGTCTTTTGATTAGAGCATTTAGTCCATTTATATTTAGAGTAATTGTTGATAGATATCTATTTATTGCTAGTTTGTTCATTGTTTCTTGGTTGTTTGTTGTTCTTCACTGTTCCTTTCTTCTCTTAATCAACACACCAGAAGGAAAGAGATTTTCTTTAATCTTTTTATTAAATTCCTTTATCTTCATTATTTGTGTCTTTTTGTAGTTTTGGGTTTATGGTTACCATGAGGTTCACATATGTCCATCTATAACAGTCTATTTTAAGTAAATAAGCATTTAAATTCAATTGCATTCTAAAAGCAAACATTTTACCCTTCACCCTTTGTTTCTCGCATCATGTTTTCTATCTTTTTATATTTTATATTCCCTTAATATTATATTGTAGTTATAGTTAATTCTGCTACTACTGTCTTTTAACTTTCATATAGCCTTGTAAGTGGTTGATTCACTGTGATTACTGTGTATTTGCCTTTACCAGTGGGAAATTCTTTCTTTCATGTATTTTCCTATTTAGTAGTTGTAAACTCCATTAGTTCTGCTTGTCTGGAAAACTCCCTCTCCTTCAGTTCTGAAAAATAATCTTGCCAAATAAAGTTTCTAGGTTGTATATTCCTTTCTTTCACTGTTTTAAATGTCTCCTGTCACTCCCTTCTGGACTTTAAAGTTGCTTCTGAGAAATCAACTGACAACCTTATGAGGGTCTCCCTCATTATGTGACTTGATTCCTTCTGGCTGCTTTCAAGATTGTCTCTTTATCCTAAACTTTTGCCATTTTAATTACAATATGTCTTGGTGTTATTTTCTTTCTATCCATCTTGTTTGGAACTCTGTGCTTCCTGGACTTGGACATCTGGTTCCTTCCTAGATTAGGAAAGTTTTAAGCATTGTTTCTTCAAATATTCTTTCTGCCCTTCTCTTTTCCTTCTGAAGTCCCTATAATGTTAATGTTAGAACACTTGATATTATCCCAGAGATCTCTTATATTATCCTAATTTTAAGTATTTTTTTTCATTTTGCTGTCCAGATTGAGTATCTAGATTCAGTAATTCCACTGTCTTCCATATCACTAATCCACTATCAATTTCTTCTAATAACTTCTTTTCAGTTATTGTATATGTCATCTCTGACTGTTTTTATTACATTTTCTATCTCTTTGTTGAAGTGCTCTTTGAGTTCCTCTTTTGTACTCTCAAGCTGGTTGAGCATCTTTATGACTTTCTGTGAATCCTTATCAGAAATTTACTTATCTCCATTTGATTATTTTTTTCCTCAAGTTTTTTCTTGTTCATTCATTTGGGGAATACTTTTCTGTCTCCCCATTTTGTTTGCTCCTATGAGTTGTATAGGATAGCTATCTTTCCCGGTCTTAGAATTGTCTCTGAGTAGACTGTGTGTTTAATAGTTTTGGCAGGCTTGTTGTAGTTGGGACAGGCACATGTTGTGCCTGGTGTGTGCTTCCTTACCCTTCTCCTATGGCTGGGGTGCAGGGAGGACGGGCTGCTTGGTGTGCTCTTGGCATGCCTGGTTGGTTGAACTGTCTGTGACCACAGAAGAGTTTAAGCAGGATTGCTTTGTGTGCTTGTGTCTCAATGCCCCACCAGCTCCTCTACGTGAAGCAGGCCTACATGCATGCACAACCATCATTTGCTACATCTGCTACCTCTCTAAACAGTGAACTGCTTATCATGTTCAGCCATACCCCTCTCACTCTGCACAGACAACCCTGTGTGTGTGTGTCCTGTTGCTTTCATTGTCCTTGTCTGCAATCAGATCAGGGACTGGAGAGGGTGACTCTGAGTGCAGCATTCATATTTTGCTAGTTCTGCACCCTGTACAGTTGGGGTAGTCCTGTGTGCACTCCCAGCAGCTCTCCACTCACCCCACGTGGGGAAGCCCTGTGTATTTACCACAATGTTTTGACAGCTCCATACTTTTCCTCACATGTGCAGCATTTCACCACTATCTCAGTACTTCCTCTGGATGGACAGTCCTGCATGTGGATACAACAACACTTTGCTAGCTCCACACCTCTCCATGAGGGGAAGCCCCAGGTGAGCGCACAGTAGTACTCCACTCTCTCTGCACTTTCTCTGGACAGGGCTGCCCTACAAGCAGGCACTGCAGTGCCTTTCTAGTTCTTCACTCTCTCCAGATAGGGGAGCCCCACTTGCATGCATCCCAGTAGGCCCCTGAAGCATCAATCTGCTGTACCTGCTAGATCAATCTCTGCATAGAGAGACCCCTTGTATGCCTGCTATGGCACCCTCCAGTTTTTTCTGGATCTACAATAGCTTCAGGAAAGATGGCTGGGGGTGCATGTGCTACAGTGCCTTGCTGGTAGACCAGAGAACATGAATGGAGCTCCCACCTGTTATCCATATCAAGGGAAATGTAAAACATTAGCACTCACCAGTTCCTCCAGTCCTGAGCTGTTCCCTCAGCTCCCCAAGGGTTCTCATGGTCCCCCAACTTTTTAATCTGGTCCCTCTCTCTTGCTTGTTGTACAGAACCTGTTCAGTTGGTTCACAGTTGTCTCTCATGATGATTCGCTCTAAATATAGGTGTGCCTTCGATGTGTTTTTGAGAGTAGGCAAGCTCAGTATCCAACTATGCCAACTTGGACCTTCCTTCTCCCAAATCTTAATATTGTACCAGGTACTTTTGAACTTAAATTTATTCCAATCTTAGCCAGCTTGACCACATATACCATTCTTTTCCTGAATCTTTTCCTCCAAAACTTCTACAATGTTTTAATAAAACTTTTTTGTATCCATTCATATTTTATGTTATTGTTTCTCTGGAACAGCCAGTCATTTCACTTTTCTTACCTACTTTACATAAACAGTTTCTGATCACCCTTATCATTTCTAAGTAATTAAATTACATGTATTGATTATAATTCTTAACCCCTAGAATCCTTAATTCCTAGTGAAAAGTAAGTAAACAACTGTGAATTATTATACTAGCATTTTGTGGATTGACAAACTTACAAATATATTTCATAATCTCTAGAAATATAGTCTTTCTCATAGTGAAGTTTTCAATGTGGCATAAAACATGGTTATTCATAGATCCAAATATCTTTAGTTCCTCTGTAAAATGTCAAAAGTTAGTAAACCAATGTTCAATAGTTACTGTTTCAGAATTTTATCTTATTTATAAAATGAGCTAGATATTCAATATCCATCGTTTAATTTATTTCAGAATACCTTTAAGACTTCAAATTACCAAAAAGATTCTGGAAACTATTTCATAAAAAGTAATTATTGTTGACTGTATCAGTAAGTTCGTTTGTTTTTTTGATTTTTATATTCCACATATAAGTGAAATGATATAGTATTTGTCTTTCTCTACCTGACTCGTATCATTTTGTATAATATCCTCTAGACTCATTCATGTTGTTGCAAAGGCAAGGCTTCATTCTTTTTTATGGTCAGGTAATACTCCATTGTGTATATATACTACTTCTTTATCCAAGAGAACAGATTGATAGATGAGAGGGGACTTGGGGGGGATGGGTGAAAGATATTTAGAAGTACAAAATGTCACTTATAAAAAAATAGTCACGGGGATGTATAAAGTGACTATATATCCTATACATTTCCTACACACAGCATAGGAAATATAGTCAATAATGTTGTAATAATTATGTATGGTTCCAGATGGGTACTAGATTTATTGGAGTGATCACTTCATACGGTATATAAATGTCTATCACTATGTTATACACCTGAAATTAATATAATAAATTGTATTAGTCAGCTATAATTATTTCAACTATAATTGAAAAATAAAAAATTTGATCATAAAAATGGAGGCTTAGATATTTTTAAATTGTTTAGAGTTAATAGTCAAACTAATAAACTGTTAAATATGTTCTTTATTCATACCTTGATAATTGTGTGTAAAGCAACACAACTGGAAGAATATCAAAATGAATACATTTAACTATTACTTCATGTATCTAGGTATTCTGTTTTTGGACCAGATATTATGGGATGAGTAATAAAATAAAAACGTGTATTATTAACAAACTAATAAATAAAAATATTCTAAAATAAAAATGTAATTATTGTTGAAAAGTTATTTATAAACTCTCATCCTATTTACATCTATTTAATTTCCTTATTCATAACAATTATGTTTTGATTACTCATAAAAATTTCATGAGACATTAAATAGCTAACCATCTTAAGTTATTTTTATCTACATTCTACAACAGGTAACATAAGCTTATTTGCTATTTGTTAAACCTATGTAAAATAAAAGCTATATATCCACATTATATCTAATACTTATAGCTCTAAAGACATGACTATTTTATTTTTTATTGTTGTTCAATTACAGTTCTCCTGATTACGCTCCCCCAACCCCCATATTTAATTCCCCACCATCGTCTCTGTCCATGGGTCCTTTATACATGTTCTATTTTAAACAAACTAATAAACTAGACTTATCTACTAAAGATTAACCTGGATCACATGAACTTGAAAAACATTTGGGTTAGCTTTTATATCTCTGAGAGTATACTTAATTTATATAGGGCTCCCTTGTCTTTAAGTCAATAAAATAGAGTTCTTTACTCATCAATTTATACAATACAATCTGGAGGTAGAAAAAAATCACACACATCTCTCTGTATATACACACACACATATATACATATGCAAAAGATCTTACAGCTTTTGATGAGAATTATAATTCAAAACATACTAGCTTAAAAAAAAACAACTGTTGAATCAAATTCTGTTTCTGGAAGATGGAATAAGTTCAGGTTATCTGTTCAGATGGCTTGGTCATTTTATTAGTATTTGTAGCAAGGTTTGTAAGATTTTTCATAGGCCTGGTTTTCAAATAGACTTTATTTCCCTTTTGATAAGAATTATCTTAGTTCCTAAAGAACATCTGGTAGAAAACTGACATCTCAAAAGGCACACAGAATGTAAGTTTCAACAAGTAGTTCTGTACCCTACGTCCAGATCTTTTACAATATCTGAAAGCCTTTCAAAATAAGTAGGAGAGGTTTGGGGATTGGAAACAAGGAATAGGAGGGCTGTGAATCGCTTCTAGAGCTACATTTCTGTGCCTGTAAGACTCAATTTAGACAGAGCCATTGTTTTTAACTCTGCAAAAAGTTGGGTGGCAACCTGAATGACATGAAGGAGCTGACACACCCATCCAACTACACTATTTTCAATTTGCTGCTTTTTATCAGGGAAAAGATCTTCAACTAACATTTAAAAAAAGGATCCTATGTTCTACTTTTAGAACTGTTTGTCTTTGGCATGTTATTCTTTCCTTCTGAGTATTACATATGAATACTTTCATTTTGGCCTAGGGGAGAAGGCCTTTAAAAGGTTCCTATCAGACTCTGAATATCAGCTTTTGATTTGGCCATCTTCTGACCATAGAACTACTTAGAAAAAAATATCCTTTCAAATATCTGTCAGGGTGACAAACCTACTGGGACAAACAGTACATATTCCTAGCAGTATTTAATGACTTAATGGATGAAAAAGGCATCCTCAAAGAAGTGTAAAAGATACTGCTTCCTCAAAATAGAGAGCCACTTCCAAAGACAGCCCAAAGAAAGAGAGTTTCCATTAGAGTTGACAACAGTCAGTAGAACCCCAGATGCAAATGGAGTACAACCCACATTTCTGTGCAGCCTTGGTTTTGGGGACCCTAACCTGATAGTTGGCAAGCCAAGTTCTCAGAACTCGAAACAGGACAAATAAGATAATGGCTATCCCAGAGAGAAAAAGGATCAATAACCAATAGGTCTGGAGTTAGAAAGAAAGAGATGATGTAAAATTTCACCTTCCTCATGACTGGGCACTGTAGAGATTTAGCAGAGTTGGCTCTGGAAAGGAGCCTCACTCACCCTTTGGTGATTTCTGCCTATTTTCCCCAGGATCGTGGCTCCAGGCTCCAGAGTGGGTGTGCTTTAGAGTGGAGTGGAGCCCAAATATATACTAGAATTTGGAAAAGTTTTCCATTAATTTTAATTTTAATTTTTTCCCTTGGCTCTTTAGGGGAAACCTAGTTTCATCAGCCCTGGAAGAAGCTGATATGGGGCCCTCTTTCAAAGGTATCTGTAAGGACACTAACTTGGCCAACTTTTGTTTATGATCTTACAGCCTCTTTAGAGTGAAAAGGCGATCCAGATAGAGATTTAGTAGACTAAGTACTCCAGTAAAGGAGAACAGAGGGAAGTACTTACTGGTAGTCACATAATCTTTCAGTCTTTGACGTGAGGTACCTCTTTTGTCTTTAATTTTTCATTAGACTTTTGCAATGAATCATTTGATGAAACTATTTTGGAATTTTTTGGAGGCTTCTGCATGCCAAATGAAAATAGATATCCTGTTCTGTTTGCTTGATTTTGGAGTCCCTAGCTTTCAAGTGCACTTCTTAAATGAACAATCTTGTCTGATTAGAACATTCCTCCTACTGGCCATTGTGATTCCAGGTTGTCTTATTAGATTTTTCCATTTGCCATATTTGTACATATTTATGGCTTCTGGACCACAGCTCTCAGATATAAAACAAGCAGTTGTATTGGGAGTTGCAGCAATCAGTTCTTTGAAACTTGAGGATTCTTTTTTCTTTCTTTCTTTCTTTTTTTTTTTGGCTACTCCTTGGGTCTCTTTAGAGACAAATACTTAAGAGGAATGTTCCACCACAATGGGGATTGTGTGGTGTTTTACAATGTACCTTGTTGCATGGAAATTTGTTTGAGGTTGATGGGTGACCTAGTTTCAAATCTAACCCACCCTGACCAAATTATCCTAGCACAGGAGTAACTTAGAGTTGGGTAACAAGTGCTCTAACAGCCTTTAAGTGATGGACCTGTGCCCACAAATTTTGTAGCTTTGACTTTCAAGATTCTCATTAACAATAGATGTATTGTTCCTTTACTGTATTTTGCACATTAACAGAAACCAAGAGTAATCAACGAAATGTAACCATGGACACCAGCAGTAACCAAAGCAATGTACTGTGGACTGGCCAAGAGAAAGCCTTAGGTGTATACTGCTAGCAGTTACCGAAGTTGAACTACAGACTGAACCAGCAGATCTCATTATATGGGGGACTGTGAACTAACCAAGGGCTAGGGACTTAGGTTCCAGATGGAACCATCTATCAGCACCAACAGATTCCACAAGCCCTGGACTGGGACCACAGACTAACCTGGGCTAAGAAGTGGTGCTCAGTTACAGCACCACTGTCCCATCTGTCTGATTCATGAACCCTGGACTGGAAAGACAATTATACTGGGAGCTGAACAAAAAAAGAGAATACTTGGGCTTTTAGAGAAACTTACCCTCAGAAATAGTGATAGACAACCTAAAGAGTTTATGGGTACTAACACCTTGTGTTTCTCTTTGTCCCCAAAGCTGTCAGAAGCCTCCATCAGATCCCATCATTGTTGTCACCACACTGAAAAAAAAATCAACTGAATAAATTTTAAAGATTTTTATAAGCTTTATTCAGTGATTCATGAACTGGGTTTGTATGTGAAAGCTAAAAAAATGAACAAACAAAAGAGTGACAGAGTCAGGCACAGAGAACAAGCTGATGGTTGCTGGAAGGGATGGGGTAGGATGATGGGAGAAAAGGTAAAAGGGAATGAGAGGTACAAACTTTCTATTATAAAATAAGTCCCAGGATTATAATGTACAACAAAGAATATAGTCAATAATATCATAATACCCTTGTATAGATGGTTCTAGACTTATGTGGTAATGACATCTGAAACTATAATTGCCTGTCAACTATAATAAAAAACATAAATTAAGCAACTATTTATTTTAGGGTATCTTATATAAAGCTCAAATAATATCTGAAGTTTTTGCTAAAGTATCTAAATTTATATATTTTCCATAAGGTCTGGATCACACTCCACTAGTACAGGCCAGGTAATTTTGCATAATGCTGACAAAAGATAATTTTTGAAATTCTGCAAAAGTTTTATTGTACTCACTTCCCCTTTACTTTAGAAAACTACATAAAGTTCAGGTTATCCATAGCATAACATCTAATATAACTGCTCAGTTCCCTTTGGAGAAATTCAACCTTAAGATGCTCTAAGAGTTAAAAAGAAAAGAATAGCCTCAAAAAAGACATAAACCTGTTGGGAAACTAGAGGGGGGAAAAGTCCCAGAAATAGAGATATCCTGGGATATAGAATGTGGTAATCCATTTTGGAACTATTTTCTGAAAATCTGTTAGGAAGATAAATATTATTCACTCTCAGCTTTTCTAATGCATGATAGAAAAGTATAAAGAAGATGAATTGTCATAATAGTGAGTATGGACAGAGAAATTGGAAGCCCATAGGAAGCTACTAAAAGTGGGGATGCTTCAAAACAGGGTGGTTAATGGCATTAGGATGAGGGAAGATTTAAAATATCTGAATATTCTTAGAAAGTTAGAAAGAACACATTAAAATCCTAAAAGTAATTCTGGCAAAAAAGTGTAAGTTCTATAAGAAAGAATATACAGTGTAGACTTTATATAAGAAGAAGAAATAATAAACAGAAATACTAAAAGACTCAGAAATATGAAGAAGTCAATTCTCCCCAATGGCATGCACAATTTAAAGCAATTTCCATCAGCATATTGCTGTGTATTTTTTCTTAAGAGTTACTCCAAATTTCATCTGGAAAATAAGTGCATGGGAATAATCGATACAACTGTAGGGAAAAAAAAATGAGGAACACTTTTGATAGTAAGTGGATGTAAAAATCATTTTCAAGCTATGGTAATAAGAACTGTCTGTCTGATTGTAGCTGAGAAATATCCAAAGACTAGTCGAAAAATCAGTGATTTTCTTAAAATACTGAATATACATTTGAATTTATCAAATGAAAACAGTTAGAAAAGATGACATTCTATACATGATGTTGAGACAGTTGGCTTTAAATGCTGGGAAAAGAGTTCTATCCATATTACAGTATATAAAAAAACTACATGTTTAAGCACTAAAAATATAAACATGCATACATATGCATGAAAAATAGTAGAAAGACATAGAGGAGATATATAGGGACTAAGCTGACAGATTTAATTCCATAAAAATAAGAAAAGTTCCATAACTAAAAACACAATAAACAATAGTCAAATAAACTGAGAAAAACCAGATGCCAAAACTCATAATACACAATGAATTGATAGACTTATTTTTTCTTAAACTTTTTGGTCTCAGAATCCCTCCCTTACCTTTCATATGTAACCACTGAGGATCCCTACAAAAATATTTTTGCATATGTGCATTAAATATATACTATTTTGGAAGTTAAATCTGAAACATTTTTTAACATTTATTTTTAACTTATTTAAACATAAACTCATCAACTATTAATAGAAACAACATCTGTATTAAAGTATTTTTTCTAAAGCAAAAATATATAGTGAGAAGAATGGCACTATTTTATATTTTGCTAATCTTTGTAATTCATATCTGCTTCTGCATTCAGTCTGATCCTACATCAAGTGGCCTCTGCAACCATGATTAACAAAGATGAGGAAAAAAACAAGGAAACTTCAGAAATGCTGGACTCAGCATCATTAAAGACAGACCAGAACAAATGCCAGCAAACATGTACATTCAGACTTAAAAAAACCTAAGTAGAAAAATGGGAAAGGAGAGAGGGAGGGAAAAACGATGAACCCTTCCTACATTAAGCCACTGTTGCTCAAGTGCTGGTCACTTGGTGCCGAAAGCAACGGAAGTCTCCATATCTATATTCCCACAGCTTCTGGAGAGGTGGAAGATAAGGTCAAACCCATGTTTCAGAGCCCGTTGGGTGACAAAATTGGAACTCAAAGGTGTTAGTGTAAGCAACCTCACCACTACTGATTCCCCCTGTATTTGTTTGCATAAATTAACACAAACATGAATTTGGGTTTTACAAGTAGGAAAGGAAGCACCCCAATGTACAATAGCCAAGCGCTAAAAGCAACCTAAGCCCATCAGTACATGAGTGGATCAAAAAACTATGGTACATTTACACAAAGGAATACTATGCAGCAGAAAGAAATAAGGAGCTCCTACCCTTTGTAACAGTATGGATGGAACTGGAGAGCATTATGCTAAGTGAAATAAGCCAGGCAGTGAAAGACAAATACCATATGATCTCACCTATAAGTGGAATGTAATCAACAAAACAAACAAGCAAGCAAAAATATAACCTGAGTCAGTGAAATAAAGAACAAAATTACAGTAACCAGAGAGGAAGGAAAGAGGGATAATGGGGAAAAAGGGGGCAGGGTTGTCAAGGAATGTGTATGAAGGACCCATGGACAAAGCCAAAGGTGGGTAGGATTGAGGGTGGGAGGTGGGGAAGGGGAGAGTGGTGGGGGAAAATGGAGACAACTGCACTTGAACAAAAATTAATAAAAAAGAAGAATGCGGATTCTAGGGAGACGGTGAAAGAGGATTAGGGAAAGGGTATGGTATCCTGTGCCATGGAATTGATTTGAGCTTCTATAGTTCCACGTGTTAAAAGCCAGAAATAATAATTGAAACAATAGTGAGACTCGGAGCTCAGGTTGATCTTTTTCATTACTCAGGTAGAGAGAGACATAGTATGGCCAGAATCATGGGGGGAGAAGCAGGAGGGTAGGCTGCATTCTCTCCCCTTCTGCTCAGAAATCAGAGATGCCCTGGTTCCCTCTCGTAGACTCTATGTTACATATTTACCTAATTATATTTCATTTTCCTCTTCTGGGATGCACAAGAAAACTACATTTCCACAGCCTCTCTGCAGGTAGGCTGGAGCCATGAAACTGTGTTCTGGGGGAAAAGGCATGTGGGCAGTCATGATGCACTTGGCAATAAAGCTTCCCTGTCCTTCTCTGGTAACCTCCGAGGTCACTCGTTTCACATGGCAGCATCATATTATGGGAAAATTCCTGGGTTCCTGGATCATCACTTATGCTAGGAAAGCCACCTAGCATAAATCAGACTATTGTATAAAAGATAAATATTTCTCACGTTAAGTTATTGAGACATGGGGATTTATGTGTTTACTGCAGCATAGTGTAGCTGTCATGACTAATACACACCCCAAAAATGAATGTTTTGAGATGTGTAGACATGATTCTTGACTTTGGTAGTAGAGGTCTAGCTATAAAGCAGTGAAACCCGTCAAGTTACTTCTCACAAAGAATCAGTCATTTGGGAGCTAGACCAAGAAAGGAAGAACAGAGCAGACATAGCCAAGTGCTCTGCCAACAAATAGGTTTGTGATCATATAAGGCATAACCCTTTGGGACTGCCCAGAAATATTAGAGGGGGTACTGTAAGCAGAGTTACACAAATGGAGAGCCAAATACCATTATTTTTGCATACCTGGGGAATATAATCTTTTTTGATGTCACTGGCTAGTATATTGGGATTTTACTTGTATCATGTAAAAAAAAATTAAAAGTTGATCTCAGCTCCCAAGTCCATACTCCTCCCCATTTAAAGGTTTACTTCAGTGTGTCTCAAGGGCCTTGTGATCTAGGTGGAACTATCCAGCTCAAAACAAATTAAAAAGCTTATGTGTCTGGCAAGTTAAAGAGAAACTGTCCTGCAGCACATTTTGTTCTGCCAAATGGAAACCTACTTCCAATCTATGCCTTGGGAAAGGACTACTCTAAGCAGGAATGCTGGCCCATCAAAACTGCATTACCATACATGACAAAGGCCATGATCTCCTGTCATTCGCAGAGAAAAATTATTTAGACTCCCCTCTAGATGAGTGACCCTGTCAATCATTTAGTTTGAATATGAGGAAAGCTTTAATCTTTAATTACAACTACCAGATCCAGTACTTCTTAATTATTAAAACAAAATAATAGTAACATGACTGCATATTCCAACCAAATCGTAAGAAGCATCACCTCTTCATCTCTCTCTATTTGAACTGTTAAGTCTTAAATCCAAAGGGCCCACATTTGGTTCCAGTGCAATAGTCGGCCTACCTCTAATATAAAGCACACTAAATTTTCTTATTGTGTAATGCTAAGGGAATTAATCCCACCACTAGAGGACTCACAACATTGAATTATTCATAGGCATTTTATTTCCAAGTCTATTATAATTCAAAGTGCCTCTGGGACTTAGGTACTTCATTAACAATGCTGATAGGTCTTCTGCACCTCAGCTGTGGGAAAAGTGTGCACTTAGAGATAATCGGTATTAATGCCAAACCAAGTTCATAGTTCTTATGAAAGAAAAGGAGGTCTCTTGGTAAAGTCAAACAAATATGATAAACTATTTTATAAGACAATACTTTAGAAGCTCAGTTTGTTTCAGTTTTATTGTGTGTCCTTGGATAAATGTGAAACCTTGAAATGTATTATATATTGGGTTTTTAGGAGGTGAGAGAAGGAAAGAAATATATAGAGAGAAATCTCTCTCCATAGGTTATTTGATATGGAAGGTAGGATTTTCTGAATCTTCATTTTCAGAAGTGACCTGGGATCAACAAGGTTCTAGGTGAAAGTCATTCAAAACACAGGTCAGTTTCACAAAAGTCATCTATTTAAACATAAATATGCTCATATTTTCTGCTCTTTTAAATGGACATATGTTGCTTAAAAATTTCTCATTGTTAGCATAGGTAGCTAGCTACTAAGAAAGGAAGGAAGCAAAGAAAATCACACAATAAGAAACCTAATAGCAGGCATGTGGACCAGTGGAACAGAGAGCCCAAAAATAAACCCAAGTCTCTACAGTCAATTAATATTCGACAAAGGGGGCAACAACATAAAATGGAGTAAAAATAGCCTCTTCAACAAGTGGTGTTGGGAGAACTGGACAGCTACGTGCAAAAAAATGAAACTTGAGCACCAACTTACGCCATACACAAAAATAAATTCAAAGTGGATAAAAGATTTACATATAAGCTGTGACACCATTAAAGTCCTAAAGGAGAACATAGGCAGGAAAATCTCAGATATTTCACACAGCAACATTTTTACTGATATGTCCCCTAAAGCAAGGGACATAAAGGAAAAAATAAACAAATGGGATCTCATCAAAATAAAAAGCTTCTGCACGGCCAAAGAAAACAGCATTAAAATAAAAAGAGAACTGACTGTATGGGAAAACATATTTACCAATGATACCTCAGACAAGGGTTTAATCTCCAAAATATACAAAGAACTTACACATCGCCACTCTAAGAAGACAAGCAACCCAATTAAAAAATGGGCAAAGGACTTGAACAGACACTTCTCCAAGGAGGACATACAGAGGATCCAGAGACACATGAAAAGATGCTCGATATCATTGGCTATCAGAGAGATGCAAATTAAAACCACAATGAGATACCACTTGACACCAATTAGAATGGCCCTCATAAACAAAGCAACAAACAACAAGTGTTGGAGAGGTTGTGGAGAAAAGGGGACCCTAGTGCACTGTTGGTGGGAGTGCAGACTGGTACAACCACTATGGAAAGCAGTATGGAATTTTCTAAGAAAACTAAAAATGGATCTGCCTTTTGACCCAGCAATTCCACTGCTAGGATTATATCCTAAGAACTCTGAAACACCATCCAAAAGAACCTATGCACCCCAGTGTTCATAGTAGCACAATTTACAATAGCCAAGTGCTGGAAGCAACCTAGGGGCCCATCAGTAAACGAATGGATCCAAAAAACTATGGTACATTTACACAATGGAATTCTATGCAGCAGAAAGAAAGAAGGAGCTCCTACCCTTCACAACAGCATGGATGGAACTGGAGAGCATCATGCTTAGCAAAATAAGCCAGGCAATGAAGGACAAATACCATATGATCTCACCTTTAACAGGAACCTAATCAACAAAACAAACAAACAAGCAAAATATAACCAAAGACACAGAAACTGAGAACAGGCTGACAGTGACCAGAGGGGAGAGGGGAGGGAATTTCAGGGGAAAAGGGGAAGGGTTTACAGGAACAATTATAAAGGACACATGGACAAAAACTAGGGGGGGTGGAAATGGGAGGGAGGTGGGGAGGGTTGGGGTGGAGGGCTGGGGTGGTGGGCGGGGATGGGAGTAAAAGACAGAAAACTGTACAAGAACAACAATCAAAAAAAAAAAAAAGAAAGAAAGAAACCTAATAAACTGGGGAGCTGAATCAGGATGAGCTGGCCTGCTTCACTGGGAAGCTACAGCTTTACACACTCCCCAGAGAACCACCAGTCGGCTTGCAGATTACTGGGGAGAGGGATAGAACAATAAAGGGGAAATTCCTCTGTTGGACATATGTCCCATAGAAATCAAGATGGTGCAGGAAGAGATGCTTCTACTTTGAGGCATGTGCAATAGGAACTAAGATGGCAACTATAGAGGCCTGTCAGTCTAGCCTGGGAAAAGGAAGATTGGATAATGGACCCAGAACTTCAGAAGATACAGAAAATGGGTTGGTTAGTGAGAGAAATCAGTAGAAAAGCCTGTGAAAGCTTAGCAAATTAACTGGTTAGTTTAAATGGCACTGGTCCTTCCCAAGTGAGATAATATAACATGAGTTTAACGAATCTCTCTCCCTCTCTCTCCCTCCCTCTGTAACATGCACTTGCCCCACTAGCTGGTGTGTTCTCTCCATAGCAACCATGTGTCCCTAGCAGCTGCCTGGGGCCCAGGCAGACCACAAGGGCCAGGACATAGCACCAGCTGGAGTGCAGCTGGGAATAGACTAAACTAGCTGAATGGGGACAGACATGGACTAAGCTTCAGCATGGCACAAAATGTCAGGATGCTGGCCCTACTTCTGGTCCTGATGAAGACAAGGCTGAACTTTTTCCCCTGGGACAGCCCTTTGTGTTTACTTCAACAAATTTTACTATGCCAAGCCTTCCATACGTGGGTCCCTGGCATGCTTTCCTTGCAACTCCATGAAACCCCACCATTCCCACTGGCAGCACCATCAGCGGTCATTTCGGTTCAGTTGCTGGGACCTCAGAACTGGTGCTATCAAGGAACCCTTATTTATGCTCAGAGCATACTGGAGATCTGATCAACTGAATCCACTCAAGACCCAATTGTTGTCAACATCAAGTACGTGTTGACAACAGTACAAACTATACGACACTCTCTTGCTATGAAGTAACATTGACCATGTTTGATATGTGATATAAAATAATTGTCTTGTTCCAAATAGTCGAGTCTACAGATAAAACATCTAAAACAGTATCGGTCTCTGAGAAGAGCAGAAAATATGTGCATATTTATGCTGAATCATTTCTTCAAAGTGCATAGGCGCGAATTTCACATTCACATGAACTGATCGTTTTTGTGTTCAAGCATGCGACCAGGCAGGTGTCTGCTGTGATCTAGCCTGGACTCTCTGCACAGTGGATGCCCTCATCTTAACTTACCTTATTGTAAAACAACCTCTCAGTATTCTCCTATACTGTAAGTATGAGAAGGCAGAAATGGAAATATATAGCCACTGGAACCTGGATTCTACTCAGGGAAGACAAGGAGGTTTACAATATTTCAGTGCTCTTCTATGACAAAGAAAACCCTTTAATTCCTAAGAATTCACAATATTGTGTAAATTATCATATGGGTATTATGACAATGACAATAATGAGAATTAACTTTTACTGAGCATGTTACTACTTACCAAGCACTTTCTCACTTAATCGTCATAATGTTCTATGAGGTAGTTAACGGCTATTATCGCCCATTTTGCTGACAAAGAAATCAAACTTTGGCAAGAGAAGTAATTTGCCTAAAGTCACATGGCCTAAAAGACCTGAGCCAGCTTTGAACCCAGACGGTTTGGCTCCAGAAGTCTTATTTGAACTACTGCGGTAACCTTGAACATCATTGCCCTAATAATCTGCATTCTGGTAGTCACACCATTCTGCAGAAATCAAAGCTGGCCTGTGTAATGACAAGATTCTATGCTCAACCAGTCTCTAGCCAGGCTCCCCTGAATTCCTTCTCTAGTTGGCCTCAACGTGGCCTGTAAAGACTTGAAAACACTAACATAGTTTCTAACATCTCAAGGCTTCATCCCTAGGATGCCCCTCACCCCCCCCCCCACACACACACCTTAAAATGTTTATCTGAGAAACTCAAAGCTACTGAAAACAAATTTACTGTTTATTCCAGTCTACACCTGAAGACAAGGTCCGTGTCTCCTCCCAGTCTCAATGGGACGGCGGAGGGTGGGGGGGCGTGCAGGTAACTTCCCTAAGCACTGCTGAGGTAACCTGAAGAGAGGGATGCCTCTAGCAACTCCAATCCTCCCATCTGAACAGAAATAATTCCTTCTCTCTGAGCTCTGTCCAAACTGTAGAATTGTCACAAAGTAATTTATTGTTATTTGTACTGTCACTAAGTGTTGAAGGATTTGTTACACAGCAATAAATACCCGGAACCACCCCTGCAAATAACAGGCTCTTTTCAGTCTCCTGGGAGCCTCTCTTTCTTCCTACAACTCAAAGTCAAAAGCTATCCTTCAGCTTGATTGTCCCACCTTCACCCACACTCAAAGCTGAGTAGGGATGAAAAATGAGCAGCAAGCCCAGCTCCAGTGACAAAGGAGGTGAAGGTAACAGAGAAGAAATCTAGCATTTCAAATAAGTGTTAGTGCACATATGAAAGTCTTTCCTTTCCCACTCCTTAAAGGGTATGCACTTCCAATAATATGTTGTCTGATTTCTAGTCACTGATGAGAATCTTCTTTACAAAATCATTTTTGGTTTTTGAGTAGCAAAGATACCAGTCTCTGTCACAAGTCCAAAAGTATAAAAAACTTTAATGGTTTTATGTTTACATTTAAATATATTCAAATATGTTAAAAATCAGCTTGCTCTGTAATCTACACAATGATTGGTTCAGTATATAAAAACACTCTTTGGACGAGATTTATAGTATTGTAAATGTGAATTTATTGGTGAAACAAAACAGCAATCACATTAATTACTGTTAATTGCCAAATGACTCGTCAGTTGCAAAATGAGACAAACTGGAGTAAAATTCTAATCAGGTCTTCTGTGAGTCACTATCCTGGAGGGAAAAGGAGCCTTCACTGCATAAACCGAGACTTCTGAACTTGTTTCACGTGACACTTTTGTCTTCGGACCCGTGAGTATTTATTAGTTTGCACTTTACTGGCTCGAAGCTCGCTAATGTCTTGGACACTGGCAGCGGTGCTTCACTCTGTGTTGTGCTTGTCAGGCAGCTTGCTTGCTCAGTCACAAAACATTATTCCTTGTGAATCCCGTCGGCTCCCATCGGCTCCCATTCTCCTATACGGCAGAATGTCTGACAAGTTTGCCCTCCAGGATTTGCCTCCTCTTTGAAGCCAGTTAGTCTCCTGACCCTGTTATCGATTCACACAGCCTGCCTTAAGGTTGGATCCGGGATCCAGAATCATCACAGCTAGAACGTGGAAAGGTTGCTCTATGAGTGACTCAGAGTTTACAAAGCCCCTGGGCAATCTGCAGGCTTTAAAAGACCCACTTGTGAGTCTGAAATGTTTCAATTCCAACAACTAGATATCGTAGGTAACAATGTGTTTCTCAACATGCACTTTAACCACTGGACAAAACAAGAACTAAATTAGCCTTTATCCTGAAATTTAAACAGAGACTAACAAAACATTTATATACATAATTATCAGGGCTCAAAAGCCCTGGATATTTTCAGATAATTTCAAGTTATTTGCTCTTATGGGCCCATATCTACTGATACAGTCCTACCAGTCACATCATGCATGCCAGGTTTTGTTTCAGAAAATACAGCCACATACATACATATTAGTATAACATGACATTTTAATTATAAAAATGATAGGTTTTTAGTAATTCATAAAGCATATAAGCATTAGGTAATAAATCTTTACTGCAAATATATAGAGTTACTATATGAATTTTCTATACACATATAGATTACACATTTTACTAAAACTTCATTACATTTTTCATTGACCCTGAAAAAGTGCTGGCGATGCTGTCAGCAGCTCTGAACTTTTATGAGATCTAAGCCTGCAGCCACACGGGTACAGCCTCAGCCAGCCTGCCGGCCTTGTGAACCTTAACGACAGCGAGGGCCGGTTAGTGAGGGCCCGCATCTGTGTCAACAGTATCCTCACAAAACATCCCCAGTAAGGGGCTCCCGGGGGCTCCACTTCTTCAGAAATGCCCAAGTGTTCTGATAAAGTGGCTCCACTTCACATTATGATTTCTTTCCTAAGGTAGAAATCCTTTTCTTCCTCTAGCTTACAAAACAAGTAAAAGGCGAGAGAGCTATGGTGGTACAGGATTTCAAAGAGTAGATTTGGAGCTTGTTATCCAAAGTCCGGGCGACAAATGTATCTAGGCCTGGGGGAGGTGAAAACTCCTGTGGCTAGCTGTCTCTCTCTCAGAGACATGAGTGGGTTCCCTCCTAGACTTACCTGAAGGCATTTCTCTAATACTGGCCAGGCCCAGGGACTGGTTACAAAATAGAGCAAAGGAAGGCAAGACCATGATTTTGGTATATCAGTTGGCTCATGACCATATTCAAGGCAAGAAGTACTCCTGGTTATGGAGCACCCAAGTATGAATACATTTATACTTCTGAACTAGCATAACCCTTCTGGTACAAAAATAATACAGATCAATTCATAAAATGCTAAGTTTATCTCCATGTTTGTCCAAAGGGGAAAGAAGAAACAAGAAGTTTAAGAGAGTCTGTGACCTCAAATTCACGAAATAAAAATACATATAATTCCTGTATGGTAGACCATTTACATGACAGCTAAATCAGCATATTGTTATTCACATCTTCTAGGTAATTCCTAAAATATTCTTACCAATACCCTCCAAAAATCTAAAATTCTAATTGCAGCATCAACTTTGTTCCCATATCACGTTTACAAAGCAAGGCTGAAACTTCCCAAATTAGCATTAGGACCTTTGGCCTTTTTCGGCACTATCATAGTCACTAATATATTCAACATATATTTACCAAATTCCTTCTAAATATGAGACATTGAATAAGACACAAAGACAACATTCAGCTCACCCTTTAAAAAGAGATTTTCTAAAATGATGTCAACCATTTATCATATTAGTTAGACTAAAAACAAAAACAGTGCAGGCAAGGTAAAAGTATGCGGTTTTTTTCCCAAAAGACATTCCTGAACTTTCCTTTAAATTCAAATTCTTCTATTCCAATGAAATATGTAAGAACAAAGAAAAAATCTTATGAGCTACATGTGATCACATAAAACCTTTGAACTTAAGCATCAGCAGAGTACTGAGTAATTAAGTTCATTTCCTAGTAGGGTTAAATTTCTACCAAGCCATTCACATTTCCAATGACAGGTTCCTAATGACTAAGGGACATTAGTATAAGTCATTATGCTTGCTTACAAGAAGACCAAGACCTAGAACAGCAGCTTAGGCTACTAGAGAATCACCCACATTATTCCATGATTGATTTCTATGACAAATAGAATATGGCAGAAGTCACTTCTAAGTTTTGGTTCTAAGACTGCCACTTCCATTTTTCTCCTGTCCTTACCCTTGCCTGCTGTAGTATCACTCACTCTGGGAGAAGCTGTATTATGAGCAGAACTATGAAGAGGCTCATATGGTAAGGAAATGAAATCTCCTGCTCACAGCCACCTGCAGGAGCTTGGAAGTACGTATTCCAGTTCAGAGACTCACCACTAGCCAACAACAGCTAGACTACATGCCCAGAAGAGACAGAAAAGACCTGAAGCCAGACCCATGCCGTAAAGCCACTCCCAATTTCCTGAGTCTTAGAAACTGAATGAATTAATGGATATATGCCATTTAAATGGCTACATTTGGGGGACAAATTTTATATAGGAATAAATAACTAATATACACTTATTTGATCAATATTCTTCTATCAAGTTCAAAGAAGGCTAACTGTGCTTACTAGATATACGATGTCTGTCCAGAAAAAGTACAGCCATTGTTAATATAATGAGAATGGTTTACGTGACAATATGTAACCTGACAGCCAAGGACAGTGGACTGGAATGCACATGTGTAAACAATGACGACTTCACTGTACTAGTCAGTGGGGGCAGTAGATGATGTTGAGTGACCATGTGTACTGTGTGGTCATCACATTCAAAATGACTGGGTAAGTAGAGCAACAAATCTGCATAACAAATTTTGCATTAAGCTTGAACATTTCTTCTCAGAAACTATTTGGATGATTCAAAAGGCCAAAGCTATGGGCAAATGGTGATTGGCAACTTCATCATGACAACGCATCTGCTCATGCATCACATCTGCAATTTTTTAGCAGAATATTAAATCACCCAGGTGACTCAACACCTCTACAACCCATATTTGGCACCTTGCAACTTCTGGCTTTTCCCAAAACTAAAATCACCTTTGAAAGGGAAGAGATTTCAGACCATCAGTGAGATTCAGGAAAATAAGACCAGGCAGCTGATGGCGATTAAGAGAACTCTGTGAAGTCCCAAGGTGTCTACTTTAAGGGAGACTTGAGGCATCACTATCCTATGTACAGTGTTTCTTGTATTTTGTATCTGCTTCAATAAGTGTATCTATTTTTCATATTACATGGCTGGATACTGTCTGAACAGACCTTGTATACCTAACACCTATTACAGTGTTTGCATATAGTAGACACTCAACAGATATTTCTTTAATATATGAATGAATAAACCCCATGGACCTCACATGTCTTCTAAAAAGAAAATGGGCAGTTTATATGTCTTATGTTGCATGGAATAGCATGAGTCATTCAGCAGCAAGGTCTGTTAACACAACTTTAAATGTAAACCATGCTTCATTCACCAACGCAAAAGGGAAGAAAAACCAGTACTCATATTTTGAGTTAACAGACCGTGTAACTTGACAACCTGAAAATAAAAAGCAAATTTCAATGTTTTTAGATGGGATGGAGAATGGCAAAGAGGGGCCATTGCAAACAGCACAGAGCCATTCCTTTACAGAAACTGGAACCCCTACCAGTCATCAGAGGGTGGAAGAAAATGAAAAGGACAAGGGAAAAGTGAAGCAAAAACTTATTCTGGAGAAACATACTTCCTTCTATTATTGTGACCGACAGGTTTCTCATGATAGTATCTCAAATCTAACATGCATTTTTTTTTTGTCCCCTAATGCAGAGATACTATTTAAATAATTATTTAGATCCAGAGATAGTAAAGGAAGAGAAAAAAAGATGGAAAAAAAAGTGACCAGAGTCAATAAAATAAGAACTGGAAAGCAACTGGTTCAGTATCAAACTTGGCATTAAGCCATTAGAAAAGAAGACAGAGTCACACACCAAAATATCAGCATCTATTTCCTTTGAAGAATGATGTTACTAGTTCACAAACTCTTTAAACGAGCCCTTCATCCAAGCAAGCAGGTCTCTTCTGGCCTCCTTCATTGTACCAATTAACTCCCTGAATATATCTTGGATCAATGGAACCTGAAGCATACAACACATAGGTAAAGAAAAAAGAAAGGGGTATAAAACTTGAGATTGGGAATATCCATGCAGAATCCCTGAGAGATAAAGAAAGCAGGACTTGGACAGCAAGCTTCAAGACACCAAATGGCAGAATGAGTGGCACTCAAGGGAATGTAATACGTTTGTACTCTCTCTATTCACACACTGATTTAACACTCATATCTTCATTGCGGAGAGGCCCAAAGACTGGCAACCAGATTATATATATTTCTATACATATTTATATATGTAGATATAGATATAAATATATAATATAAAAAGATATATTATATAAATAATAGAAATATTTCTATTTCTATATTTTTATATATACATTTCTATACATATAGAAATATATGTATATATATATAAATTCTCTGCCCCAAGTTGCTATATTCCTATTGCAATTCCTATTGCATGCCAAAAAAATTTTTTTTATTGTTCTATTTACAGTTGTCCCAACTTTCCCGTTTCTCCCCCCTTCTCCACCCACCCCCGATCCTGATCCCACAATCCATCTCCACCCTGTTGTCCATGTCCATGGGTTATTTATACTTGTTCTTTAACTAGGCCCTTCTCCTTCTTTCCTCCCTTTTCCCCTACCCCCATCTCCTCTGGTCCTTGTCAGTTTGTTCCTTATTTCCATGCCTCTGGTTCTATTTTGCTCATCTGTTTTGTTCATTACATTCCTGTTACAGGTGAGATCGCATGGTATTTGTCATTCGCCACCTGGCTTATTTCACTTAGCATAATACTCTCAGTTTCATCCATGCTGTCATGAGAGGTAGGAGTTCCTTCTTTCTTTCTGCGGCAAAGCACTCCATTGCGTAAATGCACCACAGTTTTTCGATTTACTCATTTACTGATGGCACTTAGGCTGTTTCTAGCACTTGGCTATTGTAAATAACACTGCTGTGAACATTGGGGTGCATAGGTTCTTTTAAATTGATATTTCAGGATTCTTAGGGTATAATCACAGCAGTGAAATTGCTGGGTCAAAAAGCAGTTCCATTTTTAGTTTTTTGAAGAAATTCCATACTGTTTTCCACAGTGGCTGCACCAGTCTGCATTCCCACCAACAGTGCACTAGGGTTCCCTTTTCTCCACATCCTCACCAGTACTTGTTGTTTGTTGATTTGTTAATGATGGCCATTCTGACCAGTGTGAGGTGGTATCTCATTGTGGTTTTAATTTGCATCTCTCTGATGGCTAGTGATGCTGAGCATTCTTTCATATCTGGGCCCTCTCTATGTCTTCCTTGGAAAAGTGTCTGTTCAAGTCCTTTGACTATTTTTTAATCAGGTTGTTTGTCTTCCTGGAGTGGAGTCGTGTAAGTTCTTTATATATTTTGGAGATCAAACCCTTGTCCGAGGTATCATTGGCAAATACATTTACCATATGGTTGGTTGGTTGGTTCCTTTTTCATTTTGCTGATGTTTTCTTTAGCCATTCAGAAGTTTTTTTAATTTGATGTAGTCCCATTTGTTTATTCTTTCTTTTATTTCTCTTGCCCTAGCAGGGTTGTCCAACCTTTTGAGTTCTCTGGGCCACACTGGAATAGGAAGAGTTGTCTTGGGCCACACATTAAATACACAAACTCTAATGAAAACTGATGAGGGAAATAAAAGGTTTTAAGTAAATTTATGATTTTGTGTTGGGCTACATTCATAGACATCCAGAGCTGGATACAGCCTATGGGCTGTGAGTTGGGCTATGAGGCAGGATACATCCTGCCTAGAGGATGTATCAGCAAAACTATTGCTGTGTGGGATATCTAAAATTTTACTGCTTACATTTTCCTCTAGGGCTTTTATGGTGTCATGGCTTATGTTTATGTCTTTCATCCATTTTGCATTTATTCTGGTGTATGGTGTAAGTTGGTGGTTTGGTTTTATGTTTTGTATGTATGATTCCAGATCACCTAGCACCATTTGTTAAGGAGGCTATTTTTATTCCAATTTATGGTTCTTCTCCCTTTGTCAAATATTAATTGACCATAGAGACATGGGTTTATTTCTGGGCTCTCTCTATTCTGTTCCATTAATCTATGTGCCTGTTTTTATGCCAGTACCAGACTGTTTTGATTACAGTGGTGATGCAGACTCCAGCCCACAGTGTTCACGGCATTATGGCTGAGACAAGACAAATTCACATGGACTACTGAGTCCTGTGGATGAAAAGGGACGGTACAGCCTCTCTCTCAAGGGGAGAGTGCTGAGAGCTGCAGAGCACCTTGGCCACTCTCTCAAGAGAAGAGCACCCTGGCCCTTGCCTTGACAGAGTTTTATTGGCCTTAATTCGCATAGGAATACAGGGCATATATGGAAAGTTCATCAATCATTGTCAAAGAGTAATGATCAAATAGATAACATACAAAGAACTCTGAGGGCCTATTTTGAGTCAGGGTCAAATAGCTAAAGGGCCATAAAACTTTAGGGAAACAAACTCATTCCATGCATGGACCCTTATCATTTAAATTGAGGGTATTAGCAAAACAGGTTTCACAGGATTTTATGCATTCTTCTTAGGCCTGAATGCACCCCAGGGAACCTGCCCTTTCCAGCACAGGGCCACACCCACCTCCAGCATTGTTTCAAGCTTAGGCCGAGCATGGGAAGTAAGGTAGCCAAGAGATTAGGAGACTTCTTTTAGACAGAATGAGAACTCAGGCTATGTCAAAGCCGAGGGGCGAGGGCCCATTACCTCCTTCCTCCATAGCCCACCAAGTCCTTCCCTAAAGGCCCCCTCATTACAATGTCTGTCTTAGTTCATCCCTCCCTTGACGAATCTTACCCATCACTGGCTAACCAGTCAAGTACTGGGGGCCAGGCAAGTGAAGTAAAGTGGGCAGAGTTGGTGCTCCTGCCACGGAAATAAGCTTTGTCTCCTTAGTGGCTTATGGTCCCAAGGTCTCTCACTCAACCTTAGCCATGGGGGGTTACAGCTTCTGAAATCAGGCAGGGCATTTCCCAACACAGTGGCCTTGTAGTATAATTTGATATTGGGTACAGTGATCCCTCCTACTTTGTTCTTCTTTCTCAAGATTGGCATGTCAATCGTTTTTGAAAATCAAGTTGGTACAAAATTGGAGGTATTGGATATTAGAGAAGAAAAGGATCTTATATCTTACTATTTTTAAAATTCACATTTTTAGAGGAAAAAAACTGAGATGCCAATCACCAATTCCCCTGTGTTACTTTTCTCATCCCTTTCTGATTACTTCCCCACATTATTTGACTCTTAAAATGTTTTACTTAGAAGGAAAGTAGACAGCATATGAGAAGTGTAAAAGCCAGGCTGAGGGATTCAAACACAGACCAGTGAAGGATTTTCCTGATGATGTTAGCAGGAATGTATCTGCTGTGGGTATGGAGATTATTCTGAGAGCAATATGCAAGGTGGGCTTAAAAATAGAAAAAAAAAAAAGAGGAAGATTAAAATAGGCATGGTTGGGAAGAAGACAGTAAGCAATAAAAATTGACTTGGGCAACTTTAAAGAAAAGGATTTAGGTAACTTATTGAAAGGATGTTTCCTGGGCCATAGAATCCAAGATAAAGTGAAGGGCCAGGTGTAGGCCAGGCCCTGATCCAGAGCAGCTCTGGAAATTCAGTTAACTTGAAATTTATAGGCAAATTCTTCAAGGCCAAGCAAGTGGAAAGAATAAAGATCTATTATTTTCCTTCTTTGACTCACTCTTCCAGGATCAAACTCCCATGAGAGCTTGGTTTCAATGTTGACTCTTTGGCCAGAAAAGGAAGAGCATCCTGACTTACAGTCACTTCAACATTTGAAGTGTTTTTCCCTTAACTTTATAAAAGAGGTTGGATAACTCCTTTATAAAGTCAAAAAGGCTACTAGGCAAACAAAATGGCTGCTCATAGGAGGACCAGTGAGTTGTTCTAAGTCAGTTCTAAGGAAATAGGAAACGACTGAGGATAGAGACCAGCCCAGGGTTACTAGGCAACACGCTTCCTATTGTCTGAACTCAAGATCAGTTTGGATGCTCATTCTGGTAGGAAGGATCATTCTCAGCACTGGTGGTGGGAAAGTGCTTCCTGTGCTCCTGAATTCCCACTTCCTATGCTTGGATTACATTCACAGGAACAGCCAAGTCAAATGCATCCAGGCCCTCCTGCCAGGAGCCATCTGGTGGGCTGTCTACTGCTCTTAGCTGCCACTTTGTCTTTCTTCCTTATTTTCTCCAGATAGTGGGTTGTAATATTAGAAATGAGCCTACCTGGTACATAAGAAAGCAGAAAGACTACTGAATTGTTGCTTGATTCTGTTTTTTCCCAGAACAAGACAGTTTGTAGCAAAAACCAGGGAAGGGGCAAAAGCGCCCTTTGAACTTATTTATGGAATAAACCCCTGAATGAGAGAAGAGACCAGGACCCTCAGATGTAGTCCCCAACATTTCTATAGTCCTAGAACTATAGCTCCCAAGGGTCTCCAGACACATTCACTGTGTTCCATCACCCTGTGGCTATACAGCCCTTTGGAAAGTGATTTCAAGTGACCAAGAGAAGTCAAAACTCTGACTCGGCCTGACTACAATAAGAGAAGTTTTCACAACAAAGTTTCCTTAGTATCTAAAAATGTAGGGGTCCGGTAGGATAAATTAAAAAATAGTATTTGTGTGAAAACAGAATAAAGGGAAAAGAACAAGGTTTAGGTAAACCTTTTTTATTCTTCCAGAGAGAGAGAGACACCATGTGGATTTCAAAGAGAACCTATGTAGGGAGCCGTTCCACGTGGCGTGGGAATGTAGCCCAGCTCCCACTCAGAAAGGCCAGTGCAGAGTAAGGTCTAGGACACAGTAGCCACACCCATGGATAGGTTCTCCCATGGGGAATCAGGCCTGCATTGTACCTAGGCTGCTATGAGACTTGCTTTTGTTAAAACTCCTTCACCCTGGATTGAGGCAGCCAATGTTTACTTCATATGTCTAAAGTAACTTCCTAAAATCTGTGCTAAACCTCTCAAGTATGGAGTAACCAGTTCAACCATTTCCCCTTGATTTGTAACATCCTTCTCTTTGAAGTAATTCCCAACATTCTTTCCTTTGTTATCTGTAAAAGGTAATCACCTACAGCGAACCTGTGCATAGTAAATGAGGACCATTCTCAATGTAATGTGCCCAGAAAAGCAATAAAAGCTTGTCCAGGCAGGAGTCAGGGCCCTCTCTCTCACTTAGAGAATGGCCATGCCATCCCTTTTTCTCCACAGGACTTCTCTGGTCCATGTGAATTTGTTCATTGCAGCCACAACACACAAACCCTGCCGGCCAGGGTCCACATCAAGCCTAACACAGCTCAGTTTACTTTACCACTTAAGGAGCTAATAGCAAAATAAAGCACAAAGACAGACAAAGAGAAAGTTAAAAGTGACTGACACAGATAAACAGAAATCTATAGCTACTTGGTATTGAGCAGAAATCCGTCAGGGACTGTTTTCTCTTATTGTGTGGCAAAACTGTGGAGAATATGAGGGAATCCTACAGGTTTATACAATTTGAAGATGACATGATACTGAACATACAGAACCCCAAAGATTCCACCAAGAAAATACTAAAACTGATAAATGAATTTATCAAAGTAGCAGGATACAAAATTAATATCCTGAAATCAGTTGCATTTTTATATGCCAGTAATGAACTAACAGAAAGGGAAATTAAGAAAAAAATCCTATTCATAATCATTCAAAAAGAATAAAACACCTAGGAATAAACCTAATCAAGGATATAAAAGACTTGTACTCAAAATTTATAAAACACTGAAGAAAGAAATTGAAGAAAATACAAATGACTGGAAACATATACCGTGTTCATGGATAGGAAGAATTAACATCATTAAAATGTCCATATTAACCAAAGCAAATTATACATTTCAATACAATTCCTATCAAGATTCCACTGATGTATTTCATAGAACTAGTACAAATGTTTCATAAATTTGTGTGGGATCACAAAAGGCCCTGCATAGCAATAGCAATCTTGAGGAAGAAGAACAAAGTTGGAGGAATCACACTGCCTAATATCAAACTACACTACAAAGCTATAGTATTCAAAACAGCCTGGTACTGGCATAAAAACAGACACATTGATCAATGGAACAGAATAGAGAGCCCAGAAATAAGCCTACAACTTTATAGTCATTTAATTTAATATTCGACAAAGGAAGCAAGCATATACAATGGACTAAAGATAGTTTTTCCATTAAATGGTGTTGGGAAAATTGGACAGATACATGCAGAAAAATGAAACTAGACCACCTTCTTATACCACATACAAGAATAAATTCAAAATGTTAAAAGACTTAAATGTTAGGCCCAAAAGCATAAAAAATTCTAGAAGAAAAAATAGGCAGCAAAATCTTGGACATTGCTCACAGCAATATTTTATCTGATATATCTCCCCAGGCAAGGGAAACAAAAAAATAAATAAAAAATGGGACTACCTCAAAATAAAAAGTTTTTGCACAGCAAAAGAAATCAACAAAACAAAAAAACTCACTGAATAGGAGAACAAATTCACCAATGTATCTGATGAGGGGTTAATATCCAAAATTTATAAAGTACTTATAAAACTCAACATCAAAAAAAACAACCAAATTAAAAAATGGGCAAAGGACCTGATTAGACACTTCACCATAGAGGACATACAGATGGCCAATAGACTTATGAAAAGATACTCAACATCACTAAACATCAGAGAAATGCAAATAAAAAACTACAATGAGATACCATCTCACACCTGTCAGAATGGCTATCATCAATAAATCAACAAACAACAAGTGCTGTCGAGGATGTGGAGAAAGGGGAACCTTTTTGCAACGTTGGTGGGAATGCAGACTGGTGTAGCCACTATGGAAAGCAGTGTGAACATACCTCAAAAAATTAAAAATGGATCTGCCTTTTGACCCAGCAATCCCACTTCTGTGAATATATCTGATGGAACCCAAAACACAAATTTGAAAAATCATAAGCACCCCTGTGTTCGTTGCAGGGTTATTTACAATTGTCAAGATATGGAAGCAGCCCCAGTGTCCATCAGTAGGTGAGCAGATAAAACAACTATGGGACATTTATGCAATGGAATTCTCCTCAGCCATAAAAAAAGAAGAAAAATTTACCCTTTGCAACGGTATGGGTAAACCTGAAGAACATTATGTTAAGTGAAATAAGCCAGTCAGAGAAAGACAAGTACCCTATCATTTCATTCATATGTGGAATCTAATGAACAAACTGAACTAACAAGCAAAACAGAGACAGACTCATAGATGGAGAGCAGCATGACAGGGGGCAGAAGGTTAGCGGGTGGAGGGATTGAGCAAAAAGGAAAAAGGACTCATGGACACGAATAACAGTGTGGGGATTGCTGGGTGGAGAGGGGTATGAGGGGACTAAATGGTAATGAAAAAAACAATAAAGATTAAATCAAAAGAAAAAAAGAAACTAAAATCTTGGAAAAAGAGTTTCAGGCGCATCCCATGTTCCTTCTGTTAAGGTTAAGTTATTTGTGGAGATCAGGCTGGAAGCAGAGTAGAGGGAAAAGATGGCTCAGGGGAAAGCAATTCTGATTCATCACCTCCCCTTGTAACCCTGCCTGGGGCACTGATGACGGGACCATTAGGGGGCAAAGTAAAGCAAATAATCTTCAATTATGTTCCACGTAACAGCTATTTTTATTTGATTTGAATCAGCACTGCAGAAAACAGAACCTGGTTTGAATCTCCTCTGACATGGACAAAGATGCAAGAGGAGAAGGCAATTCAGTCTATACCTCCCTCTAGTCGTGCCTGGGAAATGATTGCAGAGGAGGGAGGCTGGCCAGAGCCCGGAGGAGACATGGGTGGGCAAGGAAGAGGAACAGATTGTCTTCAAAGCTGGGCACGATTGAAAGTGAGCCATGTGCTTCCAGCAAAACCTGTTTTGGTATCTCATCTGCAGTTACCAGATGCACTGAATGCTCTGTGATTGAAACACTGCCCCAAAGGCCTGCAAAATCAGGGAGCATGCATATATGCCATTAGCCCCTGCTACTATTTTCCAAGCGAATTCAGTGTGTGGTACTATGCTAGGCTAGGCGGCTCAGCTTTTCTTTTTCTCCCTGCTTGAGAGACTTGCAAAATAACATGCAAATATGTGAATATGAACATTCTTGCATTCAGACACAAGTGCAATGTCATTGAAACTGTAGGGCTGAGAGAAACAGCTCCATGACTTCTATCACCAATTAAAAGAGAAAAGGGAGCAATGGAGAGAGAGAAAGAGAGAGAGAGAGATAAATAGAGAAAGAGATAAAGAGAGAGAACAAAGTAGAGTGCATGTGACTGGGCTGAAGTCAGACAGCAAGAAATGAGTTCAAGGTCTCTGCCCTTAGTCTACTATGGTTCCATTACAAAGTGTGCGAAATCATTCTATGCCTAGACATAGAAAGGCATTTTCTAAATCAAAAAATCATACGAAACCTCTAGATGTTCTTTAAGCTTGCTTACTGTGTGGGAAAAATTATGCCAAAAATTTTTTAAAGCTTTAATAGATATACCATTATTTTTATATCTAATATATCCAAAGAGACCTGCTCTTTAAGCGGGCATTCCAGAAAGCCAGTGGGGTTACTCTCCTATGGTTCTCCACATTTTGGGAATTTTACACTAAACACTGTCATCAAAGCCAGTATTGAGTCACACAAGAAAAACTACTCCTGTAACTCTAAATTCATATGTTGCATCTGTCAGTCCCATCAGGAAAAGCATTCATCCAGGATGGCTCAAATGAAAAGATTTTAAGGTTGAAATAACTTAGAAAGGTGGAGACACGTGCTGGGAACTACCCTGCCTGCTTTCAGAAGCTGTAACCTCCCCCATGGCAAAGGCTGAGTGAGCGACCTTCGGACCACAAGCCACTAAGGAGACAAAGCTTATCTCCCCGGCAGGGGTGCTGCTTCTGCTCCTTTTACTTCATCCATAACTGGCCCCCAATGCTTGTTCGGTTAGCCAATGATGGGTAAGATTCCCCAAGGGAGGAATGACCTAAGACAGGCATAATCACATGGAAGCCCCAGGACTTGAGGGGCTAAAGCAAAAAGGGGGTGATGGACCCTCAGCTTTGACATAACCTGAGTCCTCATTCTGTCTGCAAGAAGCCTGGAAATCTTTTGGCTGCCTTACTACCCTTGCCTGACTTAAGCCTGAAACAATGCCTTAAGCCTGAAACAATGCCAGTAGCGGGTGTAGCCCTGTGCTGGAAAGGGCGGGTTCCCTAGGTGATCAGGTCTAAGAAAGAATATGTAAAGTCCTGTGAAACCTGCTTTGTTTAGAATGCAGGTTTAACTAAATAAGGGTCCAAGCAAGAAGTGAGTTTCTTCCTCAAAGTTTTATTGCTCTTTAGCTATCTGACCCTGACTCAAAATAGGCCCTCAAAGTTCTTTGTAAGTTATCTATTGTTTGATCCTTACTGCCTGACAATGATTAATGAGCCTGTATTCCTATGCAAAACAACCCAATAAAAGCCAATTGAGGAAAAAGCTCTTGGCCCTTCTCCTTTGAGAGAGATGGCCACCCTTCCTCCCCAAGCAGATCATGTCTTGGTAGACTTATTCTCATCCAAGGTGGCCAGGGTAGGGGGGTGGGTGCAGGCAGAGCCCCCCACAGACAGGGTTAAGGGTGATGAAGTACCCCAAAACTAGACAAGTTCCTTGTGCTGAGATGACAAAGCTATTAGGTGACAGCACAGGAGAGGAAATAATGTGACTAAAGTTCAGTGAGACGCAACTGTGGAGACTTTGCCACTTCAGGGAAAATGCAGTCTTGGAAGGTCATATCTACTGACACAGAAGTGCTCCCTCCTCCTGCCTCCAAACTTCTGCCATTGGCAGCCAGCTAGCAAGGAAGCCCAGGCAATCTCAACCACGGGGCACCTCATCTGGGCAGGGATACCGGCTTTAGTGGACAGACAGCATATTACTGGGATGTAAATCATTTCTGAAAGTAAATAAGTTGGTTATCTGCCTTTTCTATGCTCCTAAATTACTGCCTCTTCCTAAAACCATACCCAGTCAGTTTGCAGGAAGGAAATGACCCTGAGTTCAACGGTGCTGTGTTTTAATTCTTTATGTACATTAAGCCATAGCTTGCTTGAACTGAACGGAACTACGTTGTTAACTGGTGATTGCAATTTTAAATAAAAGATTGATTTCTCTAGTTCCAAATGCATTAATTATAAGCACTGTACATAAAGTACTTGTTCAGTAACTAGCATATCATAGGTTTTTAATAAGTGCTTGTGTACTTTTGGTTTTTACTGTAGGCCATTGTACTTGAAGTAAATTATTTCAAACAAGACGAATTAGCACAGTCTGGTACATATGGCCTTTCCCAGCCCACCCAGCCATCACCTCTGGAAGGTCATCCATGCTAGTCTGGGATTCGGGAATGGATCCACACTGGCTTCTGAAGTGCCAGGGAAGTACGTGCATCGTGTTGGGTGAAGTCCATCCAGGGGTTGGTCATCACAGGCAAAGCATGCTCTTGCCATAACCCCTTTGAAACGGAACAAGTAGCAATGGCATGCCATGGGAGGGCCGAGGAGTCAGGGACTTGGTTCTGTTTGTAGCTCAATCTGAATGACGTAAGTCATTTAACAAAAAGTCCTACCTTTTGGTTTTAGTATAATCATGTTGTTATATAAAATATGATAGCAACAAGCAACTTATAAAGCAGAATAAGCTAGCTTTGCTTTGGTTGAAGAAAGCTGAAGAGGCCTGGAATGCCTGTCACCTTCCCCTTCACATCTCACTTGAAATTCCCAAGGAGCACAGTAGAAAAGCTGCAAAACTAGATGATGACTGAGGCCATGTCTAGTCTAATTTCTTCATTTTAGTTTCCCAAAATTTTATGGAGGTGTAGGAGGTAAAGTACTTAATATTGCTCTCATAAAGCATAAAATCTAGCAGGAAACTTTCATAGACTGTAGTGCAAATGGTATAATAAGTTCATTGTCCCATAGTGTCAGCTCTATAATTGTGTTCATTGCCTTTGTGTATTTCAGTAATGACAGCATAATTGTCAGTGCTTATAACACATATAATCTCATTACTGTCACTCCCATTAGTCTGCTTTCACTTCAGCCTATACACAGTGAGTTCCACTTTCCCTCTCATTGAAATACATAAATATTTCTCCTTTCCTGCATCTAGATTTCGGTCTAATTCCTGACAGTTACCATGGCTAATCATTGATAAAATGCTTCCTGCCTTGTTTTTAATATGTTTAATCTACCATTTTGACACAGTGCCAAGAAGTCATCATTGAAGTGGCACTGAATTGCCATGACCACATCCTGGCCTTCTGCTAGGGTGGCTGAGACTTAGCTGGAGTAGGAACTGATTCAGGCATGCAAATGAACACATTCTTGACAGCAACCGTGTGTGCAGAACTGTAAGATTAGATGCAATTATACCACACCTCAATCTCCTCATCTGTGAAAGGACAAATTTGGACTTTTATTCTCCTGGGTGCCTTTCAATTCTAAATATGCTTATTATCTATGAAAGACTCAAATCAGAAAACTTAGCATAAACTTCTTTTTACCTTAATCAATTCCTCCAAGTACTGTATACACAGTTTTAAAAGTACTAGAAGATCTACAAGACATCCCTCCCCATATGCAATGACTATATTCTCTTAATTAGTTCTGAACTTTAAATATCTTTATATTCTATACAACTTGCTATTTTTAAATGTATGTGTTTCAGGCATCATCTCTTGACTTCCTCTTTGGTAGATGAGAATGTAGCTCTCTTCCATCACCCTTATGTTTCTCCTTCCCCAAACTCCCATTATAATGATATTTCAATTTCATTAAGTAGGGAGTCTGGTGTGTATATTGGAGTGATCTCGGTTCTGTCTTTATGGTCTTAGAATCTTGCTGTCTCACATCCATTTAGCCAATAGTCTCTGTCTAGTCTCTCTACTTTCCAACTTCCAAAATATTATGGATTTAAATCTATTTTAAAAATACCTTTATGATAGTTTTTAACATATTTGGGGAGAGAGTGAAATTAAATATGTATATGTTCAATATGCCATCTTCACATGAATTTCCCTTTTAATCCATATTACCATAACATAGATCAGTGCTACATACTGTTAGTCATACTTTTTACATGCCTCTCAAATCCATTCTCTTGAGGAACCTAATATCACAATTTTGTGACTGAGTATCTGGACCCTTCTGCAATTTGGTCTCTGACCTTGCTGAAGTAACTAGGTCACTTTGCAGTTAAAACTCTCTCTGCCTATGTGATGAACAACATTCTTTGTGTTGTCTGTTTCACTCCCAAACTTGTTTTACTAGTTTATTCTGCAGACTCCAAGGGGTTGGCCCCTGCCTTGTGCCTCACTCCTGTGCTGACCATGTCTAATGACTCCAATTCTTGGCTATATCCCATATCTCCACCTGCTGACCATGAGTCAACCAAAACTACTCACTGTTCTCACATCACAAACCCATTTGATGACCACTGAGTCAGCAGACCCCTGAAAATCCAGTTGACCCCACCAATCAGAAAATGAATAGTGTAAGATTATGGTCTTGCTCCCATAGCAACCCATCCACTTGATCAGCAGCTCCTGGCAGTTCTTACCTTTAAAACCCATGCTTTATTCTTCCCATCTTAGATCGTGTCTTTGGTACATGGCTAACGCTATGTTCTCTGATTTGCAAATTATATCAGGATAAAACTCTCTTTTACCCCTCAGAAGAGTTCTGTGGAACTTTCAGGTACATTTCCACAATGCTGCTATCCTCATAGTTCATTTTTCCCTCTAGAAAGTTACAAAAACCTCTTCAGTGGTGTGGGGCATGGGGCATGTTTGCTACTCTCTAGGCTGAGAAGTATGGACCTTACACTATTTGATCTTACCCAAATATAAGTGAAACGAGGCATCATCCTGTATCTGGGGTAGGTGGGGGGGGTGGTATTTGAACATCCAGCATGTCATTCATATGCAATAAATCACTTGAAAAGTGAACTAGATTTTGCACTTACTCGTGCCAGACACTTAATAGACTCTGTGCTGACCATAGTCAAAGGCATTCTCCAAGGATGCCAATAGGAATAACTCCTCACCTGGAGTCTGACATCCTCAAATATCCCCATTAACTTAGAAAATGAACATTTGGTGTAAGATTACAATGAAATAAGGATTTGAGAAAATCTTGAAAAGAAAGGTAGGTGTGCTAACTGCCACATTTAATGAGTGGAGGCAGATAGATGAAAAACCTAAAAGTTTTTAAGAAAGCTGTATTAACCAAAAACAAAAAAGAGCTGGTAAAAACTAAACTTACGACTTTTTAAGAATTAAAACAAACTTGAGCCTCTCCACTCCATATAGGCAGAAAATAAAATGAGTAATATTTTCAGTCTGCAAGAAGGCTGTGCTTGTATTTTTAGTACTTATTAACAAAAAGTATTCATAATTGAATATGACAAGGAGAGTAGAATACCACATCACCCAGAGACCCTGGACATGGAACCAATGCAATGACTGGGTGGGATTTTAGGTTGCCTCTGTGAGGAAGTGGTGATTGTGCACAGTGATCAAAGGGAACAAAGAGAAACAGAAGATCGATCTGTGGTGGAGACAGTGACTGCTCTCTGAATATCCCAGTGCTTCCCCAATTTCCCAGCTGTCTTGCAATTTGTGGAAGCATGTGGATAGTTCTGGGAGTAGATGTGACCTGTCTCACTTCTGGCTTGAAGCATTTAAGAAGCATTTAATCCTTCAGCTCTGGCTTCCCCTATCAAGGCATTTGTCGGGGAATGAAGATAGAATGAATTCCTGAATCACCACAGGGAGAAAGGCTGCCCTAAATAATCACCCAAATATGCAACTTTTGGATATGCAAGTAAAGAACTTTCATTGTTAAGGCAAAGGGATTTGAGATTTGCTTATTATTGCAATATGACTTAGCTTGTCTTATTAATGATGAGGTATATTTCAACTCAATATAATAGGACTCTATAATAGAGAAAAATGGCACATGGAGTACTGAGTTTCTTGTCTCTGGATATATTTAACTGGAGAAGATAAAAAGCAATCTTTGAAATAGGCATCTCTTATCATATGGAGGACCAAATTAAAGAGCTTATGATTTTCTATGATTTTAGGATATCTTGCAACCCCATGCTTCTATTAGAATAACCATTCAAAGCTCAGGTTCTTCTAATCTTTTGTCATCTCACTTTGATTATATTAATTCTAAAAGAAGTAAATAGCTTCCAAAGATAGAAATAGATATTCTGATAGCCTTTCAGTTTCAGGATGAGAGTTGAGGCAGAGTTCCCGAAATAGGTGTTTGAGACAAGAGAAACAGTTGATGGTAAAGAGAAGAGAGAATATAAGTGTATGAAGGAGGGAACGGCTAGAGATATGTTCGAGTCAAACAGATTAAAGTAGCTGAATGGTAGAAAAAGTGAAGTGGGGGGTGATGTGAGCTTGGAAAGTTGAGTAGATGGTTTACTCAAAGACATTAAAGAGAGTGTGAGAAACTGGAATTGGATTAATGGATTGGAGAACATCATCATAGACTGTTCAATGGAACAGCAACTGAGGCAATATTCCTTAAGACGTTTTAATCTAAATTACTTGAAAATTGCTTGGAACACATGAACGGGGGAGAAAAAAAAGAGTTCTTGTTGGATGCTATGTTGTTTACATGTTAATAATGGTATATTTGTGAGGTACTAAAAGGTGGAAATCCAGAATACTGAAAGTAATCCTTGCACAATCCTCCCATATCAACTCACAAATTTATGCTGTCACTCTTTTCTTTTACCTATTAAGTACCTCTCTAGAATTTATTCATTTTCCTCTAACTCCACCACCAACCCTGTGGTCAAGTTGAAATCATTTCTAGCCTGAATGGACCAAAAAACCTCCTCACTGGACTTCCTGAAATTATCTTCATAGTTTATGTGAGATTCCAATGTCCCTCTCTAATAAAAACCCCTTGAGGGTAAAACTTGCCTCACTTCCCCACGACGGTCCTCCCAACACTCAGAACCTGCTCCTGGGACACAGTGAGTGTTCAGTAATTATTTGTTGGCTGAGAGACTGATTTAAACATTCTTCCTTCCTTCCTTTCACCTACTCCTATTTTTCTATCAAAGCATCACTTTTATCTCATTCTTAGAACTGCATTTGCAATTTTTTATCTTCGCAGACTTTTTTGAATGTCATTTAAATGGACATGAAAGTAGCAAAATAGCTAAAAGAACTCCCATATAACTCTCAACAGACTGTTCAACTGTTAAAACTTTCCATAAATGATTATCATTTTCTTTATATATACATATGCATATTATTTTTACAAGCCATTTGAATACAAATTGTAAACATGATGCCACTTTACTCCTAAATAATTGTGCACTTCCTAAGAACAAAGAAATTGCCTTACACAACTGTAGTTAAAACATTAACATGATACCATTAGTTAAGACTTTATTCCTCATTCACCCATTTCCCAATCCATGATCACATATTGCACTCAGTTGTCAAGTGTCTTTGTCTCCTTGGATCTGATGTAATGCTTACTTTGTCTTCTGTGACCTTGTATTTTTAAAGAATACAAACCAGTTTTGTTTTGTTTTTTTTTTTCAAAAAATAACCCTCAGTGTGAGTTTGTCTAATGTTTCCTTATGATCACATTCTGGTTATTTAGTTTTGGCAAGAATATAAAAGAACTGATCTTTCCTTCTCAGTGTATTACATATCAGGAGACACATGATATTGGTTTGTGAAATTACCGATAGGATAAATCTGATGATTTAGTTAAGGTGTAATTTTCAACATATTTATGTGATTATTGTGCTAATATATGTATCTTACCCTAGACTGTAAGCTCCATGAGTTAGGAACAATAGCTACTTGGACCTACCACTCAGAACAATATGAACTCACAACCTGTAGTCAATACTATGTAAATTAGTGATAAATAGAAAGGGAAAAATAGCAAGCTCTGGCAGAAGATGAACACTGGATATATGAGATAAAGTAAGTGGTACTATTTGCCCAAATGATGTAAAAACTTCTGTCCACACAAAAACCTGAACAATAAATATTTACAAAAGCCTTATTCATAATCACTCAAAATTGTAAGCAAGCAAGGATGTCCTTTAACAAGTGAGTGGACAAACAATCTCAGGTACACCTATACAATGTAATATTATTCAGCAATAACAAGGAGTGAGCTATCAATCCATGAAAAGACACAGATGAATCTTAAATGCATATTGCTAAGTGAAAGAAGGCAGCCAAAAAGATTGCATGACTCTAATATATGGCATTCTGGAAAAGGAAAAAAGATTTAAAAGATTAATGGTTAAAATTTTACCCTTTGTGACAACATGGATGGACCTGGAGAACATTATGCTAAGTGAAATAAACCAGTCAGAGAAAGACAAACACTGTATGATTTCACTCATATGTGGAATCTAATGAACAAACTGAACTAACAAGCACAATAGAGACAGACTCACAGAGAACAAGCTGACAGCTCTGGGGGAGGGTGTATTGTGAGTGGAGGGATCGAGCAAAGAAGAAAAAGAACTCATGGACACAGGCAACGGTGTGGCAATTGCAGGGGAGAGAGGTGGTGGAGGTGGAAGAGAATATGGGGGGATAAATGGTAATGAAAAATACAATGAACTAAACTAAAAGATTCATGATTGCCACAGGGTTGGAGGGAGGGAAGGGAGGGTTGAATACGGGAAGCACATGGGTCTTTTAGAGCATTGAAGATATTTTTTTGATACTCTGTGTATACATGACATCGTTCATTTGTCAAAACCTATAGAACTTTACAACACAGAGTGACCTTTAATGTATGTATTTTTAAAAGTCATTTAGGAGATTGGGGAAATCCTAAAATGAATGCAGAATGTGACAAAACAAACTAACTGTTTTCCAAATGTGTATAACAACTTTGGTGAAGAAAGTTGAGGAGAAGGCAATGGCCTTAAGTAACTTTGGAAATCAGTGAACCTCCTGAGACTAAATACAAGAGAAACTGTACAAGCCACTCTATGCTGATTGTCAAAATCATATCACATGTGGAAGTGGGTTTATAATTCTGATACTTCCATGCATGGAAACTGGAATTGAACAAGTAAGTAAATGCATGTCAGATGGTGGGAGCCAGGTTTCTCATCATCAGATTAGGGTTTACACGTAAGTAGGGAAGGAGACAGGAATGATCCATGTGATAATAAATTATAGTTGAAGGCATAACTATGAAGTCATGTTTAGCTTAATGTAGGTAACAGATGGTTACACATGGAAATGTTTATAGATAGATAAACGGATGTACACATAAGTTAGTACATTTATTCCCTTACTCTGTTGTTGGAGAGGGCCTAGAAGTAACAACACCCCAATAAAAAGGAGCACACCTAGTGCCCAGATCTTAATTTCTAATACCATTCTCCAATAAAAAAATATAGATACAATATGGACTTTAGTTAATAACAGTATATCATTTGGATCATTAATTATAACAAACATACTTTACTAATGTAAGGTGCTAATAATAGGGGAGGCTGGGTGAGGAGTTTATGGGAACCCTCTGTACTGTTTTCACAATTTTTCTATAACTAAATCTGTAACCGTTCCTAACACTAAAATATACTCTAAAAATAAAACAACCCAACACAAAACAAGTGGTACTTGTGCAAAATTTTGTATGTTGGGGAGGAACCAATAATTATAATTGAGAACACAGCACAAACATGACCAAGTTCCATATACCTGTTTGAATACCCATTATACATGCAAATAACCTACCAATGCTACTTGGTCATCCAGCCTGGTCCTGAAATGAACCCATTCCTAAATTACTCAATCTTGGGGGCAAAAAAATGTCTACAATAACACTCTTCCGTTAAATGATGATAAATTTTACCCTCTAAAGAGCATCAAAAACTTTATACATATTGCAACTAGTCGTGGCTAACTTTATGAATATTGCAACTGCATGGCCGAAATTAGAATGCAGATAGCGCCTGCTCAGTCATCGCCATAAGCCCTGTGTGCACCTTGACAGAGGGTAGATTCAAGGACAAGTTTCAGAGTTGATCCTACAGCAAAACCCCTGTCCCTTTATCCAAGCAATTTAAGCTACTTTTTTACCAGGCAAATTTCTGCAAAAGGAGATGGTCTCTAAGTTACGACTCTTTATGATCATGTCACAAAAGACTTTCACAGTAAGATATTAAGTCACCAAATACGGAACAGAGGTGTCTGCTGGCACTGTTAACATAGAAGAATCAATTAGTCTCAAGAGATTTTTTTTTTCTTACTTCCTCAAGGAGACAAAAGATAATAGCTCAAGTCTTGGGAGGTGAAAAGACTTTGTAAGTATCCTGGGAGCAATATTTTTAGACTCTTGAAGCCTTGGAAGGAATGTGAAGAGAGGACAGGTTGCTCAAAAGTGGTAGATAATGGTGTGGAAACAGAATGGGCATTTCAGCTTCTCTCCTCCTTGAGCTCCTGATAGCATTCTGCAATTATCAGGCCATGAGTGGCGAAGGAGTCATTTCATAAATGGTCAAATTAATTTTAAGAAATGAAAAAGCTTCTAGAATACCTCACAGCTATTAATGGGAAAAATACTGGGGGGAACAGCTACAAAGTCAGTGGTCTAGACTTGCTTCATTAGCAACTCTATCTGGAATACCAGAAACTGAGAAAAATCTGAAATCTGTCTCCTTTAAAGACTTGCTGCACAATCTCTCACCATGCTGACTTCCATTTAAAATTTAAGGAGACATCCTTAGGTAGTGCATAGCTCATAAATTCTGACTGCACAGTAGGGTTATCTGGGGAGTTTAAAAAAAAAACTGATTTTGGTCAAAATGCACTGAATCGGATACTAAAAATCTGCAATTTTTCAGCATAAAAATTTTATCTTAGAAAAGTACTATAAATAAATATTAAACTGATCAGTAGAAACTTCTTTTGGTATCTTCTAAACTTGAACAAATGAGTATGTATATGTACTCTGTGATATTGGGTTGGATTTTTAAATAATGGTATTAAATTGTATTTTCATATGAATAGATACGTAGATTGATATATAAATACATGTGATTATAAATGACTATATATGTATATGCTTATGAAATCATCATATACCTATATGTGAAATAAAATACATGTAATGGAATATATAGTTCCTAGTTCTTTCTACCGAAAGAGCCTAGAAACAATGATGGACCAACAGCAATAACATCAAGAACTCAGGTCTACATTTCGTTTTTCTACTTGATGGAACAAAGTATTTGTAAAGAAGCCTTGAATTCAGGGAAAGGGCAAGGGAGGCAGAGACCTCTTGTTTCACATAAAGGTTAAGTCACGGGAAATATGTCAAATACAGAAGCCAGCTTCAAGAAGCTCATGCTAGCCATATCAGAGATGTTTAGTATGAAAAAACAAACTAAACAAACAAAAACTATTCATTACAGAATAACACCAGCATATAAATAAACAAGGGAGAAATGTTAGAGAATCACAACTCATATCGTCCCCTAATATGGCATTGCAAGTCCTTTTGATTTTGTTCACTCACAATGAGTCAACCTTAGGGTATCAGCAGTTTCTGAAACTACAGCCTTGAACTGTTATCATTCAGATCATAGATTATTCTTTTGAAAGTAATAGAAATGTGGACAAATACCATATGATCTCACCTTTAACTGGAACATAATCAACAAAAGAAAAAAGCAAGCAAAATACAACCAAAGATGCTGAAACTAAGAACAATCTGACAGTAACCAGAGGGGATGGGCAAGGGGATGGGGAAGGGTTTTCAGGAACTACTGTAAAGGACACATGGACAAAACCCAGGGGGAGGGTGGAAGCAAGGGAGGGAGGGGGTTTAGCTGGAGTTGTGGGGAGCAGTGGGGGGAAAATGCAGACAACTGTAATTGAACAGCAATAAAATAAAAATAAAAGATAAAAAAGAACGAAAGAAAAGTAATAGAAATGTGCTCCATAGCAGAACAGGAGACAACTAGCCCACACATATGGTGATTAGTCCACAAGAAAACACTTCATTCCTGTAGTACGGGGGGTGGGGGGTGAGAGTAAATCAGCTGAAACCAGAGATTAGATGCTCCACCTTCAGGTTTTTACAGGTAGACAACATTGGGTTTTATAATGTGATACAGTCATCCAATCATTCATATGTACACCCACCTATCCATTCATTTATCTACCTACTTTTACGTATAATGTATTTTTCTTCATTCATCCATCCATGTATTCATCTACTTATTCATGAGTCTAAGTATTCATGAATCCATTAATTCCTCAATTCATTAATTCAATCTTTCGGTCAAACAATACTTATTGAATCAGTGCCAGGTACATTCTAGAAGTTAGAATGCAGAATTAAACAAAATAAACGCTTTATGTTTGCATTCATGGAATGCAAAACTCTTTCCCTCTAGGGAAAGGCAATAAACAACAACAAAAATATATAAAGTATATAGAAAAATAATTAATGATAAGTGCTAAGGAGGAAAAAAATAAGGACATAGAATAACGAATGTTAGGTAAGATGATGGCGGTAAAAGTTTAGACACAGGGCCACACGTCACTGAATAGGTGACTTTTAAGTGACTTTTAAATAAAAGACTAAAGAGAACAAGAGAAGCAAATTTTTTTTAAATCTCACATGTGCATATATGTACCTACACACATGCACACACATACCTATGGTCTGTCCAGGAGGTACCCAGCCATGTACTATGAAAAATAGAGACATTTATTGAAGAAGATACAAACTACAAGAAACATTGTATATAGGACAATGATGTCTCAGCCCAGCCACCCCACAAAGCAGACACCTTGGAACCTCACACAGTTCTCCCAATCGCCTCCATAGTTCTCAGCTGCCCCATTGTATTTTCCTGAATCTCACTGATGGTCTGAAATCTCTTCCCTTTCAAAGGTGATTTTAGTTTTGGGAAAAGCCAGAAGTCTCAGGGCACCAAATCTGGGTTGTAAGCAGGGCTGAGTTACTTGGGTGATTTGCTGTTTTGCCAAAAAAGTCCACACAAGATGTGATGTATGAGCAGGCACATTGTTTTGATGAAGCTGACAATTACCAGTTGCCCAAAACTGTGGCCTTCTGAATCATCTGAAGAGTTTCCATGGAGGAATGTTCAAGCTTAATGCAAAATTTGATGTAAATTTATTGCTCTACTTGGTCATTTTCAATGCAAGGGCCACATAGAACGCATGCTCACTCAATGGCATCTACTGCCCCCACTGACTAGTACAGTGAAGTCATTATTGTTCACACATGCACATTCCAGTCCACTCTCCTTGGCTGCCAGGTTACGTTGATGTCACAGAAACTGTCACTACATTAACAACAGCTGGACTTCTTTTTCTGGACAGACCTCTCTGTGCATCCATATATGTATGTACGTGTCTGGAGATACATATATGTCAGTTCATCCCCTCCTTCATCGAAAATGTGTAAAATGTGTTGCTACTGTATGTATTTGTATATCAGCTAAATTAGACAGTGCTTAGTGTCATTGTTGATTTTATTCTGGGACAGGTAGGTAACCAGTAAGAGTTTGTGGACTGGCATTGACCACACCTCAAGAAGCGCTGACTTAAGGCTTTGGAGGTCCAAGTAAAGTTTTTTGGGTTTTACAAAAATAATTGCAGGGTTTGGGACAGAAGAATGACATGATCTAACTTATGTCTTAAAAATTTCACTTTTACTTCAAAAATTTGGGTTTCCTGAGATGTAAAGAAAAGGGGTCTTCATGCTATCACCATCCCTTCCTGGAGTCTCATATTAAGTAGGGATACTTCCTCTGTACGCAGGGGGCACAGGACCCCGAAAAGGTATCATATTTCAAAGTCTTCCTTGCTGTTACATAGACAAGTTTGCCTAAGAAACTGAAAAGTAATTTAACCATCTCAAATCCCTAGCACCCAAATGTCACCTGGATTGAATTCTCTGCCTTTTCCAATGACACTATCCCTGTGTCTCATTTCTGTTTCCTTTGTTAGCAAGGAACTGCCTTCAAAACCAACATCGCGCATCTCTGGCTTTGAAAACTAGCCTGCCATCTAGAGAAGTGGAGTTAATCACTTACACAAAGTGAGTGAATAACCAAGGGAATGTACTTCTGATGGCACTAATATATCAGCTTTATTATAACAGGATTTTGTTGGTCCCTGGATGAGACGTTGTATAATACACAAAAGGCAAATTGCGAGCTTAAAAATGTCAAAACAGCAGCCCACCAAAGGAGCTATGATATCTTAATGAACTATTTTTGGAAGCTCATTGCCCCAGTAGTATGATGGACTACATTTTTATTCAACATTTAGTTCTTCAAGCTCCAAATATAGAGGAAACTGACTAGTTTGCAGTACTTTTCTGTACCTGAAAACAAAATAAACCTTAGCACTTCTTCATTTGGCTTACTTCTACTTGTACTCTTATCCTTCCCCTAACCAACAGTAACAATACTTCCTGTGGAACTGGATCATGACTACTTCCTTGCCAGGAAAACATTAAATTCATCCAGTAATTTCGATAAATGTGGTCACTGAGAGAGACAGAGCCATTTCCAGTCCCTACCTCTCCTAGTCACCATGTCCTAGAAGTAACTATCCATAAAAATCATTCCTTAGAGAAGCTACCTGTATAAAGCTTCCTGGATTTTTGGAGAAAAGGAAATGATTAGCTCTTTTAAGATGGTCCATGATAGACAGGACAATAGCCCTACTCTCCCTCCCCACCTGACCCCTGAGATTTCTACATCCTAATCTTTGGAACCTGGGCCTGTGTTACATTACATGGCAAAAGGGACTTTGTAGTTGGAGATAAAGTTGCAGACTTTAGGAAGATTATCCTGGATTGTTCAGATGAATTCACTGTAATCACATGGTACCTTTAAAGTAGAAGACAAACGCAGGGAAGTCAGTGAGAGAGACGCGGTGACAGAACAAGAGGCAGGAGGGATTTGGACACATAAGAGAGGCTTGGAGGAAGAGGGCCATGAGCCAATGCATCAAGGCAGCCACTAAAAGCTGGGATCAATCCCACAAATGATAGGTAGCAAAGAAATAGAGAACTCAGCTCCAAAAACACAAGGAACCAAATGCTGCCAACCACCTGAATGAGCAGAAAAGACATTCTCCCCTAGAGCCTCCAGAGGGAAGCTCAGCCCTGGTGACACCTTGATTTTAGCCCCGTGAGACCTAGATTAGACTTCTGACCTACGGAACTATAAGATAAGAAATCTGTGTTGTTTTAAGCCCCTAAATTTGTAGTAATAGGTTATGGCAGCAATAGAAATCTACCCATGGTCGTTAAGAGGCAGATTATTTGAATAAAGGCACTCTGTGAAGTTTAGAAAAATATGGCAATGAAAAGGTAAGCAAATGTAATGGCCTATTACATCCTATGCCTATTTCCTTTTGCCAGTTTAGTTATTTCATTATACAAGTTAGAGTGGAGAGAGAGAGAAGCTAGGAGAGGAGAGAGATTGAGAGAGAAAAACATGAGACAGCGATAGAGATAGAGAGAAAGAACAATGGGGACACCACCCTTCCACTCAATGAGCACTCACCTCCAGAAGGACCCTGAGTCTAATGTTCCAGTGAATCTCACGTCCCAAGTAACTCTCACAGTAGGAGCAGTTTGTTGCATTGAGTGTGATATAAAAGTGTGATCCTAGCATTTGATAAAACATTTTTCAGGAAAAAAGATGGCCCTTAAATAAAACCCAACTGCATTAGCTGGCAATAAGTTAAAGAAAATATGATTCATTCTAACATTTATGGAAAAGCTGGTTATTCTGGGCTGCATATTGTTTACATTTTCCTCTAACAGGGCACCTTGCTAAAGAACATTAAAAGGTAATTGTCAAATTTTCACCTTAAAACCTAAGCTCAGTAAAAGAGATCCCACTCTAAAGATACAGAATGAGGTTGAAAAGTACCTCTACAGAAACCTTCAACAGTGAATTTTAGGTTGAACAAAAATTCAATTATTCCTGTTAATCTGAGTTAAAGAGACATACAGCTGAGAGTTCCATTGGCTTCTAAGAATGAATCTTAATCTGAAATAAATTTAACCAAAGAAGTGAAAGACCTGTCTCTGAAAACTCTCTCTAAAGAAACAAACTGAAAAAGATACAACTAAATGGAACAATATACATTGCTTATGAATTAGAGGGATTAATATTGTTGAAATGTCCTTATTTCCTATATAGATTCAATGCAATTCCTGCAAAAATATCAATGGCATTCTTCTCCACATAGAATAACTAATCCTAAAATTTATATTGAACCACAAAAGACCCTGAATAGCCACAGCATTCTTCAGAAAGAACAAAGTTGGAGGTATTACACTCCCTGATATCAAACTACACTACAAAGTACAATAATCAGAATAATACAGTGCTGAATAAAAACAGACACATAGATCAATGGAATAGAATAAAGAGCACAGAAGTACACCCTCATTTATATAATCAATTAATGTACAATGAAGGAGGCAAGGATATATAATGTAGTAAAGATGCTATCTTCAATAAATGGTATTGGAAAAACTGGATAGATACATGCAAAGAAACCTGGGTCACTTCCTTACATCATATACAAAAATAAACTCAATGAATTATAGACATAAATGTAAAACCTGAAACCATAAAACTCCTAGAAGAAAACCTAAGCAGTAAACTTTTTGACATCATTTTAGTAATTTTTTGAGGGGTATATCACCTCAGGTAAGGGAAACAGAAGGAAAAATAAACAAAAGGGACTATATCAAACTAAACATTTTTCACAGCGAAGAAAACTATCAACAAAATGAAAACACAACCTACTAAATAGAAGATATACTCAAATGATATATCTGATAAAAGGCTACTCCCCAAGATATATAAGGAATTCACACACAAAAAAGTCCAATTAAAAATGGGTAGAGTGCCCCAATAGACATTTCTCCAAAGAGGACTTACAGATGTCCAACAGACATATGAAAAGATGTTCAACATGACTAATCACCAAAGAAATGCAAATTAAAACCACAATGAGATATCACTGCACACAAGTCAGAATGGCCATCATCAATAAATCAATATCTCTCTAATTATACTCTTCAAACATTCCTTTTCTAAGGGTCACAATTAAGATCCACATATAACTTCATGTCTTTGTACTAGTCTAATTTTTGTAACATGATATTAATATCCCAATATACATTAATGTCATGACTCAAAAATCAACAAATTATCATGGCATACTTACTCCACAAAAGCTGATGGTCACACAACAAAGCATAAGAGGAAATTCCTTTCTTTTTTTTTTTATTTTAAAGAAATTTTTTTTAAATATATTTTATTGATTATGCTATTACAGTTGTCCCGTTTCTCCCCCATTATCCCCCCCACCCTGCACACCCTCTCCCACCCACATTCCCCCCCTTAGTTCATGTCCATGTGTCATAAGTTCTTTAGCTTCTACATTTCCCACACTATTCTTACCCTGCCGCTATTTTCTACGCACTATCTATGCTACTCATTCTCTGTACCTTTCCCCCTCTCTCCTCCTCCCACGCCCCTGTTGCTAACCCTCCATATGATCTCCATTTCTGTGGTTCTGTTCCTGTTCTAGCTGTGTGCTTAGTTCGCTTTTGTTTTAGGTGTGGTTCTTAATAGCTGTGAGTTTGCTGTCTTTTCATTGTCATATTTTTTATCTTTTTCTTAGATAAGTCCCTTTAACATTTCATATAATAAGGGCTTGGTGGTGATGAACTCCTTGAACTTGACCTTATCTGAGAAGCTCTTTATCTGTCCTTCCATTCTAAATGACAGCTTTGCTGGAAAGAGCAATTTTGGATGTAGGTCCCTGCTTTTCAAGATTTCAAATATTTCTTTCCAGCCCCTTCTTGCCTGCAAGGTCTCTTTTGAGAAATAAGATGACAGTCTGATGGGAACTCCTTTGTAGGTGACTGTCCCCTTATCCCTTGCTGCTTCTAGAATTCTCTGCTTCATTTTAATCTTGGCTAATGTAATTACGATGTGCCTTGATGTGTTCCTCCTTGGGCCCAACTTCTTTGGGACTCTCTGAGCTTCCTGGACGTCCTGGTAGTCTATTTCCTTTGCCAGATTGGGGAAGTTCTCCTTTATTATTTGTTCAAATAAGTTTTCTACTTGTTGCTTTTCTTCTTCCTCTTCTGGGACCCCTATAATCCGGATGTTGGGACGTTTAACGATGTCCCGGAGGTTCCTAAGCCTCTCATTTTTTTGAATTCTTGTTTCTTCCTCGTTTTCTGTTTGGTTGTTTCTTTCTTCCTTATGGTCCACTCCATTGCTTTGAGTCCCAGTTTTCCTTCCATCTCTATCGGTTCCCCATGCGTCTTCCTTCATTTCATGTATTGTAGCCTGCATTTTCTCATCTAATTTATCAGCAAAATCAACCAATTCTGTGAGCATTTTGATGACCAGTGCTTTGAACTGTGCATCTGATAGGTTGGCTATCTCTTCATTGCTTAGAGGAATTGACTCTGGGGTTTTCATTTTTTCTCCGGTTTGAGCCATTTTTGGTGGGGTTTTTTGTTTTGTTTTGGTTTTAGTCTGGTCGCGGCTATTACGTATGAGGGGTGGAGCCTTAGGTGTTCCTCAGGGCGGGGCAGCCCAGTCGCTGGGTTGTGACGCTATAGGTGGGGGCGGGGTCCGAGAGGGAAGAATGGCACCTGTTCCGCTCTCTTCTGGACTCTGGTCCCTTCTGCTGCTTCCCCTTCGCCTGGATTATCTGCGCATGCTCGAGTGCTGTTACGTAGTGAGGGGTGGAGCCTCAGGCGCTCCCCAGTGTGGGGCAGCCCAGTCGCTGGGTTGTGACACTGTATGTGGGGGCGGGGTCTGAGAGGGAACAATGGCGCCTGCTCCGCTCTCTCCTGGATTCGGTCCCTTCCTCCACTTCCCCTCTGCCTGGACCGTCTGCGCGCTCGAATGTGGGACCGCCTGGTCAGCCAGCCACCTTGTGCGTCCTCACTGGGTCTGCACAGTTGCCCCCCTGTGCCCGGGGTCCGCCAGCTGCCGCCTGTGGGCCCGAGGACCGCCAGCCACCGCCCGTGCACCTGGGAACTGTGAGCCGCTGCTACTTGCATTCCTGGGTTCGCACCTCCACTTTTTCCTACCGCGACTCTGCCCCTCTTACCGGTCTGGATGAATGGTTGTTGAACTTCTGTACAGTTCAATTTTCTATAAGTTCTGGTTGTTTTCTTGTTTCTAAATATTTGTTGTCCTTAATTTTGGTTGTGAGAGGAGGCACAGTGTGTCCGCCTACGCCTCTATCTTGGCCGGAAGTCCAGGAAATTCCTTTCTTAAAAAAGTTAGAGTGTATTGAGGAGCACAAGATGATAATCCTCAATATGCAACACAGGAAGACAGAGGGACAGATATCCAAGCAAGAAAATGCAGGTCCCAAGCAAAAGGAATTCTAAATCAGAGAGAGATTGCCCAGAGAGAGTAGTATATGACAATCTTCATAATGGTTAGAATAGGGCTAGCCAGGAATGGATAAATAAGAAATTTATGGGAAGAGGAAGAGCATGAGAAATCTAAGTGAGGAGGTAGAAAAGCCTAAGATGCAGTTGGGAATAATAAATGGATTTGGTTTTATATGGCACTGAGCTGTGTTTTATGGAGAAAAATGGCATAAAATTATTCAAATTTGAGTAAGGAAAGCTTTCCTAACTTGGAGGTGTTGGCAAGAAAGTAAACTCAAGAGTCCTGCCTCATCCCTTTGATACCTGCTGCATTCATCACATCTAATCCACAGGTACACAGTCCATGTGAACAAATTTCCCCCCCCTCAACCTTGACCATAGGGCTACCAGTAGCTAGGTGGGTATTAGATCTACAAGCCCTTTGTAAATCAAATGAATAACAACTTTTTCACTTACATGTGCATTATTTCAAATGTATACAAATACTTCATATTTAATATAATTCAACAACATCACCAACCAGGCATGAAAACAGTTATAAAAGCTTTTATGTTCCTATGTTGTTTTCAGACATTCCAATAAGAACCTTATGTGAACATTTTTCTCCAATGTGGTAGATGCAACAGCATTTTGAAGACATGACTAGCCCAACATAAAATAAAATCAGATGACAGAGTTTTCTATGATGTTGGGGGCTGGGATATAGAATGAGCAGAGATCTAGACCCTGAGTGTTATTACAAGGTAATTGGAAATCTGGACTAGCTAGATTCTATACCTTGCTCGTACAATAGTGAAGGACTCTATATAATCTCTCTAGTCAACTACACATGCCAATCACCAATGAAAGTTATTTCTAATATCTCTTTCTTAAATATCAAACCTTCTTGTGTACATTTCAGTAATAATGTATTGATTTAATTACATAGCCCCCTTCATACAAGATTTCATTTAGGAGTATGTCAAACTACAGCTTAAAGTTATGTTACACAGATACACAAACCCAGAATACTTTTTCATATTAATGTATTTTAGTGCAATTTACCATACATACAATTTAACACATTCCTTTAAGAGAAACCCACTCAGCTATTTTCATATTCCATTACCCAGAGTTTGAATACCCTCCCCTTACTTAACCAGTTGCTGGCAAGATTTACCCTGGAAGCTGGAAGAGAGGGCAGGTTCCATTCAATGAGATAAGGGTAAATAAAATAAAAGTCCTTCTAGAAAAGAGTTGGGGTATCAGTGGTTATAGGAATAATAGCCCACAGTAACCACCATCTCCCAACTCCTTCTTCCCCTGGAACATTATCTTGCCAAAGTTGACCCAGTTCCAGGTGCTCTTGCCCTATCAAAATATACCTAAGAGTAAGTCCATATGTACACAAACGTCAGTTATTTCACAATTGCAGCAGAGGGATCAGTATTTTGAGAGGTAGGGTAGGAAAGATAGGTTAGAAACCGACTATCAGGAGCTTGGGGACCAATCTTTATACTTTAGGTAACTACACCAAAACACAATAGCAGAGGCCTAAGAATACAGGATTCCTGACTCTGCTCCTTATCAGTTGTGTAGCCCCGGACCAGTCATTTGCGTTCTTAGATCGCCAGTCTTCTCATCTGTAAAGCAGATATTGTATCATAAAAGTTGCTACCAGCACCAGATGCATGTGACCACTGAATGAAGTAATGACCATTCCATGCCAAGCATGTGTCTGACACTCTAGTAAGCATTCAATTCAGGTACACCTGATGAGGTAAATGTCAATGGTTCTGAAAACAGCCAGCACCTCTGGGTGGAGAAAACCATCTCAGTTCAAAAACGTGTCCACGATAGCCTATAATGGATGATATGGAGTTCAGACTGGCTATCATCTCAGCAGAAATGCTCACCTGGGGCCTGCGCTGAGGCGATCCTGTCAGGGAATGTGTGCCGCAGTGCTCGTCTGTGTGGGTGTATGTATGTGGGGGCGGTGGGGTGCGTGATGGTGGGCCTTTCTCAGGATTCCTTGAGAACAATATAGTGAGGTGCACACTAAGCTGTCAGTCATTTTAAAATTGTTCCTGACACAATATTACAGATTAATGGGCTAACAAAGGCCTTTTAAATGTTTATGTGCATAAAACATTAGCTTAATATCTGAAACTGAAACTTCTCCATATACTGACTGCTAAAAAAAAGTTCAACAAACCATGTATTGCCTTTTTTAAAAAAATCACCTGGGATTTCTCCCTCTGATTCCTTATACTTAAGGGTTTATCAAGGCAAGATTGTTGTTTTCCATTCAAAAATCTAGTAAATAGGGATCTCTCACCAAAGCAACAAAGTAATCTTAATTACAGTTATTCAAACAAAGCCACTATAATTTTCTATTTATTGCAACAAGAAAAATACTCACAAGACAATCAATAAATCATGTTTTCCTTTTAGAAAATTCTAGACAATTCATTAATGTTTTCCAATACACTATTTGGAAGGCAATTTCTGATTCAGACTAATCAGACAGTCTTCTAATGAAATTGCAGACAAGATTGAACTCCACACCCATTCCATACTTGGAGAGCATTTGGGGGCAATGCATTTGAGTGCTAATACAAGAATCAGGCCTGTGGGATAAAGCAGCTGGCTCTACAATAGTTCAACAAGCCACACAAAACTGAAATTAAACACTTTGTGACTCTGTTGAATCATATTTGTCTTTTATTTTCTGCCTAGGATAAGGAGGACCAATAAACTGATTTGTCAGCCTGGGCAAAAACAATGAGTGATAATACAAAGATTATAAATACACACCCATGTACATACATATGTAAATATAAATATATAAATAAAAGCATAAGCTATTCTTTTCTGAACTCTACCAGGAATCAAACCTGTGACCCTTCACCTTTTGGGACAATGCCCAACCAAGCAACACTGGTCATGGCAATTTTTATGATCTTGTATTATCTTGTACCCAGGAGCCTTCCCTGCTTTCATCCATGTTAGGCTAGCTTCACTCCTTGCTTCAAAGAAGAACAAGACAAGCAGAGCTACCATATATGGCTTCCTAGCTTTGCCTTTTAAGAGTATAGGTCCTGCAGGAAAAGAGAAAAACCCTGGCAAAGACTATGGATTTCAGAACATATGTAATGAGTCAGAGTAAGGCTTCCAGCCTCCCACAGGCAACGACTCTCTAGGTGAGGTGGGCAGGGAGAGAATGTATGAGAGAGAGGGCAGTGGAGAACCGAAGGGGTAAAGTGTATAAAGGAATATCTGTATATGTTATAACAGTATATTTTTCTGTTCATGAAAACCTACACCTAGTTGTAAACAATCTATTTTGGAGAATATGTGATGTCAGAAGCAGTTTTTCATAGCCCTCAAAGTAGATGGAGTGTCCCTGGGTTTGGAGGACCAAGAGACAGAGACAGAGGAAGGTCACCTAGACACTGAGGGGCCCCCAAGACAATTCCTACACTTTCTCTCCTAAGAGAGTCTCACTTGTCTATGACTAGCCCATCTAAAGACAACATAAACTCAATGGACTTGGGTGATTTCTTAGTTGGACAGTGGACTGATAGGTGAATAAATCAATACATTAGTTATTTTCACTATACTTATTTTCTTATACTTGAGAGACAGTGGTTTAAAGTATGGAATTCTGGGTTAGTCCTGAGTTTAAATTTTGCTAATTATATGATCTCAGGAAAGTTATATAATTATTTAGACTGTCTTATCATCTGTAAATGGTGACAAGACTTCTGTTGTAAAGACTGCATGAGAGGATATGATAAGTGTGATGTGCCAGGCACAGAAGATATGGCTTAACAGGGGTGTCCAACCGGCGGTCCACGGGCCGCATGCAGCCCAGGATGGCTGTGAACGAGGCCCAACACAAAACCGTAAATTTACTTAAAACATTATGAGACTTTTTTGTGTGTGTGTGTGATTGCATGTCACAATGTATTTAATGTGTGGCTCAAAACAATGCCTCTTCTTCCAATGTGGCCCAGAGACACCAAAAGGTAGGACATCCCTGGAAAGGTGGAAGCTGAGTAGCTCAAAACCAGTCTTTTAACTAAAAGTTAAATTTTCTGCAGCAGCCTCATTTGTTCTAGGGAATGGGACAAAAACTGAGGATGAACAAATCCTGGTGTCTGTCCTCAGGGGTTCACATGGGAATGGGAAGGTAAGACACCCACACAGAGCAGTGAAATACTTGTGTGTGTGTGTGTGTGTGTGTGTGTGTGTGTGTGTGTGTGAGAGAGAGAGAGAGAGAGAGAGAGAGAGAGAGAGGGAGAGGGAGAGGGAGGGGGAGGGAGGGAGAGAGAGAAGGAGTGATAGCAAAAGTTATGATAATACGTGAACAAGGAGCTGAGGGGAAGAATGAACCGCTGTAAGCTAGAGTGCATGGACAAGACTTAGGGAAGGTGGCAGACATGAGTTCAGCCATGAATATATTTCTCAGTGTGAAAAAGAGGGACAAGAAAGTGTGACAAGTTTCTAGGACACTAGCTGAGAAACAGGGTGAAGATGGTGTCTTACTTGCATCCTCATGTCACCTATCAGTTCCATGCAGGCTGGCTGACTTTCAACTGTCAGCCCCTGTTATTCTGTGCCTGGGGACTTTCTCTGGCCATCAGTGTGGGCAGAAGGGCTAGAGATTAATATCCACCCCCAGGAAGCTCTCATCATATGGTAGTTGATGAATAATATACTAGCTCCTTCACTCCTCTACTTCCCAAGATGTACCAAGTAGGATTAAGTTCTAGTCGCCCACAGTGATAAGTGTGCAGTAGAATAAAACACCCTTTATTGGCTTCCTTCCCTGCTCTGCCTCACTTCTCCACTCCCCTACGGCAGTTATTAAATAAATGACTTCCCCTTGAACCTTTGCATCAAGTTGAACCAAGACTGGGAAGATGATGGAGTTCAGTTCAGCACAATTTTCTTAGGCACTTCCTATGCATCTATACTAGGCTACCCACTGTGCGCTCAGAGACGGACCAGAGGCACTCCCTGACTAAATCGAGTTTACAGTCTGTTTGAAAATATGAAGTTCACTGAAAATGAGTTGGGTTGGGATCAGCTAGATCACAAGCTCTTCAGGGACTGGGGTCATTCTTAATTTATCACTATACCTCCCTCAGTAACTAGCACAATTCCCAGGTCATGGCAAGTGTTCAACTATTTATTGAATAAAAAAACATTATAATAACAACACAATGTATTTTAAATGCTCTATAAACCTTCACAAGTACTTTACAAAAATAATTTCAGTTAGTCCTCACTGAAATCCTATTAGATAGGAATTATTGTGCCCACTAAACAGATGAAGAAACTGAGGCTCACAGATATTGTGTCACTATTTGCTAGGTCACTGAGCTGGGTTTGGACACAGTGCTATCAGATTCCACATTTACTGCCCTCAGTAGCTCTACCATGCTGGCCTTTTCTTCCCAGCAGCCAGGTAAGCAGGTTGTAATTAGGGAGAAATGCAAGAGCAATCTGCCTTCATGTCACCAGGAACTGAGCCTAAGATGCAGTAAAAATGTAGCTACTAAGTGTCTTCAAACATTTACTGGATTCTAATAATCAGAATATGTGCTTCATTGCTTATAATCCCTACTTCCCTGAAGGAGATACAGCCACAAAGAAAGAAGGGACTCATTCCTTAATGTGATGATAAAAAAAAATTAGAACCCAAGACACTGTGTGGAGTATGGTTCCAGTATCTCAATTTACAGATGAAAAAGAGGTCCTGGAGTGGTCATGTGACATGCCCAAGCTCACAACTGTTCCCTCTGTATATTCTCCTCTGACAAGTCAAGGCAGGTGACTCCTTCCCAAGAAAGACAGACCCTAGCCTTTAGTGGCTAAAAGGAGGGCAAGGAGATAGAGAATCAGTCTCACACAGCAGCCTCTTGGGTGGTATTTCTCAAACTATCTAGAGGGAATGACTGGTGGGGGGGGGGGGTATTTAATTTCCAATCCATAACAGATCAAAACTTCTGTAAAATACTAGAGGCCAAAGCAACAACAAATAAGGCCCTAAACATTTCTAAATACTCTGAATTTCTTATACTTGTTAGGGGCCAGGAACAGTTTGTGGTTTGGCACTGGTTCTCTGACTACGTCCACTGGAAGCAGAACCATACCTGGGTCAGAAGAGAGAGGCGGTGCACATGAGACAGAGTACAGTGCTGGCCCACGCTCAGCTCTGCAAGAAGTGGTTTGGTGTCCGTCTCTTCTCCTTTAAATGTAAAACCCTTCTGTCAGCAGTGCTTCCATAGGCCACCTCTGAACCCCCAACTCCAACTGAACCCTTAAACTGTTTCGTTTTTGTTTTTTTAATCCTTGCCCAAGGATGTATTTATTGATTTTAGAGGGAGGGTAAGGGAGACAGAGAGAAAGGAGAGAAACACTGACATAAGAGAAATATTGATCGCCTGTATCCCATACACACCCTGACTGGGGATCAAACACACAACCTAGGTATGTGTCCTGACCAGGAATCAGACCCGCAACCTTTTGGTACACGAGACAACACTCCAACCAACTGAGCAACCCAGCCATGGATTAAACTGTTTCTTGCATGCCCAGAACTCCTTCCTAAAAGTCCCCAACACCTGGATCTCCCCTATAATCCCTCAACAAAATTGACCCTGTTACCCATCTAAGCTAGGCTCTATCCTCTGCTAAAATAGAACATGAGGCCATCCTGGAGGCAAATTTAATATTTTGAAAACTGTAAAACAACAGCTTCTAAAGTAGAGTACTTATATCCTGCAGGGTGTTCAGAACAACCCACTCTGTGAGATGGCGAGCAAATATAGCTTCTGTTTATATTGATCTTTTCCCTCATCTCTTAAAATGTCTATTTGTGAGGTATCATTTACAGTGTACTTATTATATCAGCATAGCACATATAACACACAAGCAAAGGTACGTATGTCAGGGTGACAGCTCTTATTTTTTCCAGACAGCAGTGCTCAATGAAAACAAAATTGTCTTATAAACTTTAATGTACCTAAGATTCATTGTAATGCCTTGTTTAAAAAAATAGATTCTAAGATCTCTGTATATTCTAGTTCAGTGGGTCTGCAGTGAGGTCCCAGAATCTGAATTTTTAAGAATTCACCCTGCCCAAGATATTTTGATGCAACTGCCCCAGGATCACCCTGAACTTTCCTTTGCACATAAAAAGGTAGGACATTTTGTTAGGAGGAACCGATACAGTTTTTGACATATTTTAGTTAATAGTAATTCATGATTAAGAACAGAGTGCTGATATTCCTTTAACAGTGACATTTTTAAGTAATTAAGTTCTACACTTGAAAACAAGGTTACTGTCTCTAAAACTCAATGCTCATTAAGATTCCAAAAGCAGAAATTAAGGGAGAAGAAGTCATTTATTCTGGAAAATGCAAACATCAAAGAGAACATGCTGTTCTTTTTTGAATGAGTCCACATGAATGTCATGTTGGCCTTCAGAGAAACTGTTACAACATGATACAAGTAAAGAATCTGAAGCATGTTTTGACAGACAGGGGACTCAGCTGACAGCAAAGGCTATTTTTGACAGTCCCGGGATTTGGAGAAGGGATTTATTTTCCACCATGGGCTATGCATTTGATAGCCTCCACTTTGCCAATGAAAACCAGAGGAAATCTAGCCACTGGGGTCGGCAGAACAACCTGAGAGTGTCAGGTGAGAGTTCCAGCTGTAGAAGAAGAGTGCAGCAAAGGGTAACGGGTGGTCAAAGAAGGATGTTCCTACAACAGACCCCAGGAATTCAACCATGGGGCTGAGGTTTGAGGGCACAACGTGGACTGTTGACTGGACCAGTGGGGACAAGGCAGCTTCTCCATGCTGAGCCCATGAGATTCAGGAGAGATTTTCAAAGCAGAAACTCTAGGACAGCAAAAAAAAAGGCTACAAGTAGAAACCACACTACAAACAAGGTGGAATACCAGTTTCCTTGATTTGAAAAATCTAGTCCAATTTTCCTTCTATTGTCCTGCCCCATTGCCTCCTGCAAATGCAATGCTGGAGGTCAATTTGCAAGTTTGAACAGCCTTGTTTGCAGCCAAGACCGCACGCCCACCTAGATCGTGTTTGTGCTTCTGAAAGACCGGGAGCAGAGTGTCCCTGAAAATGAATAAAATAGCCTAATAAAGGACGGCTATGTTTCTCTCTAGGTTTAAAAAGAATACAGGGAGTACTTCCCTTCAGATTTCCGATAGGCAAAATGAAAACAATTCTTATATACCACTTTCATTCTAATAATTGGGCTCTTCTAATGGAGAGTAGATTTTGGAAGAATAAACATTGTGATCTATTAAGCAATTTTTTCCCCTCCAATTTGATATGTATTTTAGTCCTTCTAAAAATACTTTAAAAGTTTGAGGTTGTCAATATTAAGAATAAACCTCTTTTATCTATTTTGATGGGACAGAATTTGCACTTACTGTTTGTAGAGAACATTTAAACATTTTAAGTTAGCCAAAGAGAGAAAATAATTTTATTTTCCATTAAGCTTGTTTGTGGGAAAATAGCAAACTCTTGGCCTCAATACTGCTTTTCATTTCCACTGACAAAACTTACCCATGCCAAATTGTTTTACAATAATTGCAGCTTTTCAAATGGTTTTTCAACAACACTCAAAGATCCATTTGCCTATGAGCATTTGTATTACAATAGTTGAAATTCAAACAACATTAGTTTGGATGGTTCTAAACACAAGCAAATCCATGGTATAGAAATTGCATTAATTTCCTTTAATCCCCACGAGGCAGACAGCCACCTTCATGAAACTCCTATATGAACAATTTTGCAAGTCATCTGGATTGAGATTATTATCCCAAACCATGTCCTCCCTGTCCACTCCCATATAATTAAAGGGCAACTTCTCCCAGCCACACTCCCCCCATGCAACACTTACTGAAATTGTAGATATATCCCCTTGACACTCTTCCTACACTGTGGACAGCTTCTAAATGCATGTGGCCATATCTCTAAGCCAGAGGGCTTTCCTTGACTGTAGAAGGCTGCTTAGCCCTCATGTGGGGAAAACAGCCCTCATGTGGGGAAAACAGAAGTTCTGCGGAGTTTATGACCCCTGGAAACATCTTCCACCAAGACACCCAGGAGTTGGCAGCATCCTCACCCTTTGCATGGGACAGCTCAGAGATATGATCTACACAATGTCCCAGAGGACCCACAGCAATAACCTGTTCATTAACCTACTTTGAACTGGCTTCCGTTCCATCCCTGCCTCACTTCCCCACTCCCCTACTGATGCCTCCTGGGTTACCTCACAATTAAACTACTTTCATGTCCTTGTTTCAATCCTTAGAGACTGGAAAATCCACTTAAGGGAAATACATTTTCCAAATAAGTTCCAAGGTATCATTTTTTAATTTCAAAACTATGCTTCGTATCTGTGCAGAATATAATTAAATTTTCACAAGTGGTGACCTCAAAGGCATGAAATGGCAAAACCTTTCTGGATTCCAATAATGCACAGAAGGTCCTGGAGATAAAAAAAGTAAAGGGACCCAGCCACTGCGTTCATCAAGATTGTACTCTCAACCTCAAGATAATAAGCCTCGGATTTCTTCTCTGCAGATTTCAGAAATGAGGAAAGGTCCTGCATTTTGCCTCTAAATTTTACTTTAAGGTGTCATATCCTTCCATGAAAGACTCCAAACCAGTAGCAACCATGTTTAATAACACAAGTTCTGATAAAAGTCTAACAACATCCTTTCAGAAAAATATACATATGCATCTGCACATAACATGGTGCATATGATTTCAGAGCTCTCCTAGTGTGAATCCTTTCAGAGGTCTCTGGGCTCAGATGGAAACCCATGATCCAGACCAGGACTGTCCAATGGAAATAAAATGCATGACACATATGAAACCTTATCTAATCTTTTCTAATAGTCACATTTTAAAGAAGCAAAAGATAGATGAATTAAGCATAATGCTGTATTTCATTTAACCTAATATAGCCAAACTATGATTTCAATATGTAATCAACATAAAAATTATCAATAAGCTATTTTCAGTTTTTTATTCTAAGTCTTCAAATCCCAATGTGTATTTGATACTTACAGTACATCCTAATTCAGACTAGCCTCACTTCAAGTCCTTAGTAACCACATACATCCAGTAGCTACTATATTGGACAGTGCAGCTATAAAGCAAAACCAGTACCAGTCTGTTGTTCTGACCTTTTTCTTCTCCCTTCACAATGTCCTTCTGCCCTAAGAGCATCATCTCACCATGGATTACTTTGCAACTCCTACCCCATCTCATGTCAAAAGTGATCTGTCTTTCACCTTCCTGCTGTGAAACACTCCTACCTAGCTCTCCTGTTGACAAGAATTTAAAAACCCATTCATGCTTTAGTGCTAACAATTGACAAGTTTTAGAGTAAGAATTGCAATCAATCTTCTATTCAAATATCAACTATGACCATTATTTTGTCATTCTCAGTTGAGAAAGGCTCTGAGGCTGCATTTTGGACTTAGTGGGAAGGACTGTTATGATTAATTAGTCATGTTGTCCATTGGTACACAGTTCAATGGACAGGCTATGAACTACACACACCTTGATAAAGGTACTCATAGTTTACGAGGTGTTTCTTAAATAACCCAAAGAAAGTAGTCTTCAGTGAAGAAATATCTGGCATGTGCACAAGCAATTATTGATCTATGCTTTGATTTGTATGGTCTGTGTTTTAAGAAGTTTGTAGACTATGCAACATGTTAAAATATATCAATACGGAGATGGATAGATATAGATATAGATATATTTAGATAGATATAGAAATACCTCCTTCAGAAGGAAGGTAAACTGATTGATGACACAGATGATAAGAACAGATTTGTGAAAAAAGAAAAAGAAGCTAAAGAAAGTTATGTGGCCAAGATCTGGGGCAAACAAGGGTCAGCAACACCACTGGAAACACTCCTCTGACTACCTCCCTGGGAAAATTATGATGTAGGCCTCATCCGCACACCCGTTCTTTAATCCCCATGACAACTTTATAAAGTAGACTGGAGAGGAGAAATTGCCGAATGGCCAGAGACCCTGTGGAACAGAAAGTAATTGGTACTCTCAACTGTAAGAGTGTTCATGACTTCTGGGGACATTCTTTCCACTTTCTGTAGATTCCACCAACACTTCTATTGTGGTCTCTGACTGCCTCTGGGAAGTTATCCATTCTACCTTGCTTTGAAGTGTTTGGAGTTAGAAGCCCTACAAATGGCCTTTTGTTCTCAAGAGCAGAATTAGGTAGCTAATTGGTTCTAATCATGGTAATTAAATCCACAAATTTTCCTCTTCGTGTGAAAGGAGGTATTTCCAAAGCCCCTCCTCCTCTGCCCCACACAGACTATCAATAAATGAGTTTTCTCTTTTACCCTATTTTTAGCCCTTTTGTAAGGTTGTGCCAATGAAAAACATAGGTGGAAGGAAACACTTAGAGGTTAAAGGACTAGAAATATTTGCTTCCTACAGAGCTAACTATAGACTATTCAATAAAACAGAGAAGCAAGCAGAGCCCAGATGTCAGCTGGGTTCACTCAGTCCTCTGTAATTGAAATATAATTGGTAAGAACTCCATCTAATGAATAATGGGACACCTGTCAACTGTCCAGAATGCTCTGGGAACTTGGGTAGTGATGTGTAGATTTCTCTTAACTCTGGCTGCAAAGTCCTGATTCTAATGAATTAGTTCAGTTCATAGATCTCTTTATTGTGGTATATTTGCTCCAGGACTCTCCCTAATGGATGCCACCCCCTACTTAACTCCCCTCCGTCCCACTAGTGCTGGGCTATGTGTATAGCAGACAAAGGGGGCTAGGCATCTGAAAGAAGGGTAGGTTTCTATTACATCAAATAACAGAACTGAACGAGACACTTCCCTCTTTGGGGGATATGGGACGACAATCCAGCAGGAATTTTGTTTGACCCTCTGTGTTGTTTGGTCCCATCTCTCCATCTTCCTGAATTCCTCTCTTTTGCTGTATGCCCCATCATGCAAGCTCCCATACATTTGTTAGACTGGACAGTTGAACTACTTGTTTGTATCAAGATCTCCTTACAGACCATGTGCTTGTCCTTCAATGTCCCACTAGGATGGGGGTGGAAAGCTGACCATTCTATCATTTCTCTCTCCCTAAATAGTTGAAGTTCCCTACTGGTACCAAATGTGTAAACATATTTATTTTTTACCTTGTTTTTGATCAGGTTCCCCAGAGGCAGATCCTGAAATGAGGGTTTGTGTGCAAGTAATTTATTCAGGAAGAGTTTCCAGGGGAGACTGGTAAGCATGACAAGGACAGGGAAGAAGCCAAGCAAAGGTGAGATCTCATGCAAAATCCTTCAAAGGTCTATTCCCACAGGGAGCTCTGGAGCGTTAGCTATGCTGTACAACTGTCCTCACCAGGAAGTACCAGAATCCTCGGCAAAGGGCCACCCAGCCACTTCTTGGATACTTGTGAGTGCAGAGTGGCTCAAGTAACCTGAGGGGAGACCTCCAAAGACAAGCTCTTCATGCTGGTTGTTGGAATCAAAATCACACAAGGAAAGAATGCACAAAAATATTAAATACCAGTCCAACAGGATCTAGATAAAGCGCCAGTATTGCCCATAACAACCTACTTCTTATGAAATTTTTAAGCAATTAGAATATCTTGGCACCACTTTCCTCCATGTTTTCAATACACTCCTGGACACCTACCAAGATACCACCATATCCAGACCTGTCCTCTCTGTTTTGTAGCCCCCTCACCACTTCCTCCTCCAGAAAAATTTATGCATCCAGTGTCAGGTTACTGAATATCTTCACGTGTCCTGTGCGACAGCTAGCTCATCTGATCTTCAAGTCTATGTATCTGAATGTTAACAGGTGATAATCCCCAGGTAACATTCATACTTTGACTAATGCCTGGTCCAGAAATTGTATTCTAAGGAAATGACTCATGAAAATGGTGTCAAATTATAGACAATATAGTGCAAAACAAACAAACAAAAAAAGAAACAGTTTGAGTGGGTGGACTTCTTTTAGTGGTTTCTTTGAAATGAGCAAGTCCTTTCCACAACAACTAATACCTTGTAGAAACAGAAAAATTAGTAGTAGCCATTCATCATGGCTCACTATATCTCAAGCATGTATAGCATGAGGCTTAGATAACTGGATCTCATTTAATCTTCCCAACGACCCTATTAGGTAAGTATTGCTATCTCTATTTTATACAGAGTGAGGAAATCAGTGGCTTAGAAAGTTGAAAGAACTTACCAAAGAAGAGGAGCTAAAAAGTAGCAGACTTAGTATTCAAACTTTGACAAGTGTGAAACCAAAGTCCTGTTTGTCACAATGCCATCTTGCCCTCCAAGATAACTTATATTACTCTCAAACCCACAGAAAAATCAGTAATCAGGTATCAGGAGTAATGAAAGAAGTAGAAGATTGGCACTCTAATGTACTCATGAAAACCCTAATGGACAACTCAAATCTGAACTTTTTAATTAAATTTAAAGGTGTGCCTATGTTGTAATTGTTGTTCATTGTGCTGGTTCTCTCTCTCTCTCTCTCTCTCTCTCTCTCTCTCTCTCTCTCTCTCACACACACACACACACACTCACACATACACACATGCACACACAACTCTACTCTTCACCTTCATCTCATAGGAATACAAGATAAAATCATGTAGGAAAGGTATGTTCAAAATAAGCTTCCTAAAAACATTTAAGCCCCTAGTCCTCTAAGCTAAGAGAAACTGAAGAAAATGAGAAAGAAACATCTAACTTCCTCATATTGTTAAAATCTGAATCAAAGAACTTATTGTATCTCTACAACTTATAGAAAAATGTGTGAACAGTTGCATGTTATAAGTATCCACTGCATAAATTTTCAGATCACAGAATTTCAGAAAAATGAGTCCATAAAATAATATAAAGCACAAAAGAATTGAGATGCAATGTTTGTTGCTGCTGGGCAGCTGACAGCTTCAAAATGATACACAGAAAGTGAAAAATAATTTCCAGAGCCTTCTGAAATGACACCTCAATGATAAATGTTTAATAAAAATCACATCAGTGTTAAAGAAATTGATTATTACTGGCTGACCTTTTACCTCAAACTGCACTATTTTTAATAATGTTTAAAACATTTCAAAGGGAGCACTGTAATATATCTTATTTTATGGCCTTTAATCCTTTTCATGAAAAAATTTCATGGTGATGAATGGCAAGAGGAGAAAATATAGAACATGATTCTGGATACTTTAATGACCCTCTATCTACAGGAATTGCGAGCCACAATTATCAGCGCTCTGTGGCTGGAGGTTGTTCCTCACCCACTGGAGGGTGTGACGGTGATCGAGGAGCAAAGAGCAACTGTGAAAGAGACTTCATGGTTTGCAAGATCTGGAAATAGTTATTGAAACCAAACTTTTTCTACATGAGCAAAACCAATTTCTTAAGATTAATCAGGACTTGCTTTCTGGAAGGAAAATAAAACCTGATATCCAACGCACTAGGAGGGAATATCCATGGCCATGTCCCTTGGTGTGAAGGAATGTGTGTGTTGGTGAATGGAGGAACAAGAGGGTAGGCTTAGGTCTTCTGATATTTTATGAAAAAACATAAGCTTGGACATTCCCAAGAGCTATTTTTATCTGTGTTCCAGGTTTTTGGATTGTACAACAAATTACTCTCGAGCACCATATTATCTAAAACAACCATTTATTATGCTTGTGAGTTTTGCAGATCAGGGTGCAGTAGCGAGAGTTGTCTGTGCCCCACATGTCTGGGGCCTCAAATGGAAGACTTGAAGGCTGGAAGGCAGGAGTCAGCAATTTTTACTGTGAAGAGCCAGCTAGTATTTTCAGCTTTGTGGGCCATAAATACCATCGCTGTCATGACTACTCCATTCTGCTGTTGTAGAGTGGAAGCAGCAACTGATAAAAACCTTAAGTGAATGCATGTGTATGGCTGTGTCTCAATAAAACTTTATATAAAAAACAGGCAGCTGGCTGGATTTGGCTCCCTGTGGCCCCTGAAGGCTCATTGACTTGTATCCCAGGTCGATCAGCACTGTCAAACAAGAGGTCTCAGTTCTTGTGCATGTGGACTATTCCACATAGTTGTACTTCTTTTGAGATAGTTTGGGTTATCGCTCGGGATGGAGGCTGAGGGCTGGGATCCAAGGATATGAGTGCTGGTAGGAAGGAAGGGAGGGGAGTAGGGAATGAAGGATGGAGGGAGGGAAAGAGAAGACTATATCTATTACTTTTTATGATCTAGTCTCAGATATCATGGGGCATGGCTTCTGCCTCATTCCATTTGTTGAGGCAGTTACAAGGTTCAACCCAAGTTTAAAGAAAGGGAAATAGGCCCTGGCTGGCATAGCTCAGTGGACTGAGCGCGGGCTACAAACCAAAGGGTCGCAGGTTTGATTCCCAGTCAGGGCACATGCTTGGGTTGCAGGCCAGGCCCCTAGTGGGGGCCACGTGAAAGGCAAACCACACATTGATGTTTCTCTCTCTTTTTCCCTCCCATCCCCTCTCTAAAAATAAATAAATAAAATATTTTTTAAAAAAAAGAAAAAGAAAGGGAAATAGACCCTGCTTTGATGAAAGGTGGCAAGTTTTGAAAAGGACATGTGGGACTGAAAACAGTTCTGACCATTTGAGGGCAATATAATTTTCTATGGCCTCATTAAACACACCAACAAATCTTTATGAGACCTATACTGGTCATATATAAAAGGCAGTATCTGCCTTGGATAACACCTCAGCAGGGTGAAAAAACAGCTTTGCAAAGGGACAGATTTGCAAAGATAATACAATATATACCACATTTTTTGGACTATAAGATACACTTCCCCCAAATTTGGGAGGAAAAGGGGGGTGCATCTTATAGTCCAAATGTAGCTTACCTGGCTCTGTGTGTGTGTGGCAGGGGGGAGGAGTGGGATCACAGATTATTAAATATTTTACCACATTTTTTGCTTCAAAATTTTTTCCCTATTTTCCTCCTCTAGGTGTGTCTTATGGTCCAGTGTGTCTTATAGTCCTAAAAATACAGTAATATTGCCAAGATATAAAAAACAAACCATGAGGAAACTACAATAAAATAATGTCAACAGAGTCTCATGTTGTAACATTTACACTGGGTCTAGAATATGGGTCAGCAAACTACAACCCATAGACCAAATCTAGCCTGCTGCCTGTTTTTTTTTTTTTTTTTAATAAAATTTTATTGGCTTATTCATTTCTGTATCATCTATGGCTGCTTTTCCACTGTAACAGCAGAGGTGAGTAGTTGCAACAGAGATCTGCTTGCAAAGCTGAAAATATTCACTGTCTGCAGCTCATTAAAGAAGACGGTCTGCCAACCACCAATCTAAAAGAAACAGTGAGATAGAGAGGGAGAGAAAGAAGGCAAGGCATGCACGAAGGTGAAACTCCTGCTCAAATGGCATTTCTGGAGCTCGTTAACTATGTCAACCAAGAACTCTTCAAGTTTTTTGGAGATTAAACCCTTGTCTGAGGAATCATTGGCAAATATGTTTTCCCATACAGTCAGTTCTCTTTTTATTTTAATACCATTTTCTTTAGCCATGCAGAAGCTTTTTATTTTGATGAAATCCTATTTGTTTATTCTTTCCTTTATGTCCCTTGCTTTAGGGGACATGTCAGTAAAAATGTTGCTGTGTGAAATATCTGAGATTTTTCTGCCTATGTTCTCCTCTAGGACTTTAATGGTGTCACGGCTTATATTTAAATCTTTTATCCACCTTGAATTTATCTCTCTGTATGGTGTAAGCTGGTGCTTGAGTTTCCTTTTTTTTTTTCATGTAGCTGTCCAGTTCTCCCAACACCACTTGTTGAAGAGGCTATTTTTGCTCCATTTTATGCTCTTGCCCCCTTTGTCAAACATTAATTGACCTTAGAAACTTGGGTTTATTTCTGGGCTCTCTGTTCTATTCCACTGGTCCATGTGCCTGTTTTTATGCCAGTACCAGGCTGTTTTGATTACAGTGGCCTTGTAATACAGTTTGGTATCAGGTATCGTGATGCCTCCTACTTTGCTCTTCTTTCTCAAAATTGCTGCAGCTATTCTGGGTCATTTATGGTTCCATATAAATTTTTGAAGTGTTTGTTTTATGTCTGTGAAATATGCCATTGGTACTTTAATAGGTATTGCAGTGAATTTGTAAATTGTTTTGGGTAGTATGGTCATTTTGATGATATTAATTCTTCCGATCCATGAACACAGACCGAAAGAACCTATGTACCCCTATGTTCATAGCAGCACAATTTACAATAGCCAAGCACTAGAAGCAACCTAAGCCCATCAGTAAATGAATGAATCAAAAAACTGTGGTACATTTACACAATGGAATTCTATGCAGCAGAAAGAAAGAAGGAGCTCCTACCCTTTGAGACAGTATGGATGGAACTGAAGAGCATCATGGTAAGCAAAATAAGCCAGGCAGTGAAAGACAAATACCGTATGATCTCACCTTTAACAGGAACCTAATCAACAAAACAAACAAACAAGCAAAATATAACCAAAGACACTGAAATTGAGAACAGGCTGACAGTGACCAGAGGGGAGAGGGGAGGGAATTTCAGGGGAAAAGGGGAAGGGTTTAGAGGAACAAGTATAAAGGACACATGGACAAAATCTAGGGGGGATGGAAACGGGAGGGAGGTGGGTAGGGCTGGGGCATTGGGCTGGGATGGGAGTAAAAGACAGAAAACTGTACAAGAACAACAATTAAAATAAAAATTAAAAAAGAATTCTTCAAGTTTTTACTTCTTCATGACAATATTCAGACATTTCATTTACGCTGGGGTAATAAATATTTATTATCTGTAGAAAAACACAGCTCTGTGTGGAAAAAGATTCAGAAATTCATAGGAATTCAGAAAGAAATGCTAAATTATCTACTAGAGATAAACAAAATACTTAGACGTATCTGCTAGACACTTGTCATTTTGGATGTACATCTTCTAGAAGGCTAAAAGGATTTGCTGATCTCAGGGAAGAACCAAGACATAGTTTCCCCTACTCATTCTTCTTGCTTCTTGATTTTTTCTCCCCACCCATAAAACAATAGCATGAGTTCTGGAATCTGAATACACAGGTTTAAATCTCACCTCTACTATCTATAAACTATGGTATAATCTTGGTCAATTTAATAAATTTCTCAGTGCCTCAACTTTCTCCTCTCTAAATGGGGATAATAATAGCATATTCTTTCAGTGTTAAGCATTGAAGTTGCAGTGCTGGGCTTTACACAAGCATGAAGTAAATGGAGCTTCACCCCCACTGTCCTCTATCCCTTTCTCCATATCAAGAGCACAAAATCTAGAAGAAGAGGAATTTTTTTCCCTCCCCATCAGAAAGTTACCTAAGCAATCAGGTTATTAACTCAAGAGATTTCTCCTCATCCCTTCACTAAAACAAGAATTATTTCTCCACTAAGTTTTGCCAGTTTAGAGCCTGTGCCACCGCCCACTCCAGTTCTTAATGGTGGTAATGTCTCTGTTCTCTGAAAACACCAGAAAGGTTTTAACACAAACTCCAGCACCTGCCTTCTTTCCAACCACACTTTACTCCACTGCATCAGCCTTCCCTCAGTTCCTACAACTCATACTTTGCCCTCTGCACTGTGCCTTCTGATCCTCAGTGTTCACCTACTTGATTCCTAAACTCGATCCTTCAAGTCTCAATGCAAAGGACCCATCTCAAAGCGGCCTTCTCTGACCTCCCATACTAAACTAATTGCACCTCTGGCTGTCCCTCATAGAACCGATAATTTTTCTTTATTGTACTTAACAAATTGTACTTTTTGTCATGTACTTATACATGTATTTAATTAATGCTTGTCTCTCACCAGACAAGGATTGACAAACTTTGGCCTGCAGCCAAATCCGGCCTAAAGCCTGTTTTTGTATAGCAGGAAAGTTAAATTGGTTACATTTTGAGTGGTTATGTAAATATCTACCTAATATCCTCCATTTTCCTCTTGGCTCACAGAGTCTAACACATTTACTCTCTGGTCATTTGCAGAGAGTGTTTGTTGACCCCTCACTAAACTGTACCCCTCTTTTCAAAATTCCCATATATCTGGCACCTGGCACAATGCCTGCCAGAGTAAAAATAGGTAAGGTACACAGGCAGACAACTAATAAAATTATTTAAATATATAAAAGCCCTCCTTTTTAGCACATTCGGTGAGTAGGGCATTGTTTGTTGAAAGAATATTGATTGTATAAACATAGAACAGAATTTGAAGCCAAAGCATCACCGACTGGTACCATCTCTAAAGGAACACACCTTGCTGATTAATTAGTAAATATAAATCTTGAATTTGGGGGGAAATTAGCCCTATGCCTCCACTCATCTGGCTTTTAAAGTTTGCTTCCTGCTGAAATTTTTTGTCCATTCCTATGTTCAAGTTTCACTTATTCTTCAAAGCCAGGCTCAGCTCTCATCCTCCCCCAAGATTTCTAATGGAAACTTGGATAAGGTCATACTGGGCCTGTTCAGAGCTTTCAGCACCACGGTTCTCAAAGTGAAGTCCCAGGGCCACCACCATCATGACTTGGGCATTGTCAGAAGTTTATCCAGGGCCCCAGTCCCAGCCTGATGGAATGAAGATGAGGTACATATACATGATGGGATACTATTCAGCTGTAAGAAGGTGAAATGCTGCTATTTGTGACAACATGGATGGATCTTGAGAATATTGTACTAAGCAAAATAAGCCAAACAGAAAAGCGTCAAAAACCATAACTTCACTCCTATGTGGGATACAAAACTGAAAGCAACAAGTGAACAAAAAAGAAAAACAAGCAAACAAACCCCCCCCCCAAAATTCATAGGTTACCAGAGGAAAGGGGTGCAAGGAGCAGTGAAAAGTAAAGGGGGTCAAATATGTGGTGACGGAAAATGATGTGACTTTGGTGGGTACATGATGGAATGCACAGATGATGTATCATAGAATTGTACGCTTAAAGTCTACATAATTTCACTAACCAATGTCACCCAAACAAATTTAATAGAAGACAAAAGCTTAAAAAAAACAAACCTCTGGAGGAGGGAAGCAGCAGGGTAAGGCAGTGTTCTGTGACGTTAGCAAGCCTTCCAGGTGACTCTGCTCTTGAGCAGTGGCTCTCAACCCAGGATGCATTCTATGACCATCTTGAACACCCTTTACAGTATCTATGCCCAGGTCCCAACCCACAGAAAATTTTATTTAAAAGGATTGGGTAGGCCTTAGGTATAATTTTTTTAAATAAGTACACCAACACTCATTTGTACATACATACAAGGTCTGTCCAGAAAAAGTCCAACCATTGTTAATATAATGAGAATGGTTGGCACCACAGCAATGTAACCTGGCAGCCAAGGAGAGTGGGCTGGAATGCACATGCATGAACAATGACAACGTCACTGTACTCGTCAGTGGGGGTGTAGATGCTGTTGAGTGAGCATGTGAACTGTGTGGCCATGGCATTCGAAATGACTGAGCATGTAGAGCAATGAATCTGCATCAAATTTTGCATTAAGCTTAACATTCCTCCGTGGAACTATTCAGATGATTCAGAAGGCTTTTGGGGATGATGCAATGAGTACAGCAAAAATAAAAGTGTGTCACAAATACTTCAAAGATGGTCAAGAATCTGTTGAAAGTGATCCACATTCTGGAAGGCCTGCAGCAAGTAGAACACCTCAGAAAGTTGAACGTGTACAGGCTGCAATCAACAAAGCCCGGCAACCAACAGTGTGAGAACTAGAAGCTGATCTGAGGATTCTAAAAACTGCTGTGTCTCAGCCTTTGATGCAGGATCTTGGAATAAAATGTGTCATGGCAAAATTTGTTCTGTGGCTTCTGCTACCAGAGCAGAAGGAACATCGTGCTGCAGTTGCTAACGATTTGATTCAGACCACTACCAGTGAACCAGATTTCCTCAAGAAGATCATAACCAGAGATGATGTGTCTCTCTACTCGTACAGCTATGATCCAGAAATGAAGGCCCAGTCATCCCAATGGTAGTCACCTGGTCCTCCACTCTGGAAGAAGGCGGGGCAAAGTCGCAGCAAGATCAAGACCACGTTAACTGTTTTTTGTTTTTCTTTTTATTGGAAAGGTGTTGTCCATCATGAGTACGACCCTCCTGGCCACACAATTAATGAGGAGTCCTACCTCAATGTTCTTCACTGGTTGATAGATGCGATGGAAATGGCTGCAGCTATGGGCAACTAGTGATTGTCAGCTTTATCACAACAATGCACCCCCTTCACGTATCACGTCTCTTCAGAGTTTTTTGGAAAAACATCAAGTCACCCAGGTGATTCAGCCCCCCTATAGCCCAGATTTGACTTCTGGATTCTCCCAAAACTAAAATCACCTTTGAAAGTGTAGAGATTTCAGCCCTGGCTGGTGTGGCTCAGTGGATTGAGTGCTGGCCTGCAGACCAAAGGGTTGCTGGTTCCATTCCTAGTCAGGGCACAGGCCTGGGTTGTGGGCCAGTCCCTAGTAGGGGCACATGAGAGGAAACCACACACTGATGTTTCTCTACCTCTCCATCCTTTCTCCTCTAAAAATAAATAAATAAAATCTTTTAAATTAAAAAAAGAAAAGAAAAAGAGATTTCACACTGTCAGTGAGATTCAGGAAAATATAACAGGGCAGCTGATAGAGATTCCAACAAAGGATTTTGCAGAGTGTTTTGAACAGTGGAACAGATGCTGGAAGAGCTGTGTGAGGTCCCAAGGTGCCTACTTTGAAGGGGTTTGAGGTATCATTGTCCTGTGTACAATGTTTCTTTTATCTTGTATCTTCTTTAATAAATGTCTCTTATCTTTCATAGGTCATGGCTGTATACTTTCTGGACAGACCTTGTACATACATAAATACATCTACCTTTCACCCCCAAATCATGGTTTCTAAAAAGCAACCAGAGTGGAGAACTATTCTTACATGTTTATAGTCTAGGTCACTGACTAATCTTTACTAGAATAGTCAACAGTCCAACAGCCTTCCAGTAGAATTATACTATTTATAGGCATATTATTAAATGAAGTAGAGAAACAAAAACACTGACAAGAACATCACATCATAAACAAAAGAAAAACTGTTTAAGATATCAACTACAGCAACAACAACCAAAAGAGATCAACTAGAATTCATCTTCACTTTCCATTATCATCTGTGCTTAGGTAAATGATCACTTTAATACCTTAAAGAAAACATTATCACATTGCTAATATATACCTGCCATTCCCATGAATACATTTGTCCCACTTGGTATTCCAGCCTCTTATTCCGAGTTCCTAAAGTATTAGTTTTATAAGCATCCTCTTCATTGGGATGGAAATTTTTGCTCTTGAAAATATAACATTATCTTCAAAATTTCTTGGGAGACTGGGTAATATACTTTTCAGAAAAATCATCATATTTATAACTCATCATGGTGGACATACAGTAAAGAATACAAATCTGGCAGGAGTTCTTTGAACTTGACTAATGTCCTCAACTTCCTAGATTAGATCAAATCAAATAGTATTAGTATTTTTAAGTTCATCTAAGATTTTAAGGGAGAGGTGAGGAAAGAGAGCAGTGGGTATATTATCTTTCAAAGAAGTGGTAACTAGCAACAATGAATTCACTTTAGGGCTTGCCATAAACACATAATAGAGTTTTCACTGCCAAGTGAAAACAAGTGATATATCCACATAGTCATTTGAGGAATAATCAACCTTCGGACTAACGTTCTTGTTTAGAAATGAACCAGTACAACTGACAGAGAAATTGGCACACTGCTGGAATGATCTCTCAGGAGCTAGTAGAAGTTGGCCAAGTCCCCTGGAGGAGCTCCTTTACAGCACTGTGCCATCTAACAAGGAACTTTCATTGTCAAGGGTGAACACCATCGTTCACGCTGTTTCTTCCTCTAAAAATAACATGTCCTCCCTCTAGCCCTGAACTTTTCTGATCAGTTATCCTTTTTCAGGAAGCTTTTCTCAACCAGCCTACCCCTGTGCTTCTTAAACTATCTGTGATGATTGACCAGACCTTTGTTTCTTTGTTTTATTATTTTAATCTCCAACTCATCACCCACCAATACTTTTGTATGTCGAATTAAAATTAACCACTAGAAAAATTATATTTTTAAAAGGCATGTGAAATGCATGTTTAATTTATAAAATTACATCAACAGACATAAACTTGTTTTGTACAATTCTTCATGCTTACTCTCAGTATCTGTACTTATTTCTGTGTAACTCTAGTCTAGAAAACATAGGTATTTTCTTCTCTATGACCTACAACACACATTTTGACAACTTTCCACACAGTTATTATATCTCCTGAATATGTCTTTTAAATATGACTATAAAAAGACCTCTTGAAAACAAACACCATGTCACTGGAATTTTGGTCAAAGACTCATTATGAGGTCCCCTCAACTTTAGCGATCCAAACATTATAAACATTTTCCTCCCCAATGAACTAACCAGGCTCAAAAATAGGTTGATTCAGGTAAAGGTAAAAAGGGATGATTTACCCTCTGATTCGATACACATTTTCTCTAGTGCTACCCAAAACAAGCTCCAAAAACACAAGTCCCACAAGATGCTATGCCTAGGCATAGGACATTTCATAACAGAAAGGTCAGATTTCTGAACAGGCATCGTTCACAAAGGACAGGGTGCTGAACATGCAACAATCATGAAACAATCTTCTGTGTTCAAGGAGGTATTAGTCAAGGCTCTCCAGAGAAACAGAACCAACAGGATGATTATAAATATAGAGAGCAATTTAAGGAATTTGCTCATATGCTTATGGAGTCTGGCATGAAAAAATCATCTGCGGGGTGGCCGGCAGGCTAGAGACCCAAGCAAGAGCCGATGTTGCATTCCAGTCTGAAAGCTGTCTGCTGCATAAGTCTCTCTTGATCAGGAAAGATTAGTTTTTTGTTCTCAGGCTTTCTTTTGATTGGACAAAACCCACACAGATTATGGAAGGCAACATGCTTTACTCCACTGATTTAAATGTTAATCTCATCTGAAGATACCCTTAAAGAAACTTCAAGAATGTTGTTTGATCAAATATCAGAGCACCGTGGCCCACACAAGTTGGCACATAAAATTAACCAGCCCAATCATCACAATATTCTAACTGAAGCTATAAATCATGTGCACAAAAGGCAATAATGCAAGGGAGAATGAGTTAAGGGCCAAAGAACAGAACAAATTCTACAGCTTCCTCACATTGCTTTTAGGATAAGGCCAAATTCTGAGTATGACTTCAAGGTTTTGCATCATCTATGGCTCAGTTCCCTGCCAAGCCATGTCTAGCATCACTCTACCCCTTGCTTTCTGAGCTGTAGCTACTGCCTTTCCTTCAGTGCCTCTGTCATTTTGTGTCCTCTCCAGTCATGGGGCTTAAATCCTGTCCCCTCTACCTGGCACAGTTTCCCCTCTCTCCCCACATCCCACATCCTTTTACCATTCACCCTTTACTCATCCTTTATTCTCAGCTCAAACTTTAATTTCTTAGAGAATCCTCTCTGACCTTGAGCGAAGGCCCCAGTTGCGATCAGTATACACTAGTTTACTTTCTCATTAAACTGTGATACACTTCTTTGTTGTACTAATACCAATTTGTAGTTATAGACTCCCTGCGACTAGCTGATGACTGCCTGTCTCCCTGCACTACGCTGCAATGAAGAGAACAAGGACTCCCAGGTCCTGCCCACCATTGCGGCACTAGTGCCTAGCTCACCACTCTGTTCCCAGAAAAGTGGGCACCCGATAAATATGTGTTCATTGATTAAATTAATGAATAAACACCAGAAACAAAATACAGAACATTTTATAGGTCTGTATAGCTACTCAGGGTGAAAGGAAAGGAGAAAGCCAGAAGAGTTGCCAGGGAAAATGAGGTTTCTCAAAAAAATTAAAATTAAAACTGCCATGTAATTCAGCAATCCCATTTCTGAATATTTACTCAAACAGAATGAAAACAGGACATCAGAAAGATGTCTGTGCTCTCACATTCATTGCGGCATTGTTCTCAATAGCCAAGATATAGAAACAACCTAAGTGTCCATCAAAAAATGAATGAATAAAGATGGCGTGTGTGTATGTGTGCATGGGATGTTACTCAGCCTTGAGAAAGAAGAAAATCCTGCCACTTGCAACAATATAAAGGGACCTTGAAGGCAATATGCCGAGATAAGTCAGAGAAAAACAAATATTATATGATACCACTTACATGTAGAACCTAAAAAAGCCAAACTCATAAAAACAGAGCATTGAATGATTGTTACTACGAGCTGGGGGATAGGAGAATTGGGAAGATGTTGGTCAGAGGGTACAAACTTGCAACTAGAAAAATAAATACATCCTGCACATCTAACGCACAGCATTGTGATTACAGTCAACAATACCGTATTATATATTTCAAAGCTGCTGAGAGATTAAATCTTAAATGCTGTTACCACAGAAATGATAATCATGTCACTTGATAGAGGCAGTGATCATATTGCGATGTATAAATGTACCAATCAATACAATGTTACATCAATTATACCTCAATATAAATAAATAAATACCAAAACTATAAGTAGGGTTACTCTCATCTATAAATACCAAAACTATAAGTAGGGTTACTCTCATCTATCAGTAATATTCTCTCACCAAAGGAAGGGACCTATGAGTTCTAAAGACAAACTAGCTGTGTCCCTATGCTGTGGTAGAATAAGCCTCCTACAGTGGCTTCATTCCCACTTCTTTTCCATTTCCTAGACAAGTAAATGGTCACAAAGTCCTTCAAAAATCACATGGCTTTGGTTTATTTATACTTTTAATTACCTTGTTAGCATGTTTTTAGAAATATGAATGCTTGTTAATTTTTTAAAGATATAAACTTGAAAGGTAATTGTAACAACACATCAACCAGATTAAAAACATAACATAATTTGATAATATTAATAGCATACTAAAAATATCAGCTATTGCGCATGTATGTCAAAAGATGACAAGGATAAAAAGCTCAAAAGTATTGTGCAATAATAACATAGCCAGAAAAAAAAAAAAACAGTAAATGAGGCATCTTTAAGTAAACTACTTTCAGAATAAGGGTGTGTTGTTATAAACTGCAATATCAAAAATGCAGTAAAAGGAACTGGATGTTCTAAAGGTTTGTAAATTAAAGCAAAAATGAGAATTTATATCATTCATTATCCTGGTTTAACAGAGGAGATTTGGAAGTCAGTCACAATAACCAAGCTAAGTTACAGAAAAACAGCAGAATCAGGATCCAAGAAGAAATTGTTGCTGATGGGAAAAAATATCCATCAAAAGCACTCAGAAAGTTGTTTTGCTTTTTTCTTTAAGTCTGGGTGGCAGGATTATAGATAATTTTATCTTCTTTTGGGTGTTTTTCTGCATTCTTATTTTTCTAAATTTTGGGAAAAAACATAGAAAAACAACAGAGAAGCAACTTAAGTATAAAAAATACATGTCTAAGTCAATACTTTTTCAGACAGACAGAAACTGCTTTCTATGCCCTTCCACTTCTTCATTTGCTTGCTTCATATATGGTTTCTGAGAATCTACCACTTTTAGGACAGTCCTAAGTCCTGTGAATCAAAGATGTCACCAGTTTCCTGCTCTGTTTCTTCCAGGGAAGGAGATCTGGATGGTGAAAACAGTGATGGGAATGAGCCCTGGGATTTGGGCCTCAGGCCACTGCTCACAAATTAAGTCAGCCACAATCTCTATGAAACAGACACTGTGCATACATATTCAGTAAACATTTCTTTATTGAATACTATCTCTGTGCCAAGCACTGTGCTAGGTACTTTAAACATACCAGTGACCAGGACAGAGACAACCCTTGCTTATGGGGAAACCACCTGCACATCCTACAGACTAAATGTAGAAGCCTGTCGTATTTTTTCAAGGTTGCATCCATTTCTCGAAGCAACACTTTTGTGACTCAGTTGAATATTTGTTTCCTGATGACCCTGACTAAATTAAAATAGTTCAATCCTTGAATGAACAGTATATTAGGTAGAATTCCATTTGCTTGAGTGAGCAAGAAGCTCAAATACTGTGATTTACCCATTTGGGGTTTATTTTTCTCACACACACACACACACACACACACACACACACAATCAAGAGGAAATTAGTTCGGAACTGGTACAACAGCTCCTTGATGCTATCAGAGACCAGGGCTCCTTCTACCTTTCTGTCTTTCCATGAGCTTGTAAGAGAAGGTGGCAATATTTCTGACCAACAAAAGTAAAAATAGGAGTCATGTACTAGTTAACATCAACTTGTATTAAACAGAAAAGAAATATCTAAAAGCATAACTTTAGTAATGTAGTTGCCCAAAACTAGAAAAGTAATTCTTTATCCAGAATTGAGGAAAATGAAGAAAATAATCTGGGTGATTTAAGCAGTGCCTGAAGAGGATTAAAATGTATTTTTTTTTTTTTTAGGTAGTAAATTACAATAGGTTTTATTTTTATTTTTATTTTATTTTTTTAGGGGAAAAGGGGAAGGAATTACAGGAACAAGTATAAAGGACACATGGACAAAAACTATGGGGGGGTGGAAATGGGAGGGAGGAGGGGAAGGCTGGGGTGGTGGGTTCGGGTGAGAATAAAAGACAAAACTGTACAAGATCAAGAGGATTAAAATGTATTAATGAGTTGTTTATGAACTGGCAGGCACCATAGATACAGATAACCGTTCAGGACAATTGAGGCCAAATATTACAAAGCAGGAACAATCATTAGAGTTACTGGGTTCCCCCTAGTTGGTAGCACCCTGCCAAGTGCTGCCTCCACTCTTTCATTCATCCTACCACAATCTACCATCATCCAGGCCCCTGCCTGATAACATACCAGTTAAATGGGCTTCCATAAAGGCAGTATTTACACATGAGACAGCACGGTTAAAGGAAATGAACCAGGAATAGTGCAAACTTGCACCGCCCCGAGGCAGAAGGGGCTGTGGTTGGGTGATGTTCTAACACCCCAGAAAGAGTAGTTCTGGCTGTGAGAGAGTGCCAGGGCAAGCCAAGCCACGTTCTTTCTGGGAGGGCCACAGCCATCCTGTCCTGATCCCCCAGGGAGAGGCAGGGAAATACAGCCTGCCCATTTCACCCTTTCGTTTTTTAGACCTCCTTACTGAACCCCACTAGAAAACAAAGTGACAAGAGGGTGATGGGTCAGCTTCCTGGGGCACATTGCAAAGTGGAGGAGGGAGGGAAATGGACCTGGAGAGACAAACAAAAGACCTCCAGCACAGACCCTACCCGGAGGCATTTTTGTTGTTCCTGGTTTACAGACGTAGAAGCAGAGGCCCAAAGATGTTAGCTAATCACCAGGAGACCAAATCTGAAACCCATTCTGATTCCAGAGCCCATCACTCAGACTATATACCACTACTCAATACATGCTTTAATTGCCAAACAAAGTAATAACAATGGAATTTCAATCCCTAATCTGTGATTAGCAGGACAGGACATATGGATGGTCTAGTTGTATAGTTTATCCTGGGATGGAACTCTGCATAGGGAAATTGCCCCAACATCCTACCACCTAAGCTCCAGACCCATGATTCGCAAAGTCTGCTCCCCAGGTGAGAAGCATCAGCATGGCACACTGATGTTGTATTAGGTGTGTGCATCCTCACCCCCAGCTCCAGACCTGCTGACTCATAAACTCTGGGGTGAGGCCCAGCATTCTTAACAGTCCCTCCACAAGATTCTGACGCATGCCCAAGTTTGAGACCCACTGCAACAGGTGTTCTTTCTTTCCCACAAACACCTTGAACACCTTGAGCGTCGCTTCTCCCAAACTGGTCAGCACTAGCAGCCATATCCAGGAGGACTCCTCACACACATTGTTAAGTAGAGCTTAACATATATAGTGTGCTACACCCATCTGCAAATAGGAAGACACAAGTGTTCAAATCCAGGCAAGCAGGTGTCCCAGACTACTGTGGCGCTGGCTGTTGCCCTACTTTTCAGGTAACCTAAAGTGACCTAATTCATGAGAGAACTTGTCACGGTTGCTGAACAGGGAAGAAGGGAGCAAGCCATGAGCAGCTCTACTCCCCTTCCCAACAAGTGGTGTATTTTGTCATATTCTGGAGGAACTGTTCCCTGTTCCCTGAGGACAAACCGGGACATGCCACTTTGCACACAAATATGATTGTCCTGAGTGGAGCTTCCATTTTTAGATCCCTGGTAATGGCATTGACAGACTCCTGTAGGTTAAATAATCACTTCAGAACCATGCTTTTTGTACTGCTCTCCAGGAAGTGAAGTGGCTTCTTAGACTTCAGAATTCACCAGAACCACTTCAGGAGCTTATTGAAATGCAGCCCCAGGTTTTGCCTCCAAGACTGATTTTATGTGCTAGGGGTAGGGCCCAGGTTTCTGCATATTTAACAAGCTCCCTGGGTGAGTCCTGACTGTCCATGCCAGAGACCACCCTAAATAACACCGAGTGGTCAAAGATGCAGGCCCAGGAGTTGGGCAAACCTGGGTCTGCATTCCAGCCCCACCTCTACGACATCTGTTCCCTTGAATAAGGTACCTCTTTGTACCTCTGATTCTCACTTTACAATCTTGGGATAATTTAAAGGACCTATATCATATACTTGTTGGTAAAGCCTAAAGAAGATAATCCATACCAAATGCTCAGCAGTGCCCAGCACATACTAGTTACTCATCAAATACTAAATGTCAGCCACATGTTATTATTTCCATGCTGATAACAATGATTATTATCATTGTCTAAATTACATTGATCAGAAAAGAAAAAACAAGACATATCAGTGCATTCCTCTTCTAATATCCTTCTGATGTGTCTGAATTCTAACCTAGCAGTCTCTTTGTATTTCTTAGAAAATGAAAATGAATCTTAAAAAGTAACACCCTTCCCCCATCACGTGGTGGAGGACACAATGAAATGGGTTATTGGGGACAGCAGAGAAAAGCAACTAATCAGCCAAGTGTCAGCTCACTGCCAGGGCGGGGTGAGGCAGAATCGAAGGGGGTGGCATAGTGGGATCCCCTAGGGTGTCCTTGGAGCTGTGGAGAGTGGTAATGGCAAAGAACAAGCTTTGCCAAGGAGCGAATGCAAGCCATTACTCTCAAACTCTGCGTTTGAAAGAAGCTAGGGAAAGTGAAAGGTTTTGACATTTTGAATGATGCGTCACATCAGTCAATTACCTACTCAGCCCCAAGAACCGAATTAAAAATATAAAAAATTTTATTTCATAAGGGATGGCTTTGAGAAGAAAAATATGGATGGATGGAATTTTTTTAGATCCTTAATAATTTTAACTCATTTCCTACAACATTATTAGACTGGAAAATCATTCTGCTGTCACCCAGTAAACAGCAGTGTTCATCTACCACCACACTAACCATTCCCTCTACTCAATGCAGTTCTTTTTCTCTTCCTTGTTCCTTCTTCAGAAAACAGCCTCTAAAATATTTTCCATAGCATATCAGGATTGTTAAATGGACAGTCACTATGTATATCCTGCACTTTACTTACTAAGGCAAGTAGTGCCATAAAAACCTGTTGCTAGCACAGGTAGTCAATCTTTGACTCTTCATGTCCGCACTTTCAAGAAGAGAAATCTTCCCTGCCTGTGTCAGCTCATTACTTGGACTCCCCTGTGTCTCTGGTCCCATATAAATATCTGGAGCAATTTCCCAAATAATCAGGCCCGACAAATTTCCTTTAGAAGAAAAGAATGAGCTATTCAATCTCTTGCATCATCATGCCATTTGAGGGGCTTACAATGCTCTCACTGTCAGTGGACATTATGCAGACATAGCCAAACAGACTGGTTTATAAGGCTTATTTTGATACTGTTGCTTCCTCTAACAGGAAGCAGGCAGGGCTGGGAACTTGCTATCACATATTCAACCCAAGTGTGTGCCCACCCCCTTGATGCGAAGCCATCAGCAGCTTTGGTGGGGAGGAGAGCAGCGTTGGGCTGGGGGAGCACTGAGCCTTTCCCCCTGATGAAAGCACATGCATGAAACTGCTTGTGACATAGCAGTGCTTGGTTTCTCTAGAACTCATCCTCTTGGAAGGTTCCTTCACTCCCTTATGACCTCTTATCCATTGTTATTTGATTTTTTTTGTTCTTCTGTTTTTGATTCTTCCATCTGGATTATAAAAAAAGTGAGAGCAGCCTTGGCTGGTGTGGCTTAGTTGCCTGGAGTATTGTCCCACAGACCAAAGGATCATGGGTTCAGTTCCCTATTAGGGCATGTGCCTAGGTTGCAGGTTTGGTCCCCAGTCGGGGTACATGGGAAAACAACAAATCAATGTTCATCTCTTAAATCAATGTTTCTCTCCTCTCTCTTTCCCTCCTTTTCCCTCTCTAAGCATGCCTTCAGGTGAGGATTAAAAAAAAAAGTTAGTGCCAAAAGTATATAAAAAATCTTATTATTAGCCATAGAGCTTTGAATGCTGCTGTATGTATAACATGCCTGTAAGTTGAACTGTATGACATATTTTATATTCAACTATTTTGACCTTTAAAAATAGCAATTTCATTTGGTTCAAACTAACACATGCTGTCTCTTCTGCCTGGAAGCCTCTTCTCCACGCCTCTTTGCCTTTTAACTTCCACTCTTGCTTCAGAAACCAGTTTAATTCATTTCTAAGAGCAGCCTTTACTAACGAGGTCAATTCCCTCTGTACCAACCATTGCTCCTTCACAGCTCCAATCTTAGTTATCATTTTGTACTTTTGTGTAATTATTTTAATAATGTCTCTTCCTCCCACAAGATGATAAATTCCATGAGATTGGACTGTGCTTTGCTCATCGCCGTTTCTCTAGCACTGTGCCTGGCACTTACTAGGTGTCAGTAAATATTTGTCAAATGAATAAATGGGTTCTACTAACAAACATGCATCCAATGTGACCAGAATATTTTCTCTCATTTGGGAGAGAAAAAAACTATTCAACTCTCCAGATTTTGCCCATAATTATGCAGCTTACCAAAGGTAAGAATCCCATAAAAGTTTATACAGATGCAATGACTCAGTAATGATCTATGTGATTTGTTTGATCCCATATTTGCTTGTTACCTTCCTATAGCTTACTTCCTGACTTAGCTCCCACTAGCGGGTTCTGTCTCAGTTTAGGCACTGAGATTAATTTCATGAGCTAGAACAGATTTAAGAAGTTCTTAAACTCAAATGTATTTGAACATCAGTAAATCTGGTTGCTGAGCCTCTGATTAGCCTGTGGGCCTGGTAAGCTGCCATAATACTTTTGGTCAAATCCTGCCATGTGTTTTGGTCCCAGAGTCTAGATCTCTGTGTGACTCTAGCCCTGTATCTCTGAGACCTTTCTTTCTTCCATAACTGCACACAATGCATTCTTGAGTGCCCGTTCACTGACCTAACCCCAGTTCTGCCACCAGAACATCTCACTGGAATGCCCTGTCCAAAGGTAATAAATAAGATACCATATGGACTCATCCCACATGTATATTTAGTAGCATTTCAAGAAGGGAAAGAGAGAAACTCATATGTTGGAGTGATAGTTCTTAGCAAAGTTAGCTGAATTCAGATAGCATGAGTTCCACAGACTGATTTGCCCCCTTTTACCCTTAGGTAGTTCTACAAACTTTCTGAGTTTGTATACGTATATTATACGTATACAAATAGTATACGTATATTATTAAGTCATTGGGAAGACTGTATGAGAAAATGTTTGTCTAGCATGATGTCTGCAAAATTATAAACACAGACTAAATGGTAACTATTCTTAAACTTCATTAATAAAAAGAGACTATGACTATGTAAATTACATTTCACCCCCAGTAGCAGAATAAAAAGTAAATTGCTTTCTCTCCAAAGCCTTTATTGCCTTTTTTACGGCATGCAGTATCACATAAGTGACAGGACTGGGTCAATTAGGAAGCAAGTGGTCATTAAAAACACCAGTAGCTGAAATAGTTACTGTTCACTAAAATCAAGTTACTATTTTCATCTTGAATTGTCTTTCTGTATTCTTCCTTTTAGTCAAATCCTAATTCCCAGAGTGAGTCTGTAGACAGAGGCTTTGGGCAAGCATCATCACCATTAGCAAGCACATCTCCACTCTCTGGGGCAAATGGCCTTCACTTCTATAGCCTGGGGCCTATTTGTGGGCAGGCTGCTGCTTCTTTCTGAGCAGCCCAAAACTAATCTTGGACACAAAAACTGGTCCACTTCCTATGAGAATTGCTGACCAATCTATTGGCACCATTAACCCTTAGACTACAGGAGTCAAATTCATTTTCACTGGGGGCCACATTACCTTCATGGTTACCTTCAAAGGGCTGAATGTCATTTCAACTCCTAACAGTTAAGTAGTAGTTACATTTATACAGTCCTAAAATTACATTCGGCCCTTCGAAGGCAACTTTGAGGCTGATGTGGCTCTCAGTGACAATGAGTTTGACACCCCTGCCTTAGACCATGCAACAACACTCTTTAAGTATCTACCCAGGCGCTAATCCTCCTGATTATACACCCTTTCCACAAAGGACTCATACCATCTTTATTTTATGACTAGTTTCTTTAATTTATTGATTTTTTCTGTATAGTATGCATAATACTGCATTTTATATCATATAAAACTCATTTATGAGAGAGGCTTTCTAAATATACAGTGGCTTATCTATCTTTAGCTATTACAATGATGCGAGTGAGTTAACATAGGTCATTTCATGTGTATTTGAGTATGATCATAGGAAAAGTTTTTCAAGGTAGGCTTGCTGGGCCAAAAGGTACACATACACATTACAAATTGTCATGTGTACCACAGCCTTCCGGAGGGCTGCACTAGTTTACACTCAAAACAATAATGTACATCAGTATATCAGTATCCTTTCTCAATAATGCACCCACAAAACAGATGAACTTTTTGGACTTTTGCCAGTTTTATAGGTGCAGAATTATATATATCTCACTGTGGATTCATTTACATTTTCCATAGTACGAGTGGAGCTTCACATCTTTTCAAATGTTTAAGAGCCATTTCTATTTCCTTGTCTCTGACTTGCATATTTGTAAACTTTGGCCTTTTCATTATAAATTTATAAGCCTCCTTTTTATTAGTAATGTTATTTCTTTTTCTACAATAGAGTTTAAATATTCTTTTTATTTTGCTCATTGCCTTATAGAAGGGAAAGGGACAAGCAGTTTATTTTTATATTTTATGTTGCTTATTTTATCATTCTTTTATTTTACAACTCCTGGATTTTGAGTTCATGTGAAAAAGGCCATCTCATCCTGAGATTTAAAATGTTCTCTCATATTTTTCCAGTAATTTTATAATTGTATTTTTTCCATTTAATACTTTGATCTATTAATTTTTTTCTTTCTTGCCTTTCAATTTCTTCATCTTTTGTTCATAAAGTTCTTGTATATTTATTGTGAATTCCTTGGTATTATACTGCTTGTGTCAGAATTAAAAGTATACCCTTTTTAAAAAAAATACATTTTTAACTGACTTGTTTAAATATGTTTGAATTTTTGATAATGTATAGTCTTAATCCTAGTAACTTACTGATTTTTATTTCTAGTAGTTGATTCTCTTGTATTTTCCAAGTATACAGTCATATCATCTGGAGAGAAATAAGTTTTTATCTCCTCCTTATACATTTTTTACATCTCTAATTTTGTTCTTGATCTAATTTTGTTAGCTAGTGCCTCTCATGTAATATGAGATGCAGCATGAAATATAGCTGTGGTAGCACCTAACACCAGCTGCTCCTGATTTCAGTGGGAAAGTTTCTTGTGTTTTTCCCATGAGATATCATGGTGGCTTAAGACATGGATTGTTCCTTATGATGATATTTTATCTACCTAAGAATTCATACAAGTTTATTAAATTTATTCTGAGTAGAAGTTGAATTTTATCAAATGCATTTTCAGTACACATAAAGAAAATCATGATCTACCTCTTTAGATAGATCATGACCAATCCAATTCAATACAAGGAACCCTTTCAGTAGTGACTATTTATTTATGAATATTCATTATTTAGGTATAGGTGCTGGCATTGGGGTTAGTGATCTGTAGTATTTTTTTCCTTCCAACAATCTGTGTCAGATTTTGAAAAACAGTTTTGTACTCTCTAAGAAAAATGAAAAATTGTAATCATTTTTTTTCTATGGTCTAAACTAGTTTAAATACCATTATAATGTTCTATTCTTTAATAGTTTGGTAGCTAGAACCCCCTTGTAAAACTATCCTGGCACTTTTTAAAGGGTATCACCTTGACATATTTCTATTTCTTCTATGGAAATCATTCTGCTTTTATTATATATGTTTTTTCCCTGTAGATACTTTCTGCAGATTATTGTTTTCTATCAAAATGTCCATTTAATTGTGGTCAATTGCCCCCCCACACACAAACACACAGAAAAAAACAACTTCTAGGGTAAAAAAAAACACTTGTATGACTTTTTTATAGAAGCTCATTCCTATTAGTTTTCAGAACCACAGTGTTCAAATGGCTTTCCTGTCACCCAGTTCACCTGTTTCTACACTGAATGTCCCAACAAGAGTGACACTTTTTGCCTTTCACGTTGTGCTCTTCTCCAAGAACTGGTAACAGTTTCTGGTCCCTATTAAGACTGGGGTCTTTCTCCTCTGTTTTTCTCTGGTTCTTCTCATGTGGTCTCTGCATAAAGTGTTTGTTTGTTTGTTTGTCTGTTTGTTATAAGCTTTACAAATATTTTGGATCTCTTTCCAGATTGATCCAAAAGTGAAGTTTGTATTTTTTGATATTTTGGGATGGTTTCCAGAATGAGAAGGGTGGATGCAAAGTTAGACAACCATTTCCATAGCAAGCATCCACTTTTTTCATTCTTTCTAAGCATATTTGTAATGTTAAAATCATTTTGGGTTACTTTTAAACTTGAAAAAAAATCTGAATTTTGTTTTAGAAGAACTTTAAATATCTAGGAAAGAAACTAAAACCATGAGAGAGAAACTCCATTTTGAACAGAACAGGTCCAACAAAATGCCCTTTATTCTCCTCTAGCCCAGAATATCTTTATTTACATAGAATGGGTGCCATAGATTTAAGCTGAACATCAAGAGTGTAAGATAAGGAAGACGGACCATTCTTACTTTTTAATTATAAAGAAATTATAAGCTTGTTGACAGACTACAATCCTCAACTCTTAATAATATTATCCTTTTTAGGCTCTGCCTACACCATTCTCCCCACCCCCAAGAAAAGAAAATTGCTATCTTCCTCACACTGATCATTCTCCTAGACATACCAAAGCAATCACCTCTATTCACCATTCCCTAGGCAAAACTCTCAGTTAACAGACAATCTGAAGTCCAATCTCTGATCTTGGAATATGAACAGTGCTTACAGAGGTAAAATGAGGATGGCTCAGAAAATCTCAGGAAATAGGGAGGTATTGATGCATTTTGTAAGGTGACAGCAAGATATAAAAGTTTCTTGACCCATACAAGAGTTTAGAAGCAACTTGGTGGAACAAATGCATTAATCGGGTTTTCACAAAGGCCTATTGATCTCTGTCTGCCCCATGTGTTTCCTGCATAGCACGATGTGCTGATCAATGGACAAGACTTTCAGAATTCCTCCCACCCCCTATGGGACAGAGGATGACCCAATACTTCTCAAGAAATCAGAAGGTACAAAATGTGCTGGGACTCAACAGATATTTTGATAAGTTGTAAAAATGGGTTGTTAGATCTTTCACAAGCATTAGATTATCCCGTTTAAAAGGGACACTTCACTCATTACTCAATATTTATTATATCAACTGGGTCAGAACCTGGGAGGCAGAAATGAAATATAGAAATTGACATATTTGTTGTTGCTGCTGTCTTTTTAACCCAATAAAGTAAAAATTCCAAGCCACAAAATAAGGAAGTTGGAGGTAAACATACTGCATCATAAAAACTTTTTTCTGTTAAAAAATCACTGTAGTAATTATTCTAAAAGTCCTACTTTTCTAATATATTGATTTTCTGACTAATCTAAAAATTTTCAGAACCTCTAGCATACATGTGAAATTCTAATAGCAGTTATGAGTAGTTCGAGGAAACTACTTGTTTCTGTGTTGGGATTCAATCTGATTCTGAAACCATTATAATCAATTCTGAATTCTATAGTCTTTGTATCTTTACCAAAAACCTTTTACTGTAGTCCCTATATCTCTCAATGGCAATGATATATTCCCAATTTTTGAAGCTAAACACTATAGTCACAGACATCTTCTGTTGGCCCACTTTTTCTAATTAGTTGTCCAATCCTGATCATTCTTCTTTCACATCAATAGTCTACTCTTGGTCCCATAAACCATGTAATGCTTTATAGCACTCACTTTCCTAGACCCTTCCTCACAGGTTTCAGGCTTCTGGGCTGCTCTAGGTATTGTCTATTTCGCCTTCCTGTTTAGACCTGTTCAGTGCTTCTTATTTTCTAATGGTCAAAGCTTCAAAGCTAAGGCTTAACTTCCAAGTTCTCCATGATTTGCCTCTACTTCTATTTTCATCTTCTTTTACCACTTTCGCTATCTGCAACTGAATCCAGTTTCACAGACACTGGATTGGCTCTTACTAGGCTTCCCCATTAAGGGAATTTTTTCAAACTATAGCAAGAGTTGTTTTGTCATGAAGCTTTTATGCTTCTTATATGCCTACCTATGTATAGGATGATTATAGGAGGGACCATGGGAAAGGAAGGGCACAAAAATTTCCATTTTAAATATTTCCTTTGTTGTCAGTTCTAAGACAGGACAAATATGTGTTTATAGGTGTACTTAGAAATCTGCACACATGTATAAAAATTGAATACAACAATTTTAAAATTAAAAAAAGACATCCAGTTTTTCATATGTTTTCCCCCCAAAGTATTTCCATTTATAAATAAGAAAACAAGGCCCAAAGAGGTTAAACAATGTTAAGTCACACAACAAGACAGGTTAGGGGTTATACCCCGCTATCTGGTGCTTACTTTTGTTAAATTTTATGCCCCATCTTGTTAGCTTATCACTGGGAGGTTGCTCTCCTGTTCACCTGAGGCAACTGAGCTTATGTGCATGTTATCCACTAAACAACAGAATAATCACAAAAGATCATAAACTAATACAAGGAGAGTTAAATGACTTGCCAAACAGTAATTGATGAGATTTAAGTTCCTCGGTTTTCAGCCCAGGACTCCCTTTCCCCAGGTGATGCTACCTTCAAGTTTTGTAAATTTGGTGAAAATCAATCACAGCACCTGTAATGTTCTGTCCAGTTAGAAATAAACGATGTCAGTCTGAAATCTATGAGCCCCCCAGCTGTGTTACAACCTTCAGCTGCCTTTCAAAGAGAAATGTACCATAGTCCATAGAATTCCATCAAAAGATACATTTATCTTGATTGGGCATAACACTGCTTACCATCAAGACAATCAGGAATTCTGAAAGTCTGGTCCATTAATCAGCACGTTGGTGCTACGAAGGAAACACATGGGGTAGCCAGAGATTGATAGGCCTTTGTGAAAACCTGATTGTTTTTGGCTGAAATTATCAAGACAATTCTGTTTACTCCCCTACTCTTTTGCCTAGGTAGACACCCAAGGAAAGAGTTTGGATGAAGCTTCTGTAAATGGATCACCATGGATAATGTATATCACGCAACAAAAGTTAATGCTTCAAACTAGGAGCCTTTATCACTAAATGTAGCTCTTCAATTCTGGTGGGAAAAGTGGGTTTCAAAAAATAAAAAATGTAAAGATTGAGTGAATGGAGTGTGGTGCTGATTCAATTACCAATGCAAAAGCAATGAACACCATATTAAACATTTAAGGTCTGAGTCACTCCAAGCAAGATCAAATATCAATACTTTCTGAAAATGTGCAAAGCTCCTTAATTATTAAGAATTTGGCCTTAAGTGAAAAAGGAGGCGTTCAGTAAGATTGAAAAATTATGTAATCACCCAATTAATATAGTCATTATAGCTTATATTTCCATATAATTATATAATCACATAATTATACCTTAACGTTACATTATTACATAATGTAATGTAATATAAGGTATTACGCTATTGTAATTGTATGTAGTTATATTGTAATTATATGTAATAAGGTCTACCTTATTATATTATTATGTATATTACATTATACCTTATATTTCAATATAAATTATATAATGACACAATTAATACAGTCATTATACCTTATATTTCTAGTCAGTAACTTTGGAGAAGGGAGGGGATAAAACATACAATTTAGGAGTCTGGATCACTTGGCTCCCTGTATCAGACACAATGAAAAGAACAATCTGGCCTTTGTCAATAACTATAATGGACTGTGATTTTAAATCCCCTGTGGGAAATAACTCTTGTTTATCTGTAGTTTGAAGACTCCCTCTGAAGACTTTATACTTCATGTGATTCAAGCAAGTGAAAACTGCACCCTGAAAGTATGCTACCTGCACCTTCTTTCTAAAGAACAGTTTTCAGTGAAAGAAATCCATACAAATATTTGCCCCTTACCTTTTTTTGGCCCTAGGAAGCATTGACTATGTAAGCAAATTATCAGCTAATCATAGACTTCCCTCAGCACAAATGGAAATATAGGAAAAGTCATTTGAAGAAGTGTTACTACTAGTCTAAAATTTGTGAGGTTCCATGTGTATTTACCTGATGTGTTAGATGATTTTAGAGTCCAATTGGGGACACAGTGGCTTAGTGATTTAGCATGACTTTGAAGAGGTACCCCCTGGCTAATTAATGCTGAAGAAAATGAAAGATGCTGGGGCTATCTGTGACAGAGAGCAGCATGATATAATAGGGTTTGAAGAGAGTGGATCTAAACAATCATATTAGGGAACCCATAGGGCAACGGGGAAAATGTCATGTCTTTATGTACAAGTTGTTAGTTATTCCTTTAACTATAAATGAAATTGGCCTGAAACATAATTTAGACAGACAGAAATCCAGAATCCCTGGTAAGCTGTCTGATTCCTCCAGCTAGGACCTTTGCATGGGGAAGGGAGAGGTTGTTCTGTAATAGTGAGAAGTCATCTCACCGCAGGAGCTGCCAAACTAAGTCCAATGGCAGGCAGCTCTGAAACAGGCCTGGGGAAAAAGAGAGAAACCAGAAATTTCTGCTCAGATTTTATTATGAAAACACCGTTTCAAGTGAGAAATTCCCACATTTAATTCACAAAATAACTAGAATAGGATATGGTAACTCAATAACAGAGTATATTCCACCAAAACACATGAATTCTAATCATTCATTCATTCAACCAACATTTACTGAGTGCCTTCTATGTATTCAGCAGTTGGTTAGCAATGAATAAAATAAAAATCCTTACCCTCATGGAGCTTACATTCTATCATCTTACTCATTCTAGATAAGTGAGAGTCACTGCATTTGGACTTGATTCAAGAAATGTTCGTTATTTTCAGCACGTTATTTGCTAACAATAATTGACACCTGATTGCTGAAGATTACAATATCCCCAATTCTGAGAATTCTCATTCAGAAACAGCAAGTGATCACTAATCCTTCTACTGCATTCTGAGCTCATTCATATTTTACAAACTTAGCTAACAAAAACATTTTCTTCTCAGACCCAGATATCTTTTATTTATAAAAACTTGAACCAGAGAATACTCAGTAAAAATAGAACAGATGTAACAATAAAATCTCTCAAGTCTGCCCAGAGAACTCTATCTTTTGGGCTAATAGATGATACCCTTCTTCCTACCTTATCACAATAAAAAGTCTCAGCTTTAGGTTGCTAAAGCTTCCCAAAGGAAGACAGAAATAGCAGAGATAGAGAAATGGAACAATAGAAAGGCAGAAACAGGAAAAGAGAAAGACAAAGCGATAAAGAGACCCAGAAAGACAGAGGCAGAGCAAACCAAGGTCATTCTATTTATAGGTATGGGGTAACTGGTTCTAGTTGCAGACTAATGAGCTTCAAAAGGGATATACCAGGGCTCTTCATATGCAAATCACAAAGCAACCTACCCAAACAGTCTTAAGCAAAATAGGAATTTACCCATTCAGGTCATAAAAAGTGCATGAATATGGTTGGCTTCAGTTACAACTGTTTTCAAACCCTAAATGATGTAATCCAAATTCAGTTTCTCTCACCCACTCCATTCAGCCTTCCAGGCTATTAGCTTCATTCTCAGAGAGGCTCCACCACTGTAGTCTCAAGCCACTATAGCAGCTGGAGAGCTCACATCCTCTTTTGTTGAAATCCCACTAAACAACAAGAATCTCTTAGCCAGTATTCCCAGGAAACAAACCCCATAGTATCTTTTTAATCCTGGTTAGGTCTGAACCCCCTCAGGGAGCACAAGTTGCTGACCAGCTTAAATCTAGTCTGATGCTCCTACTCGTGCCTAAGCCCCTCCCAAATCTCCTGGGTTGAACATGTGGACAGGAGTGACAGTCCACAGGAAAAATCAGAGAACAGTGATCAAAAGGAGAAATGGATGCCGAGAGGCAAAAAAAAAAAATCATGTCCACCAGAGACAGTGTTTATCTGAATGTAGACTCATTGAAAGATAAGACAACACCGAGATACGATGAAGACGGGGATGATTGGGTAGAAGAGAGAACAAATTAAGACCACGGTTTTAGGAATCAGATCTGTTGCTTGCATAAACTATGCCTTGTGTGAATAATAAAAAGGTAACTGCTCTGGGTGGCAGACATTCTGCATGGATAAATTACACACACACACACACACACACACACACACACACACACCCCTTTCTGTGGGCAGGCACAGCTGGCCAGGACCATGGCCAGGGAAGGGAGTGATGGTCAGATTCAGCATCGCTTTGGCAAGATACCTGGTGCAGCGCACAAATCTGCAATCAGAATGGGTGGCCCTGCCAGGAATCCATCTCTAGAGGAAACTAAATTGCCACTGAATGGGAAGGAAACTTGATTTTTCATACCTTGAGAAAAGGAAGTTGTTGAAGACTGAAAAGCATTGCACTGAGACCTAATAATTGGGCATCTTGCAGTCTGCTGGGCCATTTTATGAAGATATGCACCACATTTTGTCAAATCCAAGACCCCACTGATCCTAAAATTGTCTTGTGAGTCACTAAGAAAGAAAGAAAAAGCTCCTAATTAGACTGTGGCATGGTACTGATTATAAGGGGCAACCCAATATCAGAGATGTTAAAGTAGGAAAAAAACATGCATTTTAGCATTGACTAAATATGGTTTCAAAAGAATGTAAAAAACTAACTCAATGAAAATAAAGTTTCTGGTCTTTCACAAATTTCTTTTTAAAAATATTTTACTGTTGTTCTATTACAGTTGTCCCAATTTTTCCCCCTTTGCCTTTCCTCCACCCAGTCCAACCCCCACGCCAACAGTCAGTCCCCACACTGTTGTCCATGTTCATGGGTCATTCCTACATGTTCTTTGACAAGTCCCTTCCCCTTCTTTCCATCATTATGCCCCTCCCCTCTCCCCCTTGGTCACTGTCAGACTGTTCCATGTTTACATGCCTCTGGTTCTATAATTAATCAGGACTATCTAATCAGGGGCCAATGAAATGCCTAAGACTGAATGCAAACCTATGCTTCTTGGTTAAATATGAGTTCTTCTGAGAATAGTTAAATGTGAATTCTTGGCATTTGTCAGACCAATTATCACCAGAACAATTTTTCTGTGGTCCTCAAAACTTTATGTAAATAGTCAGAAAACAATTTTTTTCTAACTACATGACCATTTAAACCCTAGGAAAACCAGATGATTAAAACTGAAGTCCAACATTGGCCAAGAGGAGGAATTAGAAATATTCTGTAATAAGAATGACAACAAAAAATAATATCCACAGTAATAATAATGGCTGATATTTATTCCAGGGTTATTCTATGCCTGATCCTATTCGGTAGGCTTCTACATGTATTTCTTCTTTTAATATGTTCAGGCTAAGGGTAAAAATTATATCCCCAAATGGAAGCCACAGGAAGGCTCACTAAGTTGTACACAACAATGACTTTCTTTCAGATCTTGGAACTCTGCCCACTCACTTCCTGCCTTGGGTTCACTATGCATGATGTTCCCTTTAGCTAGAATGTTCTCCCCCAACTCTGCCTGCATGCTTCTCATTTTTCAAATCACAGCCCTTCTCAGAGCACCATTTCCACACCATCTAAAGTAGGTCTCTATTTTTTACTTTCTCATAGAAAGCTGTTCTTTTTCTTCACAGCATGTATCCCAACGCAAAATTATACATTTATTTGTACATTTACCTAAAACAAGCACTAGCACTTAACCTACACTTACTGTGTGCAAACAATCTTCCAAATGCTTTGAGTCTGATATCTCATTTTAGTCTCACAACAACCTGTGATACTATGATTTATAATAAGAAATATATATATTTGGCCTTCATCCCCATTCCAGGTGTAGAACTCCTAAAACCCTTGGAATTTCCTAAGTGATAAGAGCAATAAAAGGTACCTTGATCATCATAGCAAACTCCTTTCAAATACAATTGAGTTTATATTAATGAAGTGACTTTGGGGACAGCAGCTAAGGATGGGAACTGGTTACCAAGTGAACCAACCATGTGATTAGAAGGTGCAAATTTTCAGTCCCACCCCAACTTCGGGAAGGGGAGAATAGCTGGAGATTGAGTTTAATCATCAGTGGCCAATGCTTTAAGCAAAAACGCCCATCTATTAACGCCTCCATAAAACCCCACACCAACAATGCTTGAAGAGCTGCTAGGCTTGTGAACACACAGAGATGAGGGGCAAGGGGCGTGCTCAGAGAGCACGGAAGCTCCACATCCCTTTCCCCTACCCATGTCCTAGGCATCTCTTCTATCTGGCTCTTCCTGAGTTATATCCTTTTAAAATAAACCTAAAACATATATCTGTAAGCCTAGATTAGTGGAACCCAAGCGGGGAGGTCACTGGAACCTCCAATCTAGAGCTGGTCAGAGAAACAAGTGACAACCTGGCTTTGGGACTGGCATCTGAAATGTGGGGAGGGAGAAGTCTTGTGGGACTGAATCCTTCACCAGTGGGATCTGATGGTATCTCCAAGTAGATAGTCTCAGAACTGAGTTGAATTATAGGACACCTAGATGGTGTCAGAGAATTGCTTGGTGTGGAGAATAAAACCACACATCAGCATTGGAGTTGGAACCATTACAACCCTGTAAGCTATGTTTCACATTTTATATGTAAGAAAGCAGATGCATGAGGTTTTGAAATTTGATGAAGACTGCTCAGCTAACTAGTAGAGGTATTAAGATTTGAATCCAGGCATCCCAACTTCAAAAATATTAATGACTCATCTAATGGCTACCCCACTAGACTAGGTTACATGAGAAGAGAGAATACATCTTATTTCTTCATTTCTATATTCTAGGCCTCTAACACAGTACCCGGTACATGCATATAAAAGGCTTGCTGAAAACATTTGTTGAATAAGTGAATATATACATGAATTAATAATAAAGGGAAATGTAGCGGGCACCAAAAGTTTTTGAGACTTCAAAGGAAAAATGTGAAATTGATGAATGTATCCATTATTTTTTCTTATTAAATTAAATTAAAACTGTTCATTATTCACTTTTAATGGTGGAACACTTTGATTTAACTCATAGAACACAAATTTTCTTTGCTAGTGTAGATATATTGAACTATAAAATTAGAGGTCACGAGAGTCTATGAATTTGGTGCTCCTGCCTATAAAAGACCAGCCATGGCCAACCCATGCAGTACTCCATAGAGATCCTTGCTGGACCTGCTGCACAGGAAAAAGGTTGCAATATGGTCTGTTGTGGACCGTTCAGCCCGGTTTCAGGAGTTGTAACCCTCACCCCATGGTGGGCTGTGTAAGAGCCCAAGGGACCCACTTCATCTGGGTCTGTTCTGTCACAAGGACGTGACCTACTAAGGAGACAAAGCTTATCTCCCTGGCAGGAGCGCTGCTTCTGCCTCACCCATCTCTGGCCCCATTGCTTGGTTGGCAGTCAATGATGGGTAAGACTCCTCAGGGGAGGGGCAACCTAAGCCAGACTCGACCACTTGGGAGGCCTCATGGAAGGACTGACTTGGGGGGGCTGCAGCAAAGAGGATGTGATGGACCCTCCCCCCCAGCTATTCTGACATAGCCTGAGTCCTCATTTCCATCTGGGAGATGTCTCCTGCTTCCTAATCAGCTTAAAGCCTGAAACTGTGGGGGCAAGTGGTGCAGCCCTGTACCACCCGCCAGGACAGCTCCCTGGGTGATTGGGCATAAGAAAGAATTCCTAAAGTCCTGTGAAACCTGCTTTGCTAAGAGTGCTCTCATTTAAATGATAAGGGTCCCAGGAGGAAATGAATATGTCTCCCAAAGTTTGGCAACCCCCTTTCCTGACAAACACTGGCTCAGATTAAGCCCTCAGATTTCTTTGACATGTTAAACCTGTATTCCGATGTATTTGAGCCCAATAAAAGCCTAGTGAGGATGGGGCTCTGGGTCATTCTCCTCTGAGAGTTTGACCCCTTTCCTCCCCAAGCAGATCATGTCTTGGTAGTTTTTATTTTCATCTGTGACGGAGGGATGGGGCTCTGCGAGCAGAGCCCCCCGACATCTGGCGCCCAGGACAGGGGCCCCCGAAATGGTCTTCAAATATTTGTCCCCCAGAACAATCAGGACCATAAAAGGCCCCATGAATCCCTACTAGAATTCTCCATGGGCACCTTGAGATGCTTTTATACCAATAAGATGGCAATTGGGGGAAAAGTAGTAAATCTACCAGTTCTTTAGACTGTGACAACAGGTTCCAAACAGCACAAAAACTTGGATTAAGCAACCCATTTCCCCACACCCCATTCTCTGTAGCAGTAACAGCTCTAACCTAAACCTGGAGACGGAGACTGACATTTACCACCCTTCCATCTTACCCATCCAAGGATTCCTTAGAGGCCATCAGCAAAGGCGATTCGCAGACCGAAGGCAGAGGCCAGTGACCAGAAAAATTTTTTCTTTAAACATGACATTTATATTTTAGGCTTACAGGCCACACTGTCTCTGTTACCAGTCAATTCTGTTATAGTAGCATAAAAGCAGAAACAGATAATATGGACACAAGTGGGTATGGCTGTGTTCCGATAAAACTTTATGTATAAAAGGAGCCTCTCTGGTCAGTTGCTGATCCCTAGGTGTGGATCTTATTTAACAATTGCCCTAATCTATAAACAACAAGTGTTGATGAGTTTGTGGAGAAAAAGGAACCCTCATATACTGTTGTTGGGAATGCAGATTGGTGCAGCCACTATGGAAAACAATAGAAAGGGTCCCAAAATTTTTAAAAATGAAACTGCCTTGAAACTCAGTGATTCCAATTTGGGGTATAAATCTGATGAAATCCAAAACACTAATTTGAAAGAATATATGCACCCCTATGTTCATTTCAGCATTCTTTACAATAGCCAAGTTACGGAAGTGACCCAAGTGTCCATCAACAGACAAGTGGATGAAAAAAGTGGTGGTACATTACACAATGGAATGTTACTCGGCCATAAGAAAGAATGAAATCTTAACATTTGTAATAGCACAGATAGAACTAGAGGTTATTATACTCAGTGAAATAAGTCAGCCAGGAAAGACAAATAGCATATGATTTCACTTAATATGTGGAATCTAAGAAACAAAATCAGTGAACAAACACAATTGAAAAAGGCTCATAGACACAGAGAACAGACTGATGGTTGCCTGAGGGGATGGTGATTAGGGGGCTTGCTAAAGGGATTAGAAGTACAAATTGGTAGTAACAAAATAGTCTTGGGGATGTCAAGTACAGCATAGGGAATATAGTCAATAATAATGTAATAATTATGTACAGTGCCAGGTGAGTACTGGAAATATCAGGGCAAAACTTTGTAAAGTATATGATTATCTAACCATTATGCTATCCACCTGAAACTAATATCAAATGTAAACTGTAATTGAAAAAGAAAATTTTAATACATACATACATACATACATACATACATAAATCACCCTGATTAAATTTCCATCCCATTTGGTTAAATTTCTATCACCTTGCTTAAATTTGCAACCTGTCCCATTCCATCTTCTTTGGAAAAATCTCAGAAAAAGCACTGGTAAAAGAGGCTGAGATAATGAAACAGCATTTGCATAAAAATGTAATCATTTCTATGGCTTACTCTTTGCCTGTCAAATGAAATAATGTATGTGTTGTTTTCTGAAAACACTAATTCAGAATTTTCTCCATTACTTTAAATAAAATATAGAACGATCATTGTTGAATTTCCTTCCTTGCTAAGTACATTAATGCAGAAAGAAATGAAGGGAATTACTATCAATTTTGTTGAATTAAACCCTGAATGTACAAATGATAAATTAATATTCTAAGTCTTATGATTTACTATTCTATAGAAATTTAATTCTATAGAAAATGAAACTGAGAGGTTATTTCAATTATGCACAATTTCCATAAGATTTTACTCTCTTTAAAAGCTTTAAGAAGCTGAGGGAAATAATCCAAGGCTATAATTTTGCTTATCCACAGAAACAGTAACCTCGTGGTCTCTTTTCAGTTACTATAGAGATGGTGTTAGCTGCTTAGAGACGTTTTAGATTGACATAGTGATGACCTGTCTTATTTTCAAATACTTTTTTGGCATTTTGAAAGGATTATCATCCTATCTTTTTTTAAAGTATTCCTGTAGCAGTCTTTTGAAACAGATCCAATACAAGACACCCAATTGAAGTCTCTACAGAATCTACCTACAGGTCTTACAGTAAATGTCACCACTAGGAACACCTGGGTCCCTAAAATCCAGGGGCACACCGTCTCTCCAAGAATCCCAGGTACATGGAGCCGGAGAAAAGGAAGCCAATTAACACCCAGTGAGCAGCTTCTAGCAGGCACTGTTCCCAGAGCTTTATAAATGTACCCTCACATTGCATCGTTAAGGCCAAAGAGAATAAAATGACAATTTCAGGTCACGTAGGAAATGCCATATCATCATACTTCTTAGCATCTGTTTTGCAACAACTTTTTCTTTTATGTCCAATAAAGTTGATGGCTAGATGTTTAAATGGCTTGATAAATAATTGTGAATCTTGACTATCTAACATATAAACAGGCCTTCTTCAATTTACATCTCATTTATAGGTGCATTACTTGGGTCTTTGAGTATCTTGGCCAATTAAAAATAAGGCAATGCATGTTCACTGGATTCCCAGGGTATCCCCCAAATACCACAGGTACTCTCTAAAGACAAATGTAGCTGAAAATCTGTACTCATAGTGTTAGGAAGAGGTAATTGGGTGTCATTAAGGATCTGTTCTGTTCCCAGCCCTGTGTTAGATTTTTCCATTTCTCTCTACCTTCCTGTCCAAAAATAAGCACATTAACTTTTGCAAGGATATAGGATTTATAATGGCTATAATGTATTTAGTACTGGCTATGTACATGCCAGGCATAGTGTGAACTACTTCCTACAATGCTGTGAAGTGGAAATCATTAACCCTATTTCCCAGATGAAAAATCAGAAACTCAGAAAGACATTGTGATTTACCAAGGTCACACGGCTAGACAGTGCTGAGACAGAATCCATACCAGCTCTGTGTAAGCCTGTGCTCTTGACCATGGTGTCATGCTTCTCAATTTTTTTAAATTTTTATTGTGGTAGGAGTGCTCTTAACAAAATTTTTAAAGAGCACAATACACTATTGTTAATTATAGGCTCAATGTTGAACAGCAGGTCTCTAGAAAGTATTCATCTTGCTTAACTGAGACTTTATGTCCCCTGAACACAATTCCCAATTCCCCACCCCACCCCCAGTAACTACCACTCTCTTCTCAAATTCTCCTCTGTTGTCTAACGATAGCTTCCAACTTGATTCTAGAACATTCTTTCCAATTCATCTAACCCTTGCGGCAGTACTCCTAGGATATCCTCATTCTTGCAACATCTTCCTTAAAGAAGGCTTCTTCTCCTGCCCCATCTGGTTTCAGGGTCCTTTCCTCCTACTCCTCAAGGTTAAAAGGAAGCCAAAGTGCTGGAGTTAGAATCCCAGGTCTACCAGTTACCAGCTGAGTGGCTTTAGGCAATTTACTTAAACTCTCTGAGCTTCAGTTTCTTTAACTGCAAAGTTAGGATCATGTCAGGTAGAGCACTCCAGAAGTAAACTCTGAAATAATAATCTAGGTGAAAATTTAGATTTATTAGGAAGCATTCTTAAGAATACTATTAGCAGAGAGGTGAAGTGAAGCAGGGATGAAAAGGGAATGTGTGGCATCAAGCAGGATCCACAGAGGGAAACCTTGGATCAGACCCATAGGGGAGCCCTGGAGATTGTGCCAGTCTTACCTCGAAATCATCTTACTTGGCATCAAGGGAGCTAGAATATCTAGACACCCCTCAGTCATTGGTTCAGTGCTGAGCAAAGCAGACACAAACTTCCAAATACTCTGACTCTACATAAACATGGGCAAAGCAGGCTCCATAGCCTCAGGGCAGTTCTATGTCAGAGAAGCAAATACCAATTACTGGGACTGACAGTGCACCAGGGGCTGGTCTACATGAAAAAGCTCAAGGGAACAGGGCCAATCTGCGCAGGCCCTCAATTTCATTTGCCACAAGAGTAATAATAGTTCTTTCTCATGGTGTTATTATGAGCTTATAAGAGTGCCTGGCCTATAATAGAAACTATTAACTGTATGTTACATCAAACAAATTAAAAAAAAAAAAAACCTACAATGGTTTTGATGCTGGGAGTCCTCAAAATAGCAAGAAGAGTTGAAGGAAACCCTAGATTCGAAATCTAGTCTTTTCTTCTTTGGGGGCCAAGTTTTCAAAGTTCTCAGCAGACTAGGAAGGACTCAGCACTTCCAGTACTAAATACAAGGAACAAAGGATTCTGGGCACAGTATCATGAAGGCCTAGAGAACCCATTTGCTCACTTATTGGCTCTGCTAGAACATAATTTATTGAGTTAAGCTAAGGAAGTAAACACAAAAGTTCTGAGCTTTCAAAACAATATGAAGATCTCTCCCAAGGCTGAGGAAAAGACCCTGAGTGGCCGCATAGAAGCTGAAAGAAGAGTCTTCCCATAATGGACCACATCAATGGAGTCCAAGGCAGCAGAAGTTGCCCAGGGAGCCTGACCTCCACCTGTTCCCCCAGCACAGTCTTTCCCTGCCCTCTTACTTTGTCCTAAAGACCAGTTCTAATGCTACACTTGCAGCAACTCATCCCTATTCCCTCCAATCCCAGTTATGAGATACCATCTTTCCCTCCTTGAAGTGGTCTTGGTATTTGGGGAAAAAAATTATTAAATGTGTCCCATTTCCCTGTGGTTATAGTAGTAGAACTTGTCTCCACCGACCTGCAATTATCATTCCTTGTAGACAGTTCTTCTTAAAGATAAGGGCTATGTCTTATTCATCCTTCTACTCCAGAAGTTTTCAACCATTGTGCCACAAAAATTTTTAAAATACACAATATCTGACTATTTAGTCCGGCACCGACCTCTTTTCCTTTACATGGCCAAATAAAAAAATAACAACAGTCAACACAACAGTCATCCAGTGTGAATGAATCAACATTACACCTATTTTTGCCCCGTCTGGATGACTAGGTTGGAGCATCATCCTATGCACCAAAAGGTTGTGGTTTCAATTCCTGGTCAGGGCATATACCCACATTGCAGGTTCATTCCCTAGTCAGGGAGCATACAGGATGCAAGTGTATGGATTGATGTTTTTCATATTGATATTTATCTCTCTTCCTCTGTCTCTACCTGTCTTTGAAAAAAAAATCAAATAAAACATATGCTCAGATGAGGATTAAAAAAATTATACCTCTAAAACCCTGAAACACCAATCCACAAGAACCTATGCACCCCAATGTTCATAGCAGCACAATTTATAATAGCCAAGAGCTGGAAGCCACCTATGTGCCTATTAGTAAATGAATGGATAAAAAAAACTATGGTACATTTACATAATGGAATACTATGCAGCAGAAAGAAGGAAGGGGCTCCTACCCTTTGCAACAGCATGGATGGAACTGGAGACTATAATACTAAGTGAAATAAGCCAGATGGTGAAAGATAAATACCCTATGATCTCACCTTTAAGTGGAAACTAATCAACAAAACAAACTAACAAGCAAAATGTATCCAGAGACACTGAAATTAAGAACAATGTGACAGTGACCAGAGTGGAGGTGGGAGGGAATAATGCAGGGAAAAGGGGGGAAGGTTTTCAGGAACAACTATAAAGGGGACATGGACAAAACCAAGGTGGGGGTGGAATCAGGGGAGGGGGGATGGCTGGAGGGGGAGGGGTGGGGGGAATGCAGACAACTGTACTTGAACAACAATAAAATTTTAAAAATTATACCTTTATTTTTGTCAGATCAGCAAAAAATATAACATTTTGGTGTGACACAGAATTTTAGTAATTAGTTTAGTTTATGTGTGTCATGAAATGAAAAAGGTTGAAAATCACTGTTCTATTCCATCACATATCTAGCATTATAGGGGAACCAAATGATTTTGTCTCCTAGAAAAGCTTCTAGTTGAAGAAATTTGCTGAAAGTAAGGTCTTATTTTGAAAGTAACATATTTACCCTTTGATCTATGTATGTTGTCCTGGCCTCAATCTTACTAAAAACCCAAGAACAGCTGTCCCAAAAGGGTGGACCACTAGCTCTGTGGAGCAATTTGAACAAGGAGACCTCTCTCTCCATCTTTTCAGGATACCAACCAAACTGCCAAAAATTCCCAGAGAAGTAGGTTAAGGCATTAAAAGAGATCACAGCTATAATTCCATGTTTCCTAGTTCCCTAAGATGAAGCCACACCCAACTGGTGATCCCCAAGATAATCTTAGGAAGCCTATAGGTAACTATTTCTTTTCATTTGAGTAAAGTCTTACTTATTTTAGCGTATATTAGAATAGTCATGTGTATGTGTGTATAAGTCACATTTATCTAAAGTTAAAATACATAACTTTCAAATTCATAATTTCAGAAATATTAAGACAAATTTATATAAGAAAAGGTTAATTAAAATGTATTAAATAACTTGTAAAGGGGGCATGTGGATGATTAAAGACTGAGAAACACTGATTTAGTAACCCTTACAACAGCATCACAAACAGAAAACGTAGGTTCCAATTCTATGGCAAACACAGAAAGCCATGTTCCTGAGCAAGTCACTCACATAACTTGCCTGAGTTTCAGTTTTCTCTTCATTAAAATAAAGCTTTGATATTCTGTGCTTCCAGATCCCTGAGAAATGCAAATCCTATCTATTGGTGGTACTTGCCCCTTATCATCAATTTCATCTTAGTGAAAAGGAGTTTATCAGTTTTATTCTAGTTGAGTTGTGGGGAATTCCAACAAAAGCCAGATTATTTTGAAGGTGGAAAGCGAAAAGGTGAAAAAAATTAGGGCCAAACTGGGAAGTGGAGGAAGACAGAGAAAATAAAATAAGACCAAAGTCCCAGGTAGAAATAAAAGTGGGGAGCCGATGTAAAAGATGGGAGTGAGGTGAGTCCAGGGGACTTTCATCCAGTTTACAGTTTGACTAAAAGCACCAGAACTGTAAGACACTCTATTTTTCTTGATAGCAAACATGATCCTCTAAGCAAAGAAGACAAATCTGAATGATTTTTAAAATTTCAGATAAACATCTAAAGTCTTTGCACAGGCAAGCCAAATAGACGTTTTCCTGGAAATATAAATTTGTATTTCTTTTTTAAAGTATATTTTTATTGTATTGGAGATACATTGGTTAATTACACAGGCTTCAAGTATGCAATTCTATAATACATTATCTGCATGCTGTATTGTATGTGGACCACCCATAGTCCAGTCTCATTCCACCACCATTTATCTTCACTTTACCCTCTTCTACCTGCCTGCACCATCCCTTCCCCCCTTCCCTCTGATTATCACCACACTGATGTCTGGTCTACAAGGGTTTTGGTTTGGTTTTGTTTTGTTTTGCTTTGTTTTGTTTAAGCCCTTCACCTTTTTCACCCAGTCCCCTAACCCCACCCATTCCAACAGCTCTCAGTCTCTTCTCTATCTATGAGTCATTTTCTATTTTGTTTGTTTGTTCATTAGATTCCACATATAAGTGAAATCATATGGTATTTATCTTTCTTTGACTGGCTAATTTCATTTAGCATAATACCCTCTAGGTCCATCCATGCTGTTGTGAAAGGCAAGATTTCCTTCTTTTTTATGGCTTTGTAAATGTACCACAGCTTTTTTTATACACTTATCTACTGATGGGCACTTGGGTTGCTTCCAAATCTTGACTATTGTAAATAGCATTGCAATGAACATAGGGGATTCAAAAGCAGAACTCCAAACCATAAAAATTCCTGGAATAAATATAGGCAGTAAAATTTTGGACATTTCTCATAGCAATATTTTTTCTAATATATCTCCTGATGCAAGGGAAACAAAAGAAAAACAAGTGGTACTACATCAAACTAAAAAGTTTTTGCACAGCAAAGGAAACTATCAACAAAATTAAAGACAACCCACTGAATGGGGGAATATATTTGCCAAAGATACATCTGATAAGGGGTTAATATCCAAAATTGATAAAGAACATATAAAACTCAACACCAAAAGAACAAACAACACAATATGAGCAAAGGACCTGAATAGACACATCTCCAAGGAGAACATACAGATGGCCAACAGACATATGAAAAGATGCTCAATGTCACTAATCATCGGAAAAATGTAAATTAAAATCACGATGAGCTATCACCTCACACCTGTCAGAATGGCTACCATCAATAAATCAATAAACAAATAGTTCTGGAGAGCAAGTGGAGAAAAGGGAACTTTTATGCACTGTTGGTGGGAATGCAGACTGGTGCAGACACTGTGGAAAACAGTATGGACTTTCCTCAAAAAATTAAAAATGCAATTGCCTTATGACCCAGCAATTCCACTGCTGAAAATATATCTCGAGAAATCTAAAACACTGATTCAAAAGAATAAATTTGTATTTCTGAAATTATATTACGGTCAATCTACATTAACAGTTTGTGTAAACCAGTATGTACTTCTGTATATTTCAGGCTTAGAATCTTACTGATCTGAGTTTAAATTTCAATGAGAAGGTCTTGATGGTGTCTGCGACACTGAGTCTCAGCATGCTGTGACTGGCACACCCAGACTGGCTCCTGCCAGCTCTAAGGCAGACCTGTGCTGAAGTCCCAGTGCTGTGGACTAAAAAATCAAACTCTCCTATCCAGAGGCCACCACCCCCATCTGCCCTCCACTCCACCCCCACTCCCATCCCCCGCATCAGACCATAACCCAACCTGCACTCCCATCGCACCATCCATGACCCTACCAGTACCTAACCTCCCACTCCCACCTGCCCTCCCTTGCTACCTCCACTGGACCTCAAGCCTCCACTAGAATATCCCCTGCACTGAGTCACATAGCCAAGGCTATGGTCACCCCATTTTACGGAATGAATGGACTCAGGATGGAATGAAACTCAAGGGCTCCATCTCACCAACATCACTCAGATCATCTGGCTAAGGGACCAGAAAAGTGCTTGAAAAATGAGAAGAAATCATGACTCCTCCAATGTAAAATCAGGTTCCGTTGGAAGAGAAAACAAACAAACACCATATTAATTGACAGCCACAGTCCAGTTTTTTCCAGAAAAGGATTAAATCCTAGTAAAATATCAGTGACCGGTCCCCATCAACTGGCCATGGCTTCAAAGAAGCAGTATAATGTTCTGAAAGACTGGCTGAAATTTCAGCTATCAAGCCTGTATATTAAAGACACCCTTTCTGTTCACTTCTGATGTACAGGTTTCTCAAGAAAATGCCATCTACTACAAATCACAGAAGAGCGGATCTCCATGATTTCCCCAAAGTGACAGGGCAGGTGTTAATCTTTAAGCAAATATCATGCTGAAGCTGAAAAATTCCTATTACTTCTTGGATTTACACAGTGTTCCCCTAAGCTATGGGGACCAAGGAAAGGAAATTTAGGTTAGCAAACAACAGTGAGAAGTGTTTCTCAAGGGGCCCACCACCACTCTCACTGCTGGCAGCTCTATTTCAGAGAAATGTGATTAGCCATGCATTGAACTAATTGTGGCAATTAAGGACAGAGGGAACTACTGCATGTGGAAGACAGCAATGCATTGTCTTAAGCACCTGTATTAAACACCTTCGTGTCACTGTTATGATGCAAAGACTTGGTCTATGCCCTTAGCTTGCTTACTGTCTAATATATAAGACAAACAGTGTTTGTACCGATTAAATGCATGTGGGAGGGACATATTAACAAACACATGAACACATAATACTTAAAAGCAGATGGTGATGGTTCAAGTGGATTTGAGGCTACTTTCCTGTGCATCCCTACGAAGACAGAAAAGATGTTTTTGAAATAAGGGAGAATAAGTTACAGGAGGAAAAAAACAAAAAGGACTCCTAGAAGTTGAGAAAAAGGAAGGAGGTGGTGACAGAGATGGCAAACAGAAAGCAATGAATATGAGCTTGCCCCTGTAAGCAGTTACTTGGTTCTCTTCTTACATAGTTTTATGTTCCAAATTCTGTTTGTCCTATTCCATATATTTTTGCTGAATCTTTTTGTTTTTAAAAATACTTATATTCCCTACACTATGTAAAAAGTAACAAATCATAGTAACTGAAATACAATCTGAATGAATCACCGGACAACCCTGTTTAACACTATTTGGCTTGAAGAACCTGTGCTGGAGCCTCTCACCATCCTTGAAGCTGTATATATCTTGAACTTCAGGATTCTGTACTGGTTCAGATGCCTTAGGTACTATTTCAAAAATGTCTCTTTATGTGCTACTTTTAATTTACCAATTAAATATACTCTGCAAAACCTTCTAATACAACAATCTCACTCTTGGATGTATAACCAAAGGAACTGAAATTAGTATCTTGAAGAGATATCTGTACACCCATGTTTGTTGCAGTATTTTTCACAAAAAGCCAAGACATGGAAATAACCTAAATGTCCTTTGATGCAAGAAAGGATCCTAAACATATGATATAGATAGATAGATAGATAGATAGATAGATAGATTTCATATGTGAGATAAACATATATATCATATATATGGTAAGCATGTATATCATATCTGAGATAACATATATCATGTGTGAAATGACATATATATCATGTGTGAAATAAACATATCATATGTGAGATAAACATATATATGTTTATGGAAGAATGGGATATATATAGGTGTGTGTGTGTGTGTGTGTATGTATAGATAATGGAATATTATTTTGCCATAAAAAGGAAGTCCTGCCATTTGTGACAATATAGACAGACTTTGAAGGCATTACGCCAAGTGACAGAAGCCAGACAAAGATAAATACTTCATAGTATCACTTATATAAAGAATCTTGAAATTTAAAAAAAGCATTTCACAGAAACAGAATACAATGGTGTTTGCTAAGGGCTGGGAGGAGGGGAAATGGGGTGATATAGATCAAAGGGTACAAATTTTCAGTTATAAAAAAAATGAGTTCTGAAGATCTAATGTACAGCATGGTGATTATAGTTAGTAACACAGTATTGAATACTTGACAGTTGCTGAGAGTTCTTAAGCATCTTACCACACCCACACACAAGGTGATGCATATGTTAATTATCATGACCTCAGTAACCATTCCAGAATGTATGTCAAGGCATCACAGTGTATACTTTAAACATATACAATTATATTTGTCAATTAATCCTCAAAAACATTTTAAAAATTAATACAGTTCCTTCAACATTACCATTCCCTTACAAATAGCATAGCTAATTAAAATGCAAGTTGCCAGACTTCCAGCCAAGATGGAGGCATAGGTAGATACACTGTGCCTACTCACACAACCAAAAGGAAGACAACAACAAATTTAAAAACAGAAAACAACCAGAATTGACAGAAAATTGAACCATATGGAAGTCCAACAACCAAAGAGTTAAAGAAGAAACATTCATCCAGACCAGTAGGAGGGGCAGAGACAGGCAGCCTGGGTGGAGAGAACTGGTGGCAAGGCGGTGGCTGGAGGACCAGGGCAGGCAAGGCAGCAGCTCACAGATCAGGTGAGGCAGTGGCTGGTAGAGCAGGCAGTCCCACATTTGTGTGCAGATAAACCAGGAGGAACAACTGGGGAGGGAGACAGACTACACAACCCAGGTTTCTAGCATGGAACAAGAAAGCCTCAAAAACCTCTGACTGGAAACACCTGTGGGAGCTGCAGCAGGAGAAACTCTCAGCCTCACAGGAGAGTTCATTAGAGAGACCCACAAGATCCTAGAATTTACAAAAACCCACCCATTTGGGAATCAACACCAGAAGATCACAATTTGCTTGTGGATAGCAGAGGAAATTACTGAAAGCCAGCTGAGAGCCCAGCAACTGGCATTGTTCCCTCTTGGACCCCTCCTTCACAAACAGCACTACAATGCAGTGACCTGGGTTGCCCTACCCTGGCAAATACCTAAGGCTCTGCCCCTTACTACGTAACAGGCAAACCCAGACAAAAAAAATGGCCCAAATGAAAGAACAGATCAAAGCCCCAGAAAAAATACAACTAAGCAATGAAGAGATAACCAACCTATCAGATGCACAGTTCAAAACACTGGCAATCGGGATGTTCATAGAATTGGTTGAGTATAGTTACAAAATAAAGGAAAGAGTGAAGGCTATAAAAAGTGAATTAAAGGAAAGTGCACAGGGAACTAACAGTGATGGGAAGGAAATGGGGACTCAAATCAACAGTTTAGAGCAGAAGGAAGAAATAAACATTTAACCAGAACAGAATGAAGAAACAGGAATTCAAAAAAAAAAGGCTCTGGTTGGTGTAGCTCAGTGGATTGAGCATGGGCTGTGAACCAAAGGGTCACCAGTTCGATTCTCAGTCAGGGCACATACCTGGGTTGCAGACCAGGTCCCCAGTGGGGGCCACATGAGAAGAAACAACACATTGCTGTTTCTCTCCCTCTCTTTCTCCCTCCCCTCCCTTCTCTCTAAAAATAAATAAAATATTTTTAAAAATGAATTTTAAAAAAATGAGTGGAGGCTTAGAACCTCTGGGACAACTTTAAACATTCCAACTATTCAGATTCCAACATCTGAACCATAGGTGTGTCAGAAGGAGAAGAGGAAGAGCAAGACATTGAAAATTTATTTGAAAAATAATGGAGAACTTCCCCAATCTGGCAAAGGAAATAGACTTGCAGGTAGTCTAGTAAGCTCAGAGAGTCCCAAAGAAGTTGGACCCATGGAAGCACACACCAAGGCACATCATAATCACATCAGCCAAGATTAAAGATAAGGACAGAATCTTAAAAGCAGCAAGAGTAAAGAAGACAGTTACCTACAAAGGACTGCCCATGAGACTATCAGCTGATTTCCCAAAAGAAACCTTGCAGTAAAGAAGGGGCTGCAAAGAAGCAAAGTCATGAAAGACAAGGACCTACATCCAAGATTACTCTATCCAGCAAAGCTATGATTTAGAATGGAAGGGCAGATAAAGTGCTTCCCACATAAAGTCAAGTTAAAGGAGTTCATCATCACCAAACTCTTATTATATGAAACATTAAAAGGACTTATCAAAGAAAAAGAAGAATATCAAAAATATGAACAGTAAAATGACAACAAACTTACAAGTATCAACAACTGAATCTAAAAAAAAAACCAAGAAAACAAACTCAGCAAACAGCTAGAACAGAAACAGATTCACAAAAATAGAGATCACAGGGAAGGTTATCAGCAGGGAGGGGGAGGAGGAAGAATGGGGAGAAAGTACAGGGAATAAGAAGCATAACTGGTACGTACAAAAGAGACGAGGAGGGGGGAAGTTAAGAAAAGTATAGGAAATGGAGAAGCCAAAGAACTTGTAAGTACAACCCATGGACATGAACTAAGCTGGGGGGTGGGGAATGTGGGTGGGAGGGAGGTGCAGAGTGTAGGAGAATGAAGGGTGGGGGGTGGAGGAATGGGACAATTGTAATAGCATAATCAATAAAATATATTTTAAAAAAATTAAAAATAAAATGCAAGTTGCCAGTTAAATTTGAACTTTGGATAAACAACTAATTTTTTAATGTGTGTCCCAGATACTGCAAGAAACAGAGTCTAGTTTTTTATTTGTTTGTTTTTCACTTTTCTATTCCATTTTGTTTTCTTTTTGCTAAATCTGGAAAAACCCCATAAAAGACAAACTTTACATCACCCATCATGATAAACTACGTTGTGTGATGAGTGGCTTAGGTAGGGTTGGGACAGAAGTTTGAAGAGGTGGAAACCTGGTGCAAAGAATAAGTGTTTCTGAAAATGAATTGAGGGAAAAACTTAACGAACCTATGGATATGAGTATTTGCCATCTTCACAACCCTCTTCTACCCTCAGACACGAATTCTGAACATCCATTTCACTTTTTTCACTTTAATGGTATTTAGTTGAAGAGATGGGTAAGGAGAGACAGATCTTGGAGAACTGGGGATGAGGCTATAAATGAGATCAGAAAGTGCCGAGATTTTCCTTGGAAGAGAAGACAAAGAATAGAAGGAGGAAAGGGGGTAGGAGTAGCAAAGAAAAGAGTGCCAATGACTTGCTTTTAGAACTCTTTCTTTTGCAATTTTGAGTGGGTGAGGTAGAGATCTACATTTTGGTGGAGAAGCTATTTCCCAAGTGAATGACATTGCAAGTGGAAGCTATAAGGAGAGAAGAATGTTAGGATGTTTAAGTGAATATAGAGATGTATTTTCCATCAGTAGGTTTGTGATAGACAGCAGTAAAGATGGTAGGGTTCTTCACTACGTTTAGTCAAGGATGTTTCTTTGAAAGTGACACCAAGTAGACAGGACCATTAGGACTCTACTTACACATTAGGATTATACACAGATGCACACTATGGACTGGCAGAAAGCTGGACACAGGATTGAAAATAGGTCCCTATTCTTCCCTGCCCTACGAACCACATATGTCCTTGCATGTCTTCTAAAGTTTGCAGGTTTGTCATATATTCGAGACCCCATTGAATGGAGAAACATATTCCACTCCAGGAGAAAGAAAGTAATCCTTTCTAAAACTTACTTAGGATAAAATACTGAAGATAAAGAAAAGAATATGTTATTTGAACAACACTACTCTTTCAGAGTTCCTCTATTTTCTCTCCTCCATCCCCATACCATCAAGCAGGCCAGATTTAGGACAAAGGGATTTCATCTCCCTTTGTCCCACTTGGGCTTCAAGTTCACTAATTGACCTAATTACGCTGAGCATAGACAAATGTTTTTTAAAATCCATCACTAATAATTGGCTCTTCTTATTCCTTTTTATCTCACAGCTACCCACCATTATTGTAATCTGTTTGTGATTTACATATGCACCCTAGCATCAGTGTTCAGTTCTAACTTACCAGTATTAGTAAAAATTGCATAAAATGTCAAAGACATTTCTGAGGAAACCCCCTCTTTAGACTAGACTTTTATAGCATGCAGCTAGCTCTATGATAAGTGAAATAAGTTAGACAGAGAAAAACAAATACCATGATTTCAGTTCTATGCAGAATCTAAAGAAAAAAATAAATGAACAAATGGAACAGAAACAGACATATAGATGCAGAGAAAAGACTGAAGGCTACCAGAGGGCTGGTGGCTTGGGAGGCTGGGTAAAAAAGGTGAAGGGAATAAGAAGTACAACTGGTAGTTACAAAATAGTCATCAGGGTATTAAGTATAGCATAGGGAATACAATCAGTAATATTTTAATAACTAAACAGGGTGCTGGGTGGGTACTTGAAATATTAGAAGGGATACTTTGTAAATTATATAATTGTCTAACCACTATGCTATGCACCTAAAAATTAAAGAATAAAATTAACGAAAAAAAGAAATGAAGCTAAAGGAGAGAAGGTGTTGGGAACTTCCCTGCCTGGTTTCAGGAGCTGTAAACCTCCTGCCACCCTCAATGGCTAAGGCTGAGTGAGCAACCTTCAGATCATAAGCCACTAAGGAGACAAAGCTTATCTCTCTGGCAGGGGCGCTGCCTCTGCTCCTTTTACTTGACCCTGTCTGGCCTCCAATGCTTAATCGGTTTAGCCAATGACAGGTAAGATTCCTCAAAGGAGGGACAATCTAAGACAGGCACAATCATTGGGGGCCCCAGGAAGGATTTGGGGGCTACAGAAAAGGGGTGATGGACCCTCGCCCCTTGGCTTTGACATAGCCTGAGTCCTCATTCTGTCTTCAAGAAGTCTCCTAATCTCTTGGCTGCCTTACTTCCCCTGCCTGACTTAAGCCTGAAACAATGCTGGTGGTGGGTACAGCCCTGTGCTGAAAAGGGCGGGTTCCCTAGGGTGATCAGGTCTAAGAAAGAATATGTAAAATCCTGTGAAACCTGCTTTGTTTAGGATGCTCTCAATTAAATGATAAGGGTCTAAGCAGGAAGTGAGTTTGTTCCCCAAAGTTTTATGGCCCTTTAACTATCTGACCCTGACTCAGAATAAGCCCTCAGAGTTCTTTGTATGTTATCTACTGTTTGATCCTTACTGCCTGGTAATGATTAATGAGTTTTACATATACACCCTGTATTCCTATACAAATTGAATCCAATAAAAGCTTCCCAAGACAAGGGTTAGGGCACTCTCCTCTTGAGAGGGTGGCCAAGGTGCTCTGAGGCTTCCTCTCCCCTTGAGAGAGAAGTTGTGCCATCCCTTTTCCTCCATAGGACTCAGTAGTACATGTGAATTTATTTCATCTCATCCATAACACCACAGACACTGCGGGCTGGTGTACGCATCAAGAAGGGAGTGGAATTACTTGCTGAGTACCAAGGGAGCTACACAGGCTTTGGTATAAAGACACTTCTCATACAGTTTACAGCTTCGCTGCACCAGCGAATTGACCATAAATCAATAGCAAAATAAAGAGATCAGGTGAAAGGAGAACAAAAGCAATGTGTCACACCTCCTCATTTTGATACCCAAGCACTCCAGATAACCAAGTTCAGTGTAATTTAATGGAAGCAAAGTAGAAGTTATTTTGAAATTAAGGTCAATTCTTTTTTCAAAATCAAATCAGATCACATACAGATTTTTAAAATAATGTGGTTCTGCCCAGGTGGCTTGGTTGGTTAGAGTGTTGTCCCATACACCAAAAGGTTGCAGGTTCAATTCCCCATCAGAGTACATACCTAGGTTGCAAGTTCAATCCCTGGTCAGGGCACATATGAGAGGCAACCAATCAATGTTCCTCTCATGCTGATGTTTGTGTCTTTCTCTCCGAAATTAATAAACGTATCCTTGGGTAAGGATAGATAAATAAATGAACTAATGTAATATTTTGGTAGGTGCTGTCAATATTCACTGGTATATTAATCTATTTTTTAACACATTGCATTCTGTAGTTTGGCAAGAAAAAGCCAGCTTGAGATCTAGAAGGAGCTGGGAAAATGCAAAAACACTTATACAATTAATGAGTACAACAATTTTGATATAATTAGATATATGTAAATACTAACTTTGACACAAGTAAGGCTGCTAATATTTTAAGGCAGAAACCATTCGTTCTTTTAAATATCTGTGATTTTTCTTAATTTAAAACCATTTCCCTTTCATATTGGCCTCCTACAGGTAAAGTCCAATCCCTCGGCCAGGCACGTTTTACACACTGTGTGCTCAGAAGTATAAGAAATGACAGGAATAGAGAAATGAAAAAGACAGAAATGAGGACAGGAGAGAAAAAAAACTACAGTGTACAAATGAGACAGAAAGAGCCAGAAAGGGGATAAAAGGTTAGTCACTGGGTAAAAAGAGTGATCATTATAGTCCTGACAAAAATAGGAACAGGAGGTAAGGTTTTCAGACACAAAGTTGAAAGTGAATTATAAATAGCCGAATAGGTATTATTAAATCCTGATCACCTCAGGAGAGAGCACTGTACTCCTGTCCATACACTCAGTGCCCAGGATCATGGGAGATGCATTAATGTTTAGGAGAAACTTTAGCTCCAGGGTGAACTGTGTCTTTTTCTGTTTGATTCTTAATTCTTGGCCTTCTCAGAGAACCAGTGTCTTTACTGAGCTTTCTTTGTGTGACCTGGCGTAGTTTAGGGAGCAGAATCGAGGCATGTGCTCATCAGATTATAGCCACACTGTTGCATTAACACTGCTTCATGATCAAGGAGATGATAAGCATTAGGAACCATTCCAGATAGGTGATCCAGGTGGTGAACCTGCAAAGCCACCATCTACCTGACCAGTATCCAAGCCTGTCCCTATACTTCTGTTGACAAGTTGTGCCCCTCCTTTGAGAAATCACTCCTCCTGAACCAGAAGCTCACCAAATGGCAAGGACCATCCTCTGCTTCCAGCCTGGCCTGGCCTTACAGTGCCCAGGAACTCTCTAGGCTACCTTCTCCCTCAAAATGTATATGCTTTGTACCTCACTCCCCTAACAAGTGAGCAACTGTGAACATAGGACTTGAATGGGACAGGTGCTGCTACCTAGCCAGGGTTGTATGTGCCTTCTAAAACCCATTCCGAGTTCTCACCCTATTCGTTGTTGGGGGTGTTTGTGGAGCATTCACTGGCATTCCAAAACCCATCCCATGAATGAATGCCAACCCCACTTGTGAGAGAAGACTTGTGTCAGGGGATGTTCCTCAGAGGCTCCAAGAGGCAAAAAAGCTCCTTGGAAAGCAGCAGGAATTCCATGTGACTTTAATGTTACCATAAAATTGATCAATTTCATTCCAGGATCTTTCCAGGAAACCCAGCTGGCTTAAAGGGGCAGTGCTTTGTGCCACTTCTAGGAAAGCCCATGCCCTTCAAGTAGGGATAGGAGTATAAAGTCTTCTCCTCTGTCCAAGAATCTCTCCCACATGTACTAGTAATCAGGATCTAAGTAGTTACTATTTCCTTTTTCTCCTTCGCTCTTTGCTTCTTCCATCCAGTCATCCAAGAAACCTAGGATGGTGTGGGCACCTGTTAGTTCTTGGGGGCAGAGCTCAACAAACTCAACAAGGCTGCTGCCCTCATGGAATTTATGTTCTAAAGGCAGAAGGGGTAACTATAGATTTTAAGGATATGAACAAGGAAGTATGATGGAAAAGAAAATGAGACGAGGGGTGACCACTCTTGAAGGGATGCTCAAGGAAGGGCTCTCTAAGGAAGTAACATTTTAGCTGAGACCGAAAGGAAGAATGCAGGTCATCAAATAGAGAACTGAATAAAGGATGTTTGAGAAGAAAAAGCACATCCTTGGAACATGGCAAGACAGAGTGGTGCATAGTAAGGTGGGAGAGTTTAGCAGGAAGCAGATCTTATGGAACTCTACAGACTTGGCAAAGAATATGGATATTCTTCTAAGAGTTATGGGAAGCCAATGGAAGATCTTAAAGTGGAGAATGACAAGTTGGGGTGGTACTTCTAAACAGATGCCCCTAGTTATGCTGTGGAGGAGAAGCTGAGTTAAGGGTATAAGAGGAAGAAGCAGCAGGTGGCACAATTTGGAAGTTATTAAAGCATTTCAGGTGTGAGGGGCTGGAGATTTGGGTTTGAGCATTGCAGTGGAGATGGAGTAAAGTGAAGGATTTAGGCTACATTCTGAAAGTATAAGCAAGAGGATTTGCAGATTGACTGTATACAGGGAATGAAAGAAAATAAGGAATCAAGGGTCTGTGGCTTGAAAAACTGGAAAATAAGGAGAAATGCTGGATTGAAGAAGATAATGAAATCAGTTTGGGACATGCTAATTTAGAGATGCCTAAGAGATGTTCCTGCAGAACTAAGAAAATTATACTTCAATAGGTGAGCCTGAGGAATCGGAAGTGATTAAGACTGAAGAGCTTCCTTCTATGCAATGACAAAGGTCTACAGGAAACTCCATTATACTTAATGTAAAAACAACCTACTGTGGTCATATTTGTTAAATACCTACTGTGTGTCAAATACTGTAAAGAACAGAAATGCTGAGAAGCAAAGGATATACAGATGACCCTAGAACTACATGGATTAGAACAGTGCAGATCCACTCGCATCAGATTTTTTTTTTTTTCAATAAATACCTGTACTGTTTGCAATCTGTGGTTAGAAGCCCATGGATGCAGAGGGCTGACTGTATGCATTGGTCTATGTCATTTTACATAGGGGACTTGAGCATTGTGAATGTTGGGGCTCCTGAAGCAATCCCACATAGAGACCAAGGGACAACTATGTCTGTTCAAGGGTCAACTGTAGTAACTATTCCCAGAGAGCATGCATATATGAAAAAATGTGTATAATATATTGAGTCCTAAAAGAATGGCATAGAAAAAAAACCTAAGGGAAGGATGGCTAAAGACCACAGCTCACAGCCCAAAGAACAGCATGCAAGAAGTTCAATAGACCCAAGTTTCATTCTTAGCCCCTGACTGGCTGTATAAGCCTGAGCAATTCTTTTAAGCTCCCTAAGCCTTTATCTCCTCATCCTAAAATGGACACACTACCACTTAATTCAAGAAGTTAATGTACAATGGAAAGTGTTTTTACCAATTTAAGACTGGCATCTGCCATGGACAAGAGGAACCAAACAGAGTTCCCAGAAGAAGTAGGATTTGGATTAGGCCTTGAAGAACAGGTAAAATTGGAACAACTGAGAGTGTAGGTGAAGGCAGGATGCTCCAGTTCTGGAGAACATTATGGAGATGAGAAAGTGGTGCTCTCCTCCCCACAGATATCAAAGAGTCTACTGCATCCATAAGTTCCCCCCCATATATTAATCTTTGTAAATGGATCCATGTCAAGTGAAACAAGTAATTGTGTCCTGTTTGAAATGTAAGAAAAGTGACAATTTATCTTAATTTTCATCCAGTGTGTCAGAGGTCACTGTGGAAGGAACATGTAGCCCACTAAGGCTCCATATATGTCGTATGTGGAGCCCACTAAGGCTCCATATATATCATATGTGTGTGTGTGTATATATATTATATATGGAGAGAGAGAATACATATAGCTACTTATAGAATACAGAGAAAAAATATATAGTTCTATATATATGTTCAATATACATAAGTCTCAATATAGCAATAGGTTAGTTCTCAATATAACCCTAGTGTAAATGTAAGACAATAAAAACTCTGTATTTCTTGAAGATCAGAGTAAACTTTCAATGCAGTAAAACTTGAAGGTTTCAAGATTCAAGTGGGTCTTGGTCAGGACCATCCCTGCAGCATAAGGTTTTAATTTGTCAACCTCTTTTATAGGCAGTTTCATGGTGATTTACAACTTCAGGGTAACTGATCCTATCGAGAAAGAAGTTCCCATCTGGACATTCTATACTAGGTAGCATAGGAGTTATGTCTTTGGGGCTGTGGGGAAGAAAATGTCATCAAAACACTCTCCCTGGCTCTGCAGAGAACAGTATTTAGAATCTATCTATAGAATATGTGCAGAAGACAATTAGGCCACACTGTAGAACGAAAATGGTATCAACCTTCGGAATGTAAAAATTACGAGTACAGCTAACACAAACTGGGAGGAAGACGGTGGGTGAGAGAGTTGGGATGAAGTGAGGGTGGGGGGTGCAGGGAACTGTTCCATTCCCATAGGGGTTCTGAGTACTATTTTTTAATTGTGTGCATATTATTTTGATCATTGAAAAAATAGACTTACATAGAAAACAAATCCTTGATGAAGTAAATAATATCTTTGTAAAGTTGAAGACCCTGTTTTCTACCTAATCCACTCCTACCTCTGCTCTCTGAGCAGAAAGCACTTATATATTTCACATTCGTGGTATGCTCACAACTTAGGTACAGTAAGATAGTTTTACTGAGCCAGACTCTTTGCATACTCCAGTACAGTGCCTCTTAAAATGTGACTCACAGACCAGCCACCTGCCACAGGATCACTTGAGTTCTTTATTTTTAAAAAAAAAATCCACAACCATAGCATCACCTTCTTAGACACCATCTAAGGTTAACATATTCAGATTCCGATAGTGGAGTTCACAGTCCATGCCTTTTACTCCCTCCCCACCCCACATACACACAAATGACATTTATAAACATTATAGAGCTTAGAATTATTGCTAGTGTTCCATCTCCATCAAAATGTTATCTCTTTGGAACCATAAACATTCAACTCTTTCTAAGAAAATGGGATTACAAGTGAAGCTCCAAATTTCACCCCAAAGCCACCAAAATGAATTTTACTTCTGTTTAGTTTTGGTTGATTTGGTTTGTCTTTTGAAGAATTATACAACTTTTCTGAAGTGGGACAACCACAGTGCTTTGTATTTATTCTTAAACAGAAGTTATATTCAATATACTTTATTGCCAGTATAAAAAAGGTACTAATGAATTCGCAAGGATTCAGACCCATTCTCACAAGAGCAGTGTTCTGCAGGTCCCATGTCCTCTCAGGCTTTATGCCCTCAGTGATTTGACTTTGGAAAGGTCCTAGAGGGAGAAGCTGGAGTGGCCAGGTTAGTGGTGTTCATCCAGGGCAGCTTGGGAGACTGGATGATCATCACCTAATGTAAAAGGATATTAATATTAAACAACAGCAAGGCTGAACTACTGCATTGTAGCTGAATAACAACCTTATTTATAAATTTTCTGAAGTAGTGATTCAGGTGATTTTACCATGAGCTATGAAGGGTATGTTCATTGCCTTGTAATGCATTACTTCTCTAACAAGTGAGCAGTGATTTGTGTGTGTAAGGTGGGGGTGAGGGAAGAAGTTGTTGTATGCTTGGAAGAGAAAGATAGGCGTGTTCCACAGTACTTTGAGAGTTATTTTCCAAAAGGGTAACTCCAACCATATCATATTAGCTTAAAAAGTCAGTGATGCTTTTTCACCTTACGTATAATATTAAAACTTAATAACAGATAAGAAATTTACTTCACAATCTATTTTATACATATGCATCAAACTAAAGCAATGACAAAAACTTAGCACCAGTCCTACCTTTTCCACTCCTATACTCGTGGCAGACATCACCAATCAATCATTCAATGCCCTCTTTCCAACTGAGTGTATATTAACTTTAGATTCCACCTACCATGATGTCCTAGAAAACTCCTGCCATTTAAAGTAGTTGGCATAACAGGTGTGGGTGCTGGCTGAGAGAACCTGCAGCAAGGTGGTGTATCACACAGGTGAGGCCAACTGAATGGGAAACTGAGACTCTGAGCTGACTGTGGACTACAGCAGGGGTTTCCATGGTGGGAGAAACTCCCAGTCTCACAGGAGAGTTCACTGGAAAGTGGGGCTAAAGCCAAGCAAGCGAGCTGCATTGTTCTCTCTCTGACCCTTCCCCCACAGGCAGTGCCACACGCAGCAAAGAGGGTTGCCCTGTCCTGGTGAATACCTAAGGCCCTGCCCCCTTACAACTTAACAGGTGTGCTAAGACAAAGAAATAGGGCCCAAATGAAAGAACAGAGCAAAACTCCAGAAAGAGAGCTAAGTAAAGAGGAGATAGCCAACCTACCTGATGGGGAATTTAAAGCCCTAGTAATCAAAATGCTCACAGAACTGATTGAGCTTGGTAACAAAACAAAAGAACAAATGAAGGATACCCAAAGTAAAATAAAGCAAAATATTCAGGGAACCGACAGTGACGGAAGGAAGAAAACCAGGACTCAAAGCAATGATTTGGGCCCTGGCTGGTGTAGCTCAGTGGACTGAGCGCGGGCCTGCGAACCAGAGGATCGCGGTTCGATTCCCAGTCAGGGCACATGCCTGGGTTCCCGGCAGGGGACAAACGAGAGGCAACCGTACATTGATATTTCTCTCCCTCTCCTTCTCTCCTACCCTTCCCCTCTAAAAAGATAAATAAATAATAAATTTAAATTAAAAAAAAAAAGGCAATGATTTGGGACAAAAGGAAGAAATAAACATCCAACCAGAACAGAATGAAGAAACAAGAATTCAAAAAAATGAAGAGGCTGAGGAACATCTGGGGCAACTTTAAATGTTCCAACATCCAAATTATAGGGGTGCCAGAAGGAGAAGAACAACAGCAAGGAATTGAAAACTTATTGGAACAAATAATAAAGGAGAACTTCCCCAATTTGGTGAAAGAAATAGACTTGTAGGAAGTCCAGGAAGCTCAGAGAGTCCCAAAGAATTTGGACCCAAAGAGGAACACACCAAGATACATCATCATTAAGTTACCCAAGATTAAAGATACAGAGAGAATCTTAAAAGCAGTAAGAGAAAAGGAGAGAGTTACCTACAAAGGAGATCCCATCAGACTGTCAGCTGATTTCTCAAAAGAAACCTTACAGGCAAGAAAGTGTTGGAAAGTAGTATTCAAAGTAATGAAAGGCAAGGATCTACATCCAAGATTACTCTATCCAGCAAAGCTATCATTTAGAATGGAAGGGTAGATAAAGTGCTTCCCAGATAAGGTCAAGTTCAAGGAGTTCATCATCACCAAGCTCTTATTATATGAAACATTAAAGGGACTTATCTAAGAAAAAGAAGAAGATCAAAAACTATGAACAGTAAAATGACAACAAACTCACAACTATCAACAACTGAACCTACAAAAAAGGAAAACAAGAACTAAGCAAACAACTAGAATAGGAACAGAATTACAAAAATGGAGATCACAGGTAGGGTTTTCAGTGGGGAGGGGGAGGGAAGAAATGGGGGGAAGGTACAGGGAATAAGAAGCATAATTGGTAGGCATAAAATAAATGGGGAAGGTCAAGAATAGTATAGGAAACAGAGAATTCAAAGAACTTATATGTACAACCCATGGACATGAACTTAAGGGGGTATGCTGGAGGGTTGGGGGTGCAGGGCAGAGAGGGGATAAAGGGGGGAAATTGGGAAAACTGTAATAGTATAATCAATAAAATATACTTTAAAAATAAAACATAAGGAAAAATTTAAAAAAAAATAAAGTAGTCGGCATAAGAGCTAATACCTTCTTTTCACTGTTCTAGGCCGTGCTGAACCGTGATTCCCCAAATGTGCCTCATCTTTCTTTTGCGTTGATCATTCCAACTATATGGATTGTCTGTCCTCAACTGTCAGATAGACTTTGATTAATCCTCAGTAATTTAGTACACACATCATCCCCTCTATGGAACCTTCACTGTGATTCTTTGCTCCCAAGTGAAGACTGTTAATGCTTGATGGCTCCATGAAATTTTGTGACCATCATAGGAGACAATTTTCATAATGCACTAAGACTTTTGGTTGGCTTTCCCATTTCCTGGTTAAAATTTGGACTCTGTAGGGGTACCAACATGAACCATTTTAGCCTGTAATCTGGAATTCAGCAGCACGTTGTTAAAAGCTCTCCAGTTACTAGTACCAACAAATATGGCCAGCATCAATGGCTTCCCACAGATGGCCAGCCACTCCACTGGTGACATGTAGGTGACCATCTAGCAGTAATTGCTTTGTCTTTATTCCTACTTCATATCTCTTGCTCTCATATCAAGGCCTGTGTTGTAGTGCTCACTAGTTGAGAATCTGGCTTGTGTAAGACAAAAATACATTTCCTTCCCTCTCTGCCCCTTCCCTGGAGGCTCCGCCTCTTCATCCCCATTAAGAAGACTTGCGCAAAGAATGTCTTGCTTCCATTTAGCATTTATTTCACCATGCCTTGTAGGATTTCACCATAATTTCAAGGAAGGCTGTATTGTGTGGTCATTAACAGCATAAACCCTGGAGTCCGCATGAAGGGGTAGGTACTCAGGGATGACTTGCTGGCTCTGACATCTCTCTGTGCTTTTGTTTCTTCATTTAAAGAGTGGTTATAATAAGCCTCTACCTCATAAAGCTATTGTGAGAATTAGATGGGCTAATGTATGTAAAGTGCTTAGAACACTGCCTGGCATATGTGTTCAATAGAAGATATTCATCATCAATTATCATGACCATTTAATCAAAAGTCTCTGCAGGAATCCCATGATCAATACTGTGCAGTCAGCCCTCCTTTTGGACTCAGCACAGAAGAACAGTGACAGAACATCAGCAGGATGTGAAGAAGGAAAAAACACAGCAGTGAGAAATAACTGAGGATGGAGACTGTTGTTTCACCTGGGGAAAGGGTTTTAGGAAGGAGATCTTTTCAATGCCCTGGTATATTTCTACATTGAACTTAATTCTCCTAAGCAAATACTTTCCTAAGTTTCTATTTGCAAGTTGCTTAGGAGGGCATAAAACAATATAAGATTTAGTCCCTGCCCACAAGATACTTGAGAGTAAATTGATCCAGAGCACATATATAAATATGTATATATATTTATATGTAATATGAATGTATATAAAATAATTTAATATAAATTATGTATTTAATAGTTTTAATAGAATAATCATGTATATTTAATAGGTTTAAAATTTCACAATTGTATAATACATAGCAACAAAAATAAAAAATATTTAACCAAAATTAGCAAAGAACATATATGAACAGTTAATTTAAGAAGAAAACCCAAGTGGCTAATAAACAATGAGATATTTTATTTTTTAAATTAGCAAAAATTTCCAAGTGAGAAGTATTGTTAGTGATGGCAAGGTGATATAATTGACTAATATTTACTGTGTGGTTGCTCTGTGCCAGAATGTTTCATACATTTTACTCCTTTATTTTTCCCTAACCTCTTTAAATACACCACTACTTCATTTCACAGATGAGGAAGCAGAGGTACAGCGTGTACACAAGACACACATTTAGTGTGATGGTGATTTTATTTGTAAACTTGGCTGGATCACAATTCCTAGATATGTGGTCAAACATTACTTTGGGTGTTTCTGTAAGGGTATGAGATTAACATTTAAATTGGTGGTTCTGGAGTAGAGCGGATTATACTCCATAATGGGGGTGGGCCTCATCTAATCAGTAGAAGGCCTTATTAGAACAAAGACTGAACTCTCCCAAACAAAAAGAAATTCTGCCAGCAGATGGCCTTTAGACTTTAACTGCAGCTCTTCCCTCAGCCTCCAGCCTACCAGCCTTCCCTAACAAATGTTGGTCTCACCAAGCCTCCACCGCTTGTGAGCAAATTTCTTAAATCTTCTTTCCTACCCCCTCACTCTTTCTACACACACACATACCCTATTGGTTCTGTTTCTTTGGAGAACCCTAACTACTACACTTAGCAATGCTGGAGCCAGTTTCAAACACAATATTTTTTTTACTTTCATGCTTCACCATTAGCCTTTCCAGCTTCCGTACAAATGCTTTGTTGATACAAAAAAAATCATGAAACCTTTTAATAAAGCAATTTGCCTATATACATTAAGAGCCATTTAAAAGTTCATACATTATAGGGGAGTCTTCTAAGTAAATAGTCACATTCAGACAAAGGTTTATGTACACAGCACTCTTCTTAGAGTAAAAACAAACTTAAATCAATTTAAATATCCAACAGGGAAAGCATTTAGTAAATTAAGATATATACATAACAGTAAATATCAGGCATTTATTAAACTATGCTTCTGAAGAAAAGTGCCACAGGGAATTACTCAGGGAATAATATTAATTTTTTAAAACAAGGTATATCACTATATATATACACATATATATGTGCGTATATATATATATATGCTATTATCTGAATTATGTTAAAAATTAATGTTTATTCATAGATATCAAAGGAAAAACTGGTGGTGATTATACAAAAAATTTCTGGGTGGTAACATTCCCTCGTTGTATTCTTTACAATTTTACATATTTTCCAAGAACTTTATAAAAACTAATGTTTTGGGGTCATTTTTTGCTGTTTGGGGGTCAAGAAAGGTAGCAATGAGAACTATCGGCTTTCATGAGAGAAATGTGTGATACACTTTACAATACTACCAGCCACTTATGAGAATTCCAATTCCCTTTAATGACTATTCAACTATACAGCTTTTTAGTTATATTTTTAGTGGTTCATCTAAAGCTTACCAAATGCATCATGACTTCCACACTAACAAAACTTCTGTGAGGTATAAGGGTTTTACCGCTCTGCCCCTCACTCCCTTTCTGTGCTGCTGTTGCACACGTCACACCTCTGCATGTCACAATTCCAACAACACGTTCTTATAAGCACTTACGTAATTTTATGTCTTTTAAAGAAGGTGAGAGAAAAGGGCAATATGTATTCGTAGATTTTGTTATATAACCTTATTATTTGCCGTTTCTGGTTATCTTCATTTCTTCCTGTACATTCGATTGCCATCTGATGTCATTCTCTTTACTCCAAAACAGCTTAGTTCACACCCACTGTCTCTGAGCTGTTATTTTCAAATATTAATATATTATATTTCTATGCATTATGGTCTAAACAATACATATGTACATATAGTTTATGCAATTGCCTTTTAAATCAGTTAAGAGGAAAAAAGTAGAAGAAATACTCAACTATATATCATTTTTTATAATGACGTTCACTTGTGTTCTTTGCTTATTTGTATAAATTTGAATCTGAATCTGGTATCAGGTACTTTCAGCCTAAAGAACTTCCTTTAGTATTTCTCCTGCTATGGGTCTGCCAGCAGTAAGTCCCTCGGTTTTATTTTTCTGGGAATGTTTTCGTTTAACCTTCACTTTTGAAAATTTGCTTCACTAGATATAGGATTATTGGCTGACAGCTGTTTTCTTTCAGCCCCTTAACAGCGCCTTCTCAGTGCTCTCCCAGCTGCGTCCCTTCTTATAAGTCACTTGTTAATCTTCCTGAAATTATCTGGTCAGTAATGAGTCTTATTTTTTTACTTTCTAAATTTTCATTGTTGACATTGGCTTTCAAATTCGACTGTGATGTGTCTGGCTGTGGACTTCTTTGCACTTACCCTACCTGAAGGTCTCTGATTTTCTTAGGTGTGTATATTCATGTTTTCCATCAGAGCTGAAAAGTTTTCAGCCACTATTTCTTTGACTACTTTTTTTGTTTTTCCTTTCTTTTGCTCTGAGACTCCCATTGCACATATGCTGTTGTGCTTAATGATGTCCCACATTTTCCTGAGGCTCTGTTCATTTTCCTTCATTCTTTTTATTCTCCATTCTTCGGATTGCACAATCACTATTAGTTTATCTACAAGTTGCTAATTCTTTCTTCTGGTAGCTCAAATCAACACTTGAGACTTTCGCCCAAGATGGAGGTGTAAGTAGATACACTGTAGCCTCTTCACACAACCAAAAGAAGGACAACAACAAATTTAAAAACAAAAAACAACCAGAATCAACAGAAAAATCAAATGGTATAGAAGTCCAACATCCAAGTTAAAGAAAAAACATTCATCCAGACCAGTAGGAGGGGTGGAGACAGGCTGCTGGGGTAGAGAGGACTCATGGCAAGGTGGCAGCTGGAGGACAGGGTGGTCAAGATGGCAGCTGGTGGAGCAGGCCGTCCCACATTTGCATGCGGATAAACCTGGAGGAACAACTGGGAAGCAAGACAGACTATGCAACCCAGGGTTCCAGTGAGGGGAAATAAAGCCTCAAAATCTCTGACTGAAAAAGCCAGTGGGGGCTGAGGCAGAGGGAGAAACTCCCAGCCTCCCAGTAGAGTTTGCTGGGAAAACCCACAGGGTCCTAGGATGCGCACAAGCCCACCTACTTGGAAATCAGCACCAGAATGGCCCAATTTGCTTGTGGGTAGAGGGGAAAATGACTGAAAGCTAGTGGAGAGCTGAACACCTGCACTGTTCCCTCTCAGAACCCTCCCCCACATACAGTTGCCACAATGCACTCATGAGCTTAGGTTGCCCCACCCTGGCGAATACCTAAGGCTCCACCTCTTATAACATAACAGCTACACCAAGACAAAAAAAAAAAAAAATGGCCCAAATGAAAGAACAGATCAAAGCTCCAGAAAAAATACAACTAAGCAATGAAGAAATAGCCAGCCTATCAGATGCACAGTTCAAAACACGGGTAAATACTTAAGGCCCTCTAGTAATTTTTCTTTCATTTCAGTAGTTTTATTTTGCAGCCCCACAATTTCTATTTGTCTTTTTGTAATTTTTACCTTTTTTATGGATATTTGCTTTTTGAAAAGTCATAACTATCAGGTATTGCTTCAGTCTCCAGACATACCTTCTTTTATTTCTTTGAACATGTTTATAATCTCTGCTTTAAAATCTAGGCTCCTTCCCAGGCAATTTCACTGTTTGCTGTTTTTTGTTGTTTTTTTTTTTTTTTCTGTGTATAAGTCATACTTCCCCATTTCTTTGTGTATCTCATGCAAAACTGGACATTTTAAATAATATATTTATTTAAGCTACTGTAGATATTGAACCACCACTACCTCTTCCAGGGCTTGTTACTGTCTCCTTGCTTGCTTTTTATTTGTTCCTGACCTGGATGGATGCCTTTATTGAAGTCTGCTGCCCCTTCTCCCCAGTGTTTAACCTCTGAGATTGCTCCTCAGAGGGTAAAGTCTTGTGCATGCACACAGTTTTCCTGGACATCTGAGCTGCTCTACCCTGAATTGGTATTACACCTAGCTGTTAGTCTACATTAATTGCTATCTGATTCCTCTATCATTTTTGAAAAAGCTCTGGGGCATATGCCTCTAGCTTTATCCAATTAAGTTAGAGCCCATTTTCAAGAGTAGAGTTTTGCCAGTCTTTGAGGCTGCTCAGATCTCAGGAGGGCTCTTGTAGCTGTTTCACTGATTGTTAAACTTCTGGCTGCTCTGCCATTTTGCTTGTTACTCTAAGTATCATGGAGCTATCAGCCTAAGAAAACCACCACTAAGTGGTCACCACCAAGATCTTCATTGTTTTGAACAATAGCTGGGCATAAATCTGCCCATTCTTTGATCCAGATAAATTCAGTCCCCTTAGGGAGATCTGTGGAGCTCTCTGTTCTTATACCCTGACCATCCCTCTGGGCAGTATCTCTGTGTAAATGCAGTGTAGCGGGAAGCATGGACAATGGCCTGCTTCTCCCAGAGTAACAGGGTGGGTGTTTCAGTGACCAGTATTCTTGGCTGCGATGCCTGGAGTACAGTATCTATCCTGGAAGTGTGCACTGGATATGGGAAGGGAGACCAGTCCTCTCAGGAGCACCTACCCAGAGTAAAACTTCTATGACAGGAGGCTAGGAGACGGGACGAGAAATGTCAGTGCAAGCCCCTCCTGGGGCTCATCCTCTCAGATGCACACACCTGGAGTGCAGTACGGTCTCTGTCACACTGAGCTGGGGAGAGGCTAAAAGGAGAAGGTCAGAGCTCCAATGCACAGGTTGTCACTGTCCTTATCAAGGTTTACTAGGTTTTTTTAATATTTCTCTGTTTTCTACAGACCCTTAGGATAATTTCCAGAGATTTTTAATGCCAGCCATTTAACTGCTGAAAATTATATATAATTATATAAAATATATTTAAATATTTATGTTTATAATTATATACAGAGTGAGCCAAAAGTAGGTTTACAGTTGTGAGTACACAAAACACAGTTAAATCTTATATTATTTATTAATTATTGTATTATTTTCCATATGAACAACTGTAAACCTACTTTAGCCCCACCCTTATATAATTACATATTTCTCATGGATAATCATATAAAATGTAAATATGTTATGGTTATATAGCTGTTATATTATATATTCATAGATGTGTTTATTTATCATATATAGTTTCTCAGCAGTTACATGTTTGTTTCACCAGGGAGAGGGTCCACTATGCTCCTCATATTGCCATTCCGGAAGTCAGTCAGATTGAGTTTTATACGGAAAGAAAAGTCATGGCTAGCACAAAGCCAAGAGCACCCTGAAAGAATCATAATCACAACTGCAGCCTGTCCAGATGAAGGGTGAATCTACTTAATGGGAAAGTCACACTCTTGACAGCTTTTTACATTGGTGGCATACTCCACTGCTCTCTCTCATAAACTTGGTGCACAGGCAAAAAGAAGGAATGTCACCAAAATGCAGTTAAGAGTCAATCTAGAATTCTCTCCTGACTTGGAAATGAACTTCCCCCAATACCTAACTATAGGATTATGCCATTCTGATTACAACCACCTGCTAGAGGCTACACAGAATAAAGCAAACAAACAATTCCATTTAAACATCTTGGAATAAGTGTCCTTTACTATAACCCCAAAGTCTAAAAATCTAACAAATCCACTTCAAAATTTCACAACTGAAAAATCACACGTTAAAATATAACTTTCAACAGAAGACCTTCAAGGCAATGATAAAAAGTCCACAGAGAAAAAAGTAAAAAATGTTTTCGAGAGAAAAATGTCAGGCAGAAAATGCAAGGCTAGGTCATTCAGACACTTGCAATTTATTTAAAATCAAAATCTCAAAATCAATTTTATACTTTACCTCAAGTTAGAGAAGTTATCACAGCATAGAGCAAAATACTGGGAACGCTTTCCTCTCCAAGCACTGTAATTTAGCTGCAGAATACCTAATGGATGGCAGAAGAACAGCATGGGGCACAGGACAGACAAAGAATCAGAGGAGTAAGGGAATGGCCGACCAAACCCAGGGAAATGCCTCAGGAGCCACCGCTGAGAACGCAGTCCTGGGGAAGCGGGGGCTGAGAGAGAACTGGCACTGTATGAAGGTCTGATTCACGGACACTTCCACGGATGGCCTGCAAACGCCACCATCCCTAAGGAATCAGATATGGGGAAGTCTAATGTCAGCATCACTTCAAGAAGGGAGAAAAACAAGACCTCCTCCTTGTTGCAACTCAAGAGGGACCTTTGAGGCAGCATTCTGAACCCAACATTTCTCCGCTCTGACACAGCCATGACTGTGACAGCAGGGTTGAGGTTTGGGGACAGAGCTCTAGAAGGTGATTCTGACCTTCCCCTCTAGCTGTTACCACCAAGAGTTTAGCAGTAGCCTTATTTGAGGGCATAAAGCCCGAAAACTTATTTAGGAGTAGTATTTAAGGGTCTTAATATATACCTTCCTCTTCATCTTCATCATGAGAGCCCACCGGGCACACCCAACCCTGCATGCATGGGGGACTACATGCAGTGTGGTCTCTGACCTCCACAGTTGGCCTGACCCCTGTGTGCAGAGGTCCGTTTCCACCTCCTCTGCCTAGTTAATTCCTACTGTTGTTGAGGCGCAGCTCAGGCAGCCCCCCTTCTTAGAGGTGGTCCACCTTTGTGTCACGTTAGGCCTACCTCCTCTGGATCACCCAGTACCTGGGGCTCTCTTCTGGCAAACCACTGTGTTATCATCTTCAGTTTTCTCATCTCCAGAGCAATGCTCTCAAGTTTTAGCATTCCTTGGGATCACCTGGAGGGCTTGTTACAATATATTGCTGGGCCCCACTCCTGTCTAACTGAGTGCGTCTCAGGTGGGGCTAGAAGTTGGGATTTCTGACAAGTTCCGGGTCATGCTGTTGCAGCTGGTCCAGGACAGCACTCTGAGAACCACAGCTTTAGACCACCAGCCTGTTGCCGGCAAGCACCTAATTCTGTACACATTCTTGTGTCAGCAGCATGTATCTAAAAGCCTTAGCAGCTTCCTTGGGTGCTTGCTAAATGAAGGTTAGATCAACAAAACTGAGAAATACTAACGTATATCACTTCAAACACTAAGAACCTGAAGTAACACAAATATATCCTCAAAAATTACAGCCATCTAATGGAATGAGTCCATGGGTGAAAAGGACCTATTAGCCCTCTGTGAATGGTAAATTATCGACACACTGTTTATGGCTTTATGGCCATCGCTTGTAAATATGAATAGACATGCTGAAGAAGAGCAAATCGAACATGAACCAAAAGAGAAAACTCCAGAAGCACCTGGACTTTTCACACAACCACATTCTTTTACCCAGGAAAGGAGTCAAAGGTGTGGTAATTAACCAGAATAAACCAGAAAAAAATGTCATTTTATACACTAAGAGTTTCAGCCTTGAGTTTACCTGGTTTTACTCACTCTCATTCAGCAACTCTGTGATCCTTCTGGGCTCTCCTCTCGCTCCCTGCAGGTCTTCCCCAGGCATGTCCAAGTAATCTCTTCAGGCTGCCTGGGGTGACTCTGCAATTTTGTTAATTTTTCTTTTCTTCATAGCAGGACCACTTTAACACCACTGACAGATGTTTTTAAAGACAGCTGCAAATCACACCATGTCACTCTTCTGCTCCGAACCATCCAGTGACTTCTCACCTTACCTAAAATCATTACAGCAGCCCCCAAGGCTCTATGTTATCTGGCCTCAGCACCACCCATTGCTCCTCCGAACTCACCTCCTCGCTCTCCCTCAAGCGCAAAGGCCTCCTTCACTACTCCCATTTGTTGGACTTTGAACCTTGCAACTTCCCTCTGCTTGGCTCCCTCCCTCACTACCTTTGGGTCTTTACTCAGATGTCCCCCTCTCAGTGAGGGTTCCCTTAACCCCTTCTGAACATTACAACCCTCCCTGCAATACTTTCAATCCCTCCATTATTTATTTTTCTCCACAGTACTCATCACCACCTACCTATTACATATTTTATTTATTCATGTGTCTATCTATCTCTCCCTACTATAATGTAAAATGTACAAGGGCAGGAATTTTGCCCTTTCCACATCTGTTTTGTTCCCTGCTATGTCCCTCACACCTAGAAAGGTTCTTGGCACGGAGCAGGTGCTAGTGGTGGACACAAAGAGAGGTGCCTCCCAGGATCCATGTAAATGAGGAATTTGCTGCCTAACTGTGGGGAGTCTGATCAGCTGAAGGCCTCCAGCTATCAGCTGCTCCAGGGTCTGCCTCCAGTGTAGAGAGCTGCCTTTCCCGGAGCCACAGGCATCCTGAGGCCAACCGCCTCAAGGCTCCCTCCAACCCCGACACAGGTCACCCTGACGGGCAACGTTTGCCCCAGAGTGAACATGCCTTCGTGTCAGGAAAGGTCCCTCCATTATTCCAGCATGGGCTACTCTGTTCAATTCTCAAGAACAGAGACAGTTGAACCTCCAAAGAACTGACAGGTGAACAGATCTAAAGGCTGAGGAGGTGTTAGCTCGGTGAAGATGGTAGGGCGTTTCAGCCCAAGGGCCCAGGCCTGTGCGTCAGGAAGCCCAGAGGGAGGCCTTAGTGGCTGGACAACAGGAGTGAGGGGCAACCACCTTCTTGTCCCTTCTCCCACAACTGTCCTTGATGGCCTGTCAGGGAAAGGCTTAACTCCCGGGAAAACCAAAGCCCAAATTACTAGCAACCATTCCTAGAGGAATGGTTCTTCATTCCTCTAGGAAAAAGACCCCGTGGTAGGCAGAGCAATGGCCCCACCCTAAGATATCTACGTCCTAATTCCTGGAATCTCTGAATATGGTTACTTTATAGGACAAAGGAACTTTGCAAGTATAATTAAGGATTTTGACATGGGGAGATGATTTTAGATTTCTGGGTGGATGCAGTGTAATCACCAGGTCTTTATAAAAGGGATGTAGGAGGGTCAGAAAGAAATTAGATGCTACACTGCTGGCTTTAAAGATGAGGAAGGGGCCATACGCAACGGAGTGTGGGCAGATTCTCCCCTAGGGCCTCCAGAAGGAACATAGCCCCACGGACACCTTAATTTTAACCTAGAGAAACTCGCTTCAGACTGCTGACCTGCAGAACTATAAGATAATAAATTTGTGTTGTTTTCAGCCCTTAAATTTGTGGTAACTTGTTATAAGAACAATAAAATAAAGAACAAACTGACAGTACCCAGAGGGGAGGGGGATAATGGGAGGAAGAAGGGGAAGGGTCAAGTCAGGGAATGTGTGTAAAGGGCCCATGGACAAGGACAAAGGGGGCTGGGGGGTAGGAGAGGACTGAATGTGGGAGGTGGGGTGTGGGTAGGGCAGGGGAGAGTAATAGGGAAAAATGGGGACAACTGTAATTGAACAACAATAAAAAAATGAATAAAAAAACTAATACAGACCTGTTCTTCAGAAACATAATTATCTATGTCCTCTCACTTCAGGAAAAGGGAAAATGCCTGTCTTCAGTAACAAAGATAGATGCTGTGCCTCACAGACTGAGCCAATAATGATTTGTGTACAGAGAAATACACATGAGCATGCATTCCCAAAAACTGTGGTTCTCTTATAAGGAAACAACAAGTTGATCATTCATATTCTTCTAATAATACAGTGTTGTGTGTCTGTGTGTGTGTATTTGCTTCTGCATACATATGTTAACATTTCAAGATCAGCAGCTTTGCACCCGAATTACACTCGATCCTTTAGGTTTATTCTTTATTTCCCTTCATACCCATCATAGCCTTGTGGGTTCAAATATTACTCTCTCCACCTTTAAGAGGAATAAACTTAGGGTGAGGGAGATCGATTGTGTCCAAAGCCATGGTTCAAAAACAGACTGATCTTTCCTTCCCCAAGCCCACCATTCTCCCTCTGAGATATTTAGGGATTCCTCACTACAAGTCCCTTCCACTATTAAAGGTATTTCCACTATGCCATCTGCCTCCCCTCATTCCTCCTACACACACATGCCCTCTGTTCTCCAGCAACAGTGAAATTCTTCTCAACCCACATGGCTTCCTACTACCTGGTCTTCATATCTGCTGCCTCCTCCACATGCAATACCCTTCCCCCCTCATTTTTGCCTGGCATTCTCCTATTCATCCTTCCGGTTTGAGCATAAATATGAATTGCTTGAAGAAGTCTTTCCCAAGCACAAATCCTGAAAAGGTTAGCTGCTTAGGTTATACAGCTTCTTAGTATTCTGTCCTTCCCCAGTCATTGTACATATCACATTTGATAAATTACTGCTTAATAGCCAGTGTCTGGCCCCCTTTCTCTGTTCCCAAGATGTAACTTTGGTGAGGTCAGGGATCACTTTGACCTGTCTGCTACTGAATGTTCAGTGAATATTACAGAGCTATAACAGAAACTTAATATTTATTATGCAATTAGGCAGGAGCAAGAATCTCTGCTTTTAGTTGTTACAAAAGTAAACATATTAAGTTATATAACAAATGAGTCCTTGAGCTTTCAACTGTTAACTAAAAGAAAAATGTTCCACTTGTGTTTCATTGTTTGGGCTATTTTGTTCATGACAATCCCAAAGAGTGACTTCCAGGCTTGTGCCCTGACCACATTACATCACTTACCATGAGCTCTGAGTCATGGGGACCTGCACAGAGTTTTCTTATTTCCTGAAGCAAATGGTGATAAAGACACTGCTCTTAACTTCCAATCTCTTTCACCAAAGTTAAGACCTTAAGGAAACGGTTTTTTCCACATCATTTAGTTGTCACTCTGTGATCTAGAGGGATAAGGAGAAAGATTCATATAAAACGTTCTGTGAAAGCAGAAGAAGGAAAACTCCCAAGTTCCAAGACACAAAAATCCTGCTATTATATCAGTATAAGCTACAGTATAGTATATCTGCTGGCCAGTGCTGTGTGGCCTTAAAGATATGGTTGTAGCTTTCAAAGCCTGGCCTTTCAAAATGATCTGCTGGGATGACTGATTTGTAAAGCAAGAACCACATAACGACAGAGGTGGTAGTAATGACAGTAACAGCAATCACTTAAGAGACTACTTCCTTTGTGCCAGGCACAGGGCATTGCGTGCACTATATCATCCCTCGCCATATCCCTAAGAGGCAGGTTCTATCGCTATCCCCCTTTTACAAACAGGAAAACTAAGCTCAGGGATGATAGAGAAACTCGCTGAAACCCAGATTTTTTTTTTACTCCAAACCTTGTGCTCTCCACCACTGTGATATACCTTCCTGTTGTCTATGGGCTTCTGACTGGCTCACTAACTGAATTTGCTCCTGGGCACACCAGTTCTTGAGTGTAAGCATGAGCTCCTTCTTCCAGGTGATTACCCTACAAAGGATTGTGCTTTATACTGCTTTTAATTATATACCTATTAATACGAGGCTGTAGTCAGTGAATTGGTTTTTTTTTAGCCTTACCCAACATTTTTTCATTGCTTTGAGAGAGAGAGAGAGAGAGAGAGAGAGAGAGAGAGAGAGAGAGAGAGAGAGAGAGAGAGAAACACTGATTGGCTGCCTCTTGTAGGCTCCCCAACTGGCGATCCAACCCCCAACCTAGGCACACATCCTGCCCGACTGGGAATCGCAACCTTTCAGTGTACAGGATACTGCTCTAACCAACTGAGCCACACCGGCCAGGGTTTAGTCTGCGATTTAAAAACATGAAATGAAGATGGTCAAGGAGTAATGAATCAGAGTTGAATGGGGTTCCAACAGATTATAGTAACAACGAAGATTTGTCCTGAACAACTATGCAAAGCCATCACACTGATCTGGAACAACTGGCTTTACTTCCTGTGTAACAGCTACGGTGGCAAGTAGCAGACCTAGAAGCAGAGGATCCGTGTTTGAACTCTGTCTCACCCCGACATCTTGTAAAAACCAGAAAGATGGGAAAACACTGATCTCAATGTGTTGATTCAAATTAAAAATATTTTGTGTATAAAAGCCCAGGACTCAATAAAAGTGAACTGAATCTGACTTCACGCTGGATCTAAGAAATCACATATTCCATAGGGAAATAATTCTGGCTTTTTTTTTCCTCTCAAGAATATCACTGTTAACATCTGAGTATTTCCTAGAAGCTGTTGGCAGGTACTTCACAAGTGATAAAAATATAATGTTTTTGGTTTAGAGCAATAGGAACAAGATAGCTCCCCAAGGCCTATTATCAAATGGTATTTGGTATTTTCAAAACATAACATTGGTATTCTATAATCTGATATCTATTAGTCTAGATTTCAGCTTTAATTAGTCATTGACATTTTCAAAAGTCCTCTCCTATACCATTGTTTCTATAAACATATTGTAAGAATAAGCATGTCCTTAAATAACCCCTCTGCACCGCCATCATAAACCTTCCTCATCGATGCAATAGTTGGTATCTCATTTTAGTACATAGCCAGCAATACTAACATAAGTGTGCTAGTCACTTAAGTCCCTCATTAGATAGAAAAACATTTTTTCAATGAACATAATGTACTGTGCATTTAATATGTGCAAGATTCTGCTCCAGGGGAAGAGGACAATTCACAAGTAGCTTGTTGGAGTTAGGCCAAAAGGAGCTATGTTCATCCAGACTGGTCAGAGCATATACATCTACAAGAAAAGCTGAAAATGACCGGTCGTGCCCCATCCCACCCCATGCTACCAATCCCCCAAAACAGTACTAATTTCCAGACAGCCCATAGAGAGAACAGATGTCAGTCCTCAATGAAGTCTATGCATGTTCTGCAGGTGATTTTCACATTTCAGGGGAACCAGATTAGCCACAGGTAAAATGACAAGAAGCTAATAAATGACTAAAAGATCAGAAACAGTGCCCCCGGGGCCAATATGGAGACTTGGAGAATGGTCAGGCACAGCTCAGGGAATCTGGCAAGACTGGTAGACTGACTGCCACAGGTCACCCGGGTAATTAGTGTTTATTATTCTTTTACAGGCACACCTTATTTTATTGCACTTCCCTTTATTACGTTTCATACATGTTCTGTTTTTAACAGCATGAAGGCAAGACACTCCACCGGCAAAAAGATTACAGCTTGCTTTATTGTAGTGGTCTGGAATTAATCCCTGCAGTATCTCCAAGGTATGCCTGCATTGTATTTTGGGTTAACATTTTGCCATGTCTCTAAGCCTAGGCTAAGAGAACTTGCAAGACCAAGCATGCAGGTAAAGAACACAATGTCACAAGGAGTGGATATGCCACCAAAGATATGTGTTTTTCTATGTGTACCATATTAGAATTCATGAAAGTTATTTAGGGTCCATCAGTAAAGTTCTCTGAGACGTGCTTTAGTAATATCTATACTACTTCCAAATGTATTTTCCCCATAATTAACCATGTGTGGCTTCTTCTCAGCTCTTCTTTAAGGCACTAATTCATTGTGATTTCCCAAATTGGCACCAACAGGATGTAACCTTATCCTTTTCCATAAAGCCAATTCATTAAGTCAAAATTAAATGTCATTTTGTTGTAAGTCTTTGTTAGACTCTTTAGGAAAACAAATCCGTGGATTGGAAAATAGCCTTTTGTCTACCATGTGCTCCAAAATATGGTCAGTTTTAAGATGCCAAGACATTACACAGTGTAAAGTCATCAGTGAGGTTGATGATGCTTATACACGTAGCTCTAAGATTTTGTAACTATGCAGCCCATTGACCCAGATAAACAACAGCCATTTGGATTCTGCTGCAAGAATTTGTTTTCTTCTCTTTCTCTCCAAGGGTAAAAACTCACATGCATAAGAAAAACAATCACAGCTTTCAGCAAAAACTAACTGCAATTGTAGATCTCACAGAGAAAGATAGAATATAGAGTATCAACAAGAAAGGAAGAGGGAGGCCTTGTAATGACAGCTGAGAATTGAATTCCCTAAGAAATTACCCAGTTAAGTCAAGATTTGTGTTCCATGTTATCATCACCAAACACCATTCCTTGGGGACTCCGGGGATTCTCCAAGATACAGGGCACTCATGCTCTGTCTGCTCCCCAATAAATGCCTGCTTTTATCCCTGAAAGACACACAATAGTCTTATCTAGAAAATGTTTCTCAAAAAAGCAAGCACTCTCCACAGAGAGAATCCCTTGGGCAGCAAGGATGTGTCCATATTAAGTGTTTATCTGCTTCAATAGTTTACAAGGTTTATGTAAGGACTGCAAATGATGGGATAGGGCCAGTCTCACACCAAAAACCATACATGTCAACAATGATGTTTACGAGAAAGACACAGAAGAGTGTCACTGACACACGGTTGTATAAACCAATGTGTTTCAATGACTAATTTGAAAGACATGGTGGGGTAGTTTAGGACAGCAATGATCAAAGAAATTCATCAAGGTGGGCCATCTAATAAGAAATAGGCCATCTAATAAAGGGTTTAAGGTCTTCTTCACTCTACAGTATTTCCTTTAAAAAATGGACACAATTGGAATAGATCTCTATCTGGGTATCTTCATTCACAGCAACCAGAGGACAAGTTGTTGATAAGGAACATCAAGGACAGATAAAGAAGGAAAATGTCATCAAGCATCCCAAGAAGCCTGCTGCCTGGTCATGCCACCCCAATTTCAACCACTCCCCTGGCGGCCTAACAGTGGCTTGATCTATAAACGCATGAGCATTTGTGCATTGTCCACTGAGATGGGCACTATCACTAAAGATGGCTCTAACCACAGTCCCCACATGCATCAGAGCCAAACACATATTCAAACCTCAGGCAGGGCCCCTTGGCCATCCCTGTAAACCACCATGATGTTAACGAGCTCATTTAGAGACAGTTTGGTACAAATCCATATGAAAACCCGGACAAACTCAGAAAATATTCAAGTGGAAAATGAAGTTAGAAAACAAAACATCCTCTGCAGAGATTGACAGAGCACAACTCATTCAGAACCTTGAAGACCCTGTGAAGGATTTTGTTCTCCATCCTAAACTGGTGAGAGACTATTAAAGGGTTTAAAGCAGAGCAGTAATGTGATCCACTTCGTCGACTTCTTGAAAGATGATTCTAATTGAGTGGAAAGAATAAATGCATTAGAGAGAGTAAAGAGCCTCGTGTATGTGGTGTCATCCCTCCTTTTTAAAGCTCAGATCAAAAAATAATTAATGTACTTTTTTGAGGGTCTTCCAACCTTGACTGGGAAGACCTATCAAGGCAATAACTTATTTTAGTACTTTTTCTTGACCTTCTTTGTGACCACCTAAGTGAATATAACTGGATTAATTAATTGATGAGTTGTTTACTTATCAAAATCCTCAAAGTGGGGCAGAGAGGGCCAAACTGTTTTTTTAATAATGGAAAAAGACCCACTATAAAAACACGCAGATTCCCAAAGACTCGTCTCTATAAAATGATTTTCCATGTTAAGACAAGTCAGTATTGCACCCATGTCTGGGTCTTTAACTCTCTCTGGGAACCTTACCTGAAGATAATCCTCCCTGTGGTCTCTTCACCTCATTAGCCACATGTCCATACTGATAGAGATTCTCCCCAGACCAAACTCCAGGCAGGTTCTCATGAGCCCAAATAGCCCACACCATTAGCCATGTCCCTTAAGAGCCCAATTTTAACAAGAATCTTAAAATGGTTTAGCCAAAATTCCCCACCTTAGGTATGTGATCACCCTGGATATCTGATCTGGTTCCTCATCCTCCACCATCCCACAGGTGATGATGTCTGATCACGCTGACCTGCCTTTAACAAGAATCCTGTTAGGTCAGTTTAGCCAAAATCCACTCTTCAACTAGTGTTTCTTCTTAGTGCTTTTTCATACACTGACCCTCATCCCACTCCTTGACTATAAATTCCCATATTTCCTTGTGGTATTTGGAGTTGAGTTCAGTTCCCTCTCCCTACGGCAAATGCCGTAGGCCACTGCGGTGGCCCCTACACCTGTCCTCATAGTCCCTCTAAGGGAAGTCAGCCTTGCCGTTCTTTACCAAGTGTCATGAAGAACCGTATTCTTTAACAATGCACAGGGGAGTTATAGTCAGGGGAGTTACAGTACTTCCAAAGAACCAAGTCAAACCTTCCTCTTTTAAGACAAAAAAAAAAAAAAATGGTTTACAGTTTCTGATGAAAAAATGTAGGTCTGGAGGGAAGGTATTTGGATAAATTTTCATATCAGGACATGTGCAGAATAAACTCTAACTTACTGGAATCTTCAACTGAAATATCTGGGATCAGGATACACTCACCCAATATTCTATATCATCTTCAGTACAATCCTCCCTATTCAATGAGAGTCTTACGTAGTCAGCGGCCAGTAAATGTTTGCTGACAGTGAGGAATCTGGGAGCTGCAAAGCCTTTCAGCTATCCCTGCTACTCTGAATATTTTATTTTCATGGGCAGGGAGGAAAATTGACACCTTCCAGAAAGATTTCCAACAAGATTTAAAGAGCAAACAAAAGTGTTTCTGGTTTAGTATGGTAACTGAAATTTTCAGTTAATGAAAACATTCTATTTAATGTAAATATTTTTATCTGTTTCTCTCCATTAGTGAACAAAACTTATTTCCTATCAGATACAAATTCTTTAGGAATAGATTTGTAGACATGCTGTAGTCATAAAAATAAGACAGAAAGTGAAAAATCAGCGAGATTATAAGGAAATAAAAATGGAGGGAAAAAACACAGTTGAGCTGAAGAGACGCCATTGCGAATTCAAACACCTCTCAAACCAATGGAGTGCTGAAGAGCAAGCAGCCCAAAGCCCTTATGTTGGGAAAGAATCATGAGGCGTGATGTCCAACCCAGTATAGCACTTTATTTTGGAATTTCCCTTAGCAGAAACCTTTGTAAGATACAAAATTGCTTCTACATTTTATTTTTCTCTGTGGTATTCAACAATGTTCTTATGAAAATGTCCAATATACTTTCAGGAGCAGATGACTTTGGTGTCTTCCATCTATCAATATGTTACCTGAAGGCCAATCACAATAGCAGACTTAATTACCTTTTATTTTGAAAGGTAGGTTTCAAAAAAATTGCACATGAAGTGCTAACTGATCCATTCACAAAGTTTGCCAATCAGGGCAAAAATTTTCTGATATTCTCTGACTATGTCTTGCTTAATAAAATAAAGTGTTATTAAAAATCTAGGGATTACTGGAAAAATTGGTCCATGAGAAGAATATAACAGGTTTTGGGGTTTTTTTAATAGCTTCATTGGGATATAACTCACATACCATATCATTTGCCTATTTAAAGTATAGAATTCAGTGGCTTTTAATATATTCATGAAGTTATGCAGTCCTCACCACAATCAATATTAGAGGGTGTCATTCCCTGAACCCTCACTTCCTTCTCCCCCCAACCCCTGGCAATCACTCTTCTTTCCGTTTCTATAGATTTGCCTATTCTACAAATAGAATTATATAATACATGGTCCTTTGCAATTGGTTTCTTTCACTTAGTATAATGTTTATAGGGTTTATCCATATTATAGTATGTTTTAGGACCTAATTCTTTTTTGTTGCTGAATAATATTCCATTGCATAGAAATAACAGACTTCATCTGTCTATTCATCAACCATCAATCAATAGACATTTGAGCTGTTTCCACTTAGGGGCTATTATGAATAATGTTTCTGTGAATAATCATGTACAAGCTGCATGCAGATGTGTTTTCAATTCTCTTGTATCCACACCTCAGAGTGGAATTGCAGAGTCACGCGGCCCCTCCGTATTAATCATTTTGAGGAGCTGCCAGGCTGTTTTCCAAAATGGCTGCACCGATTCACATCCCCGCCAGCAGGTATGAGGGCTCCCATTTCCTTGAGAGAGGTTTCACATTCAGAAATCCATGCCCATTATTTGAAAACTTATTAAAATAAAGTTTTAGATGGATATCAAATATCTTAGGATGGCAATTTTCAAATGATATGCTGCAAGAATTTTTAAAACATGCATTACCTGACTCTTTAGTCAGGGGCACCAACCTCCTTTTCCTCGGACTGTCAAACAAAAAATGACAATAGCCATCACAACAACAGCCATCTGGTGTGAATGAATCAAAATTATATCTATTTTTGGTCAGCTGGGCCAAAACTACATTTTTTGGTGTGCTACATAATTTCAGTAATTAGTTTATGTGTGCCACGATGTGAGAACGGTTGAAAATCACTGGCTTAGGAAATAACCTGCTTGCCTAGAAATTTTTTGTGAAATTTTGGACACCATATTTCCTACCAAACCCTATGTTTGCCTTTCTCCTTTAAGACAAAATGTATTGCAATGTGTAGAAAAGCATTCGGCTAAAAGACAAGCTGCTTTTGAAACAAATATTTCCTCTGCTAAATGAGGCTCAAAACTACACCAACCTGATTCTATGGAGTTTAGTACCTGTTCTCCCAGACTATGCTTAGGCTAGCAATTACAACTTTGGGACTTTATGTTTAATATCTATATTACACTTGTTATGACAGTTACTACTAGTCAATTAGAATTAAATACACACAGAGACACCCTGCAAGGTTTATTTTCACCTCTCTTTTCCTCTATCTCAAGGTTTCTGAGGGAGAGGGAGAGATACATTGATGTGCAAAAGGAACATCAATTGGTTGCCTCTAGTATGTGCCTCAACTAGGGAGCCTCAGCCGGGATCGAACCTACAACCTAGGTATGTGCCCTGACAGGGGATCGAACCCACAATAGTTTGGTGATAGTCAATGCTCCAACCAGCTGAGCCACCCAGCCAGGGCTGGTTACACTATTTTTTTGAGCAAATTACTTATATTAGTTACATGAGATTGATCTAAATGCTTTATCTAAAACTACCTATCTTTACAGGAAAATAACTTTTTGACCACCTGAAGGAGTCATGTTCATTATTACTTAGAGTCATTATCCTTTCTTCTAACATCCAGCGTAGCAAGTGAGAAGTCAGACACCAGTCTAAATATTTTTTCTATGAAATAACGTATTCTTTCTGTCTGGAAAATTCTAAGTTTTCTTCTTCATGCTCAAAGCTGAAGAATTTTACTTGGTATATTCCCTCTTTTCTTAATCCTGCCTAGAAATCTGAGAGCCTTTCCAATCTCTCATTCAAGTCTGTCTTTAGCTCAAGGAAATGTCCTCCTGTTATGTATTTAATATGCCTCCCCTATTGTTCCCTTCCTTTCCTTCTAAAGGGGATCTACTACTCACTTCTCAGATCTCCTGAATCTGACTTCCACGCATCTTATCTTTTCTCTTACAATTTCCATGTGTTTGTAATTTCAATCTATGTTTTCAATATCTCTTTCACTTAATCAAGAGTACTAATTTCAGTCTCTATAGTAACCATCCTCCCTTTTGATTAATATTTTCGTTTGGAAGCCATGAAAGTAAACAGTGTATGTGTGAGTTTGCTACTGCGGAAATCTACATAAGTGCTCCATTATTTGCTTGTTCAAATTATGTCTGTTACAACAGTTCTCTTTTTCAAGAGGTCATTTTTCCTTTGTGTTTTGCTATTCTCCCTCTCCCTGGCTGCAATGTCCAAGTGAGTATGTTTTCTTTTCTCAGAACCAGCTCTGCCCATAGGCAGGCAACTAGCCGGCTCACTTGCCTGTCCCAGACAAATGCAATAGGACCAAAACCCTCCTCTCTCTGGTTTTCTCAAGTATGAAATAACAACTTTCCTGTTTCAGCAAAGAAGCCTTTTTAGCCATTTTATGTAATGATGATACAACCCTTTCACAAAGAGGAATGCCAGGGGGCTCTCCCAAGAGCCATTCTGAAGGCAGGGCACTTATTTTGAGGGCTCTATCAGCTGATTCCCAAGCCCTAAATCCACATAACTATATCGCCTTTCAAAACTAGAGCCCAAAACCTATTTTTCAGCATTCAGTTCCCGCCTTCCTGCCAACCTGGTAGGTCCCTCACTCAAGATAGGTAAAAATAATATTATTAACTATAACAGCAATAGCTAGCATTTCTGAAACACTTAATATGTAATATTTAGTAATAAACTAGAAGAGCTTCCTTCCCACTGGGTGCCTATTTATCCCTCATTAGTCAGTGCAAAGGCAGCAACTAATAATAAAACACAATATTTCAAAGCAGTCACAATGTCTCTATACAAATGAATTAAGGCAGAGTTGGAAGAAATTAGAAGGTGACATGGAAACATTTTAATGCTTCACTATTAAAGATTCAGCCAAACTTCACACAGGGGAAAAGCTCAGGCAAAAGCACAGATTCAGAGTCTTAAGAGCACATGTGCTCCTTGACCCACAATGGGGCCAAGTCCTGACAAACCCATATATCAAACACTGAAAACATCACAATCAAAAAGACATGGGAGGGAGGAGGGGAGGGCTAGGGTGGTGGGTTCGGGTGAGAATAAAAGACAGAAAACTGTACAAGATCAACAATTAAAATTAAAAAAAAAAAAAAGACATTTAAGACACCTCACCTACCAAACATCACAGCCTAGCCTACCTTTAAAAAATTCTCAAAACACATTAGCCTACAGTTGGGTAATAATCTTGAGCTTCATCCAAGAGTAATTGCCTTCCTCTTCTCACCAGAAGTAGGAGACAGATGGGTATTTTGTAGATGATGGGATGCAAACACACAGAACACAGAATCCAAAACACTCCAGCAACACAAGACCCTGCAGAGCACCCATTGCCAACCCTCATGACAGCGTGCTGTGGAGAGATGCAGCTCACGGCCACAGCCCAGCATCTTGGGAGGGAATCTGACCACACATCACTACTAGACCTGGACTGGGAGAAAATCAAAGTTCAAAATTCAAAGTGTGGTTTCTACTGAATGTGTGTCACTTTTACACCATTGTGCAGTCAAAAAATCCTATATCCTAAGTCAAATCACTGTAAATTGGGGACCATCTGTACATGATAAGTGAGTTAAAAAACAACAACAACAACTTTGTTATCAGACTGACCTGGGAGTGTATCCCTACTATGGACTTTACTTTTCTGCATCTCAAATTCTTCGCTTGTAAAATGGAAACCAGAATACCTTTTACACTGGGTTATGCAAGGAGTAAATGAGAAAACATCCAGGAGCTGGCATGCACTAGGTGCTCAATAAATACCAGAGCCCATTCTAGTTTTTTTTCTTTCAAACTAATTTTTTAGAACAAAGATTCCCATGAGTATCAGCTCCTTGGGGGTGAGAAATTTGCCCTGTCTCCTTCACTCCTGTGTTCTCAGTTCTTAGACTAGTCCTTAACACTCAGTAAATATTTGTGGAAGGTGAACACTAATAACATCAGCTAATGTTGGTAGAGTGTCTTTGTTTTAAAAGCACATTAGCATTCACTGTTTCATTTAAGCAGCATAACAGTCTCATTATTATTACCTCCATTGTTAGATGTGAAGCCAAAACTCAGTGATATGCTCAAGAAAGGCAGAGAGGGAGTGATACTCAGTTTTCAGATCCCAAGTCAGTGATTTTTTTATTTTTTATTATTTTTATTTTTTTAATATATTTTATTGATTATACTATTAGTTGTCCCATTTGTCCCCCATCATTCCCCTCCACCCTGCACACCCTCTCCCACCCACATTCCCCCCTTTAGTTCATATCCATGTGTCATAAGTTCTTTAGCTTCTACATTTCCCATACTATTCTTGCCCTCCCCCTGTCTATTTTCTATCCACTATCTATGCTACTCATTCTCTGTACCTTTTCCCCCCTCTCTCCTCCTCCCACGCCCCTGTTGCTAACCCTCCACATGATCTCCATTTCTGTGGTTCTGTTCCTGTTCTAGCTGTTTGTTTAGTTTGCTTTTGTTTTAGGTGTGGTTCTTAATAGCTGTGAGTTTGCTGTCTTTTTACTGTCATATTTTTGATCTTCCTTTTCTTAGGTAAGTCCCTTTAACATTTCATATAATAAGGGCTTGGTGATGATGAACTCCTTGAACTTGACCTTATCTGAGAAGCACTTTATCTGTCCTTCCATTCTAAATGACAGCTTTGCTGGATAGAGCAATTTTAGATGTAGGTCCCTGCTTTTCAAGATTTCAAATATTTCTTTCCAGCCCCTTCTTGCCTGGAAGGTCTCTTTTGAGAAGTCAGCTGACAGTCTGATGGGAACTCCTTTATAGGTGACTGTCCCCTTATTCCTTGCTGCTTCTAGAATTCTCTGCTTCATTTTCATCTTGGCTAATGTAATTATGATGTGCCTTGGTGTGTTCCTCCTTGGGTCCAATTTCTTTGGGACTCTCTGAGCTTCCTGGACGTCCTGGTAGTCTATTTCCTTTGCCAGATTGGGAAAGTTCTCCTTTATTATTTGTTCAAATAAACTTTCCACTTGTTGCTCTTCTTCTTCCCCTTCTAGAACCCCTATAATTCGGATGTTGGGATGTTTAACCATGTCCTGGAGGTTCCTAAGCCTCTCCTCATTTTTTTGAATTCTTGTTTCTTCCTCGTTTTCTGTTTGGTTGTTAGTTTCTTCCTTCTGGTCCACTCCATTGATTTCAGTCCCAGTTTTCCTTCCATCTCTATCAGTTCCCCATGCATCTTCCTTCATTTCACGTATTGTAGCCTGCATTTTTTCATCTAATTTGTGAGCAAAATCAACCAATTCTGTGAGCATTTTGATGACCAGTGCTTTGAACTGTGCATCTGATAGGTTGGCTATCTCTTCACTGCTTAGAGGAATTGGCTCTGGGGCTTTCATTTGGTCTCTGGTTTGAGCCATTTTTGGTGGTTTTGTTGTGTTTTGTTTTGTTTTGGTTTTAGTCTGGTCGTGGCTATTACGTATGAGGGGTGGAGCCTTAGGTGTTCCTCAGGGCGGGGCAGCCCAGTCGCTGGGTTGTGACGCTATAGGTGGGGGCGGGGTCCGAGAAGGAAGAATGGCACCTGTTCCGCTCTCTTCTGGACTCTGGTCCCTTCTGCTGCTTCCCCTTCGCCTGGATTATCTGCGCACTCGCGCGTGCTGTTACGTAGTGAGGAGTGGAGCCTCAGGCGCTCCCCGGTGTGGGGCAGCCCAGTCGCTGGGTTGTAACGCTGTATGTGGGGGCGGGGTCTGAGAGAGAATAATGGCGCCTGCTCCGCTCTCTTCTGGATTCAGTCCCTTCCGCCACTTCCCCTCTGCCTGGACTGTCTGCACGCACGAATGTGGGACCACCTGGTCCGCCAGCCACCTTGTGTGACCTCACTGGGTCTGCACAGTTGCCCCCTGTGCCCAGGGTCCGCCAGCTGCTGCCTGTGGGCCCGGGGACCGCCAGCCACCACCTGTGCACCTGGGAACTGCCAGCCGCTGCTGTTTGCATTCCCAGGTCCGCACCTCCACTTTCTCCTGCCGCAACTCCGCCCCTCTTACCGATCTGGATGAATGGTTGTTGGACTTCCGTACAGTTCAATTTTCTATAAGTTCTGGTTGTTTTCTTGTTTCTAAATATTTGTTGTCCTTAATTTTGGTTGTTAGAGGAGGCACAGTGTGTCCGCCTACACCTCCATCTTGGCCGGAAGTCCGATTTTTTTATTTTGATGGTGCTACCAACTACTCTGCTACCAGCTACTCTGCTGCCTTCTACCAGGGTGTGCATGAGTTCCACCACAATTTCTCTTTCTTGAAAACAATCTGTTCAATGGGTCACATAAGGTCTAGGCCCCAGTGATGCAGAATGTCCACCATCGGCAGCTTAACAGCCCGGTATTCACTCCCCCTTTAGCAGTACAGAAATGGCCCAAGCAGCCAAGAACATAAATGTTTCTGCGATCACAAGTTAAACTCTGCAGGTCCCACCTTGGCCGAGTGGCTCAGTTGTTTTGTGGTTTTGATCCCCCCTGGTTGGGGCACGTATGGGCGGCAACCTATCGATGTTTCTCTTCATATAGATGTTTCTCTCTCTCTCCCCACCCCACGTCCTTTCTTTCTCTCTCTAAAATCAAAAAACATACCCTCAGGTGAGAATTGAAAAAATAATAACAATAACCATTTATTAAAAAAAAAAAAAAACTGTGCAGGTCCCAGGAAAGACTTGTGCCTGCCTGGTGAGTTCACGGGACAAGTTGCTCCAGGACAGATTTATCCATAAACCTAGAGAAAACTACATTCCTTTGTGAAATGAGGAAGAGGAATGTCTCTATTTTATAGAGAAGGAAACTGAGTTCCAGAGAGGGTGAGTCACCTGCCCAAGGTCACATAGAAAACTGGGACTAGTCAGCACAGGTTTCTAGACTCCTATGAGGTAATGTTCTCTTTATGCTGCAGGATAAACCTGGCTTTGCTTGATCAACAGGTTGGTTGTTCTGGTGGGTTTTGGCAACATCAACATAAGTATGTGGCAAAACTGGAGCTCAAACCAGACACACTGAAATACAAAGTCCATGACACTAATCATTACATACTATCCCCCTCCTCACCGAACTGCTACTTCTTCATAACTCACACAAGTGTCACCTATTTCAGAAGCCTTCCCTTGCAACTGAGTCATATTCAAAGCCTCCTGCCTCCTAACTCCTGACATATCTATCCACCACTCTCACATGCTGACCCCACCACCAATGGACTGCACATGTCATAGGACAGGAACCATGCCTTCATTCATTCACTCATTTCCTCAACAAATATCTTTAAAGTGCTGCTCTGTGCCAGGATCTGTGCTAGGTACTTATACAATATTTTACTTTTATCATGTCAGCCCATAGAAGGCATCCAATACATATTTATTTTTAAATGAATAGACAGTTGAATGAATGACTAGAAAGATGGATAGAGCTATAAAATAATCCAGTTTGTAGGACCAAGCTGAAGACATCTCATGTGGGGCTGGGTTGCCTTTTGCACCCAACAATGCTTGAAGACCTCTGTTGGAAATGAGATGAAAGGAGGAACACATGTTATTTTTTTCTCCTAACGTAAAAGTGGCAGCTAGAGGAGCTGCACAGGAGCCTACTAGCGGAAAAATAAGACTGCTCCATTTCTTCCTGTGGAGAAGTGTGACAGGCCAACGATCAGAAAGAAGGGCTTTGTGCCAGTACCCTGAACACATTACTGAACTGTGCCGCAGAGTGGCCACGGAAGTTAAATGCTCAGTTCCCGTCCTCATTCAGAGTGACTTGTAAAGCCAGTTAGCAGTCTTTCAACCTTGACCCAAGTTTCCTGCCTCTCACCCACCCCGGTCCCTGCCAAACACACACAGGAAAATGAAGGCGCAGAATTTCAGGAGAGTTCTGGAGTTCTTTGTCTCTCTGCTTTCTCCAAATGATCGAGGTGATTGTTACAGAGAATGACCCAGTGCTAGAGACACAGTGGTGGTATGCAATATTCTGAAGTTACCAGAGAGAACATGGCATAAGTTTCTATAGCACTGTAAGTCTTCCTTTTTTGGTTCCCTCTTTGTGATCATGAATGCAGAGGTTATGCAGAAAACTTCTCAAGACGTAAAGTTTCAAAGCATGTTGTCTGTCCCCCAATCTCTTAGGACAGTGACAACAAAATCCAGCAAGAAACTAGCCCAGAATGTCAGCAGAGTTAACAGTGGCTTAAAGATAAATTTATACTCTGACTCCGGCTTCCTCTTGGGATGCAGTCAGAAGAAAGGGCATCGCTCGCTCCCATACTAGGAAAAAAAAAATGGAACGAGTGGCAAATTCCTAACTTTCATCAAAAATTCAGACAACTGAGGTCATAGGGAAACAACTAAACCAAAATTGAAGGAAAGACAATTTGCCTGTAAGCAGAGGCAGGGCACCAGCACTTGTTTTCCAAGGGAAGACACCCCTGGACACCAGTAAGAAGCATTTATCTAAAAGGTTTAACAAACTAGTGTGGGCTAATAAGAGAATATAGAGTCACTGGGCTGCAGGTGTAAATGGAGTTCACACCACCTTGTGGGAAAAAGATTGGCAAGAGCCCTGAGAAACTGTTCCCTGAGGAGCAAGCCTGGGGAAGGGCACAGCAGCAGCCCCAAGAGAAAGGCAGGAAGCCTCAAAGCCCTGCCCAGAACGTTCACCTCCAGGCAGCCAAAGCCTGTCAGCAGTGCTGGGAAGGGCAACAAACACTGTTCCTGGGGCCACGGCAGCATTTCCCAGACCTTAGGCCCTTTTGTCTTCATGAGGCTGTTCCTCCACAAAAATGTATATATTAAAAATTATATTCCATTGTGTAAATGTACCATAGTTTTTTGATCCACTCATTTGCTGATGGCCACTTAGGCTGCTTCCAGCACTTGGCTGTTGTAAATTGCGCTGCTATGAATATTGGGGTGCATAGGTTCTTTTGGATTGGTGTTTCAGGGTTCTTAGGGTATAATCCCAGCAGTGAAATTGCTGGGTCAAAAGGCAGTTCCATTTTTAGTTTTCTGAAAATTCCATACTGTTTTCCACAATGGCTGCAAAATAAAATAATTTTTTTTAATTTTTATTTTAATTGTTGATCTTGTACAGTTTTCTGTCTTTTATTCTCACCCCAACCCACCACCCCAGCCCTCCCCACCTCTCTCCCATTTCCACCCCCCATAGTTTTTGTCCATGTGTCCTTTATACTTGTTCCTGTAAATCCTTCCCCTTTTCCCCTGAAATTCCCTCCCTTCTCCCCTCTGGTGACTTTCAGCATGTTCTCAATTTCCATGTCTTTGGTTATATTATGCTTGTTTGTTTGTTTTGTTGATTAGCTTCCTGTTAAAGGTAAGATCATATGGTATTTGTCTTTCACTGCTTGGCTTATTTCGCTTAGCATGATGCTTATAGCCAAGTGTTGGAAGCAACCTAGATGCCCATCAGTAAATGAATGGACCAAAAAACATAAAATAAATTTTTAAAAAAGAAAGGAATATTTAAAAATAATAAAATATTGTGAGCAGCAAAAAAAAAAAAAATTATATTTGACAACTTGGTTTCAAAATAAAGATAATCCAGAGACAGGAAGATGGCGGCACAGTAGGAGGGAGCAGATTTCACTTCCCCCTACACACGGGAGAAAAACCTAGCCGATCTATGGAGGAACAGAGCAAACAGCCAACAGTACCACAGCATATATGAAAATAGGAGATCAAAAATTGTAGTGGACATTGAAAAACCAGACAGTAAGGAGAGTACTTCAGGACAATAAGAGCCCAGGTATCAGCGCAGAGACCAGGCTGGCTGAAGCGTTGGTCTGGTGCTTGCTGGGTCTGCCACAGGGCTCTAGGGAGGGAGCCTGGTAAACTGCTTCCACCCCGGCCAAACAAGGTTTGAGCAGCAATGGGAGAGACCTGGTTGCTTGAAGTCACAGAGAGGGGAGTTAAGGTCTGAGTGGCAAACACACTGAGGCTGTGAGCACCCACACATAACCCTGGGAGGAGTGCACGCCAGAGCCCATGCGACCAGAGGCACCTGGAACCAGCGGAGAGGGCTGTGTAGAGCCCATGCTGGGAACCCAGGGAGTGTGAGTGATCCATGGGAGAACCAGAGCCCACGCATGTGAACTCAGGGAGTGTGCATGATCTATGGGAAACCCCGAGCTCACCCCGTGAACTTAGGGTGAGCGGGCACACCGTAGGAAACCCGGAATCCACACCCATAAACTCGGGGTCAGTGCTGGTGCCCTAGGAGTCCTGAGCTCATACCCATAAACTCAGGAAAGCATGCACTCCCCAGGAGGCTCACAACTGACACCCAAGGCCCTGAGCAGAGAGGCACCAGGCTACCTCTGGGGACAGTGCACACCTAGCCCTGGGGACAGTAACCCAAAGCTGACTGAGTGCTGAAAAGAGAGAAAAGCAGTACCATCACCCCACTACAGCCAGCAAGACCAGAAAAACTGCCTTGGCCAGTTTGAAATCAGCAAGAGGGTTTTATGGATTTTTTTTTAATATATATCTTCTATATTTTTCCCGTCAATTCCTTTTGCTTCTCTTCTTTCTTGTTTTATTCCTTCTTCCTTTCTTTCCAATTTTATCTCCTCTTCCTCTTTTTTCTTTCTTTTTTCAATTTTTTTCCTTTTCTCTTTTTAAATGTCCATGAGTGAGACAAAAAAAAAACCCAGAACTGTGAAAAAAACAGAATTGGACCCAAAGAGGAGGCATCCCAACAGCTGAAACAGTGGAAGCTGTGAATACCAGGATTCCCGAAGGAGACTGCACCTCTGAATCAAACAGATATTCTACCATAGAAGTTCACATCACACCATAAACCCAGGGAGCCAGAACAAATCAATTTCAGAAGCTGAGGCTAACAAGAAGAGTCTCACAAACAATGGAAAGACAAAGAAACAATCCCCAAATGAAAGGAAAGGAGGAAGCCCCAGAAAGAATGCTAAATAAAACATAGGCAATTCAACTATCAGATATTGAGTTCAAAGCAATGGTTATCAGGAAGCTCCATTAGCTCACAATGAGCTACCAGAAACTAAAGGAAAGCTACAATGAACTCACTGTAAACTATGTGAACATGAAAAAGGAAATAGAAACTATCGACAAGGGCCAAGAGGAAATGAAGAATACAATTTCTGAACTGAAGAACATAGTAGAAGGAATGAAAAGCAGAATCGATGAAGCAGAAGACCAGATCAGCAAGTTAGAGGACAAAGTAAAAAAAAAGAAAAAAATACCCAGAAAGAGCAAGAAAAGGAAAAGAGGCTCAGAAAGAATGAAAAGGGATTAAGAGAAATGCAAGACAATATGAAACATAATAATATCTGTATAATAGGGATACCAGAAGGAGAAGAAGAAGGGCAAGGGATAGAAAACCTATTTGAAAAAGTAATGATGGAAAACTGCCCTAATTTGATGAGAGAAAAAGTCACACAAATCCAGGAAACACAGAGAGTCCCAATCAAGAGAAACCCAAAGAGGCCCACTTCAAGACACATCATCATTAAAATGGCAAAATTCCAAGACAAACAGAGAATCTTAAAGGCAGCAAGGGAGAAGAAGGAAGTAACATACAAGGGAACCCCGATAAGGCTAACAGCTGACTTTTCAATGGAAATGCTCCAAGCCAGAAGACAATGGCAAGAAATATTCCAAGTAATGAGTACCAAAGGCCTGCAACCAAGACTACTTTACCCAGCAAGGCTTTCAATCAAGATAGAAGGCCAAATAAGGAGCTTCCCAGACAAAAGAAGTCTAAAAGGATACACCTCTACCAAATTAGCTCTGCAAGAGATGCAAAAGGGACTGCTTTACGGAAAGGAAGGAAAAGAGTGAGACAGACAGGAACACAGGTACGAAAATGGCAATGAATAAGTATCTATCAATAATAACCTTAAACATAAATGGATTCAATGCTCCAATCAAAAGACATGGAATAGCTGAATGGATAAGAAAGCATGACCCACACATACGCTGCCTACAAGAAACCCACCTCAGGACAAAAGACATACACAGACTCAAAGTGAAGGGCTGGAAACAAATTTTCCAAGCAAACAAACAGGAGAAAAAAGCCTGGGTAGCAATACTCATATCAGACAAAATAGACTTCAAAAGAAGGGCCATAAAGACAGACCCGGAAGGTCACTTCATAAAACTCAAGGGAAGAATCCATCAAGAAGACATAAATATTGTAAATATATATGCACCCAACATAGGAGCACCTAAATACATCAAGAAAATCTTAGAGGACTTCAAGAAAGATATTGACAGCAACACAATTATAGTAGGCGATTTTAACACCCCACTATCAAAAAATGGACAGATATTCCAAACACAGGTATGAAAATATCAACAAAGATATTGTGGCATTGAACAACACTCTAGATGAAATGGACTTAACTGATATATAGAGAGCCCTACATCCCAAAGAAACTAAATACACATTCTTTTCAGATGCACATGGAACATTTTCAAAGATAGACCACATGATAGGACACAAAACAAGCCTCAACAAAATCAAAAAAATTGAACTCATACCAAGCATTTTCTCCAACCACATGGGACTGAAATTAGAAACTAACCCCAAGGGGAAAAACCCAAAACACTCAAAATCATGGAGATTAAATAGCATGATATTAAACTATGAATAGGTCAAGAATGAAATTAGGGAAGAAATCAAAAAGTTCCTGGAAACAAACGAAAATCAATTCACAACAACCCAAAACTTATGGGACACAGGAAAGGAAGTCCTGAGAAGGAAGTTCACAGTGATACAGGCCAACCTAAAAAATATAGAAACATTTCATGTAAACAATTTAACCCTACACCTACAAGAACTCAAGGACCAACAACAAAGACAGCCCAGAGCAAGTAGAAGGAAGGAAATAACCAAGAGAAAAGCAAAATTAAATGACATGGAGACTAAAAGCACAATTCTAAGGATCAATGAATCCAGGAGCTTGTTCTTTGAAAAGATAAACAAAATCGAAAAGCCTTTAAGCAGGCTCATCAAGAAAAAAAGAGAGAGGACTCAAGTAAACACAATCAGAAATGAAAGAGGAGAGATTACGACTGACACTGCAGAAATACAAAGGATTGTAAGAAATTACTATGAAGAACTGTATGCCAAGAAATTTGAAAACCTAGGTGAAATGGACAGGTTTCTGGAAAAATATAACCTTCCAAAACTCAATGAAAAAGAAACAGAAAGTCTGAACAGACCAATAACGGCTGGTGAAATTGAATCAGTAATCAAAACACTCCCGACGCACAAAAGCCCTGGACCAGATGGCTTCACAGGAGAGTTCTACAAAACATTTAAGGAAGAGCTAACCCCTATTCTCCACAGACTATTCCAAAAAATCCAAAATGATGGAAGACTCCCAAACTCTTTTTATGAAGCCAGCATCATCCTAATCCCAAAACCAGATAAAGACACAACAAAGAAAGAGAACTTCAGGCCAATATCACTGATGAATGTAGACGCTAAAATCCTCAACAAAATATTGGCAAACCGCATCCAACAATACATTAAAAAGATCATAGACCATGACCAAGTGGGATTCATCCCAGGGATGCAAGGATGGTTCAACATTCGCAAATCAGTAAATGTAATACATCACATAAACAAAAGCAAAGACAAAAATCACATGATCATATCAATAGATGCAGAAAAAGCTTTTGATAAAGTACAACACCCATTTATGATAAAAACACTCAGCAAAGTGGGAATAGAGGGAGCATTCCTCAACATAATAAAAGCCATATATGAGAGACCTACAGCCAACATCATACTCAATGGGCAAAAACTGAAATCTTTCCCACTAAGATCAGGAACAAGACAAGGCTATCCACTTTCACCACTTCTATTCAATATACTATTGGAAGTCTTAGCCACAGTGATTAGACAAGAAAAGGGAATAAAAGGCATCCAAATCAGAAAGGAGGAAACAAAACTATCATTCTTTGCAGATGACATGATAGTGTACATAGAATATCCTATAGGCCAAAAAGCTGCTCGACCTAATAAATGAATTTGGCCAAACAGCTGGATACAAAGTCAATATCCAAAAATCAAAGACATTTTTGTATATCAACAATGAAACAGCAGAAGCAGAAATCAAGAAAAAAATCCCATTCGATATAGCAAAAAGAAAAATGAAATACGTAGGAATAAACCTAACCAAGGAGGTAAAAAACCTGTATGCAGAAAACTACACAACACTGAAGAAAGAAATCAAGGAAGACACAAACAAATGGAAACATATACTGTATTCATGGATCAGAAGAATTAACATCATCAAAATGTCCATACTACCCAAAGCAATCTACAGATTCAATGCAATACCTATTAAAGTACCAATGGCATATTTCACGGACATAGAACAAACACTTCAAAAATTTATATGGAACCATAAACGACCCTGAATAGCTGTTACAATTTTGATAAAGAAGAGCAAAGTAGGAAGGATCACAATACCTGATACCAAACTGTATTACAATGCCATAGTAATCAAAACAGCCTGGTACTGGCATAAAAACAGGCACATGGACCAGTGGAATAGAACAGAGAGCCCAGAAATAAACCCAAGTCTCTAAGGTCAGTTAATATTCGACAAAGGGGGCAGCAACATAAAATGGAGTAAAAATAGCCTCTTCAACAAATGGTGTTCGGAGAACTGGACAGCTACGTGCAAAAAAAATGAAACTCGAACACCAACTTAAACCATGCACAAAAATAAATTCAAGATGGATAAAAGATTTAAATGTAAGTCATGACACCATTAAAGTCCTAGAGGAGAACATAGGCAGGAAAATCTCAGATATTTCACGCAGCAACATTTTTACTGATATGTCCCCTAAAGCAAGGGACATAAAGGAAAGAATAAACAAATGGGATCTCATCAAAATAAAAAGCTTCTGCATGGCCAAGGAAAACAGTATTAAAATAAAAAGAGAACCGACTGTGTGGGAAAACATATTTGCCAATGATATCTCAGATAAGGGTTTAATCTCCAAAATATATAAAGAACTTATACATCTCCATTCTAAGAAAACAAGCAACCCAATTAAAAAATGGGCAAAGGACTTGAACAGACACTTCTCCAAGGAGGACATACAGAGGATCCAGAGACACATGAAAAGATGCTCAGTATCACTAGCTATCAGAGAGATGCAAATTAAAACCACAATGAGATACCACTTCACACCGGTCAGAATGGCCATCATAAACAAAGCAACAAACAACAAGTGTTGGAGAAGTTGTGGAGAAAAGGGGACCCTGGTGCATTGTTGGTGGGATTGCATACAACCACTATGGAAAGCAGTATGAATTTCTCAGAAAACTAAAAATGGATCTGCCTTTTGACCCAGCAATTCCACTTAGGGTTATATCCTAAGAACCCTGAAACACCAATCCAAAAGAACCTATGCACCCCTATGTTTATAGCAGCACAATTTACAATAGCCAAGTGTTGGAAGCAACCTAGGTGCCCATCAGTAAATGAATAGATTAAAAAACTATGGTACATTTACACAATGGAATTCTATGCAGCAGAAAGAAAGAAGGAGCTCCTACCCTTTGGAACAGCATGGATGGAACTTGAGAGCATCATGCTGAGCAAAATTAGCCAGGCAATGAAAGACAAATACCATATGATCTCACCTTTAACAGGAAGCTAATCAACAAAACAAACAAACAAGCATAATATAACCAAAGACACTGAAATTGAGAACAGGCTGACAGTGACCAGAGGGGAAAGGGGAGGGAATTTCAGGGGAAATGAGGAAGGGTTTAGAGCAACAAGTATAAAGGACACATGGACAAAAACTAGGGGGAGTGGAAATGGGAGGGGGGTGGGGAAGGCTGGGTCTTGGGCTGGGAGTAAAAGACAGAAAACTGTACAACAATTAAAATAAAATTAAAAAACATAAAAAATAAAGATAATTCAGGCTGGATAAATTATTCTATATCCATTATTAGTACATTCATTTTCTCTTACAATTTTAAGTAAAGTTAACTGATTTATGGATAGGCCTAAAAGAATGATGGGCTGTAGGCAGACACTGAATGTACTGGAGACTAAGCGGGAAAAAATCAGCCTGATTGTCATCCTCAAGGTGCTGGGAAGCAGTCACTGCAGCTGGGGGAAGGGGACAGAAGAAAGCCCCCCAACTCCTCAGAAAGGGACAGAGCTGCAGCTGAGGGCACAGCAGGAGCTCAAAGAGCTCACACAGGAGACCCAGGGACAGGGTGCCAGCTGAGACTAAGCCTCCATGAGAACCACAGACATCCCCACCTCAGAACACAAGGGGCCAGCTGAACAATCCAGCTAGTCACAGCAGGGCACAGGCCAGAGCAGGGAGAGACCCACTCTGAGGGGAAAGGTGAAACTTTGGGGTGGAGAACAGAGCAGTGGTGGCAGGCACTGAAGAGGGCGCCAGGTGGAGTGGCACTGATCCCAAGAGCAACTTGAGGGTATGTCTTGATTATGGTGATAGATACAGACCCTCTGCAGGTATCAACCCACCCCCCCACACCAAAAAAAATACACCAAGAGAGTGAATTTTACTACATGCAAACAAGTAAATTTCAAATAGTAATAGCAAGAAACACACCCATCCTTCTCCTCTCAGCATCGAAAATCCAGCAGCCCCCGAGGCACTGTCCACGCAGTCGCCACTCACACTTAGCTTGCCTGTCAGGAAGGGGCAATGTCCTAGGAAAATTAAGATATTGGTGCCCAAATGAAAATGTTAAATACATATTAATAACTGAAGCCACTGCTTTGTGGCTGAGACAAGTGAGTTTTGAGGGGACTACAAAACTTTTAAAAACTTTGAATATATTTTTATTATATCAATGGTCCAAATCTCCCCATGTTACATTCATTTATTGCTTGGATAAAGAGATAAAGCAAAATTATTGATGGGCTTTTGCTGCAAATAATTAACCTTGTCATGGGAAAAAGTGGGAAAGCTGGTTAAAAAACACATACACACTAATAGTAATCGATATTTATCTCTTCTGTTTCTCTAACTATTAAAAGCTGCTCAAAACACTTATTACCATCACTAGGAGAAAGAATACTCAATCCATCATAATTCTAGATGATTTATATAGAGATTATAAAGGGGGCAGTTCTCCTGTTTTGTGATTCATAAAGTAGTAAGCTTGCAATAAATCACTCAAAGATTCCCATTCAAGAGCCATCTCCTCACGTTTTAGCTTAAAGGAATAGGTCTTTGATGCCATGATTATAAATCAAATCCCCATTCACACAACTGGACCCATGTGCCATTCATTAACAGATGTCAGATTTGAGTAAATATTCTGTTCTCTGCTCAGTCTGTTCAGGAATAAGGCCCTCCATTTATTTATAAATAAATTCCCCCAGCATGAGGGTGTAGGTGGAGTTAACTTGCCAATAATAATCCATATTTTATTGGCTCATGCCCTCTTGTGCTCATAGAGGATCTCTGTTCACCTGTAATAATTCACCTGGGGATCTAGAGCCCTTAGAGTTTATGGCACAAGTTTACAAAGTCCAGACTGTCACCTACTGTCACCATAAGTTATCCTCGGTGTCCCCTTCCCTATCCAGCCCTGTCCTCTGTCCAGGAAGACCCTAGAGAGAATCTCATTACTGCCAAGCTGGTGGGACCCACCACCACCTACCAACACCGCACGGAAAGTGATGCGTCCTGCCAAGGCTCCCCAAGCCACCAGTTCTCCTGGTACTAGATGGTGTTCTCCAACCCAGGGCTCCTCAGCCCACTCTGATTCATACCATCTCACCCACGCAGCTATATGTCCTCCAATTCTAAGTCCCTCATGACATTAACAGCTCCTTTAAATTCACCCCAAAATCTCTCTGCTGGGCGAGGCTGGGATGCACAGATGCTGTGTTTTCACCCCGAAGCCCTGCCTCCAACCCAGTTCTTCAGAAACCTCTCCCTAGCTTTTAAAATTGTTTTAAAATTATGTTTTATTTATTCACACAAGTCCCTCTCTTTTTCCCCATGTTTTTTACTGTGGTAAATAACTAAGAAATTTTTCATCTTAACCATTTGTAAATGTCCAGTTCAGTAACATTAAATACATTCATAATGCTGTACAACTATGGTCTTCATAGCTCTTTGCCTTTTGCAAAACTGAAACTCCGTACCCATTAAATACTAATCCCCCATCCCCTCCTGACCCTGGTTCCTGGCAACCACCCTTCTACTTTCCATCTCTGTGATTCTGAAGTTTCAAAGTATCTCATATAAGTAGACTTATACAGTAATTGTCTTTTTTTGTTACTGAATTATTACATTTAGCATAATGTCCTCAAGGATCATCCATATTTATCCCCAGCACTTTCAACCAAAACCAAAAACCTAATGCGAAACTTCTCAAGGGGCTGCCCAACCACTCACATCCAGGTCTGAACTGTGGTCTCGGCATCACAAGTCTCATAAAGCCCTTAGATTTCAGAGCCGACTTCTCTGTACTAATTTTTCCAGGGTTCCCTGTATCCCCACCCCTCTCTATCTTATTCACAGTCTTACTTGGAAGGCTAATGAGCATAAAATTCTTAAATGAATCAATGACAAGATATTTTTTTCTTTTCTAGTATTCTTTTGTAAAATACAAACAACCTCACTTGCTACTGTTTAATCTGGCTATGAAATTTCTGAGACTTGTGTCCTGCTATTTTTTTTTACAGCACAATCATATGAATCATTTGATGTAAGCCTCACCACAACCCTGTAAAATAAGGCAGAATTACTATTATTTCAAACACACCTAAGGAAAAAGGCTTAAAAGAGGTTAAATTACCTGAAGCCACACAGCAAACCTGTGCCTGAGTCTAAACTAGGTGCCTCTATCCAGAGAACACTTTCTTCTGCTATAACTTACAAAAATCTCTCTTGATGGGAGACAGAGTTATGAACCAAAGGCATTAAGATATCCTACAAGTGCTCCAAACCTGACACTCTCATTTTTTTCCTTGCAATTTTTTAATAGAATATTTAGATTTCCCATGCTTAAAAAAAGGAATGAGATAACTTTCAATGAAGAAAGTTAATTCTCAGCATTTCTAGCTGGAGCAGCAATCTGAAGGCAATCTTTACTCAGCATCTTGAGCAAAAGAAGTATAAGAAATTGCTGCTATTTCCTTCTAAATATAGAAATACTTATTATCAAGTACCAAGGCTCATAAAAATCATTTACAGTATTCAATAAAAAGTAATTTCTCAAAAGTCTTTATTGTATTGTAAGTTGTATGTTGCCATACAGTTTTCTTTATAACTTACTTTTAAGAAATTAGCTTATTTCAATCCATACCAGCAATTCTGGTACAAATAAAAACTCTCATTGCAAATGGAACTGTGTACACTCTGCTAATACTGAAACCTCTTAGCAATTGACCTGTGTCACAGAGATATTATCATAAATAAAATAATAAATGTAATCACAGTAAGAGCCATGATTTCTATATCTATTTTTTGGTATCTTGTGAAATAACTTCCCTTTTCTAGCCTTCAGTTTTCTCTTCTGTTCATAAAGAGAACTTGACTTGGCTTCCTCTATTGTTCTATAATTCAAAGCAGATAACCCAAGTTTTGATATGTCAATGTGGTAGTTACTATAGTGTCCACTAGGGGCAAAAGAGGCAATTTAGCAGTAGTCACGGGTTCAGGATATGGTCTCATCATTTTATAGATGGGGAAATCAAGACCCATAGTGGTTACATTTCACTTTGCTTTTTTCGCTGTGACAGCAGCAAGATGAACTCCACAGTTTGCTTACCTGTACAACAGGACTAATTGTGTCCACCTTCTTGTGAGTTTGTAAAAAGATGGAATATGTAAAAGCACTTAACATAATGCATAGCAGATGGTAGATGCAATGCCATTAGTTTTACTTAAAGAGTTATTGGCAGAGCTGAAAAGAGAAAGTGGATCTACTTTTCAAAATATCACACAATAATGTTTAAATTATTAACAACCTGAGATGAATCTCACTTTTTGTCACTTTCTATAGATATGTGTTTCATCTGAGCTTCATGCTTGGATAACTTAATAACTTAGGTTATTACTTTTCTTTCCTTCCTCATCTTCTTGTGAAGCACTACTTCTACTTTAGGAAACTATTTTTACAGTTTTAAGTTTCAAATTTCTTTGCCAACACCTTTGGATAGCCAGTTTGAATTTGCTGTCACTTGCTCAGTTGTTGGAATTTGATAGGCACCAAAGGAAATGTGACAAAATGGCCTTAGAATCAAAACTAAAGCATTCACCCCTCACACCTTCTGGCTCTGCAGAGGCATTGTACCAAAGGTTCCCTCTGCATTCAAACATTTTGATCCTTATAACAAACCTTTTCAGTGTGTACTGTTATTATTCCCGTTCTCAAATAAGGACACTGAGGCATAGAACCTACATAGGAGTTTAATACAGTTCATTACATAACACAATGTTCCCAATTATCTCAAAATTTTCTTGTTTTTAATAAAATACATGAAAATTGGTCATCTTCCCAAAGATCAGACTCTCTAGAATAATTTTCCTTCCATTTGGAAGTTGGTATCATTTAAAATCACTTTGTACACCAAAATCAACAATGACATGAGCCAATTTACCAATATAAGTGTAGTCCTATCTCAAGTATTTTCACAGTCTCTACTTATTTCTTTTCTTAATGGGATTATTTATAATATTTATGAATTTTTTTATTTTATATAATAATATTATGTTGATATTACATATAACTTATAAAATTATAAATATAATATTTAAGAAAGATCATTCTTCACCAGCTGATGTGTTACATTATTGTTGCTTTATGGCATAATAATAGCAATAGATCACCTCATAAATCTCCTAATTTCCTGGCCCAATGATCTTAATCAATGCTGTGATTTCCTCCAAATTCCTCTAAAGAGATCTATTGAGATTCTTCATACACCCTTTAGGTCAAACTAACGACTTCTCTTCTTAGCTCCTCAGGCTGAAGCACCATGCATTCATCTCTCCTTTTCTTCTCTCCCCAAACAGATTTAAACTCCCTAAGAGTAGGGATAAGATATTATACTACTTATGTTTTTCCCGGGCCTCCTAATACCCAAATGCTTCCTAATTCTGATATGACTGTGAAGAACCAAAATAGGAAATATCAAGAACCTAAATCATCTAGATCTTGGCTTGGCTCTGTAGCCAAGAATTTGTTAATTATCAGTCCCTTTCTTGCTAAGTGTTGTCCAAGGAAACTTGGAGCAAGCTGATATAAATCATAAGCATAACAAGACTTCCTTCAACACTAAAATATAAATATTGTATTCCATTCAACCAAACACTGAATGAGTTTTCACTATGTGTCATGAACCCCCATGCTGGTAACTCAAAGGGGAGACACAGTTCCTGCCTTTTGCATTCATACACACAAAGTTTAAAAATAAATAAGTAAAATCTTACATGTGAGTAGAAGGATTGGGTTTTATGATTCCTTTATCACTTTGTCCTTTCTATTTTTGCCCCTGGTGACAAAGGGTTACAATAAGACATCAAAGTTATGCTATGAAGGGCAATAATCATTGGATACTCTTGGGTCAAATTGGCCCCCTTATATTTATTTAAGGGACAATGCTATGAAAAGAATAATGCAGGCAACACCTGGGAAAGGCGAGATAAAATGATGGGCCCTAGAGAAAAAGCAATGGAGACCAAAAGAGAGGTGCTTTCAAGTACCCAAGGGAAACAGGACTGACAGTAACTGAAAGATAACTTAGGAAAGGGTAAAGAAATGTGCATTTTCTGGATTTCAGGCATGTTGGAATTCAACTGCAAATAACAGTGCTTCCTTAGTGGTAACAGAGTGAGCCTGACAATTCGTCTTGCCATTTTGACATCTTATGGCATATATATATCACAGCAATGCTAAAAGTAGATATAAAACACACAAGCAACACCAAAGAGGGAATTAGTAATATAGCTTCAAACAATAGATGATGTGGGTTTACCCACCTCAAGATGTGATGGAACAAAATGTATTTCACATGAATTCATATCATCCCTAACCTCACAGCATTAACACAAAAAACTAGCAAACAAGTCAGCCTCAATCCTCACCATCAGTGTTGTGAGCTGAACTGTGTCCCCCAAAATTCCTATGTTGAAGTCCTAACCCCCATTTCATCAGAACATTTGGATATAGGGTCTTTCAAGAGGTTAAATGAGGTCACTGGGATAACCCCTAATATTATATGAATGGTGTTCTTGTATGAAAAAGAGATTAAGACAAAGGCATAGAGGAAAGACTGCGTGAAGACACAAGAGAAGCCAGCCCTCAACAAGCCAAGAGAGAGACCCACAAAATAAACCAATCCTACTGACACCTTGATCTTGGACTCTAGCCTCCAGAATTGTGAGGAAACAAATTTCTGCTGTTTAGGCCATCCAATCAGTAGTACTTTGTTATGGTAACCCTAGGAAACTAATACACCCAGTGCCTACAGTGATCACCTACTGCCACCATCATTCTAAATACCTAAGGACCACCTTTTGTGGAAAAGTTGCCTTGTTAATCTCTCTTACACAGCCAAAGAAGATAAAAACTGCAAGTCTTAGCTGCCTCAAACTATGGAATTTCATTTTCCTTCTTGTTTCTGTCATAAAACTGCACGCATGGCTAAGCTAATTCAATTTGTAATATGTACCTTCTCAGGCATGTCACGGAAGATCTATTGGTGTTTCTTAAAAACTAAACACTAAAGTAGGTTTTTAATAAGTTTTCCTCTCAAGATTCAAATCCACAGGATTAAACATAAAAAGAGAGGAAGCATTAAAAACAAATCACTTGCCTTAGGCTATGGGATGTACCTAATCAGCTATAGTGATAAAACACTTTTTTTTTCATTTGTAAAAGGAAATAATTGATAAAGTCAGTGTGTCTGCCTCCATACTCAACCTTACTATTTAGCAGAGGACAGGCCAAAATATCACAGGTGACTACGTGTAACAAGTTATTTCATGAGACAGAAGCCACTGGCATGTTCAAATTTCACAGCACTTCCTGTGTAGTCAGTTTCCACAGCACACTCCCCCATGCTCTTGAGAGAGACAGTATCTTATACTCCCTATTTAAGTGTACATGTTCCTCAGTATCTAACATGATAACAAACCCAAAGAAAAAGATCAATAAACATGGTCCAACCTATGAGCAATATCAACTATTGGCAGATCTTTCCAATGAATGGGGGATTCAATATCTTTCTCATGATGTTTATAGGACTTACAAGCAAATATTTCTGCTAAGGCATTGGGAAATCCATAGATATGCAAGTAAAATACTCCTTCCATGAAATATCCAAAACCATTCCAATAACCTGTACAAGATTATCTAACCATTTTTCTCCATAAAACCCTTTTTTGGTAAATGCAAAGATTTACACTTTATTGCATATCACCAACATCATTATAAAACCAATAGAACAAGGAATGTCACAATGATGTCTAAAATATAAAAATGCTGGAGCCTTATAATTCTTTTGGAGCAAACTCAATGGACATGGCCATCAACCTGGTACTGTCATGCTGGCTACACTTTACCCCAAGCCAAGAAATCTACGTGGAGGACTTCTCCAGACAATTTGCAAGAAGATGGAATTTATCTGTTTGACTCTCTCCCATCTTACACTGGTTACAGAAACAGGTAACTTTCCTGTACTTCCAGGCTGCTTCATCCAGCCCCTCAGGACCACTAAAGAAGATCTGAACCCCACGCTATGGCATTTCATTCATGCCCCAAAACAGAGGAAAACAAGCTTAGGTAGGATGGCAACCAAAGAGAGAACAAAGAAAGTAATTCTGGCCCTGGCCTGATAGATCAGTTGGTTACAGCATCATCCGAATACACCAAGGTTGAGGGTTCTATCCCTGGTCAGGGCACATACAAGATTCAACCCATGAAATCATAAGTAAGTGGAAGAACAAATTGATGTTTCTTTCTCTCTCTGTCTCTCTCCCTTCTTCTCTCTAAAATCAATAAATAATAATAACAATTTAAAGAAAGCAATGCAGAAGAAATCTAAGATGGTATATAAAGTTTGTGTCTCAACATGAAGACTAATCACCCCAAATAGTAAGCACATGATATATATTTTTATTTACATATGAAATTTTGTGGTGTGTGCACAGACCAAGAGAATAAAATACCATATCTAGAAATATACTCAATTATATAGGGTAGCTTAAAATATATTAAGATAGCATTAAAATCAAAAAGAAAAATATTAATTTTCAAATATAATGCTAGAAAAACTTAATAGCAACCTGAAAAATAAATGTTGCATCCCTTTTTCATACCTCACAGAAGGATAAATCATAATGGACAAAATAATGAAACAAAAAGAAATAATAAATGTAACATCAGAAACCACAGGGGAATTTCTTTGATAACACCAGAATGGAAGACGCATTCCTAAGAATGACACAGAGCCCAGAGACGTACAAGAAAGGATTTGAGTTGAACTGCACAAAAATTTTAAGTATCTACAGAGCACCAGAGACGTACAAGAAAGGATCTGAGTTCAACTGCACAAAAATTTTAAATGTCTACAAAGCAAAAAATAAATTGTACAAGTTTGTGGCAGACCGTTCTGCGTGGCATGGGCCCAGCTCCCACTCGGAGATGCACAGGACCCACGCCCACAGATATGTTCTCTTGTGGGGAATCAGATTTGCAATGTGCCTAAACTGCTTTTAGCAGAAAACCCCCTCACCCTGCAAATGCTTGCTGTGACTTCCTAGAATCCGTGCTAAACCTTGCAGGGACCAGTGTAACCAGCTCAACCACTTTTGCCTTTTCATTTGCTAATATCCTTCTTCTGTGATGTGATTAAGGGCATTGGCTCCTTTGTTGTAACTGGGGATAGTGAGTGAGGACCATCCCATAACGTGAGGAGAGATTAGAATAAAGGCCTGTCAAGGTGGAGGCCATGACTTTTGCTCCCCTTGAGAGAAAAGCCATGCTGTTGTCCTTTTTCCTCCACCAGACTCGGTAGTCCGTGTGTATATTTTTATTTCATCCATAATGACGCGGACACTGCTAGCTGGTGTCCGTATCACAAGTTCTTCCAACTCATATCACAGAAGACTAATTTATACAAATAATTTTTCCAAGTCACAAGGTAAAACCAACAATAGAATTAAAATGTGGGTAAACAGTACGAACAGCTGGTTCAGAGAAAAATACAGCTGTTACACATGTGAAACGGTTCTTAAAACATTCTTGTAGAGAAATAAAACTATAACAAAATAGCAAAACTGCCAGGTGGGATGCTAATACAGATAATTTGTAAACATCATGTTGACAAGGCCATGGAAAAGTGTATTTTTATATGGTTCTTGAGACTGTAACATAGTAGACTCTTAATGGCTAGAAATTTAATGCCATCCTCACGTATCAAAATTTAAAAGCATTTGCCCATTCACCAAGGAATCTTATGTTTAATAATATATATGTACCCAGATAGATGTACAGATAGTTATGGATATGCAGATATTTAGATCATGTGTACAAGATAGTCCTTGCAGCAGTATTCTGAACAGCAAAACCATGGAAATAGCCAGCACAGTTCTCCCTGAAGGCCCCATGCCTCCTTCCCCAAGGTGCTGGCCAGGATGTGGGCATCAGCTGATGAGAATTATTATTACTGTTATTGAGTTTATTCATTTTTTTTTAAATACTGTACTCCCTTCTCTGAGAAGAAAAAGAATGTAAAAAAAATATATCAATGGGAGAATGAAATTAATTATATGACATACATACAATGAAATAATTGTCAGTTGTTCAAAGGAGGAACCCTTAGCCACTGAAATGGAAAATTCTCTGAGATACACAACCACATGTTAAGGACTAGGACAGGACAGTATTTATAGTACACACACTTACATTAAAAAGTACCTGATCTTGACTATGCACAGAATGCATTATGTTCTAAACACAAATATACAATAAACTGTTACTCTTGTTATTTCTAGGGAAGAAAAATAAGTTCAGATTCTGGGTCTGGAGACTCTAATAAACAAATACTCTTGTAAATGCGGTGCTGTGTCTGTGTGCTACCTATTCAGAAAAACAAACAAGATTTGAAGTCTCTTCATACTCTAATTTATAGGGACTTCTTGTGGACTTTTCCTCCTTTTTTACCAGGACATACCAAGCTACACTGAATCCCAACATAGATTTAATTTACATGCATTTGTTGGAGTGGGGAAGGGAATCAGAAAGAAAAAAAAAAAACACCAAAATTTTAATTGTAGTTATTACTGTTTAGTGGAATTATGAATAAACTGTTTTTTTCTGCATTTTCCTAACTTTCTACATTAAATATATATAAATCATTTTATAAACAGTAAAAAATTTTATAATTTAAAATATTTTATATGCTACAATGAAAATACCAACATAGAGAAATATACACCCTGCCAATGTCAATCAAAAGAAAGCTGGAGTATCTATATTATTTTCAGACAAAACAGAATTCAGGCCACAGAAACTTATTAGGAATAAAGAAGGGAATTACATAATAAAAAAGTGGTCAATAGTCTGAGAAGATATAATAATCTTTATCATTATATGCTCCTAAATAACAGAGCATTAAAATATGTGAGACAAGAATTGATAGAACTGCAAGGTGAAATGAACAAGTACACTGTTTTAGCTGGAGATGTTAAACACCTCTTTAAATAATTGATAGTTCAAGCAGACAGAAAATCAGTTATAACAGAAATTACCTGAACAACACTATCATTTAACTTGATTTGACACCTAGAGAATACTACATCCAATAAGACAGAATGGCCATTCTTCTTAAGACTCATATGGAGTATTCATAAAGATGGACTGGACTATAATACACACCTTAAAAATTAAAATAAACAAAGTATTGTCTCAATCAATAATTAAGCTAGAAATCCATAACAGAAAGGTAGATGGAACATCCCCAAATATACACACTTACAAATAGCATATGAGTCAATGAAATTTCCAGAGAAATTTTAAAATATTTTGAATTCAATAAAAATGAAAATACAACTTACCAAATTTGTAAACTGCAGTGAAAGTGGTGTTCATAGGGAAATTTTTGCCATTAAATTCATATATTATAAAATAATAAAAAATAAAAATCAATAATCTCATCTTTGAAACAGGAAACTAGAGAAAGAAGGACAATTTAAGCAATAGAAGAAATAATAATAAATAAAACAGAAATCAATAAAATTAAACACAGGAAAGCAATAGAAAAAAACTAGTGATCTAAGCAGTTGGCTCCTTTAAAAGGATCAATAAAATGAATTAATGAACCTCTTCTCAAACTAATAAGGAAGAGGAAGGAGAAAGGAGAGGAGGGTAGAGGAGGGAAGACGAGGGACAAATTATAAATAAAAACAAAAGGGGAGTGGCTGGGGGCAGGGGCTTGGTGGAGTGGAGCAAAAGGTGGGGGGCGGGGGAAACTGGGGACATCTTTAATAGTGTTAACAATTTTTTAAAGGGGTGGGGTATCATTACTGGTTTTCTGGACACTAAAATTATAATAAAGGAATACTATAAACAACTCAGTGGCTACAAATCTGATACTTTAGGTGAAATAGACCAATTACTTGAAAGATATAAACTACCAAAATTCACAAGGAGAAATAGAAAATCTTGTAAAGCCTAAATTTACTAAATAAATTGAATTGGTAATTAATACCATTACCAAAAAGAAAAAACCAGCCCCAGATGGTTTCACTAGTGAATTCCAACAAATGTTTAAGGAAGAAATGATGACAATTCTCTACAACCTCTTCCAGAAAACAGAAGCAGAAAGAAAGCTTGCTAACTCATTCTATAAAAATAGCACTACTCTAACATTAAAAAAAAGACGAACATATTACAAGAAAAAAATACAGATCAATAGCTCTGAGAAACATTGATATAAAAATCTCCAACAAAACATCAGTAACTTGAAAGCAACAATGTAAAAAACACTTATACAACATGGCCAAGTAATGGGATTTATTCCAGGTATGAAAGCCTAGGTCAATATTTAAAAAAAAAAAAAAAAATCAATATAACTCACTACAACAAAAGACTAAAGAAGAAATGTCATGTAATCACATCAATCAACACAGAAAAAGCATTTGACAAATGCTTTTTATGCTATTTGTGCTTCACAAATGCTATTTGTGAAATGCAAAATTCAACACCCATTCATTATGAAAACTCTCAGAAAAGTATTTAAAAAAAGGAAAGATCAGGAACAAGACAAGGATGCCCTCCTAACAACTGCTTTTAAAAGTAATATCAGAGACTTCCGGCCAAGATGGAGGCATAGGCAGACATACTGTGCCTCCTCTCACAACCAAAATTAAGAACAACAAATATTTAGAAACAAGAAAACAACCAGAACTAATAGAAAATTGAACTGTACGGAAGTCCAACAACCATTCATCCAGACCGGTAAGAGGGGCGGAGTCTCGGTAGGAAAAAGTGGAGGTGCGGACCCAGGAACGCAAATAGCAGCGGCTCACAGTTCCCAGGTGCACGGGCGGCAGCTGGTGGACCCTGGGCACAGGGGGGTCAACTGTGCAGACCCAGTGAGGACGCACAAGGCGGCTGGCTGACCAGGGGGGTCCCACATTCTCGCACACAGATGGTCCAGGCAGAGGGGAAGTGGCAGAAGGGACTGAATCCAGGAGAGAGTGGAGCAGGCGCCATTGTTCCCTCTCAGACCCCGCCCCCACAAACAGCATCACAACCCAGCGACTGGGCTGCCCCGCCCTGAGGAACACCTAAGGCTCCACCCCTCATACGTAATAGCTGCGACCAGACTAAAACCAAAATAAAACAAAACAAAAAAATCCACCAAAAATGGCTCAAACCGGAGAAAAAGTGAAAACCCCAGAGTCAATTCCTCTAAGCAATGAAGAGATAGCCAACCTATCACATGCACAGTTCAAAGCACTGGTCATCAAAATGCTCACAGAATTGGTTGATTTTGCTCACAAATTAGATGAAAAAATGCAGCCTACAATACGTAAAATGAAGGAAGACGCATGGGGAACCGATAGAGATGGAAGGAAAACTGGGACTCAAATCAATGGAGTGGACCAGAAGGAAGAAACTAACAACCAAACAGAAAACGAGGAAGAAACAAGAATTCAAAAAAAATGAGGAGAGGCTTAGGAACTTCCGGGACATCGTTAAACGTCCCAACATCTGAATTATAGGGGTCCCAGAAGGGGAAGAAGAACAGCAAGAAGTAGAAAACTTATTTGAACAAATAATAAAGGAGAACTTCCCCAATCTGGCAAAGGAAATAGACTACCAGGACGTCCAGGAAGCTCAGAGAGTCCCAAAGAAGTTGGGCCCAAGGAGGAACACATCAAAGCACATTGTAATTACATTAGCCAAGATGAAAATGAAGCAGAGAATTCTAGAAGCAGCAAGGGATAAGGGGACAGTCACCTGCAAAGGAGTTCCCATCAGACTGTCAGCTGACTTCTCAAAAGAGACCTTCCAGGCAAGAAGGGGCTGGAAAGAAATATTTGAAATCTTGAAAAGCAGGGACCTACATCCAAAATTGCTCTTTCCAGCAAAGCTGTCATTTAGAATGGATGGACAGATAAAGCGCTTCTCAGATAAGGTCAAGTTCAAGGAGTTCATCATCACCAAGCTCTTATTATATAAAATGTTAAAGGGACTTATCTAAGAAAAAGAAGATCAAAAATAGGACAGTGAAAAGACAGCAAACTCATAGCTATTAAGAACCACACCTAAAACAAAAGTAAACTAAGCAAACAGCTAGAACAGGAACAGAACCACAGAAATGGAGATCATTTGGAGGGTTAGCAACAGGGGTGTGGGAGGAGGGGGGTAAGGTACAGAGAATAAGTAGCATAGATAGTGGGTAGAAAATAGACAGGGGCAGGGTAAAAATAGTATGGGAAATGTAGAAGCTAAAGAACTTATGACACAAGGACATGAACTAAAGGGGGGAATGTGGGTGGGAGAGGGTATGCAGGGTGGGGGGAATGATGGGGGAGAAATGGGACAACTGTAATAGCATAATCAATAAAATATATTTTAAAAAAAAGTAATATCAGAAGCCCTAGATAGTGCAATAAGACAAGAAAAGGATATAAAAGATATAAAATACAAGAAAAGGAAGAAATACAAGCACCTTTTTTCATAGATGACATTACTGCCTATGAAGAAAACACTAAAAAAAAATCAATAAATAAAACTCCTGAATTTCTGTAAGAGCTAAACAAAGTCTTCCCACATACAACCCAGAAATTATGCTCCCACATATTTATCTGATTTGAGTACTTATTATCATACAAACATCTGCATGTCAATGTTTACGACAGTTTTATTCATAGTCACCCAAAACTGGAAGCAACTAAAATGTCCTTCAATACATGAATAAAAAAAGGTGGTACATTCATACAATGGAATATGATTCAGCAATCGAAAAGAGAAAAAAGAAAAAGATGATCAAGCCAGGAAAAAGCATAGCTAAATCTTAAATCTATATTGCTAAGGGAAAGGAGCCAATATAAAAAGGCTGTACAGTATATGATTTCAATTATATAACATTCTGGATAAGGCAAAACTATAGAGACTGTAAAAAAAAAAAAAAAAAAAGGAAGGGAGGAGGGAGGGAAGGAATAGTGGTTGCCAGGGGTACAGGAGGAGGAGAGGAGAGTTAAAATGGTGAGACATACAAAATTTTTTAGGGTAGTGGAACTATTCTGTATGATTCTTGAATTGTGGATACACGGTACTATACATTTTTGGAAACCCATGCAGCTATCCAGCACAAAGAGCGAACCTTAGGAGGGGTTTCATTTGGGAGGTCACAGAGAAGTTTCAGTTTAGAATGAAGACTGTGACAAAATAATCTGCCTCTGTATTACATTTATATGGAACAGCCCCGCTGGAGGGGAGCAGGAACTAAGGTAATGACCTAAGTAATTGTGGAAATGAGTGAAGTCTACAAAACAAGACAAAAGAAAGTATGCATAAGCACTGTACACTAGCTGAGAAAGCTGTTTCCGGGGGGCGGGTAAATATTCTGATATTGCTAGACACGCATAATGAAATTGAACAACTAAGCAAATTGATCCCCAATGGTGAGAGGCAGGCTTCTCACTGTTGGAGTGTGAGTTACACATCAGCAGGGGAGGAGGCTAGAATGATTCGTATGGTGATGGATTGTATTGTAGCTGGAGACATCAGTATGAATTTATATTTATCCTAATGTAGATGCAGATATAGAAATATTTATAGATCTGTGTATATACATGAGTTAGTATACACATATTTATTTCCTTGTTCTGTCAGCTGAGAGGGCCTAGAAGCAAAGACATCCCAGCAGCAATGCATGAGCACAACTAGCACTGGGTTCTTTGTTCCTAATGTTTTTCTCCCATAAAAGAAACCAGGCCTCTCTGGAGAAATAGCTGATTCTATAACTGGGATGAGAATTACACAAGACAGAGCTACAGGAGGCACACAATAATGGGGTAGGTTAAACGGGAGCATGGGCCAGCCAAAGGAGCTCTCATGGCCAAAGCTGGAACAGTTTAAGTAACAAAATAAGGTAGTATTAGAATATAACCCAAAGTATAAAATAAACATCCATGAGCTCTTACTGAGCTCTTACTGATTTATTACTGATATGTAATAAATAGATGGAGTAAAAGAGAAAAATCTCCCATGCAGAAGAATTTCAAATAATTTATGTAGAAACTCTACCATCAAGGAGTATCTCCTGAAGTGTGGCCTGAACATAATGACTTCCTTCCAAAGAGTACAGTATAGAAAGAGAGAAAAAGAGTAACTCTACAATGGAGGGATCTGACAAGCACTACCGTACTCAGGTGACCAAGGTCAACATCAATAGTGGTAAGTTATGGTGATTGTGTACACCCTTGATATAATGAAAATGGCTCTGTACCGACTCTATAGGAGTAAAGAGCATTTCCACAAATGCTTTCACTACAGAATACTATAATAAGACAAATTCAATAAAAACAAGACTTCAAAGAGGATATCATAGAACAAAGAATAAAAAGAAATTCAGACTGAAAGAAACAAATTGAGAACAAGCATTATCAATATTGGGCCAATAAATGAATTAGAAACAAAAAGGATCAGAAAAGATGTAACTGAAAAGTATATTTTTAATTAATAGGAAAGGTTTAGTAACAAACACAACAAATGCAAATATTTTTAAAAGACCAAACTATTAGAGCAAGAAGACAAAGAATCTAACTTAAAAATTATTGTTGCTGCTAAAGCAAAATAATAAATACAACCCACAATATATACAACAAATACAAATGTTACTGAAATGGGCATGAGGTGGAGGCTTGACTATTTAGAACAAAAGACCCCAGTCCGTTCCATGAAAGCCTGACAAAGAATGTTCGATGCTGAATTCTCTCTTGGTCTAACATATACCTCAAGCACAGAAAAAGAATTCTTAAGTTATTCAAGAAGAAAAAATAAATAATGTACTAGGGGAAAAAGTCAGGCTGACTTCACAATATCCCACAAGCAACATAAAAACAGTGGGAACGATGCTTTTATAAAATAATGTTAATACACTACACCTGGAAAATGTAAAATTAATGCATAATAAAAAGTAGGAGTTTGGGGAGGGGAGATCGAAGGATGCCCACAATTCTTTTCATTGCATAATATATAAAAAGAAATTATGCCATTAATTTCAACTACTTAGTGTTTTTAATAATTTATTATTTCTAGAAAAATCTTCCAGGAATAAATAAATCATCAGCTTATCAAGTGCCAAGATCTAGCTCTGTATACATATGAGGTCCGTCCAGACAAAGTCCAACCATTGTTAGTGTAATGAGAACGGTTTGTGTGACATCGATGTAACCTGGCAACCAAGGAGAGTGGACTGGAATGTGCATGCATGAACAATGATGACTTCGCTGTACTAGTCAGTGGGGTCGTAGACACCTGTTGAGTGAGCATGTGTGTCACATTTTCAATGTGGCTGTCACACTGAAAATGACTGAGCATGAAGAGCAATGAATCTGCATCAAATTTTGTGTTAAGCTTGAACATTCCTCCATAAAAACTATTCAAATGATTCAGAAGGCCACAGCTATGGACAACTGGTGATTGGCAGCTTCATCACAACATGCCCACTCAGGTATCACATCTCCTGCAGAGTTTTTTGGCAAAACATCAAATCACCCAGATGACTCAGCCCCACTACAGCCCACATTTGGCACTCTGTGACTTCTGGCTTTTCCAAAACTAGTCTCACCTGTGACAGGGAGAAGATTTCAGAACATTGATGAGATTCAGGAAAGTATGACGGGGCAGTTGATGGCGACTGGGAGAACTGTGTGAAGTCCCAAGGCACCTACTTTGAAGGGGACTGAGGCATCATTGTCCATGTACAATGTTCCTTGTATCTTGTATCTTCTTCAATAAATGTCTGTTTTTTCACAGTATGTGGCTGGATACTTTTTGGACACAGCTTGTATGTGATTAGCTGGTACAAATTGAGAAATCTCTACCTTGTCCTATTGTTTTGAGTTAAAGCATTTGCTTCTAGAATAAGTATATGAAATTGGGCATATCGTCTAAGAAAATAAACTGATATCATATAAATATAAATTCATTTATGAATTCCTTTGATTTGTTACTAGAATAGGGGTTAGCTAACCTGCAAAGGGGCAGGTAGTACATTCTTTAGTCTGTAAGGTCACAAGTACTCAGTCCTGCTGTTGGAATTACAAGCAGAGGAACAGGCATGGGAGCTGTGTTACAGCAAAGTTTCACACACAAACAATGGCAGCAGGCAACCTCAGCCCATGGCTGGTAGTTTGTTCATCCTTGTTCCAGACTCACAACTTTGTGCATAGTGTGCTAGAAAAAAAAATTAAGTGTACAAAATTTCTGAAAACACTTTAACCTTTTGTCACATTTTGTAACATGTTTATTATTACATTATGTGCACATTGCTACTCAGAAAAAGAGAGAATATTTTTAAAGGAGAATAAAAAATATATGTATAGTTCTGCTATCCAAAAAGAGAGGATATTTGATATCAACATATTCCCCTTTTTTCATACAGTTTTTCAGAGAATACTGTATTAACAATTTTACATCCTGATTTTTACACTTAGCATATCATAATTCTTATATAATTAAAACTGTTGGAAACATAATGATTTTTAATACATGTGTAAAATTCTACCATGCTGTCATTTCAAGATTTATGCATTCATTCCTTATAGTTGGCTGTTTGAATATTCTACTTTATCTCTATAATGTAATGCTTAAATGACCATCTTTGTACTTAAATCCTTTTTTGTGCTTCACTTTTTAGAAGACTCACAAAAATGAAATTACAGAGTATGAACATTTGTGAGGCTTACCATATATTTTCCTACATTTCTTCAAATTCTCATCTATACTATAGTAGAGGTACCGATAAAAATGTAAAGCTACATATGCTTATTCTACTAATAGGAACTCCTGTCCCCTTAAAAATTGAAATATAGATTATAAATTAATCTTCAAAATACTGTATCCAATACAGCTATGTATCACTTGGTTAAAAAAAAAAAAAGTAAGTTTAACTGCTGTTCTTTGGCAAGACACAGACATTCATTTGCTTCAGATTTGGGGCTACAGAGGTAAGCACCACAGCAAACTCTCAGAGCAGCGTAATTAATCATCATGGACATTTCATTGTCAGTGGACATAAATCAAGGCTAGCACTTTTCTTCCCTGAGTGATATAAAGCCAGCATAAACACGGAGAGAGACATCTGATGCTTGTTAGTAGCTGAAATGTATTGTTTTCTTCTCCACCAAATAAGTAGTAGAATGTTGCACATGAATACCTTCTACCCTGTGATTTATTTTCTCTACCAAGTACTACTCAGAGGGAGGAAACCAGAGCAGAAGCTTTCTCCCAGCATCCTAGCGTAAAAATGCCAAACGGTAAAATCACGTAAATATCAATATAAATTTCCCAGAATACATCCAACTTAAAATGATCATGGCCAATTCAACTTCTTAGAAGCATTGTCTATCTCAAACCAGATGTGTAAGAGACCATATTTTCCATTTTTTAAGCAATTAAAAAGATTGGAAATGCCACAGAAACTGGATCTCGTAGACCCAGATTAGAATTCCATCTTTGCTAGTTATTGCTGTGTGATTTGGGGCAACTTACGTATTCAAACTTGTTTCCTTTACTGAAAAATGGAGAAAATAATACCTACATCTCATAGGTTGTAATTAATAATAAATAAGATAATATGCACCAAAGTGACTAACATGGGTCCTAGAAAATAAGTCTCAATCGATGTTGGTTGAACCTGAAGTTTCCCCATTCATCTATTTGATTACAACTATCTCAATAATTTAGCATCTCAATAATAGCAAAGGGCGACCAGACTAAAACCAAAACAACAACAACAAAAAAAAAAACCCACCAAAAATGGCTCAAACCGGAAAACAAATAAAAGCCCCAGAGCCAATTCCTCTAAGCAGTGAAGAGATAGCCAACCTGTCAGATGCACAGTTCAAAGCACTGGTCATCAAAATGCTCACAGAATTGGTTGATTTTGCTCACAAACTAGATGAAAAAATGCAGGCTACAATCCGTGAAATGAAGGAAGATGCATGGGGAACCGATAGAGATGGAAGAAAAACTGGGACTCAAATCAATGGAGTGGACCAGAAGGAAGAAACTAACAACCAAACAGAAGACGAGGAAGAAACAAGAATTAAAAAAAACGAGGAGAGGCTTAGGAACCTTCGGGACATCGTTAAACGTCCCAACATCCGAATTATAGGGGTCCCAGAAGGGGAAGAAGAACAGCCACGAGTGGAAAACTTATTTGAACAAATAATAAAGGAGAACTTCCCCAATCTGGCAAAGGAAATAGACTACCAGGAAGTCCAGGAAGCTCAGAGAGTCCCAAAGAAGTTGGACCCAAGGAGGAACACACCAAGGCACATTGTAATTACATTAGCCAAGATTAAAATGAAGCAGAGAATTCTAGAAGCAGCAAGGGATAAGGGGACAGTCACCTACAAGGGAGTTCCCATCAGACTGTCAGCTGATTTCTCAAAAGAGACCTTACAGGCAAGAAGGGGCTGGAAAGAAATATTTGAAATCTTGAAAAGCAGGGACCTACAACCAAGATTGCTCTACCCAGCAAAGCTGTCATTTAGAATGGAAGGGAAGATAAAGTGCTTCTCAGATAAGGTCAAGTTGAAGGAATTCATCATCACCAAGCCCTTATTATATGAAATGTTAAAGGGACTTATCTAAGAAAAAGAAGATAAAACTATGACAGTGAAAAGACAACAAACTCATAGCTATCAAGAACCACACCTAAAACAAAAGCAAACTAAGCAAACAGCTAGAACAGGAACAGAACCACAGAAATGGAGATCATATGGAGGGTTAGCAATAGGGGCATGGGAGGAGGAAAGAGGGGGAAAAGGTACAGAGAATGAGTAGCATAGATGGTGGGTAGAAAATAGACAGGGGGAGGGCAAGAATAGTATGGGAAATGTAGAAGCTAGAAAACTTATGACCCATGGACATGAACTAAAGGGGGGAATGTGGGTGGGAGAGGGTGGGTAGGGTGGAGGGGAATGATGGGGGAGAAATGGGACAACTGTAATAGCATAATCAATAAAATATATTTAAAAAAAAAAAAAAGAAAAAAAAAAAAAAAAAGAAAAAAAAAAAAAATAATAGCAAAGGTAAACTTTACCTTTCTATTTCACTAAGCCTTACTCTAAACTCTAAGAGTCCTAACAATGATGTTTCTGACTCCCTTTAATTCCACTGAACACAGAGCTAGATAAATAACTGCAGAGCCTCATAAGCAAATTCACACTCCAGGACAGCTGTGATCAAAGTGAATTTTCATATGAACTGCCAATCCTCACATTTTTCAACCTTGTGCTTGTATAAAATCCAGACATTTCACTGTATACATTTTATATGCACTATTACTGTTGCTTTCACTTTTATTAAAGAACAGAAATGATTAAAATCCCCATAAAGTGCATATTAAGAACTCCCTAGAGAGTGTAGATATAATATTATATGAGTTACTTATTGAATTCATCAGAATTGGGTATGATGTACATATATTATGGAATTCTTAAAAATACATGCTCAACTCAACTGCAGTACTTTAGTGGAAGAAATCTCCATTTGAACCTTTTAAAAGGTAAATAAATAAACTACAGTATCTCCCTGATGGACAAGCAAAATGATAGGGAATTTGTTAGAGTCCATTATGCAAATTCACTGCTGCTGGTTTTATGACCCCAAAATAGGGCAGGTGGCTGCAGAATATTGGAGCCAGAGATAGTTCTCACTTCTTTAGCAACCTGGTTTGTTATTGTAAAAGAAGAATCCCTGTGGGTGTTCTCCATGATGCCCAATTCTAACTGTGGGGGCATCTTAGGAACAAGTTCTTCCAGAAGTAGAACCTGAGCCAATGATTTGAGTGTTAAAATGCTCTCAGAAGAAACCAGTAAGGGGGTGGCAAAAGGAGGATAGAAAAGGAACAGCAGCCAAGAAGGGTATGACTTCAGGTAAAAGTGTAGATTCAGCTTGATCCTGCTGGGGTCTCTGGAGTGTTAACCTTAGAGCCTGTTTCTCTGGTGGGGCTGGGCTTTTGTTAACACATTAGAAAGTCAGTCAGTCGGCCAGGGTAGAAGCAGGTAAAATGATCAAGCATCTCTGACTCTCCCTAAGGGTCAAGGGGGCTCCAGTAGTCAAGAAGTATCGTCTGAAGTAGGTCACAGGTGCTAGCATTTAGCAGCTAAATGTGCAGAGGCTGAGAGAGGGATGTGAAAGGATGCAGGTGGGCACCAACGGGATCCCCTACAGTGGGCATGGTTTGTATTCAAATTACTGTAGACTAATGTGTAAAGTAACTGTATTTCATTGATCTAATTCTTAAATCTGAAAGCAATGTTAGAAAAGTGTTTAGATTACCAAAATATGAAACCCCCAATAGTAAAACAGAATTAGAGACATGGAAATAAAGAACAGACTGACAATGACCAGAGTGGAGGGGGAGAGGGGAATAACAGGGAAAAGAAGGGGAAGGGTCAAGGAAAAGATACAAAAGACCCATGGACAAAGACGGGGTGGGGGCAGGGAATGAATGTGGGAGGTGGGGGTTGTGTAGGGCAGGGAAGGTAATGGGGAAAAATGGGGACAACTGTAATTGAACAACAATAAAAATGTTTTTTAATTAAAAAAATATGTTCTTCATTATGTGAAGTTATTTCTCCTTGTGTTCTACTACCACATTCACCAAATCACTCAGCATGCTCATTATCTGTTATAATCAGAAACTCCTGTAATAATCAGTCTAGTTGATAAAATGCAAAGATATGAACCTGCTTTTCACTGATCAAACACCATTACATGGTCACACAGTATATCCAAGTTGATGCAAATTCCTCAAATGGAGGGGAAGATCCCCCAAATAATGTGTAAAAACCATTCTCTCCTTAGTGCCCAACTCAAAATGCATTTCCTACAGATAATTGATCAATGGCTTTAAGTTGCATCTCAATCTTTATACAAGTCGTTTCATTCGTGAGAGAATAACTCATCAGCAGGAATTTTAAAATGGAAGAATAAACCATTCTGAAAACTCTCATAAATATTTATATGAAGATTCTTTCCTGGCCTTCACCAATGCCTTCCAACAAATCCCAAATATCCACACGCCTCCTCTCTGCCAGCTGCAGCACTCCTCTGTGATGACCACTTGGGGCTCAGCTTATCACTTATTCAGGGGTCCTTGGTTGAGTTAACCAGTAACTCCTGTAGTTACTCCAAAAATCATTTTCACTTAGCAAGTGAAATAGTACACTGTCTTTTAATGTCTGTACTTCACAACTGAGCACTAACATATATTGCTTTCATACACGATTTTGTCATTTTCCTGAACAGCACAGACACTCCTGGTGAGTACGCCTATTCTTTCACCCAACATTCTTGGGATCGTCTTGAGTTTCTACTTTAAATAATACTTTTATAATTTTCCATATTATTAGCCTGTTTTCCCAGCTTCTATCTGACCTTGTGCAATATTTCTTTTTTTTTTTTAATTTATTATTTATTTATCTTTTAGAGGGGAAGGGTAGGAGAGAAGGAGAGAGAGAGAAATATCAATGTACGGTTGCCTCTCGTGTGTCCCCTGCCGGGAACTGGCCTGCAACCCAGGCATGTGCCCTGACTGGGAATCGAACCTCGATCCTCTGGTTCGCAGGCCCACGCTCAATCCACTGAGCTACACCAGCCAGGGCAATATTTCTAATATTTTGACAAACCCAGAACTATTTTCTACCACAGGAATAAGCTCATGTTTTCTCTAGAGTTGGAGACTGGGAGTGCTGCTTTGGGTGGTTTGCAAATTTCCCCATTCCTTTAAAACTAAACTTGAACTTCTCAAGGTCCTGAAAGAAGGGAACATGAAGTAAGTTAGGGTAGACCTAGAGGACTTCCTTTACAGACTTAAACCAATAACTTCAGCATGAGTGTAATGAGAACAGCAGGAAATCACAGGAATCAGGCTCAGCCATGGCTTTGAGCCACACTCTGTGGATGTGTTTACATGTTCCTATTATATATATGCATATAGATGCTTCAGTGAAATGCAGACTTTTAATGAAATGAAGCAAAACATTTCATAAAAAGTTAGGGAGTGGATATCTAAAGTATGCAATTTTATAAATTACTGTAATTGAAGTTATTGTTAGGTTGGAGAGGGATGACTTCAAGAGTTCCCTAATTGGTCCCCAAGCATGCCAAGATTTCACCAAATAATGAAATGCTCCCATTAGCCCATGCGCCTTTCAAGTCCTCAGAGAAAACTGCTGGTTTCCAGGTTAGTGAAGATGCCAAACATTTCACTGCTCTGTGTTTCTGATGGGTGAGTTGATGCAGGAAAGAGAAATGTTTACAGGCAATGGCTCATTCTGCACCACAGGCTTTTCTGGTGGGTGGGTAGATAGATGGGTGCAGGAGGCTAGCAATAATTCATGACTCACAAAGACATTCAGGAAATTTTGAAGGGCAACAGACTCATTGACAGCTGTATAATTATGTTGTTTACCAAGGTATATACCAAACAATTCTCTTTCTCTACCAGTATAATTTCTATATATCTGGTTACAGAGGAAGCCAAGCATGGAGTGAGAAGAATGGTTGCCTGTGACATCCTGCTCTGGGTTAATGACCTTGTTGAATGATGACTGTACTTGTCTCTGTCAACATGCCTGGACATATATGACCAGAGATACCAACATACCACTAGCCCCCCACCAACATCCCATATGCCTGGTCCAAGACCCCATTAAGGAGGCGGAGCTATCTAAGTAGGTAAACTCAGAGAAACGAAATAAATGGGAAAGATGTGATCAAGAGGAAGCCCGCTGACTATCTTCACTGCTCTGTAATCACATAGGATACGCCTTGCTGTGAAATGAAGTGGCCACATATTTAGGGGAAGACAAGAAAAGAAATTGCAGGGCAGGAGAAAGAAAGGGAGGTGGAAACAAAAGGAGACAGGTTCATGCTGGCCTCATAAAATGAGTAGAAATGTCCACTCCGTCTATATGTTTTGAAAGACTTTGTGTAGAATTGATTTTATTTATTTATTAAATATCTGATAGAAGTAACCAGTAAAGCAAGCCAAACCTGAAGTTTTCTATATAGGAGGCATTTTTAAAACAAACTTTTCATTTTAAAATAATTTTAGATTTACAGAAAAGCTGCCAAAGTAATACAAGTCCCCATTTATCCTTCACTTAATTTCCCATGTGTGGGGTTTTCCCACCTTGGCACAACTGGTATTTCAGGCCAGATAACTCTTGGTGGTAGCTGTCCCATGCACTGTAGAATGTTAACTAGCAAGCTGAGCTTTCTAACCACAAGGTGTTGGTAACACTGTGCCCCCAGTTATGACAGCCAAAAGTGTTTTCTGACACTGTCTAATGTCCCTTGGGGGACAAATTATCCCTGATGGAGGACCACTGCATAACATCTGACATAACCACGGTATTTTGTAAAAACTAAAAATCAATACGAGTACAACACTACTAACGTTAAACTATAGCCTATTCAGATTTTGCCCATTTTTCTATTAACATCCTTTTTCTCTCTGAAGATCCAAGATGTCACATTGCACTTAATGAGGAAAACATTAAAATGACAAATCAGGTTTCTTTAATTGATACAGGGTTATTCACCGTTTCTTCTGGAGCCACTTTAATTTAAATATATATCTCTATATATATGTATGTATATAATATATACATGTCAAAGACTTTATCCATTTAATCTAAGTTGTTAAATTTATTGACATACACTTGCTTGTTTGTGATACTTCTTTTTCATTCTTTTATTGTCTGTAGAATCTGCGGTAACACCCCATGTTCATTCCTGATACTGGTAACTTATGCTTTCCTGTTTGATTACTCTGACTAGGCTGGTTTGTTTGTTCATTTTATTGATCCTTTCAAAGAACAAGCTTTTAGTTTCATTTATTTTCTCTATTGGTCTATTTTCTATTTTAATGATTTTTTCATCACATCTTTACTATTTTTTTCTTTCTACTTTGGATTTAACTTGATCTTCTTTTTATAGCTTTTTAAGATGAAAACACATTATTATTTGAGATATTTTTCATTATAATTTAAAGATACCTATAGGTACTGATATGGATACATCCTACAAATGTAGGTATTTTGTTTTCATTTTTACTACTCAAAATAATTATTTCCTTTTGTGATTTTTCCTTAAGCCAAAGACTACTTAGAACTGTGTGTTTAATTTCCAAATGTTTTGGGATAATTCAGATTTTTTTCTTAGTAATTTTTAATTTTAATTTAATTCCTTTTTGGCAAGAGAAAATACTCTGCATAAATTTTAATTTTAAAATATATTGAGTTGTTTTATGGCCCAGGATGTAATTATCTTGGTGACTATTCCACATGTGCTTTAAAAGAATGTATATTCTGCTGCTGTTTGTTGGAATGGTCCGTAAATATCTATTTGGTCAAATTTATTTACAATGTTGATCCAATTTTCAATATCCTTACTGAATTTTGTTCTGTATGTCCTATTACAGAGAGAAGAAAGTTGGAATTTCCATCCATAATTATGGGTTTTTCTACTACTTTCTGTTCTAATTCATGTGTTTTGAAGTAGTTACTAGGTACATATGTATTTAATATAATTGGTCTTCTTAAAACATTGACCCTTTGTGATTATTAAATGTCCTCTTTATTCTTGGGACTATTCCTTGCTCTGAAGTCTACTGGAATAATGTTAATATTGCCACTCCAACATTTTTATAATTATTTTTCTCATGGTATTATCATTTTTTATTCTTTTACTTGTATATGTATATTTAAAATAGGTGTCTTATATACAGAATATAGTTATGTCCTGCTCTTTTAACCAATGTGGCAAATCTTTCATTTGCCTTCATTTTTCAAATATATTTTTTTCTGGTATAGAATTCCAGGTTGAAGTTGTTTTTTTTTTTTTTGTTTTTGTTTTTTTTTTGTTTTTACTTTCAATACCTTGAGAATCACAGTCCTATTTTGCCTGTTGTCCAGTGCTCAAAAACCCTGGTTTTTAGTATTTTATCCAGTTTTCTACATGTTTATGGAAACAGGACAAGTCCTGTAACAGTTAGGCATTTGTGGACACAATTGGAAGTCGCCATGTAGGCTTCTGATGGGGCTGTCTACTAATTTATTGATGACCTAGCAAGTGTATGCTGGGTGCCATAGCAGTTACTTTCTTGTGGTAAAACAGTTGACTTCAACTGATGTATAAAGCATTATTCTTCCCAGTCATTGAGGATCCAAAGAGATAAGGACTGTAACTTTTTGATTTGAACCTATGTCTTCCTGCCTCATAGTTCAGTACTGTTTCTAATTCAAAAAGCAGTATCTTATTTATAGGAATTTCTGGAGAAGTCCTCTCGAACTCAGTTTCTCCCTGTAATTTCCTGTTTCCCAAGGTATCATTTAGCCATAGCCTCTGCTTTAAGGAACTCTACATATTATATGTCAATTTAATAAGATCCGTCAACTGAGGTCCAGTGGGCTAATTTTCTCAAACCCCTACAATGTTAAACAACAAGGGAGAGTAAGAAAACTAGATTAGCACTTATATCTCTGAATATTCAGACTAGCATGTTTTCCATTACAACCTACTGGAGAACACTGGTTACTTAACTGATTATACTTCTTTTTTTCAAGAAAGCAACCTTTCAAATAATAAGTCCTTAATTTACTTTAATTTTATTGAATGATAAATTCTTTTTTAAAAGATTTTATTTATCTATCTATCTATTTATTTATTTATTTTAGAGAGGGGGAAGGCAGGGAGAGAAACATCAGTACGCGATTGCCTCTCATGTGCCCCTTGTTGGGACCTGGCCTGCAACCCAGGCATGTGCCCTAACTGGGAATTGAATGGGCGACACTTTGGTTCACAGGCCAATGCTCAATCCACTGAGCCACACTAGTCAGAGCTGAATGATAAATTCTTAATATAAATTAACATCTTCAATCTATTCTTCCAGTTCATCCTCTCAAATCTGACCTCCAGAATATGAAACGAGTTTTAAATACACCGACATTCTGTCAACCATGTCCTTAAGGAACAGATTCAAGGGTCTGCTTTGTTTGAAATGACTGTCATAAGTTGATTTGTAAAAAGTAATTGGATGTATAGTTTTCTACATGTCAAAATCTGCAATACACTGTTTCATAATTGCAGTTCTGTATGTGCAAACAGGTTTAAAATCAATTTAGTTGCTTGGTTAGTTCTCTGGCACTGCCTATATGCCACAAATAGTAAAATGCAATGATAGTTCCTAGCTGTAGCTCAAGCTTTTCCAAGTCTTTATGTATCATCTAAAAGATTATGCCAAACTGAGTCTCAGTTTACTCACCTATAAAATGACAGCTGGAGATAATTGACCAAAGTACCTTTAAAGTTCCTTCCTTTTCTTTTTTTAACATTTTAGAATTCTATTTTTAAGTTTGTTTAGCTGTCATAGTATCAACTAGGAACATGTTTTCTTTGGCATGTTCATGCTCATCCAGCACAATGATAAACCAGGTTCGAAATGGTACCAAGTCATATGAATAAAAATAAAAGACAGTGTCTTCTGTATAATTAAAATATTTAGTAGCTTCTAATTTATTGGAAAATCACTGAAAGCCTCCTAGAATGTTAGCTATAGCACACAAAGATAATTTTTCCCAGTAGTTCTCAAAATATAATGTACAGAAGAATCCCCTGAATGGGTTGTTAAAACACAGATTGATGGGCCCCACCCCAGACTATTCTGATTCAGTAGGTCTGGGGTGAGTTCTGGGACTCTAAATCTCTAACAGATTCCCAGATGATGCCAATGTTACTGGTTCTAGGGTTACACATGAAGAACCATTGATTTAGCCCAACCCATTACTTCCGTCTCCTCCAGTATTCTATAGATTAATGAAAAGAGGTATAGAGAAGTACTTTCATCTATTCAACATCATATAATAAGCCTGTCCCAGAACCAGTTCTACTGGTCGTCAGCCCTTTGTATTGTTTTCCCATGATCTCCCATATTGTCCTAGTCTTTCTGGAACATTAGGAGACATGTCCTAAAGGATATTAATGTGTTTCTCTGGATCTCAATGTGATATGGATACAGTAGTATGCATAAGCCATGACAGAAGGCTCACAACATTAAAAAATTAAACACTCAGAGAAATTGCAGGTTACCTGCCTTTTAATCTCATCAGTATAATTTGGTATCAGTACTTTTAACTTCAACCTAATATTTTTGGTTTTTATAACTCCCCTGACTTTTCAAAAGTGCTAATACAGGCATACCTCCTTTTATTGCACTTTGCTTTACTGTGCTTCACAGATGTTGTATTTTTTGACAACATTATGGCAAGACCCTCCACCAGCAAAAAGATTATGACTCCCTTTATCGCAGTGATCTGGAACTGAACCTGCAATAACTCTAAGGTATGTCTGTATTCATTCGATTGCTGGACATATAAGTTAAAGTAATCAAAGCCTCTTTATCTAATAATGTAACATTTAAAAGTAAATATAAAGGGAATTTTTCACATATGACAAAACTATCAAGAATACTATCTGTAAACAAAGCAGATAAGAGCTTTTAGTAGTACATAATGTGAATAGGCCTTAAGATGGAAAACCCAAGAGTTCAATTCATAAAACCTGTTATATTAGTATGACTGTTAACTATATGGCATTTCGTGCCTATTGCAAAACAAAGAAGTTCAATGGAGCTGTTATTTATTCCATTCTGTTTTACAATTTCATCCCTTTGGCTGAACCTCTTAGATGAAACAACCCTTGGAGGAAGAGGAGGCAGTGGAAGGGAAAAAGAAGAAATGTGGCAGGAGGAAGACACGCTGCTTCTCAGACCATCAGACCCCAATAAAACTGACAGGACTCAGTGAGGCTGGGCAAGTCCTAAGAAATGAAAAAACTCTGAGGCCAGTTCAAATGCCAGACTATTAATTGGGCTTTCCATGGTCACTTGTGGACCAGTAAAGCAATCAATCACAAGTCACAGGTGTGGTGGAACTTCGTGACTGCATGTCAGAGTCACTTGACCAGATCAATAGGGTTCTAGGAAGTGGACTAATTAAATCAACATCAACACTTTCTATATAATTCTAAAGCTTAGTCCAATTTTTTTTCCTTTAGAGAGAGAGAAAGTGTGTGTGTGTGTTGAGAAGGGAATGGGCAGTGAGTGTTGATTGAGATCCAAGCCAATACTGCTTAAAAGGACAGTGACCATTAGCCAAGACTACATAATATTTCATCTTTCTTCTCCAATTGGACCATTTTTTTTAAATGGCTAAACTGCTTATCTAGAACAGTGAATCTAAATTCCAACTTCCTATTAGAACCATCTCAGGAATTTTAGTGAACAGTAGATGCCCAAGTCTCAATTCAAACAAGTGAAATGAAAATGTCTAACTGGGGATGGACTCCTCAGTTGTTTCTGATGTGAAGCCAGGTGTGAGAAAGCCTTTTCTAGGACGACCTCCATAAGAGTTCACAGTGTTCAGTTCTATTTCTCCCCTCTATGTAACATCAAGGTATATTTTCTATAGAAAAACTCAATAATTTCCACTCAAAAGGAATAATTGTAGAGTGTTAAGAATATAGACACTGGTACCAATGTGCCTAGGTTCAAATCCCCTCGCCTACAATTTACTTACTAGCTGATTGACCTTGGTCAAGTCATTTGATCTCCCTGTACTTCATTTTCCTGCTCTGAAGGAAGATAATACTTTTACTTGGAACATAGGGTTGTTGTGAGATTAAATCACCTACAACACTGCCCATAACATAGTAAGTGCTATCATTATTTCCCAATCTATCCAGGATACAAAATAGTATAATGACTGAAAACACAGACTTTAAAGTAAAATAGACTCATTTCCAGATCCTGGTTCTACCAGTGTACCAGCTGTGTGATTCTGCAGATGTTACTTAATCTCCCTGGATAGCATGCCTATCTTAAATGATTGTCAGGAAGAATAAATGAAACAACTCATGTCACAGGCTTAGCATAGAGCTTGGCTCAACAATAAGTTTCTGTCATAACTATTGCAGCTAACTTAAGAGAAGGAATGGATTCATTATACACTTTAGTAAGATCCTGAGTTGACTTTTCCATCTCAGGTGAGAGGGAACATTGTGTTTATAGCCTTTTCTCTGGGAGAGTGGAAAAAAAAAAAAAAAGAGGATAATCCACAAACAAATTGGTTGAGCTCGAAACAGCAGGCCTCAGTTATCCCTGGGAGAAAATGGATTATCATCATTAGTGTCTGCTGTCTCCAGCCCAGATGCAAAAGCCAGAGGCATCTTAATTATAAGCAGCTTCACAAATTAATCTCCATAATTCTAATATTTCAGAAATTAACCTCTTGTCCTGAGAAGGTCAAGTGAAATGTCAGTACCAGATGGAACCTGAAGGGGCATTCAGATTCAACATCAACAACACAGTTGGCTACACAGCTGCGCATTCTTCCTCTGAATTGCCATTGCTTTTTCCAAAAGCACAAGATGTTTAAAAAATTAACATTTGAGGTAGATTTTTTTTCTTGATCTGAGTCAGTGTACACCTGGGGTCTCAATAAGAGTTGAATTTGTATTTGGCCAGAAGTCTCATTTTGGAGAGGGACATAAGACACAAAAAGATACATATTTATTAAAGCCTTTGCAGTCTGTAGAGCAAAGAAAGAGTGTGATCCCCACTGATTATATGGTATGGCTTTCTTAGTGGCTTTGGAGTTCAAAGATAAACACCACTTTCCTAATTTCATATTTTGTATTTTGAGTACAAGTGCATATTTAGCCTCTGGTGAGCTTCAAGAAAACATGAATCTGTAAAACATAATGTAGCCCAATAGCTGTGAATGTCCCTGTGCTTACAGGTCAGTTGGCACATCCCATTCCCACCACCAAAGCAGCCAGTCACATCATGTCAATAGTAAGAGAATCACTTTTAATAACAAATGTTTGTTATTTGAGATAAACTTTTTAAAATACATAAATTTTATTTACAATTATTAAGCTGTCAAGAATAAAATGTAGTATTGGTGAGCAAAAGTCGGTAGCTGAATCCTGCCCAAAATAAAAATTACTACTAGAGTTAAAGTTTAAGTAAAACTGTCATGTGAAAGAAGGCAACAGTCCCCCAAAGACGGGTTTGGGGCACAACCTTATAAGCATCTTACCAAACAGCTGAGCTCTTGTAAACAAATCCTACAAGGATCTCTATTATCATCCTCCAAATTCCAGTACTTAAAATTTTGCTCTATTAACTGGCCAAACAGATACAAAATAATTATTTCTCTCAAGATATTCAAACAAAAAACTACAGCAGAGAAAGAGGTTAGATATTTTTTTCTGGGCAAGTCATTTATCTGTCTGTGGTTCTTGAGCTCTCCATTTTTAAAACAGGGATGAGAGCCCCTTCATCTCCATAGTGCACATCCTTCCCCTCCCAAAAGAGTAATTACTGAATGGAAAAGGAGGGATATTTGTATTACATGATTGCCTGCCAAGTGTAGGGTATTTCAATCAATCTGGGGTATTTCAGTTAATCATCACACGGGGTATTCCAATTACTCTATACAAAAAGTTTCTTAGATAGGCTGTAATGCCCACCTTCTCAACAATGGAAACTGAGGCTCAGTGAGACTAGGCCATTTGATCATACAGAGTACAGAGGGGAATCCAGGTCTGCTACGGCTTCCTCCTCTGCATGGAAAGACACAGCATGGGAGTCAAGCCGTTACATAGCGTCACTCTGCTAAACCTCAGGTAAATGTAACTGCAAGAAAGGAATCCCATCTGACCGGAATGGCATGACTACCACTGCAAGCATGGGTGCTGAGAGCACAGTTAGAGTTGGTAGGAAGAGAGGGTTCTATAACCCTCTCTTTAGCAATGCCTGCAAGGCACAGAGAGGTGCTGTGGGTTGACCTGTGTCCCCCCACAAAAAATACATTGGAGTCCTAACCCCAGTACCTCAGAAAGTGGCCTTATTTGGAGTTAGGGTCTTTACAGAGACAGTCAAGTTAAAATGAGGTCAATAGGGTAGGCCTTCATCCAACATGACTAGTGTCCTTTCAAAAGAGGGGGAATACTCATGTGGATGCAGAGACAGACACGTGCACAGGGAGAATGCCACAGAAAGACCAAAGATGTGTCATCACAAGCCAAGAATCTACCAGCAGGTAGGAGAGGGGCCTGGGACAGATCCCTAACACCTTCAGAGGGATCACAGCCTTTTGGAAAACTTGATGTCAGACTCCTAGCCTTCAGAATTGACAGACAGTAAATTTATATACAAGCCACCCAATTTGTGGTACTTTGTTATGGCAGCTCTAGGAAATGAGCACAAGGGGTGAGAATATGGTGCCACAAGAGGCACCTATTAATCCACTGTTAGAACATAAGTGACCTCATTGACCTCTGAATCCTCGGCCCAGAACTGGAAGAGAAGATGCTCCATTAAAAATTTTTTGTTAATAATCAACAAAAGAAAAAAGCAAGCAAAATATAACCAGAGACATTGAAATTAAGAACAATCTGACAATAACCAGAGGGGAGGATACTGGGGGGAAGGGTTTTCAGGAACTGCTATAAAGGACACATGGACAAAGCCAAGGGGGAGGGTGGGAGGATGGGAGGGAGATGGGTTTGGCTGGGGTAGGAGGGGAGTGATGGGGATAAAATGCAGACAACTGTAATTGGACAACAATAAAATAATTACATAAATAAATAAAATAATAAGATAAAAAAATTTTGTTGAATTGAATAATATAGGAAAAGTATAATGGGAAGTTTTCCCTTTGCCAATGCTGTGTTGCAAAAGCAGGACACACCTTGATTGCTCTTACAAGTACTCTTTGGAAGAAAAGAAGAGATTCGGTACTTGTACAAAGGAAGAGAGAAGGCTGGGTGGAAGAGTCCAGCAAACTGGAAAGGGAACGGAAAAGCTGAGTGAGGAAACTCTCTTTTACAGTGTCTGGTTTGGGGTCACATCTTTAGGGTACGTGGAGGAAAATTAAAGTGAAGAAGATTATTTTTAACCTTAATATGGTTTTATTACTTGAGACTCAGGCTAACAACATATTTAGAGAGCTGAAGGCACAAATGCAATTTGTTCTCTGGTTGAATATCATCAGACAAAGTTACCCCACATATTTTAAAACTACCTCATTGTGTTAGCTCATTTCTCAGTACCAACCTATTTGCATGCAGAATTTTTAGATAAATATCACATTCTAGCATGTTTGACCAAATAAAAAGGTAAAATAAGCATACTGGTGAGGCTCAACTATCATGGAGGCAGGCTCTTTGACTCAAAATCTAAGGAATTTAGCTACTATGTCCCAATCTTATAGATTTCCAACAACTGACATGTCTCATGGACAGCTTTCAGATCTGCTACCAGGAGTGCTCATGCTTTTCCTCCTCAAAGGAAGTTCACATTGTTGGCTTTGATGAGAAATGGGGGATCTGAGCATCTCACTGAAGTAGAGTTCTACCCCAAAATTTTCTCTCATGAATGTAAATTTCCTTGAATCCAAAAATGATAATTATTATTGTTATTATTACTACTTAAGGCCTAGTTACACTATGCTATGAACTGTACTGAGTACTTTTCTTATATTATCTTATTAAATCATCATAAAGACCCATCTAACACTTACTATACTTCTAGAGAGAGAAATTATGATGATTCTATCTTATAAATAAAGAGTGTGGGGCTCAAACAGGCCAAGTATTGTAACTGTCTGAGTTCATTTGACTATTAAGTGACAGAGCCAATACTTGAACCTCATTCTCTGACTCCCAAGTATTCTGTCTGTCAGATCTCCTTCTAATGAATGTAAATAGTCCATCTCCTCTTTCCTACTACCCACTTTCTAATCTTCTTTACCCGGACAAACTTGTTTGGGATATAAAGCTGAAACAGGAAGCCATCATCTCTAGTTCTAGGAGTTATTTCTTCATTCTTTCATTTACTCAGAAAATTTGTGTAGAGGGAGCAGTATGAACTGCCATTACCTTGATTAAAAAGACAAAGAAAAAATAATCTTTGTTACATACATTTACCTACAGCCACCATATAACTCAGACATTTTAGAGGACATACCTAGTTCTAAATATTAGGTCACTTACTTCTACCTGGAGTGCTGAAACTATAGTTATCCTCAAAGACAGGTGGAAGCAAACTTGGACACTCAGGCTTCCCATCTCTGGACAAATTTAAAAAGCTGAGCAAAAGAATAAACAACCTCTAACAATAATGAAAACGCCCCTTTTAAATTACCATAAACATAATGATGACAATTATAATAATCCGATATGAAACAAAACTAAAACAAAGGACAAATGAGATTCACACCAAAGTCAACCTCAGTATCTAACAGACAATTGTGACAGGATAGGAACCACTGTTTACTGAGCATCTTCTATGTGCCAATGCACCAAATAAACTCTCACTTAATAAATGTTCCCTTTTTCAGGTGAAAAAACTAATGCTCAAAGAAATGATTTAAATTTCCCAACCAGTCTAGTATATGACAGAGCCAATATTTGGACATAATTTGATGCAAAAACCTGTTGTCATTCCACTGAATCAATTTTAATCCTAATCCAATTTCTATGTCCAGGCAGCAGGTAGGTTGCAAAGCAAGGTCTTTGAACAAAGAATCAAGTCTACCCTGGCAGATAACAGTCTCCAAACAGAAAAGAGGCAGAAGACAGATTTCGGCCTTGAAGAAGGGGAGATTCCTTTCTATTAATTTGAGCTTATGTCCACAAAGTACTTTGCAGTTTGTGAGATCATTACCTAATGTGATGCAACAGTCTTGTGAAATAATGGACTGGTCCGTTCGCACAGTGGTTAGTCTACCCAGATTTCAATTCCTCAGAAAGAATAGAATAATTCAGAAACAGAAAGATCCCTCCCCAAAACTGATTAATTCAAAGAAATGTAGAATTTGCCAATAATTTTACCTTTTTTCTGATTTTCAAAACCCCTTTTGAAGTACTGAGACAGTTATGTTTGAAAATCATCAGACAGGTGTCGATATAGAGAGAGTGAGCTTCATTCTCCACCACAGACAGAATGCAGTCATTCAGGTAACCAAGACCTTCCATTTCATCCTATTCAAAATAGCGGAAAGAGTCAAATTACAGCAAGAAAGAGTACAGATGTTTCTGGCTCTGGCTCCATTTTATTTCTGTCCATTAGCCTCCCAAAAAAAAAAAAAAAAAAGTAAATTCAAGAACATAAAAGACCCTGACTGTTAGAAAAAGAAGATACTACCTACTTTTCCTTCCTGGACACACTGTGCTAGGCATACTTTATGGTGGTTACATTTAAGCAATTAATTCATAACATGACAGAGGCAGCATGTAAAGAGACTTACAGCTTATTTTTAATAAGTGCTAATACATTTATGTCCTTCTTGCCAGACTCCCCTTCTATAAACATTTGGCTTCCCAGATTACATCCATGAAAATTAATGATCTGTCACTCGGCTTGCCTATGTCTTAATGAAGTAGTTACTCAGAGTGATTGAAGTCAGGTGTGAGAAACCTGCTTCTCCTGTGGATGATAAAGCACTTTCCTCATTCTTTGCACAAATTTAATTAGGTGAAAACCAAAAAAAGAAAAATTAATTACTGCCACACAATGATTTTGTACTTTTGTAATGGGGTATAGAGCAGGGGTCCCAGAAAATAGCAGAGCATATCCCCCACAAACCTGGATTGGGGGGAGGGGGATGTGGATGATACTTTGCATAACAATGGCAAGTTGAGAATTGTGCTGCTGCCCTGGGCAAAAGGTGTAAGTGGATTTCAGAGAGTATAGTGACTGGTGACATAGCCAGGGGAGGTAGATGCCCACCCCGGATGCCCCTGTATCCTAGGGAACTCTTGCCCTGACTGAAGGTGCAGACAAAAGAAGGTAAAAGACACGGGGGAACTGGCAAAAGGAGCATATCATAGGAGGGGCCGGATATGAAGTTACCTAGGAAGTTCTAGGCCAAACATTTAAAATAAGGGCAGTCTGAAATAGAAGGGGTTTTTCTGCCATGCGGCCTGGGGTAGTAAGGAGGAAGATGCCATGCAGTCTGTAGTAAGGTAGCAGCCATGCAGGCTGGAGGAAGGGTGTACGGAGAGAGCTGACGGAGCTGTGCAGCAACCTGCCTAACCAAGCACAGATTCGTTGGAGGTGCTTGGAACCGAACTGGGACTGTTGAGCTGCAGACTTCTGCTTCTCTGAAGGACGTACAAAGAAGTCATTCTCTTAGGACGTGTGCCTCCCTGGATTCCACCATGATCCAGTGTAACACAGCACATGTTTCCCTGAACCACCGCTGAGAACAATGTACCCCAGTTCCTGAAGGAGAGAGCTGCTGCAAGAGGATGGTGACTCTGAAACCCACAAGTGCACATCCCAGAGAGGGTGGAGATCTGTTTGTGTGGCCAGCCTAAGAACAAATAAGGATGTGGGGAACTTCTGGACATGGTTTTTAGCTTATAGTCTGGTGGGGAGCAAGGGAAGTTCTGGGTCTCGTGGGAGCACAGGGTTCTGACCAGGAGGGCTCTCAGGAACCCCTCCACCCCCCACCCTGAGGTTGGAATCCTGTAAATAAAAACCTGTTTCCTTCAACCCTAATTGTTTGGTCATGCATCAAAGAACCACATGGACAAGCCCCAGTTTGCTTGGTTACAGTTTCAACAAGCAAAAAGGGGTTTTGTTGATGTTAGAAAGCTTTTCTGCACAGAAAAGGCAATAAACAGAAGACACTTCAAAAATTGAAATGTGTTTGTAAATTCCTAGCTTTTGGTGAAAAGAAAAATGCATATTCATAAAAGTAAGTATCTTTATTAAGCAACTCATAATTCACAGGACTAAGTGTTATAGAAAAGAAAATAAGAGTACCAGGTGGCAAAGGGTAACTGCATGTGGAAGAGGACAGGCTAAATTAATGGAGTGACCCAAGGAGATGGCGCACGAGTTGAAGTCTGCATGTCACTAAAGCCAGCCAGGAAGAGGTCTGCAGGAAGAATGGTATAAGGGGAGATACCTCCAGCATGGAGACCCAGGGGCCTGAAAAAATATGTCCCACTGGGCAGAATTTCTTAACTTTAACACTAGTAGTATTTGGGACTGTACAATTCTTTCTTATTGGGTGTCATTCCATGCATTATAGGATGTTTAGCAGTATCCCTGGCCTCTACCCACTAAATGCCAGTAGTACCTCACTCCAGAGCAGTTGTGACAGCCCACAGTCCTCCAGTCATTGGCCGATGTTCCCTGGGGGATGGACATCTCCCATGGTTAAGAATCACAGTGCTAGAGGGAAAGACCTAGGCTATGGGGCTGGAGCAAGGGGAAGAATTAAATGTACAGCAAAGAAATGAAATTAAGCCAGAATTAAATCATCCTTACAATTCAACTTCAGGCCTCACGACCTCAGACATCCTTGCTGCCTGGCATACTGCACAGCCTTGTGTCAAATTCACACTGGAGAAAGTTGTAGTCTGACAAAACCAGAGACTTCCTCTATCTTGGGGAACCAGGGGACACCCCAGGTGTTGGGTGCCCCACTGCCTGTGTCTATCCTCAACATGCTCTCCCTCCGTCACCCAAACCACATCACTGGGCTGCCCACAGCTGGTGTCCAGCAGCTTTCCTTAGTCAATTAATGCAGATGCCTTGGTTACTTTGCAGAAAGGAAAAAAATGTATCATCTCAGAAACCAAGGGAGGTGAATGCACCAAGACTCGAGCAATAATGGCACGAGGGTGGAGATTATAGAAGGTAACTTCTTGAGAAAGAAATAAGCCATATGCAAATAAGGAATCTGGAATCGAATGCATGTTTTCATACATATTTTCTTATCTATTTTGTTTCTTTATGTACAAAACAGGATCACTTTTATTAAATACCTGTTCAGTCACCAGATAAGTCTGGGAGAAGATGGGTTATAACAGCATGCCTCTAAATAAGCCACTAAAGTTCACAGACGAATGGGTGGAAGTGGGCAGAGAAGTACAAGGTGGGAAAGCAGCAACGGATTCTCCCAAAAAAGTTAGCTTTGCTCCAGGATAAATTACTAATAGATAATTACAGAACATGTTGACCAGGAATAAGAAGTAGTCTCATGTTTTCTCTGAGCCCCCAAACCAGATGATGCTCCAAAGCTTGTGCTCTCAAAAAATATCATTCCAATCCTCTTTGAGAGGGCAGGAATTTAATAAACACACCTTCCATTTAAAGGAAGTTTATAAACAGTGCTGCTTATACATATTAACGTTCCTCTATGTCACATCTCCTAAAAATCCAAAGTTTGTAAGAGAATTTATGAAGCAGGGTGAGTGCAATCGCAATTATTTTATACTGGATAGGAGAAAGCTGGTGGTCTTTTTATGTTTAACCTAACACTTTCCTAGCATTGCTATGTGCCATAAAGTTATAAGAATCTTACTTGTACTGATGCATTAGGTTTATAACAATACCATGAAGCAGGTGTTATTACTTCCCCCACTTTAAAAATGAGAAACACAGACACAGAGAGATCAACTGACTTCAACAAAGTTGCACAGCTACTAAGTAAAGGAGGCAAGACTTGAATCCAAGCAGGGTCTAAGGAGCAACCACTCCTACTGCTTCTCACAGACAATTCAGAAGGAAGAAATATGAGGGTTGTTTGTTTGGATAGACTTAAGAAACAAATTTCTCCTAAGAATAAAAGGCCTAACACAGAGAAACTAAGATTTTAGGGTAAACACAGAGAGGAAAAAAAAAAAAAAACCCTGGCTGTTTAGGTTTAGAGATACTACACAACCTTATTTCCATGACTATAGATCCCAATTTCCGAAAATTTAAGAAAAATAATGGTTTCTAACCATCAAGTGCCAATTTATGATCAGAAGTAGGGGGTTGGGGGAGAACGGATGATCTCACAGAAGACTTTCCATTCCCTGGTTCACTTTCTGGCAGATCCATGACCCACCTCATGGAATCTGACACCAAATAGATGGGGCTTTGCATTCCCAGGAGTCTCTCAGAGTTCTGTTTCCCTGCCTACTTCACCCTCGAGGTGTAGAACTGTCTGTATCTTTTCATTTTCTGCAGCTCTTTGAAATATAACAAAGGGATGTGGTACATTCTGTGGCAAGCCCCTGAATAGTGTAATTCTGAGAGGCATCAAACAACAAAATGCATGGTTCCATCCCTGACACAAGCATATTTCCTAATAAAATGAAACATTAGAGGCTTCTTGTGGGCACTGTAGACACTAAAAGAGGGAATCTTATCTGGATAGAATTTGAGTCAAAATAGCATACACGACTGAAAGATGGCAGAGCCAGACATGCATTTCTTTTGTCAGGTCTCATCATAAAAGGATAATCTGACTTCCCAAACCACCAACACATTTTAATACTCATAGATTGTAACAGTGTGAAAATCTTTGTTTTTTTCCCCTAGTACCAAGCTGAACCAATCATAACGCAGTTGCTAGAAATATATAAAAAAAAGCAATTCTTTAATAATTCAGAAAAGAAACAGCTCGTGTTTATAGGGGATCAAGCTATAAGGGAGGATGGTTGGCAGGCAGACAGTGGAAGGGAGCCATGATCCTTGCATGAATGGAGATGGTTCAGGCTCCAAAGCCCAGCAGGGGTCCAAGACAAACTTCATTATCCTATGGACAAATACTCAGCACACTGCTACTTTGTTCTAGGAAATGTGCTGCCTGTTGCAGTATCTCACTTAATCCTCTTAATTATCAGGTGAAATAAACATCACTAGCCTTTTCAATTTTAAGCAGATTAGGACCTAAATCTCAGAGAAATTAAGTATTGTGCCCAGGCCACCTGCCTCATTTGGAACGCACCTGCAGATCTGTGTTCCAGGTCGGAGCTCAATAAGTGGTGGCTTTAGGATATTAATCATGATTATGTGTTTCCATCTCGGTATTCTAGCCCAGCACATAGCTCTTAATAAAGATTGTTGACTCAATGGGCCAAATAAGTCAATTAGACTACAAATAAATTCATATTAGGCACAAAATAAAAGAGGTAAATCTGTGGAACAAAGGGAGACAACATGTGGCTCCTTCTGCCTGGAACTTCCTTCCCTTCTTCATCTAACTAATTCATGCTCATCTGGAAATCTCAGAGACAGTCTACTTTCCCAAGGTCCTTCTTTCCCTGACTAGATCAGATTCCCTGGGTATACTCTCTGATAGCCCAGGAACCTCTCCCACATAGAACTTAATACAGTCAAGGTTTATATTTGATTGTGTGACTATGTGATTGACATTTCTGCCCCATGAGACTGCATCCCCCTCCTAGTGACAGAGACCACATTGGGTTTGGGACACCACTGTGTCCCCATTGCCTGGACAAGTGAAGCAAGCATTAGTAAGTATTAATTGAGTAGGAGAACAAAAGATTCAGTTGCTAGAATGGCAGCCAACAAGCAGAATGCTGACTCCCAGAGGCCACTTCCAACCCTCTGATGCTCCTTTTGCAGCACACTTGGCTGTGCAGGCTGTAACACTAGAGGCTCCCTTCTCATGGAAACAAAAAGCTCTCATCAGTGCTACGTGCCAGCTTCATCTCCTGTATCCTTTCCCTTTGAGCCTAATTTCTTAGATAAGCAAATATCACCCTGCCATAAAAGGCAAGCCAGGCTGTCCAAGAGTTGCTGGAACACATCCTAACAAATGTAATGACAGCATCCCGCATGTTAATTACCTGCCATTGACAGGTAATAACATTCCTAAGAGCACTTGGAAAAATGCAAAGAGAACCTGCTGAGATCGACTGCATGTGGTCTCACCAGAACACACTGAGCAGGTGCACTTAAACTTCAGCCTTTTCCCAGCTGGAAGTAAAGTGGATCAGATCAAGGCATTGGAAGGAAAAGTGTTTCTGGAGTCAAGCGGCTCACAACAGCCTTGAATGGAAAAAATTGTTTTACTGTCGAATCTATCACCAGCTTATTACTGTTAAACAAAGCGGGTGAAGCTCCGAGCGACCACTCTCAATTTTGACTTTAAATAAGAGCCTCTGCTTTCCCCAAGAACATGATATCAAGCCTTTGATTGCAATATATTCTGTTCCTTCATACCAGGAGTTCTTCCAGAATCTCGGGCTCCCTCTATAGCCAAGAAGCAAGGAACATGTAGAAACAGGCTGCAGGGAAAGCTTTCTGCTATGAGATTATTTGTGACACCACCTGACATTTTCATGAGCTTCCTGTCTCCTTTCCATTCTTGACTAAACTTCCTTAACACATTGTGCCCTTACCCAGCCCAACTGGACACTGTTTCCAGACCCAAAGACCCAACTGCATTTCACCCAGTGGAACACAGCCACCTGGGATACCAAATGGCTGTTCACTTACCCATCTCTCATGTCTGCATCTCCAGGTACTGGGTGGTCTTTGCCTGCAGAGGGCCAGGTCTGGCTTTCAGCCTCAGATTCGAATCCCGACTGTATCACTTATTCAGACATCTGCAAACTTTTTCTGCAAAGAGTAGACAGTAAATATTTTCAGCTTTGCAGGCCATCAGGGCTCTGTCACACTCTTGGACTCTGCAGTTGGAGCACAGAAGCAACCAAAGACCGTATGTAAATGAGTAAGTGTGGTTGTACTCCAAAAAAATTTATCCATAAATCTTTGAATTTCATGTAATTTTCACATGTCACAAAATGTTATTTTGAGGGGATTGTTTTCCAATAATTGAAAAAGTTAAAAATAAAAAAACCATTCTCACTTCTTGAGACATAGAAAACCATTTAGTGGACTACAGTTTGATGACTCCTACACTTATCAAGGGTGTGACCTTGGGCATATAATTACTCCTCTCTGGGACGCAGTTTTAGCATCTGTAAAGTGACAGCATCTATCTCAGAGTTTCTGCAAAGATTATATTTGTTAATTCATTACAAGCACTTAGAACACTACCTGGCATATAACACGTGCTCAGTGTTGCTATTAAGCTATATTTCCTAGTAAATAATTTAAAAAATATATTTGAGCCCATAGCCCGCTACCTCCCCATATACAACCACTCAAGTGCTGACTGGTTGATTCCTTCTCAACATCCAGTCCCCTTTCATCATTCCCGGTGCTAATTCATGCCTTAACTTAGGATCCTGGCATCACTCCCCAGGATTAACACAGAAGCCTTTTTGTTGGTTCCCTTGCCTTCATTTTCCCTTTTTAATTCATCCTGTCCACCTTGGCCATTAGAATGACCACTCTAAAACTTAAGAAGCCAACCATCAGTGTTGTACAGTGACAGTGACAGCTGATGTTCGGCCAGGGAACAGCTGTCACAGTCCGAGTCCCCTGTGACCACCGCAGCCCGCGCTGCCCTATCTTTCACCTAGGGGGAATCACAGAATCTGACCCTTCCATCATCGCACTGCCTGGAATGCCCATGATTAAACTCCCCAAGCCACAGCAAAACAGATGGAAGTCTCTCTCCGTCCAGGTTGATTTTTATTGCTATTATAGTATAATTTGGTCTCATTCCACATCATTATATTTGATAACTGTCATAAACTTGAAATCACTGATGCCTGATCTCAGCACAAAAGTCATTCCCTGACCTGATTCATGCCAGGCTCGATGAACAAACTCTTGTCAACTTCCCTTTCCGCATACTTGTAAGTAACTTCCTCGTCATTCTTGCTGAAAACTCCAGGCAGGTGCTCAGCTGGTCTCCAGCTCTGGCTCTGGCTCTCTTTTTACGGGAAGACCACAACAGAACAAGATTTTCTATATCCTGAAGTCAAATCTGGTGCTCTGAAGTTCAGAAGAAAATTAAATACTTATAAGGCACCTGCCCCGAATCTTAGAAGGAACGTGTTTTCATTCTTAGATTGTTGCTATTTAAAAAAACAAACAAACAAACAACAAAAAAAAAAAACCCAAACAGTGAATATGCCCTGGCCAAGTAGCTCACTTGGTTAGAGCGTCAACTCAATACACCCAGGTTGTGGGTTCGATCTCCAGTCACAGTATATACAAAAAGCAACCAATGAATGCATCAGTAAGTGAAACAACAAATCAATGTGTTTCTCTTTCTCTCTCTCTCTCTCCTTCCCTCTCTTTTAATTAATCAATTAATTAATTTTAAAAGACAAAAAATAAAATCCAGTGAATAGCTCAGTTATTTCAAGCCCAGCTTAACAGAGGTTGCAGTCTGGGGTTTAATCCCTGACCCTCGGCCCTGTCAGCAAAATCCCAGAGAGAAGCTCCATACCTCAGTGCAGAACACACCCCTCTCCTTTCAGCCCCACTGAAAAGTAACCCCAGGGGGAGGAGCATTGTAGTAAATATTTTCATATGGTCAGAAGTAATGTCTGTTACTTACAGAAAGATAATGTGTGTGACATTACCAGGCACTTATGAAATGCCCAATAAATGTTCTTTCCTCCTTGTAAATTTTTTCTTCTTACAGAAAGCCACTTAGGTGGGGATCCATGGAAACATAAGGCTAGTCCTTCAGGACCGCAACCGCCCTGTAAACAACTTCATTTTGCCTTACGAGACCTCGAACAAGTTGTCATGAGGCTCTGCTGGCCCTCTTATCAAAATACGAAACTATACTTGGAAAAAACTTCAGGTGTACGAGTGTCACTATGTGAATGTACCTATGCATATTAAGACACTTATTTGAATTTAAAAATAAAGTTAAGCTTTTTCCTCACAGAAAAATACTTTAAATAACAACTAAAATATTGGAGATAGCTAAAAATAGGGACTGTGAAGTGCAAGGGATCTGGGTTTAAATCCTGGTCCCACTGCTTTCTAAATGTGTGAACTGGGGCAAGTTATAAATCTCCTGGGAATCAGTTTCCTCGTTCCTAAAATGGGAACAACATTTGAACCTCCCTCAAAGGACTGTAGGAGCAAAATAAGGCCAGCAAATGCTTACCACAGTGCTCAACACAGCATAATATTGTGCATAATAAATCAGGGACATACTTTTTTTCCCGAAAAAAGACTAACAGCATAGACTCAAGCCAGACTCTGAAACCAAATTCTGGTCCTGGCACTTCCTCTGTCATCTTTGGGCAAATTACTTCTCTGTGCCTTGGTTTCCTCCACTGTAAAACTGAGGCTGTACCTACCACATAGTGCTGTGGGTGAATAATTGAACTAATTCAACCAAAGGACTTAAAACAGTACCTGGGGCTTAGTAAATGGTATGTGTTACCAATCACTCTAAATTCAAGTCTCCAACCTATCTGCCTCAGCTCCCACCACTGACAGGGAATCACACGGTAAAGATCCTGAACACCCCTGCTGTTTTGTTGATTTAAGGACACATTAAGCACATACCCTGATTACAGAGGCTTACTGGGTAAAACATGACTTTGAGCCACTTGGAGCGGAAAGACCATGTGTGTGAGAATCTAGAAATCTTGGTTCCCATCTATTCGACTGTTAGGAACTACATGGCAGTCTGCTTCACCTGGAAAAGGACAATTAAATGTGGTGGATATTCTGGGGCTCTCCATGATCTCTTTCTCAGGGTCATTCCTCCATCTTCCACCTCCCGGAAATGCTGGTTACCATCAGCTCAAAGCTGCAACCCTCTCTGCAAATTGCCCCCAGCCACAGGGAACTGCCCCAGCCAGGAAGCATGTTCTCTTCCAAGATTCTGTCCTGTCCCAATGGCTGGCTTTGGTTTGGGTACAGAAGCCTTACTTTTGCCTTACTTTAGGATAACTGAATGGACATCCCAGCTCCAGGACTCCCTTTATGATAGCTGGAGGGGACTTGGATGCAATTCCACTGTGGGATAGCTCCTTCTTCTACCCAGTTCTGCCTTCTCATTTCCTGACAGGTGCACCTATGAAGAGCACTCCCTGGTAAACTTCCCCTTCCTGTATGCAACTCCCCACCTCTGAGTCTGTTTTCAGGGAGCCCAATGTCAGGCACTACACTAAGTGCTATTCTCACAGCCAGAGGAAAAAACAAACAAATATTTTTGTGGAGCACCAACATATACAGGGCATGCCCTCAGCTCTGGAAACACATAAAAAAGGATAAGTTTGGAAACTGCTCTCAAAGAACTAGAGCCTAGTAGGAACCAGAGTTCAGACAACTCAGTACATAACCAATGCATGTCCCAAATGCTGCAAAGTGGAAATGTGCATGTCATGGGAGTATACACTGGAGACTTGAAGTAGGGAGACCACATAAGGAAAAAACAGAGATGGTGGTAACTCAAGGAAGCTTACTTGGAAGTGATTTTTTAACTGACCACTGAAAAGATGAGTATTTACATGAATCAGGAATCTCCTCGGAAAACTAAAATGTTATTGGTTTCTGCCAATAACCTCAAGCCTCTCTCCAGACCTCCTGGACAAAGGAAGTCAGATGCCAGGCCAGGAGGTAGGGCTGCCTAATTCTGGGGTTGGACTTATTAGAAAGTCCATTTGCATACAGATTTTGGGCATATTCTCTACTACTTGACCTTAGCTATAATAAAGTCATATCTTGGGTTCTGTCTGCCTTATATCTTTGTCTTATATCTTAACTAGAGGGCCTTACACCCCTACAGTGATGACATTAAAATCCTGGTTAGATTTTGAAGTGAGAATTATGACATGGTCATGGCATTAGAATTCAGTGTAGGCTGTCACACTGCATTTCTGATGAGGCTACTACATGACAATATAAGTCTTGACAAGTATCTGGAGGTTCAGTTGTCATAAATACAGAGGTAGAACCCATATTTATGACAGGTTAGTATTACCTGCTCGGCTTCATGCCTCTTTGAAGAACCAATAACTCGTGGGGTATTCAGAGTAAAGGGTAAAGGGTAGGAGGCAGTTGAGAAAAAAAAAATTAAAATATTCTTATCAGTGGTTTTGCTTTCCACAGTTTCAGCTACCTGCAGTCAACCACAATCCAAAAATAATAAATGAAAAACTGCAGTAATAAACAATTCATAAGTTTTACATAGCACGTCCTTCTGAGTAGGGTGATAAAATCTCACATCACCCTGCCCATCCCACCCAGGACACGAATTATCCCTTTATCCAGTCTCCACACTGTAGACACTCCCAGCCCCTCAGTCGGAGAGAGAAACAGAGAGACAGACAAACCACATTCACATACTTTTATTACAGTATATTATTATTACTTATTGTTGTTCATCTCTTTCTGTACCTAATCATAAATTAAACTTTATCACAGGTATAGGGACCCAGGACTATCCTCAGTTTCAGAACGTATCCCCCATGGGTAAGGGGGAACACTGTAATCTTCCGTTAAGCCAGGTGCTCCAAACCCCGGGGATGGAGAAGACAAGCAGTCTCACTGCTTACATGAGCATGTTTCTCTAGGAGGACCTCCCTTTCCACCCAACATCCTAGTCCCTCCAGTCCTCACTTCGATGCTCCACTGTACCCAGAATCAAAAGTGTCTCTCTGTGCTCCTGTTCTGATCATATATTAATTTAAGGTAAATCCCCACACAGGAGTCTAATTTCCCCATGCCCTCTGGGAGGATTGCGTCAATAATGAAAAAGAGGTTTTTAGTGGGTGGAAAGTACTTTTCAAGGTCTCAAGAAGTTAGCAAAAACAATCCAAGTAATGTGGGGGAAAAGGGGGTCTCTGTAAATCTGGGCTTCTCTGAAGTTAGGAATTCAATGGCCTGACGGAGACTGGGAGAATATGAACCTGAGAGTATTTGGTAAGATTTTTATTTTTGATGAATATTTTGTGTTTTTCTAAGGTGGCTTTGCACCTCCACCCCAGTATATCACAGCTTGGCTTCTTAGGAAACATGTGACCCCCACTGACATTCAATTCCACCTCCGAAAGAGCCCTCAAGTCCACCCACTCCTCTCCATTCCTAGGGAGGCCAACTGTCCACAGAACTCTCCTGGCCTCAAGGAATGACATGCCAGCCAGTCTCACTGCATCCTCTTTCCTCCCTACCATCTCCGTCCCCACACATCAATCAGAGAAGTTACATAGTTACTGAGAGCCTGTATATTGTAAAAGAGAGAATAGCTAACCCTGGCACCATCGTCTACATATTGGAGCTGCTAGGAGCTGGCCTAGCTCAAAAAACTGGCCTGGGTAGTTTCCTGTTGACTATAACAACTTTACAAAACAGCATCAGACAACATCCAATGGATCATGATGAATAAAGACAAGAACAAGACCTCTCCGTAATCATATCAAAACATGAGCATTGTCCAAACCCCAATAAAAATGGCCAAATATCCCCCCTCTCCCCATCCTGGATAACGGTGATTGCTCCTTCCATACCAGTTACAACTCTAGCCTCATTCCACTCTTCTCTTAGAATAGATTATATTATTAAGAAACCCAATCATAGAATTATCTCCTGCAAAGACAGACTTCAAATCTCCTAATAGCCTCAGTCCTGTCAGTCCTTTCCAAGTTTTACAGAGAAGGGATACTACACATTCTCCACAGTTAGCTCCCTCATTGCAGTCACCACCAAGCCCAACTTGTTGAAACACAGGTATGTTCCTGGTGGTCTTTGGCTACAGAGCATTAACCACTTCTTAGCTCTAAAAGCACAGGGTTCCTCAGCCAGACCACCTGGGTTCAAGTCCTAGCTCTGCCACTTACTCCCTAGGTCAAGTCGACCAACTTCTCTGTGTCTCAGTATGTTCACTTGTAAAAGAGGGATAATGTAATCATGTGTATCTCCATTAATTTTTTTGTTGGCTATAAGGTAAAACATGTTAAGTCCATAACACAGTATTTAAAACGCTCATCTGATCAAGTCCCTCCTATTTAAATTGAGAGCCAAAGTCACTGACACCTCTAACAGCCTTTGCTGTTTGGCTGCCCCCATCTCTTCAGCCTCATGGTGCTTCAATGTTTTCCTCTGTAACGTGGGGAAATAATAACATCAATATCAATAATATCACAAAAATAGGGTAAATTTTGGAATCTATTGGCTGTGTCTTTGGAATACCTCTCACTACTAGCACTTAGTAGGCATACAATAAATGTATTTTACCTTACTCCTCTGGGAAAATTATTATTAACTCTTTCAGGGCCTCTGTTTTCTCAACTAGAAAATAGTGGAAATGGATAAGACCAGTGTAGCTCAAACTGTGTTCTGTGGGATGTCTCATGTAGGTGCTTTGGAGGCCCTACAAAATTGTATTTTAGATTTGTAGATGTTGTGACTGACATAAGGATGCTACTGTCACCACTGACCCCTGGAATTCATGTGGAAAACAGAACCTTAGCACAGTACCTCACACCAGGTAGAAAATCAGTAATTATTTGTTGAACATGAAGTCCTAAATTCGTTTTTTTTAATTTGAAATCTAGTTCATTAAAAGGACCTCATATATTAATGTTATACTAAAAAGCATTATTAAACTTGAATTTATAAATGTATGCTATTAAAAATATTAATTTCATATTTTATATATTGGTAGTCCAAGTATTTTTGCAGGCATAAAGCTCTGAAGCTATAAAAGCCATAGCTATAAACTTTTATGTAATTATAAAAGTCATCTCTAATCATCTTCTGATTAGGGGTCCACAGGGGTTTGTATATACCTTAGAAGATATTAAACACTTCAAAAGAAAGTCACTCAGTATCCTACATATTTTCAACAGGAATGTTCTTCACTGCCTAAGAAGACGGTTGCTGCTTTTTAAACATGTGAATTGTTTGCCTGAAGAGGTAGAGAAAACTTTTTCACTTTGGAAAAAATTCTACCATCCTGTACTGCCCATAGATACCAAGGCACTCATCAACTCCAGAGCCAACAAGTGCGCCATGGCTGCTGGGAGCCTCCTGCACCCGTGTGCAGTGACTCACCGAGGACATTACTTTTAGCTACACTAGTAACACGCCCTTGAGTTGACCGCAGCCTCTCCTGCCTAAATAATGCTATCAAGTTATACTGAATCATTTTATTTTAGCAATCAGAACTCCACTCAGGGGAAAAAATCAACAAGGCCCTGTTCAGTATCCATCTGATTAAACTAGCTGAGACATTGCAACACCCTAAACATGAACTGTTTAAGAGCTGACTATGATAACAAATTAGATTGGAAGAAACTTTGATAATCACCTCCAAAACATAGCTTAATAAGCAGTCATCAAAGAGCTTCCAAGTCTCAGCAGCGATCTAAGCCAATCCTGTCACATCATAAGGAAACAGGTCCAGAGGAAGGACACGGTTTCAACTATCAATGTAGTAAAAATACTAGACTACAACCTTAGCCTCCCAACCCTTCCTATTACACTATATATACTCAATATACCTATTTTAATTAAGGTCTGATTGCCTTGCAGTACATGGTCTAGTACAGAGAATATTCCACGGCTAGGAACCTGGTGAACAAATCATCTAAATGACCCTCCTGCTGAAAATAACCAAATGCTGGTAAAAACTTTCAAATCTTGTTAAACACAAAGATGATGGGATGAGAAAATAAGGAATACTGAGGCCGAAACCCGAGTGAAGATAAGTAGAAGACTGAAGTCAGAGTTTGCCTTTAGGACAACTGTCAAATCTGCTGAAGTTGACCATTGGTTTTCATGTTTCTGCCAAGCTCAGGGACACCTAAGGTCTCATGCTGAACCTGCCCCATAAAGCTAGGAAGCGAAAGAACTATACTTTCAGGAAATGGGTGTATTTGAAAAATTGTGCTCTCCACCAGGGCACTAAAGAAAGGTTGCCTTGCTGGAATCTTGACGCCAAGAGAAAGAAAAAACAAACGCCCAGAATCTGTCACCCACAAGCCAGTCTTCATGTGAGCTCGCTGCCTGAATTCACACTACACGGGCGGCCCACAGAACCTCGAGCCAAGAATTTAGCTTAAATTGGTCCCATTCTGAGAGACAGGAGCATTTGGCACAAGCAAATAAAATTCGTTCTTGGGATAATCCACTTTCATCCCAGGCTTTGAAGAATCCCCACTGGCAATATCTCAAGAAATGTATTCTTAAAAATAGATTCATTTTAAAATATACAAAAAAGAAGCAGATACAGACTCGTGAAGCTTTCAGATTGAAATATCAGATGCTGAAATAAAATATTCATACCTATCCATTTAAAGAAAAAAATCACAAATATAAAGAAGAAATTATTTTTTAAATCATCCAGTTTAAAAAAAAAACTAAACTAGTAATAAAGAAGGAATAAGTAAGCACACTCCACCTTATCTCTCCCCCTGAATGAAGCCGAAAAGCCTGGGCAGAATGCATGGATCAGCTAACTACTTGCAGACTCTGAAAGAAAATAGTGGCAGAAGAACTAGGGGACATGGCTAGAATTTGAAGTACCACCAAACCAGCAGGGAGTTTACCATTTCTCCCCACTGGAATCTGAATTGGGCGCTGGTGCTGACGAAGCACTCCAGAAGAGGCAAAGGGCCACCTGACACTCAGAGAAAGTAAGAGAAACTGAAGTGGTTTTTCTCTTTTTTCCATTCCCTGTGCCATAGCACCCAAACACTTTCATGAAGGCAGCTGCAACCACAGCACCAGGAGGCACCCGGGAGCCCAGCGCTCTGAGGAGGGAGAGGCTTCCCCTCCGATCAGAGAATCTGTCATCCCAGTGAGTGGGGTGAATACACATAGCTCTTTTCCTCTCTGTCCTTACCCTGCTTGGCCCCAGATATGGATGATAACTGCCAAAAACTAGAAACAACCAAATGTCCTTTGATGGGTAAATAGATAAACAAATGGCAGCACAGATTAGAATACTATACAGCCATAGAAAAGAACAAACTGTCACCTTGGCTGGTGTGGTTCACTGGGTTAGGCATTGTCCTGTAAACCTAAAGGTCACTGGTTTGATTCCCAATCAGGGCACATGCCTGGATTGGGGGCCAGGTCCCTGGTTAGGGGCGTGCAAGAGGCAATTGATCAATGTTTGTCTTGCACACCAAAGTTTCTCTCCCTCCCGTTTCCTCTCTATAAAAATAAATAAATAAAATCTAAAAAAGAACAAACTATTCATAGTCTCAACAACCTGGCTGACTCTCAAACGCATCATACTGAGTGAAAGAAGCCCAGTCTCAGAAAGTTTATATACTATACTTAATTCCATTTGTGCAGCATTCTGGAAAAGACAAACGCACAACAGACAACAGATCAGTGATTGCCAGGCCCTAGAGGTAAACAGCTTACTAAGAGGTTTGCCTGAAAAGGAACTTTCTGCTTACCAAAGCTACTGAATGTACTCCACTGCTTCATGAGGTCTCTGTTGTTAGAGGTATTTAAAGCCCCTGTTGGTAGGACTATATCTGGGATGTTATAGAAGGAATCAATGCCATAGAGTTTGGACAGATGCCCCCTAAACAGTTCATTCCACCTCTAAGGGACTCTGAAAAAGTCTGGTTTGTAAAGTACACGAGGCCGCATCTAACATTAACTAAATACAGTCCTTGCACTTTTAGGGTTGATGGCTCATGGAAAAACCCTCGGCAAATAAATACTCTTTTTAAAAAATAATTGTTGTGCAATCAACAAATTGTTATTGGAATGCCAATTTTATATTAACTGCTAGGCTAAGCTCCTTTATGGAGACAGGAAAAATATAGAGTCTCCACCAAGAGTTTATCATACTGCTAGGAAAAGGGGCCATTAATACTTGAAAAGTTAAGCAACGTAGAAGAGTTAAATAATAATAAACAGTAATTATATAAAAGAGACCATGAGTAAGAGCATGTGCACTTGCCATATCCGAAGTGCAGTTGGTAGGGGATATGAGAAGACAGGGAGGGAGTTTACTGGACACCCCCATATGCCCATCTAGAACCCCTCTCTGCCCTGCCTTTACCTGCAGTTGCCCCCGAGACGGATCCACGGACCCATCAACAGACTCTCTCCTTCCCAGATTTTCCTGGGATTCAGTCGATGGGAGGCCCAGCAGGAGATGAAGAGGGCTGGATGAGTAAGGTGAGCACGATCATTCCCCGGCTCCCAGCCTTGATCATCACGGAAGGCTCTTACCAGGTGTCCCTCTCTCCAGAGCCCCCTGCTTTCACTTTCCTCTTCTCCCCCCACGCTCCCCTCATCTCATTCAAATATAGACCTGTTCCTATCTTCCCTCCAGCTAGCAGGCACTCTCTCCCTCATTTTCTAATTTCCCCATGGCAATTCTAGTTTAACTGGGAAAAAATAAAAAATCATAACGTATGTAGAATATATGCATTACTTCAATGTCACCACCTGGAAAAGAAAACAAACAAACAAACAAAAAAAAAACCACCTAGGCAATCTGGAGCACACTAAGAGCCAGCCATCTGGGTCTCTAGGTTAAGTCAGATAACAGAAATCACCTCTGGCTGCACCTGGAGCAGGGCCCTGTGGGGCCTGTAGCTGCTAAAATCCCAGTCTCATATTGAGGAAGCCTCCAAACTGCAGGAGAATGACCGAGGCCAATCCTCATGATGCTCACAAACAATCTTCCCTTTTTTCTTCCCCAAAAGAACAAGAGACGAGACACAGCCTACTAAGTCCCATGGCTCACTGGGTCAGTAGTTCACACTGAGAAAAGAGAGCCTTCTAAGAGACAGCCCACCAGAACCTCAAGGGGGGTAGTCTGGAACAGCTCCTCAAGTAATAGAATGATATTAAACACTTATGGGCATGTCTACCCACCATCATCAAGAGCTTGTCTGCTCTTGAACTGTGGCTCTCAGATTACTATGCATCAGAATTGCCAACAACACTGGTTAAAACACAGATTTCTGGCTCTTGACCCTAGAGTTTCTGATGCAGAGACTCTGGGGTAGAGTCTGAGAAATTACATTTCTAACAAGTTCCAGCAATGCTGATGCTGATGGTCCAGGGACCACACTGTGAGAACCACTGGCATATACCTGGTCGTCAACCTGGGCCACACTGGAATCATCCAGGGAACCTACAAGTACAGCTGACCGACTCACACCCGAGACTCTCTGATTTAGTTGGCATGGGGAGTAATCCAGGCTTTAGGATTTTGTCAAAGCTTCCATAGGAGATGTTGTGTGTTGCCAACATGAGACTCACTGGTGCTGACCTTACCCTAAAGCCATCCAAGTTTCTGCCCAGTGACCCTACCCATTACCACCTCCTACAGAAGGTGCCTCCAGAAAATAGCAGGTGAGTACTCAGGCTTTTGCCCTGGACTCTGACACCTCAAGGTTCAGGCATTGCCTCAGGTGTCCAGCATTACCTTCTCCCACTTAAATAGGAGGAGTGCCTCTTTCATCGTGTCCAGTGCTGTCCTTCCTCCTAAGGATTCATTTGAAGAAAGGCTAAAAGAAATATTTGAAAACCACTCATAAAAACAGAAACAGCTCAAAACTAAAAATCAGCAGGCCTCGCCCTAGCTCTACAATCATTTAACCTCTCTGAGCTTCAGCTTCCAATGTGATCATGTCTAAAAGCAGGAGTTAACACGTGCATAGTCGTTCATGGTTACAGTTTGTAATAGGATAGAATAGCTAGCAGTTTGCTTCACATGATCATCACCACAAGCCTCTGAGATAAATGATATCAGAGTCTCAATTCTGAAATGGGAGAACCAGCTATAATTCAGTTTGAATAATACACCTACATTCATCCAGCAAAGGCAATACTCAATCCAGACCTTCTACAAATTCCGATTCCTGTTTCATCATCCTGCTGCCTTTAATGTCTTCTCTGTCATGACTGACATGCATCCCTGCCTTGTTTTCCCCTTCTCCACACAAGCCTATGGAGCAATTTTCCATAGGCTCAGCCCCTCCATAGGAATCTGAGACCAATGTCATCCAGGGATAGGCATGAAGGGGTGGTTTAAAGGCGGTAGTTCACAAAGCATGGCCCCAGACCTACAGCATTCCATCACCTGGTAGCTTGTTAGAAATGCAAACTCTCAGGCCCCACTCCAGACCTACTGAGTCATAAACTCTGGGGGTAGGCCATTGATCTATGCTTTGACAAGCGCTGCAGGAGATGACACACAGTGAAGAGGGAAAGCTGCTGGTTAAGGGTCTCCAATGCAATGTTCAGGAGCTCTGTGACTGAGCAAACAGAGCAGCACAGCCATGGTGCTGAAGTGGGCTCATACTGGTGCTCAAGAACCAGCTATTAAATTTTCAGGATTTTGGCAAGCTGGGCAGAACTATTTACACCATGGAAATCAGCAAACACTATAAATCATAGCTCCCCACTTCCCCTGTTTTCCCACCAGAGAGCTGGTTTATCAGCACACAATTACAGTAACAAAAATCACTGACCTCCAATGTCTTAAGTGGGCTGCAACCATATTCCTAAGGTCAAGATTCTACCTTGAAGGAACAGGCCCTACCTTGATTACCTGTCCCATGGAACATGCATAGCCAAGTTTGCTTAAAAATGTAAATAGCTTGCCATGTTTTTTTTCAAATAGAGTACCAAATCTCTAGAGTTAGGCCCAACTCTAACTTCCACACCAGTCTCATCTCTGGCCCCTCTCCCTGCCTACCCTATCTACACTAGTCTGCAGCCACAATGCAAATCATCTCCCATTTCCCTACTCGGCCATGCCATCTCTGCCGCAGGTCCACCACGCATGCCATTCCCTCAGCCTGATGGACCCTCTCCATCCCGTTCATTTCCTTCATCTGAACTCACATATTATACAATCTCCTACAGAAGTCACCTTCATACCTCTCCCCTCTGAACTCTTTCCCTGCTCACTCCCAACCTCAGCCTGGGCTGGGTTATGACTCGCATTTCCTCTGTTCTCCCAGAGCACTCCGTGATACCTTCATCGAAGTACTTACCACCTATCTAAAGAGTAGTTGCCTGGCTGCTTGTCTCTCACTGTAACTAGACTATAAGGTTCTTGAAAGCATAACTATGTTTTAATTACTATAGTACCTAATATGATGGCTGGTGCATAGTAGGTAGACAATAAATGTTTATTTGAGATCATGAATGTGTTTCCTGGTTTTAACCTTTTATCTGCCTAAATCTCCAGCTATTGACACTTCTTAGATGCCCCAAAGCCATGCCCCACCAATGTCCACTCACTGTCTTGGATTTTCTGGATATGAATCACCACCCTGGACAATCACCAGTTCAACACTGCAGTCCTCACCCATGTTCATCCTGCCTAATGACTTCCTTTCCAAATTTACACCTGGATACATATCTCCACTATCACATAAAGCCACCCTCCCACACCTCAGTCTAACTGAAATGTATCCATGTGGGTCCCCCAAATCAGGATGTCTTGAAGATCTACAACTTCATGACACTTACATACCAGATTATCTACCAGTTCACCTGTGCCTATTCCCAACAGAACTATGTACTTTGGTTCATCAGAGACACACACTTGAATGAACCCAGTAACCCTATTCTAATAGCCCCAAACTGGAAACAATTCAAATGACCAACCACAGAAGAATGCATAAGAAACTATGGTACGTTCATGCAATGGATTACTGTACAACTGTCTGCAACTAAATGAATGAATCCCATAACATTATGGAAAGAAGCCAGACATAAAAGACTGCATACTATATGGTTTCATTTATGTGAAATTTCAAAAATACATAAAGCTAATCTATGGAGTTAGAAATCAGGACCGCAGCAGGTTAACGACAGAAGGAGGTACGTGGGGGCTTCTAGGGTGCGGGTGTCACACTGTTTCTTGATCTGGGGGCTGGCTACACTAATTCTGAAAATTCATTTTTGTTTGATCAATAATCCATTGACAATTTGTGTATTTGGTCTGTATATTATTCTTCAATAAAAAGTTTTAATTTAAAAAGTTAAAATGTCTAAAGCATTGTGCTGGGTGCAGTGTGGGGAGACAAAACGTATCAGGCACATGTTCTCTGGATTTTAGACTGTTAAAGAAGACGGAAGACAGGTACACCTGTAAACAAACTAACAATACAGACTGGGAGTGAGAGAGACCAAAGCCCTTCATGGTGTCCTGAAGCTGGTTTATCTGTCCTGATCTGCACATGTCTTCCCAACTCCACATGCGGTGACATCAAGTCAGTAGCTTAAAATCAGCCATGATAAGAATATTTACATCACAGAAATGCTACAAAGCAGGACTCTTCATAAACACTTACCAACACACTACTAGCTACAAAAACCTGAAGTATTACCGGAATTAGCATGAGCACCAACAGTTCGGCATGCCTTAGCCCCATCACAGTCCAGGGACAAAGAACACAAGCCTTTTTTAAAAAGTTCCAGAACCACCCTGGCCCAGTGGCTTGGGAGGATGGAGCAATGTCCCCTACACCAGAAGACTGCAGGTTCAATCCTGAATCAGGGCACATTTTTAGGTTGCAGGTTTGATCCCCAATGGGGATGTGTACGGGAAGCGACCAACAGATGTTTTTCTCTCACTTCAATATTTGTCTCTCCCTCCCTCCCTTCCTCTCTCTCTCTCTAATATCAATAAAAATATCTTCAGATGATGATTAAAAAATAAAGTTCTAGAACCAACCTTTTTACAAGAACTACAAAAGTGCATCACCCTACTGCCCCCTAGTGGTAAATAAATTATTACATGCTCTTCTAGAAACAGCTCAACCCAACAAATTACAGGCACCACACACACATATAGTCCTTGCTTTAGTTTATGATGCCTCTTGTCAGGTACCACTGATTCTATAAATTCTGTAAACTACAGAGGGATAGAATTGATAGGCCATGTTAATATACAAAGCATCAAAATTTCTCTTACCACAATATGTAAGAACTGGAAACACAATACCATCCAGAGAATAAAGAAGTTCATATATCGTGATGTCCGTGCAAGTCTGCCTGACTCAGCAACCCAGACTAGCTCAGCACGCTATTTACAAATTTACAAGAAAGCTTGTAGAATTTTAGAAACCCCACAACCTGTAAATAATGCATCTTGTTCCGTGAGAATCACATAGTGAATAATACATCAGACACAGAGGATCTGAAATCTAGAACAAAGAATGGGACTGGGGAGAATTTCAAGTGACCTGAACCATGTGCTCAAAATTACATAATACTACTAACACTGCCTAAGTGTATAGTGTATTTTAAAAAGTAACAGAAAAGAAAAAAATGGAGTAGAGAGAATAGCTTTGATTTCTTAGAATTAAAACAGAGCTATCCCTTTTTGGGAATTACGCATGAAAGAATACAAAGGAAAGCATTGTTGGGAAGTATTTAATCCCTTAGACATATGGATATTAAAGTAGCCAAGAACATAAATGTGTTGATCTTCAAGGGGCCCAGAGGAGTTCAGAAAAGCAATCTACTGCCAGCATGTGGGAGGAGAGAAGAGGAAAGTTAAAGTGGCCTCCAAGCACTTTCAACGAGCCCCAATTCTTCAAATGCTCTGGACACCCAAGCCCCAGGGCCCAGCTCAAAGCACAATCTGATGTTCCCTTCACTACGATTGGTGCACTGAATTTTAGAAGATATTGCACCTTTTTTTTTTTTTAACTGACAAGAAACCAAACCAGGAAGAGTTAAAAAAATTGTTGCTATAGTTTCTGCAGCCAACTATCAGGAGGGAAACATTTCCAGCCTACATTTGAAATGTAGATGTCTGATTGGGTATGATGTATTATAGGATATATCCTTCCAGGCTGCCCAGAAGCCCTCATCTGACTTTTTCTGCTTACAGACCCAGCCCCTGGACACAAAAATGGCACATGACCCAGGTCTGGCGAATCACAGCATACCACTACTCTGGATACTACAAATGATTGAGGAGCGGGGCTTGTCACTAAAGCAGAACCAGTTCAGATTCCTTTCTTGAACTGGTGAACACACAGTCTAAAAGGTATATTTTTCTTTTCTTTTTTTTTTTTTAAAATACTGTTTTGTATATATTTTTTTTTCCTTTTAGATTTTATTTATTTATATTTAGAGAGGAAGGGAAGGAGAGAGGGAGAGAAACATCAATGTGCGGTTGCCTCTTGTATGTCCCCTGCCGGGAACTGGCCTGGCAACCCAGGCATGTGCCCTGACTGGGAATCGAACCGCGATCCTTCGGTTCGCAGGCCCGCGCTCAATCCACTGAGCTACACCAGCCAGGGCTAAAAGGTATATTTTTCTGAAGCCCACATAGAAGGGACAGATGCAAGACATAGAGAGCAAGCAAGATGGAGCCCCAATGACAGCATCTGAGCTCCAGGTTGAGCCACGCCAGGATCTAAAATGATGCTGGACTTCTCAACTGCATGAGCCCCAAATTCACTTTTTAATGTAAATTTGACATTCTTTTTTGTCAGTTGTAACTGAACAAATCCAACATACTAGAGACAGGGGTTCATGTTACAGGTGTCAAAGGTCTGTTTCATCTGGATATTGGCTTCTCAGCAGTGAATCTGGGGAAAAGAATAGGATTATCAAATGGTAAAGTCTGATATGACATGAAGAACCCCAAGTAAACATATGAAGTAAAGGCCAGAGCCTACTTAGAATGCAACCTCTATCACTCTTGAAAGGGAGGGAGGTGGGCTTGTTTTGGATTTACCAACTCTGCCTTCACAGATCAGAACACTGAGTCCTCCAGATGTCAAATATCATCCAAACTACTGATTCTCCTAAAAAGAGAGGAACACTGCTACTAACCAGTACTTAGAAAAGCTATTTTATTTATAGTGACCCAACTGATCCTAGAAACTACCCAAGTGGAAGGTTCTATTGTTATCCCAATTCAACAGATTAGAATATGGAGGCACAGAGAGGTTAAGTAATTTGTTCAAATTCCCACAGTCAGTAAGTGCTGGAGCCAGGGTGTGCCTCCAGATGTTCCAGTTCTGAAACCCAGGCCTTTGACCATTAGGCCACACTGCCTCTCAGAAAGCACAGGAAATGAGAGTACTGGGATTAAAAACCAGATGTATGGGTTTTTAATTTTGCCCCCTAATTTTGCCCTGAAAAAGTAGTGCCTACATTGTCCAAAGCGGGGAGGGGCCTTGTTGCATTTTCTTCTCTCTGCTTTGTGCACATTTGGACCCCTCTTCAACCCACACTGGCCTTACTGCTCTTACACACTGACTTTGTTCGTATTACGATGTGATGTTGCCACAAGAATCATCAAGGTAAGTCCACTGTGTAGATGACAACCTCCTTACCTCAACTAGTACCACTCTTCAGAGAAGAGTGCCCCAGTTGGGCAAGGTCGTTGCCTCGCCACCAGTCCTGTCTAGCCAGCCTGCCAACTGAGTCATCAATTCAAAGGTCACAGATCTAAGCCCAAATATGTTCTTCCTCCAAAAGTCTCCATTTCTGTCAAATGGAACAATGAAATCTCCTGAGCTGGTTCTCAAACTTAAACTCCATTCATTCATTCATTCATTCCTTTGTTCCTTTCCTTCCCTTCCACATCTAATCATCAATCCCTATTTCTCATGTGTCCCTGGCAATTCCATTCCAGTTACCTCTACACCAACCCAAGTTCCCATCTCATCCTGGATGTTTAGAAGAGCACAATACAGTTTCATTCATTTATTCACATATTCACCTAATCTTCATATTTCTACTAGATGCCAGGCTCTATTCAAGGTGAGCACAAAAGGAGGTAGTCCCTCTTACCTCATGTAGCTTCCTGGACTTGTAAGTGTCTCATACCAAATCATCCAAAGCTAAAGAAATTTTACCTAAAGAAATGAGTGCCTAACCTCTTATCCGTCCCTTAAGGCCCTCTGAACCTCACCCCTAATAACTTACCAGCCATATTTCCCACTATTCCCTCCATCGGCTTTTTGTTCCATACAACTCAGTCATCAAACTCACCAGTGGCTGGCACTGAAACCCAGTCCTTGGAATGTCTCTGTCACCCCCAACACCAGCACACTAAGAATAAGGATTGTGTTTTATATTACTTTATGATGTCAAAAACAAGTCCTGCATAGCATATCCATCAATTGCCTCTGTAGGAGTTTTGGATCAGATCTAAGAATACCATCAATATTCAAAAAAAAAAAAAAAAAAAAGCTGCCCTCAAAAAATTTATACTTGCAAAGTCCTACACAGAAGGTAGACGCTTTACAATCCACACAAAACATTGTATCCACTCTCCCAGAACCCTGCAGAGTAGCTTCCATTTATAGAGTAAGAGAGAGGGAGAAAGAAATTGGAACAGTAAAGTCAGGCAACTTCAAAGAAAACCCCCCAGGCTGGGATCTGGAAGCTGCTGAGTCTGCCACTTATCTGGTGTTTTAACTCATCCACTCAACCAAATGGAATTTAGTGCAGACGCGCGCTACAGGCAGAGGACTGGTGCCACATCACATCTAGGAGTCAGACACAAGCCAGCAGAGGACCCCTGTCTATAAAAATTCCGATTCTTTCTGGGCCTGGGTTTGTCAGTTACCAAGGAAGCAACAGGGAAACGATTGTGCTTAAATCCTCGATATCTAGGGCATGTGATCCATGGTCTTTCCAAAATAACTTTCAACACAGCCTTTCCAGAAAAATACATGAATGCCATGTTCTCTTCCCCAAAAGGTAGGCTTCATGGACACAGAATATTTTTCTAAAACTTGACAAACTTCAGCAGCTTGTATAAAATAGGTCTGCACGATGCCTTGGAACCCATCATCAGCCTCTGCACTCAAAGGTAGTTATATCATTAAGTCATACAAATAGAAACATACTACCATGACCTGGTAATTACATGGCCAGGAAAGTTGCCTGCAAATTTGTAAGGCATTCCTCAAATACAAATTCAGATCAGAATTAACAATAGCCCAAACCTTGTTTGCCAACCAAGATTTATAAGAAACAATACATCAAAATGGCAGCTCAAATTTCAACCAAAGTCACCAGATTTAAAAGAAAATAAGAGAGGTGGGGTCTCATGTTTTCAAATTTGCAAATCCTTGATATGACCAGCCCAGAAAGATGAAACTGAGGTGATAACTTATTAAATATTAAATACTGGGTTGGTCAAAAAGTTTGTTTAGTTTTTTTCTATACAATGGCTCTCGGTAGTGCTCAGTTTTCTTCAACATTGTTCAAAACAATTTTGTTAGATTGTATGGTGACAGCTGTCATATCAGCGTGCATTTTTTTAAAAACTTACAAAATTGGTGTATTTTGTGTAGTCATTTTAATACCAAAGATGGAACAATATCTGCAACATTTTCAGCATATTATGCTTTATTATTTCAAGAAAGGTAAAAATACAACTGAAATGCAAAAAAAGAGACTTGTACCATGTATGCAGAAAGTGCTGCAATTGATTGAATGTGTCAAAAGTGGTTTGCAAAATTTCTTGGTGCTATTGACATTTTGGCCAAATAATCCTTTGCTGTGGGGCTGTCTTACATATTGGAAGATGTTTAGCAGCACCCCTGGCTTCTACCCACTAGAAGCTGATAGTGAGAGAGAGCCAACATACTCAAAATATCCAACAATAAAGTTATTGGTGAAAATGAAAACTGTGTCTTTTATTTTATGAAAAAACTAATGGACTTTTTGGGCAACTCAACATTAAATTAAGGTGATATTTTGATGCAGTAATCATTGATAAGTTGCCTCCCCTGCCCCAAGCTGCACATATTTTGCAAGAAAAAAAAAATGACAATGCTCAATGTTTGTGAATAAAGCCCATAGATTTAAAAATATTGAAAATTATGTGTCTGCCATAGAAATCTTTGCTATTTATAGATTCATACTCTAGTGTGACACCATGGTTTTCTGAAACAGAATAGGAAATAAATGAGAAGGTGTTACAAATATTAATGAGTAGAGTACTGTGAATTCTCTTGGATTTCTCAATCTCTATTTTATAGTAAAAGAAATAATTCTTCCAGTGTTATTCTGGGCTTAAATACTCTGCATTTCTAGGTCTCCTAATGGCACCATGCATGACTGCTAAAATGAGCAGAGGACTAGACTTTCAGGTGAATGATGTTGCCAGGGAAACTGCCTACCTACCATCGCAATATATCTATCTCTGCTAGAACAGACAATTCTGCATGTATGACTTTTTATTTTCCATAACACTACAGAGCTGGAAAATTGCCCTCAAAAAGTTTATAGTTGCAAAGTCCTATGGAAAAGATGGGATCTTTACAATCCTAAAGAATATTGCATCTATCCATCAGGCATTTTTCCAGAATCCTATATAAAGTAGTTTACATCTTGGGAAGGAGGGAAGTAAAAAAACAGCAAGGGCTGCTGGTAACTTTGAACAGACCCTGACAGACGATGACCTGGATGCTGCAGACCCTGCATCCCACCTGGTGCTTTAACTCATGTATGCAAACAAACAGAATTAAAAACAGTCCTTCTAAAGGGATAAAAACAAGTGACAGGAAGTTCTCTTGTCCTTTCTCCCCACTTAGTATCGGCAGAATTTTCACATGGAATAAGTTTTCCCTTTGTGCTCTTCCCCCAGAGGGTTTCAAATACATTGGAGAGACAGATAGACAATTCTGGCTTTCAAACCTTCCAGTCTCACTTTCGTCATTCAAGGTGATGCTTTTTCACTCACCGTATCTGGACAATGGAAATCTGTTTCAGTCATTTTCCTTCACACAAGTCTGCTCTTGGTTCTCTTATTTTGGGAGAGCAGTAGAGCAGTAAAAATTTTTTAAAAATTCTTTAAGAGCTCTACCCATTAATTAAATGAGGACATATTAATCAGTTATTTTAATTTTTTTCCATGGGAAAGAATGAGTAAGAAAATGGCCAAGCCACCAGGAATGGTCACCTAGAAGTAATCTCTTTACCTTGGAAACACCGGTAGGAACCAGTGATATTTTAAACTCTTGTGGCTGCCTTTGGACTGCATCAGGAACTGACATGCATTTGTTCAATCAATATGACTTAGTTTCAAGTGAAACTCATTTGGTTAAAAATTAAAAATTCCCAATAAAATGTTTGAAATAGTATTTTATAAATACAAAAAAAAAAAAAAAAAGAATTCTGTGAACACCTGGGCTTGAACCCCAGCTCTGGCACTTCCCGGTGGCAGATTTAAGACATTTAATCTGCCCTGGCTGGTGTAGCTCAGTGGATTGAGCACGGGCCTGCGAACCGAAGGATTGCGGTTCGATTCCCAGTCAGGGCACATGCCTGGGTTGCCAGGCCAGTTCCCGTCAGGGGACATACAAGAGGCAACCGCACATTGATGTTTCTCTCCCTCTCTCCTACCCTTCCCCTCTAAAGATAAATAAATAAAATCTAAAAAAGGAAAAAAAAATCTTAAAAAAAAAAAAAAGACATTTAATCTCACTCCCCTCCATCTGTAAAGTGAGAAAAGCTACTGTAGCCTCACCAATTTGTTCGAAGGCTCTCATATATATAAGACTATGTGACTATTTACATGTGACCACTTAATTGTGAACAGTTTTTAAAATTGTGCCTATTTATTCTGTTATCTTTAAATGTGGAGACAAGTCTATTGAAATGAGTATTAAAAGGAAAATTAGAGGCCCAGAATCAAATAAATGAGGAAAGGAACAAATATTTTAATAAATAATTTAAATATCTTTCTACTTAATGCTCTTTACAACTCTATGAAATAAGATTATTCCCATTTTATGAATGAAACTGAGGCTCTCAGGGTTGAATAGCTATCCCTAAGTAATTTAACTAATGAGTACAAGACTCAGGCTTTAAACCCAGGTCTATTTAATCCCAAGGCCATGTATTCTTTCCCAACAGTAGGAAGGACCAGCTGGATTTAAAAAGGTAACAAGATTATAATATCAGCCAGAGAGGGAGGTCATTAGAAACATTTTAGTGGTGAATGACAGAAAGCCAATCCCAACTGGTAGAATACAAAGAGAAATTATGGGCTTCTATGACTGACAATTAAAGGTGGGATTTGCTTCAGGTTTAGCAGGCTATGGAGGACCAAAGGAGGTCCCTAGGACCATTTCTCTATCTCTTCCCCATTTCCCTCTGAGTTGGCTCCATCTCATACAGGATTTCCCCCTCACAGTAGGAAGATGGCTCACAACAGTTGCAGTCCTTGCACTCTCTCAGCATTGAATACAAAAGGGAAGAGCAGAAGTCTGTTGCCCTAAAGTCCCAGTAAAGTCCCTATTCAGCCTGTAGCTCTGAGTGGGTCTGATGCACCTCACTGAACCAGGCACTATGGCCCAGAGAAAATGATGCCGCAATTAGCTCAGGTCTAGGTCAGGTAGATGCCTAAGTCTAGAAATTTTTATAAGGCATTTAGTGGGTTACAATAAAGCAGCCTTTGGTGTATATAAATATTGAGAACCACAAAACTGTAAGACATTTCATTATAAGAACTGAAGAAATTACTTATGTATTTGGATTATTCTGTGTCAAGTCATGAAACACCCCTGAAACTCATCAGTGGAAAATAGCTCATACTTTTAGATTCACAGCTTTAGATCAGTAGGATTAGCAATCGAAACCAAAACAATAAAATATCCTGTCTCCCATTATTGAAGATCCTTGAGAGGACATGATCTCCAGTTGACCTGGGAGCTAAACCTGGAAAACAGGAAACTCCTAACCCCTCCCACACTTGGAATATGCTGTCTGTGCCTTGAGAGCGTGAGGTGTTGAGACCACCTTCACTGAATGTGACTGGCCCCAGTTAAGGCTGTTATATTAACTTTGAAGATTCTGGTGGGCACTTGCAGAGAACCACTCATCTTTTGGCTGCTGAAGACAAGACTTGTATGTAGGGCCCCTTACTTATTGCCACCTACCAATCTGGAGAGATATGCTTCCTTTCCGGTCTCTCTTTGTCCCCCCAGGAAGGTGGATGGGGGACCAGTTCCATATTTCACTCAGTGAACTTCCAGGGTTGCAAACCACCACCATTCCTTTGTCCATTTCAGAAAACAAAAGAAAAAGCAAATTGAGCTGATCTATGAGATCCCATACATTTTTAAGTTCTGAGGGAAAGGATCCTTCTGAGACTAGATGGGTATCTATAGGTCTCTATAATCTCCTATCACTTTTCAATTTCTGGAGCTTTATCTCATTTCATTTTACCCATACCACCACGTCTACCCGTCATTTCTATAAAGTCCACCACATCTATGTTGAGAATTTTAGGATTTGGTCTAGAGATGAGACAAGTGATGGGAAGGAGAAAGTAAAATGTTTGCAGTAGCCACATCTAAACACTGCTCAGAATTCTGCCCTGGAACTGATACTATCCCTTAAAATAATCTTTGAAACTACAAGAGAAAAACATCCAATATAAGGTCCCTGGCCCTCACACCATGATGTATGGCAACAGCCCACTCACCTGCCTGTACCTCAGAAGGCCAGCATCTGCCTCCCCCAACTCCTGGCACAGAGAACATGCCCTACTACCAACTGTTCCTTTACCAACAGTGCCCTCATTTAAGCAGGCCTGGCCCCCTTGGGGACAAGATTTGATCCTGGAGAGTCTGTATCTGCATAATATTAGTATCCTGACCAGTACAGGTTAGCCTAAGAGAAAGGGTGTGTGCGCGAGCACGAGCTACTGGAGCTAAAATTCTCTGATGTGTGCCCCACAGCACTGCTCCCAGGAGAACACCCTCAATTAGCTACTATGCCACAAACTCTTCTGAGAATGTTTTGAAAGCTAAGGACTTTTCTGGGAAGAAACTACATACACAAAACATTTTTTAATATAATTTCAAGTTGTTTGTGGACCCTAGTTACCAAATCCAGAGATCCTGAACCCCAGGTTAAAAATCTCTGTTCTAGCCAAGGAGCAAGTGCACCCTGGTGGATAGGAATCAGGACTGAAAGCAGAGCCAGTCCCTGCCTCCTGTTTAAAGGTACAGCAAGAAAGGAGGTGTCTCAGCCGGAGATGATTTGCACTTCAGGGTCACAGCTGGCCACGTTTGAGACATGTGTGATCTATCGGCAGAACTTGGGTGGTACTACTGTCATATAGTGGGAGAGACCAAGACGCAACTAAACTCCTCCATTACACAGGACAGGCCCCAACAACAAAGAATTACCTGGCACAAATGCCAACAGTGCTAAGGCTGAGAAACCCAGTCACAAAGGAATGAAAGAGACAGACAGAAAAACAGATGATTAGCAGCATGTTCTGAAAAAGCCATGCTACTCCATGACCCACTCCAGGCTGGGGTGGGCTCTTAAAAATCTGTCTCTTGTTACTGTTTTCATCGAAGGAGGCTCTCCAGCTTGGCATGTGCCACTAACTTCCATATACTGCATTCTCTAATCATCCACTCATCTGCCAAATTCCTACTTAATCTAGTGTTAGCCAAACTTCCAAGTGAGTGATAGCCACTACAGATAAAAAATTTTCTACCTGCTGAAATTTGGTAGGAAAGGTCACTCATTTCCAGAAACTACTGTGTTTAAACAAAAGTACATTTAGCAATCCTACATTTTCCTGCTTCTGGGAGACCTTATGGAAGTCGCTGTACTTCTCGTGTCTCAGTTTCTGTTTGCAGAGCCTGGGTTGTAACCCCTACCACAGGAGGAGAAGCAGCTGGGAAAGAGGTTAGGAGCATGGACTGCAGAGCCCAAATGATGGGTCAAACAGCAGGTCTGCCACTCTCTAACCTTGTGCCCTCCACCTTAGTGTGCAGCTTCTCTGTGCCTCGGTCCCTCCATCTGTGAAACAGGAAAGGCACCTGCCTCATGGAGTTCTGAGAATTAAAATAATATTACATATGAAGTACTTAAATTATGCTTAAACTGTTGGCTGTCATTATTATGGTCATGATCATCATCATCATCCCCTGTATGTAGGGAGAATTATTTGAGATTTAGAAGACCTTGTATGAAATAAGATGAGCTGTTATATTTGCCATCCAAATGGTAAGGTATCCACTTTTAAATACATGTGTTTTTAATCTAAATTTGAATCAAACATATGTTTGCTAATTATCCTCTTTTAGGTTTGTAAAAAGCTAGCTCATATGTCAATATTATTTTAGAAGTGCTGCTCCTGCTATTCACTCTAAATTGCAGGGAGAGAGGAATTAAAAGTTGCCACTAAAATGTCAAAGTGGCAAACCATCACAATCCTATTTGTTTAGAAAGGTTTGAAGAAATAAAAGTGATTCCTGAGCTTGTCTTAACTGATTCAGAATTGTAGTCTTCAAACTGTTTAATGGCTCCTTGCAGCTTTGAGCAGAAAATCCAAATGCCTTAGTCAAGCATTGGCCATCTGGCCCAGCTGACCTGCAGCACAACCACACTGCCCATTAGCCTCCGTGTGAGACAGCATCCTGCCAAATTCTAAACATTTCACTTAGCCTCTCTCTGCAACCACTGTTGACCCACATGCCCAATGCACCCCTATCGCCACATCTTTATTTTTTTATTTTTTATTTTAATTGTTGATCTTGTACAGTTTTGTCTTTTACTCCCACCCCCCCCCAGCCCTCCCCACCTCCCTCCCATTTCCACCCCTCATAGTTTTTGTCCATGAGTCCTTTATACTTGTTCCTGTAAACCCTTCCCCTTTTCCTCTGACATTCCCTCCCCTCTTCCCTCTGGTCACTGTCAGCCTGTTCCCAATTTCAGTGTCTTTGGTTATATTTTGCTTGTTTATTTGTTTTGTTGATTAGGTTCCTGTTAAAGGTGAGATCATATGGTATTTGTCTTTCACTGCCTGGCTTATTTCACTTAGCATGATGCTCTCCAGTTCCATCCATGCTGTTGCAAAGGGTAGGAGCTCCTTCTTTCTTTCTGCTGCATAGAATTCCATTCTGTAAATGTACCATCGTTTTTTGATCCATTCATTTACTGATGGGCATCTAGGTTGCTTCCAACACTTGGCTATTGTAAATTGTGCTGCTATGAACATAGGGGTGCATAGGTTCTTTTGGATTGGTGTTTCAGGGTTCTTAGGATATAATCCAAGCAGTGGGATTGCTAGGTCAAAAGGCAGGTCCATTTTTAGTTTTCTTAGAAAATTCCATACTGTTTTCCATAGTGGTTGTACCAGTCTGCACTCCCACCAACAGTGCACTAGGGTCCCCTTTTCTCCACAGCCTCTCCAACACTTGCTGTTTGTTGCTTTGTTGATGATGGCCATTGTGCTTGGTGCCAAGTGGTATCTCATTGTGGTTTTAATTTGCATCTCTCTGATAGCTAGCGATATCGAGCATCTTTTCATGTGTCTCTGGATCCTCTGTATGTCCTCCTTGGAGAAGTGTCTGTTCAAGTCCTTTGCCCATTTTTTAATTGGGTTGCTTGTCTTCTTAGAGTGGAGTCGTGTAAGTTCTTTATATATTTTGGAGATTAAAAAAATGAAACTTGAGCACCAACTTACACCATACACAAAAATAAATTCAAGGTGGATAAAAGACTTAAATATAAGACATGACACCATTAAAATCCTAGAGGATAACATAGGCAGGAAAATCTCAGCTATTTCACGCAGCAACATTTTTACTGATATGTCCCCTAAAGCAAGGGCTATAAAGGAAAGAATAAACAAATGAGATCTCATCAAAATAAAAAGCTTCTGCACGTCTAAAGAAAACAGTATTAAAATAAAAACAGAACCAACTGTATGGGAAAACATATTTGCCAATGATACCTCAGACAAGGGTTTAATCTCCTATCACCACATCTTTAAATCTGATCAACCTCCCTGTCAAAAGTCCCTTATGTCATGAGCACTTCTCAGAGCACTCCACCTCCTTCCCAACCCAAACAGCAACTTTTCTTCCTTTGAATTTCCATAAGCTTTGATTTACACCTCACAGATGCTTCTAAACCAGTGAACCTAACGACTCTGCCCAGGGTATTGGAGATAGACGTTTCCATTTGCACTGAAGAAATGATTCCTGTGATTCCCACACTGTGATAACATACAGAACTTGGAAGCGTCGGAAATCAATTCTGAATTTGTAATTCAGTGCTGTGAGTCTGAGCAATTCCCTCTGGCTTAATCAATGGCCAAATACACTGTTCATTTCAGAAACCAAACACACAACCCCCATCTTCCCAAAATCAGGATAGTCAAAGTCGAATTTCACTGGCAGCTTTAGAGTCATGGAATCGGAGAGTTGGCGGGCTTAGAAAAATCATCAAATGCTTTCAATTATTTGCATTAGTAGTCATTATGTAAAGACCTAGGGTCTTCATGACTCAAGAGAAGTAAAATATTAGCATCTGAGCTACATCCACTAACCATTTCTATTTTTTGCTGTACCTTGTCAAGCCTGCATCATTACCCATTCTGCCTTTTACTCCCCCTATTACTTAAGCTTAAATATGAGCTGCTCTGAAAGATCATTAGTATTTCACATAAAATATAGTCTTGTTACTTTTCTTTTCTTTAAAAGAAGCATGATAATTGCAAACTGCAACAAACGAAGCTGAAAATAACTCCCCAGGCAGTTATGCATTAGGAATTAGATTAAAATGAGCCCAATTTAGTTTTAAATGACCTGGTAATTTGTAGGAAAGATTTAAGCTTCTTATATTTTCATCAATGAAAAACTGGGAAGCTCATGAAAACCAATCATTGGTCACTGGGGTGAGAGAATGGACCCTTATCCCAGAAGCCAGAGAAGCTGTGTTGATGGATTGTTTAAAGATTTATGTTCAAACAGCAACAGGAGAGAAGAAAAACCTAATTTAACATGAGTTAAATCTTTTTTAAAAATCTAAAGTAAAGCAAATTCAATGTCAGCTCATATTATAAATGCCAAAGTCTGTGTTGAAACTAATTTTCCAAGTAAAACTAATTAGGATTTCAAATCAACGCCCCAGAAATTTGGGGGGATTGAGGTTCCTTGTTGTTTGCATTTGGGACATGAAGGACCAGTTTTCAGCTTGGGACTGAATTGGGTGACATCAAATTTCTTTCACATGCACTGCCATATGGTAACTTGGTTAAGGCATTGAGGCCAGAGCCACCATCTCTCTGCACAGCCGGATCATCCCACTGCCTCACAATATTCCCATGAGGCAATTCCTGTGAGGCATGTGTAAAGAAATATTTCTGCTATTCCTCTGTCCCAACATTTAAACTTCAAGCTACGGTAGTGGTGTTGCTTGTGCATTTAAGGTAACTGGCAGAATTTGAGGTACTCTGACACAGAAGATATTAAAAATTATTATCCAAATTAGTTTACCCCCTCCTTGGGTGGAAACCATTACAATTCTTCTAATCTTCAAAATATAGGGTGTATGAAATATGTTTTAGTATAAATGTAAAAGTTTTTCAAATGAGCCCTCTACTAGCACTATTCTTTAATTCAAGATATATCAGATCTCCCCTTGATATACATGGCTTGATATAACTTCCATCCTCCTTTTGTTTAACATCAAACACTTCTCCATGGATTAAATCACTACACAGAGGGAGATGATGGGGGTATATGCATATATATAGACACAGACACATATTTCATACATCCCAAATAAAAAGAAATGGTTTTACTGGTCATTGACAACATCACTCAAGTCTTTGAATCATCTACTTTAGGGAGAAAGATATTAATACACAATTATTTTTAAAAGAAAGAAATAAGAAAACTTCCATGATGGTTTAACTTATCCTGAAACTGAAATCATAAATATACAATACCGCAAACCTTGATTTACTGGTGCCAACAATATGCCAGGCTCAAGCAAGGCATAGAAAAGTTTGAAAGATGAGCACAGCACTGGGCCAGATGTCTTCTGTTCTCTCCTCCAGAAACACTTGCTGTCCTTTAACCCTGCTCTCTGTCTGAGACAGGCTGACAAACTTCTGGTGCGTCAACACAGTCCTGTGCTGTCTGGCCTGTGAGGTTGCTATAGGTTGGTTTCATCCTCAGCAGGTCACCGGACCTCTTGAGGCTGCTGCTAACACAACTCTCTTTCTTTCTAGTTCTGGAAATCTCTCTGTTCTTTCACTTCTCCATGCCAAGGATTGTGACAGTTTCACTGTTTAGCCCCAAGTTCCCTCAGTATCTCTTGTGATTTCCCTACACTCTTCCCAAACCTTTGTAATTAGGTTTCTCTGTAAATAAACTCTCAGCAAACTATCCTAATATAAGTCTGCCATCTGTTTCCTCCTACAACCTGACTGCTACAAGTGACATTCCTCCCTTCCCAACCTTCACAATCTGGTCAAAGACAGTTTCAATATAACTCTAACAGCTGCCATTAAATAAACACAAAGACATGCATGGTCAAGAGGAAGAAGGGGTCACTTTAAGATATAAAAGTTTTCATGAGGCCTATGGGTCAAGATGGACCTCTGAAGACTAATGGGAAGACTGGTGGAGGGAGACAGGGCCATCTCACAAGGTGAAAGGAAGACAGGCCCACGGCCAAAAGGCAGCAAAGTGCAGGTGCTTTTCAGAGGCACCTGATGTCCAGGGTGTCCAAATGAAGAAGACAGAACAATTTTAAAAAGCCTGGAAAGTGAGGCTTGCATCATGGTTTAGAGGACTTTGAACTTCTGGCTAGTCTTTATAAGCACTTTTCTGCAGAAAGTGAAAACCTACTGTAAACCTTTATGCAAAAAAAGAAAAAAAAAAGATACTAGCAAAGTATTATAATTATTGTGTGTGTTTAATAATTTTTTATCCCAGTAGAGTGTAATGTTCATCAGATCAGGGCCACATCTGTTTTGCTCTGCTGTACCCAGCACCGGGTACAGAGCCAGGCACATATCACTTACTTGACAGCTAATGAATGAATTAATGCTTCAATAATTCAAGAGACTTTACTAAAAACACCTTTTATAGAAACTAGGAAAATAAAATGGAGACTGGAACTTGAACTAAAGTCTGATCAATGAGAATGGAAAGGAGGATGAGAAAGATAATCCAGGGTCTCCTGGTCAGAACCACATCTATGTAGGCAGTTTTCACATGCAATGAAAGCTCTTCGAAGATGATGGAGGAGTAAGTGGAAGCTACACTAACCTCCTCCCAGGACCAATCTGGAATTACAACTAAATTGTAGAGAAACCATCCTGAATAACCAACTGAATGCTATCTGGAGAGAAGCCTTATAACCACAAACACACAGAAGAAACCACTTCACCACAGTGAGGCTGGTAAGGAGTGTGGAGGAAGCACGAGAGGGCTGGCTGGGCTTCTATAGGTGGCAGCTGAAGTTCCAGAAGGATATTTCAGCAGTCAAGGGGTTCCCTGAGAAGTGTGAGGCCTAAACCCCAAGCTGTACTCCCCAGCCTGCCGCACCAGCCGGAAAGGAACCCATATAACATCCAGCTGTGAAAAGCAGCAGGGGTTCCGTTGGCCAGGGAGAGATGTCTGGAGACTCAGAGAGCCTATTAAAGAGCCAATGCACAAAATTTTGTTTGTAGCCACTTACTCTAGGCTGTAGCAGAGGGAAGGCAGAGTGGACTAGAGATACTTGAGGAGAGTCGGGGGTTGGTGGCTCTGGGGAGAGAACTGAAGAAACAGATGCCAGGATCCCTGTGCTGAGTCCTTCCCCATACTGAAGAAGCCACCTTTCCCAGGTAGAGCAGTCCTCTCCAAGTGGGATCTGCCTGAGGGGAAGCAATAGCCCTGCCCACAGGAATTACTCTGCTGCACCCTGAGGAGCTTAAAGTATTACACCTTGAGGCTGTATCACTGATAACTTTAACAACTAAAGCTGATCTCTGAGAGCTCTATGAGACTTCAGCTGACCCTCCCCAGAGCCCTCGTGCTGATAAAAGTCAGCCTTTGTTCACAGCCTGGTTCTTTCTGCACACAGAGGGAGCCACATGCTGTGGATTGCTGATAGCTCCAAACAGATTGGTCAGGGCCAGTCACAAGCAACGGCTGACAAAGGCCTACAACAAAGGCTTTGCAGATCAACCTAATACATAGAAACAAATACAAAGAAGCAGCCAAAATGGAAAGACAAAAAAACAGACCCCAAATGAAAAAACAAGAAAATTCTCCAGAAGACCTAAATGAAATGGAGGCAAGCAATTTATCAGATAGAGTTTAGGGTAATGATTATAAGGATACTCAACATCATTAAAAGTGACACAGAAACCATAAAAAAGGACTAGTCAGAAATAAAAAATGCAATACCTGAAGTAAATAATACATTGGAAGGAATAAACAGTAGGTTAGATGAGGCAGAGGATTGCATCAGTGATTTGGAACACAGGTAGAAAAAAACACCCAGGCAGAGCAGCAAAAACAATATTTTTTTAAATGAAGAGAGTTTAAGAAACATTTTGGACAACATGAAGTGTAACAAAAGCCACATGATGGGAATACCAGAAGGAGATCAAGAACCTATTTGAGAAATAATGACTGAAAACTTCCCTAATCTAGTGAAGGAAAAAGACACAAAAATCCAGGAAGCTCAGAGAGTCCCAAACAAGTTGAGATAAAAAAATGACAAGGCTTAAAGACAAGGAGAGAATCCTAAAAGCCACAAGAGAAAAGCAGGTAGTTATTATCTACAAGGAAGCACCAATTAGACTATCATCTGATTTCTCAACAGAAATATTTCAGTCCAGAAGGGAGTGGCATGAAATATTCAAGGTGATGAAAAGCAAGGACCTACAACCAAGGCTACTTTAGCCAGCAGGGCTATCATTTAAAATTGAGGGAGAAATAAGAAGCTTCCCAGACAAGAAAAACTCTAAAGGAGTTTGTTAACACCAAACCAATGGTGTTGCTGCAACAAATGTTAAAGGGCTTGCTTTGAAAAGCAAGAAGAAAAAGAGAAAGAAAACAACAGAGGAAAATAGTCTAACAATAAAATGGCATTAAATATGCATCTATCAATAATCACTTAAATGTAAATGGCTTAAATATTCCAACCAAAAAACAGAGGGTAGCTAAATGGATATGAAAACAAGACCCATATATATGCTGTCTGCAAAAGACCCATCTCAGATTGAAAGATACACACAGACTAAAAGTAAAGGGATGGAAAAAGATATTTCATGTAAGTGGAAAGGGAAAAAAAGCTGGGGTAGCTGTACTTATATCTGACAAAAAAGACCTTAAAACCAAGGCTAGTAAGAGACAAAGAAGTACACTACATAAAGATAAAGGAAACAATCTAACAAGAGGATATAACACTAGTAAATATTTAGGTGCACCATCATAGGAGTACCTAAATATGTGAAGCAAATCCTGATGGACATAAAGGAAGAAACAGACAGAAATACAGCCATACATGGGGATTTTAACACCTCACTGACTTCAATGTATAGATCTTCCAGGCAGAAAATCAACAAAGAGACACCATCTGTAATTGACACACCAGATCAAATGAATTTAATTGCTATCTTCAGAACATTTCATCCCAAAGCAGAAGAATATACATATACTTTTCAAGTGCACATGGAATTTTTTCTAAGATAGACAACATGTTAGGACATAAAACAAGTCTCAGTAAACTTAAGAACTGAAATTATATCAAGTATCTTATCTGAACACAATGCTATGAAACTATAAATCAACCACAAGAAGAACACTGAAAAACACGCAAAGATATGGAAGCTAAATAACATGTTATTACACAATGAATGGGTCAAAAACGAGATCAAGGAAGAAATCAAAAGATACCTTGAAACAAATGAAATGTGGACACAACAATCCAAAATCTGTGGGACACTGGGAAAGCAATCCTAAGAGGGAAATTCAGAGGATTACAAGCCTATGTCAAAAAAAGATAAAGCTCAAATAAACAATCTAACCTTACACTTAAAGGAACTTGAAAAAAAAAAACAAAAATAAAACCCAAAGTGAGTAGAAGGAAGGAGATAATAAATATCAGAGCAGAAATAAGTGAAATAGAGTCTAAAAAATGATACAAAAGATCATTGAATCCAAAAGCTGCTTCTTGGAAAAGATAAACAAGATTGGCAAGCCTTTCACCAAACTCATCAAGAAAGAAAAAAGGACCCAAATAAATAAAGTCAGAATGAAAGAGGAGAAATAACAACTGACACCAAAGAAATACAAAGAATTGTAAGAAAATATTATGAACAACTATATGTCAGCAAACTGGACAACCTGGATGAAGCGGATAAATTCCTAGAAACATACAATATTTCAAAACTGAATCAGGAAGAATCAGAGAATCTGAATAGATAGATTACACCTACTGAAATTGAAGCAGGAATGAAAACACTACCAACAAACAAAAGCCCTGGACTGGATGGCATCACAGGTGAATTTTACCAAACATTCTGAGAAGAACTAACACCTCTCCTCCCAAACTACTTCATAAAACTCAAGAAGAGGGAAGGCTCCCAAACTCATTTTATAAGGCCAGCATTATCCTAATTCCAAAACCAGATAAAGACACAACAAAGAAAGAAAAGTAAAAGCCAACATCCCTGATGAACATAGATGCTAAAATCCTCAAAAAATATTAGCAAACCAAATATAGCAATGCATGAAAAAGATCATAATACCATAATCAATCCTGGGATAAATCCCAGGAATGTAAGGCTGGTACAACATTCACATATCAATAAATGTAATTCATCACATAAAAAAATGAAGGATAAAAACCACATGATCATATCAATAGATGCAGAAAAAGCATTTAATAAAATCCAGCATCCATTTATGAACAAAACTCTCAGCATAGTGTAAATAGAGGGATCATGCCTACATATAATAAAGCCATATATGACAAACCCACTGCCAGCATCATACTCAATGAGCAAAAACTATAAGTATTCCCTTTAAGATCAGAAACAAGACAGGAGTGTCTGCTTTTACCTCTCTTATTCAACATAGTACTGGAATTCCCAGCCACAGCAATCAGACAAGAAGAAGAAATAAAAGACACCCAAAATGGAAAGGAAGAAGTAAAACTCTCTTTATTTGCATATGGCATGACACTGTACAGAGACAATCCCAAAGATTCCACCAAGAAACTACTAGAACTGATAAATGAATTCAGCAAAGTAGCAGGATACAAAATTAACATCCAGCAATCAGTTGCATTTTTATATGCCAACAACAAACAGAAAGGGAAATTAAGAAAATAATCCCATTCACAATTGCTTCAAAAAGAATAAAATACCTAGGAATAAACCTAACCAAGGATATAAAAGACCTGTACATGAAAAATTATAAGACACTGAAGAAGACATTAATAAGTGGAAGCACATACCATATTCTTGGATAAGAATAACTAATATCGGGGCTTCTGGCCAAGATGGAGGCGTAGGCGGACACACTGTGCCTCCTCTCACAACCAAAATTAAGGACAACAAATATTTAGAAACAAGAAAACAACCACAACTGATAGAAAATTGAACTGTACGGAAGTCCAACAACCATTCATCCAGACCGGTAAGAGGGGCGGAGTCGCAGCAGGAAAAAGTAGAGGTGCGGACCTGGGAGCGCAAGCAGCAGCAGCTGGCAGTTCCCAGGTGCACAGGCGGCAGCTGGCGGACCCCGGGCACAGGGGGGCAACTGTGCAGACCCAGTGAGGACGCACAAGGTGGCTGGCTGACCAGGTGGTCCCACATTCGAGCTCACAGACGGTCCAGGCAGAGGGGAAGTGGCGGAAGGGACTGAATCCAGGAGAGAGCGGAGCAGGCGCCATTGTTCCCTCTCAGACCCCGCCCCCACATACAGTGTCACAACCCAGTGACTGGGCTGCCCCTCACCAGGGAGCGCCAGAGGCTCCACTCCTCACTACGTACCAGCACTCGAGCGTGCGCAGATAATCCAGGTGAAGGGGAAGTAGCGGAAAGGACCGGAGTCCAGGAGAGAGTGGAACAGGCACCATTGTTCCCTCTTCGACCCCACCTATAGCGTCACAACCCAGCGACTGGGCTGCCCCGCCCTGAGGAACACCTAAGGCTCCACCCCTCATACGTAATAGCCTCCACCAGACTAAAACCAAAACAAAACAAACAAACAAACAAACAAACACCAAAAATGGCTCAAACCAGAGAACAAATCAAAGCCCCAGAGCCAATTCCTCTAAACCGTGAAGAGATAGCCAACCTATCAGATGCACAGTTCAAAGCACTGGTCATCAGAATGCTCACAGAATTGGTTGATTTTGCTCACAAATTAGATGAAAAAATGCAGCCTACAATACATGAAATGAAGGAAGATGCATGGGGAACTGATAGAGATGGAAGGAAAACTGGGACTCAAATCAATGGAGTGGACCAGAAGGAAGAAACTAACAACCAAACAGAAAACGAGGAAGAAACAAGAATTCAAAAAAAGGAGGAGAGGCTTAGGAACCTCCAGGACATGGTTAAACGTCCCAACATCCGAATTATAGGGGTCCCAGAAGGGGAAGAAGAAGAGCAACAAGTGGAAAACTTATTTGAACAAATAATAAAGGAGAACTTCCCCAATCTGGCAAAGGAAATAGACTTTCAGGACATCCAGGAAGCTCAGAGAGTCCCAAAGAAGTTGGACCCAGGGAGGAACACACCAAGGCACATCATAATTACATTAGCCAAGATTCAAATGAAGGAGAGAATTCTAGAAGCAGCAAGGGATAAGGGGATAGTCACCTACAAGGGAGTTCCCATCAGACTGTCAGCTGATTTCTCAAAAGAGACCTTCCAGGCAAGAAGGGGTTGGAAAGAAATATTTGAAATCTTGAAAAGCAGGGTCCTACATCCAAAATTGCTCTATCCAGCAAAGCTGTCATTTAGAATGGAAGGGAAGATAAAGTGCTTCTCAGATAAGGTCAAATTCAAGGAGTTCATCATCACCAAGCCCTTATTATATGAAATGTTAAAGGGACTTATCTAAGAAAAAGAAGATAAAAATATGACAGTGAAAAGACAGCAAACTCACAGCCATTAAGAACCATACCTAAAACAAAAGCAAACTAAGCAAACAGCTAGAATAGGAACAGAACCACAGAAATGGAGATCATATGGAGGGTTAGCAACAGGGGCATGGGAGGAGGAGAGAGGGGGAAAAGGTACAGAGAATAAGTAGCATAGACGGTGGGTAGAAAACAGACAGGGGGAGGGCAAGAATAGTATGGGAAATGTAGAAGCTGAAGAACTTATGACACATGGACATGAACTAAAGGAGGGAATGTGGGTGGGAGAGGGTGTGTAGGGTGGAGGGGAATGATGGGGGAGAAATGGGACAACTGTAATAGCATAATCAATAAAATATATTAAAAAAAAAGAATAACTAATATCATTAAAATGTCCATACTACCCAAAGCTATCTATAGATTCAACACAATTCCTATCAAGATTCCACTGACATATTTCACAGGACTATAGCAAGTATTTGAAAAATGTATATGGAACCACAAAAATCCCCACATTGAAACAGAGATCCTGAGAAAGAAGAACAAAGTTAGAGGAATCATACTACCTAATATGAAACCATACTGTAAGCCCATAGTAATCAAACCAGAATGGTGCTGGCATAAAAACAGACACAAAGATCAACGAAACAGAATAGAGTACCCAGAAATAAACTCACAGCTTTATAGTCAATTAATATTTGACAGAGGAAAAAAGCACATACAATGAGCTAGAGACAGTTTACTTAATAAATGGTGTTGGAAAAATTGAACAGATACATGCAGAAAAAAAGAAACTAGACCACTTTCTTATACCACACACAAGAATGAATTCAAAATGGATCAAAGACTTAAATGTTAGACCTGAAGCCATAAAATTCCTAGAAGAAAACATAGGCAGCAAAATCTTGGACATTGCTCATAGCAATATTTTTATCAGATATGTCTCCCCAGGCAAGGGAAATGAAAGAAAAAAATAAACAAATAGGACTATATTAATCTAAAAAGTTTTTGGACAGCAAAGGAAATCCTCCACATAATACGACAACCCACAGAATGGGAGAACATATTCACTGATACATCTGATAAGAGGTTAGTATCCAAAATTTATAAAGTACTTAACAAAACTCAACACCAAAACAACAAACAATCCAATTAAAAGATGGGCAAAGAGCCTGAATACATAGTTCTCCAAAGAGGACATGCAGATGGCCAATAAACATATGAAAAGATCTTCAATGTCACTAACCATCAGAGAAATGCAAATTAAAACCACAATGAGATACCATCTCACACCTGTCAAAATGTCTATCATCAATAAATCAACAAACAACAAGTGCTGGCAAGAACGTGGAGCAATGGGAACCCTTTTGCACTCTTGGTGGTAGTGCATGCTAGTGCAGATACTGTGGAAAGCAGTGTGAAGATACCTCAAAAAATTAAAAATGTATCTGTCTTATGACCCAGCAATATCACTTCTGGGAGTATATCCAAAGGAACCCAAAACACTAATTCAAAAGAACATAAGAACCCCTAAGTTCCCTGCAGCATTATTTACTATCATGAGGATATGGAAGCTGTCCAAGTGTCCATCAGTAGATGAGTAGATAAAACAACTCTGGGACATTTACATAATAGAATACTACTCAGCCGTAAAAAAGAAAGTTTTGCCCTTGTGACAGTATGGATGGATCTGGAGAATATTATGCTAAGTGAAATAAGCCAGTCAGAGAAAGAAATACCATATGATTTCATCCATATATGTAATCCAATGAACAAACTGAACTAACAAGGAAAATGAGGACAGACTCATAGATGGAGAGCTGGAAGACTAAGGGGACTAAATGGTCATGGAAAAACACAATAAAGATTAAATAAAATTAAAAAATACAGCTCCTTACGTTCAACAATTAGGGACATGTGAAAATAAAACACAAACCATACCCTGAAAGAATCATTTATGGAAATAAATTTAAATCTCATAAAGGAGAAAATACATAACCTCATTTTTAATTATGAACTAAATTATGAGGATCCACTTTTAGGGCTACAAATTTCAAGGAAACAAAAAGGAGAAATCCAGGAAAGGTAAGTAAATTTAGGAAAGCTAAAATTGGAGCTTAAAAATTAAAACTATGTGGATGGGCCAAGGTTTCTGAAAGCTTACTCAAGTACCATGAGTGAGTCCCAACATGAAGTCACACAAGATGGGCAAGTGATAAAGAATTTCTCTGTGTATCATGATACCAAATGTGTTTGAAAATGTCCATTTGTTTTTTAAAATTAAGGTATTTGTTGAAGATTTAAGTATATTGTAGCAAGGCTGAGAAGATGTGGTAAAGAGACTGTAGTTGGGAAGCAGGGGCAAAAGACACAGTGACACAAATACAATAACTGTCTTTCAAACAGAAAACTCCATTTTGAATAAGGAAAAAGGGTTTACTCATCTGGTTTGGTGATTCTACAGGTTCAGATTCAGTAAAGAAAAAGCTAAGTTTACATGAAGGTTGGAAGCCTGAAATACAGATATAATTGAATTCCTAAGGCCTCCACACATTAAATGTAAAGCACTGGAAACTTTAATATCATTACAACTTCTGAAAATCTTTCACGTTGTTCCCCTCAAATGCTGTACAAACTTGGAAAAGTTCATAACCTCTCTACATATCAATGCCTTCATCTGCAAGAATGGGCTGATACCACAATGGGATTATTGGCTAGGTTAAATGATGTTTTCTAGAAAATATCTGGTACATGGTATGTGAAGAACTAACATCTCTTCTCTATTTTCTAATGGTAGGACCTTAATCAGAGGCAAATGTAGGGTTAACTGGACATCCACACACCATGTTAGAAGTTGCTTGTTTTAGCTTCATGTAAGAGGAGTACCATATTCTCCACTGTAGGAATTGGGGCTCCTGGTCCCATATAGTAGGAAAGAACCCAAATTAACTAAACAGCAGAGTTTATTATAAGGATTATGAGGGCCTCAAGGAAGAAGTGAAACCATGGCCTGGAAAGTAAGTATTCAGACACCTGCTCAATATTTGATCTCTAACATACCTACTTCCTTTTTTCTCTCTTTCTCAGAAGACTTCTTTTTCTTTAATCTTAGTATACATTTTATTGGTTCAGTCATTTAGAGACACTGAATCTCTTCCCTTGAATTTCAAATTTCCAGGGAACGATTGGGTCTTGGGTCCAATGGGTTAAATTAATCTAATCTAATAGGATGAGATTCTGTGCCAAATGGCTGCAAGGAAATCCCTGCTGTGGGTTAAAGTGTCTGTTAAGAGGATGGAAGTTGTTTTGTTTTTTGTTTTTTTTTTTTTTGGGGGGGGGGTATTGTTGTTCAAGTTGTCTTCATTTACACCCCACCACACCTCCCACCCTCGAACCTACCCCCTTTGGCTTTGCCCATGTGTCCTTTGTTCCTTAATGGACTTTCCCCTATTTTCCCCCATTATAATCTCTTCTCTCTCCACTCTGATAACTGTCAGCTTGTTCTTTATTTCAATGTTTGTGGTTGACTCAAAATCATGCAACATAGGTGGCCTATTGCTCTAGAATTCTTGTTTCCTTTGGCCACAGTCAGATTAGTATTTTAATGTTTTTTAATGATTCTATGTATTTTTGAGAGAAGGGAAGGGAGGAAGAAAGAAAGGGAGAAAAACATCAATGTGTGGTTGCCTCTCACACGTCCCATACCGGGGACCTGGCATGCAACCCAGGCATGTGCCCTGACTGGAAATTGAACCAGCAACCCTTTGGTTCAAAGGCTGGCACTCAATCCACTGAGACATACCAGCCAGGACAAAAATCACTTTCTAAAAACTCAGAGCTAGTATACAACAATATACTAGCAAGTCATGTAAGTATTATACCCTTTGAATCAGTAATTTCTGTCAAGAATATTTATTTTACAGAAATAATTTATTGGAAGAAAAACAAATAGATGCTTCTCTAATATTTTCTTATTGATAACAAACAAGGTTTTGTAAATATCCGACAACAGAGGATCATTAATTAAGTTATGGAATGTTGATATTTTTTAATCCTCACCTAAGAATATGTTTATTGACTTTGAGTGAGAGATAGACAGAGAGAGAGGGGCGGGGGAGGGAAGGAGAGAGAGAGGTGTGAGAGGAAAATACCAATAGGTTGCTTCCTGTAAGTGCCCCAACTGGGGATTGAACCTGCAACCCTTTGGTGTACAAGGATGATGTTCCAACCACCCTCTGAACCACCCTCAGGGCTGGAATGTTGATTTTTAATAGGATATTATATAGTCACTTAGAATGACCACAATCAGGACAAATACAATGCTTTTGATAAAAAACATAATGTTGTATCTTGCTTTTGTTTTCAGTTAACAAAAGCAAGATACAACATTATGTATCTTGACCAATTATGTATTATGACCAATCATATAAGCCACTTCAAATACTTTTGAAAATGCTTTGTAAATTTTAAAAATAAATCTTTAAATATGAATTCATAAAAGCACACCTGTAATATAAAAATAGACACTGTTTTATAAAGAAAAACATAAAACTAATTTTTCTATTTGCTCCTAAATTTGATTAGTAACTAAAAATGATAACAATGCCTTTGTTCCAGGTACTATGCTGTTGGGAACCATCCTGCCTGGTTTTAGAAGCTTTAACCCTCTATGGCTAAGACTGAGTAAGCGACCTTGGGACCATAAGACACTAAGGAGACAAAGTTTATCTCCCTGGCAGGGGCACTGCCTCTGCCTTTTACTTCACCCTGCTCAGCCCTGGGTAGATGACTGGTTAGCCAATGACAGTTAAGATTCTTCAAAGGAGGGATGACCTAAGACAGGGATGGTCATGATAGGGCCCTCAGGGAAGGACATGGGGGTGCTGTAGAAAAAGGGGGTGATGGAACCTCACCCCTCAGCTTTGACATAGCCTGAGTCCTCACTCTGTCTGTGAGAAGTCTCCTCATCTCTTGACTGCCTTACTTCCCCTGCCTGACTTAAGCCTGAAACAATGACAGAGGGAGGTGCAGCCAGGGGCAGGAATCGGTGGTTCCCCGAGGTGATCAGGCCTAAGAAATAATGCATAAAATCCTGTGAAACCTGCTTTGCTAAGAATGCCCTCAATTTTCCGATAAAGATCCAAGCATGAAATGAGTTTGTTTCCCAAAGTTTTATAGCCCTTTAGCTAACTAACCATGACTCAGAATAAGCCCTCATAGTTCTTTGTATGTTATCTATTGTTTGATCCTTACTGCCTGACAATGATTGATGAGCTTTAACCTGTATTCCTGTGCAAATTGAACCCAATAAAAGCCCATTGAGGAGGGGGCTCTCGGCTCTTCTCCTTTGAGAGATTGGCCACATTTCCTCCCCAAGCAGATCATGTCTTGGTAGACTTACTCTCATCCGTGGAGATGGGGAGGCCCTATGGGCAGAGCCCCCCCACACTGTGCTATGTGTTTCACATAAATTAGCTAATACAATCCTCAGAGCAATTGTTTAAGATTAGTATTAGAATTGCCATTTACAGTTACGAACTTAAGCAAATTGCCAAAACAATGCAACTTCAAAGCCACACTGCCATAATTAGAGTCTAAGCCTAGACAACTTCATAGCTGGTCAGTACTTTTTCAAAACGGTGCTCTAATACTCTGTGCACTTGTGCATGTGTGTGTGCACGAGCATGTATGTGCACATATTTGTACGTGTTTAACAAGGAGAGTAGAAAAGTTCAGAGTCAAATGAAAATAAAACAGTAAATCCAATTCCCACTGACAGCCAGCTGAAAACTGGGGGAGAATGGGATAAAGCACAGCTACCCCAGCAATTCCTGGAGAAGGGTCCAAGTGTCGGGGCTCCAAAACAGCCTAGTTTACAACATTTATTAACTCCCAAATCACTCAGTGTTAATATTCTATACTTCCATTCCTGCAATAAATCTTTTAAAAAGGAATCTTTCACAAACTAATCTCCACCAAAATAATTAAGCTGATAATAGAACTCTTAGTGTAATTTATATTTGCTGAGATAGTAATGCATCCTTTTTCCTATCACAATTTCCCCCAGGCAAAATGAAGCCAGTACAACACATTTTAAACTCATTCCACAGATCAAATCACTCAGAGATATGACATAATTAGTCTTATGATAGTATGCACTTAATTAAATTAGGGAGGAACAATTAAATGACAAAAACAATAAAAACATCAAAAATTAACATACTCTTGACATTAACACGTCAAACAGATAATGTGATTATGAATACGAATATTTAAATTGACAGAATTCTCACAAAGAATAAAAATGTGCTGCTGCAAGCATTCTGACTATGGAAGAATCAGACGATCTTTTTAAAGTTGCCAAAATGGTAAAACGATGTGTTCCCCATAGTTTCTGTGATGCATTTTACAAGACAAATTAAGAAGAAAATATCTATAATCTAAACCAAGGAAGATATTCTTGGTTTATATTTTTCCCCTAAAAGCTCTGTCTTTCTGAATTTTTGAGATCACATGCTCCTGAATAACAGATTCAATATTCTTAGCTATAGTTTTAGCACAATAAAATCTGTTTCTCCCACTAGATGAATTAATGACTACAGAGGACAATTTTACCAATCATCACCAAAGCAAGTTTATGCTACCAACTGCTGAGGAATAGTAATGAATTAAGTTTATACAGGCCTAATAGCACAGAGACCAAACATCAATCATAAAGTGACATGAAATTCAAGCAGAAGTGGAATGAACCAGGGAGGTAGAAAAATTTTAGCATCTTCTTTGCTGACAAATCTAAGTTCTGACATTATCTTCTTCAAGGGAAGCACCGTGACAAGTCCAACAGTAACACAAAGGATTTTATTTGGCTTTTCTACCTGTTCCAACTAATTGCTCTAAAATGCCTCTAAACATTTTCTTGCTTGTTTTTAGATGGCCCATTGAAAGTATCAGCAAACACACACACACACACACACACACACACACACACACACACACCAGATTAGGAGATTTCAGAAGCATAAAATGGAAATTAAGAGAAAACCTGGAGATGCTTTTATAGAGCAAGGGTCTCAGATAATGATACTGTTAATAAAATAGCAATAGTCGTAGCCATAGTAGTGATTATCTCTTAGAGATTTCCCTTAAGTATATTTTATCCAGGGAAGGATAGAGTTGGGTGCTGGAAATTAGATATGAACTAAAGAAAATAGTTTTAATACAAGAGACAATCTTCATCCCAACCTCCCCGCAAAAGTGATTCAGGTTAAAAATTAAAAGATGGGGAAATATACCAGAAGAATGCAAACAAAGAGAAAACAAAGCTTCTGGATGTGATACCAAAAGGTGATATATAACATAAAAGTAGAAACACAACAAATATGGGCAGTTTATAATGTAAAAGGACAATTCATAATTAAATTGAAACAATTATAAATATCTATGAACCAATAAAACATAGCAACAACATTACTAAGGTAGGTAGTATGATATAAAACACAACAGGTAAAATATATACTAAAAATAGAAGAACTTAGTTAACCTCTACCAGTCAATGAATGACATATCAAGTGGCCAAAAATATAAGAAAGAAAATAGAACACGTTAAACAAATAACTAATAAAGTAGATATACTTGGTAAATATTTAATGCTGAACTCTAAAAATAGAAAACTGCCTTTTTTCAAGTACTAATATGATAACATTAAAATTGACCATATAAGTCACAGAAGATATCTTATTAAATGCTGAAAAATAGACTAAAACAAGCAATACTTTTTAATTGTCTAGCAAAATTAAAAATTAATAACACCAGGAAATAAGTTTCACTCACATAAAAATTAAATAAATTGCTCTTAAACAAGTCTTTGTCAAAGAGAACAGGCAAACTAAGGTTGATCAATTTCTTTAAAAATAGAAAGAATACAGCTAAAAGGAGTACATAGAAGAAAATTCAAAACCTTAAATATATTTAAGAAACAAAGGATGCGAAATTATACATCAGACAAACGACTAAAACTTTTTAATATATAAAGAAAACAGAAGGAAATAAAAAACATAAAAAGCCAAATAAATGATATAAACAAAACAATAGAGCCAATCAATGCATCCCAAAAGGTCATTCTTTAAAAATAAAACAAACCACTAATTAACCTAATCAGAAAAGGGTTCTTCATTTAAAAAATGTTGATTTTGCTGAACTTCATCCAAATAAGTTTGAAAACTTAAGATAAAACTAAAATTATCCTAGAAATATGTTCCCAAAACTAAAAGAGGTTCAAAAATCTTAGCAAACCAATTTTCTTAAAAACAGTTCTAAACTGCTTGTCCTGTTCTAAATATTTTTTTTAATTGGTCAAAGTATTAAATACTGCCCTTGCTTCCTTCCTCCACCCACTCCCCTGCCAAAAAAAAAAAAAAAAATACCACCCACCAGGGCCAGATGAGTTTGTGAGGGAATCTTAATAGACCCTTTAAAAGCGAGCATTTCCAAATAACCCATTTAATTTTATAAAGGGAAAACTTCTAAATTCTTTTTCTTTGAAATGATTATGTATATACAGAGAGAGACAGAAACTATACACTAATCTAACCTTTTATTCTCAATTGTAAAAATTCTGCTTAAGATGGCAAATAAGCACATGAAAAGATGCTTCACATCATTTGTCAAGAAAATACAAATTAAAACAAGGATGCCACTACACACCTGTTAAAATGGCCAAAATCCAGAACACTTGACATCAAATGCTGATGAGGATGTGGAGCAACAGAAACTCTCATTCATTGCTTGTGGGAATACAAAATGCTACTCTCTGCCACTTTGGAAGACAGTTCAGTAGTTTTTTTTATAAAACTAAACATACTTTTACTACAGTAAATCCAGCAATTGCACTCCCTGTATTTACCCAAAGGAGTTAAAAATATATCCACACAAAACATGCATATGGATATTTATAATAGCTTTATTCATAGTTTCCAAAACTTGGAAACAACTAAGATATCCTTCGGTAGATAAATAGATTAAAAAATTTGCTACAACCAGACAATGGAGTATTATTTAGCACTAAAAAGAAATATGCTGTCAGGCCTTAAAAAGACATGGAAGAACTTAAATGCTTATTACTAAGTGATAGAAGTCGATAGGAAAATGCTATATACTGTATGATTCCAATAATATGACCTTCTGAGAAAGGCAAAACTATAAAGACAACAAAAAGATCAGTGGTTGTCAGGGGTGAGGGGAAAGGAATAGATGAATATGCAGAGAACGGAGAATTTTTAGGACAGTGAAGTTAAGATATGATGATGGATACATGCCATTGTACATATGTTCAAACCCATGGCATGCACAACTTCAAGAATGAAATATAATGCAAACTGTGGACTTTGGGTGATAATGATGTGTCCCTTATAACAAATGATCACTCTGGAGAGGGATGTTTATAATGGGCAAGGTTGTAAGTGTGTAAAGACAAGGAGTTTATGGCAAATCTCTGTACCTTCAGCTTAATTTTGCTCTGAACCTAAAACAGCTCTAAAAGTCCAAATTTATTTTCTAAAATTTTAAATAAACAATTTTTAAAAAGAACCCAGCAACAAACTAAAATAATATTTGAGAAAAATCAACAATTCATTAAAAAATCCAGTAATATACAGAAAGATGTATATACTCTTAAATGATAAAATGTATTTCAGCACCAAAGCTGGTATCAGGCTTCCCAGCAAAACACTAAAGACTCTCTAATATAACTCTAGGACAGAACAAAAATGCCCACCACCATCACTTTGATTTGACATTGTACCAGCCAGTGAAATCAAACAAGAGAAAAAAATAGAATAATGGAAGTTATCACAATTTTCAAGCAACACGATTGCATACCTGGAAAATCCAAACTACTACAAGCAATAAGAAAATTGAGTCAGTTACGAGCATATAAAATTTAGAAACCAGTATCTTTCATATATAAACACTGTAATTTGTTAGAAGATAAAACAGAAGAAAAACACAACATTTACAATAGCAACTCAAAACATAAAATGCCTAGATATAAACTCAACAAGAAATACATCAAACTAATATGAACACAACTTTTAAATGGTTTTAAAAGTTGCCCTGGCTGGTGTGGCTCAGTGGATTGAGCACCAGCCTGTAAACCAAAGGGTCGCTGGTTCGATTCCCAGTCAGGGCACATACCTGGTTTGGGGCCAGGTCCCCAGTAGGAGGCATGCAAAAGGCAACCACACATTGATGTTTCTCTCCCTCTCTTTCTCCTACCCTTCCCATCTGTCTAAAAATAAATAAATAAAATCTTTTTTAAAAGTTAATCAGGCTATGGGAAACAGGCATTCTCATACAATGCTCATGGAAGCATTAATTGATATGATGGTTAAGGAATGCAGTTAAGAAAACCCACCCAAATTACAAATTCATATGCTCTTTGAGCTACTAGTTCCACTTCTGGAATTTATTCTACAGATACTCTTGCACATGTTCAAAATCATCCAAGACAAAGTTTACCCATTGCATTGTTGTTGTAGGGGTTGAAGATGAAGAACAATCTGTCCAAAACAGGGTAATTCATACACGACAGTGCCATGCTCTGTGCAAGTATGACAGAGCTTCCTAGATATTTGTTATATTCCCAAAATACGTTAGGTTTAAAAGCAAGGTGCAGAGAGTTCTACCTTTTTTGTAAAAAGGAAAAAATAACAATATAAACTTTTTAAAAAGAAAAACACATTAAAATCTTCTTCATGAACACCTAAGAAACAAACCTGAGTGTTGGGCACCGTCATGAATCAAGAAGATGGATACAAGGTTGGAGAAGAGTCTGTGCAGGTTACGTTTTATTTACACCAACCTAAATGCCGGTGGTGACATCATAAATTATTCAACCATGATAATGGTCAAGACAAACTAGGTATCCCACTGTACCTAACCCCGTATTTCAGTGGCTTCTCTTAGCAAGTTTATTCCTTCCCCGACATTTCATGACCATTATCACTCAATTACCTTGGATCTCTCTTCAAAATGGCTCTTTTTCCAGCATCCAGTCTGACAAAGCAATATTTCCAGTCCCCATGCAGAAGAAAAAGTATCTTGGAGGGTCTCACACTGGCCATTGAATGCTTCATCCCAGAAATGATACATCTCACTTCTTTCTGCTCACAGCCCATTGACTACAACTTGTCATATGGCCCCACACAAAGCAAGAGAGGGTTGGAAGGAGAGTAGGAATGTCCATTGGTAAGCTGCAGTAAGGACTTCCCATGACCATTCTGGAGGATAACTTTACAATGTATTTTTAAAAAATGCCAAACTATGGTACATTTACACAATGGAGTACTACGCAGCAGAAAGAAAGGAGCTCCTACCCTTCGCAACAGCATGGATGGAACTGAAAAAGCATTACGCTAAGTGAAATAAGCCAGGTGGTCAGGGACAAATACCATATGATCTCAGCTATAAGTGGAGCCTAATCAACAAAACAAACAAGCAAGCAAAATACAACCAGAGACCATGGAAACCATGGAAATAAAAAACAAATGACAGTAACCAGAGGGCAGTGGGGAGAGGGATAATGGGGAAAAATAGGGGAAGGGCCATCTAGGAACATGTATAAGGACACAGGGTCAAAGCCAAAGGGGGCAGGCTCGAGCATGAGGGGTAGGGGGTAGGAATGGAGACAACTGTACTTGGACAATAATAAAAAAATTATTAAAAAATAAAGTACTATTTAAATCTAAAAATAAATAAATAATGTATGGAATGTATTTTAAAAATGCCATTTCTAAAGCTCATAGATTTTGAGCTGGTAATTCTATTTCTGGGAACCTAGGCTAGGGAAGTATCCCTAAGGATCAATAAATAAATGGGTAGAAATTTTTACCTGTGAGCATGACACTAACCAAGATTGAGAGAACCTTTCCTTCTCCCTTTCTGAGGCAGTTGTATGTCCTCAATTACCACCCCTCCCCAAAAAAGTCACAAACAAGCTGTAAACAAAAAAGAAAGAAAGCCTACACGCAAATACAGTGATTTGCTTTTAATGACTGGAGCATTGATCAGCCTGTGCTCTTCTGCATTCTAATGGTGAAATCCAAGCTGGAAGTCCTCTGAAATGAAGCGATCAAAGATGTTTATATTAAAGGTTTCATCTCCAACCCTGGGCTAGGTGTTTTGCCATAATTTTAACACTAGTTCATTTCAATTTCAGTGGCAACAAATGTCTTCATTTAGCCAGGTCTTCACAAACAATGGAAAGTAGATAATTACAGCAGATGAAAAGATATTTAAGAGCAAAAAAGAGAGCCTAATCTCACTATAATTATATTCCTTTTAACAGAAAGGTCATTTATCTCATTTGAGGCAAAGTCGTACTATGATTTTTAAAACCAGTAAAACGGTTTTAAGTGCTGAGAGGCCCAAGTTTGAATCCTAAGTTTGCTTTTTAATAGTTGTGTGAGCTTGGAAAAAATACCTAGTATCTCCAGAATTCTGTATCCTTGCCTATAAAAAAAATACAAGTGGTATGGACAAATCTCATAATGTTGTAAAGAGAAAAGGAGAAAGTACACCCTAGCATTTACTGGTGAGCACGTGATTATTGCTGAATAAATGTTGTTACACCTTACATTTGCTGTGTCCTTATTCTTTACTAAGGACTTCCAGGTACATCATTTCCTTTTCAATATTTAATGCTGAAAACATTTATATAAGATAGAATGATAGATGCATAAGCCTTACACATAAAGGAAATGTGATGAACACAAGGGGAGCAGCAAAGGGTGCCACGGACCAATGAGAGGCGGGAGCTGCTATATTCAGTTGCAGGAAAGTTAGCAAATATCCATGGAGGAGGTGATACACAAACAGGTCAGGAAGGATGGGTAGGGTTTCTACGGTAAATGCTGTAAGTGAGCAGAAAGGTGATTTTGAGTGAAAGGATGATTATTAAAAAGGCCCCACAAAAGTGCATTCACAGAACAATGAGCAAAGCTTCCTGGAGACATGTTCAGTAGTGGGAGATCAGACTGGTGAGATGGAGGTGATGAGAGCAGGCTGGCTTGTTGCCGACGAAAGCCTTGAAGACCAGGACGGAAAGCCACATTGAATTTGGTAGATGTAGGTGGGAAAGTCTTTAAGCAAACTGAAGCTAAGTTTGCATGTTTATTCCAACAACATTCCAGGACAGAAAGAATAAAAATGGAAAGGAGAGGAGGAAAAATGAGCTGTGATAAGAATGTATGTGAAAGAGTGTTTGGGAAAAGAAAAGAACAATAAGCCTAAGCTAGAAAAACAGAATTCTTCCTGCAGAATAGACTAAGTGATGATGATGATGATGATGATGATGATGATGATGATGATGATAGCAGCTACCATTTAATGAGCACTTGCCATATATCATATGTGGCTGGGTTATGTGCATTCACTTCTCACTTAATTTTCACACAATTCTAAAGAATTAATTATTTCTTCATTTCTCTGTGAAAATTTTATGATGATACTGAGGCTGAGAGAAATTAAATGACTAACCCAAGCTCTCACTGCAGGGCAAGGGTGGAGTCAGAATTGAATCCAGCTCAGACTGTGCTGGTTCCATTGCCCCTCACTTATCACTGGAGTGAAGAGTGAATTGAACATACAAATGTTCCCTGGATCTACTGCAGTGGCACTGAAATCCACACCCCTTGCTTACGTGGACCTATCTCTGTGACTTTACGTCTGCTTCAATCAACCAGTCTGTAAATTCCTCCAGGGTGGCAACGCACCTTTTGTTCTATCTTTGCATCTCTACACAGCACACCAACACTGTTGACTCATTTATATTTATTCATTCACTTATTCCACAAATATTTACTGACTGCTTCTAGTGTGTGAGGCCCTGTGCTAGACACTAATGTTAAAAAGATAAAAAATAGGAATCAAAAAAATGCAAAAGTGATGAGTGTTGTTGTGGCTAGATTGTACGTTTGTGAGCATTTATTATACTATCTATCACTTTTGTTTACGTATAAAAATTTCCATAATAGAAAGTATTAAATAAAAGAAAGAATTCCACCGGAAGTATTCTTGCCAAGTTGATCAATGAGCTCCTTGTTGCTAAACATAATACTGTTCTGTCCTCCTTTCCCTTGACAGCTGCCTCCTTGAACAACATCTGTGACCGAGGGACTAGCCAGAGCTAGGAGAAAGCAACAGTGCATGGTTCTGGCGCCCACACCTTCTCCTGTTTTCCTCTGCCTCTCGAGCTGCTGTTTCGCAGTCACCTTCCCATCCTTTTTCCCTCCTTTAAATGCCAGCATTGTGCATGTCTTCATTCATACTTTTTCTTATTTTTTTCTCAATTGACTCATTCTATCTCATCACCTCTCCAAACTTTCAATATTATCCATATGCTGAAATCTTCCCAATATTACCAGAACAGCTCTCTCCCTGAACATCAGATAGGATTCCAAATGTCTATGGGGTATATATTCTTAAATATTCCATTGGTGCCTCAAAGCCAAAATATCAGAACCACTCTCTTCATATTCCTCGTAGTCAAGCACCCCACTCACCACTGCCTTCCTTGTCGTGTCACTTAACTCAGAAGACAACACCTTGCACCCAAATGCATCCAACAAGTCTGGTGGAATTGACCTCCTAGAATCTGTTTAATTTATCCATGTCATTTCCTCTATTTAATAAACAATGGAAAGACAAATGAATGGAGCTCAAGACATTGCCTCATATGATTCATCCAAGAGAGTAAACCAAAATATAGAATTGAAAGATGTTTCAAATGTTTCATTATATTCCAAACTAACTGAAAAGGTTTTCCTTTAAAAGTTGACTAAATGAATACAAATCTAGATTATGACTATGAAAATGAGCCTACCAACACAGTGCAAAAAAAAATTGCTAGGCCTTAACAGTTGTTTTATTTGAACATTTATTCAAAGGTAGTATAATTTTAATTTTGTGCTAGAGGTTAAAAAAAAATCAGTTATTTTGAGATCTTACTTCATCAACACTGCAAGCTCTCATTAGTGAGCTCACTCACCTGGAAGGTAACCCAAATAGGTTATATTTGAACCTTGAGGGACAGACCAGATTACTGAGAACAAAGAGATACTGTGGAGAGAACTGTATTGAAATACCATGATAGGTATTTTAAATAAACTGAAGTTCTAATGTATGTATGAGATACATTCACCCAATTGTCTTTGAAGACCAAACATTCCTCATTTAGGCAAGTATCAGCTCCGTTTCAGAAAAGATACTATTACCAGGCAGAGCTTCTCCAAACTAACTGCACATGCAAGCCTTTCTCAAAGATACTGGTACAGTGAGTTCTCAAATTCATTGATAGATTTTGAAATTGCAGTGAAATGACACACCACAAAACCAGTTGTACCCTAAGGCTAACTGATGTAAAGAAGAGTTAACTTTCTACCGCATTCCATCAATGTCACAACAAAACAATGTTGAAGGGAACGACTTTACTTGAGAATCTTCTGTACAGGTATTCTCAAGGCAAATGGAAGCTTACAAAAAATTCCTCCTAATTATGAAACATAAGGATTTTTACCTCAAAGAGATGGAAGTAAAGCTTAAAATAGTAGTGATGTCATACCTCAGAATTGTCTCAATAAACTACTATATCTATGCTCATCATTAGTTTCAGGTCTCAAGCTGCCTAAAGAATAGAATTTAGTTAAAGGGACAAGAGGTTAGGCAATACTGAGAAGTCAGCAGCTAACTTTGCCTCTGTGCTCTGACCCTGTGAGTCTCGCCCCAGCACCCAGGTGCTCCTCTACCACAGCACTTCAGACCCCTCTTTCAACTCCGCAGTGGTCAGTGCTGCTCATCAAAATGTCCCAGGCTAGGGTCCCTCCCATCCCTTCAAGCCCTGCTTCCTCCTATATAAAAATGGTCAGGGCAATGCTAAAGAGAGATGCTGGTCTAATAGTATAGATTTAGACACAGTCATGTCTGGGGTGGGGAAGAAAACTTAGGAGAGTGTCTACTCTAATGCCTGCATCTATACTAGGGACACTGAGAAAGTTTCTCTACTTAAACACAAAGCTTATCCTTATGTCATCTAGGATTTAAAATGATTGCTAAGAGAAGTTAAAAATCTCAGGATTTTTAGGCTCTGATAAGTATTTTGAGGGCATGAGGAAAAAGGAGAAAAGTCCCCCTGTTTAAAATCAATCTCAGACAAAATGAACAATATGCATCTTCAACATCCCTTATCTCCTCTCCCACCACCAAGGCTTTCAGCACACTTCATGAGTCACAGTCCCAGGTACATTTTGTGGTCCAGATTTCCCCAACCCTCATCTTCTCAAAACTTCCTTGTCCTGGATCTGATCTGATAAACTGAAAAGAAAAAAAAAATGTAGTAAAACTGTCATCCCACAAGTAATTGATCCACCCAGATTATCCAGGATGATGGAAGTCCTTCGATAACAGCTAAATATTAAAAAAAGAAACCAAAATCATGCAGATCAACATCAGCTCTGACTAATATTCCTAGGTCATCAGTCCTACAGGGCCATAGGGAAAGCAGCACCCCCACCTTCCCTTCCAATACAATGACCCCCAAGAATATCAAATTATTGTCTTACTGTACATTGTGTGAACTATCAGCTGGAATTTGTATTTGCCACATCCTTTGCACTATATTAGTCAAGCCAATATCATCTGCTTACCTGACCAGCTTTACCTGGCACCACTCTCTACTTCAGATTCCCTGCCCCATTTTTATTTCTTCCTGAAATCGTGAACACATATTCATACCTCCCCCGTCCCCACCTACCTTTAGCCTTGTTAATTTTTACTCATCTGTTAAAAAGTCTATTCAAATGTCAAGCACACAAACACATTTCCTGACCAGGTTTTATTTTTACTGTGTACTTTCTCAGAGCTTCATGTGCTTCTTCCATAGCTTTTTCCAAAGTTCTAATTACTTTTATGGGTCATGAGCATCTGTCCCCCGCTAGCCGGTGAGCTCCATGAGGGCAAGGACCATCTCTGTTATGCTCAGCAGTGGGTCTCCAGCATCTAGCTGAGTGCTCAGTCTCACAAATACTTGTGAAATAAAGGAATAAATGGAGATTTTCAAAATAGTCACAATATCATCAACCTGAAAAGAATGCATGATCAAATAGTACCCATAAAGAAATTCTGTTAGAGCACAGATGGGGGCAAAAGAAACATGAAATGGCCCAAACTTTCTGCAAATGAAAGAAAAACCTTGACAATCCATATGCCTTAGAACTTGGAAGACAAATCTATTCCTATGCTTTATCTTTCTGGAGGCTGGAGGCATTTGCATAAAAATGAGTTCAGAATAAAAAAAAGAAGCTCTGGTATCAGCCATTAAATAAGAAGCTGAACACTAATAAAGTTTCAGAAACTGTCATAAACCAAACAGGGAGCCATTTTTTGAACAAAAGGATTAGGCCCCACACAATCCCAGAAAAATCCATGCAAGTTTTAACTATCACAAAAGAAGTACTGAACACGGGGATCGGTAGCTTGCAAAATACTCAGTGATCAATAGACTTCAGTAACTTGAACAGAGGCTTTTGATCAGAGTAGTGGTTCTCAACCCTAGCCTGCTTCAGAACCACCTATTGTTCTCTACACAGATTTTGGGTCTATCCACAGAGTTTCCGATTCAGAAGGTCTGGGTGACCATTTTTATTTCTAACAAGTTCCTAGGTAATCCTGATGCTGCATGCTGGTTTAGGGATCAGACATTAAGCACTGACTAAAACTTTGGAATATAAACCAGAAACCCTATGATTCAGGGAGAGGTAGAGGGTTGAATGTAGCCTTCCATTCTCTTTCATTCTACCATACACTCCCCTGAAATCCAATATATTCTACCTCTTGGCTGCCTACTTCACACCCTGAAGTAAATAAAGGAGGTACAATCAGAGATGAATGGATTTAAAAAAAGCTGTGGTGCATTTACACAATGGAATACTACTCAGCCCTATAAAAAGAAGGAAATCTTACCTATTGTGGATGGACCTGGACAGTATTATACTAAGTGAAATAAGCCAGTCAGAGCAAGTACCATATGATTTCACTTACATGTGCAATCTAAAGAACCAAATAAAGTGACAAACAAAAGAGAAACAGACTCATAGATACAGAAAGCAGACTAACAGCAATCAGAGGGGAGAGGAGAAAGAGGTTATGAGGGGAGGGGGAAGGGGGTTGTAGGAGTGGGTAAAAAAGGTAAAGGGATTAAGAAAAAAACCCTCATAGGCACAGACAACAATATGTCAATTACCAAAAGGAAGGGGTGTATAAGAGGTAATGGGGGGAAGGGGATAATTAGTGATGGGAAGACGCTTGTTTTGGGGTGGTGAATACCCAATACAATATACAGATGATGTATTATAATAACATTATACACCTGAAACCTATAAAATTTTATTAACCAACATTACCCCAATAAGTTCAATTAAAAAAATGTTCTGAGCAATTACCACATACACAGAATTATCATACACTCTTCCAAGGTCATTGCTGAGAAGGACAGAGCTCCTGGGCTATAATAATGTTTGGTTTGTTTGTAAAAAAAAGATCAATAGCAAGCTGATCTCACTATATTATAATCATATTTCAAATGATCTTTTGTTCACATTTGTTTATTTCTGCAATTAAAAGCCAAACCTTGGATAAGAGGAGGAAGGAAGGAAGGAAGGAAGGAAGGAAGGAAGGAAGGAAGGAAGGAAGGAAGGAAGGAAAGTGTAAGCTCCTCGAAGGCTGTAGTCACACCATCTCCTCTGGAACAGAACCTTCCAAGTCCACAGAGGTCCAGCAAGGAGCCATCCAAAAAGGACCTGATTTATGGCATACCTTTTTTAAAATAACAAAAGTAGTTGCCACATGTTGAGGACTTCCCATGTGCTCATGGTAACATGCTAAGGACTATATATGTACCTTAGTTCATATGTATTTACTACAAGCCTGGAGGCATACAGAATCCATTCTCATTCTTCACAGATTCTGTGTATGCAAATGAGCCTACTGGCTAACATTTATTTGTAACTCCAAAATCAATACTCATGAAACTTCTTCAGTCACTACCAGACATGTGCAGAGCAGTGAAAAACCTGAGTTGCCTGACATGCATATTACCAGCTGAGGTCAAACCAGGTGACGTTCTTACCTTCTTCTTTCAGTTCTCATGTGTAAACAAGTATCCTTCTTGTAGTTTATTGACTACAACATCTCTTGCATTTTCTTGGTGATTTCATGGCTTAAAATGGCCCAAGCAGAGTGCTGACATGCTGCCTAGTGTTCCCAAGTGAAGGAGAACTGTCATGTGCCTTGTGGAAGACACACATGTGTTAGACAAGCTTCGTTCAGGTATGAGTGATAATGCTGTTGGCCATGAGTTCAATGTTAATGAATAGATAATATATGTGTATATTAAACAAGGTGGCTTTAAACAGAAACACACATAAAATGTATACAATAGTTAGCAAAAATGTTGTGCAAAATCTCATACGAACCTAACCCCACATTTCCCCTGGGAGCCTTATGTCCAGCATTTGCCAATTCAGCAATTACAGTGACTTTGCAAGCAATGGCTACAGAGAATAATGAGGATCCACTGTATTTATAACAATACTGGATGTATATTTTTACTTCTATTTTACAAATAAGAAGATTGTAGCTTACAGAGGCTAGCACACATGGCAAGGAAGTAGCAAAGTCTGGATTTTGCCAACTCCAGAGCCATGTTCAACCAAGCTACACCACCACACACTAGCACAGAGGGACTGCACACCATAATAGATGGATTCTGGGTTCAAATCCAGCTCAGCCCTAACTTGACAATGAGCAGTTATCTCCCTACACCTGAGTTTCCTTGTCTATAAAATGGAGATATTAATAATGCATGAATGAGTTAATATAAAGTACTTAGAACAAAGCCTAAGTTGATTTCAAAATTAATGGTCTATAGGATCAAGATCAGACCTTACAGCTGGACCTGAAAAAAAAAAAATTCAACCAAGTAGGTAAGAAATACCATCCCAGCTAACACATCAGTCCCTGAGGTCCAGGACTGACAGGCCCGGGCAACTGTGTCCCCACACAGATGGAGACCACATGACAGTGCCTCATCTCTCATGCAGTTACTTGGCAGGAAGCACTCCATACATGGATCAACGAGCTCATTCTCTCCATAATAGCCAGGCTTGAAATAGTTCTATTTCCCATTCCTTTTATACCAATGGTTTGGTAATATCACTAAGAAAACATCAGTTTCCTAGTCCACTCCTAGGTGCCAAATAAGGTTTTTTCCCATCTTTCAGAAAACCAACCATGTTGTAAGGTGTTGGTTGCCATGTTATTTGGTTCTAAATAATACTAAGAGGTATTGACTTAAAAGTAGAGGTTTGGTTTTTTCCCCTCCTGCTTTCTGGGAGATAATAGTATTGCCTTCAATCTTGTAGGGTTACTTAACAGATTTAATAAAAATTACACACTTAAAATGCTTAGCATGGTGCCTAGCCAGTACTGGCCCAAGATACAGGAGGATCTTGTACAGGCTAGTTAAAGAGCATTTCTTTGAATGATTTCTTTTAATGTTATTTAACATTTATTTTATTTATTTATTTATTTATTTTTAGACAGAGGGGAAGGGAGAGAGAAAGAGTGGGAGAGAAATATCAATGTGTGGTTGCCTCTCAAATGCCCCTAACTGGGGACCTGGCCTGCAACCCAGGCATGTGCCCTGACTGGGAATCGAACCAGCACCCCTTTGGTTTGCAGGCTGGTGGTGCTCAATCCACTGAGCCACACCAGCCAAGGGTTATTTAACATTTATTTGAAAGACATGCTACATGCTGAATTGGAGAAGGATGAGAAGAGAACCCTGCTGGCCAATCCCTGAAGCTGAAGAATTCAGCTTCAGCACTGGACTCCCCCTACAGCTGGGCTTATTAGCAGCAGCACTGTTGACACATGGGGCAGGATTATGGGGAAGAGAAGGGGCTGTCTTGTCTATTGCATAATGTACAGTGATGTCCCTGGCCTCTACCCACTAGAAGCTAGTAGCATCCCCCCCCCACCACCGTTGGAACAACCAAAATTGACCCCAGACATTGCCAACTGGGGTGGGGTAAAATAGCTCCTCTGGCTGAAAACCACTGCTCCCTGAAACCAGGAAGGTTTTTACCTGATGAGCACCAACAAGACCATCTTGGTGTCCATTGACAGCTGCTTTGGTCTGCATCCATACCATATAATCTGTTCGGTATTTCTACTTTCAGATTATGAAAATAAACAAGTCCCTTTGGGCACCACCTCCCATCATGGACAAGTGATGCATATGGCGGGATGTGTGTATGCATATGACCCAAGTGATGCAGCATATATTGCATTCACTGTGGGGATGGGGAGTCTTGTAAACATAGTCTCTTCTCTCATCTCACTCAGAGAGATGTCTCCATGCCCCTCACGGACTGGCACATGGGTACATATCTGGCCTGCCCCTAAGGTCACTGTGTCTAGCATATAAAACGTTTGATGTGTAACAGCTCTCATTTTATTATTAATATAAAATTCTACCTCATAGATATATATTATTTTTTAACCTGGTTTTCAATTTTCAGGTTTGTTTAAGTCAAATCCATCCATGTAAAGAGAGATCAGGAAAATTATTTTCACTCTTTTCAACAAACGAGCTTTAGTACACAGCCCTGCAGTCTCGCTTTGCTCTAAGTGAGCCCTTGCATTTCCCTCCTGCTCTGTGCCATTGCACATACATGCTGTAGCTCTCTTCAGACACATCAGGGGTACTGATTTTCCCCACACTGTCACAAACTGGACCCAAGACTGCTGGATTAGGACATGAAGCTACCACCCTCCACTGCCTGTAGAAGTGCTTTGGAACATCATTTCTGATGTACCTTAGTGTTTCAGGAAACTAAAAGCATAAATGCCTTTACCATAAATAACAGCAAGCAAGTGCCATATGGCTTAGCAGTTGCAGTGTGGTTACATATCACATCACTATCTCTTGCATTAAACACCCTAATTAACAAGTGAGTGAAGCTGCCTCCACTTTGGAATTTTCGCCAAGAATGTCAGCAACACACCCAGGAGTTGGGGCAACACTGGAAGTCAAACAAGCCAAAAACTGTCCCCCAAAATGTTTGATCTTCTAGCATGCAAAACCCATAACCACTATTTTTGTCAGCTTCAGCAAAAATCCTAAAGAAAATGATACAACTATTCTCATCTAGCCAAATGCTCATTTACCTCTGAGGGGAAGAAATGAGTGCTCTCAGAAGGAAGGTAACAGCTCTGCATCCTCCAGTGAAATTTCTTTTGTTACATTCATTTACATTTATTAGAGTCTTAAATAAAATAGTGTTTCCTGTAGGAAAAAAAAGAAACTCAGGCACCTAAGTGCAAATGGGCAACTACTCCTGCCCTTGCCTCTGTCAAGAGCAGACACCAAAGACTTCAACGATGAGAAGCCACTCACATCAAAGACAGACAGCTCTCCCAAGACAGTGAAAAGACCTGTAGGCCCACATTGATGTTGAACTTAAAAAACAATTTGTTTGATAGTCTTTACCTGTCTGGTAATAAATATTAGTCATAATAATAGTTATACTTGTTCTTTGGGCTCTTTTCAAACCCTTTTCTTATTTAGCTCAACCATTGACAACTGCTGAAGGTATATAACTTTTATATTATCAAAAAAATATGATCGGCTTTAAAAAAGAAATAAACTGAAGAAGTTAAAGTTCAGTCACATAAATAAAAATAAAAGAGAGCTGACACAGTGGAAAGAAAAGATCCATTTTAATAATAGCTAGCCTTCATACAGACAGTATGTGCCATGAGCCAGGCATATTCTTTTCTTTCTCATTTCTAAAAATTTTTATTATGGAAATTTCAAACATATGCACAAAAATAGAAATAGTGAAAGGAACTCCTGCTATGGATTGAATGTTGGTGTGTCTCTCACCCCAAACTCTAATCCCCAGTAACAGTATTTGGAGGTGGGGTATTTGGGAGTTGATTAGGTCATGAGGATGGAGCCACAGGATGGGATTAGCACAATTACAAGAAGAGAAGGAGAGAGCTTGCTTTCTTTTTCTTTCTACCATGTGAGAACACAATGAGAAGACGGTGAATGCCAATAAAGAAGAGGGCTTTCCTTAGGCACTCAACCTGCCAGCACCTTGATCTTGAACTTCCAGCCTCCAGAACTGTGAAAAATAAAGGTTTATGGTTTAAGCCACTCAGTCAATGGTATCTTGTTATAGCAGCTTGAACTAAGATAACCCCATGCACCCATTTCCAGTTACAACAATTAAGATCTCTTGGCCAATCTTAGTTCCTCTCTTCTCACTCACACTTGTTCCTCCATGATTTTTTAAAGTATATTTTATTAATTATGCTATTACAGTCATCCCATTTTTTTCTCCCCTTTATTCCTCTCCACCCTGCATCTCCCCACCTACCAGCACCCCCAATACACACACTTAGTTCATGTCCATGGGTCATACATATAAGTTCTTTGGCTTCTCCATTTCCCATACTATTCTTAACCTCCCCCTGTCTAGTTTGTACCTACCATTTATGCTCTTATTCCCTGTACCTTTCCCCCCATTCTACCCCCTCCCCCTCTCCCTCCCTACTGATAACCTTCCATGTGATCTCCCTTTCTGTGATTCTGTTCCTGCTCTAATTGTTTGCAGAGTTTGTTTTGGGGTTTTTTTTTAGGTTCAGTTGTTGATAGTTGTGAGTTTGTTGTCATTTTACTGTTCATAGTTTTGATCTCCTTTTTCTTAGATAAGTCCCTTTAACATTTTGTATAATAAGGGCTTGGTGATGATGAAACTCCTTTTAACTTTACCTTGCCTGGGAAGCATTTTATCTTCTAACTTTATCTTTACCGGTGGAAGCACCTTCCACTCTAAATGATAGCTTTGCTAGATAATCTTGGATGTAGGTCCTTGCCTTTCATGACTTGGAATACTTCTTTCTAGCCCCTTCTTGCCTATAAGGTTTCTTTTGAAAAATCAGCTGATAGTCATATGGGAACTCCTTTGTAGGTAACTCTCTCCTTTCTTCTTGCTGCTTTTAAGATTCTCTCCTTATCTTTAATCTTGGGTCCTGTAATTATGATGTGCCTTGGCACGCGCTTCCTTGGGTCCAACTTCTTTGGGACTCTCTGAGCTTCCTGGACTTCCTGGAAGTCTATGTCCTTTGCCACATTAGGGATGTTCTCCTTCATTATGTTTTCAAATAAGTTTTCAATTTCTTGCTCTTCCTCTTCTCCTTCTGGCACCCCTATGATTCGGATGTTTCAATGTTTAAAGTTGTCCTGGAGGTTCCTACGCCTCTCCTCATTTTTTTTGAATTCTTGTTTCTTCGTTCTGTTCCAGTTGGATGTTTCTTTCTTTCTTCTGGTCTAAGTGGTTCATGTGAGTCTCAGTTTCCTTCCCATCACTGTTCGTTCCCTGTACATTTTCCTTTATTTCAATTTTCATAGCCTTCACTCTTTCCTCTATTTTTCAACCAGACTCAACCATTTCTGTGAGCATCCTGATTACAGTGTTTTGAACTGTGCATCTGACAGGCTGGCTATCTCTTCATTGCTTATTTCTGTTTTTGGAGTTTTGATCTGTTCTTTCATTTGGGCTATATTTCTTTGTCTCAGCATGCCTGTTACATTGTAAGGGGCTGAGCCTTAGGTATTTGCCAGGGCAGGGCAACCCACGTAGCTGCATTGCAGCACTGTATGTGCGGGAGGGATCGGAGAGGGAACAATGCTGCTTGGCTCTCAGCCAGTTTTCAGTCACCTCCCCTGCCACCCACAAGCAAATTGGGCCCTTCTGGTGCTGATTCCCAGGTGGGTGGGTTTGTGTATGTTCTAGGACCCTGTGTGTCTCTCCAGTAAACTGTCCTGTGAGGCTGGGAGTCTCTCCAACTGTCACAACCCCCACAGGTTTTTACAGCCAGAGGTTTTGAGGCTTTCTTTTCCCATACTGGCCCCCTGGGCTTCATGGTCTGTCTTGCTCCCCAGTTGTCCCTCCCAGTTTATTAGCACACAAATGTGGGACTGCCCACTTTGCCAGCTGCAGCCTCACCCAGTCCACCAGCTACCACCTTGCCATGCATCCTCTCTGCCCCAACTGCCCATCTCCACCCCTCCTACCAGTCTGGATGAATGTTTCTTCTTTAAATCCTTGGTTGTCAGACTTCCATGGAGTTTGATTTTCTGACAGTTCCAGTTATTCTTTGTTTTTAAATTTGTTTTTTTTTAAATATATTTTATTGATTATGCTATTACAGTTGTCCCGTTTCTCCCCCATCATTACCCCCACCCTGCACACCCTCTCCCACCCACATTCCCCCCTTTAGTTCATGTCCTTGTGTCATAAGTTCTTTAGCTTCTACATTTCCCATACTATTCTTACCCTGCCCCTGTCTATTTTCTACCCACTATCTATGCTACTCATTCTCTGTACCTTCCCCCCCCTCCTCCCACGCCCCTGTTGCTAACCCTCCATATGATCTCCATTTCTGTGGTTCTGTTCCTGTTCTAGCTGTTTGCTTAGTTTGCTTTTGTTTTAGGTGTGGTTCTTAATAGCTATGAGTTTGCTGTCTTTTCATTGTCATATTTTTGATCTTCTTTTTCTTAGATAAGTCCCTTTAACATTTCATATAATAAGAGCTTGGTGATGATGAACTCCTTGAACTTGACCTTATCTGAGAAGCGCTTTATCTGCCCTTCCATTCTAAATGACAGCTTCGATGGATAGAGCAATTTTGGATGTAGGTCCCTGCTTTTCAAGATTTCAAATATTTCTTTCCAGCCCCTTCTTGCCTGGAAGGTCTCTTTGGAGAAATCAGCTGACAGTCTGATGGGAACTCCTTTGGAGGTGACTGTCCCCTTATCCCTTGCTGCTTCTAGAATTCTCTCCTTCATTTCAATCTTGGCTAATGTAATTACGATGTGCCTTGGTGTGTTCCTCCTTGGGTCCAACTTCTTTGGGACTCTCTGAGCTTCCCGGACATCCTGGTAGTCTATTTCCTTTGCCAGATTGGGGAAGTTCTCCTTTATTATTTGTTCAAATAAGTTTTCCACTTGTTGCTCTTCTTCCCCTTCTGGGACCCCTATAATTCGGATGTTGGGACATTTAACGATGTCCCGGAAGTTCCTAAGCCTCTCCTCCTTTTTTTGAATTCTTGTTTCTTCCTCGTTTTCTGTTTGGTTGTTAATTTCTTCCTTCTGGTCCACTCCATTGATTTGAGTCCCAGTTTTCCTTCCATCTCTATCGGTTCCCCATGCGTCTTCCCTCATTTCACGTATTGTAGCCTGCATTTTCTCATCTAATTTATGAGCAAAATCAACCAATTCTGTGAGCATTTTGATGACCAGTGCTTTGAACTGTGCATCTGATAGGTTGGCTATCTCTTCGTTGCTTAGAGGAATTGACTCCGGGGTTTTCATTTTTTCTCCAGTTTGAGCCATTTTTGGTGGGGTTTTTTGTTTTGTTTTGTTTTGGTTTTAGTCTGGTCGCAGCTATTATGTATGAGGGGTGGAGCCTGAATTGTTCCTCAGGGCGGGGGCAGCCCAGTTGCTGGGTTGTGATGCTGTTGGTGGGGGCGGGGTCCGAGAGGGAAGAATGGCGCCTGCTCCGCTCTCTCCTGGACTCCGGTCCCTTCCGCTGCTTCCCCTTCGCCTGGATTAACTGTGCACGCAGGCGTTCTGTTACGTAGTGAGGGGTGGAGCCTCAGGCGCTCCCCAGTGTGGGGCAGCCCAGTCGTTCGGTTGTGACGCTGTATGTGGGGGCGGGGTCTGAGAGGGAATAATGGCGCCTGCTCCGCTCTCTCCTGGATTCAGTCCCTTCTGCCACTTCCCCTCTGCCTGGACCGTCTGTGTGCGAGAATGTGGGACCCCCTGGTCAGCCAGCCGCCTTGTGTGGCCTCACTGGGTCTGCACAGTTGCCCCCCTGTGCCCGGAGACCGCCAGCCACCGCCTGTGCACCTGGGAACCGCTGCTACTTGCGTTCGTGGGTCCGCACCTCCACTTTTTCCTACCTCGACTCCGCCCCTCTTACCGGTCTGGATGAATGGTTGTTGGACTTCCGTACAGTTCAATTTTCTATAAGTTCTGGTTGTTTTCTTGTTTCTAAATATTTGTTGTCCTTAATTTTGGTTGTGAGAGGAGGCACAGTGTGTCCGCCTATGCCTCCATCTTGGCCGGAAGTCCTTGTTTTTAAATTTGTTGCTGTCCTTATATAGGTTGTGTGAGGAAGCAAAGTATATCTACCTACACCTCCATCTTGGCCGGAATGAGCCAGGCATATTCTAAGAGAAGTTCATAAATCAATGCACTTAATCATTGCCACAACCCACATGATATAAGGGTCTTGTCAGTATCCCCATTTCACAGGTAAAGAAACTGGCTCAGACAGGTTAAGGAACTTGGCCAACTGTTGTGGACCGTTCAGCCTGGTTTCAGGAGTTGTAACCCTCACCCCATGGTGGGCTGTGTAAGAGCCCAAGGGACCCACTTCATCTGGGTCTGTTCTGTCACAAGGATGTGAGCTACTAAGGAGACAAAGCTTATCTCCCTGGCAGGAGCACTGCTTCTGCCTCATCCATCTCTGGCCCCAATGCTTGCTTGGCAGTCAATGACGGGTAAGACTCCTCATGGGAGGGGCAACCTAAGCCAGACACAACCACTTGGGAGGCCCTCATGGAAGGACTCGGGGGGCTGCAGCAAAGAGGATGTGATGGACCCTCACCCCCCGGCTATTCTGACATAGCCCGAGTCCTCATTTCCATCTGGGAGATGTCTCCGGCTTCCTAATCAGCTTAAAGCCTGAAACTGTGGGGGCGAGCAGTGCAGCCCTGTACAGGCCAGGATGGCTCCCTGGGTGATTGGGCATAAGAAAGAATTCCTAAAGTCCTGTGAAACCTGCTTTGCTAAGAGTGCTCTCCTTTAGGTGATAAGTGTCCCAGGAGGAAATGAGTATGTCTCCCAAAGTTTGGCAACCCCCTTTCCTGACAAACACTGGCTCAGATTAAGCCCTCAGATTTCTTTGACATGTTAAACCTATATTCCGGTGTATTTGAGCCCAATAAAAGCCTAGTGAGGAAGGGGCTCTGGGTCATTCTCCTCTGAGAGTTTGACCCCTTTCCTCCCCAAGCAGCCATGTCTTGGTAGTTTTTATTTTCATTCGTGATGGAGGGATGGGGCTCTGCGGGCAGAGCCCCCCCACATCTGGCGCCCAGGACAGGGGCCCCCACAGCCAACTAAGTGGCCTAACTGGAATTTGAACCCAGTTAGTATGTTCCAAAGCCCATGTGCTTAACAACTGCTGTAAATAGCTTTACAATTTGAGTCTAACCTCAGACATTCAAGGCTTATACATACCAGACCTTGTCAATAGCAAGCTTTCTGGCTATTTAAACCTAGAGAAAGTCTCAACTTTTTGAAATTTCAGCCTCCTAATCTAATCTATAAAGTGGGAATAATGATAATCCTTACATCATGAGATAATATATATACAAATTCTATACAAATACAAGAAATTATTAAGTACTATGTCATAGCACAATTAGTGTTAAGACTTTGTAAGATTTTGGAAGCCTCACTTTTCTGAACATCAAAGTATACTACAAGGAATATTTTGTGACAGGAGAACATGTGTATAACCTACTTCAAAAGGAGCAGAGCTGAGCACAAAAAAAAAAATGTATGACTTGATATACTTGATATACATATATACAGACACAACAGTATGTATAGAAATACCAGTGAAAATTCCTGTGAAATTTTTTCCTCCACATTTCAGCCCATAAAAATCCTATCCAGTCTCCAAAGTCTGGTTCCACTGCTGCCTCCTTGATGAAGCATTTCAACTCCTCTCAAAAAACCTGTTTTTTCCCTTCCTTTGAACTCCCAGCACTTTGTGCTAGTTCTTTTCTTAAAACACTCATTTCTCTACTGTATAGTGTGGAGAACAACTAGATAGCAGGACACCGAACTTTTTCCCACATACAGTGCCTGCCATACAGTAGAACTTTGTTGAGCTGAAATGAACACAACCAGAAAGTAAACAGGATAATTGCATTGATATAGGACGCCAATATACAAAGTGTTTCCATGTACATTATCCCAAGTAATCTTCACAATCCCACCTGACAGATGCCACCAACATGATTATCCCATTTTGTAGATGAAGAAACTGAGGCTGACTCACTGGGATGACCCTAGAATTTGCCAACAGTGGACTCTCTCTCAAACAGATCTGCTAATATTTTACTCCAATTTTCTTGTTTGGACTCCTGGTATGTCTACCCACCTCAATTAACCTGCTTCTTGGAGAGGCTGGCTCTGTATCATCAGAGACAACAGCTTCCCCTCACAAATGAGTCCCCAGGAGGAAGATTACAAAGAGCTCCCTGTGACTGCTGGAGCAAAATTGGCAAAGAAGCCACTTATCCCTCAAGCTCACACACATCAGAGTGACTATGAAGTCCACCTGGCCTGCTTCATTATTCACACCACATCTCCTCTCACTTTCAGGTCATACTTGCCTTCAGGGGGAACCCAGATGGAGTCTGTACAGACTCCATCTCTGCTGGAAGCAGTGCCAGGTCAGACCTCCGAGCAAGCAGGTTAGCTCTAAGGATGCAGAGTTTAGCCTGCTCCTCACAGTGTGCCCCTGTCACTCTGATGTGGAAGTCTTCCAAACTGCTGTTGCTCCTTTCGGCCAAAGACTTATAACGATCATTCTTCCAATAAACATTCATTTAGCCCCTGCTATAAAAAAGGGCTCTGGAGATTAAGGAAGATGGCAGACCCACACCCTGACTCATGGAGGTCCTTGTACATGACCATGTGTCAGCCCAGGCTGCTATAACAAAAGACCATCAACTGGGTGGCTTAAGAAACAGCTATTTCTTATGATTCTGGAGTCTAGAAGTCCAAGACCAAGGCTATAGCTGATTCGGTTGCTTGTGAGGGATCATCTCTCCCGTATCTCTTCCTATAAAGGCACCAATCCCATCATGGGTTCCCACCCTCATTACCTCATCTCGCCCTATTTAGGTCCCAAAGCCCGACCTCCAAATACCATCGCGTTGAGGTTTAGGGCTTCAACGTAAGGTCACAGACATTCAGCCTACACACCATGCCCCTATAAGAAGGTGCTCAAAATCCCAGTAAACTACCACTTAGTAACAGGAATCCTCTACTAATTCACTTATTTATTCACTCAATAAATATTTTTTGAAGATCTATTTTGTGCCTGACTGTGTCATTTCACCTGTCATTAAATGGCCATCCCATTTAATGTATCACATTTTAAAATCTGAACTGTCTTTCCTCAAATTGTCTAGTTTTACTCTTTTTTCCCTCGGTTATGTTGCTGTTTAAAACCAAAAGCATAATCTCAATATATCATGTCCATGATCAGTGATAGAACACAATGAACTAGAAATGCACTCATGCGTTCAGTCAACAATATCATTAGCCCCAGCTCTGTAGGACTTGCTGAAATGTAAGAGGAATCAAACTTCCTCCCACAAAGCCATGTTCAGATGAAGGAGATAAAAGAGAACTCAGGGAGGGAAGACCAGCTCGTTCCTCGTACATACACTTGTTTCCTCTATGAAGACTCCTGAGCCTTCCCCCATGGCCACCCCAGCCTAGCGGGTCTGACACAGGATTCCAAACTCTGCACAGTTCACATGCTCCTGGTTGATTCTAACATAGGACTGATTATGACACCAGGGCTCAGAAGAGGAGTGTCTCATCAGACAGAACACTCTGCAGGAGGAACCAGCACATTAAAGAATACACATCTCTTTCTTGTGCCTTGGCACCAACTGTAGATGCCCAGAATGTTCCAAATGATTTACCATCATAATGATGGGTGCAAAAAAAGGAACAGACCTTAAACTGAAGACTTTTTTCAGGGAAAGAGATATACACTCCAAAAGATTCATCTTACCTATCACTTTGCCTTAACTTTACTGCAAAGAGAACTCCTGGGGTGAAAGCCTAGTTCAATTTCACCTCTTTAGTCCCAGTCTCTAAACCTGGAGACAGAAAAGAGGTAGTAATAGAAGGTTGGTTGATATACAGCTTGCCAGCATACTAATGGTCTCATGCCACATATCATTTCACATAGGCTACTCAACAGCCCTTAGAGAGCAGAACCCAGTTACTTTCAGACCAAGCGAAATTTAAAGAAATACCCAGGGGACAAGTCTAGACAAGGTCAATAACTCACAATGGGCCTCGGAACTCTCATGCTAGGATTAGCTATCTGCACAGGGAATGGTAGTTGTTTACTAGAGAGCCAATGACTTGCCTAAGGCCTGTGCTGATCCGTGGCACCAAAGCCTATTTCCATTGGCACTGTAATCCCCAACAGAGATTAATTCATGCCAATGAGTACTCATTCACTTTCAAATCATCTGGATTCATAGCTATAAATTCATAGCTGGTAATTTATCTAGTACAAATATCGCTTGATGTGAATTTGTCATTACAAACCACAGTTCTAGCCAATCTTTTTAAGTTTTCTACATTGGGTGCCCATGGAACAAGAAAATAAATATATTTTGAAATTTCCCCAGAGAACAAATTTACTATTATCATTTCTTTGATATACTTTCCCCCTTCCAACTGATAATTAGATAATGGGTAATTTTTAAATATACATGCTCTAATAATTTTCCTGTTAGAAATAATTGGTGTGGCTCATTTAAGCCTGGCAGCTCACAGAGGACCGGGTCCAGAGGCTGGGAAACTGTGACTATTGTGATCCAGACCTGGTCCACATCCTCTCAAAACCATAGGAAGGGAGAAAAGTGAAGCCTAGCCCTCCTCTTCCTGTGGCATCTAGGAAGACCAGCAGAACTCACTGAACAGGTTTAAAGACAGCAGGAAGCTTTTTTTTTTTTTTTCCTTTTTGGATCCTCTCTCTTTTTTTCTTTTTTTTTTTTTCCAGATCTAAAGGGGGAGAACAAGGCTAATCCAAAAAACTGAGAAACTGAGACAAACGTCACTTTGCTATTCCATAGAGCTGGCATTTTCTTGCTTATATGTATTATTATTATCTTTTCATTATTTTTACCACTTTAATTTAATTAGTATTTTTTATTTCTCTTTCTTATGTTTAGTTTTCCTCATTTTATTTCTCTGTTTAATTGCATTGTTAGACTGGTTTTCCTTATTCTCTCTTTATTGTATTTTAATTTTCCTTCTTTCACTTCACACATGTTCCAATAACACACAACTCTTGATTGGGTACTTTCTATCCTGCTTATCCAAATTTTATACTTCTTGTCATATTATTATTGTTCCAGTACTACTATAAATAACTGTGTTTCCATACAATTGTACATACTACACAGCAACCCTCCATGATCTTAGCCCACTTCACTTTAATCCTGAGCATTATTATTGTTGTGGTTAACTCTATTTTCTCTCACATTACGACTATTTTCTATCATTTAATCTCACTATATCTCCTCATCTAACTTTGCACAAGGGCTCTGTTTTCTGGATTCAGCTCACAATCATCCTCCTCTCTAACAAGAGTCTTATCTCTCTTTCACCTTTTATACAAAGTGGCTAGTTGGGTAAAATATCACAGTTAATGCTATACTTATCCAAAGAATCTCCCATCTCTTCTCTACTTGCTGGTACTTTAATCCTACAAAACACTCTCCTGCTGTCTTAATCCATTTTGCCTACCCTCTGCCAATGATCACATAGAAGAATAGGTGGGAGCTGCAAACATCAGTATACCTGCTGGAGGAGAATAATCACCAACAAAGGAACCACCAAAAGGTAAAAACCCAAGTACAACAAGAGAGCCCACACAAACAGATGAATGGGCAAACCTAGAGGATCCAGACAAGGAGATCAAAGAGACCACACAACTGGACCCCATAGAATTCCTACCATAGAAGTTCTTGCTACAAAGACAGCCAGCAAAACTAAACATCAGGAAGCACAGAAACAAATGAAAAGAGTCACCTAAAATAGGGAGACAAAAAAAGACCACGCACCCAAATACATAAAGAAAATCTTGGAGGACTTCAAGAAACATATTGAGAACAATACAATTACAGTAGGGGATTTCAACATCCCACTGTCAAAAATGGATATATCTTTAAACAAAATAACAACAAGGATATTACAGCACTGAACAATGTCCTAGGTCAAATGGACTTAACTGATATATATAGAGCCTACCATCCCAAAGAAGCAAAATACATATTCTTTTCATGTGCACATGTAACATTTTCAAAGATAGATGACATGATAGGACACAAAACAAGCCTCAACAAATTCAAGAAAATTGAAATCATACCAAGCATTTTCTCTGATCACAAGGGATTAAAACAAGAAACCAATCTCAAGGAAAAAACTCAAAAACACTCAAACTCTTGGAGACTGAATAGCATGCTCTTAAACAATGAATGGGTCAAGAGTGAAATTAGGGGAAAAATCAAAAAGTTTCTAGAAACAAATGAAAATTAACTCACAACAATCCAAAACTTATGGGACACAGCAAAGGCAGTCCTCAGAGGGAAATTCACAGCTATAAAAGCCTACCTAAAAAAGACAGAATCATTTCAAATAAACAACCAAACCCTACATCTACAAGAACTCAAAGACCAACAACAAAGACAGCCAAGAGCAAGTAGAAGGAAGGAGATAACCAAGATCAGGGATGCCATAGAGACTAAAAGCACAGTTCTAAGGATCAGTAAATCCTGAAGCTGGTTCTTTGAAAAGATAAACAAAATCAACAAGCCTTTCAGCAGGCTTATCAAGAAAAAGAGAGAAAGAAACCAAATAAACATAATTAGAAAGGAAAGAGGAGAGATTACAATTGATACCACAATAATACAAAGGATTGTATGAAATTACTATGAAGGACTACATGCCAAGAAATTTGAAAAGCTAGGTGAAATGGACAAATTCCTAGAAAAATGTAATCTTCCAAAACTCAATGAAGAAGAAGCAGAAAGCCTGAACAGACCAATAACAGCAGATGAAATTGAAGCAGTAATCAAAAAACTCCCAACACACAAAAGCCCTGGACCTGATGATTTCACAGGAGAATTCTACAAAGCATTTAAGGACGAGCTAACCCCTATCCTTCGCAGACTATTTGAAAAAATCCAAAATGACGGAAGACTCCCAAACTCTTTTTATGAAGCCAGCATCATCTTAGTCCAAAAACCAGATAAAGACACAACAAAGAAAGAAAACTTCAGGCCAATATCGCTGATGAACATAGACGCTAAAATCCTCAACAAAATATTGGCAAACCACATCCAACAATATATTAAAAAGATCATAGACCATGACCAAGTGGGATTCATCCCAGCAATGAAAAGATGGTACAATATTCACAAATCAATAAATGTAATATATCACATAAACAAAAGTAAAGACAAAAATCACATGGCTATATCAATAGATGCAGAAAAAGCATTTGATAAGATACAGCACCCATTTATGATAAAAACACTCAGCAAAGTGGGAATAAAGGGAGCATTCCTCAACATAATAAATGCCATACATGAAAGACCTACAGACAACATCATACTTAATGGGCAAAACTAAAATCTTTCCCACTAAGATCAGGAACAAGACAAGGTTGTCCACTTTCACCACTTCTATTCAACATAGTATTGGAAGTCCTAGCCACAGCAATCAGACAGGAAAAAGAAATAAAGGCATCCAAATTGAAAAAGAGGAAGCAAAACTGTCATTGTTTGCAGATGACATGATAGTGTACATAGAAAATCCTATAGACTCCATCAAAAAGCTGCTCAACCTAATAAATAAATTTAGCCAAACAGCCGGATACAAAGTCAATATTCAGAAATCAAAGACATTTTTGTACACCAACAATGAAACATCAGAAACAAAAATCCGGAAAAAAATCCCATTTGATATAGTAATAAGAAAAATGAAATATCTAGGAATAAACCTAACCAAGGAAGTAAAAGACTTGTACTCAGAAAATTACACAACATGGAAGAAAGAAATCAAGGAAGACACAAACAAATAGAAGCATGTACAGTGCTCATGGATTAGAAGAATTAACATAATCAAAAGTCCATACTACCCAAAGCAATTTACAGATTCAATGCAATACCTAGTAAAGTACCAATGGTATATTTCACAGACATAGAACAAACACTTTAAAAATTTATATGGAACCATAAATGACCCCAAATAGCTGCTGAAATTTTGAGAAAGAAGAACAAAGTAGGAGGGATCACAATACCTGATACCAAACTGTATTACAAGGCCACTGTAATCGAAACAGCCTGGTACTGGCATAAGAACAGACACATAGATCAATGGCACAGAATAGAGAGCCCAGAAATAAACCCAAGTCTCTACAGTCAATGAATATTTGACAAAGGGGGCAGCAGCATAAAATAGAGGAAAAACAGCCTCTTCAACACATGATGTTGGGAGAGCTAGACAGCTACATGAAAAAAAAAAAATGAACCTTGATCGCCATCTTATACCATACACAAAAACAAATTCAAGGTGGATAAAAGATTTATTTTTTTTTCAAACAAACAAAATACTGGCTTTTTTTTTTTTAAATTGCTGATCTTGTACGGTTTTCTGTCTTTTACGCCCACCCCAGCCCATCACCCCAGCCCTCCCCACCTCCCTCCCACTTCCGTCTCCCATAGTTTTTGTCCATGAGTCCTTTATACTTGTTCCTGTAAACCCTTCGCCTTTCCCCCTGAAATTCCCTCCCCTCTCCCCTCTGGTCACTGTCAGCCTGTTCCCAATTTCAGTGTCTTTGGTTATATTTTGCTTATTTGTTTGTTTTTTTATATATTTTATTGATTATGCTATTACAGTTGTCCCATTTCTCCCCCATCATTTCCCTCCACCCTGCCCACCCTCTCCCACCCACATTCACCGCTTTAGTTCATGTCCATGTGTCATAAGTTCTTTAGCTTCTACATTTCCCACACTATTCTTGCCCTCCCCCTATTTTCTACCCACCATCTATGCTACTCATTCTCTGTACCTTTTCCCCCTCTCTCCTCCTCCCACTCCCTTGTTGCTAACCCTCCATATGATCTCCATTTCTGTGGTTCTGTTCCTGTTCTAGCTATTTGCTTAGTTTGCTTTTGTTTTAGGTGTGGTTCTTAACAGCTGTGAGTTTGCTGTCTTTTCACTGTCCTATTTTTGATCTTCTTTTTCTTAGATAAGTCCCTTTAACATTTCATATAATAAGGGCTTGGTAATGATGAACTCCTTGAACTTGACATTATCTGAGAAGCACTTTATCTGCCCTTCCATTCTAAATGACAGCTTTGTTGGATAGAGCAATTTTGTATGTAGGTCCCTGCTTTTCAAGATTTCAAATATTTCTTTCCAACCCCTTCTTGCCTGGAAGGTCTCTTTTGAGAAATCAGCTGACAGTCTGATGGGAACTCCTTTGTAGGTGACTGTCCCCTTATCCCTTGCTGCTTCTAGAATTCTCTCCTTCATTTGAATCTTGGCTAATGTAATTACGATGTGCCTTGGTGTGTTCCTCCTTGGGTCCAACTTCTTTGGGACTCTCTGAGCTTCCCGGACATCCTGGTAGTCTATTTCCTTTGCCAGATTGAGGAAGTTCTCCTTTATTATTTGTTCAAATAAGTTTTCCACTTGTTGCTCTTCTTCTTCCCCTTCTGGGACCCCTATAATTCGGATGTTGGGACGTTTAACAATGTCCCGGAGGTTCCTAAGCTTCTCCTCACTTTTTTGAATTCTTGTTTCTTCCTTGTTTTCTGTTTGGTTGTTAGTTTCTTCCTTCTGGTCCACTCCATTGATTTGAGTCCCAGTTTTCCTCCCATCTCTATTGGTACCCCATGCGTCTTCCTTCATTTCACGTATTGTAGCCTGCATTTTTTCATCTAATTTGTGAGCAAAATCAACCAATTCTGTGAGCATTCTGATGACCAGTACTTTGAACTGTGCATCTGATAGGTTGGCTATCTCTTCACAGCTTAGAGGAATTGGCTCTGGGGCTTCCATTTGTTCTCCGGTTTGAGCCATTTTTGGTGGTTTGTTTGTTTTGTTTTGGTTTTAGACTGGTCGCAGCTGTTATGTAGTGAGGGGGGGAGCCTTAGGTGTTCCTCAGGGCGGGGCAGCCCAGTTGCTGGGTTGTGATGCTGTATGTGGGGGCGGGGTCTGAGAGGGAACAATGGTGCCTGCTCCACTCTCTCCTGGATTCAGTCCCTTCCACCACTTCCCCTTTGCCTGGACCATCTGCGCGCGTGAATGTGGGACCACCTGGTCAGCCAGCTGCCTTGTGTGGCCTCACTGGGTCTGCAGAGTTGTCCCCCTGTGCCCAGGGTCCACCAGCTGCCACCTGTGGGCCCGGGGATCGCCAGCCACCACCTATGCACCTGGGAACTGCCAGCCGATGCTGCTTGCGTTCCCGGGTCCGCACCTCCACTTTTTTCTGCCGCGACTCCGCCCCTCTTACCGGTCTGAATGAATGGTTGTTGGACTTCCGTACAGTTCAATTTTCTATCAGCTCTGGTTGTTTTCTTGTTTCTAAATATTTGTTGTCCTTAATTTTGGTTGTGAGGGGAGGCACGGTGTGTCCGCCTATGTCTCCATCTTGGCCAGAAGTCTTGTTTGTTTTGTTGATTAGGTTCCTGTTAACGGTGAGATTGTATGGTATTTGTCTTTCACTGCCTGGCTTATTTCGCTTAGCATGATGCTCTCCAGTTCCATCCATGCTGTCACAAAGGGTAGGAGCTCCTTCTTTCTTTCTGCTGCATAGAATTCCATTGTGTAAATGTACCACAGTCTTTTGATCCATTCATTTTCTGATGGGCATCTAGGTTGCTTCCAACACTTGGCTATTGTAAACTGTGCTGCTATGAACATAGGGGTGCACAGTTTCTTTTGGATTGGTGCTTCAGACAGTATGGAATTTTCTAAGAAAACTAAACATGAATCTACCTTTTGACCCAGCAATTCCACTGCTTGGATTATATCCTGGATAAAAGATTTAAATGTAAGTCATGACACCATTAAAGTCCTAGAGGAAAACATAGGCAGGAAAATCTCAGATATTCCACTCAGCAATATTTTCACTGACATGTCCGCTAGAGCAAGGGACATAAGGGAAAAAATAAACAAATGGGATCTCACCGAAATAAAAAGCTTCTGCATGGCTAAAAGAAAATAGCATTAAAATGAAAAGAAAACCAATTGTGTAGGAAAACATATTTGCTAATGATAGTCAGACAAGGGTTTGATCTCCAAAACATATAAAGAACTCACATGACTCCACTCTAAGAAGACAAGCAACCCAATTAAAAAATGGGTAAAGGACTTGGACAGATACTTCTCCAAGGAGGACATACAGAGGGTCCAGAGACATGTGAAAAGATGCTCAGCATCACTAGCCATCAGAGAGATGCAAATTAAAACCACAGTGAGATACCACTTCACACCGGTCAGAGTGGCCATCATAAACAAAGCAACAAACAACAAGTGTTGGAGAAGTTGTGGAAAAAAGGGGACCCTAGTGCACTGTTAGTGGGATTGCAGACTGGTACAATCACTATGGAAAACAGTATGGAATTTTCTAAGAAAACTAAAACTGGAACTGCCTTTTGACCCAGCAATTCCACTGCTAGGATTATACCCTAAGAACCCTGAAACACCAATCCAAAAGAACCTATGCATCCCAATGTTCATAGCAGCACAATTTACAATAGCCAAGTGTTGGAAGCAACCTAGATGCCCATCAGAAAATGAATGGATCAAAAAACTATGGTACATTTACACAATGGAATTCTATGCAGCAGAAAGAAAGAAGGAGCTCCTACCCTTTGCTACAGCATGGATGGAACTGGAAAGAAATATACTAAGTGAAATAAGCCAGGTGGTGAAAGACAAATACCATACGATCTCACCTTTAACAGGAACCTAATCAACAAAATGAACAAGCAAGCAAAATGTAACAAAAAACACTGAAGTTGAAAACAGGCTGACAATGACCAGAGGGGAAAGGAGAGGGGATAATGGGGGGAAAGGGTGAAGGGTTTACAGGAACAATAACAAAGAACACATGGACAATAACAAGGGGGGTGGAAACAGGGGAAGGAGATGGGGAGGGCTGGGGTGATGGGGAAGAGTGGGGAGGAAAGGCAGAAAACTGTACTTGAACAACAACAATAATAATAATAATAATAATTAGGTACATCACAGCCTCTCTTAAATAGCACTAGATAACATTTCTAAATATTCTACTCAAATAAACTCTACAAGAACATCTACGTAGAGGATCCATAAAAAAATATTAAGAAAACAGGGCCTTTGGTATTTTGAAAAAAAAAATAACAACATAGCAAACATTTTTTTAATTCTGATTAATTAACCACACTGTATTAGGTACAAGTCCTTAGGTGAAAGAAGGAAATCAAACAGGTAATTAGGATGCTCTCAACTTAAAAAAGAAAATCTGTGCCAGCTGGTGTGTCTCAGTGGATTGAGTGCCAGCCTGTGAACCAAAAGGTCGCCATTTCAATTCCCAGTCAGGGCACCACACACCAGTGTTTCTCTCTCTCTCTCTCTCTCTCTCTCTCTCTCTCTCTCTCTCTCTCTCTCTCTCTCTCTCTCTTCCCCTTCCATCTATAAAAATAAATAAATGTTTAAAAAAAATTCTAGCCTACTTCTTCACACATATGTATCAATTTGGTTTGTCATGCACTGAAATCTTATGTTAACAGGCACTGGACAAGTGTTTGTATAAACATTTCAACAAGTATTGACTGATCTTTTTTAAAAAAAGTCATAAAATCAGGTTAAGTGTTCTTAAAATGGGAGACTCAAGCTGGCCAGCCAAGGGCCAAATCTGGCTGCTGACATATTTTGTTTTCAATATGCACACCTCACAGTCCTAATATGCTCTCCAGTTCACCTGCCCACCACTCTCATCCATTTCTATTTCTCTGGCCCCTGACAGCATTTGAGAGATTGTGACCCTGCCTTAGAAACTAACAGAACAAGATCATGTCCCAGTGGCCACTCACCATACTTTTTACACCATAAGATACCAGAAAGGGAGGAAGGGAACAAACATATAGCTGAAGAGGAAGAGCAAGAGGCTCATGGTGGATTTTCAAATATTGGTGGAGATGATAACTTAACTGCCTCATTGACCACCCTCCAATTCTCTATTTCCCCTTCACCTCAAACTCTGAGCAGCTGATTTGTGGAATCTCCCTTGTATTTAGATATAATGTCCTCCTACACAGTAATAACTGACAGCCTGCATCCAGAATTTAAAGGGACCTAACCTCATCCTTCCTGATAAAATGAGGAATGAAATGTCCAGAAAGACTGAGTTTGGGTCTGGAGTACCTTCTCCTGATGTGGCCTCCTGTGTTCACCTTATAAACACAAACTCCTTGTGATGAAATAAACCTAATTCACAGGGGCTTCATTCACTCATTTCATGAATATTTAAGATTCACCTAACTAAACTCAGACATCATTTTGGGTGTGAGGATATAGCAGGAAATAAGTAAAAAGGCACCAGTGTAAAGGAATGCACTTAGAGAAATACTTCAGGGTAATTTCAGAAAGTGGGTCTGTGCCACGAGGATGATAAAATGGGATGAGAGAGAGAACAGAGCTGGTATAGATAGGAATTTCCTCTCTAAGGAAGAAACAGTTAAGCTGAAATATGAGTCATAAGAAGTCATCCATTCAAATGTGTGGAGAAAGAACATATACAAGCTCCTGCAACAAAAACTAGCCTATTCTTTTGAGAACAAGAAGAATGCCAGTGTGATGAGTTTAGGAGCAAGTGGGAATGGAAGGGGGAATGACAACTGAGAAAAAGACAGGGGCAGATCCTACAGGGTCAGCAGGCCATGGTGAGGGGTCTGGGTTCTGTTCCAAGGCAATAAGAAGCCAGTGGAAGATGCTAAGTGGAGTTGGGATGGAAGCATGATTGGATTTGTCACATGATCCCTCTAGCAGCTGCCTGGAGACTAGATTATCGGAGCAAGGTGGTGGCAGGGAAGGCCAGTCTGGAGACTGCTGTAATTGTGCAGATGAAAGATGATGGTGGCAAGATCTTCGGGGGCAGCAATAGAGCCTGAAGCTTATGGGTAGATTTGGTGGTGGAATCAGCAAGTAAGGCTGATGGAAGGGTTAACATCATTCAGTTTCACCTGCCTCCATCCAAGAATGCTTTCAATGTCAACAGAGGGCTCACACTCACTGGGGCTGGCAGTGCATCACTTTCCACTGCTGAACTAGAGCTGGTGGTCAGTATGGCCACCATCCATATTTAAAAACAATAGACAGTGAAGATGGCGGCGTGGTAGGAGGGAACAGACCCTATTCCCCCTCTGCACACGGGAGAAAAACCAAACCAAACTTTGAAAGACCAGAACAGACAAGGAACAGTAACACAGCATATTGGAGAATAAGAGGTCGGAAATTGTAGCGGACACTGAAAAACAAGCGGTAAGGAGAGCTCTTCGGAACAATACGAGCCCAGGGTTCCAGCACGCGGAGAGCGGGGCGGCTGAGGCCCCGGCCTGGTGCTCCGCCAAGCCTGCCCCAGGGCCCTGGGGAGGGAGCTGGGTCAGCCGCTGAACCGGCTGGGAGATCTCAGGGGCCACCACGCGACTGCGCCGGAGCAAAAGTGGGTGCCCCGCAAGGGAGCGAAAGTGGGTGCCCCGCACCAGGTCACTGCGTGACTTTGAACCGCGTTTTCGTGGTTGCCGGGTGACTACGAAAGCACAGGCGCCCCAACAGAGACAGAGGCGCGGGCGAAGTGAGACAACTGCATGAAAATAGACACCCTCAGGGGACCGCACACGGTCGCGGCCTAGTGGACACTCGTGAAAACATAGGCGCGGGCCACTGGAGACAGCTGTGGAGCCAGAGGTGCAAACGCGGACAGCTCAGGCCCAAGGTGCAGGCGCCGGATAGCAGCTGGAACGCAGGCCCCTCTCAGAAACAAAGGCAGGCAGCTGTGCCCGAACACTGAAAGCCTCCCAGGGACAAAAGCAGGTGGCTGCGCACGCCTGGAGAACCTAGCACACACCCATAAACTCGGAGAAGTGCGCACACACCAGGAGGCTCAGATCACAAGCTGGAAACCCTGTGGGGAGAGGCGCCCACTAACGCTGGGATACATAGCACAGTGAGGACTGAGTTCTGAACACAGAGAAAAGCAGTAAGATCACCCCTCGGCCATTGCAGCCAGCAAAACCAGAAAAACCGGCTGGCAAGTTTGAAAACAACAAGAGGGTGTTTTTGTTTGTTTGTTTGTTTGTTTGTTTTGTTTTGTTTTTTCATTTTTTAATTTTATTTTTTTAATATATTTTTATTTTTTTATTTTATTTTTTTAAAAAATATTTTGTTGCGCTTTGCTTGTTCCTTCCCCCCCCCCCCGGCTGCTTATATTTGTGTAGGGGTGTCTGTGTGCGTGTCTCTTTTTTGTTTTGCCAGTTTGTTAGTGTCTTTTTGTTTGTAAGCCTGTCTATCTATATGAGTTTTTAACTACTCCTTCTTCATTGTTTATATCTTCTTCTTTACTCCCCAACTCCTTTTGCCTCCCTTGAATTCCTTCTTCTCTTATCCCCTCTTCCTTTCTTTTCAATTTTATCTCTTCTACCTTCCTCTTGTTTCCTCTTGCTTCTTTTTTTCATTTTCCCCCCTCCTCTTTTTGTAAATACCCACGAGTGAGACAAAACAAACAAACAAGCAAGCCTGAAACTGTGGGGAAAAAAAAACAAAAACCAGAGTTGGCCCCCAAAAGAGGGTATACCAGCTGATGAGACAGTGAAAGCGGTGAACAACAGGATACCCGAAGGAGAATCCACCACTGAATCTCACAGATATTCTACCACAGAAGGTCATACCACAAACCCAGGGAGCCAGAACAGATCAATTGAAGAAGCTGACGCTAACAACAAGAGTCTTACAAACAATGGGAAGACAAAAGAACAATCCCCAAACGAAAGGAAAGGAGGAAGCTCAAGAAAGAATGCTAAATGAAACAGAGGCAACTCAACTATCAGATATCGAGTTCAAAGCAATGGTTGTCAGGAAGCTCAATGAGCTCTCAATGAGCTACCATAAACTACAGGGAAGTTATGATGAACTCACGGCAAACTATATCAACATGAAAAAGGAAATAGAAACTATCAACAAGGGCCAAGAGGAAATGAAGAACACAATCTCTGAACTGAAGAACACAGTAGAAGGAATGAAAAGCAGAATCGATGAAGCAGAAGATCGGATCAGCGAGTTGGAGGACAAACTAGAAAAAAACACTCAGAATAAGCAAGATAAGGAAAAGAGGCTTAGAAAGAATGAAGAGGGTTTAAGAGAAATGCAAGACAACATGAAACGGAATAACATTCGTATAATAGGGATACCAGAAGGAGAAGAACAAGAACAAGGGATAGAAAACCTGTTTGAAAAAGTAATGATGGAAAACTTCCCTCATTTGGTGAGAGAAAAAACCACACAAATCCAGGAAACACAGAGAGTCCTAATCAAAAGGAACCCAAACAGGCCCACTTCAAGACACATCATAATTAAAATGGCAAAATTCCAAGACAAAGAGAGAATCTTAAAAGCAGCAAGGGAGAAAAAGGAAGTAACATACAAGGGGGCCCCAATTAGGTTAGCATCTGACTTCTCAATGGAAACGCTCCAAGCCAGAAGAGAATGGCAAGAAATATTCCAAGCAATGAGAACCAAAGGCCTGCAACCCAGACTACTTTACCCAGCAAGGCTTTCAATCAAGATAGAAGGCCAAATAAGGAGCTTCCCAAACAAAAGAAGTCTAAAAGAATACACCTCTACCAAACCAATGCTGCAAGAGATACTAAAGGGACTGCTTTAAGGGAAGAAAGGAAAAGACAGAGAGAGAAAGAGAGAGAGGAACACAGGTACGAAAATGGCAATGAATAATTACCTATCAATAATAACCTTAAATGTAAATGGATTAAATGCTCCAATCAAAAGACATAGAATAGCTGAATGGATAAGAAAGCATGACCCACACATATGCTGCCTACAAGAAACCCACCTCAGGACAAAAGACATACACAGGCTCAAAGTGAAGGGCTGGAAACAAATTTTCCAAGCAAATGGTCAGGAAAAAAAAGCTGGGGTAGCAATACTCATATCAGACAAAATAGACTTCAAAAGAAGGGCCATAAAGAGAGACCCAGAAGGTCACTTCATAATACTCAAGGGAAGAATCCACCAAGAAGACATAAATATTGTAAATATATATGCACCCAACGGAGGAGCACCTAAATACATCAAGAAAATCTTAGAGGACTTCAAGAAAGATATAGACAGCAACACAATTATAGTAGGTGATTTTAACACCCCACTGTCAAAAATGGACAGATCTTCCAAACAAAATATCAACAAAGATATTGTGGCATTGAACAACACTCTAGAGGAAATGGACTTAACTGATATATATAGAGCCCTTCATCCCAAAGAAGCTAAATACACTTTCTTTTCAATTGCACATGGAACATTTTCAAAGGTAGACCACATGATAGGACACAAATCAAGCCTCAACAAATTCAAGAAAATTGAAATCATACCAAGCATTTTCTCTGACCACAAGGGACTGAAACTAGAAACCAACCCCAAGGAGAAAAACCCAAAACCCTCAAAATCATGGAGATTGAATAGCATGCTATTAAACAATGAATGGGTCAGGAATGAAATTAGGGAGGAAATCAAAAAGTTTCTGGAAACAAACGATAATGAACTCACATCGACCCAAAACTTATGGGACACAGCAAAGGCAGTCCTCAGAGGGAAGCTTATAGCGATACAGGCCTATCTAAAAAAGACAGAAACATCTCAAACAAACAACCTAACCCTTCGCCTACAAGAACTCGAGGAACAACAACAAAGACAGCCCAGAGCAAGTAGAAGGAAAGAAATAACCAAGATAAGAGCAGAATTAAATGACATAGAGACTAAAAGCACAATCCTAAAGATCAATGAATCCAGGAGTTGGTTCTTTGAAAAGATCAACAAAATCGACAAGCCTTTAAGCAGGCTCATCAAGAAAAAAAGAGAGAGGACTCAAATAAACACAATCAGAAATGAAAGAGGAGATATTACAACCGACACCGCAGAAATACAAAGGATTGTAAGAAATTACTATGAAGAACTGTATGCCAAGAAATTTGAAAACCTAGGTGAAATGGACAGGTTTCTAGAAAAATATAACCTTCCAAAACTCAATGAAAAAGAAACAGAAAGCCTGAACAGACCAATAACAGCTGGTGAAATTGAATCAGTAATCAAAACACTCCCGATGCACAAAAGCCCTGGACCAGATGGCTTCACAGGAGAATTCTACAAAACATTTAAGGAAGAGCTAACCCCTATTCTCCACAGACTATTCCAAAAAATTCAAAAAGATGGAAGACTTCCAAACTCTTTTTATGAAGCCAGCATCATCCTAATCCCAAAACCAGATAAAGACACAACAAAGAAGGAGAACTTCAGGCCAATATCGCTGATGAACATAGATGCTAAAATCCTCAACAAAATATTGGCAAACCGCCTCCAACAACACATTAAAAAGATCATACACCACGACCAAGTGGGATTCATCCCAGGGATGCAAGGATGGTTCAACATTCGCAAATCAGTAAATGTAATTCATCACATAAACAAAAGCAAAGACAAAAATCACATGATCATATCAATAGATGCGGAAAAAGCATTTGATAAGGTACAGCACCCATTTATGATAAAAACACTCAGCAAAGTGGGAATAGAGGGAGCATTCCTCAACATAATAAAGGCTATATATGAGAAACCTACAGCCAGCATCATACTCAATGGGCAAAGACTAAATTCTTTTCCACTAAAATCAGGAACAAGACAAGGCTGTCCACTCTCTCCACTTCTATTCAACATAGTATTGGAAGTATTAGCCACAGCGATTAGACAAGAAAAGGAAATAAAAGGCATCCAACTTGGAAAGGAGGAAACAAAACTATCATTGTTTGCAGATGACATGTTAGTATACATAGAAAATCCTATAGTCTCGGCCAAAAAACTGCTTGACCTAATAAATGAATTTAGCCAAACAGCCGGATACAAAGTCAATATCCAGAAATCAAAGGCATTTTTGTATACCAACAATGAAACAACAGAAGCAGAAATCAAGAAAAAAAATACCATTTGATATAGCAAAAAGAAAAATAAAGTACCTAGGAATTAACCTAACCAAGGAGGTAAAAGACCTGTATGCAGAAAACTACACAACACTGAAGAAAGAAATCAAGGAAGACACAAATAAATGGAAACACATACCGTGTTCATGGATCGGAAGAATTAACATCATCAAAATGTCCATACTTCCCAAAGCAATCTACAGATTCAATGCAATACCTATTAAAGTACCAATGGCATATTTCACAGATATAGAACAAACTCTTCAAAAATTTATATGGAACCATAAACGACCCAGAATAGCGGCAGCAATCTTGAGAAAGAAGAGCAAAGCAGGAGGGATCACAATACCTGATACCAAAATGTATTACAAGGCCACTGTAATCAAAACAGCCTGGTACTGGCATAAAAACAGGCACGTGGACCAGTGGAATAGAATAGAGAGCCCAGAAATAAACCCTAGTCTCTATAGTCAATTAATATTCGACAAAGGGGGCAGCAACATAAAATGGAGTAAAAACAGCCTCTTCAACAAGTGGTGTTGGGAGAACTGGACAGCTTCGTGTAAGAAAATGAAACTCGAGCACCAACTTACACCATACACAAAAATAAATTCAAGGTGGATAAAAGACTTAAACATAAGCCGTAACACCATTAAAGTCCTAGAAGAGAACATAGGCAGGAAAATCTCAGATATTACACGCAGCAACATTTTTACTGATATGTCCCCTAAAGCAAGGGACATAAAGGAAAGAATAAACAAATGGGATCTCATCAAAATAAAAAGCTTCTGCATGGCCAAGGAAAACAGTATTAAAATAAAAAGAGAACCGACTGTGTGGGAAAACATATTTGCCAATGATATCTCAGATAAGGGTTTAATCTCCAAAATATACAAAGAACTTACACGACTCCACTCTAAGAAGACAAGCAACCCAATTAAAAAATGGGCAAAGGACTTGGGCAGACACCTCTCCAAGGAGGACATACAGAGGATCCAGAGACACATGAAAAGATGCTCGATATGGCTAGCTATCAGAGAGACGCAAATTAAAACCACAATGAGATACCACTTGACACCAATCAGAATGGCCCTCATAAACAAAGCAACAAACAGCAAGTGTTGGAGAGGTTGTGGAGAAAAGGGGACACTACTGCACTGCTGGTGGGAGTGCAGACTGGTACAACCACTATGGAAAACAGTATGGAATTTTCTAAAAAAACTAAAAATGGATATACCTTTTGACCGAGCAATTCCATTGCTAGGACTATATCCTAAGAACCCTGAAACACCAATCCAAAAGAAACTATGCATCCCTATGTTTATAGCAGCACAATTTACAATAGCCAAGTGTTGGAAGCAACCTAGATGCCCATCAGTAAATGAATGGATCAAAAAACTGTGGTACATTTATACAATGGAATTCTATGCAGCAGAAAGAAAGAAGGAGCTCATACCCTATGCAACAGCATGGATGGAACTTGAGAGCATCATGCTAAGCGAAGTAAGCCAGGCAGTGAAAGATAAATACCATATGATCTCACCTTTAACAGGAACCTAATCAACAAAACAAACAAACAAGCATAATATAACCAAAGACATGGAAATTGGGAACATGCTGAAAGTCACCAGAGGGGAGAGGGGAGGGAATTTCAGGGGAAAAGGGGAAGGATTTACAGGAACAAGTATAAAGGACACATGGACAAAAACTATGGGGGGGGTGGAAATGGGAGGGAGGTGGGGAGGGTTGGGGTGGCGGGTTCGGGTGAGAATAAAAGACAGAAAACTGTACAAGATCAACAATGAAAATAAAAATTAAATAAATAAATAAATAAATAAAAACAGTAGACAGTGTTTGTTAGAAGAGCAGGATTATCATCTTAATTCTGCATATAACTCTCTATATGATCTCAAAACAGAACCTTCTCCTCTCTGAGGCTCAGCTATCTCTTTTATAACATGAAACTGTTGAACCAGTTAACTGATAGATTCCCCTACAAAAGCACTGGCACAAAGAGTCTTGTCCATCACAGCCATTCTCCCTTTGTCCTCTGAAGCCAAAGCTATCAATAACAATAGTGATAGCAAGCATGTATTGGGCATTTACTATGCACAAGGCACTATGCTAGGAGCTTTTTATGGTTTACCTGAATTAATTCTCATCTCAATACAATGAAGTAGGATTGTCCCTATTTAAAAGATGAAACAAATGAGACAGAGGGGAAATAAGTTGCCCAAAGACTGTGGCTAGTAGGAAGATCTAAGAACCCAGGATCTAAGCTTATAGCCACCTGGATATACAGCCTCCCAGTAAACAGCAAGCTGGATACTTCTTCTGTCTGACTATAATTCACATCCTATCTCTGAACCACCATGCGTCCCTGGCCTACTTCTTCCCTTGTACAAGGCAAGCATGTCTACCTTGTTCAGCCATTCCTCAAATAAAGGGTTCCTAAGCTCCTCATCTCTCCCCTCCAGAGGATGCTCTCTGGTGTTTGCTTAAGGTGTTTGCTCACCTCCCTTTAAAATGTATACAGTCCTCCACATGTGGCCCCAACCATATCAAAGTTACCTGAGGTTATTCCTCCAGTGCATAGACATTAATTTATTAATATACAGCTTATGATGGCATTAGTATTTTCTTTTGGTTGTGTATAAAATACCACATGGGGAATTTCTGGCAAGGCAGTACAGGGCTATGGATTAGCAAACAGCACCAGGACTAGAAAGTTTGTGTTCAAATCCCAGCTATGCCATTTAGCAGCAATGTGGCTTTGGATAAGGTGTGTAACCTATCAGAATCTCCTCTCTCTATATGTGTAAGGGGAGTAATGATACCTATTCTGTGGAATTATTGTGAGGATCAAATAATAGCCATCTAGGCATATAAAAATTGTAAATCTTAGCAAGTTATTAGTTTTATGGCAAAAAAAAAAAAAACACCCTAAATCTGGTTTGAAATGGAAGTGACAGAATACTGCACAAGAAACATCACCTCTCATCAATGACTGAATTGCAAACCTGGACCTACCCATCACAGACAACATTATTGGTTAAAAATGTAGGCTCTGACACTGTACAGCGTCACTGGATACCAGCTGTGAAACCTTGAACGACTTACTTGATCTCTCTAAGCTCCATTTCCTTCAGGGTAAATGGAAGTGGTAGAATACCCTGTTGGTGGGTGGTGTGAGAAGGACACAACATCATGTATACCCAATGGCCATGACGTTGCCTGGCACATGGTAAGGGTTCTGTGAGTAGTGGTGGTAAGTACCACCCTCTATGCAATTGGCATGTATTCATTAAGTACCTACTCTGTGTCATACATGATTCTAGGAACTGAGATACAGCAATAACTAAATTCCCTGCTTCTATGTTGTTTATATTCTAGCAGAAAAAGACTGACAATAAGCAAACGAATGAATAGGCCAGGTGATAGTTAAGTGCTATGAGGAAAAATAAATCAGGGCAAAGAGAACAACAACAATGGAGTGCCACTTCATACAGCATGATTTTGGGGAGCATTCTCTGATGACTGGCAAGTGTCACCATTTTTTCCTAGTCCCAATTTGAAGTCAAGAATGAAGAAATGGCTCTCTCACCTGGGTTTGGGCTAACTCTTATTTTTTATAGAGAGGTTCATGTTGGTACAGCATGTTAACGGCCAAAAAATAATTTCCATTTAGCAACACTCAAATGAATAAAACATTGCCAGAAAGAACAAGCAGAATGTGGTCCCCTGGCAGCTATACACAGAGCATCAGTAATGAAAGCCTCTGACCCTGGACCACAGCAAGAAGTAAAGACAGTGCATTTTCCCTGGTACTTAGGAAGAAAAAGACAGTCCCATAAGTGAATACCACACCCTTGATCTAGTATTCCATTTCAGAAGTAACTGCTTTTTTTCAAATCATCCAAAAATAAATGAAAAAGAAAATGGACTCCACTGAAACACCTCAAATTAGAAACCTTTTCATATTTAGGGCTTTCATGCCTCTGACATTAGAAGGCTGGGAAAGTGGAGCTAATCTCAGTTTTGTTTTGGTTTTTCTGCTGCTGTATACTGAGGCTCATAAGAGTCTTCTGAGATACCTATAACTTCAAATCCAATCAATCCAGCAGGCATTTATTGATCTCCCACTACATACTAGGATACCAAAGTAGAATATGGGTCATATCACAAAAAAGCTCACAGTAAAGCAGGGAAGACAGCTGGATGAACAGATCAGTGCCAACAAGTGGGTTGAGTGAAATAATGGAAATATGTTTAAGGTACAGGAAGGAAAGAAGGGAGAGAGGCATCAAGGAATTCCTCCTAGAAGTGGCAAATGAATTGGACTTTGGAAAACAGAAAGTGGGCAAAGAAGGGGAAAAAAGGTGCCAAATAGAGGCAACAGCATGGATGGAAACATGGTTCTAAAGAAGCATGGCACATTCAAAGGAGCTGCAAACAGAATTTGTGATTTCAGAGGCAAAAAGTAGAAGTGGGCTGATGTCAAGAGAAGCTGAAGGTTGGGATCACATCTCTAAGAATCTTATTGCACTGCTTATTTTCATGCATTTAAAGCAGGTACTAATTGGTTGTCCATTTAAAAATATTTACTTAAAAATTCCGTGAGTTAATTTTGTTCCTCACAGTCACTCACATATTCATCTGTAACTTGAACAACTTGTGATTCATGACCTGAGATCTGTCCTTATCCTATCCGCTCTGGAATTACACCTTAATGTAGGGAATTGAATTTATGGCTGCTTAAAGACAACAGATTAGTGGCACTATAAGTTCACCTATTCATCCACATACCAAGAGTAGAAAATGTAAAAAGAAGCAGTTCTATCCAACACCACCTATTATTATGCCTTAAAACTCAAGCCATGAAGAATGAGATGAAAATTCATATCTTAAGACCAAAGAGTAGGGGATGCATGACAGCATTACCACAGGGAATATCATGTAGTCTTCAGTTTCCAGAACCCTCTCAGGGAGACACTTTTAAGCAGAAATTTCTTATTTTAAAATTATATACATGTTAAGTTTATACTGGATCAAATTGCACTGTTTCATTGTTTCACTGATATATAAGGGGAGCCTCATATGATTTATTCTAGTCTACTATCAACAAATACTAAAATGATGATGGTAATAATAAATATAAAGACATAAATGATTGCATAAGGAATCTGCAAGTTGTTAAAATTTTGTTTTTCAGGGAAGAAAAAGGAAGGGGGAAGAAATTCTAGCAATCTCTCATTTGCCACCACTTAATCAGGTCATCAAATACAGGGGCTGTATGCCACTGTCCTCCATCCCATTCAGATGACAGCTGTTGCTAACCCCCTCACATTCTTTCCTCCACCATCCTCAGCCAGTGCCCTGGCAGCCACTGGAGCTCGCCAATGGAGTGTATCCTACCTGGCCAACAGATTTATACCTTTTTCTGATAAAACCAGAGTCTCCCCCATTAAATCTATCTTCCATCCTTTCACCAGAGTTGTCTTCTGAAAAGTCAAAACTAATCATATCATGCAGCCATATTAAAAGCTTCCATTGACACCTTCATACCTAGAAGGATATGTACAAGTTTCTTAGTATAGTCTAAAAGGCCTTTCGCAATTTGGATTCATGTCTCCTCTATTTATGGCCTCACCCCAACTCCCTTCTCTTTTGCTTACACCACTTCAGCCACATAAATCATTCCCCTGACACTCACAGCCTTTACCTGATAAAGAACTACTCATCCTGCAAAGTGCAAGCCAAGTGTCACCTCCAGGGAAGCCCTTCCTATAGCAGACAGCGGCCAGCACCCATTCCTACTGGTTTAGGACACATCCCTTCCCTACTCTCAGCACATAGGGCTCAAGGGAGGCTTTAGAAAAGGTCATGTGACCTAAACCTAGCCAACAAAAATGGTATCTCCCTGGACACGGGGACTGGTTCAAAGATAAACCTGTGATAACAGCTCACCCAGAACACCTTCTCCCCAGGATACCTCCATATTACTAGGACAAAGGCACGAGTAAAAAAATATATGATTAAAAAGTCATGCTACAGCTACAATAAACCATTTTTGCCATCATTTGGAAACAGCCTGCAGAAAAATAAAGGCTTCACTGAGGAAAAATAGTCAGGACAAAGAGAACAAGAGGCATATTTCTAATGACACTCAGTCCCTAGATTTTTTTTTCTTAAGTTTATGTTGCGTTTTCATTTGCAAGGAAAAAACATCTAACTGATTTATTCCCTTTGTGCCTCCAGAAAGAATTAATCACCATATCATACCCTTTGCAGTCCCATAGATCTCTGCTTAAAATCCCTGTAATAGTGATTATCGCATCCTATCATAATTTGTTTGTTTACCCAGCTGTGTCCACTACTGTGGTGTGTCTTCACCTTTTGGACACTACTGCCCGACACAGAGTCAGTACAGATGTCTGCTAATGAATGGGACAAAAATAAAACCACATCTGCATTTGCAGTTTTTTCAACCCCTCAGAGGGAAATTGCTCAGAACTCTACAACCTTCGAGGGCCAATGGGCCCCACATTTTCTCACCCTCTTCAGTGTGCTCTCATAACTTCCAATGAAACCAAAAGCAGTGATAGTTTCAGACTAGCTGTTAAGTCTTTCAAATCATGAACTAGATATTACAGGAAAGTTAGGCACTACACATCAGAACCTTCATGAGGCTAATACGTTATGAAACATACTATTAAAATGTTATTTTATATGTAGGAACTGTAAGGAAATTTGTTTTAAAATATAAATTTCAGAAAGTAAAATTCAAGCAATCTAAAAAGATTGGGTCAAAAGACTGGTCAAGCTAAGAATATATTTAAAATCTGGAAAGATAAATACCAAAATGTTTAAAGAGTTAACTCCAAGTGATAGAGTATCAGGTGATTTATTCTTACATTCTTTTTATTTTTTAAATTATATTTTATTGATTAGGCTAAAACAGATGTCCCAAGTTTTCCTCTTTTGCCCCCATCCACCTGGCACCCACCATTCCTTCAGGCAATCCCCACACCTTTATTCATGTCCATGGGTCATGTATATAAGTTCTTTGGCTACTTCCTTTCCTATACTGTACTTTACATCCCCATGGCTATTCTGTAACTACCAATTTGTACTTCTTAATCCCCTCACTTCTTTAACCATTCTCCAATTCCCCATCCCCCATCTGGCAACCATCAAAATGCTGTCTGTATCCATGATTCTGTCTCTGTTCTTCCTGTTTGCTTAGTTTACTTCTTAGATTCAATCATTGATAGATATGTATTTTGGGGGCCATGTTATTGTTACTAGTTTTGATCTTTTTTTTCTAAATAAGTCTGTTGAACATTTCGTATAAAAATGGATTGGTGATGATGAACTACATTAGCTTTTTCTTATCTGGGAAGCTATTTATCTGCCCTTTGGTTCTAAGTGATAGCTTTTCTGGGAAGAACAATTTTAGTTGTAGGTCCCTACTTTTTATGACTTTGAATATTTGTTGCCAATCCCTTCTAGCCTGCAAAGTTTCTTTTGAGAAATCAGTTGACAGTCTTATGGGAACTCCCCTGTAGGTAACTACTGCTTTTCTCTGGCTGCTTTTAAGATTCTTACCTTATCTTTAACCTTTGGCATTTTAATTATGATGTGTCTTGGAGTAAGCCTCTTTGCATTCATCTTGTCTGGGATTCTCTGTGCTTCCTGGACTTGCATGTGTATTTCCTTGACCAAATTAGGGAAGTTTTCTTTAATTATTTTTTTCAAATAGGTTTCCAATTTCATGCTCTTTCTCTTTTCCTTCAGACACCCCTATGATGTGAATGTTGGACCTCTTGAAGTTGTCCAGAGGCTGCTTATACTATCCTCATTTTTTTTTGATTCTTTCTTCTTCTTGTTGTTTTGATTGGTTGTTTTTTGCTTCCTTATGTTCCAAATCATTGATGATTCTCAGCTTCATCCACTCTATTGTTTCCCTGTAATTTGTACATTTCAATTAGTGTATCCTTCATTTCTGACTGATCTTTTTTATGCTGTTGAGGTCTTCACTAAGTTCCTTGAGAATCCTTATAACCAATGTTTTTGAATTCTTCATCTAATAGACTGCTTATCTCCATTTTGTTTAGTTTTTTTTCTGGAGTTTTGTTCTGTTCTTTCATTTAGGCCATGTTTCTTTGTCTTCTCATTTTTGGCAGACTCCTTGTGTTTATCTGAGGTAGAGCTGTTATGACTCTGTGTCTTGGTATCATGGCCTAATGTAGTAGCTGTCCTGTAGGGTCCAGGTGCACAGCCACTCCTATCACCCAAGCTGAGTACTCGAGGTACACCCTTTGTGCGGGTTAAGTATGCCCTCCTCTTCTAGTTGAGCCTTGATTGGTGGTGGCAGGTCAATGGGAGGAATTTACCCAGGCCAGTTGGCTGCAAGGATTGGCTGTGGTCACTGACCACCAACTTCCATCCTCCATGGAGGATCAACTGTGCAAGGGCCCACTCCATGGAGCAGAACTTACTTCAGCAGGGCTCTTGAGCCTGCTGAGCCTGCTCCTTGAGCATGTGTCACTTGTGGAGGTGGTTCGGTGGTGGTCCTATACGGTCTGTAGTGGTCCACTGGATGTGCAGGCTCTGAGGTTTCCCTGATGGTACAGGCCAAGGTTAGCCACTGCTTGTGTTCTGTTGGGGCTACTTGGCATAAGGTATAAAGTGATCTTCAAATGGCTGCTGTTTCTGCTGGGCTTGGAGGTACCTAGCCAGGCCAGGCAGTAAACAAGGCAAGTTGCTCCTAGTGCCAGATCTAGGGCCACTAAGCAAGGAGTATGGTCACTGGAGGCTCACTGTGGCTGGCTCTTACTTGTTTGAGAGGATTTAGGAAGACCTGAAGCATGAACCAAGACAAGTGATTCATATGGAAAGGCCACTGTTAACAGCTTGGGTGGGCCCATAAGGTGGATGGGGCAGAGCCACAGGGAATCTCTAGGCTAGGGCGAACAGTGTGAGCCAAGGTGATGGAGTCTCAAATATGGTACCTGCCTGTGAACTTTGTGGCTTTGTGGAGAGAGGACTCAGAAAAGGAATCATGGCCTCTGCCCTTAGTTCTGTCTGGGAAAAAGCTGTCCCCCAGCTCTCCCCCTGATGCCAAACACTTCAGTTCCTCCCCAGTATGCCATTGGTGCCTTTCAAACTGTTATCCTGGTGCCAGAGCTCAGGGGGAGTGAGTCTGAGTAAGTCCGTATGCAGGCCCTTTAAGAATTGTCTGGCACTCCAGAAGTTCCTTCTACCAACTTAATCACCACTGGTTTTTTATACAGCCAGAAGTTATGGGGACTTATCTTCCTGGCACTGGAACCCTGGGCTAGGGGGCTTAGTGTGGGGCTGGGACCGCTCACTCCCGAGATACCTCTCTCAATTTTTATCCACCACACACGGATGTGATACCACACTGTTCTGCATCTCTGTGTCTCTACCCCTCCTACCAGTCTGAATGGATGTGCTTTCTTTAATTCCATACTTGTCGGACCTCCATTAACTCGATTTCTGACAGATATGAGTGACAGTTGTTTTATAATTTAGTTGTGATTTTGATGTGGTTGTGCGAGGAGGTGGCCTCTGTTTACCTGTGCCTTCACCTTGATTGGAAGTCTCTTTTCCAGCCTGGCTTTTCGAGTAATCATTTTACTTCACTCAATGCCTTTTGCATTGTCCTGAGTATGAAAGGATGAAGCACATCTGAAAATGAATCTCTTTTACAACTAGCTTTACTTTCTTCTGTATTCCTTTCTGTATTTCTTATTTAATAAAATGTCTCCTTTGGCAATATAGGGGAGGATGGAAGAGCTCCATATTTTTAAATATAACAGAAACTCAGCCACCATTTCAGCCTCATGCACCAGCCCCTCCTCTTCAGACCCTGGCATTTTGGGCAGAATCACAAATAATTGCTTCTATTCCCCAGTCCACCTGGCTCTGCAGATCGAGGAAAATGTGCCCCTTCAGTGACCTAAACAGCAGCATCACTAACCATATCTGTCACCTTAGAATAGTCATACCCAGCAGTTTAGAAAAAGTAAAGTACATCATGATATAGACATATGGCAATCAAAATGAATATTTGCAATTCAAATACCATGGAGTCTCTCAGGGCCTATGTCTTGAGGTTTTAGCTGAAAGTAAATACAAAAAGGTCAATCTCTCTTCCCTCAGTTAACATTCCGTTGATATCACCAAGTATTACCAACTTCTTGAACTAAACTGAATGAATATAAAGGGGCAACCCCTGAAGACTGTTTAAAACAGGCCAGGCCACACACATGGTTTATTGCAAGACAAGATTGCGGGTAGGATGGGAACAGTAAACATAATGGCCAATAACAACCTCATCCCTCTAGGAGGGATCCTTAACTGTCCCAGATCCACATGGGTTTCCTCAAATCTCTATCTGGGCTTCCAGAACTGCCAATTCTTATACCCACCTTAAACAAAGTTTTCCAAAAACTCTTTACCCCTAAGTTCAGCTGACATTTATTGACTACCACCATGTGTCAGGCAGTGGTGGCTCGTAAATATTCAACCACCAGTTCTAGTTGAGGAAGAGCCCTGGTTCATAGCATTTGCCAGTTTCCATGGTAAATTCCTTCACCATGGCCAATTTCAAGCTACCAGTGTGATGTCACATCACTACGCGCAGTGTACATCATTACATAGTATTTCCCCACTACCGACAACACAGATGTTAATAACTTCTAGAGCAAGGATAACAACCAAAGGCAGAAAAACAATTAAGTGATGAGCTTTTAGTATTTATTTTCTTTGTCTTTGTATAAATTTATGTAAATTTTTATGTAATTTTTAAATTATTAAAGTTTTATGTAATTTAACTTTTAGTAATGGCTGTATTTCACAACCTACTCACAAAATTCCTTAAAATTTAACATTTGGCACTCACAAGTCATTATGAGCCAACTCCTATACACTGCTGGTGCCAAATCTTATGTGAATAAAATATAGTCCCTGCCCACAAGAAGCTTTCAGTCACGTAACAGAGAGAGACAAAGAAATGACAGCAAAGTAAGAAGTACTAAGGGGAAGTCTCCAAAAATACCCAGAGCACAAACAAGCCTGAGGGGAGAGTCAGAAGAGCAATTCATAAAATGTTTTACAAAAGATGCAACATTTGAGCTGAGCCTCAAAGTATGCTTAGAAGTGGAAAGAAAAGAGAATGCAGGCAGCAAGATACATTGGCATTCCAGTCCAAGGACATAACACATCAAGAGCTGCAATGGGAAAGAGTCGGGTATTCTCTGGAGTTCCAAGGCATTTGGAGCATCAGATTCATGTGAAGGAGAAATCAGAAATGAATATTCAAGTTCTTCTCCCTTTATGTCAAACACTCCCCTGCATATGAGAATGGTCGTAAGGAACTCCAATCACATGGTTCTTAAGTAGCAGATTATTACACAACAGACATTTTAGTATGCATGTGCCAGTTAACACTACATGGGACACAGAGTGAGCTTCTTGAAATAGAATTTGTAAAAATGAGTAATCCCTTGATTATCATATCCCTTGATCAGCTTGTAAGAGCCACAGAGCAAAAGCAAGCAAAAGACCATCCCTACATTCACACCTATACCAAGAGCACAGGCACGTTGAAGGAGGCTACGGTGAACTGTGTGATATGCATCCCAGATGACCCTTCAATGATGAAGGAATCATTTCCCCAGATGTCAGAATATAACCAGACGATGGCCCTTGATGGTCAGCCCTCTTTGAAAATGGCCTCCACTGGAGAAAGTGGCCCTGTCCATGGTTGCAGCACCTACCCAGAGAAGCTCACATCCAATAGAGGGTCAATGAGAGGCTATAAAGTTCCTGGCCCCTTGAGGTTGCCTCAGCTCAGGACAACTATGAAACGAGCTCTCATGGGATTGGGTGGGAATTTGTTGAGAATGAATCCTTTTGCCCAGTCCCGCTGTCTTCTCCCTTCCACAAGTGTTGAGCCTAATGAAACTGCATGCTTATCCTTGTCTCAGACTCTCTTTCCCAGGGAGCCCAATCTGCAAGAAGAGCTAACTAAAAAGGCTCAATTCTTTCATCCATTCACTAAATTTTGTTAAGCTCTGACCATGTACCAGGTTCTACATGGGGCACTCAAATTTCAAAAGTGAACAAAATAAAACAAAGTATACAGCCCTTGTTTCATGAAGTCTAGTCAAGAAGATAAATATAAATTAAATACTTATAGTATGAATGTATACAATGTCTGATAACAAAAATAACTGCTTTGAAAGAAAACAGTACAGTTCTAAGAGATCATGTAATGAAGGACCAAACTGTGCTGGGTAGTCAGTATCAAGAATTGTGAAGGGCTCTGATATTTTCCCTACTTGCAACTTACAAATGAACCTGCCACAATTTTGTGGATGCTGGAGCAGAAGAAAGGATGCCAAGGTCAACAGACAAGGGACAGTTTATTACAGCAACAGCTATAGCCACAGTGTCAGCATTTTTGTACCATCTCTCTAAGCCCCAGTTCCAACAGGTGGGGTGAAGAGGGTCAGGTGACATCTGCCCATGGGGTGAGTTGCATTTTAGGAGATGAGTGCTGAGTTTAGGGACTCCAAATCTTTTATAACAGGCAATATAAATGCCTCCACTTTACTACAGAGGGGGAAAACTATCTCTACATTCCAAAGTGGTTCGCTATAGAAGTATCCTTGAAAAGTTAGCTTAGAACAATTAAGTGCATGACACTGACATGTAGAAACACAAAGAAATGCAAGAGACCCATGAAGAATTGTCTCCCAACAAACAGATATATAAACAAATCTCTGTGTAAGATACCTCTACTCTAAGATCTATATTCCCTTAATGAAGGCTTATTAGAGACACATTTAGGATGGGTATTCGCCTTCTCTAAAACAGTATCTTAGTAGTCTGGAGGCACAGCACTTCCTTTTGGTACTTTATTGTTTTGTAGGCTCCCTGAGGTCAGGAGGTAGGATGTAGGGATCTCCTTTTTTTTTCCTCTCTCTCTCTCTGTAAAAGAAGTTATGTAACTCAGAATTTTTATGTACAAAAGATGCCTGCTAGGTGATGTATGAGCTTATAATGGTTGGCTTGGACATCCAGAATCTGAAAGCATTCGGTTGCAATGGAAATTTTTACAATCTAATTTTGGGTGCTCTAGCTGTAGATGCTAAGGACCAAGAATATAGACTTAGTTAGTCACTAGTTGATATAAAGCCTTGTGGGATATGAACTGGGAGGAGATGGAAAAGGTACTGTCATGGGGACCCAGTGCTGCACTAACATCATTTTCCAGAAATGTCTGTCTTCTGAATTAGGCTTTCAACATTGCCCAGAATAATTCCCATCACATGAGTGGACATGGTAAGGCCAAAAATGCTTTATAAATCTGAGTTGGATAGCTGTTTTTATATTATTATGGGGCCTCATAGCTACAAATAGAATTAGGAGAATATGAAATTTGTATTTAAAGCAAACATTTTGGAATTATTCTAGCATATTTCTACTCTCTATGATAAAACACATTCTTGGATAATCTTTGAAAGATAATGTTTATCATTTTTCCTCAGATATACCCTATATAACAATGTACCATTGCACTATGAGATATAATAATATAAAATGCTATAGAACAATGGTTCTCGAAGTGTGTCGTCCCCCGCTACCACCACCAGGAGCAGCCATGTCACTTGGGAACTTGTCAGAGGCAAACTCTCAGGTCATACCCTAGACCTACTGAATCAGAAACTCTGGGATGGGGCCCAGGGATCCGAGTTCAACAGGCCTTCCTGGGGATGCTAAGTTTGTTCAAGTAGAGAACCACTGCTACAGAATTATGTGAGGATGTTTTAGAGATAAACAGAACTGTTTAATCAGGGTAAATAAATACCTCCTTGCCAACATTCAGCCTAGTCACTTTAATCTGAACCTTTCTTCCAACTGCCATAAAAGAAAATGGTTAACTTTTATTTTATTTTGCAATTTTACAGCCTAAGCAATAAACCCAACTGTCTAAATTATCTTCCTTATCAAAACAAAGCAGATTCTGGTTGGCTGTGATATACAGTGGCAACTACAAGATTCAAAGAAAATCAATATGCAAATCAATACATTTAACTCCAAGTCTCGTCTGTTGAGTCTTTCATATAAACGGGCTTAATTAGGGATGCAGTGAAATGCAAGAATAGACCTAACTCAATATCCCATGCCAAAGCTTTATCAATAACATACAATTTTCCAGAAGTAGACACCATGGATCAATAATAAAGCTGTCTTGTATTAGAAAACTGAAAGCTGAGCTTCATTCAGAGACAATTTCGTAATCCAACCTACCATATGTCCACAAGTAGGAGTTTACAAATGAATGAAAATTTTACTTCTGTGTACACAAAACCCTTGTCATTAAAAGCTTGACTCATTTTTAAAAGCTGATACTTCTTAAAGATTACATGATCCAGAGGGAGCCAATGCCGTGGTTCTTCACAGAGGCAGCACATTAGAACTGTCTCATTAGAAAGGCCCCAGGACCAGGCCACATACCCAAGACCAGTTGTTCTTAAATTTTAGCATGCATCAGAATCAACCAGAAGGCTTGTTAAAACACACAAAAACACACCTTGATAACCACGCCCCAGACAGATTAAATCTGAATCTTTGGGGCTGGAAACCCAACAACAGTATTTTCTAAACTGCAGAAGAAAATTCCAACATTCAGTCAAGGTAAAAATCACCAATCCATGAGCCAACTCAACCTTCACACATGTCCATGGAAAAGTCTCCAGCAGGGAATGTGTGAGAAGAGAGGAAAGAGAAACAAGACAAAACACGTAGGAAATTTATTTGCGATCATGAGATAAGAGAGATTTCCCCCAAAATGTCCAAAGTTCATTAACCTACATAAGAACTCATGTTTCAAAATGTTTCCAATCACTGGATAATTGGAGAACTGGAGAAAGATGCTAACATTGATGGGATGCATAAAATATTACAATCCCGGGAGATGCACCAATCACAAGAGAAGATCGATCACCTCAGCAGATCTCACTTGCATATTGGGTGAAGCCACTGTTGTCACATAATGGAGGTCACCAGAAGGATACTGAACCAGGACAGCTGCACATAGTAAAAATTATGTCTGTCTATAACATGTATCGGTGTTAGGAAAGGGGAGCGGAAACTGTCATAGACAGAAATCAAAAACATTGAGTGAAGAAAAGAGAGCAGAGACAAAAATCAGATCTTCTTGGAAGTCTGAGAGCAGAACTATTAGAACACAGGCGGCAAACACAAGGCCCACAGGCTAAATCCAGCCCTCCACCTTATTTTATCCGGCCTGGCACCTTGTTTCTACCAGGCAGCAGCGCCAAGCTCTCGCTTAACTGTTAGGGAGCAGTTACTTATACAGCCCTAAAATTACATTCGGCCCTTTGAAGGCAACCATGAGGCTGATGTGGCCCCTGGTGAAAATGAGTTTGATGCCCCTGTAGTAGATGAATGTGATTAGTTGCAAAAATTGAGTAAGAAAGTGACCCTAATACATAGTTCATCTGGCCCAAGGGTCTGGGAGCAGTTCTTAAAGATATGGTGGTAAATAAATATAAAATAATAACAACAACAACATCAATTTAAAATTATTGAGCCTTTTTTTAGGGTCCAGGCACAGTCTAAGAACTTTACATAATCCTCAAAATCCATAGGATGGAGAGAGTTCAAGGCCCCAAGAGATGAACTGTTCTGGTGCAGCCAGGATTTGCACCAGGCAGCCAGGAGCATGAGTGCACACTCCTAAACACAGCAGAACTCTTCGTATGCCTCTCTGCCTTGCACAACATCACCTGCAGAAACTGGGTACACATCCCTAACATCAGTAAGAGTGCCTGTCATTACTATCAAGTTTGAGAGAAAGATCTTTAATTTTATCTGTCATGTTAAATATATACTCTGAGTATTTGAAGCACTCAGTATTTTCAGAAATCTCATTTTTGTCTTCTAACCACACAATGACAAACACTAAAGATGGAAGGAAGGCACTATCTCTCCTTCACCATTCCTTACCACTGTTGTGAGGAAACAACAAAAACGGAGGAAACAGGCATGCAAAAGTCTCAAGTAATCTTGACTCTTCATACTGACTCTTTTGTGCCATGTAAATTTTGTGGCATACAAATTATTATAATTATTGAAATAAAAAATAAAAGCACTGTACTAATTTGGGGACCTGTAATAAAGGACTCCAAATCCTAAAGGGATTATGTAGAAGAAAACAATGAACTAATAAATGAATGTACTCCACTACAAAATAAAGTGGCCCAAATGAATAAGACATCTTGTGCAAGAGCCTGAAAGGGACCTTGGAGATAATTGGTGGCAGATGTCACCACAGCCACCACCCCTCCACCAATGCTTATTGTAAAAGCAGCCTGCTGCAGTCGTACAATGATGCACATTATACATTCATGCATTTGTTTACTGTCAGTCTCCCTGTTAGATATAAGTTCAACAAGAGCAAGAACTTTGTTTCATTTCTGCTTTACCTCCCCCTTTTTAGAATGGGGCCTATAACACAGTAGGTGCTTAATAAATATTTCTTAAATGGATGGATCAAATTGCCCCCCCCCCAAAAAAAAACCCAACAGCAATGCTAATGCACACTGCTGAGGAGGAAGCAACAGCGACCCCTCACCCTGCACGAGGGCGGAGGTGTTCTCCCGAAGCCGAGCACTGCACCTGTGTGTTTGTGTGTGTGGCTTTAAAGATAGTCCTTCCAACCTTTCACTCAGTAATCATATTTCTAGGCCTCTCTCTGGTAGAAAATATAAGGTACTATTAAATATTCATTTATAAAGACGTACCCTGCATTATTCATATGAATAAAAAATTTAAAACAACCTAAATATCCAAAAGGAACAGAGTAGTAAAACAAATTATGATACCCACACACAATGGAACTTTGAATAATGGGGGAAAGGCTCACAATATGATATAAAACAATAGGAACAGAAAAGAAAACTTCCCATTCCCTACCAATCTGAATATGTAAGCACATAGATGAGTGTACAGAAAAGAGACTTAAAATGCACCAATTATGTTACTTGTAGTTTTCTCTGGATGTGGGAATGTGATGAATTGTTTTTGTCTTTATGCATAATCGCATTTTCCAAGCTTCCTACAATTAACCAAAAAAAATTATTTTTTAAAAGTTAACATAATTTTATCTTAGTTCACTGCAGCAAATAAATGATCACAAGTAAGACAAAAGATTAATGCATAAAATTTTCCCTTCCCTTCTCACAGATCAAAAATATGTCTGTCTTGAATTTGAATTTCGAGCTTACAGAAATAAGCACTTGACCCAATAGCAAAAACATTGCCAATTTTAGCACATCAATTGCCATGTTAAGCAGTAGTATTCAAACATGTACTTTTCTACAGATTTTTTTCTTTCAAATAAACCTTAGCTGGCATAGCAATACATAAAGGGTAACATAACTCATCTGTTTAAGTTGGAGTGGTACCCAGTGTGTCAAGGCCACCAACCTTCTTCTGTCCCCACATGTACCTTTTCCGGGCCTGTGCCCTTAGAAAACAATTCAGCGGCCATCATACCAGAAGCTCTGCAAATAAAAATCTTTTCCACATAATTTCTCAAAGCTTGAAGAAACCTCTCAAACCTTTCTAAACCACGGGCAATGAATAACGGTGTCCCAGCTCTTTCTGAGTAACAGGATTTTTTCTTGTGCATAATAGCTGCACAACATCCTTCTGGGTTTGCGATAATAAGCCTCTTCACATCTGTCCACACTAACAGTAAAGTTCCATGGCACCAAAGGAACACAAAGATACTAAGTCTTAGACCATAATGGATTATTTAGAATTTAATGTCTTGATTTAATACCTGACTGCTGTGACCACAGCACACTTGAAGGTATGCAGTCCAGGCTACTTGGATTATTTATTGTGCAGATGACTTCTTTTAAGATAATTGCTGTAAGACCCAACTCTAGGGCTTGCTCCTCCCTTCCCCAGGGCAGTGGTATCTAAACTGTGTTCCCCAGATTTCCTTGTTCCCAGGAGATGCCTGGAACAAATGTAGGGGAATGGGGGACAAGGGAGCAGGGATACAAAAAGATCTGCTTCCTCTCTGCCCTTTCAGTGAGAGCAATTCCACTCTTACCTATCTTATATGTTAGCATTTCAGACTGATAAAACCTGTATTTGAAAATGACTATCTTAAGAGACGTCCACCTCTACGCATTACCTCCCACCAGGACTTGCCCTCACACAGAAGCACAGGTAATCCGTGGCCCCGTAAACTGCCCCTGCTAACATTCGGGTGTGTAATAGTCAAGCTTATCTCCTTCATGTCTTTTCAAAAATCATAAATATACCTTGAGGGTATTACGCTAAGCGAAACAGACAGAAAAAGACAAGTATTATATGAGTGCACTTATATGTGGAATCTAAAAACACCAAACTCATAGAAATGAGTGGCTACCAATGGCTGAGGAGTGGGGAAAATGAGGAGATGCTGACCAAAGGGTACAAACTTTCAGTTATAAGATAAATTAAGTTCTGGGGACCTAAGGTACAGCATGATAATTGTACTTACCAATACTTGTTATCACACACTTCAAAGTTGCTATGAGAATAGAGCTTTAATGTTCTCATCATAACAACAAAATGGTAATTATGTAAGGTGAATAATGTGTGAATTAACCTTATTGTGGTAAACATTCTGCAATATATATATACATATCAAATCATCACACCTTAAACTTACACAATTTTATACGTCAATTATATCTCCTAATGCTGTAAAACAATAGATGCTTATCTGTAATTTTTATTAAACTGTATGAACTTATAGTTGTGACTTTCAGTTGATAATGTATCTTGGATATATTTTCATGCCATTAAATATAAATCTAGATCATTCTCAATCTACAGAATCCTATTGTATGCATCTATCATAAATCTGCCTGCTCTTAAAATAATTATCTAAACCACTGAGCAGGCGGGCAAAGTATTTCGCTGGGTCAGCAACAGAAGGCCCTTTCCAATACCTGAAATCATGGTTCAGAGTTAGTTGAGAGCACCAGCTCTGACTCCACACACAGCTACCTTCGACAGCTGAGGAATGACCAATTTAATACAAAGCCTTCCACACTGTCATCATGAACAGCTATTTCTGATCCACAGTCAGAGTCATAGCAATTTAATATCCCCAGTTAAACTGTGAAATCTATCATTTTTTCCCTTACGTATAGCTTATTTGGACTACTGCCAAATCCTGTGCTTAATAACACTGAATTAGCTGTTTGGTGGAAATAAACTGAATGTACTTCAATAGTGTGATCCTGTCAGCATGGGGCTCCTTGAGAATCCTCAAATCTCTACCCTCTCTATCAAATCTTTAAATGTTGGTGCATCTACCTGGAGGAGCATATTGATACAACACAGGTGTTAGAAGAACAGTCCCTAAAGAGAACTGCTTCAGCATTGGCATGTTTTCTCAGTCATGGCGTTTGAAATTCCATTCAAAATTACAATGAGCCAAGCCTCCTCAAATAGCCATCAGAAAGCCCTTGGGCTGGACCTGTGTAAGTACAATGTTCCTGGGACAACTCTGAACATAAAACTCAAGCAGCTTTGAAGGGATTGATTCAACAAAAGATGACTTTGGAATATTTTAAGTGAAAAGGCATCAGACATGAGGGCTAGAAAGGCGATGCCTCTTTTCCACTCCCAGCTACCACTAGTCTCTGAAAATTCCTCCATCCATTCATCAAACAAATCATGCCACTTCCTTGCTTAAAACATTCCAATGTCACAGTGGTGTGTAGAAAAAACAAAAGATACAAGAGCTATATGGCAAGAATGAGCATTTGATTCAAGAAACAGAAGGAAGGCTTGTTCGGCTGATGTAGAGAAAAGGAAAGGGTCAGAGATGAGACTGGAGAATTAGGTGAGAGATAGAGCATATAGGGGTCTTAATCAGGGGAAGGACAGAATCTGACATATATTTCGTATGTGTGACTTCAGCTTCTCTAGAGAGAATGACTTGTAAGAATCTGCCTTGTTCTCACATTTGGCTCACCTGAGAGGACTGCTGAACTAAAGACCACAAGCTCACACCCAGCTACCCAGGTAGTTTTGTGATATTCCTGTTTCCCCCTTTCCCCTGGGAACTTGTCTTTTAAATGCACACCATTTGTTACCCAATAGAATGAGTTCCATAGTGAACTGCACCAGCACAAAACCAATCCCCATTTTTAGAGCATCCAAGAATATAACAAATCCCAAGAATATTTATTAATGACCACAGACTTGACCAATTCATGCATCTGAAAAATACTTACAGACCACCTACTATGAGGCAGGTATTAGCATTTAGATGATAATTAACACTTGTTCATGTTGGTATACATTTTATAGATCTTAGTAAGGAAATATGTTAAAGCTAATATAATATCAACGATGGTTTCTACTGATATTTTAGCTCAACAGGCAATATCAAAGGTAGTCTATATAGTCTCATCTTGGTCAGCAACAAGACTTTCTCTTCATGCCATCCTCAATTTGGCAAGCATGAGAAAGGGGATTATACCAGGGTGAATCAGACAGAAAACTGGGAAGAGTGTCACTTCCAATTGGACAAATGCAGCTTGACCACTGGTGGTCAGAGGTTCTCAAGAAGAAGGATAACTCTTGTGTTCCTTCTATGCAGCTTCCTGCTATTAATTTTGACACATCTGAACTCTTGGTGGGGAGGGGAAGGAGTAGGCTCTCCCACCTTCTCTCATTACTCTCCCTTAAGTATATATCACAGGGATAGAAAACTTTGCTTAGAGAATGCAACAAAATGTTTCCATCTCATTCTTTGGCCAAAATCTTCTTCAAAGTCTGATGGTAACACCTAATGCCCACCTATGTTCCCATTTCTACCTGTGACAGCATAAACTTTAAGGAGATTCTCTGGATATAAATTAGGAATTGAATGAGGATGGGATCAGCAGAGGAACAATCTGATTAGTACTTATCCCAGCACACTAAAAGCAAAATCAAGTACAACAAAAAAGGGACAGGGTCTCTGTAAGTCTCAATCATCCATATGTTTGTGTCATAAAAGAAGATCCAGTATGTAAGAGATAAGAAAGTGCTCTTCCATGCTTTCTCTGGATATAATTTCATCCCTGTTATTGTCACCTTCAGCTCCTCTTTCAAAGGCACCACCTCTACAGTGGATCATCCAATCCTCCCTGTCTCTCCCAATGTTTGGCAGCCTCAAGCATTCTTTGGTTTGGGTATTCTGTGACAGTATAATTACAATCTCTGAATCCGTCTTCACATGGCTCTCCTCTCGCTGTGTCGCTATGCCCAAATTCCCTTTCCCATTGTCTAATAAGAACACCAGTCACTGTATTAGGGCCAACCCTAACGAGCTCATCTTAACTCGATTACTTCTATGAAGAACTTATTTCCAAATAAAGTTACACTCAAAAGTACCGGAGACTTCCAGTCAACATGGCAACATAGGTAAACACAGCTTGCCTCCTTGCACAACCACATCAAAATTACAATTAATATACAGAATAAACATCACTCAGAACTGTCAGTAATCGAGTTAAATGGAAGTCTGACAACTACAGAATTAAAGAAACCACATCCATACTGACTGGCAAAGGGGAGGAGGTGCAGAATGGGCTGGTCCCACATCCACGTGTGGTGGATAAAAATTCAGGAAGGCTACCTCAGGAGTGAGGAGTCCCAGTACCACACTCGGCCCCCCAGCCCAGGGTTCCAATGCCAGGAAGATAAGTCCCCATACCTTTTAGCTGCAAATACCTGCAGGGATTGAGTCACTGGAAGAAACTTCAGGAGTCCCAAGCAGTTTCTCTTAAAGAACCCACACACAGACTTACTCGCTCTAAGCTCCAACACAGGGGTAATAGTTTGAGAAGCACAGTGGCATACCTGGGGAAACTGAAGTGTCTGGCATCAAGATGCGAGCTGTGGGACAGCTTTCTCCTGGACAGAGGGGCAGGCCATTGTCTCTTTTTTTGAACCCTCCTCCCACAGCCACAGACTCACCAGGCTGGTCCCATATATGAGACTCTATCAACCTGGCTAACACTGTTTGCCCCACCCTGGAAATCCCCTGAGATTCCATCCCACCCAAACTGTTAACCATTACTTTTCCATATGAATGGCTAATCTTGGCTCATGCTTCACAACTTCCTAAATCCTATCAAACAAGTAACAGCCAGTCTCAGAGAATTCCCAGGACCCATAAAACTTGCTAAGTGACCCCAGGCCCAGCACTAGCATCAACCAGCCTAGATTCACAGCTTGGCTTCACCTGGGAATCTACAAATCCAGCACAAGTAACAGCCATCTCAGCTTGCTTTGTATTTCAGGCAGGATGGCCCCAGGCAAAACACAGTTGGGGGCCCCCACCACCCAGAAAAACCAGAGCCTGCACACCCAGTAGACAGCTGCAGACCGTGTTGGAGCACCACCATCCTGCCCCTGCACAGCTGATCCTCCATGGATGGAGGAGGTTAGTGATCAGTGGTTATAGCCACTCCTTGCAGCTGACTGGTCTGGATAAATCCCTCCCATTGCCCTGCCAACAGCAATCAAGGATCAACTACAAGAGGAGAGTGAACTCAGCCCATGCAAAGGGTGCACCTCAAGTACCCAGCTTGGGTGATAAAGGAAGCTGTGCCACTGGACCCTACAGGACACCTACTACATCAGGCCATGCTACCAAGACAGGGAGTCATAGTAGCTCTACCTCATACACAGAAACAAACACAGGGAGGCTTCCAAACATGAGACGAAGAAACATGGCCCAAATGAAAGAACAGAATAAGAACTAAACAAAATGGAGATAAGCAATCTATTAGATGAAGAATTCAAAAACATTGGTTATAAGGATTCTCAAGGAACTTAGTGAAGACCTCAACAGCATAAAAAAGATCAGTCAGAAATGAAGGATACACTAATTGAAATGTACAAATTACAGAGAAACAATAGAGTGGATGAAACTGAGAATCATCAATGATTTGGAACATAAGGAAGCAAAAAACAACCAACCAGAACAACAAGAAGAATAAAGAATCCAAAAAAAATGAGGATAGTATAAGCAGCCTCTGGACAACTTCAAGAGGTCCAACATTCACATCATAGGGGTCTCTGAAGGAAAAGAGAAAGAGCATGAAATTGGAAACCTATTTGAAAAAATAATTAAAGAAAACTTCCCTAATTTGGTCAAGGAAATACACATGCAAGTCCAGGAAGCACAGAGAATCCCAGACAAGATGAATGCAAAGAGGCTTACTCCAAGACACATCATAATTAAAATGCCAAAGGTTAAAGATAAGGTAAGAATCTTAAAAGCAGCAAGAGAAAAGCAGTAGTTACCTACAGGGGAGTTTCCATAAGACTGTCAACTGATTTCTCAAAAGAAACTTTGCAGGCTAGAAGGGATTGGCAACAAATATTCAAAGTCATAAAAAGTAGGGACCTACAACTAAAATTGTTCTTCCCAGAAAAGCTATCACTTAGAACCAAAGGGCAGATAAATAGCTTCCCAGACAAGAAAAAGCTAAAGTAGTTCATCATCACAACATTATTATATGAAATGTTAAAGGGACTCATTTAAGAAAAAGATCAAAACTAGGAACAATAAAATGTCAATATATATATATATCGATCAAAATTGAATCAAAAAACCAAACTAAGTAAACAAGAAGAACAGACATAGACTCATGGATATGGAAAGTATTTTGATGGTTGCCAGATGGGAGGGTAGTGAGCGGGAATGGATGAAAGGGGAGGATTAAGAAGTACAAATTGGTAGTTACAGAATAGCCATGGGGATATAAAATACAGTATAGGAAAGGAGGTAGCCAAAGAACTTATACGCATGACCCATGGACATGAACAATGGTGTGGGGATTGCCTGAAGGAACAGTGGGTGCCAGGTGGATGGGGGCAAAGGGGGAAAAATTAGGATAACTATAATAGCATAATCAATAAAATACAAATTTTTAAAAATGACCTGGAAAACAGAACTTCAACGTACTTTGGGGATAGTGGAGAGAAATCCTAATTCAACCTATAACAAATGGTCAAAAAGAAATCACTGAGGAAGAGACAGACATCTGAGTCAAGGTCTTTAATCAGTTGTCCTAATTATGACTTAGGTGAAGAGCCTTCTAAGCAGAGAAACCAGCAAGGGACCTGGTCTCCATCTGGATGCAGTTGCTTAGACAAGTTGTCAAGAGTGAGGAATACATTTTATGATAAGCCACTTGAAGGACTAAATAAAGCTGATAAAAAATAATCATGAACAGCCTGAGGACTGGGTTAGTGTAAACCAGTTCACACTGGAGGCCAGCAAGGGAAGCATCTCTATTGTACCAAATCACACAGTGAGACTCTGAGGAAAACCTACCACCAGGTAGGTGCCATCTGTCACCATCGCTAACGGAGATCCCAAGAAGCTGAGGGGAAAGATGTCTTCATGTGCCACCTTCATGCAAGCCCGCCAGGAAGAGCACAAAAAGAAATACCCAGACTCTTCCAAATCTTCCAAGAAATATCTAGAGAGATGGAAGACCATGCCTGCAAAGGAAAAGTCAAAGTTCAAAGATATGGCAAAGAGTGACAAAGCTTGCTATGTCTGGGACACAAAAAATTATATTCCTCCCAAAGATGATACAGAAGGAATGAAAAAAAAAATACCAATGCTCATAAAAGGCCTCCACCTGTCTTCTTCCTGTTTTGCTCTGAACATTGCCCAAAGATCAAAAGTGAATACTCTGCTTTATCAATTGAGAATACTGTAAAAAAAAAAAAAAAAAAAAAGGGTGAAATGTGGTCTGAACAGTCAGCCAAAGATAGCCAACCATATGAACAAAAAGCAAACAAGCTAAAGGAGAAATTTTAAAAGGCTATTTCTGCATACTGTACCAAGGGCAGAAGTGAAGTGGGAAAGAAGGACCCTGGCAGGCCAATAGGCTCAAAGAAGAAGAATGAACCAGATGATGAGAAGGAACAAGAAGAGGAAGATGATGAGGACAAGGAAGAGGATGAAGATGAAAAATAAAAGGCTATCCTGTAATGATGCGTGTGGAGTATGTGTGTATGTTCAGGCAATTGTTTGTGAAGAATATGGATTCAGGTGCAGCTTCTCTACAAAAACTGTACAGATTTTTCTATAGCTGAAAAGATTCTTTGTAGAGAAAATACTTTTTTTCAAAATGCAGGTTGTAGGTTTTTGAGTGGCTACTACATACAGTTAAATTTTAAGGCTTTGGAGGTTAAAAGTTTGTAAATATTTAATGGTTTCTTTCTTATTATTATTATTATTTTATTTTTGGTATTCTAGTAGGTAGAAAGTACCATGCTGGTCTTTTTTTTTTTAATTGTTGATCTTGTACAATTTTCTGTCTTTTACTTAATGGTTTCTTTAATTTCTCTACTTGTGTCAAGAAATTTTTCAACTTGTGTCAAGAAATTAAAGAAACAGCAAACCATAGGAATTAGCATCAATAGTAAAATTTTGGTTTTTCAGAATGCTGCACTTTGTTTCTTAAAAAAATTTTGTAGTAAAATTATGTATATTAAAAATAATAATAATTGTGAACATGGAAAACCTGTATTTGCAGGTCCCTACAGCAACATTACTTGTGATAATGAAGAAGTAGACACTCACACACACGGTCAAGGAATGGTACAGGAAACCAAAAAACATCTATTCTGCAGAAAGTGGAGAAAGCTTATATGTTAAATTAAAAAGTGAGACACATTTTACATACTTTGATTAACTTATGCAAATACACATATACCCACAGGCTATTAGACTATCAGAATTGCCATCGCATTAAGTCACTGTGGCTGTTAAGATGTTCAAATCATGGATTTGATACTCTAATTCCTGGATGTTTGGGTTAATATTATTTTATAATGAAAAATAATTTTGTAATAGCCCTGGCCCAGTATCTCTGTGGTTTAAAGTGTCATCCCAACACACCAAGGTTGGGGGTCAGTCCCTAGTCAGGGCACGTACAGGAAGCATCCAATGAGTGCATAAGTACATGGAACAACATATCGCTATTTCTCTTTTTCTCTTTCTCTCTCTGCCTCTCTCTCTCCTATCTCTCTAAAAATCAAGAAATAAAATTCTTACAAACTAAAAGAAAAATAATTTTGTAGGAAAAAGTTGACATTTCAAAAAATTGTCACAGATTTAAATAATTGTGATTATTATTTAAATGTTATAAATATTTAAATATGTAAATGATTGTATATCGACCATAAGATCCTCCTACTATCTTGCTATATTTGCTTTGGATTTATTTTCTAAGGAATAAAGTATTATAGGTACAGATGAAGCTGCTTGTAAAAAGGTGATATTTTGAAACCAAACATTCAAGGCAAAGAAAAATTTGTCTAATATTCTTAAAAGGAAATGGCCTCATGAAATAAATGCAGTAGCCATCAGCTTTATAAAACAAAGAAAAGAAGCTTCCAGTGTCATCAAAATCATTTCTCAAAAAAAAAAGTTATTTGTTCCCACAATGAAATGGTTTTTTATTCTACCATGAGAAAGCTCATATCCTATTCCATTTTCCATATTTTAAAATGTGCTGCAGGAGATTCCAAGATGGCTGCAGAGTAGGTGGAATAACCAACGGAAGGACAGCAGAACATAAATATTGTAATCAAGGGTTTACAGAAGTCATAGAGAGACTGGTAAGAAGGGCACAGACACAGAAAGGGCTGGCCCCTGCACTCCATGCAGCAGCTGAGAAACCAGAGGGATATCTTGGCTGCAAAAGCCCCCTCTGAGGACTGTGGGGTCTCAACTCCACACTGGGATCCCCATCCCAGAGTGTCAGAGCTGGAAAGAGGCACTCACATAGCATCTGGAAGTGAAAATCAACAGGGACCCGGTCTACCTGGAAGAGGAGAGCATCTGCTAGAAATCTAAGTGCACTCTTGAAAGGCCAATGCACAGGATTTTGCTCTCAGACACTCACCCAGGGCTCCAGTCGAGGGAGGCAATTCAGGGTATACGGAATCATAAAGAGAAGACATGGGTGGTATGGCCCCAAAGAGAGATCTGGAGAGTCAGCCACCAAGATACCTGTGCTGAGTTCCTATTCCACAGTGCCTTCAGGCACCATCTTCCATGGGTCAAAGGCTCTTATTCTCACAGCACCAGCCTGGGGAGTGCATTAATCCAATCCTCCAGCTACTGGCAACACCATCCTGCCAAGCTCGACTCCTGAAGAAAGGTCTGCTGGCTGCACCCACGAGGGATCTTTTATACCCTCCTTTTCTGGAGCAGATCCTGGCAAACACTTAGATAGTCAATGAGCTGTGTAGCTTTGGAACGGGGCCATTCTTTCCCCATTCTCGCATGCAACCAGTGCCCACCTTCCACCCACCTAGTGATTCTCTCTACCTATCCTTTCAACTCACGCTGGCCCTGCTGAGCTTGCTGCACCCAACCTGCACCTGTGATGTGTTCTTCCTGGGGAAGCTAGAGTTGGAGACTCTGGCAGAGACTGAGTGGTACGGCTCTGGAATAAGGGCCATACCACTTTCCCCCAATTAAGTGCCTGGGGGTGGGAGTGTGAGGAAAATTTTATTGGGTTAGCCAAAATGTCTGTTGTGTTTTTTTTCTGTAAAATACAAGACACAATTTTCATTTTCACCAATAACTTTATTGATTTGGATATTTTCAGCTATCTCCCACTATTGGCTCCTAGTGGTTAGAGGCCAGGGGTGCTGCTAAACATCTTCCAATGCATAGAATTATTTGACCCAAATGTCAGTAGTACCAAGAACTTTGCAAACTACTTTTGACTTGTTTGATGAGTCACAGCACCTTCTCCATACACTGCACAAACCTTTTTTTTGCATTTCAGTTGCATTTTTACCTTTCTTATAATAATAAAGCATAATACACTGAAAATGTTGCATATTTTCTCCTATCTCCAACATTAAAATGGCTGCACAAAAATTCACCAATTTTGATAAGTTTTTTAAAATGCACACTGACATGACAGCTGTCACAATACAACCTAACAAAATTGTTTCAAATGAAGTTAAAGACAACTAAGGACTACTAGAGTCATCATACGGAAAAAACATAACGAACATTTTGGCCAACCCAATATTTGTAGTTGGGTGAACTGTGTAGCAAATATATGCATTTTAAAGTACCCCATTTTCTAAATTTACCCATCAAACATTTAAGTGGAAAAATTTGTCTCATCTGGTGATACAATAAAATATATCTAACTTAAAGAGGTGAATTTTAAAATCAACCCAACAAGACCATTAACTCTCAATCAATCATGAAATGTAAAATATTAATGAGTCCACTTCCTGGATTACCAAATCTTAGTATTTATATTTTGATAAAGTTAGCACTCAGGCAAAGCAATAACATCAACTGTTTTTACTTATTTTTCTAAACATAGTTCAGTTGACATTTTGTATCATTTTGTATATTTTGAAGCCAGTTTTATAAAACCACTGAATCAAAATGTTCAGGCATCTTAAAGAGGTGAAAGAAAAGTACACTGTGAACTACTTCTAGTGTCCCCGATCAATCCGTATTTAGTGCACCAAATAAATCACTATTCAACTGAGTCTCCTGAGGCAAATCACAGGCTGTCAGCCTCTGGGTGTTTATTCCATCTGAAATAATCATGTGACTAGAGATAATCGCATCTACTTAGCACGTTGGAAGATCAAATGGAATACAGTGTATGAAATTTCTTTGTAAGCTGTAACATGTTACAGTAATATAAGTCATTTTACTACTCTCTGAAGGTGGCAATGAGTAGCAGGCAATGAGAGAACCCTGCCTAGTTCACTCACCAAACTTAAAATTTATTATAAGGCAGTATATACTGATAATGATATTGCCATTCTCTTTAGGTTTTTATTTCCCAGAAAAGAAAGGTCTTTCCATCTGCTTGATATCACTGTAGGATCAAATATTAAGCAGTAGGAACCCAAATATACACATATATTCTTAACAGTCTTCACTTAGTATTTGTATTTTCTCAATCATGTAGCCTTCTGAAAACCAAAAATTGAAGATTTTCTACATTCAACTCTCAACAGAGTTCCCTTTTTGGCTCTTTAACCAAAATGTCAAACCAAGAGTTTTTCTTTTCAAAGGCAAACTTTGTGAAAGTTGGACCAAGAAATATCTCTTTAAAATTAACATTTTTCCCCTGACCTGAGGTATGATTTAAAATTGTGGAAGATACATTCAAATAAGTCTTTTTTCCCCCAAAAACAGGCCCCTTGTGTGGCTCTCCACTTATTATAACATAAATTCTTCTGTTCACTGCAATTCTGGAGTTTTTATTTATGAAATTAAAGCCATTTTTAAATCTACACATTAGGTTCTTTACACTTTATTCGAGCCAAATCATCCCCCATATTCAGCAACTTGGTCAGAAATGACTTGTGACTATTTCCAATAGTCTAATTCACCTGCAATGGCTGACAGTTTGCGATCCCTGCCAGTTTTCAAAAAATATACTGCAGGCTCTGGATATGTTACCCTAAGAGAAATTGAAAAAATATATTGCTCAACATCAGCATCTTTAGATAAAGTGATTACCTGCTGACAACACTGAAGAGGATATATGAGCTGTAGAAGTGTTTATTAAATATTGATCAGAGCAACTATTCTAAAATCAGGTTTTTGCAAATAACTTATAGGAAAATGCTTACAATAGTACATGAAAAGAAAAATAGAATAAAAAACTGTATTTGTTCTTTAAGATAACCATTATTTATTGAAACCCTATGTGCCAGGCTCTGTTCTACACACTGAAGACTCAGTGGTTAACAAGTTTATTGTAATTTATCAATTTACTTAAAAACAAAGAGAGATTGATGAATAACTGACATTTGACAAAATATTCCAGGCTCTGTGTTTAACACTTAAGTAATTTATCCTTTGATCTGTTACAAGACTATAAGTGCTATTATACCAATTACACAGACAAGAAATTGAGGCACAGATCAATTAAGTAAGAAAACCAACGTACTAGAGGCAGAGGGGCAGAGCCTGACCTGACTCTACCTTTCACTCCGTTGTACCCACATGATACACTGTTCCCCTAAATCAACTATGATCTCCTGTACCCACTGATCATAAATCCAAAATAATCCAGCAACCTTTCACACCTGAGAAAAATGGGACACACATCTGAGCACGGCAAGATCCAAACTTGTCTCTGAAAATTTACGTCAGTGTTAAATCCTCTAGACCTTTCCTCAATGAATAAAACTAACAAATCATCTCCGTAAACTCTAGCACCTGCTCAAATTTCCCTTGCTGTGCTTCTCCTCTGTCCACCACTTTCCCAGTACAAAGCCTCCAAAGCCCCAGTGGTCTAAGACTCATTTTGGGGGTCCCTCACTAGTATTATAAGTTACTAGAAAGGATCAGATTTTCTCTACCATCAGATAAATCAATAAGTCCTAGAGGACATCATGCTGAAAGCAGGAGACAAAACTTCGGATTAAAGGTGCAGGTCTGGTAACATTGTGTGTTAGTCAAGGTAATATTAGCTGCCATAACAGATAAACCCTGAAACCTCAGTGATAGGGCATAATAGAAATTTATTTTCTTCTCCTGGATAGACCAATATTGGTGTGTACGATGGCCTTCAACATGGTCCTCTACACATTAAGACCACCTCATTTTTGTTTATGGCCTCACCCTCCTCTAGCCCTTCAACACTTCCCCATTGACAAGACCAATGAAGAAAGGCCATGGAGAAGGTGAGCCTACTTCTTAATCTCTTTAGGCAGTGACAAGCCACTGCCACTCACATTCCATTGGCCAGAACTAGTCCTATAGTTGCCTGATGCAAAGAGTGCTGGGAACTATAGTCCTGGCTAGGAAACCGCTTACCAGCTTGAAGGGGAATATGAATCTTTGGATATAAGATGATATGTTGACCACACATCCTAACCAGATGGTATGGAAAAATTACAGTGGAAAGATCGATCTATAAACAACCCAATGTGTGAAAGAGAAGTGAAGAACAGAAATCAGAATAAAGACTAGAAAAATTAGGTTCTGTTAAATCACGTAGGGCAAAGCAATGGGATAAAATAGTATCTTGGCCCTTAGATAACCTCAAAAGAAGGTGAGAAAGATTCTGAGGTGAAATTGTTTGAAGTGAAGAGCTAAGATCATAACTCTTCCAATCGATAATATGACAAAAAAACAAATTCCATTTCAAATGACGTCCTATTTCCAGTAATTTCACATCACCTTACAAGTTGAGATGTGGCACACATTTAATTTGTTTTGCCAGAATCACTAATTCTCTTGATTGTGTTTTAAAAATGAAACTACTGAAATCTTTTTTTAAAGCCCTCAAAGAAAAATTAATATTCATACACAGCTGTCCATCTGAAACTACACAAGGTTGAAGCTGATAATTAGCATGGCCAGCAAAGTTACTGCAAGTAATCTTATTTTGAGATTATTTTCATGAAAGCCTTTCCCTCCTGAATAAATCTATTGGGCATGAATGTGACATGAAACCAGCGGGGAAACTTAGCACTTCAAGTTCTCGTGTGTAAAGAGTATGTCATGCTATGGACACCAACATCAGGAATTGGATTTTATCCAGTTAAATAAGAAGAATTTAAACTACTTTTAATTCTCATACTACTTACAACAGAAATTGGTAATGTTTTGTGACTTTTAGGGATGAAGAACAGCTTTCCATCACCTGGCTCAGATGAGAAAAATGGAGGCTTGTAGAGGGTATATGACATGGCCAAATCACAAAAATAGTTACTGGTGAAACCAGGTCTAGAACTTAGGTTTGTTGACCATGGACTGTCCATTAACTATCTACACCAACTCAGTTTACTGTTAAATCTGTCTAGCCAAAAGCTCCAGGAACAGCAAGATCAACTATTGCTACAACTCTAGAGACTCAACTTGAATAAGGCTCACATTGAGACACAAAAATGAGACACCTTAATCTCAATAATCAACAAGCCCATAATAATAGTGACAGAATACCAGGCAATGGGCCGGGGTGGGAGAAAAGAATATGGGGCAGCTTCTGCCAAAAAAAGGAGAGGGCTTTAGGGAACACACGGGCCTACCGATGGGCAAGTACACCAGTTAACTTTGGTGTGTACTGATTATAGTGTCTGGGCTCCTGGCGTGGTTCCTACATTAAATGGGCTCACCGTGTTTAAAAACCTGGTATTCTTCCAGCTACTGTTTAGAAAGAGGACCTGACTGTTTTTAATTCGTGGTGTTACTGCACTCATCCATTCATTCCACAGAGCTTTTCAAGAGTGCCTAGTAGGAGCCAATGATCAGGTGTAAAAAAATCAAATGAACAACACACAGACTTTGTTTTTGAAGGGCTCACAGTGGACTGGAGGAAAGAGGTACAGAAAAATACCATCATATTCTGTGATTTTCCTATGTTCCCTCAAGTAGTAGTATAGGACATAACCAACTAACTTAAGAGCAAGGCAATATTTAACATTCAGGACCACATGGGTGACCCAATAATCTAACAAGTATTTGAGGTTCCAAGGTAGGAAACTGCATGGTATGCTATAAAGCCATCTACTCACAGGGTGGCCTGCAGCCCAGCAGCACAGCTTCATCCTGGAGCTTGTCAGAAGTGCAGAATCTCCAGTGCTCGAGATCTAGTGAATTACAATCCACATTTTAACAAGGCCTTCAGGTAATGTGTTTGTATATTCAAGTTTAAGGTGCTGAGTGCTATACTGGAGGACTACACTGAAGCATTATAGTTGCAACTGACTGCTGCACAGGTAATCTGTGAGCCAGCATTTTTTTTTTAAGTTGGGTTTACTGAGAAACAATTTTCATGCAGCAAAATTCATCTTTTTTAAATGTACAGGTTGATGATTTTGATAAACATATATAATCATGTAACCACCAGCACAATAAAACTATAAAACAGTTGTCACCCAATAGTGTTGCCTGTACCTTCCCTCCAACCCCTGTCCCCGGCAATCACTGATCTGCTTTCTGTCCCTAGAGTTTGCCTTTTTCTGAATGCCATATAAACGGGACTGTTTAGTATACAGACTTTTGTGTCTAGCTTATTATATGGCATAAGGATCTTGAGATTCATCCATTTGGTTGCATGTATCAGTAGTTTGTTTCTTCCTATTGCTGCATAGTCTTCAGTCGTGTGCATGTACCACAGTTTGCTCAGCCATTCAACAGATGATGAACATTTAGAATGTTTCCAGCTTGAAGCTATTATGAATAAAGCTGCTATGAACATTCATGTACAGGTCTCTGTGTAGACCTGTGTTTTCCTTTATCTTAGGTAAATACCTAGGTATGGAATTCCTCGGTCATTGGTAAATATATGTTTAACTCATAAGAAATTGGCAAAGATTTTTCAAAGTGACTTCATGATTTTGCAGTTGATGAACTAGGATTTTTAATAACAAGGAGTTCATCAGATTAAAAAAAAACAGTGCAATGTGAAAGAATATGAAGGATTTAAGGAATAAGAAATATTTCAGTAGGAATAAGAGCTTCGAGTGGCAGTAAAGGAGTGGCTGGAGATAATGCTGGAAAAGCACACTGTATGGACATCTCTGAACTGACTTCTACTCCTCATTTTCATGAGTCTCCTTAGAAGGTTAGAGTGCTAGGGTTTGTGGATTACAAAGATCATCAGGTATTTTCATCTGCCAGTTTTTTCCCCATCACCTAAATTAAATGGGAAAACACCAATTCTCCAAGAGTGGGGTAAGGGGTCTACTGACATGCCCAGTCTAATCTAGAATGCTCAGCTAGAATTATGGAATGTGTTAATGAAAAGTACTTATATTGGGACCTTAAAGGGTTCCACCCTCAAAGGTCCAGCCAGGAGGAACGCCCATCTTCGATCACAAAGAAAACAAAGCTCAAAATTGCTCCCTATTCTTACATATCTGCCTTGCCTCTGTGGATATGGTGTTAAAATCAAAGAAAATTCAAAATCCTCTTCTAAAAGCATTTTTCAGGGCTCCTTAGCCTCTATAGTTTATATATATGAATTCAATCTCTGGAAAATCAAAAGGTCCTATAGAGGCAAGTGAATTATTTTGCTCTATAATTTAGCTTACAGGCAGGAATGCCAAATAGTCTGAGAGCCTTGACATTGGTCATGCAGCCACTTCTAGAAGCTCTTCCTCTGCAGACGGGACTGAATAAGATAATAAACTTGTGGCGCTTCTTATTTGAGATCATGTGTCTTACTAGGTGAGAACTGGCAGTCCCATTCTTCCCCATCCTAACCCCATCTATCTCCTATCCCATATACCCTTGAGAGGAGTTCTCACATCCTAAGAATCCACTGCTTCCTTCAATGATCATGAAATGGCAAGTCCAATCATGTTCTGGTTATGTCCTGTGATTTTCAAACATGCTCTTTAGTGGAAGTATAGATCTTGATCAAGTTACTCAAGAGAAAGGCAAGATTCAACATCCAGAAGTATATGAAAAAATCCAATTACCTCCCAAAATTTAAGGTTCCAAGATAGAAAACTGCATGGTGTGGTATAAAGCCATCTAACCAAAAGTGTGTGTGTGGGGTGGGGGCGGGGGTGCTATAGCCCAGCATCATCCAGGAGCTTATATCAGTGCCTAATCTTCAGTCCTCCTTGAAATCTAGTAAATCATGAGCTACATTTTAACAAGATTCCCAAATGATGTGTGTACATTCAAGTTGGATACTACAAAACCTCAAACCTAGAGTCTAAAAGCCACCGCAGGAGTTTACAAACCTCACAAACATGGCCCACAATTTCACCTCTGTGAGACTCACTCTCCTAAACTGGTAAATGCAGATGATTGTCCCTTTCTCAGAACTGTTGTAGAAATTAAATGAGATGTCAAAAAATGGGAGTGGAACCTACATGATAAAGGGCATGAAGTGATGAGTAAACAGGATGATGCCTGGGCCTCTGCAGCTTTCAGGGGATGTTTAAAGGTGTTACACCCAGAGTGTCATGACTCTTTGCAAAGTGGGGTCCATTTTCAGTTCAACCTGCAAACAAGAAGTGATCCTTCCCCAAAAGAGAGTCTAAAATGAAAAGGAACCCTTCCAGACAAGATGGAAGCATGCCAAAAGAAGGACAACAAATTTGAAAACAAAAAATAACAAGAACTTTCAGAAAATCACACTGTATGAAAGTCTGACAACCAAGGAGTTAAAGAAGAAACATTCATCCAGACTGATAGGCAGGGCAGAGACAGGTAGCCATGGTAGAGAGGAATCCCAGCAAGGCGGTAGCTAGTGGAGCAGGCAGTCCCACATTTGCATGGAGATAAATTGGGAGGAACAACTAGGGAAAGAGACAGACCGTGCAACCCAGGGCTCTAGCACAGGAAAAGAAAGCCTCAAAACCTCTGACTGAAAAAAACCTGGGATTGAGGCAACAGGAGATCCTCCCAGCCACAAAGGAGAGTTCATTGGAGAGATCTACAGGCTCCTAGAATGTACACAAACCACCCACTCAGGAATCAGCACCAGAAGGGCCTAATTTGCTTGTGGGTAGCAGGGGAAGTGACTGAACGCTGGCTGAGATCTGAACAAGCAGCATTGCTCCCTCTTAGACCCCACCCCACATACAGCACCACAATGCAGACACATGGGTTGCCCTGCCTTGGTGAATACCTAAGGTTCCACCCCTCACTAGTTAACATGAATTCTGAGACACAAAAATATGGCCCAAATGAAACATCAGATCAAAGCTCCAGAAAAAATACAACTAAGTGATGAAGACATAGCCAACCTATCAGATGCACTGTTGAGAACACGGGTAATCAGGATGTTCACAGAATTGGTTGAGTATGATCACAAAATGGAGGAAAAAGTGAAGGCTATGAAAAGTGAAATAAAGGAAAGTGTACAGGGAACCCACAGTGAAGGAAACTGAGACTCAAAAAACAAACAAACAAACAAACAAAAAATGGTTTGGACCAGAAGGAAGAAGTAAACATTCAAAAAGAACTGAATACAGAAACAAGAATTCAAAACAATGACAAGAAGCTTAGGAACCTCCGAGACAACTTTAAACATTCCAACATCCAAATCGTAGGGTTGCCAGAAGGAGAAGAACAGAAGCAAGAAATGGAAAACTTATTTGAACAAATAATGAAGGAGAACTTACCCAATCTGGCAAAGGAAATAGATTTCCAGGAAGTCCAGGAAGCTCAGAGAGTCCAAAACATCTTGAACCCAAGGAAGCACACACCAAGGCACATCATAATTACATTAGCCAAGATTAAAGATAAGGAGAGAATCTTAAAAGCAGCAAGAGAAAAGAAGATGGCTACCTACAAAGGAGTTCCCATCAGACTGTCAGCTGATTTCTCAAAAGAGACCTTCCAGGCAAGAAGGGGCTGGAAAGAAGTATTCGAAGTCATGAAAGGCAAGGACCTGCATACAAGAGTGCTCTATCCAGCAAAGCTGTCATTTAGAATGAAGGGCAGATAAAGTGCTTCTCAGATAAGGTCAAGTTCAAGGAGTTCATCATCACCAAGCCCTTATTATATGAAATGTTAAAGGGACTTATCTAAGAAACAGAAAAAGATCTAAAATATGACAGTAAAATGACAACAAACTCACAGCTATCAACAACCAAACCTAAAAAAAACAAAAACTAACTAGGCAAACACCTAGAACAGGAACAGAATCACAGAAATAGAGATCACATGGAGGGTTATCAGAGGGGTGGGAGAGTGGGAAGGATGCAGGAAAAAGTACAGAGAATAAGAAGCATAAATAATAGGTAGAAAATAGACAGGGGGAGGTTAAGAATAGTATAGGAAATGGAGAAGCTAAAGAACATCTGTATATCACCCATGAACATGAACTAAGGTGGGGGAATGATGGTGGGAAGAGGGGTACAGGACAGGGGGGAATAAGGGGGAGAAAAATGGGACAACTGTAATAGCGTAATTAATAAAATATATTTTAAAAATAAAATAAAATAAAAATAAAATGAAAAGGAAGATCTATGAGAAGGGGAAGGTTGAGTCAAGGAGAATAAAGGAGGAGAGGATATAAAAGAAAAGATGGTGAAAAGAAAGAATGAAAAAAAAGAGGAGGGATGAAGGAATTAATAGACCCTGGCCCTCTGGTTCCCAGAATTGTACTCACTCACACTTTCCAGTAGTGACTTTTGGCTCTGTGAGTGAACTGCTTTTCTCTAGGTATTTAGAGAATCTAGTGATGCCTGTTTGTTGCTCCCTTGACAGTATTTCTCTCTTGCAAGTGATTGTCCTACCCATACAGATTTCCAACAAGGATACTGCCCTCATCAGTTCTCTTCAAGGATGTCTTCTGTACTGGCCATTCACAAAAATGCTCTAGAAAGTGTCTAGGAGAGTAAGCATCAATGTTTGATTACTAATACTAGCTGTAGGGTGCCTGGCAGAAAATTCTAGAAATATATTAGGAGGAACACCAGGGTCACTGGTAGAAAATTCCAAAAATGTATTAGAAGAAATACCAACCATTTCCTCTATTGATGACTAGCTGTGTGAACACTGGAAGGTGATGTGACCTCTCTGAATCTTAGCCTTCTGGTCTATGAAATAAGCAGACTGGGCCATATGTTGCCTTCAGCTCTTTTCTGGCTTCAGGATTTTGTGATATTAACTGTAATGCACACCTGGCAATTGCCTTAAACTGTGTAGAAACTAGCATATTATATCCAGATAGAAAGGACATCTGTAAAGTAGATGGGAATGAGCATGGCTGGGGATGGATGGGAAGTCAGAGGAAGAGGTTGGAGGGAGGTACAGGAGGATGGAGTTGACCAGTGTTCACAGGGGCACTGTGTTATCTAAACAGACGGGCATGAATATTGCCAGCGAGCAGCCACTCCTACTGCATCCCACATGATGAGTGAGGGCTGGTGCCCCAGCTGTGCAGGCAGCTGTCTGCCATGAGGCTGTTCACACAGCTAAATGGGAAATCTTTTCTAGAACTGATGAACCATACTCAAGCAGCAGCCACAGCTCTGAACCTCCATATCAATCACATCACCACATTTACACATTCTTTTTTCCTTGATTTAGACAAACAAAAGCAAAAGGGTCTGAACTGCACCAAGTCCTTTCCCCTGCAATTTGCACACCAACCACAACACCTCCTGATAATACAACCTCCCTCTCTGTGAGATATATACTTTCCAGTTAACACAGGCAATGTCTGAAATGAGAAATTATAGTAAAAACTATCAATCCCAATCTCAGGGAACCACCTTATTCTTTGAGTAAGAGAGGCACATCAGCAACTTGGAAACGTAGGTATATAGAATCTCCACACCAGCAGGCCCCCTATGGATGCTCTATTTCAATCCCCATGATTTTACAAATGAGGACTGATGGATCAACGTCAAGACCTCTAGTGGTGGAAGGACTGATACTTGAATCCAGGATGCATGATCACCACTGTAGTTCTGTTTCCAGCACCCTCTGATCCAAATACAAGTGGAATTCTCTTTGAAGCCCAAGTCCACAATTTACAGAAAGTATGACTTTGGTAGTTACCTAACCTATTTGAGTCTCAGATTTCCTCATTTGCAAAATGGGGACCATTGCAGCTATATTAAGGCAGTGTGAGGGTTAGTACAGGGAATCACTTTGGGTAATTTCTAATACATAAAAGACCTTCATCAAATGGGGTAGGAAGTTTTATAATTGCTGTCCTTTCCTGCCACATAACTATTATTAATATCTTAGCATGTTCCCTGCCAGTATTTTTCCACTAGCATAATTTTACTCAGATGTAATCATAATTTGCAGGTACAGTTGTTGCATGTTGTTTTATTCCTTGTTTTGCACAGTCTTCATAGTCCTCATTTAAATGAATTCATTATAGTTCATTGAGTTACTCCCTAAATGAAAGCACCATTACCCTGCTGTCAGGTTGTTTCCCGTTTTGTTCTCAGAAATTTCACTGTAACAAACATCTCTATGCACTTGGTTTTGTCCACATTTTGAGTAAGTTCCTCAAGCTAAATTCCCAAGTGTGACAATTTTGGTTTTTTGAATACAAAGAAATCTCTGAAATTATATTTTACTGCAAGAAATATGTTAGTCATCACAAAGTCATATGCACATGGGTGGGTTTATCAAATTCAGAATTCTTTCAACAAAAAAAGTGTATGTACACACACACACACACTCAAAAAGAAATAAAATGCAAACCTCTTAGAGACAATGACAGAGTATATTTGGAGCAAAACTATTTTTAGATGCTTATTAGAACACAAGAAAAGAATAGGACCTAACAGAATTTGATAACATCCTGTTGAAGGCGAGAATGATGTAGACAAATACAACAGGGCTCAGAAAAGGAACAAAATGTCCAAGAATCAGATTTGCAGGTAAAGATCTCAAGGTAACATGTATGTATACTTTGGTTCAGTTATAAGTGAAGGAGGGAATTCAAGCAGCCTCTAAGCTTGAGAGAAGTAAATATCAGAATGGGAAGAAGATACCGTATTTTGTACTATATCTATTTTCTTAACAAAGTCTTAGAAAGAAGTTCCTCTGACATATTTTCCCCTATTCTCCTCACCTCGCTCCATTAATAGTAGGCTTAATTATTTGGTATAAGAAAGAAGAGGAATTGCAGTCCCCTTCTCAGTCATGAATAAATGAATCACACTGACTCTTTCCATTCTGATCCCTTTCTCCCCTGCCAAACTACTAAGAACCACATGACAGAGGTATCATTTAGCTAGAGTTTTACAATCTAATAAATATAAAATTACTGCTTCCTCCTCTTCTTTCCAACTCTCCTCATTTCCTCTGATGTGGACTGTGGGGCAGGGTGGCGGCCTCATTCCCAGAAGAAGGTGGAAACACAAATGTGTCTGCCTTATGAGATGTCTTTTATACAACATATTAAAATCATATCAAATATGCACATTATTATGCTTCCATTTGAACTTTGTCATTGGTTTATAATGCTTCATAACACTAGTCAATGACAACTTTTAAAAAGCAAGATTCAAGGCTGTCATTCAGACTTGTGTAATCCAGAGAAAGATTATGAAACAGCACATTCCCCCACAGAAACCACATCAAATACCACCCTTTATAAGCAAATAATAGAAGAAAAAATAGTTCAAGACAGCAACTGTGAAACAGGAAAATTCACAGACACCAAAGTATCTGAAAGGGGCCCTACTGAAATGTTTTACTACTTATAAAGTAGTTAAAGAAAATGGAAAATGAACTATGACTCAGTATCCTAAAGCCATACATAACATTAAACTTTCTATAACCTCAGAACCATTTCTCCAAACAAAATATTACTTAGAAACTCAATATACAAAGCAAATCAGAGTAGAAGTTGGATTGCAAATTTTGAAGTTCCGCTAAAAGGGCCCTGAGTTAACTCCACAGAACCCCAAAGGAGTGAGGAACACAGTTTGAAACCACATTTAACAGAAGCCAAAGAAGAAACGAGTTAGGGGTAGAGGTGTAGGGGTAGGGGTTCGGTGGTGGCAGAGGAAGAAATGATATGGAAAAAGCACTTAAAATAAAAATGAAACTTTTAGTGGAAAAGAAAACAATAAAGATGAGAGAGAAAAATTAGAGTTTAAGACAAGTCAGTGGTTTTTAATGCCAACTCTCTCGACTTGCTCTGATTGTGAAAACGGAAAAGGCTTTTTGAGATCCATGACAAGTGGTTTCAGATGATGCCAAAGGTTATGAAGGAATTAGACCAACTTATAATGAAAGCAATGGTAGGATGCAGATACATCTCACATACATCTCAAAAAATTAAATAAATGAAATGCTCCTTCCAAACTCAAAGTTCAAGGTCAGACCTTATAAATAATGAACGCAACACACCCCAAGATACATTCATCAACAAATGTTGAAATTTCTAGATCTATAAGATGCACACAGAGCAACCAGTGACAACACACCGAATGCAGGGCCCTCCACCGTCACCCTCTGCAGGATGGGAGTTTGGAGTTCCCCACCCATCAGCTCAGCCCTTTCACCCATACACCTCTGAGCCAGCCACATCCAACTCCCTTGACCATTCCAGAGCTATAAATCTCTGTGAACAATTATTTTTGCCTAAAACATATCTCCCACACCTCTCTTTTACCTCTTCCGTATAAAATGACGTATCAAATATAGCTGCTGCATCCTTAGAGCTGACAGCACACTTTGTCCCATTTGTTCTCTGCTCGTGGGCTTATCTCAATATTGGATAATCACTTGAGGTTTTTCTCTGTCATCCAACAGGAAATTCCACAAATATAGGACTTTACTTTATTCTTGGTACCAGCACAGTGTCTGGTACACAGTAGCCACTAAAACTCCTCACGAGTAATAAAAACCAACATGTATTGCGAGTGCATTATGTGCTAGGCACTGACTTTAAATACTTTACATCTATTATCTCATTTAATCCTTACAACATCCATTTTCTCATTTTATCTTCACAATCCAAGATATTTCTTCTTATTATTGCATTTCACAGATGTACCAACAGAGTCACAGAACTGTTAAATACCTTGACCAGTTACATGAATTCAGCAACAGGTGATGTCAGGACTCAAGCCAAATTCCAGAGTCTGAGCAATTAAAACCACTCAGCTGCATGAATAGTGAGTGAGAAAGCAAATGAACGTAAGACAGGGTAAGATGCGGTGATTTAAAATATCCTTTCAACCTAGACTTTCTAGGTCCAGCATAATGTCAAAATTGTCTTTTTGAATTTTAACAGCAATTCTGCCTTTTCTCTTCCTGTCTAGCTACCCTTTTTATCACTGTGTCTTGCATAAGTTTGATGCCTCAAGAAATTCCAAAATAGACATAATGCCTGTTCCCAACTCAAGAGTCTGGATGTGGAACTCTGTAAGTGACTCTGCATCTATTTAGCTGATGGATGGATGGATGGATGGACGGACAGATAGATGGATGGGTAACCTGAAGCTCCACCTCTAACAGGCCTCATCTCTGCCACTCCTCAACTTAAAAGGCCAAAGATTGGATGAAAGTAGCAAATGACACAGAAAGAAAAACATAACAGCTGGTTTTCATTCCCAGATCCAAATAGTAATAACCTCTATAAACATTATTTTCATTCAGGCTCTGCTCTCAATGGCCATTTTGAATTCAAAACACAAAACTATATTCATGGGTAAGTCAATGAGTTCATGACCTGATGTGAGTCACTCTGCTATAAGTGGAAAGCTAGTTCTTCTTTTGAAAACAGTTCTGATAGTATGATAAAGGCAAGATTTACTCCCAATAATATGTATCCAGCAACTCTCTGAAGCCTGACCAAAATTTCCAATCAACGTAGACATAAGCCTCCTCTTTTCTGATTCTCTACCCCCATAAAAATAGAGATTGTGAAGTAAAAAAAAAAAAAAATTTAAGCATGCAGCCAGCATCAATTTAAAGTACTAATGTTCTTATCAATAGCTTCTAAGGCTCTGTTCTTTCTTGGCTCCAAAAAGGGAAGCAGCAGCACAAAAGAAGACACATATATCTTCTATTATTTGCGAGCCTCTGAGGATATTGCAGTTAATGAAGCAAGCACAGTCTCTGCTCTAATGGTGTTTACAGTCACCTGATAAATCAGTTATGAAAGGTCAGCAGTGTGATGGGTGATCCAGTGAAGACATCCAGGGTGATCTGAGGGTGACAGGAGATTACGTAACCAGAGAGCCCACATAAAGTTCAAGGAAGTCCCCCATTGTGAAACGTTCCTTAAATTAAAACCAAAATATAGATAGATATTTGATGGACAGAAAGCAGAAGAGTATTCCTGAAAACAGGAAACAGTTTTCCAGGGAAAGTTCACAGCATGGGCAAAAGTGCTACAGCTGGAATGAACATGGAATATTTAGGACTCCAAGCTCAATGAAGCTGCAGTACAGACAGGGGAGAAGAGAGGCAGGAAATTGGGAATCGGGGGCGGCAGGGGGGGGCTATTTATCAGCTTCTATGATATGAAGTCCCTGTGGTGTATCTTGTTATGGAGCTGCAGGAATATGAAACAATACTTCAATTTTGCCTTCTTGACCAACCTACGAGGAATCATCTGCTGACTCAGTGCATTGTAGGCCTACCCATGAACACTGTTTATTTTCCAAAAGGCGTTGACATCCAAGGATAAAAGGAGACCATTTTCTATACGAATGGGGTCCCTCGGTACAGTCACAGTTTTCAGAATGAGTATGATCTCATTAAAGAAAAAACGTTGCGGCATGTCACCTAAACACGTGATATTACTGCTAACTCCATATTGTCTCTTTTCACCCTCACAGTTAAGCTCTGGATGATAATAATGTCTCACGTACAGAGTGCTTTATATAGCTTTAGACAGCATTTTCACATATTGCTTTCATTTGAACCAAACATTCAGCTTGAGGAGGCATTATTACAGGTGGGTAAACAAATTAACGAGTCCATGTTACTAAGTGGGAAAAACAGATTAGAACCAGGGCCTCTCTCATTTCCACATTCTTTGTTTTTTAAAGGTGTTTCTCAAAATGTGATCCACAGAACATCTGGATAAAATACAGATGTCAGAGCCTTTCCACGGAGCTACTACCTCAAAATGTCTCAAGCTACCTAAATAACTCTTCAGGTCTCCTTAAAGTTTTAAGACACCACTATTTACCAAAATCCATCAGAAGAATCTATTTTAAACATATGTCAGAATATATTAAAATAAATATTGTTGTCCAAAATACATACTAGAATACTCATAACAGCATTATAAATAATAACTAAAATCTGGAAACTACCCAAATGCCCATCAAGAATTAATCAACATGTTCTATTCGCGCAGTGGAATACCGTAGAACAGGGGGACGAAAGATCCACATGCAATATTGATAAATCTCACAAAATAGCACTGCATAAAATAAATTACAGTTCTCTCTCTTATCCATGGTTTCACTTTCTGCAGTTTCAGTTACCCAGGGCCAACGGCAGTCCAAAAATATTAAATAGAAAATTGTGGCAGACCCTTCTGCGTGGCGTGGGCCCAGCTCCCACTCGGGGATGCACAGGACCCACGCCCACAGATAGGTTCTCTCATGGGTAATCAGATTTGCAGTATACCTAGGCTGCTTTTGAGACTTGCTTCTTGCTAAAATTCCCTCACCCTGCAAGTGCTAAACCTTGCAGGGACCAGTGTAACCGGCTCTACCACTTTTGCCTTTTCATTTGCTAATATCCTTCTTCAGTGATGTGATGAGGGGCTTTGGCTCCTTTGTTGTAACTGGTGCAGAGTGAGTGAGGACCATCTTGTAATGTGAGGAGATACAGAATAAAGGCCTGTCGTGGCGGAGGCCTCTGCTTTTGCTCCCCTTGAGAGAAAAGCCATGCTGTCGTCCTTTTTCCTCCACTGGACTCAGGAGTCCATGTGTATGTTTTAATTTCATCCATAATGACACAGACACTGCTAGCCGGTGATCAGAAAATCCCAGAAATAAACAATTCATAAGTTTTAAATTGTGTGCCATCGCAAATAGCGTGATGGAATCTCACACCATCCGCTTCCTCCCTGTGTGTATATATGTACATATGTGTGTATATATGCACAAGGTACAGCTATATTTTCATACTAAAAGTAATGAGTAATGAAATTAACTATATTTTCAGAAAAACTAAAACTCACAATTGTCTGCAACTAACTTCCCTTGAAAAAAACTGACTTCAATTTGATCAATATTCAGCCAGTAAGATTTCTTAAAAGTTGAATCTTCCCACTATGAATGAGAAAATATTGTTTTCTTTACAGTAAACTGTAGTTTCTGCTGGAGTTTGGGGGACTCCAGGAATTTATCTGTAAAGCATTGAATGCATCTGAGTAAGATTTTAACACAAGGTTTGGAATTGGGGCTAGATGTAGAACTATCAGAAGTTATCGACATATCACAATACTTATTGTTCAAGGAAAAAGCAAAGAATTATTGGTGTCATCTAGAATTTTGTCAAATAATCATCTCAGAAAATAACAAATATAGAGCAAGTGAAAAGTCAAAGAATTCAGAACGCGACAGAAAAATGGACGAAATGAATAAGGAAGCATGTTTTCACATTAGCGATGAGGAATGCATAGAACAAGAGTGAATTCAAGTCACTGACACTTGAAGCAGCTCACTTCAAGTGTCGACAATGCCCAACAAGCAGGGTCAGCACCTCATTTCAGCAGCTGTAACACTACAACCCCCAGCAGGGAAATCTCAAGCAGTCTGTGGTAGCCAGGATGCCTACCTCTGCAAAGACAGAAAATTCAACTCAAACTGTTTACGCGAAACTGGAAAATAACTCACATTTCTGAAAACTGCACCCATTTTTCCCACCCTGACCTGCTCTTCTCCATTTGGCTTAACTCGGGCTCCATGTGGTGCCAAGACAGCTTCTGGCCGACCCCAAGGCTTCCCAGGTTCAAATCTAATACCAGAAAAGAGCTTTTCCTCCCAGTAACTCACGAATCACTTTAATTAAACCACCTTCCCACCTTGAACTAATTACTGACTCCAGAGAAGGGTGATATCACACTAATTGGCTGAACCCAGGTCATGTGCTCATCTCTAGACCAACCCCTGTAGCTGTAGGGATTTAGCACTTTGATAGGTCAGGATCCTAGGTTCCCCTCTGGCATCAGAAGTGATGCCCCTTCTAAAAAACAAGGACAAAAAGCAGGGATAAAAGTGTCCCCCAAAGGAAACTTTGGTTCAGGACAAGTTCGAATTCACCAATGGGGCTTACAAGGTGTTTGAGGACTTCGCCTCCTTTTCTCTCACCACTCTGCTCATTGTCACTCTATAGTCCACAATACTAAACTTCCTTTTCTTTGAAAGCACCTTGGTCTCTCCTACCTCTAGCCCTGTGTGCACGCTGTTCTTCTGCCTGTCGTACGTCTGCCATCCACTACTCCATTTCCTCCAAACCCCTGACGTGCCCCTTCGCTAGGATAATTCTGCCCATCATTTGCCTTCAAAGAAGTCTGCACTTTAGCCTGCGTCTGCGATCTGAATTCCCACAATAGCCAAAACCTCTCCTTCAGTAGCTCTGAAACCATTTGATAAAACTTTGTTCTTGTTGTTGTTGGAGGCAGGGAGGTTAAACAAAGCTTCAGAGAAAAATATTAGGTGCTCAGAAAATATATGTAGATAGACAAAGGATGAAAGTTGAAAAAAGTACTCTCATAACATACATCCAAATATTTTTACCCCTACTCCCATATAGATACATATGCATATGTATTACATTTATATGTAAAGTATATATTCCATGCTTTAGGTGTTTAGTGAAGTTCTACTCTGTGCCAGGCAGGCTTTGAGGTACTGGAGATACATGAGGGAAGACAGATGAAAACAATGTAAACACAGACAATAAACATTACAAATAAGTAAGGCATCTAACAAGTTAGAATGTAATAAGTTCTTTGGGAAAAATCCAGCAAGATAAGGGGGCTGAGGAAGGCAGGGCTGGAGGAATGCAATTTTTAACAGGGGGGCAGAATGGGTGTCACTGAGAAGGTAACACTGGGGCAAAGATATGAGGGGGCGGGGAGCCATGTAAATATCTAGAGAAGGCGGGTCCCAGGCAGAGGAGCAGCCAGTGCAAGGGCCCTGAAAGCGTGACATCAGGCCTGGCTTGATCCAGGCTTGCTGGATTGATCCAAATCCCAACCATCTTATTGCTCGGAAGAGCAACAACTCACATTTAATTACCAAAAGATAGTTTTACTTATTTTTAATTACATAATATGGAAATGAAGCAGGAGAGTAAGAAACTAGGAAAATTCCTGGGCAGGTGGAATGGGGAAACTGAGCCAAGAAAATAATAAAAGGCCAGTTTGAGCAACTTACAGCCAGCTGGTGAATCACATAACTTACCTCCCCTAACCAAGGGCACTTGAGAGTAAATAGTCTATACCTCTCCTCCCTAACTTGAGAATACATAGCTTAAATCTCCCTAGTCCAGGAGATAGAGAACAAAGACCCAATTAATGTCATTTGTGCCAGCTAAACCCAAGGACAGATAAAGTCAGGGGAACAAATAACAAAAACCCCATTAAGAACCAGACATACTCAAGATAAAGTAAAACAGTGTAACAGACCAAAGAACATTCCCAAAACCCTCTATGCACTCATTTTGACACATTAGTGTGTTAAAAACTACACCTAGAAAGCTAATGACTATTCTGCTGAAACCTTCCCTTAAGATTCTTTTTTTTATTGTTGTTCAATTACAGTTGTCCCCATTTTCTCCCTATTACTCTCCCCTGCCCTACCTACTCTCCACCTCCCACATTCAATTCTCACTCACAGGGGGAAAAAAAGATAAAAAGCCTCAGGACAAAAACTCGGGGCAGGCTGACCCTAGAGCATGCCCATGCCCTTTCCTGGCATGAACCTTTTATTTCCTCCTAAATCCTAAGGGTCCCAAGGAGACTTGTGGCCAGGGGACCAGTGGGCAGCGGCAGCTTCCCCCCGATCCTGTCTCCAGGACCCCCTTTTCTCTGACACCCAGGTAAGCTAACCACAGCCCCACCTTAGCTCACTCTTTTCCTGTAACTTTTCTAGGGAACCACAACAGCCCTTCCCAGGCTCTCTTCTGTTACTTCTTCCACCCTAAGTCCTCTGTCTCTGCAACCTTTACCTCTCAGGTGAGCTAACAGCAGAAAACTGCCTTGGCTCACTGCCTTCCTATATCTTTTCTAGGGGCCAGCAGAATACCACTCAGGCCCTCTCCTGTTACTTCTTCTACCTTTAGTCTTTCCTTCACTGTACCCAATCTTAATAAATGTATTCTCATAACCACCTGGGCTTGTGTAGTGAAATCTTTCCTGCACACAGTCAAGAACTCATACACTATAGGCCCAACCACAAAACGCAGACATGCTCTGGGCCGGTGCCTGTCTGGTAACAGAAATACCACAAATATGCTACAGCTTTTTACCACGTGGACTGACTTTATGGATCCAGTGGATTTTCCAACAACCAAAGGCTTGAAAAAATAAGAAAAGAGAAAAAAAAACATTTTCAGCCAGTGTGTATTGACTTCAAAATGTTCATTTGCATTTATTTTATTAATCTGAAATTTAATGGGCAGGCCTTAATTATTTAGAGAGGAAAATGCCTATTAAAATGTGGGAGAATCATGTACTGGCTATGATGGGTTTCTTTTTATTACTGCTGTAATAACTGCAAACTTCAATGGGTACCAACAATTATATTACTGTTAATGCCTATTTTATTCATTAGAAGCTGAGAAATGTCTAAGCAGCTAGCCTTGAATATTTTTTTTACCCTTGGTAATGATAAGCTTTCTTATTTGCATTCTTCCCATCTGGTTTGCTTCAATAGAATAAAAAGGAAAAGAATATAACAAATTTAATTATGTGAGCATGTTTCTAAGACTGATACATACTGTACTAATGAGGACACATTCAGGCTCACACTCCCAAACTTGCTTAAGAGCTGGCTACAGAATAAGCCTTTTTCTTTATTCTAGGTTCCAAAGATTCTGAGCAAAAACATTTCTTACAAAGATTGAAATATGTCAAAGAGCCATAACAACAACCATAATAGGAGCTCACACTTACTGATGCTTACTACGTGCCAGGCACTATACATTACTTCATCTAATCTCCACAACATTCCTGATGATGTATGTAATGTCATTATTCCCACTAGACACATGCATAAGCCCCAGAACTTCTCTCTAGGTGCTGGGAGCCATGTTTTGACATTATGGATGGACTTAGGTAAAATACCTGATCGAAGCAGGACTGATCAGATTATCCCTACTGGGAGAGATGCATTAATCAGTGCCTGTAGTTGCCTGGAATTTCCTGTAACCTGGAGATGGAAGAAGAGAAAGGCTCTCTGCTATGAGAACAGAATGAAGCAGAAGTGGGAGAAAGCACAGAGAGAGGAGAGAGACACTGCTTTAGTTACTGATGCCTTTCCAGTACCTATTTCCAGTCTCTTCTGAGGCCTGACTACCACCTCTGGGCTCAGGATCTGTGTATTTTATAACAAATTCCCTGTAATGGCTTAAGCTACCTGGAGAGAATTTCTATTGCTTCCAGATAAGCATATTCATCAGTGTTGACTTGAGAGAATTTAATAGGAATTCCTTAATGAGGACCCTTTTTCTGTCCCACCAATCACCACTGTTGACAGCAGAGAAGTAAGGCCCACACTGGTCAGATGCAACAATTAAAAAAAGAGCACATTACCAGGAGTATGTCTTCACAATATCATTCAACCCCAAATCATTATTCAGCATTTATCCTGCACTTTTTAAAAATGGCATCAGCACAGCCCTGTGAAGTAGTAAGTAATAAACCCTTGACATCTGACACTCAAGACACTGTGCTGTTTAAATATCTTTTCCAAATCTAACTCCAAAAAGAGCTTTTATTAACTTTCATAAATTTATACTACTAAGCCTTGGCTGGTATAGCTCAATGGATTGAGCACCGGGCCTGTGAACCAAAGGGGAGCCAGTTTGATTCCCAATCAGGGCACATGCCTGGGTTGTGGGCCAGGTCCCCAATACAGGGGTGTAAGAGGCAACCACATATTGATGTTTCTCTCCCTCTCTGTCTCCTTCCCTTCCTCTCTCTCTAGAAAATAAACAAATTTGTAAAAATTTTGTACTAAGAATATTTTTATTTCATAAATGTATACTATTTTTCAGTATTTGCTATGCACAACCACTCTCTCCATTAGTTTTACTCTTCATGCATGCTGCAGTTTTCCTCTGTAGCACCTATCACAGCTATAATAAAATAATTGTATACAATTCATTTATTTCTCATCCATCTCTCCAGCTAGACTGTTAATTCCATGGGGCAGACTAAGTATGGCCAAAGAAACAGCTGGCATAGAGTAAACTCTCAGAAAAATTTTAACCAATTACTTAATCCTCTTTTCCTTCTTATCCCCATTTACAGAAACTCCCCATTTACAGAGAAGTTAAGACATTTGCCATTGCTTACATACCTAGAGTACATCGAAAAATGATGTTGAAATGCGACTCTTTCTAACTCTAAAATACACACTCCATCCACTAAGCTGTCACTATTCCTCCAGAAATTTCCATGTGTCTTCTTTAATTATATGAAATCCCACTTTGCAATGGCTCTAATATGTCAGTAGCCTTTTAAGGATATTGGCAATAAAAGTAGCTTTTTAACATATTCACATTTTTCCCACCTCAAAAGTAATATTCCATTATGTTATTGCCTAAAGACATAGAGTGAGAAATAGATGTACGAACCACCTTTATTGCACAAAAGATCTTAAAACATCTTTTTCAATCTTCTTTTAATGCAGAAATAATCAAGAAGATATCAAAACTAGCTTCTATTTATTGATTTTTTTTAGAGAGAGAAATATCAATTTGTTTTTCCACTTACTGATGCATTCATTGGTTGCTTCCTGTATGCACCCTAACTGCAGATTACACCTGCAAGGTTGGCATATCAGGATGATGCTCTAACCAACTGAGCTACCTGACCAGACTTTAAAACTTGTTTCTAAGTATGCCTCAAAGCATGGCTAACAGGTAGAAAAAAATAGGGGTATTTTTCTTCAAATTCCTCTCTGCTAGACTCTGCCTTCCCCCTCAACTTCTGCCATTTTGGGTTGGGTTGAGGGACTTACGTAGTAGATAAAGGAAATTAGGAAAATCAAAAGGACTGGGATCAAGTTAATGGTAGAATAAAAGAAATGGAGAGAAAAGTTTGAAAATAAGGAAAGTATCCTAAAAGATCTGACTTGATATGCCAATGTTCAAAAACTGGCAACCTACAGAATAGACAGAAATATGATTCAGGCTAGGAAATCTGATTTAAAAGTCAAATACATACCTAATACTACACATACATTATTTGATATAAAATTTTGGATTTCTTACTTCATTTGAAAAATTCTGAGTCATCTTTTTTTTTCTTTTTTTTCTTTAACAGCAGAAAGAGAGACAGCAGATTTATTACGCAATAGTACACTCTACAGAACGTGGGAGCAGGCCAGCTCTGAGCAGAGACTGACCGCTGGGGCTGGAGGGATTCGATTTTTTTTTTAATATATTTTATTGATTATCCTATTACAGTTGTCCCATTTCTCCCCTATCATTCCCTTCCACCCTGCACACCCCTCCCACCCACATTCCTCCCCTTTAGTCCATGTGTCATAAGTTCTTTAGCTTCTACATTTCCCACACTATTCTTGCCCTTCCCCTGTCTATTTTCTACCCACCATCTATGCTACTTATTCTCTGTACCTTTTCCCCCTCTCTCCTCCTCCCACTCCCCTGTTACTAACCCTCCATATGATCTCCATTTCTGTGGTTCTGTTCCTATTCTAGCTGTTTGATTAGTTTGCTTTTGTTTTAGGTGTGGTTCTTAAGAGCTGTGAGTTTGCTGCCTTTTCACTGTCCTATTTTTTATCTTCTTTTACTTAGATAAGTCCCTTTAACATTTCATATAATAAGGGCTTGGGGATGATGAACTCCTTGAACTTGACCTTATCTGAGAAGCACTTTATCTCCCCTTCCATTCTAAATGACAGCTTCGCTGGATAGAGCAATCTTGGAGGGAGGTTCTTGACTTTCATGACTTGGAATACTTCTTTCCAGCCCTTTCTTGCCTGGAAGGTCTCTTTTGAGAAATCAGCTGACAGTCTGATGGGAACTCCTTTGTAGGTGACTGTCCCCTTATCCCTTGCTGCTTCTAGAATTCTCTCCTTCATTTGAATCTTGGCTAATGTAATTACGATGTGCCTTGGTGTGTTCCTCCTTGGGTCCAACTTCTTTGGGACTCTCTGAGCTTCCTGGACTTCCTGATAGTCTATTTCCTTTGCCAGATTGGGAAAGTTCTCCTTCATTATTTGTTCAAATAAGTTTTCCACTTGTTGCTCTTCTTCTTCCCCTTCTGGGACCCCTATAATTTGGATGTTGGGACATTTAACGATGTCCTGGAGGTTCCTAAGCCTCTCCTCATTTTTTGAATTATTTCTTTCTCGTTTTCTGTTTGGTTGTTAGTTTCTTCCTTCTGGTCCACTCCATTGATTTGAGTCCCAGCTTTCTTCCCATCTCTATTGGTTCCCCATGCGTCTTCCTTCATTTCACATATTGTAGCCTGCATTTTTTCATCTAATTTGTGAGCAAAATCAACCAATTCTGTGAGCATTTTGATGATCAGTGCTTTGGACTGTGCATCTGATAAGTTGGCTATCTCTTCATGGCTTAGAGGAACTGGCTCTGGGGCTTTCATTTGTTCTCCGGTTTGAGCCATTTTTGGTGGGTTTTTTGTTTTGTTTTGTTTTGGTTTTAGTCTGGTCGCAGCTGTTATGTAGTGAGGGGTGGAGTCTTAGGTGTTCCTCAGGGCGGGGCAGCCCAGTCGCTGGGTTGTGACACTGTATGTGGGAGCGGGGTCTGAAAGGGAACAATGGCGCTTGCTCTGGTAGGGGTACCAGAAGGGGAAGGGGAAGAGCAACAAGTGGAAAATTTATTTGAACAAATAATGAAGGAGAAATTTCCCAATCTGGCAAAGGAAATAGACTATCAGGAAGTCCAGGAAGCTCAGAGAGTCCCAAAGAAGTTGGACCCAAGGAGGAACACACCAAGGCACATCGTAATTACATTAGCCAAGATTAAAATGAAGGAGAGAATTCTAGAAGCAGCAAGGGAGAAGGGGACAGTCACCTACAAAGGAGTTCCCATCAGACTGTCAGCTGATTTCTCAAAAGAGACCTTCCAGGCAAGAAAGGGCTGGAAAGAAGTATTCCAAGTCATGAAAGTCAAGGACCTCCCTCCAAGATTGCTCTATCCAGCGAAGCTGTCATTTAGAATGGAAGGGGAGATAAAGTGCTTCTCAGATAAGGTCAAGTTCAAGGAGTTCATCATCCCCAAGCCCTTATTATATGAAATGTTAAAGGGACTTATCTAAGAAAAAGAAGATAAAAAATAGGACAGTGAAAAGGCAGCAAACTCACAGCTCTTAAGAACCACACCTAAAACAAAAGCAAACTAATCAAACAGCTAGAACAGGAGCAGAAACACAGAAATGGAGATCATACGGAGGGTAAGCAACAGGGGAATGGGAGGAGGAGAGAGGGGGAAAAGGTACAGAGAATAAGTAGCATAGACGGTAGGTAGAAAATAGACAGGGGAAGGGCAAGAATAGTGTGGGAAATGTAGAAGCTAAAGAACTTATGACACATGGACATGAACTGAAGGGGAGGAATGTGGGTGGGAGGGGGTGTGCAGGGTGGAGGGGAATGATGGGCGAGAAATGGGACAACTGTAATGGCATAATCAATAAAATATATTAAAAAAGAAAAGAAAACAGACTAGTCTAAATATTTTTAGCAGAAAAGCATTTAATACAAGAAATTAGAAACATAAACTTTTATAGGGCTAGGAAGCCAAGATCAAGGAAAGTGCTGACAATGTTTAAGAAATCAGAAAGTGGGAAAATCACCAGAAACCACTACCCCAATACCAGCCACGTTCTACACAAATGGGTGATTCTCAGGAAAACACTTGGAATATGCTGGCACATCTCTCATCTGCAGTCCATCCACACCAGCCTTGTGCACAGTAACTGCCAGAGAACAATGGTTTCTCCTTCTCTAAATAGGAATCCTGCTGGCACAGAAGTCTGAATAAAGTAGTTTCCAGGCTTCCAGTCATTGATCTTCAAGAGAACATGAAGAAGAAAAGGAACAAAGCTGAGTATGGGAAAAAAGAAAGAAAGAAAGAAGGAAAGAAGGAAAGAAAGAAGGAAAGAAAGAAAGAAAGAAAGAAAGAAAGAAAGAAAGAAAGAAAGAAAGAAAGAAAGAAAGAAAGAATTTCAAGCACACTCTCACCAGGCAAACACTCTTGCTTTTGCCTAGAATGTACTCACCAGCCACACCCAAATCAGGTTAACTTTAGAAAAGAGAACTTCAGTAACAGTTGAAGGAGAACCTCCAAAATGCCCCTCTTCAATATAAGCAATTACAAACACTGAAGAAAATTACCAAAGTCAATGTTTTCAGGATTCTAGAAATTAAACAAGGTCTTATAGCAATCTCAGTTAAATGTATCAGCCCCCCAAAAAAAGAAGCTAAATCTCAGTTTTATGAAATGTTAGGTTTGAGGTGTCTTAATTTGTACCATCCTCATACCCTTCTCTACAGCTTCAATGTAGCACTGGAAACCGACAGCCTTACAATCACCAGAGCCATGAAAAACAGCAGCCTAGCAGCCACTGGAAAAGACAAAACAGGTTTGAAGTTTCATTAAAAGCCCCATTTCCAGAGAACTGTCATTATTTGACTTATCTTGCACCTCTTTGTAAACCCTACTCACAGGGCCTGTGTTTATTTGATCTAACTCAGAGCTTGCTCAGTGCAAACTGCTTTTTCTCCAGGGCATTTGACAAAAACAATCAGGAGCAAATGTTTAACACTGCATCTGCCTGATGTGGTAATAATAGTTGGGGGGAAAAAAGAAAGAAACACCAAAGAATTTATTTTTTTAAATTTTTTATTTTAATTGTTGATCTTGTACAGTTTTCTGTCTTTTATTCTCACCCCAACCCACCACCCCATCCCTCCCCACCTCCCTCCCATTTCCACCCCCCCATAGTTTTTGTCCATGTGTCCTTTATACTTGTTCCTGTAAACCCTTCCCCTTTTCCCCTGAAATTCTTCCCCTCTCCCCTCTGGTGACTTTCAGCCTGTTCTCAATTTCCATGTCTTTGGTTATGTTATGCTTGTTTGTTTGTTTTGTTGATTAGGTTCCTGTAAAAGGTGAGATCATATGGTATTTGTCTTTCACTGCCTGGCTTATTTCGCTTAGCATGATGCTCTCCAATTCCATCCATGCTGTTGCAAAGGGTAGGAGCTCCTTCTTTCTTTCTGCTGCATAGAATTCCATTGTGTAAATGTACCACAGTTTTTTGATCCATTCATTTACTGATGGGCATGTAGGTTGTTTCCAACACTTGGCTATTGTAAATTGTGCTGCTATAAACATAGGGGTGAATAGGTTCTTTTGGATTGGAAAAACACCAAAGAATTTAAAAGAAAAAGCTGGGAAATTGGGTGTTCATCAGACACTTTGAAAAGCTTTGCTATATCCCCAGGTATCTAAAAGGCTGCATGCATGTGCAAGACTGTGCGCATATCCAGGAAAATCTTTAGAAAGCCTAATCATTCTCCCTCTCTTTTCTGTCAGATTGTTAGCTGATCATGCATGACAAGGAATAGAAACCTCGCATCATTATTTCAGAAAAGTCACTAAATAAAACAAGCAACAAAACAAAATCTAGAGAGAGAATGAATCTGATTTCCAGAGTTCGTACAATATTTTAAAGTGTCCAGTTTTCAATAAAATTTACAAGACATTCAAAGTAACAGGAAAGTATAGCCTATACACATGGGGGGAAGGCAGCCCATAGACTGCCTCTGAGGTAGACCAGATTTGGACCTACTAGATTAAGACTTTGAAAATATTTAAAATGGCTAATTTAATTTAAAGACTTAGAGAACTAAAAGAGAGAGAGAGAGAGAGAGAGAATTGTGTCTCACCAAATGGAGAATAACAATAAAGAGAAAATGTTTTAAAGACCCAAATAAAAATCCTAGGATTAAAAAGAGCAATAAAATGGGTTCAAAAGAGAGTTAATATGGCAGAATAAAGAGTAAGTAAAATATAAGATAGAACTGAGATTATCCCGTCTAAGGAACAGAAAGAAAAACATAATTAATAAACATTTACAGAGCCTCAGAGATCAGTGGGACCCCATCAAGCATAACAACACATGTATAATGGTAGCACCAGAAAGAGAAGAGAGGGAGATAGGGGTGGAAAGAATATTTAAAGGATAATACCTAAAATTCTCTCAAATTTGTAAGGAAAAAATATGCATTTCCCAGAAGTTTAAAAAACTCCAACTATAAAAAATATAGAGAGAGTCACACAGTATGATAAACATAAAGAGATTCATATCAGGAAGCATTATAATCAAACTGAATAAAGACAAAGAAAGAATCAGAAAAGAGAAATGCCTTTCATCACATACAAAAGATCTTCACTATTATTAGCTAATTTTTTCAAAAGAAACCATGAAAAACAGAGGATAATGGAATGACATTCAAAATGCTGAAAAATTGTTAACCAAGACTTCTATGTTTAAATATTTTATTTCTTTATTTTTAGAGAGAGGGGAAGGGAGGGAGAAACAGAGGGAGAGAAACATCAATGTGTGGTTGCCTCTCACATGGCCCCCACTGGGGACCTGGCCCGCAACCCAGGCATGTGCCCTGACTGGGAATCGAACCGAGATCCTTTGGTTCACAACCCGAGCTCAATCCACTGAGCCACACCAGCCAGGGCCCAAGACTTCTATGTTTAGCAAAACCATCTTTCAAAAATGAAAAAGGGTAAGAGTAACATTAGCAAGAGTAACATCAGCAAGCTGACCAAATAAGATGTCCCTCACTTGTATGCTTCCATCAACTACAATATGTGGCATCCAACCATACACAGAAGAATCATGTGGAAACTGTGGGAACCAGCCACAACCATGGCCATATGCCAAGGGACCCAAATAGAATCTCAACCTTCCATGCACTAGGCAACAAACACAACGACTTTGGTCCTGGCTGTGGACCCTGTAGTGGCTCATTAATTTGTTCCAATTTCTCTTGGCTGCAGTCCGGGAGACTTTGGTGAACACTGACTAAGACAACAAACCCATAGATAATACAGTCTCTGTGGAAGTTCAGTCCAGTGGAGAAGTTCTAATATACTGTTGGAGCAAAATTTTAAAAATCCAAGAGTGGATACACTGGAAAAGATAAGGGAAAGAATTTGACTTTATTCACATCAACTCTCCCCCACAGCAGCACTGCTCAGTACCAAGGAAGCTTTCTCAGCCCATGATTTCTCCCATGAGGGTCAGTCGAGAGCATGTGAGTGAGTGTCCAGCTTACCCACATGTGCAGGGCACTGCCAAAGAGGCCCCTTTCTCTCTCACCCCATCCAGAGTACTGAGTTGTGAGCTACATGCCGGGGGGTAATAAGCTACAAGAACAGAAACTAGGGCTCAGAATGTATATAATAAATGTGGGATCCTACTATGTCACAAATCCCACTGTGAAACTTTTCCAAAAACCACTGGACACCTCAGCCAAAGATTCCCCCAACTGACCCATGGGTATTTTAATTGCTCCATGTGCCTTATTTATATAAATCCCCACCCTGTGACTAGTTCCCTGTTCATGCTTCCAACAGCAGCAAGAACAAGCACCGGAAGATGTCTAGTGAACACACTCAGAAACCAAAAAATCTTCAGTCTAGGAAGAAACCACAAATTTGAGCATTTAGCACCACCCTTGAGAAAACAAAAGGGAAGCTGTCATCACTCAGATTGGTACACTGCAGGGTTCAGAAGAGACACAGAAGTTTAAGATTTCTGCTAACACAGGGATCAAGAAGCATGTAGCCAATGTATCCATAGAAGGTCTAAGAAAGTCTCATAATCCATAGCAGGGCTGATGGAGGTATTTCTCTTACAAAGTTAGTGGAAACAGGAGGAAACTGCTATTTGAAATGTGAATACAGCAATGCAAGAAACATGAAAAATCAAGGAAAAGTGACACCACCAAATGATCTCAATAATCTTCCAGTAACTAACTCCAAAAACATGGAGATCTTAATAAAGAATTCAAAATAGCTGTTTAAGGAAGCTCAGCTAATTAAAAGAAAACACAGAAAGACAATTTAATAAAATTAGGAAAGCAATGTGTGAACAAAAGAAAAAGTTTCAAAAAGACATAAAAATTGTTTAAAAAAATGAATTCTGGTAATGAAGAATACAACAGTGAAATACAGAACATCAACATCAAAAGGGATCAATGAAAAGAAAGAATCTGTAAAGAAACAACATTTGAAATTCTCCAATCATAAATGAAGAATACAGGAATGAAAAAGAGTGAAGAAAGCCTATGTAAATTATGGGATACCATCAAGAAAAGCAAACTGCAAAATACTGGAGTACCAGAAAATGAAAGGGGCAGAAAGCTTATTTAAAGAAATAACTTACCAAACCCAAGAAGACAGTACCCAAGTTTATGAAGCTCATACATCCCCAAAAAAATTCAACTCAAATGATATTGTCCAAAACAAATCAAAATAAAACTGTCAAAACTCAAAGACAAAAAAAGAGAATCTTAAAAGCAGTAAGAAAAAAAGGTTTTCTAAGGCTATAAGCAGATTTCCCAGCAGAAATAATACAGGCTGAGAGTGGGTTGATACATTTAGAGTGCTGAAAGAAAAATCCTGGCAACCAAGAATACATCACCAGGTATAGTCATCCTTCAGAAATAAAGGAGAAATAAATACATTCCCAGAAAAAAAAAGCTGAGGAAGTTCACTATACCTGCCTTACAAGAAACTGAAAGGAGTTCTTTAAGCTGAAATGAAAGAAAGAAAATAGTAACATGAAAACATACAACACATTGATAAAGGTAAGTATGTAGTCAAATTCAGAATACTGTAATATGGTAATGTGGTATTGTGTTAAAAACTCACCTCTGGTAAAATAATAAAACTCAAAAGTATTAAAAATAACTATAGCTACATTAATTTGTTAATGAATACTCAATATAAAAAGATGTAAATTGTGTTATGGCCAAGTGACTCAGTTGGTTTGTGAGTTCAAAAGTTTGTAAGCTCAGTCCCCAGTCAGGGCACTCACCTAGGTTGTGGGTTCGATCCCCAGACAGGGCACGTACAGAAGTCAATCAATGTTTTGCTCTCACATCAATGTTTCTCTCTCTCTCTCTCTCTCCATTCCCCCTAAAAAAAAATATATATATATATATATATATATATATATATATATCAATAAATATATCCTCAGGTGATGATTAATTAATAAAAAGAGGTGAATCGTGGTCTCAAAATATAAAATGAGTTAGAGATTTTGTATGCCAAGATTTGATCAACAGAAAATACAGTTATAGCAATATGATATTTTATGTGTGTCTTATGATAACCACAAAGAAAAATCCTACAGTATATACACAAAAGATAAAGATAAGGGAATGAAAGCATACTACAATGGGATATATCAATAAATAATGTAAACAGCAAAAAGAAGAAAGAAACAAGGAAACTACAAAGCAGGCAGAAAACAATAAGATGGCATTAGTAAGTTCTTGCCTATCGATAATTACTCTAAATGTAAGTGGATTAAATTCTATACCCAAAAGGCTGAGAGGCTAAATGGATTAAAAAAAATAAAGACCTAACTATATGTTGCCTACAAGAGACTCATGTCAGCTTTAAGTATACACATGGGATCAAAGTGAAGGAATGGGAAAAAATATGGCATGCAAGTGTAAACCAAAAAAGAGCTTGAGTAGCTATAAATCAAACAAAGCAGACTTTAATTCAAATGCTGTAACAGATGAAGGTCATTACATAATGATAAAGGGGTCAATTCATCAAATGATATAACAATTATAAATATATATGCAACCAACATAGAAGAACTTAAGTATATTAAGCAAATACTATGGATCTTAAGCAATAAATAAACAATACAATAATTGAAGAGGTGGGCCTTCAATAGATCATCCAGACAGACAACCAGTATGAATACATTTGACTTGAATTATATTTTAGAACTAACAGACATATATAAACAATCCCATATAACGGCAGCAGGATATAGATTCTTCTCAAGTGCACATGGAACATTCTCTAGGATAGATTGTAAGTTAGGTCACAAAACAAGTCTTAGCAAATCTAAGACATTTGAAACCAGACTTTCAAAGATGGCAGCAGAGTAGATGGAAGCTGCATCCACTTGCTCCTGCCCCCAGTCCAGATTTCCAGTGGGCTGCCCAGCAGTCAGCCTGACCAATCGACCGAAACTGAGCTGATAGGAAATTTTATAACCAAGGAGTACAGAAGGTGCCACATGAAGACTGGTAAGAGGGGCAGAAACATGGACAGGGAAAACTCCCCTGCACAGCTGCAGGGGCAGCTGAGAGACCAGAAAGAAATCGTGGTGGCAGAGCTCCCTCCCCCTAGGAGCAAGGGACCTTAACCCCAAGCAGGGATCCTAAACCCACAGCAACAGAGACAGGAAGAGGGGACTGTGTGGCATCTGGCGGTGGGAATCAGTGGGGGTCCACCATGCCTGTGAGACTCAGAGTACATACTTTCAGCGCAGACCTCCCACATTGTTGCAGCATCAGGCTGGAGAGTCCACCATAAGGGTTTGGACTGTTAGAAGGTCCATGCTGCCACACTCAGGTCCCACAGAGGCACCTGCAGGCCAGAGCCAACAGGCACTTTGAGGGAACTTCTATTTTCTACAGAGGCTTTGGGCGGAGAACCAGACAGCAACTTAACTAAATGGAAAAGAGGACTGGTCTCCCCCTTCCTGAGTGCACAGGTGGTACCCCAACCTCCACCTTTGGGCCACTATAGCTGCTGAGTTCAAAGGCACAAAGGACTTGTGGAGAGCTGGGAATTTGGTGCCTGTCCTGCAGTTTTTGCAGTCATTCCACCCCAAGCTGGGACTTTGAATCCTCCCCTGCTAAGGCCAGCTGCATGGAGAGATCTGGGTGCTGAGAAAGGAGGGGACATTGGGCCCTACACCACTTGGTTCCACAGAGAGCTGGGTGCTGCACCGAGTGAAGAGTTTTGGACTGTGTCTCCTGGGGAAGCTGCTCTCTGGGAATTAGGTGGACAAGGGTGGAACTGCTCAGATACTTTGCAGGGAAGCAAAACCATTCTCACCTCCTGCTACCTCAGGAAGTGGGAGAAGTGCCTGCCCGCTCCTACAGGTTTGTGAGCACCACCCCCAACAGGAAACTGTTTAAATAAGCCCTGCCAAGTCCCGTATTCCCCCAGTGGGTGCATTTCCATGGGGGAATGAAATTGCAGCTCAGAACAAGGAATTTTGAAAGTGTGAGATTCTAGGAGGTACAGAGAGTTTAGCCACCTCCTGAGCTCTAGAGATGAAACAGAGAGTTTAGCCTATTCCTGCAAACTGGGCCAGCATCTCCCAATGGGAGACTTTTTTGATCTAATCCCTGAAGTCCAGGGTTTCTGAGCTTGTTCCTGCAAAGGGGACAGCTGACTATATTCATCCTTAATTGTCAGTGAGCACCCCTGAGGAAACTAGAGCTAGAGTCTCTGGCAGAAACTAAAGGGTCTGGCTTTGAAGCAGGCTAATTTCCTATCATTGAGGGTGTTACAGACTGCATGACCCACTAGTAAGGGACACACTAGCCCTATCTCAGCTGGCCTGGGCTTATCTTACAGTCTCTCATGAAAAGGTTCAGGAAGAAAACTAGGAAACCTCAAAGAGAGGCAGAGTAGCTGAAAGGTGGAGGCAGACCTCAGGGAGCCTTGGCTCTTATACAGAGTGGTCCTCGGCTCTTATACAGAATGGTCCTCAGCTCTAGCCAGGAAGAAGCTGACTCTTCTACAAAGATGGCCCTCACAGGCACAAGCAGATCAGGTAGACACAGACATAAACAGTAAACAACATAGTAGCTATAGGCAGGTAGCCCAAGGCTGGCTACACACAATGTCTGACAGCAACCTGTATGTGAACCCCACCCAAGTGGACCCAGACCAACAAAACCAGTGGTGAGCTTTAGACAACACCAGTGCTTGACCCAACTATCCATATAATCAGTACACCCAAAAGGGGATTCTTGCGGGCACCAGACACTGCTGGGAACAATGCTGCCTCAAGGGGGAGCAACTGTACAGCATCCCATAATGGTGTTTGAGGTTTACCCTTATAGTCTCCCAGCCTGAAGGGTTAACTCTACCCACCAAAGAGCCAAAAGCATTTAACTCAACTACAACAGAGGGGACACATAACCCACATGAAACACTCCTGGACCACAGAGGTCAGGTGCTTTGGAAGACTGTGCCACTAACCCCAACAATGAGACATCTTTATCATAAAACCATCAAACCAAGTTTGAAAGACATAGCACATCTACCTAATACACAGAGAACAAATGTTACAACAAAGAAAAATATCCCAAACAAAAGAACAATAGGAATCCCCAGAAAAAGAATTAAAAGAAACAGATTAAATGGAAGGAACCCAAATACCAGATGCAGAGTTTAAAATAATCCTTATAAGTATGCTCAGTGGCCTTAGGGGAATAATGAATGATCTCAGTGAGAACTTAAACAAAGTGATAGTAAGCATTAAAAAGGATATAGAAACCATAAACAAGAACCATTCAGAAATGAAGATTACAATATCTGAAATGAAGAACTCACTAGAAGGAATCAACAACAGGTTAGATGAAGCAGAGGACTGAATCAACAAATTAGAGAACAAGACAACAGTATTCACCCAAAGAGAAGATGAAAAGAGAGAGACTTAAGAGAAACAAGGGAAGTATAAGGGACCTCTGGGACAAGACTAAGAGTAACAACACCCACATTATAGGGATACCAGAAGGAGACGAGAGTAAGCAAGGGATAGAGAACCTGTTTGAAAAATTTAATGGCAGAAAACTTCCATAACCTCATGAAGGAAAAAGTCACAAAAGTTCAGGAATCACAGAGAGTCCAATCAAGATGAACCTAAAGAGATACACACCAAAACACACGATAATTAAATGGCAAAGAGCCAAGACAAAGAGAGAACCTTAAAGGTACAAGAGACTACAGTCAGTTATCTACAAGGGAGTCCCCATAAGGCTGTCAGCTGATTTCTCAATAGAAACAATTCAGGCCAGAAGGGATTGACATGAAGTATTCAAAATGATGAAGAGTAAGAACATGCAACCAGTAATACTTTACAGAGCAAGGCTATCATTTAAAGTTAAAGGTCAGCAGAAAGAAAGAAGGATCTCATACCCTTTGCAACTGCATGGATGGAACTTGAGAGCATCATGCTAAGTGAAATTAGCCAGGCAATGAAAGACAAATACCATATGATCTCACCTTTAACAGGAAGCTAATCAACAAAACAAACAAACAAGCATAATATAACCAAAGACATGGAAATTGAGAACAGGCTGAAAGTCACCAGAGGGGAGAGGGGAGGGAATTTCAGGGGAAAAGGGGAGGCTTTATAGGAACAAGTATAAAAGACACATGGACAAAAACTATGGGGGGGGGTGGAAATGGGAGGGAGGTGGGGAGGGATGGGGTGGTGGGTTGGGGTGAGAATAAAAGACAGAAAACTGTACAAGATCAACAATTAAAATAAAAATAAATAAAATAAATAAATAAAGTTAAAGGTCAAATAAAGAGCTTCCCAGACAAAGGAAAGGCTAAAGGAGTTCATAACCACCAAACCAGATTGCAAGAAATGTTAAAGGACCTGCTCTAAGAAGAAGAAATATATACAGAGAGGAATATATCTATAATAAAAGTGGCAATAAATAAGTACCTATCTATAATAAACTTAAATGTAAATGGATTAAATACTCCAATAAAAAGACATAGGGTAGCTAAATGGATGAGAAAACATGACCCATGCAACTGATGTCTACAAGAAACCCACCTCAGAACAGAAAATTTATACAGACTAAAATAAAGACATGGAGGAAAATATTCCATGCAAACAGAAACAGGGAGGGGGAGAGCTGGGGTAGCAGTACTTATATCTAACAAAACAGATTCAGAAAAAAGGGCCATCACAAGAGACCAAAAAAAGGTTGCTGCATAATACTAAAGGGACTGATCAAACAACAGGATATTACCCTTGTAAACATATATACACTCAATACAGGAGTGCTGGGGAAAAAAAAAAAAAAAACACCTGATGGACTTTAAGGAAGAGAACAACAGCAATACAGTCAAAAGTGAGGGATTTTAATACCTCCACTGTCATCAATGGATAGATCTTCCAGACCAAAAAAAAATAAATAACAAGTAAACAGTGACATTAAATGACATAGTAGATAAAATGGATATTTACAGAACATTTCATTCCAAAGCAGCAGCAGAATATACCTCAATACATTCTTCTCAAGTCCACATAGATCATTCTCAAATACAGACCACATGTTGGACACAAAATAAGTCTTAACTGATTCAAGAAGATTGAAATCATATCAAGCATTTTCTCAGATCACAATGGCATGAAATTAGAAATTGACCTCAACAAAAAAAACTAGGGGGGTTCAAGATGGCGGCATGGTAGAAGGACGCAGATTGCCCTTCTTCCTGCACATGGAAGAAAAACCTAACTGATCTACAGAGAAACAGAGCAGACAGCCAACAATACCACAGTATATATGAAAATAGGAGATCAAAATCTGTAGCAGACATTGGAAAACTAGACGTGGCAGCCGAGCGACCGGAGGCAGCCCTGAGACCAGGATGGAGGTGGCCCATCAACCGGAGGCGGCTCTGCAACCGACTGGAGGCAGCCCTGGGGCCAGAGGCGACCCTGCAACTAGAGAAGGGGACTCTGTGGAAGACCCGGAGCTCACATCTGTGATCCTGGGGTGAGTGTGCGCAACTCGGGAAACTCGCGGAGCCCACACCCGTAGTCTCGGGTGGGTGCTTGCACCCTGTAGAAGACCCGGAGCTCACAGCAATAGGCTCGGGGAGGGATGGATCTGTAAGAGATTCCAGCTGAAGCCCATAAACTCGGGAAAGTGCACCGTCTGCAGAAGGCTCAGAAATCACACCCAAGGCCCTGCATGGAGAATGCGCCATTAGTCCTGGGGTCAGTGCTCGGCTGGCACTGAGGACAGTAGCCCAAAGCTGACTGAGTGAGGAACAGGGAGAAAAGCGGTATGAGTCGCCTCGCAGCCTGCTACAGCCAGCAAGTCCAGAAAATCCAGTTTGGCGTGTGAGAAAATAGCAAGAGGTTTTTTTTTTTGGTTGTTTTTTTTTTTTTTGGTTTTTGGGTGTTTCGTTTTGTTTTGTTTTGTGGAGTTTTTTTGATAGTTTTTTTTGTCTGTTTAGTTGGGTTTTTTTGTTTGTTTGTTTTGGTTTGTTTTTCGTTTTTGTGGGGTTCTTTTTGTTTTGTTTTGATTACATATTTGTTATTTTTTTATTACTTCTACCTTTTTTATCCCTCAATTCCTTTTGCTTCTCTTTACTTCTTTCTGGCTTTATTCCTTCTTCCTTTCTTTCCAATTCTATCTCTCCTTCCTTCCTCTTTTTTTTTCTCTTCTTTTTTCACTTTATTCTTTTCTCTTTTTAAATACCCATGAGTGAGGCAAAAAAAATCCTAGAACTGTGAAAAAAACAGAGTTGGACCAAAAGAGAGGGTATTCCAACAGGTGAGACAGTGGAAGCTGTAAACACCAGGATACCTGAAGGAGACTACACCACTGAATCTCACAGGTATTCCACCACAGAAGTTCACACCATAAACCCAGGTAGCCAGAACAGATCAATTTAAGAAGCTGAGGTTTACAAGAAGAGTCTCACAAACAATGAGAAGACAAAGAAACAATCCCCAAATGAAAGAAAAGGAGGAAGCCCCAGAAGGAAGCCTAAATGAAACAGAGGCAACTCAACTATCAGATAAGGAGTTCAAAGAAATGGTTGTCAGGAAGCTCCATGAACTCTCAGTGAGCTACCAGAAACTACAGGGAAGCTAAGATGAACTCACTGCAAACTACATGAACATGAAAAAGGAAATAGAAACTATCAAAAAAGGCCAAGAGGAAATGAAGAATACAATTTCTGAGCTGAAGAACACAGTAGAAGGAATGAAAAGCAGAATCGATGAAGCAGAGGATCGAATCAGTGAGTTGGAGGACAAAGTAGAGAAAAGCAGACCCAGAAGGTCACTTCATAATACTCAAGGGACAAATCCACCAAGAAGACATAAACATTGTAAATATATATGCACCCAACATAGGAGCACCTAAATACATCAAGAAAATCTTAGAGGACTTCAAAAAAGATATTGTCAGCAACACAATTATAGTAGGGGATTTTAACACCCCACTGTCAAAAATGGACAGATCTTCCAAACAAAATATCAATAAATATATTGTGGCATTGAACAGTACTCTAGACGAATTGGACTTAGCTGATATATATAGAGCCCTTCATCCCAAAGAAACTAAATGCACATTTTTTTCAAATGCACATGGAGCATTTTCAAAGATAGACCACATAATAGGACACAAAACAAGCCTCAACAAATTCAAGAAAATTGAAATCATACCAAGCATTTTCTCCGACCACAAGGGACTGAAACTAGAAACCGACTTGATGGGGAAAATCCCCAAACCATCAAAATCATGGAGATTCAATAGCATGCTATTAAACAATGAATGGGTAAAGAATGAAATTAGGGAGGAAATCAAAAAGTTTCTGGAAACAAATGAAAATGAACTCACAACAACCCAAAACTTATGGGACACAATGAAGGCAGTCCTCAGAGGGAAGTTCATAGCAATACAGGCCTACCTAAAGAAGACAGAAACATTTCTAACAAACGACTTAACCCTACGCCTACAAGAAATCGAGGAACAACAACAAAGACAGCCCAGGGCAAGTAGAAGGAAGGAAATAACCAAGATCAGAGCAGAATTAAATGACATAGAGACTAAAAGCACAATCCTAAGGATCAATGAATCCAGGAGCTGGTTCTTTGAAAAGATAAACAAAATCGACAAGCCTTTAAGCAGGCTCATCAAGAAAAAAAGAGAGAGGACTCAAATAAACACAATCAGAAATGAAAGAGGAGAGATTATGACTGACACCACAGAAATACAAAGGATTGTAAGAAATTACCATGAAGAACTGTATGCCAAGAAATTTGAAAACCCAGGTGAAACGGACAGGTTTCTAGAAAAATATAATATTCCAAAACTGAATGAAGCAGCAGCAAGCCTGAACAGACCAATAACAGCTGATGAAATTGAAGTAGTAATCAAAAAACTCCCCACACACAAAAGCCCTGGACCAGATGGTTTCACAGGAGAATTCTACAAAACGTTTAAGGAAGAGCTAGCCCCTATCCTTCACAGACTATTCCAAAAAATCCAAAATGATGGAAGACTCCCAAACTCTTTTTATGAAGCCAGCATCATCCTAATCCCAAAACCAGATAAAGACACAACAAAGAAAGAGAACTTCAGGCCAATATCACTGATGAACATAGATGCTAAAATCCTCAACAAAATATTGGAAAACCGCATCCAACAACACATTAAAAAGATCATACACCATGACCAGGTGGGATTCATCCCATGGATGCAAGGATGGTTCAACATTTGCAAATCAGTAAATGTAATTCATCACATAAACAAAAGCAAAGACAAAAATCACATGATCATATCAATAGATGCAGAAAAAGCTTCTGATAAAGTACAACACCCATTTATGATAAAAACACACATTTATGATAAAAAAAAAAAGACGAAGCATTCTTCAACATAATAAAGGCCATATATGAGAGACCTACAGCCAGCATCATACTCAATAGGCAAAAACTGAACTCTTTCCCACTAAGATCAGGAACAAGACAAGGCTGTCCACTTTCACCACTTCTATTCAATATACTATTGGAAGTCTTAGCCACAGCAATTAGACAAGAAAAGGAAATAAAAGGCATCCAAATTAGAAAGGAGGAAACAAAACTATCATTGTTTGCAGATGACATGATAGTGTACATAGAAAATCCTATAGACTCGGCCAAAAAGCTGCTCAACCTAATAAATTAATTTGGCCAAACAGCCGGATACAAAGTCAATATCCAAAAATCAAAGGCATTTTTGTATACCAACAGTGAAACAGCAGAAGCAGAAATCAAGAAAAAAATCCCATTCGATATAGCAAAAAGAAAAATAAAATACCTAGGAATAAACCTAACCAAGGAGGTAAAAGACCTGTATGCAGAAAACTACACAACACTGAAGAAAGAAATCAAGGAAGACACAAACAAATGGAAGCATATACCGTGTTCATGGATCAGAAGAATTAATATCATCAAAATGTCCATACTACCCAAAGTAATTTACAGATTCAATGCAATACCTATTAAAGTTCCAATGGCATATTTCACAGACATAGAACAAACACTTCAAAAATTTATATGGAATCATAAACGACCCTGGATAGTGGCAGTAATTTTGAGAAAGAAGAGCAAAGTAGGAGGGATCACAAACCTGATACCAAACTGTATTACAAAGCCGCTGTAATCAAAACAGCCTGGTACTGGCACATGAACAGACACATGGACCAGTGGAATAGAACAGAGAGCCCAGAAATAAACCCAAGTCTCTACAGTCAATTAATATTCGACAAAGGGGGCAGCAACATAAAATGGAGCAAAAATAGCCTCTTCAACAAGTGGTGCTGGGAGAACTGGACAGCTACATGCAAAAAAATGAAACTCGAGCACCAGCTTACACCATACACAAAAATAAATTCAAGGTGGATAAAAGATTTAAATATAAGCCATGACACTATTAAAATCCTAGAAGATAACATAGGCAGGAAAATCTCAGATATTTCATGCAGCAATATTTTTACTGATACGTCCCCTAGAGCAAGGGACATAAAGGAAAGAATAAACAAATGGGATCTCATCAAAATAAAAAGCTTCTGCACAGCTAAAGAAAACAGTATTAAAATAAAAAGAGAACCAACTGTATGGGAAAACATATTTGACAATGATACCTCAGACAAGGGATTAATCTCCAAAATATATAAAGAACTTACAAGACTCTACTCTAAGAAGACAAGCAACCCAATTAAAAAATGGGCAAAGAATTTGAACAGACACCTCTCCAAGGAGGACATACAGAGGATCCAGAGACACATGAAAAGATGCTCGATATCTCTAGCTATCAGAGAGATGCAAATTAAAACTACAATGAGATACCTCTTGACACCAGTCAGAATGGCCTTCATAAACAAAGCAACAAACAGCAAGTGTTGGAGAGGTTGTGGAGAAAAGGGAACCCTAGGGCACTGTTGGTGGGATTGCAGACTGGTACAACCACTATGGAAAACAGTATGGAATTTTCTAAGAAAACTAAAAATGGACATACCTTTTGACCCAGCAATTCCACTGCTTGGATTATATCCTAAGAACCCTGAAACACCAATCCAAAAGAACCTATACACCCCTATGTTCATAGCAGCACAACTTACAATAGCCAAGTGTTGGAAACAACCTAGATGCCCATCAGTAAATGAATGGATCAAAAAACTGTGGTACATTTACACAATGGAATTCTATGCAGCAGAAAGAAAGAAGGAGCTCCTACCCTTTGCAACAGCATGGATGGAATTGGAGAGCATCATGCTAAGCGAAATAAGCCAGGCAGTAAAAGACAAATACCATATGATCTCACCTTTAACAGGAACCTAATCAACAAAATAAACAAACAAGCATAATATAAACAAAGACACTGAATTTGAGAACAGTCTGACAGTGACCAGAGGGGGAGGGGAGGGAATTTCAGGGGAAAAGGGGAAGGGTTTAGAGCAACAAGTATAAAGGACTCATGGACAAAAACTATGGGGGGTGGAAATGGGAGGAAGGTGGGGAGGGCTGGGGTGGTGGGCTGGGGGCGGGGTAAAAGACAAAACTGTACAATATCAACAATTAAAAAATACTGATTTAAAAAATCTTAAAATAAAAAACAAAAAAACTAAAAAACATTCAAATATATGGAGGCTAAATAGCATGTTATTAAATAATAAATAGGTTAAGGATATGAAGGGAAAAATCAAAAATTACCTGGAAACAAATGAAAATGAACATACAACAATCCAAAATCTATGGGACACAGCAAAAGCAGTCCTGACAGGGAAGTCCATAGCACTATAGGATTACCTCAAGAAGAAAAATCTAACCCTACACATTAAAGAATTAGAAAAACAACAACAAAAATAAGTCCAAAGTAGAAGGAAGGAAATAGTGATGATCAGAGCAGAAATAAATGACACAGGACTTAAAAAACAACACAAAAGATAAATGGAACCAAGAGCTGCTTCTTTGAAAAGATAAACAAGACTGATGAACCTTTAACCAGATTAATCAAGAAAAAAGAAGGCCCAAATAAACAAAATCAAGAATTAAAGAAGAGAAGTTACAACTGATACCACAGAAATACAAGGAATTATAAGAAAATACTATGAACTGTATGCCAAGAAATTGGATAATCTGAGTGAAATGGATAAATTTCTAGAACCATACAATCTTCCAAAACTGAATCAGGAAGAATCAGAAAACATGAACAGACCAATAACAATTAAAGAAATTGAAGCAGTAGTCAAAAAATTCCCAGCAAACAAAAGGCCTGGACAAGGTGGCTTGACAAGCAAATTTTACCAATCATTCAAAGAACTAACACCTACCCTTCTCAAACTATTTCAAAAAATTCAAGAAGAGGGAAGACTTTTAAGCTATTATGAAGCCAGTATTATCCTAATTCCAAAACCAGATAAAGACACAATAAAAAGAAAATTACAGGCCAATATCCCTGCTAAACATATATGCTAAAATACTCAAAAAAATATTAGCCAACCAGATCCATCAATACATTAAAAAGATCATACATCATGATCAAGTGGGATTTTTCCAGGGTACAAGGTTGGTACAATATTTTCATATGTTTATGATAAAACTCTGAGCAAAGTGGGAACAGAGGGATCATACCTCAACATAATAAAGTCCATCAATGAATAACCTATAGTCAACATCACACTCAATGTGCAAAATCTAGAAGTGCTCCACTTAAGATCAGGCACAAGACAGGAATATCTGCTTTCACCTCTCTTATTCATCATAGTACTGGAAGTCCTAGCCACAGAAATCAGACAAGAAATAAAAGGCATCCAAATTGGAAAGGAGAAAGTAAAATTGTCATTATTCACAGACTACATGATATTATATGAAGAAAACCCTAAAGACTCCACCAAAAATCTACTGGACCTAATAAATGAATTTGGAAAAGTAGCAGGATGCAACATCAATACTCAGAAATCAATGGCATTTTATATACCAATAATGAACTATCAGAAGGAGAAACTTTTTTAAAAATCCCATTAACGATTGCAACAACAACAACAACAACAACAAAAGGTACCTAAGAATAAATTTAACTAAGGAGGTAAAAGACCTGTGCTTGGAAAAACTACAGTACCTTGAAGAAATAAATTGAGGAAGAATAAAAATAAGTGGAAGCACATAATGTGTACATGGATTAGAAGAAGTAACATCATTAAAATGTCTGTACTACCCAAAGCATATTATAGATTCAATGCAATTCCTACTAAAATACCAATAATATATTTCACAGATCTAGAACAAATTTTTATATTTGGAATAAAAAAATTCCAAAAACTTTTATAGAACTAAAAAGACCCTGAATATCCTCAGCAAACTTGCAAAAGAAGAACAAAGTTGAAGGCCTCACAATACCTGATATCAAAGTATAAGGCCACAGTAATCAAAACAGCCTGGAACTGGTATAAGAACAGGACACAGAGCAATGGAACAGAACAGAGAGCCCAGAAATAAATGTATACCTTTACAGTATATTGATACTTGACAAAGGAGTCAAGAGTATACAATGGAGAAAAGACAGTTTCCTCAAAAAATGGGTATTGGGAAAACTGGACTGGTACTTGCAAAAACATGAAACCAGACCACCAACTTACACCATACACAAGAATAAGCTCAAAATGGAAAAAAGACAAATGTAAGTTGCAAAACCGTAAAAATCCAAGAATAGAACATAGACAATAAAATCTCAGATATCTCACATAGCAATATTTTTACCAATACATCTCCTAGAGCAAGGGAAACAAAGAAACCACCAGCAAGAAGGGAAACCACTCACTGTATGGGAGAATATATTTGCCAATGATACATCTGATAAGGGTTTACTCTCCAAAATATACAAAGAACTAATACAAAACACAAGGAAGACAAACAATCCAATGAAAAAGTGGGTAAAGAATCTGAAGAGACACTTCTCCAAAGAGGACATACAGATGGTCCATAGATATATAAAAAATTGCTTAACATCACTAATCATCAGAGAAATGCAAATTAAAACCACAATGAGATACCATCTCACACCTGTCATCAATAAGTCAACAAATAACAAGTGCTGATGAGGATGTGGAGAAAAGGGAACCCTGGTGCATTGTTAGTGGGAATGCAGATTTGTGCAGCCAGTATGGAAAACAGATGGCATATCCTCAAGAAATTAAACGTGGACCTGCCTTTTGACCTGGTGGTTCCACTTCTGGAAATATATCCTAAGAATCCAAAAAACATCAATACAAAAAATATACATATGCACCCTTATGCTCACAGCAGTGTTATTTACAATAGCCAAGAGCTGGAAATAGCCTAAGTGCCTGTAAGTACATGAGTGAATACAAAAAGCTGCGGCACATTTACACAATGGAATACTATGCAGCATTAAAAAAGAAGTAAGTCTTACTTTTTTGCGACAGCGTAGATGGACCTGGAGAATATTATGCTAAGTGAAATAAGCCAGTCAGTAAAATACAAATACCATCTGATTTCACTAGTAAGTGACATCTAATGAACAGAATAAAAATAGAAGCACTGATACATGGAACAGACTGACAGCTGTCATAGGGAAGAGGGGACTGGATGAAGGAAGGTGAAGGAATTAACCAAAGGACATACATGCGTGATCCACGGGCTGTGGGTGGGGAGAGTAGGGCTGGGTAGAGGTGGGCAAAGGAAGAAAAGCTGTAATAGCATAAACAGTAAGAGACAAATAAATCTTTTAAAAAAAGAAATTTGAAGTCATCATAAGTATTTTTCCAACAACAATAGTATGAAAATAGTAACAGAAAACTTCACAAATTCACAATAATGTGAAAAGAAAATACAATAATAATGAAGAAAAATTCACAAATATGTACCTCTTAACCAATGGAACAAAGAATAAATAAAAAGGGAAAACAAAAAAATCTTGAAACAAATGAAAATGGAAACAGGAATCTAAAACTTATGGGATGCAGCAAAAGCATTTTTTAGAGGAAGTATATAGCAATATATGCCTAGATCAAGAAAACATACAATAGAATACTACTCAACCATTAAGAAAAGGTGAATTACTGCCATTTGCAAAAACATGAATGAATACTGAGCATATCATGCTAAAAAAATAACTCAGTTGGAAAAGGACAAGGACTATATGACTTTATTCATATGCGAGATAAAGAACAGAAAGCAACAAAGTCATAGACACAAACTACAGTGTGGTGGTCACTAGAGGGGACGAGAGAGTGGGGAGCAGGTTGAAAAGGGTAAAGGGAGTCAAATACATGGTGATGGAAGGAGACTAGCTTTTGGGTGGTGAGCACACAGTGCAATATACAGATAGTGTATTGTAGAATTGTACACTTGAAACTTATATAATCTTGTTAATGAATGTCACCTTAATAATTTAATTTTTTCAAAAGAAAACAGAAAGAGTTCAAATAAACAACTTAACTTTACACCTCAGGGAACTAGGAAAAAAAGAACAAATGAAGCCCAAAGTTAGCATAAGGTAGAAATAACAAAAATCAGAGCATAAATAAATAAAATAGAAGCCAGAAAAATGATGGAAAATAACAATGATACCAAACTAGTATTTTAAAAACATAAACAAAATTGACAAACTTTTTAGCTTGTCTAAGAAAAAATGAGTGAAGACAAAATCAGGAGTGAAAGAGGAGACGTTACAATGATAGCACACAAATGCAAAGGATCCTAAAGGACCACTGAATACAATGACCTTCCAAGAAACCAGGTAATCTATAAGACACAGATAAATTCCTAGAAACATACAAACTACAAAAACTGAATCATGAAAAAAATAGGAATTCTAAAGATACCAATAAGGAGTAAGGCGATTGAATCAGTAGTCAGAACCTCCCAACAACAACAAAAAAAAAGCCCAGGTCCACATGGCTTCGCTGGTGAATTCTAGCAAACATTCCAAAAAGAATTAATGCCAATCTACTTCAACCTCTTCCAAACAATTAAAGAAGAGGGAACACTCCCACACTCATTTCAAAAGGACAGCCTTGCCCTGACACCAAGGCCAAACAAGAACATTGCAAGAAAATAAAACTGCAGGCTAACATACCTGATGCATATAGATGAAAACAATTTCAGCAAAATATTAACAAACTTTTTTCAATAGTAGATGAAAAAGATCATGCACTATGATCAAATGGAATTGATCCCTGTTTACTTTTGCCTTTAGTTTGGTCAGCATTTGTTTCCTGTATTTTGTGCATATGTATTTATAATTATATTCCCAAATGATTAGATACAGTGACCCTCCTGTCATTATAAAATGTCCCTTTTTGGTCTTTAGTAACTTTATTTGCTTAGACTTTTGTCTGATATTCTTATGCTATTTCAGCTGTCTCTAATTACAGTTTTCATTATGTAATTAATCTTTTACTTTCAACCTATGTGTCTTTGAATCTGTAGTACGTCACTTTTTCTCTTTTTGTATATATCTATATTGTCTTATTCTACTGAACATTTAAGAGAGAAGTAATGTTAATCCCTCACAAACTCATCCAAAAAAAAAAACAAAACAAAACAAACACACACAAAAAAACAAAAACAAAAAAAAAAACAGGAAGGGAACTCTTTCCAACTCATTCTATGAAGTGTGCATTTCCCTGACACAAAAACCAGACTTAAAAAAAAAAATCACAGCAAAGAATGGGTATATATGGTTTTGTTTGAGTAGTAATAAAAATGTTCTGACATTACATACTGGTGATGGCTGCGCATTTCTCTAAATATACTAAAGACCCCTAAATTTTACACTTTAAAGGGGTGAATTTTAAGATATAAATTCTAGTTAACTCTTGCTTTCAAGAGTTAACTGTCCCCTCCCTTTTTCTAGAAACTAGGTTAAATGCCAAGTTATTTGCTGCTATGAAACATTAAAGTAATCCCTTCATAACACCTACCATAATTGCAACAACAAAAAAATACTTGCATAACATATTTATTTAACATCTACCCTCCCTGATACATTTTGACTGCCACTAGTACAGAAACCAAGTCTATTTTTTCTACCTGTGCAATATCCAGGCCTAGTAGAAACTAAAAAAAGAAGGAAAGAGAAAAGGGAACGTGAACAGAAAAGAATGGGGGGATGGATTTCCCCCTTGATTTCTCCTCTCAAACTCAACAATTGTTTCCTCATATTCATCCCATCATGAACTGTATATTTCAGAAATAGAATTTGCATATCTCAAAACAGGAAAAAAAGTGATAGAGCAATTTACACCATAGGAAAGAGAGAGTAAAAGCTTTTAAAATTATTTCCTCAGATATCCAAACGAAATTTCTATTTAAAAAAAAATTACATGTCACACACATATCAGTACATTGTTTCTAGCAGAGGTATTCTTTCTATTATAACAAAAAGATGAATTATTTTAATCAATACACTTAAAGTATTCATCATTGTTGTCAGCTGTACAGATCTGCTGTCGTCCACATGCGAAAAGTTATATAAAGCATTTTATACAAGTATATGAAATAACTATTTAATACCAATTTCTCAAAAACATTCACAAGACTTCAAAATGGGATATTTATAAAATAAAAGGTTTTGCTAAAAAGCAAAAACGAACAACCGCAACAGTTACAAAGGACTGCAAAGACCGGAAAAGTGCGGCAGGACGGTGGCGTGCCCTGAACCGCCGCGGCCAGGAGTACTGCGCAGTGAGAGGCACAGAGCAGTCCTTCCGAAAGCATTTCTTACAGGAATCAAGCAATTTCCTCATGATCTTGCTTCCTCTCTCCATGCATGTACTGTTTTTTCCTCCGGATCCGTCTCATCACTCATTTTGAAAACTCCCTTTCCAACAACCTCATAAACTTTGCCCGTGGTGTTTCCATCCCTGGGAACACCTTCTCTCCTTCAGCTATTAAATGTGAGTCCTTCCGGATTTTCAGAAGACCAATGCAAATTTCAGCAAAGCAAACCAATTCTGACCTGTCTAGCACATAAAAATCTTTTAAGCTCTGTACTTCCTAAGAACATGGTATCTGCTATGCATCCAGATTACCTCAAGAGCATTTTTTTTAAATATAGGGACCCATTTTAAAACTACTGAATCAGTATGTAATTTTCAGATCTGTATCTTTTAAAACCTCCCACTGGTCTACAAATCCGCCTTTAAAAACCATTCTTCTGTACCACATCTACTTGAGCTGGGTTTTAAACGTTTTGTTATGTAAAGACAAAGCTCGAGAGGACAGAGTCGTATTATAATCCTCTGTTATATCCCCCACAATCTCAGCAGCTGTTAAAATGGCTTTCATCAAGAAGACAGGAGATAATAAATGTTGGGTAGAACATGGAGAACTGGGAACACTTACGCACTGTTGGTGGGAATGTAAATTGGTTCAGCCACTATGGAAATCAGTATGAAGTTTCTTCAGAATTAAAACTGGAACTAACATATGATCTAGCAATCCCACTTCTGGGTTTCACCCAGAGGAAATGAAAACAGGGCACTGAAGACGTACATGCACTCCCATGTTCACAGCAGCATCAATCACGAAAGCTAAGACTTAGAACTCAAGTGCCTGTTGACACGCGAATGGATAAAGAATATGTGGTCTGTGTGCACAACGGAACAGTATTCAATTGAGCAGGACATCCTGCCATTTGCAACAGTATGAATGGATCCTGAGAACATTCTATGTGGCACAGGCAGAGAAAGTCAAATACTGTATGATATCACTTATACGTGGAATCTAAAAATGCCAAACTTGCAAAAACAGAGTAAAATGGTGGTTGCCAAGGGTTGGGGTAATAGGATAGACATTGCTTAAGGTGAGGATGTCAAACTCATTTTCACCGAGGGCCACATCAGTCTCATAGTTGCCTTCAACGGGCCGAATGTAATTTTAGGACTGTATAAACGTAACTACTCCTTAAGAGTTAAGTGAGAGCTCAGCCCTGCCTCCGGGTAGAAACAAGGTGCCAGACCAGATAAAACAAGGTGGAGGGCCGGATTCAGCCCTCAGGCCTTTTGTTTGCCACCTGTGGCTTAAGGGAACAAATTCACAACAAGTAGTAAATAAGTCCTAGAGATCTATTGCACAGTATAGTGAATAAGACAACAATATTGTGTTATAATCAAACTTGCTAAGAGACTAGATCTTAATTATTTCAGCCACTAAAAAGAAATGATAATTTTTATGTGACTCAATAAGAAGTGCTAGTTATTGCTATAATGGCAATCATATTGAATATGTAAGTGTATCAAATTAACATGTTGAATACCTTAAATACACACGATGTTACATGTCAAATATATTTCCATTTTTTAAGTCTTTTCCTACACTAAGATTAAAGAGGAATTCACTTATATTTTCTCCTAGTACTCGCATGGTTTCAATGATTACATTTAGGTTTCTCATCTCTTTGCAGTTTATTTTTGTGTATTATGTGAGATATGATTCCAACTTTGTATAATTTCCATATAGCTCCCCAGTTGTTCCAGAGCCATTTACTGAAAGATCTATGTTTATCCTATTGATTTAAGATGACATCTCTGTCATATGCTGAGTTTCCATGTGTATTTGGGTCTGTTTCTGTGGTTTCAGTTCTAACACACTAGTCTGTTCATCCATTCGTGTGCTAGTAACACAGTCTTGATTACCGAGGAGTCAAGGTGTGTCTCCGTATCCAGTATTGCTCACCCCACCCTCATTTTGCTCCTTTCAGTGTTTCCCCTCCTCTCTGTGCATGCTCGCTTTTCCGTGTGAAATTTAGTAGCAACTTGTCTAACTCCGTAAGATAGTTTAGTTGGCATTGTTATTGGGATTGCTTCCTATTCCTGACTTTGGATAGTATATTTAAAAGATTCTGAGAAACTGTGGGTGTGATCCCTCAAACTTGATTTCTGTAAGAAAGAAAAAATGGCTACATGGCACAAGACATGTACAAATAAACCTTGACAATAAAATTGATAATTGCTCCCTTGGTATCATTAGGGGCAAGGTCCTAAAAATACTAATGTGGTTTTTAGGAGACCCACTCCAGAGATTAACTTCTTTTTAATGTGCATGTACTTTCGATGTCACTGAGACTGATTGTTCTTCCTTAAAATTGCCTTTTGAATTGGTTCCCTATTTTTGTATCCACTGCCTTTGCCCTAATTCAGCTACTCAGTTTTTCTCTCTTACACTCTGGCATCAAAGTCCAAAGACGTGTCCAATTATCTTCAGAAAGCATTGGTAGTTATCTGTTTAAAACTTAGATTGAATTTTATGACATCAAGACTTAAAACTCTGAGAGGATTCCCTGCTGCTGCCGTCTTCGGGAAAGTTCCCAAGTGACTTAGTACATCATTCAAGGCCCTTTACAATCAGACCTAGCTCACTTTTCAGGTTGGTCTTCTTCTCTACCTCCACATTGCTCATCATTGTCCCAGACCTTCAAACTGCTACAGAATGGACCTAGGGTTCACGGGGTCCCTCTGTCACTATGGAATCTTTGCCCACCACCAAGGAATTGGAATTATGGCTCTCAATGCCAGAGTTTGGTGAAAAGGAAAAGAACTATTTATTCAAAAGTCATACAGATGTAGAGTAATGACTAATATCTTCATTAAAAGTCCCAAGTCCCTTAAGACACCCATAAACATACAGTCCTTCCTTCCTGCCTTTGCTCAGTCATATATCTCAGGAAAAAATAGAAGTCCGCAGCTTGGCTACTTCCAGGTTCTTCCCAGTAATTCATACTCAGCTAGCAGGCCTCCCGCAGTTCTCAGCACCATCAGCTGTGTCACTGGGATCTCTAGTTCTTAATCCAAACCTACATGGTACCTTCTCATGGCCCACCAGCAAGAGTCCTTTCACCCCTTTTCTTCCTTCAACGTCTCTACCACATTCTTCCAAACTGCTAAGAGAGAGCTTTGCATGGCTGCTACATCTTGCTTTCATGCTTCCTAAGCCACGTGGTTAAGGGAGCCCCCTCTCTGCCCCCAAAACTGTGTGGTTCCCTCTCACATGGCTACTGCACATAGGCATAGGTTTAAAGCCTGGCCCAAATCTTCCTCCACAACCCCATTTCCGACTCCTCCCACAATGGGCTACACCTGCCAGCACTCCTGTATTTTTCCAGGCTTTCTGGGCTGCCATACTAAGTCTGGGCAGGTGTGCCGCGTGGCATGAAGGGAACCATCTCCAAGCACGCACACAAGTGCTGTAAGGGGAGCTGCCTCCCAGTTACAGCATGGGTTAAGGTCATGACCTGGCTCAAAGCATGGCCACAGTTACCTAACATATCGATGAAGCTAGTCAGCTGTTATAGATATGCAAAAGAACTTTTTGCATATCAGGTATGAAGCTGGCCAACTGTTGACAGGCAAAATAACTCTCAATGGCCCCGCCCCATGTGTCCCTTCCCCCAATCCAGGCGTGGGGGTGGGGATATCCTATATTTTTATATTTCCTGGACCCCCAAGTTCTGAACCCCATTTCAATCACTTCGTTTACGGGGCCTAGCTGTACCCATTACAATGTCTTTGCTTTAAATGCCTCTACCATTCTTCTCCCATTGAAATGTATACTTCCTTTGGGACTCAACTCAGATGGCAGACGTGTAATTCCATCTCCTTATGCACTCCGTGATTATTTATACTGCAGCATTGATCAACACTGTTCTTGTTTGTTTTGTTTTCCCAGTGATTAAGGCAGTTTATTTAGTTTATCCTCCAAGTCTTTGAATTACTTGAGTCACAGATGCTCTGACCATAGTTTTACTTTTTTCTGCTTATTTTTTTTATTTTAATTTTTCCATTACCATTTATCTCCCTTATACCCCTGTGCCCCCCAATCACCACACTGTTGTCCATGTCCATGAGCCCTTTTTCCTTTCACTCAATCCCTTCACCTCCTAACCTCCCCCCCACCCTTAGCTGTCATCCTGCTTCCATCTATGAGTCTATCTCTATTTTGCTTGTTAGTTCAGTTTGTTCATTAGATTCCACACATGAGTGAAATCATATGGTATTTGTTGTTCTCTGACTGGCTTATTTCACTTAGCATAATGTTCTCCAGACCCATTCAGAAAGCTACAAAGGGTAAAATTTTCTTCTTTTTCACAGCCAAGTAGTATTCCATTGTGTGAATGTCTCATAGTTGTTTTATCCACTTATCTACTGATGGACAGAGGTTGCTTCCATATCTTGGTGATTGTAAACAACACTGCAATAAACACAGGGGTGCTTATGTTCTTTCGAATTAGTGTTTTGCATTTCTTTGGATATATTCTTAGAAGTGGGATTGCATTGCTTATAGCAATATTTTATCTATCTCCTCAGGCAAGAAGAACAAAACAAAAATAAACAAATGGGACTACATCAAACTAAAAAGTTTTTGCACAGTAAAGAAAGCCGTCAACAAAACAAAAAGACAACTTACAGAATGGAAGAACATATTTGCTGATACATCTGTAAGGGGTTAATATTCAAAATTTATAAAGAAGTTATAAAACTCAACACCAGAAAAAAACAAACAATCCATTTAAAAAATGGGCAAAGGAATTGAACAGATACTTCTCCAAAAAGGACATATAGATAGATGGCAAATAGACATATGAAAAGATGCTCAATGTCACTAATCATCAGAGAAATTCAATGAGATACCACTTAACACCAGTCAGAATGGCTATCATCGATAAACAACAAACAACAAGTGCTGACGAGGATGTGGAGAAAGGAGAACCCTAGTGCACTGTTGGTGGGAATGCAGACTCATGCAGCCACTGTGGAAAGCAGTATGGAGATGCCTCAACAAATCAACACTGTTGATGAATTCCTAGAGGGTGCCCGTGGAATTCACCCAGACTTCAAGAATTCAGGACCCAGAACAAAGTCTAGTCTCCGTGGCTTTGACAAAGTGGCATGGGGGCTATCACGGAAGATAAACACCTAAAATTAACTTGGCCCAGAGGAATGTCAAGAAAGACAAGTAGAAAATAAGTCCAGCCTTTACAGTGTTTTAAGGAAATAAAGCAGAATTTTCCCTGTATGTATGGAGCAAGAACAAGACAGGGCTACGCTTCATGCTTGCAGTGCTGGTGCACACGATAATAGACGGCAGCTGGGAGGACAGCATCTCCATTCCTATCTTGCTCACATTTTCTTTACCACAGAGAACAGGGCGACTACTCATTATTGTTTAGTCTTTGTGTAAACTGGAAAAAAGCCTCCCTTTCTCAAGACACTTGACAACCCCTGCTGGAAAACTGTCATAATAAATAAATATTTTATTATATATAATCTGTATTTTTTATATTATATATCATATATTATGCCTATTATATTTTATCAAAATATATGCAATAAATATATAATGTGTTAATATACGGTTATATATGATTATGATAATATATAATCATATAAGGGTGGGCCAAAAAAAACATAGTTATCTTCTGGAGGGTGGGCCCCTTGTAGAACACATTTCCCATGCTAGGTGAGTGTTCTAGGAACCCATGTGTTTCAGTGTGCCAGCTGGTGTTGTGAGAGGCTATGTTCCACTTCAGTGAATTTTTTTGAACCGTCAACACATTTGCTCATTTCATGATTGGTGCTTCATGAGCGCACCTGCCCACACTGCACTGAGTGTTCAGCATTTTGGGGCCAAAAACAAAGATTTAAATATAAGCCATGCCACCATTAAAATCCTACAAGATAACATAGGCAGGAAAATCTCAGATATTTCATGCAGCAATATTTTTACTGATACGTCCCCTAGAGCAAGGGACATAAAGGAAAGAATAAACAAATGGGATCTCATCAAAATAAAAAGCTTCTGCACAGCTAAAGAAAACAGTATTAAAATAAAAAGAGAACCAACTGTATGGGAAAACATATTTGACAATGATACCTCAGACAAGGGATTAATCTCCAAAATATATAAAGAACTTACAAGACTCTACTCTAAGAAGACAAGCAACCCAATTAAAAAAATGGGCAAAGGATTTGAACAGACACTTCTCCAAGGAGGACATACAGAGGATCCAGAGACACATGAAAAGATGCTCGATATCTCTAGCTATCAGAGAGATGCAAATTAAAACTACAATGAGATACCTCTTGACACCAGTCAGAATGGCCTTCATAAACAAAGCAACAAACAGCAAGTGTTGGAGAGGTTGTGGAGAAAAGGGGACCCTAGTGCACTGTTGGTGGGATTGCAGACTGGTACAACCACTATGGAAAACAGTATGGAATTTTCTAAGAAAACTAAAAATGGACATACCTTTTGACCCAGCAATTCCACTGCTTGGATTGATATGGAAAAGAAATAGTCCTATTGATGTAAAAAGAAATGTAGCAGAATTGAGATAGCAGTCCCATTGATGTGAAAAGAATTATGGCAGGATACAAATTCTATTTTGGGCCCCTTTGACTGAGGAAGAAATAAATCAGGAAAAGGGGGAAAGATAATTGAAATTTACAACCGCATCTGCCGTGGAAGCCAGAATGTAAGATGCTTAAAAGGAAGAGTTTTCCCTGAGATTGGGGCCCAGAATTTGGAGACTGCCTCCTCTGGGACCATGCATGTAATAAAGAGTCGTGCTTCGTGAACTCCCTGCATCTGGATCGTTTCATTTCTTCGTAACAGGATTATATCCTAAGAACCCTGAAACACCAATCCAAAAGAACCTATGCACCCCTATGTTCATAGCAGCACAATTTACAATAGCCAAGTGCTGGAAGCAACCTAGGTGCCCATCAGTTAATGAATGGATCAAAAAACTGTGGTACATTTACACAATGGAATTCTATGCAGCAGAAAGAAAGAAGGAGCTCCTACCCTTTGCAACAGCATGGATGGAATTGGAGAGCATCATGCTAAGCGAAATAAGCCAGGCAGTGAAAGACAAATACCATATGATCTCACCTTTTACAGGAACCTAATCAACAAAACAAACAAACAAGCATAATATAAACAAAGACACTGAATTTGAGAACAGTCTGACAGTGACCAGAGGGGAGAGGGGAAGAATTTCAGGGGAAAAGGGGAAGGGTTTAGAGCAACAAGTATAAAGGACACATAGACAAAAACTATGGGGGGGGGGGAATGGGAGGGAGGGGGGAGGGCTGGGGTGGTGGGCTGGGGGCGGGGTAAAAGACAGAAAACTGTACAATATCAACAATTAAAAAAATACTGATTAAAAAAATAATAATAAAATTATTTAAAAAAAAAAAATACCATGACCCTGGTGCCCCACCCTCCCTATTCACCCAGTCTCGCCCCAGGTGACTTTTTTTGTTTCTCCAGACGAAAAAAGTCCTGAAAGGAAAATGCTTCGCCGATGTGGAAGTGGTGAAACAAAAAATGGCAGAAGCACGAAAAGGCATAAAAACTGACGTGTTCAAAAACTGTTTTGAGCACAGAAAAAACATCTCCATAGGTGTATTGCATCAAATGGAGAGTACTTTGAAGGTGACTAAAGTTTAAACATGTAAGAATAAATACACGATTTTTTATAAATAAATTATAGCTTTTGGGTAGATCCCCCTCATATATTATGATTTTTAATATCATCTGAATATATTAAATACAAAATATTAACATTATTGACATAAGTATACTAATCTTTGGAAGCTGCACTGTGAATGATATTACCTACGGCTGGAGAGAGAACATCCTGCCCAACCACACAAACTGGCTGTAACAGAAAATTGTCATCCACGTTTGATAAAAATAAAATAATTACAGTTAAGGGAGACTAGAAGGTTAAGATGGCTGAGGAGGTCACATGCAGCAGGAAGGCAGGAGATCGAGGCTTACAGACCAGAAACACACGCAGGTGTCCTCAGGAGCTCGCTGCTGCGGTGACAGTGCGCAGGCGCACTACAGCGATTCCCGTGGGCAAGGGAGAGCCTCCAGGAAGAAGAATGGAGAGAAGGATTTTTGAAAAGAGACCATTTCTGAGAGCAGTGACTTCCTACATTTTTCATCTCGCGACACACACAAATTATTAAGTTCTGAGGCATGCCAAAAAAAATACATCTTTTGCCAATCTGACAAAAAATAGTTATAATTTTGATTCATTTACTCTGAATAGTTGTTGGGCTGGCTGTTGTCATTTTATTTGGTGATCTAAGGGAAAAGAGGTCAGTGTCCTCACTAAACAGTTAGGTATTGCATGTTTTAAAAATTCTTGCAGCACACAGGTTGAAAATCGCTGGCCTAGAGGTTGGTCATCTGCAGAAATTCCATGAGAAATATTTAAAAGATGTTTTGAGAGCATTTAGAAATGGCGGGACCCCTCTCTAGATCATGGCTCCCCTAACATCAAGTCGAGCTAAACTAATTTCACTGCCTTTTTAACAGGTGGTCACCTAGCACACTACTTCTTACACACACAACAGACATTTTTTGACAGAAAAATGTCTTAGACAAATTGGGATTTCAGCCACTTTATTTTTAAAATCCATCATAATAAATTTCTACTTAAGACACAGTAATGTGGGCTAGTTAAAGCTGCAGCTACATGCAGTTATATTTTTAGTGAGGTCTCTTATGTATGCCATAGAAATCTGCATCTGTGCTGCAAGATGTATTACTCAGTGGGGAAAAATGTTTAAAGGTTAAAACCGTGTAGGTAATATCCCCAACTGTGTGAGGAGAGACAGTATGCATTTTATCTGTTGGATATGCATGAAAACACCTTTGGAAGGACATAAAAGAATGCAGTACCCTTGTTTGAGGTCAATGACAAGGGGTGGAGGGGGACAGAGGTTACAGAAAATCTTTGTACTGCACTACTCATGATAGTTTTTATTTTTAAAAAAATCATGTGAATGTATTAACTATTCAAAATAAACACAAACATACATAAATATGATTAAGCAGATTTGTGGCTCATTTAGAAAACATATTAAAAGACTGTTGAGGGCTCAGTGTACATCTGCTCAGAGGGGAGATTCTAACAATAACCTTCTCTGACAAAAGAGCCTCACTAAACACACCAAAAAAAATCACACAGAAAGTGAGTCTCAACCAAATAAAGACCCTAGGTCAACAGGCATAAAGCATTAGTTATGAAAAATGAGTAACTTCTAGAGATCTCTTGCACAGCACTCTACTATAGTCAATCATACTGGATTGTACACTTAAAAATTTGTTGAAAATAGATCTCATGTTAAATGTTCTTACCATAATAAATTTTTTAAAAAATCAATTTTTAAAATTTTTTATTTTTCAATGATAATCAACATTCAATATTATATTAGTTTCGAGTCTACAGCACAGTGGTTAGAGATTTATATAACTTATGAAGTGATCCACCTGGTATGTCTGGTACCCAACTAGCACCATGCATAGTTATTACAATATTATTGACTATATTCTCTATGATGTACATGACATCTCCCTGACCAAAAAATAATCAATTTAGCCCTGGCTGGTGTTGCTCAGTCTGTTGAAGCATCTTCCTGTGGACCAAAAGGTCACAGGTTCTATTCCTAGTCAGGGCACATACCTGGGTTATGGGTCCAGTCCCCATTTGGGGTGTGTGTGTGAGGCGATGATTCAGTGTTTCTCAATTTTTCTCTCCTTCCCTTCCCCTCTGTAAGTATGTCCTCAGGTGAGGATAAAATAATCATTATCACAGTCATAATCATCAATTTAAGTGATTAAATATATATCTAGCCTGGGCCAATTCTGTAATTCTTTTCATGGACCAGGAGGGAAAAGGTTAGTGGGTAAATCCTAGGGAGATCTTCAGTTTGAATGTAAAATGAGAAAGTAACATGACCACGTGGATTAACAGAAATGACCGGGCCCAAAATATGCCAAAAATTAATCCAGGCCTAAAAGAGATTACATGAGCAATTTAATAATTTGAAGAGTCAAAAATTCTTAAAACTTTAAGCCTACCCATGTAAGCCAAAAGCTGACAATATTGCTAGGAAACTGGTTTTCAGTCATTGCCAGTAAATGTTTTGCCAGGCTGAAAGTTTTAAAAATATCTGATGATTATAAAAATTCAACTCACCAAACTTCATTATTGGTAGGCAGAAAAATAGCATTATTAATCATAGAACAATCTAATATTACACAAAGTTTTCATAACTCAAACAACTTTCACCTGCTTGCTTTCTCCATTTTCCAACTTGCTACATGCTGTGCTGCAGAAAGTCTACCTTTATTCTTTTCACTTCCAGTTCCTCATGTTAGAATAAATCTGTTAAAGATACTTCTAGACCTCGAGATTATTTACAGTCATAGAGAGTGGTAGTTTTAGTGTATGAATATGTTAAGGTATAACCCAGGGAATGAAACGTTGAAGCAAAAGCATATGAGTGTCTCCCTACACTCTGGCATATAGAATTTAGGAATTTCATAGTTCACAGTGTGAGGTATGGGGTGCTAAGTAATCTGCCATGAACCATTTGCAGTAACAAAGCTCAAACTGTGTGGACAAGGTCCCTGGCTCAGGAACCTTTCCTCCTGTCCCTTTTGCTTTGTGATTTATCATGATGGTGGAGGGGTCAGCTAGTTCTCTTAGCAAATCCTCGTGGACACTCCCATTTTTGAACCAGGTGTGGACCAGAACACTCATTCCTTGATTCCCATGGAAATTGGGGTGTCATGCAGCCAATATATTCTTCTGAGATCCTGCCTTATAGTATCTGCCATATTTTAAGCTACCCCAGAGCCCAGAATTTTCCAAAAGTCATCATTGCTATGGAATGGTCTGACTATGAAGACCTGTCTTATCTGACACCGTCACTGTCTTCCTAAAGATCTCAATGGCATGAGGAGCTGGAGGGATAGTACTTGCTGTTCAAGAGAATTTTACTTCAAATTCACAAAACTTCACTATGATACCTTGGAATCATTTTTTGATATGTCTTTAGTCTTCTGGGTCTTGACATCCCAGGAATTATTAAAGCATTTATATTTTGTTCCAAATTATTTGTTTCTGAAACCTGAGAAAAAATACCCCAGCCACACTATTCCTAGCTCAGGATCACATGGCTTTGCTGTTTTTCCTAAGGATTTCTGCACACCATTAAAGGCATTTTTGTCAGCTCAGCTCAGTTTACACATGTGCAGACACACACACAAAATATTATATCAGGGAGAGAGCAAGGTAAAGGAAATAATTAACTTCTATTACACTTGGAAGTGTTGCAACTACATTTACCTGAATGTATTGAACAAAAAAAGTCAAAGATAATATAAGCCCCAAACCCACTGTATATAAATCAGAGCTACATGATCTCTAATATGGCACAAAACCCTATTTAACAGTTCTACTTTTTTCTAACATATCTCAGCATCTTTTTTAAATATAGCAAGCAGTGTGCTACCTGCTATGGGGCACTCAACACTTAAATCATCAATTCTCTTCACTCCGGTGGCTCCCAATTGGCAGGGGGTGAAGGGGGGCTGGTGTATTTGAATCAAAGCATAACATCTGTGATGTGTTCTCATACTCGAAGCTCCCATAAAATCAAACCAAAAACATTTCATGTGATTCTGTTCAAATGAAATAATTCTGTTCTCATTCATATGAAAGTTGCAGTTTTCCATTTTACACAAAACATACATTACCAAAACCCCAACTGGAGATGCTAGAACTGAACCAGAACTTGACTTTGAAAGTAAAAGAATTGCTTCTTCCTCCATGCTTACCATCTCAGGAAATGGCACCCATCCCTTGGTTGCCCAAGTTCCAAAAACAAAAGTCATCTTTGTTTCCTTTCTTATCTTCAATCTCACATCCAACCCTTCGGCCCTTGTATACTCTACCCTCCGCTAGCCAGGCTCCTTCGCACGCCCATGTATCTCCGCTCTCCCTCCAAAATATATCGCCAATCAGTCCTCTCTCCTTATCTCACCAATCACCACCACAGTGGGAGCTACCATTATTTTTTTATTATTCTTACCTAAGGATATGTTTACTGATTTTAGAGAGAGAAAGGAAGAGGGAGAGAGAGAAAGACATCCTTGTGAGAGAAACACTGATTGCCTCCCATATACACCCCAACTGGGGATTGAACCCACAGCCTTTTGGTGTACGGGATGATGCTCCGAACAACCAAACCACCCGGTCAAGGCAAACTACCATTATCTTTTACAGAATTACTACAATAGCTTCCTTACTGGTCTCAGGTTTCCATACTTTCCCCCCGATAATCTCCACAAAGCAGTCAAGGCAACCTTTTAAAACTGTGATGGCTACCAGTGTTCATAATAAGTAAAGTTTTAGGAACACAGTCATTTGTTTAAGTATCATCCATGGTATTTTCACAATACAGTGGCAGATTGAATGGTTGCAACTGAGACAGCGTGACCTACAAAGCCTAATTCACTTACTAACCAGCTCATAACAGAGTTTACTAGCTCCTCTCTTAAAAAACAAATCAGATCAGACCACGCCCCTCCCCCCCCCCCAAAAAAAAGCCTCAATAGTTCCTCTTTGCGTTTGGAAGAAAATTCAAATTTCTTACCTTTGAGATCCAAAATGCTTATAATATGAATATATTAAATAAAGAGGAGGAAAGTGCACTAGTTCATCCACTTTGGTTTCTTTTCTATGCCTAGAGCACCACACTCAAACAGTGAGAAATGTACATCCAAACCTCATTATTAAAGTACTAGGGGAATCACTTAGGTAAGGTGGATATACTACATGCATCAGAATTATACAAACTAGTGAAGTTGCTTTAATTCTCAGCTTCAACACTTATTCACTAGATTCCATTTTCCACACACGCTCCTCTCACAGAGTGCAAGATGAGATTAAAATTGTTTACATAAACACACAGGCACACTGATTTAAAAACTGTGATCATGTCCCTTCCCAGACCAAACTGAACACCATTGATTTTTTAACCTATCCACCCACAGGTCCTGGATATTAGAAGTCAACATGCTGCAAAAACGAATAAAAATAAACTGCATTAAAAATTTTTAATGTCTCAGGGAGGTGGGAGGGGATAATGGAAAAAGGGGGAAGGGGTGTCAAGGAACATGCGTAAAGGACACATGGCCAAAGCCAAAGTGGGGTAGGACCAAGGGTGGGAGGTGGGGATGCCTGGGGTTGGGGGAGAGTAGTGGGGGGAAATGGAGACAACTGTATTTGAACAATAAAAAAAGGGAGAGAACAAAAGTTTTAATGTCTCAGATGTAAATTTCAAACATTTGTATGTGTGTCTTTAAGTAGCTGAACTATTTTCTTTCCCTGGAATTTACATCCTTTATGGAAATAAAATATAAACTCCTCTTTGCCAATCAGCCGAGATATAGTTACACCTAATATTTTCACTTCTGGAGTTGTTGTTTTTTGTTTTTTGTTATTTTTTTTTAATAAAAGAAAGCTCAGCAGATGCCATAATGAAGCTAGCAGAGGCTTTACTAGTGTTTCGGATCCAAGCAAGTACTTTGATGATTATCTCTGTTACTTTATGATGCATGGAAAAAGAACTGTTTTTGCAACACCCCAGCTATGGATACATGTTACTTTAGCTCATTCTGAGCTATTAGTCAAGAAATTGAGTCTGGAAGGAAATATTTCAAGTTTGTGAACTTGTTTCTGGTTCAGTTTATTTTAAGAAGAGGTTCCAGAAAGACCAGTCAGCCATCTTTGGCTTATCCCGGAGAGTCGTATGGTGCGGGTACTTCATAAGAAGCAGATCGTGAAACAGGATTTGAGTGCAAGTAATTTATTTGGGACAGAATTCTAGAAAGCACCAGTGGCAAAATCAAGAATGAGACGAAAACAAAAATAGTCAATAAAGGGCAAGTTCCTGTTGCGGGTAAGTAGAGCTTAATGTCACTCAGAGAGCCAGGGTACCTCCAAGGTACCCCCTACGGTGTGAAAGAGCAAGGTGTTGACAAACTAACTCCAGTGAATCCCCGGATGACGGCTCTTCTCAGGGGGCATTAGTTCTCTGACGCCGCGGCAGTGCACACAATGAAAAGCCCAAAGTGCTGTAGGAGGGACACGGACAGCATCTGCCACACGGGCAATCGGAGTCACCGGACCTGACTGGGTACAGGGGACCCTGCTCCAGTTTAGGGTTGAGGCCAAGGTTCAGAAATGAGATGAGGACAATATTAGGACTAGGACTATTGACTCACTCATCAAATAGTAATTGAACGTCCACTGCAAGAGAGAAGACACGGGCATGAACAGAACACTGAGAGCCCTTGCTTCCCTCTCCCCTCCCCCGCCCACCATGCCCTCCTGCACACTCTGCTCTCCACACGCCAGGCTCCTTCAGAGGCCCGTGCACCCTCACCGGTTCTGGCTTGTACCTTTCTCCCCTGAAAGGTCCCCTTCCTTCCAGGCCCATCACTCCACCACCCGAGCCCCTGTGAAGTTGTGTACAGATCTCTACCACAGCACATTAGGATGCACCGTAACCAGTTCCTTCAGGCCTGTCTGCCCCCACCACGCTCTAGGCTCCACAGATGCACAACAAATGACGAACTGACTTGAACACAAGGCAAGTGCATGGAAAAGGACAAATCAAGTCAGATTGATGGCATTTTAAGCAACTAGGTAGAACATACTTAAAAAACATGAAAATATGTTCATAAATTACCTTAAATATACACATACACACAGAAAATGTCTGGACAGATAATATACAACCACATTTTAATAGTGAACTTTGTCTTTGGTTTATCTATAGTTTCTAATTTTACTGCCATGAAGGAATGTTATCTATATAACTTAAAAGTTAAATAGATCTTTGAGGACAGTGTAAGGCTCTTTGATGAAAAATCAGGGGGATCCTGACTGCTTCCTGAACCCCCATTTCCTGGACTTCTCATTTCTCTCGTAAGAAGCCTCGGCTTTACAAACCGAGTTACTGATTATAGGCAGAGCATTAAATAAAGCACAGGAGGCAAAGAATCCAAAGTTCTGATGACCCAGAGAAAAATCCAAGCTTCTCTGTCATTTAAAATACTAGAATATACTATTAGAAAGATTACAAAGTGATCATTTTCAAACTTCTAATTTTACAGATGGACATATCAAACATCAAAGAAAAGGAATATTTCAATCCAGAAGTCATTATTGCAACAAACATGCCAACTTGGATTGGGAGTAGCTGCTAGAAGTGCTGTTTGAGGACTCAGATGCCACAGTAAGGCTCAACTACAGAGAGATTTGTGGTTGATTAGCAATGTCTGCCATGCAATGGTATGGAAGAGGTGACCCACCTGCCAGTCTCTCCTTAAGCCCTCAGCACTGAATGGATGATCCAGCATTTACAATGGAAGCTACAGAAGGAAGGAACATGATATGGCACCAAAGGCAACTTTTCTAATCTTATAAGGAAACTGATACTTTGAAAGATGAAATTATTTTCTGAAAGAAACTAAAATGGTAAGTGATTGAACACGGATTCAAGTTCAATCCATCTAACCCCAAAATGCATGCTCTTGACCTCTGCGCTCGCTACATGGTACTCCTTGGTGACTGCCCCTTTTCCATTAGCTCCCAAAACCACCCTCCTCCCTCTGCTGACAGCTCTTCTCCTAAAATAGCCTGGAGACTCTGTTTCCAATTTCAGTAGCTACTGCTGTTTGCCTGGGACACAAAGACACAATATCTCCAGTCAATCTTTTCTTTCAGGTCCAAAGTTTGCCATTTCCTGAACCTTTACCACTGAACCTCTTTTACATGTCATTTGGCTCCAGACCTTCCTTTCAACCTGCTTGATTTATTTAAATGTGGAAAAATGACTCACAAGGTACACGAAGACAAACCAGCTGTGTGCCAGAGATAATTATTTCAGGGTAATTAAAATGAGCTATGGGCTGCCAAATTAAACACTAAAACATGATGCTGCACTTTCTCTCTTATCTGCCTAATCCATTCTCTGCCTGTCAAAGGAAACTGTTTGCTAGGGTAGGGGCTCCCCAGCCCTAATACACATTAATCATCCCTGTTCAGCAGCCTTATTAAAGGATCACCTCTGCATGGGAGACTTTCTACAGCTCATGAGAAAAATTCTGGTCTAAAATCAGAAGGCTCCAAGGTGACCACTCATGTCACTTGCTGTTGCTGAGCTCCTCAAAAAGCTGTCCCACACATCTAGAGCCAACTAGGATGTCACCAGACTGTAGAAGCAGTGAGGAAAGATGAAGGAGCAGAAATGGAGGGAAGGGAGGAGCTGGGCCTCGGAACAGATGCCCTGTCCCTTGCATTCGCTCTGTGCCTCCTATATCAGCTATCTCAAGCTCCTCTCTTAGCTCAGGCTTCCTACAGCAGAGACTCGGATGAAGATGCTTGTGCAAGTGCTTTACTGAAAGAGTACTCTCAGGAGAAACCTGTAGGGGTGTGAGGGAGGTGGGATAGGGTGGGATAAAGCTCAGTGTGAACGTGTGCTTTCAGGAAAGATCTCAGCCTTATCTAACCTGGAGCTCAGAAATATAAATTGTCTCAAAGAGTTGAAGCTACACAGAGGCAAGGTAACTAGGCTATTATACACCTTCATCTGTCAGTCATTGCTGAGGGCCACCGCTGTGAGGGAGTGACAGGATGGAGTGGGTGTATCTCCTGGCTTGGGGCTCCCATCAGCCAAGGATAATCTCAGGAAAGAAGTGCACATATGAGCCATTAACAACCAACATCCGCAGCAGCTGGAAGAGGGGTAAAGGAGATCTGGGTGGGTTGCTAATAGCACCTGCTAAACTCTCATGTTGTTTTACCGTGTTTTGACACAGAATATTCAAACTGCCTGTGATCTCAAGTTGGGAGTCCTAAAACTATGGTCTGTAGCCCCCAAAATACCCATGCTTCACTTCCAGGATTATATGATCCCACTGAAATTGTCTGCAAAATGTGCATGTATGAAATCACCAGGGAGCAAAGAACACAGGTCTCATCTGACTCTGGAGAGTATGTGACCCTCTTGGATTCAGGAGTTCACCTCTGACTTTCCTCGGAGCAAAGGGCAGCTCTAATTCAGCCCCTTCCCTGAAGGATGCTTTCCCTGAGTACTCCTGGTAAAAGTGAATTGCTCCCTTTCTATCAGAACCATAGCTGGGGGCATGGGAAGGAGACAAGATGCACCCTTACATCTTCCAAAGGTAGTAACTCTGTTAATAACTTGAAGACACTGATGACAATGATCAAAGCTCAAGTTTACAGAGTGCTTATTACATGCCAGTCATCGTTCTAAACATTTGTGTGTTATCTCGTTCAGTTTTCAAAACTGTCCTATGAAGTAGGAACTATTATTATCCCATTTCTCAAATAATGAAACTGGAACACTGAGAAGTTAAGTAACTTGCCCAACTTCGGACAGTGAGAAAATAGTAAGAGAGTCAGGATTTGAACCCAGGAAGTCTGACTCCAGAGCCACAGAATTTTGGAGAAAGCCACATGAAATACGTGGCTGAAGTGTCAGGAGTCAGACCATGACGCAGTAGAGAATGTACACAAGTGCCAGTGGCTGCTGCTGCTGCTTTTTTTTTTTCTTTAGAAGAGAGATTTCAATTATTCAGTGTTTTCAGTTTTTCAGCAACAGATACAGAAGTATAAGCCAGGGCCTCCTCTCACAGAGTGTATAATCTGGATATAGAGAACAAGACAGACACCACTTAACTCAGGCAAATAATTCCAGGAGATAAATATGTTTTGTAAAATGCAAGCTCTCATACAAATGTATAACAAGTACTGACTCCATGGAGTTTCAGTTATGTCTCAAAGGGCTTTGAGAAAATAAATCCCATTACTGGATAAAACTAGTAGTCCATCTAGCCAAAGATGCCTTCTAGAAGCATCAAAAGAAGTGGTAAAACAAGCAGAGGGAACAGTCTGATACTCTTTTATAAAAGTAGCCAAAGTTTCAAAACATCACAGGCAATCTCAGGAATCCCAGGAGTCAGTGAATGTGCTTCTAAATATCTATTACATCTCCAGGCTTCCCACACACCCGCTCAGACTGCTTCTCCAGGGGGTACAGGAGAGGTTAGCAACTGTCCTCACACTGGCTTCCTCCTTCTAAGCCTTCCCTCTCGTATTTTCAACCACCTGTCACAAGACACACATAAGCAGTTGGGAAGTGTTGAATTGTGTCAGTAAAGCAAAATTAGAGTTAAAGACAAAGGTTTAACCAAACATGTTTACACACAAGCTTAAAGGGAATGAAGAAGTTTAGGTTCAAAGAGCCAAATATTCCTCATTCCTGAGAAATCTCGACCAGTTTCTCATTCTGGTGAGTATCGGCACATTGCACTTTGCTGCCACAAACTAAGGAGGGGTACATTTTTGAGTGTTGATTCATCACTAAAAGACTTGAACTAGACAGAAAGAAAACCTTCTGTATTATATATATTTTTTAATCCATCCATGAAAAGAGAGCCAGGTGTCAGTTTCCTATGAAGGGAAATTCTTGTGAAGGGACTGTAAGGCCAAGTCCGTCCACTTCATCTCTTGTTCTTTAACAGATTCTGTGGAGCCACTGTTGTCCTGTCCAGGTTCAGGAAGCTCATTCAGTGGTATCGAAACGTCCTCATAAGGGAGCTTATCTTCTCGCCAAGCGTCGTCAGTCAAATCCCAGATCCTTCCATCTCTCCGCACTTCACTGTCCATGCTCCTGCAGTTTTGAGCTTGTCAAATCTGTACTTTTCCTTCCAAATTCAGCATGGGTGTTAGATCATCAGGGTCAACATCCCATCTCCAGAGTTAGGCACTAAGGTGTTCTCACTCTTCCAGGGCAGCACTTGACCCTGTGCTATACCCGCGGCCTCCAAGGCCCACCCTCCTCTGCACACCTGCCAGTGGCTTCTTAATGCTCTTGTCTCCCTATTACCAGTGACACAGGCCACGCCCCTCCCAGGACATGGGTGCTCAAGAATCATTGGCTATATGTATGTAAATAACCGGTTAGATGGGATCAAATGAGTGTAAAAGTGCCTAGCTTAGTTCCTAGACTTAGTATATACAAGAAATGACCATTTCATTTCTATTTTTTAAATGTTGTTATTCCCCTTTCCCCCAGGTACCCCACAGTGTCTCAGAAGAAAGTGGTATGTGCAAATGGTACTGAATGGGTGTCAGAAAGGGGAAGATTAAAAAAGGAAAATGAAAGAGTAGGGAAGTAGTAAGGTAAGAAAGAAAAAAATGCAAAGAAAAAAATACAGGAGAGAGGGAAATGAAGAAGCCAAACTTCTTTCTATTGCTGGAGGTACACCCAGCACATCCAGGCAGTGGGATGTCACTGGCAAGTGAACTGAAAGGGCCAGGGAGCTCACATCTCTAACTGGACTTTCCCATGCAACTCCAGCTCCGACGGGAAAGTGCTCGCCTGCACTGGAAAGACACTGAATGGGAACGCATGTTCATCTGGCCCTTCTGTAAGCCAGTCCTCTCACCCCCTGCTTCTCCACAACTCTCTCCTCCACAGCGGATTTCCTCACCCTCCTTTCATCATCCCTTAATACCACAGCACCACCTACCGTCTCTGGATGCAGACAGGTGAGGTATGCCTGGGCTTGGACCTGAGGGAGATTTTAACATCGCTAGCAAGCATGCTGGAGGGGACCATTTGTTCACCCGGTGACAAGCCTGACTGAGGCAAAATTGCCACTCGGCATTTCAAATTGCAGACTCTCTCCTCTCCCCTATTCAATGCCAAGCTCTTCCTCCGCCCAAAAGCATTTTCTCACAAGAGCAAATAGGTAATTCAAAGAGAAGGAAAGTCTCCCAGGAAATTAGACACAGTGCCGGGCCAGCCATGGAGTTTCTTACACTTCTCCTATGATGATTTGTGGCTAAAGGGGAAAAAATGCTCAACAGAGCTAATTACTCAGGGACGTGACCCAGTGGGCTGATGTGGCCCTCTATTTAAGACCATGAAGACTGTCACTGCTGAAAGATTGCATTTGGCTTAAAGCCCTAAAATCATATCAATCATGTTGAGCAGGAAAAGTCAATCTCTCTTCAGCTACCTTGGTTGACTTTCTTCACAGGCAGCTGCCCACTTGAACCTCCAGAAGCATGTGTCCACGTCTGTTGGGGCCTCTATGCCAGCCTTGGAAATAGCAATCGTGCCTGTTATTTCCCCACTACGCCCAGCCCAACCCCACTTTCGCCATTCTGTGTGTGATGCGGGCCTGAGCACCTACCAACTGCTTCCCAGCCCTGTTTACCAGCCCCCAGCTAAGTTCCGCAGTGAAAGGAATGGGGAGGGGTGACTCTCCTGTGGCCAGCCCCAATGGGCTTATTTACACACCATCACATAACTCATATGTCTTTCATGATTTGGGGCACCAGCCCCACAATGTCCCCATGCTGGGGCTCTCTGAGTGGGCTGAGTACCAGACACATGGTAAGCCCTAAGTCTAAACACCCACCTGCAGCACCCTCACCCCAACCACCTGATCACCTAGCTTTCGGTGCTAACACTTTTTCCTTAGGGTGATCGCTGCTTCCTGCTGTTACTTCTGTGCTACTTCAGTGCTCACCCCCCCTCTCTCTCAGCTTCCTAATACCATGTAATCAACCCCCTGGCCAGTATCCCCTCAGTCTGAGATACCTGGGGTGGACAGCTGAGGGTACAGAAGGGGGAAATGTTTTTTTTTTTTTTTTAAATTTATTTATTTATTTATCTTTAGAGGGGAAGGGAAGGAGAGAGGGAGAGAAACATCAATGTGCGGTTGCCTCTTGTATGTCCCCTACCGGGAACTGGCCTGGCAACCCAGGCATGTGCCCTGACTGGGAATCGAACCGCGATCCTTTGGTTCGCAGGCCCGCGCTCAATCCACTGAGCTACACCAGCCAGGGCCGGAAATGTTTTTTGAGAGACCAAGACCTGGTTTAGGAGTTCGGCCCACTTTTTCAAAATGGTATCAACAGCAGTTAAGAACAGGCACCTGGGCTCTGGCTGAGTGGCTCAGTTGGTTGGAGTGTCACTCCGCACACTGAGAAGGTTGCACGTTTGATCCCCAGTAACGGTGTGTATGGGAGGCAGTCAATCAGTAGTTCCCTCTCATACCATTCATTCTCTCTCTGTCTCTCTCAAATCAATAAACATAACCGAGAGAGAGAGAGAGAGAGAGAGAGAGAGAGAGAGAGAGAGAGAGAGAGAGAGAGAGGAGAGAGAGGGAGAGAGAGAAGAATATGTACCTGGGAGTCGGACAGACTGGGTTTATATCCCGGCTGGGCCACTCACTACTGGTAGAGCCTTACACGAGGTATGTAAACAGTCCGGCCTCAGCGCTCTCATCGGGCGCTATGGAAAATCACGGTCCCTAGCTCACAGATTCATGGAGGGATGAAGCAGCGTATGACTCACACAAAGTGCTCTCTGCAGAGTCTTGCACATAATTAGCCTTCAGTAAAGATTATGCATTACTGTTTTTATTATTTATCACCATCATCAAATTTCCTAATGAGGAAGATTTGAGAAAGAAAATTCCAAGTTCTGGCTTGATTCAGGAAAATTACCTCCCCAAACAGTCTATGAACCCCTGAGCTGATAGCAGAGAAATGAAGCGACTTCCAACCGAGTCTCTGCCAGATCTGTAATGGATGAGGCAAGGGCATGAGCAATAATAGCTACATTTAATTGCTGCCCGATACACGGTAAATGTTTTGCATGCATTGATTCATTTAATTTGGATGGCCATCATATAAGTATTATTGTCTCATTTACACAGATGAGGAAACTAAGTTTTAAAAAGTTTTAAAATAAAAGAAAAAAGAAAAAAAACTTGTCACAAATCACACCAGTAAGCAGTGAGGCTGAGCCTGGGCCCTAGCCTGGCTGAGTGGTTCCAGAACCCATGCTCTTCCCCATTTAGCTCCCTCATACACCATCTGTATGAGAAAGCATGTTGTAATGAGCTCACACCAAGAAAATAATTGATCGCTGCTAATAAAATAAGCATTTCCATGTCATAACTGATTCAGCCAAGACTGAGTTCAATGGGGCCCATCAGCAGCTTTGTAATGAGACTGGAAAGTCAGAGAGGCCTCTAGCACAACAGGGCAGCTGGGAAAAGTCCCACAGAACTTTGGCTGTGCCGGAAGTCCTGGCATGGCAGAACAGCATTCACACAGCAGGCTGAGAACAACTCGGTTGTTTGCCTGCATTTGCTGGGAGGGATGGTTTGCAAAATGCTCACTGCTAGATCTCTGTGAAAGAAGCCTCACACCCACAGTCCCCTTTACACACTCACCAGCTTAGTGGAAAGGACTTTAAGGGCCCAGGAGAGGACAGGTCAACAAGAGAGAAGCCCCCAGCCTCTGAATGCAAGAGTGAAAGATGGCCCCCAACCAGGAACACTGGAAAGGACTTTTATGTTACAGCAGATAACATAAATAATCCTTCTCAGGAACCTTTTTGAAAGTCACAAACGGAATATAAGAAAGACAGCATGGTGGGTCTAGGAGAACCCTTCGTTCCTCTGGTGAGCACACTGGGTCATGCGAGGGGACCCCAGCTTAGCAGTAGAACAAGTGAACACTTTGGAATAATAGAGAGCTGGACACTTTCAATTAAATAACTTGCCACTTTGAAAGCACACTGAGGAGACATATGTCTTGCTTGACCTGTCAGTCATGCCCTTTTACTAATAAAAGAGCGTGTTTTCTTTGACTGCTGTCCTCCCAAGAATCAGAAAAAAACACTGACATGATTTGGTAGCATTTCAAGGTCAGCCACATCTCAATGGTGCATTACAAGCATTAAAAAAAGAAGAAGAATCTAGTCAGCCAGCAGCAAGAACCTGGGAACAAGAAAGAAAACACCACTCACAGGACATTTTATCAGTCCCTCCGAGCACCAGACAGTACTTCCCAAAGCACACTTACTGGGGGGTGGTGCAGGCACCCCAGGCAGAAGGTGATGTAAGAGTGGTTTCTTTTCAGTTTTAGTGAGCACTTATTTATTTTTGTAGCTACCTTACTGTAAGCATGTCATAGGGTGATGCCAGCTGTCCAGCTGTTGTGACCAAAGTCACATGGCAAAGTGTGCAGACAGAACATTCTCTTACTGGGATGAAGAGTTGAAAAAAATAACCCAATCTACCTCTCAGAGAAATTTTTATTTCCAAAGCACCCTGAAAAAAAAAAAACCACTGAACAGGTTTTAAAACCGATCTTGACTCCAGGGACAGTGGGATGAAAAGAAACAAAGATCTTTGAGAATTTGCTACAAAACAAACCTGTGGCCTCACCTAGAAACAACCCAAATAGATTTAACTTTTCATCAAATATCTCTATTTGCATTTCATAAAGCCAATAATGTCAAATCATCTTAGAGCTGAAGGTGAAAAGAAAAAGCTCACTTATCCCAGTTCACTCACATTTCCTAGGTGAGATCCAGTCGCACGCACGGCCATGCCTAGAAGAGGGGCTGGGAAGTGTGGTTCCCTGGGGCCTGTGCTGGCGAGGATCCTGAGGCTGCGTGTGGGCGCCGCACCGTGTGGGCTTCCGCGATGGGCCAACGAAATGTGTGAGGTTACAAAGGGCAAGAGCGACAAATAACACATTACTCAATTTAAAGAAAAAATTACATAAGTAATAGTATAGGTAGCTTGTGACTGTGGCCATCATCTTGAGGGCAACTAATATTTGAAAAACTCTAGACCAAAAACTCTTAAAATATTGGACCTAATCCTTTTGCCAAAGCAATAGATTTCACACCTGTGAAAATGCTCAGACCCTGTTAAGCCAGTTGCTAAATCTCATGAACTTGACCCAAGAATAATGCCTAAAGGAGATGTTTTATATATAGCAGATACAAATTGCAGCTAACTAAGGAATTCAAAACTCACAATGCATTAATAAAACTATAGACTCAAGTGGTCCCACTGAGGGTATGAAGACACATCTAGAAAATTAAGTCAAACTTGAATACAATATTTTAAAAGTATACCAGTGTTGTTATAAGTACAAAGATTCAGGCACTCAGAATTATACTACTCTAATAAATTATCTCTTAATTTTACTTTTCTATCCTTACCCATATTTACATTGAATAGTTATATAAATGTAATCGTAATATAGTTACAATTTTATTTTCAGCTCTTCATTTGGAATGAGTTTTGCACATTTGCCCATGTTGCTACATTTTTTCACATTATAAATTTTGACATTTTTCTAATAACTCATCCAGATATTATTTGGTAGACCATATGACCACTTATCTATATTAAATTTTTTAATCAATTCCATTTATTCATATTATTTCCAATGCTTCAGTTAATTGATTAAATTTTTGTTACGTCTATGGAAATTGAGACCTAATTTCTTTTATCTGCTGATCTGAAAACATTATCCGCAATGCAGATTTTCATGCCTAAGACAGGGCTATTTGCCCTTTCCTTAGAGTTCTGGTTCACAAGGGGTGAATTGTTAGGCTGGTTGTGTTGGCATTCAATTGTATCATCATAGTTAAAGCATTCCTCTTTAGAGAAGCAAAGACCAGTTTTGAAATAGAATCTAGAGTGATATCATTTATACTGGAACCTTTGATAGTATCTTTCATTAGAAATCACACCAACTGGTCACCAAAGGGAAGAAGGTATAGCTTTTTTAAAATGCAGGAAAGAGTCTTGAAACCAATCTCCTCCATGAAGGCATCAAGGTAGAGAAGAAATCTGAGAAGATAACTTGAGATCCTCCTCAAGAGTTCTGAGGATCTCAACTCCAGGGTGGATTAGCTGAGTGACTCTGGCTCAGTGACTGCTGAGATTGCCATTCTGATGTTGGCAGGGGCTGCAGGGTCAGCTTCCAGAGGCCCAGCTTCGCTCAGAGGGCTGCCGGCTGGAGGCCTGGGCTCCTCGCTGCGTGGGCCTCCACAGGACTGCTTGTGGGTCCTGATGACATGGCAGTGGGCTTCCCTCCCAGTCAGTGATCCAACAGAGAGTGAGGAAAGCACATTGCCTTTTATAACCAACACCACACAGCTGCACTTCCTCACTGAGCTTTTTTCTCATACTCATTAGAAGCGAGTCACTGAGTCCAGCCCACACTGGAGGAAAGGACAATTACGTTCCACTCTTTGAGAGGAGGAATATCAAAATATTTGAATATGTATTTTAAAGCCACCACAGACTGCTAAATTATCATAGAACAGGAAAAGTATGGACTTTATAGTCATACTTCCCTTCTTTCAAATTTGGGCTCTGCCCATTATTTGCTTAACACGAAGCAAAGTATGTGTTCCAATGCTCTCAATTTCTTTCTCATCACTATGCCAGAGACTACTTACTGTCTGCCTGCCTCCCCATATTATTGAGCCTCACATAAGACAAAGTAAAATTATAGGTTTTTTTACTAGTCATAAATGATAGAATAATAAATAAAAATTGGGTATTACTAACAGCCACAAAGAAAACAATTAGTATTACTCAGGACTCTTTAGGTGACAAATGACCTCACTTGAATAACACTCAAAAGACTTTAAATAAAAAATTAAATGTATTGGTTCATATGAGCAGAGGTATTTCAGGAATGGCTGGATCCAGGGTATTATATATAGAGCACTTTTTCTTTCTGTTCCTTTCCTACCTCAGGTTTTTTTCTATTTCCTTTTTTATATTGGTTCTCTTATTTCAGTGCTATAACTATCTTTCTCTGTGTTGCCAGGAAGGGGGATTACAGAAAGCTCCATCTTGTATCACACTCCAAGCTTATTATCACAAAAGTAGAGACGCGCCCTTTCTCTTCTAGTACCTACATATCACATCTCAAGGAATGGTCTGAGTAACTCCTCTTCATCACTGTACTCAAAACTCTCCAATACCTATCTTCACAATACAATCAAAGTCCTCATCAGTGACATTAAGTTCCTGATTTGGCCCCTGACTACCTCTCAGTCCTCATTCCCTGTCATTCTGCCCTTTCTCATGCTTTTCCACTCACATTGCCCTCCTTGCTCAGCCTCAGGGACTTTGCACCTGCAGTTCCCCCTGCTGAAAAAATCACTTTTCTCTAAGACATTAATATGGCTTATCCCCTCACTTTATTCAGACCATGGTCTAACACTCCCAATTCCCTTACATGCTTTTTACATTAAAAAAAAAAAAAACATTATCTGACCTTTACTGTATTTCTGTTTACTGGTTTACTTTCTGTCTTCTTCAATTAGAATTCTGTAATCACAGGAACCCTATTTTGCTTACTGGTATAGCCACAAGAAACATCAGCACCTAATACATAGTAGACACTCAAAAAATACTGTTGAATAGATGAACAAAAATGTCAATCTACAAACCCATCACTGTGACTGGAAAATGGAGTTTTCTGGCCAAAACGAATGGCATGTCTTTCCCAGGGGAACCAAGATTGATAGTACAGCCAGAACACGGAACTGGCAGTGGGCCTCCAACAGAAAAGCAAGGCGCAATTTATCCAAAGGAAGGAATGTGGGGTAGGCAGAAACCATAGCTCTCCAGCACATCCCATTTATCCGAATCCCACACAAAAACCTGCAAATAAATGTGAAAAGGGAGGTCAGAGATAGACGGAATAGACTTTAAAGCTGTTGAATATATGCTCTCCAAGGCTCACGGCCAAAAGCCACTGTGGCAGTCATGCCAGTTTCATAGACAAACACACATAACCAAGAAACACGCAAATACCAAATTTATCACAATGCCTAATAAAAACTGTGACCAGCCCCAGCACTCTGAATTAATGCTCATCAGTGAGTGACACAGCATTAGAAAAGTGAAAGGCATTTGTGCAAAAGCAGGAGTCAAGAAAGAGGCATTAAATCAAACCACAGTACTATGAAAAGGCAAAGTGGAGGTGGAAAGGATAATTTCTCAAAAAGTAACTTTCTGACTAAGCGAATGGATTGATAGTACCATCCGTTCTGTATAGGAAAGTTCCCAACAATGAATTTCCTTGTCATAATGATCTAATATTGGTTACCAGCCATTACTCTCATTCGTCATGTTCCACATCCACACCATAGTACAATATAAACAGTATCAGGGATTTCTTCAGTCGTATTTCATTGCACTTCTTAGAGGGGGTAGATTTTTTTTATTCAAGTGCAAACCAAAGTGTTCCAAATCTATCTAGGCTCATAAAAACTATAAATGATCTGCTCTGGGGCACATGGATGCCCAGTGGTGCTATAAAATGTAAAGCTGGCTTGCTGGAAGCCTCCCTCGTTTTAGAAAATTTACTTATCCTTACAACCACATTTAAATTAGGCTGCTCCACATAAAATCAGATTGCTTCTACTCAGCATCTATGCTGTTCCTCACACTCCAAGACAATTCAACTCTGATCTCCCTCCTTCTTGGATCCCCATAAATTGTACCTACCTTTTATTAAGTGCCTAATGTATCCTGCTAAACTTCACACCATGTCTCAAACTCTCAGAACAGGCCCTCGAGAAGGCATTATCATTACCATTTCAGAGACAAACCACAGCTCTGCACCATTGAGTAGTTTGCCCCACACCCCACAACTAGTATTCAGCAGAATCAATCACTCAACTCTGATTGTCTGATTCCAAAGCCCACACTCTCTCCATTCTGTCACATGGCCTACGAGTTACAAAGTTCTAGCATTTTTTCCTTCAAGTATCTCTTGCATTGACCATTCATACTGTACCATTCTGATCCCAACCTTCATTACCTCAAGTCCAAATCACTCCAATCACATCCTGATTCATCCCCACAATCCCAAACTCTTCTGACTACAAATCTCCTGAAATGTCGCTATCCTTATCTTCAGAACCTTAAATATTTCCCAAAGTCTTATCAGATTAAGTGTAGACATTTCTGCTAGAGTCTGCTACTCTGACTGGAACTTCTGGTCCTCTTACACCTCTCTAGGCAGGCAAAGCTGTGTGACCTGGCCCTGCCAGAGTGCACTACTTCAGCCAGAGTGCACTGCTTCTGTCCCCACTACATTGGTATACTCTTCCATACCCTCACGGCGCACAAAGATAGACTTAGAAAAGAGACACATACAGAGGCACACAGAGCTAGAGAGATAGAGAAAGAACAAGATGGTGGGGGGGGTTTAGATTGAGAAAGACAGAAGCAAAGACCAACAGGCATATACAGAGACAAAGAGATACACGGACGCACACTGACAGACACAAAGACAGAGAAACATGCAGGGATAGATATACAAAGTGTCATACGGATAGACAGAGGACACAAAAAGGGATAGAGAGAGAAGATACAGAGAGAGATGTACAGAGAAAAGTAGGCATCACTGTAGAGCAGATCCCCTCACCCTGCACCTGACTGCCATGTGTATCCAGGTTCTACCAGTATTTTCAAAGCTATCTTTCATTGAGCTCTCTGTTCTCAAAGCAATCTTGATAATCATCTTAGGGAATATATAATGTTATTATTCCCACTTTATAAATAAAATACTGAAATCTCTTATTGGTTGACTTGCCCAGCTCGTATAAAACAAAATAATATTTCAACCCATGTGCGCAACTCTCTAGTCCAAGACTGTATATGCCAGCAGTTCTCAACTGATGATATTTCTCCCCAGGAACACTTGGCAATGTCTGGAGATAGTCTGGATTCACATGGGGGATGAGGGAAGGATGCTACTGCTGTCCAGTGAGCAGAGGCCAAGGATGGTGCTGAACACCCGGTGATGCACAGGACAGCCCATCACCCCACATCATTTTGGGCCTGGCCTGAAATGTCAACAATGCAGAAGTTAAGAAACCTTGGTCTAAACACACAACCTGATTCTAACACTCAGTGTTCCCTTATCTGCAATAGCCCACACCAGTCCTTCTCTCCTAGACATCTAAATCACTTGTAGTACGTATTTATTCATTAATTTAAAAAAAAAAAAAAAAACATTTACTGAGAGCCTCCTAAGTAGTAGGCACTAGGAAAAATATTTACGACATGGTTCCTCAGAATCTATTACATAAACGGACAACATCCATGTGATCATAGAGCTTCAAGTCAATGTGCCAAAAGCTATGATAAAGATGTGAGAAAGAGCTACATGAGCACAATGAGAAGCATTTAGGGCAATACAGGGCCATAATCCCTAATTCTTAATCCTAAAACCAGAAAAGTTTTAAAAACTGAGATGACTTCTACATAGTAAAGGAAGCAGTCAACAAAATGCAAAGGCAACCTACAAAGCAGGAAAAATATTTGCAATCATATATACATTATGAGTTTTATATCCAAAATATATAAGGAACTTACAAAACTCACAAGCAAAATACCACCTGATTTCTAAAATGAACAAAGGACCAGAACAGGACATTTTTTCAAAGACAACATATAAATGGCCAACAGGTATATAAAAGGTGCTCATCACCACTAATCATCAGAGAAACACAAATCAAAACCGTAATGAGCTATCGCCTCACATTTGTTAGAATGGCTATTAACAAAAAGACAAGAAATAAGTATTGGCAAGGGTATTAACAAATGGAACCCCCTTGTGCACTGTTGGTGGGAATAGAAATTGGTACCACCAATTAAAAAAAAAACAGTTTGCAGGTTCCTCAAAACATTAAAAACAGAACTACCATATGATCCAGCAATCCCACTTCTGGATTATTCCAAAAGAAATAAAATCGGTATCTCAAAGAGATATCTTCACCCCCATGTTCACTGCACCATTATTCACAACAGCCAAAATATAAAAACAACCTAAGTATCTGTTCACAGACAAATGGGTAAAGAAAATGTGAGATATATTGCATTTTTATACATATAGTATTTATATATCATATTCATGTATCTACATGTATCATATTTATGTGTATTTTATATGTATATCATTATATATTTTTATATATGAAATAGGATATTATTTAGCCATTCAAAAAGAAGGAATTCCTGCCAATTGTGACAAGATAGATGAATCTGGGGAACATTATTCTAAGTGGAATAAGCCAGACACAGAAGGCAAACTCCACGATCTCACTTATATGTGAAATCTAAAAAGCTGAACTCATACAACCCAAAAGTAGAATAGTGGTTTCCAGAGTTTAGGTGTAGGGAATTGGGAAAGTCAGTAGATGTTGGTCAAAGGGTACAAATGTTCAGTTATAGGATGAGTAAGCTTGGGGGATCTAATGTACAGCATGGTGACTATGGTTACTATCTTATATACTTGAAATTTGCTAAGTATATTTAAAAGTTCTCATCACACATACACACACAGCAAGTATATAAGGTGACAGATGTGTTAACTTGATTGTAGTAATTTCACAATGTACACATAAAACATCACATTGTACACTTTACATATAATACAATTTTTATAGAAAAAAATAAATAAAAAGTTTACAAACTAAAACTTTTTCTCCCCTGAAATTTAGCCCAAAATCCCTTATGGCAAAACCCAACTTGAACCGAAATGAGTGTCAGCTGAGTATCAGTAGCCCTGGCCAGTCATGAGCACCTCTGCTGTTCTCTGCTATTTTCTAACTCTTGCTTTAACTACGCTATGAAAATCTCAGGAAGAACTAAATATACTCCAAGAGGTAACAGTGAGAAGAACAAGACCAATAGTAAGAAAGAGTCATTGCCAAAGTTTAATCAAGGTCTATCTGTAAGACACCGACTGATGAATATGGTAAAGAATCTATATGACAAAGAAAAATGACAAATTGAGGGAGTTTAACAGTGACATAATGACCAGGCACTAATGACACATGAGAAAACACTGTAAAACTTTAAAAAATGAAGATCTTATAGTGTGTTGAATGGATTTTACTCAAAGAGTGAACATAATGCCATTAACTAGTTTTCTGGCTTTGAAGCCTCCTGGAATGTACTTTTTAAAGAATTAACATCAAGTGTGACCATTCAGAATACCAGCTGCAAAAAAGTAACATGTTCCCTAGTGGTATAAAATATCTGAAGTCAAAGGTAAAAACAGTTCTGCTAATTGTAAAGTTATATAGACATATTTGCAAAGATAGAATCTGATGAAAACCTTAGCCTTGAACCAATGACAATGCTCATACAACTGCTCTGAATTGGCACTGTGTTCTTAGGAAAACATGAATGACAGAGAGCAAGAAGAGGTCTTAAGAATGCCAACAAACACAGTGACTGCTTGCATATGCCAGTGCCTCAGAGCTGTAAGAAAAAAACATGGCAATAACTGAAAAAACCTAACAACCCAAATGCTACACATAGCTATAATCTGAAAACATTATGCTAAGTGAAATAAGCTAGTCACAAAATGCCACATATTATAGGAATCCACTGATATAAAATATAAAATACCCAGTACAGACAAATCTATAGAGACAGAAAGTAAAAGAGTGGTTGCCAGGGGCTGGAGAAGAGGGAATGTAGACTGACTGCTCGTGGGTACATGGTTTCATCTGGGGATAAGGAAAATGTTCTGATATTAGATGAGGTGAGAGTTGCCCAACTCTGTCAATGCACTAAAAACTAGTGAACAATTTGAACTGGCTTTATATGATATATGGATTGTATCTCAATAATGTTATTAAGAGAAAAAGTAAGGATTTCTGGTCAAGATGGCGGCATAGGCAGACATGGCTCGCCTCTTCACACAACCATATCAAAATTACAGCTAAAATATAGAACCACCATCACTCAGAACTGTCAGAAATTGACTTTAATGGAAGTCTGACAACTACGGAATTAAAGAAACCACATCCATCCAGACTAGTAGGAGGGACACAGACGCGGCCTGGGTTGGTCCCTCACCCACATGTGGTAGATAAAAATACAAGAGGGTTATCTTGGGAGTGAGGAGTCCATGCCCCACAACAGGCCTCACAGCCCAGGGTTCCAGTGCCAGGAAGATAAGTCCTGACAACTTCTGGGTGCAAAAACCAGTGGGGATTGAGGTGGTGAAAGAAACTGCTGGATCCCCAGGCAGTTTCTCTTAAAGAACCCAAACACAGATTGACCTACTCAGACTCACAAGCTCTGAGCTCCAGCACTGGGGTAGCAGCTGGAATGGCACCAGTGGCATATGGGATGAACTGAATGTCTGGCATCAAGGTGAGCAGAGGATATTGTCCCTTTTTAAACTCTCCTCCCACAGAGCCATCAAGGTGGTGCCATATCTGAGACTCCATCAACCTGGCTAATACTGTTTGACCTGCCTTGGAAATCTCCAGAGTCCTGTCCTACACAACTTACAAGCCCACCCAAGTTGCTTTTCCATATGAATGGCTGGTCTTGGCTCATGCTTCATAACTTCCTAAATCCTCTCAAACAAGCAACACCTGGCTCAGTGAGCCCTAGGCCCAGCACTGACAACAGTCAGCCTAGACTCACAGCTCGGCTTTGCCTGGGAATCTCCAAGCCCAGCACAAGGAGCAGGCATCTCAGATTGCTTATTGCTCAGGCAGCGTGGCCCTGGGTAAAACACAGGTGGGGGCTGAACTTGGCCTGCACCACCCAGGAAACCCCAGGGCCAACGCACCCAGTGGACAGCTACAGATTACACTGAAGCACCACCACCCGGCCCCTGCACAGCTGATCGTCCACAGAGGTCAGAGGTTGGTGGTAAGTGGTCACAGCCAATCATTGCAGCTCATTCACCTGAGTAAATCCTCCCCATTGATCTGATGACAGCAACCAAGGCTCAACTACAAGAGGAGGGTGTACTCAGACCGCACAAAGGGTGCAACTCAAGTAAACAGCTTGGGTGATGGGGGAGACTGTGCCACTGGACCCTAAAGGTCACCTACTACATTAGGCCACACTACCAAGACACAAAGTCAAAGCAGCTCTATCTCATACATAGAAACAAACATAGGGAGGCTGCCAAAACGAGGAGAAAACAAACATGGCCCAAATGAAAGAACAGATCAAAACTCCAGAAAAAGAACTAAACAAGCTGGAGATAAGCAATCTATCAGATGCAGAGTTTAAAACACTGGTTATAAAAATGTTCAAAGGTCTTAGTGAGGACCTCAACAGCATAAAAAAGATCCAGTCAGAAATGAAGGCTAGGACTTCCAGCCAAGATGGAGGCATAGGCGGACACACTGTGCCTCCTCTCACAACCAAAATTAAGGACAACAAACATTTAGAAACAAGAAAACAACCACAACTGATAGAAAATTGAACTGTACGGAAGTCCAACAACCATTCATCCAGACCAGTAAGAGGGGCGGAGTCGTGGCAGGAGAAAGAGGAGGTACGAACCCGGAACGCAAGCAGCAGCGGCTGGCAGTTCCCAGGTACACAGGCAGTGGCTGGCAGTCCCCGAGCCCACAGGCAGCAGCTGGCGGACCCCGGGCACAGGGGGGCAACTGTGCAGACCCAGTGAGGCCGCACAAGGTGGCTGGCTGATGAGGTGGTCCCACATTCGCACGCACAGACGGTCCAGGCAAAGGGGAACTGGCCAAAGGGACTGAATCCAGGAGAGAGCAGAGCAGGCACCATTGTTCCCTCTCAGACCCCGCCCCCACATACAGCGTCACAACCCAGCGACTGGGCTGCCCCACACTGGGGAGCGCCAGAGGCTCCACCCCTCACTACGTAACAGCACACGTGTGCAGATAATCCAGGTGAAGGGGAAGCGGCAGAAGGGACCAGAGTCCAGGAGAGAGAGGAGTAGGTGTCATTCTTCCCTCTTGGACACCTCCCCCATCTATAGCGCCACAACCCAGTGACTGGGCTGCCCCGCAGCCCACCCCTAAGGCTCCACCCCTCACTATGTAACAGTCGCAACCAGACTAAAACCAAAACAAAACACAACAACAACAACAACAACAAACCACTAAAAATGGCTCAAACCGGAGAACAAATCAAAACTCTAGAGCCAATTCCCCTAAGCTGTGAAGAGATAGCCAACCTATCAGATGCACAGTTCAAAGCCCTGGTCATCAAAATGCTCACAGAATTGGTTGATTTTGCTCACAAATTAGATGAAAAAATGCAGTCTACAATACGTGAAATGAAGGAAGACGCATGGGGAACCAATAGAGATGGGAGGAAAACTGGGACTCAAATCAATGGAGTGGACCAGAAGGAAGAAACTAACAACCAAACAGAAAACGAGGAAGAAACAAGAATTCAAAAAAATGAGGAGAGGCTTAGGAACCTCCAGGACATTGTTAAATGTCCCAACATCCGAATTATAGGGGTCCCAGAAGGGGAAGAAGAAGAGCAACTAGTGGAAAACTTATTTCAACAAATAATAAAGGAGAACTTCCCCAATCTGGCAAAGGAAATAGGCTACCAGGATGTCCAGGAAGCTCAGAGAGTCCCAAAGAAGTTGGACCCAAGGAGGAACACACCAAGGCACATCATAATTACATTAGCCGAGATTAAAATGAAGGAGAGAATTCTAGAAGCAGCAAGGGATAAGGGGACAGTCACCTACAAAGGAGTTCCCATCAGACTGTCAGCTGATTTCTCAAAAGAGACCTTCCAGGCAAGAAGGGGCTGGAAAGAAATATTTGAAATCTTGAAAGGCAGGGACCTACATCCAAAATTGCTCTATCCAGCAAAGCTGTCATTTAGAATGGAAGGACAGATAAAGTGCTTCTCAGATAAGGTCAATTTCAAGGAATTCATCATCACCAAGCCCTTATTATATGAAATGTTAAAGGGACTTATCTAAGAAAAAGAAGATCAAAAAGATGACAGTGAAAAGACAGCAAACTCACAGCTATTAAGAACCACACCTAAAACAAAAGCAAACTAAGCAAACATCTAGAACAGGAACAGAACCACAGAAATAGAGATCACGTGGAGGGTTAGCAACAAGGGAGTGGGAGGGGGAGAGAGGGCAAAAAGGTACAGAGAATAAGTAGCATAGATGGTGGGTAGAAAATAGACAGGGGGAGGGCAAGAATAGTGTGGGAAATGTAGAAGCTAAAGAACTTATGACAAATGGACATGAACTAAAGGGGGGAATGTGGGTGGGAGAGGAGAGGGTGTGGAGGGTAGAGGGGAATGATGGGGGAGAAATGGGACAACTGTAATAGCATAATCAATAAAATATATTTAAAAAAAGAAATGAAGGCTACACTAATTAGAATAAAGAACAATTTACAAGGAAACAACAGTAGAATGGGTGAAGCCAAAAATCAAATCAATGATTTGGAACATAAGGAAGCAAAAAACAACTAGCAGAACAAGAAGAATAAAGAATCTAAAAAAGTGAGGATAGTATAAGCAGCCTCTGGACAACTTCAAACATTCCAATATCTGCATCATAGGGGTGCCTGAAAGAAAAGAAAAAGAGCCAGAAATTGGAAATAATGTTTAAAAAAATAATGAAAGACAACTTCCCTAATTTAGTGAAGGAAACAGACATGCAAGTCCAGGAAGCACAGAGAGTCTCAAAGAAGATGGATGCAAAGAGGCCCACTCCAACATCATAATTAAAATGCCAAAGGGTAAAGATAAAGCATAGCTTAGAAGCAGCAAGAGAAAAGTTGGTTACCTACAGGGGAGTTCCCATAAGACTGTCAGCTGATTTCTCAAAAGAAACTTTGCAGGCTACAAGGGACTGGCAAGAAGTATTCAAAGCCATGAAAAGCAAGACCTACAGCCAAGATTGTTCTACCCACCAAAGCTATCATTAGAATCAAAGGATAAAGAGCTATCATTTAGAATTGAAGGACAGATTTAGAATCCCAGACCAAAAAAATTAAATTAGTGGAGTCCATCATCAACAAACCATTACTACATCAAATGTTAAAGGGACTTATTTAAGAAAAAGTTCAAAACTATGAACAATAAAATGGCAATAAATACAAATCTATCAACAATTGAATCTAAAACACAAACTAAGCAAACAAGAAAACAGAGACAGAATCATGGATACAGAGATCATTTTGATGCTTGCCAAATGGGAGAGGTTGTGGGGAATGGGTGAAGAGATGAGGGGATTAAGAAGTACAAATAGGTAGTTACAGAATAGCCATGGGGATATAAAGTACAGTGTAGGAAATGGAGTAGCCTAAGAACTTACACACATGACCTGTGGACATGAACATTGGTGGGGGCATTGCCTGAGTGGGTGGTGGTGGGTAGAGGGGGGCAAAGGAGGAAAAATCAGGACAACTGTAATAGCATAATCAAAATATAATTTAAAAAATATATATAATTACCACAGTTTTTTGGTTTTTTGGTTTTTTGTTTTTTACAGATTCAACAATACCTCCTTGTCCAGAGGCTTAAGTTGAACTGGAAGAATATTGTACATCTGCACATCTCTCTCCCAAATTTCTAGTGAAAAAATAAAGTTTTGGTGTTCATTTCCTCAAAACCTACAATAAAGCCCAATTAAGAACAAAATTTATGGTCCATGAAGAATAGGCACAAATACTTTCAGATTCAAGATTTCCTTTGAGTTCCATCTTGAGGGTGCAATTTATACTTTTTAACGTTGAAACAATGTTGATTAATCAACGGTAACAAATGCTTAGCACAAATTCTGCAAAGGAAGGTTTAGAAGTGAGCTTGCATGTGAAGATTTGAAGGGCTCCATGCACATAGTTAAAAGAAGACAGCGAACTACACTACTTACCAAAAAAACATTATAAAGTAGAAAAAAACTGGCATTGAAAAAGTGCTGAGCTTTAACCATGATGCACAAGTTATGCTTCCCTTGAGTGATGGGAAATGGTGATGTTAAATACAGGTAAATATAAGGACATTAGTAACAATGAAGAGGATGCTATTGTGAATGCAGGTGAAAAAAATCCAAAGAGATGAATATGATAAACAAAGTACCATGATTTAACAGTTGGCCTTGAATAATGTATATTTATCAAAAAGCAAAAGATTAAGGCAGTTCACTCAGTTAACAAGCTACCACCTGGATAAAAGCTTATGATGAAACCAATGACATTGGGAAAAGACTTTTAAGGTCATTAATTATAGTGATGGTTTATCACTTGAGAATTCTGTTCATGGTTCATCATCAAATGTCCGACAAAGGCAAGACTAATGTATCTTCCTCAAACAACCAGATCAAAGAAGCATTTACCCAATGTATAATTAGGGATCTTTGGCTTAGTTCAAACAGATACCCATTGGGAGTTTAACTAAAAGGTTTTCTTTAAAATATAGTCCATATTTATTAATGGTCTATTCCTCCTCCACCTACTTGGCAAGCTCTACAGTATATTTCCATTCCACTAATGGTTCCTTTCCCCTCTTTAACATAACTATGTTTCAAGAGCATGGCAGAACTATACAAGAGAAAATATTTAACATATATCCAAGTTCATCTTTAAGTCAGTGGAATTTGATTATTGTTATCGAAATACATTTAACAGCCCTGGCTGGTGTAGCTCAGTGGATTGAGCGCGGGCCTGCAAACCAGAGAATCGCGGTTCGATTCCCAGTCAGGGCACATGCCTGGGTTGCTAGGCCAGTTCCCAGCAGGGGACGCATGAGAGGCAACCGTACATTGATATTTCTCTCCCTCTCCCTCTCTCCTACCCTTCCCCTCTAAAGATAAATAAATAAATAAATAAATCTTTAAAAAAAAAAAAAAAAAGAAATACATTTAACGCTCCCCATATCCTGATAGCCAGCAGTAAAAATGGCAAGAATTAACTTTATATTCTCTCAGATCTCCCTTACCTGACTGTACTTCAACTGCTACTCTTCCATGATTTCATGTGAAACTTGAGAAAGCTACTTGAATTTGATATATCTAAATCTCCCCCTGTGTAATGGCTATAATAATATTTAATGTACCTTGTGCCGGGGTTATAAGAATTAAATGACAGTGACTATAAAAGCTTGTTAATAAAGATAAAACTGTATGTATAATAAAAATGGAGTTCTACTTATCCCAAGATATATTCCTCAGAATACTGGTCTTGCAAGACAATTTTAGGCAAAAGTGGTTTCTGAAAATATGCTTGGAAAATGTTGTTTATTCTATGTTTCCCTTATATTCCAAATGCATATTAGTATTAACAGCTTTGGGAGGTTCTAAAGTTTAAAAAAAAGAAAAAAAAAAACCTTTGTGATTAGGGTTTGGCACTAGGCTCAGACAAGACCTCAGGTTGAGTCTTAGCTTCTGCTATTCACTGGCTATGAATTTTGAGCAGGTTATTTAACTTCTCTGCGTCTCCACTTTTTCATCTATAAAATGAAAATTAAATAATTCCTCCCTCACAAAATTTTTGACAAAATTCAGTGATGTGTGTAAAGTACTTAACAGAATGCCTGCCAAGTGCACAATAGATGGTATCAATTATTGATTTTGCTTTATTAATTCTGTTAATATTAATTTTGCTTTTTTCATACTCTTTCCTCCTCATTATATATGAACATGGCTCCTCCCGGTCCGCCTTCGGGAAAGGCCTGTCTTAGGTAACTAAGTAACATGTTTATGTCATCTCCCTTCCTCCACATTATAAATTCTCAGTCATTAGTTTTAAACCAACAATGAGAGTGCTCCAGAGAGGAATGGCTCCTTTGCTTCCAGAGATGAAAGGACTCTTCCTAGAAATAGAAAAGATTTCCAATGGCCCAGGATAATATGTGATTCAGGGCAGTTGACTGTTTCTGAGAATAAGTCTCCAAGGCACCAGAGGCAGGAGTGACCCCAGGAGAAAGAAATGTCAAATGAAGGCGTCCTGGGCATGTGAAACTTGGGAACATTAGAGAGTTCCTGGAAAAGAGAAAAACTCAAATTTTAGAACTGCATGCAAACACTTTTTTTTTTTTATCCTCACCCAAGGACATTGTTCTTCATTGCTTTTGGAGAGAGATGAAGGGAGAGAGAGAGACACTGACAGGAGAGGAGGAAGCATCAAGTGGTTGCCCCCAGCACACACCCAGGACCAAGGACCAGAGCCCTGACCGGGGATCATATGCATCTGGATTGGGGATCACACACATCCACACCTGGACCAGGAATCAAACTACAACCTAGACATGTGCCCTGACCAGGAATCAAACCCTCAAACCTTTTGTTTATGCTTGGGACTACATTCTAACCAACTGAGCCACACCAGCCAGGGCTCATGCAAACAACTTCAACACATATTTTTGCCCTCCAACTCAAGGAAACTTAAGATGTTTTCCACATGCAAGCTACTTAACTTGAACTTGGCTGATTTTCCCTAATGCCTGTTGCTCTTCCCCTTAATCAGCAAGAGTGATATCCAACCTCATCTGATTGCATAGGTTCCCTAGAGAAAAAACCATTGGGAACATAACACCCCCATATATTTCTCCCTGAAAGAGGCTTCTCTCATAAGCCTGTCTGCTTTTCCACCCTCAGAAGCTGGGGAAGGAGGGGGAGTGCCTCACAATTTATGAGATGGGTACATGGTTACCCCTTTTTACAAAAATCTAGGATAATAAAAGCCAAAATATTTCAACATAAATGCAATCCATGATCAGTTATTAGTGGCTGTTCAAAGCACTGTGTTGAGAATATTAGTGAGGCCCCATTTGAGATCAGCAAGGAAGGTACTGTCATCAGCTCAGTGATGTCTACGGAGAAGGCAGGAGGGAGGCACAGCAGCACAGTGCCGCGTCTCTGTTGTCCACTCCAGGAACAAGTGCCCATTTTCCTTTCCCCTGATCTCTACCACAGACCCCAGAGCCAACGGCCTTGGTAATAAGACATACAGTCTCCCTTCGCTCCTCCAGTGGGAAGGAGAAGAGAGAGGTGCCCTTCTTCCTCCCCCATGACACCTATATGAATCCCTCTGGGCATTCAGTCTTGCTCACCCTGAAGAGGTTAAAGGAGGGGGTGGAAAGGAAGGGTGCAAGAACAGCTCGTTCCTCTGGCCTTCTCCTGTGACTGCACAGATAAGACTCATACTCCCTGCTTGGGAACAGGGATGTCTGATTCATCTCTGACACCTGACCTCACAGAAGGCAATTAGTGAAGCAATGATCAAGCACTTAAACTCCTTAAACTCTCAGAAAAGCCCTGCCAACTAGCACTAACCTTTTTGAATATCTGGTACTTTTCACCATATTTAATAGCAGTTCCTCAGGGAGACCTTCCCATGATCGCCCCAGGGAAAAATGCATCAAGTTTCCCTCTGGGCAACCTTTATATCCCATTGTGCTTCTTTGCAAATTTGGGTGGGATTGATGTGTTTACATCTTCTGTATTCATGGATGGTCCTCTCCAAGGCAGGGACTGTTTCATTTCTCTCTCATGATTATGAGGCAAATGTGCAATACTCTACCAAAATCATACTACAAAATGGCCTTTAAACAGGACCATAATGTGAACTCTGGAAAAAGAAAGACAAAGGTTATTTCTCAGGAAGTGTTTTGAAGCTTCCCAGGGATAGGAGACCCACATTCTCTGAGTCCACTTCTATAAATTGGCCTTATTATAACCCTGCTGCAAAGCAACACAAACAACCACATGCCCAGTGGTATACTCAGAGCTTGGGAAAAGGTTGCACTAAAGGAAAGCAAGCAATGAAATAGAGAAGCACAGTACACTCATGAAGTCCAATGTTCTGCGTGACTGCCTTGTAGTAACTAGGGGAGGGCACCATTGAGCAGACCTGCCTTAAAATTATTATAGGCTTCATATTCTTGCACATGCAAACCACAGTGGCAGCACACCACCACCTAGTAAGACAGCCCACAAACAGAGCATTCTGATAAGGCCCTCCCAGCCACATACAGCCTCCCTCCCTGGCACCTGTTATGAATTGGTAAAACATTTTGACCAAAAGCTTATTTTTATAGGAAATGTAAGATCACTATCTTAATTGCTAAAAAATTATATTCCAGTTCCTCATAATAGCAGTGAGGTTCCCCATTTTCATTTGAAATAAGGAAATAAATGTCTCTACAGTTTAACATTATCCCAGATCATGTATCACACAACAATACAATTGGCACCCTTGCTTTAACAATATTGTGCTGAGGGAAGGAAGACATCCATCTTTTCAGTATACTTTGTAAGAGAAACCTGAAAAGGGACAGGATTTATAACCATGATTATGATTATGCTGCCTTGCCATGCTGCAAACTTGCCAAATGGAATCTTCGAATGAGAACTGAAGATACAACTACAAGCAGATTGTAATCTGTACCTCTCAGGAGATGAAGGCATGTATCATGTAAACATTGTTCTGAATTAATGCCAGCTTATTTTCTCCCAATATAATTGAAGCTAATTTAACATACTGAAAGGAATTTAAGGTATTAGGCTCATAAGCTTCATTAATATATTGATAAAGAAACCACTAAACTGTTATGCTAGTCCTATCTGACTCTCTCCTCTTTGGGCTAGCTATCCAATCAGAAACCACAGCATTTTATGTTACTGGTAAGTGGTAGAATATGGGCTCATGAGTTAGAATGTATAGGTTCAAATCTCTCCAATAGAACTTTCAGCAATAATAGGACTGTTCTGTACTTACGTTGTCCAATCTGGTAGACACTAGCCACATGTGGCTATTGAACATTTAAAATGTGGTGTGGACATCTAAGAATCTGATTTTTTAATATTTAACTTAAATTATATAGCCTCATGTGGCCAGTGACTACCATATGAAATAGCACAGTCCTATACCCTTTATTCACTGGTGATGAAAATAAAACCTCAGAGAATTGTTGAGGGGATGAATAAGGCAAACCATCTGAGGACCTTTGCACAGTTCCAGAACATGGGTTATTCTACTGAAATGTGTTTTCACCCATGCCTTCTCATGTTCCCACTACAGCCACCTTTGCCAGACATTTATTATGCCCACAGCATCAAAAGACCCTCTCAACTCACCTCACTCTCTTTAGTGAGTTCAATCTCTAACCATCCTGGAAAAAATGTAACCAATAATGTTTCTAAAATACATTTTTGGTATATTGCTACTCTGACATCAAAGTCTCTTATAAATCCCTATGACCTTTAACATAACATACAGGCTGGATTTTAAGACTTTATTATCTGACCCCCAGGTGATGTTTCATGCTATCTTCCACTGTTACCAGATACAACCTACTGTGTTGACCAGATGGAGTAACTTGTCCTTCCTCAGACCCACCATGCAATTTCTATTCCACACCTAGATGACAATGTAACCATTTAAGATGCTCACTTCCTTTACCCTTACTTCATCATATTCATCTTTTGAGGCCTATCTCAAGATACCTCATTCAAGAAGCCATCCCCTCTGATCTACTTACAAAAAAGATGAGACATTTGTGCATTTCTTGATTGTCCTCCAAAAACAAAAGCTCTTTGAAGATGAGGAGTTATGTTTGTGTGTCTCTCCGTCAGTGCCTAGCATGGTACATGCATAAATTAGGGACTTGTTACAGATATAATAAAGAAATACTGTAAAACGTAGCCATGGCGGGTGCGGCTCAGTGGACTAAGTGCTGGCTCGCAAACCAAAGGGTCACCAGTTCAATTCTCAGTCAGGGCACATGTCCGGGTTGTAGATTAGGCCCTCAGTAGGGGGCGCATGAGAGGCAACCACACACTAATATTTCTCTGTCTCTCTTTCTCCCTCCCTTCCTCTCTCTCTAAAAATAAATAAATAGGGCAAGAAGGCAGAAGGGTGAATGGAAGCCACACTAACCTCCTCCCAGGACCTATCTGGAAATACAATTGAATTATGGAGAAATCACCCAGAACAAACAACTGAACAATAGCAAGAAAGAAGACTTAGAACCTTGGGCAGGAGAATCAGCTTCGGCACAACCTGTCTGGTAAGGAGTGCAGTGAAGACAAGAATGCTGGCTAGGCGCCCAGAGGTGGCAGCGCTAGAGAGAAAATTAAGCAACTAGTTGGATCCCCCCAAGAAGTGTTTGGTCTAAACCCTAAACTGGGATCCCCAGATTAGAGCACCAGAGCCCAAAAAGTACACAGATAACAACCAGCAGCAAAAAGCAGCAGGGTTGCTCTCTGCCAGAGACACACGGGTGGAGATGCAATGACCTGTTAAAGGGCCAAACCATAAATTTCCATTTGCAGGCACTTACCCTGGGCTCTGGAAAACACTGGGGCAGAGCAGGCTAGAAACACCTGGGGAGAAACTGAGGGGGAAAACTTTGGGGAGAAAACAGAGTAGATGCTGGGATCCCGGTGCTGAGTCATCCCCCATACAGCAGCAGCCATCCTGCTAAGGCAGACCACTCCCCTACCAGCAGTAGCAGCCTGAGGGGAAACAATAGCCCCAACAACAGAAGGGATTCTGCCCCACCTTATAGGGCTTAAGTCTGGCTGCTGAGTGCAGAGTGACTAGATTAACGACTGAAGGAAACAGCCAGACAGTAGATCCCTGGCAAAGGGGGGTCAGAGTGGACTAGAGATGCTTGAGGAAAGACTGGGACAGAGGCTTTGGGTAGAGAACTGAGAGAGTAGTTGCCAGGATCCAGTGCTGAGTCATCCCCCCCATATGTCAGCAGCCATCCTGCTTAGGCAAACCACTCACCTCCAAGTGGCAGCAGCAGCCTGAGGGGAAATAATAGCACCTTCTGCAGGAGGTGCTATATGCAGGAGGGATTCAGCCCCACCCTACAGTGCTTAAACCTGACTGCTGAGTACAGAGTGACTAGATTAACAACTGAAGGAGACAGCAACACACAGTAAATCCCTGGCAGTCTCAAGCAGGCTGCCTAAGATCAGATGGGGTCAACATGTGACATCACCAGAGGCAGATGCAGAAAGAAAAAATAGTGGCAAATGAAACAGGCTACTGAGACAAACTCCACTGTGGTCTTCTCCATGATGTGCGATATTTTCTTTCCTGCATAGCTTTTTAACATTAATTTCTTCTCCATCAAGTTTGTGCATATTAGGTCACTAGATTTTATACTATAGTTTATTTCTCTCCTTTCTTTTAATACTCCTAATGTCTTTACAGCCTTATTAGTACTCGTTCATTTGCTGCTAATAGTGGGATTGCAGAGGAGCAGTTATTTTTTTGGATGTGGGTTTTTTTATGGGCTTTGTGATACTGTTCTGGCAGCACCTGCACAACAGCATACAAGACATGCTGGGCGAGTGACCTTCAATAAAGTAGCTGGAGGTAAGGATCCACCAAAGAACAACCTAACAACAATCAAAACCCAACTACATCCAGAGACTCAACATAAATGGCATAAAGGGCATCTCAAGAGCATCAAGTATAGGAAATCCAGGACACTGCACCACTGAATCTCACAGGTCTACTTACCATAGAAGTCCATACCACAAACTCAGGGAGTCAAAACAGATCAGTTTAAGAAGCAGAAGCAAACAAAGAGTCTCACAAATAATGGGAAGACAATGAAACAACCCCCCAATTGAAAGGAAAGGAGGAATCCTCAGAAAGAATGCTAAATTAAATAGAGGCAAGTCAACTACCAGATATTGAGTTCAAAACAATGGTTATAAAGAAGCTCAATGAGCTCAGTAAGAATTATCAAAAACTACAGGAAAACTATGAGGAACTTACTGCAAACTATATCAGCATGAAAAATGACAGAAACAATCAACAAGAGCCAAAATGAAATAAAGAATACAATTTCTGAAATGAAGAACACAGTAGAAGGAATCAAAAGCAGGTTAGATGAAGCCAAGGATCAAATCAGTGAGCTGGAGAACAAGGTAGAAAAAAACTCCCAGAAAGAGCAAGAAAAGGAAAAAAGATCAAAAAGAATGAAATGGGATTAAGAGAAATGCGGGACAACATGAAACAGAATAATATCAGTGTAATAGGGACACCAGGAGAAGAGGAGGAACAAGGAATAGAAAACCTATTTGAAAAAGTAATGATGGAAAACTTCCCTAATTTGATGAGAGAAAAAGTCACGCAAACCCAGGAAGCAGAGAGTCTCAATCAAGAGACACCCAAGGAGGCCCACTGCAAGACACATCATAATTAAAATGGCAAATTTTAAAGACAAAGAAAAGAGTCTTAAAGGTAGCAAGGGAGAAACACATAGTAACATACAAGGGAGCCCCAATAAGGCTAGCAGCTGACTTCTCCATGGAAAAACTACAAGTGAGAAGGGAATGGCAAGAAATATTCCAAGTAATGAAAAGCACAGGCCTGCAACCAAGACTACTATATCCAGCAAGGCTCTCAAATAAAATGGAAGATGAGATAAGGAGCTTCCCACACAAATAAGACTGAAAGAATACACCTCCACCAAACCAACACTGCAAGATATGCTAAAGGAACTGCTATAAGAAGAGGAAGAAAAACAGTGACAAAGAGGGGAACCCAAATATAAAGTGGGGGAAGTGGCAATGAATAAGTACGTATCAATAATAACCTTAAATGTCAATGGATTAAATGCTCCAATCAAAAGACAAAGGGTAGCAGAATGATTAAGAAAACATGACCCGCACATATGCTGCTCACAAGAGACCCAACTCAGAACAAAAGACCTACACAGGCTGAAAGTGAAGGTTTAGGAAAAAATACTCCAAGCAAATGGACAGGGGGAAAAAAGCTGTGCTAGCAATACTTACATCAGACAAAATAGACTTCAAAACAAATGCCATAAAAAGACACAAAGATGGACATTTCACAATACTCAAGGGAAGAATCCATCAAGAATGCCCTGGCTGGTCTGGCTCAGTGAACTGAGTGCTGGTCTGCAAACCAAACAGTTACTGGTTCAATTCCCACTCAGGGTGCATGCCTGGATTGCAGGCCAGGTCCCCAGTAGGAGGCATGTGAGAGGCAACCACACATTGATGCTTCTTTCCTTCCCTTTCTCCCACACTCCCCCTCTCTAAATATAATTAAATAAGCTATTTTTTAAAAAGAATTCATCAAGAAGCCATAAACACTATAAACATATATGTACCTAATATAGGAGCACCCAAATATATAAGGAAAATCTTGGAGGACTTCAAGAAGGATATAGACAGCAACACACTTATGCTATGGGATTTTAACAACCTGCAGTCAAAATCTGGATGGATCACCCGAATAATATATCAAGAGAATACTGTAGCATTTAAACAATGCCCAAGATCATTTGGACTTAACTGATATATATAGAACCTCTCATCCCAGAGAGGCAAAATACACATTCTTTTGAAATACACATGAAACATTTTCAAACACAGACCACATGATGGGACACAAAACAAGCTCAACAAATTCAAGAAAATTGAAATCATATCAAGCATTTTCTCAGACTACAAGGGCCTGAAACTAGAAACCAAACTCAAGGAAAAAAATTCAAAAACACTCAAATTAGTGGAGATTGAATAGCATGCTATTAAACAATGAATGACTCAATAATGAGATCAAGGAAGAAATCACAAAGTTTTTGCAAACAAATGAAAATGAACACACAACAGTCCAAAACTTATAGGACACAGAAAAGACAGTCCTGAGAGGGAAGTTCATAGTGATACAGGCCTACCTAAAAAATACAGAAACATTTAAAATAAACGACCTAACCTTAGGTCTACAAGAACTCAAGAAACAACAACACACAAATCCCAGAGTGAGTAGAAGGAAAGAAATAACAAAGATCAAAGCAGAATTAAATGACATGGAGACTAAAAGAACAATTTAAAGGATCAATAAATCCAGGAGCTGATTCTTTGAAGAGACAAACAAAATCAACAAGGCTTTAAGCAGATTCAACAAGAAAAAAAGACAGAGGACTCAAATAAACAAAATCAGAAATGAAAGAGGAGAGATTACAACTGATCCCACAGAAACACAAAGAACTGTAAGAAATTACTACAAACAACTATATGCCAAGAAATCTGAAAACCTGGGTGAAATGGACAAATACCTAGACATATATAATCTTCCAAAATTTAGTGAAGAAAAAAACAGAAAGCCTGAACAGACCAATAATAGCTGATGAAATCAAAGCAGTAATCAAAAACTCCTGGCACACAAAAGCCCTGGACTGGGTGGTTTCACAGGAGAATTTTACAAAATATTTAAGAAAGGGCTAACCCCTATCCTTCTCAGACTATTCCAAAAAAACCCAAGAAGAGGGAAGACTCCTAGACCCTTTTTATGAGGCCAGCATCATCCTAATCCCCAAATCTGATAAAGACACAACAAAGAAAGAAAATTACAGGCCAATATTGCTGATGAACATAGATGTTAAAATCCTCAACAAAATATTGGCTAACAGCATCCAGCAATACATTAAAAAGATCATACACCATGACCAAGTGGGATTCATCCCAGGGATGCAAGGATGGTTCAACATTCGCAAATCAGTAAATGTAATTCATCACATAAACAAGAGCAAAGACAAAAATCACATGATCATATCAATAGATGTGGAAAAAGCATTTGATAAGGTACAGTATCCATTTATGATAAAACACTCAGCAAAGTTGGAGTAGAGGGAGCATATCTCAACATAATAAAGGCCATATACGAGAGACCTACAGCTAACATCATACTAAACAAGCAAAAACTAGAAGTTTCCCCACTAAGATCAGGAATATAACAAGGGTGTCCACTTTCACCACTTCTATTCAACATAGTATTGGAAGTCCTAGCCATAGCACTCAGACAAGAAAAAGAAATAAAAGGCATCCAAACTGTAAAGGAGGAAGCAAAACTGTCATTGTTTGCAGATGACATGATAGTGTACATAGAAAACCCTATAGACTCCACCAAAAAGCTATTCAACCTAATAAGTGCATTTGGCAAAGCAGCAGTACACAAAATCAATATTCAGAAACTGAAGGCATTTTTGTACACCAACAACAAAATATCAAAAACAGAAATCAGGAAAAAAATTCCATTTGATAGAGCAACAAAAAAAAAATAAAAAATAAATAAATAAAGTACCTAGAAATAAACCTAACCAAGGAGGTAACAGACCTATACTCAGAAAACTATAGATACGGACTTCCAGCCAAGATGGAGGCTTAGGCAGACACACTGTGCCTCATCTTACAACCAAAATTAAGGACAACAAATATTTAGAAACAAGAAAACAACCACAACTGATAGAAAATTGAACTGTACGGAAGTCCAACAACCATTCATCCAGACCGGTAAGAGGGGCGCAGTCGCGGCAGGAAATAGTGGAGGTGCGGACCCGGGAACACAAGCAGCAGCGGCTGGCAGTTCCCAGGTGCACAGGCGGCGGCTGGCGGTCCCCGGGCCCACAGGCAGCAGCTGGCGGACCCCAGGCACAGGGGGGCAACGGTACAGACCCAGTGAGGCCCACACAAGGCGGCTGGCTGATGAGGTGGTCCCACATTTGTGCACGCAGACGGTCCAGGCAGAGGGGAAGTGGCGGAAGGGACTGAATCCAGGAGAGAGCAGAGCAGGCGCCATTGTTCCCTCTCAGACCCTGCCCCCACATACAGTGTCACAACCCAGCGACTGGGCTGCTCCACACTGGGGAGCGCCAGAGGCTCCACCCCTCACTACGTAACAGCACGCGCACATGCGCAGATAATCCAGGTGAAGGGGAAGCGGCGGAAAGGGCCGGAGTCCAGGAGAGAGCAGAACAGGCGCCATTCTTCCCTCTCGGACCCCGCCTCCACATACAGCATCACAACCCAGCGACTGGGCTGCCCGCCCTGAGGAACACCTAAGGCTCCACCCCTCACTACGTAATAGCCACGACCAGACTAAAACCAAAACAAAACAAAACAAAAAACCCACCAAAAATGACTCAAACAGGAGAACAAATGAAAGCCCCAGAGTCAATTCCTCTAAGCTGTGAAGAGATAGCCAACCTATCAGATGCACAGTTCAAAGCACTGGTCATCAGGATGCTCACAGAATTGGTTGATTTTGCTCACAAATTAGATGAAAAGATGCAGGCTACAATACGTGAAATGAAGGAAGATGCATGGGGAACTGATAGAGATGGGAGGAAAGCTGGGACTCAAATCAATGGAGTGGACCAGAAGGAAGAAACTAACAACCAAACAGAAAACGAGGAAGAAACAAGAATTCAAAAAAATGAGGAGAGGCTTAGGAACCTCCAGGACATTGTTAAACGTCCCAACATCCGAATTATAGGGGTACCAGAAGGGGAAGAAGAAGAGCAACAAGTGGAAAACTTATTTGAACAAATAATAAAAGAGAACTTCCCCAATCTGGCAAAGGAAATAGACTACCAGGACGTCCAGGAAGCTCAGAGAGTCCCAAAGAAGTTGGACCCAAGGAGGAACACACCAAGGCACATAGTAATTACATTAGCCAAGATTCAAATGAAGGAGAGAATTCTAGAAGCAGCAAGGGATAAGGGGACAGTCACCTACAAAGGAGTTCCCATCAGACTGTCAGCTGATTTCTCAAAAGAGACCTTCCAGGCAAGAAGGGGCTGGAAAGAAATATTTGAAATCTTGAAAAACAGGGACCTACATCCAAGATTGCTCTATCCAGCAAAAAGCTGTCATTTAGAATGGATGGACAGATAAAGCGCTTCTCAGATAAGATCAAATTCAAGGAGTTCATCATTACCAAGCCCTTATTATATAAAATGTTAAAGGGACTTATCTAAGAAAAAGAAGATAAAAAATATGACAGTGAAAAGACAGCAAACTCACAGCTATTAAGAACCACACCTAAAACAAAAGCAAACTAAGCAAACAGCTAGAACAGGAACAGAACCACAGAAATGGAGATCATATGGAGGATTAGCAACAAGGGAGTGGGAGGAGGAGAGAGGGGGGAAAGGTACAGAGAATGAGTAGCATAGATAGTGGGTAGAAAATAGACGGGGGAAGGCAAGAATAGTGTGGGAAATGTAGAAGCTGAAGAACTTATGACACATGGACATGAACTAAAGGGGGAAATGTGGGTGGGAGAGGGTGTGCAGGGTGGAGGGGAATGATGGGGGAGAAATGGGACAACTGTAATAGCATAATCAATAAAATATATTAAGAAAAAAACTATGCAACACTGAAGAAAGAAATTAAGGAAGACACAAATGGAAGCAAATACCGTGTTTATGGATTGGATGAACTATCATCATCAAAATGTTTATACTACCCAAAGCAATTCACAGATTCAATGCAATCCATATTAAAATACCAATGATATAATTCACAAATATAGAATAAACACTTCAAAAATTTACATGGAACTATAAATGACCTGAATAGCTGCAGCAATTCTGAGAAAGAAGAATAAAGTAGGAGGGAATTACAGTACCTGACATCAAACTATATTACAAGACCATAGTAATCAAAACAGTCTGGTACTAGCATAAAAACAGACACATAGATCAACAGAACAGAATAGAGAGCCCAGAAATAAAACCAAGTCTTTATGGTCAATTAATATTCAACAAAGGGGGCAGAAGCATAAAATGGAGTAAAAATAGCCCCTTCAACAAAGGGTGTTAGGAGAGCTAGACAACTACATGCAAAAAAATAAAACTCGAGCACTAATTTACACGATACACAAAAATGAACTCAAGATGGATAAAAGACTTAAATATAGGTCATAACACCATTAAAGTCCTAGAGGAGAATATAGGCAGGAAAATCTCAGATATTCCACACAGCAATATTTTCACCGATATGTCCCCTGGAGCAATGGACAAAAAGGAAAAAAATTAACGAATGGGACCTCATCAAAATAAAAAGCTCCTGCATGGCTAAAGAAAACAGCATTAAAATGAAAAGAGAGCCAACCATATGGGAAAACATATTTGCCAATGACACCTTGGACAAGGAACTGATCTCCAAAATATATAAAGAATTCATATGACTCCACTCCAGGAAGACAAACAACCCAATTAAAAAATGGACAAAGAACCTGAACAGACACTCCTCCAAGGAGGACATACAGAGAGGGTCCAGAGACATATGAAAGGATTCTCAGCATCACTAGTCATCAGAGAGATGCAAATTAAAACCACAGTGAGATACCACTTCACGCTGGTCAGAATGGCTATCATAAATCAACATACAACAAGTGCTGGCAAGGTTGTGGAGAAAAGGGAACCCTAGTGCACCATTGGTGGGAATGCATACTGGCACAGCCACTGTGGAAAACAGTATGGAATTTCCTCAGAAAACCAAAAAGAGAACTGCCTTTTGACCCAGCAATTCCACTGCCTGGATTATTCCCTAAGAATCCTAAAACATCAATTCAAAAGAACCTATGCACCCCAATGTTCATAGCAGCACAATTTACAATAGCCAAGTACTGGAAGCGACCTAGGTGCCCATCAGCAAATGAGTGGATCAAAAAACTGTGGTACATTTACACAATGGAACACTACGCAGTAGAAAGAAAGAAGGAGCTCCTACCATTTGCAACAACATGGATGGATCTGGAGAGCATTATGCTAAGTGAAATAAGCCAGTCAGTGATAGACAAATAGTATATGATCTCACTTATAAGTGGAACCTAATCAACAAAACAAGCAAGCAAAATAGAACCAGATACATGGAAATAAAAAGAAACACAGTAACCAGAGGGGTGGGACTGGGGATAATGAGAAGAAAAAGGGGAAGAGTCATCAAGTAACATGTATAAAGGACATATGGACAAAGTCAAAAAGTGGTAGGAAAAGGGTGGGAGGTGGGGATGGGTGGGGCTGGAGGGAGTGGTGGCAGGGAAATGGAGACAACTGTCCTTGAACAACAATAAAAAAGATAAAAAATAAATATAATAAATAAAATCTTTTTAAAAAGAAATACTGTAAAACAAACACAGATGCTATTCAACTTTGAACACTAGGATCTTTGGAAATCTCTCCTATTTAAACTCTTAAAGGTAGTAGAAATTCCTATTTCAAAATAACTGAATAAACACCATAGAAAGAAAATCTGGGCCAATGTTTATTGATTACTAAGCCAATGTATGCCTAGAAAGAAAACCCTCAATAATTCCCTGCTATCCTTCAGAATCCTGCTAGAGAAACTTCACCAAACATGATTTAAACTTGGCCTTCGATGTCTCTCAGCTTATGATTTGTCTATGGATTAAACTAAGTCCACATCTGCCCCTGAACTCTACCTTCCCTTACTCTCCTAACTTTCCCAAACCAAACTCTCTATTCTTGACTTCCCATTACACAGTACCCCCCAATTTGGAGAACTTTTTCAGCCATCTTGCCTCCCACCCTTCGAAGCCTGTATAAAACCCCATCCCCAACTATTTTATCCTTGTTCAATGACCCTTTTGCACTTTCCTTAGCCAATAGATAACTTTAAAAAAGTAAAGATGAAGGTCATCAGAGATAAAATGCCTTTAAATTTCACTTGGGTATGAGCTTCAGTAGTCATTTCTTACACAAAAAGAGATCTTTGATCTTGAGAGAATGGTCTACAAAACAACATACCAGGTAGCCTTTTGTAATTTGGACTCCCCTTTCAGACATTCCCTAAAGCTGTGGTTCCCAAACCCTGGAGAGCATCAGAATCATTGGGAGTATTGGGTGACATGCTTGTTCCTGAGGAATCTAAGTCATTCGCTGAGGCCACCCAGAATCCTGCATTCTAATGACATCCAGCTCCTTCTCTCACAAGGTCAAGACCACACTGACAAACACTAGGAATGCCTCCTCTTCCTGTCTAAGCCAGCCTTCTGTTTCCTCTCTGTACACCAAAAGAATAGGAATAGCTAACTGCAGCAAAGAGACTTACATCTCCAGAAAATAAGAGACTCTTCCCAATGAGGGGCTTCAGCAGAGCAGCTGGGCAGAACAAGGTAATCAGGCACAAAGGCCAAAACTAAGAGGCTCAGGTCAGGGTAACCAAGAGGCCAAAACAAATGGCAAATCCCAGTCCCAAGAGAAGACCCTAGGGAATTCAGTACAAGCAGAAGGAAAAATAATTAAAAGAATCACTATTATACAATCTTACCATGTATGGAACATCACATTTAATTGCAAAATGCCAGTTCTTAGAGGAGAAACTCACCACATCTCAACATAAAGTATCCAAGCTGAATCAAATCACATAATAGAGTCAAAGCTCATATAATCAGGTCATTTTCTGAGATTAAAGACCAAGAAGAAAGGCCCTGGCTGGTGTGGTTCAGTGGGTTGAGCACCAGCCTGCAAACCAAAGGGTTGCTGGTTCAGTTCCCAGTCAGGGCACATGCCTGGGTTGTGGGGTGCATGAGAAGCAACAGCACATTGATGCTTCTCTCCCTCTCTTTCTCTCTCCCTTCTCCCCTGTCTAAAAATAATTAAATAAAATGTTTTAAAAAAAAGAAAAAGAAGAAAGGGTAATAGTCCAGCCTAGGCTGGGTCCTGCCATAGGAAGCAGGAGGACAGACACTTGCGGGAAAGTAGATGCATTACTAGGTGAGAGAGGATCCTAATTACAATAGCTAGAGCACCCACACATGCTTGGGTAGACCTGGACAGTCTGTTTTTACCTGTTGTCCCAGCATAATTATTAATGCCACTACCTGTCCTCCCCAAGAGTTCTGGTTTAGCAGTAAATTACATAATCACCCTAATAGTAGCTATTAGGCACATCCTAGGCATTGAGCTAAGTGCTCTACTTAAACCCTAAACACCAGAGGGGACCAGCATTAACACTCTTATTATACCCATCAGTGAGCTGAGGAATGTTGGAGGCTGTTGGAAATTACTACGACCACACAGTCAGTAAATGACAATACTTGAACTCATGTCTGCAAAGGCAGTTCTCTTAACTTGGAGTTAGTAAACTGCAGCCCAGAGATCAAACCCAGACCACTACTTACTTTGGTAAATAGAGTTTTATTGGGAAACAGCCACCTCATCATTTGCATATTGCCTGTGGCTGCTTTCACACTACAGAAGCAGATCAGCTCAGTTACAACAAAGACCTCCCAGATCACAAAGCTAAACATTATTTACTCTCTGGCCCTTTACAGAAAACATTTCCTGATCTGGATTTTTCCTGACACCCCAGGAAAAGCATAAATTCACAAACCTGGATCTTCCAACAGGAATGGCTCAAGATCAAGGAAAATATGACACAATAGAATAATTTTTCCAATTTAAACATTTGAAGGGTATTGCGGGGAGGGGGTTTGTTTTGTTATTTTAGGTTTTTCATCTTAAGCTTTACAATACATTGAGACATCAATGGCTGCAATAAACACTGCATTCTTACGTAATAAAAAACAAATAGCCAAAAAGTAAAAGAATATTCCCAAAAGCCCACAATACTTGGGGTACATCAGAAGAACACAGAAACAAATGGAAAGAGTTCCTAGTGGCCAAAGCTCAAAAAATTTGAGCAACAAAATGAAGCAATGTTGTATCATAACCCAAAGTATAAAGTAAGTATATATGAGTCCCTAGGGATATAAATAGATGATTGATTGAATAAATAAACAAGGGAGAAGAGCGTTTCCCATTCCTTAAGTACAGGCCACACATACTGACTTCCTCCCACAGAGTACACCTGAAAGAGGTGGAGGGAGGGGCACTGTCAGTGGAGGAATCTGACAAACACCACCTCAGCCAGATGATTGAGATTAATATCCCCACTGATAAGTCACATGCAGAGTTGATACCCTTGATGTGGTATGTTGAGAATGGTGCTTTACCTCCACGGTCTTCCTTCCCAAGACCTATAACCCCAATCTAATGATGAGAAAAAAACATCACACAAATCCCATTTGAGGAGCATCCTACAAAATACAGGATCTGTACCCCCTTAAAGTCATCAGAAACAAGGGAAGTCTAGGGAACCAGCACCCCAGCCAAGAAGAGTCTGGAGAGTAGCACAGGATCCTGGGTGGGATCCTGGGACCAAAAAAAAAAAAGGCATTAAGTAAAAAAACAAAAAATTCTGGATAAATTACAAACTTTGGTTAATAATACTTATTAGTATTTGTTCACTGCATTAGTGGAGCAAATGTACTACACTAATATAAACTAGTGAAACTGGTGGGGAGTATATGGGAACTCTCTGAACATACTGCATGGCTTTTTGTTTTATGTTTTTTGGTAAATCTAAAACTAAGCTTATTTTTAAAAACTAAGAACAAAAATATCACCTACTTTTCCACATTGAAACTCACAGGAGGATCTAATTTGGAAGAGATTTCCTTTCCCTGTGAGGTCTTCATACTGTAACTCTAATTTTGTCTGGAAGGTGCAAAACATAGACTTTAAAATTATTGCTATATAAATAATTCAGTTTGTGATTAATGCCAAAACAGAATAAATTAAACATGGTAGAGATTACCAAGTTACTCTGAGCAAAATTCTGTAAAAGAAACATACTACTTGAGATAAAGGAAACACTGTTTAATCAAATCCTAGAAGATATTAGCTTTAACATCAACAGGACAGACAACCCTGTCTATTGCACTTTGTTTGGCTTTTGGATGAATACAAGGAGTGCTAGTGTTACCCTCTGTTCCTTGAAAATTGATCCTCTTTCTCAGAGAGGAAAATTCTGTAGGCAACAATACATCCAGCTTCAAACCTACATATTGTCCTGTCTTCTGTCACTCAAAAGTCTACATAATTCTCTACAGACTGCTGGCAAGGGGCGTATGGCATGCTATACCAAGAAAATGTGTGACCCAGTTCCTAGCTGTCTCTTCCAGCCACACTGAATTTCTGTCTGTTACATGAACGGGCCAAATTCTCATACCATGATCTTCTCATCTTTTGTCATTTAATACAATTATAACAAGATATTTATGTAATTTTTCATTGAATGTCCATCTCCCATATTTAATTGAAAGCCTATGAGAACCACATCTACTTTGTTCACTGCTATATTCCTAGGATTCTATGCGCCCAAGTTCTGGCAAATAGTAAGTGCTTAATAAATATTTGTTGAATAAATGGAAGAACTCATCAATCATAGGTTAGTAGAGTTTAGCTCAAGTGTACAGATAACCGCGGATAATTTCAAATCCATGCCCTTCCCCCAGCAGTTCATTTAATGTGCCTGCTATGAGGAACATCAAAATCTTGCCTTTGGCTCATTAGCCTTATTTGTGCTCCATCAATGTTATAGGTTCAAACAACTCAGTAATGAAAGACAAAAGTGATTAGCATTATCTTCATGTTCAAAGTCTCAGGAAAAAAATATCAAAAGCAAAAAACTGTATGTGAGCTTCCAACTGCATGATCAATTTCTACTAACAACCATACTTGTCAGGAGGCTAATTTCTCCAGGGCCTGGATAATTTTTTACACTATGTTACTGCAAGTCTATGTTAATTCATATAGCTATTGAAATCATGATCTTATGTTTTGAATACCTACCTTCCAAGTAACAGTATCCAGTCGGGAAATGTTTGTAATTTATAAAAAACTTAGATTCCGTATGTTGTCATGGAAAAAGTCTATAAACCAAAGCACAGAAAACCTAATTCCAGGCTTGACTGAACCTCTCAACCATTCATCAGCTAACTTTTACTGAATAACTTTGACAGACACTATTCTAGGCACATGGTACAATTACAGTCAATCATGTAAGCAATCTAAACTCCAGCTCCAAATTTAGATGGAAAGATTCGGGAGTGTCAAACTCATTTTCACCAGGGGCCACGTCAGCCTCGTGGTTACCTTCAAAGGGCCTAATGTAATTTTAGGACTGTATAAGTGTAACTACTCCTTAACAGTTAAGCGAGAGCTCGGCGCTGCTGCCAGGTAGAAACAAGGTGCCAGGCCGGATACGACAAGGTGGAGGGCCGGATTCGGCCCATGGGCCTTGTGTTTGCCACCTGTGGGTTACGTCAGTTGTAGCGTAAGCATGTGCAATCACCATCCTGCCTATTCAAAATCCCTCAAAATAACATAAAAGTTACTGGAAAACAAATCTGTGTCATTGTTTCTTGTTTTGGATATTATTTGCTGGGTAAAAAATCCTGCATTTAAGCTTTCTATGATCCAGAAATTCCAGGTCTCCCTAAATACAAAAAAGCATGGCTCAAATCTAAAGAGATCCAAACCCAGAGAAAACACACAGACGGCAATGTGGTATGTAAAAAGACTGACAAGGATGCACCGGTGTGTGTGGTTTGGAGGAAGTCAAAATCCAGAGGTAAGAGATACAAGAAGTGGACTTCCGGCCAAGATGGAGGCATAGGCGGACACACCGTGCCTCCTCTCACAACCAAAATTAAGGACAACAAATATTTAGAAACAAGAAAACATCCAGAACTTATAGACAATTGAACTGTACGGAAGTCCAACAACCATTCACCCAGACCGGTAAGAAGGGTGGAGTCGCAGCAGAAAAAGGTGGAGGTGTGGACCCGGGAACGCAAGCAGCAGTGGCTGGCAGTTCCCAAGTGCACAGGCGGTGGCTGGCAGAACCCGGGCACAGGAGGGCAACTGTGCAGACCCAGTGAGGCCACACAAGGCGGCTGGCTGACCAGGTGGTCCCACATTCCCACGCGCAGACAGTCCAGGCAAAGGGGAAGTGGCAGAAGGGACTGAATCCAGGGGAGAGCAGAGCAGGCACCACTGTCCCCTCTAAGACCCCGCCCCCACATACAGCGTCATGACCCAGCGACTGGGCTGCCCAACACTGGGGAGCACCTGAGGCTCCGCTCCTCACTACATAACAGCAAGCCCGCGCCTGCAGATAATCCAGGCGAAGGGGAAGCAGCGGAAGGGACTACAGTCCAGGAGAGAGTGGAGCAGGCGCCATTCTTCCCTCTTGGATCCCGCCCCTACCTATAGCGTCACAACCCAGTGACTGGGCTGCCCCGCCCAGAGGAACACTAAGGCTCCACCCCTCACTACGTAATAGCCAAGACCAGACTAAAAACAAAAAAACCACCAAAAATGGCTCAAACCAGAGAACAAATGAAAGCTCCAGAGTCAATTCCTCTAAGCTGTGAAGAGATAGCCAACCTATCAGATGCACAGTTCAAAGCACTGGTCATCAGGCTGCTCACAGAATTGGTTGATTTTGCTCACAAATTAGATGAAAAGATGCAGGCTACAATACGTGAAATGAAGGAAGACGCATGGGGAACCGATAGAGATGGGAGGAAAGCTGGGACTCAAATCAATGGAGTGGACCAGAAGGAAGAAACTAACAACCAAACAGAAAACGAGGAAGAAACAAGAATTCCAAAAAATGAGGAGAGGCTTAGGAACCTCCAGGACATTGTTAAACGTCCCAACATCCAGATTATAGGGGTCCCAGAAGGGGAAGAAGAAGAGCAACAAGTGGAAAACTTATTTGAGCAAATAATAAAAGAGAACTTCCCCAATCTGGCAAAGGAAATAGACTACCAGGAAGTCCAGGAAGCTCAGAGAGTCCCAAAGAAGTTGGACCCAAGGAGGAACACGCCAAGGCACATCATAATTACATTAGCCAAGATTCAAATGAAGGAGAGAATTCTAGAAGCAGCAAGGGATAAGGGGACAGTCACCTACAAAGGAGTTCCCATCAGACTGTCAGCTGATTTCTCAAAAGAGACCTTCCAGGCAAGAAGGGGCTGGAAAGAAATATTTGAAATCTTGAAAGGCAGGGACCTACATCCAAAATTGCTCTATCCAGCAAAGCTGTCATTTAGAATGGAAGGACAGATAAAGTGCTTCTTAGATAAGGTCAAGTTCAAGGAGTTCATCATCACCAAGCCCTTTTTATATGAAATGTTAAAGGGACTTATCTAAGAAAAAGAAGATCAAAAAGATGACAGTGAAAAGACAGCAAACTCACAGCTATTAAGAACCACACCTAAAACAAAAGCAGACTAAGCAACCAACTAGAACAGGAACAGAATCACAGAAATGGAGATCATATGGAGGGTTAGCAACAGGGGCGTGGGAGGAGGAGAGGGGGGAAAGGTACAGAGAATAAGTAGCATAGATAGTGGGTAGAAAATAGACGGGGGAGGGCAAGAATAGTGTGGGAAATGTAGAAGCTAAAGAACTTATGACACATGGACATGAACTAAAGCGGCGAATGTGGGTGGGAGAGGGTGGGCAGGGTGGAGGGAAATGATGGGGGAGAAATGGGACAACTGTAATAGCATAATCAATAAAATATCTTTAAAAAAAAGAAATACAAGAAGTGTTCACAGAAGATGGCTAAGTGAGAAAGGAATCAGAACGGTAAATAGATGCTCTCATATTTTACTCTGCATACTTAGCTATTTTTAACTTGATTACAAAGAAAATATGTTTAAAACTTATTTTTGCATGTGAATAACCAAAATGAACATATTAATAGAATTAAAGGATGATTCATCCCAGCTCTCTCTTTTCTTCTACTAAAGGGCGAATCTCAAGAAAAGTAGAAGCAAACATCCTAGCACTGCTCAATCCATCACCTAGCAAGGAGGCAGCAGAAGAGTATAAAATACCACGGTTCATAATCAGAGTAAGAGACTCTCAGTTGCTCAGATTCAGCACACACCTCTGTTGTTGCTTCTTTGCAATTAAAGATCCCCTTTACAATCTGGGCAGAATAATATGCAGACTTGCTTCTCTTGCTCTGAATTTAATTAACATCAGCAGAGGTCATGAGAATTTTCCAAGGAGAAAGCGGGTACAAGGCAAAGCATGAAAACATTTCTTGGGCCTCCTCCCATTTCAGAGCACAGCTTTCCAAAGGCTGGCTACTCTCCGCTCAGGCAAGCCTCCTTCCAATTAACCTCTTTCTTTAATTACAGGTCATCCCACTATGTAACTCCCAGATAGCATAGCAAGGATGTACTAGAAAAGGAGCTAGTATATTGTTAGAAAAAATAAAAACTACAGAGAAGGTAGGCAGAAGAGTTATTACCCCAAAGTATGAATTTATCCATTGAATATCAAAAGGTCACTTCCTAATCTAAGTTCACCAGAGCATTCTAGAACTCCATCCACTACTGAACCATTTCAAATTCACTCCCTAAAATAGGCTGGAATAAGGCTGAGAATAAACTCTCTCCTGAATTCTTTTAGTTTTCTGTTAAAGGGTATGAAAATTATGAATTAATGCTGGACAATTGGTACCTTGTCCCTTTTACCTTCACATCATGGCAGTAGCTGTATTTCAACAAGATGGCAAGTCTCCCGGGAAATCAAAACTAAAAGGCAGAATTCTGAATATAAAACATGTCTTTATGCTATAGAGAGACCAGGGAGACAAGCAGGGAATGAGGTGGAGGTATTAGAGTCTGAGAGATAGGACAGTGGAAATTGAAAATGTGGGGAAGGGAAAGAAAGGAGCCTAAAAAGGGGAAAAATAGACAGGTTTATAGAATCTTCACCAGCTTGTTGGGGAAGGGAGTGAAAAGAAAGGGGCCTGGAAGCCCCAGTAAAACCCTCCTTGATGATGCTGCTCACTCAAGTCAGCACAAAAACTACAAAGATGAGTCCTTTCCCTCATCCCTCCTGAAACACATCCTTTTCCAGTAAGACAAGAACTGAACTCACAATGCACTGAATTGACCGTACAGATGTGCTGCTGTTGCTGTATAGAAATACCTCCTGTGTGCTCACTCTCTGCAAATAAATCCTTGATTCCTTAAAATTCTTGAATTCTTAAAATTCTTGAGCCCAGAATCACATTTCTCTACGCAGCACCTACACCAAAGGCTTGGTTCACCATGCGTATGTATATTCCTTGAAGACACAGACACTTTGGTGATTTATCGCCTGCACTGACTCAAATGGAGTCAGCAGGTGGAGGAAGAAGTTAGCAGTATCCAGAGGCTTAGAACAATGGTCTCAATACAACCCTTTTGTTTACAACTAAATTTACTACAGGAGCTAATTATTGATTTTGCATTACTTACTCCAAACTTTTCCCACAAGGTAGAGCTAATTAAACCACATTTGGCTCCTCTTGTAATTTCACCTTCCTCACTCGGGTGTCTTCTTTCTTATTATAGTGTCACCATCAATAGGTGGGGTTCCTGCTAACAAGGCAGCCAACGGTGTGCACCACTGTATCCAGGGCAGCCTTGACAAAACCCTGTAACTCTGCTTGGTCACTTTTCTGCTATATCCTCATCCCTCTCTCACCTGCTCTTATGGTTGGTTCCATGATTTCATTCTACCTCTTTCTCTCTTCATCTTGTCCCTGCTTCTCTATTCTGTGTGGCTGGCCTGTATAGTGGCTCTTGAGTTTACTAATTTTATTTCTGCTCACTTTATTTCTACCATCTCACTTTGATTTCTTTCCTCCTACCCAAAAGATTCCCCCTCTAAGCAATATTTTCCATTATATCATAAGAATAATATTATATCATAAGGTACTAAAGTTAGTATATTACTATAATGATGACTACAATTTACTGAGTACTTCCTTTGTGTCTGACACAATGCTAAATGTCTTATATGCCTTCATTATACTACTTAGTCTTTATAACAGTTACATGAAGGGAGTCCCTTTATTGTCTCCATTTGACAGAACAGAAAACTAAAGCTTAGAAAAATCACTTTCCCAACATATGTCTGCCTCTAAGACCAAAGCTCCTAACCAATACTACACTGCCCATAGCAACCATAGGTTCAGCATTTAGTTTATCCTTTTCCATTTCCACAAAGGCACTTCATCAAATGTATACGTTATGCATGTTTGTGTTCCCCCCAAATTCATATGTTCAAACCCTGACACACAGTGGGATGGTATTTGGAGATGGGGCATGTGGGAGGTAATTAAACCATAAGAATGGGGCCATCGTGATGGGATTAGTACCCTTCTAAGAAGAGACAGGAGAGAGCTAGTTTCCTGGCTCTCCGATCTCAACCTCGTGAGGGCACAGCAAAAAGATGGCCATCAGCAGACTAGGCAGAGGGTGCTCACCAGCCTAGTCAGTCAGCACCTTGATCTCAGACTTCCAAGCTTCCAAAACTGTGAAAATAAATGTTTGCTGTTTAAGCCATCCAGTTTATGGTATTTTTGTTATAGGAGCATGAACTGACAGCCCATATACACAGAAGTGACTTAAGTTGAATACCCTTGAAAGACGTTATACAAATGTACACAAATTTGAAAATGATTTGTTAAACAAATATCCTGACTTATAACTTTAAAAATGTAGTCACCATAGGCTGAGATGAGCAGAAAGATTGTGGAATATAGGAGAAATTCAAGAATTATTTGTTCATTTTGCATCGCTTCAACCTAGGATAGCTCATATTCACAGTTTCTTTGAGATTCATAGTAATTTTTTCTTACCAACAGGACTGGCTTCATTGATGGCCTCATACTACCTAGTATTATTCACAGGTGGGTACATAAGGCTTCCAACATGCAAATACTAAAATCTTCCCCATTTTAACACTTAATATTCCATCATTGGGGGTTAATTCTTTTGGGCTAAGCCATGTCCTATTGCTAGGTCCTCTTTTGAAACAGGAATTTATCCACTGGGGAAAATGACTCTAAGTCACTGATAGCTTAATGTGAATAAATATTCCAAATACTTCCTAACAAAAGAAACTAGAACAAAAAGGACAAGCACAGTTAATTCCTTGGGAGGACAGTGGGGGCCATGAAATGAGGAGATGGCCCAAAGAGGAGAGCAGACCAGGCAGGACAAATGTTTTTCCCCATTATGTAGACCTGAGTCAGTTCTTCTTTCAAATGTGAAATAGGTCAGCAGTGTTGCGTAGGAAGGAAGGGGTTTCACTTACTGAAGGAAAACTAGTCATACTCTTAGCCTCTAGGGTCTATTTGTAATAAATCCAAAAAATAAAGTTGAACGATTGTACAGAAAAATGCTATATTTGATCAATTTCAGCTGGCCAAGTGAGAGCCACAACTTTAATAAACCTGATTTAAAGGCAAAAACATCCAAGTACCACTTTTGTTGAATTGAAGGGATGAGCTGCTTTTATCTTAATTGAAATTATATATCCATTTTCATCCATAAAGCTTCAGTAACAATTTGAATTGCCAAAGTCTATAATCCTAGAATTATTTGCCTTTCAGGATTGTCAAGTAGATCATTATATTAAAAGTAGCGCCTCTTTTATCTATCAGAGTTGAGTGCTGCTCACTTAACCTGAATCTTTTACCAAATGCACAGAGCATTTTATGTGTTTAAAAGGAGGGAGAACACTTTGAGAAGTCTTTTATTGTCCTTAGCTCTTTAAAATCAGTTCATTTGTTAAAGGTATCTCAAGAGACATATTTCACTAAATAATTTCTGAGTGTAACACTCAAAATATTAGATACTCAAGGGGCTCAGAAAATCAAATGTGTTTTTCTGCTCTAGAGCTAACACCCATCAACACCAAAGTTATCACTATTGTTTGAACTAAAGGCATCAAAACTGAAAATTAAAGTTAAACGTCAAATTATGTTGGTCAGGACAGTTGAATCTTTAACTCAACAATTTGAATTGCATTCTAAGTAGAAACAATACTTCTAGACAAGTCATTACACCTTAATAAGAATCATAATCCTGCTTTTTGAAGTAAATCTTGATTATCTGCCATGCCCACTTCTTACAGCTTTGGGAGAGGAAGCTAATTGAAATGATATATGAAAAATACTTGACAGTTTCCAATACTCCTCCCATGCCCTGAGCTCTCTGAAAATCACCCAGCCCTTAATAACCAGCCTTTCTCTACTGCCCATTACATGAGAAGAAAACAAATCTAATGTTAAACAACTATGGCTTGCTTCTAGTCTGGCAAATTTAGAGATCTCAAGCCACAAGCAAGTTGAGTCTTTTGCAAAGAGACTGAAAAAAGTAGAAAAATTAAGAATTTGTGCCTGTCTTTAACTTGTTTGCTATTGCTGAATGGATAAATGCCCTTGCCTGGCTATTCCCTTTTCATCTCTCAGTTCACAACTAAAAAGTCACTCCCTTCAGGTATCTTCTTTGATACATATGTCCAATCCCATCCCTCACAGCAACCTGAGCTCCCTGTAGCGCCCCTTCATAGGGTTTTCCTGTCCGCACTGTAATTGCCTGTCTTCTTATCTATCTCCCCATCGGACACCAAGTTAGTGAGGCAGGCAGAGGACAAGTCTTACGTGATCCCCACATGTCATCAGTACCTAATACTGACTTAGTCCATCCCACTCCAGTGAGGCTGCTACAGAAGCATATCACAGACTGGGTGGCCTATAAACAACAGAAATTTATTTCTCACAGTTCCAGAGGCTAGAAGTCCAAGATCAAGGCACCGTAAGACTCAGCATCTGGTGAGAGCCCACTTCCTGGTTCACAGCCAGCCATCTTCTTACTGTGTCTTCACATGACTGAAGGAGCAAGGGAGCTCCCTAAAATCCTTTTTATAAGAACATTAATCCCACTTATGAGGGCTTCACATTCATGACATAATTACCTCCCAAAGGCCTTACCTCCTAATACTATCACATTGGAGATTAAGGATTTCAACATTTGAATTTGGGAGACACAAATATTTAGCCCATTGCCACACTCAAGATATGTTTGTAGAACAGAATAGCATGGGGAAAAAAAGTGGAATGGGATGGCAGAGCAAGGAATGCCAAGCCATGGAACAGAATGGGATCGCTTTGAACCCCCATATAACCCTCTCGGCAATTTTACTCCCCAGAACTGAACAATTTAACTTGAGAAGACTACCTTGGGCAAAGTAGCTGCATCAGAATCAGCTAACAATAGGTAAGACATTTGCTTACATTAGACTTGAAGTAATGATGTGATCAACCATGCAACACAGAAAACAAACAAGTTTAAGAGCAACATTGCTCCTGCCAGAGATGGTTGATTATGAACATGACAGGAATAACAAGCAATACAGTAGTTTCTTTACTTTACTCAGATAATTGGGCATTCATTTCCTTTATATCAAAAGCATGTCTCATACACCTTCTTACTGTCTGCATATATCCAAAGAATACACAACTTGGTACCTCATGCATTTTTACCTTTCCCAAAGAACTGTACATCAGCTTGTCATACAACCTGGATGGAGAATCACTCATGCATTCTACAAGTATTTACTAGTTTGTATGATGTTAGAGGTCCATGAGAGACCTGTATGCTAGTCATACTGTGCAGTCCTGCTAATAGGGGTATGGGGAAGAACAAATGGAATGCCAAGCACCTGACTCAAAGACAGCACTCTCAAGTGTCAGCTGATGTCATTACTCCAAGATGAGTCAGATATGTATCCTGTTCTCCAGGAATGTATGTAAAGTGATAACATGTGCAGAGAGAAAACAAAACACGCAAGACAGTATCGTCAGTGCAGATCAAGGAAACTGAACCTGGGAAGAAGGTAACTGTAACCAGGCAGGAAAATTGCATGATAACTTCTCATTTGCCATGTGAAACATCTCTGAGACAATGTCATATTTAAAGAAGGTAAATGCCAGTTTGGGGCTTCCAAATCAAAGATTAACAATTTGAGACCAAAATTAATCATCGCGAATCTCCAACTTCAGCACAAAGTTTATCGTGACGCAGACACATGACAGTCATGCACATGTCACACTCTGATGTACATTAAACAGCTACAGATGCAGCAAACCTAGCCTGACTACGGTTTGGTTAATCCACTCTTATTAAGGACCTATTGTGTGCCTGACTTAGTGTGTAAAACTCTCTGCCCTTTAGAATTAGTACTCTTATAAGGAAGAAGATTCCCCAATAGAAGATTGAGAGGGACAAGATAAATCAGGATGGTCAGCTTAGAAATGCAGCTGCCTAATCCAGCTTTGCAGCAACATCCTCAACTCTAAGAAGAGTTCTAATCAATGATAGCAGGGCACACTGTGGACTCAAAGACAAGGTGGGGCTTTAAACACTAGCCCATGGAATTAGGCCCCTTAGGCTTTTTATGTACATGGGTTTTTAAGACTTATTTCAACAGAAGATGGAAAGGTATTGCTCTATTTTCATGCTCCTCAGCATGTAACTGCTTATGCATTACTAAAATATAGCATTTCTAATTGCATGACAAAAATATTCCATACAGCAACTGCTCTTAATAATATGCTTACAGTTGGCCATTTCATTACCTAATAATTACCAGATCATTAGAGCAAGTAATATATTCTTGTGGGATAAACTTATGGTAGTAATTTCAGAGAAAAGAATAGGAAAGCTCCCTTAAAGTCACCAGCAGGCAATGTGTAGAATTAGCTGTTGAAGGAAGTGAATATAAATGTTCTTTTTAAAGTAAATAGCAGTACAATCAAACTTATAGCTGATTCTGGACCATGAAGTCAAAAGGGAAATGGCTGGAAGGCTCTGGTCCAAGCCTCTCATTTTACAGATAAGGGCTTGAACTTCGCAAAGTCAAGTGAACACAGCAGGCTGACAGAGCTACTGTAGGTAGAGTCAGCTCTACAGTGGGTTGCTCACCCCTTTTTGCAAAGCTCTTCTTTTTTCAATCAGAGAATCCTCTAAATGCAACATGGATTTGATTTTCTTAAATCTTAATTAAAATATTGAGGAAATGCAGAGAGTTAGTTCATTAGACTTTCTAATTAGGCTGGGTTTGGACTCAAAACTAATCTTTCTGACTCACAATTTTACAGTGGCTGGAGAATCCAGATTTAACAAGCCTGCCTCCTACCCCAGTTCCAGGCAGCGCCTGGGCCTAAACACATTGCCACCACTCCACCTGGCTCATTCCTCCTCATCCTTCAGCTGGCAGTCTAAACATCCCTTTCCCAGCCAGGCTTTTCCTACACTTCCAACAAGGTAAGCTTCTCCCAACTCTCTGCCTCCCAAAGTGAAATTAGGACATATTTATAATTATTCATTATTAGTTTTCTCCCACTAGACAGGAGTTCTCAAACTTAGCCATGCATCAGAAACCCCGGGAAGGCTTGTTAAAATACAGATTGCTGAGCCCCATCCCTAGTGTTGCTGATGCTAGGGTCTGAGAATTAGCATTTCTGGTTAGTTCTTATATGATGCTGATGGTCCCGAGACCACTTTATGTTTTTAATAGTTTATTTTTTACTGTATTTTTTCCATAACCATTTATCCCCTTTACACCATCTTCTACTTCCACCCGCACCCTTCCCCGCACACATCACCACACTGTTGTCCGTGTCCATGACTCCTTTTTGCATTTTTGAATGATCCCTCCACCCTCCGACTCCCCGCCCCGCCCCACCACCCCCTACCGCCAGAGCTGTTAGCTCGCTCTCTATCTACGAGACTGCAGAGACCACACCTGAAAAACTACGAAGCTAGACCCATGAAATCGGGGGTCAGGTCTGTCATCTTCATTGTCCTATCCCTAGTGCCTGGCACAGTACCTGGCATGTAGTAAGTTCTCAAAAATATTGATAAACAGTTTTCTTCTCTGGAGCAAAATGTTTTGGCTCCAAAAATCTACAGTATAACATTAGGGGAATCTTTCTGAAGGGTACACAGGAACTTGGTAGTATCACAGTAATTCTTCTGTTTAAGTTTAAGTTTTTCCCAAATAAAATGTACATTTATATGTGTGTGCGTGTGTGTGTGTGTGTACACACACACACGCACACATACATATATACATGTGTCTGTCAAACAACAACAACATTACAAGGATGAATCAGGCATGACTTTAACATATAAGCTGGCTATTTCTTTTTAAATCAGTTTCCAACAGAAATTGACTAGAAATTGATAGCCTTTCCTGGGCTGCTCCTCTTGCTGGAGAAAACAGCCTGCAGTCAAGTGCTGGATAATTGAGCATTCAGGGTTGGCTGGCTTCTGGTAAATAGCTGCATCAGTCCTTTACCTGTAATTGTGGCAGACCTTTCCATCTTCAACTCCCCGGGACCAAATGAAGAACAGATGTGCACAGGGATGATGCTTTCCACTATTCAGTGTGAGCATCCTAATCACTAGCAAATTACTTCCTGAGTGCCCTTTGCATAGGGCTTATCCTATGAAACAGCTGAGACAGCAACAACCTGTTGGGTGATTTGCAGGCTCTAGGAAGGCTTCTTGGTTCCAAAATATCCCCACCCCATCCTACCACTGGGGCTGGGATTTTCATCAGGAGCAAATGACCTTCTGCTTTCAAACCTTGCCTCTCCACAAGACCTCTATGAAAATGCCACTGTGGCAGCACTTTTAAATGTTATCCATAACTTTGGCTCCAGATGGAATTAATTTATCAGACTACTTTCTGGTATGACAGCCAGCCTAAGGAGCCATGAAGAAGCTACCTGGAAAAGGGAATTGCAAGAAGCAGACCGGGGTATGAAAATTAAGAAAAGGGGACATGCATGGGAACTAGATTCCTGGGAGAGAGGCCTGCAAAAGGTTGTGCAAGGGAGGAAGTAGCCACATGATAGACAGCTATTTGTTGGCCAGCCCTGGGACCCACCATGTATTTTCAGTGAATCCCTTATTCAGAAAGGGTGTGATCCTTGCTGTCTTGGTTCATTTGACTGCTATGACAAAATACCAGAGACTGGGTGTCTTATAAACAACAGAAGCTGATTGCTGACAATTCTGGAGACTGGAAGTCTGAGATCAGGGTGCCAGCATGGTCTGGTTCTCTATCTGATGAGGACCTGCCTCCCAGTTCATAGATGACCTCTCTGCATTGCCACCATGGCAGAAGGGGCAGGAAGATTCTCTGGGGTTTGTTTTGCAAGGGCATTCATCGATCCCGTTTATGAGGGCTTCACCCTCATGTCCCAGTCACCTCCCAAAGGCCCACTCTCCAAACACTATCACCTTGGGGGTAAAGTTTCAACATATGAATTTTGAGGGGACACAAATTCAGATCATAGCATTTCTCTTTAACTCAGATAGAAACCACAAAGTCCAGAAGTATTAATGAATGTAAGTGCAGCATGCCAGTGGCTGTGCTAGGTGCTTCACTAACGTCCGTGCATTTAACACTGTGCAGGTGCTACATTGTTTCATTAGACCCTCTTGAACAACCTGTGAGGTAGCTGTTATTGTCCCCTTTTTATAGCTGAGAAACTGAGGCTTCACGCAGTGATTTCTCAAAGCTCCCACATTAGTTAAGAGGCAGAGCTGGAGTCAAAACCTGGAGCTACCTAGAAAAAAAAATCGGTCAGTATAGATAATGGTAAGAGCATAACATGTCCCAGTTAACATGGAAACCTGCCTCCTTCTGGCTGTAGGTCCTTTAGAAAGTCATTAACCATTGCCAAGCTTCAGTTCCCTGGCATAAAAACTTGAGATCCTTCTCCAGAGTAAGCACTACTTCAGTGTGTGCAATTATTAACAATGTTGTTGTTATTGTTGTTGTTGTTGTGCCTAAAATTACTTCCTTTTAAAATCCTGCTATGTGCATCAATTCAGGTGGAACTAGAGGGCACTATGCTAAGTTAATAAGTCAAATGCAGAAAGACAAATGGTCTATATCACTTATATGCAAAATCTGAAAAAGCTAAACACAAAAACAGGAAAGTGGGAGTTACCAGGGGCTAGAAGGAGCGGGAAATGGGCATGCAGGTTACAGAGTACAGTTTCCATTATAAGATGGGCAGGTTCAGGGGCTCGAATACACAGTAAGGTGATTATAGTCAGTAACACTGTATTATATACTTGAAAGTTGCTAAAAGAGATCTTAAATGTCCTCTCCACAAAAAAAAATTAATAATAATTATGTGACATGATAGAGTTGTTAGCTTACCTATGGTGGTAATAATTTTATATATAAACCTACAATATTATGTAAGTTGTACACCTTCAACTTACATAATGTTATAGATCAATTATATCTGTAAAGGTGAAAAAATACTTCCTTTCCACTTCACTCATTCATTTTATTCAAAAATTTATTTCTGTTCTAGAAATGGAGAGTGATAAACAAGGAAGAAAAAGCCTGTGACCTGAGGGGAAATGGTAAACAGTTAATAAACACATATAAATAAGCAAAACAAGATCATTACAGGTGGTGATGCATGAAAATGAATGTAGAAAATGAAGTCCTGGCAAAAGTAAAATTACAGAGTTCACTGAGGACACGTTACAACAGCCAGATAAGACGGCGATGACACTGACCAGAGAAACAAGGGTGGAGATGGTGAAATGGAAAAGCCTGCGATGCATTAGGCCCAAATGACTTGAAGTTGATATGGTGAATGAGATAAAGGGAAAAATTCAATTTGGGCCTAGAACCTAGCATGATGGTTTGAGAGACTAAATAAGGAAGACACACAGAAAAGGAGATTAGGGAAGGAAACAACTAGAACTTTGTTTTGCACATGTAAGTTTGAGATTTCTATGAAACATTTAAGTTCAGATGCCATGTAGAATATTAGATACAAAAATCTAGAGCTAAGGGAGAAGACTGGGTCAAAATACGCACATGCACTTCATCAGAATTCATGTTTGCAAAGTCATACGACTAGGTGAGAACTTCTAGAGAGTGTGCAGAGAGCTGTAAAGAGGGTTCAGGACCAAACCCTGGGCAGAGAAAGCCAGGAAAGAAGAATAAGGAAGAATGGCCTAAAGAAAGTGCCCAGCAGAGGCCAAAACAATGATTCAGGAAGAGAGGAATATCAAGGATGCTGAGAGGTCACCAAGATGAAGACAGAAAGGGCCACATGGTGCTTTTGCCATGTGGAAGTTGAAGACAAGCCCAGTCTCATTGGCTTGGTGAACATGGCAGCGTAGTTGGAGGTGGCTGAAGGGACAACGGCAGGTGAGGAACAGGAAACAGCAAGTGTGGAATAACTCAAAACATTTGCAGTGAGGCCCTGTCTGGTGTAGCTCAGTGGGATTGAGCATGGGCCTGCGAACCAAGGGGTCACCAGTTCGATTCCCAGTCAGGGCACATGCCTGGGTTCTGGGCCAGGTCCCTAGTAGGGGATGTGCAAGAGATAGCCATGCACTGGTGTTTCTCTCCCTCTCCTTCCCGTCCCCTCTCTCTAAAAATAAAGAAATAAAACCTAAAAAAAATTGCAGTGAAAGAAGGCAGAGGAATATGGTGGCAGCTAGAGGAGAACATGGCATCAAAGGAAGGCTGTTTATTTTTAAGATGAACTAGAACTCATTCATATGCTTCAGTCAACAAGCTAGAAAAGAGAAAAATGATGCAGAGGAGAGAAGTGCTAGAACAAAGACCTTGTAAAGCCCCTAAAGCACTCAGAGAGAGGCTGATCTTTGATAGCAGTGGGGACACTCATTCCAGGGAAACACAGTAAGATTTCAACAACATTAAATGGGCACCAATGCAGGTAGGTTTGGGAGCTGGGTAATGAATGGGACAATAAGGGCCTCCAATGGTTTTTTTTAAGTTCTTAGTTTTGACATTCTGAGATGTGATAACCATATAAACTAAGATCGTAAAACACAAAAGCAGAATTATCTTTCCCATTTGTAAAAGACCTTAAAGCTTAAACAATCCAAACCCCTCCTTTCACAGAAGAGACCCAAAGGAGCTGATTTGCTCGACACAAAGCTTCTAGGTAATGATGAAGAGGCTATGAACCAATTTACCAAAATCTTAATCTTTTTGTAAAATAGGCAGCTGTTCCACACTCTGCTCTGTACTTTCATAGACTGTAAAGTTCTCTCAGTACATTTCAAACAGATAACATTCCAACTTACATTAGTTAATTTTTTCTCCTTTCCTGCTATATATCAAGTTAGAGGGAATTAACTTTTGTACATAAATGCACCAAACTACACAGCTGTAATGAGTGTAGGTAGAAACACAAAAGCAGCCAACCTGCAGAAAGTCTCAATTAAGGCTCCCAGGAAACCACAGAAATAAAGGGTAATTTGGTGTTTGTAGAGCTATTCAGATTAAAACATTATCACTGTACATTTTCCCCATCACATAAACCTCCACAGGCTCCTGAGAATGTTTGGCTTGAGGAATAAAATAAATAGGAAACAAAAGGCAATGTGAAAAGAGGCAGTTTGACACCAAAAAAACGTCTCACTCTTTTTTGAATTTGGGAACATTTTCCATCAGTAACAAAGCAAACCAGCAAGCTGACCAGCAGAAGCTAAAGTGAGGGGTTTGGCTTCTTTGTACCTACTTACTGGCATGGTACCTGGCATGGAGAAGAGCTCAAAAATATTTACTGTTATGCTGAATGGGGGAAAAAAGCCAATCTCAAAAAGTTACACACAGTAAGGCTCTATTTATATAACATTCTCAAAATGACAAAATAATAGAGATGGAGTAGCAGGAAAATAGTAGTAGTAGCAGGACTTATGGATGAGGGGTGGGAGGCAATGTAGAAGGCAGGTCCAAGATCGCATCATAAGAGGATGTGAAGCTCACCCCTTCCCATGAACACACTAAATGCATACCTATATTTAGAACAGTTCCCCCTGAGAGACAACTAAAAGATGACCAAGCAGTTTCTACACAACTAAGAAGTGAGAGACAACATAGAGAGATTGGGGAACCATGGGAGACCCCCAGAATATGAGGGAACCCATCAGAATCAGAGGAGCTGGTGAGTGCCATTGTTTACATTCCCCCTACCCTTAGATAGCATGGGTAGGAACTCTAGCCAAGTATCCTGGCCAACCTGCAAGGCTACAGTAGTATCCCAAGCCACACCCCTGAAGTTGGCTCCAGTAGGAACAAGGGGGTACTATAGGAGGCATGCACAGGGTCCTCCCACCAGAGCTAGATCCAGCAGGCCCAAAAGTGTACTCAGGCTCACCCACACCAGGCCACAGCTGCACACACCCACTAGGCTCCCTTGCCTAGATGAAAAGCAAAACCACAAGAGAGCCACAACACACATGCTGGGGAACTCCACCTGGAGTGAGAGGAAATCAAGGTGCTACAGTGACTGCACCCTTGGGACAGTCCAGCTCAGACTAGTCTTTTGTAGCAGTCAGTTAAAAAAATAGGGTAAGCCATGTACACAGTAGGAACTCCCACAGAAAGTAAGAAGGAGAGGGCAGAGTGCTGCAGTGGCATGCGCCTCCACAGGACCTCCTGCCCAGACCAGCAACAGACAATCAGCATAGGGTGAGCCACACACACCCCCCAGGCGGTTGCACCCAGATCAAGAACAGAATCAGCAGGGCTCTACAGAACAATTCTACAGGGCTGCTCAACCTGGTCCAGAGAGGCAGGGAAGCCCACACACCCAAGCTACCCTAACCCAAACCTGCTCCTTCCAGCCAGGTGGCACCCTGGACACCGTAGGCAACCACCCTGACAAACCATCTGGCATGCAATCTATACAGAGGTCACTTTTATACAAGACCACTTTTTCAAGATTGGGAGAGACAGCTATGTGAACTAATTTATAGGAACAAACACAGAAAGTCAAACAAAATGGAGAAACAAAAAGGTATTCCCCAAATTAAGAAATCATAAAAACCCCCAAAACCCAGAGAAAAACTCTAATGAAACATAGATAAGTAACTTGCCTGACAAAGAATTCAAGAAATAGTCATAAGGATACTCAATGAACTTCAGAGTAGAATTAAAAACCAGAAAGCACTTCAACCAAGAGTTAGAAAATAAAGAACCAATCAGAGATAAAGACTACAATAACTGAAATGAAGGCAACATCAGATGCAATCAATGGCAGATTAGTTAATACAGAAGAATGGATTAGAGATCTGGAAGACAAAAGAGTAAAAATCACCTAAGCAGAAGAGAAAATAAAAAAATTAATTAGGATAGAATAAGAGACCTCTGGGATAACATCAAGTGCTCTAATCCTCATTACAGGAATTCCAGAAGGAGAAGAGAGAGAGAAGAGGGCAGAAAGTATATTTGAAGAAATAAAGGCTGAAAACTTTTCTAATCTGGCAAAGAAAACAGACATCCAAGTCCAGGAAGAACAGAAAGTTCCAAACAACACTATCCAAAAAAGGTCCACATACAGACAGCATGGAGAAAAGGAAACCCTAGTACAGGAACCCTGTTGGTGGGAATGCAGAGTGGTGCAGCCACTGTGGAAAAGGGTATGGAATTTCCTCAGAAAACTATAAATGGAACTGCCTTTTGACCCAGTAATTCCACTGCTGAGATTATACCCTAAGAATCCTGAAACACAATTTAAATGAAACTATGCACACCGATATTCATAGCAGCACAATTTACAATAGCCAAGTACCGGAAGCAACTTAAGTGCCCATCAGTAAATGACTGGATCAAAAAACTATAGTACATTTACATGATAGCCTACTATGCAGCAGAGAGAAAGAAGGAGCTCCTACCCTTCATGACAGCATAGATGTACCTGGAGAGCATTATGCTAAGTGAAATAAGCCAGTTGGTGAAAGAAAAATACCATATGATCTCACCTATAAGTGGAATCTAATCAACAAAACAAACAAGCTAGCAAAATATAACCAGAGACATTGAAATTAAGAATAAACTGACAGTAGCCAGAGGGGAAATGGGAGGGGATAATGAGGGGGAAAGGTTGTCAGGAACATGTATAAAAGATACATGGACAAAGCCAAAGGGAGGTAGGATCAAGGGTTGGAAGTGGGAATAACTGGGGTGGCGGGGAGTGGGGGTGGGAAGTGGAAAGAAGTGTACTTGAACAATAATAAAAATATATATCACTTCAAAAATTTTTTTTAAAAATAAAAATTTTTAAAAAGAAAAAAATGGCAAAAGTTCAGTGAAACAGACAATCTTGAAGGCAATAAGACAGAAATAAAAAGTCACATACAGGGGGTTTCCCAGGGGAAACCCTATAGGCCTATAAGCTGATTTCTCAACAGCAACTCTACAGGCCATAACAGAGTGGCAGGAAAATTTAAAGTTCTGAAAGAAAGGAACCTACAATCTAGAATGCTATATCCAGCAAGGTAATCATTCAGAACTGAAAGAGAGAGAAAGAGTTTCCCAGACCAGCAAAAACTAAATGAGTTCAACACCACTAAATAGGCTTTGCAAAAAATGTTGAAAGGTTTTCTGTATTCAGAAAGGCCATAGCCAGAAATAAGAAAAATATTGATGTAAAGGCAAATATATAACACAATGAATCAACCACTTAAAAAGCTAATATGAAGGTAGCAAAATTAAAAGTAGCAAAATTAACTGCAACTAATACAATAAATAGTCAGGGGAAACATAAAACAAAATGGTATAAAACATGATGTCAAAAACAAAGAGTGGAGGAGAAGTAAAATTTCAGTGCTTTTAAAGTTTGAACTCAAACACTTATCAGCTTAAAATAACTGCTATAGATATAGGTAGCTATATATATATAAACCACATGGTAGCCATAAACCAAGAACCTACAAAAATAAAAAGAAAGGAATGCAAACAAAACACTAAAGAAACTGGTAAATCAAAAGGAAAGAGATCAAGAAAAGAAAAAAGGAACAGAGAAGAACAAAACCTACCAAAAACAATTAACTAAACAACAGTAGTGTATACCTGTTGGGAACCGCCCTGCCTGGTTTCAGAAGCTGTAACCCGCCATGGCTAAGGCTGAGTGAAAGACCTTGGGACCATAAGCCACTAAGGAGACAAAGCTTATCTTCCCAACGGGGATGCCGCCTCTGCCCCCTTTACTTCACCCTGCTTGGCCCCAGGTGGATGACTAATTAGCCAATGACGGGTAAGATGCCTCAAAGGCGGGATGACCTAAGACAGGGATAGTCATGATGGGGTTCTCAGGGAAGGACTTGGGGGACTACATAAAAAGGGGGTAATGGACCCTCACCCCTCAGCTTGGACATAGCCTGAGTCCTCCATTCTGCCTGTAAGAGGTCTCCTAACCTCTTGGCTGCCTTACTTCCCCTGCCTGACTTAAGCCTGAAACAATGCCAGAAAGAGGTGCAGCCCTGAGCAGGAATGGGCAGTTCCCTGAGGTGATCAGGCCTAAGAAAGAATGCATAAAATCCTGTGAAACCTGCTTTGCTAAGAATGCTTTCAATTTTCTGATAAGGGTCCAAGCATGAAATGAGTTTGTTTCCCAAAGTTTTATGGCCCTTTAGCTAACTAACCTGACTCAGAATAAGCCCTCATAGTTCTTTGAATGTTATCTATTGTTTGATTATTACTTCCTGACAATGATTGATGACCTTTAACCTGTATTCCTGCAAACTGAACCCAATAAAAGACCATTGAGGAACAGGCTCAAGACCCTTCTCCTTTGATAGACTGGCCACATTTCCTCCCCAAGCAGATCATGTCTCGGTAGACTTATTCTCATCTGCAACAGCCAGGAGGGCTCTGCTGGACAAAGCTCACCCACATATATCTACCAATAATTATTTTAATGGTAAATGGACTAAATGCATCAATCAAAAGATACAGGGTGGCAGAATTGATAAAAATAAGAACCATCTACAGATTGAAAGACACACAGAGAATGAAAGTAAAAGGGATGGAAAAAGATATTCCATGCAAATAGAAACAAAAAGAAAGTTGAACTATCAATACTCATATCAGGAAAAATATATATTTTAAAACAAAGAAAAAAGAGACAAAGAAGAACAATACATAATAATGGAGGGATCAATCCAAGAAAAGCATATAACAATTGTAAATACCTACACACCCACATAGGAGCACACAAGTATATAAAGCAAATATTGATTGACAGAAAGCCAGAAATTAACAGTAATACAATAATAGTTGAGGACTTTAATACCCCATTTACCCCATCCAGATAGAAAATCAATAAAAAAATAAGAGCCTTAAATGCCACATTAGACCAGAATGATTTAACAGACATTTTTAGAACTGTTCATCCCAAAACTGCAGATTACACATTTTTCTTAAGTGCACATGGAAATTTTCCAGGATATATCATTATTAGGTCACAAAACAAGCCTCAATAAATTCAAGAAGACTAAAATCATATCAAGCACTTTTTTTATCACAATGGTAGGAAACTAGAAATCAATTTACAGGAAGAAAACTGAAACAAACAGATATGTGGAGATAAATCAACATGCTACTAAACAGCCAATGGATCAAAAAAGAAACCAGAAAGTATCTTGAGACAAATGAAAATGAAAACACTACTTTAGAAAATATACGGATACAGCAAAAGCAGTTCTAAGAGGAAAGTTCATAGCTATACAGGCATACTTCAAGAAGCAGAAAAATACCAAATAAACAATCTAACTTGACACCTAAAGGAACGAGAAAAAGAACAAAATACAAAGTAGAAAAAAAAAAGACAGTAAAGATCAAAGTGGAAATAAATGAAATAGAGACAATTATAAAAAAGCAAAAAAGATCAATGAAATTAAGAGCTGGTTCTTTGAAAGAATAAAATCAACAAAACTCTATTAAGACTCATCAAGAGACTTCCGGCCAAGATGGAGGCGTAGGCGGACACACTGTGCCTCCTCTCACAACCAAAATTAAGGACAACAAATATTTAGAAACAAGAAAACAACCAGAACTTATAGAAAACTGAACTGTACGGAAGTCCAACAACCATTCATCCAGACCGGTAAGAGGGGCGGAGTCGCGGCAGGAGAAAGTGGAGCTGCTGACCCAGGAACGCAAGCAGCAACGGCTGGCAGTTCCCAGGTGCACAGGCGGCGGCTGGCGGTCCCCGGGCCAACAGGCAGCAGCTGGCGGACCCCGGGCACTGGGGGGCAGCTGTGCAGACCCAGTGAGGCCGCACAAGGCGGCTGGCTGACTGACCAGGGTCTCACTTTAGAGCGCGCAGACGGTCCAGGCGGAGGAGAAGTGGAGGAGGGGACTGAATCCAGGAGAGAGCGGAGCAGGCGCCATTGCTCCCTCTCAGGCCCCACCCCCACATACAGCGTCACAACCCAGTGACTGGGCTGCCCCGCACTGGCGAGCGCCAGAGGCTCCACTCTTCACTACGTAACAGCACGCGTGTGTGCACAGATAATCCAGGTGAAGGGGAAGCAGCGGAAAGGGCCGGAGTCCGGGAGAGAGCGGAGCAGGCGCCATTGCTCCTTCTCAGACCCCGCCCCCGCATACAGCGTCACAACCCAGCGACTGGGCTGCCCCGCCCTGAGGAACACCTAAGGCTCCACCCCCTCATACGTAATAGCCGCGACCAGACTAAAACCAAAACAACAACAACAAAAAAAAACCACCAAAAATGGCTCAAACCGGAAAACAAATAAAAGCCCCAGAGCCAATTCCTCTAAGCAGTGAAGAGATAGCCAACCTGTCAGATGCACAGTTCAAAGCACTGGTCATCAAAATGCTCACAGAATTGGTTGATTTTGCTCACAAACTAGATGAAAAAATGCAGGCTACAATCCGTGAAATGAAGGAAGATGCATGGGGAACTGATAGAGATGGAAGGAAAACTGGGACTCAAATCAATGGAGTGGACCAGAAGGAAGAAACTAACAACCAAACAGAAGACGAGGAAGAAACAAGAATTCAAAAAAACGAGGAGAGGCTTAGGAACCTTCGGGACATCGTTAAACGTCCCAACATCCGAATTATAGGGGTCCCAGAAGGAGAAGAAGAACAGCAACGAGTGGAAAACTTATTTGAACAAATAATAAAGGAGAACTTCCCCGATCTGGCAAAGGAAATAGACTACCAGGACGTCCAGGAAGCTCAGAGAGTCCCAAAGAAGTTGGACCCAAGGAGGAACACACCAAGGCACATTGTAATTACATTAGCCAAGATTAAAATGAAGCAGAGAATTCTAGAAGCAGCAAGGGATAAGGGGACAGTCACCTACAAGGGAGTTCCCATCAGACTGTCAGCTGATTTCTCAAAAGAGACCTTACAGGCAAGAAGGGGCTGGAAAGAAATATTTGAAATCTTGAAAAGCAGGGACCTACAACCAAGATTGCTCTACCCAGCAAAGCTGTCATTTAGAATGGAAGGGAAGATAAAGTGCTTCTCAGATAAGGTCAAGTTGAAGGAATTCATCATCACCAAGCCCTTATTATATGAAATGTTAAAGGGACTTATCTAAGAAAAAGAAGATAAAACTATGACAGTGAAAAGACAACAAACTCATAGCTATCAAGAACCACACCTAAAACAAAAGCAAACTAAGCAAACAGCTAGAACAGGAACAGAACCACAGAAATGGAGATCATATGGAGGGTTAGCAATAGGGGCGTGGGAGGAGGAGAGAGGGGGAAAAGGTACAGAGAATGAGTAGCATAGATGGTGGGTAGAAAATAGACAGGGGGAGGGCAAGAATAGTATGGGAAATGTAGAAGCTAGAAAACTTATGACCCATGGACATGAACTATAGGGGGGAATGTGGGTGGGAGAGGGTGGGTAGGGTGGAGGGGAATGATGGGGGAGAAATGGGACAACTGTAATAGCATAATCAATAAAATATATTAAAAAAAAAAAAAAAAAAAAAAAAAAAAGACTCATCAAGAAAAAAAAAAAGAGAAAGCCCAAATAAATAACAGTGAAAGACAAGAGATTACAAACAACAGCACAGAAATACAAAGGATCATTAAAGCACATAATGAAAAATTATATGCCAATAAATTGGACAATCTAGAAGAAAAGGATAAAGTTCTAGGAACATATCTCTTTCTAAGGCTAAAATAGGAACATACAAAAAAATCTGCCCTGGCTGGTATGGCTCAGTAGATTGAGTGCCGGCCTGTGAATCAAAGGGTCCCTGGTTGAAGAATTCCCAGTCTAGGACACATGCCTGGGTTGCAGGCCAGGTCTCCAGTAGGGGGCACATGAGACGCACCTACACATTGATGTTTCTCTTTCTTTCCTTCCTCTCCCCTTTCTAAAAAGTAAATAAACAAAATATTTTTAAAAAATTCTAAGTAGACCAATTACTAGCAATGAAATTAAAGCAGTAATCAAAAAATTCCCAACATAACTGAATATTTTTTTAATAAAAGAAATTTAAAAATAAATAAAACCTCCCAACAAATGACTAGGAGAAAATAACTTCCCCAGTGAATTCTACCAAACATTTAAAGAATAATTAATACCTATCCTTTTCAAACTATTCCAAAAAAGTGAAGAAAAAGAAATGTTTCCAAGCTCATTCTATGAGGCTGGCCTTACCCTGATAACAAAACTAATGACACCACAAAAAAAAAGAGAGAGACAAAATTATAGGCCAATATTCATGATGAAAAATAGATTCAAAAATTCTCATCAAAATACTAGCAAACCAAATTCAACAATACCTTAAAAGGATTATATACTTCAATTAAGTGGAATTTATACCAGGGATACAAGGGTGGTAAAATCTGCAAAACAATGTAATTTATCACATCAACAAAATCAAGGATAAAAATCATATGCCACCTGGTTGATGTGGCTTAGTTGGTTGGGGGTCATTCTACAAATGGAGAGGTCATAGGTTCAATTCCTGGTCAGGTCACATGCCTGGGATGCAGGTTCAGTTCCCATTCAGGATGCACACAATAGGCAACTGACCAATGTTTTTCTCTCACATCAATATTTCTCTCCCTCTCATTCTCCTTCTTTTCCTCCCTCTCTGGAATCAATTACAGGGAAAAAATCATAAAATATTTTCAATAGTTACAGAAAAAGAATCTGACAAAATTCAACATTGTTTATGATAAAAACTCTCAACAAAGTATGTATAGAAGGAACTTACCTCAACATGATAAAGGCTATATATGGAAACCCACAGCTACCATAATAATCAATGGTGAAAAGCTGAAAGCTCTTCCTCTAAACTCAGGAACAAGACAAGGATGTCCACTCTCACCACTATTATTAAATATAGCATTACAGTCCTAGTCACAGCAATCAGACAAGAAATAAAAGGCATCCAAATTGGAAAGAAAGAAGTAAAATTGTCACTATTTGCAGATGACATGATACTATACATAGAAAAGCCTAAAAATATCAATAAACTAAAGAATTAATAAATTCAACTAAGTAGCAGGATAAAAAATTAATATATAGAAATCCCTTGCATTTCTATACACTAATAAACAAACGGAAGGAGAAATTAAGAAAAATGTCATGACTTCAAGATGGCAGTGTAAGCACACCTGTCTCACCTCTTCATACAACCATGTCACAATTACAACCAAAATATAGAACCACCATCACTCAGAACCATCACTCAGAACCATCAGATATGAGTTGAATGGAAGGGAATCTGACAACTAGGGAATTAAAGAAACCACCTCCATACAGACTAGTAGGAGGGGCACAGACATGGAATGGGCTGGTCCCATACCCACGTGTGGTAGATAAAAATTTGGGAGGGATAATGCAGGAGCAAGGAATCCTAGGTCCCCACCAGGCTCCACAGCTCAGGGTTCCAGTGCCAGGAAGACAAGTTCCCACAATGTTACGGACTGTTCAGCCTGGTTTCAGGAGTTGTAACCCTCACCCCATGGTGGGCTGTGTAAGAGCCAAGGGATCTGCTTCATCTGGGTCTGCTCTGTCAGGAGGACATGACCTACTAAGGAGACAAAGCTTATCTCCCTGACGGGAGTGCCGCTTCTGCTTCATCCATCTCTGGCCCCAGTGCTTGGTTGGTTAGCCAATGACGGGTAAGACTCCTCCTGGGAGGGGCAACCTAAGCCAGACACGACCACTTGGGAGGCCCTCATGGAAGGACTCGGGGGGCTGCAGCAAAGAGGATGTGATGGACCCTCGCCCCCTGGCTATTCTGACATAGCCTGAGTCCCCATTTCCATCTGGGAGATGTCTTCTGCTTCCTGAGCCTAATCGGCTTAAAGCCTGAAACTATGAGGGCAAGCAGTGCAGCTCTGTGCCAGCCAGAACAGTTCCCCAGGTGATCAGGCATAAGAAAGAATTCCTAAAGTCCTGTGAAACCTGCTTTGTTAAGAGTGTTCTCATTTAAATGATAAGGGTCCGAGGAGGAAATGAGTATGTCTCCCAAAGTTTTGCAACCCCCTTTCCTGATAGACACTGACTCAGATTAAGCCCTCAGATTTCTTTGAAATGTTAAACCTGTATTCCTGTGTATTTGAACCCAATAAAAGCCCAGTGAGGAAGGGGCTCTGGGTCATTCTCCTCTGAGAGTTTGTCCACCTCGCCTCCCCAAGCAGATCATGTCTTGGTAGTTTTATTTTCATCCATGACAGAGGGATGGGGCGGAGCCCCCCCACATCTGGCACCCAGGACAGGGGTCCCCCGCACCACAACTTCTGGCTGCAACAACCAGAGGGGACTGAATCAGTCCAGGAAACTTCTGGAGCGCCAAGCAGTTCCTCTTAAATAATACACACAAGGACTCACCTACTCAGATTCACTCCCTCTGACCTCCAGCACTGGGGTAGCAGTGCAAAAGGCATCAGTGGTATATGGGGATGAACTGAAGTATCTGGCATCAAGGCAAGCAGAGACCACTGTTTTTTTTTTTTCCTAAGCCCTCCCTGCACAGAGCCACTGAGCCAGCAAGCTGGTGCAATCTCTGAGACTCCATCAACCTGGCTAACACTGGCTAACACCCACCTTGGAGATCCCCAGATACGTCGCCCCGCCCAACGTATGGGCCCACCCAAGCTGCTTTTCCATACAAAAAGGCTGGTCTTGGCTCATGTTTCACAACTTCCTAAATCTTCTCAAACAGCTGGCCTCAGTGAGCCCCAGGCCCAGCTCTAGAAACAGCCATCTCAGATTGTTTTATAGCTCAGGCAGGGTGGCCCAGGGTAAAAACACAGGTGGGGGCTGACCTGGGCCTGCATCACCTGGGAAACCCCAGAGCCAGCACACCTAGTAGACAGCTACAGACCACATTGGAGAGCCACCACTCTGCCCCAGTATAGCTGATCCTCCACAGAGGGCAGAGGTTGATGGTTAAGTGGTCACAGCCAGTCCTTGCAGCTGAAAGGCCTGGGTAAATCCCTTTCATTGACATGCTACAGCAACCAAGGTATAACTACAAGAGGAGGGTATACTCAACACACATAATGGGTGCATCTCAAGTACATAGCTTGGGTGCTATGGGAGGCTGTGCCACTGGACCCTACAGGACACCTACTACATTAGCCCACACTACCAAGACATGAAGTCAAAGCAGCTCTACCTCATAAATACAAACATAGGGAGCCTGCCAAAAATGAGGAGACAAAGAAACATGGTCCAAATGAAATAAAGATCAAAACTCCAGAAAAAGAGCTAAATGAAATGGAGATCAGCAATCAGATGCAGAGTTTAAAACACTGGTTATAAGGATGCTCAAGGAACTTAGTGAGGACCTCAACAGCATAAAAAGATCCAGGCAGAAATGAAGGATACACTAATTATAATAAAGAACAATTCACAGGAAAACAACAGTAGAGTGGAGGAAACCAAGAATGAAATGTCTTGGAACATAAGGAAGCAAAAAACAACCAATTGGAACAACAAGAAGAAAAAAAGAGCCCAAGAAAATGAGTATAGCATAAGCAGCCTGTGGGATAACTTCATGAGGTCTCACATTTGACTTGCATCATAGGGGTGCTAGAAGGAGAAGAGAAAGAACAAGAAATTGGAACTCTATTTGAAAAAATAATGGGAAAAAAACTTCCCTAATTTGGTGAATGAAATAGACATTCAAGTCCAGGAAGCACAGAAAGTCCCAAACAAGCAGAATGCAAAGAGGCCCACTCCAAGACACAGCATAATTGAAATGCCAAAAGTTAAAGGTAAAGAGAGTCTCTTAAAAGCAGCAAGAGAAAATAAATTAATTATCTACAGGGGAGTTCCCACAAGACTGTCAACTGATTTCTCAAAAGAAACTTTGCAGGCTAGAAGGGATTGGCAACAAATATTCAAAGTCCTAAAAAGCAGGGACCTATAGCCAAGATTGCTTCACCCATCAAAACTCTCATTTAGATTTGAAGGACAGATAAAGAGCTACCCAGACAAGAAAAAAACTAAAGGAGTTCATCAGCAGCAAACCATTAATAAATGAAATGTTAAAGGGACTTAAGAAAAAGAAGAGGATCAAAACTATGACCAATAAAATGGCAAAACACATCGATCAACAATTCAATCTAAAAAACAAACTAAATAAACAAGAAGAACAGAGACAGAATCAAGGATACAGAGATCATTTTGATGGTTACCAGATGGGAGGAGAGTGTGGGGGAATGGGTGAGGAGGTGAGCAGATTAAAAAGTACAAATAGGTAGTTACAGAATAGCCATGGTGATATAAAGTACAGTGTAGAAAATGGAGTAGCCGAAGAACTTACACCATGACCCATGGACATGACCAATGATGTGGAATTGCCTGAGGGAGTGGGGGATGCTGGATGGAGGATGGTAAAAGGGAAATATCATGACAACTGCAATAACATAATCAATAAAATATAAATAAAAGAAAAATGTCATTTACAATTGCATAAAAAAGAATAAAATACCTCGCAATAAATTTAACCAAGGAGGTGAAAGATCTGTACTCTGAAATCTATGAGACACTGAAGAAACTGAAGAGGACACAAATAATGAAAGTGTATATACCATGCTCACAGACTGGAAGGAGTCATATCATTAAAATGACCGTACTACCCCAAGCAATCTACAAATTCAATGCCATGCTATCAAAATACCAATGGCATTCTTCTCAGAACTAGCAATACACCATATTTTGCCATGTATAATGCACACTCTTTTGCCCAAATTTTTTAGGAAAAAGTAAGGGTGTGCATAACACATGGATAGTACTAATTCCATATCTATATAAATGTTTTTAATTCTTTTATTAATGCTTATACATTAAAAGTATAACTCTAGAAAGTAATAATGATATCTGTATGCAAAATAATGCCTTGGAATATGATAATCAGTTTTATTTCTAAATATACATAAATATTAGATTGAATTAAAAAATTAAAAGAAGATTTTTTTCCTAAGAGTTTGGGCCAAGAAGATGGGTACATATTTTACATGGGAGTGCATTATACCTGGCAAAATATGGTAAATAAGAGATATATTCACAAATGTTGTATTTGATACAGAGTTGATATCTAAAACATAATATGACTCAACAAAAAATAGATAAACAATCCAATCAAAAAGTGGGAAAAGGATATGCAGAGACATTTCTCCAAAAAAGACATACAGGAGCCAACAGACATATGAAACTATGCTCAACATCACTAATCTTCAGGGAAATGCAAATCAAAACCCCAATGAGATACTACTTCACACCAGTCAGAATGGCTATTATCAAAAAGACAACAAATAACAAGTGATGGTGAGGATGTAGAGGAAAGGGATACCTTATACACTGTTGGTGGGACTGCAAATGGATGCAGCCACTCCAGAAAACCATATGGAAATTGCTCAAAAAACTAAAAATAGAACTACCATATGACCCAGCAATCTTACTCTAGGCATTTATCCAAAGAAAACAAAAAGTCTAATTCAAAATGACATATGCACCCCTATGTTTATTGCAACATTATTTACTATATTACTATAGCCAAAATATGAAAGCAACCTCAGTGTCTATCGATATAGGAATGGATAAAGAATGTGAAATATGTGTGTGTGTGATGGTATGTCCAGAAAGTATACAGCCATGTAATATGAAAAATAGAGACATTTACTGAAAAAAAATGCAAGAAACATGGTACATAGGACAATGATGCCTCAGTCCCCTTCCAAGTAGGCACCTTGGGACCTAACACAGTTCTCCCAATCGTCGTCATCTCTCCCATCATATGTTCCTGAATCTTATCTACAGTTTGACATCTTTTCCCTTTCAAAGATGATTTTAATTTTGGTAAAAGCCAAAAGTCACAGGGTGCCATATCTGGGCTATAGGGGGGCTGAGTCACCTGGGTGATATGATGTTTCACAAAAAAACTCTGCATGAGACATGATGCATGAGTGGGTGTGTTGCCATGATAAAACTACCAGTCACCAGTTGCCCATAGCTGCAGCCTTCTGAATCTTCCGAATAATTTCCACAGAGGAATGTTCAAGCTTAACACAAAATTTAATGCAGATTCGTTGCTCTATTCACTCAGTCACGTTGAACCTGACAGCCACACAGTACACATGCTCACTCAACAGCATCCACCACCCCCACTGACTAGTACAGTGAAGTTGTCATTGTTCACACATGCACACTCCAGTCCACTCTCCTTGGCAGCCAGGTTACACTGATGTCACAGAAACCATTCTTGTTATATTAACAATGGCTGGAATTTTTCCAGGCAGACTCTGTGTGTGTGTGTGTGTGTGCCTATATATACACACATTCACACACATATATGTTCAATGGAATATTATTCCACAATAAAAAATATCAAAATCTTGCCATTTGTGACAATGGATAGATATAGAAGGCATTATACTAAGGAAATAAGTCAGACAGAGAAAGACAAGTGCTGTGTGATTTCTCTTACATGTGGACTCAAATAATGAACAAAACAAAAACAGGCTCATAGAAACAGAGATAAAAGTGGCAGTTGCCAGGGTCAGGGGTAGATGGATGGGTGAAAAAAGTGAAGGGGAATATAGTCAATAATATTGTGGTACGTTCGCACAGTGACAGATGATTACTAGATTTAGTGAGGTGATCACACTGTAAGGAATATAAATGTTGATGACTGTATTGTACACCTGAAACTAATATTGCATACCAACTCTACCAAATAAATTGTGTGAAAGTGTAGCCCAAGGGAGTTCCTATGTAGTAAGGAGTTGTGTGTTGATTGTGGCGGTGACACAAATCTGAACAAATGATAAAATGGCATGAAACTACACACACACACACACACACACACACACTGCTGGAATCTGAATCAGTTCTGTAGATTGTGCCAATGCATGTCCCTGGTTTCGATGTTGCACTGCAGTGACATAGGATGTTCTCATTGGGGGAAGCAGGGTGAGGGCACTCGGGTCCTCACTGTGCTATTTTTTCAACTTCCTGTGAAAATTTTAAAGTGTTTCCTTCTCTATATGTTGACTAAATTCCTTTAACTGGAGTCCTCATGAATATCCTGTGACAGGTATTTTCAGCCTACACACTGAACGCTTGAAGAAAGAGTCTCAAGTATTTCGTGGTGGTTAATAGAAGCAGTCTGAGTCAGAGTACCTGGACTCCAGTTCCACAGCCACTAATGAGCTCTTTAACTTTGGGAAAGTGCCTGACTCCTCTGTGCCTCCATTTCCTTTCTATAAATAGATAAAGCACATATTCGGCTCAAAACACAAGGCCTAGGATATCATAATTCAACAATAAATGCTAAAGGTTATTATTATCATCATTATTATAAGTTACCCAGTATAGAAGTGGCAGAGCTGAAATTCAAATGTAGATCTGTCTGATTCTGTCTTATTTCTGATTACCATATAATACTGCTTCCTGTTGGAATGGCAAATGAAGAAATGAATAAACACGGTTATTCAGTGTTTCAACTCCTCTCCCCACCCCACTACACACACACACATACACGCACTTGCTCTCTGTGAGTCAGAAACACCTCTGTGTTAATTTCCTAAGGGTGCCATAAAAAGGACCAGAAACTGACTGGCTCAAAGTAAATTCTTTGGATTGGAAGTTTGAAACCAAGGTCTTACCAGAGCCACGCATCCTCCCAGATTGTAAAGAACAATCCATCCTTACTTCTCCCAGCTTCTGGTGGTGGTCATCAATCCTTGGCCTTTCTTGGCTTGTAGCTAAATCACTCCAATTTCTGCCTCTGTCACCTTCAGATGACCATCTTCCTTTTGTCTCTCTCTCTCTCTCCCCCTCCATTTCTTATAAGGACACCAGTCAGACTAAATGGAGGGCGCACCTTACTCCAATATGACCTCATCATAACTTACATCTTAATTACAACTGTAAAAACCCTATTCCCAAAAAAGGTCACACTTGCAGGTATCAACAGTTAGAACTTCAATATATCTTTTATGTTGGGGGAGGGGCACAATTCAGCCCACAGGGCCACCCAGATGGTTCCCAAAGCCATCTCAGACCCCATCTGCCCTCTCTTCCACTCAGCATAGAAACCTCTTGTGCTTCCTCCTCCTCTGGTTCAAGACAAGCTTTTTGTTGCCCACTGTTTATTGAAATGTGGAGAGTTTGTGGAAGTTTTCAGCGCAGATGAGCCTTCCTCTTCAAGATCAAGTTCAGTTTTCTAACACAAATCCCACAAGCACAGGGGGCATTGTGCCCCATTTTCATTTCAAGCTGCTTAAGTGATCATTTATGGCAGGACATAGAATTATCACTGTTTTGAAAGAGACACTAAACTGGTGTTCCAGGTAATTATACCTCCAGGCCAAGTCATTATTTTTCAGGAGTTTTAATTATCAGGATGGGCACACTGTTGTTTATTAAACCCTTTGTATTCCATAGACAGTGTCTGAAGAAGATGAATATCATCTCTTTTCCCAGCTATGCACACTTTAACAAATTTGTCTCACTGTTCTCTACCATGATCAGCTAATGAGATCAAGAGCAGGATCTGGGACAACATGAGCACACACAGGACAATATATCCTAGTGCTCAGGACCAAGGATGAAAGCCTCAGAATTAGAGAATCCAGGTTCCAATCAGCCTCTGCCACTTTCAGTTGTGATCTTAGGGCACATTGCCCCCACTCTTCCTGAGCTTCTGGTTCTTCATCTGCTCTGTGGGGGTGACAATAACAACCATCTCCTGTGGTCTGTCTATAGATGAAGTGGCATGAGGACTGATGTCAATATTTTATTCCTCAAGTTCAAAAACATTTAAAGGGAGAAATGAGATGTAGCCTCAGAGAGCTGGCTCATGTTCCATTTCCAGGAACTATGAACAAGTCATCCCAACCCACGTGTAATCTGCAGTTCAGAAACACAACCAAACTCCTCCCCTCAAAGTGGCAGGGGACACAGACATTATTGTTAACCTTTTCATGCACTTATTAGAGTTTGTAGTGAAGTGTTTATATGAGGGAAGCAGTGTGGTATAATGGTTGCAAGCTCAGATTCTGGCACTAGATTGTTTGGGTTCAAATCCCAACCCCATCTTTTGTGTATTTACCCTCCTGGTGACTCAGTTTTCTCATCTGTAAAATGGAAATTAGACCAATACCAACTCCATCTTGAAAATGAAATTATCATGAGTGCTAAATGAGTTAATGTATATAAAGTAATTTAATCATTGCCTGGCTCATAGTAACTGCTATACATATAAGAGTTTGTTAGATAAATAAACAAACACATTGTAAGTACTCAATAAATACCAGCTATCAATGTCTGTATATTACTTACTATCTCAATGGTCAATAAACTATGGTCCATAAGTACAAATCTGACCCTCTACTTGTTTGTATAAAGTTTTATTGGAACATATCCATGTCTACTCATTTACATATCTTCTAAGGCTACTTTCCTGCTATGAAGGCAGAGCTGAGTGATGCAACAGATACACTATGACCAGCAAATATTAACCATCTGGCCCTTTAAGAAATGTGTGCAAATTTACAATAGCCAAGTGTTGGAAGCAACCTAGATGCCCATCAGTAAATGAATGGATCAAAAAACTGTGGTACATTTACACAATGGAATTCTGTGCAGCAGAAAGAAAGAAGGAGCTCCTACCCTTTGCAACAGCATGGATGGAACTGGAGAGCATCATGCTAAGCCAAATAAGCCAGGCAGTGAAAGACAAATACCATATGATCTCACCTTTAACAGGAATCTAATCAACAAAACAAACAAACAAGCATACTATAACCAAAGACATTGAAATTGAGAACAGGCTGAAAGTCACCAGAGGGGAGAAGGGAGGGAATTTCAGGGGAAAAGGGGAAGGATTTACAGGAACAAGTATAAAGGACACATGGACAAAAACTATGGGGGGGGGGTGGAAATGGGAGGGAGGTGGGGAGGGCTGGGGTGGCGGGTTCGGGTGAGAATATAAGACAGAAAACTGTACAAGATCAACAATGAAAATAAAAATTAAAAATAAATAAATAAATAAATAACCAAAACCATAAATAAATAATTGAAATCTAGCTTTATGCATCAGGACATGAAAAATAACAGCTACCACTATTATGCACTTGCCGCAGGTGCCACAGGTGCCGCAGGTTGCTCGCCATGCCTAGAGCTTTGTTCTGCTGAGTCATTTAACCCTCGCATCAGTCTCAGACCCAGGCACTATTACCATCTCAATTTTGGACAGAAGGAAACCAAAGCAGAGGAATTAGAACAGCTGTGTCAGAACAGTGACACAACTGACATGTGATAACACTGAAGCTCAAACCCTGGTTTTCTGACTCAAAATCCCATGTTCATACATCACTCCTTATTTAGAAGGAGTTTAACAATTTGAAAAAAAAAAACAGCAGTTGATAAATTTCCTATGGCTGTATCCTTCAAACTGCATTTTGCATTATTTTTATTCCTGTGCTCCTATTTAACTCAGAGCTCTAGGTTTTAACTGGGTCTACACTCCATCAGTTGCAAGAAAAAAAAATACAATCTTACCACCACTTGTCTTTTCCAACTACAATATGCAAATTGACTGGTTTGACTTCTGCTGCAGTAGGTCAGCTACCAATTATTTAACTAACTAGCTGTATTATTTGGCCTGTTGTTTTATAGACTATCATAATAGTTACTGAGTTGGGGCAACCTAAGAGTGTAAATGTCTGGTATTTTAGAAGTCAAAGTAGGCATTTATTCTGATGAGTATCATAATTTAAGGACTGTTTAGTCTTCGCACATATGTTTAAAACACATCCCGCCTGCAGGTAGTTTTGCCACCTGTACTGGGCCTATTTAATGCTTCTCCCAGGAGCATTGCTCATCCCCACCTACCCCTCAGATCTCGCCACTTGCTCAGAGAACACTGCCTGCTGCTGCCTTCCCCTCATTCCCTAGAACCGCCAGTGGGCTCGGCCTCCTCGGATGGAAACAGACCAAATTCTGGAGTTACTCCTACAAGAAAGTCACCAAGGAGGCCCACCTAACTGGCTTTCAACTGTGATTTGGCTAACTTGTTATTGCAGCATAACCTGGCATTATATTAGCCTGACTAAATCCATTATTACTTCTTTCCACTCTGCTAAGAGTTAGAGAATCTCTCTGACCTCAGTTATTTCCACGAGGCCAACAGGAATATGCTGCGTCATGTTGAATAATTGTCCTGAGATATTAGCGGGGTGAGTGGAAACAGCCTTTTTATGTCCCAGTAACAAGCACCCTGTCTGTCTTAGAGACAATCTCACCCCTTAAATTAGGTTGAGTTTCCCCAGAGGCAGGCCTGAGGCAAGGAAATAAATGAATTAGTTCATTTGAGAAACAATGGCAATGGAATGGAGAAATGAGATAGGGATGAGAAGGAAGTCAATTAAAGGTGCATTGTGGAGCAAGTTACTGCTGTAGGCGACTGGAGGTCAAGTTCACTAGAGAACTCTGGGACGCAGGAGAACAAGCCTCAACTATCCCAATCAAGTTGCAGGGGAGCTGGAGCACTTACTCACCAACTCTTCATCTGCCATTAACTGCCTCCAGGCCACTGTTCCAGCACCTTCCAGCTTCATACTCTCACATACACAGAGCACTTAAAAACAAAAACCCCTCAAGCAGAGAGCTACCGGTGTGCACAGGTAGTCCCAGGTACTCTGTGTGTATCAATCAGTGCTAAGAGTCTATGGGAGGCACAGGCCCTGTCAGCTACACCCTCTATACCCAAACTATGCCACGGCCAAACTCAAACCTGTGCTAACAACTTCAGAAAGTCTCTTTCACCTCCAGTGATTTTCCCCACAAGGCAGGACGTACTGCATCCTCCTATTATTTCAACAACTTGAATTCCACATCACAAATACAGAAAGTTGCCAGAGAGGTGACAAATCCCATCTAGCATCTGTATATCACTTTAGTACTGTTCACTTCACTTCTCAGCCTGAAGCATGCTTGATAGGTTGAAAACCCCAGTGTCCTGGCTATTCATACAATGCCTCCTAAGTAAATCCTGTGAGTCCAGATTTCTTGGCATATGTGGCCTTTGGCAGAGCTGAGGCACCCTGAGGAGCATCTGTGCCGTGGAAGCAGTGTGTACATAATCAACAGTCCTCCACTTTCTCTTTTGAGAGGTCTCTCTGAACAAGTCTCCATTTCTGTAAGGTCCTGCTGAATCCTGGACATTTTCCTCACAGAGAAGTGATTAAGTCTGTCACCCTTATCGTTGTAGGGGTGTCTCCTTCCCATTAAAATGACCCAATTGCCACTGTTCCCTCACAGGCTGCTGTCACTACTTGCTGAGTCACTATGGGTTGAAAAGGCATAGCACAGATAGCTTTACCTTCCTCTCCTACTTGCAAGTAAATTTAGGAAGGTTCTAGAGATGCATAGGAATTGTCAGAGGCCTCTACAGCTTAGTGATATGTTGGATTGGAAGCTAGAGGGGGTGAGGGTTATATGGAAATATTGGCACCAACTTTAGTTTTAATGAGACAACTCTTTAAACTCCAGTAACTCCTTGAGCTCAGCGAACCTGCTACAGGTGGCACAGAAGTGTCTTTTGTTTTGGGTTTTTTTTTTACAACATGGATATTCAAGGTGACATTGAAGTGCTTTTTGCTAGATAATTAAAACAAAAAAAAATTGATTGTTTGCAAGTATAGGGGCATGTTTGATTAAGTACCAGTGCTGAGAATGACCATCAATTCACAGGTGCTGGGCCAGCCCACATTGGAGAGCCATATGGATAACATTACTAAATGAGGCACTAATATACAACTTAATTTGGGATAAAATTATCTCATTTTTTAATGGAGAAAACTTGTTTAATGATCTAATTATTTGGAAATAGGTCAGTTCATTTCATTGTGCCACATACAGAACAGAAGATCCAGTGGGGAACAAGGAAGACATGATGAATAAGCCCCTACCAGGCAGCGAAGGCAGCCAAGAGTCCAAGCCACATGAGCCACACTTCATTGACAGTTTTGCATTATTAAGAAAACAATTGCCAAGACATAAAGTAATATTCAGAAGCTGTTGCCAGATAATATGTTGTCTTTCCAATGGTTAAAGTAGCCCATGAAAATCTTCCTTGACAAAGCCTTTCTCCTCCACTGCTGATATACAGAGAGCATCATTCCCAGGCAGAAGCAGTTAAGTTTAATTTATGGTAAGCCAGAGCTAACCAAGGAAGTGAAGTCAGCAGATAGCTGGCATCAGAGTAGATGATGAACTTGGCTGTTCATGTAAATCTTTCTTCATTTTATGAACTACCAGAAATCACAAAGAGAACCAATTTCCCAGCTGCTTATTAGTTATTAGTACTTTGCCCCTCTCTATTGGATGGTTAAAATGACATTAACCATCCAAATCCTAAATGATCGAATGTCACGTGTTCTTGCTGTAAAAGGGACTTGAGACAGCATCTAGCCCCATTCTTCGTGTTTATAATTGGGAAAAGTGATACTAAAAATGAGCAAGTCACCGTCCAAGATCACCCAGCTAGTTTGCAGCTGAATAGTACTCAAGTCCAGAGCCCCTGTCTTTAGCTCAGGGCTGTTGCCATCACTTCCTTCAGCAAAAAAAACAAACATGAATTCTGTGAGACTATGACTAAGTGCACCACACTGGGTAATCTGTAACATATTGAGCCAGATCTCAAGCCTCCTCTTTGGGTAATTAGGTACCTCTGGATGTTTCTTAATAAAACTCAGATCACTAGGTGCTACTGGGTACACTGAAGAAGTAACTTACTAAGCAAAGTCACTGTGAAACAAACATCCATTGATCTTTGTCTCATCACAGTGATAATGCACAAGGCTCCGAGGGAGAGTCTGGGTGCCCTCCAGGAGAAGATAAGGCATTTGGATTTCACCTGTTTGAGAGCAGAAGGGCCCAGATGATCTCCAAACATCTCCCCTGGTTCTAAGGTTCTATAAATTGAATTTATATATTTCAAGGTTGAATCCTAGTAGCATTCCTACAATATAACCTTATAAAATTTTTATATTTTATCTGTCTAGCTCTTCACTGGTTACAAAGCTTGTTCACTTATATAAAGTCCTTCGAGGTTAGAAAGGCAGGAATAAAATGTTTTCAGGAATACTGGGAAGGATAAACCCATAAAGGTTAAGAATGGCAAGTCAGAGAGTCCTGGATTCCAACCTTATCTCTGCTCCTCACTACCAGTGACCTGAATAACTTCTCTGAGCCTCAATTTCTTCATTAAAGTGTGCATTGCAATAGCAAGATGTGATAAGATTCATTAATGAAGCAACCTAGGTTCCCTACATCTACATCCAGAATGCTTTCTGTCCAACCACCCTACCACTAGATTGCCTTCCCCATTAGCCCTGGCTCTTATTTTCTGTATTCTGATGCTTTGACATCCGGGGGTCTTGCTGACTCTGGAGAGGCTGCCCCTCCCAAGGCCGCCCTGAGCCCATTCCCCCAACCACCTCCTTCACAGGACTCTCACACTCCAGGCCCTCAGCCGCCTATTCTAATCAGCCCAGGGCCAGGCACCAGAAAACTAGGGACAGCCCCTGTGCCCCAGAGCCCATTGAAATTATTCAAACTATCCAGTTCTCAGCCTGTTCACCCTGTCTTTCAGAAAACCATGAAAGTTTCTTACCACAATTCCTCTTGTTCCCTCTGACCCTCACTGACTCCGCTGCTTCCCTGCATGTCCCCCTCCACCTGGGGGCATGACATGCCCCCTGTTCTTGGGAACTGTGAGTAACAAACTTTTTTCAGTCATCTCTCGGCCTCACTATACCTCAAATTTTTCTAATAATACACTGTACTTTAGGGCACCCTCACCATCTTGTACCCACCCCAGCACTGCAGGAGAGGTCCTATAGCAGAGGATCAGTGAGTGACTGGCAGTTAATTTTATGTATCAACTTGGCTGGACCACAGTGTCCAGATATTCGGTCAAATATTATTCTGGATGTGTCTGTGAAAGAGTTTTTGGATGAAATTAACATTTAAATCAATGAAATTTGAGTTAAAGCAGATTGACCTCCATGGTGTCGGCGGGCCTTATTCAATCAGTTGAAGACCACAGGAGAACAAAGACTGACCTGCCCAGAAGAAGAAAAAATTCTGCCCCAAGACCAAATTGCAACTCCTCCCTGGGTTTCCAGCCTGCTACTGCCCTGCAGATTTGGGGCTTGCTTCTACAATCAGATGAGCCAATCCCTCGAAATAAATAAATACACACACACACACACCTCTTTTTGATTCTGTTTCTCTGGAAAACCCTGACTAATACAGTCATGATGAGATTCAATTTACAAAATCACATCTGCTGTGAAGAAGAATGCTCATAGCCTCACTCTCCATAATAGGCAAAAACACCCCAAGTGGTCATTGACTGTGGTTTGGATAAATAAGTAATAGTATACTCACTGAAATACCATAAAGAAAATAAATGAACTACAACCACACTCAACATGGACACGACTGCCAAGCCCATTACTGAGAGAGTCAAACTAATCTGTGGTACTAAAAGTCAGGACAGGATCATCCTAGGAGGAGGAACTGGGTGGCGGGGACCCAGGGGCACTTCTGGAGTGCACCTGACAATGTTGTTTCTTGACCTGGGGGCTACTGACACATGTAAAGCAGTTAGTGACAAATTCATGGAGCTGTATGTTGATAATTTGTGTCCTCTCCTATATATATGTGACCTTCATAAACTTTACAAAGATAGAAAAATAAATAAAAATGATTTTTAAAGTAACTGATTATTCTAACTGCAACCCATCTTCAAGGTTATAATATATTGGACACTTGGCAATATAGCAAAGAATGTCAAGTTTGAAATTACCTTATAGAACTGAATGTGTTGTATGTTTTCTAACCTGAATTTGGAAAAACATGCTATAGCATCAGTCTCACATCTCTGGAAACATGGAGAAAGCCCAGGCTTTTGAACCCCAAAATCACCACAGCAGATACACCAAGTGTTCTTTTATTTCCACAGGGCACAGAGTCCCACAGAGAACCTGGCAAAATAACCCTCTCAGCATCTAGGTTTTTTCAGAAAATGGAATTTCCCACTGTAATTATCTCAAGTGTCTCTGGGTAAGTTGAATAAATTAGATATGCAAGCTGTACAGCACACTTCAAGAACTGCAAGTCATTCTCTGAACTTAAAAAAACAGACACAAAAAAATGGCAAAGAAAAACTAGAAAGCTGTTGTGTTACCTGGACAAGGAGAGCAAACACTTAGATTTAAGGCTTGAGGGAAGGGGGTGGTTGGTGTGTTTTTCAGTAACAGTGTTGAGAAGTGGATTGACTCGGGAATGGTGTTGGAGTTTTTGTTGGAAATACCGCATTCAGACGTCACTTGGGAAAGGAGAAACATGAGCTGAGGACACCTGTCAGTCTCCACAACCCTATCTCCAGGCTCCAGCGTCTGCAGGTCATGGGGTATGCTTAGCACATGCAGCAGCAAATGCTGGTCAGTGCCCTAGGGATAAAGTCTACAGCACTTAAACTGCTCCCCACCCAGCCCCGTCCACCTGCCTCCCTGCTCCTCCAACACACACCCAGTGCTACAGCTGGTCTGCACTTCTGGGAGTTACAGGAATGCACCGAGAGTCCTGACCTTCACGCCTTGGGGCACCTGATGCTTTACCTGGAGAACTGCTCATCCCTCAAGGCCCAGTTCTCTTTCCAAAGGCTTTCCCTAACCCCCACCCCCAACCAATCCACGCAGGGCAAGCCCCAGTGCAGGCCCTCCCCATGGTGGCACGGACTGTCTGGATCCATGGTGACCTGTAATATGTATTGCTGAGGATGTGAGGAAAGGGAACCTTTGTACATTGTTGGTGGGAATGCAGACTGGTGCAGCCACTGTGGAAAGCAGTATGGAATTTCCTCAGAAAATTAAAAATGGTACTGCCTGTGACCCAGCAGTTCCACTTCCAGAAATATATCCAAAGAACCCTGAAACACTGATTGGAAAGGATATATGCACCCTATGTTCACTGAAGCATTATTTACAATAGCCAAGATTTGGAAGCAGCCCAAGTAACCCTCAGACAAATGGATTTTAAAAAACTGTGGTACATTTACACAGTGGAATACTATACAGCCATAAAAAAGAAATTTTTTTTTTTTAATTTTTTATTGTTGTTCAAGTACAGTTGTCTCCATTTTTCCCCCACAACTCCCGCCCAGCCCCAGGCATCCCCACCTCCCACCCTCAATTCTACCCTCCTTTGGCTTTGTCCATGTGTCCTTTACACATGTTCCTTGATGACCCTTCCCCTTTTTCCCCTGTTATACCCTCGCCACTCCCCTCTGGTTACTGTCAGTTCTTTATTTCCATGTCTCTGGTTATATTTCACTTGCTTGTTTGTTTTGTTGATTAGGTTCCACTTATAGGTGGAACCTAATCATTTGTCTTTCACCACCTGGCTTATTTCACTTAGTATAATGCTCTCCAGTTCCATCCATGCTGTTACAAAGGGTAGGAGCTCCTTCTTTCTGCTGCGTAGAATTCCACTGTGCAAATGTACCATAGTTTTTTGATCCACTCATTTGCTGATGGGCACTTAGGTTGCCTCCAGTACTTAGCTATTATAAATTGTGCTGCTATGAACATTGGGGTGCATAGGTTCTTTTGAATTGGTGTTTCAGGATTCTTAGGGTAAAATCCTAGCAGTAGAACTGCCAGGTCAAAAGACAGTTCCATTTTTAAATTTTCTGAGAAAATTCTATACTGTTTTCCATAGTGGCTGCACCACTTTGCATTCCCACCAACAGTGTACTAGGGTTCCCTTTTCTCCGCAACCTCACCAGAACTTATGGTTTGTTGACTTGTTTATGATAGAGATTCTAACCAGTGTGAAGTGGTATCTCATTGTGGTTTTAATTTACATCTCTCTGATGGCTAGTGATGCTGAACCCAGCAAACCTTCATATGTCTGGGCCCTCTGTGTGTTCAGGTTGGAGAATTATCTGTTCAGGTTCTTTGCCCATTTTTCAATTGGGTTGTTTGTCTTTCTCGAGTGGAGTCATGTGTGTTCTTTATGTATTTTGGAGATCAAACCCTTTACCAAGATATCATTGGCAAATATATTTTCCCATATGGTTGGTTCACTTTTCACTTTTCTGAAGTATTATTTAGCCATGCAGAAGCTTTTTATTTTGATGAAATCCCATTTGCTTATTCTTTCCTTTATGTCCCTTCCTCTAGGGGACATATCAGTGAAAATATTGCTGCATGGAATATCTGAGATTTTCCTGTCTATGTTCTCCTCTAGGACTTTTATGGTGTTGTGACTTATATTTAAGTCATTTATCCATCTTGAGTTTATTTTTGTATGTGGTGTAAGCTGGTAGTGGAGTGTTTTTTGTTTTGTTTTGTTTTGCACGTAGCTGTCCATATTTCCCAACACCATTTGTTGAAGAGACTATTTTTACTCCATTTTATAAAAGAAGGAAATTTTAGTGACCAGAGGAGAGAGGGGAGGAAATTTCAGGGGGGAAGGATTTATGGAAACAATTATAAAGGACACATGGACAAAAACTGGGGGGGTAGAAATGGGAGGGAGGTGGGGAGGGCTGGGGCAGTGGGCTGGGATGGGAGTAAAAGACAGAAAACTGTACTTGAACAATAAAATAAAATAATAAAACAAAATAAGGAAATTTTATCTTTTGCACAGCATGGGTGTACCTGGAGAGTATTATGCTAATGGAAATAAGCCAGTCAGAGAAAGACAAATACCAATAGATTTCATTTATATGTGGAATCTAATAAACAAAATAGAAACAGACTCATAGATACAGAGAACAGATTGCTCTCAGAAGGGAGGGGATTGGGGAGGCTCAGTGGAAAGGGTGAAGGGATTAAGAAAACAAAAACCCGCCTCATAGACATAGACAACAATAATGGTGATTACCAAAAAGAAAGAGGGGCGGAAGGAGGTAGAAGAGAGTAAAGGGGGGATAAGTGGTGATGGAGGGAGACTTGACTTTGGGTGTTAAACACACAATACAAATATACGGATGATGTATTATACAACTGTACACTTGAAACCTGTATAATTTTATTAACCAGTGTCACCCCAATAAATTTAATAATTTTTTTAAAAATTTCTCTTCATTAAAAACAAAGCTCTTTCTCTTACACACACATCCCTACACCTCACCCAGCCAAAGTAACTGGAATTCGGTGGCTCCTCATTTTTCAGGCAACCACCCATCCCAGACACAATGCGTTCCTGCACCTGCTACGGCACGCTAAGCCACTGGGAGCTTCCCACCTCACCTACAGGCCTTTCTTCTGATTCTTTCCTGGACCAGTTAGCACAAGAAATGAAGGAACCAGCCCTGGATTCCACCTGCCTAACCTAGCCAAACTAAGAAGAGATAAAGCTCAAAACAAGTAAAGCAGCTCCCTCCTGATATCTTCTTGACTACACATTCAACCCAGGATCAGAAAGCAGATCAAAGGGGACAAGATCATTAGGAACCAAATCTGATCAAATGAGGATCCTTACAGCAGATTTAAAAAGCAACACAGTGCCCTTTTTCGAAGTATTACATCATTTCTCACACAGCACCTTTGGAAATGGCCTCTTATGGTAAAGCAGGCATCAGACAGAACACATGAAACCGAATAAAACATCAGCGCTGGGCAAGTACAGTTCATCATGCATTTTTTAAAACCCCAGTGTGCAGAGAACGAAGAACTGACTGCAATCAGCCAGGCACACATATAAGCCTTTTTTTCAGCTGGATGAAGCCTTCATCTTTCAACTCACCTCAGAGCTTTCATATTCAAAAACCGGGCAGGAATGCAACTAAACCTGCAATGGATGCTCCAACTCCAGTTCTTTCTGATGTGCCTGCTCACACTTACAAGTTCTTTCTGATCTTGGATGTGTAAGGGTCACTGCCAGCTCTTGCCTCAGCCTCCACACTTACACCACTGGGACAGTATGCAACGTGGGTCTGAGGAGTCGTGGGACAAATTCAAGAACCATTCTATCAAACACGCTAGGCTCCCAGCTCAAACACAATCAGAAGATTCATGAGCCTGGGCAAGTCATATAAAGTTAAGTCTCATTATTTTTGTCTGTAAAATGGATATAATTACTCTTACCCTTCATGGCTACACTGAGGAATAAATGGGAACACCTGAGTGAACCACCTCACTCAAGGCAGTACTTGGATTTTAGCAGGTGTTTCAAAAATATTAGCTCCCTGCGAATGGAAATCAAAACAGAGACCCAGAATTTCCCATTTTGTTGCTGCATTTCAACACAAATGCATGCACTTAATGTGAAGAAGCAGCACTCCAGATGTTGGAAAGCTGGACATTCAGTCTAAACCCAGCACATGAGATTCCACCTCCCATACCAATCACATGGTTACTAAAACCAGACCACAGATACCAGGAGGCTCATTAGTCAAAGAGAAGTCATGAGACATCTATTAGGGAGGTTGGAGAAGGGCAAAGAAGCAACAGAAAACAGCAACCAAGACAACAGAATAAAAAGTGACATTATGTAAAGAAAAATTTAAAAACATTCAAGAAAAATAAGAGGAGGAAGGGAGGAGGGATGTGGCTCCCCACATCTCAATAATTCTCATTATTGCTGCTTCTATGAGTCAGCATTTTCTACCAATACGACAGATAACTCAGCTTCTTGCTCCATTTTGGTTTCGCTGGCCTATCTGTACAGCACAGGTCAAACTATGAATGAAATGAGATACACGACAGTTTATATTACACTCGGCCTTGGAAAACTTATAAGCAAGGGCAGAAACCCATGATGCTTGTTCCAAACAGAATGGTTAGGGGAGGTTCAGTGGCACAATGTATTAAGAGTAGACACTTACTGAGGTTTGGAGAAAGAGGTAGAGGGACTCAGGGCATGCTCCTGCTTTGATTTCAGTCCCCAAGAGACAGAGCTTGTGCTCTGCTTTGATGGCAGGTAGTTTATCGGAAAGATAAACCAAGAAAGCCTGGTGAGGAGGTGAGAAGAGGGAGACAGGAAAGAAAACACTTACATAAGGTTGCTGAAGTCCCTGCAGGCCCTGGGAGCTCTGTTTCCGCAGCCCCCCGCCCCAGGACCAGTAAACACAGAGCACCTTCCAGAAATGCCCCTGAAGGACGAGAGTCTAAAGCATTTACCCACTGGCTCTCCTCTCACTGGTTGAGAGCTGTCCCTTGGGGAGTTACTCCCCTAAGTTCCCAGGCTGGCGTGGTAATGCACTGGAGGAAGCTCCAGGCAGAAAGGCAACTCTGGTTAAGACACTACCAGTGAGAAGCAAGATTGAGTGTTTGTGAAAGTGACTGTCACCGCAGCAGCAAAAACAAGAGGTCGGCCCAGAGTTGAAGAACAGGGCAACACAGGTGTTTGTCACGCCTCCAAAGGCAAATTGTAAGTTAAATGACTTTAACCTTGACATCTTGTTTCCATTCTCATATTAAACATTCCCTGTCACCCTGGGCCCCACAGTGTCAATCCTTGCTATGATGTTCCATGTAACATTTTAGTTAGCTGTGACCTCCCACCCTGAACCCCAAGGCATTTTCCCAGCAACGGAGTCATAGATTTGGCACTGAGGGCCCCTCAGACCAGAACTCCAAGTAGGGTGAGCAAGAAGTAATGCAAATCCAGGCCATTCCACCACCTCCTAATAATTCCTTCCCAGCATGCAACACTGCACCAAAGGATAGACTCACAGACTTGGCACTTCAGGCAGGACAGATTTACAAGCCCTGGCACAGTGACCTCTTTGCCGCTGCAGCTAGGACAGGCTTCCATGGTGACTAAGCAGGGAAAAGGCAGACAACAGTATGCCTGAGCCTCACCTTTACGACAGCCAAGCTGCAGGCAGACTTCAGGCTGCTGAAAGAGTCCACCTTCACCTGCTCCAAACAGCTCTTCTTTTAAGTCAATGATCTTCAGACTGTGATTTGTATCCGAATCACCTGGAACTCTAAGAAAGCTCACAGAGACCTCTGCTTGTAGAAGTAAGAAAAAGCGAAGACTCTGGGCCAATTCCTCAGGAGTATCTGATACCCGCCTAAGTTTAAGAACCTGGGTCAGAGTTCCTCAAATTTTACAGTGCATGTGATTCACCTGGGGTCTTTTTCAACTCAGATTGATTCCACCGACCTGCTGTGGGGGCTGAGAGCGTGCATTTCTCACGGGCTCCAAGGTGATGCCAACACAGCTGGTCCACAGGCCAACTTCAAGGAGTCAGGGCCTACAATGCAGAACTTGGCTTGAGGATGGCTGCGCCAAGACTGCAGGAGCTGATTTTCTGGATACTCTTCTTCCCCGGTCTCTTGGCTCCCCCCAGTGCATGAGGCTACCAGTGACGTTCTGGGTGCAGGTACAGAAAAAGAAATTCTTGCTATGTCACTGTCTTTTTTGGAAATGTAGTAACATTTTATTTAAACCAATATATTCAAAGTATTATCATTTTGACATGTAATCAATACAAAAGTTAGTAATGACTTTTTTACATCCTTCCTTTTTTCTAGTACTAAGTCTTAGCAATCAGTGTGCATTTTACTCCTATGGCCTGTCACATTCCAAAGAGCCACATGTGGCTGGCAGCCAGCGTATTGGATGACCACTGCCCTCTTATACTCTGACTTACATCACAATCTGGAAATTCTTAACCTATGAGCATCTTTTCAGGACAGAGTGCTCCTGCTTTTGGAGCCAAACACAGCATTAGACAGCATCACCCTCATCCAAAGACAGAGAAAGTGCCAAACACCACTGAAGTGTTATTGTTGTTTTGTTTTGTTTTGTTTTGTTTTGTTTTACTTTTGCCTCTAGCTCTCCAGTGGCCACCTGAGAAGTCGAGGTGACCAACCGTTCCAATTTACCTGGTCCTGTCCCAGTTTTATTATAAAAGACACATTTCAGGAAATGTCTCACTCCCAGGCAACAAGGAGAGTTGGTCACCCTTGAAAGTCTGATCCCGCACAGATCTCTCCCTGACTCCAGTGAGGACCTTGTTCTGTGGGTAGGAGAGCTCCCAGGTTCAGCCCAGGGAAGAAAATGCATTAAGTCCCCTGTCTGGAGCTAAACTTCTGCACACAGGACTTTACAGCACAGTCAGGCTCCAGGGCCCCTCCAGACCTCTGGGGCCCCAACAGTAGTACAGCCCCTCTCGCCTCTCATCTGCCCTCCTTTTGATACTGACTCAGAGACTCAGTTTATCTCACTGGGTTTTGTGGGAGTTAGAAGAATGGAAAAGGACCTTGAAATCTGTGAGGAGTTAAGTAAACGTGTCTACTGTTAATACTTATTGAGCAAGTATTACATGTCAAGCCCTGGGCTAAGAGCTTTACATTTCTCATAGGATTTAATCCTTACAGCAACCCTATGAGATGGGTACTATTATTTCCCCCATTTCACATATGAGGAAACTGAAGCTCAGAGGGGTTAAGTAACTTGTCAATGGTCACACAGCTTATTAAGTCTCGGAGGTGTGACCTGAACCTAGAGCTCTGACTCCAAAGTCCACCAAAACAACAAAACAGAAGAGAAAGGTCTGAGAGTGGGGAAATACATAAATGGCAAGGCTAAAATCCACACTGAGAGAAAAATGCTCTGAATGTGATGCCCTTGACAAAAAAAAAAGCAACAAAACTGTTCAGAAGCATTTGAGACAAGAATATATACTGTATGTTGCCATGTCTAATGCGCACTTTTTTGCCCAAATTTTTGAGGGAAAAATAAGTATGTGCATTATACATGGGTAATATTAATTCCATATCTATATAAATGTTTTTGATTCTTTTATTTATGCTTATATATTAAAAGTATAACTCTAGAAAGCAACAACAATATCCATATGCAAAATAATGCCCCAGAATACAATAATCGGTTTTGTTGAACTTATGAGGAACTTTGAACAAAAGCAGTTACAGCCAACAATTCAACAAGATGAAATGAAGAGTGGTGTATTGTTATCTACAGATATTTATTACATAAAATTTCTTGTACCATAACATGTCCAAAAGTAAATACCAAAATTCCTTTACAATACAAAAAACAAGTATCTAAATATAAATGAATGAATGAATGAATTTAAAAATTAAAACGAATGATTTTTTTCCCTGAAAGTTGGGGCCAAAAATGTGGGTGCACATTATACACAGCAAAATACAGTATTACATCACCAAACAGGTTCAAAAAAAGAATTTACAGAAACCCGTGAGTCCTATTTATCTCTCTACCCCCAGCTCTTAGTAGGAGCACTTGCTGGTCCCTCTGCCTGGAACAGTCTGGCCTCTGATCTTCAGGGAGATGGAGATCTCTTATCATCTAGATCTCAACTCAAATGTAACATTCTCCTCAAGGGCTCCTTGCTAACTTATCTAACTTCCACCTCTCATCTCAGTCACATGTCACTCTAACCTATGCCCCTGCTTCATTCTGGTTGTAATACTCATCGGAGATCTGCTACTACCTAATTATGCAGGTATCAGGTTTGTGTGTTAATTTTTTCCTCCCCCTGAAGTGGGGGACTCCTGAAGTAGGGACCTTCTCAGCCTTATTTATCATCATGTCCTGGGGGCCTAGAGCAGCGTCCAGCACATGGCAGACCCTCAGACTTATACTAATTGTTGAACAAACATAGTACCCAAAAAACTGTGGAACAAATTGTCAATAAAGGGGAAAAAACTTAGTTGTGATTTTTTTTTAAATGACCTACAATCAATGCACAAAATCAGACTTGGTATAAGCTAATTTTCTTAGTACTAATGCATCCCCATTTGCAAAGTGACCAAACCACAAGAGCTCTAATGAAATCCCCCCTCCTGGGCTGAGTTCTCACTCTGCTTACTGACTGGGGTCTACAGATTTCAATCACCAAACAGTCAGTATTTCAAATTCCCTGGATCTGTAGAAGTCAAAACCCAAGTTGGTCAAAGTCCAAACCAAAGTTAGAGACACCATCAATGATCTGGTTGAGTTTTGAATCATTTCCATAAAGAAATGGAAGAATTCCCAGCAGGAATTCCTAAAATCCAGCAATTATCTTAAGGTCTGATTAGCATTTTAAATGTCACCTGTATAAATTAAAACTGTTTACAGCTCACAATGTCATTATTTTGTGATTCATGACTTTGCCACTGCTAGCCAAAACTCACTTTTGGGAAAATCTATTCTAAATGTTACCTGCTGCTTCAGGCCTGGCAAAATCTCCCTCTTGACCCAAATACCTAACTTCTCTTTTTATTCTTCATTTTGGTCATCTCAGCTTCCTTCCTTAGAACATTTCAAACATTGTGGGGTGTCATACTTGGCAGAGAGACTATATGAATACTGTTCTTCTGATTATGTAAGTTACTCAACACAATCTACTGCCGGCTTCAAGAAAGCAAATGAAGATTTCTGTGTAAAATTCCGTATCAGTCAAGCACCACTCATCATCATCTATCTTGTTGGTGTAAACACCACATTACTTTCCAGGGACTGGAGGATTGGATAGTGATATTTGGAGGTCTACTCTACTCCTGGCCATTTTTTACCAAAATCAGTATTTTAAAATAGCTCCACTTTATGCATACTTTCTCTCGCCACAAGCCTTATACTGACTGACTTTGTTCTGCTCCAGAGTACATAGGGCAGCTCCTACTTCTCTAATCAAAGCCAGCTGGGATATGAAGTCACTTGAATAAAGATTCCATGCTATGCTCCACTACTTAAAGCTCTAAATAGTGTTGCTTTTCCTCTATTTTTCTTGTTTTTTTTTTTATTATTATTTTATTTATTTATTTTTAGAGAGAGGAGAAGGGAAAGAGAAAGAGAGGGAGAGAAACATCAGTGTGAGGTTGCCTCTCATGTACCCCACACCGGGGACGTGGCCCACAACCCAGGCATGTGCCCTGGACTGGGAATCGAACCAGCAACCCTTTGGTTTGCAGGCCTGTGTTCAGTCCACACCAGCCAGGGCTCCTCTATTTTTCATAAACAAGCCCCTTAGCCTCTGTTGGCCTCAGCCTTCTCATGCCCAACCTGCACATGGAACAAAGCAGTGTCCCTGCCCTCAGTCTAGCTGAACACTCAGACTGACATAGGAGACAGCTGGAGGATCAACCACAAACACTCCACCTGGTGCCACAGGGATCTTCCTAAACTTCCACTTGCCTGCATTCAACTCTCTAAAGCATAGGTCAGCAAGGGTTGTTTTTTTTTTTCTATAAAGGGGCAATATAATAAATATTTTTGGTTCTGCCGGTCATATGTTCTCGGTCTCAACTATTCAACTCTGCCCTAGCAGCATGAACGTAGCCACAGACAATATGAAAACATAAGAGCACAGCTGTGTTCCCGTAGGACTGCTCACCTCCCTGGCCCCATCTCCTGCCAATCGGCCCCTCCTCAACCATGCTTCAATCATACAGACCCCTTTGTTCAGTTTCTGGAATGTTCTAACTTGTTTCCTTGGGGACTTTGCATTAGCTATTTCCTTTTGTGGGCAGTTCTATTCCCAAATCAGCACATGCCTGGTCCCCTCTCTCAGTTTATAATCGTAAACTCAAAGATGTTTTTATGACCACCAGTCAGTTAGCCACTGTTCAACAGATAACGCTGCTTTATTTTCTCACGGTTCTCAGCATTCTCTGATGGGTGGAATGAAGGACTCAGTTCCCACAATCATGGCTATGGATACAGACCATTGATATTTTCTCACTCTTATATGTAAAGTATAGCAAACATTTGTCTTATCTATTTCTTTGGTTTTTAACTGTTTTTAATTGTCATGCAAACTATTCTGTTATATTAATGGCTGGATTTTTTCCAGACAGACCTCATATATCCTAAGCCTGAAACACCAGTTCAAAAGAACCTATGCACCCCAATGTTCATAGCAGCACTATTTACAATAGCCAAGTGTTGGAAGCAACCTAGATGCCTATCAGTAGATGAATGGATTAAAAAACTGTGGTACATTTACACAATGGATTATTATGCAGAAGAAAGAACTTCAGTTCACATGAAATTTACCATCTTAACCACTATTTTTTTATTCTCATTTATTCTATTACAGCTGTCCCAAATTTTCCCCCTTTACCCTCCTCCACCCACCCCATCCCCCACTCCCACAGTCGATCCCCACACCCTTGTCCATGTTCGCAGGTCATTCATACATGTTCTTTGACTAATCCCTTCCCCTTCTGTCCACCATCCAACCCCCTACTTCCCTTTGGCAGCTGTCAGTCTCTTCCATGTTTCCATGTCCCTGGGTCTATTTGCTCGTTAGTTTATTTTGTCCATTAGATTCCTCTTATAAGTGAGATCATATGGTGTGTGTCTTTCACTAACTGGCTTATTTCACTCAGCATAATAGTCTCCTGTTGCGGACCGTTCAGCCTGGTTTCAGGAGTTGTAACCCTCACCCCATGGTGGGCTGTGTAAGAGCCCAAGGGACCCACTTCATCTGGGTCTGTTCTGTCACAAGGATGTGACCTATTAAGGAGACAAAGCTTATCTCCCTGGCAGGAGCACTGCTTCTGCCTTACCCATCTCTGGCCCTATAGCTTGGTTGGCAGTCAATGACGGGTAAGACTCCTCATGGGAGGGGCAACCTAAGCTAGACGCGACCACTTGGAAGGCCTCATGGAAGGACTCGGGGGGTTGCAGCAAAGAGGATGTGATGGACCCTCGCCCCCCGGCTATTCTGACATAGCCCGAGTCCTCATTTCCATCTGGGAGATGTCTCCTGCTTCCTAATCGGCTTAAAGCCTGAAACTGTGGGGGTGAGCGGTGCAGCCCTGTCCTGGCCAGAACGGCTCCTTGGGTGATTGGCGTAAGAAAGAATTTCTAAAATCCTGTGAAACCTGCTTTGCTAAGAGTGCTCTTCCTGAGGTGACAAGTGTCCCAGGAGGAAATGAGCATGTCTCCCAAAGTCTGGCAACCCCCCTTCCTGACAAACACTGGCTCCGATTAAGCCCTCAGATTTCTTTGACATGTTAAACTTGTATTCTGGTGTATTGGAACCCAATAAAAGCCTAGTGAGGATGGGGCTCTGGGTCATTCTCCTCTGAGAGTTTGACCCCTTTCCTCCCCAAGCACAAGATGTCTTGGTAGTTTTTACTTTCATCCGTGACAGAGGGATGGGGCTCTGCGGGCGGAGCCCCCCCACATCTGGCGCCCAGGCCAGGGTCCCCAGCAGTCTCCAATTCTAACCTACTGTTGCAAAAGGTAGAAATTCCTTCTTTCTTTCTTCTGAGTAGTAATCCATTCTGTAATTGTACCACAGTTCTTTAATCCATTCATCCACTGATGGGCACTTAGGATGTTTCTAACACTCAGCTATTGTAAATAGCACTGCTATGAACATAGGGGTGCATAGATTCTTCTGAATTGGTGTTTCGGGCTTCTTAGGATATAGGAGGTCTGTCCAGAAAAAGTCCAGCCATTGTTAATATAACAAAAATAGTTTGCATGTCATCGATGTAATCTGGCAGCCAAGGAAAGTGGACTGGAATGTGCATGCATGAACAATGACAACTTCACTGTACTAGTCGGGGGGGCAGTGGACACCAATGAGTGGGCATGTGTACTGTGTAGCCCTCGCATTCAAAATGACTGAGTGAGTAGAGCAAAGAATCTGCATCAAATTTTGTGTTAAGCTTGGCCATTCCTCCACAGAAACTATCCAGATGGTTCAGAAGGCTGCAGCTATGACCAGCTGGTGATTGGCAGTTTCATCACAACAATGTGCCTGCTCATTCATCACATCTTGTATAGAGGTTTTGGGGAAACATCAAATCACCCAGGTGACTCAGCCCTGCTTGTAGCCCCTATTTGGCACTCTGAGACTTCTGGCTTTTTCCAAAGCTAAAGTCACCTTTGATAGGGAAGAGATTTCAGACCAGTGATGAGATTCAGGAAAATATGACAGGGCAGCTGATGGTGACTGAGAGAACTGTGTGGGTTCCCAAAGTGCCTACTTTAAAGGGGACTGAAGCAACATTGTCCTATGTACAATGTTTCTTGTATCTTGTATCTTCTTCAAAAGATGTCTCTAATTTTCATATTACATGGCTGGATACCTTCGGGACAGCCCTGATATTCCCAGCAATGAAATTGCTGGGTCAAAAGGCAATTCATTTTTAGTTTTCTGAGGAAATTCCATACTGTTTTCCACAGAGGCTGCACTAGTCTGCATTCCCACCAACAGTGTATACTAGGGTTCCCTTTTCTCCACATCCTTACCAGCACTTGTTTGTTGGTTTATTAATCATGGACATTCTGACAGGTGTTATCTGCTATCTCATTGTAGTTTTAATTTGTATCCCTCTGATGGCTAATGATGTTGAGCATTTTTTCATATAAGCCATGTGTATGTCCTTCTTGGAGAAGTGTCTCTTCATGTCCTTTGTTCATTTTTTAATTGGATTGTCCATCTTCCTGGTGTTGAGCCATATGAGTTCTTTATATATTTTGGAGATTAAGCCCTTGTCCGATGTATCACTGGCAAATACGTTCTCCCATACAATCAGTGCCCATTTCATTTTGATGACAGTTTCTTTAGCCAAACAGAAGCTCTTTAATTTGATGTAGTCCCTTTTTTTTTCTTTTTTTTCCCTTGCCCTAGGAGATATATCGGCAAAAATATTGCTTCAATAAATGGTGTTGGGAGAACTGGACTGGTCCATGCAAAAAAAAAAAAAAAAGAAAAGAAAAGAAAAGAAACTAGACCACCCATTTACATCATACAACAGAATAAACTCAAAATGGATAAAAGACAAATATAAGTTGTGATACCATAAAAGTCCTCGCAGAAAACAGGCAGTGAAATCTCTGATATCCCATGTAGCAATATTTTTAACCACTTTAAATACACATTTCACTGGGGTAAAACATATTCATACTGTTGTATAACCATCACCACCATCCATCTCCAGAAATCTTCATCCTGCAAAACTAAAACTCTGTACCCATTAAACAACTCCCCATTCCTCCCTCCTCTCCCTCCCAGGTCCTGACAACATCTTATCAATTTTTAACATTAAAACTAACCAGGCAAAAATCAGATTATGGAAATGCCAATGTATTTTGAACAATTTCAGTGCTGAGACGTGATATTTTTTATCTACATTTCAGTTGTTCCTTCTCTCTCTCTCCCCTCTGTAGTATAAATTCCATGAAACCAGGAACCTCTGCTTTTTTCCTCACTGAGCCACAAACACATTGCACAGTCCAACACAGAGCAGGGGCTCAGCAAATGTTGTGTGAGTGGGTGAACAAAGACATGAAAGACTGGCTTTGTGCGTGGGTCAGACCTTGAGCTGGGCTCAGCAAAGGCTTTGGATACATGAAAAAAGAGAGGGAATTTCAGTTCAGGGTAACAGCAGAAAACAAGCTCCTGCAGGCCTGGGTAGTATCAAAACTGCATCAGTAGGGCCAGGTACCAGCAGGTAAAGAAGGAAATAAAAGAAAGAGGGGAAGGAGGAGGCAGGCAGGTGGGAGTACAGATAGATAGGAGAGTAAGAATGTGCTGGAATTTCTGCAGAAACTACACATTTGAGAGTGCTGGAAAGAAAGGGCTGAGGAATTAGTAGTTAGATTGTTAAAGGTCTAGGTCATGTAGTCCTGTGAGCCTCTGGTGCTTGACCAGGAAATGCACAATGCCAGCTAATGTATAAGAAAAATGTCACTTGCAGCCTTGTGAATATCAAGGGGCAGGGGGGCAGGCAGTGTCCAAGTCTTGCATCCCTCACAAAAACTTTATTTTCAAAACTTCAGCAAGAACTGAACACAAATGTTGACATTTCCACAGCAGAAGCCTCATCAAAATGAATCTTCTCAGAGAGGAGAGAGAGACAAAAGGTACATCTGCCAGGATGTATACATAGAGAGTGATTGACCTTTCCTACCCAAGAAAAAGGGTAAAAACTATCTCATGGTATAGGCATTCCCTCAATACCCTTCGGATCTCAGCTCCGACCTCCAGGCCCTCTGTTGCTGTGACCCTGGGCTTTGACCACATAGATGAGATGCCGATCTACAGCATGTCAGTTGGAGAGCTGCATGTTCCCCTGCCCGGGAGTAATTCTTCACAAAAGATGTGATGCACCAACCAGCTTTGATCATGATTGCATACACCAGGCCCCTCCAGGAACCCTGACTCATTCGCAAGCCATGAGGAGATTGTTTAGAAGTGGCTGAAATCTTACAGCAAATTTATACAAACGTAAGTGGGTTAGGCATAGGATTTACTGATGTAAAATGGACCTACTCATTGATTTAGATAGTGTCCTCTCATAATTGGTCCTATGTGTTACATCTACCTGGTGGAATTTTTTCTGCCTTGGTTAATAAGCCTTCATTGAAAACATACTGTGTGTAGCCAATCCTGTTAGGCAATTGGGTTGGATAACTACCCATCTGAGCTCCACATTCTTGAGGAATTCACAGTTCTGTGAGGGGAAGTTAGAAGCAAGAATTTGTTAGAAGGATAGTTTTGGAAGAGAATTTAGAAGCCAGCTACAGGCATACATCAGAGGTGTTGTGAGTTCAGTTCCAGACCACCACAGTGAAGCAAGTATAGCAATACAATGAGTCATACTCCTTTTGCTGGAGGAGGGGCTTGCCTTCAGTTTGTAAAACTTAACATCTGTGAAGCACAATAAAGCAAGGTATGCCTGTTGTCCTACCAACCATTTTGCAAATTAGGAAACTGGCTGAGGTTAAGATTAAGGTTAAGGAAACTGACACATGACTAGATTATCTGACTCATAGACCGGGGCCTTTAAACCCCAATTGTCATGGAGCTGCCTGCTAGAAAGGAGGGGTTGGATAACAGAAAGTCCTCTGCCTTCACTTTTCAAGAAACTGGCCTGACCTGCAATAGTTAACACAAGAAATGAATGATGCCTGTGGTTAAGTGCAAAATTCAGAGAAGAAGTCACCAGGAGAGAGCAGGAATAGTTAGGGCAGACCTCTTGAAGGAGAGGATGCTTGATCTGGGCCTTGAAGGAAAGTGAGTTTTGCAGGAAGGAGTGAAACATGACTGTCAGAAAGGTGGCAGACAGAGCAGCAGCTGTCAAGCCTGGAAAAAGAGGGCAGATTGGCCAACAGAGGGACTAGAGCACATGCCCCTGCAAGATCAGTTGAGTAATCCTGAGCCTTTTGCTGTGCTTCACAGCCAGTTCTTGCAAGAGTGCGAAGCCCTGATTGTAGCCTCTGCCAATTGTCATGGTGTAAATACTGCCTCCACAGCCGATACCAAAAATGGCTGGGTTTAGCAAAGGGCTCACAAATTTTCTGAAGATGTAACTATTGGCTCTTGCAAATGGATCCAGCACACCACTGCCTGGACCCTCTTTGTTTACAAGTATTCTTCTTTCCTAGTGTTTTCATAACAGCTACCCTTTACTGAGCACTTACAGGTCAGGGTCTATATTAACATTTGACATGCATTAATTATCACCTTCATTCCTTACAAGAACCATACGTGGTAGTTAATTTTTAGCAATTAATATTGCCATTTTGCTGGTGGGAAAAATGATATTTAGAGATATTACAAAGCCAAATCCTTGTCACTATAAAACTCATACTCCTAACTTTTGCACTATAGTCTTCCTCCTCTGACCACTGCTAATATTATCCTTCCCATTATTATATTGCTCTCATGTTCTTTCTTCTAATCCTCAGACTCTTATGCTCTGTGCTGGAAAAACCAGAGAAATGACTTTCCAGTGGATCCATTGTTCACCTTCAAGTATGAAATACAGTAAGGGAGGTTGCTTATATTTTCAAGTCCTTATATTTTAAGAAAAAGGGTAATCAAGTAAATATATCCCTTATTGAGAAAACGCCAACATGTGACTAGATAAAATGGAAAAGAAACTTTGACTTCTGACCTTTCTTAAATTTTAGATTTCACAAAGTTTGCAGAGAGAAATTAGGAGAAATACTTGACTGCTGAATTTTATCCTCTCAACGATCCAAGTTATTCTAAGACAATATCTTTGGCTGGATTTTCTAGAAACAGAATCTGAGATGGGGACTGTCATACGAGAGATTGGGGGGAGGGGACAGAAAACCTTGTAAAGAAGAAAGGGAGACAGAAGAAGCAGAACAGAAATGTGGTTTCAGCTGCAGTCTAGCCCCAGTCCGACCCCATAGGACCTTCTGGAGTGTGAACAGCATCACTGTGCTATCCTACCTCAAGGCAGCAGAACCAGACTTTTATGTTGTATCATTGGCTGTGGAACCATAATCTCCCAGCCACTTCCCATTGAAGTCACTCCCATTGACCAAGAGAAATTCTTTACAGAAAAACACAGCTATAAGCCATTAGCAGCCAGCATACATAACAGATAAGGGACAGATACATCAGCAGGGCAAATGGAATCCAGGCAAGGCACTGACAGTGTATATTTCATCAGGTAACCAAACTAAAATCCTTAATCAAAAGAACTACACTTTCCTAAACATCCAATCACAGCAATTTGCCAACATGTCTAGATGCATGGGAAACCTTACAACCCCAGTTCCTGGGTAAAGATTTCCCATCGGTTACAGACTCAAATGTTTTGAATAAAACTGCTGTGAGGACTCATAGAGACACAGAATGTCTTAGGAGGGACTGAAATTCACATTTGTCTTCATGATTCCAGGATAGGAACTGCTTTAGTCATTGCAGGTCCCTGGAGATTAAGACAATACATGGCATGGGGATGACAAAAACTGAACTTGTGAAAACCCACCCACCTGACTCCATAGTTCACCTACCAACAGCACTTTGCCTCATCACCATCCTATTCCATCGTAAAAATACTCTGGCAAAGGCCCTGGCGCCTTATTTAGAATGCCCTGGGAGAACAAGTAAAAATGTGCTATTAAAAATAACTGCCTGTGAAGACTTTAAAAAGTCAAATAAATACAATAGCCAAGGTATCATGCTCCAAACATGAGGGAACTTTTTCCTAAGAGTGGGAGTTTTTGCTGGAGCAGCCCAGAAAAGTTTACAGGTGTTTTGGCAATGCTTCCCCTAGTTCATGCCAGAAAGACCTGCCTCCACCCAGCTGTGTTCCCCATTTATTCAGGGCCCTCAGTAGCAACTTTACTCTAATTGCCTGTAGTTAGTCATTATGTCTCAGCTGCAAGACTTGGGAATGCCAAGAAGCCAACTCACCCAGAGGCCTTTTGTGTTTTAAATGATTGGACCAAAAAGGAAATTTCCTAAGGAAAGTTACCACTTAGATTTATGTGGGCCAAAGGGCTCTGGTTTGGAGACATTTCCAGGTAGTCCAACTTTGAAGTCCCTGGGGCTCACAGAAGAAACTCAGAGTAGCGGTGCACACAGAATTGAAACTTCTACAATCCTTTGCACTTATTCCTAAGCATGGCACAGTCTACACAGTAAATTGGCCAAATCAGTTAGGGGAATTCAGTTCAATCCTAAGAACATTAATTGAGCTCTGTTTCAGTGAGGGTGCTTTCAGCTGCAAATAACAGCCAAAAGAACCAATTAAAATAGGCTTTAAATAATAGGAATTAATTACCCCACATAACAAGAAGTTGGAAAGAGGCAGGTTCAGAAGTTGGTTAATCTAGCAGTTACACAGCCCCAGAAACATCAGTTGGCTTTTTGAGATTCCCATGGAAATACAGTGATGATTTCAAGATGAATACCCAAGCTTCAAATAACATCCACACACAGCAACATCCAAAGGTAGGAAGGAAGGTGGGATTTCTCCATGAACAACTTTCTCTTTTTTGAGAATGGGCAATCTTTTCCACAATTCTTCTCAACAGACTCTCTCTACTATCTCTGTGGGGATAATTAGATCATATGGACATTCCTAAACCAGTAAGCCAGGAAAGAGTAATGTAAGAATTACAAATGCTTTCTTTAGACCAGCCTTGATTCATTGCCTAGGTCTGGGCCCACCTTTCTGCAGCACCATGCCTCCTAAACAAATTGAGGGCTTTGATGGTAAGGAAGAAAGGCTGAAGCAGTAGGTAGCTATTAAGTGGACATCAAACAGTGTCTTCCCCCGAGCATCCGCCTCTGTGCTCTGCAGGCAGCATACAGAGACAGGAAAGCACAGCCCCTCTTCGCAAGGAGCCCATAGGCAGACAACCATCCGCTCAACAACTGCTATTACTGATTACCTTGCTTATTACAAAAATAGAGTTGAAGTGGTAAGGACTGTGCCAATTTTATTTTTTAGAAATTTCTACAACAGAATTTCCCATCCCACATGCTCTTCTTGCAATGGGGCTTTAACACTCCTGCTAAGGAGAAGTAACATCTACATTTGAATCAGGGTGAACTTGTGACTCTAGCTAAAGTGACACTACAAGACTCCTAAGGCTAAGCCTTAAAGTTCAACACAACTGCCACCTGGTTCTCTGTAGATGTTACCTCTTGGAACCCAACCACCATGCTGTGAGAAGTCCAAACTTCCTGTGGAGAAGCCCAGAACCAACTTGCCAGTTAAGAGTGAACCACCTAGGTCCTCCAGCCACAGCTGACCCACTGTAGCTGATGCCATGTGAAGGACAGATAAACCCTACTTCCCCCTAGCCAAATCATAAATTTGTGAGTAATAAAAATGATCGTTGTTTCCATAAGCCACTAAGTTTCAATGTGGTTAGGCAGCAACAGATAATTGGATCTCAGCTAACTTTAGAACTAAAAAGAAAGAAGCTTTCAAAATGGTATAAATCACCTGCCATCAGAGCCCAGAGGAAGGAAAAATAAATTTTCACTGGGGAGAAGAGAGAAGCCAGAGGACTCAGACACAGAGGAAGAGTCTTTAGCACTAAGTCTCAGAGGGTGAGTATATTGCAGAAGATGGACAACTGAAGTGTTAGCTAAGCGAATGTACACTGTGGTTTTGGAAAACATGGAGTACATATGGTAGATATCTGCTGGGTTTGACTCTTGTGGTAGATCTCACTGGTACTCATCAAGATTTCTGGTTCTCTTCTCCTTCCAGAGACACATCCTCTTAAAGTTAAATATGGCCATATGACTTGCTTCGACTAGTTAACTGTCATAAGAAATGTCATGAGTCTCTTTTGGTAAAACAAAACTTTAAGAGTTGTACACAATTCTCTATTCTCACTCTTTTTTTAAAGATTTTTTAAAATTTATTTTAGAGAGAGGAGAAGGGAGGGAAAAAGAGAGGGAGAGAAACAGATCAGCTGCCTCTTTCACTTGCATCACCGGGGGGCCGGGCCCAAAACCCAGGCATGTGCCCTGACCAGGAATCGAACCAGCGACCTTTCCCGTTGTGGGACAATGCCCAACCAACTGATCCACACTGGCCAGGGCAATTCTCCATTCTCTTAACTTCAAACAATCCTGAGGGCTCATCGTGAGATGAAGATATCATAAAATGATGGAGTTCCCATCAGCCTGAGTCTCTGAGTACAATGTAGTTTGGGGGGAGTTTTTTTAAATGCTGCTTTGACTCAGTTTTGAGCCAGTGATTCTTCTAAAGCAGCCAACTAAGTCCACATGCCCAACTACCTCCTTTATCAGGCTCTCACACTCCAGGCCACTATACACCACCCTAATTCCTCCGGAGCCAAGCTCCAGACAAAAGACAGCCCCTGTGCCCCAGAGCCCACTGAGATTATTCAAATTAGCCAATCCTGAACCTGCATGCCCTGCCCCACCCTTCCCTTCCCAGAGAAATCACAATAAGGGTGCTTACCCACAGTTCCATTCTCTCCCTCCTTATCAACCCCCGTGCCTTCCCATTTGGCTCTGCATGAGGGGCTGTGTTCTCCCGCAGGGAGATGTGACTATAACAAAACTAAATTTTTTCCAGTTTCTCTCTCAATCTGCATCTAGCCTCACTATATATGACTCAAGGTTTAACTTGTTAAAACACTGAGTTACTATAATGAGCACAGGTCTCTGGTAGACCTGGGTTGGACATGTAGCTGATGCAATTAGTACAACTCAGCTGCTTTAAGCCACTGAGGTTTGAGGTTGTTCTTTACTGTAACATAATACAGTCCAGCACAGCTGAGAACTGCCCAATCTCTATTTCCCCTCCTCTTATGAGAGCACCTCAAATTTATATTGGAAAACTCTCTCTCTCTGACTCTAATGTGCTTAAAATATGTTGACTTCAGTCTTCTGGCTCCAGGAGAAAACATGTCATCCAAGTCTAGACAATAAGCATAAGTCATTTACCTTCAAAAATGCCCAAAATCTGACCACTTCTTTCCACCTCTACCACCCTGGTCCATAACAACATGATTTCAACACTGGGTGACTGCATTTGCCTCTTTTCTAGTTTCCCTGGTCTCTTCCACAGTCAATTCCCAACAGAGTGATCAGAAGGATCATTATGAAACGTAATTTATGTCATGTCACTCTTCTGCTCAAAACCCTCCTAAGACTAGCCATCACACTCAGTAAAAGTTAAAGTGCTTTCAGTAGCAAGCAAGGTCCTGTCTGATTTGCCCACTCTTACTTCTGTTCTCTCCTCCTAGTTATTTCTCCTAACTCATTTTTTTCCGACTGGCCTCCTTGCTTTTCTATAAATATGCCAGGCTTGCTCCTGCCTCAGGGCCTTTGTGTAATACTAGCCATCCCCTCTGCCTGAAGTAATGTTCCCCCATACCTGTATGACCCATCCCTTCATCTCTTTCAAACCTTTGTTCAAGTGTCACCTTCCCAGTGAAGCCTCCTGTAACACTAAATTGAAAATTGCAATCTGCAGCTCCCCAATATTTTCTATCTTCTTTCATTCCTTTACTATTGACCATCACACCATCTAAAATGCTATATGTTTTAATTATTTATCTTAACCCACTTAGTTAGAAAAAAAACATGAAAGCAGAAATTTTTCTGTTTTACTCACTACTATATTCCCAGGGTCAAGAATACTGTTTGGCACATAATAGCTTTCATAAGTAATTATTGAATGAATGACTGAACTAATGAATGAGCTAATTTAGTTCCTTAGTCATAGTTATTGATTCAAGAATGGGCATGTGATCCAAACCAGACCATGACTTAATTTCAGAGACTTTGGTGGGAATTATTAGAAATTTGTGACAGACTGACAACTGACAATCAAATGTGTATCCCCTGCTAAAGAAGAATTCAAAAAAAAAGAAGAAGAATTCATGTCACACCTCAAACTCTTCCAAAATATTAAATAGGAGGGGTCACTTCTAAACTCATCTTATGAGTCCAGCATTACTCTAAGAGCAAAGTCAGATGAGGGCATTATAAGAAAAGAAAATTACAGACCAATATCCCTGATGAACATAGATGCAAAGATTCTCAATAAAATGCTAGTAAGCTTAATTCAACAGGACAAATTAAAAGAATCATACACTATGAATAAGTGGGATAATCCCTGGATGGTTCAACATATAAAATCAATAAGCATGATGGACTATACTAACAGAATGAAGGATAAATATATATACGATGATCTTAATAGATGGAGAAAAAGCATATAACAAAATCCAATAGTCTTTCAAAATGAAAACTTGCAACAAATTGGGTATAGAATGAATGAACTTCAACACAACAAAGGTAATACATGAGAAGCCCACAGCTAATATTATACTCAACAGTGAAGCTGAAAGCTTTTTCAGGAGCAAGACAAAGCTGCTCACTCTCACCACTTCTAGTCAGCATACTACTAGAAATCCTAGCAGGGCAATTAGGCAAGAAAAAGAAATTAAAAGTATCCAAATCAGAAAAGAAGTTAAATTGTCTCTGTTGGCAGATGACATAATTTTATGTAGAAAACCCTAAAGTCTCCACACCAAAAAAATTGTTAGAATAAACAAATGCAGTAAAATTTCAAAATACAAAAATCAATATACAAAATTCTATTGTATTTCTATTGTATTTCTGTACACTAATAATGAACTATCAAAAAAAGAAATTAAGAAAAATTACATTTACAATTACCTCAAAAAGAACAAAATACTTAGGAACAAATTTAACTAAGGAGGTAAAATATCCATATAATGAAAACTATAAGACACTGGTAAAAGAAACTGAAGAAGGTACACATAAATGGAAATATATTCTGTGTCATGGTTTAAGAAAATTAATATTGTTAAAATGCCCATATAACCCAAAGCAAACTACATATTCCATGCTATCCCTATTAAAATTCCAATGACATTTTTCACAGAAATAGAAAAATCCTAAAATTTTCATGGAGCCATAAAAGACCCCATATATCCAAAGCAACCTTCAGCAAGAAGAATAAAACTGGAGGCATCACACTTCCTGATTTAAAACTATATTACAAAACTATAGTATTTAAAATAGTATGGTACTGGCATAAAAACAAACACATAGATCAGAAGAACAGAACAAAGAATCCAAAAATAAACCCATACATATATGGTCAAATAGTCTTTGACAAGGGTACCAAGAATATACAATGGAGAAAGAATAATTTCATCAATAAATGGAGTTGGGGAAAATTGGATATCTACATACAAAAGAATAAAATTGGACCTTTATTTTAAACCATTAACAAAACTAACTTGAAATGAATTGATGACTTAAATGTAACACCTGAAACCATAAATCTCCTAGAAGAAAATATAGGGAAAGAGCTCCTTGACATTAGTATTGGCAACGATATTTTTTGGATATGACACCAAGATCATGGGTAATGAAAGCAAAAATAAACAAGTGGGACAACATCAAACTAAAAAGCTTATTCACAGGAAACAATCAACAAAAACAAAATGCAACCTAGGGAAGGGGAGAAAATATTTATAAACCATATATCTGATAAGGGGTTAATATCCAACATATATAAGGAATTTATATAGCTCAATAACAAAAAAAAAAAAAACACCAAATAAATTTAAAAATGGGCAAATGACCCAAATAGACATTTTCCCAAGGAAGACATGCAAATGGCCAATGGTATATGGAAAACTGTTCACTATTACTAGCCATCAGGGAAATGCAAATCAAAACCACAATGAGCTATTACCTCACACCTGTCAGGACATCTAGTATCAAAAAGACAAAACCTAAGTGTTGACAAGCGTGTGGAGAAAAGAATCCCTTGTGCACTGTTGGTAGTAATGTAAATTGATTAGTACAGCCATTATAGAAAACAGTATGGAAGTTTCTCAAAAAACAAAAAGTAGAACTACCATAATATCCAGCAATCCAACTCTGGATATATACAAAAGAGATATGTGCATTCTCATGTTCTTTGCATCCACAATAGCCAAGACTTGGAAACAACCAAAGTGTTTGTCAGTGGATGAATGGATAAAGAAAATGTGATATACAAGGTCTGTCCAGAAGGTATCCAGCCATGTAATATGAAAATTAGAGACATTTATTGAACTTCTTCAATATACAAAATACAAGAAACATTGTACATAGGACAATGATGCTTCAGTCCCTTACAAAGAAGGCACCTTGGGACCCCACACAGTTCTCCCAATCACTGTCAGCTGCCCTGTTGTATTTTCTTGAATCTCATCAATGGTCTGAAATCTCTTCCCTATCAAAGGTGATTTTAGTTTTGGGAAAAGTTTTGGTGCCAGAATTTTTGGTCCCAGAAGTCTCAGGGCACCAAATCTGGGTTGTAAGGGTGCTGAGTCACCTGGGTGATTTGATGTTTCACAAAAAAACTCTGCATGAGATGTGATACATTGTCGTGGTGAACCTGCCAATCACCAGTTGCCCAGGGCCACAGCCTTCTGAATCATTTGAATAGTTTCCACAGAGGAATGTTGAAGCTTAATGCAAAATTTGATGCAGATTTGTTGCTCTCCTTGCTCAGTCATTTTGCATGCAACAGCCACACAGTACACATGCTCACTCAGTGGTGTCTACCACCCCTACTGACTAGTACAGTGAAGTTGCCATTGTTCATGCACGCGCATTCCAGTCCATTCTCCTTGGCTGCCAGGTTATATTAACAATGGCTGAACTTTTTCAGGACAGACCTAGTATATACAATTAAATACCATTCTGCAATTAGAAAGAGGAAACCCCATTGTCTGTGACAACATGGGTAAACTTGAAGGACATTGTGCTAAGTGAAATGAGCCAGACACAGAAAGACAAATAGACGAATATGGCATGATCTCATTCATATGTAGAATCCGAAAGTTAAAGTTACAGAAGCAGAGAATACAATGGTAGATTCCAGGGTCTGGGGGAGTTGGGGGAAATGGGAAAGGTTGATGAAAGGGTACAACTTTCAGTTATGAGACGAATAGGTTCTGGGAATCTAGCGTATAGCATGGTGACTACAAGTAATAACTGTATCACGGCCCTCCCAGAAGGGACATGGCTATGTACATGAATTCCCATACAGGGGATAATCATACATGTTTTAAAGGTCAGTGTTGTTTTTACTTTGAATCCTACATAGAGATCAAGGTGGAGAGAGATGTAATCTTTTTTCAGAGCTTAAGACCTTTATTTTTTTAATATATTTTATTGATTATGCTATTACAGCTGTCCCATTTCTCCCCATCATTCCCCTCCACCCTGCACACCCCCTCCCACCCACATTCCCCACCTTTAATTCATGTCCATGTGTCATAAGTTCTTTAGCTTCTACATTTCCCATACTATTCTTGCCCTCCCCCTATTTTCTACCCACTGTCTATGCTACTTACTCTCTGTACCTTTCCCCCTCTCTCCTCCTCCCACTCCCTGTTGCTAACCCTCCATATGATCTCCATTTCTGTGGTTCTGTTCCTGTTCTAGCTGTTTGCTTAGTTTGCTTTTGTTTTAGGTGTGGTTCTTAATAGCTGTGAGTTTGCTGTCTTTTCACTGTCATCTTTTTTATCTTCTTTTTCTTAGATAAGTCCCTTTAACATTTCATATAATCAGGGCTTGGTGATGATGAACTCCTTGAACTCGACCTTATCTAAGAAGCACTTTATCTTCCCTTCCATTCTAAATGACAGCTTTGCTGGATAGAGCAATTTTGGATGTAGGTCCCTGCCTTTCAAGACTTCAAATATTTCTTTCCAGCCCCTTCTTGCCTGGAAGGTCTCTTTTGAGAAATCAGCTGACAGTCTGATGGGGACTCCTTTGTAGGTGACTGTCCCCTTGTCCCTTGCTGCTTCTAGAATTCTCTCCTTCATTTTCATCTTGGCTAATGTAATTACGATGTGCCTTGGTGTGTTCCTCCTTGGGTCCAACTTCTTTGGGACTCTCTGAGCTTCCTGGACATCCTGGTAGTCTATTTCCTTTGCCAGATTGGGGAAGTTCTCCTTTATTATTTGTTCAAATAAGTTTTCCACTTGTTGCTCTGCTTCTTCCCCTTCTGGTACCCCTATAATTCAGATGTTGTGATATTTAACGATGTCCCTAAGCCTCTCCTCATTTTTTTGAATTCTTGTTTCTCCTTTATTTTCTGTTTGGTTGTTTGTTTCTTCCTTCTGGTCCACTCCATTGATTTGAGTCCCAGTTTTCCTCCCATCTCTATTGGTTCCCCATGTGTCTTCCTTCATTTTACATATTGTAGCCTGAATTTTTTCATCTAATTTGTGAGCAAAATCAACCAATTCTGTGAGCATCCTGATCACCAGTGCTTTGAACTGTGCATCTGATAGGTTGGCTATCTCTTAGTTGCTTAGATGAATTGGCTCTGGGGCTTTGATCTGTTCTCCTGTTTGAGCCATTTTGGGTTTTTTTTGGGGGGGGGCGGTCTGGTTGCGGCTGTTACATAGTGAGGGGTGGAGCCTTAGGTGTTCCCCCGTGCGGGGCAGCCCAGTTGCTGAGTTGTGACGATATTTGTGGGGGCGGGGTCCAAGAGGGAACAATGGCGTGTGCTCCAGTCTCTCCTGGATTCTAGTCCCTTCCGCCGCTTCCCCTTCACCTGGATTGTCTGCGTGCGGGAATGTGGGACCACCTGGTCAGCCAGCCACCTTGTGCGGCCTCACTGGGTCTGCACAGATGCCACCCTGTGCCCAGAGTCCGCCAGCTGCCGCCCGTGCACCTGGGAACTGCCAGCCACTGCTGCCTGTGTTTCCGGGTCCGCACCTCCACTTTTTCCTGCCGTGCCTCCGCCCCTCTTACCAGTCTGGATGAATGGTTGTTGGACTTCCGTACAGTTCAATTTTCTATAAGTTCTGGTTGTTTTCTTGTTTCTAAATATTTGTTGTCCTTAATTTTGGTTGTGAGAGGAGGCACAGTGTGTCCACCTACACCTCCATCTTGGCCGGAAGTCAGAGCTTAAGACCTTTAAAGAGGCCTAACACAGCAGAGTGAGAGGGTGAGACAGAGACCTCTTTCAATTAAGAGATTGCCCAAATTACTGTCATAAATATTGCTTGAAATAACTGGTTACTTAATCTACATATAAAAATCTTAATAAACCCAGATTTCTCTTCTAGTGGTACATTCAAATGGAAGCCCACTACATTCTTCATTAGGGAGATAAACACAAGGAAAATGCAAGATTACACTGAGGAGCCTTTCATAGGGCCTGCTTGGGTCCTTGAGACCCTAGACACATGGGTAAGTGCTTATTCCTTAGGAAATTTTGGTGTACATTAGCTAATTGGAAAGATTATGAAAGCAGAATAGATGAGGAGACTAAATAAAGACAAAACCTTCTCCCAAAAATTGCTTTACATTTTATAACATTAGACTCAAAGAGAGTAACACTCATTTATCTTCATTTCCCATGGGACAATCCAGTTCAACCAATTATCATTAAGCTTTAACTGGAAATTCAATACATTATGTAAATGTTCCCATTTATGCACTCTCATGTCAAGGCAGTACTGAAATGTAGCTCTAGCTATAAGGAGTAGATACATAATACCCTACTTCTCTTCCACAGACATTTGAAAAGCCATGAGAGGTGCTCTCCAGCCCAAGGATGGTAGAATAAATCTTGCAGATCGCTACAGTGTTGTTACCACAATGGCGTTCTCTCAGTGCAAAGGTGCTGCAGGAGAGAGACACTCGGATCCCTTCTTTCTGAAGAAACAGAGGGGCAATTACTGGTTATTTCTAAAGAGCTGCCTGACTTTTGGTGTCACTTGTCAGGAACAAATATGTAAGGCAGACCAGCCAGACTCACTGCAGGATGGAGTGCTTACCATGTGCCGGGCACTGTTCAAAGGGCTTTATATTACTACTTTATTTCATATCAAATCACTAATCATCAGGAAAGGGTAAACCAAAACCACAATATCACCTCATACCTGTAAGGATGGGCATTATGAAACAGAAATGGAAAAAACTTTCAGGCAGAGGGAAATCATATGCAAATGGCCTGTGGTGGGACAATCCATTTGTATATCAGGGACTGAAAAAGGCCAGTGGGGCTGGAATGCAGAGACAGGAAGAAGCATTGCAACACATGGATTCTGGAGAACCACGCTAATGAGCTCTATTCAGTCTTGGTTTCCAATGGCTGGTCATTTACACTTAGCCCATTCCATTGCGTTACAAAATTCTTCTCCACCTTGGGCTGGAATACTTCAGCTTCCATCTCTAGGCTTCGTCCCCTGGAGCCCTGCAGAGAAAACCCACTGCTCATTCTATTATTTCTCCAGATCACATTCCTATTTCTCTAGTTCTCCACCTCCTAAGTTTAACCTAGCCTCAGATGACAAGGATGTCCATCACTGTTGCCTCTTTGGGACACATCTTAGTTCTTCTACACCCTACCTAACGTGTGACACTCAAGAACCAAACACTTGAGGTGGAGCCAAACTAGAGAAGCTTCACTTGGCTTCTTTGGAATCCTTAGCTTCTGTTGATGTGACTTCAAGATGGCAGTTTGTTGTTGTTGTTGTTTTCTGAAAGCCACCCCACACTGCTGACTCATAATAAGCTTGTAGTCTTCTAAAAGTTTTAAATCTATTTCTTGTAGGCTGCTATTGAACCAAGTGTTCCTGCACTGGCCAGGTGGTTCAATTGGTTGGGGCAATCAACTCTTACACTGAAAGGCTTCAGGGTTCAGTTCCCAGTCAGGGCACATAATTACATTGCAGGTTTGACTCCCAGTCAGGGGGTGTACAAGAGACACCCAATGGCCATTGTGCTCGCTCTCTCTCACGTGCTCTCTCTCTAGGATCAATGAACATATCCTCAGGTGAGAATTAAAAAAAAAAAAAAAAAAACAGGTGTCTCTCATCCGACATGCACGTAGGCATTTATTTTTAATTTGTAACTTATTTCTAGAAATGACTATCAATCTAGAAACAGAACACAAGTATATATCTGCACAAAGATCCAAGCAGGAGCAGAAACATAACAGTTTCACAGTAGCTTTCTTGAGTTTAAGGGCGGGTATCTATAAATACCCCAATTCAATTTCATCCTATTGCTTTAGGATTCTGAGGGATGTTTTTTCAAATCTCATTCTCTTCTTTGAGATGCAAGCCACTCTCAGCAATGTATCAACTGCCAATTTGCTGTCGATCACCGATCATCGTTCTTACAAAGTTCCTGATTCTTTAAGTCAAAGAGCTAGGTTCCGTTGCCTACTAGTTTTGTGACCTTAGATGGGTTAATGAACCTTTAGGTACTCCACTTTCTTCATTTGCCTAGTAGTGCCCCCTACATAATAGTTGTTATAAGGATTAAATAAAGAAACTGGTGTGGCTCAGTGGACTGAGGGCCAGCCCATGAACCAAGAGGTCACTAGTTTGATTCCCAGTCAGGGCACACGCCTGGGCTGTGGGCCAGGTCCCTAGTGGAGGGTGCATCAGAGGCAACTGCACACTGATATTTCTCTCCCTCTTTTTCCCCCTCCCTTTCCCTCTCTCTAAACATAGATAAATAAAATCTTTTAAAAAAAAATTTTTTTAAAGAAACTAATAGAGTTTCTCCAGCCTTTCTTTCCCTGCTTGCTGGCTAGACGAAGAGGACTCTGAGCCCAAGGTATGGTGGGGCCCTGAACTTCTCCATGGAGAAAAGCCACTCACCAGTCAGGGACGTGCATCAGACTGCTATGTGAGAGCAAAGTTAAGGCAATTCTACGTAGGGGGTTGCTTGCCTCCACTGTCCGTTCTTCCCCAACTCTAAATGGCACTGCATGCTTTTTAATTCAGAGGCAGAAGGCTGGACTGGATTCCATCCTGACTCTGTTTGCTCTCCAATCCTCTCCTCTCCCACCCCTGCTCCCCATTCTACGTGTTTTCTAGGCTCCCACTCAGATTGCTCCTTACGCCTTTGGCCAGTGGGAGACATTGGCACAAGAATGAAAGGCAGAAGAGAGAGCAGCCAGGGTATTGCTCTCAAGCATGCCCCACAGTGCCCACATCTCCTTCTATGCCTCTAGTTCATGCCAGACAGGCCCTCAGGCGACCCCAGTACCTGGGCTCCAGCTGCACCCCCTCCCTTTGTCCCTTGAGCCTAGGGGTAGGCCTCCTCCTACTCTCCTCTCTGGTTGCTTCACTGTCCCCTGCCTGGCATCTCAATCCTCTATCACATTTGTACCCAATTGTCTCCATGAAAGACCCTCTTCTACAGTAAACATTCGAGTGATTTCTGTTTTCTTGCTAAATCAGTATCTAAGAAAAGGAACCATCGCTCTTCACAACACAATTAATGAGACATTTACTCATAATAAGCTTTGATAACTTTATGCTTCATGTCAGATTCCAGAAACAGAAAATGCATCTCAAATAGTGAACACTCTTGGTCCCTGTGAGTTTTCAGTTGTGAGGGGTGGGAGGAGGGATGTTTGATTTCAGCCAGACACCAGGATGTATCATTTTAAAATTCCTTTGCCTCCCCAGATCCAAATATAATCTCGAGACACTAAAAAGCCTCCTGATTTATCTCGTTGTTCCTACTCTTGTCTCCTCAATAATCTATTTTCAACGAGTAGCCAGAATGAGGCTTTTAAAAATACAAATCTGATCCTGTCACTCCCCTGCCTAACCCTGCTAATGGCTTCCCATGGCACTTGGAACAAAATCCAAGAATGCACCATTGCCCGCCTAGCCTCCGTCATTCGCTGCTTGCCAGTCTCTCTGGGCAGATCTCCTGCCTCTGGCCCTCCCTGGCCCATTCTGCTTTAGTCACATTGCTTTCCGTTCCCTCTTCCCTTTTGCCCATTGGCCCCCTCTGCCCCCACCCAGCCCCACCAGAACCTGGCACAGCGTTCTTCTTTGGTCGTTCAAATCCAATCTAAATTGCCTTCTTACCCCTTAAGTCATTCGTTTTCTACCATTTCAACCTGTTATTTTTTCCTTAGCATTGCTACTAACAAAAATTAGCTGGTTTATTTATTTGTTTATGTGAGAGCGTGACCAAAGCTATCTTATTCTTCCATAGTATCCCCAGGATTTAGAAAATTCAAGACACATAGATATTAATTGAATACATAATTGAATCTCCATTTCTCAGATAAGGGTACTGATGCCCACTAATGTTAAGTGACATGTGAAGGGTGTCCCAGCCCAAGATCTGATGCCATACCTTCTTGGCCCCTCTGCCACGCTGGTCCAAACACACCCAGCCTCTATGGCTACACCTTCTAATGCTGTTTGGCCAAGAATTCACACAGACTGAACAAGAGATTGATTACCCCATCCTTTGTAGCATTTTTATTTAATAATATAGCTGCCTCTTAGCATTTCACATCTCAATGAACTTTTGCATTGTGAAAACCAAGTAAATAATTTCACTTTAAGTTTCTTTATAAATAAACTCATTGTTAAAATATGATTCTTTCTGGTCATAGATATTCACATAAATGAACACAAGTTTGTGTCTATATATAAATGTTTAAATAATATCTCCTTCTCCCACTCTTTCACTTGCCCTAGGCAATTGGCTCTTGAACTTTTACCTGGCTGAATAATCTACCATAGTCGATCTTTGTTCTGTTCAGTGATATTTCCCTTGAGGCCCTGGAGGTTCTTATTATAATTTTGACACTAAAAATAAATAACAAAGAATCACTCAGCTAGCTCAAGGATCCTATCGACCTCTGTTGAACTCCAAGCTCACACCCAGAATCTGGAAGCTCTCAGACTAATCTTTAGGGAGAGGGGAACCTACAGGAGATACGCCATCCCCACGCCAGCAGCCAGGCAGAGAGCAGCACTGTCACGCTGCATTGGGCAAGAGGGGAGAAAAAGACCTGGTTACAGACTTCAAGACCAAGTGCCGCTTGTGGAACTGAACTCTGAAGACACTCCCCGGGGCAAGTAGGAAAAAATGTCTAAGGTAATCACGTTTTGCCAGACTAAAATTTAGGGCACACAAACATACGAAAGATATTTTCTTGCCTGTGTGTTTACTTGTTTTGGTGTGTACAAATGTGCATGTATTGATTCTATGTATATAAACAAGCCTGTAAAATTTAGAATTAACCTCAAGAAGTTGAATTTTTCGGACTCCTGGGATGGATTAGTCTCAGTTATCAAACTGGAAAGAAGACTTCTAACAGTATTAGCTTAAAAAAAATTATGTGTACACTGTTACGTCGACCTTTAACTCAGTTCCTAAAACAGACAAATAGAAGTTTCCATTTCTTGAAGAAAAAAAAACTTTCAAGATTTAACTTGCCTACAACTCCATTGGAAAATATTTAGGCCAAAATTCAAGATTTCCTCTGTTCTGTATGTCTAATTTTATCCTCTTTTATAAACTTAGCATATGCTAAGCTTTTGTTGCAAAAACAACCCCAAAATCACAGCCTCTTAAATTGGCCAAAGTATAGTTCTTGCCTAAGGCTACATATCCACCAGCGATCTCCAGCGGGCACTGCTCCACAGTTATGCAGGGACTCAGGCCAACAAAGGCTCCGAGATCTAGAACATAAATCTTCCCTCTAGGTCACCCATGCAGGGGAAGAGACGCTGGGGGATTATACATAGGTTTTTGTGCAATACCCAAGTCCAGAAGTGATGCTTTACCTTCTCTCACATGTCTTTGACCTGAATAAGATGTGTGGCCTCACCTACCTGCATGGAGGGCTGGGGAATGTAGTGAAGCAAATGCAGGATTGGGTGACCACCATTGGTTCTACCACACAAAACTCCAGCCCTCAAGAAGAACTGACCACTTACTGAAGAACCCCTTAAAATCAGACAGAACTGGGTTCAGTTCCCAGCTCTTCTACTTAATTACTTGTGACAGTTTATTTAGTCTCTCTAAGCCACAGTTTCTTCGTGTATAAAATGGAAATAATCATAATCATAATACATATGTCAACAGGTTTTTGTTAGAATTGAGTGAGCAGATTCACATACTCAGAACAGTGTCTAATACATAGTAAGTCCTCAATACATGGCATTTATGATGTAGAGGAAGAGATCCAATTCCACAATTCTTAAGGTACCTTCAGGAATTTATTGTCCCAGGGTTTTGTCATCTCCACATCCACAGTGCTAGTCCAGTGCCTGGCCTAGATGGTCAGAAATTTTAAATAAATGTTGACTTAGCTGCTGACTCAGCACTCCTTGATTATTCTCCCCTGTAAGCCACAGCTATCACTAGCACTGTTTCCTCAACCAGAATACCCTGCTGGTGTCCATCTGCCTCTTCGGTACCATTCGCCCTTTAAGCCTACCTCCACCACACGGCTTCGTCAGGTCATACCAGTCCTAAAGGCATCATCTCTCTTCCACAGAATGTCTCCTCTCATTGTCAGTAATCACACTGATTATTTGCTTATTTCAGATTCAGCACCTTGATCTTCCAACAATACTGCCCATCTCTTATAGTAGGGACTCCATGTTTTGTATTCTGAGCAACAATTCATACTCACAATGATGAAATACTATAACTTTGAGTATTTATAAGCCAGTTACTATAAAGATTTTCTCAAACTCTGGCATGCCTCGGGGTCAGCTGGAGGGTTTGTCAGAACACAGATCACGGAGCTCTACCCCCAGAGTCTCTGACTCAGTAGCTATTTCAACAGAGCCTGAAAATTTGCATTTCTAACAGGTCCAGATGATGCCCAGGCTGCCAGTCCTGGGGCCACACTTTGAGAGCCACTGTTACACAAGATGTTTTACATTTATCGGTAGATTTAATCTTCATAATCCTTTAAGGTAGCTAATCTTCCTCCTCAGGTGTAGTCAGTGACAGTGAGGCTCACAGAGCTGAAATAACTTGACCAAGGTTTCCCTCTTGTATGAAGAAGGTGCAAGATGTGACTTGGCCTCGGCTAAACCTTTGCTCTTCACTACTAGGATGACTGTGTCTATTTATTAAGCCGTGATATACAACAGTTCATTACTTATTGATATAAAAGGCCCCCTTTCTCTTTGCATTAAAATTTGATCAAATTCTAAAACCCTGATTCCAGGGACATTAATGTATTTGTCACTCTTAAAGGAAGTTTGTTCCAGCTCAGGACAAGAATGAATCTTTCCTAATAATTGAAGGTCTAAATCAGAAGCATAACAACAGCAAGGGATACACAAGAGGCACGGCCAACCCCCAGGGAGGCTGACATACATAGACCACTTTCTTCTCTGAGGCCCTAGCTGAGTCTTCCCTACAGGACCTCCACCTTTCCTTGGTGCTTGCCTTGATGGCAAGGTATCATTTTTATTATTTCCTAAGGCATTCAGTGAAAAAGAAAAAGAAAATAAACGGAAGGACTACAGCACTTCCACAGAACAGCACTGGGCACGCTTAATGCCCAGAAAGTTCTAGGAAACCAGGCTTCCAAGTCTTTTCCTGTGACCACACTGCCCTCTAGGGGCCACTGCTTTTCAGATGGAAGGAGAGTACGGTACCTTCGCTTTTCCGCCAAGATCAATGCTTCTCAGTTCCAAAAACAGGGTCTCAAGAATCATGGCAGCATTACCTGAAAGATTCAGAGAGATCTGCCCATTGAGACAATGACCTGTGTGATACCACCCCTTCCATTCTCTTTCCACAAAAATCTAGAATCTTACAGTGTGTCTATCCCTGTCCAGTCTGATTGTCAGGCCACACCTCGAATTGTTTGCTCAAGTGCACATCAGACAAAAGGAATATAAACGCATGGGACACATGAAAAAAAGTTATTGTGGGGGGGAAAGAAGACTCAAAACCATGAACCATGGTTAAAGGAATGATATTTAGACAGGAAAAGACTCAGGACACTCAAAGCTTCTTCAAATATGTCAAAGGTTGACAGCATTTCCAAAGCACTGGCCTGTAAGAGGTGAAGGGGTATTCCCTGCAGAAGGGTTCTGAGGATATTTTATGAACTTGGGTAAAACAAAGTCCCACCGATTTCTTTAATGTAGGACTTCTCAGAACCTTTAATATATTGTATTATAGGCCTTGTAAATCTCCAAGGCGGGTTAAGGTCTCCACAGTTTGCCAAACCTATTTAGTAAGAAACTCTCTTCCCCCATGAATATCTTCCATTTTTTCATAGGATACCATGTTCCTAGAACCCACACTGCGACTCATAGACATTTACAGGGGTCTCGTGTTCCTACATCCAAATTTGGACAAACTTGAGAGTAACTGTGCCACTGGGCTTTGTTCGGCACAGTCTTAAGGGAGCAATAAAAGTAAAATAAATTGCTATAGCACTTCACAGTTTACAAGGCACGCCCTGTACACTCTCTCATTTAATCCTCACAGCAATCCTGTGAGGTATGCCGACCAGCAACCCTGTTATTTAAAATTAACATATCTGAGCCTCCAGTTAAAGTCCTCTCTGAGTTTACTGTGTATTTTTCTGAACCAAAGAAAGGATGAAGCTAGCAAATTCTCCATCCCTGCAAATGTTTGAGCACTGTCTGAAGTCTACTTAATAGCCAAACTGCTATCTTTTATTAAGTTCTTAACTTCCTGTACTCATCTCACTTAATTCTCACAAAAATCCTATGAGGTGGAAATTATTGTTATACTCATGCCAGATAAGGAAAACAAGGCTTTAGACAGAAGGGTAGCAACACACTCGAGGTCACATAGTTAGATTTACTTTAATCCTGAGCCACATGTTAAACCACACAACCCATTTCAGGGAAGCTCTAAATATTAGAAGGGGATTGGTGATGGATGAGTTGTGATGCCCTCTGAATCCATATCTTACGCAGGTTTTCTCTGCCTGTGCCCCCACCCCTTTCCTTCCCTTCTCCCACCCCTAGCCCAAAAAGCAGGCTCAGTTCCAGCAAAATACCAGCCAGAAACAAGCAGAGCCAATGTCTCTAATCATCTACCCCAAGATGACTGTCAAAGGGTGCAGTCTCCCATATAACTCTTTTTTGTGTACAATTTATTGTGAGCAAGTTAATGTTACTTTGGGAGACTAGATACAGAAGGATGCACCTGCTTCTTCTAGGAAAACAGTGACAGCAGCAAAGCCCTAACATTCACAGTGTTGGGGAGATCATTCTGTCAACCCCTTCTAATTATAATCTGAGATGTTACTTAGTCTTCTAGTTATGCTGTTACCTGTGCTTCTCACTTCTTTGTCTGCTTTGTAAAAATTAAAAATAAGGAAACCAAAAAACTTTCAAACATTTGAACGGTAAAAGTTCAGGGGCTATGCAGGAGGAAGTGATTATAGATTATATCCAATTTAGAATTTGTGTTTCAAAACAGAATAAATTCTCATGACATGTTAAAGGTAACCTTGAATTAATAACCATCCAAGCTCACCTGAATGAGTAGGACTTTATCCATCATCTTTCTTTTTATAAGAATATCAGGAGGAGGAAGATGGCGGCGTGGTAGGAGGGAGCAGACGCTACTCCCCCTCTACACACGGGAGAAAAACCAGATCAATCTACGTAAAGATCAGAACAGACACGGAACAGTAATACAGCATATTGGAGAATAAGAGGTCGGAAATTGTAGCGGACACTGAAAAACAAGCGGTAAGGAGAGCTCTTCGGAACAATAAGAGCCCAGGGTTCCAGCGCGCGGAGAACGGGGCGGCCAAGGCCCCGGCCCGGCGCTCCGCCAAGCCTGCCCCAGGGCCCTGGGGAGGGAGCTGGGTCAGCCGCTGAACCGGCTGGGAGATCTCAGGGGCCACCGCGCGACTGCGCCCGAGCAAAAGTGGGTGCCCTGCGAGGGAGCGAAAGTGGGTGCACCCCACCAGGTCACTGCGCGACTTTGAACCGAGTTTTCGTGGTCGCCGCGCGACTACGAAAGCATAGGCGCCCCAAGAGAGACAGAGGCGCGGGCGAAGTGAGACAGCTGAATGAAAATAGACACCCTCAGGGGACCGCACACGGGCTCGGGCTAGTGGACACTCGCGAAAACATAGGCGCAGGCCACTGGAGACAGCTGTGGAGCCAGAGGCGCCAGTTCACCGGCGGGTTCGCAACGCGGACAGCTCAGGCCCAAGGTGCAGGCGCCGGATAGCAGCTGGAACGCAGGCCTCTCTCAGATCCGAATGCAGGCAGCTGTGCCCGAACACTGAAAGCCTCCCAGGGACAAAGGCAGGCAGCTGTGCACGTCTGGAGAACCTAGCTCACACCCATAACCTCGGAGAAGTGCGCACACATCAGGAAGTTCAGATCACACGCTGGAAACCCTGTGGGGAGAGGTGCCCACTAACGCTGGGATACATAGCACAGTGAGGACTGAGTTCTGAACACAGAGAAAAGCAATAAGATCACCCCTCGGCCATTGCAGCCAGCAAGACCTGAAAAAAAACCGGCTGGCAAGTTTGAAAACAACAAGAGGGTTTTTTTTGTTTGTTTGTTTGTTTGTTTTTTCCTTTTCTTTTCTTTCTTTCTTTTTTTTTTTAAATTAATAATTTTTTAATTTTTTTATTTCTTTAATATATTTTTTTATTTTTTTAAATATTTTGTTGTGCTTTGCTTGTTTTTTTTTTTTTTTTTTTTTTTTCCTTTTTCCCCCCTTTGGCTGCTTATATTTGTGTGGGGGTGTCTGTGTGCGTGTCTCTTTTTTGTTTTGCCAGTTTGTTAGTGTCTTTTTGTTTGTAAGCCTGTATATCTATATGAGTTTTTAACTACTCCTTCTTCATTGTTTATATCTTCTTCTTTACTCCCCAACTCCTTTTGCCTTCCTTGAATTCCTTCTTCTCTTATCCCCTCTTCCTTTCTCTTCAATTTTTATCTTTTCTACCTTCCTCTTGTTTCCCCTTTCTTCTTTTTTTTATTTTCCCCCCTCTTCTTTTTGTAAATACACACGAGTGAGACAAAACAAACAAACAAGCAAGCCTGGAACTGTGGCGGGGGGAGATCCAGAGTTGGCCCCCAAAAGAGGGTATTCCAGCTGATGAGTCAGTGGAAGCAGTGAACAACAGGATATCCGAAGGAGAATCCACCATTGAATCTCACAGATATTCTACCACAGAAGGTCATACCACAAACCCAGGGAGCCAGAACAGATCAATTTAAGAAGTTGAGGCTAACAACAAGAGTCTTACAAACAATGGGAAGACAAAAGAACAATCCCCAAATGAAAGGAAAGGAGGAAGCTCAAGAAAGAATGCTAAATGAAACAGAGGCAACTCAACTATCAGATATCGAGTTCAAAGCAATGGTTGTCAGGAAGCTCAATGAGCTCTCAATGAGCTACCATAAACTACAGGGAAGTTATGATGAACTCACGGCAAACTATATCAACATGAAAAAGGAAATAGAAACTATCAACAAGGGCCAAGAGGAAATGAAGAACACAATCTCTGAACTGAAGAACACAGTAGAAGGAATGAAAAGCAGAATCGACGAAGCAGAAGATCGGATCAGCGAGTTGGAGGACAAAATAGAAAAAAATACTCAGAATGAGCAAGATAAGGAAAAGAGGCTTAGAAAGAATGAAGAGGGTTTAAGAGAAATGCAAGACAACATGAAACGGAATAATATCCGTATAATAGGAATACCAGAAGGAGAAGAACAAGAACAAGGGATAGAAAACCTGTTTGAAAAAGTAATGATGGAAAACTTCCCTCATTTGGTGAGAGAAAAAGCCACACAAATCCAGGAAACACAGAGAGTCCCAATCAAAAGGAACCCAAACAGGCCCACTTCAAGACACATCATAATTAAAATGGCAAAACTCCAAGACAAAGAGAGAATCTTAAAGGCAGCAAGGGAGAAAAAGGAAGTAACATACAAGGGGGCCCCAATCAGGTTAGCATCTGACTTCTCAATGGAAACGCTCCAAGCCAGAAGAGAATGGCAAGAAATATTCCAAGCAATGAGAACCAAAGGCCTGCAACCCAGACTACTTTACCCAGCAAGGCTTTCAATCAAGATAGAAGGCCAAATAAGGAGCTTCCCAAACAAAAGAAGTCTAAAAGAATACACCTCTACCAAACCAATGCTGCAAGAGATACTAAAGGGACTGCTTTAAGGGAAGAAAGGAAAAGACAGAGAGAGAAAGAGACAGAGGAACACAGGTACGAAAATGGCAATGAATAAATACCTATCAATAATAACTTTAAATGTAAATGGATTAAATGCCCCAATCAAAAGACATAGAATAGCTGAATGGATAAGAAAGCATGACCCACACATATGCTGCCTACAAGAAACCCACCTCAGGACAAAAGACATACACAGGCTCAAAGTGAAGGGCTGGAAACAAATTTTCCAAGCAAATGGTCAGGAAAAAAAAGCTGGGGTAGCAATACTCATATCAGACAAAATAGACTTCAAAAGAAGGGCCATAAAGAGAGACCCAGAAGGCCACTTCATAATACTCAAGGGAAGAATCCACCAAGAAGACATAAATATTGTAAATATATATGCACCCAACGGAGGAGCACCTAAATACATCAAGAAAATTTTAGAGGACTTCAAGAAAGATATAGACAGCAACACAATTATAGTAGGTGATTTTAACACCCCACTGTCAAAAATGGACAGATCTTCCAAACAAAATATCAACAAAGATATTGTGGCACTGAACAACACTCTAGAGGAAATGGACTTAACTGATATATATAGAGCCCTTCATCCCAAAGAAGCTAAATACACTTTCTTTTCAAATGCACATGGAACATTTTCAAAGATAGACCACATGATAGGACACAAATCAAGCCTCAACAAATTCAAGAAAATTGAAATCATACCAAGCATTTTCTCTGACCACAAGGGACTGAAACTAGAAACCAACCCCAAGGAGAAAAACCCAAAACCCTCAAAATCATGGAGATTGAATAGCATGCTATTAAACAATGAATGGGTCAAGAATGAAATTAGGGAGGAAATCAAAAAGTTTCTGGAAACAAACGATAATGAACTCACATCGACCCAAAACTTATGGGACACAGCAAAGGCAGTCCTCAGAGGGAAGTTTATAGCGATACAGGCCTATCTAAAAAAGACAGAAACATCTCAAACAAACAACCTAACCCTTCGCCTACAAGAACTCGAGGAACAACAACAAAGACAGCCCAGAGCAAGTAGAAGGAAGGAAATAACCAAGATCAGAGCAGAATTAAATGACATAGAGACTAAAAGCACAATCCTAAAGATCAATGAATCCAGGAGTTGGTTCTTTGAAAAGATCAACAAAATCGACAAGCCTTTAAGCAGGCTCATCAAGAAAAAAAGAGAGAGGACTCAAATAAACACAATCAGAAATGAAAGAGGAGATATTACAACCGACACTGCAGAAATACAAAGGATTGTAAGAAATTACTATGAAGAGCTGTATGCCAAGAAATTTGAAAACCTAGGTGAAATGGACAGGTTTCTGGAAAAATATAACCTTCCAAAACTCAATGAAAAAGAAACAGAAAGTCTGAACAGACCAATAACGGCTGGTGAAATTGAATCAGTAATCAAAACACTCCCGACGCACAAAAGCCCTGGACCAGATGGCTTCACAGGAGAGTTCTACAAAACATTTAAGGAAGAGCTAACCCCTATTCTCCACAGACTATTCCAAAAAATCCAAAATGATGGAAGACTCCCAAACTCTTTTTATGAAGCCAGCATCATCCTAATCCCAAAACCAGATAAAGACACAACAAAGAAGGAGAACTTCAGGCCAATATCGCTGATGAACATAGATGCTAAAATCCTCAACAAAATATTGGCAAACCGCATCCAGCAACACATTAAAAAGATCATACACCACGACCAAGTGGGATTCATCCCAGGGATGCAAGGATGGTTCAACATTCGCAAATCAGTAAATGTAATTCATCACATAAACAAAAGCAAAGACAAAAATCACATGATCATATCAATAGATGCGGAAAAAGCATTCGATAAGGTACAGCACCCATTTATGATAAAAACACTCAGCAAAGTGGGAATAGAGGGAGCATTCCTCAACATAATAAAGGCTATATATGAGAAACCTACAGCCAGCATCATACTCAACGGGCAAAGACTAAATTCTTTTCCACTAAAATCAGGAACAAGACAAGGCTGCCCACTCTCTCCACTTCTATTCAACATAGTATTGGAAGTATTAGCCACAGCGATTAGACAAGAAAAGGAAATAAAAGGCATCCAACTTGGAAAGGAGGAAACAAAACTATCATTGTTTGCAGATGACATGTTAGTATACATAGAAAATCCTATAGTCTCGGCCAAAAAACTGCTCGACCTAATAAATGAATTTAGCCAAACAGCCGGATACAAAGTCAATATCCAGAAATCAAAGGCATTTTTGTATACCAACAATGAAACAACAGAAGTAGAAATCAAGGAAAAAATACCATTTGATATAGCAAAAAGAAAAATAAAGTACCTAGGAATAAACCTAACCAAGGAGGTAAAAGACTTGTATGCAGAAAACTACACAACACTGAAGAAAGAAATCAAGGAAGACACAAATAAATGGAAACACATACCGTGTTCATGGATCGGAAGAATTAACATCATCAAAATGTCAATACTTCCCAAAGCAATCTACAGATTCAATGCAATACCTATTAAAGTACCAATGGCATATTTCACAGATATAGAACAAACTCTTCAAAAATTTATATGGAACCATAAACGACCCAGAATAGCGGCAGCAATCTTGAGAAAGAAGAGCAAAGCAGGAGGGATCACAATACCTGATATCAAAATGTATTACAAGGCCACTGTAATCAAAACAGCCTGGTACTGGCATAAAAACAGGCACGTCGACCAGTGGAATAGAATAGAGAGCCCAGAAATAAACCCTAGTGTCTATAGTCAATTAATATTCGACAAAGGGGGCAGCAACATAAAATGGAGTAAAAATAGCCTCTTCAACAAGTGGTGTTGGGAGAACTGGACAGCTTTGTGCAAGAAAATGAAACTCGAGCACCAACTTACACCATACACAAAAATAAATTCAAGGTGGATAAAAGACTTAAGCATAAGCCGTAACACCATTAAAGTCCTAGAAGAGAACATAGGCAGGAAAATCTCAGATATTACACGCAGCAACATTTTTACTGATATGTCCCCTAAAGCAAGGGACATAAAGGAAAGAATAAACAAATGGGATCTCATCAAAATAAAAAGCTTCTGCATGGCCAAGGAAAACAGTATTAAAATAAAAAGAGAACCGACTGTGTGGGAAAACATATTTGCCAATGATATCTCAGATAAGGGTTTAATCTCCAAAATATACAAAGAACTTACACGACTCCACTCTAAGAAGACAAGCAACCCAATTAAAAAATGGGCAAAGGACTTGGGCAGACACCTCTCCAAGGAGGACATACAGAGGATCCAGAGACACATGAAAAAATGCTCGATATCGCTAGCTATCAGAGAGATGCAAATTAAAACAACAATGAGATACCACTTGACACCAGTTAGAATGGCCCTCATAAACAAAGCAACAAACAGCAAGTGTTGGAGAGGTTGTGGAGAAAAGGGGACACTACTGCACTGCTGGTGGGAGTGCAGACTGGTACAACCACTATGGAAAACAGTATGGGTTTTTCTTAAAAAACTAAAAATGGATATACCTTTTGACCCAGCAATTCCATTGCTAGGACTATATCCTAAGAACCCTGAAACACCAATCCAAAAGAAACTATGCATCCCTATGTTTATAGCAGCACAATTTACAATAGCCAAGTGTTGGAAGCAACCTAGATGCCCATCAGTAAATGAATGGATCAAAAAACTGTGGTACATTTATACAATGGAATTCTATGCAGCAGAAAGAAAGAAGGAGCTCATACCCTATGCAACGGCATGGATGGAACTTGAGAGCATCATGCTAAGCGAAGTAAGCCAGGCAGTGAAAGACAAATACCATATGATCTCACCTTTAACAGGAACCTAATCAACAAAACAAAGAAACAAGCATAATATAACCAAAGACATAGAAATTGGGAACAGGCTGAAAGTCACCAGAGGGGAGAGGGGAGGGAATTTCAGGGGAAAAGGGGAAGGATTTACAGAAACAAGTAAAAAGGACACATGGATAAAAACTATGGGGGGGTGGAAATGGGAGGGAAGGGCTGGGGTGGTGGGTTGGGGTGAGAATAAAAGACAGAAAACTGTACAAGATCAACAATTAAAATAAAAATTTAAAAAAAAAAAAAAGAATATCAAATGTGTTATTACAAATAGTAATTAGAGCCACAAACTCAGAGATACCACCCTACCTATGAATTCTATATTTAATCATGTATTAGTTTGCTAGGGCTGTCATAATAAAATACCACAGACTAGGTGGCTTAAAAATTAGAAATTTATTTCCTTGTAGTTCTAGAAACTAGAAGCCCAAGATCAAATATCAGCTAGGTTGGTTTCTTCTGAACTTTCCCTCTCCTTGTCTTGTGGATGGCCATTTTCTCATCTTTGTCTTCACATGGCCGCCCCTCTGTGTATGCTTGTGTTATGATCCCCTCTTCGTGTAAGGACATCAGTCATATTGGATTAGGGCTCACCCATCTTACCTCATTTACCTCAATCACCTTTTCAAAGGCCCTAACACTAAATGCTGTCACATTCTAAGGTACTGGGTGTTCGGACTTCAACATACGGGCTCAGGGAAGGGGCACAATCCAGCTCATAATATAGACTTGAAGGAGAGACACAATTCAGCTCATAACAATTCCCAATATTTACTCAGCATCAACCATGTATGCGGGACTGAAGATGCAAAACACAGCAGAAAAGGCAAAGATCCTTCCCTCTTGGATCCTCAAGTTTGGTGCAAAACCCAAAAATCATGCCTAATGCAGTACTTGGCAGCTGGTTATCATAGTCATTAACAAAGTTGTAGCGGCAAAGCCACAGTTGATGTCATGCTCATAGTCTTTTATTAATAGTATCCTTATTAGAAAGCTAATGCTCCGGTAGTGAGAGAGATGCTCAGCTTTTCTTTTACCATCAATGCTTAAAGAAAGGATTGAAGATTAGCTGGTTGCCCAACCAAGCAGGCGCCTCTGAAAGCTCACCCTGACCACAAGGATGTTTCCTCTTGCTTCTTCTCTTAAGCAGAAGTACGTGACACCTGACCCAGGATTCCTGCTCTAACACTATTTTTGTATGGGTAGGCTAGAGAGACCCTAGAGGCCAGGAAGACTGTTAAACAGCAACACATTGGGAGTCACTGCACCTGCATTCCTAATTATTCCACCTCTATTACTAATCTCTTGATATTGTGCCAGTCACCCCAGGCCTCAGTTTCCCTATCTACGAATGAGAGGACTAGAGCATATCAATCTTTTCGAACTGTGTTCTGAGGCAAGGGTGCAGGTTGTCTACGTGCATAAACTGCACAACTGCACCTGGCAGCCCTGCCCTGCAGGACTCCCAGGGGTTCCTTGGAAATAACTTAGGGCCATTGGAAAAGGGAGAAAATCAGTTAGCTACCTGGGCTTCAATCAGAAATTCTGCTTCATGTGCCTCATATCCTGCATTTATGCATCCAATTTTGTGAGGTTGCTATAGCTAAATAGCTTTGAAAGCCACTAATAACTCAAAAGTTGATTCCATCATTAATACCCTAGTTAGATGACTCTATGCCCTGAAACCAGAAGTCCAGGCAGATGGGGCCAGAGACTGCTTCCTGTGCACTAGACTTCACTCTCTCAGGGATGGGTGGCATGGCTGTATTTAGGAGGCAAGAAAGAATGTCATGTTCCCCAGGGATGTGAAGGGTGGGGGAAGGGAATATTATACTGCCATCTAGGAAAATGACATTCCAACTTTTTGCTTATGTTTTTCAGGCAGTTACAGAAACCTTCTAAATTCATTCCTCTTCTTCATTGCTTAGAGTTTTATGACACTTAGCGCTGTCACAAACTGCCTGAATTGAGGAATCTCACATTGCTACTTATTTTTAGCTCTCCTTGCTTACATTTTCATTTCAGACTCAGCTGAGGGTTTTCTCTCTTTTGTGGTCTTAAATTCACAAAAACATTGGGTCTTGGGGCACAAAATTTGAAGCCTGCCAGTCTCTTCAAGTGAGACCTTTGTGACTCAGTAAACATTTACTAAGCACCTACTATATATCCTGTGCAAGTACCCATTCAGGAACTCTAGAGCTTTCAAGAATGAATCTGATAAAGGGTGGGGGGTGGAGCTGGATAGAAGGAGACAAAGAGAAAAAAATTGGAACTGTAATAGCATAAACAATAAAATATAATTTAAAAAACAAAAACAAAAACCAGTAATCTCATATGGATCCTGCCTTTAAAGACAAAAGCAAAGATAGTGGGGGAGAGGGAGGAATTCAATAGGCCTCACTCCAACCAAGCTGGAAACCTCCCCACTACAGCCTACATGAATGTGGTCCGTGAGAGACAATCTTCCTAGAGGATAATCAGTGACATTAAACAGAAAACCATGGTGTACCACTCCAGGAGGCATGTGATCTGAGCCCACAACACCCAGAATGCCTGAGGTTCTTTCCCCACCAGAAAGCATCATGCAGAAATAATCTTAAGGTAGTCTTTATAGATACCCAAAATAAGAATCCCCCAGTTCTGAAAGACTCCCTAAGACATGGGACAGGGCCAGCTTTTGACAAAATTATGGTTTAGTTGGCTGTGCAGAAGAGAGCTTAATATAGCAGACCTGGGACTGCTATCCTTAGACCTGCTACAAAGACCCCAAATAGCCTCGGTAATCTTGGTAAAGAAGTACAAAGTAGGAGGTATCATGCTTCCTGAAATCAAACTATACTACAAGGCCACAGTAATCAAAACAACATGGTACTGGCATAAAAGCGGGCATATAGATCAATGAAATAGAATGGAGAGCCCAAAAATATGCCTACATTTTTATGGTCACTATGTATTTAACAAAGGAGGCAAGAACATACAATGGAATAAAGACAGTCTATCCAATAAATACTGTTGGGAAAATAGGACAGATACATGCAAAAACAGAAACTAGACCACCTTCTTACACCATATACAAGAATAAACTTAGAATGAATTAAACACAGAAATGTAAGACTTGAAACCATAAAAATCCTAGAAAAAAATATAGGCAATAAAATCTCAGGAATTTCTCATAGCAATTTTTTTTCCACTATAGCTCCTTAGGCAAGGGAAACAAAAGAAAAATTAAACAAATGGAACTATATCAAACTAAAAACTTTTTGCACAAACTAAAAAACCTTAAAATGTTTTAAAAACCATTAACAAAATGAAAAGATAACCCACTTTTGGAAAATCTATTTGCCAATGAAAAATCTGATAAAGGGTTAATATCCAAAATTTATAAAGAACTCAAACAACTCAACACCATAAAACAATAATCCAATTTTTAAAAAATGGACAAACAACCTGAATAGCCACTTATCCAAAAAGGATATACAGATGCCAATAGACATTAGAAAAGATGCACAATGTCACAAATCATCAGAGAGATGCAAATTAAAACCACAATGAAATACCATCTCACACTGGTCAGAATGGCCATCATCAACAAGGTTGGCAAGGTTGTAAAGAAAAGGGAAGCCTCATGCACTTTTGGTAGGAAGCAGATTGGTGCAGCCACAATGGAAAACAGCATACAGTTTCCTCAAAAAGTTAAAAATGGAACTACCTTATGGCCCATTGATTCTACTTCTGAAAATATATCCAAAGAAACACAAAATATTAATTCAAAAGGATATATGTACCCCTATGTTCATTGCAGTGTTATTTACAATAACCAAGATTTGAAGCAGCCCAAGTGCCCACCAGTAGATGAGTGGATAAAAAACTGTGGTACATTTACATAATGGAATACTATTTGGCCATAAAAAAAGAAGGAAATCTCACTTTTTGCAACAGTACGGATGGACTGGAGGGTATAATATTAAGTGAAATAGGTCAGTCAGGGAAAGACAAATACCATATGATTTCACATATGTGGAATCTAATGAACAAACAAAATAAAAACAGACTCAGAGATACTGAAAACAGACTGACAGCTGTCAGAGGAGAGGGGGTGGGAGGCTGGGTGAAAAAGGTGAAGGGATTATGAGAGAGAGAAAAAAAGACACACACGACAGTATGGTGATTGCCAGAGGGAAAGTGGATGGGGGATACATGGCAGCAGAAAGAGACTTGACTGTGGGTGGTGAGCACACAATGTAGTATGCAGATGATACGTTCTACAGTTGTACACTTGAAACCTGTATGGTTTTATTAACCAGTATTGCCCCAATAAATTCAATTCTTTTTAAAACTATGGATGAAAATAAAAAGAAAGAAAGACCTTCAAAAAAAAAAAAAAAAAAAAGACCTTCAACTATGAAAGACCTGCTTCAAAGTTGGCCCTTAGCTAGCATCTGGGAACATGGATTTCAGGAGGGTTCCCGCCATTCCCTAACTGATGAGAGGAGTTCAATGTGCCTAAACAGGCTGTACAAACCATGTAGTTTATGCTGAATACTGTTCTCCTTCTGGAACCTGAAATTTTTTGCCAACGTGCTTTCCTGATAAATAATATCCATACATGGGTCACAATTCAATGTTGAAGGAATTAAGCATGTCTTGGGACACTCCACAGGGAGAGGACTCTTGGGAGCTTCTGCCTGGTTCCCACCACACTCCATGTACCTTTTCATTTTGCTGATTTTACTTTGTATTCTTTCCCTGTACTTAATTTTAGTTGTAAATAAAACTTATGCTGAGTCCTTAAGAGTCCTTCTAGCAAATCAACAGATCTTGGGGTCCCGCAACATGGTGACCCTACCCAAAATCTGAAAATTCATTGCCTGCTCTGAGCCTCTTTCTTGAAATACTGCCTGGAAGTGTGTCTCCTTATCCCATACACAAACACACTCTCACACACACGTATTCTGTTCTGTGACATAGCCAGGATCTATCTGGTTCCCTGTACCACACACCACCCCATGGCCGGGGGCATTTGTCCATCACCAGAAAGCTCAGCTACTCCAAAGACTAAAAGCCAATTCTTTCCCTGACCAATCTCTGATTGGTCTTTTCCTTTCAATCTCTGATTCAACCAGTCATGAGATTCAACATGAAGCTCTTCTTTCTGCTATTCATGCTCTGACTTTATATTCCAGTCTTAACCAAAGACCAAGATTCTACCTCATCACTCCAATTTTATCACTGAACCTCTGTCCTGACAATATTCTGTCCCTCTAGAGTTCTGCTTTGATCGTTCCACTGACCAGCAGCACCACCAGTTCACTCTAACTGTGCTTCTGAGATCTTGACATTGCATGAGCATTCCCATAGTCTTGGAAGCAAAACAAAAACAATAGAAATACAGTAAAACAAACTGAGCAGTAAGGAACACACAGAGCTACACCCTCAGTGGCCTTAAATTACTGATTTGGTTAGGTTATTATGCATTTTAGCTTGAATACTTTTGATGTGGTTGCTGGCTTTTGTGGAGAAGGAAATATATCTGGAATAAAGCACCCTGCTCTATAATACTACAGTTTTTAAAATGACTACTTAGAGGTTACATACAATAAACCAGCCATGTAATTGTTGGGATCTGAGATGCAGTGAAGGTCATAGACTTTGGTCTTCTGTGCTTCTCTTATTCTGTATGATATCAGAATCATCAAGAATGTCCTGTCAAGATGGAGGTGTAGGTAAACATGCTTCACCTCCTCATGCAACCGCAGAAAAGAAGTACAACTAGACCTCAAAACAAGTAACACCCACAACCATCAGAAAACTGAGCTGTATGGAAGTCTGACAAACAAGGATTTAAAGAAGCCACATTCATCTAGACAAATAGGAGGGACAGAGACACAGAGATGAGCAGAGAGGTGGGGAGACGCAGTGTGGCACAAGAGGCAGCAGCTGCAGAATGGGCAGTCCCACTGGGTGATAAAAATCAGGAGGGATACCTTGGGAGCAAGCAATCCCAGCCCCAGGCCAGATCGTACAGGCAAGGGTTCCAGCACCAGGAAGACAAATTCCCATAACTCCTGGCTATACAAACAAGTGAGGGTAGGGGCAGCGCAAGAAAGTGCCAGATTTTCAGGAGACTCCGCTTACAGGGCCCACAGGAACTTAAGACATACACGGACCAACCCCCTCTGGAATTCAGCACCAGGGCAACAGGTGAAAGGGTGCCAGTCACACAAAGCCAGTGCCAGGCAAACCTCCAGAAGCCAGGCAGTGGCACTATCCCCATTCCATGACCATCCCCCACACAGAGCCACAGAGCAGTGAAGCAGGTTGCCCCACCCACATGACTACCTAAGGCTCCAACCCACACAATTTACAGGTACCTTTTCCACAGTAGGCCATGCTACTAAGACAGGGAGCCAAAGCAGCTCCACCTAATACACTGAAACAAACATAGGGAGGTTGCCAAACTGAGGAGACAAAGAAATATGGCCCAAATGAAAGAACAGAACAAAACCCTAGAAAAGGAACTAAATGAAACAGAGATAACTAACCTATCACATGCAGAGTTCGAAACACTGGTAATCAGGATGCTCAAAGAAATCACTGAGTACGGCAACAAAATACAAAAGACTCAGGAAGGAATGAAGGTTACGCTAAGTGAAATAAAGAGAAATCTACAGGGAACCAACAGTGGAAGGGATGAAGCCAGGATTTAAATCAATGATTTGGAACATAAGGAAGAAATAAACATTCAACCAAAACAAAATGAAGAAACAAGAATTCAAAAAAAACAAGGATAATGTAAGCAGCCTCTGGGACATCTCCAAACGTACCAACATCCAAATGAATCATAGGCATGCCAGAAGGAGAAGAGGAAGAGCAAGAAACTGAAAACTTAATTTAAAAAATAATGAAAGAAAACTGTCCTAATTTGGTGAAGGAAATAGACATATAAGTCCAGGAAGCACAGAGAGTCCCAAAGAAGTTGGACCCAAAGAGGACCACACCAAGGCACATCATAATTACATTAACCATGATTAAAGAGAAGGAGAGAATCTTAAAAGCAGCAAGAGAAAAGGAGACAGTTACCCAGAAAGGAGTTCCCAGAAAACTATCAGCTGATTTCTCAAAAGAAACTTTGCAAGCAAAAAAGGGCTAGAAAGAAGTATTCAAAATCATGAAAGGCAAGGACCTACCTCCAAGATCACTCTATCCAGCAAAGCTATCATTTAGAATGGAAGGGCAGATAAAGTTCTTACCAGACAAAGTAAAGTTAAAGGAGTTCATCATCACCAACCCATTGTTACATGAATTATTAAAGGGACTTATTTAAGAAAAAGAAGATCAAAACTATGAACATTAAAATGGTAACAAATTCACAACTATCAACAACCAAATCTAAAAAAAAACAAACTAGGCAAACAAGTAGAACAGGAACAGATTCATAGATATGGAGATCATTTGGAGGGTTATCAGCTCAGAGGGGAAAGGTGCAGAGATTAATTGGTAGGTACAAAATAGACAGGGGGATGTTAAAAATAGTATAGGAAATGGAGAAGCCAAGGAATTTATATCACAACTCTAGGACATGACGTAAGGTGGGGGGATTGCTGGAGGGAATGGGAGTATTGGGCATAGGGGAGCAAAAGGGGAAAAATTGGGACAACGGTAATAGCGCAATCAATAAAATATTTTTTAATAAAAAATACATTAGAATACAAAAAAAAGAATTATCAATCATCCATCTAAGATCTAAATGTGAAAATTATATTTCCTTTATACACTGTGATAATTGTGGTACAAAATAAAGAAAGAGGAGGAATGAGCAAAGAGAAAAATAGGTACAGGGGTTGAGATACTGTCAAAATTATGACCATCACTAAGCACACGTATGGACTGAAGGATCTTGAGAATGACAACAATGGATTCTAAATGGCAAAAGAAAAGAGATCATTTCTTTTTCCTTATGGATCGTCACTGCTGGACTTCCAATTCCTTACTTTCACTGTTCAGTGTTATTAATTAAGCCCTATTTTTTCCCCTCTTTGTAAATAATCCTATAATTTAGGTATTCTGTTAGCAGGTGCTGGTAATCTACCAGAGGCAGACATCTAAGCTCCATTATTTGGGAAATGGAAATACAATGAAAACTCTTTGTTAAAGTCATCTGCTTTGACAATGAACCTGAATATATGTGTGTATGTACTCAAAAATATATTTACATATATTCAAATATTTATTCAAATAAATATTCCATATATATCAAATCTTGATGAAACATATATTAAATCACTCTTTCTAGAGCAACTCTAAAGTTAGTTGACTCTAAAGTATAAGTTAGTAACTTTCCTTTATGTACTTATTCTTTGACTAAAACATTTCCTTTGAATTCACCCTGATCCACAGACCAGAGTCATAACCCCAGACCCTACACATCACTTGGGGATTAAAGGCAGCTCTTAGTTTCAAGAACTCCAAAGTGCCTTCTCTTCACTGCTAGCTTGCACTGCCAAGTTCCACCTACAGGTAAACTCTTCACCTTTCTAAGCAGTTTGAGTTAATCAAAGAAAAATCCTTACTTTGTAGTTCTGACACACATCTGATCAACAACCAGAAAGGCTCGTGCCACTCCCTCCAGCTCTTTCCCAGTACATACCCTACATAGTTTTCTTTTTTCCCTTTGGAGCAGAAAAAGAAACAAAACATCTCTCTCTTCAAGCAAGCCCTTCTTTTCCTAAGCCAAAACGTTGGTATTTCCCCCATCATATTATTTGAACGGGAACTCGCTCCAACATCAATCCCAGTATCTTCCCCAACTCCCTTCTTTAAGGAGTGATTAAATATGAACATAACACTGAGCTCAGAACCTTTAGTTTTACTTAAAACCCATTTTAAATATAAAATATTCCAACTAATGATAAATAGTTCCTTTTTTAGAAATTGAATTTTTAATACAAATATTTTTAATTCATAAAGTTGTGATTAAACTTGAATTTTGGATTACACAGTGACAGACCTGAACATAGACAGTCCTTACTAACTCTGTGACCTTAACAGTGAGATTAAATTCACCTCTCTCAGCCTTCATTTCATCATCTACAAAATAGAAAGAATAATATTGACCCAAAGTGTTATGAGAACTAAATTAAGATGTATGCAATAAGTGTTTTGTGCATGACTGAGCACATGGTAAGCACAGAAAAACTGATAGCTACAATTATCATAGTCCTACACTATGTCTAATGTATCCAACTTTGGGGTAAAAGGAAATGGCTTTGAATAATTACATACAGGTGGTCATGTCAAACCAACTGGTGACATCTCCATGCTGCATTACAGTAACCAGAGGGGAGCTGGGAGGGGATAATAGGGGGAAAGGGGAAAGGGTTTTCAGAAACATGTAAAAAGGAGACATGGACAAAAACCAAAGGGGGTTAGGATCAAGGGTGGGAGGTGGGGATGGCTGGAGGCAGGGGGAGTTGTGTGTGAGGGGCAGGGGATGGAGACAACTGTACTTGAACAACAATAAAAAAAAGAAAAGAAAGAAAAAAATATGAGTTCCAGTTCTGCCTAACCCAAGCACCAACTACAGGCTTTCAAATAAAGCTAGAAGGATCATTCATCTCCATTTCCAGCCCAGCTGGATACCTGTTGTCAAGGAGTAATTATTAATAGCACTAGTTAAATATAGTTAGTTTGTTAATTATGCAATTAGTTTGGCTTTATGCTTCAATTTCCTATAAAACTGGAAAATACCTGTCCCATATATCTCACTGACTTATGAGGAAGAGCTTAAAGTGTTGTTTTTATCTTATCATGACTATAAAAGAAAATTCACATTTTATAACTGAGGAGTTGCACTGTCACATAAAAGAATAAAGGACCCCTATTTTTTCAGTTCATTTCTTACAAATTTTTTCTCCTTCTGGCCACAGTCTTCACACATTTTGTGATGAACACAGATGAAAGTCCAGAGAAGCAAAATTCTGTAGTTCTTGTCTTGAAAACTATGAACAATAACAGCATTTTCACACCCTCTTAGCTCACAGCACACTCACCACCATCTCCTGTCTATGCCCCAGGTAGACACTGCTAATCAATCACAAAGATTTTACTGCACAGCCCAAAGCTGAATGCAGACTCCTCCAGACACTTTAAGCAACCACTATCAAGGGACTAGAGTTGATACAAAAAAATAAATGTTTCCCCTCCTGACTTAGCTCAACACCTTTACTTTATAGTCAAGGACACTGGACACTAGAAAGAAATGATTCAGTTCAGGGTGAATCTGAGAACTATACCCAGGCTGGTTCTTTTCATTACACCATACTGACAGATGGCTGACCTTAAAATAGAGGTTCTCACAGATCAAAACAAAGCAGACAAAATTACATTGTGAGACAAATAGTTCACTAAGAGTCTGGTAAGTACATCCCCCCAAAATATGATCATAAAGCAAATGAAGGGATCCAAGATGGAGGCAGATTAGGTAGAAGCTACACTAACCTCCTCCCAGCACCAAACTGGAATTACAACTAATTATAGAAAAATCAACCTGAATAACTAACTGAAGACTAGCTGGAAGAAGCATTATAACCAAGGTCTTACAGAAGAAGCCACATGGAGGATGGTAGGAAGTACAGAGGCATAAGAGGGCTAGCTGGGCTACCATAGGTGGCAGCTGAAGTTCCAGTGGGATAACTCAGCTGTGGGGTGAGTGAGGGGGTAGTGTAGGAATAATTCCCCCCAGAGAAGTAAGGGGTCTAAACTCCAAGCCAGTCTCCCCAGCCTAGAGGACCAGAACCAAGAAAGGTGCTCACATAACAGCTAGCTACGAAAAGCAGTGAGGTTTCTATCAACCAGGGAGAGACAACTAAAGATGCAACCACTCTCTTAAAGGGCCAATGCACAAAATTTTGTTTGCAGCCACTTACCCTGGGCTCTGGCGGAAGGAAGGCAGGGAACCCCTATGTTTATAGCAGCATTATTTACAATAGCCAAGATTTGGAAACAGCCCAAGTGCCCATCAATAGATGAGTGGATAAAACAGGTATGGTACATCACCCTGACCAGTGTGGCTCAGTGGGTTGGACATCATCCTGCAAAGCTAAAGGTCATTGGTTCAATTCCCAGTCGGGGAACATGTCTGGGTTGCAGGTTCAGTCACCAGTCAGGGCACGTATGGGGGGTGGCCAATTGATGTTTCTCTCTCACATCAATGTTTCTCTTCTTCTCATTCTCTCTCCATTCCCCTCTCTCTATCAATAAATAAATAAAATATTTTAAAAAGCACTATCACTATTTGCAGATGACATGATTCTACGTAGAGAAAATAAGAAAGACTCCACAAAAAAACTATGAGGAACAAACAAGAAAAAAAAACAGCTATAGTACATTTACACAAAGGAATACTACCCAGCCATAAAAAAAGAAAAAAATTACCCTTTGTGACAGCATGGACTGACCTGGAGAATATTATGTTAAGTGAAATAAGCCAGTCAGAGAAAGACAAGTACCATATGATTTCACTCATATGTGGAATCTAATGAACAAACTGAACTAACAAGCAAATGGAGACAGACTCAGATAGAGAATAGGCTGACAGCTCTGCGGGAGGGTTGTGGATGGAGGGATCAAGCAAAAAAGAAAAAAAAAAGAACTCATGGACACGGATAATACTGTGGTGATTATGGGATGGGTGGGGGTGGAAGAGGGGGTGGAATAGGGAAGATAAATGGTAATGAAAAAATACAATAAAAAATAAATCAAGCAGAAAAAATGAGTCTTCTTTTCTTATTCATCAGCATCAAAGCCAAGGTATTTCCCATGACCTATAAGGCTCTACACAACCCTCTCTGGCACCATCTCTTCATGCTCCCTACTGCAGCCACACTGGCATCCTTAGGAGCCTCCTCACTCATATGCGGCACACTCCTACCTCAGGCCTTTGCACTGGCTGTTCCTGCTGCCCAGGATACTCTTCCCCAAATATCTGCATGGCTCACTGCCTCACCTCCTTCAAGGCATTGCTCAATGACTGCCTGTCACTGAGGTCCCTCCTAACCACCTTATGTAAAATGGCACACTCCTCATTCCACTGTCACCCCCAATGTCCTTAGTCTGCCCTATGTTTCCCCATAACCCTGATCCCCTTCTAACATTCTCTATCATTGAACAGTTTACTGTGTTCATAATTTATAGTATATTTCCTCTGAGTAGACTATAAACTCCAGGAAGGTGCATGCACTTTCACTACTACATTCTCAGCATCTAGACAGTAGTGCTGGGTGTACTGGTAGCACTCAGTACATGTAGAATTTCCTAGTTACAAGGAAGCAAGATGCACCCATAGAGGTAAGGAAGATATATATGCTTGTAATGGTTTAGTACACAAACCCTCAAATAATTTTCTAATGTACTTATCTGAGGAATGTCAGGATTTCCACTGTACTAGCTGTGAGTCAGGTCCCCCTGTAAGCAGAAAAGACATCTGAATGCATTCATCTAAGAAACTAAGCCCTGGGGATTCGGAATGAGGTAAAAGACACTTTATTCCATCTTTGTGGTCCCACAAAGGCAAGGGTGAGACTACCCACCAGGCACAGGCCGTAAATACCCTATAATTTGTGAATTTAAGCTAAAGGAGAAACTAACTGCCTGGCTGTTTTGCTTGAGAGTATTTGTTTCTAGAATGAGGTTGTATCTACAGTAGGCTTTTTAAAGGTGCACTACAGAGACTTCAGAAAATAAGATGTCATCCTTAACTGTCTGATTCCTCTAAATGTCAAGAAGACGAAATTGCCTGTATCCACACAACCTAGCACTTGACTTTAATCTTTTTTATATGTAACTCAACTTATATTTTATGTACAGATCTTCACTTCCTAACTAAATTGTAAGAAAGAACTGCATCTGTTCTTTGCTTTGTGCCTTCCCAGTTAGTCCTAGGCATTCAATAGATGTTACCAAGTCATCAACACTGATATTTGAAGATTTGCTTCCTCCTGGTTCATTGACCAAAAAGTCACAGACGTCTCTAAAGAACCTTTTTCTCAGCAAACATGGATAAAGGGGCTGTGCTAAGAAGTACACACACACACAAAAGGATAAGATCCCATCCTTGAGAAGGTCATAATGAAGCTGGAAATACAGATGCAAAAGTAAATAGACATTCTGTGGCACAATAACAGAGAAATCTCCTAGAGGGACCTTACATAGTAGCCTGGGGGTTTGGGGAAGGTTTTCTGAAGTGAGAGGAAGAAATGGTGAGTGACAGAAATAAGTCTATCCTTACTACTCCTGGATTATTTCTTAATGCTCACTTCCAATCCAACATCTCTATTCAGTAATTTCCAAGTGAATCATGGAGGAAATGAAAAGATCTAATTTCACCACAAAAATAACCTCCCTGCATTGGTTGACTGTCCTCCTCAGAAAAATGGGAACTTTGGAGCTACCAAAGCACTTCCAGGATCTCTCAGTGGCCATAACAGAAAGGAATTGATGAATTCAAATGAAAAAAAAATAAGAAGACACCCAAGCCCTCCTCCTTCTTTTTTCCCTGTGTATTTTGCCCAATTATCTATTCATTTGTTAAATTAACAAATAATTATTAAGCACCTCTACTATGTGCCTGCAGGAGATCATGATAACAAGACCAACAAGATCCTTGACCTCATACAGCTTTCATTACCCCTCACAATGACCAAGAATTTGCCAGGAATTTGTCTCCAAAGCCTGTAAAGAGATTCATGTTTCTAAGAGTTTGGAATGTATTGCCTGGAAAATTCCATCCAGCTCAATGGATATATTTTAATCTCACCTAACAGTTACCCCACAGTTCCCCAACTGCCATAAAAGGTAATAGAAAGTCCACACTCCTGTGATAGAAGGGTACTATACCCCACACCTACTACAAAATGATCTTGGTAAAGTCAAAAATCAGTCCCTATCTGAAATAGGTGAAGAGAGTAAACAGAAAAAAATGTTCATACACAAAGACAACAGTATGATGATTACCAGAAGGAAAAGGGGAATGGGGGAAAGTAGAAGACGGTAAAGGGGGGATAAATGGTGACAGAAGGAGACTTGAATTGGGGTGGCAAACACACAATACAATATACAGATGATATGTTACAGAAGAGTACACTTGAAACCTGTATAATTTTATTAACCGAAGTCACCCTAATAAATTCAATAAAAGTTTTAAAAATCAGTCCCTATTTTCACCTTCCCAATTTAAACATGTTTCAAATAAAATGAGGACTGTTTTAGATGACCATGGAACAGAACACTTGACTACACATGGCCCTACAAAGAAATAGCTAGATGGAATTCAGAAATCATCCAGCCCTACCCACTTCTTTTGCAGATGAGCTCACAGAAAGGCCATCAAAAGTAATTGGCTTGAGCTAAGGAAGCTGGCGAGAAAATAGCTCAAATCAGACCCCAGATCTCCTGATTTCTAAGACTGCACAGTTCTGCTACTCCCTCATCTTCTCTAAGGCTCCAATCCAAACAAAATACTTTTTTAAAGGTTGTATAACAACTTGGAGCTCCATTTGATAATCCTATTGAAGTCCCAGACCAAATAGTTACCTATGGCTTTGGTTGGTGGTTTGCCATCCTCTCTGCCACAAAGATAATTACATTCATCAGGCAAGCCTTCTACAGCACCCCTAAAAAGTGAAGGCCAGCCACCTGCAGCCAGCCAGCACACCTACAAAAAGTCTCTCAGCAAAGCACAGAATGTATGCGATGCTTTTGCAGAGCCACAAAATCAAAATTAATACAGCAAACTGAGTCAACCACCAACATCAATTAAATGTCCACACATTTTATCACCTTATAATTGCTTCTTGGGTGCTTTTTCCTCAGCACCACTGGTTTCTATTTAAATAAAAATTTTAATTTGGGAGTAGTGCTGTAATTTATTGTGCCTGTTCCTTTTGTAGTATAAAAACCAGTGTAATCTCTCTTCAAGCAAACAGCCCTTGTTGCCATGATCTGTGGTTCCCTCTGCATCGTGTTTATGCGCTGTGTCAATCAGTTTACAAATAGAAGGTGAGAATGGTGGTGCTTACAAGCAGAATTTGAAATCGAGGATGAGGCAGCCACCAAAAGACCTGTCTGGAACTTTCAGCATTGGTTACTTTCATCTATCAGAAAAACAAAGGCACTAAAATTATCCATGCCTGTGGCAGAGAGAAAAAGCTTCCATTCAAAGATCATGACATGGGGCAGCTGGATGCTAGGTGCTGCCATGTCTGTAATGGAGGATGCACAAGGGTAATTTTCAAAGGTTTGAAGGGTGTGAAGAGACCTGCTAATGAAATTGCTGTTTCAGGAGGGAAAGTCACAGAGATATGGTAGATAGAGGTACATGAGGGCTATGAATTTTAAAGTTTTATCCCAGCCCTGCTCCCCATCACATGAATTTCTAGATAAGCTGGAAGTTCCCTGACGTGCACCACGCACAAGATTATGTATTGGACTTCTTTATACACTTGGAACTGCGCTAGGCAATGTGATATCGGAAGAGAAGACAAACAACTTCCGGTCAAGATGGCAGTGTAGGTAGACACGACTCACCTCTTTGCACAATCATATCAAAATTACAACTAAAATATAAAACAACAATCACTCAGAACCATCAGAAATCTAGTTGAATGGAAGTCTTACAACTACAAGATTAAAGAAACTACATCCATCCAGATGGGTAGGAGGAGCATAGATGCAGAATAGCCTGGTCCCTCACTGATGTGTAGTAGTTAAAAATTCAGGAAGGATATCTCAGAAGTGAGGAGTCCTAACCCCACACCAAGCCCCCCAGTCCTGAGTTCCAGTGCCAGGAAGATAAATCCCCACAAATTCTGGCTGCAACAACCAGCAGGGACGAGTCAATGGAAGAAACTTCTGGAGCCCCAAGCAGTTCCTCTTAAAGAACCCACACATGGACTCACGTACTCAGACTAACTCCCTCTGAGCTCCAGCACTGGAGTGGCAGTTTGAAAGGCACCAGTGGCATATGGGGATGAACTGAAGTGTCTGGCATCAAGACAAACAGAGGCCATTGTCCCTTTTCTCAACCCTCCCCAGACAGAGCCAGCAAGGTGGTACCATATCTGAGACTCCATCAACCTGGCTAACACTGTTTGACCCACCTTGGAGATCCCCAGAGACTCCACCTTACTCAACTTACCAGCCAAGCTGCTTTTCCATATGAATGGCTGGTCTTGGCTCATGCTTCATAACTTCCTAAATCCTATCAAAAAAGCAACAGCTGGCCTCAGTGAGCCCCAGGCCAAGCACTAGCAGCAGCCAGCCTAGATCCACAGCTTGGCTTAACCTGGGAATCTCCAAGCCCAGCACAAGTAGCAGCCATCTCAGATTGCTTATTGCTCAGGCAGGGTGGCCCCAGATAGAGCACAGATGGGGGCTGACCTTGGCCCACACCACCCAGGAAACCATGGGGCCAGTGCACCCAGTAGACAGCTATAGTTAGCTACATGTTGGAGCACCACTGCTTGACCCCTGCACAGCTGATCCTCCACAAAGGTCAGAGGTTGGTGGTAAGTGGTCACAGCCAATCGTTGCAGCTGACTGGCCTGGATAAATCCTTCCCATTGATCTGACAACAGCAACCAAGGCTCAACTACAAAAGGAGGGTGTACTTAGTCCATAGAAAGGGCGCTCCTCAAGTACCCAGCTTTGGTGATAGGGGAGGCTGTGCCACTGGACTCTACAGAACACCTACTACATTAGGCCACACTACCAAGACACAAAGTCAAAGCAGCTCCACCTAATACATACAAACAAACACAGGGAGGTTGCCAAAACAAGGAGAAAAGAAATATGGCCCAAATGAAAGAACAGATCAAAACTCTAGAGAAAGAGCTAAATGAAATGGAGATAAGCAATCTATCAGATGCAGAGTTTAAAACACTAGTTATAAGGATGCTTGAAGAACTCAGTGAGGACCTCGACAGCATAAAAAGGATCCAGTCAGAAACAAAGGATACACTAATTGAAATAAACAACAATATACAAGGAAACAACAGTAGAGTGCATGAAGCTGAGAATCAAATCAATGATTTGAAACATCAGGAAATAAAAAAGAACCAATTGGAACAAGAAGAATAAAGAATCCAAAAAAAATGAGGATAGTATAAGGAGCCTAAGAGAAGACTTCAAGAGGTTCGACATTTGCATCATAGGAGTGCCAGAAGGAGAAGAGGAAGAGCAAGAAATTGGAAATCTATTTGAAAAATAATGAAATAAAACTTCCCTAATTTTGTGGAGGAAATAGACGTGCAAGTCCAGGAAGCAAAGAGTGACAATTCTCCCAATTGTCATCATCTCACCCGTCATATTTTCCTGAATCTCATCTACAGTCTGAAATCTCTTTCTTTTTCAAAGGTGATTTCAGTTTTGGGAAAAAACAGAAGTTACAGAGCACCAAATCTGGGCTATAGCAGGGTTGAGTCACCTGGGTGATTTGCATGAGATGTGCAAAAACTCTGCATGAGATGTGATGCCTGAGCAGGCCTGTTGGAGTGATGAAGCTGCCAATCACCAGTTGCCCATAGCTGTGGCCTTCTGAATCATTTGAATAGTTTCCACAGAGGAATGTTCAAACTTAATGCAAAATTTGATGCAGATTCATTGCTCTACTCACTCAGTCATTTTGAATGCAACAGCCACACAGTACACACATTCAGTCAATGGTGTCTACTGCCCCCACTGACTAGTACAGTGAAGTCATCATTGTTCACACATGCACATTCCAGTCCACTCTCCTTGGCTGCCAGGTTACACCAATGTCACACAAACCATTCTCATTATATTAATAAAGTCTAGACTTTTTCCAGACAGACCCTGCATATGATCTAATTTAATAGCATGGTGGCCCTCTGTACCAAGTATTGTCATCTGATTTCATAGGTGGAGAAATTAAATCTGTGGCAGGCAGCATGGTAAATTTGAAGCCATTTATTCAAAATCACTCAGCTAGTTTGTGACAAAACTAGAGCCTGAACCAGGTCTTGGAATTCCATGTGTAGAGTTCTTTCTACTCTTACCACAGTGCCACCACTGAAATGTTATTAAAAGTGATATTCCCCAATGCAAGAGTTTTTAAGATGCATCCACAAACTGAAAGCGCAACAAAATGTTAAGCAGATGATTTTGAATCAGATATTTTGGGAAAGAAAGGGCCTATGCATTTAATACTCATCAGATTATTAAAGATACCCAAGACCCAATACTGTTAAGAAGCACTGTTAATATAAGTGATGAGGTATTCACTCCTATTCTTCCAGCCCAGGAAGGTGAAGAGTCTCATTAACATTCCAGACAGGTCAATTTCCTCTGTTCATACTTAGCTGATCTCTGTTGTACAATTTCCTGCTTAGATTTGAATTGAAAATTAGGAGTAAAATTGCTCTTACTCCTATTTAAAAAATATTTTCCATTCTTTAATCATCATTCTTTATTGTCTTTTAAAGCTAGGAGACGGAGATGATCAAATAGCACAGATCTAAAAGGGGTACTAGAGTCTCATATACATTCTCAGTACATTTTCCATATTTTTCTCAACATCCTCTCAAGGCCTTAACCCAATGGTTTTCAACTCAGCTCTAAGGAATTTAAGGACTGTATTCCCTGTAGGGGTGTAGTGGGGTTGGGAAATGATAGATGATGTAGTAGTCTGGGTGCTCCAAGTAACACAAACAATAGAAGAGCCAGACAGACAGACAGACAGACAGACTTATTTGAAGGAGCTGATCCCCAGGATTACCAAGGCTGGTGAGTACAAAAATCAGCAGGGTAGGCTAGCAGGCTGGAGGCCCAGAGAAGAACTCATGCTGCAGTTCAGGTCAGCATACTGCCTGCCATAGGTTTTATCCCTGCTTAGGTGAGTATTTTAGTTCTATCCAGGCCTTCAACTGATCAAATGGGGCCCACCCATATCATGGAGACCAATCTGGTTGCTCAAAGTCCACCAAGTTAAAAATTAATCTCATTCAAAAACACCCTCACAGAAATATCCAGAATAATGTTTGACTAAATATCTGGGCACTGAAGCCCAGCCAAGGTGACACGTAAATCAATCATCATAGACAGATTCTGTCCATTACTACCCCATCTCCACCTGACCAAGAGCAGCTCACTGTTTAATGGCTTTTATGAAACTTAAGATTTTGTTTGAGAAATGGATTCTGCTGCACAATAGTAATAATAGCAATTTGTAAAGGTTTAATCCACTGCACGGGTGGCAAACACAAGGCCTGTGGGCTCAATCCAGCCCTCCACCTTGTTTTATCTTGTCCCGCACTTTGTTTCTACCTGGCGGCAGCGCTGAGCTCTCACTTAACTGTTAAGAAGTAGTTCCACTTAAATAGTCCTAAAATTACATTTGGCCCTTTGAAGGCAACCGCAACGCTGATGTGGCCCCCGGTGAAAATGAGTTTGACATCCCTGATCTATTAGCTTAATTCAAACTACCTATGAAGGTAAAAATCTGGCTCTGCACACATAGGTGATATTTAGGATCCTGATGCCTTCAGGTACAAAGTAACCTTTTTAAAAAGATTTTATTTATTTATTTTTAGAGAGAGAGGAAGGGAGGGAGAGAAACATCGATTGGTTTCCTCTCTCATGATCCCAACCACGTGCCCCCAACCGGGTACCTGGCCCACGACCCACACATATGCCCTGACCAGGAATTGAACAGGTGACCTTTGCCTTGGGGAAGGACACCCAACCCACTGAGCCACACTGGTCAGGGCTAAAGTAACATTTTTAACTAGCTGACCTCCCACATGCTCTTAACTTCCTCCCATTGGACCTCCAGAGTACATATGGAAAACCTTCCCTAAACATAAATCTGATCATGTGAACTCCCTATGGTTTTCTCACTGATAGAGGACAGCATTTTTAAATCCTTTCTTTGGCCAACAAGGCATGGATGGTTTAGCCTCTCCTTGTTTCCAAAACATCATCTCAGATTTCTTATTCCTACACTCTTCTCATTCCAGCCAAATTGGGTCTCTCTCAATCCCTTCTCTGCCCCTAGCTCCCTCTCACCAAAGGGCCTTTGAACATACCATTTCCTCTGGCATAAATACCTTTCCCTTCCCCTCAACAACTACTTGGCTTCTAACGAAATCTCAGTCTAAGCATCACCTGCTCAGGAAAACCCTTCTTTGCTCCCCCAGCTAGATCAAATTCCCCTATTAGAAGATTTCATTGCGCTATGTAACTCTTATCCAAAGTACTTAGAATACTAACAAAGTCACTTACTGATGTGATGCATTTACAAACACGCTCTCTACTCTGTCCTCAGTAACTGCCATAGTGTTTATGTTCATGAAATATGTGCTGAATAAATAAGGCACTTTTTTCTATGATCTCTATAGCAGTAAGTAATGCTGCAGCAAGAGAAATGCATCCTAAAGAATTTCCCTCTCCAATTTGAACATTCTAAATAGGTTGTCTAAAAGAAAAGACCTTCCCTCATCTCAGTTTTATCTGCTTCCATGTTTAATCTGCCAGTTAACATGTCCCAGTATGCAATGCCCTGTTATAAACAACTTTCAAATGTCATATCCCATTGTCCCAGAGTTACTTTCCTTTACTAACAGTGGACCAGATCCCACATTGTCACAGAACCAAGATAAATCTTCTGTTCTTACTTTGAAAAATGATCTCATTAATGAAATCTGTAGTGTTGAATTATGCCAAGCATCTTATTTCAATGGAGTCACGATATTAGCTCTCAGATTTAAAATAACTCCTCTTAGGCAATAATGTTTTTCTCTTTCCAAAATAAGAAGACTCATCTCCAAACTTGGGTCCATGTACTGATTCAACTGAAGCCTTTCCTTGTGAGAGGGCAATTTATGTAGGAAAAGGACTCCCAGCATTCTTCCTCTTCCCCTACCCCCCACCATCACCTTGTCAAATAAAAGCCAAAACACTGAGCTGGGCATGCAAGGCTGCAGGATGGGCACCTACCTGCTTTGGAATCCTGCCTTCCTGCTGCACCCCTTCATGCACCCAGCGAGCATCCAGCACAGACAAAATGGTCACTCACCATTCCCTCAACTTTTCCATATTTATTAAGTATTAAATCAATTCTTGGATATAATATCTATAAAATGTATGAAATTCTTTTCCCTTCCTGAAAGAGGAATTTTATTTTTTTTAAGATTTTATATATTTATTTTTAGAGAGAAGAGAAGGGAAGGAGAAAGAGAGAAACATCAATGTGTGGATACCTCTTGCACCCCCCCCCCATTGGGGACCTGGCCCACAACCCAGGCATGTGCCCCGACTGGGAATCAAACCAGCAATCCCGTGGTTTGCAAGCCCATGCGCAATACACTGAGCTACATCAGCCAGGCGTTAAAATGTGTGAAGTTTTTTAAAAGGTGCTGAGTAGTAAACTTCATCACGGTTTCTCCATCACTGTAATTATTAACTCTACTCAGGTCACATGAGTAGCCCTGATTCCCTAAACCACCTTATCCCTGCCCAGGAGGAAAGCCAAGACCTCCTGTCTTTGTAAAGCTGGTCATGACGATGATCACTATGTTCCCAAGTACTCAGTAAGCAACGGGCTCTACCTGCTACCCATTTTAATTTCAGGGAGAAATATTCTGGACAGTATTAGGGCTCTTCTGGATCCTTGGTACCTACAGTTCTATACCATATTTTTTGGCACATTTTAATATGTCTGAAATCAGATGCACCTTCTGATCTCTTTTGACTAGACAGTCATCATGATACTCTCCACTGCTGGAGCATCAAAACTTGCAGAACGGGTTAGAGACTTGGAAGAAACACCAGAAACCACAGTTAGAGCTCTTTTAACCCTACCCTCCCAAACCCAATATTTGGGAAGGGTGGTTAGAGACAGGAAGCAATGAATTTAGCAACTTTCTGAAACTGAAGTTGACAGCCACCTAGTTCTACATAATTGTAGGTCTAGCTTAAGAATCCAGCACTAAAGGCTCAGATTTTTTTCTGATTCTTGCACAATGCTTTGTCACCTACACACTTAGAGGCACAGTGCAGAAATGAAGACAATAATGACTCTGGGTCAAAAAGTAGTTCTAGGGAGTCAGACTCTGAACGAGAAGTATAAAGAAAACCTTAAGTATTCTATTTCACTGTTCTTTTCCAATGTATGATTTTTTAAATACTATGTCTATTATAAATGCTCTCTTTGAATAAGTATAAAATAGAAACTCTAGAAAAAATTTTAAAGTATCAAGTCCTAGTTTAATTGGCAGTGGTTTTTCTTTCTTCGTAGTTGTGATATTGTGATTTATAACAAGAAATACACATTTGGTCTTCATCCACTGTTCCTGAAACAGACTCCTCATTAATGAGAGCCATAAAGGTGTCTTTTGTTATGTCAATGAGGTGACCTTTGAAAGCACCTAAGGATGGGGCTAGTTGCGAGAAGTACCAACCACATGATTAGAAGGTTGGACTTCCGTCTTACCCCCTACCCTCCAGGGAGGAGAGCAGGACTGAAGATTGGATCAGTCACCAATAGCCAATGGTTTAACCAATCACACCTATGTAATGAAGCTTCCATAGAATACCAAAAGGACCGTGTTTGAAGAGATTTCAAGTTGGTGAACATGTGGAGATTTGGGGACAGTGGTAAGCTCTGAGAACTCATGGAAGTTCCATGCTCTTTTGCCACAGAACACGTTCCAAGCTAAGGAGAGTGCTACCCTAGCATGATCTCAGACAAGCAAATTCTGGCATTACGCAGGAAAAAAGCCAAGACACAATTCCAGGTGAAAGTGTGAATAAGTTTATTAAAGCTTAGGTCAGTGAAGCAAAAGAAGGGCCCTTGAAGGCAGGATCAAGGGGTTAGCTCAGGACAATCTACTGCTGCCTGCTGCTCCCCTGGTAGCAATTCTTTTTGGAACCCTTAAAGCTTATGATAAAGAAAGCAAAAGTATAAGCCTGAGGGCCATCATGGATGCATAGGTGGACACACTGTGCCTCCTCTCACAACCAAAATTAAGGACAACAAAAATTTAGAACCAAAAAAACAACCGGAATACATAGAAAATTGAATTGTATGGAAGTCCAACAACAATTCACCCAGACCAGTAATAGAGGGGTGGATTCAGCGGCCGGTGGAGAGGGATCGCGGCAGGAAAAAGCAGTGGCTAGTAGTCCCCAACGCACAGGTGGTGGTTACCGGGCATGGAGAGGCTACGAGCAGACCAAGTGAGGTGCACAAGACGGCTGACCGCGGTTACATATTCGCCCACAGATAAAACAAGTGAAAATGAGCAGCGAGACAGTCTGTGCAACCCAGGTCCCCAGCACCAGGAAATAAAGCCTAAAAGCACCGATTGAAAACACTTGAGGGGGCTGAAGTGCTAGGAGGGACTCCCAGTCTCACAGGACAGTTTGTTGGAGAGACCCACAGGGTCCTAGAACATACACAAGCCCACCCACATGGAAATCAGCACCAGAAGGGCCTGATTTGCTTGGGGAAAGAAGCGGAAGGGACTGGAATCCGAGAGAGCACAGAGCAAGCACCATTGTTCCCTCTTGGACCCTGCCCCCACATACAGTGTCACAACCCAGAGACTGGGCTGCCCTGCCCTGGTGAACACCTAAGGCTCCACCCCTCACTATGTAACAGCCGTGACCAGACCCTCCCCCCAAAAAAATGGCTCAAACAGGAGAACAGATCAAAGCCCCAGAGCAAATTCATCTAAGCAACTAAGAGATAGCCAACCTATCAGATGCACAGTTCAAAGCACTGGTGATCAGGATGCTCACAGAATTGGTTGATTTTGCTCACAAATTAGATGAACAAATTAAGGCTATGCTAAGTGAAATGAAGGAAAATGCACAGGGAACCAATAGTGATGAAAGGAAAACTGGGACTCAAATCAATGGAGTGGACCAGAAGGAAGAAACAAATAACCAAACAGAAAACAAGGAAGAAACAAGAATTCAAAAAAAATGAGGAGAGGCTTAGGATCCTCCAGGACATCTTTAAATGTCCCGACATTTGAATTATAGGGATACCAGAAGGGGAAGAGGAAGAGCAACAAGTGGAAAACTTATCTGAACAAATAATAAAAGAGAACTTCCCCAATCTGGCAAAGGAAATACACTTCTAGCAAGTCCAGGAAGCTCAGAGAGTCCCAAAGAAGTTGGACCCAAGAAGGAACACACCAAGGCACATCATAATTACGTTAGCCAAGATTAAAATGAAGGAGAGAATTCTAGAAGCAGCAAGGGAGAAGGGGACAGTCACCTCCAAAGGAGTTCCCATCAGACTGTCAGCTGATTTCTCAAAAGAGACCTTCCAGGCAAGAAGGGGCTGGAAAGAAATATTTGAAATCTTGAAAAGCAGGGACCTACCTCCAAGACTGCTGTATCCAGCAAAGCTATCATTTAGAATGGAAGGGAAGATAAAGTGCTTCTCAGATAAGGTCAAGTTCAAGGAGTTCATCATCACCAAGCCCTTATTATATGAAATGTTAAAGGGACTTATCTAAGAAAAAGAAGATAAAAAATATGACAGTGAAAAGACAGCAAATTCACAGATATTAACAACCACACCTAAAACAAAAGCAAACTAAGCAAACAAACAATAGAACAGGAGCAGAAACACAGAAATGGAGATCATATGGAGGGTTAGCAACAGGGGAGTGGGAGGAGGAGAGAGGGGAAAAAGGTACAGAGAACAAGTAGCATAGACGGTGGGTAGAAAATAGACAGAGGGAGGGCAAGAATAGTGTGGGAAATGTAGAAGCTAAAGAACTTATGACACATAGACATGAACTAAAGGGGGGGAATGTGGGTGGGAGGGGGTGTGCAGGGTGGAGGGGAATGATGGGGAAGAAATGGGACAACTGTAATAGTATAATCAATAAAATATATTTTAAAAAAGAAATACTAATTTTTAAAAGAATGCAAAAGAATGCATAAATGCCATTTAAAACTTGTATTTTCTATATTTGTGCTACTTTATAGCAAACATTTTTAAATTTAAAGCTTTATTGACTCTTTTCATAAATACCATTTAGCTTTACATTATTCCCACACTTCATTACTGCCAATTTGATTATTTTTCTTTTAGTGCTTAAAAATTCTCTAGCTAAGCATCTTTTTCCATAACATGCATTATGCAAGCACAGCACTGAATTAAAGTATATATTCCTAACCCCTATTACATGGTGTAAAAATAACAGCCTTGTTATTGACTGTGGGAACAGTGTGAACAAATTAAACGTGACTTAATAGTGCAGGGAAAAAGGAGCAACAGTTAGCACTTAATAAGGTGATGCATGGGGTTCATTAGCATGCAGTGAAATTTATCAGAAGAGGTTTTCCAAACCTAATTAATTAACCTGCATCAAATAGAAGCATTCGATTACTATGAACCCATTCTGAGTTTAAACATCAACATTAATTGACCCCATAATTGATACATTTCCCTGCCATGTGAGGAACATTAGTCACATAAATCAAAGAAGATCACAATATTAATAAAAATAAATTGAGAAGCAAATGTAAATGAGATGATGTGACCCTTTGGCCCATCCCATTTTAAATTCATTTGTGCTACTTTAAAAATCCTACTTTATAAATGGACATTTTAAAAAATGCTGGGTGACAGTACATTGCAAAGGAAACTTTTAAATTAGGAAATACAGATGCTCCTTGACTTACGATGGGATTATGTCCCAATAAACCAATTGTATGTTGAAAATACCATAACTCAAAATGCACTTAATACACCAAGATTACTATAAATACACTCAGAACATTAATATGAGCCTACTGTTGGGCAAAATCATTTCACTGGCACTGCCTGGCATCACAAGAGTATTGTAGTGCATGTTGTTAGCCCAAAAAAAGATCAAAACTCCAAGTATGGTTTCTACAGAACGCATATCGCTTTCATACCATCTGTCCTAACTTGCATCCTATACACCATCTTCTGAAAACACCCACCACTGTCAAATAGATCCTAGAGAGACAGGACAAAAGAGAGGAACTGATACAGATGTATGTGGCAAACTTCTAGTTGTTCCTGAATACTCCTTTTCTCTTTCTTCAAAAGAAGCAGAATTCTTAGGACATGGCCACCCAAAATAAAGATTACATTTCCCAGCCTTTCTTGCAGCAGGTTTTAGGTGTTAACATTGTACATTATAGAACCAGATTCTGGCAGCTTTCAGGAATTTCCCCGAAAGACAGCTGGTACACAACTTTGGCCATTCTCTTTCTCTACTTCACTCTGCTACCTGGGACACAAACATGGTCTTGGGGGACAAGGCTGAAGGCCATGCCCTAAAAGAGTGTACAGTGAGCTGTAAATAGGCTGCATCCCTAACCACCTCATAGAGAAAAACCACTAAGTAGCCTGCCCTGCATAACTCCAGACTTTTATATGACAGAGCAATAAATTTCTACCTTGTTTACACCATTTTATTTTTGTTTTTTTGTTATTGTTGTTCTTGATATTACTAAGAACTAAATTTAATCCTAATCAATACAAAGAATATTATATTTGTAGTTTTGTGGTTTTCTCTTTTGTGTTGCTTAAAATCAAAAGGGCCATTAAAGCCTCCAGTCCTGAGAAAGAACACCTGAAGAAACTCCTGCAGTCACCTGAGTGCTCCAGGAAACAGAGCCTGAGGCAAGGATTAAGTGCTGCTGGTTATTTGCAGGTGCAATCCCAAAACAGTGAGTGAGGCAGGGGAATGTGAACTAAGGAAGGATGTAAAAAATGGCAAAGTGATGCACTACCACACTGCTCACTACTTCACAACGATACATGAAAAGCCTGTCACTCAGCAGCTCAGGACATCTTCAGACAAACTCTATGAACAAACCACGCTTTAAGCCTTCAGTAGGAAGAAAGAAGGAAAGAAAATTTACTTATGTTGTCCCTACTTGGATAACCAGCATTCTCTCCTTAGGCAGTTAACTCCTCTACTCCCCTGGATTGTATCATCTGACTCCTTCCTTATATCTCAAGAAGACAGAGCTCACACACTGCGGTGTCATGTTTGCCTCAACCTCAGAGGTAAAGAGAGAAGTGGGAAAATCAAAGATGTGTGGCCACTAGGTCTGGCTGTGTGGGGGTAGCCAGAGAGGAGAACCCATAACTCCCAGTAAGTGACCCTCTAGTCCCAGCAAGTTGTCTCAGAAGTTGGCCTAGACCGGCAGTTTTCAACCTTTTTCATCTCATGGCACACATAAACTACTTTCTAAAATTCTACAACACACCAAAAATATATATATTTTGCCAACCTGACAAAAATAGGTATAATTTTGATTGACTTACAAAAAATAATAATAGTGGGTAGTAACTACCTACCCTTTTTGCTCCAGAGTGACTTTTTAAAAAATCAGGTGCCTATACATAAGGATATCTGGTACCAAGAATTAACCAGACACAACCTTCTTATGTGACGTGACCAATAATATGTAACTCTATTATATGACCTACATACATATGGTTCAAGACATAGCATTCACACCGGGTAGCTATTGTTGTGTTGTCTGTTGTCAGTTTTTCATTTGATAATCTAAGGGAAAAGAGGTCAGTGCCCATGACTAAATGGTCAATTATTGCATGTTTTAAAAATTCTTGTGGCACGCCATTTGAAAATCACTGGCCTAGCCCTATAAATCCCCCCCACAGTTTCCATGTCCATCAATGCCTGCCAACTCAGACCTCAGGTATGTCCAAAGTTTGACTTTAAAACATCTCAAAGCTGAATTTGCAATATCCAATATGAATGGGCCCCTAAACAGACATACAGTCTTACCTATGAATATGATCCTAGTGGCTTTGGCTTCTTAGTATCTAAGATTATTGGCCAATACCCAGTTTTGCCCTAAAAGGTCACAGATAGTATTCTCACTCTACATCTAAGATTAGAATAAAAGATGAGCAAATGACTGATAACCTTAAATCAACCAATATCCCAGCATTGGAACAAAAGGGACATAGTGAGTCATTTTTGTTTATTACAGTTATTTCTAGGCAGAACTATTCATCTCTGATTCTCAGTGTGCCTGCCTCTTAGAGTACTGCAATTTTTCAGCAAATTTAAATTGCAGGTTGGTGGATGGCCAGAGTGGTACAAGGAAAAGACAACCAAACTAATATTTAAAGTTACTCGAGGATAACTATGTGGTGTGAGAGTTTTTACTTGCATAAAAAGGAGCAGGATATATTTTTAAGGAGCTCGTTAAATATGAAAATGAGTGATATAAATTGTTTAACTTACTACATTTCTTTTAGAAATGTTTTCCTATTCTAGGATAAGGAAAATTAAATTCTCCAGCTGTCAGAGCTAGAGTGAGGGCAAAATGGCAGAACTGCTTTTTTTTCTCTTCTTCACTAAGAATCCAAAGACATGGTGAAGTCCCAGTTGAGCCATGTACTGGCGTGACGTGGGCAAATCCCTTAACCACCTGTAAAGTCAGTTTTCTAATCTGTTAAAAGAGGATAACATAATTACCACAGAATTAATTTCAAACAGTTAAAAATATGATACTTATGCAAATATAAAACAAACATATGTTAAAAATTTCACTCGTCATTAATTATAGAGAGAGTCAGTAAGATATTACAACTGGTTCAGAGGAGAATATGAGGAACAGAAATATATTCAGTCAGTCAAAGTAATGCCAAAATAACTTTGCTCATATATGCGAAACTGGTTGATAACCTACAAGGCAATAAATGGTAATATTTTGGGTTTCTTTTTCTACCACATAGAAATCAACTACATCTCTCCTGGGAAAAATTCATTTGCATCTTTGTGAAGAAGAATTATTTATATTCCTCTCAGACAGGAATCATTTGCAATACTATTCCTTTTTCACAAGTTAATTTCCATCCCTATAGAGATATAAAATAGCCTAGTTCAGGAGCTTGCAAGACAAACTACTGCCCATGGGTTCAATCCAGACCACAGTCTGTTTTTATACAGCCCACAAAAGCATGGCTTTTACATTTTTAAAAAGCTGAGGAGGGAAGGGAGGAGGGAAGGAAGGAAGGAAGGAAGGAAGGAAGGAAGGAAGTGAGTTGGGAACTGCTCTGCCTGGTTTCAGGAGCTGTAACCACCCCCATGGCTAAGGCTGAGCGAGAGACCTTGGGACCACAAGCCACTAAAGAGACAAAGCTTATCTCCCTGACCGGAGGGCTGCTTCTGCTCCTTTTACTTCACCCTGACTGGCCCCCAATGCTTGTTCCGTTAGCCAATGATGGGTAAGATTCCTCAAGGGAGGGATGACCTAAGACAGGAATGATCATGAGGGCCTCCAGGGAAGGACTTGGGGGCTACAGAAAAGGGGTGATGGACCCTCGCCCCTCAGCTTTGACACAGTCTGAGTCCTCATTCTGTCTTTGAGAAGTCTCCCAATCTCTTGGCTGCCTTACTTCCCCTGACTGACTTAAACCTGAAACAATGCTGGTGGTGGGTGCAGCCCTGTGCTGGAAAGGGCAGGTTCCCTAGGGCGATCAGGCCTAAGAAAGAATATGTAAAATCCTGTGAAACCTGCTTTGTTTAGAATGCTCTCAATTAAATGATAAGGGTCCAAGCAGGAAGTGAGTTTGTTCCCCAAAGTTTTATGGCCATTTAGCTATCTGACCCTGACTCAAAATAGGCCCTCAGAGTTCTATGTATGTTATCTATTGTTTGATCTTACTGCCTGATAATGATTAATGAGTTTTATATATATACCCTGTATTCCTATGCAAATTGAATCCAAAAAAGCCTCTCAAGGCAAGGGTCGGGGTATTCTCCTCTTGAGAGGGTGGCCGAGGCGCTCCAAGGCTTGCTCTCCCCTTGAGAGAGAAGTCACACTGTCCCTTTTCCTCCACAGGACTCGGCAGTATGTGTGAATTTATTTTGTCTCATCTATAACACCACAGACACTGTGGGCCAGAGTCAGCATCAGGAGGGGAAAGAGAGAAACACAGAGAAAGAAAGGAAAGAAAGAAGGAAGGGAGGGAGGGAGGGAGGGAAGGAGGGAGGAAGGAAGGAAGGAAGGAAGGAAAAGAAGGGAAGGAGGGAGGAAGAGATTCAACAGGTAGTGTACATATTATGCAAAACCTAAAATATTTACTATCTTGTGCTTTAAAGAAGTTCTCAATAGACAGTCTACAAAGGTGTCCAACCCACAGCCCCATGGGCCACATGTGGCCCAGGATGGCTATGAATGCAGCCCAACACAAAATCACAGATTTACTTAAAACCTTTTTTTGTTCATCAATTTTCATTACTGTTTGTGTATTTAATGTGTGGCCCAAGACAACTCTTCTTCCAGTGTGGCCCAGAGACACCAAAAGGTTGGATACCCCTACACCTTTGTAGATTTAAATAATCCCTGAAGGATTATTTTTGCTGGTAGCAAAGCATCCTCCTTTTTTGCCTATTTTCAAGTTTTAGATAATTTTCTTGATACCATCTTCCATCTAAGCTACCAGAACAGTTGTGAGGATCAATTTAGCTAATAAAGCAGTAAACTGTAGAGTGCCATACATGTACAAAGGGATGTTGTGCCTTAAATGAGGGGTTGTTGTTTTCAGAAGTAATCCTCTAGGGTCTGACAGATTCACAATGACATCTGCCCAAGGTTGACTCTCCAAAGATATTCAGAATCCTGAAGTAAAATGCATTTGCCCCTATGAATTCTGCTCCACCATGTCATCTTCAATCTCTTTAGGTTTGTGGAGAAATTTTGCACATCTGTACTTCAGTACTGGCTCACAAATCATTAAGAATATTGAGCCCTTTCCTGTATTGACTTTCATTTGTGTTTTAACTACTAAACGATGACAGTACAGCCCACTATGATGCCATCATAACCACCTTGGTGTGATAAATTTTTTCCCATGCAGACCAAAACTTCCTAAAACTATTAATGTTTTCTCTAAAATGAAGGTGATTTATAAAATTAAGCAATTCTCTCTGCTTGATCACACCAAAATAAAACTCCTATTGATGATATATGAAAATCCATTCCAATTTTATGAAATACTCATTTATCTCCATTAGTTTACCAGTATCTATTGACCTCCCACTTGATATGAAACATTCAGCCACCTATTTTAGCAGATAAAAAACAATTTTAAGAAGATCCTAATTCTTAAAAATTTTAAGAAGATTCATGCCCCTAAGAAACTTAAAATTTTTTTAGAGAAATGTAAAATATAACCACAAGGGCAAACCCGTGAAAATGCAAAGTCCAAAGTATGGTGAAATCAGTAGGGGTGATGATGTCTCAGCATTTGGAATGAGAATAGTTCATGTTCATAATTCCATGAAGTAGTCTAAGAGAGGTTTCCCATTTTATAGGTATCTTTACAAACACTAGTTCCTACTATGGAAAATCAGGGAATTTTAGATAAAACAGAGACTTATGAGTTTTCTCGAAAAGGTCCAATGAGCGGGCAAACCTAGACCTATATTGTCACATGGCAACAATCAACTAGATTCTTACTTCTCAGACAGTGGATGAGGAAACCAGGAGCGTGTCATCACCTGAGAGACTGTTAGAAATATGGACTCTCAGTCCTCACCACCCTCTTCTGAAACTGAAGCCCCAGAGACAGGTGCTCAGATGATCCCCATGTACCTGCAAGTCTAAGAATCATTGAGTTAGATCTAGACAAGGCCTTTAGATAGACATGTGCTCTCCAAACTTGTATGGTCCCCACCAGTCTACCTTCACGTCTGGTCTTCTTGACTTATGTACATTACTTTCCTGGCCTATGTAAATATTCCAGCTTTCAACCCCAATCAAAGCCCCTTAGCCGATCAGCTAAGCCCTCCAGAACTATATTTTAAAATTTTATCCCACTACTCCCCAGCCTTACCCCTTCCATTCCACTTTTATTAACTCTCTAATAGACCTTTCCTCCTTTTACTTCTCTCAATAGAAATTTGGTAAGTAATTGTTTTATCTATCTATTCATTCATTCACATTTAAAAGCATGTATGCTGACAGAGTTTTCATTCCTAATCATGGGACTCTTCTCATGTTGTTTTCACTCACATTTGTAATTCTAGCACCCGGCATGGTGTCTAGCATGTAGTAGGCATTCAATAATGAAACTATGAATGTAAGAACAAATAAACCAGTGAGTGGGGGAGAAATTCAGGTAACAAATACTTATTGCCCATAGGGTACTGTGTTGGGGCCTGTGGATACAAGGTAAATAAGATACCATCCCTAGTCTCGAGGAGCTTCTGATACATCTGGAAAGTCTGATAAATAAGCCATAATTGTGACACAGGAGAATGTGAGCTATCATAGAAGTGTAAAGCATTATTGCTTTAATAATGCTGCATAACGAACAACCACAGAACCTCAAGGTCATGCTACAGTCATTACTTGTTCATGAATCCAGGGTGGTCATCTAAGTCCCTTTGCTGTTCTTCACTGGACTTGATTAATACCTGGGAGCTGACTGGAAGCTACATGCTCTTAGCTGGAATGACTGGCTCATCTCCATGAATCTCTATCCTTCAGCACACTGCTCTGGGCATCCTCATGGTGATGACAAATGAGTCATTTTTTTTACTACAGAATGCTTAAATTTAGTTTTTCTTTTGATAAGGTAAAACCATTTCCCCAAGGAAACAATGCAATTCTGCAGAAAGGTCAAAGGAACTACATCTGTCTTGTGATTCAGGTTTGTTTTACAATATACGAACTGTGATACCCTGCTTCTTCACTGCCATTCAAAGCAATTAAAAATAACAAATAAAACATAATGAGACCATTCAATATATCAGCACCTGTACTAGACACTCCATATGTACTAACTCATCTCTCCTCCTAAAAGTCTAAGACATATATGATTACTCCAGTTGCAAATGAAGAAACTAAAGATCAGAGAAATACTCAAGCCTTGTCCAAAGCCACACAGCCAGGATTTAAGCACTCTATAGCCTTTTCTCTCCTGAGATACACTATAAAAATTAAAGTTATGCTGATCACCTTGCCCTATTTTTCCTTTCTGAGAAAAGCTATGTAATAGTTTTTACATCTCCATCATTTTGGGCCAAATGCAGAGTCCCAGGAATTAAAATTTCAGTAAGTGAACCACTAGGAGTACATTACAACACAGGTCAGCCATGAAATTGCAGGTGTGTATTTTTAGGGCCACTGTATAATAACAAACAAGGCCTATTTGTTTTCCTTTTCCTGAAATATTGAGTTTTGAAATTGCTTCCTTGGTTCAAAAAGTTCTGATGTCATTTGTGTTGTATCAGTTGCAAAACAAATTCATGTAATCCTAAAGAGTCTAATAATTACGTGCCAACCAAAGATGAGGGCTTTGCTTTTTCATTCTATGTCTAATGCATTTTTAATGAAACCATTTTACTTCTCAAGTTTGGAAACTATAGCCTAAGTGTTCCTTCCTATCATATTATTTTGTTTAGGGTAGTCATTTGCCTGCTTCTGCTGGCAACTTCAAGATACAGGGAAGAAAGAAATCAAGTACATAGACATGAACATTCAGGGTCATTTGGTATTGACTTGCCATCAGAGAAAATTTCTTACCCTAAAGCATTGGATTCATACTTGGTACAACCCATTTGCTTTCCCTCCTGAAATACACAATTTCCCATCTGTTCCAGGAGTTGGCTCCCATCAATGTCTGGCATGGAACAAAAAGCTCAAAAAATCAAATGAAGCCTTGCCCTAGCAATCCTGTCAAATTCTCCAGTGGAACTTCTAAAATGGCCCACTTTTCAAAGTGACATAACAATCAATGAGCCATTTAGTGATTCAGCTGGAAATACAATGCCCAAGCTGTTTATCCATAAACCTTTCCACAATGTTAAAAAAAAAAAAAAAAAAAAAAAACTCAGCAAGAAAACACAAGAAAGATAACTTTGTCTTACAATTTACATCAGGGATGGCAAAAGGCTTCATCTCACATGACAACTCCAGTCAGGTGATAATTCTGCCTGAAGCACAGTGTTGAGAATGTCCTTTGAACCAAGGAAGCAATTTCAAGTCTGGAGATGATGGGAAATGTGCAGCAATCAATTAGTAATGTCTGCTCAGTAGTACCATTAGAAGTGGCAGCCTGAGTGCCATCCTGCTTCATTCTTCCAAAAGTCACAGTCGTTTAAAAGTTTAGTCATCTAGAGTTACCTAGTATGTTTTATTATATATAACCAAAAAAATTATCTTTTGATGCCCAGGATAACCAATGACATTAAAGAAATTATAGTAGATATTAGTTAATGTCCTTCCACAATGGGCCACTAATCAGAAAAGTGATCTAGGGTATTTCCCTAGACAACTGTGTAAGAAACCTATAAAATGCATGCATATTTATTGTTAATATCCAAGTTCCATAGAATTGGCTTTACCCAATTTTACTTCTCTTTAAAAATGAATCATTGGGTCTACAGCCATACTACCCTGAACCCAATCTCATCTGAGCTCAGAAGCTAAGCAGGGTCAGGCCTGGTTAGTATTTGGACAGGAGACTGCCTAGGAATACTGGGTCCTGTAGGCTTAAAACAAATCACTGGGGAATTTCCATGCTTATGTGAATTAACTGTGCATACATACTAAAATTGTTCTCCTGTTAAAAATAATAATAAATAATTGTTTTTCCTATTCTTTTCCCGTAGTTTAGAAATTGAGTGCTATAAAATGACCATAAAACCATGTCTTCCTGCAGCCCAGAATCAAGGCAGTGGCTTTTCTCTGGGCACATGGTCAGACAACACCAACAGCCTTGTTCAGTAAAAGCATGACTTCAAGGATGACACAGGTCGCTAGGTAGAAATCCATGGCCTTTCTTGTCTGGTACCTCATTAAAGTTTAAAAATAATAGCTGTTCTGACTCATTAGCACTTATTGTACATCTTCCCTTTTCACCCTGAAGAGTGTGGTAAAAGAAATAACCTTACTGACTGATGTCAGTGTTGACCTGGGAACTAAAGGTTGGAGCAGGGCCGCAATTCAAAGACCAAATTATAAAAAATAAAACAAAACAGCTGCCTTTTTCTCCTTTTCCTTATCCTTTGGTGCCACCTCGAGGATTTTCTAAGAACAGCTCAAATAAAGTCAAGACCTTCGACAAAACATGGAGGTTCAGAATTCCAAGCTCAAACTCACCCAAGTTCTCCCAGTGCAAAGCTGGGAGCCACTGGGGCACAAGGTCCCTGCTGGCACCTACAAGGGTTGTTGTCTTGGGTAGGCCTCTTTGGAGTCCATAGTTGCCACAATAAATGTGCATGAAAGAAATTTCAAACCTGAAGAAAGGTTTAAAAGTGTATAATGAGCCAGGGATTTGGGGGCTAGTCCCTGAGGCAAAATCTCAAAGAATGGAAATAACACTCTGGGGAATAGCAGTCTTGCAGTTTGTTTTATACATTAGTATCAAAGGAGAAGATGTAAAACGAGTTACATGAAATCCATTGGTGGCAGATTAAGGATGTGGGAGAAAACAAAGTGGGAAAACCTCTAGGACTGGATGAAAAGTAAAATAGAAATGCATGTTTCTTTCACATTGGTGCATACAGGAGAGTTAACACCTAACACACGCAGTTTACAGGGCTGCATGGGTAAAAGATAACAATGAGGAACCCTGGAGTTATCTTGCCTTGTTATTTATGGAGGTCTGAAGAAGAGATCATTCAGCATCATAAGTATGTTATTCTAGATGCACACAAATAATGGACGGGAACTTCTGGTCAAGATGACAGCATAGGTAAACACTGCTCACCTCCTGACACAACCACACCAAAATTACAGCTAAACTATTAAACAACCATCATTTAGAACCGTCAGAAATCAAACAGAATGGAAGTCCTACAACTACGGAACTAAAGAAGAAACCACACTGAGGTTGGAAGATGGCGTCGAGGTGGGTGGGAGCAGAACCCACTTGCTCGTGCACCCAGCTGGGACACCTAGCTGATCTTCTGAAGAACAGAGTAAACAGAAAACGGAATCCCAGCTTATATGAAGTCTGGAAGTCAAAGACTGCAGAGGACAATAAAAACCGACAGTAAGGAAATTATGTAGCTAGACAGGAAGGTCACCGGGCCCTGTGCCTGGGACCACCGCACAGCAGCTGCAGCCCTAGTCTCTGCTGCAGTAGGACCTTTGGAGGAGAGCCAGGGCAGCGATTCTAACTTCACAGCTCCCTCCCCTCCCAGAGCAGGGAAACCAGTCCTACCTAGGAGAGATCTGAATGCTTGAAGTTGTTGGGGGGATAAAGATTCAGTGGGAGACACACAGCAGGGGGCGTTCCCCACCTTGGACTGTGGTGGCTGGCTGGGACAGTACCAGAGAAATTGGGGAGCAGGGAGACACCTGGAGATGGGAGAAGAGTTGGACCGTGACTGACTGTGACCCAGAGAGTCTTGGGGCTGGTCAGAGAGTCGGGCTGTGTAAAAAGCCAAGCCCTTGTTAAGAAAGGCAGCCCTCAACCAAGGGAAATTTGCAACCCACTCCCACAAAAAATGTGCATAGCCATTGTGCAAGGACCTCTAACACAAAGTAGCCAGGCCAACAAAAAGGGAGAGGCCGAGGGGCATCCCACAGACTGATAGAAGAGGGCAGCAAGGGTTCAGAGAGATAGCAGTCCCCAGAGAGACTTAATTTAATAGGGGAAGGGACTTCGAGAGTCCACAGCACCCAGGCCAGCAAAGAGGGAGAAGGAAGGGTGTGAGCTGCTCCTAATTGGTGCAGCTCACACGCAGCACAGTTTGGTGGATTAAAGGCGCTGGCCTGGCTCAGATGGACAGTGGGGGCAGTGCAGCACTCTGAGGGCTTGGGCTGGAGGCTGGGCACCTGTGAATATTGCAGCCCAGACTAGCCAAAACCACAGGAAAGGAAAAGAGCAAAGCCCAGCCCCCATCTGCCTGCAGCATCCAGGAAGACCAGCAGAACTTGTTTGGCAGGTTTAAAGTCAGCAGGAGGGTGTTTTTTACCCCCAAACATGAGACAATAAGACCTAGAGCTGTGAAAGGACCAAAGACTGATCCAGAGATCAGAAGGCTAATGACAACTGAGAAACTGAGACAAATTTCACTTTGCTATCCTACAGAACTTGCATTTTATTTTTATTTGTATTATTATTTCTTTCATTATTTTTATTTTATTTTTTTTTTATTTCTCTTCTTTCTGTTTAGTTTCTTTGTTTTGTTGGTTTGTTTGATTGTATTGTTTGACTGGTCTTTGTTCTCCCTTTCACATTGCATTTTAACTTTTCTTCTCTCACTTCTCATTTTTCTTCTCAATAATAACACACTACTCTTGGTCTTTTACTTTCCATTCTTTTTATTCAGATCATATATTTCTTGTCATATTATTGTTGTCCCAGTATTGTTGTAAATAATTGTTGTTCCATATTATGGTAAATACTACACAGCACTCCTCCCTAGTCTTGGCCCATTTCACTATCTTCCTGAGCTTTATTACTGTCGTGGTAAATTCTGTTCTCTCGCACACTATGCCTAGTTTCTATCCCATACTGTCACTATAGCTCACCATCTAACCTTGCACAAGCCCTCTGTTTTCTGGATTCAGCTCACATTCTTTCTCCCCTCTAATAAGAGTCTTATCTCTTTTTCACCTTTTATAAAGTGGCTAGTTGGGTGATAGTTATATCATGGTTATCACTATATTTCTCCAAAGGATCTCCTACCCATTCTCTACTTGTTGGTACTATACATTCCATAGAATACTCTCCCTCTGTCTTATTCCATTTCACCTTTACCCTGTCACAGATCACATATAAGATGGGAGTTGTGAACACCAGCAAACCCACTGGAAGAGAGAACCCACCAACAAAGGAACCACCAATGGGAAAAGCCCAAGTACAAAAAGAGAGCCCACACAAATGGAAAAAAGGGCAACCCTAGAGCATCCATACAAGGAAATCAAACAGACCACACCACTGAATCCCACAGAACTCCTACCATAGAAGTTCACCCTACAAAGACAGCTAGCAAACCAGAGCATCAGGAAATGCAGAAACAAACAAAAGAGTCACCTAAAATGGGGAGACAAAGAAAGAATCTGCAATCAAAAGGAATGGAAGACTCCCCACTAAAAGAGCTAAATGAAATGGAGGCAAGCAAGCTTGATATAGAATTCAAAAGAAAGGTTATAAGGATGCTCAAGGAACTCACAGACAACCACAAGGAACTGAGTGAGAACTACAACAGTATGAAAAAGGAAATAGAAACTATAAACAAGAACCAGGAAGAAATGACAAATACGATTTATGAAGTAAAAAAACACACTAGAAGGAATTATAAGCAGGCTGGATGAAGCAGAGGCCCGAATTAGTGAGCTGGAAGACAAAGTAGAAAGTAACACCCAGGTAGAGCAGCGGCATGAAAAAAGACTCAGAAAATATGAAGATAGCTTAAGGAAACTGAAGACAACATAAAACGCAACAACATTCAAATCATAAGAATACCAGAAGGAGAAGAAAAGGAGCAAGGAATAGAAAACACTGTTTGAAAAAATAATGACGGAAAACTTTCCAAACCTGGAGGGGAAAAAACCATGCAAGTTCAGGAAGAACAGAGGGTCCCAATCAAGATGAACCCTAACAGGCCCACTCCAAGACACATGATAATTAAAATACCAAGTTTTAAAGACAAAGAAAGAATCTTAAAAGCAGCGACAAACAAGAAGTAATATACAAAGGAGCTCTGATAAGGCTAGCAGGTGATTTCTCAACACACTACAGGCCAGGAGAGAATGGCAATAAATATTCCAAGTAATGAAAAGCAAAGGCTTGCAACCAAGACTACTCTACCCAGTGAGGCTCTCAACTAAAATGGAAGACAAAATAACAAGTTTCCCAGACAAAAGAAGGCTGAAAGAATACTCCTCCACCAAACTATCTCTGACAGAGATGCTAAAGAGACTGCTATAAGAAGAGGAAGAAAAAGAGTGAGAAAGAGAAGAACACAAATGAGGATACTACAAAGGGGGGGAAAGGAATAAGTACCTATCAATAATAACCTTAAATGTTAATGTATTAAATGTTCCAATCAAAAGACATAACAAAAGACATAGGGTAGCTGAATGGATAAGAAAACATGATCCACACATATGCTGCCTACAAGAGACCCACCTCAGAAAACAAGACCTACACAGACTTAAAGTAAAGGGTTGCAAAAAAATATTCCAAACAAATAGACAGGAAAAAAAAAACTGGTGTAGCAATACTTATATCAGACAAAATAGACTTCAAAACAAAGGCCATAAAAAGAGACACTGAAGGACACTTCATAATACTCAAGGGAAGAATCCATCACGGAGACATAAAGATTGTAAACATATATGCACCCAACATAGGAGCACCCAAATACATAAGGAAAATCTTGGAGGACTTCAAGAAGGATATAGACAGCAACACACTTATGCTATGGGATTTTAACAACCCACTGACAAAAATGGATAGATCTTCCAAACAAAATATCAACAAGGATATCGCAGCATTGAACAACACCCTAGATAAAATGGACTTAATAGATATATATAGAACCTTTCATTCCAAAGAAGCAAAGTATAAATTCTTTTCAAATGCACATGGAACATTTTCAAAGATAGACCACATACTAGGATACAAAACAAGCTCAACAAATTCAAGAAAATTGAAATCATCTCAAGCATTTTCTCAGACCAAAAGGGCCTGAAACTAGAAACCAACCTCAAGGAAGAAATTCAAAAATACCCAAATTCACGGAGATTGAATAGCATGCTATGAAACAATGAATGGGCTAATAATGAGATCAAGGAAGAAATCAAAAAGTTTCTGAAAACAAATAAAAATGAATATACAACAGTCCAAAACTTATGGAACACAGCAAAGGCAGTCCTGAGAGGGAAGTTCATAGTGATACAGGCCTACCTAAAAAAGATAGAAACATTTCAATCAACAACTTAACCCTACATCTACAAGAACTTGAGGAACAACAACAAACAAAGCCTAGAGTGAATAGAAAGAACTAAATAACAAAGATTAGAGTAGAATTAATGACATAGAGACTAAAACAACAATCCAAAGAATTAATAAATCCAGGAGCTGGTTCTTTGAAAAGATAAAAAACATCAACAAGCCTTTCAGCAGACTCATCAAGAAAGAAAGACAGAGGACCCAAATAAACAAGATCAGCAATGAAAGCAGAGAGATTATAACTGATACCACAGAGATACAAAGGATTGTAAGAAATTACTACCAACAACTATATGCTAAGAAATTTGAAAAACAGGGTAAAATGGACAAATTTCTAAAAAAATGTAATCTCCCAAAACTGAATGAAGAAGATGCAGAAAGGCTGAATGGACCAAAACAGCTAATGAAATCAAAGCAGTAACCAAAAAACCCCCAGCACACGAAAGCCCTGGACCAGATGGTTTCACAGGAGAAGTTTACAAAACGTTTAAGGAAGGGCTAACCTGTTGCGGACCGTTCAGCCTGGTTTCAGGAGTTGTAACCCTCACCCCATGGTGGGCTGTGTAAGAGCCAAGGGACCCACTTCATCTGGGTCTGTTCTGTCACAAGGACGTGACCTACTAAGGAGACAAAGCTTATCTCCCTGGCAGGAGTACTGCTTCTGCCTCACCCATCTCTGGCCCCCAATGCTTGGTTGGCAGTCAATGACGGGTAAGACTCCTCATGGGAGGGGCAACCTAAGCCAGATGCAACCACTTGGGAGGCCTCATGGAAGGACTCTGCTGCAAAGAGGATGTGATGGACCCTTACCCCCCAGCTATTCTGACATAGCCCGAGTCCTCATTTCCATCTGGGAGATGTCTCCTGTTTCCTGATCGGCTTAAAGCCTGAAACTGTGGGGGTGAGCGGTGCAGCCCTGTGCCGGCCAGGACGGCTCCCTGGGTGATCAGGCATAAGAAAGAATTCCTAAAGTCCTGTGAAACCTGCTTTGCTAAGAGTGCTCTCCCTTAGGTGATAAGTGTCCCAGGAGGAAATGAGTATGTTTCCCAAAGTTTGGCAACCCCCTTTCCTGACAAACACTGGCTCAGATTAAGTCCTCAGATTTCTTTGACATGTTAAACCTGTATTCCGGTGTATTTGAGCCCAATAAAAGCCTAGTAAGGAAGGGGCTCTGGGTCATTCTCCTCTGAGAGTTTGACCCCTTTCCTCCCCAAGCAGTCATGTCTTGGTAGTTTTTATTTTCATCCGTGACAGAGGGATGGGGCTCTGTGGGCGGAGCCCCCCCCACATCTGGCACCCAGGACAGGGGCCCCCGCACTAACCCCCATCCTTCTCAGACTATTCCCAAAAACCCAAGAAGAAGACTTCCAAGCTCTTTATACAAAGCCAGAATCATTCTAATCCAAAACCAGATAAAGACAGAACAAAGAAAGAAAACTACAGGCCCATATCTCTGACAAACATAAACACCAAAATCCTCAACAAAATATTGGCAAACCGCATCCAGCAATCCATTAAAAAGATCATACACCACAATCAAGTGGGATTCATCCCAGGGATGCCAGGATGGCACAATATTTGCAAATCAATAAATGTAATACATCAACATAAATAAAAGGAAAGACAGAAATCACAAGATTAGATGCGGAAAAAGCATTTGATAAGGTACAGCACCCGTTTATGATAAAAACGCTCAGCGAAGTGGGAGTAGAGGGAGCATTCCTAAATGTGATAAATGCCATAAATGAGAAACCTACAACCAACATCATACTCAATGGGCAAAAACTAAAAGCTTTCCACTAAGATCAGGAACAAGAGAAGGATGTCCACTTTCACCACTTCTATTCAATATAGTTTTGGAAGTCCTAGCCACAACAAAAAATAAAAGGCATCCAAATTGGAAAGGAGGAAGCAAAACTGTCACTGTTTACAGATAATTTGACAGTGTACACAGAAAATTCTATAGGCTCCTCCAAAGAGCTACTCAACCTAATAATCGAACTTTGCCAAAACAGCAGGGTTCAAAGTCAATATTCAGAAATCAAAGGCATTTTTATACACCAACAATGAAAGATCAGAATCAGAAATCAGAAAAAAAAAATCCCATTCACTATAGCAATAAGAAAAATAAAGTACCTAGGAATAAGCTTTACCAAGTAGGTGAAAGACCTGTACTCAGTAAACTACACAACACTGAAGAAACAAATTAAAGAAGACACAAATAAATGGAAGTATACACCATGTTCATGGATTGGAAGAATTAACATCATCAAAATGTCCATATTACCCAAAGCAATTTATAAATTCAATGCAATCCCTATTAAAATACCAGTGACATATTTCACAGATATAGAACAAACATTTCAAAAATTTATATGGAACTGCAAACAACCCCTAATAGCAGCAGCAATTTTGAGAAAGAAGAGCAATGTAGGGGGGATCACAATACCTGATATCAAACTGTATTACAAGATCACTGTAATCAAAACAGCCTGGTACTGGCATAAAAACAGACATATGGACCAATGGAACAAAATTGAGATCCCAGAAATAAACCCAAGTCTCTATGGTCAATTAATATTCAACAAAGAAGGCAGAAACATAAAATGGAGTAAAAATAGCCTCTTCAACAAAATGGGAGATCTGGATAGCTACATGCAAAAAAAAATGAAACTTAATTTTTCACACCATATACAAAAATAAATTCAAGGTGGATAAAAGACTTAAATATAAGTCGTGACACCATAAAACTCCTAGAAGAGAACACAGACAGGAAAATCTCAGATATTCCACACAGCAATATTTTTACTGATATATCCCCCAGATCAATGGACATAAAGGAAAGAATAAACAAATGGGACTTCATCAAAATAAAAAGCTTCTGCACTGCTAAAGAAAAGAGCATTAAAATGAAAAGAGAACCAACCGTATTAGAAAATATATTTGCCAATGATACCTGGGACAAGGGTTTGATCTCCAAAATATATAAAGAACTCACATGACTCCACTCCAGGAAGACAAATAACCCAATTGAAAAATGGTTAAAGGGCCCTGGCTGGTGTAGCTCAGTGGATTGAGCTCAGGCCTGCGAACCGAAGGATTGCGGTTCGATTCCCAGTCAGGGCACATGCCTGGGTTGCCAGGCCAGTTCCCGGCAGGGGACATACAAGAGGCAACCGCACACTGATGTTTCTCTCCCTCTCTCCTTCCCTTCCTCTCTAAAAGATAAATAAATAAAATCTAAAAGGAAAAAAAAAGTACTTAAAAAAAAATCTTTAAAAAAAAAATGGTTAAAGGACCTGAACAGACACTTCTCCAAGGAGGACATACAGAGGGCCCAGAGACATATGAAAAGATGCTCAGCATCACTAGCCATCAGAGAGATGTAAATTAAAACCACAATGAGATACCACTTCACACCAGTCAGAATGGCCATCATAACCAAATCAACAAACAATGAGTGCTGGCAAAGTTGTGGAGAAAAGGGAACCCTAGTGCACTGTTTGTGGGAACGCAGACTGGTGCAGCCACTGTGGAAAACAGTATGGAATTTCCTCAGAAAACTAAAAATGGAATGTCTTTTGACCCAGCAATTCCACTGCTAGGATTTTACCCTAAGAATCCTGAAACACCAATTCAAAAGAACCTATGTACCCAATGTTCATAGCAGCACAATTTACGATATCCAAGTGCTGGAAGCAACCTAAGTGCCCATCGATAAATGAGTGGGTAAAAAAACTATGGTACATTTACACAATGGGATGCTACGCAGCAAAGAGAAAGAAGGAGCTCCTACCATTCACGACAGCATAGATGGAACTGGAGAGCATTATGCTAAGTGAAATAATCCAGGTGGTGAAAGACAAATACCATATGATCCATCTGTAAGTGGAACTTAATCAACAAAACAAAACAAGAAAGCAAAATATAACCAGAGACATTGAAATAAAGAACAAACTAGCAGTGACCAGAGAGGAGGGGTGAGAGGGACAATAGGGGATAGTAGGGGAAGGACCATCGAGGAACGTGTATAAAGAACACATGGACAAAGCCCAAGGGGGTAGATTCGAGGATGGGAGGCAGGGATGGGTGGGGTGGGGGAGCATGGTGTGATGAAAATAAAGACAACTGTACTTGAACAACAATAAAAAAAGAAGAAACCACATCAAGACTGCTAGGAGGGGTGAAGATTCAGATAGGGCTGGTCCCACATCCATGTGTGGCAGATAAAAATCAGGAGGGATATCTCAGGAGTGAAGAGTCCCAGCCCCACACCAGGACCCCCAGCCCAGGGTTCCAGTGCCACAAAGAGCCGTTGCCATAGCTTCTGGCTATAAAAATCAGCAGGGATAGAGGTTATGGAAAACAGGAACTGCTGGACTCCTTGGCAGTTCCTCTTAAAGGGCCATACACAGACTTACTCAGAATCACTCCCTCTGAGTTCCAGCATGGGGAAGCAGATTAAAAGGCACCAGAGATATAGGGAGGAACTCAGTTGTCCAGCATCAGAGTGAGAGCTGGGGAGCAGCTTTCTCCCAGACAGAAGTGCTGGCAGAGGCCACCGTTCCTATTCTCAGCCCTTCCCCACAGAGCCACAGAGCCAGCAGGTGGGCGCCATATCTGAGACTACCTCTCACACTGTGTGCTCAACCTGACTCACACTGTGTGCCCTGCCCTGGTGGATTCCCTGAGGCTCTGCCCCACCCAACTTCCGGGTCCACTCAAGCTGTTTCCAGTGGCTTTTCCATACAAATGGTTTGTCTTGGCCCATGCTTTAGATTTTTCTGAATTCTTTCAAACAAGCAGCATCTGGCTTCAGCAAGCCCCATACTTCTCAATGAAAGTCCCCAGACCTAAAACTAGCAACAGTCAGCCTAGGTTCACAGTTTGGCCTGACCCGAGCACCTCAAAGCCCAGCACAAGTAGCAGACATCTGCAGATTACTTTGTAGCTTATGGTGTGTGGCCCTGGACAAAACACAGGTTGTGGCTGACTTTGGACATGCCAACAGCAGTCAAGTCTCAACTACAGAAGGAGAATGTACACAGCCCACACAGTAAGTGTGCCTCAAGTACCCAGCTTGGGTGGTAGTAGAGGCTGTGCCACTGGACCCTGTAGGACACCTACTACATTAGGCCATACTACCAAGCTTGGGAAACAGAGTAGCTCTACCTATACATAGAAACAAACACAGGAGGCTGCCAAAATGAGCAGACATAGAAACATGGTCCAAATGAAAGAACAGATCAAAACTCCAGAAAAAGAACTAAAGAAAATGGAGACAAGAAAGCTACTAGATGCAGAGTTCAAAACACTGGTTATAAGGATGCTCAAAAAATTTAGTGAGAACCTCAACAGCATAAAAAAAGATCCAATCAGAAATGAAAAATACTCTAATTAAAATAAAGGACAATTACAGGGAATGAACAGTAGAGTGGATGAAGCCAAGAATCAAATCAGCAATCTGGAATGTAAGGAAGCAAAAACAATCAATCAGAACAGCAAGAATAAAAAAGAATCCAAAACAATAAGGAAAGAGTAAGGAGCCTCTGGGACAACTTCAAGCATACCAACATTTGCATCATGGTGGTGCCAGAAGGAGAAGAGAGAGAGCATGAAATGGGAAAACTATTTGAAAAAATAATGACAAAACTTCCCTAACTTGGTGAAGGGAATAGACATGCAAGTCCAGGAAGCACAGAGAGTTCCAAACAAGTTGGAGGCCCAACTCTAAGACATACCATAATTAAAATGCCAAAGGTTAAAGACAAAGAGAGAATCTTAAAAGCAGCAAGAGGGAAGAAGTTAGTTACTTACAGGGTAATTCCCATAATACTGTCAGCTGATTTCTCAAAAGAAACTTTGCAGGCTACAAGAGATAGGCAAGAAATACTCAAATTGATGAAAAGCAAGGGCCTATAACCAAGATTACTCTACCCAGCAAAGCTATCATTTAGAATAGAAGGACAGATAAAGAGCTTCCCAGACAAGAAAAAGCTAAAGGAGTTCATCATCACCAAACCATTATTATATGAAATGTTACAGGGTCTTCCATAAGAAGAATATCAAAAGTATGAACAATAAAATGGCAATAAATACATATCTATCAATAATGGAATCTAAAAAACAAAATAAACAAGCAGAACAGAAACAGAATCATAGATACAGAGGATGTTTTAATGGTTGCTAGATGGGAGGGGGGTCAGGAGGATGAACAAAAAAGGTGAAGGAATTAAGAACTACAAATTGGTAGTTACAGAAGAGTCATGGGGATGTAAAGTACAGTATAGAAAACAGAGTAGCCGAAGAACATATATGCATGACCCATGGACATGGACAACAGTGTGGGGATTGCCTGAGGGAGTAGGGTAGATGGAGGGAAAGGGGGGAAAATTGGGACAACTGTAATAGCATAATCAATAAAATTTAATTAAAAAATAATAATAATGGACAGGGCTCATTCAAGGTACAGATTACTCTATCATACAGGCCTTAGGACATGACTTCCCACCATTACATGGAAATGAGAACAGGTGTTTCCAGAGTTTCTATTTTTAAGAGAAATGAGAATTCTAGGTTTTCGACTGTGATCTTTAAATGAAGACTAACATTTAAAATGACTATACAAACCTGAAAATAGACCAGTGCACTTAATCCAGCCCATGTGCCTCAGGGCCTCTGGCTCAGATAGTAAATTAATTCAAAAGAGAAAGATCTCCTTGTGAACTTACTATACCAATCAAAGAATGCCACATAATCCATGAATACTGAGCTGGACCTTAAAAAGTGGGAAATATTCTTGACAAGGTGAGGGAGAACATTCCAGTTTAGAAGAGTCACTCATGGAATGGGAAATTACAATCAAACATGTTCAAGGCTTTTCCAACCCTGAGGCATAAAAATAGGAATGCATGAGGTACATGCCAGGCAAAGAAGAGACAAGTGTGTCAAAGGTAAGTAAGATTGACGTGGATAAAAGAGCCTTTCTCTTTAAATTCTGTGCTTGTTTAGATTCGGTGGAAAAGCAGAGGTTCCTGACTCATTCTATCACTCAAGCTTGTATTCAGAGAGGGAAACCCATTTATAACAATCATTTTATGGGAATTCTAAAATTCAGAGACATCTTAGTGGGAGACAGAAGGAAGAGGAGGGGTGAGAAAGGTAAACATTCATTTACACATGCATCGATTTACACATGTAGAGCGGTGATTTTCAACCTCTTTCATCTCATGGCACACATAAACTAATCACTAAAATTCTGCAGCACACAAAAAATATATATTTTTTGCCAATCTGACAAAAAATAGGTATAATTTTGATTCATTCACACCATACAGCTATCGTTGTGTTGACTGTTTTCATTTTTTTATTTGACAATCTAAGGGAAAAGAGGTCAGTGCCCCTGACTAAATAGTCAGGTATTATATGTTTTAAAAAGTTTTGCAGCACACCGGTTAAAAATTACCGAGGTAGGGCATCTGCTACGTGTCAGGAGTTATTTTTAGGAGCTGAGGATGTACTCATAAATAAAGCAGGCAATGCCCCCATCTTCAGGGGTCCTCTATTCCACTGAGGAAAAAGAAATAATAAACATGTAAGTCCATAATATGTCAGTTGTTCAAACCATGTGACTGTCTGGGGAGGAGTCCCAGACAGAGGGAACTGCAAGTGCAAAAGTCCTGAGGTAAGACCAACCACAGCAGTTTGAGGAATAGTGTGGGAAACAGAATTCTAAGAGGAGTCCCATGAACTCCCTCCTCTCTCCTGCACCACTCCCATGATTATATATGTTAAAAGGAATTATGCTGTTGTGATTAAGATGACTAACGAGTTGACTTTTAGACAGGAAGATTATCCAGATGGGCCTAACCAATCGCATGAGTCCTTTATAAGCAAAAAGTTTTCTCTGGCTAGCTGCAAAAGGGGAACTCAAAGAAATTCAAAGCATGATAAGGATCCAGTGCAACCTGTGAACTTGGAGATGGGGGAGACCTCATGGCAAAGAATGTGGGGTGGCCTCCCAGGAGCAGAGAGTAGCACTCAGCTGACAGCCAGCAAGGAAACAAGGGTCTCAGTCTTACAAAAACAAGGAACTGAGTTCTATCAAATACCTGAATGAATTTGGGAGTAGACTTTTTTCCAGAGCCACCAGACAAGCATCCAGTCCTGCAGACAGCTGATGTTGGCCTAAGTAGAAAACATGGCTCAACCATCCCATACTTCTGACCTACAAAATTATGAAATAATCACAAAACAGAGTGGGGACAGTTTGAGCTGCTACACAGTAATTTATTATACAGCAACAGAATACTTATAGAAATAGCAGGAAGGTAAATCTGGCAGGAGAGAAGTAAGAGGAGTTTTTGAGAAGGTAACATCTGAGAGCTAACCCAAAACCAGAAATTGCAATGATTTCTGTACCTTGGTTAGGCCACTGAATTTCCAGTGAATGAGATGGGGCACCCCTGGAAGGTCTGAGCAGAGCAAACACAGCCTTGACTTGCTCCTGAGAGCTCAGCAATGCTTGAGAAAGCAACTTCACTGATAGGATTCCCAATGACCTCCAGTGGTACTGGCAAATCCTCTTTTATTTTTTATTTTTTTAGTTGATGGGTTTTTAATAAAATAACATAATTTATTTTAATTGAATTTTATTAGGGTGACATTGATTAATAAAATTACATAGTTTCATATGTACAATTCTATCACACATCATCTGTGTGTTGTACTGTGTGCTCACCACACAAAGTCAAGTCACCTTCTGTCACCATTATCCCCTTTTACCTTCTACCTTCCCTCACCCCCTTTCCTTCTGGTAATCACCATACTGATTCTGTCTATGAGTTTTGTTGTTTTGTTTTGGGGTTTGTTTTTTCTTTTGCTTGATCTATTCACCTTTTTCACCGAGCCCCCCAGGACCCCACCCCTCTAACAGTTGTCAGTCTGTTGCTATTTTGTTCTTTGTTTTGTTCATTAGATTCCACATATAAGTGAACTCACAGGGTATTTGTCTTTCTCTGACTGCCTTATTTCACTTAGCATAATGCTCTCTAGGTCCATCCATGCTGTTGCAAAAGGTAAGATGTCCTTTTTTACAGCCAAGTAGTATTCTGTTGTGTAAATGTACCACAGCTTTTTGACCCACTCATCTGCTGATGGGACCATGGTAGGCTGCTTCCAAATCTTGGCTATTGTAAATAGCACCGCAGTGGACATAGGGGTGTGTATATCCTTTCAAATTAATGTTTCGGGTTTCTTTGGATATACTCCCAAAAGTGGAATTGCTTGGTCATAAGGCAATTCCATTTTTAATTTTTTGAGGAAACTCCACACTATCTTCCACGATGGCTGTGCCAATCTGCATTCCCACTAATAGTGCACAAAGGTTCCCTTTTCTCTACATCCTCACCAACAAACTCAGCATCAGGAATATCTAAAGCTTGCCCCGTGCCATCTGGGCAAATGATTAATGTGTGATTAAACTTGATGATTCGCCATGGCCAGAGAATGACTGCTAGTAGTCAGCAATTCAGGCACAGCTTTTGTTGGCAGTTGAGTGCTTCACCGGAAACTGCCTCTCAGAAGGAGCTAAAGGGTTGGAAAAATGACTAAGGAAACCCACTGTAGGAAAAAATTAACTGTATACCCATGAGATAATAATAGCAACAGAGAGAGAGGCCAGAACCCCACACACACACCAAGTCAGAAACACCTCAGAAAGTAGCACCTTTATGTAATAAGAATCTTTCCTTGCAGTCTTCAGTATTCTGTTGCCTTGGCAAAAAACCCTATCTCTTGACATTTAAGAGGTTTGTGTCCCATTTTCAAAACACAGTCCTGATGAAGATGCCTTTAAAAATGTGTTTTGTATCTGCCATGCCTTTACCAACCCCCCACACATACCCAGGCAGAATCAGTTCATATCCTCTACCTGACTTCTCCAAAACAGGTGTTCCCCACCCTCACTTTCACCTATGAACCAGAGGCAGGACATGCCAGGGGCCCTGGTTGCTGGAGGGTGCCCCAACAGGAAGCCACCGAGATCTCCATGTCATGTGGTGTTTATGGAAGATGCCTTTGAGTGTCCACTGTCTGGACCACTGGTTCTCTGATTGTTTCTGATTGTCTGCTCCCTGGGAATGGTGAGCTCCTGAAGCAGGTTGAGCTTCCTGAATTTGGGATTGGTGACATACTTTCTTGGTTGGTTTCTGATCAGTTTTAGCCTAACTACCAGTCTTGGGGGACTCCTATCTTCCATTTCCATCCCTGTCCATATTTGCTTTCTACTGGCTTCCTGCTCTCTCTCGTCAAAATCCACAGTCAGGCCATGGCCAGGTAGCTGAGATGGTTAGAGCATTGTCCCAATACATCAAGGTTATAGGTTCAATCCCTGATCAGGGCACATACAAGAATCAACCAATGAATGCACAAATAGGTGGAACAACAAACAAATCTCTCTGTCTCTCTCTCTCTCCCTCTCCTTCTCTCCTCGCTCGCTCTCTCTCTCTCTCTCTCAAAATCAATACATTAAAAAAAATCCATGGTCAGAGCCCAATGCTCTTGGAATAAACTATAACTAGGAATTCTGTAAACTAGAAATATTTGTGATTTGATCACAAAGGGTGATAGTAATGATTTGGAAGATAACACACTTAAAGCATTGTGTGCGTAATTGGCACATGATAGATGGTGGATGGGTGGAAAAGGGTAAAGATGAAGCTCAGAGGGGTATACTGGTAGGAAAGCAGACAATGTCCGAATGTGGAAAAATAATGTCAGAATCCTGTTTACATGCAAGTCACTGTGCCATGGACACCGTTTCATGAGCATTCAGACTTGTGGTCACAGAAACATAGAATGTGGCACTTGGAAGTTTGATTAAAGCCATTTAAGGCGGAGCATACTGTATGTGAAAATTCTAGTGATGGTAAATTCACTTTAGCCCTGCTTTGGCTTTCTCCATCATTGTGGTGACAGTTATCATATCTTCATTCAATAACTATACAGAGTGTGTACTCTGTGCAAGGCACTAGATACACTGAAGAAAGCAAAGCAAAGTGCCTGCCCTCAAGCATCTTAACAGTCTGGTAGGGAAGACAGATAATGACTATGTCTACAATGTAAATAAATCACTACAGTCAAAAAGGTGGTATGAATAACAGGAAATAATCTCTTTCAGACAAAGTGATCAAAGAAGACTTCCTTTGTTGCGGACCGTTCAGCCTGGTTTCAGGAGTTGTAACCCTCACCCCATGGTGGGCTGTGTAAGAGCCCAAGGGACCCACTTCATCTGGGTCTGTTCTGTCACAAGGACGTGACCTACTAAGGAGACAAAGCTTTTGCCTCATCCATCTCTGGCCCCATTGCTTGGTTGGCAGTCAATGACAGCTAAGACTCCTCATGGGAGGGGCAACCTAAGCCAGACGCAACCACTTGGGAGGCTTCATGGAAGGACTCGGGGGATTGCAGCAAAGAGGATATGATGGACCCTTGCCCCCCAGCTATTCTGACATAGCCCGAGTCCTCATTTCCATCTGGGAGATGTCTCCGGCTTCCTAATTGCCTTAAAGCCTGAAACTGTGGGAGTGAGCGGTGCAGCCCTGTGCTGGCCTGGACAGTTTCCTGGGTGATTGGGCATAAGAAAGAATTCCTAAAGCCCTGTGAAACCTGCTTTGCTAAGAGTGCTCTTCCTTAGGTGATAAGTGTCCCAGGAGGAAATGAGCATGTCTCCGAAAGTCTGGCAACCCCCTTCCTGACAAACACTGGCTCAGATTAAGCCCTCAGATTGCTTTGAAGTGTTAACCATTGTTTAATCCTTGTCACCTGACATACCTGTATTCCCGTGTATTTGAGCCCAATAAAAGCCTAGTGAGGATGGGGCTCTAGGTCATTCTCCTCTGAGAGTTTGACCCCTTTCCTCCCCAAGCAGAAGATGTCTTGGTAGTTTTTATTTTCATCCATGACGGAGGGATGGGGCTCTGCAGGCAGAGCCCCCCCACATCTGGCGCCCAAGACAGGGGCCCCCCGCATTCCTTCCACTGAGATTTGAAGCAAATGAAGATAAACAAACCAACAAAGAATGGAAGTAAGGCAGGAGAAGAATCAATGGTAGAGAAAATAATAGTAATCCTTTCCCATGTTTCAAGCTGCTATATGCCAGCCCCTTTGCAGGTCATCCCTTTAACCCTACAACTCTGTGAGGAAAGAGCTATTAGCTATTTTTCCAGGAGTTAAATGAGGCTCAGAGAGCTCAAGTAAATCACCCAAGGCAAGTGGCAATGCTAATACTGGGCCACATCAGCATGCATGTTTCAGAAACCCAAGGCCAGAGCAAGGCAATGGACCAAAACCAGTAAGAACATACACACACGCGAACGCACACACACACAAGGCTTCCAGGCCAGGGGGTAGACCAAGATCCACCATGTTCTGAGTGATGGTCTTGAGCCAGGCATGGTTCTAAGTCCTAGCATCACTCATGTCCTCCTCCCAACACTGTACAAGGTAAGAAGCACCACCTTCCTTGTTTTATAGAGGAAGAAAGGGACCTACCACCCTTCTCTGCACTCACTTCTCCCTACTGCCAAGTCACACATAAACCCAAGCAAAAGCCAAAGCTTCATTCTGGCATACTGACTCCAAGGGCAGGTAATGAAGGGAACTGTGAGTTTTTCAACTATGTCATACAAACATTATTTAAAACAAAGTTAACCTGTGTCTATGAGTTCTTGTTTGTTTTCTTTGTTTGTTCATTTCTTGCTTTCCGTTTAATATCCTACATATAAGTGAAATCATATGGTTCTTAGCTTTTTCTGTCTGACTTATTACACTTAGCATGCTGTTCTCAAGACCCATTCATGTTTTCACAAATGGCAATATTTCATCTTTTCTTAATGGCTCAGTAGCATTCCACTGCATATATGTACCATATCTTCTTTATCCAACCCTCTACCAAAGGACACTTCGGTGTTTCCATGTCTTGGCCACCACAAATAATGCTTCAATGAACATTGGGGTATACATATCTTTGCTAATGAATTTCAGTGGTGGGCATACAATGCAATAAACAAATTGCAATGTAAAATACAATGTATCATGGAACTGTATGCTTGAAACTTATATAATCTTATTAATGAATGTCACCCCCATTAATTTAATTTTTAAAAAAATTTAAAAAAACAGCAATGTTAACCTGGAGAAGAGTGCAACAGAGAGCCATAGATAAGACACTGGATATAGAAGGTAATCTGTTACTGAAGCTGGACTAGATTTGTTCATCTTAGAAAGCAGAACATAGACTTCTGGTAAAGATGGCAGCATAGGTAAACACAGCTCACCTCCTTGCACAACCACATCAAAATTACAACTAAAGTATAGAACAACCATCACACAGAACCATTTGAAATGAAGTTGAATGAAAGTCCGACAACTACAGATTAAAGCAAACACATCCATCCAGACTGATAGGAGAGGTGGAGGCGTGGAATGGGCTGGTCCCACATCCATGCATGGTGGATAAAAATTTGGAGGGATTCTTCAGGAGCAAGGAGTCCCAGCCCCACACCAAGGCACCCCAGCCCAGGGTTCCAGTGCCGGGAAGATAAAACCCTATAACTTCTGGCTGCAAAAACCAGCGGGATTTAAATCAGTGGAAGAAATTTCTGGAGCCCCAAGCAGTTCCCGAAAGACACTGGTGGCTTACACAGAGAAAGTGAAGTGTCTGGCATCAAGACAAGAGCTTGGAGACAGCCTTCTCCCAGACAGAAAGTCAGGCTATTGTCTCTTTTCTGGACCCTCCCCCCACAAAGCCACAGAGCTGGCAGTCTAGTGCCATATCTGAGATTCCATCAACCTGGCTCCACTGTTTGACCTTACCTGGAGATCCCCAGAGACTCCATCTCAAACAACATACAGGCCCACCCAAGGTGGTTTTTGCATATGAATGGCTGGTCTTGGCTCTTGCTTCACAACATCATAAATCCTCGCAAGCAACATCCAGCCTCAGGGAACACCCAAACCCCCATACCTCTTGCTAAGGGGCCCCAGGCCCAGCAGTAGTAACAACCAGCCCAGATTCACAACTTCGATTCACCTGGGAATCTCCAAGCCTAGTACAAGTAGCAGCCACCTCAGATTGCTTTATAGCTCATGCAGGGTGGCCCCAAGCAGAACACAGGTGGGGGCTGACCTTGGCCTGCACCACCAGGGAAGCCCCCAAGCCTTTACACCAGTGGACAACTACAAACCACGATGGAGCACCACCACCCTGCCGCTGCACAGCTGATCCTTCACAGAAGCAAAAGTTGGTGGTCAGTGGTCACAGCCAGTGTTTGCAGCTGATTGGCCTAAGGAAATCCCTCCCATTCACCTCCCAATCATAATCAAGGCTCAACTACAAGAGGAGGATGTACACAAAGGGCACTCCTTAAGTACCCAGCTTGGGTGATAGGGGAGGCTGTGCCACTGTACCCTACAGAACACCTACTACATTAGGCCACACCAAGACAGGGAGTCATAGCAGCTCTACCTCATTAAATAGAAACAAACACAGGGAGGCTGCCAAAATGAGAAGACAAAGAAATGTGGCCCAAATGAAAGAACAGAACAAAACTCCAGAAAAAGAACTAAACAAAATGGAGATAAGCAATCTATCAGATGCAGAATTCAAAACACTAGCTATTAGAATGCTCAAGGACCTTAGTGGAGACCTCCAGAGCATAAAAAAGATCCAGTCAGAAACAAAGGATACACTAATTGGAATAAAGAATAATTTACAGGGAAACAACAGTAAAGTGCATGAAGCTGAGAATCAAATCAATGATGTGGAACATAGGAAGCAAAAAACAACAAATCAGAACAACAAGAAGAAAAAAAGAATCCAAAAAATGAGGATAGTATAAGGAGCCTCTGGGACAACTTCAAGAGGTCCAACATTCACATCATAGGGCTGCTAGAAGGAGAAAAGAGCAAGCAAGAAATTGGAAATCTATTTGAAAAAATAATGAAAGACAACTTCCCTAATTTGGTGAAGGAAATAGACATGCAAGTCCAGGAAGCACAGAGAGCCCCCAAACAGATGGATGCAAAAAGGCCCACTCCAAGACACATCATAATTAAATTGCCAAAGGTTAAAAATAAAGAGAGAATCTTAGAAGCAGCAAGAGAAAAGAAGTTAGTTACCTACAGGGGAGTTCCCATAAGATTGTTGGCTGACTTCTCAAAAGAAATTTTGCAGGCTAGAAGGGATTGGCAGAAATATTCAAAGCCATGAAAAGCAGGGACCTACAGCCAAGATTGTTCTTCCCAGCAAAGTGATCATTTAGAATTGAAGGGCAGATAAAGAGCTTCCCAGACAAGAAAAAGCTTAAGGAATTCATCACCCAGCCATTATTATATGAAATGTTAAAGGGACTTAATTAAGAAAAAGAAGAAGATCAAAACTATGAACAATAAAATGGCAACAAATACATATCTGTCAACAACTGAATCTAAAAAACAAACTAAGCAAACAAGAAAAACAGACACAGAATCATGGATACAGAGAGCTTTTTGATGGTTGCCACATGGCATGGGGGAATGGGAGAAGAGGTGAGGGGATTAAGAAGTACAAATAGGTAGTTACAGAATAACCATGGGGGTGTAAAGTACAGTATGGGGAATGGAGTAGCCAAAGAACATACACATGACCTAAGGACATGAAAATGGTATGGAGATTGCCTGAGGGAGTTGGGGTGCTGGGTTGAGCATGGCAAAGGGGAAATATTGGGACACCTATAATAGCATAATCAATAAAATATAATTTAAAAATTAAGGGAAAAAAGCAGAACTCAAGTCAATGGTTGTAGTGGAGGCTCAGCCCCACCCAGATCCCCCTTACCAGACTATTCTAGCAAACCCAAGTTGCTGGAAATGCTGGCTTCTAAATTCTCACAGAAGCACCCTTTTCTGGAGAAATTCTACATGGGATGTACCACAAGGCAACTGAATGTTTGCTCTGTCCCAGCAACTCTACTCGACTGAGTTTTGACATGTATAAGGACTGTTGGGACTGTTGACTGTTAACTATATAAGGACTGTTGACTGTTGGAAACCGCCCTGCCTGGTTTCAGAAGTTGTAACCCCCCATGGCTAAGGCTGAATGAGGGACCTTCAGACTGTAAGCCACTAAAGAGACAAAGCTTATCTCCCTGGCAGGAGTGCCACTTCTGCTTCATCCATAACTGACCCCCAATGTTTGGTGGGTTAGCCAATGACAGGTAAGATTCCCTCAAGGGAAGGGTCTCCTAAGACAGGCACGATCACGTGGAAGGCCCTTCTCCTTTGAGAGATCGGCCACCTCTCTTCCCCAAGCAGATGATGTCTTGGTAGTCTTATTTTCATCCATGGCAGACAGATGGGGCTCTGTGGGCGGAGCCCCCCCACAAAGGACTGTCTGAAAATCTAGCCCCTCTTCTTGTACAGTTCACTTTAACAATAATTAAAGAGCAAAAAGACTGGTTTGAAGACAAAGTGATTTCCATGGTGTCCTGATTGTCCCCCGCAAGTAAACACAAAGCAAACTTAAAGAGGACAAGCTGAATGTGGCCCCCAGGAAATGCAGTTGTAGACTTTCTCCCTGCCGAAATTTTATTTATCCCCTAGAGCTTTCCCTCACTTGGATAATTTACAGATCAATGTTTTCTATTCTCTTTGCTCACCTACTACTTGTATTTGCCTTCTCACTTTAATGAAGGAAAGATGGAACCAAAAAATGAGAATGTCTGGCTATAGCAAAAAGTAGTTGTGAAAAGCACTATACCAAGATCAAATATTTATGTTGCAGCAAGCCAGCTAACTGAATGCAATATCAAAGGATAATACATCATTTGAAAAAGGGGAGGAAAAGCAACCAATGTGAATCATAATTTGCATTTCATCAGGTGCTGTTGAGATCTTGATTTTGGTGGGGGGGGAAGTTGTTCATCTAACAATGATGATTTCTGGCTTTCTTTTTTCTCGTTTAAAAATACATTTTATTTCCCTCCCCCAAGTCATTCAGAGGCGCAATGTTAGTAGATGAGGTTTAGTGAAGGAGACATCGAATTCCCTGTTTGGGACCCTGTGAAAGGAAACGTGTAGTTTCCTGAAGCCCGGGTCTCTTTTTCAGTGGCTCCTGCTGTTGTGACATGATTAAGAAATTGACTGAACTCCAAAGCATTTCAAAGAAGAGCCATGTTCAAATTACAGATTTCAGTTAATGAGATTTATGAAAAATTAACAGAAGCCAACTGGCCAATATTTCTCATCCCTAGCCACCCCTGCCCCTACCCACCCAAGCTCAAATGAGGAGCATCTAATAATCAAATGTAGATAACAAAAGAAAGATGATAATGAACAACTTAACATCTCTTCATTATTAATGCGCTCTTAAAAATCTACCTTTTAATATTTTATATAGTACCATTCATCTTGTTGCCTTTTTAAAAAATTTTATCATGTACTTCGATTACAAAATCTCCCTCAGGAAGTCTGCAAGATGAATTGCCCTAAGATTTGTCTTCTGGCTGTTAATTCCCCAGGAAAGTGACTTGGTTCTCAGAAAGCTTAGTGCTTATATGATTTGGGCCTTTCAAAATTTTATTAATTTGTAACAGCTTTGTTGAGATATAATTCACATGCCATACAATTCACCCAAAGGATATAATCCAATGGTTTTTACTATATTCACAGAGTTAACTTTCTTATGAGTAACCACAATTGCGTTGTTTTGAATTGGTCTTTTTGAAGGGTAAGCCATAGAGAAAAATCTACAAGAACTTTTAACCTCAAGAACTTTCAACTCAAAGAATCAAAGGCTACTTTTCTTCCACCCCATGGTTTCTTTCTCCACAAATTTTTATTTTTACTTTTGGAAGAATTCATTCCACCAATTAAAATTCCCCACATCTAATGTCGTTACAGAAGCAGTGTCATTAGGCAAAAGTTGCATGTCCCCTCCTCCCACCCTGCCTGCCTGTCTCACACACCCCTCTGCCCTACATTCATACAGGGCGACCATATTGCTAAAAATCCCTATAGGTAAAGAGAGTTCTGAGTCACTATCTTTTTTGGCCTTTCTATATCACCAGCTTGAATTTTAAAACACATATGCATTACATTTGAAGTTAGAAGTTTAAAAGTTGTTCAGAAATATTTTAAATGCATATTTAGTCCTGCTAAGCCATCAGCATTCCTGGAAATGTGCCCCTCGTTGCCAAGTTCACGAGAGCATCATGTTTCTGGGAAAAAGTGGGAGCTTTAGAAAAGGAAAGAACATGGGTGCAGTGAACAGGGCACTTAGGAATGGACCCTGGAGAAGGCAACCAGGAGGGTCCTAGGCATGAGAACTGCTAAACGCTTTGATTTTTTTTAATGGTAAAACCAATTACAACAATAGTAGTTACTAGGATTGCTACATTTCATTGTGTAATATATGCCCTGAAAAAGGGGGTTCATCCAAGCAGGGAGGGGCTGCCCTCTGCTTGCCACTCCCTCGTGTCCACAGGGCATCTTTATCTAATTTATATAAAGGCCCCTACATGCTACAACTGCCTCAGAGGGTTGGCATTTAGGGGAAAAAATTTTACATGCTAACAAGTGTGTCACATGGCTTAAGACTCACAACTACCTGTGGAGAGCTCCCTGTGACAGAAAGAACACCACTCCAGGAAATTCAGAGCACTAGCAGATGTCATGGGCACTTGTCTAGTGCACAGCCCGGAAGCTGGCACCCCATCTTTAGCTTGGCCTTTCTCACACTGAACTCCTGAGAGAGGAGGAGTACTATGTTTGCCAAAAATGTCTGCCCTAGGCTCTACTACTACATGATTCTCCAACCTAGAAACCAGGCAGGTTTGCAGGTGCTTCAGTGAGTACGGAAGGGCAGAGTTGATGCAAACGGCTTTGGAGGCTGGGTTATAACAGGTGAAGCAGCTTTTACCTCAAGTCTAACTACCCCGAGGTGACCCTGCTGTGAGGTAACCCTGCTGAATGGAGAGACCAGATGACTCTGGGTCTTCGTAGTCCAGGTACCAGATATGTGTAGGAATAAACCTTCAAGAGATTCCAGCTCCCTGCCATTGCATCACCACCAAACTTTGAGTCTTCCCACCTGAGACCCTGACATCCTGGAACACTGACATGAGATCCCCACCATGCTCTGACTGATTTCCTGACCCACGGAATCCATGGGCATAACTCATTCTGTGTTGTGGTCATTTGTTACACAGCCATTATACCTGGAACAAGAGAACAGAATGCCACCTGACCTATGAAACTGGTGAGAGCCCAATAATTTCTATCAAGGCCTGGAGAACAAAATGGTATCAGCAAGGCCCACTGCACTGTCCTGAAATCAACCAGACTTGGGCTGCTTTCCTCTCTAGTCTAAACAGCAATTCAACCCCATTTGATCACACCAAGACAGAAATTGCAGACACGAAGAACCGGAAACCAGCAAAAAATGACTTTCCTCTCTCATTATGGCCTGCTAGCACCCATGCTAAGCCATATCCAGGTTTTCCCACACTGCTTCTATCCTCTGGGAAAGTCTGGCTCCTTCAATAGTCTGAACATCCCTGTGTCTCAGAACAACTGGGCCATTATTCCCCGAGGAGAAGGATAGGCTGATGCCTTTTAGTGCTTCTTCCCAGAAAGAAATTGTGAGGCTGTGGTGCTATCCTAAGCCCAATTCTCTTGGGCCATTTTTGAAATACAAAATAAAAGCGTCCCCTGCCTAATATGAATGAGAGCGTGTCTAAGAATAAGCATAACAAGAAAGACTGATTTTTAAATGAAGGAGTGTTCAGCAGAGGGTTTGCAAACACTAAAAATTATCTTACTTTAAGCAAATAGATAAGGAGTCCATTTCGAAAAAAGACAGAAAACTTAGAGGACCCCACAAAATGAATATTAGAAACTAGCTACAGTTCATTATTTCAATCAATTGCCCAAGAAATGAAAAATCCATTACACAGTGCTGTCAGGGGTCTTGAGGTCTAGGTAAAGGACTTTTCTGAGGGGCTCCCACAACACTTGCATATATTAATAGTTTAAATAAGCATCTGCAATCATTTCATTAGGTCCAAGAGGATGTTCCAAATCACTTCTGTGCCTTCATGGAACTCAAAATTTAAAACACTCCTTGTCACCAAGAAGGAGAATAGCTAGGATCCATGGAAAAGTTTTGGATCAATTGAAGAGTTCGTGCACTGTTATTTAGAAACAAAGACAATGGTGCTCAGTTTCCATAGTGACACTAGCAAAGACAACAAAGACCTCTCACCTGGAGCCTCTGATGGTGATGATCATGAAGCAAACAGACCCTAGGGGCACATTCCTGAGACTTCACTTCGGCCGCCCTACTTACTGCACCCTAAATAGTCTGCCCAGAAGGGATGGCATTAATCCAGGATCTCTTGTGAAAGGAAGACCTGCAAGGTACTTCCAGCTCTCCAGTAAGTGACCTGATGTAGAGGCCCAAGCACCGGCCTCAGACAAGTTTGAATACCAGCCTAAACACCTTCCTCCAAGACCTTGAGGAAGTTATGCTAACCTCTTTGGAACTCATTTCTTGTCACCTACAAAATGAGGAGTTTGGACCAGCACTGTGTTTCCCAAAATGTTTCTTAGAATACTCATTTTGCAAGACATTTCATAGATTAAAAAAGAAAAAAGAAAAATATCCTGTGATCAAATAAGTTTGAAACACGGCATGTATTAAATGACCTTTTCGGAGAATCACAAGATGTACTGTCATACAGAGAAGTCCTGTGTTAAAGACGCTTGTTTGAACCCAGCATTTCCAAAGTGTGGTTGACCACGAGACCCTTTTAACCCACGATTTCTACTAACACTTGGAGAAGGATTCCATGGAACCTATTTTAGGGAATACCAGGCTATGTTCATTTATTCATTCACTAACGCCCATTTTCTTGATCTCCCCAAGTTCCAGAACTCTTTCATTCCACCTCAGTCAGTTCACCTGTCTGAGGGGGACATCTGTGAAGTGGTGTACAAGGACAACGAAGCCAGAGCCAGATCCGAGACACAACGTGCTTCTGCCAAATTTGGCTCAGGGGCAGCCCCAGGTCTCATCAGTGGGAGCAAAAAAAAAAAACAAAAAACAAAAAACAAACAAACCTGATAGACCTGCTGAGAAATACTTTCATCATCATGCTGAGGGTTCCTATTATCGCTGTGATGCTACATCCACCATTTAGCCACTGCCATGTTGACTGGGTAAACCATTTCTCCCTAACAGCCCCAAAATAGCAAGAATGTTCCCCTTTTTCCGGAAGTAGACAGCTCTGAACAATTTTCTATTGCCGTTCTGAGAACTGAATTGTATCTTGCTCCACTTCAGATAAAATGCCGTCCCTAATCCCAAGGATAGCAACTAGGTTTCTAACCTATTCTCTCCTTGACTTGGACTACTGGGCAGAGAAGGATCCTAAGGCCATATGTGGGGAGAGTTTGGTAACTGAAGAGGGCATCTGCAAGGGAGAGGGTGAAAACCCGTGCACAGACTTGCTGTCCTGGCTCTGGACTTGGGCGAGGTGGAAGCCACTATCTGAAACAACTGGACTGGAGTCACCACAAAAATCCCAAATTAGCAGGGGAAATGTAAACAAGTGCTCATTGTAAAAAAAAAAAAAAAAATGTAGAGGAAAAATTATGAAACATGAGTCCATTTTATTACACTCTCAGATCCTGCTCCTGATTCTAGTGGAATTCAGGCCAATAAACCTCTGATATGGAAAACTGAGTTGTAGCTGCTACAATCCCCACTTTATTTCATTACAGATAATATGTACTCACCAAAAGTAACTATTATTCTTCTGCCATCTAATTCAGAAATGCATGATTCTGGCCATGAAGTGTCCATGCTGTGAGCCAATATTTTCAGAAGCCGGGCAAGTCCCTGAGTGTCCCATGCAGTCAGTCGCACATGGAGAAGGGTCTGTGCTTGGTCCCTGAGTCTCCAGGTAGTCCTGGTGGCCCTGTGATCAAATTCACATGAACACATTGGTGACAGCTGCTTTCTACTCCTCAGTCACTACCTTGTGTTGTAGTAAAGGGGCAGGAATAATTCTGCTGCTCTGGACTCAGCACTTTTTTAAAGTCTGGGGAACACCTCCAGGTCAAGCGCAATCTAGAGTTACTGACCTCAGCCCCCAAACACTCAGAGACTCCAAACTGAGCAAGGAATCTGTCTGAGCCTTAGGAAGGAACTTCAGGAGATCCAGATTCTAAGTGACTGCTGTCCGACTGCACTTTCTGCAACAATGGAAATGTTACATAATCAGCCTGCTCAGTAAGGTAGCTATACTGAGCACTCATAATGTGGCTCATGCCAGTGGAAAGTGAATGTTTAATTTTATGTCATTTTAATAAATATAAATTTAAGTAGTCACTATATGACTTTGGTCAAGTTAGTTTATTTCTCCAGCCCTCAGTTTCACTTCCTACAGCTGCCCCAAATCTAGCCACTTCTTTCCATCTCTCTGCTAGCACTCTAATCCCCTTACTTTTTCCTGGAAAGCAGGATTCAGATCCTGCTTTCCGCAGTGACCGCACCCATTTACATTCCCACCAACGGTGCACAACAGTTTCCTTTTCTCCACATCCTCGTCAGCACTTGTTATTTCTTGTCTTATGTGTAATGTAATTTTTTTGCTTGAATTTCCACAGAATACCCCGACATCTCTAAGGTGGAGATATCCCTCCATCTCAGTGCAACCCTATCCGCAAGAAAGTAGTAATATTGGATGCCTCCAGGGAGGGAAACTGGGTGGCCAGGGGATGGGGGTATGAAGGAGTGTTGTTAAATACACTATTTACACCCTTTTCATTTGGAATTATGTGAAAGTATTAAATTTTAAAAATTAAATTTTGTTAAGGACAGATGTGGGACTTAACAAAAGCCATTTTCATTAAGTGAAAAAAATGTAGCATAAAAACTTTCCTCTTTTTTTCTAAACATGTTCCTCTCCCCACCCTCCATCCTTCACATGCTAGCTGTTAGCTGGGGAGAGGCCTCCCACCAGGAGAGGGCGCACTTGATTTGTGTTCATTCAAGCAGTTGGATAGGGGTGTCACTGGGGAGTGAGGAATTTCATGACCTGGAGGGAGGGCCAGCCCAGGAATGAGACAGACCCACCCCCTCACCTACAATTTCAGACACCAGAGACAGAGAACCAGAAAGTTTCTGAAGAGAGAAAAAGGCAATGACAAGCCAATCCAAAGGTCTGGGAATAAGATGGACACTGGATTTCAGCAGGAGCAACAGCAAAAGTTAGTAAACGGAACAGTCAGAATTCTGAGCCAAAATATCAATCCAAGGCACAGGCACAGCCCTGACCTGGTGGCTCAATTTGTTAAGCATTGTCCCATGCACCAAAAGGTTGTGGGTTCGATTCCTGGTCAGGGCACACACCTGGGTTGCAGGTTTGAGCCCCAATATGGGCACATACAAGAAGCAACTGATCAATGTTTCTCTCTCACGTCACTGTGTGTGTGTGTGTGTGTGTGTGTGCGCGCGAGCGCGTCTTTCTCTCCCTTGCTTCCTCTCCCTCTAAAATCAATAAGCATGTCCTCAGGTGAGGATTTTTAAAAAAGAAGAAGCAAAGGCAGAATACAAACTTTTTCAGACTTGCAAGGACCCAGGAAATTATCTTCCAGTCATCCTTTCTTGGAAAGTAGTTAGAGGATGTGCTTCATCAAAATGAGGGAATAAACCAAGAGAGCCAGGCTTGGGGTTCAGGCAAGAACAGTAGCCTAGGGATCCAGAGAATCCTGGGTATCACTGAAGGAACACTCAGGACACGTTGAAACAGGGAGAATGGGATTGTTGTAGGGTTCCACATGCCTTTGAAAGCTTAAAATGCCTTAGCTGGTTAACAAACCACCTGTGACATCTGGCCAGCTTCTCTGAATACACCTTAGAGAACAGGAGCTTCATCCCACCGAGAAGAGTCCAGACAGTGGGCTGGAGGAATAAACTGTGTCTGTGTTACTTCCTCTAATTTTAGACTTTAAAAATCTCTGAGCCATTGGCTGGTGGGGATGAGGTAACCCCAGAGACTGAATTAGGTCTGCCCAACTCTGGGTCCCTGGTCCAATTCTGTCCAATGACAGGCTCAGATATCCTTTGGGAAACTTTCTTCTACTGCTACCCCCTTGCCAGCTGCAACAAGTACCATCCACCAGGACTTCACTGTCACTACAGGCGACCTCTTGTCTTTTAATGCCATCTACACTCCTGCACCCAGCATGGGGCCTAGCGTACACAGCGGGCTCAGTAAATTAGCCCCTTGGCTCTCTGGAACCGAATCATCAGAGGAAGGAGGTATTGGGCACAGCTCCCTGCCCCAAGAATCTCCCTTTTGGGGTAGGAGGAACTCCCAATGGGGCAGGGCTGGCCAACCTGGAGGAAGTAAGACCTAGTGAGTATGTGCTGAGTTTAGGAGCAGAGGTAGAGACTCTTCCTGTAGCCCTGCCTAGAGGCCCTGGCCTGTGGGCCTCACGACTTTCAGTTCACTAGCCTGCCTTCCTGGAGGAGGAAAGGGGAAGAGAAATCCCCTGGGGAGTGGGTTTTTAATCAACTGCACTGTCATAATGGAAACAGCACAGCACTGGACATCAGGATACTTCCTCTGCATAGGCCTCAGAGTTCCTGTTACGAGATGGAAATAACAGACCTGCACAGGGAGTCGGGCTTAAGTGACAGAGGATGACAAAGCACTCTATTAACATGCAGATGTGAACAGGAACACTGCCACAGACCCTGCAATGACAGCTAGCCAGGGGCTCAGACAGCAACATCTTGCCTCCGGCCCAGATGAAATTCTTTCACTTACTTTAGTCCCGGTCTGAACTCTGACCAGTTGGAGCCTTCGAGGGACAATGGATTCCTACTGCCTATCAGTCACTCACACTCTAGTGAGGATCCTGCTTTCTGCCCAAGGAGGAGAGCCTGGCCTAAGGGTGGGAGGGGTGTGTCAGGATGAATAAAGCCATCCTAAGGTGGAGAGTTGCCGGGCTGAATGGGTGAGGAATTGAGGCCACCTGAGGGGAACGCTGGGCTCTGAGACTCTTATTCAATGGCCAGCCAGTCCGACACTTCTAAGAACATCCGGTTCCCATCTTACCCTTCTGTAAGGTCCAGGCCCAGCAGGAGAGGGCCTGATGCTCTGCTGTAGACATTGACCCATCGAGGAGGCCCAAGGTGTGCTCTGACCCCTACTGAGCCTCCTTGGGTGGGGAGGGGGGACATTTCCCTCTCCGAAGCTAGTGCCCCACACATGTGGGTGAACGATCAGCCTGCTCAGGATACTAGGTGACACGGGGCAAGCGACTTCCCTCTCTAGGCTACAATTTTCTGGCCTGTAAAGTGGACTGGTAACAGCGTTTGCTTCTTACGGTTGTTCTGAGGCTAGACAAGCCCGACGGCACCTGGCAGAGAGGCCGGGGTTTCAGGGAGTCATCGCCCCGCCCCTGTCCGCCCCGCCCCAGGGCGCGCTTCCTCCCCGGGGGCCGGCGGTCGGGTGGTGTCCAGTCCAGCTCTTCCACCCAGCCCTCTGCGGGCAGCCCCCTGCCACCGCGACATGTCCGCCGGCTGGTTCCGGCGCCGCTTCTTGCCGGGAGGTCCACTCCCTGCGCCGCGGCCCCCGAGGCCGCGCGCCAGCCCCGTGCCCTACCGGCGGCCCCGCTTCCTGCGCGGCTCGGTCTCCTGCCCCGGCACAACCGACGCCCCACGCCGCCCGGAAGCCCGACCCGTGCGCTGCCCAGCGCGGGGCCGCGAGCTGCCCTGGAACGCAGGCTACGCAGAGTGAGTGTCCGCCCCCCCCCACCCCCGCCAGCGACCCTCATCCGACACTCTCCACTCTGCGACCCTTGTACCGGGACTCCAGACCCCGGACCCTTGTTGATCCAGCCTGGGGAACTGCGCTGAGCTAGAAAACGGGTTAAACTGAGTGAGTGACCACTCTCCCCCAACCTCGTGGATGACTCCTTGTTTTCAACTCTGAATTCTTGACAGAGTCCCCCTATCCCACCTCTGACTTTTCTTTGGGACTCCAGCCTCCCTTAGAGAGAGTTGCAAGTTGGGAAGGACCTGCATCCCAAGAGCTTCCAGCGTGAGACTGGGACACTGGGTAGAGTGCCAGAATTCTGGGCTTTGGAGATAACCACCACATCCCCCACTCCACTACCCGCCACCCCCCCCCCCCCGCGCCACCATACACACACATACACACACTCTACCCCTTCCCCCTCTCTGTGTGTCATGGTCATGCAGTATAGGACAGGGATTCTTAGGGAATAGGCCCAGATCTCCCCAGGCAGCCCCACCCTTACTTCCCAGTCCAGGTCAGCAGGCAGGCTCCAGAGGGGCTGAGCCCTGAGTTTTGCCTTCAGAGAAAGGCAAAAATAGGAAATAACAAACCCCACTGCCTCAAGGCCCAGAAGGCCAGGAGGTCACTGAACAATTAGGAAACTTCACCATCTTTGTCCAGGTATAAGGAGTGTGGAGGCTATTGCCCCAGAAGGAGGGCTCCTCCTTCTGTGCACCAGCTCTGGTCTCTGTACCCACAGGGACATGGGTGTGTCCCTGAAGGGTCACTGATCACTTCCTGGCCTCAGGATCATCAACGCAGAGAAATCTGAGTTCAATGAGGATCAGGCCGCCTGTGGGAAGCTGTGCATCCGGCGATGTGAGTTTGGGGCTGAAGAGGAGCAGGAGTGGGTGAACTTGTGCCCAGAAGAGGTGAGCGCAGCTGGGTCTCAGCCACTCTTATAGGCCAGGACTGGGGCCAGGACTTCAGGCTGAAGTTCTTGCCCTAGTGTCCCATGCTGGGCTAAGGGTCAACCTGACACCAACCTTTTCCTGTACAGTTCCTGACGGGTCATTACTGGGCACTGTTTGATGGGCACGGTGGTCCAGCTGCAGCCATCCTGGCTGCAAACACCCTGCACTCCTGCCTGCGGCGGCAGTTGGAGGCCATAGCAGAGGGCTTAGTGGCCACTCAGCCCCCCATGCACCTCAGTGGCCACTGTGTCTGTCCCAGTGATCCCCAATTTGTGGAGGAAAAGGGCATTAGGACAGAAGACCTGGTGATTGGGGCTCTGGAGAATGCCTTCCAGGAATGTGTAAGTCAAGTGTGGCTTTTGACTGGGGAAGGAGTGAAGGCTTTTGTCCCCAGGGACCTGAGGGACTCCGGGTTGTCGGGCATTCCTGTACACAGTGGTGGGGCATTCCTGTACACAGTGGTGGGGCATTCCTCGATGTTCAAAATGGCAAGACAAGATTGGGTTCGTTTGTTCTTTACTAACAACCATCATTGTCATCATAAACCCTCCCATTTATCCAGTGCCTACTATGTGCTATGTGCTTTTACCTGTATCGTCTCATTGCACGCCCTGTTGTTCCTTGGTGCAGGGGCTGGTTCCCCTTCTTCACTGTTTTGAAAAGGACTTCGCTCCCTCCCAAGGGATACATCCAGATCTGACCATTGGGTCCTGGAGTCATAGTTAGACTTTGGGCTGGGACTGCCAGGGTTGTTGGTGGGGAAATGAACTACAGGGTGGGGATTGGGGACAGAGTGACATTGTGGCAGTAAAAGCAGCAGCTAAAGTGACCTCGGTTTGACCCAGGATGAGATGATCGGGCGAGACCTGGAGGCCTCAGGCCAAGTGGGCGGCTGCACAGCCCTGGTGGCTGTGTCCCTGCAGGGAAAGCTGTATGTGGCCAATGCCGGAGATAGCAGGTGAGTGGGCTTTGGAGAGTGGGGCAGGTAGGCAGGCAGGCACCAGAGGCAGTGGGGACAGTGAAGGGGACTATAAGTGGAAGGATGGAAATGGGGAGGCTTGACTGGCTGAGTTATTTGTATACCTGGTGTGTGTGGAGTCTGAGTGGACAGCAGATGCCAGGGAGGGCACAAGCTGAAGGGACTGAGCCTTTACCCTGCAGACAGTAATGGAGGGCTTTGAACAAGGGATTGGCATGGGCAGAGCTGGCACCTGGTGGTTGGAGGAAGGGCCACAGGAGAGAGGCCATACCACAGACCCCTCCCTCTCCTCCGCAATCCCATCCAGGGCCATCTTGGTGCAGAGAGATGAGGTACGGCCTCTGAGCTTTGAGTTCACCCCAGAGACTGAGCGACAGCGGATCCAGCAGCTGGTAGGTGCCCTTGGCAGGGGCTGTGGAGCCCCAACTCATTGGTCTAAGGCCACCGGAGAGAACCTGATCTGAGTACGGCATCCCTACCCCAGGCCTTTGTCTACCCTGAGCTTCTGGCTGGTGAATTCACCCGACTGGAGTTCCCTCGGCGACTGAAGGGGGATGACTTGGGGCAGAAGGTTTTGTTCAGGGATCACCACATGAGCGGCTGGTGAGCAAGGTGGGGGTGGAGGTATACAGTGGGGAGAACCATGGGGCACAAGCCCATCCATGTGGCCCGGGACAGTCCCCTTCCGCCTGAGCAGGGTGGGCCCTGTGTTGAGGGGCAATGAGGTGGGAAGTAGGGCCTGAGTTGATGCTGAGTCTGCTCCTGGTAGGAGCTACAAGTGCGTGGAGAAGTCGGATCTCAAGTACCCACTGATCCATGGACAGGGCAGGCAGGTCAGTGAATGTCTCCCTTCAAGAATCCCTCTTCAGTTGCCCCCTGCAGAGGTAGGAACTCCTTTGTGTCTTGGGGCTATGGCTGGTGTCCTGGGGACTGCTCCAAGGCCCAGAGTGCTTGAGAGCCACAGTCCACCTCTGTACTTTACTTGTGCATTTGGTGGGGTTATTTGCTGTCACCTCACATCTGGCTTGTCCCCAGGCTCGGTTACTGGGAACACTGGCCGTCTCCCGGGGCCTGGGAGACCATCAGCTCAGAGTCTTGGACACAAACATTCAACTCAAGCCCTTCTTGCTCTCTGTCCCACAGGTGAGAGGGCAACAGCCCACCCCAGCTTCCATCTGCCCACAAAGGCAGACAGTGAGGCTGGTGGGAGCTGGGAAGGAAACACTGAGGAATCCTCAGACTTAACTTGCAGGTGACAGTGCTGGATATGGACCAGTTGGAGCGGCAGGAGGATGATGTGGTTGTCATGGCAACTGATGGGCTCTGGGATGTCCTGTCCAATGAGCAGGTGGCACAAATAGTACGGAGCTTCCTCCCTGGCAATCAAGAGGACCCACATAGGTACTATAACTTCTGGGGTTCTGTCTGGGCCTGGGTGCTAGCAGCAACACCAAGTCATAGTTATGGCTGAGAAGACAGCACTGATGATGAGCTCAGCTAAGGGCAGGTGGTCAGGATTAGTGTGCTCTCAAGGTTCCTAGGGTGGGTGTGATTGTGGGTCCCATAAATCTCTGGGTTCAGACTCCTGTGATGCACTCTGTGGCCCTCCCAGGCTTGTGGTTTGCCTGGCCCCACAGTTGAACTACTTGTATCCCCAAGTGTCTAGCCCAGTGCTCAGTCCTCCCTGAGGGCTGGCCTTGCCTCTTTGCCGTGGCCCTGGGAGTACATCTGCAGGATGGTCCCCACAGGTTCTCAGAGCTGGCCCAAATGCTGATACACAGCACACAGGGGAAGGACAACGGTCTCACAGCAGAAGGGCAGGTATCCTACGATGACATCTCTGTGTTCGTGATTCCCCTGAACAGCCAGGGCCAAAGGAACAGTGGCCACTGAGGATTCTGACACCGCATCCCTGAACCACTCAGGACCAGGTGCAGTCTGGGCATCTCTCCACAGTGGACAATAGCAGGCCTGCCTGCCCTGCTGCCAGACACAGCCCAGAGCTCTCGTCCTCCATCCCAACCCATTTCAAGGGGAACATTTATACCAGGCAGTCAGAGCTGACAAGTACAGAGAACCCAGATCCCCAGGTCCCTCCTTTGGCAGGCAGGGAAAGTGCTTATGTCAATGATAACGTCCCTCTGACAGGCAGTTTATAACTTAGAACATCCACAAGAGGCTCTTCAGAGAGGATCCTTAACAGTCCAATATGTTATTCCCAAGTGGGGACAGCTAGACTAAGGGAATTGGCCGAAGATGCTGGGAGGGTCAGATAGCCTGTGTTTGGATCCAAATCTCCATTCCATGAATGTCAGGATATCTACTTAACAATGCCAGAACTCATCCAGGGAAACTTATGGGAAGTTGTGAGCAGCCTCATCTGCTGAACAGCCATCCTGAAGAAGGCCCTGAGGCTAAAGTTGGAGAAAAGGGGCAAGAGGAGCCCCAGCTGGCTGAGTGGGGAATTCCCTCCAATTGATGCTCCTGCCTCTGGACTTGCATCCTGATTGCTCCTTCCAGGCCCTAGCCCCACCCTAGGTTGATGCCCTAATAATGCCTTTGTTCTGTTGCTCCCCATCTCCTCCCTATGATTAAATGTGTGTGTGCAGAAAAGCCCTTGTGAATCGTGAGTTGCTGTACAGCTTGGCATTACAATATACCTTTTGCTCTTCTGCCTTGCCAAGAATCAATCTTAGCTCCACCTTGCAAGCTTACAGTCAGTACCTTTCTGTGGCCTCCCCATTTCCTGCCTTGGGGTGAGCCCCAATAAGAAGATTGTTGCCTGGGGAACAGAAAGGTCTCCACAGCCCTCTGTGAGTTCTGGGCTTGAGGTGCCAAAAGAACTGCCTTTTAACTTGTTTTTGAATGCAAAGTTCCAGGGCTTGCATTTTGATGAGGAGCTTAGTTCCTCACCTTCCCCACAAGACTATTTTACCATCTAGCACTTGCCAAGGCTCAAGTGCTTGGAAAGTGTTTATTCATTTACAAAGCAATCACTTTCATGACCTCAGCCTTACTCAACTTCTCCCTGATTCACTACTTTAGTTTACAGTTGAGATGAGTTCTTACCAGGCAACTGACAGTCCTAGATTGCAGCTAGGAAGGACAAGGGCCAATAGGCCCAGAATTGATGGTAAACTCATTGAGGAGACTCTCAGGTCCCCTTTCCTACCCTTAACTCATTTTATTCTGTACATTCTTTAGGGAAGAGAGAAAAAAAACTATTTCTCATTTTTCAGTCATATTCCACAGCCCAGCACTAGTGGACCTACACCTGTCCACAACTGGGTCCTGACAAACTGTGGTCAGCTCCCCGCAGCCCTGGACAACCTACCCAGGACTCCTCTGGTTAGGCAACTGGCAGATGCAGGAGTATGCCCAAATAGCCTGCAGGAGTTTCACTTCCTCTTTCCTCAGCCGTCTCCCCACCCCTCCCCCAAAAGCACAGGCAGCATCCTGTACCTGCTCCTCACCCACATTAACAGCTAAGCCAGTTCATCCCCAGAGAGTTTGTTCCTCATAACAAAGGGTGAAGCCCAGTGAGTGGGTGCAGTGGGTCTCTCAACTGCAAGCAAGCCAAACTGGCAGGAATGACTACAGCAGGGGCCGCTACACTCACCTATGTATTCATCTCTCAGCAGAGCCAAGTGCTGTGGCATCCCTGCCACCAGGCTGTGAGGTCTCTTCCTCCTTGAGCAATGTGTCAGGAGAGCCTACGCATGGTCTACCACTCACAAACTGGCAATGTTCCCTCTGCTGCCCTTCAGAGTCCTTGGCTAACCTCCAACGATAGTAGACAAGTGATGGGCCCAAAGCCAGGAATGAGGCAGATATCAAGTCCTTGTAGCTTTGAGGACAGAGCTACATCATAGGCTTTAGGAGTTACCAACTCACAAGCCAGGCAACGGGCAACCCAGCAACTGGCTGAATCTTCTGCCAGAACTGGCATAGGAGCCTAAAACAGGTACCACTATCCTTGCCCCCCCCTCCGCCCCCCCCCAACCCCACCAGAAGCCAGGGCTTAGCAGGATAACTCTTACTCATTCCAGCTAGAGGCTGCCAATCTGATCAAGGACTGAGGTAACAGTGGGGATGAAAGGCAGCCTGAGGTACTTGCCAGGTGCCATCTTTGAGTATCAAGGTTGGCTCAGGCTGGCCTTTCCCAGTCACTCATTTATGGCTATATGGTTGCTTATTAGAGGCCAGGATTGAGGCAACCCAGGCTGCTACATGTTGAGGGATGAGTCTAGGAGTTTCTCCCACCAGCCTATAAGCCTTAATCATGAGCCAGTCAGGAACAGTCCCAGGGATCCCAACAATCCACACAGCATTACAGCAAGTCCCAGGGTGAGCCATGAGACAACTCATCTTTCCCTCCAACTCTTGGAAACAAGCAAACAATGCTACAGAAACTCAATGGAAGAGGGTGCAGCCATAAAATTCTGTTTAAGACAGATAACATGGAAAAAATGTTTATGTTAAGTACAAAAGGAACATAAAATTGTATATACAGTAGAATAACAACTACATAAACACACCAAAAATCTACACACAGAGATGTCTAGAGGAACATTTAACGCCAAAAGATTAACAGTGGTAGCATTTGGGTGGCAAACTGATTCTTTTTAAAATTATCAAATTTTCTTTAATAAGCATTAATTATAATTGCAACAGGGAAGTTTCTCCTTAAAAAAATAACCCATTGGCTGGTGGCTTAGTGCAGTGTTACTGTCACATACAAGTCGGTGGCTTTGGCCCTGACTGGAGTGGTGAGCTCCTCCCCACCAAGCACTCAAGCACCTCTGGCTCCCACTGAGAGCATCCTTTCAGCCCCAGCCCTCAGTCTGTCTGGACCACAGCCTTTTTCTCCCTTTATTCTGACTTATTCCCACCATCACATCATCTCCAGTCACTTCCAGCTGCATCTTTTCCCTTTCCTTCCCAACTCTGCAGTCATGGGTCCCCATAAACAGAGGTCAAGCAGTGCATATTTTAAAAGGACATGGTATCTCAGCTTTGGACACATACCTCAATACAAATCATTTTCTTGCTAAGAGACAAGTCATGCTTGGTGGCTGCCCTCGTTATCAACGTTAATTAAGCAGGTTTTCTTGTTAACGCAGTTCCAAGTACTCTATAAACAGTTTTCCTACCATGAATTTTCTGCCCTGGAAAGCCAGGAGTGGGAGTAACAGCTCAGACCAGTTGGTTTCTAAAAGTCTCATTACTCTGAGATGGCAGAGCTATAAACAGTGGATATCACAGAAGCTGCAGGTTCTAGTCATGTTGGGAAAGATGCATGCATGACCCTTGACCTTCAAGTTTGAGGAAGAAGTCAAAAAGTAATTGCTGCCTTTGCCAGGTGGCTCAGTTGGTTGAACATCGTCCCATACACCAAAATGTTGAAGGTGTGATCCCTGGTCAGACTGCGGGTTTGATCCCCAGTCGGGGCACCTACAAAAGGCAACAAATCAATGTTTCTCTTTCTCCCTTCCTCTCTAAAATCAATAAACATATCCTTGGATGAGGATTAAAAATAAGTAATTACTAAAACAAAACAGTAATTGCTTGCAATCAATGGCCTATTCCAGCTGCTGAACAGAGGCAGTAATGGCTTGCTTTCCCCCTAGCAGCTATGCACTTGGGCAAGTCCTCTTAGGCAAGTTATAACCTTGTGTAGGCTGTTTCTGGATGTGCAGGGAACCTGCTTAAATGTTTGGGAATTTAGTGAAAAGACATGCGATTCATCCTGCTCTAAGGCGGCCATGCAGGCGAGGAAAAGGCCATAAGCCAGCCGCAGCTCAACTCAACCCTGATCAGGACCTATCCCTCTCCCAAAAGAAGGCAAGGAAAAGAAGAAAGAAGACATAAGAGGTAAACAAGAGTGACCTATAATTGGTAAAGAAGCCTCAGGCAAACTGAAAATGGCCTGGTTCCAGCATTCTGTCCCCAAATACTGTAAGCCAGACACAGAAGGCATGCAAAAGTGACTGTCACACATATATAGGTGCAGACAGAGCATCACCAGGCAAAAAAGGGAGCTAATACTGCAGAGAGGGCCCTAAAGTGCAGCTTGAGGAACACAAGAGTCATCCCAAGACCCTCACTTAGCTGCCGTGGGATTAGCAAACACTTGAAGCTTTGCTTCGTTCAGTCTCCTGAAGGAAAAAAAAAATGTAATAGGGAAGACTTACTAACACTTGTGGCAAACACTATTAGCAAGAATGCAGTCTTTCCCCCAGGCTGCAGAACTCCATGTCCTTCAGTTAAACTCTGAAAACAACAGGTATTTTATATATATATATAAATGCATATTTATATATATATATGCGCATACACACACACATATATATGTATGCACATACACAGATATATTTAAATGAAGGCGTACACACTGTGCTAAAATACAAACAACAGAAATCCCAGGTCATATATAAAAAGACTAAATATAACATATAACACAGGCCTAGAGCCAGCTCATGGTTGGGAGCTGGGGAAGGGGGTAGTATCATCAGGAGACTATGTACACAATTTGTGGTGGGCAGGGAAGGCATCAGTGTAAACAACTCAGACTCACTCCACAATACTGGCCCACAGGAAAGTGTGATGTATCTTGTACAAAAATAGACTCCCACCTTGCTTTTGTACACCACCACACTGGGTAGGCACCCAGGACCACCATCGATTTGTCTTGATGAAAAGGGACCACACTAGGTTAGTGCTAAACACCCCAGCCCTAAGAACTCACCTGCTACCTGTCCCTCCCTTTCAAGCTCTTGAGCCTTTTCCCACCCAAAACCCAGAGCCTAAGGCATGTCTAGATCACCCACACTCAAATGACTAACTTGCAAGTCTTCCTGGCAAGCAAGATCTTTCTGCATCTGTCCCTTTCTGACCCCAAGATACATGAAGACTTATTTCTGTAAATGTTTGGCACCTAAGTAACATGATGGTTGTGGATTATACCACAATGACACAGGGAAACCCAGGAACAAGACATGCAGGGTGAGGGTAAGGGGCACTGAGCTGCTCTAGCATTTCAAAAACAGAACTGTGGCTTCCCATGCATTTACAGGGGTGGGAGAAGGGATGTGCAGAATTAATAACTTTACCGGCTCCTCAGCAGCAAATACATTCAAAACTGAAGGTACCTTAAAGGCCTCACTATACCCTAATCATGAGTCTGGTCATTCCTCTGGAGGAGCTCGGTGCAGTTGACAACTAGAAAATCTGTCCCAATTGAATCTGCCGCACCAAGAATCCTTTTGAAGAAGCTTGGCAAAGGACTTTTTCTTTTGAGCAGAGGTACAGCACATCCATGGGAAGGCCATATGGAAGGATGCTCTCCAGCCCAGTGAAATGATCCAATAGCACTATTATCTCAGTCCGGTTCTTTTCCTGCTGGCCACCCTCACTGTACAGGAACAGCCAAACAGCATCAGGGTCAGTCATCAATGGTGGGCAACCAGAAGGCCTGGAAAAAGAACAATGCAAGTCAACTTTAGCCAAGCCTCTCTGTTAACTGCTAAGGGTTCTTTACCCCTTCCCACAACATCAAATTGCCCAACCACAATGGTGGAACAATTATAACTGGTGGCCCTCCCTGCCAACCAACCAACCGACTGACTGATTCAGGCAATCTATAGAGAAACACTGCTTCATGTGAAAGCAAACTAGTTCTGTTTCCCTCCAACACTGTCTACTCTCCACCACAGGGCCCAGTGGTTAGGAAAAAAAGGAGTGCTGCCTAGGAGCTGGGGGTGTGGGTAACCTGGCCTCACTGCTAATACACCAGGGGACTTCAAACAGGCCCTCACCTTCCTAAGCTGTAAAAAAATGAAAGGAATTGGACTGATTGCATTTTTGCATTTTTTTCTGACGCTGTTTTCTTAGTTAAAGGTAGAGGGGGGAAGGGAGATGTGTTCTGGGTAGGTTAGTTGTAAAGTGCCTCATCTCTAAATACCCATGTAGGTTTAGAAGATGCCAAGAGGAAATTGGAAGCTGTGACTCATGATGCTTTGTTCTCCTAGTGCTATCTAGAAAGAGATCAGGCCTGGAGAAAATTCTAAGCGGTGAGTTATGATCAACTGTAAAAAATTGTGAGGAATTCAGCATAAACTGACAAAATGGAAAACTGAAAGGTTGCAGCCACAAAAGACTTATTCAAAATATTTTAAGAAGCCAAAAAGCTGTCAACCATAGCCCATGTAGTGTGGGCATAAAACCAGAAGCCAGAGTTAAAACTGGCCTATGATCTCCCAGGAGCTCAGAGGTGATCTCGGATCTAAGAGTAAAAGTGAAAGGCCAGCCCAACCAGAAATCAGAGAATAAGAGGTGAAACATTGAAGCAACCAGTTGAGAAACATGAACTTGGGTGCTTATAACATACCTATTTAGAACATAGCTTGCTGTGCTCATTGAAACACCCATGACCCAAATGAAGGACATCTCCCATTGTTCACATACCATGTTGGAACATGCACTGGCAAAGGTCATGAACTTGGGGTTGAACTGTAAACAGGTAATGGGGCCTGTATGTTTGCCATCCAACACAGCTACTTTTATACCACTCTCTCCATTCCAGACATGGATCTTGCCATCCTCTGAACCTGAAGAGAATGATCAAGGAACACACAACAGCTCAAGACACAATACAAAGACAAGAGGGAAAAAGAGAAAGAAAGACTGACATCTGGAAAGAGGCTATGTTTCAGAACCCAATCCTTAGCAGAAATTGAGAGGAAGGAAAGGCAGTGAAAAAAAAGACACTTTGGGGAATGATCTTGACCCTAGATCTTGATCCTGGGCAAGTCACTTCCCCTCTGACTTCAGTTTTCTCACTGAAAATGAGGGCTGAATATCATTCCACTACCAACATGTAGCCTTTAAGATGACTGAAAGCAGGATTATATCAGGAAGTTAGTATTAGTAGTAAGATAGTGCTCATACAGTTTTAACTCTAAAGCTAGTCCAGGGAAGACCAACATTAATGCCAGTTCCCAGTAAAGACCTGCAAAGTCAGAATAGTTTAAACACTATACTTTTAGCACATTGTGCTACACAAAAATCTAAGAACATCTAACAAAAGGATAGTAAATAACAGCTTAGTTAAAACTAACAAAAATAGATGGTGTGGCTCAGTGGATTGAGTGCCGGCCTTCGATTCAAAAGGTTGCAATGCAAGTTCAATTCCCCATCTAGGGCACATGCCTGATTTGCAGGCCAGGTCCCCAGCAGGGGGTGTACAGGGTGCAACCATACACTGCTATTTCTCTCCCTTTCTTTCTCCCTCCCTTCCCCTCTCTACAAAATAAATAAATGGGGGAAAAAAAACTAACAAAAACAATATAAATGAAATCTCAGTACCAGAAAAATAACCCCCAAGGGGGATAAAGGACACTTACCAATCATAATAAACTGGGAGTCTGGCGTAAATGAGGCCTCCAATGTGACAGCTTTGCTGTTGGCATAACCCTAAAAGAAGCAGACAGTTCCCTTGTCAAAATGTCATTAACAAAAAACAACTGCCTAGAAATACTGACCCAACAGACTCATCACCTCCATTTCCATGAAGCCCTCTCCTCATGCACAGTGCTACCAAGGTTCTAGACTTTGCCATCACCCTTACAATTCACTCCGTAACCCCAACTCCATATTCAAGAGGGCAAGAAAACATTTATGATCAGGAATTATTTTATATCTAAAAACTTGGGTCACTGGGTAAGAAGTGAATGTCTTAGAATCCAAGAGAAATACGTTCACATGCAGAAAGAAAATGCAAGCCCATGTCTTGATCAGTGAGTCAAGGACAACACTGCTCCTCTCCACTAACCAGCGAACACAATTCTCAGCACATGAGGTAAGAACATGGAAACAGCCACACTGAAAGGTTGTCAGCTCACCCCAAATGTGTGCATCACCACTCCCTTGAATGCATCAATGAGACGAATAAAGCTGCCGTTGGTGGAGATGAGGATGAGTTTGCCATCATTGCTGAACTTAAGTCCTGTCCACTCACAAGTCCGATCATACTGCATCTTAAATGTTGCGAATGGCCCCTGCAGAAGATAAACGTAGCAACCCCAGGCCCAAGGCACATCAATAATTTCTTCTACCAGAGCCAATTCTTATTCCTTCCCTTTAAATTCCTTTTTCGCTAGGGAAAACAGAGGATTAACTACTGATAGGACCCTTTCCAATATCTATCACATATCTCTTCTACCACAGAAAAGGTTTTTAAATGTCCATCTTACCCTTTGAAACTTCCATAATATCAAGATAGCTTAAAAATTCAAAAATTTACCTTATCAAAAGAGCGAAGGTCATAAAGTTTGACCATTTCAGAATTGACACCTGCAGCAAAAATTAACCCTTCTGGATCAAAAGAACAAACTGGTTTGCCTTGTAGATGCATGAGGCCCTAAGAAAAAAGAAGTAAGAAAAAAGGTTAACCTAGGACCCTACACCTACAAAATTTACTTTTCCCAGAGAAAACTAAGGGACACAGACACCAGCCTACCTACCAGACTGAAAACGTAAAACTAAAATGAGGCTTTTAGAAACTACGTCTCCATACAACTGATTTCAGATCAAACCCAACTGTACAATTTTATAGATAATGAATTCTAATTAAAAAATCCCTTGAGGCTAAAAGGCTCGGGGGAGGGGGGGAAACAACTGTTTTTTAAAGCAATAAGCCACAGGAAATATGATTTTCTCCAAAGTTTTAAAAGACTGGGATTCCAGAATGGAACTACTGCTTCCCCTCTTCCTTGAGAAGGCGTTGATGATAGTGCCTGTCGTAGAAAACACTGTGTAACTGTGAGGTACCTTTACCTGGCAGTTAGGAGACCGGAGATCCCAGAGTCGAATGGTCTTATCAAGAGACCCGGAAATGAAAGTGTCATCCACAGGTGACATGGACAAGGCCACCACCCTGAAATGCACAGAGATAAATAGGAGCTGAAGCAAAATATTTGCAAAAACTGGATGTGGCCCTGGCCAGGTGGATCAGTCGATTGGAGCATTGTCCCCTGCACCAAAAGGCTGCAGGTTTGACCTACAGTCAGGGCACATACCTAGGATGTGGGTTCAATCCCTGGTTGGGGCACGTATGGGAGGCAACCAATTGATATTTCTCTCTCCATCTCCCTTTCCTCTCTCTCTAAAATCAATAAACATATCCTCAGGCAAGGATTAAAGAAAAATTGATGTGAACTCTAAAACACTCTACCGACCTACCTATACCTGTTCTTCCCAAACTTCCACTTTAAGGAATACACTACATAAGCAATCTGGAATAATCAAAGGCAACTATTATAATGAAAAAAGCAACTTAAAACTATAGCACAAAAATGTATGATTCCAATGCAAATCAAACCACAATGAGACACCACTTCACAACCACTAGCATAGCTACAATCTAAAAAGGAGATGAGAGAGAGAGAGAGATGACAAGTGTTGGTAAGGATGTGGAAAAGTTGGAACCTCCATACATTGCTGGTGGGAATGTAAAATGGCACAGTACCTTTGGAACAGTTTTATAGTTCCTCAAAAAATTAGAGTTGCTATATGACCCAGAAATTACAAGAAAAATAAAAATGTGCGTCCACACAAAAAACTACACATACACTAACAGCCACATTATTCATAATAGCCAAAAACTGAAAACCCAAGTGTCCATCAACTAATGAATGGATGGATATGTAAAATGTGGTATATTCCATAAAATGCTGTATCATTCAGCACTAAAAAATGATTACAATATGTATAAACTTTGGAAACGTAGTGACAAACACAAAAGGCCACACACTGTCTGATTTCATTTATACAAAATGTCTGTAACAGGCAAAGCTATGTAGACAGAAAGTAGATTAGTGGTTGCCAGAGACTGGAAATTGATTGCTAATGGGTAAAAGGTCTCTCTTTGGGGTGATGAAAATGTTCTAGAATGAGACAGTGGCGATGTCTGCCCAACTTTGTAAATAATAAAAACCACTGAACTGTATACTTTTAAAAGGGTACTGACCCTGTTGGTACTGATCTATATGTCATTTTTTTTTAAAGCATGATAATTTAACTACAGGTTTGTGGACTAAATATTCTAAACCTGAGTGGCATCAGCATCACCTAGAGGATGGGTCAAAACAACAAAGATTGCTGGGATCCTCTCCCAGAACTAATCCAATAGGGCACAGGTGGCAAACACAACGCTGAGGGCTGAATCCGGCCCTCCACCTTGTTTTATCTGGTGGCAGTGCCAACCTCTCACTTAACTGTTAAGGAGTAGTTATGTTTATACAGTCCTAAAATTATACTTGGCCCTTTGAAAGCAACCTCGAGGCTGATGTGGCCCCTGGTAAAAATGAGTCTGACACCCCTGCAATAGGGTCTGCATTTCTACCAAGCTCTACCAAGGTGATGGCAAAACTGCTGGTTGAGGCATTAAAATTACAAAACCACAGGCGTATGCTAATAGCAACTATATTTCTGACATGAGTCCCTTTTTATGGTTTTACCATTAAGAATCACTCACATAAAAACATTTCTTCCAAGTGCTCATCCTGAGCTCTCTTGTCCCCTCTGCAGATGTCCTCACTCTGCCATGCCCTGCTCTGAAGATGCCCTCCACCGCTCCAGCATTTGGGCCTGGCCTACAGAGAAGGACCACAGAGCACACCATGGCCCTGACCATGGGGTCCTTGAGGAGCAAGGTACAACTTACACAGTGCCCATGACTCTCCATAGGTGGTACTATGGAGAAAGCCCTTATGAAACAGACATTCAGATGGCTCTTCCTTCTGGGTGTTATGGACAAGTAGTTCCACATACTGGCTTGGTGGCAAAACATTTCATAGATATGGCAGCTGGTATCACAGATCAAGATTATAGAGGAGCCCTGGCTTAGGTAGCTCAGCTGATTAGAGCATCATCCCATAATGCCAAAGTTGTGGGTTCAATCTCTGTTCAGGGCACGTACAAGAAGCAACCAATGAATGCATACGCATAAATAAGTGAAACAACAAACTGATGTCTATTTGTCTCTCTCTCTAAAAATAAATAAATTTTAAAAAAGGCTACAGAGAAAATGTGTGTGTTGTACTATTTCACTTTGACAAAAAAAAAAAAGTTTGAAGTAAAAAAAAAGCGACTGAACTGCAAAACTCATTTGTGAATGGATTTTTTTTTTAACCTAGAAATCAAGGAAGTTTAAGTTTTGCATGGTACTGAAAGGGGTTCAGGAGGTTTTGGTTCCACTAGAAAGAATTAAATCTATGCTGTGAATAGAGAATGAGAAAATTTACTTTTCTTGAAATTTACTTTTTTTAAAGAACTATTTCTCTTTCCAAAGAAAATAATAACTCTTCCCATATAACTCAACTAATATTTATACTGGCTCCCCAACCTAAAAATTTTAAATATACTGTAAGCCAAAATTTCCTGGGAATTCTGAGGTGATATTAAAACAAAGTAAATATACAAAATGCATATACACATGTAATTTTATGCCATGGTATTCAGGTTAATAGCTCAGGGTAAGTCTATCTTGGCGTAAGACTCGACACTGAGAAGAACAGGCAATACAAAGAGGAGTAATACCTCAACTCTATAGAAGCTTAACTATCTAATCCAGACAACTCCAAAAGAGTGGCAGAGGAGGCTTTCTGGAAAAAAGCAGTGCCTGTGGTAAACAGGGTTTCAATGGGAGATGGCTTTTCCAGAAGGTGCCAACTAAGGAGGCATGAGGCACATGTTCAGTTCGCCTCAACTGGGAGATAATGTTGGAAAACAGGTCAAAACCAGAGAGAGAACTTCACTCCAAGGGAAAGGAGCAGGCAGATGTGGAGAACCTAAGGCTTCCTGAGAGAGCTGTGAAGTGGTCAAAACTTCCTGCTTCAGCACCCTTCAGTACAGGGTGCTGAAGCAGGAAGATGAGGGATGGGGAGGTTAATTAGGAAGACAATAATTCACCCTGACAGGGCACATGCCAGGACAGAAGCAAAGAAAGGAGTTGAGAGGAGAGCAACACAGGAGGTTAAAGCTCGGTAGAATCAATAAGATTTAACATCTCACTGGATGTGAAGGGAGGGGAAAGGGAGTGAAGAGACAACAGAGGCTTTGAGTCCAGAGAACTGAAAGGCACAGCACAGCGATGAAGAAACATGGGGTAGACAGGAGATGGCGCAAGGAACAGAACAATGATGGATGGAGTGTTAGACCTGTCAGGTGGGGGCATAGAAGAGACATCTGTGTAGATGTGTATAAAACCTGTAGGTGGAAGTTAAGTCTGGAAATCATGACAAACATGAGCTAAAAATACTGATTTGGGAAGCCACCTGGGTAGAAACGAGTGAAATCAGTGACATTATTTGTAAAAACACCACGAAGAAGGGGAAAGGCTAGAATAAAACCTTGTTTATTTCATAGTCGAAAGGAGAGCAAGAAGCCAAGAATAGCAAGAATAGAACCAAGATGGGAAAAGTCAGCTGCCAAAGGGAAAAAAAATGTTTTACTGAGAGGATGAGCACCCACTAAAAAAGGAAAAAGGGAAGTAAAACAACTTGAAAAAAGCCCCAGAGATGACTTTGGGACTAGACTGAGAGCAATTTAAACAGTGAATAACTATGAAAAGGTGAAAATGGGAGTATTCAGATTATTCATGTTTGACAGTAAAAAAAGAGTGGGTGATAGGCTCAAGAAATAGATTTAAGATGAGGAAGACCAAATAAGTTTGTAGACAACAAAGAAAAGTCCAGTTGACATGAAAGCAAACAGAAAGGTTGGTTTTGTCAAGGAAGTAAGGTTACTTCTTTCTCAAGAAAAGGGTTCCAAGGAAGAGAAGGATAGGTAGAAGAGAATTTGAAAGAACTCATTTGGATGGCCTTGATTTTGTCAAAAAAAAAAAAAAAAGGGCCCTGGCTGGTGTGACTCAGTGGATTCGGCGCCAGACTGCAAACCAAAGGGTCGCTGGTCTGATTCCCAGTCAGGGCACATGCCTGGGTTGCGGGCCAAGTCCCCAGTGTGAGGTGCACAACAGGCAACCACACATTGATGTTTCCCTCCCTCTTTCTTCCTCCTTTCCCCTCTCTATAAAATAAATAAGATCTTTTTTTTAAAAAAAAAAAAGAGGGGTAAAGTCATCTACTAAGAATCAGGAGGTCAAGAGGTTGGATAATTGGGAAGACTGGCAAGAATTTTGGCTGCAATCAACTCTTAAATATAGACAGTACATTTGTGAACATTAATTTGATTACAAACAAGCGAAAACATCTACCTGTCACACGCCATTCTTTGTCTGAAAATACAGTAACCAATAGCTGCCACCTCTTACCTTTAGCAACACAGAAAGACCCTGACCAATCAGAAATACAGCCTGGCACTCGGTTCACCTCCTGTCAGGGTTCTCTACCACTGCAAGCCTTACTTGGTTTCTGTACATTTGCAAATAAAAGCAGGAAGAAATACCCGCCTCTCAGTGATTAAAATATCATCTGAAGGAAAATATGTTTAACTTTCAAACAAATCTTAAAAAACTACAGAGAAAAAATAATGTGGAAATTGGGGTAGGAGACAGAGAGAAGCAACCTACATTACAAAATAGAATAAGGAAACAAGCTTCTTGACTTTCAAAAGTCACAAAGGGCAATTATTAATTTTTTTTGCATCATCATTGATCCTCACATAGAATATGTTTGTGCAGAGTAGGAAAATGATGAAATGGGACCCACCTATACCAGAAGACCTCATATATGTACAAGAGCCTTTTATTAAGACACATCTGATATTTAGGGTTCCTAAATGCTAATCCTAAGTTAAAAATGCTATTTTTTACTACATGGGTTTCCACTGAATATCTTAAATCAACCTTTTTTCCTAATTATGTTTTAATTGTGGTTTCAGTTTATGTACGAAGTCCTACCCCTGCCTCCACAACCTGTTAATCAAGAGCTGACTAGGTAGGGGTCAACAAAAGACTAGGAGGAATGCCAAACAGCAGTGAGTAATGCTTTAGTTCACTGATAAAATCTCTCCATTCTTCTATTGTCTGGAACCTCAGGGATAAAAGAACTATCTACTTCTGTAACACTTGAGTCTTACCTTTTGCTATGTCCAGGAAAATATCTGATGTATTTGTTGTCATGCAAGGACAGGTAACGAATAGTATCTGTAAGAAGACAAATAAGGCATGATGATACCCCACTATTTTTAAAGAAATTTACTTTTCATTTTCATCTGGAAAAGATAAGGTCAAAGAATTCATTGTTGTCCATAACCCAAGCAAAGTGAGAATAAATAGTGAATGATTCCTTCCACAGTTAAAGAGAGGTTACTACAAATCTGACATAATTCAACAGCAGAGTTCTTAAGTTGACAGCCTATAGACCAATAACCTCACCTGAACATTAACTGAATATACAATTTACACTAAAATTAAACAAAGTGGAAACAGAATATTCTACTTCCTTTCTAACTAACCAACTACCCACTGGTCCCTTGTGCATCAGAGCAGTAAGTTAAAAATGTGGCCAAAAGAAGTGGGAAATTTTGGGTTTAAAAGGTCTCAACAGCCCAGGCTGGAATGGCTCAGTAGAAGAACTAAAGGGTCACAGGTTCAATTCCCAGTCTGGGCACATGTCTGGGTTGTGGGCCAGGTCCCCAATAAGGGGTGTGCAAGAGTCAACCACATATTGATGTTTCTCTCTCTCTCTTTCTCCATCCCTTCCCCCGCTCTAAAAATAAATAAATAAAATCTTTTTTTAAAAATCTCAAGAGATTTCAAAACAAAACTCATGAACTATACCAACAATCATAACAGTAAGATTTTGACTATATCGAGGAAAGGAATAATTGTAGAGATTTGTGCTTGGGTAAAATAAGACACTCTTAAAAACCAAATGATTCCATCTGAAAAAAAAAATAAAAAATACTGGTGTGAAGGAAATGAAATGCCATAAAGAACAGAAGTGGAAAGTACAATGCCCAAAAAAACACTATGAACAAGGAACAACTGTTGAGAAAGGGGTAATAGGAAATGAGGACAAAATATAAAAAGGAAAGCTTAAAGAACATTCTGGAGGCAAAACGAACGTAAGAACAAAGAAACGGAAGCACCAAGTCACCCCAGTAGTTTACTTTCTAATGAGAGGACATTTAACCTGGGAGAAGGTTATTCCAAAACTGAACTCTACATGGTTTTCCTTGAATACATCTTCAGAGTTCTCGAATAACAACTACAAAATCTTTCCAGTTGTTCCATTGCTAGGAGCTACTCACCTGCCCTAAGCAGCAAAAAGGCTTCCTCCCCATTACCTGGTTTCCCAGAGATGAGCAGGGCGTCGCCATCCTCTCCGCCCCACTCGGTAGCTGGCGCGCTGTTCCTGGCAAGGCAGTGGCCTGTACAGTTATCTCCTGTACCGGGTGGTATCATAGACCCTCAAACTGTACAAACTACTACCTCAGCCTGGAATCAGGCAAAAGGAAACGAAGCGTTGGAAGAACTCTTCAGGATGCACTCGAGACAGGAAAGGCAACATCCTCACAGCAGAGGCCTGGCAGCAAAGCTGCAAGTGCCACACAATTGCCTTTTCTTGAACCATATTTGGACAATCCTCAATCACCCAATAAACACCCCAACAAAAGAAATATACCAGTCATGCAGATGCTCAAACAGATATGGTTCCTCAGGAACCTAGCGTTTTATGTTCCTGTCCAAAAGCATCAAATGCATGGTAACTTAGAAAACCACTTCTGAAACAGAGGCATGAAAAGTAGAAATAATATACTTACTCAAAGTCAAGTGCAGGCAGAAAAGTCTCATTAAAAAAAAAATTTCCTGCCCATCAGCTGAGCCAGGCATAGCCAAAATAGCAGTCTAAGCAATCTTTGTTGAATGACGTTGGGAAAATCTTACCACAAAAAAGTGAAGCAATCAATAAATTAGTGAGATTAAGTTAAAATTTTTTTAAAAGGAGTCCTAACATGAAAATAAGTGTGATTGCTTTATCCCAGGTGAAATGCTAGTTAAAAACAGAGACCATTTATTAGAGAAAGAAATTCACAAGTTTAATTTCTAAAAATAACTCTTTACTCTTCAAAGACATTAGCTTTACTTAAAATGAAAAAGGATAAAATTCAGATTAAAAAAATGTCCCCATAATCAAAGATAACCAAGGTCAGTACACTGTCCTTTATGACACAGATCATAAAAGACTGGCATACACCAAAACTCTTCTAAAATCCCGTAAACTATCACAGCTCAGTATTTGTGAAAACTTTTCTCAAACCTCAATATTTTGAACAGGAGATACTATCGTTTACCTCTTGTTGTGCATCAAGTATTCTTTCCTTTTATTTGTTCTAAAAGTATTCTTTTAAGTTTCGAGAAGTACAAACCATAAATACATATTTGTTGCTTCCTATTTCCAATTTCCACTCTAAACTGAAGAAGACCTTTCATACTCAGTTTCACGTCCTTCAAAGGCACGTGAAATCTCCAGCATCTTTTCAGTCATAACAATGTTAGCACTGCTAATACATCATAGGAAAATATTTAACTTAAAGTAACTATAACCAAAAGAGAAGTAGTCACAAAGATTCCGTGAACTAGTATTCAACAAAGGAAACCATGACTGTAACTCCTAAAAAGAGGGCTTGCTTACCGTCTATTTTGTTAGAGCTGTAAACGACTGTGTTTGCTGCATGAGTGTATCTGATGAGGTCCACGCCATATTTCTTACTGTACAGGGTTCTCTTTGGTCTGACAAGGAAATGGACAGAAAAAAGAAAACCATCAAAATCCTCCATCAGAAAAATCTGGGATTTTCATAAAGAGAAAAGCACCTGAATGATGTGGCAAGGGTGAGGATTCTTGGTAAGCTCTAACACTAAAAAAAAAAAAAAAAAAAAAAAAAAACACCACAAAACAGAATTTCTTCCAAAAGGAAAGAAATCAAATGGAATCAAATCAAGTGCAACAGCCTTTAACCTCTGAACACCAAATGCCATGGTCAGGATGTAGAATAAATCTGAGGGCTCAATTCAGTCTTTACTACAATGTTCAAAAGTCAGCTTTGAGAAAAAGTGCATCCGTTTGAGAAGACAGACACACAAAACAACACAAGTCATCCTAATGACAAAGAGGGACATGGAGACACATCAAACCAGTGAGACAAGAACTTACTGATTACCATTCCTAATATAACCTGCTGTTGCAGAAGCTATCCATTATCCCTATCCTACAGGTCAAAAGCAATTACTGAGGCTTTTGAAAGGCAAGCCTAACTCTCCCTAGCAAAAGTAGTCATTGATTATTTTCTTTTTAATGTAAAACCACGTATTTCCAAGCTAGAGGACATCAATCCATTCGTTGAAGTTCCTTAAATGTTTTCCTCTATAGAACCTTGAGGATCAAGCTCAAACCTAACTCAGCAAAATCATTAACCAAAAACTTCATGATGTTCTACACCAGAGGTGTCAAACTCATTTTCACAAGGGGCCACATCAGCCTCACCGTTGTCCTCAAAGGGCCAAATATAATTTCAACTCCTTAATAGTTAAGGAGTTACATTTATACAGTCCTAAAATTATTTTGGCCCTTTGAAAGCAACTGCAAGGCTGATGTGGCCCCCAGTGAAAATGAGTTTGACACCCCTGTTCTACATTTAGGTGTAGGCGGACTTCATAAATTCTTTACCAATATTTGCCAAGAGTTCCAATTTATGAAGTTCACTGCAACATCAACGCAAAATCATCTTGGCACGTAGATGCTAAACAATCAGATGACTCTGGTAGCTTTAAGAATTCAATTATTTGCATTTTCAATATTTGTTAATGTCAGTGAGGTTAAGGGTTTTCCCACATAAAACCTATTTCCAAACAAGACTTCTCATTCCAAATGCACTGGATTTTCCACGTTTTTACCATTACTACTAAACAGTTCAGCTCAGAGGCGACCTAGTAGAGCCCTCTGCCAGAGTTGTGCATTGGGGTTACCTACTGCATGGTGGTAACCAGTGAGTAAGTAAATGAGTATGAGTGTGTATATATGCTTGCTCTCAAATTAACTTTGCCTCTACCAGTGAAACTTACTTATTCCAGTATTTCAGTCTATTTACAACAGAAGAGCCTAAAGAGCCAATGTTAAAGTGTGTGTGGTGTAAAGAAAATTTTCAGCTCCACTTAGATATAGCCTACTTTCTCAAATTTATCAGTAACACTAACCTGGGTTTTTGTTAATAAAAGGAATCTTTTATCAGATATCATTTCCTGGTTTAAAATCAAGTTTCTAATGTATTGCATCCATTTCAGAGGATCTTTGCAAAGCCCTAGAACATTTTTTCACAAATATTTTAATAAGCTTCTCTTCACCAACTATGATTCTGGTAATCAAGTATGAATAAATAATAGTAAAGCCTTTTCCTGGAATAATTTGCATCACCTACCACAGAGAATATCCTTCATATTATCAATTTTAAAAATCACTCAGTCGATAAACTTCATTATAAAGAAAGTTTAAGTGAATAGTAAACTAGAAAACATTAAGAATATTATTTTAGCCATTTTCAAACTCCCAAATTCTATCATTAGTACCAGCTAATAAAGATACTATGCCTTACAAGGAAACGACTTTTCTTCCAATATTGGTTTGACCTACACCAGCGGCAAATTTTTTCTTCACATTACCACTTAGGACCATGGACTCCTAGAGGATAAGAGGTCATCTAATACCCAGAGTAGTGATCTGACCAATGTCATACACCTGGTCACAAGGCCAAACTAGAACCAAGGTCTCCTAACTATGAGACCACTCTCCTGCCACAGATCACAATGAAACAAGATCAAAATTATTTGATGAGAGAAAAACATTTAAAGCATGCCCTACATTATTCTATCAATACTAAATTTCCTACCTTGGATAACTGTGCTCTGGTTATACTCCTGTAAGAGAATGTCTTTGTGTGTAAAAAAGCCATGCTGTAGGGATAAAGGGGTCTGATTCCTCCAACTTTTAGAAAAAATGCGTATGTAAAAAAAATAGAAAAATGCATATGTATATGTATAAATAAGTACATAGAGAATAAGCAAATGGGGCAAAATGTAGCCAATTATTTGATCATATGGGAGTTCTTTGGAACGCTAAACTTTTCTGTAAATTTATAATTACATAACGATACTACATAAGTGAATAAATGACAGTATGTCATAAAATTAACATTTTAACAAGACAGGATTTAAAGTCACTGTTATCCCTTCCAACAAGTGGAAATTACGAGACAAACCAGGAAGATATACTATCACAACCTTTATTTCCTTTGAGTGAGGCTATACATCTCCATCCTCAGGTTCCAGGAAGAGGTTCTAATCTGTGCACAAGCACTAAACATTTCAAGTAAGCCAGCCTCAAATTACTTCTAGTTCCAAAGCCCCACAATTGACCCTCACCCAGAGCTTTATACGTCACTCTCTCTTCTAAGCTGATTAAAGTAGCCAGATGTGGAGAGCAAACCATACACTAAATGAATTAAATTGACTCAAGTAACTCAGCATCGATCCAACTAACAAATTCTCTCTTCCCCCAGGACCACCACTACAGGCAACCCTCCCACATACTGCAGGCAGATCCAGAGCCAGTTACATAATACCCTTTCATAGCCCCAGTGGGGGAAAAAAATGAGAACATTATGGCTCAGACCAAAACAGAATTACTTTAGATAACTAAACTCACAAACGACCAGACAAGTTCCAAAAGAAAGTTTATAGAAGACATTGGCCTTTTTTAATGCAAAAAGGACAGTTGGAGCAGATAAAGGAAAAACCCAAAGATTCAAAAAATAAGATCTGGAACTAGGCAACAAAATGAAGTCTGATAAAACCTAACATTTGCAAGGCTGCTTGGAAAAGGTGGCTGGAGGGAAATCAAATTTAGCATAAAGCAGTTTCTGCTCCAAAGAAACTCACAATTTAGCAAGGATTTAAGGAAAACAAGTCTGCAGGAGTGAGGTGAAGCTGACAAGGTCCCCAGGGAAAAAGGCGAAAAATGCTATGCTTACAAGATTTTGCAGAGATGCAGGTGTGGTGCGTCTCCAGAGGACTTGGGACAACGCAGAAATTTCACGATCAGACTAGACTCGGAATTTTGATAATTCCAAGTAGACCAACAAGTGTAATTTTTTTAAGCATAAGAGGACACACGAAATTGTTATACGGTGCTTTCTTTGTTCTAATGGGAGGTTCACATTCAGGTCGGGATGGGACAGCCAAATTCGTTTGTGTCTGGCAAAAAGGAAAAGTTTCAGATGTTGCTACAAAGTTCACTTATAAGCGGGGTGGTCGCGTCTTTATGAGTGAGAACGATTTGGAACAGAAACGAAAGGACACGGGGCCCAAAGAAACACAACAAATAAATCCTAAGAACTGCAACCCACGCGGCCTTCCGGCAGAAAGGCCGCGAGAAACTGATGGACGGGATGGGCAGAGTGCCAGGGCTGAATCGAGGTCACCTACGAGAGGGCACAGAGAGCTGTTGGATGAGGCAGGAGAGCAGCCTCCGCGGTTCTGCGCTACAGGCACTGCCGACACCTCAGATAGAGTACGAGGGGCGGAAAAGCTACCTCCGGGGGAGGGGGTGGGCAAACCCGACGCTTAAAGGTCAAGGTCAAGGTGGGGTTTGGCAAGAGATGCACAAGCGCTCTCTGAAGAGACCGAAGACATAAAAAATACTAATACTGTCATTACTGTATTTTTAAAAAAGAAAATAAAAGGTCTCCGGGACGGCTTCGGAGTGGAAGCGGCCTTGGCAGGAGCCAGTGCAAAAAAAGGCGGGGGCAGGAGTCCAGGCGGGGGAGCCGGCCGCGGGGCGAACCACGAGAGGGAGGGAAGAACTCAGATCCGGGCCCAGGGCCCCCGCCGCACTCACTTGCCCTCCTGGCAATCATAGAGCACGATGGAGTCGTCGTCGCTGCTTGAGATGACCGTCTCGCCGTTAGGGCTGAAGTCGAAGCAGTTAATCTTGTCCGAGTTCTCACGGAACACCTTGGCGACGCGGAAGCTCCGCAGCACGCCGTCTGTCAGCTTCATGGCGGCGGCTGCAGGAGGAGGCAGCAGCGGAGCAGGGCCGGGGCGGGGCCCCGCGACGAGCGGGCGAGCGGGCGGGCTGCCTAGGGGCCGACCCAGAAGGAGCGGGTGCTGCACTAGCGGCGAACCGGAGAGCGGCCGACAATCAGGCCGCCTTCCCCTCTCCCGCCTCCTGTTCGTGCAACGTTCTCCTGCCTAGACTGTGAAGGCCTTGCCGACCGTTTCGCCTCACGGTAGGTTCACGGGCAACCGGCGCGGTATCGGCTCATTGTGTCCGCCATCTTGGGGCGACAGGCTGAAGCCGAGGGCGAGGGACTTCACTGCGGTGCACGCCGGGAAAAGGGGCGGTGCGGGAACGGCGGCGCGAGGCCGGGAGGCGGGGCGGTGACGTCAATACGGCCAGCGGGGAATAGAGTGGCGGGATGGCTAGAGGCCTTGATTTTCCACCAGGTTGTGAGGCCGAAGAAGTGGAGTTGCTGATGGATTTATCCCGTGGGCTGGAAGACCTCTGGTGCCCAGGAGCTACGGGCCTTAGTTCAGAATGTTAACACCCGCGGAGAGAGACGTAGGTGCCCCCATCACAAGCCACGCGGAAGAGGTCCTGTGGGGACCTGCTGTGGCCCTGGAGCCTTTCTGGGGTCAGTGAACAGATCCGAGCCCGTTTTGGCCGCTAGTCCACGATAGAGCCAGCACAGAGATTCAATTTATGTATTTTTCTTATAAAAGCTATAACATATGGAAGACTGCACAAAATTTTAGTGGATGAGTATTTTTAATTTGATTATACACTTGTGACCACCAGCCAGAACTTTAAGCCTTCTTTTAAGTGTATAAAAGTGCACAAAGTGAACTAATTTTAAGTGTACAGATCCACAAATTTTAATAAACACTCATCTAAGTTTTAAAAAGTACTTATAGCAGATGACATGATACTGTACAGAAAACTGTAAATATTCCACCAATAAACTATGAAAACCGGAAAATGAATTCAGTAAAGTAGCAGGATACAAAATAAATATCCAGAAATCAGTTGCATTTTTTAAACCAATAATTAACCATCAGAAAGAGAAGTTAAGAAAATAATCCGATTCAAATTTACATCAAAAAATAAAAGTACTAAGGAATAAATTTAACCAAGGATGTAAAAGACCTATATTCAGAAAATTACAAGACACTAAAGAAATAAACTGAAGAAAACACAAATAAGTGGAAGCATATACTGTGTTCATGGACAGGAAAAATTAACATCATTAAAATGTCCGCAATACCCAAAGCAATCTAAAGAGTTAGCACAATACCTATCAAGATACCAATGGCATATTTCACAGAATTAGAATATTTCAAAAATATACATGAAACCACAAAAGGCCTGGGATAGCCTCAGCAATCCTGAGAAAGAAGAACAAAGTTGGAAAATCATGCCATCCGATATCAAACTACACTACAAGGGCATAATAATCAAACAGCATGATACTGGCATAAAAACATACATTAATGGAACAGAATAGAGAGCCCAGAAATAATAATCCCACACCTTTATAGTGAATTAATATTTGACAAAGGAAGCAAGAACATACAGTGAGGTTCAAACAGTACATTCAATAAATGGTGTGGGAAAATTGGACAGGTATGTGCCAAAAAAATGAAACTAGACCACCTTCTTAAACCATACACAAGAATAAACTAAACATTGATGAAAGACTTAAATGTTACACTCAAAACCATTAAAAATCTGAAAAGAAAACAGGCAGTAAAATTTCAGACATATTTTTTAAGTTTGTTTTAAAATTTATTTTTAAAGAGAGGGGAAGAGAAGGAGAAAGAGAGGGAGAGAGATATCAGTGTGTGGTTGCCTCTTGTGAGCTCCTCACTGGGTACCTAGCCTGCAACCAAGGCATGTGTCCTAACTGGGAATCAAACTGGCTATCCTTTGGTTCACAGGCTGGCACTCAATCCACTGAGCCATACCAGCCAGAGCTCAGACATATCTTATAGCAATATCTTTTCTGTTATATCCCTTTGGGCAAGGGAAACAAAGGAAAAAATTTTAAAAATGGGACTACATTAAAGTGAAAAGGTTTTGCACAGCAAAGGAAATCATCAACAAAATGGAAAAATACCCCACTAAATGAGAAAACATATTTGTCAATGATACATCTGATAAGGGGTTAATACCCCAAATTTATAAAGAACTTATACAAGTCAACACCAAAAAAAAATTCAATTTAAAAGTGGGCAAAGGACCTCAACAGACACTTCTCCAAAGAGGACATATAGATAGCCAGTAGACATATGAAAAGATGCTCAATGTCATTAATTGTCAGAGACATGCAAATTAAAACCACAATGAAATATCACCTCACACTTGTCAGAATGGCTGTCATCAATAAACAAGTGTTGGTGAACATGTACAAAAAAGGGAACCCTCATGTACTGTTGGTAGAAACGCAAATTAGTGCAGCCACTGTGGAAAGCAATCACCTCAAAAAATTAAAAATGGAACTGTATTTTGACACAGCAATCCCATTTCTGGGAATATATCCTAAGAAACCTGAAACACTAATGCTAAAGGATATATGCACTCCTGTGTTTATTGCAGCATTGTTTACAATAGCCAAGATTTGGAAACAGCCCAAGTGCCCATCAGTAAATGAGTGGGTAAAAAAACTGTGGTACATTTACACAATGGAATGCTACTTGGGCATAAAAAGGGAGGAAATCTTAGCTTTTGAGACTGCATGGATGGCCCTGGATCATATTACGCCAAGGAAAATAAGCCATTCAGAGAAAGACAAGTATCATATGATTTCACTTATATGAGCCTAAGGAACAAAATAAACTAACAAAATAGAAACACTCATAAACAAAGAGAACAGACTGACAACTGTCAAAGGAGTGGAGGTTGGGGAGCTAGGTGAAAAAAGTGAAGGGAATAAGCAAAAAAAGAAAAAGAAAAGAAAAACCTCAGACAAGAGCATGATGATTACTGGAGGAAAAGGGTGGCAGGAGGTATAAGAGGGTAGTGGGGATAAATGGTAATGGAAGGAATCTTGACTTGGGGTGATGAACACACAATACAATATACAGATGATGTAGTTAGAATTGTACACCTGAAATCTATAAAATTTTATTAACCATTGTCACTCCATAAATTCAATAAAAAATTTTTAAAAGATATGTGCAGAACAATAAAAATAAAACATTTACAGCTCCAAAACTCATAGCACAAAGGGAAAATTATCGCCTCATTCAACAAAATGCAGTTTTAAATTCGCCTGATTTCCTCCTCATTATTTATATATATACACATAAGCTTTATAGATGCAACCGTGTTTTCCCTGCTTTAGTATTTTATTACACACATTTTTCATGTAACTAAACCAATTGTTGATGTTCTTAATCAAGGTATAATTTATGTACAGTAAAAATTGAGCTTTTTCATTGATAGTTTTAACACCCATATACAGTTGTGCAACCACCACCACATTCAAGATACGGAACAATAATAGAATTACCCTCTTTGTGGTGAACAGTATTGTTTCAATGCTTCCTAAAAGGGATTCTTTGCCTTAAAAGGAGAGAAAGTTGACCCTTAACAAAGGAAAGCATATGTAATCACAACTCTGGTTTTAACTTTCTGTGCAAGGGGTTAAACTTGGTGCAGCCTGTGACGGTTCATAGATGTTTAACTTATATTCAGCTTCTCAAATCGTTAATTGTCTGGGGTCTCCAACAATGGAGATGGAGCCAATTTATTTCACTGTATTTTGCTGAATATAATGTGCACCTTTCTGCCCAAATTTCTGAAGGAAAAATAAGGATGTACATTATACCTAGGTAGTACTACTTCCATATCTATATAAATGTTTTAAATTCTTTTATTTATGCTTATGCATTAAAAGTGTAACTCTAGAAAGCAAACACGATATCTGTATGTAAAATAATACCTTGGAATACAATAATTGGCTTTGTTTCTAATGTAAATAAATAAAATATTGAATTAAAAAATCAAAAGATTTTTTTCCTGAAAGTTTGGGCCAAAAACGTGGATGCGCATTATACTCGGCAAAATATGGTCTTTCACTAAATCGCAGTGGCTGAAGAGGAAAGAATGAAACATTGAAATCACTGGTGTTAGGAAGATGTGATATCCAGAGATTCAGATATAACCAGGATAACAGTAAAAACACTACAGAAACCCTGGGACAATTGGGGTATTTCTGGAAACAACTTGGGGCTGTGTCCCATTCCCTAAGTAAAGAAGAGCCAGGATTCCTCCACATAAAGAAAGGTTGTTCTCTAAGGGGAGAAGGGAAGATTCTGGCCCAGTCTGGGCTACAATTTGCCTCCTTGACAAAGAGCAGAACTTCTGGCTACAATTTGTTCTGGGGTCTGGAAAAAGCCTGTTTGAGTGAAACACGAATGGATGGCAACTTTCCAAACTGCAAAGCAATGGAAGAAAAGCCCTGCGTGGCCCAGAGCACTCACTTCCCTGCAATCTGCTTCTTTATTTCACAGGCTAGAAAGGCTGATGTAGAGTTGGCTTTGAATTGTTAGATGGCAACAAGGACAAATCTGGTGCCATGTCCCATAAATGTTGAGAAATGAACACACCCACTGAGATACGTTTTTTTGGTTCCTCTTAACCTACAAAAATAACCACAGAAACAGCCATAATCTACTGAATGTTGTCAGCCAAAAGAAATCTTTGCAGGGTATCTTTCAAGTTTTGTACTTCTATACCTTTCACAGATTTCATTGTTAAGACCAAAACTTTCTTCCAAGACTTGATTTCCTGAATTATTTCTGGAATGATAGAGGTCATTTTTTTCATGTTTTAAGAGTGTCTTGAAATGGTTCAGCCTGTTTTACATTCCTAGCCTGGCTCCCAGCCCTATTAGAGTTTGGCTTTCCTGGTTTCCAGTCCAAGGGTGCCTTAAAGCAGAGGTCCCCACCCTCAGGGCAGCTGACAGGTAGGTACCCTTGGGGACCTGGATGTACAGCACCAGGTGATCTTGCAAGGAATGCACTTGAATCACCCTGGAACCATCCCCCACACCACGCCCCTCCCCAGGTCTTCCACAAAACTGGTCCCTGGTGCCAAAAATGTTGGGGATTGCTGCCTTAAAGGCTGGGTTTTATAAGCTCACTCAGAAAGGCCAGCTTTTGGGGCAGGGGGGAGGGGGCAGAGTATAAAGGGGAAAGCTTGCAGTCAGAAGTGAACCAGATTGCCTTAAAGAGCATCAGACTTCGTTTTTTTCCTCTTCGCTTAATTTACTTACTTTTCACGCAAGGAAATATACATCCATTCCAGAAAACTTAAAAAATACAAATAAGTAATTTTTAAATATAGCATCCAGAAGTAGCTACTGTTACAGTTGTTTTTATTATGGTAAAATATATATAACATAATTTTTATCATTTTGATGTGGAGCTTTTCAGATTTTTCTCCTAAAATATTTTTAACGGTTTCATAATATAATATTATTTATAACCTACCCTTTTCACATAATACTATGAACATCTTCCAGGTCAATAATACAGAGCTATATGATCATTTGGAATGAAATGTTGGGAACTGCCCTGCCTGGTTTCAGGAGCTGTAACCCCCCTCCATGGCTAAGGCTGAGTGAGCGACCTTTGGACTGTGAGCCACTAAGGAGACAAAGCTTATCTCCCTGGCAGGAGCACCGCCTCTGCCCACTTTACTTCACCCTGCCTGGCCCCCAATGCTTGGTCAGTTAGCCAATGATGAGTAAGATCCCTCAAGGGAGGGGTTACCCTAAGACAGTCATGATCACGTGGGAGGCCCTCAAGGAAGGACTTGGGGGGCTACAGCAAAAGGGGGTGATGGACCCTCGCCCCTCAGGTATCCTGACATAGCCTGAGTCCTCATTCTGTCTGCAGGAAGTGTCCTCCTAATCTCTTGGCTGCCTGCCTTCCCCTGCTCTACTTAAGCCTGTAGCAATGAGAGAGGGCAGTGCAGTTCTGTGCTGGAAAGCGCGGGTTCCCTGGGTGATCAGGCCTAAAAAAGAATATATAAAATCCTGTGAAACCTGCTTTGCTAAGAATGCTCTCAGTTAAATGATAAGGGTCCTAGCAGGAAATGAGTTTTTTCCCAAAGTTTTGTAGCCTTTTAGCTAACAGACCCTGACTCAGAATAAGCCCTCAGAGTTCTTTGTGTGTTATCTATTGTTTGATCCTTACTGCCTGACAATGATTAATGAGCTTTACCTGTATTCCTGTGTAAAACGAACCTAATAAAAGCCATTGAGGAAAAGGCTCTTGGCCCTTCTCCTTTGAAAGATCAGCCACCTTCCCTCCCCAAGCAGATCATGTCTTGATAGACTATTCTCATCCCTGGCAGCCGAGGGTTACCTGTAGGCGGAGCCCCTGCACAAAATGTATTCATAAATTTATGAATCTGAAGAATGCAAATTGCTTATTTTTTGTTGTCACTACAATTAATTTTTTAAAGGTTAAAATTACATATAATTTACATATTATATTATATATATAATAACCCTTATATATAATAAGGGTTAATATAGAAGAAATTAATATGTTTTTAATAAAAGATGGTATAAGGTATGGAGATATGTTTTCCTTAAGGGAAATAAAAATAATTTTGTCTTGGTAATTTCAGAATGGGACGACAGGATGAGAAAATACTATTTCTTATAATTAAGCTGCTTAACAGTAAGTTACTATTATGAGGATTTTTAAAAATTAATTAATCTTTACTATCGATGGTATGTTTATATGAAGCTAAAACTTAAGTTCTTTCATCTACTAAAAGGATAGTTTTCCTATGTCATTGGTCTGTTTCTGATAAGATTTTATAAAGTTTGTTGCATAAAAAACAAAGGTCTGTATTTTATGTAATCAGGTCCCTAAGAAAACAGAATCTTCTGAATAATAAGAACTAAAATGTTCTTTACAATTGTAATCTATTTGTCTTTAAAATCTTTTATTACCATTTGGTTAAGACGATAATTGAATACTATTTCCTAATGATCTGCGATCTTTCTGATCAAGTATTTTTAAACATTTAATATTTTTAACAAACTTCCCAAAATCATATTTTAAATAAAGTCTTAATGACCTAAGAATAACTTTGGGGTGTTCCAGAGGGCCCTGAAACACCTCCAAGGATTTGTTCTTCCTCTTTATAAAAGAAAAATATTAACATAGTTAGAATTATTCAGTATTTTAAATTACATGGGAAGCATTGTCAAATGAATAATATTAAACCTTTGATTATATTTATATAGATTATTATTAATATAGTTTTTCTAGAAGTTATATAAAGTTCCTAAAATTCTGATGTCCTGATGTAATGTTAAAAACTTAACATTTTTTCTCTATTTATGAAAGTTGTAAATCTTATCATGCCTTTAAAATGTAAACATCCAGGAACTAACCAAAACATTGTTCATAGAAACAGTGGGGTAAAAAAGAGGCCTTTTTAAAACACAGAACTATGGGAGTTTTTTTGTAAATCTACTAGAAACTAATAAGGATAAAACAAAATGACTAGATATGAAAAATAAGATACATGTTTTCAATTTAAAAAGATATACAGCATAGAGATACACTTTTATTAAAGAAAAACAAAATATAATTTTTTGGATAAGGAAAGTTATAATTTATTTGTTTGCTTGGTTAGGAGTTTTTTGGTTAAAAAAATATTGTCCTAAAAATTGTCTCAAAATTAGAAAGAAAAAGATAAGAAAAAAGCTGAAAAATGTACAAGTGTTACAAAAGGATTATGGATGTTGTAAATAGTTTATAGAAATTATAGAAGATTCATGGTTAAGGGGTCTTGAGAATTTCATACATGGGGGGGCAAAAGTAGGTTTATAGTTGCCAGTATGCAAAGCACAGAATTTATTATTGTGTTATTGTTTATTAATTATTGTATTATTTTTATAGGAACAACTGTGAAACTACTTTTTCCCCATCCTGAATATAGTCCAGCTAACTAGATTGGAATGGATAGCTAAGTCAATTGTATTATTTATATGTGTATATGTGTAAACTCTCATCAGATTTTTAACCATGGCCATTTTTTTCTTTTTTTTAAATATATTTTATTGATTATGCTATTACAGTTGTCCCATTTCTCCCCATCATTCCCCTCTGCCCTGCACACCCCCTCCCACCCACATTCCCCCCCTTTAGTTCATGTCCATGTGTCGTAAGTTCTTTAGCTTCTACATTTCCCACACTATTCTTGCCCTCCCCCTGTCTATTTTCTACCCACTGTCTATGCTACTTATTCTCTGTACCTTTTCCCCCTCTCTCCTCCTCCCACTCCCCTGTTGCTAACCCTCCATATGATCTCCATTTCTGTGGTTATGTTCCTGTTCTAGTTGTTTGCTTTTGTTTTAGGTGTGGTTGTTAATAGCTGTGAGTTTGCTGTCTTTTTACTGTCATGTTTTTTATCTTCTTTTTTTTTTTAGATAAGTCCCTTTACCATTTCATATAATAAGGGCTTGGTGATGACGAACTCCTTGAACTTGACCTTGACTGAGAAGCACTTTATCTTCCCTTCCATTCTAAATGACAGCTTTGCTGGATAGAGCAATCTTGGATGTAGGTCCCTGCCTTTCAAGACTTGGAATACTTCTTTCCAGCCCCTTCTTGCCTGGAAGGTCTCTTTTGAGAAATCAGCTGACAGTCTGATGGGAACTCCTTTGTAGGTGACTGTCCCCTTGTCCCTTGCTGCTTCTAGAATTCTCTCCTTCATTTTAATCTTGGCTAACATAATTACGATGTGCCTTGGTGTGTTCCTCCTTGGGTCCAACTTCTTTGGGACTCTCTGAGCTTCCTGGACATCCTGGTAGTCTATTTCCTTTGCCAGATTGGGGAAGTTCTCTTTTATTATTTGTTCAGATAAGTTTTCCACTTGTTGCTCTTCTTCTTCCCCTTCTGGTACTCCTATAATTCGGATGTTGGGATGTTTAAAGATGTCCCGAGGTTTCTAAGCCTCTCCTCATTTTTTGAATTCTTGTTTCTTCCTTGTTTTCTGTTTGGTTGTTTGTTTCTTCCTTCTGGTCCACTCCATTGATTTGAGTCCCAGTTTTCCTCCCATCACTATTGGTTCCCCATGTGTCTTCCTTCGTTTCACGTATTGTAGCCTGCATTTTTTTCATCTAATTTGTGAGCAAAATCAAACAATTTTGTGAGCATTCTGATGACCAGTACTTTGAACTGTGCATCTGATAGGTTGGCTATCTCTTTGCGGCTTAGAGGAATTGGCTCTGGGGATTTCGTTTGTTCTCCTGTTTGAGCCATTTTTGGTGGGTTTTTTTGTTTGTTTGTTTTGTTTTTGGTCTGGTCGCGGCTGTTACATAGTGAGGGGTGGAGCCTTAGGTGTTCCCTAGTGAGGGGCAGCCCAGTCACTGGGTTGTGATGCTGTATGTGGGGGCGGGGTCTGAGAGGGAACAATGGCACCTGCTCCGCTCTGTCCTGGATTCTAGTCCCCTCCGCCGCTTCCTGCACGCGTGAATGTGGGACCTGGATTATCTGCACACATGAATGTGGGACCACCTGGTCAGCCAGCCGCCTTGCGCAGGCTCACTCGCTCTGCACAGTTGCCACCCTGTGGCCGGGGTCCTCCAGCTGCTGCCTGTGCCCCTCGGGTCTGCTAGCTGCTGCCTGTGCTCCTGGGAACCTCCAGCCACTGCTGTCTGCGTTCCCGGGTCCGCACCTCCATTTTTTCCTGCCGTGACTCCGCCCCTCTTACTGGTCTGGATGAATGGTTTTTGGACTTCTGTACAGTTCAATTTTCTATCAGTTCTGTTTTCTTGTTTCTAAATATTTGTTGACCTTAATTTTGGTTGTGAGAGGAGGCACAGTGTGTCCACCTACGCCTCCATCTTGGCCAGAAGTCTAACCATGGCCATTTTTAAGTCTGTTATCATTTATAGACAATTATTATTTTATTCTGATGCTTTGGAAAAAAATGTTTTTATAAACATTTTTATAAACATGTTTTATCTTCAAAGAGATTCTTTAAAAATACCTGACAACTACTCTAAACTACAGGTTACTGATAATTTTAAAAACATAACATTGAACTGGCAGATAAAGAGTTTCCCAGACAAAAATAACTAAAGGAGTTCATCATCACCAAACCATTATTGTATGAAATGTTAAAGGGACTTATTTAAGAAAAATAATATCAAAACTACGAACAATAAAATGTCAAAAAAATACAAATCTATCAACAGTTGAATCTCAAAAACAAACTAAGCAAACAAGGAGGACACAGACAGAATCATGGATACAGAGAGAGTTTTGATGGTTTCCAAGTGGGAGGGGATATGGGGGAATGGAAGAAGAGGTAAGGGGATGAAGAAGTACTAATAGGTAGTTACAGAACAGCCAATGGGAATATAAAGTACAGCGTAGGAAACAGCGTAGCCAAAAAACTTTTACACATGACTCATGGACACGAATGAAGGTGTGGGGATTGCCTGAGGGAGTGAGGTCTGCTCAGTGGAGCCAGGGCAAAGGGGAAAAATTGGGACAACTGTAATAGCATAATCAATAAAATATAATTTTAAAAAATGTTTTTTCTCTTAAGCTACCTATACCTTAAATGATCTATATCAATTCAGTAAGTTATCCCTTTATAAACAAAATTAAAACATATCTTTTCTCCCCTACCTCATCTCTCCAAAATTTCAGGTACTCTTAACTAATCCATGTATGGCTAAATTTATAGGTGTTGACTCTTGAATTCATGTTTTCCAATTTATTTATTTTTTTAGAGAGAAAGAGAGGGAGAAAAACATCAATGTGTGGTTGTTCCTCATGTGCCCCCAGCTGGGGACCTGGCTTGCAACCCAGGTGTGTGCCCCAAATGGGAATCAAACTATTGATCCTTTGGTTCACAAGCCCAAGCTCAATCCACTGAGCTACACCAGCTAGGGCCATGTTTTCCAATTTAAAGAAAGCTCTTACACCTAACTCAACTGCTTGACCAACAGAAGATTTAAAATTTAAAACTGCTAAGAAATAAAGCAGACAATATCTGTTATGGAGAACAAACCCAAGACTCCGGACCAGGCCTGGATAATCCATACCTTCACTTTTCCTTTTTTCCTAACTTCAGTTTCTTCCCATCTCACAAATAATACAAGAGGCCAAGCACTCTCTATAATAGTTACTGTTAACTTTTCCCCCCTTAATTTCTGACTGGAAAGATAACATCAGACATCATTAAACCTATTTTTTTAATCCTCACCAGAGGCTATATTTATTAAATTTAGATAGAGAGGAAGTAGGGAAGAGAGAGAAATATCAATGTGAGAGAGAAACATGGATCAGTTGTCTCCCATATGCTCCCAGATCGGAGAAGAATTCGACTTTTTGGTATACAGGACAACACTCCAATCAACTAAGCCACCCAGCCAGGGCTAAACCTATTTCATAGATCAAAACATGCAGCTGGTTACATATATTATCAAGGATGCTTAATGCCTGTACATATCAACCCCAGTAAACTTGCCAGATTTAAAAGAATAGTTTTCCCTTGGGCAGGTACTACAATGACCATCACTGCAACAGCCAATCAGGAAAAATCTTTTAATTCCCTTGCACAAGTTATATTATACAACAGAATTGCTCTTGACCACATCCTAGCTGAAAAATGTGAGGTTTGATCTGTTCTTAAGACCTCCTATTGTACTTGGATAAAACACCTCTAATAAAATAAAAATGTTCAGGTGACATGTTACTATATATAGAAAACCCTAAGGAGTCCATCAAAAAACTACTGGAACTGATAAACGAATGCATTAAAGTGGCAGGATACAAAATTACTATTTAGAAATCAACTGTATTTTTATATAAAAATAAAGAATTATAAAAAAGAGAAATTAAGCCCTGGCTGAGTAACTCAGTTGGTTAGAGTGTCATCTGTATATGGCAAGTTTGTGGGTTCAATCCCCAGTCAAGGAACATACAGGAATCAACCAATGAATCCATAAATAAGTGGAAGAACAAGTCCATCTCTCTCTCTCCAAAAATCAATAAGTACAAAAAAGAGAGAGAGAAATTAAGGAAACAATCCTATTTGCAATTGTATCAAATGCCTAGGAATAAATTTAACCAAGGAGGTAAAGGATCTGTGCTAAGAAAATTATAAGATATTGAAGAAAATACAAATAAATTGAAGCATATACCATGCTCATGTATAGGAAGAATTAGCATCATTAAAATGTCCATACTACCCAAAGCAATCTAAAGATTCAGTGCAATCCCTATGAAAATACAAATGGCATTTTTCACAGAACTGGAACAAATAACCCTAAAACATATATGGAACCACAAAAGACCCAGAACAGCCTCAGCAACTTGAGAAAGAAGAACGAAGTTGGAGATGTCATGCTACCTGATAACAAACTACACTACAAGGCTCTAGTAATCAAAACAGTATAGTACTGGCATAAAAAGAGCCACGTAGATCAATGGAAGAGAATAGCCCAGAAATAAACCCACATGTACCTGATCAAAAATTCCATGACAAAGGAGGCAAAGATATACAGTGTGGTAAGGACGGTCTCTTCAATAAGTAGTGCTGGAAAAATTGGACCAATACATGCAAAAAAAAATGGAACTACACCACTTTCTTACACCATATACAAGAATAAACTCAAAATGAATTAAAGACTTAAATGTAAGACTCCAAACCATAAAACTCCTAGAAGAAAACATACAAAGTAAATTCTCTGACTTTACTCTTAGTAACATTTGGGGAGGGTGGATATATCTCCACCAGCAAAGGAAACCATCAAAAGAAAACAATAAACAAATGGGACTGCATCAAAGTAAAAAGGATTTTGCACAGCAAAGGAAACCATCAACAAAATGATAAGTGAGAAGAAGTCTGCTGCAGGAGAAGGTCTTAGAAACATCTCTATGCTTCTAAAAGAGATACAAGGAAGAGATGATCCCTCTGATGGACACTGTTGGATGTGATGCCTGGGACTTCTGTAGCCAGGTTTTACCATTAGGAGAGCAGCCTAAAGGCAAGCCAGAGGTTGAGAAGAGCAAAGCAGAAAGATGGAAAGGGTCTGTTGTGGCTTGAATTATGTCCTCCCAAAAGATATATCGACACCCTCACCTCTAGTACCCCAGAATGTGATCATGTTTAGAAAAAGAGTGGTTGCAGATGTAATTAGATAAGGTCATACTGGAGTGGGTGGGCCCTAAGTCCAATATGACTGGTATCCTCATAAGAAGAGAGACGCACAGAAAGATGGTCATGTGACAATGGAAGCAGAGATTGTGGTGTCTCTGCTACAGATTTCAGAAGGAGTGTGGCCCTGCTTGATTTTGGACCGCTAGCCTCCAGAACTGTGAGACAATAAAATCCTGTTGTTTTACACCACCCAGTCTGTGTGTGACTTTCTTATGGCACCCTTAGGAAGCTGACACAGAATCCTCGAGATCTTTGCACCTGTGCTGTAGCCCTTTGATCTTCAGATTACTTGTTATGTTAAATAACAAATTTTTCTTATTGTTAAAGCTAGTTGAGTAGGGATGTTTTTTGTTGTTTCTCCAGATTTATTGTAATATAATTGATACATAACATTGTGTAATTTTAAGGTGTTGACAAGGAGAAAATTCTGTGGTTTCCTAAATTAAAGTAACAGCTGGCCAGAGGGTGGGAGGAAGAAACAAGGGAGGTTAATCAGTTAACAGCTACAGGCCCAAAACCAGCAAGACTGCTAACAGTCCTGAATGTATGTTGAAACTTCGAATTAACTTCCAGGTGGTTATTTTCATGATTATCTGGAGAAGTGCTGACCAGCAGACACCACAGCTTTCTACTTACCCATGAACTTTCTGGACCCTTGCCCACTACCAATCTAAAAGAACAAACACTTCTTCCTTACCAACTATGCACCTGTCCCAGCACCAGCACCACTTCACCTTACCCCACCCCTTTATCTATAGCCAATGTAAATTCTTTTAAAACCATGTACATCTTTCTCTTCCAAACTCTGTCAGCTCCAGGATAACAGGCATGTTTTTCTTTCCCATCTAGCGCTGCTACTAGTGCTTTAGATTGCATGTCCTAGGACCTGGTTCTTTTGGGGGATATTATATGGCTCAGTAAACACTTACTTTTCAGAGAAGCTTTTAGCCGCAAAGTTTTGTTTTCTTTAACAGTGAACAATGTGATGATTTGATATACTTACATATTGTGAAATGATTACAATAGGGTTAGGACTGGCCCATTCATTAAATTTTTATATTTCATCATACACAGTTGAAAGTGGAATCCGTCCTAAACCATATACCTTCTTTCCAAAACTGATGGCTCCTTACGAATTCCAATTCTTTGAGATAAATTTCAGTTAGAGTGCCCAGTGGCACTTCTCTGGAACTTGACTAAATTTGTTTGTGAGGAAAAAGTTTTCCTTCTTACCTTCTAGGTTAGTTGGCTGATCTAACAATTAAATTGAGATAAGACAGATTACCAGCATAAAAACAAATTTAATTATGTACATACATGGTGGGGCAAAAGTAGATTTACAGTTGTTTGTATAAAAAACACAGTAATTAATATAATAACAATACAAGAATAAACTCTGTGTTTCACATACAACTGTAAACCCACTTTTGGCCCACTGTGCAGGTACAGGAGCACCACAAAGACAGACTCCAAAGCAGTCAGGCCATTGAGGCTTTTATCCCATCCTGAGCTAAGGTACTAGCCTGGAGTTTCAAAGGGGAGGAAGACAATTCACAAGAAGATGAGAAAAGCAAAACTTTGATAAACAAATGTTTGCCACACCTGCAGGTAAGTGTTTCTGATGCACAAACTTATCTCTGGTAACAGCTCTCTTCCTGGTATAGGCCCCCTATCTAAGTTCTTTTAGGCAGTTAATGGAGAAAAAGCTTTTCCCAAGTCTGCGAGCCCTTAATTGCCTCAAGACAAAGCAATCCACAAGACAAAGTGGAACATTTTGGGGTGGCTTATTCTCCCCCTCAACTTTTTACACACACCTTCACAATAACTATAGTCAGATAACTCTCTGGGGAGGCTCTGTGTGTATATGTGAGTGTGAGTGTAAGCTTAATTGTCAAAGAAGAAAGACAATGTTGGAACACAATTGCAACCCATGGTAATTTTTGAATAGTATGTTTCAGTTGTCACACACAGTCACATATAACTGCTTTTTACCTGACAAATTGCTTGATTTGCTAAATGAATACATCATTTCACTTACCACCAAGAGGAAATAAGTGTTCTATGATGACCATGAGTGCAGGTTACATTTTATATGAAATGAAAATTACAGACCCCTTTTATGGAGTCAAAGGCAAACTCAGCAATGGTTTTTAAAAGTGTTTTAAAAGATTAGAACTTTTTTTTAGCAAGGAGACTGTGGCTGACTTCATATAATTCATACAGCTTGTGCCACTCCTGAGTTACATGCTGTGCTTAGTTTTCCCAAGGAATCAGCCTGTGGTAGACTCAGTGTGGCCTTCAGCTACTGAGTGAGCCAAGCCTAGGGTTTCTAGCGCTCTTGTTTAAAGAGCTCATCTGGGCCAGTGGCCAGGACATGCTTGTCATAGCAGGGGAGATCAGACTTTGTCCCTACAGCCTCAGTACTGCCCGGGAGACACAATGCCACATCTGTCTCACCCAGGCACTCCAAACGTGTACCCACTAACGACTTCCTCAGACAGGTCCTGGAGACTCCAGGACTAGGGCCAAGATGAAAGGAGGTCATCTTCCCCTGGTAGTAGGACCAACTACATAATTTGCAGGCCCCAGTGCAAAATAAAAATATGAAAATATGAGCTCCTCCTCAAAAAAAAAAAAACAAAACAGTTAAGAATTGCAAGACACATAATATAAACAAATTCACTGAATTTGAGAACAGTCTGACAGTGACTAGAGGGGGAGCGGAGGGAATTTCAGGGGAAAAGGGGAACAGTTTAGAGCAACAAGTATAAAGGACTCATGGACAAAAACTATGGGGGGTGGAAATGGGAGGAAGGTGGGGAGGGCTGGGGTGGTGGGCTGGGGGGGTAAAAGACAGAAACTGTACAATATCAACAATTAAAAAATACTGATTAAAAAATAATAAAATAATAAAAAAAATTTAAAAAAAGAATTGCAAGACACAAACAGCAGAATATTAAACTGAGTGTGGGACCCTTCTGGCTTTGGTTCCCTGTGTACTGCACTCTGGCCCAGCTCAGAAACAGTACGGCCACAACTCAAGCCTTTCTATATGCACTCTAAACACATTATTTGATGCTCTTAACCCCTGGGGTTTTGTGAGGTTAAGTAATTTCCCAAAGTCACACAGCCAGTAAGCCCTGGAATCTGGATTCACACCCTGCTGCTGGACTGGAACTCTCTTCCAGAGCAAAGGGTAGGTAATTGTTCACATTTAACAGAGTCCATTGTAGCTAAACAATGCCTCTTTGTTGTGGAAGGAAGGGACGGGATCTTCCCAGATAAGTGTCCCTAGACGGCCCAGAGCCAGGAAGAGCTGCCTAGAGCCCCAGAACCTCTTGTCTCTAAAAGCATACAACTGTTTCAAAAGGCTTTTAACTGCCCTTTCTGACAACCCCGCCTAGACTGCTTTAGCAGTCCCTCCTATCAGTTACTCACCAGTCCCAGCTGAGCTATTTGTATTCTCCCCTACCCCTCCTTTCAAGAAAAATAGCTTTAAGGGGTTTTATGGTCCTTACTTAAAACAGCTCTAGTCTATCCTGCCTCCATCACCACCTTGACCCTCTCCCTCCCACTGAGCAACCCTTCAAATACTGCTCTAGAGCTAGAGCTTTGGGTCAACCTTGTACCGCAGTGTCCAGCAGTGCAGAGCCCAAGGCGGGGGTGGCAGAGGGAGATCCTGGAAGTTCACTACAGAGCTTTTCTATCCCTTGGTGCAGACTCTTGTGAGGCATTAGGGGTTGAATGCTTAGGAACAGGGGGCTGAATCCCAAGGTTGTCCAGGATGTCAAGGACAAGTGGAGGGAGGCCATGAAGACCAGGAGGGTGGCCCTGAGAAGGCAGCTGCCTCCAGTTTAGAGTTGATGACCGACACCCTCTAACTTATCTCAGGTTTTGCATACATTTAAAAAATCACTGCATCATTGCTGCCCTGGCCAGCATGGCTCAGTTGGTTGAGCATTATCCCATACACCGAAAAGATTATGGATTCGATCCCTGGTCAGGACACAGACCTAGGTTGTGGATTTGATCCCCGGTTGGGGAGTGTAGGGGAAGCAACTGATCCATGTTTCTCTCTCATATGAGTGTTTCTCTCTCTCTCCTTCCCACCCTCCTGTCCCTCTAAAATCAATAAACATATCCTCAAGTGATATTCTTACAGTGGATTTTAAGGTGGCAGAACTTTTTACGGTTTCTCTATGAATGCACTATAGTAATTCACAATACTTTTCAGGGCTGAAGTAACTAAAATGATTCACCTCATTGGAGAAAAGACTGAACACATTTGTATTCACTATTTTTATTTCTGGTTCTAAATCAATCCTACATTTCCTGCTGCTTCTGAATTCTCGTAATCATTTATCTCTATCTAGTCACAATTAAAGCGTAATTAAAGGTGGGGAGGACAGAAGCTACATGAACTAATGGAATAAAAATCTGTGCTGTCACAGGAACCTAAAATTGATGCAAAGAATTTTTCCTTGTGGAAGCTCCTTTCCGCTTTGTGCCCCTGATTCATGGTATCAGTCATGCTCCTAAGGCACCTGCTTCTCTATGGGCATTCATCCTGTTGTCCTCTGAAGTCCATGTCTCTCCCCTTCCAGCACTTCCTGGCCCCCTTGCGGATGAGTGCAGTTAATTGACTAGCTCTGGCCAGTGAGTTGTGAGTGGAAGTGATGGGGGTCATTTCTGGGCATTTAACCAATCGTGGTATTAGTGCACAAGACGCTTCCGAGTTTGTGTAGACACAGCAAGATGTTCTTGATCTCTTCATTGTTGTTATATGCCTCGTGGAAAAGTGTGCCAGCATGGACAGTGGATGACCTGAAGCATGTTGGTGCCTCTGGCAATGCCAATGAGAACCAACATTTTCTGGACAATCTGACATCAACAAGAGTAGATCCATCTTCTAAGATGCAGGTCTTCATTTCTGAAACTAAGTTTCAACAAAATAAAGTGAGCGTATGAACCAGAATGGGCTAGGTTATGGCGCAATTACACAAACCCCCACATCTTAGATTTAAACATCAAATGTTTATTTTCTACTTTCACTACATGTCCACCATGGATTGGCAGGGGGCTCTTCCTAGCAGAGTCACTCAGGGTCTCAGGTTGGCAGAGAAGCCATATCTTGAATGTTGCCAGTTGCCAAGTCCAAAGGAAAAAATGCTCAGGAAAGTCTCACGGTCAGTTAAATGCCCAGAAATGACCCCCATCACTTCTACTCACAACTCATCGGCCAGAACTAGTTGACTGACTGCACTCAACCACAAGGGGGCCAGGAAGTGCTAGAGACCTGGACTTCAGAAGGACAACAGGATAAATGTCCATAGAGGAGCAGGTTCTTTAAAAGTATGACTGCTGGCTCTGCTGTGGTATCAACACTAACTGACATCTCAAACCTCCTCAGGAATCTGAAACCTCAAATGGCTCTACATCATCTGTGATCAGCTTCTTCAACAAGCAGGATTTATTTCCAGCAAAGCTCCAGGTCCGAAAGCCCAAGGCTGAGCACTATTCACTACCTCGATAACTCCCTTCAGCTAAAAGCGTGGGTGGATTTCAGATTTACAGAGACCAAAGACTTTATCCATAATGAATCCCTGAGGTTCAGCACTGTTCGTGGAAATGGGTGCCACTATTGTCACCTTCCCCTGGTCACTGACTGTGCAACGTCTCCCAGGAACAACCTCTTCCTTTGCTCTAAAAGGAAACATTTAAATTAGTTCAGTAAACCCTCTGCCGAAGGTCTTAAACCAAAGGGTATGTGTAATTCAGCTTGCTTGAATGGGGAAAGTTTATAATCCACTTAAATGGCCTTTAGTCATAAAATAGCATCTCAAAAAGTAACATGAATGAAAAAATGCCATGTATGTACCCTTAATAATATTAGAATTATATTATTGCTTAGAAAAACTATAAACTTACTTGTATAAATTCTTGTATCAGTGAATATTTAAATTGCTTTATACTAAGAAAATCTCTGGGATATCTCTCCAGATCCATTGAAGGGGATCAGAGTATGCCACCCAAAATAAGCCAGTCTGGCAAAAGGATTGTTTTAAGCTGAAGGCATCTGAGAAACAGCAGACACACAAAGGGCTCCCTGCCCTTCTCCTTCCTACCTAAAAGCAGAACATGTATTTTCCATGAGAAAGTTTCCCATCCTGGTACCAGGAGACAGGGAGCCAATGCCAAGGTGAATCTGTGCAAACAAATCTTAATACAACAACTCTAATCTTCCTTTAGTTTTCCCCCACATATTTATTTTCCCACAATTTACTGCCCCTAGATGCTCCAACACCCTCTATCTTGTCCTGTCTCCATAATTTATTGCCCCTTGTTAAAAATGGTATATAAGCTTTCAGGCCTAATGGCTTCTTAGGAGTTCTAACTTCATTTCTGTGAGCCCTCCCCGCATATGCATGTAAAATAAACCTTTTTTAGACTTCCGGTCAAGATGGAGGCATAGGTAGACACACTTCACACCCTTGCACAACCATGGAAAGAATTACAACTAGATCTCAAAACAAATAACACACAGAATCATCAGAATATCGAGCTGTATGGAAGTCTGACAACCAAGGATTTAAAGAAGACACATTCATCCAGACTGGTAGGAGGGGAAGAGTCACAGAGATGTGGAGTGGTGGGGAGGGGTGGTGGCAGAACAGATGATCCCACATTCACATATGAGGATGAAAATTAGGAGGGATACCATGTGAATGAGCAATCCTAGACCCAGGCCAAACTGCATAGCCCAGCAAGATAAGTACCCAAACCTTCTCTCTGTAAAAACCAGTAGAGGTTAGGGCAGCAGAAGAAACTGTTGGATTTTCAGGAGACTCTGCTTAAAGGGCCCTCATGGGCCCTTTAATGTAAGCAAGCCCACCCACTCTGGGATCCACCACCAGGGCAAGAGCTGGAAGGGCACCAGTCACATACAGGAAGTGGGTGAAGTGACTAGAAATGGGGCAAGTGCCAAGCAAACATCCAGAAGCCAGGCAGTGGCACTGTCCCCTCTCCGAGCCTTCCCACCACACAGAGCCACAAAGCAATGAAGCAGGTTGCTGTGCCCTGGCAATTACCTAAGTCTCCACCCCACATAATTTACAGGTGCCTTTTCTACAATAGGCCAAGCTACTAAGACAAGCAGTCAAAGCAGCTCTACCTAATACACAGAAGTAAACACTGGGAGGCTGTTAAATCGAGAAGACAAAAAAATATGACCCAAATGAAAGAACAGAACAATACCCCAGAAGAAGAACTAAATGAAATGGAGATAGTCAACCTATCAGATGCAGAGTTCAAAACACTGATGATGAGGATGCTCAAAGAACTCATTGGGTATGGCAACAACATAAAGGGAGAAATAAAGGTTACACTAAGTGAAATGAAGAAAAATCTACAGGGAACTACCAGTGGAGGGGAGGAAGCCAGGATTCAAATCAGCAATTTGGAACAAAAGTAGGAAATAAGCATTCAACCAGAATAGCAAGAAGAAACAAAAACTCAAAAAAAACAAGGATAATTTAAGGAGCTTCTGGGACATCTCCAAACGTACCAACATCCAAATCATAGGGATGCCAGAAGAAGAGGAAAAGCAAGAAATTGAAAATTTATTTGAAAAAATAATGAAAGAAAACTTCCCCAATTTGGTGAAGGAAATAGACCTACAAGTCCAGGAAACACGGAGTTCCAAACGAGTTGGACCCAAAGAGGTCCACACCAAGACACATCATAATTAAAATGCCAAAGTTAAAAGATAAAGAGAGAATCTTAAAAGCAGCAAGAGAAAAGCAAATAGTTACCTAGAAAGGAGTTCCCATAAAACTGTCAGCTGATTTCTCAAAAGAAACTTTTCAGGCAAGAAGAGCCTGGTAAGAAGTATTCAATGTGATGAAAAGCAAGGACCTATAGCCTAGATTACTCTATCCAGCAAAGCTATCATTTAGAATGGAAGGGCAGATAAAGTGCTTCCCAACAAGGTAAAATTAAAGGAGTATATCATCACAAAGTCATTATGACATGAAATGTTAAGGTGATTTATTTAAGAAAAAGATCAAAATTATGAACATTAAAATGACAACAAATGCACAACTATCAACAACTGAATCTAAAAAAAAACAAACTAAGCAAACAACCAAAACAGAAACAGAATCATAGATATGGATATCATTTGGAGGGTTATCAGCTGGGAAAGGGAAGGGGAAGAATGGGGTAAAAAGTGCAGGGATTAAGAAGCATAATTGGTAGGTACAAAATAGACAGGGGAGGTTAAGGATAGTATAGGAAATGGAGAAGCCAAAGAACCTATGGACATGAACTAAGTGGGGATTGCTGGAGGAAAGGGGGGTACTGCGCAGAGAAGGACAAAGGAGGAAAACTTGGGACAACTGTAATAGCATAATCAATCAAATATATTTAAAAAACAAAAATAATAAAATAAACCATTTTCTCCTGTTAATTTGTTTTCTGTCAATTTAATTTGTAGGGTCTCAACCACTGAGCCTGACACTGTAAAGGAAAAAGCTTTCCCTCTCCAACACCATCTTTGTCCATATAACCAATTATCTCCCTGGACTGAAATTCCATGTCACATTCTTGGTGTTGATATTTATCGCTAAAGTACTCTTAAAAAGACTGTATGTATATTCATACCCACTGTCCAGTTATTTGTTTCATTCTGATGAGCTCCATTGTTTTCTTAGTCCTAAATCCCACCACTTCATGAAAGCTTCTACTTCTGCTTACACCATCTCTTTCCTTTTGTGAAATCCTTTCCACCTAGGGTCTGCAGCAGTTTGTAGCTAAGCACCTCACTGTTGTTTTAAATCATTAGAAGAAGACAATGATGAAGAAGAGGAAGAAGAGGAGGGGGAGGAAAAAGAGGAGGGGGGGAGGAGAAGTAGAGCCCTGGCCAGTGGGCTCAGTTCATTGGGGCATCATCCCATAAACTGAAAGGTCACGGATTTGATTCCCAGTCAGGGCACATGCCTAGGTTGCGGGTTCTGTCCCCCGTGGTTGGGGCACATAAGAGGCAACTAATCAATCAATATTCCTCTTCTCTCTCTCCCTCCCTTCCCCCTCTCTAAAATCAATAAGCATATTTTCGAGTGAGGATTAAAAAATGAAATAAAGAAGAAAGAAAATTCCAGTTTCTCTTTTTGCCTAGCCCCATACAAAGCAGTGCAAGTACAAATACGAATTAGATCAACTCATCACATTCCAGAAGCTCACAGTCCAGTGGGTATCTAAACTTTGCTTTTGTTAAATGCATCTTGTGAGTAGCTGTGGGGTGTGGTGGGAGGTTAAAAAAATGGGTACAATTAGTCCCCTTCTTACAGTTTGACAGAACAGCACTGACACAGTAAATGGTATCTATTTATGAGTCTCCAGCACTACATAATTAGAGAGGTGCTCAAATTTACACTCCTCTCAGCATGTGGGAATGTAATTACAAAAGCAGAGTAAGTATCCCATCAGAAAGAACCACTTCTTACTCATCACAGCAGCTACAGCATTTGGCCCACATAGAAGACACTCAGGGAATGTCTGTTAACTGATGGAGGAGTGAATAAATGCATGGATGGATGAAGACTGCTTACTGTAAGCAAAGGACAAACTGAAATTTTAAGTATTTACAATTTCGCCACATCTAAAGAAGACAAGTCCAGAGATGTAAACTACAGCATAGGGAATATAGTCAATAATATTATAATATTGTAGTATATGTATGGTGCCAGGTAGATACTGGAAATATCAGGGGGAACAGTTTGTAAAGTATGATTGTGTAACCACTATTCTGTACACCTGAAACTAATACAAAATAATATGGAATATACACTGTAATTGGAAAATAAAAAACATAGGTATATATGTTCTTTTTTGCCACTGAACCCAACTCAAAACAAGTCTGTTTACTGAAAGGAACTGAAGATAGTAATAAGGCTTTCAATGACTTTTAATAAATTTAAAGAATATTAACAATATGAAACATTAAGAATTTACTTCAAAAAAGTTCAAAGTTTTCTCGACCACCCCACCACCATACTGCTTCGGGCTTGGGTTAACACTTGCTTTTCTGCCTAAATAAGTGATCCAATTTCAAATGCCACATTTCTGCACCCAAAGCCGGGGTTTTGGGTTTGGCTCCCTCAGCCTGCAGGTGGCCAGCCCACCGGGTGGGTGCGTGGGTCTCAGTGAAAGCCCACCTCCATGTCTAGCACCAGGCCAAGTGCCAGGCACCACTGAGGTCCAGACATTGAGGTCCAGACACTGAGGTGCCTCAACAGGGACAAGAGTGGGGAGACAGCATGGGTTCAACACATGCCAACACACGTCAACACACACAGGGACAGCGGGGACCATGTTCAGGCCTCAGAGCCAGCTCTTTAGTGACCCAACCGAGGGTGGCCACACATGTAGCCCTGGACATCTTCTTACAAACACAAGATTGGAGTGTGTGTCCCTCCAGGTGAGCAAGGCACAGTCCCACCTATCACTCTAGATTTGATTGATCAGGGCGATAGGGAAGGCACTCAGCCCTTTCCTATCGCCCCAATCTAGCAGATGAACACGCCACTCAAAGAGACATCAGTTACTGGAAACAGGCCTGCATTTAGGATACCTGCTGGGCGAGGGGGCCATGGCCACACGTAAACCGAGCCTCAGCTGCAATCTTGGACTCTACACCAGCTCTGGTCCCATGTAGCAAACACACGTACACATGCTTGCACATGTCCCGGCAGGCTGGTTGAGCAGGGGCAACAGCTGGACTGGCTGTCCTTGTACTCCAGGACCTATATAAAACACCACCACCCTCCTCTCTGCATTAACTGGTTTGTCCCAACCTTCTTGTGACAATTGCAAAGTCGCATGGCTTCCTAACCAAGAGATCCCATGGCTACCACTCCAGACTGGACAGATGGTCCTTCACACATCACACAGAACAAACACAGAACAAGGCTCCATTTCACGCCCATACAAGCCCCTCCCTCTGAAATCATTTTCCAAGTGTGCACGACAGAATGTAGACTTAGCACTACAGAGAGTTTGAGAAAATCTCTAAAAAGTATACACAGGATTGAAAATGCCTTCCAGTCTGTAAGGGGTGCAACTCTGATTTGTGAGGTGTGTGGGCTTACTGCTCACCTAGCCACCACCAGGCTCATGGGCCACTGTGTGACACTCTGCAGCACCTGTCACAGTAAAGCAGAGATAGGAGACAAGGCCTGGGGACCACAGGGGAGGGAGGAGACACATCCACCTGCCAGCCTGCAATTACTTTCCACATGTTCCCTTAGAAGGGATTTAGGGGAAGGTGCAGGATTAGGGAAAGCTTGTGGCTGAAGGAAGACCTTTGGCTATGAGACATTTATTTCAACACCAAAGGATAGATCATCCACTCTGACCCCCTCTCAATGTAATAGACTGATGTATGGAAGTTTCCTGACAAGGAATTATGAAGAGCCAGGGCAGCTCAAGGTCCCTAGCAACGGGCTCTGGTGGGCAACATGTGTGTGCAGTATTGCTTTTAGAGCTCTGGTTGTTGCTTACTCGGCTTATTCAGAAATGCGAAATGAGGTCAGATATAAAATATTAAAAACAGCTAATCTGGCCAGCACAAGGCAGATTCTGGGCTCCTTGTCTGGCTACAGATAGAAATGATGTGACACCTGATGCCCACATGGATGCATGACCATGGACAACACTGAGTGCAGCAGGTGTGCAGCTATCCCTCCTCCTCCTTCTCTTCCTTGTCAGTGAAGTATCCCTGCTGCTTGCACACATTCCAATGCAGACATTGGGCCAGGCTCTCAGATCAGCCACTCATAGGGTCTCAGACACAGATGGAAGGGAGTGGGTAACACAAGGTAGTGATGCTAATGCTGTCTTCATGGCAGATCTGCCTCTTTCCGCTGTCCAGGGACACCCAGGTGGTGTTCCTTGCTTCCAGTGACAGCAAGATCTTGAGCTCAACTCCTGTAGGGACTACAATGGTCCAGAAGGACAGAGACTGGGGGCAGATGGGCATGATCATGATAGCCAGCACATTGGGGTGGATCATGGAGGCTCCTGACACCACACATTTGCTGTGCTGCCCATCAGGGTGGAGACGATCACACCTGAGGGACAGGTGCCACCCTGTACCATGGTGATGTGCCTGTCCAGGCAGATGTCCACTTTGGACAAGTAGGAGGAAGAACCTCTATCAATCACCACCTTGCAGTTCAAGACCTGGTACTGCATGACTTGCTTCCCAACCTGGGTGTCCGGTCTGAAGCCAGCACACCATTCTCGCTGACTCTGTTGGGAGTGGCAATCTTCTTCCTTCTGGGCTCATTCATGACCTTGACTTTCAGCCAGTTCTGGAGAATAACAGCTACATTCCCCTGTATCACCTACATAACTTATGTCTGAAATTTCTCAAAGTTGAAGGGGTCAGGAAGCCCAGGGAGCCCAGATGGAATGCCATGACTGGAGGTACAATGCCCTGGAAGAGCAAGGAGGCCTAAAGCAGGGTCCCAACCCCTGCCCTCCAGGCAGACAATGAAATCAATCTGGTTGGAAATGTCATCATAGTCTTCTCTGAAGGTGCAGAACTACTTCTTCACTGGTCCAAAGCTGTCATCACCCACAATGGCAGGGTCTGCTAGAATTTCTTCTCCATATACGATCATGTTCTTCTCCATCAGGTACACACAGAGCTCCTTGAAGGGCTACAGCAGGCTGGTGTCCTGGATCTTGATAATGAGAACACTCTTTGGGGACTTACTCAATGTCAACTGCTGGCTGGTAGGGTCCTGGATGTGCATGATCTGGGGGTTCTGCAGCACTCAGGCCTTTGGTCCAAAAGTAGTCACTGGGCATAGCCCCTTCGGAATTCCTTTGTGCTTGCCTGGGCAGGCGTGGCAGACAGACTGCAGGACTTGGGCCTACTACAGATGGGGTGGCCCAGAACCATGTCCTTATCCTTAGGACACATGCAGTGCAGTGGTAGGATGTGTCTGCATTCAGCCTCTTCCTCACATTGACCTTCTCTGGCTCCATGTCCATCATCAATGAACAAGGGCTTTGGTCAGAACACTGATCCCATTAGCTGCTGCAGGCCCCTGCAGGGCCACCTGCTCCTGGGGACTAGCCATCAGACTCCGATGCCCCGCCCCCATTCTTCACCGCTACCCGCACCACCCCCCGTGGCGGAAGGGACCATGGCACCCACCCATGGAGCAGCACTCAAAAAAAATATTTTTACCCTCACCTGAGAACATACCCATTTATCTTAAGAGAGAGGAGACAGGAGGGAAAGAAACATCAGTGTGAGAGAAACATGGATTGGTTGCCTCTCCCATGCACCCTGACCAGGACTGAACCCCCACCCAGGCATGTATCCTGACTGGAATCAAACCCACAACCTTTTGGTTTATGGGACGACGCTCCAACCAACGCAGCCACAATGGCCAGGGCTGAAAATAAAATAAAAAAATAATGAAGATGGCAGATCTTCTGAAGGTGACTTTGTTTGAATGATGGGGTGGTAGAAGCATTTAGGAGCGATCGATAGGGAATAAAAGGTCCTCTAGTGTAAAGGAAAAGAAAAATCCAGGGAGACAGCTAGGAAGTGGGAAGGAGCACATGACAAAAGTAGAGCATGGTTTGGAGACCTACGGAGAGGTGTGGCAGTTGCTATAGGGAATGGATGTGAGAAATGTTTTAGGATTAGGAAATCCGTTCTGTGATTTCTCGTGTAACTGCTTCCTCTATCTCCCCCCACCAAAAAAAAAAAAATAAGTAAAAACAGTGTACTCTTTTGTATCTTTCGAATGTGTAAAACATCAAGCCCTGCTCAGTGTGAACACAGGATGAGAGCAGGAGCTGTGAGGGAGGCTCAGGGCCATTCGTATTTACTCGCAGCTTGCATGTTCGAGGATCACGGAAGTGAACTCTCTTGCTGAGTCAGAGACCTTATTTGGTTGCCCAAGGGTAAGAGGGAGGGGACATTAATGAGTTACGTGGGACTACAGCGGTGGGGAGAGGAGGGGATGACTTAATCTGGCTCCAGAAGGGCTGGGTTGTGGGGAAGTAGTGATTCTCAACCCGTTCGCTCATTCCATTGCCTGTCACCTAACTGGAGCTTGAAACGGATGACTGATCGTAGAGGATAAAGGAGGGTGCAGATGATTGCAATCAGTGAGGCGGGAATTACTACCCCCCATTGTACAAATGAAGAAACTGAGGCATGAAGTGACTCCCTACATGTTTCTCGGCAGTCTGAGTGGAGCCAAAAACTCAGTACTCACTTTGGCTAACCCAGCGCCTCCTCCAACGCAAATCCCCTCGGGTACCCCAACTCCGCCCCATCCACTCCACACTTCCGGATTCCACTCCTCCCACTCGCGGGTACTGCCGGTCTCCAGCGCAGCAGGCCGCAGGCGGGAGCTGTGGGGCGGTAAGTCTGCGCTGCGAGAGACTGCAGGAGCAGTCCTTGGGCAGGGCCACAACAGGTCCAGGCGGCAGCGGGCCCTTATTTCACGTGTCACCATCGACCGTTACGCAGCAGCCGTTTCCCTCGCAGAGGCCTGAGGCCCCGTCCAAGAGTGATGTCACTTCCGGGGCCTCTGCGAGCAGGCGAGGGCCGGAGATGGCTCCAGCTCCATCTGGCGGTGGGGAGGAGTCAAGGCGGATCTTCTCGGAATCTCCAGGTTTTGTGCTGTAGTGCCTCAGAGTTTGAGAGAAGTATCCTGACTAGAGTTGCTAGGTTTAGCGAAAAAAATGCAGGACGTCGGGTTAAATTGGAATCTCAGATAAATAAATAATATTTCAGTATAGGTATGTCCCAAATATTCTATGCAACATACCTATTTAAAGCAATACCTAATCACTGTTGTACACCTAAAACTAATATAACATTGTTAAATGTTTGTTAAGAAAAAGTTCCTTGTTTATGTGAAATTCAAATTTAACTGCATATCCTGTATTTTCTCTGGCAATCTTAACCTTGAGCGTCCTTCTGCCCTGGGCTTCGGTATCCAGCAGCAAGGCTGGGATCCTCTGGGCTTGTGTCCATCTGGGAAATATGTACAATGTCCACCCAGGCTGTCAAAATCAGCTATTGCTAGATGCTGAGATACTTTTAGCTTCAAGCCTAATGGGGGCCAGCCCCAGGAGTCCCCTGGCAAAAGTTGGGCCTATTTTCAGAGTCCCCATGGTGGTGGTCTCAGGGTTCCCTTTCACAACTGGGGTCAAACAGGGTTGGTCTCTTATGGGATAGCCGAAAAACAGCAGGCTAAGTGGCCAAGGGCTAGAAGTTGCCAGGTTTTTTGAGTGCGGAATAATTTTGTGTTTAGGGTCCAGGTTTTCTGTGTTAACAGTGGACAGTTTCAGGGAGCCCGGAGATGTCAAGGGAAAGCATTAGTTTAATGTCATCCCACTTCTCATTTTGCAGATGAGGCCCCATGAGAGAAATGGATCCTTCACAGACATTCAAAAACCTGTGGTAGAGCTGGAGCCTGATTCCCAGCCCCCTGCCCCTGCTCTGGCCACACTGGCTGCTACAGTAAACTGGCAGCATTATGGCAGGCATTTATTAAAATAGATGTCTTTTTAGAGTTAAGTTTTGCGGGGGTTGGGGGGTGGGTTTGTCCCTAAACATCTTTACAGGCTAATGACCTTCACCTCAAGGCTCTTTTAGCCTTTACCTTGCCCAGTGGAGAAAATGATTATTTGGGCCCTCCTGTGGGAGCCTGGCCTTTGCCTGCTCTAGCCTCTTGGCTCTCACCCTGTGGGTGGTGTGACCCAAGACTCGTCTTGTTATATGGGAGCCAAAAGGCATGCTATTGGCAGGGGTGGGTCCGGCCCACCATGTAGGTGAAAGGGTGTCTTTTTCCGTCCTGCAGATTGAGTCCCTTGATACATGGCCTCATGTGGCATCTAGGGACTTCTCTGAGGTTCCACCATGAGCCAGACTTTGCTGCCACTTCTGATTTGAAATTTAACCTCGTTGGACTAGCCCTGAGTGCTGGGATTCTTCAGGCTGTGTGCCTTGAGGAGGATCTGTTCTGAGCCTGTCGGTGCCCTGCCAAGCCTGCAATCTCCCAACACAGACCCGTAAGCTAATAAAATAGAGCTGGAGGTCAGTGGGCTTGAGTCAGTTGGTAGGACAGCCAGCCGCCTCCTGACAACAGAAGAGGCAAGGAAGTAGTGCCAGAAAGGGGTGTTGCCCCTGGATGAGGGCTGAGTGTGCAGGGGGGGTGAAGGGGCGGGACTGGAACCCACTGATAGGAATTGCTCACTCTGTGAATGATTAACTCTCGGCTAAAGTGGGTGACTTTAGAGGAGGGCTCAGCTACCAGGACCTTTGGACTCCAGGCACAGTATCCAGAGGGCCAGTGTGTGGCCTGCAGAAGAGACCGACATGTCTGGGTGGCAAGCCTGGGCTCCGAGGACTGGAGTGAGATCTCGCAGCTGTAGGCCTCAGGAAGTCTCCTGGGACTGGCCGATGATCCATTCTTGCAGCAGCTGTGGGGTCCACTGGCCCTAAGCCCTCAGGTGCTCGAGTCTCTAGCCTTGCGACTGCCTCACTAGTGCTTTCTTTCCCCTAGGTGGCTATGGATACCAGGTGGAGCTGAAAGCAGTGGGGCATGGCTGCAGCCCTGCAGGTCCTGCCCTGCTTGGCCCGAACCCCATTACGCCCACTCCTCTGGGGGCGCCCAGGGGCACGGCTGGCCAGTGGCATGGCCTTGGCAGAGCATGCTCGGAAGCTGTTTGAGAGCACTATTGATGCTGTTCTGCCAGGCCCCATGATGCACCGAGCATTGTCCTTGGACCCTGGCAGCGGACAGCTGAAGGTTCGGGATCGGAGCTTTCAGCTGCGGCAGAACCTCTACCTGGTGGGCTTCGGCAAGGCTGTGCTGGGCATGGCAGCTGCAGCTGAGGAGCTACTGGGGAAGCATCTGGTGCAGGGAGTGATCAGCGTTCCCAAGGGGATCCGTGCTGCCATGGAGTACACTGGCAAGCAGTAAGGAGTTTGGGGGGGCTGCTCCCCACTGTCCATGTGAAGGGGAACCTGGGCCCAGACTCAGACTGAATTGGGCTGCCCTTGCTTACCAGCTTCCCTTTTCTCCTAGGTCTGGCCTGGTTCCAGGATGGATGTCAGCAGGCATCCTTGTTCATGCCCCTCACCCGTACAGCTGGGAAATTAGATGGGAGGAGAAGAGCCCATGCCATCTCTTACTCTCTGTTCTCTCTACCCTCAGGGAGATGCTACTGAAGTCACACAGCCGTGTCCAGGTCTTTGAGGGTGCAGAGGACAACCTGCCGGACCATGATGCACTGCGGGCTGCGTTAGCTATTCGGCAGCTGGCTGAAGGTCTGACAGCTGATGACCTGCTGCTCGTGCTCATCTCAGGTGTGGGTGCCAGGTTGGCTCAGGACAGCTGGGTGGGGGAATATCAGGTCTGTGAGAAACCATTGGTCTAAGCCTCCAGACCAGCAGGGCAATTGAGGCAATGAGGAACCTGGATGGCTGACTTCTAGATGGCCTTGTGCCAGTTATCTGGCCTCCCCTGAGCTGTGGGGTCCTCCCTTCAACTAACCTATTGGCAGACCCATGAGAGGGCAAACAGCACCTGACTCAGAGTCTTGCAAGGAAAATGTCACTGCTGTTGCTGCTGTCTGGTATCACCTGGGGCTGGAACCCAAGTCTTCAGCCCCCAGTGCCCTCTCTTTGATCCTCCACTGTCCACACTTCCATCTGCCTCCTATTTCAAGCTCTTAAGGAATAGTTTTCCCAGTACCTGCTAGGATCTGGGCTACCCCAAGACCTCTGGTGCCCAGGGTGTGGCGACCATTCGTTCACACATTCAATGCATGTCCATTTAGGGGCACCCTAACCCCACCTTTTCAGCCCCCAACTCCTTCACTAATGTGTGCAGTGCCCTGCTGTGTGCCTGGGTGGGGAAGGTTCTTGTTTGTCCCCTCTGTCTGAAGTCATCACTGTCTCTGCAGGTGGGGGCTCAGCCCTTTTGCCCGCCCCCATCCCACCCATCACACTGGAGGAGAAACAGACACTCACCAAGCTGCTGGCAGCCCGAGGAGCCACCATCCAGGAACTGAACACCATCCGGAAGGCCCTGTCCCAGCTCAAGGGTGGGGGACTGGCTCAGGCTGCCTACCCTGCCCAGGTGTGTGAGTCACCTCTTACCCAGACCCACATGTGCTAGGCAGATGAAACCCTAAAACAGCATGCAGATTGTCAGGGGCCTGGTATTGGAGATCACAGGGCTATCAGAGAGGGTAAGGGGGAGTCCACATGTCCACTTGAGAAGGGTTACAGATGGGCAAGGAAATGTACCGAATGGTGTAGGATGTGTGGATACACAGGATTAGGGTGCAGTTTGTCCTCATAGCTCTGGGATGAGGATCAAGAAGATCTGAGCCTTGCGTCTTTGACCCTTTCGCAGGTGATAAGCCTGATTCTCTCAGATGTGGTGGGAGACCCTGTGGATGTGATTGCCAGCGGCCCCACTGTAGCCAGCGTCCACAACGTACAAGATTGCCTGCACATCCTTAATCACTATGGCCTCCGTGCTGCCCTGCCACGTTCTGTGAAAACTGTGCTGGCTCAGGCTGACTCTGACCCTCGTGGGCCACACACCTGTGGTCACGTCCTCAATGTGATTATTGGCTCCAATGCACTTGCACTGGCTGAGGCCCAGCAGCAGGCTGAGGCGCTGGGATATCGGGCCGTGGTGCTGAGTACAACCATGCAGGGCAACGTAAAAAGTGTGGCCCAGTTCTATGGGCTGCTGGCCCAAGTAGCTGGAGCCCATCTCAGTCTGCCCAGCACTGGAGCCCCTGTGGAGGAGGGTGAACAACTCCATGAGCTGGCAGCTGAGCTCCAGCTCCCAGACCTGCAGCTAAAGGAGGCCCTGGAGGTCGTGGCAGGGGCTAAGGGCCCCATCTGCGTGCTGGCTGGTGGCGAGCCCACAGTGCAATTGCAGGGCTCTGGCAAGGGTGGCCGGAACCAGGAACTGGCCCTGCGTGTTGCAGCAGAGCTGGGACAACGGCCACTGGGGCCTGTTGAGGTACTGTTTTTGAGTGGTGGCACTGATGGGAGGGATGGGCCCACAGAGGCAGCTGGGGCCTGGATTATGCCTGAGCTTGCCCACCAGGCCACCACTGAGGGCCTGGATGTGGCCACCTTTCTAGCCCACAATGACTCACATACCTTCTTCCACCGCTTCCAAGGTGGGGCCCATCTGCTGTACACAGGGCTGACAGGGACCAATGTCATGGATGTCCACTTCCTGTTCCTGAAGCCACAGTGATGACATAGGTCATGTTTTGGGACTCCAGAGGAAGCCTACAGGGTAGGGTCCTGGGGCAGACCAGGGTTGGTCCCCAGGGTCTCACCAGGCCTTAAGGTCCCTCCTTGGCCCTGGCTGCATGGTTGGCTCTTATACCTCCCACCCAGGGCCTCTGCTTCATGTCTGTTCCTCAAATCAGACTGGCAAGATGGTGGATCTCTTCCACCTCTACTTTCAGCCACAGCAGCAGGTACCTCTGAGGACCAGGACAAATCTCTTGGCCAGTTTGCTATTCCCCTAGGCAGCACCACTCCTGAGACTGCTTTTTTCTGTGGGGTGAAGCAAGAAGGACTGGAAATAAAAAGGACCACTCTACAGGGTCTCCATGCATCCTCCTTCAGAGCAAGGACCTGCAGGGAGCTGCTGGGGAGGGAGACGGTGGGGCTGTAGCACAGCACCTGGACCCAATAGGAGTTCCCCACACCCTCTCTCCACAACACACTTGGCACTTGTTTCATTTCAGCAGGAGCCTGGGAGGATTGAGCCTGGCTCCCAACACACTCAGTGAAGGTGAGCGGAGAGCCCAGGGAGGACAGGCATAAGGACTGCTCTCTGTGGGGTCTGGCCACCCATCCAACAGTGACTCCCCAGTGGCATCCCTGCCCTGGTCTCCAGCCTCTGCCATATGCCTCACTGGGTGCCTGCTTACTACCTCCCACCAGGGACATCTCTCCTGCCTTGGATAGCCCTTGGCCACAGACACACCTTCTTTGGCTGGGCTGCCCTCTATCTAGGGGCCACCCCAGCCACATAGGACTCTGGACCTTGTTTCCTTGTGCCAGCTCTTTTCCCAGTCTGAATACCCCCAGTTCCTTCAGCCACTACTCGGGATACCATTGTGTTCCTGGTACCAGCCTTGCCATGGGGGTCTCCACTGCTGTGATGGTGGGCCAGAGCAGTGATGGGGTCCAGCAGCCCCCTGCCTCTCCCTATTACAGATGGCAGGGAAAGAGCCAGTAAGGAGAAAAGCAACAGAGGAGGCCAGCAACCTGTGCTGAGAGAGGGATGGGCCACTGTCCCTGCTCTCCTTGGGCCCCCGTGCTGTTTCCAAGCCCTCCGCTGGCCGCCCCCGCCGTGCGCCACGGCTCCAATCCCTATATGAATGAGCAGTAGAATCACATAGGAATAAAAAGCCATAGAGAACAGCGAGGCCTGGGGCTGCTTCTGCTGGCCACCCCAGCCATCTCCTACTTTCTGAAGGTGTGAGGGGCTCTGGGCCAGAGCTGGCATGCCCTCCCTCTAGGAACAGACTCCCTCCCCCACTTGGGCTCTGACAGCCCAGCTTGCAGGTGGTCCATGAACCGGAGATGTCACATCAGGCAGGCTGGGGGTTGAGAGGGAGGTGAGCAAAGTGAGCTGGTCTCTGAGGCCAAAGAGGTTTAGGGAACAGGAGAGTTTACACCCCTCTGAGGCACCAGTTCCTTCCGTTCTGTGTATAGTTAATGCTGACTGGGGTTGGGGGGTCATGGTGTTAGGGGATATTGTCCCCGCATGGCAATGCCGATATGCTGGTGCTCCTCGGGCAACATCTAGATATGCCCTGTGCCTGCTTCAGTCCTTGCTCTCAGGAGCACACGTGTTAGCACTGGGGGTCAAGTTCCAGGCGGAAGCAGAACCGGAGGGCCGGGGCTGTGGCAGAGCACCTGTCTGCCATGTCCCGCGCATGTGCATGTGTGTGTGCATTGGTGTAGGCATACTACCGACGGGGGGATCCACGTTTGTGTACACATAGGTTCTCCACGCAAGAGATAAGCTGCTGCTTGTGCGCATGACTGTTTACACACCTGCTGAAGGGTTGGGTGGGGGTGGGGTATTGCCAGAGGCTCCCCCTGTGCTACCTTGGCCCCCTGCCCTGTGTCTGTGAGGGCTGGGAGGCCAGGGGCTGGATTGAGCCTAACCCATTAGATTTGCTCATTCGGCCTCAATCTAGATGAAAATATGAGATAAAGCCTGCATGGTGAGTGTTCAATAGGACTCATTTTCTCCGTAAATGTCAAGTACGGGTCATAATAATTGCTCCCATCTTATGGCTCTTGGCTTCTGTCTCTCCCGGCTCAGATTCCTGCTGCCCACCTCACCTCCCTTTCCTGATTCTTCCTGGCCCAACTGGAGCTTTTGTAGGGTGCCTGGCACCCTTGACTGCTGCTGCTGCTGCTGCTGCTGCTGCTGCTGCTGCTGCTGCTCTCACAAGCCCTTCCATTCTCTGAAATTGGCATGAACTGAGAGCAGCTGAACAGTGAGCCTGGATAGCCCTTAGGTGTCAGCTAATCTTTTGTTTTATGGCTGGAGAAACAGAGGGAAGATGGTTGGTCTGAGGCTACCAGCAATTCTGCCACAGAACCAGAATTAGAACCTGGTTGGGGCCTATTTGACCATCCTCTGCCCACCTGCTGGGGCTCAGAGACCCTGGGGCCGAGTGAGGGCTTAGCCAGAACCAGGGATCCACTCCTGTCTCCCTGCTGCTCCTCACAGGCCTGAGCATGGTGACATGACCACACTTGGTGTCTCGAGGGATCCATAAACCAGATTTGTCAGACCCTTCTCGGCTCAGACTTCACAGCTCCATTGTACATATGATTTGGTAGGAAGCCACATGCAGGTGGGTGGTGGGCTTTTATACAAATACGTGCGTCTGCATCTGTGTGGGCATAGGGATGTGTGCAGGCCTGTGTCCGCTGGAACCCAAACACAGGCGCTGAGCCAGCCTCTCCGCTGTGCTCTGCTCCATCCCAGCACAGGGACACACAGTTTGGTGTGGTTAGACTGTTGGGGACAAGGTGAAGCAAGTTGAGCCAGGAGGCCATAAAGGTTGGCAGAGACCAGTTGGCAAAGGTCCTTGTGTGTCTGGCCAAGGGGATGGGACTTCACGTTGACAGTGGTGACAAGCCTCTTGAGGGTTTTTAGCAAGGCATGCTGCCAGGAGGCTGTTTTAGGACTTTGATGCCAAGGGCCTCCTTACTCCAGGGGTAAGGCATAGGGCATGCAAGGAGGTGAAGTAGGTGTCACAGGTGGGAAAGAGGTACATCACCAGGCTCAGGAACCCCCTCCCACCTCCTCTCTGCAGCTTCATCCTGGCAGCCTTCAGCCAGCCTAGGCAACCCTTTAAATGCTCACTTTGGAAGCAAGGCTGGAAGCACTGGCTCAACACCCCCACCCTGGAGTAACCTAGCCCCTCTGTCCCTGGGAATGCAGTTAGAGTCTTAAGGATTTGGGGGGCAGAGAAGCTGGGCAACTGGTGGACACTTTTGTGAGCATAGGTACCTTGTCCTCATCTAGTCACTTACCAGGCGGTCAGTTAGAAGTTCTAGGTCTTTTAGGACTGGCCTTATCCTGGCCTTAGTTTTCTCCTCCGTCTAATGGGAACAACATCCTTATCCTGCTTACCTCTCTGGGGAGGTGTCAACAGCCAGTAAATCTGGGTAAGAAACCTGTGCTAGTAAGGCACTCAGGGAGGGATGAAACGAAGGGAGAGGCGACTGACCTCTTCCAAGGAGAAACTCAGGGAGCTCTCAGCTCAGGGAAGCCTCCTTCATCCAGGCAAGGCCGGGCTTAGAGCCAGTGAGGCCTGGTTCTATTGACTGAGGCCAAGTGAGTGAATATTGCCCTTCCATATTGGACTGGACTAGCAGGGAGTGGTATTTGAGTCTTTAATGGCTTCTGGGGTGCACAGCATCCTGGGAGCTCACAGAGCCAATGGGGGTCAGTTGGAACTAGAGTAAGTTGACCCAGTCTGGGAGAGAGCCCCCCTCGTGCCTCAGAAAAATAGGGCAGTATGATCCCTCTGAATATGGGTCATGAGAGGGACATGACCCAGGTAGGGAGACCTGGCTTGACCCCAGGCCAGGAATCTTTGGGGTGGAGGGAGCGAGAGGATTTGGTGCGTGCGAGGAGAAAACAGGGGTCATGTAGGGGTGAGGGGATGCTGACACACCTTGACTGGTGGGGAAACCAATAGCTTAGGTAGGCTGCCACGTGAGAGATAGGGATGGACCACCTTGGCCCTTGAAACTCGATGCCCACAGCTCTGTCTGATTCTTCCTCTATCTGGGAGGGGTTGCTGCCTGCTCAGATGAGAAGGCTGTGGCCAGGGAAGAAGGCAAGGGAGAGTTAGGCCCCAAGTCCTAGGGGAGCAAATGCCCATAGCAGCTCTACCCCATGGGATCACTACCTACCATGATCTTGTCCACTGCTGACTCCCTGAGGGTTGGGGAACTGTGGGACCTAGTTCTGCCCTGAAAGACAGCTAGGAGCTGGCCCACCAAGATGCACCCATTGGGAAGTTATCCCCTGTCCAACCCCACATCCTGGCTTTTCTCTGGCAGCCTGTAGAGCCATCCCGTTCACTTCTCTGAGGAACGGTGAGCAACACACTCTGTCCTCATCTAGCTCCACTGCTCCATCCCCAGAGGAGGGCAGGGCTCCTGGCAGTGGCTGCAGCCCCTTCCTACCCACCTGTCCCAGCTTCCATGTCTCCGGCTCTCCTCCCAGCCCTGGGCTATCTCCAACAATTACACTTGTAGCCTCACTCAGGAGCCAGGGCTCTGTCTCCACCTGTCTCCCAGCCTACAACCATTCCAACCTATCCAGTTCAGTTCACCCCAGCAAACTGACCTCCAGAATACTCGGGCTCTGGCCTGAACCCCTACTGTTTCACAATCTGGGTAAAGCTGTTCTAGGGACCCTACCTGGGGAAGCTGATCAGAGACCCCTAGGGGAGGGAGAAGTTCCCCTCCCCTCATGTGGCTCTGTGGGTCTGGTGGACAGTAGCTTGAGGTGAAAGCAGCCAGCCTGTGGCAGGGGCAGATCTCTTCCGCCTACACCCACCACCTGGGGAGCAGGAGCAGCCCAGCACATCCCTGTTCAGCAACAAAAACCTCAACGAGGGACGAGCACCTGTAGGGGTACAGCCCCACTGACAGCGCCACAGCCCAGCCAGAGGCAGCGTTCAGAGCTCCAGACTCCAGGACGGCATACACTCAAACCTTGAGGAATAGCTGTTCCAGGCAGCCCAGCCCCCGCCCACCCCATCAGTTCCCTCTGAGGGTCTCCCTCAGCCCAGGACCACCCACAGAAGCCAGGCACCAGGGCAGAGACAGAGCCTGTTAGCTCCCCAGGAGCTCTGCCCACCCACCAGCCCCCCACCCCAGGCCAACTGGCTACCCCTCTGCCCTCCTCTCCTACTGACCACTGGGGCATCTGCAGCTGGCACTCTGACTGCGGCTCCCATTGCCCTGGGCAGAGAAGTGTCTCAGCTGGACTGCCCACTCTCCCCACCTGCCTGCCCCCCAGAGCTCCGGCTTCCCCGCCTGGCGTCCCGATCCCCCGGCTCACCTCGGTGGCGCTCTCTCCTCACCAGAGGCACTGCGGTGTGGGAACTGTCCCGAGGAGCTGGTTCTCAGCTGAAACAAAGAGGTGGGGGAGAAAGAGGGGGGCAGCGGGAGAGGGAGAGGGTGAGTGAGCAGGCAAAGGAGTGGAGGCTGGAGGGGGAGAGACAGGAGAGGATGAGAGAGAAGAGGGAGGGGCGGAGAATGTGTGCAAGAGATAAAGCCTGACTCCCAGGGACAGAAGGGCCAAGAACAGAGGGATGAGGCAATTGGGAGAGAGGAGAGGAAGTGAGGGGCCAGACCCAGAGAGGAGACATTGTTAGAGGGGCAGACCCAGGGCAAGTGAGGGGGCGTGGGCAGGAGAGGGAGGGGTGGGAGGCAGGGCTGCAGGGGGCAGGCAGTTGGGCTGGGGGCTGGGCTGGGCTGGCTGGGCAGAGCCACCCCACCACTGTCCCATGCCAGGCTCTGGCACTTGAGTGGACAAAAGACCATGAAGGGGAATGGCAGAGAGAGGTGAGCAGCCAGGCCAGCAGAAAGGGCCCGGGCTGGTGGGCTGGCTGGAAGGACAGGGGCCAGGGACAAAGGCAGGAGAAGAACAAAGGTGTCTGATGAAGGAATCAGCCTCTGCTGGCCTCTGCTGACCTCCAGGTGCTGCAGCCTGGAGCATCCTAGAGAGTCTCCTGAATGGAGGGCAGGTCCACTCTGGGTCAGTCCAGGCTCTGAAGTGGCAGCCTGAGGTCAAGGGGACAGGGGCTGGGCTGTGAGAGGGGCAGGGATCTTCATTCTGTGAGAGCTGGAAACACATCGGGAGTGACCACGATGCTGGTGTCACTGTCTTCTTGGGGGAGGGGTTGGTTGATGGGGGTCTGAAGGTGGACTGAGAACTGGGTACGGGGAAATCCCCTTTTAGGGAAGAGCACTTGATGCCCCAAGGGAGTAGGGAAGGCTGGTGAGTGCCATGGGCAAGGAGAGGAGAATGAAAGGAGTGGGGTAGCAGGGCATAGGGAGAGGATAAGGTGGAAAGGAGGCTGCAAGGGGTGGACCCAGAGTTGCAGCCTCTTAACAAGCCCATCTAAAGCAAAGCCCCCAAACACACACCACACAATTCTTGGGCTGCCTAATGCAGACCTAGTGAAGGACGGGATAATGAACCCCTTCCCCGCAGCTGCCCTCCTGCTGCTGGGCGCTGCTGTGACAGGCAAAGGCACTGGGTCAGTCAGCCTGGGCAGCTGGGCACAGGTCTGGGTTAGCACTGGTGGGGCAGAGGAGGTAGGGTGGCCTTGTCCTTAGCTGCCTCATCCCTTTCTACTCCAGGGCACAATGCCCTGAGCTAGTCCAGTCTCCTCTCATGCTCGGAGGCACAGGAGGACTTACTAAGCCTCTGACTAAGACAAGTTCTCTTATTGCCCCACTGGAGACTCCTTGTAGAAATTCCAGAGTACCTATAGTCTCTGGAGAGCAGGAGAAGGGGGGTGAGCCGTGGGTGGAGCCTAGAGCTGTGACTGGGAGAGGGGGAGAAAGTCAGCCCCCATCCCATCCTGCTATATTCTCCTTGGACTCTGCCTACCCTAACTCCCTACCGCCTCCTCAGGGAAGCCCTCTGGGCCTACCAAGCAGGGACACATCAACTCAGCTGCCACAGGGCCAGCTGCCTCCTTCTGTAGCCTGGAAACCTATGAAAGCAAAGGACTTTCCTCCCTTCCTTCCTCACTTTCTTCTTCTACTTTCTATTTAGAAATAATTTTAAACTTACAGGAAAGTTGTCAGAATAAGAATAGGATGACACCCAATATACCTGTTAGCCATATTCAACTATCAATATTTTGCCTCACTTGCTTTCTCTCTCTCTCTCTCTCTCTCTGCAAACACACACATTTGCTGTGTGGTGTGTGTGTACAGTCATACATAATTTTTTTCCTGAGCCATTTGAGAGTAAGTTGCAGACATCACAACTGAAGATGGTTTCTTATCTGTTTCCATATCCTGGAGCCAGCCTACGGGAGCCCAGACCACATGGTGTGGAATGAATGAAGGCCTGGAACAGGCAATGAATGAGTGCACAGCATCTACTGGGAACCTGAGGCCTAGGAACTGGACGGGCTTGGCCAAGGCCACCTAGGAGGTTGGGCAGGTTCAGATCTAGGTCCCACATCCATCATTTTTTTTTTCTCTCCCCCAGCCTGGGAGGCAGGGAGCTGGTACCCACCTAAGTGAGCATGTGGTGTTTGCCGGGTGTAGAGCTGCAGCATATGTCTCCAGAGATGGCAGCAGATGGAGCTGAGAGAGCAGGAATGCCTACACGGTGGTCCCTGGGCACACTTGGGAGACTGGGCACTGCCCGGCCCTGAGTGGGTGTCAGAAGACCCAGTTCCTGGAGTCCCCAGTCACAGTGCCGAGGATTTGACCTCTTATGTTTGGGACCCTCCCCACAAACCAGTGAGGGACAGGGTAGGGATGGGGGGTGCTGCTTGATAGCTGGTCCATGCTGATCAGCTCAGAGAGGGCAGGATGGAGGCTCTAGTCACACTGCAGTTTATATAATATTTCCTGACACAGGACTGGCATTCCTCTGTGTCCTTCAGTTCCCCAAAGTGGGTTGGAGTCCCATCTGGATTCTGTCCTTCAGAAGGCAGCTCTCTTATCCCTTCGGACCCACTCCCTGAAGATGATGGTTAAGAAGTTTTTCGTTTAAAAATCATACCTGGAGCGATGACCTGAGCTTTGAAGCCCTGATCTCTGAAGCCCTGATCTCCTCTTTCCCTGTGGGTGAAGTCTCCTGCTTCAGGAAGTCCTCCAGACTTCCTCTGATCTGGCTTCCTCACGTGTCTGGCTTCTGGGGAGTGCCAGCCCTGCTTGTTTCTTTTGCTGGTTCACACTGATGTTGCCCCCAGGCCCTAGGGCTTTGCTTGGGTCATCAGCCCTTTCCCCTGAGCGGGATATATAACTGATGTTCCATAGATGAATGACGGTGGTTCAGTTAGTCCTGCCGGAATACTGAGTCCCTCTGATGCTGCTGTGCCCAGTATGTCTGAGAGTCCATAGGCTCTGGGCTGGCCGAGGTCGGGGAAAGGAGGGTGAGCAAGGGGACCCACTTGAGAGAGGAAAGGCCTGTTCAAGACCACAAGTCTGTCAGGGTAAAGGCAGGCCTCCAACTTGGATGTCTGACCACCTGTTCAGCACCTCAGCTGCTTCCTCCCCTGTCCAGGGCAGTGGCCAAGGTGCTCACTTGGGTGACCACAGGACCTGCTGAACTAAGGGAGAAGTCCCGCCTAATCCTTCTTCATCCTCCCTCCTCCATCTGTTACCCCAACCCATCCCTGTAACAACCCAGGGGACACTGGCCTCCTCTCCCCCTGCCCATCCCCCTGAACAGATTTCAGCCAATTAGCACATACAGTATTTACTTGATTAGGGTAATGACATAATTAGTGTAACGTGGGCTCCATCACACGGCTTCAACATGCAATTAGGAGCCATCAGTGGGAGGCGACATTGTGAAAATGCTCATTCAATTTTGGTTCCAGCATGAAGGCTGCAGCAGCTGCCTCTGTTAGGAGGGGGGTAGAAGCAGCCACTGTGTGTACGTATCAGTGGGGTGACTGCTGGCAGCTGACAGCCAGTCTAGGACAGGAGAGTCACTGGGGACAGAAAGTCAGTTTCCAGGGCTGATGGAGTCCCTGATAAAGCCTCTCCCATCACATATGGGCATTGCCACCCCCTCCCCAACCCCGGGGCAGGGCAGGGGCCCTGGCTCAGCCTGAGTTCTCTAGGTCCTCTGCCCCCATTAGCAGGCTGTCTCTTCAGGGCTTTGCTGCTCGCAAGAGTCACTGGCCCTTCATGGTGGCCCTACAAGGCCACAGACTGGAAGGTTTGGGATGACTACTTATTGGACTAGTAGGGAAACTGAGGCTCTTGGCAAGAAAAGTGATAGAATGGTAGTGCTGACCCTAAAAGTCAGCCCAACGTGGCAAGAGATGCCTCAAGCCCAGGCAAGTCACCCTCAACTTTAGGGAAGTCTCCCATCCCCATGGAGGGAGCAGGGCCACCTTTGGAATCACTGTGGGGAGAAGGTGAGGTGGTCTCCAGATTCCTGCTCACTCAGCCTTCTCTGCCCTTCTTCTTACCAGCTTCAACAAAACTGAAGGGCAGGGCCCTGACCCTTGTAGACCATCCACAACCTTCCCGTCAGTGAACTTCACAGCTTTGAGGGAAACGGTTTCAGGGATTGAAAGAAGGTGGGAGTCACTGCCACCATTGTGCAGGTGGGGAAACTGAGGCACCAAGGCCTCTAAGAGGTGTGTTAAAACTGGTATCGACCCTCAGCAATGCTGCTCCCTGCCTGGCTGGGCCACCAGGGTGGATCCCGTCCCCTCAGGTTTCCTATGTGAAAAGAGAGTCTATGATCTATAGTCTCCGATGTCCTGGTTCTCTCCAGAGCTCATGAAAAATGGGGCCCAAAGAACCGAACATCTATCTTTCCTGCCTCCAAATTATATTATCATAGCTATCCGTCCTTTAAAAAAATTTTTTATTATCCTCACCCAAGGACATGCTTATTGATTTTAAAGAGAGGGGAAGGGAGGGAGGGAGAGAGGGAGAGAAACATCAATGCAAGAAAGAAACATCAATCAGCGGCCTCTCACACACACCCCGACCAGGCCCCAACCAGAGACCAAACCCGCAACCGAGGCATGTGCCCTGACCAGGAACAGGACCTTTGAGCTTTCAGTTTATGGGATGATGCTCCAATCAAGTGAGCCATGCTGGCCAGGGCTGTCCATCACTTTTGTGTCTCACTTGAGCCCTCCCTGGGGGTTAGGAGGTGATAGCTGACTTGCAATTCTGTGTGCCCCAGTCTGCATCCCTTGCCCTTCTGAACTGGGTAACCCCTGTCTCCTGTCTGGGAGGCCTGGGCTCTGACCTTCCCACTCAGTAGTGCTCCATCTTATACTCCACACCCCCAGCTAGCTGGACCCCACTCTTATCTGAGCCCTTCCCCCGGTCTAGAGCCACATAGTCAGAATAGGCTGACCTGTTTGCTAATCACTGACTATGGGCCAGCCACCTTGGGCCTGGCTGCTGAATCAGGGATGGGGAGTGATAGGCAAGCAGAGATGAGGGTCACTGCCTTCAGGGGCCTATGGCCTCAGGGTCCAGACAGACTCGTGCCCAAGGAGTCTCTTCCAAAGGATAGGCAGAGATAAATGCCAGGAAGTGCCAAGGCCAACAGCCAAGCCAAGCACACATGTTCGAACAGGCAGAGGTCCCCACCCTCTCACTGACTGGTCGGAATCAGCACCACAGGGCCTGGAAAGGAAGGGGTTTCAGCCCACAGCTGATGGGGAAAGGAGCACTTCAGGTGGTAGGACAGTGCGAGCAGAGGCCAGGAGGCCAGGGAAGGATGTGGGGATACCATGCTCAAAGGTGAGGTGTTTGAGTGGGCCCTGGGGAACTCAAGGAAGGGGGCAGGGACTCTGGCTGTTTGAAGGAAGGTCAAGGCATTCCCTCAATATCCATTCAACAAAAAGTCCCTTTTGTATGTCAGGCATATGGTGTCCTAGGCTAGGGATTCAGTAGCAGCCATGACATGAATCCGTGGCCCAATGTTGCTTATTCTGTAGACGTGGGAGACAGGAAGACAAGAACAATGTCATGCAGAAGATCTTCACAGGGTGACATGCAAGGAGACTAAGCTGTGGGGCCCGGGAAGTCTGCGGTGACATTTAAGCCAAGATATGAAGGAGCTAGAGGTCAGGGGGAGAGCATACTAAGCAGAAGGAGCAAATACAAAATCCCTGAAGCCCTAGGGACACTGAAGAGCAGCCATGTGGCTGGGACAAAAGAAGAGAAAGGAGGGGATGAGACCAGAGAGGCAGGTAGGCACTGCAGGTCAGGCAAGGCCCATGGGCCTTATTCTGTATGGGACAGGAAGACATTGGAAGGTTTTGAACTGGGAGTGATTTTCAAAAGCCATTGTGACCTCTGTATGGCGACTGGATTGTGGAGGCTGGAAGACCAGGGCAGAGCTATCCGAATGGGAGATGATGGTGGCCAAAACTGGGGTGCTTGCTGAGAGGTGGTGGGAGGTTGCCATCTAGGGATGTCGTTTGGAAGCAGGACCATCAGGACTCCTGACAGTTGGCTGTGGGGTGTAAGAGAGGGTTGTTGAGGGTGGCTCTTCAGTTCCTGGCTTAAGCATATTGGTGAATGGTGTGGCTATTTTCAGAAGAGGAGAATGCTGGGGATGGCTGGCTGGTGAGAAGGAAATCAAGGGCCAGATTGGGCTGGAGGAACCAAGGAAACAGTTGTCACATTTAAGCCTGGAGTTTCCGAGAGAGGGCTGCTCCATCTTTAAAATATACACAAGAGCCAAAGTGCCCCTCCAGCCCGAGGAACCCAGAGATCAAAGGAGCCAAATAATCTAAAGGCCCCCAGCAGCTGGGGTGCGGGGGAGGAGTATAAGGGCACTAACTGGTAATGGGAAAAAAAACACACGATAAAGATTAAATCAAATAAATAAATAAATAAATAAAGACGCCCCCTGCCTCCCCGCCACCTTGCAGGGCCAAGGCAAGGGCCAAGGCAGGGGCCAATCGGAAAGGACCCCGTCACAATGCCTCCCTCATATCTGCTGAGTGAGCCAAGACCACCTCACCGTGCCCCAAAGCTAGAAAGTTGATTAGACAAACTTGGCTTTTCTCAGCCAAGGCCCAACTAGGAGTGGAATGTGTTGTCATGGAAATCCTGGAGGCCAGCTGTCCAGGTGATCCTCTGCCCACCCGAATCCGGCCCAGTTTTGGAAAGGGCTAGATGCTATCCCGACAGGACCCTATCGGCTTGAAAGTCTCCTTCATAGGGTCTGAGGACCTCCATCACCACAAGTTAGCTGTGCGTTCTCAGGCAAGCCCTTACTTTTCTGAGCCTGGCTCCCCATCAGAGACAGTTGGAGGAATAACCTCTGAGCCGAGTCCTCCCCTGTGAGAGATCTGTGAATGCAAAGCCAGGCTGCCACACTCTCAGCACGGCAGCCAGAATAATGGGGCTGGCTGGGGTGGTGGGATGCTATTCCCACAGGTATGGCCCTTGGTTCTGGCCTCACCACCCCCCCACCGCCGCTCCAAGGCTCTCAGCTCTTGGGGCCTACTCCTTCCTGGCAGACAGGCATCACTCCTGGGGATCCTTTCTACAGGGAGAGGAGATGGCTGCCAGGGCCACTGCCAAGGCCATCCTCCAGGACCCACACTCCTCCATGCAAGCACATTAGGGGATAATTAAGTAAAAATAGACCTTCTAACCAGTGTAGCTCATTAAGACCTAATTAAGTTAATTAGTTCCAGGTGTGAATGGCGCGGCTCAAGTGAGGCAGCGGCTGTTTGCTGTAATTGCATTTTCACAGAAGCCGTGGTGGCAGAGACAGTAATGGTGGTGGCAAAGGCATTGGCTTCCCCCGAGGTCTGGAAGCCTGCCAGGGAGTTCAGGAGACTGCCACTCAGCTGGGAGGGGTATGGAGCAGCCAAGCAGGCCAGGGACCACCCATGGAGAGTGAACAGTAGCTGGAGGTTCAAGGTGAGCCAGGCCCAGGAAAACCTACTGCACTCTCAAATTTGTTCCCTCTCTGTCCGGGTGTCAGGGGCAGGGGTGTGGGGTTGTACAGAGCAACCAACAGGCATCTTTCTCCTCTGGCTGAGCAGGATGGGCACACTATGGCTGGAACTTCAGATTCCCTCATATCACATGGTGGTCCTCAGAAGGACTGTAAAAGGACTTTGCTGAAAAGAAATAGGTGACTTAGCGGCAGTGGGTGAGTTGAGACCTCACATGCCTAGGGTCTCTGCAGAGAACCTGCTGGCCCAGTCAGCCTCTTGCCCCAGACATCTCCCCAAACCCACTTTCTACCTCAGCTTCCGCACCCAGCTGACCTCAGGGTGTGGGACAGTCCTCCCAGCCTTGGTCACACTCCCATTCATTCATCCATTCAGCTGTCATTCACTGAGCATCTCCTCCATGCCAGGCCAGGACCAGGGCTGGGGACACAAGGCTGGGCGAAACAGGTTGGACCCTGCCACATGGTGCCTTTGGTCTCTCTGAGGAGGCAGACACACAGTTTCGTCATGGCTATGGGAGCACAGGGGTGCTTAACCCAGACCTGAAAGGAAAGATGTCTCTGGGCTGCAGTGAATATGATCCGAGCGAGGAGGGGCAGGCCCCTGGTATGTGACAGGAACTAAGTGGGCCTCCCTCTGACCAGAGGACAGCATGAGGTGCCAAGTGGGGGAAATGAGGAGCCAAATCAGGCAGGACTGAGGGGCCAGGAGGAGTCTAAGCAGGGCTGCTGGGTGGAAGATGTACTGGTGACTGGCAGCTAAGAGGCCAGGGCTGCGGCTCTGGATGTGGAGAGGAGTGGCTGAGCGTGAGGGATGTGCAGCAGAGCTGGTGTCAGCCCCCTAGGGAGGAGCCTTGGGAATGCAGCTGGGCTCGGAGACATTCTCCCAGGGTTGGGACCAGGGTGAGGGGAGTGGAGTGCCTAGGATACAAAATTTGGGGTGCTTACTCCCAGCCTTGTGTTCCCACCTGTGCTCTGTCCCCATTCCTCAGGTTTGTCACTAAGAGAGACATCTCAGAAAGTGAAAGGAGCTGGGGCGGGGTAAAAGACAGAAAACTGTACAATATCAACAATTAAAAAATACTGATTAAAAATAAAAAAATTCTGAAGAAAAAAAAAAGAAAGTGAAAGGAGACAGGGTATTACCCTGGAGACAGGGTAATAGGGTGATAGTTCTGGGTAGAGTGTCCCTACTCTGTCCTTCAGCCCCTTCCTGGGTAGGAGCGAGGGTGCTGCCTTCTCTGTACCCTCCAGGACTGGAGGGGGCCTGGGATCCATACCTTAGGGTCTTACGTGCTCTGGACAGGTACTTCATTTCCATTCAGGTGCTTGAATGACAGGCACCCCAGAGAGCTCGCATGTCTCTCATAACAGGGAGTTCCCTGCCACCTGTGAAGCCTTCACTTGGGTCTTTATAAAAGTTTTCCCCTCAGCTAAAATCCCCAGAGCCTACCAGTGGTCTCAGCTTTGCTTCCTACCCTTCCCCACCCCTCAGGTCGGTCTGCTGATCTGCTTTCCCAAGACAGCTTAACCTGTCTGGGCTGGTGCAAGGATTAAATGACATAATGTGTATAAACCTCATGAACACAGGCTAACTCCTCAGTAATGGGTTATTCACCCATAACAAGAATGAATAACTACAGAGGTAGGCACTCTCCTTCTCCAGGCATGAGCTGCCCAGTGGCGCAGCCTCAGCCCAGGCTCTTCATCCATCTGTTGGCCTCAAGTACCAGATCCCACCGCTTCCCCCTCTGACATCAATCGCAGGTGCAGAGCTAATCCCAGAGGGAGATGTTTGTGAGGAAGAGGAAGTGACATTTTCTTGAGATGGCTGAGCTGTGTTTCAATGTGGGACCTGCCCTGTTGTTTAAATTGGTTCTCGGCTCACCATTCCCTCCAGCTACAGGTTCCCTGTGGCCCCCTGCTTCTCAGGTCTCATTCAGGGGGACCAGTGGTGGCTGAGAAGGGGGAATGCAGACCCACCCCAACTGAACTGTCTGCCTGGAGGAACCTCCGGGGTGTGTCACCAGAGCCCATCATGTCTGTGGTCTGTCCATGAGGTGGGAGTCTGTCCTGAGCCTGAGGGACCTGCAGAGCCCCAGATCCCATGGATGGTGGCAGACCCTGCTGAAGCTCACTCGGAGCAGGCTAGGTTCCCCCCAATGGGGGTGTCAGAAGGAGGGATGACCTTGGGCTCGATTTGCATTTGCTTTGTTGGTCTGATGCCTTGAGGTCCTGGGTCCCCGCAGGCCTGACTCTGCCACTTGTTTACTGTGGTGTAATCCAGGCCAAGGCCCACCTTTGCTCTGTGCAAACTCAGTTTCCCCTGTTGTACAGGAGAGTTATCAAACTCCAGTTTGGCCCATGCTATTTCACGTTCCAGAGCCACAGGGCACCAGGGGAGAGAGGCTGTCCACAGCTCCACTCACAGGAGGAAAAATGAGGTTCAGAAAGGACAGGAGGCCACTCCCAGGCCCACAGACCCAGCCCTGAGGCTGTGGTCAGCCACTGGAAAAGGAAGCTGCAGGGGTCAGTGGCCAGCAAAGCCCAGCCTTTTTGGTCTCTCCAGTTTTCTTTCACCTGCCCTCCAGCCCCCTCTGTTGCAGCTCACAGCTCCGCCCCAGCTGAGTGTGTCCTGAGGCAAGGCCCCCTTCTCCATACCCCCAACTATGTCTGGTCCACAAAAGCCCGACCATGACCAGACAAAGGGACAGGGATGAAAGTGCTTGTTGTCATGACAACCTGGCGGTTGCTGGGACCCAGGGGAGGGGCTTGGCTGCATGCCTGAGCCCAGGCATCTGGACGACCTCTGAGCATCAGCCAGGGTGGCCCAGGGGCCGTTTCACCCCCTCCAGAGCTAGGCATACAATGACAACCTCACCCCCTCCACCACAGCACCTGCTCCCTGAGCATCCCTGGTGGCCCCATTATCCTGCACCTGCTACCCCCCCACACATACCACACCTGCTCCCCAGCCAGGGCGCCCTCCCCCAGGCAATCCCTGCCCATCCTCACGCCCAGCTGCCTGCTTTGAAGGCCAGCCAAGAGGGGCTGTGGAACCAGTAGAGGTAGCTGGGGAGGACCACAGTCCAGAGTAGGGGGTCCAGCTGCCAAGTCAGCTCTACCTGGCCAGCAGTATGTGTGCCTTTGACAAGGTCTGTACTTCAGGGCCTCAGTCTCCTGACCTGTAAGATGGGAGCAGCCATTCCCTCCCTTGGGGCCTCCAAGACTAAGTTTCCCTTTGCTTGGGATGTCCCCAGAGCTAGTTCAGGGTGGGCAGGTAGGTTGTGAAGAGAAGAGGGAAGGGGTTGTCTCAGGCCCACCTCTGTTAGACCACCTGGAGACCTGATGCCCTCTTGCACAATTAAAAGTCACAGCTTGGAGGTAGAGATGACATTTTCTACAGGCCCCTTCAGGGTATATAGGAACTGTACAGGGGACCCATCAGTGCCAGGTTCTTGAGGGAAGCTATGGGGGAAAGAAGAGGACACTAGGGCAGGGACACCGCCCACCCTTCCACAGGGAGAGTGAATGCTGTGAAAGGGTGGCCTGGAGGGATCTCTGGTGATCCGACAGTCCAGCTCAGGTGAGGAAATTGTTCTAGAAGCTAGCAGTGTCTGGCTCTCTGACACTGCCCACCAGATGGGGAAGAAACAGAGGGGTAGGAGAAATGGGAGGCCCTGGCAAATGCCACCCTCCTAGAGTGGGAAGGAGATTCCAATGGCAACTGGTCTGTGTCTCATGGCCCACATTCAAGCTGCTTCCTAAACCCTGCAGAACAGCCCCACGTTCCCATAGTACTCTGCTGCAACCTTGGCGAGTTCCCTCCATTCTTGCCACCTCAGTTTGCTGACCTGGAGTGAGGGAGCAGATCGTCAAGGAGACTGACAGCTCCAGCTGCCGCCCTAGAGGTTGGAATGCCCCTGCCTAATGTATGTGGATCACTGCAGCTGCCTTACCTCTGATAATGAGGAATTCCTTCTCTTGAACAAACCACACTCCATCACAGAGATCTGGAGAGGGCGATGCTTTTGCCAGACATGGAGGTATTTGGGGCAAGGTAACAGTCCTGGTGCCCTCAGGTCACTCTGTACAGGTGGCCCCAGTACAGGGCTGGGCAAGGTTTGTATTCCCCACTGTGCAGATGGGAAAACTGAGGCCGAGCAAGAGATTTGCCCAGTGAGTTGGCAGCAGGACCCATGCCTTCTGCCCTGTCATGGACCTGTCTAGGGGTGGGCAAAAGGTCAGAATGGCAGTTTGGCCCCCAGACCCAGGTAACTTAGGATCCCTGGAGTGAGGGGTGGAGGTACTTGGTGGGGCGCAGGGCTGAGATGATGAGGCCACTCACAGCCAAGAGACCACTCAGCCAGTGCTCCCCAAGCTCCTTGGGGTTGAAGGGAAATCAAAGGCATTTAGAGCCTAATTATGATGAACAGCTCTCTGTGCAGCTTCTCAGAGCCCCATGGAAATGTCTTTCAGAAGATGTCACCTGTCACCTGGAGCTTTGGCCCAAGTAGGTAGGGGCTGGTGGGAAACCTTTCCTGGCAGCTGCTTCTGGAGAGCAGAGCCTCAGCATCCTAGACCCTGTCCCCTGGCATGGTCTGGAATTACAGGTCAGAGGGAGGTGGACTGGGGAAGAGGGGCCATGTGCAGCAGACACCATCAGCAGACACCATCTCCAGGCAGTGGCTGCAATGTGGGTGCTCTGCCTCCTGGTCATTTCCTGAGGGTCTTTCTAGGACTAATGGATTGGCAGGGCTGCTGGGAAAAGCAGTAACCTCTGGTCCTGCTGCTCAAGTCCACCCTCCAGTTGGGGGACACATCAGTGACCACTGTATGGTTGCCTACCAAGTGCTAATAACCATGGTCCTCTGGGACCCCTGAGGAGAATATGAATGTGTTCTGTGGGCTGAGGGAGGGCTTCCTGAAGAGGCGTAGCCTGAGATGGGATGGAAAACTGTAGAAAAACTGAAAGAGGGAAGAGATTCCAGATGGGAAGTTCCACATAAGTACAGGTGGGAATGGGCTTTGGCTGAGGACCAGAATGAGAACTAAGCATCCATGGGCCAGTGGTTCTCAATCCTTCTCCTCCTCCTTGTGATCTGGGCTGTCAAGCAGGCCACGTGGATCAAAGGAGAATTTGTCTCCATTTTTATCCATCAAAAAAATTCTCATCAGAGCTGCTGAGGCCAGTTGGCCAATGGCAGAGCAGGGGAGGGTCAGGGGAGGCAGGGGGAAAGGGTGAATTCCAGACCTCACTCCATCCTCTCTGACACCCCTCATGCCTAGGACTTGGTTTCACTTGGCGGCAGCTCAGAGCCCCTGGCCTAGCAACCCAGAGAGAGATCCTGGGGGCCCAAGAGGCTGGCTGGGGGCAGGCAGAGAGCAGGTCCAGCCACCCCACCTGGATGTCTGTTGCTCTCTGTTCCAGTTCACCAGCCACGTGAAGAGTCTGTTCTATCTCCCATTCACATGGGGCCTTTCATCTCTGCAGCCAGCGAAGCAGGGCTCCTGCCTCAGCACTGCCAGCAAGAAGGCACAGGGAGGGGGAGCACAAGTCTGTGATGCCCTCACACCCCTTGCCTGAAAGGCATGGTCTGGGGCAGGGCACCCTCAGCAGTCTGTCTGCCAAAGTCCTGAGCTTCCGGGCCACCAGAGATGGGCCGAGAACTGCCCCCCTACAAGCACTGGCAGAAACCTGGTCTCCCCTCATTTCAACAAGAGCAAATCTGACCTCCTTTCTAGCCCATACAGGGCAAGAGACTGCCCTACCATCACTGGAAGGGCAAGGAGCTCAGGGTGGTTTTATGGCTCAGCCCCCTTTTCCTCTCCCAGGGAACAAGTAGATATGGTGGCCTCCAAGGCAGGGCAGGGACACCAGAGTCTGATCCCATGCCCAACCATTGAAGAAGATGGAGGCTTTAGAGGGTGGGCACCTGAGACCCAGACTGAGCCACAGTCTCCTGCCAGGGAGAGAGGGAGGTAGTCACATCCACTGTCCACATATGTGGAGGTACAAGATGGAGCTGCCAGGGCTGCTGGGAGAAGCAGCCCCACCCTGGTCTCCACCACTCAAGTCCACCTGCCAGCTCAGGTTCATAACGGTGACCATTGCATAGTAGAGGGTGAGCGACCCTGTGAGCTGAACCTCCTGAGAGTGGATCCTCTCTGCAGTGGCCTGTTTATGTGTCCAACAGCCATGGCCCCTGTGATGTCACCAACTTACTGTGTTGCTTGGCAACTTTTCAGGATCAGCACTCTGCCCCTGTCATCCCTGACGTCCAACCATGGGCTGATGTTGCCCTGGCAACTGGATGGGTACTGCAGCTTTTTGGACAGCTGTACCCAGTATGGGAAGTGTCAGACAAAAGCAGGGAAGCAAGTGCCTGTCCACAGGTTGAGTGGGGTACACAGCCTAACCCCAGATCCACAGAGGAGTCAGGCTGCCCAAAACAGGACTTTGGGGGTCTCTGTCCCCTGGAAGAGCTATAGCCACCCTTGCTTCCAATCCTCTTCACCCTCCTTCCTTCCTTCCTTCCTCCCACAGTGTGCTCTGAGTACCTACCATGTGAATGCCAACAAGAAAAGCAAATAAAACCATGGTTGGGGCTCAGGAAAGGTTGCACCAACATAGGATCTTGAAGGATGGAAAGGAGTTGGCCAGGAGTAGGAGTTGGTGGAAAGAGACGTTCTGGACAGAGGAAGCAGAAGCCTGTGCAAAGGCCGAATCACCGTCTCCCTCTGAGTTCCTGAGGCCTGGCTTCTCTGGCTCTCCAACTGAACATTTTATGGCAGGGACAGGGTCCAGTTCAAATCTGGACACTTAGTGCCCAGCACAGGCCCAGCACCAAGCCAGCATTACTAAAATGTCAAATAAAACAGGACATTTATGTAATGAGCAAGGTCCTACCACCTCTTCTAATACCAACCTGTCCTACCAAGCTTCAGTTTCTCCACCTATAAAATGGGGCCAATTCTGAGAAGGTTCTGGGCAGGGGTTCTCGGGTTAAGGTGGGGTGATTTTTAAATTTTCTTTTGATTTGTAACCTGCCTCTTTTCCTTACAGAGAAACTGAAAGACTGGTAGGGTGGACATCTGTAAACCTTCAGATTCCCTAATCGTTAGCGTTAGACCACTTTTGCTTTATCTCTTAACTATACTTTTTAAAAATTTTTATTGATTTGAGAGAGAGATACACTGATCTATTGTTCCACTTTATGCAGTCATTAGTTAATTCTTACATCTGCCCTGACCAGGGATCAAACCCCTGGCTTTGTCATATCTGGATGATGCTGTCACCAAGTGAGCTACCTGGCCAGGACCTACCTATACTTACCTAGATATCAATTTTGCAGAACTGCTTGAAAGGGAAATCGCAGCAGAAGACATCGTGACATTTGTCCTGAAAATTTTCAGTCCACATCAGCTAAGACAAGAACAGTCTCCTGTATAATCACAATACCACTATCACATCTAAGAAAATTAAATATAATTTAATAGCCAGGACAGACAGGAGGATAAAAGCCTGAATCCATGCGAGGTCACTGGAGCAATGGGATGCCTGAAACTAGGGAGGGGGCCCAGGCGCACCCACTGCCCTCCTTGAGGAGGTGCAGGAGGAGGAGTTGCCACAGGTGGCTGTTCCGCTGAGCCCCTGGAGAGAACCAGAAGCCACCCTTTCAGCAATAACCTGACCATCGGTCCTGCAGCTGTGGCTTAAATGCAAATTTCCAGTTCGTAAATTTCCCCTATTATTCTCCCCAAATTATTTACATAGCTTAAAAAACAAAAACAAAAAAACGGGATTCGCTCAAAGTTCTCTCACTGCATTTGGCTGTATTGTCTATTATTGTAAAAGAGTCTGGGAGGGAAGAAGGACTGTGGGGCCTGGATCTGAGAGCCTAGAGGGCTGACACTTTCCCACCGCTCCGAGGTGGCCCAGGTCCAGGAAGGGGAAGCAACAAGTGGGGAAGGAGGAACCAAGTCGAGGAGGGTGCGGGGGAGGCCGGTGCAGACTTGGGGAGGTTCCGACGGAAGCTCCGGCCCCACGGAGCCGGGTGGTCCGGCCCCTTAGCAACGGGCCCAACTTCCCTCCCTAGAGACCAGCCGCCAGACGCAACGTTGGTCGGTGCAGCGGGTAGGTCTGTGGGGCGGAGGTTTGGCAGGGCGAGCACGGGCAGGGGGACCCCATAAGGCGCAGAGGAAGAATAGACATGACAGTAAGGAGGACGTCTTCCCAGCCCAGGTTCCACATCCCTGACCCTGAATCTGAGCGCAGTTTCCTGAGCCTTGGCACGTGAGAAAGGAGTGGGCGCATTTTAAAACAGCCTTGGAGATAAAGTCCTGTATTTACCAGACCAGTTTTGGGGACCCTGCTCCTCACCCCGCTCCTCGTATGGAAGACCCAGGCAGGGAAGGAGCTGAGATTCTGGTCCTCATTAGCCAGCCAACCGCTCCCTCTCCTGATCGTGACCACATCCAGTCTCCTTAGTCCTCGGTGTCCCCACCTCTAAATTGGCAGAGTATTATGGCACCTATCTCACAAGTTGTTACAGAGATCAACCGCCTCCCTTTACTCGCTTCATTCATTCAATAATTAGGCAAACACTTTCTAGGCACCTACTCTATATGTATGAAGGCTGTGTCAGTCCCGTGCTAAGTACAAAGGTTCTAAAGATCAATGTTACTGGAAATTTTCTGCATTTTTAGCCCTCATGCTCAGCAGGCAGGTGAGACAGATGTTTGCATTTATAATGCGAGATGTTCACTGGAGGGAGGAGCCTCAGACAGCTGTGGGAACACAGATCAGGTCCCATCAGGTGAGTGCTCCACAAAGGCGGAGAGAGCCTAGGTCCGTGGGGTTATTAGCATCGATAGTATCATTTGCCAGGTGGCCCCACAAGAACAGAGACTTTCAAGAACCCTTAAGCCACAGATCCACTTGCCAAATGGGGTACACCAGGGTACACAGGACCCTGTACGTGAAACATGAAGGAACAGGGTCCTTGTTGAATCAGGGATAGGTGGCTTAGAGGCCCTCCTGCTTAGGTCCTTCTCCCCACAGGTACACACTTTACAGAACCTCAGGGTTCCTTGGTACACAGTTTGAGAACCACTGTGTTGTGGTGCTAGGGACATGGACCTTTACATCAGCCAGAGAGGAAAACTTCAGTTTCCATACTGGTTGTATGTCCTTTGTAAGTTTCTTACTTTTCTAAACCTTAGTTTCCTTGCTTGTGGACTGGTGATAAAAAAAAAAAAAAAAAAAAAAAAAAAAAAAAAACCTGTCGTGAGGATCAAATACTCTTGTTCATCTTGTCTGTCCAGCACAGTGCCTGGCAGGTGGTTGGCCGCATGGGGTTGAATGTCAGTGAGTCCAACTGAAGCTTCCTCTAGCTCCAGACAATAGGGCTCCCAGTTGATCTGACTGGGGAAAAAAATAACTTGGTTTCAAATTCCAACTGTGCCTCTTGCTGGCTGTGTGACCAGGTTACTTAACCTCTCTGAGCCTTGTTTTTCCTACCTCTGAGCAATGAAGATCGTCTCAGTTTCTACCTCAGAGGTTTAAATGAGATGATGCATGAACTATATCCAAGCCTCTTAATAACATTTACCATTCCCAACACTGGATCACCCATGGCATCTTACTGGCCAACTCCCTCACACAAATGGTCTGGATGGGAACCCTCTTGCCAGCCACGCTCATTCCCATGCAGAGGCTGCCCTCACCCATGGGCTGTGGCAGAAGAGAGAGGTGTTTCTGTCTACCTACCTGTCTGTGTGTCACAGGTCCTGTGCACACTGGTGATGTACAAGTGCCCAGAGCTGGAGGAGGGGGACTGGAAGGCAGCTGTTGATCCTTGTGAAGGGCTGAGGGACAGAAAGGAAATAAGACTCTGGGTTTGCAGCTCACACTTCCACCTTCCTTCTTGGGACCTGCCTGGACACTGCCTGGATACTGCCCACTGCTCAGAGGGAACTATTTCAAAGGGGCAGCAAATCCCACCCCCATCACAGACTCCTTTTGCCACCAGTGACACTGGTTTCCTGGTCATTTCTGCATCTATCTCTGTCAATCCTTATAACATACCAGTGAAGCAGCCGAGCATATTCAAGCTTATTTGGGAGCTGGGGAAACGGAAATGGAATGCTATTCTGTGGAGCCGGGACCCTCATGTCTCCAAGGTCTGCTCTATTCATTCAAAGATGAGGCAGACATCTGTAGGTTTGCAGCCATGATGGGGCTGATCCCCAGGGGTTCCTCTGTTCTTCAGGGTGCTCTGGGAAGGGCTGGTGATTGTCAGACAGGTGGACCAGACTTAGCATTGCTGTCAGCACCTGCCCTAGGAAGCAGCTGGCCACCAGGGAGTGAATTCAGAGAGCAGAGTTCTGGTGGGATACGGCTGACTGGATAGAAGCCAGAGCCCCATCTGCCCTTCACAGTCCCTCAAGTAGTCTTGCCAACTCACCACCCCCTTTTTAGACATGGACTCAGCAGCTGCAGGCTGCTTCAGCATTGCTGGGAAGCTTGCTCCAAACATTCCCAGCTGCCCACCCACCTTTCAGGTCAGTCCAGGCAAGACGCCCCTGCCATGACCCAACAGGAGACCAACACCAGCCAGTCCCAATGATGGCTAAAATGGACATGACAGAGCATGGAACTCCAAGCCCAGAGAGCAGCCTGTACTGCAAGCTCCTAGCTGCCTCCTCCTCATATGCAGGGGGTGGGAAATGGAATGGGAAAGGAGGAGGGGTGTTACTTGCCCAGGTGCCTATTTCCTTTTGTTAAGATGGTCCCCTTATTTAATTGAAATTTTTATTGAGGTAATTGTAGATCGCTCACTTTTGTTTTCCCATCAGTATTATATGAAAACCTCTCCTCCCCCACCCCCTTGTCCCATTTCTTGTAATACTCCTCTGACCAAGGAGTTCCCCCCATGATGCATTTTGAAGTAGCCAAAAGCAACAAAGGCTTGGCAAGGGCTTGTTCACCCCACAATGAAAACTCTGCACACCGCTGACCTTAGGATAGTGGATGATTATGTAACCCAGTGGCACATTTGCTACTCCTTTTGGGGAGAGAGGAGGGTATATGTTTCCTAAACAGACCTGACCCTGAGCAAAGTTTCTGGCAGTGGGATCAGTGGCCCACGGAGGGTCAGGGTCCCTCTGTGGAGGTGATTTAGTCCTCTGGATCCTGGGGTATGGTTGGGGGGCAGGAATGGATGGGGGAGGCAGGGCATGGCCCCATCCCCACATGGGGAGAGGCAAGGCAACCAGCAGGGCTGGGATGCTCTATTTGGACAATGGGGCTGCTGTGGGTAAAAGTCATTTTGGGGAAAACCAAACAAGGCCCTTTGAGTGAGTGAGCTCTGGGCTGTCCCCCTTGTCTCCCTTTGTGAGAAGCCAGGCCTTGCTCTGTAACATGGGGGATAAGGGATGGGCAAGCACAGAAGGACGCACTGGGGTAGGGACATTTGCAGAGCTTCCCAGACTCTCCTCACTCAGCCCTGACTGTGTCTCATTTCTTACATGCAGCATGCAGGGAAGGCCTGTCTCCTGGTGGGAACTTCCCTGCACTGTGTGTCTTTCCAGATCAGGCAGAGACCATTCCCTCCATGCTTCCTCTTCTCTTTCCATGCATAAGAGGATGGGCTTGATTCAGGTGGCAATCAAGACATCCTGTGTTGTGGTGTCCCTGGGGACTGACAAGAGGCTGACAACGGCCCAATGATGACAATATCTTCTCTTAGGATCTCTGGCTGGGCCATCACCCTGAGAAACAGCATGGAACAGCCTAACATAGGAGGCTGCAGCCCTGGAAGGACCCCTCAGGACCCAGAATGCAGCAGTGTTCCTGACAGCCAAAAGGACAGTCCGGGGAGCAATCATGCAGGCGTAGAACATAACCCAGGAGCGGATTCTGAGTCGGAGAAACCTCCAAGCCCTAACCCCAATCTCCCACCTTTACCCTCCCTGAAAAGCACTGAAAAGAAGTATCCACTAATGAAGCAACGTGGATTCTACTCTGACATCCTCAGCCCTGGAACCTTGGATCAACTTGGGGTGAGTGTGGCACCTGTCCCCTACCAAGCCTGAGCCCCCCTTGTGGGCTTCATTTGCCCATCCTTCCATCCATCCATCCACCCATCTATTCATCAGTTCATTTGTTCACTTATCTATCCATCCATCTATCTATCCATCTGTCAATTTGTCCATCATCCACCCATCCACCACCCTTTCATCCATCCTTCTGTTCATCTATCCATCTGTTCACTCATTCAACAATTCATTACTGAGCACCTACTGTGTGACAGGCCCTGAACTGAGCACTGGAGACAGTGAAGATGAGACATCCATGTCTCTATTGTCATGGGGCGATGGCTTTAGCGGGGAGTTACCTCCCTGTCAGCTCTGTTTGGGAAGGGTCCTTGGATGAGGTGGCATACTGCTAAGATCCAAGAGATGGTAAGAAAGCAGCTGGGGGGCAGTGTCCAGGCAGAAGGTACAGAAGGTACAAAGGCTTGGGGTCCCTGACAGAGCCAATGGCCATGTGGAGGAGGAGGGTATACTGTAAGGGGAGAGATAGAGGCTTGGGGCAGGGACAGAACAGAGAGAGGGTGGCTAGGGAAGAGTTCATGGAGCCCCACAGGCATCAGTCGGTGTTAGGAAGGTTTTAGGCAGGGGAGAGGGGCCAAGAGAGATAGGACAAGGACCCACTGATACCCACACCACCTGGGGTGCCAGAGTGGCCCTTGAGAGGGGAGGTCCACACAGAGACCCCTGCTGGCCATGCAGTACCTCTGTCCTGTGACTCAGTTCCTGAATACACACCAACAGTGTTCTCAGAGTTGGCAGTACAGGACCAGAACAAGGTAGGGCCAGGGGTGTCCCAGGTGGTGACAGCTTGTGGTCCACTGTAGCCTCTGAATGAAGAATTGTACAAACTCACTGTTTCTGCCCTACCCCCATACCCCTGTGGTGCTCCCCAGTGGACTTGGGAAAGACACCTGGCCTTGGGGTGCCTCCCAGGTCCTGCCTGTCCCCAGGACACTCATTCTCCCTTGGGGTTCTGGGGTTTGGTTCTAGGAAGTATGCCGTGGCCCCTGCATGAACCAGAACCTCCTACGGCAGGCCGACCTTGACAAGTTCTCCCCAAGAGGTCAGTACCCTGGAGAGCTGGGTGAGCAGGTATAGTTAGAAGCAGGACCTCTAGCCTCAGGCTGAAAGTCTCAGTTTCCTCAAATGTAAAATGAGAATGACAAGAGATGAGGTGCTTTGCAAGGGCCCAGCTCACTGAACTGGGGCCTCACTAAGTGCTCTCCTCTTAGCAGAGCTGTGACAAGGGCCCTGGGGGACTGGGGTTGCTGAGGGCCATGGCTCCAGTTCCCTCCACCCAGCTGGGGGTGGGGGTGGGGTATTTACATGTATATTTTCTGCCTCCCCTGGAACGGGGCTTGGAGAAGGCCAAGACTGTGTCTGAGCTGTTCTCTGCTAGGGCCTCAGCCTCTAGAAGAGGGCCTGACACAGGAATGTGTCCTGGAGATGTTTCTGGAGGAAAAAGGGACTCTTCTGTCTCTGATGAGTTTTGTAAGGACTGGGACAGGTCTGCAGGGAGTAGGGCTGGGTGGGGGGGTGGGGGGGTGCAGGGCAGTCCCCCTTGGCAGAGAGAAGAATAGGGTGGCTCCAGGAGAGACAACAAGCAAGGTGGGACCCTGAGTGACAGTCAGGAATTAGGTGGGGTCGTCCCACCTGGCCAGCAGACAGGATGCCTGCCCCCTTCAACCAGGCACAGATGCCCCATGGTCCCAGCTGTCTGCCAGTCCTCTCCAACTCTAGCAGAGGCCTAGCTCCTTGCTGGCACTACCCAGATTAGTACTTTCGGAGCCCATGGGCCTCATGGGGTTTCTGAACCTCCCAAAGTGGCACAGGAGATGTCACATGCATGAGCATTCATGCTGTGATCTGAGGATCCAGTCTTACAAGTATATGTGGCCCAGAAAATTGTTACAAACCACAGATGTAAGACCTGCGGGGTTACTGGGAATAAGGAATGATGCTTCTACCATCCATGGCAGAGGTAAGGCAGGGGTGGTCAGCAATTCTTCAACCCCAACCATGCGACAAAAAGGGGAATGTTGAAGAAGCCTGTCTCAGGCTCATGGATGCAGCAGGGGCCAGAGGCCACACTTTGTTCTCCTCACCTTGGCTCCTTCTTCGCCCCTGAGATTCAGGGCCAGGAACCCATGATTCTGGGAGTGGAATGGTCTCACAGACCCACAGGCTCCAGAGCAGGTGGTTGGGTGTCTGAAAACAGCCCTCTTGGCCAGGACTTTTTGGTGCTGTGAGGCAGTGAAGTTTCCCCAAGTACCTGACAGCTCTGGTGAAAGATGGACTTCAGCTGAAGGCAGGTGGCCTCTGCTGAGCCTCAGAAATGATAAGGCCCAAGGAGGATCACCAGGGCCTCCCAGGAGAATGGAGGGGAGTCATCACCTAGCTGTTCTGAGCCCAACCAGCTCTTGGGGAAGGTGGCCCATTTCCTGAAGCATAATCCCATACCTCATTTCCCATCTGTATGGTCTCAATTTTTCTGGAACTTTCCACTTAACAGCCTAAATCCTGAATAACACCTCTAGGCAAACTGGAATGGTCACCCTATTGGTAGGCCTGTGTCTACCAGCTCCCCTTCCCTGAGACCTGGAATGAAAGCCTCTGCCTGTCCTGGTTGTCTAAGTAGGGGTGTCCATTTTGTGACTTAAAGGTCCCCCATGGCCCAGGTGGGGGTGCCCCTACCCTACACTATCCAGGATGCCTGGAATCAACAAATGGTCCTGGGGGTGAATGGTGTTCAGACTCATATGCTTTGGGGGGGCCTCTAGGGCAGGGGTAACAGGAACAGATCCCAAATATGCAGGGAGCTACCATTTTACCTTCCTGTCTAGTTGTAATCCTCATTTGTGGTTCAATTTAGCATCTGGCTTGAGCAATGGCCACTGGCACTGGGGTCATGGGCAGTGTGATGGCTCTGAGCTTAGAACAGGACCTAACAGACCTTCTGGAGGCCCTCGTCCCTCAGGCTTGCACTCCCTTGGGTGCCTAAAGCTATGTCTGGCTTCTCCTGCCACTGCCTGACCATAGGCTAGCTCCAAGACTTCCGTGTCCCAAAATAGTGTGTATGCCTAATCCCTGCCTAGTGCTTTATCTTAGAGCAGGGGTTCTGGGCCCCAGTTTGAGTCTCTGCAGCTCCTGCCCCTTCTTTTACCTATAGTCAGAACCTTTGAGGTTCCTGAGGACTTCGAGGAGCGCCTGGAGCGGCAGCGTATTGGGCCCACCACCCAGTTGCTCACCCAAGCTGACTTCCCACTACAGGCCTATGAGCCCAAGGTGCAGGTGCCCTTCCTGGTGTTGCCGGGCCAGTGCCCCCGCAAGACTGAGATTGAGAGGTATGTCTGGGTGGGCTGGGGGAGGGCCTGTCCTCAGGAGGTTGTGTCTGCCCAACTCATGGCGAGGGATAGCAGGCAATTCAGTGACCATTCCCACACCAGAGGTCACTAAAATGAGCCTGTGTGCAAGTGTTCAGATCAAACCCGCTAGTCCTTTGGTCTCTTGATATGAACAAATTGCTTTCCATGCTGTGGAACTGGGGAGGGTGATATTTGGGTCAATGTGGTAGAACTGCCAGGCAGGACAGAAGGGCAGTTGGAGCCCAGAATACCAGTTCCAGCCATCACACCACTCCCTGATGAGTCCCAGAGTCACAAGTTGCCCTGAAGGGGTCCCTGGGCCACATCCTTACCACCTCAACCCCATGGGCTTTTGCTAACACCCACCGAGCCAGCCACCTCACGCAAGCAGTCATGAGGTTTCCTGTCTTCCTCCACCAGGAGGAAGCGGCTGTACCTGAGCCTGGACATTGAGCAGTTGCTGGCCAAAGAGGGCATCGACTCCAACAAGCTCATGCCCAGGCACCCAGACCCTTACCAGCCCCAGACCATCGAGCAGGGCAATGACCCACTCTTCCCCATTTATCTCCCACTGAAGGTGAGCACAGCTTCCACGGAGGGCCGGTGGTCGGGTGGATACATGATCTCAGCTGAGGGGCCAAACCAGAAAGGGGACCCCATGGCAATCACAAGTGTTTACTTGCCAAACAGGGCAACTGCATAATTGGAGCCCCGTAGGGGTCTCAAACATCCTAGCCTGCGACAGAGGGGCCCCAAGACCCATGGGATGCCGATTCTCCCCTGCTTCCCTGGGAACCTTGGTAGCCTGTGTGCTCCTTCCCCCACCCAATCCACAGGCACCAAGAAGCAGCCCAGTTGGACTGTGGAATATGTGCAGGCCTCCCTGACCACTGCTCTGGGCTCACCAAGATAGGGAGACCGGGAGTGGAGGAAGGCGTCATTGCAGCCCCTTTTGGGTACTGACAGGCACACTGAGTCCCAGGAGGAGAAAGGGGGAGGATAGCCTGCTCTGGCTTTCACCCTCCCCCTCCCCCTCCCCCTCCCCCTTCCTCTCCATGGCCCTGAGTGTTTCGTGCAAGGAGGTAGAACTGAATCCAGATGCTCATCGCCCTGCTGAAAGTGGTCTCCTGACAACCCTGAATCTCTATCATTTCCAAGTCTAGGTGGGGTGCTCAGGAAAATCCAAGGTCATCTCTTACCTTGGGCCTGAGCTGGATGACTCTGGGCAGTGGGAAAGAGAGCTCATATCCCACCAAGTGTCCCCAGGTACCCTTCTGTCTGAACCTTAGGGTGACTTGGATGGACAAGGATCCTGGGTTTCATAGGATCCTGCTGTTCACAGGTGCCAGAACTCACGGGCACCTATGAGCAGCAGAGGAGGGGTTCAGCTCTCTGGTTCCCAGTCTGCAGCACCTGAACCTGGGGAGGAGCCTATGTAGGCACCCCCATACACTGGTGTGCCCAGACTACTCAGGCCCCCTGGGTTGGTGTGCCTCCTCCCAATGGCTGCTGCTTTCTTTCAGGTGTTCGACAATGAGGAGTTTGACTGCCGGACTCCCAGTGAATGGCTCGACCTGGGCTTGGAGCCAGGGTCTCAGGACAGGAAACCAGTCCCAGGAAAAGCCCTCCTGCCCACCAATGACTTCCTGGGGCATGGTGAGCAGGACCAGCCTGGTTGGAGGGCAGGGTCCTGGTCTGTACCCTCCCATCCTGGCAGTAGCTCTGCCAGGGATTCCTGGGATGCCCTGAGGCTTAGCAGCCCTGAGAGATGAAGGCCCCACCTTTTAAGACATCCCAGCTAGGATCCTGGCCAAGGGCTGGTCACACAGAGGCAGGAAATGTAGGGGCCAGGGATGACGTTAGTGGAAGGACTGGGGAAGGGACAACTGGATGGTGTCTAGTGTTAAAAACAACACAAAACAACTTTGACTTATTGGTAATAAAAAATATACACATGCATAAGGGGCACAGTTCAAGCCCTTCCATCTCACCACCAAGAAACCACTATTCCTCCAGCTCTAACTGGTGCCTGCCACCTCTCTGTGGCAACACACACAGTCACACACACTCACACACTTGCAAACACACAGAGACACACCATCACACATGTTCACAAGTGTGCCCACTGTTGCACACCCCATCCCGCACACTCACAAACACATGCAGGCACATTCATATGCACATTTTTACCAACACCCACTCACCTACCATCATCCATTTGCAACCCCTATCAAACCCACACACACATACCCACACCAGTGCCCAGGTTTGCTCTACCTTGTGTGTATTGGCCCCTCCATTGGCCCTGGGTCTGCTTTGTGGACAGTGGAGGCTCTCTCCAGCTGGCCGCTGTTGGAAACAGTGCCAGGGTAAGCTTCCACAGCCTCTACCCCAGCCTGTGTGGCTGGTTCTGTGCAGGCATCCTAGAAAGGCCTGGGTCATGGGGTTGGAGGTTGGAGGTAGCCATGCCCCTATGCAGAGCTGAGGGCTGCTCTGCTTCCTGCCAATGGGTGGACAAGCCACTACAGAGCAAAGAGTGGGCTCTGTAGCAGGTAGGAGTATAAGAGCCATGTTGGTTTTAAGACTGCTCGGCATCCAGGGGGCCCTCAGTGAGTCCATTGAGCGTGCTGTTAACTTTATGTTTTGATTTAAAATCAGGTTAATGCTGGAATCAATTTCTCGGAACTAGACAAGAAGCCCAGAATGTTCCCTTTATTTTTACTTAATTACAAAAATAACTTAACTCAATTGTACCCAGATCACCAATTCCTGGCGATAAAACCAGAATGTTTGGGGCTGCATTAACCTTAAATGCACCTAGTACCAGCTTCCCCAGAGTGCTTCTGTTTGCACCCCTTCACATGGTTCCTGGCCTTTGAGGCAGGAGGAGGGGCTCGCAGGGAGCGTTTCTGCAGAGAATTCTCATTTTCTGCTGAGGGTTTCTTATGCCATCTTTTCCTTTAAGCTGAGCCAAGGCAAGGTCAGTATTTTCAAAAAGGAAATGTACTAGGAAGGGAAGGGGAAGCAAAATCAGAACCAAAGCCAGTGAGGTGTACCACAGCAACCTCCTTTACTCATCTATCCGGCATCAACCTCCAGGGAGTGTTTTCTGGGAATTCAGCCCTTCTTCCTTCCTTGGTTCACTCTGTATTGCCCACATTTATTTTTTAATTATATTTTATTGATTATGCTATTACATTTGTCCCAGTTTTTCTCCCTATGTCCCCCTCTACCCAGCACTCTCCACTCCCTCAGGCAATTCCCACACCATTGTTTATGTCCATGGGTCATGCGTAGGTTCTTTGGCTACACCATCTGTTTCCTACACTGTACTTTACATCCCCATGGCTATTCTGTAACTACTTATTTGTACCTCTTAATCCCCTAACTTCTTCACCCATTCCCCCACAGACCCCTCCCATCTGGTAACCATCAAAACACTCTCCATATCCATGATTCTGCTTGTTGTTGTTTGCTAAGTTTGTTGATAGATTTGTATTTATTGCCATTTTTTGTTCATAGTTTTGATCTTCTTCTTTTTCTTAAATAAGTCCCTTTAGCATTTCATATAATAATGGCTCAGTGATGATGAACCCCTTTAGTGTTTTCTTGTCTGGGAAGCTCTTTATCTGTCCTTTGATTCTAAATGATCGCTTTGCTGGGTAGAGCAATCTTGGCTATAGGTCTCTGCTTTCATGGCTTTGAATATTTCTGCCAATCCCTTCTAGCCTGCATAGTTTCTGTTGAGAAATCAGCCAACAGTCTTATGGGAATTCCCCTGTAGGTGCTTTTCTCTTGCTGCTTCTAAGATTTTTCTCTTTAACCTTTGGCATTTTAATTGTGATGTTCCTTGGAGTGGGCCTCTTTGCATCCATCTTGTTTGGGACTCTCTCTTCATTCTGGACTTGCATGTCTATTTCCTTCACCAGATCAGGGAAGTTGTTTTTCATTTTTTTTTTCAAATAGATGTCCAATTTCTTGCTCTTTCTCTTCTCCTTCTGGCACCGCTATGACGTGAATTTTGGAGTTCTTGAAGTTGTCCCAGAGGCTGCTTACACTCTCCTCATTTTTTGGATTCTTTTTTCTTCTTGTTGTTCTGATTGGGTTTTTTTTGCTTCCTTATGTCCCATATCATTGATTTGATTCTGGGCTTCATCCACTCTATTGTTGTTTCCTGTAAATGATTCTTTATTTCAATTAGTGCATCCTCTGTTTCTGACTGGATGTTTTTGATGCTGTTGAGGTCCTCACTAAGTTCCTTGAGCATCCTTATAAGCAGTGTTTTGAGCTCTGTGTCTGATAGATTGCTTATCTCCATTTTGTTTGGTTCTTTTCCTGGAGTTTTGATCTGTTATTTCATTTGATCCACGTTTCTTTGTCTCCTCCTGGTGGCAGCTTCCCTGTGTTTGTTTCTATGTATGAGGTAGAACTGCTATGACTCCATGTCTTGGTAGTGTGGCCTAATGTAGTAAGTGTTCTGTAGGGTCCAGTGACACAGCCTCCTGTATCACCCAAGCTAGGTAATCGAGGTGCGCCCTTCCTGTGGGCTGAGTGTAGCCTCTTTTTGTAGTTGAGCCTTGGTTGTTGTTGGCAGGTCAATGGGAGGGATTTACCCAGGCCAGTCAGCTGCAAGGACTGGCTGTGATCACTGACCACCAACCTCAGCCCTCTGTGGAGGATTAGCTGTGTGGGGGCCAGGTGCCCACATTTGTTTTAAGCCACTATGTATTGAGGCCTTCTCTGCTGGCACTGTGCCATATGTGTCTAACTTCTACAAAAGTTTATTGAACACCTACTACACATACCAGTTTGCATTCTAGGTACAGGGATGCAGCTGTGATCAAGGTGAGACAAAGTCGCTCCTGCCCTTGGGGAGCTGACACTAGTGTGAGAAGGCTGACCAGGACCAGGAGAGATACATACACAATATGACTTAAGCTCTTTGAGGGACACAAGCAAGGTAATGGGTCAGAGAGTGCCTGGAGCAAAGACACTACTTTAGGCAGAGATGATTCTCCAACGAGAAACCACGTGAGCAGGGAACAAACCATTAATGAGGTGACTTGAGTGAAGACTGTTCCAGGGAGGGGGCACAGCCAAAGCAAATGCAAAAGTAAGCTCCAAAGTCTCAAGAATAGCCAGACATCCAGTGTAGTTGGAGAGAAATAGTGTGGGATGCAGTGGCAGTAGGTGAACTGGAGAAGTATACTTTCAGTGGTGGGAGGCCCATCCAGACCAAACAGGCACTGATGCCCCTTGGAGGTCATGGCAGGACAGCAGTCTTCTTCCCTGCCCTAACCTGTCCTGATAAGAGGGGCCAAGGGGCTCAACTGCCACAGACAGTCTATGGGAAGGGTATAAGTCACCCTTGGCTTGGTCAGTTTGAAGGGGTCTAGCTCAGACATGATGACCTTTACAATTCGATAGGTCTCTGCTTGCTTAGGGCTTTCCTGCCTCCTCTACCAGTCCTGCTACCTCCTCCCTCTCTCTCTCTCTCTCTCTCTCTCTCTCTCTCTCTCTCTCTCTCCACACACACACACACACACACACACACACACACACACCCCCATGGGGTCATGCAGAGTACAAGGGCGGAGAGGGCTACTCCTTGTGACTCCTCCTGCTGCCAGGGCTTCCCCAGGGTCCAGCTCAGCTAGGAGGAAGCAGAGCCCCCTCTCTACTGGAGCCAGAGGTTGCCCTCCTGGTGGGAGTAAGGCTAGACTAGTGACCTCTGAGACCCATTCCCAGCACGTGCTGCCCACATTGAAAGGCACCGCTCACCCCATGACAGGGAATACTGGTGGGTTTCCCTCCTGTTTCAGAGGACCCCAAAAGTCGGGAGCTGAAGTATCAGTGGTTCAATGTTGGTGTCCTGGACTACGACAAGGAGAAGAAGCTGTACCTGGTGCACAAGACAGACAAGAAGGGCTTGGTGCGAGATGATATGGGGAAGCCCATCCTGAACGGAGGGGTCACTGCTGAAGGTATAAGCTTTCTGCCCCCAATCCAGGCAGACCCCCAGCTTAGGCTGGACCTGGCCTATAACTGAAGCCAACCCCTCAGTTAGGGCACAGCCTGCTCATTTGGAATTTTCCCTTGTTCTCTTTGTCCTGTGGCTATCTGTCCTTAACCAGTGAGAACCAGAGGACCTACCCAGAGACCTCAGAAAGGGCAAATTGGCATTATTTGATATACCAACTCTGATCAGCTGGTATTAGTATACTAACTCAGCATGATGGTGAGAAGGAGCCCGAGGCCCATTAATCAGGGATGTCCACTTTGGTGTGGCATCAAGGAATGGGCATGTAAACAGCCACCCCTGTATAGCTCCTTGTTTGTGCAAAGCTCTTAACAGTTTCAGAGCACTCTCATATCCATCCATGACAACCTGTGAGGTGGGCAGGGCAGGGAATACCAACATACCCATTTCACAGATGTGATGGGGGTCAGAAAAGGGAAACCCCTTGCTCAGAGCTACCATGCATCGGCAGCAGAGCCAGGCTGCAACCCGGTGCTCCAACCCAGAGCGCTCCACTGACTATTCCCTTCTCTCTTGCACCTGCCTGGTGCCAGGAAGGCCACCCCTCCTGATCTGCCAATACTGGGTGCCGCGGATCCAGCTTCTCTTCTGTGCTGAGGACCCACGTGTGTTCACACAGCGTGTGGTCCAGGCCAATGCCCTGCGCAAGAACACAGAGGCACTGCTGCTCTACAACCTGTATGTGGACTGCATGCCCTCTGAGGGCCAGCGGCTCCTCAATGAGCAAAGCCTAAGCAGAATCAAGCAGTGGGCCATGAGCACGCCCCGGATGCGCAAAGGGCCCTCGTGAGTACCTGCCAGACCTTTCCCCATGCCCAAACATTACAACTTCCAGGAAGCACTCCTGTGAGGAAGTAGTGCTGCCCAGGGGTGGAGCTACCTTCCTGCTTGTCTGTTTGTGGCTATCTTGCCCACTGTGCTATGGACTTCTTGGACTTCGAATAATTTCTTGTTCACCTCTAGATCTTTCATTATCAATATGGACTGTTGGGTTCTTACTTTATTCAAAGGGTTATAATCTGTTGCTACCATTTTTATTTTGGTGTTCAAATTATCCCAGATTTGGCCAGTGGGACCCCCTTCAAGGTGGTTCCTCTGTCCTTCTGATATGTTCCTATTGTTCTTTGAGCATGTTTTTACTTTCTGGCACAGTAAGAAATTCTGGGCTCATCTTGTACTTGCCCAGACCTAGCCCTGAAATCAGCTATTTCTCCAAGGAGCCCTGGTTCCATTTAGTGGGGAATAGTATTTAGAAGCCAAGATCTAGGCATTAGATGTGCTCATTGCTATTGGGAAATCATTGCTTTGAGGCTCTTAGACTAGACAAATCTGGGAAATATATATGTATATTATCACATTATTACATTTCATTACATTATATATATAGTCTCCACATCCACACACATTTTTGTTTTTATATCTATCTATTGACCTGTTAAAAACCATGAGTTCAAAACATTTCAAAAATTTATATGGAACTATAAACAACCCCGAATAGCTGCAGCAATTTTGAGAAAGAGGAACAAAGCAGGAAGGATCACAATACCTGATATCAAACTGTACTATAAGGCAACTGTAATCAAAACAGCCTGGTACTGGCATAAAAACAGGCACATAGACCAATGGAACAGAACAGAGAGCCCAGAAATAAACCTAAGTCTCTATGGTCAATTAATATTTGACAAAGGAGGAAAAAGCATAAAATGGAGCAAAAATAGCCTCTTCTACAAATGGTGTTGGGAGATCTGGACAGCTACATGCAAAAAAATGAAACCTGATCACCAACTTACATCATACACAAAGATAAATTCAAGGTGGATAAAAGACTTAAATGTAAGTCATAACACCATAAAAGTCCTAGAGGAAAACATTGACAGGAAAATCTCAGACATTCCATGCAGCAACATCTTCACCGATATGTCCCCTAGAGCAAGGTACATAAAGGAAAGAATAAACAAATGGGACTTCATCAAATTAAAAAGCTTCTGCATAGCTAAAGAAAACAGCATTAAAATGAAAAGAGAGCCAACAGTATGGAAAAACATATTTACCAATAACACCTCGGACCAGGGCTTGATCTCCAAAATATGTAAAGAACTCACAGGACTCCACTCCAGGAAAACAACAACAACAACAACAACAAAAAACAATTAAAAAAATGGTCAAAAGACTTGAACAGACACTTCTCCAAGGAGGACATACAGAGGGCCCCAAAGACACATGAAAAGATGCTCAGCATCACTAGCCATCAGAGAGATGCAAATTAAAACTACAATGACATACTACCTCACACCGGTCAGAATGACCAACATAAACAAATCAACAAACAAGTGTTGGAGAGACTGCAGAGAAAAGGGAACCCTAGAACACTGTTTGTGGGAACGCAGACTGGTGCAGCCACTGTGGAAAACAGTATGGAATTTCCTCAGAAAACTAAAAATGGAGCTGCCTTTTGACCCAGCAATTCCACTGCTGGGATTATACCCAAAAGCCCTGAAACACCAATCCAAAAGAATCTATGCACCCCAATGTTCATAGCAACATAATTTATAATAGCCAAGTACTGGAAGCAACCTAAGTGCCCATCAGCAAATGAGTGGATCAAAAAGCAATGGTACATTTACACAATGGAATTCTACGCAGCAGAGAGAAAGAAGGAGTTTATACCCTTTTCGACAGCATGGATGGAACTAGAGAGCATTATGCTAAGTGAAATAAGCCAGGTGGTGAGGGACAAATACCATATGATCTCACCTTTAACTGGAACATAAGCAACAAAAGAAAAAAGCAAACAAAATATAACCAGAGTCATTGAAATTAAGAACAATCTAACAATAGCCGGAGGGGAGAGTGGGGAGAAGGGTTTTCAGGAACTACTATAAAGGACACATGGACAAAACCAAGGGGGAGGGTGGAAGCAAAGGAAGGAGGTGGGTTTGGAGGGAGTGGGGGGAGTGGGGAGAAAATGCAGACAACTGTAATTGAATGACAATAAAATAATTTAAATTAAAAAAATAAAAATAAATTTTAAAAAAACCATGAGTTCATACTGATACCTTAGAACTCACTCCAATACCATAGGGCTCATTCTCACTTGCACATATTTGTTACTCATTTCTTCTGAAGAAAAATGGCTCCTGTTTTTCATAATGTATTTCCTTATTCGCTCAGTCCTAGAATACACACAAAGAATTTTCAAATTGCTAATCCATATCCTTTAGAAGAAAACCCCTACTAAGTAGACTTTGAAGTTTGTTCAGTGTTGTTTTTCTCTTTAGCCTGGGAGCATACAGTCTAAATACTATGTTCAAAAGTTACTTGGTTTAGTTCTTCCCACTCCCTTTAGTAGGATATGTTCCTGTAATGAAATATAGCTTGGTCCATACGTATATACACATATATAGACACATACATCATATATGTACACATATATAGTGGGAGAATATATATTCTATATAATGCATATATTTTAGTATATTCCTCTGTGTGTGTATATAGACGTATGTATGTGTGTATACAAAAAGGTACACTCCGAGATTTGTCACTCTCCACCCCTATTCATTATATCCTATTCACATCTCCCTTATTTTCCACCCTGTTCCCAACACATGTTCATAGGTAATGATATCACTAGTTTCTGATTTATCCTTTCTTATTTCTTTTTGCACAAATGAGCAGACGTGTATTTTCTTATACCCCCTTCCTTCTTACACGAAGAGTATCACATTATAGATGTTCTTTTACACCTTGCCTTTTTCACTTACAGTATATCCTAGAAATCAGTCCATATCAGTTCATTGAGATGTCTTTCATTCTTTTTTACAGCTGCTTAGTAATCTATTGTGTGGATGTACCATGTACCATGGTTTATTCATCCATTCTCTAATATACAGGCATTTAGGTCATTTCCAGTATTTTGCAATTACAAACAATACTCCAATGAATAACCTTGTACATTTGTCTGTTAATATTGATGTAATGTGTAGCTGTAGGGTAAACTGTGAGAAGTGGGATTGCTAGGTCAAGAGGTAAGTATTGATACATAGATAGTTTTGTTAGATATCGCCAAATTTCCCTCCATAATCGTTGTGCCATTTTGCATGCCAACTAGCAATGGGTGAGAGTGCCTGCTTCCCCAGAGCTTTGCTGAGAGTGTATTGTTATGCTATTCAATTTTTTGCCAGTCTGAAGGAAAGGTAAATAAGTCTTCAAGTATTATAAGTGAGGCTGAACATCTTTTCCATGATTGTCATATGATTAAGGGTAATTTTTATATAGTTTTGCAACTCTTCTATTCATGCCTTTTGTCATATCTTTTTCTCCCAAGTTTTTGGGCTTTTTTCTTCCCTCTAATATTAGGACTTCTGTGTATATTAGGGATATTGAACCTTTATCTGTGGTATAGTTGTAAATATTTTCTCCTGGTTTTTCAGTGGTATTTGACTTTGCTTATGGTAATTTTTGCAATATGACTTTAAAATACTTATGTAAACAGTTTTATTAATAATGTCTTCTGTTGCATCAGATTTTGAGTCATAGTTAGAAAGCTTTTCCCTATATTGAGGTTTTCTTCTAATACTTGTATGGTTTTATGCCTTTGCTTTTTAATTCCTTGATTCATCCTTATGTATGGTGTGTGGTATGGATCTAACGTTATCTTTTCCCAAAGGAGTAACTAGCATTTATTAAATGCCAGTCAGCATTTATCAAAACCCCCATTTTTGGTGCAGTGACCTGAGATGCCACCTTTATCATATGCTAATTTCCATATTTACTTGTGTCTATTTCTGGACTTTCTGTTCTATTGTTCTGTTTGTCTGTTTATGCACTTTACTGAGGTTTTTTCCTTTTCTGTTAAATTTATTGAGGTGACAATGGTTAATAAAATTATATAGGTTTCAAGCGTATTACAGTTTTATATTTTAATTATATTTTATTGATTAAGCTATTACAGTTGTCCTGATATTCCTCCTTTGCCCCCCTCCAGACAGCACCCTCCACTCCCTCAGGCAATCTACACACCATTATTCATGTCTATGGATTATGTGTATAAGTCCTTTGGCTACTTCATTTCCTATACTGTACTTTACATCCCCATGGCTATTCTGTAACTACCTATTTGTACCTCTTAATCCCCTCACCTCTTCACCCATTCCCCCACACTCCCTCTCCCATCTGGAAACCATGAAAAAGCTCTCTGTATCCATGATTCTGCCTTTGTTCTTCCTGTTTGCTTAGTTTATGTTTTAGAGTCAATTGTTGATAGATTTGTATTTATTGCCATTTTTTGTTCATAGTTTTGATCTTCTTCTTTTTCTTAAATAAGTCCCTTTAGCATTTCATATAATAATGGCTCAGTGATGATGAACCCCTTTAGTGTTTTCTTGTCTGGGAAGCTCTTTATCTGTCCTTTGATTCTAAATGATCGCTTTGCTGGGTAGAGCAATCTTGGCTATAGGTCTCTGCTTTCATGGCTTTGAATATTTCTGCCAATCCCTTCTAGCCTGCATAGTTTCTGTTGAGAAATCAGCCAACAGTCTTATGGGAATTCCCCTGTAGGTGCTTTTCTCTTGCTGCTTCTAAGATTTTTCTCTTTAACCTTTGGCATTTTAATTGTGATGTTCCTTGGAGTGGGCCTCTTTGCATCCATCTTGTTTGGGACTCTCTCTTCATTCTGGACTTGCATGTCTATTTCCTTCACCAGATCAGGGAAGTTGTTTTTCATTTTTTTTTTCAAATAGATGTCCAATTTCTTGCTCTTTCTCTTCTCCTTCTGGCACCGCTATGACGTGAATTTTGGAGTTCTTGAAGTTGTCCCAGAGGCTGCTTACACTCTCCTCATTTTTTGGATTCTTTTTTCTTCTTGTTGTTCTGATTGGGTTTTTTTTGCTTCCTTATGTCCCATATCATTGATTTGATTCTGGGCTTCATCCACTCTATTGTTGTTTCCTGTAAATGATTCTTTATTTCAATTAGTGCATCCTCTGTTTCTGACTGGATGTTTTTGATGCTGTTGAGGTCCTCACTAAGTTCCTTGAGCATCCTTATAAGCAGTGTTTTGAGCTCTGTGTCTGATAGATTGCTTATCTCCATTTTGTTTGGTTCTTTTCCTGGAGTTTTGATCTGTTATTTCATTTGATCCACGTTTCTTTGTCTCCTCCTGGTGGCAGCTTCCCTGTGTTTGTTTCTATGTATGAGGTAGAACTGCTATGACTCCATGTCTTGGTAGTGTGGCCTAATGTAGTAAGTGTTCTGTAGGGTCCAGTGACACAGCCTCCTGTATCACCCAAGCTAGGTAATCGAGGTGCACCCTTCCTGTGGGCTGAGTGTAGCCTCTTTTTGTAGTTGAGCCTTGGTTGTTGTTGGCAGATCCTCTGTGGAGGATCAGCTCTGCAGGGCCGGGGTGGTGGTTCTCTAATGTGGTTTGTAGCTGTCTACTGGGTACACTGACCCTGTGGTTTCCCTGATGGTGCAGACCAAGGTCAGCCCCCACCTGTGTTTTGCCTGGGACCACCCTCCCTGAGCTATAAAGCAATCTGAGATGGCTGCTACCTGTGCAGGGCTTGTAGATTCTCAGGGGAAGCCAAGCTGTGAATCTAGCTGGCTGCTGCTCATGCTGGGCCTGGGGGCTCACCGAGACCACCAGCTGGTGCTTCTTTGAGAGAATTTAGGAAGTTCTGAAGCATGAACCAAACCAGCCATTCACATGGAAAAGCAGCTTAGGTGGGCCATAGGTTATGTGGTGAGGAGACTCTGGAGATCTCCAAGGTGGGTCACATAATGTTAGCCAGGTTAGCCAGGTTGATAGAGTCTCAGATATGGCACCAACTTGCCAGCTCTGTGGGAGAAGATTTTAGGAAAGGGGCAATGGCCTCTGCTGGCCTTGATTCCAGACCCTTCAGTTTTTCCCTGTATATCATTGGTGCCTTTCAAACTGCTACCCTGATGCCAGAGCTCAGAGGGAGTGAGTCTGAGCGGATGAGTCCGTGTGTGTATTCTTTAAGAGGAGCTGCTTGGGGCTCTAGAAGTTTCTTGCACTGGCTCAATCTCTGCTGGATTTTGCAGCCAGAAGTTGTGAGGACTTATCTTCCTGGCACTTGAACCCTGAGCTGTGGGGCCTGGTGTGGGGTGGGGAATCCTCACTCCCAATATATCCCTCTCAAATTTTGATCTACCACATGTAGGTTAGGGACCTGCCCATTCTGCGTCCACACCTATCCTACGAGTCTGGATGGATGTAGTTTCTTCAATTCCATAATGTTAGACTTTGCTCTGGCTGGTGTGGCTCAGTGGATTGAGCACTGGCGTGCGAACCATAATTGTTAGACTTCTATTCAACTCTATTTCTGACAGTTCTGAGTGATGGTTGTCCTATATTTTAGTTGTAATATTGATGTGGTTGTGCGAAGAAGAGAACCATGTCTGCCTATGCTGCCACCTTGACTATTTATTACAGTTTTAATTATAGATATTTTATAGTATGTTCTAATTTCTTATAGTACCAGTCCTCCTCTGTAGCTTTTCCCTTTCAGTTAAAGCTGAATGTAGCTTTAACTTCATTCCTAGCTATTCTTGCATGTTTGTTTGCTTTAATTTTTTATTTTTTTAAATTGTGGTAAAATATACATAACATAAAACTTACCATTTTAATCATTTTTAAATGTATACCTCAGTGGTAGTAAATGCACTCACATTGTTGTGCACCATCACCAGCATCCATCCACAGAACTTTGTTCATCCTACAAAAGTATAACTCAGTTTGAGTTATACAATAACTCCCCATTCCCTTCTCCTTCCAGCCCTTGGCAAACACTATTCTACTTTCTTTCTCTGTGAATTTGACTACTCTAAACACCCTGTGTGACTAGAATCATACAGTGTTTATCCTTTTATAACTGGCTTATTTCGCATAGCATAATGTCTTCCAGCATGTGTCAAAATTTCCTTCTTTTTTGAGGCTGACTAATATTCCGGTATGTGTATAGATCACATTTTGTTTACTCATTTATCTGTCAATGGGCACTTGAGTTGCTTCTACCTTCTGGCTGTTTTGCATAATGCTGCTGTGAACATGTATGTACAAATATCTCTTCATGTTACTGCTTTCTTTTTTTTAGATATATTTTATTGATTATGCTATTACAGTTGTCCCATTTCTCCCCCATCATTCCCCTCCACCCTGCACACCCTCTCCCACCCACATTCCCCCCTTAGTTCATGTCCATGTGTCATAAGTTCTTTAGCTTCTACATTTCCCATACTATTCTTGCCCTCCCCCTGTCTATTTTCTACCCACCGTCTATGCTACTTATTCTCTGCACCTTTTCCCCCTCTCTCCTCCTCCCACACCCCTGTTGCTAACCCCCCATATGATCTCCATTTCTGTGGTTCTGTTCCTGTTCTAGCTGTTTGCTTAGTTCACTTTTGTTTTAGGTGTGGTTGTTAATATCTGTGAGTTTGCTGTCTTTTCACTGTCCTATTTTTTATCTTCTTTTTCTTAGGTAAGTCCCTTTAACGTTTCATACAATAAGGGCTTGGGGATGATGAACTCCTTGAACTTGACCTTATCTGAGAAGCACTTTATCTTCCTTTCCATTCTAAATGACAGCTTTGCTGGATAGAGCAATTTTGGATGTAGGTCCCTGCCTTTCAAGACTTCAAATATTTCTTTCCAGCCCCTTCTTGCCTGGAAGGTCTCTTTTGAGAAATCAGCTGACAGTCTGATGGGAACTCCTTTGTAGGTGACTGTCCCCTTATCCCTTGCTGCTTCTAGAATTCTCTCCTTCATTTTAATCTTGGCTAATGTAATTACAATGTGCCTAGGCTTGTTCCTCCTTGGGTCCAACTTCTTTGGGACTCTCTGAGCTTCCTGGACGTCCTGGTAGTCTATTTCCTTTGCCAAATTGGGGAAGTTCTCCTTTATTATTTGTTCAAATAAGTTTTCCACTTGTTGCTCTTCTTCTTCCCCTTCTGGGACCCCTATAATTCGGATGTTGGGACGTTTAACAATGTCCCGGAGGTTCCTAAGCCTCTCCTCATTTTTTTTGAATTCTTGTTTCTTCCTTGTTTTCTGTTTGGTTGTTAGTTTCTTCCTTCTGGTCCACTCCATTGATCTGAGTCCCAGTTTTCCTTCCATCTCTATCAGTTCCCCATGCATCTTCCTTCATTTCACGTATTGTAGCCTGCATTTTTTCATCTAGTTTGTGAGCAAAATCAACCAATTCTGTGAGCATTTCGATGACCAGTGCTTTGAACTGTGCATCTGATAGGTTGGCTATCTCTTCCCTGCTTAGAGGAATTGGCTCTGGGGCTTTCATTTGTTTTCCGGTTTGAGCCATTTTTGGTGGGTTTTGTTTTGTTTTGTTTTGGTTTGGTTTTAGTCTGGTCTCGGCTATCACGTAGTGATGGGCGGAGCCTTAGGTGTTCCTCAGGGCGGGGCAGCCCAGTCGCTGGGTTGTGACGCTATAGGTGGGGGCGGGGTTCGAGAGGGAACGATGGCATCCGCTCAGCTCTCTCCTGGATTCAGTCCCTTCCGCCATTTCCCCTCTGCCTGGACCATCTGTGCGCGCGAATGTGGGACCACCTGGTCTGCCAGCCGCCTTGTGTGGCCTCACTGGGTCTGCACAGTTGCCCCCCTGTGCCCGGGGTCCGCCAGCTGCCGCCTGTGCACCTGGAAACTGCCAGCCGCTGCTGCTTGCATTCCCAGGTCTGCACCTCCACTTTTTCCTGCCACGACTCCGCCCCTCTTACCGGTCTGGATGAATGGTTGTTGGACTTCCATACAGTTCAATTTTCTATAAGTTCTGGTTGTTTTCTTGTTTCTAAATATTTGTTGTCCTTAATTTTGGTTGTGAGAGGAGGCACAGTGTGTCCACCTACGCCTCCATCTTGGCCGGAACTGTTTTGTTTTTTAATGGATGGTTGTGTATGTGTGTGTGTGTTTGCAAAAAAAAATTGTGTCCTCCAACTTTTTTGTTTTCTCTTATCTTTTAGGGCTCTCATTTTCCCTTTTACTTCTTTTCCAATCACCTTCTAATCTCCAAATGACTCCTCTTTCCTGTTACCTTTCCCCTCATAAGTCGTACCTTTCAAAGAAGCTACCTTGACGGTGTGCACATTAGTTTCTCCCTTGTAGTCAGTGCTCTGATTTGCCAGCACTCTTGTTCGGTATTTCTGCAGGTGGGATGGACTTGTTCTTTCTGGCAGGACTTTAGATCAGTCTTACGACTACCACTCTTCCCTCTTTGTACAGTTTTTCTCAGTCTTCCCTTGCTGTCTATGAAGGCTTGCAGCAGGAATGTGAGCATTACTTCACTGGGGTTTGATACTTATTTTTCTGCTTAAAGATAATGTAAAGTTTGATCATTCTTTCTATTCTAGTTGTGCTAAAGGTGTTTTTTGTACTTGTATGTATGTATGTATTTTTGAGAGTGTGGTAGGAGAATTGAATCAATGTAGCCACCATTACCTCCATTGCCCAGAGTTCCATTTCTTGAGTGTTAGATTATTTAGAACACTTTGGCTTCACATAGCTAAGATGCTGGGCTCAGATTGGCTTGGACATTAGGGAAATATGCACTACTTTATGCGTAACAAGAAATCTGATGCAGGATGGCTTCAGAGTTGGTATGTCGGGGCTCAGTGTGTCTCCAGTGTATGCTGGCTTCATCTTCAGGCAGGGTGGCAGCAGCAGTTTCAGAAGCACAGGTTCAGGTTTCATAAGTCCTGCCATAGGTCAAATTCTCTAGAAGTAAAGTATGATTTGGGGATTCTTGTATAAGTGGTTGATTTATTGATGAAGTTCTCTCAGGAGAAATCTGTAATGGAGAGAAGGAGGCAGGATATGGTAGAGAAAGCAACTAGGCCAAGATGTGGATTTAGAAGGAGTCTAGCCTCTGATTCCATGGGGAATTCTGGAGAACAGATGACACCACAGAATTTATCCTGAGGGAGACAAGACAAGGAGGCTTGATTTTGTATGTTTGCATCAGTTATTGATCATTGGAGGAAGCAGCACTTGAGCTTAGCCTGCTGGGCTGGGAAGCAGAGAAGCACAGAGAAAGAGCTGCAGGCCAGGGAGTAGGTGAAGGATGTCCCTGGACAAGAGGAGGGCTCCTGGATGTCATGGGCCACCTCCCACCTGAGCTGTTACTGCATGTCACATAGGGCTCTGAGCCATACACATGCTTTCATTCATTTCTTTATGTATGTACTCAACACATGTGTGCTAGGAACTCTGAGAATGTCAGGCCCCATTCAAGGTTCTGCAGAAATGACCATGAGCTTGACATAGCCCCATGTACATACTGTCCTTCACCCTCTGCTCACTGACCAGAGGGGATCAGGAGTGTCAAGACAGGGGATGTGCTTTGAGAGCATAAATGGGACCAGCCCTCATCCAAAGAGGGCAAATATGCTCAGGACAGAAACCCCAAGGGAGAAGGAAAGCTGGTCAGGCAGAGTTGGGACTGAGTTGATCAGGTTTGGCTGCCAGAGGGAACAGTGTGTGCAGAGGCTCTGAGGTTCGTGAGAGCTCAGTGCCTCCAGGAACTCAGAGGGGCTGCCTGTGGCTGGACTGGGTGGGAACAGAGAAAGTATCCTGAAAGGAAGTGGGTACGGAGCCAGCTAGAAGGGCCTCTTAGATTCCAGGAAGAGATTTGGCCTTATCCTAGGATCCAGGGGACCTAGGGATGGATTTTAAGCAATGTGATCAGATTTGAGTTTTGTGGGGAGTAGATTGGAATGAGCAGGGGTGGGAATGAGGCAGCCAGGCAGAGGGTGGCCTGCACTGGATGACATTGAGAAGTAAGATGCAAAATGGGCAGAGTCAGGGCCCGATATGGGGGGCAGGGCGGCATGAAAGAGGCAGCTAACAAGGGTGATGGAGGTCAGTGGCCTAGGGTCCAGGCGGGAGTAGCAGGGTGTGGAGTCCCCTGACTCCCTTCTCTCTGGTCCCCATGCACAGGGTTCTGGAGCAGCTCAGCACTCTCTCCAGAGAAGTGAATCTAGACTACGAGCGCAGCATGAACAAGATCAACTTTGACCATATTGTCTCCTCCAAGCCTGACACGTTCTCCTACGTGACTCTGCCTAAGAAGGAGGAGGAGAAGGTCCCCAAACAAGGTGAGGGTGTCGGGTAAAAGTGATCATAGGGCCACCCACTCAGCCAGAGCCCCTCCTACCCCTCCCTCTAGGATCTCTATAAACCCAACACTCACAGGCACTTATCCTGTCCCCAGCATTCATCTCCCTCCTCTTCCTAACTAACTGCCTAGAGAGCTGGGGGTGTTTTTAAAATAGTAGTCTGGATAGTGCAGAAATAGCAAGGTAAATGTGTACTAGGAACATAATCGTTCAGAAGTGGATAAAAAGGCTGATGGTCTGATCTAGGGACATATGTCCCTTTTTTCCTCCAATAGCAAGAGTGGGTTAGCATTGCTGGGGCCCCACTGGACAGGCGGCAGACTGAGTCAAAGAGTAGTATACCAGATGCCCCCAAGCCCTCCTTGCTTTGAACTCTCCAATCCCTGCTAATTTCTTTTCTTGGACCCAGCTTTTGCATGTGTAAAGTACCCAGGAAGCTGCGTCAGGCATGGAGAGGGGGCATTCCGAGGGTCCCAGATGGATATCAGGGATTGTGTGCAGAATGGGCAGGAATGGGTGGGGAGAGGGTTTGCAGTTCTCACCCACTTCAAAGGGGTCTGTGACCTAGAGGGGCCTGAAGAAAATTCATTTACTCACCCCAGAGCAGGCACCTCACTGTGGGGCCTTAGGGCTACTCTGACAGGCCGTGGGAGAAGAGAGGTTCTAGGGACATGTGTGTCTCTTCCAGGGAGGAAGCAGGGGAGAAGTTGTGCCCCTCTTGGTCCGTCTTGACCCCTGGTATGTCCTAGGCCCATCTGACACTGACCCTTGGCTCCCAACCCCACAGGGCTGGTGACTGTCCCCAAGTACCCTTTCCAGGAGCAGAAGGAGGACTTCACCTTCGTGTCCCTGCTCACACGGCCAGAGGTCATCACAGCCCTCAGCAAGGTGCGGGCTGAATGCAACAAGGTGACCACCATGTCCCTGTTCCACTCAAACCTCTCTAAGTACAGCCGCCTGGAAGAGTTCGAGCAGATCCAGTCACAGACCTTCTCCCAGGTACGTGGGCACAGAGTGGTGGCATGCAGGCACAGACCAGGGGCTCCTGGAGAAGCCTGGGGTTGATGGGCCAGTGGTGAGGTTATGAGCCCCTGCTCTCCTTAAAACCAAGCCTCGCCTCTTCCTACACTTGTGGGAGGCTGAGGTGGGTACCAAGGGGGTGTGGCTCACTTTCGAGAGAAAAGGAGAACCTGTCACTTTCTATCCCAACCCTGGTGGCCTCTGAAGCAGAAGCAGGAACCCTATGTACCCGTTTCTGAGGTTTGGGTATGAGAAAGGAGTTCAGCCTCCTGGGAGACAGCTGCCAGATGGCCTAGGGGAAAAGCTCCCCCTCTCTGCCTCTCTCTGCTCCATTCTGTGTCTCTCTCTGCCTCATTCCTAGTATCTTTCTCCCTTGACTATAAGGAAAGCCCTGCTTTGTTTCCCCTTTCTCCCTCCTTCCCCCCAAGCAGCCCTGATTCCTGGGGTCACAGGAGGGTGTTGGTTGGCAGAGATTGACAATAGGTTGGGGTTGGAGGAGATTCCTCTATGGTCATCTATCTGAGTCCTGAAGCTGCCCAAGCACCCTGGTGCCTAGAGTCCCTGAGTATGGCAGCTGTGGACAGCGATTCCCTGGGGTGGCTGAGTGATGCTGTCTGTGGCCACTCCAGGTGCAGATGTTCCTCAAGGACAGCTGGATCAGTACGCTCAAGGTAGCCATGCGCAGCAGCCTGCGGGACATGAGCAAGGGCTGGTACAACCTCTACGAGACCAACTGGGAGGTGTATCTCATGTCAAAGCTGCGCAAGCTGATGGAGCTGATCAAGTATATGCTGCAGGACACACTACGCTTCCTGGTGCAGGACTCACTGACCAGCTTCTCCCAGTTCATCAGTGACGCCTGCTACAGTGTGGTCGACTGCACTGATGACATGGTCTGGGGAGAAGATCTCATAAACAGCCCCTACAGGTGGGGCCTGGCTGGGCTGAGGCACCTGTTAACACCAGAACTATTCCTTGCCAGGACCCAGTGGCTATAGTGGTACAGGGTGGGGGGACCAGGGTGGCCAGGATCAGGGTGCCCATCACTGCCAGGTCCTGGACAGCAGTGAGAGCCTGGCTCCCACCCTGGTTTCTAGAAAATATCTCCCCAGCTCTGGCTTGCATTTCTTCTGTGACTTTCATTCTCTCAGTCAGTTACTGAGTTACTCATTCAAGAAATATTCTTTGAGCCATGAACCAGGCAGGGATTTAGGGGAACAAAAGAGGCATGGCCCTTGTTCTCACAAAGGGGACAGACAGCAGGAAAATTAATAGACACAGTCATTGCCAATCTTGGCAGGGGTTGTGACAGACTCTGGGGAGAAAGGGGCTTTGCCAGGGGGTTAGGTAGGAAGTTACATCTGAACCAAGACTTGAAGCTGTGAGGAACCATCTGTGAGATGTGGGGCAGATGGAGGGACCAACACGTGCAGAAGCACAGAGAAAGAACTTGGACAGTCAAGGAAGGAAGAGCCAGCAGCTATGGCTGGTATGGGGATGGAAGAGAAGACTGGTCAGGTGGCTTGGATAAGGTGGCAGGGACCAGGCCAGATCACACAGAACCTCCTGGTGTCATGGTCAGGGGCTGGGTTTATTCTAAGTGTGGTCAGCAGCTACCTAGGGGAAAAATGATTTGATTTACATTCCAAAATGATACTCTGGACTTGTGGGGACAACTGAGACAGAAAGAGAAGTCATACCAAGGCTTTTGCCATTGTCTAGGCAAGGGGTGACAGAGGTGGGACCTGGTGGGACTGATTTGGGGCAGTGAGTGCCTGGGCAGCAGTGCTGTGGGCCTGGCTGCAGCAGGATGTGCAGGGGGAGAAGGTGGGGAGGAGACGAGGCTGACTCTGGGGTTTACCCCTAGCACCAAACCCTGGAGGTAACTGGTAGGAGTCAGGGGACACAGGATGTTTGAGATGGCATTAGAGGCCCAGGTGGGTGGGTAACAATCCAGAGTGCAGAGGGGAGGCCCAACTAGGATCCGGGTTTGAGGGTTATTGTCATGTAGTAGGTATCTGAAGCCAAGGATAATGGGCTCCCAGGGACAGTGGGGAGTCAAAAGTGCTGGGGTCTGGCAACCTGTCTTGATGACTTCAAGACTACATGGTGGGCGGGGGGTCTCCCTTTCTCTCATGCCCATGGAACTCTGGGCAAGTGGCAGGAACAGCAGAGATTGCTCGGCTGGTCTGGGTCTTTCCCTCTGGTAACTGGGAGATTTCTGGGAGGAGCATGGAGGGAAGTTTCAAGCATGGAAAGCTCAAGATCCATCGTGATAGCAGTAGGGACAGAGGGCTGGGCCACTGCCCATGATCAGCCTGGCCATTGCCCCACAGGCCCCGGAAGAACCCCCTATTCATTATGGACCTGGTGCTGGACAGCTCAGGGGTGCATTACAGCACACCGCTAGAACAGTTCGAGACATCTCTGCTCAGCCTCTTCGACAAGGGCATCCTGGCCACCCATGCAGTGCCCCAGCTGGAGAAGGTACCCACAACCCACAACTCAAGGCCCAGGACACCTGTTGCCCTGCTGCTTGGGGCTACCATAGCCTCAAGGTGCTGCCCTGTGTATTAGAGCGGTTCAGCTTCATCTTGACTTCATCCTCACCATAGGCTGAATTGGGAACCATCAATATTTACATTTTGTCATGAGACTTAGAGAAATTTAGCCTCAGGTCATGTAGCTGCTAAATATCAGACCTGAGATGCCGATTGGGCTTACTCATCCACTCCTGCCACAGCCATGTCTGACCCAGATCCCACCCTCTTGATCCCACCCAGCTCCTGACCTCTATCTTCAGCTAAGACATGGACACAGACCGACCTCCACACTCGAGTCAAAAGTCCCCATTTCATTACCAGATCTTTGCAGAGCTCACACCCTTGGTCTAACAGCCTCTGTAACTCCAGTCCCCTCTTGTCTTCCTTGCTGGTCAGTCAGAGCCGTCAGCGATCTTGTTTTCCCATCTGTTTCTTTCCTTGGCAATGGGCTGAGTCAGGCACAGACAGAAGAAGATGCTGCCCCTGATGGATCCCATGGGGCTTCTAGCCTTGTATTGGTCCACAGCCCCAACCCTGCCCCGACCCCAACCACGCTGTCTGTGCCAGGCCATACTGCTGCCCACTCAATCTTTGGATCATATTCCCAACTCCTCTGCCTACCTGCCTCATTGCTTATCCAGTTCTGTGCCCCTCCCCCTATTCCACAGCTGGTGATGGAGGACATCTTTATCAGCGGTGATCCCCTGCTAGAGTCAGTGGGGCTTCATGAGCCCCTGGTGGAGGAGCTGAGGGCCACCATGGTCAACGCTGTGCAGAAGGCCATGGTCCCATTGCAGGCCTATGCCAAGGAGTATAAAAAGTACCTGGAGCTGAACAACAGTGACATCGCTACATTCCTCAAGTGCGTTTGTGTGTATAAGTCTGTCTGTCTGTGTGATTGGCACCCACACCCTCACCACCCTTTGCCCCCCTGTGCCTGCCATCCACAGGGCCTACCAGGAGCACTGCCCATCAGCTGAGGAGGTGCGGAAGGTGGTGCTCACCCACCTACAAGAGAAAGAGATTCTGGACAACTCGCTGCCCAGCAGCATCGTCATTGGGCCCTTCTACATCAACGTGGACAATGTCAAGCAGAGCCTGTCCAAGAAGCGCAAGGCCCTGGCCACTTCCATGCTGGACATCCTGGCCAAGAACCTGCACAAGGAAGTGAACGATGTAAGTGCCCACCCACCCAGCCCCATTGACCACAGTAGCACATGTATCTTTGTGTAGATGGTAAACTCCCATGAGCAAGATGTCCCCAGACAAGGTCAGGGGCATCTACAGACACCAGGCCAGTGAAAAGATCTGGACGTAATCCTGCCTTGACCCTGCCTGTCTGCAGGGAGCTGTCCTGTATGGAGGGGTCCCAGGAAAGGGCTGCTGCTACCTCCTTCTCTAGACTTATAGAGGCCTGGAAACCCCTCATGCGGACATTCTGAGATGGACCATTTCACAGGGCTGAGGGTGTGCAGGCCTCAGAAATGCTGTGTGTGTGTGCATGTGTGTGCATGTGTGTGTTTTGGCACAGGAGGCTAGGGAAGGTGAAGTGTGCTTGGTGACACCCTTGCCCCACCACAGGGCCTCAACTCCCCAGGGAACCAGCTGCAGGATGTGGAGGGTGAGGGAAAATACCTGTCTGTAGACACTGGGGATCAAGAAGGAGGTGCAGGTCCTACGGAAGGCAAGGGAGAGGCACTTGGCCTCCCTGATGCCCTCCTACCACTGCCAGATCTGTGAGGAGTTTCGCAGCATCAGCCGCAAGATCTATGAGAAGCCCAACAGCATAGAGGAGCTGGCTGAGCTTCGCGAGTGGATGAAGGGCATCCCTGAAAAGCTGGTGGGGCTGGAGGTGAGGTGCATGCATGGGAGCCAGGGAGCGGGGGCTGGTGTCCTGGATCAGGATCGTAGAAGTCAGGTGGCACCCCAGACACTGGGGAGCTGGGAAGTCAGGAACCAGGAGGCCAGAGGTGAGGCAGATACAGAGGACAGGTGGGGCCCAGGGGAGCTGTGAGGTTGGGTGCACAATGGAGGTTGAGAGCTATGCTGTCTGGGAGGTCAGAAGGATGAAATGTATTGGTCAGGAGCTGAAGGTTGGAGGTATGGTGGCCATGGCCCTTGGAGCTCTTATCTCAATGCTAGTCTTTCACCCCACGCCTCCTTCCCCACCCCAGGCCTCCCCTCTCTGGAAGAGAGCAGGCTCTCCCCAGCACCCAACCACCTTGGGGAGCCCAGTTTCACCAGTGGCACCCGCCCCCCAGGCACATATGCATTCTCACCACCACCTGTCACTGCAGGAGCGGATTGTGAAGGTCATGGATGACTACCAGATCATGGATGAATTCCTTTACAACCTCAGCACAGATGACTTCAATGATAAGTGAGTGGGAGCTTGGTCCCCACCCTAGGTGGGTAGTGGACAGAAGGAGACAGGGGAGGAGGTGCCAAGCTGCAGTGGCTCTCAAATATCTTGTGGCCACAGCTGTGCAGTCACACCACAAATGCCCTGCTGAGATGCCAGAGGCCATGGCTCCACATGGTCCGGGACCAGGGCCAGAGTCAGGTGGCCAATGGGACAGAAAGAAATCATTTGAGCCTCTTGGCCTAGGGACCTTGCTGCCCTCAACCCTGTCTCCATTCTCTGTCCCATCAGCAGGATCTCTTGTTTACAGTTGGAGCCCTTTGGGTTCTTGGGAAAAGGAGGCTAACCCCTTTTTCCAAGGGTTTTCCCAAAGTGGGCATTCCTTGGGGAAGAGCACTTGTCCCCACCCAGATCATGGGAAATGGCCTTAGGCTGGAACTGCCTTACCGAGGCCCCTAGACACCCCTTACCCACCTTGCCTCATAGACTGGGGGTCCCTCCAGAACCTTGGGAGTTAGGGGAGATTGACACTCTCTCCTGGGATCCCTGCCCAGGAGCTTCAAGACTCTGACTTTATAGGACATCCTGGTGCTCAGGATGGGCCTCCCCAGGGTCGACACCTCTAGGCCAGCTGCAGGCAGAATCCCTGAATCCCATGTCAGGCAGGCAAAGAGAGTTGGTCTAATAGGAAGGAAGCTGGCCTGGTGGCCCTGGTTGGTCACCAAGGAAATACAGGCTAGAGGCTGTTACTTTGACACTATTCCCACCCCCTTGCCCCATCACTGCACTGGGCACATTGGATCTGCATCTCCCTGGATGCTGACCACAGCTCCCAGACCACAGTCCCAGCGCAGGGACTGCTTCCCCTGCCTGGCAGACGCATACCCCACAAAGTGACTGCCTCCCACCTCACATCTACTTCCCAGTTGTCCAGCCCTGTCTAGCTTCAGCTGCCACATGGATCCCCCATTCTCCCCTTCACCCTGGGTGCCCCTGCCTGGCCTGCCCACCCCATCATTTCAGCTGTGACATCCCTCTCAATCTCCACCCCTGCCCCATCCAGATGGGCCGCCAACAACTGGCCTTCTAAGATCCTCGGACAGGTAGAGATAGTGCGGCAGCAGCACTTGGAAGATGAGGAGAAGTTTCACAAAATCCAGGTTATGGATCAGAACAACTTCCAGGAGAAGCTGGAAGGGCTGCAGGTAGGGCTTGGACTGGCTCCCAACACACACACACACACACTACCCACCCCCCCCACCCCCCCCGTCCAGGGCCAGGCCAAATGAACTAAAAAGCCAGAGGGGTGCCTGGGCAGCAAGCTCCAGAAGAATTCAGAGTATCAAAGAGCCCCAACTCTTCTGTTTTGTCCCAGTGGGCAATGAGCACAGTGTTCAGGACATTGGGTTCTTCTCTGATTTTGCTATGTTACCACAGGGTGGTCAGCTGCCTGTGATGGGCCAGGAATCTGCTTACTCCCAAAGAAGAAAGTGCCCTCAGAACTGGGAGATACAGATGCCTGGGGACCTCGGGCTCCCTGGATGCCTGTGGGCATGGGTGGGGCCACAAAAGCCTCTAACTCCTTGCTCCTTGACTCACAGCTGGTGGTAGCTGGCTTCTCCACCCACATGGAGATTGCACGAGCGCATGAGATTGCCAATGAGGTACGACGGGTCAAGAAGCAGCTGAAGGACTGCCAGCAGCTGGCCATGCTCTACAACAACCGAGAACGCATTTTTGGCTTGCCCATCACCAACGTAGGCCTCCTGCAGTCACCCCATCCCTTAACCCCCAGGGTTTGAGGAAGAGCCATGGTGTTTGTGGCCCAATCAGAATCTAGCTGCTAGCTGGCAGGGCCTGGCATTTGGAGGGCAGGACCAAGCAGGCTGCAGGGAGGAGATAACCCATCCCTGGCCCTCAGGGCCAGGAGACTGGCTGGAACCAGGCAAAAGGCCTGGGGGTCAGTGCAGGCATTGCTCAGCTGCTCAGAGCCCAGAGCCTTTGGGGGATGGGAAATAGGGAGGACAGGGCCAAGACCACAGGGACAGGATTAGGGTGGCAGCCAGAAGCAAAGAGAGGAATAGGACATGGCCCAAGAATGAGCAGCATGGAGAGAGACTTAGGAGCACCCCAAGGCAGCCCCAGTTCTTCTGCCCCTGCAGTATGACAAACTGTCCAGGATGGTGAAGGATTTCCAGCCCTATCTAGACCTCTGGACCACAGCCTCCGACTGGCTGCGCTGGTCTGAGAGCTGGATGAACGACCCCCTGTCAGCCATCGATGCTGAGCAACTGGAGAAGAATGTCATTGAGTCCTTTAAGACCATGCACAAGTGTGTGAAGCAGTTCAAGGACGTCCCAGGTAGGTGACCAAGCCAGTCCATCTACTGCTTTCTTGCCCATGCTGACTGCTTCTCACACCCACCCCTGCCCTGCCCGGCAGCCTGCCAGGAGGTGGCCTTGGACATCCGGACACGCATCGAGGAGTTCAAGCCATACATCCCACTGATCCAGGGTCTGCGAAACCCTGGCATGAGGCCCCGGCACTGGGAGGTGCTGTCCAATGAGATCAACATTAATGTCAGGCCTAAGGCCAATCTGACCTTTGCCCGCTGCCTTGAAATGAACCTACAGGACCACATCGAGAGCATCAGCAAGGTGGCTGAGGTAGCCGGCAAGGAGTACGCCATTGAGCAGGTGGGCAGCCAGCAGGCTCACCCTGCCCCACCCAGACCCTGCCCAATGGCATAGGAGGATGACAGTACTGGGCCCCATCCCTGGGCTCCTTCACCAGACCCAGGGGTTGAGGTGTATTCCGTTAAGTGAGTTAATAATGTATGTTAAGAGCTTGGCACACGGTTCACCATCCTAGTTATTGCTCAATTGATCCTCTCAAGTTACTTCCTCTCCCAGGATTGAGTTGGTAGCATTACCCTCAGTTAACAGATGAATAAATTAGGACTCAGAGAGTTTCAATAAGTGGTTAGGGTGACATAGCCAGTAAGGGCTATAACTGGGACCAGAACTCCTAACTAGCACCTTAACTGTCTCTCAACATGATTTACATGCATATTGTACACATGCAACACATCTTTGAGAGCCAGTTGGCCTTGAATTCTGATGAGGGCCCCTGGGGAATTTGGTGGCCAGGGGGCCTAAGTGAAGGTCATGGTCAGGCAGATCCTGCTCTTCCCTGCCCAGTGCTGGTCACGGAGAATGTGGGCCAGATCCTTTCTAGGACCTAGCCTGACTTGCACCCACCCCAGGCACTGGACAAGATGGAGAAGGAGTGGTCAACCATCCTGTTCAACGTGATGCCCTACAAGGAAACAGATACCTACATTCTCAAGAGTCCAGATGAGGCATCACAGCTGCTTGACGACCACATTGTCATGACACAGAGTATGTCCTTCTCACCCTACAAGAAGCCCTTTGAGCAACGCATCAACTCCTGGGAGACCAAGTTGAAACTGACTCAGGTGGGCCCTCCATGGCCTTCCTTTATTCATCCCCACCCTCACAGGCCCCTGTCTCCTAAGTGGCTCTTTATGGTGTCTGGGTGGGGTTTGAAGCAGTGAATAGCCTTTCCCAGGTTTACTCAGCCCCCGGCTCTCTGACAGGACCCTCATGCAGAGGAGAGCAACTATAATGGGGCTCTCCATCTCTGAGGTGCATCCGCTGAAGAAGACAATTCAGGATATGGGAGTGGGCCACAGGAGCTGTGGCTGGGAAGGGCATGAAGGCTGCCAGCAGAGCTCTGAAGGACTGCCTGGACTTGGGGCAGCTAGTACCTCTAGTCTCGGAACTTTCTGGACTGGACACCATGAGGCCCTCAGGTTCCTCAATGACCTCTCTCACTCTATATTAAGCCTCCCATTCCTGTCTCATTTAGAGCTTGCTTGGGTTGAGGTCACAAGGGCACTGGGGAGTGTCCCTCTTCAGAGCTTTCAGGCCAGAGGCAGGAGCTGTCTACAAATCCCTGGAGGACTGTCCTGAGGTCAGACCTACCTGTGTGACTCTGAAAGTCCCTTCCCTGGAACCTCCTGGAAGCTGGAAACATCCAGTAAAGGCCAGAATCTAAGAGAAGAGGGCTTATCTGTGTACTCCTTGGACTATCCAGAAATTCCTGAGGTGGTCATCATAGTCTCTGGGTCTCCCTTACACTTGGAGTTCCATCCCTACCTTCCGTCTCTGAGGCAGCCCTCACTGATTCCCCCACACCTGCCTGCAACATGTTCCCACCACGGCCTTGGTCAATACCTGTTAGGGTCCATCATTCACACCAGGCCCTTGGTGATTCAAAGACAGAACTGGCCATTTAGTGGACTGTAGGCTCCTTGAGGGCGGGGACCACATCCTGTTCCTCTCTGTTTCTCCTGGTGCCCACATGGACCTCGCACAGAGCTGGCCATAGCACGCATCTCAAGAGGAAGATAATGAATGAAAAAAATGGGTGAATAAATGAATGAGTTTGCATTGATAGAAAAAGACAAGAGAGAAATCCTGAAAGGGAAATTTGGAGGCAGAATTTGGAGAAAAGTGGTTTGTTTTGAAGAAATCTCATTCTTGGACTGATGTTTCAGAGTATTTTAGAGATCTTAAGTTCAAGTCCCAATATACCTCAGAGAATTCTGGGGTCTCGGACCCCAGACTCTGGCCAGGCAAGGAGACTAGTTTGGACTTTCACACACTGGGGCTTTTAACTCTGTTACTTCAGAGTTTGCTGGTTTGGAAATAGTTCCCTTCTTGGGAAGGGTTGCTCCCCAGCTCTGTTAGAAATGCGGGCATCCTGTGGGGGACTTGGGGTTTCTCTGGAGGGCAAGCATAGTACTGTGGCTGACAGTATCATCTAGAAATTTCCCCACAGACAATGGCTCTGATGCCCAGTCTCTGCCTAGCACTCTGGTATGGAGAAAATGTCTAGGTCATGGGGATAGAACCCCCAACATGGACGCTGGGTTCTAACAGTCTGTGCCTTGCCCAGGAAGTGCTGGAGGAGTGGCTGAACTGTCAGCGGTCCTGGCTCTACCTGGAGCCCATCTTTACCTCTGAGGACATCAACCGGCAGTTGCCCGTGGAGAGCAAGCGCTACCAGACAATGGAACGGATCTGGAGGAAGATCATGAGGAACGCCTATGAGAACCGGGAGGCAAGCTCACACAGGGATGGGGTGGGGAAGCAGGGACCACCAGTGGCCCTAGTCACATTGTTGGAAACCTCCTGGTCTCATCTCTCCCTGAACAAGAAAGGTTATAGAGCAAGTCCAAGGCTTTGGTCTCTGCCTGTGTTCCAAAGTGAGCTCTCCAATCATAAGAGACACTCCTTGGAAACACAAGAGTTGATGATTTTTTTTGCAGAAATTTGTGGTTCACGTTAGCATTTTAAAGTCCCCGATAAGTCATACAGCAAATCAAACACCCTGCCTTTGTTTAACCCTAATTTTTTTCGACCATGGACTTTGTTCTGGGGGACTGACAGGAATGATGGATGCAACCCTTAGCTCAGGGCCATTTTCCTGCCCTGTTCCTTCCCAGGCCCCACTGAGGGTCTCTCGCCCATGTGGGTGCTCTTTGAACCCACCTTGCTCCCTCCCAATTGGACCATGCTCACTTCCAGTTTCTCTCTGGTGTGGGCCATGCAGGTGATCAATGTGTGCTCTGACCAGAGGCTGCTGGACAGCCTGCGGGATTGTAACAAGCTGCTAGACACGGTCCAAAAGGGCCTCAGTGAATACTTGGAGACCAAGAGGAGCGCCTTCCCCAGGTAGGTACCACGTGGTCCATGCCCACTCTGTCAGTGCCTGCCCATGAGGCTGGGGCACCCAGGACCCCACCCAGGCTGGATGCAGGAGTGTCAGTGGTACTGGGGTGGCTGGATCCCAAGGGGTTCCTGACCCACTCCTTTACCCTTGTTCCCTTGGCAGATTCTATTTCCTGTCAGATGATGAACTACTTGAGATCTTGTCCCAGACAAAGGACCCCACTGCGGTGCAGCCCCACCTGCGCAAGTGCTTCGAGAACATTGCCCGGGTGGGTGACTGGGCCTGAGGCTGAGGGCCTGGGGCTCAGGACTAGGAACACTGGGGCTCCTTCCATAGAACAGCCCTTCTCTAGCCCCAAGTCCTTTTAGAAGGAAATGAGGTGGCAAGTAAGACTGCTGGCCCTTAGAGATGCACCTGGGGCCTGTGGGAGGAAGGTCAGCTGAAAAACCCCCAGCTCAGGGACTGGCAGTGGGAGGCTGGCTCTCAATTCATCCAGGGGAACCCTGTCTGCACAATACACTGAGGTGCTGGCTGGGTTGAGAAACCCATGAGGCCAGGGGCTCCTGACTCTCCTTGTCTTTATTCTTGCCTAAAAAGTAGGCTGCACAGGCCTGTACAGAGTGGGGACTCACAAGCAGGGTTAGCCTCTTTCACCAAGTGGGCCAGCTGGGCCACAGCCAGGGACAAGGCAGACCCATCCTGCCTGAATGCACAGTCAGAGAAGTCCTAGCCAGATAGATGTTCAGGTCATGCTCTGTGAGGCAGAGCTCTCTTCTGAAGGTGAAGAGCACAGGCAGGTCATCCCTGAGGCTGTGGAAGGTGGAGCCTCTGGACACACTTAGTATAACCCCTACTCTTGCCCACCCTGCCCACAGCTGCTATTCCAAGAGGACCTGGAGATCACACACATGTACTCAGCAGAGGGTGAGGAGGTGCAATTGTCCTTCTCCATCTACCCGTCCAGCAACGTGGAGGACTGGCTGCTGGAGGTGGAACGCAGCATGAAGACCAGCATACGAGACATCATCGAGAGGGCCATCAAGGCCTACCCCACCGTGAGTCATGCCTCCCACCCTGGCATAGCCTCCCAGCCTGGTCCTCCTTTCCTTTGCTCCTTTCTCAGTGCCTTTTGCCCAAGCATGGTAGCTGGGCTGCCTGCTTGCCTCATTCTCAAGCTCCAGCTTTGACTGATGCTGCTCTCAGTCAGCCAGGGAATCTCCAGGGACAGGGGGTCCTTAAGGCCTGCCTAGGGAGGAATCTGAAAATACGCTGCAGAAAATGAGACTTACTCCTAATAATAGTCACTGTTATGATTCAAGTGCTCAGTGTGTGTCAGGCCTGAGCTGGGACTTCACCCACATTACCCCTCCCAGACCCACAGTCAATAATGGGGCCGGAGGTTAACCCTTATCTTACACAGTCAGTTCCGAGATATTTTATGCCCATTGGCATGAGCCACAGTTTGAACCCAGGGCTGTATGTCTCTGATCCTGGGCTCCCACCCTCTGCTTCAAGATCTCTTCTGAAAAAGTGATGACTCTGCCCACCCCAGAGAGCCCCAGAGCTTAATGGCTTCTGTTTTTGAGGCAGCATTAACAACTTGAGCCCAGAGTTCAAAAGGCCAAAGCACAGACTATGTTTAAGGGAAAAAGTGTGCAGGGTCAGGGCTGGCAGTTGCCTGGGTCAGCCCAGCCTGTGTGATCTTCCCAGATGCCTAGGACACAGTGGGTCCTGAGCTGGCCTGGCCAGGTGACTATTGCTGGGTGCCAGACCTACTGGACTATGGAAGTGGCAGAGGCCCTGGAGGCCAGCAACCTCAGGAGCCAGCTGTTCCCCCGGCTTGCCCAGCAGGTGAGAGTCCAGGGGTCGTCATTACTCCACACACCATGCCCACCACACCCGGGAGAGCCCAGTTTCTGCAGGAGCTTTTCCCTGTATTTCCCCGAAAGAGGCCTTGGATTGGATCCAAATAACAGAAGGTCAGACACCCCAGAAATGAGTGTCTCATGACCAGCCACCAGTCGGAGGAGAGCCTAAGACCAGACAGGTGCCCCTCTCCTGCTAGTCACTGAGGGAGCCATATCCTGCACCATCCCAGCCCTGTGCACTGGCTCCTCACCACACTCCTTCCTCGAGCTCCTCGCCAGGATCCACCATCTGGCTACTGAAGGCTCAGGTGGCACTGTACACTGCGGGAAGACAGATGCCATATGCATGCATCCATTCTTATTTACTTTCCTGCCAGACTTTTCACGTGACTAATGCCCTCCCTATGCCCCTCTCATCCAGGACTATCAGAAGCTTCCAGGATAGAAGGGTTGTACCTGGCCAAAACCCACCCTCTGTGCAAAGGAGAGAGAGCCTACCCCTAGTGTGACTGCCTGACAATGTCCCCCAACTCCTACAGCTCAGTGACCTGGTGGCTCTGGTTCGGGGGAAGCTGTCCCGCATGCAGCGGACAGTGCTCTCAGCACTAATCGTCATTGAGGTCCATGCCAAGGATGTGGTGGCCAAGCTGATCCAGGAGAACGTGGTCAGTGTGAATGACTTTGAATGGATCTCACAGCTGAGGTGAGGAGACAGGGCCCCTGGCCCAGCCACCCTCAGGGTCAGAGCAGCTACAGGCTGGGACCAGGGGCGGGTAGAGAGTCAATCAATAATTACTGTTCCTGGCCCTCAAGGCTCTGGAATAAACTGGGCAGAGGTACCTGATGCACTTTTTTACCAAAAGAACCACCTCTCCTCAGCCGCATACCCTGCCCGGTGGCTTATGGTCCCCTGGGGCCAGGAACCCATCACCCTGCAATTCCAGGTACTACTGGACGAATAACAACCTCTACATTCGAGCCGTAAATGCCGAGTTCATCTATGGCTACGAGTACCTAGGCAACAGTGGGAGGCTGGTGATCACACCCCTCACCGACAGGTAAGAGTCCCCCTTCCCACATGCCCACCCCCACTGGGACCCTTCCTCCAGCTCTGGCTGGCCCAGAAGAGCAAGGACCAAAGGCAGAGCCAGTCTCTCAGAGCATGCAGGGCTTAGAAGATGGGCTTTGGGTTTAAAATCAGCTCTAACTGTCACAAGCTGAGTGACCTTGGGCAGGTGCCTCAACCCCTCTATGCCTTAGTTTTCCCTGTGCCTTTTTCAGGGTGGTTATGAGAATTTCATGAGCTGATACATAAAGCTCAGAGCTCAGGAAACATTAATGGGTGTGAGCTTTATAAATTTTTTTCAGTCAAATCCTCCTTTCAATGTGACAGAAGAATTGATCTTGAGAGAAATAATGGGCGAGTTCCTTTATAAAGTGAACAATTTTCTTCTAAAGCAATCAGTCATTTCCTCTTGCCAACTGTATTTAGTAGCCGATTTTCAAGTTGGGTTTTGAGTAAGGAGATTGAAGTGTGGCCACAGATCAGGCTTCTCAGTGGGTTTCTGAGGAGGGCTCTGCATGGCCACAGGGTGGGGTGGGGAAGCACTGGGCAAAGGCTGCAATTTTGACCCCAGTAGCCAGGACTGAGACTACCTGGAGCCCTGAGAGGAAGGAGGAACAAGAGCTGCTCATCACCGGGAAACAAGATGGGGAGGCTCTCTCTCCTGGTGCCTGTGGGAATCCTGAAGAAGTTGCATGGCCCATGTATACCTCCTCTCACTCCTGCAGGTGCTATCTGACCCTGACTGGTGCCTTGCATCTCAAGTTTGGGGGCGCACCAGCTGGCCCAGCTGGCACAGGGAAAACGGAAACTACCAAAGACCTGGGCAAGGCCTTGGCCATCCAGACTGTTGTGTTCAACTGCTCTGATCAGCTCGACTTCATGGCCATGGGCAAGTTCTTCAAGGGCCTGGCCAGGTGAGGCTGGGTATGAGGGTGGCACAGGACAGGGCAGGAAGGCTGAGCTCTCCTGGGGACACTGCGTGAGAGGAGCCTCACAGGATGGTGGAAGGGGCGGGGCGGGGGGGGATAGCAGGAGTCAAAGGCAGTGCCCCCGCGGGCAGTGGGGGAGGGGTGGTGGGCAGCTAGGGTTGTGGCTGAGTTGGTATTACTGTTGACTGCTTCCTCCCCAGTGGAGTCAGAGAGGCCCTTGGAGGTGCCAGGTGGGCTCGGAACTCACATCTACCTTGTGTTCTCACCCCATTTAGTTCTGGGGCCTGGGCCTGCTTTGACGAGTTCAATCGCATCGACATTGAGGTGCTGTCTGTGGTGGCTCAGCAGATCACCACCATCCAGAAGGCTCAGCAACAGCGGGTGAGCCATCCCCCTCCATGCTTCCTCAAGTCACCACCTCATCTCTTCATCTAAACCCACCATACCCATGCCTTCATGTGACTCTGTACCCCGCAGGGTGAGCAGCCAGGCACTGAGCCTGCCCTGAAGCCAGCCTCTCTCATCTTACAGGGGACTGGACACTTCTTCCTCCCCCATTTTGGAGCTCTCTTAGGGGCTTTTATAGCCAGTCAGGGAGCCCCACACTGCTATTACACTCTGGGGGTAGCTCCCAGCCCAAGCTACAGTGGATGAAGGGGTCCCTCCCACAGGAAGAACATCTGTCCTTCTTTTAGCCTCATTCAGAATGGCCAACAGTCTTCTGGGAACAAGAGCTGGGAGGTTGGCAGATGCCCCAAAGCCACTCAAGCAGGGGGCCCTGGTCCCAGACAAAGCCAAGTTTGCTCAAGTTTGAAGAGAATCAGTATAAGGAACTAGGTGAGGGAGATAGCAGATTCATAAAGACTTCAGGCAGCCAGGACCTAGAAGGCCATGGGTAGCCACTGGGACCAAAGGTCTTAGGTCAAATCCTGAGAGAGGAGCCAGCTCATGATCAGGGATCCATTCTGGGCTGACCAGCTATAGTCAGGACAGGGGTATCAGCAGGGGATGAGGGGCCCATCCAGAGGAAGGGCAGATGAGTCAACCCTGCCACCCTGTAGGTAGAACGCTTCATGTTTGAGGGCGTCGAGATCCCACTTGTGCCATCCTGTGCAGTGTTCATCACTATGAACCCAGGATACGCTGGCCGCACCGAGCTGCCCGATAACCTGAAGGTGGGTTCAGGCCTGGAAGACTGCCCAAGGCACTGGGAGACACTGGAGCATATGGCTTGGGCTCAGAGATGCTAAAGAACTCATGCAAGGTGCCCTGGCTGGTGTGGCTCAGTTAGTTGGAGCATCCTCCTGTAAATCAAAAGGTCTTGGGTTCAATTCCTGGTCAGGGCACATGCCTAGGCTGCAGATTTGGTCCCTGGTTGAGGCATGAGCAAGAGGCAACTAATTGATGTTTCTCTTGTACATTGATGCCTCTCTCTCTCTCTCTCTTTCTCTCTCTCTTCCCCTTCCCCTATCTAAGCATGTCCTTGGGTGAATAAAAATTAAAAATTTAAATTAAAAAGAAAAGAACTCATTCAAGGCACACAGCTGCTGGTCCTCAGGGGATGATTCCCTATGGCATCCCTCCTGCCCAAGGGTCATGAGGCCCATCCCCAGCCATGGAAAGGAGGCCCTAGTCCTGTCCCCAGGCTTGCGGGCAGGTTCAGGTCAACACAAAAGACCAGTTTTTAATGGGTAGAGTGGTCCAGCCACAGGGGAGTATAAGACTCAGCTATGGCGGGCATGCTACAGAGAGGGATCCAAGCATCTGCAAGAGAAAAAGGTGGTGAAGCTGCCTCCTGAAGACTAGACAGCCTGTAAAGTGGGTAGTTCTCTATGGGCATAGGTCTGACTCTCAGTTCACATGTGCACCATGGACCCCAGGCACTCTTCCGGCCTGTGGCCATGATGGTTCCGGATTACGCCATGATCGCTGAGATCTCCCTCTACTCCTTTGGCTTCAACGAGGCCAATGTGCTGGCCAAGAAGATCACAACCACCTTCAAGCTGTCCTCCGAGCAGCTCAGCTCCCAGGTGAGGGCCTGCCCCAACCAGGTTCCAGGGTCTAAGGACCACTGCTGCCCCCAGCACTCCTATCTCATGTAATCCCGTGAGACAGGAATTACATCCCCATCTCTCATCTGAGGACGCTGAGACCCTAAGCAACTAATTGGCCAGACTCATGCAGTGCACAGGGGAGCTGGAGCAGGAGCCAGGAACAGATGCCCACTTCGGGTAGTTCAGATGCATTAGGAGGCCAAGAGCTACAAAACCCAAGTCTGTAGATCAAGTGCACCTGGGTCTCATGCGGACAGTATGGCATAGCCATCCCCTGACCCAGGCCTCCCAGCCCTCCATCTGACCCTCCCAGCCATGAGAGCACGCTGAGTCCAGGTTCCAGGGACAGATACCCTTGGTCCAGGCACCAGCACTGGTGGACAAGCTTTCCTGTTTGGCTCCGTTCTCAGGCAGCCCTGCCATCCCCACCCCCTTGCCCTCTGCAGTGGCAGAGGTGAACCTCAGCTCTGTCTGGGCCCACATGCTAGCAGCTTAGTTTCTCTTTCCTAATAGTTCCAGATAATGTCCCTGGTATCACCCTAATGGGCTCTCTCTGAGTGGCCTACTCATGCATGAACACCAATCACTGTGGCTAAGGAGAAGCCATACTGCCTTTGGCCAGGTGGAACCCAAAAAACCCCCATGGGCTGGAGGAGATGCAGTCTGTTACTGGGGGAAGAAAACTGCCCACCACAGTGCATTCTGGGTGCCCACACCTCCACACACCCTTCCTTCTAACCATTCACTTTCAAAAATGCTTTCATCTTTATTAGAGCAGCTGTTCCCACATGGTTCTGTAAATAACCACACCCCTTCTCAAATGACAGTGACCCAAAGTCAAGCCCAGTCTCTTCACCCAAGTCCAAGATTTCTGGGAAATGTGCTGCTCTCTGGGTCCAGGTGTATTCTCAGGGTCTGGCACCATGGGGCAGTCTGATAAATTTATTCCCAATACCTGCTTTACAATAGAGAAATAGGACCAGTGGGGAAAGCCATGGTGGTGTGACTGAAAAGGTGGGTCTGGAGAGATGTTACAAGAGGATCTCAGGAGGAAGCGCAAAGGCTATGAGGCCAGCTCGTCCATGACACATGTGTGAAACTCCTTCGTTCACTCTGTGAATCAAACTTGAGTGCCTCCCTGCCCTTGGCACCATGCTGGGACTGCAGGAATTTAGCTGCAACAAGGGCAGAGTCCTTACCTTCAGGGCCAAGAGTCAAGCAGGGCACACAGAATAAATAACCTGGTAAAAGGAAAGGGCCTCTGGGATGATGAAGTAGAAGGTGACAGAGGGGCCCAGTGGAGGGCACCTGGCCCAGGCTGGGGTGTGCAAGTGGTCATAGATGACCTGCAGGGGTAGTGACATTTTAGTTACCAGCTGGGCAATAGGCCAGGTACCATGTGGGAGACAGAGTGTTCTAGGCAGAAGCCCCAAAAGGATCAGATGCCCACCCACCCCTCCTCCTATCTGGCGGCAACAGGATCACTACGACTTTGGGATGAGAGCTGTGAAAACTGTGATCTCAGCGGCTGGGAACCTCAAGCGAGAGAACCCCAGCATGAACGAGGTAAGTCCATCCAGAGGGGTGCCTGGGCGAAGACTCTGGGAGGGCTCCAGAGCAGCTGGAGGGGCATCTGGCCTGGGCTACCCTGAAGGCTCCCCGGCCTCTGCTACAGGAGCTGATCTGCCTCCGGGCCATCCGTGACGTGAATGTGCCCAAGTTCCTGCAGGAGGACCTCAAGCTCTTCTCTGGGATTGTGTCTGATCTGTTCCCTACCATCAAGGAGGAGGGTGCTGACTATGGCATCCTGGATATGGCCATCCGCAAGGCCTGTGAGAAGGAGAACCTCAAGGACGTGGATGGTGAGCCCCTGGCCCCTGGGTATCTGAAGAAGCATTGGCTCCAACCTCCCTGGGATCCCAAGCAGGCGAACAGAGACAGGCAGTTAGCCTCAGGCTCCCTCACACCTGGCCAAGTGTGCTGCAGACTGGGGCCCTCTGACAAGCAGTCCATGGGGCGGGGCAGGGCAGGGTAGGACCCCTAGCCTTGGCTCCACTGGACCCTTCAGGTGATAGCTACCTAGAAAAAAAAATCTTCACTCTCACACTATACTTCTGACACTTCTGTAGGGATTTTCCTACACAACCAATTCCAACACCAGCTGGGTATTTTAAAATTCAATTCTGACACTCATCAGAGTTAGCATAGACTCCACAGGTTACGGTCTCAGTTCCAAAGGCTGTCCCCACTTCAGGCACCACTTGCATGTAGTGGGTCCCCAAGTTGCCCACAACTTCTCTCTGACTTGGCTACACGTCAGAGGTTCCCATGACCTTTCCTCAGGTTTGATCATTGGCCAGAACAGCTCACAGAACTCAGGGAAACACTCAAGTTTACTAGTTTATTATATAATAAAGGATATGATAAAGGATACAAATGAGAAAATACTTAGGGTGAGATCTGATCCCACACAGTTGGGGTGTGTCACCTTCAGCACGTGGGTGTGTTCACTAACCTGGAAGCTCCCCACACCCTGTATCTTAGGGATTTCTATGGAGACTTCATCATGTAGCCATGATCACTTATCAACTCCATTTCCAGCTCCTCCCCCCTTTATGGAGAATGGGGGTGGGCATGTAAGTCCCAGGTTTCTAATCAAGGCTTGGTCGTTCTGGTGACCAGCCCCCTCCCAGGAGCTTGGCACTGAGTCGCCTCATTAGACCAAGAGTTCCCAGCACTCAGGAAATGACAAAGGTCTAGGAGCCCCCTGTCAGGAACCAGGGTCAAAGACTAACCATTATAAAAGAAGATTCCTAGAAAAGGACTTCTTCCACAAATAAAGCATGTTGCTCCCACCTGCGGAACTCGCTCTTTCCTTGTGGAACTATAGCCCTGGCATCACAGGAGCACTTGGGCGCTTCTGAACTGGCTTGTTACAAAGACCACCATGCAGCTGGAAGGGCTGGGGAGCACACCGCCCTCAGACTTCCTGTGACCCAAACACCCTTCTTTGATAGAAACTGGGGGCCTCAGCCCTGCTAGCATGTGGGCATGCAACTCTTGTCCCCACAGCCCCAAGCTCGGAGGCCCTCTCCTCCTCACAGACCCTCCCAGGGAGAATGATGCTCCTCCAGGAAGTCACACTGGCCACCATGAGCATGCGTGACCCTTCTCTATGGCCTGATATGCTCGTGTGGCCAGCCTGTTCCTCCTGCCCTCCATTGTTCCTTCCACAGGTGGCTCTGACACCTCCTGCTCTACAGGCCCCAGCAGGCTCCTTGAATGAAGCCTTAAACTCTTCTCTCTGTGATGGTCTTGGGTCAGCTTCGCCATCACTGAATAACGAGCCCTTGGGCGAGGATGCCCGACCTGTAGTGCCACAGCTCTCCCCACACACCCACTCTTAGGCCCAAGTGATGCTCTCATTTCCTACCTGAGTGGGTCTGGGCTTCTGCCTACAGTTGGCAGCTGTTTCTATAGCCCTGGGCTTGTCAGTTAAAGCTCCCGACTGACCCTGGGATTTTGCCTTGTATTGGCCAGTGCTTACTCCGGGCAATGCTCTCAGCAGGCCGGCTGGGCAGTAGCTCTGGGGCTAGAGTCGATTGTGGGCCTGTAACAGCTGACACTGGGCAGGCTCATGTGGTCTGCCCCCCTGACCAGTGGATGGATGTTAGGGAGCAATAGTTTCAGTGGAAACCATGACTGGCTTCAAGAAGTGAGTTCCTGCTCTCCATCAGGCTCATGCTTAGGGCTTCACCACCCTTGCCCATGAGAACTGTGGGGCCTTATTTTACAGATGAGGAAACTGAGGCTCAGGGAGTAAGGTGACCATCTGAGGGCACACAGCAAGCTATCAGCAGAGACAGGACCTAAGCCTATTCTCTGACCCCTGGGTTCCTCTTCCATGTCCCCCCAGGCTTCTTGATCAAGTGCATCCAACTCTACGAGACCACAGTGGTGCGGCACGGCCTCATGCTTGTTGGGCCCACAGGCTCCGGCAAGAGTCAAGTAAGTGCAGCAAAGTCAGGCAGCCCAGTGCCCGGACAGTGGGCTTGAGGGCAGTGCAGCCTCAGCAGGATCTTGGTCTCCATTTACTCATCTTGGTTTTTAGAATACCTCCTATCCCCTGGGGCCTGCAGCCCACTCCAACCCTGTTCTCTGGGGGACCAAGAGGCTCACTCTTGGGTGCCTGTCTTCCCAGTGTTACAGAGTCCTAGCAGCTGCCATGATGTCACTGAAAGGGCAGCCATCCATCAGTGGTGGTGTATATGAGGCTGTCTCTTATTATGTGCTCAACCCCAAGTCCATCACGATGGGCCAGCTGTACGGGGAGTTCGACCTGCTCACCCATGAGTGGTGAGTGACTTCTGACCCCCACTCCAGTAACATCCCTGCTCCCGGATCTCTGGAGGCTGTGGGCAATGGGCCCCTCTTCTTCCCCTAGTCCAGTAGAAGGTCTGTAGCTCAGGCTCTGGAGCCCAAAACCAGGGGGGACTCTACCCACCACTGCACTTCCTGGCTGAGTGGCTTCCTGGGCCTTGGTGCCCCCACCTGCAAAATGGAGGTAAAAATAGCACCATTATTATGGTAAGGAGAAAATAAGTTTTAACACATGAAAGATGCCTGGGTGTTGTGGCACACACCAGGTGCTCAGTAAATGTTGACTTCTATCCTTGCCCCAAGGGAGGCTGCGGTCCCTCTCAGGGCCTCTTTTCCCAGGCAGAGGCATGCATTTTAAAGAAAGCGTGCTGAGCTGGGGAAAGGGCAACTGGGCTGAGACCCTCCAAACATCAGCACCTAAGGGTCTTTTCTCTGGGGTAATTCTGTATCTCCACAGAAGCCTCCAGTCTCCTGCTGAGGGTGTTGCCTGGCTCCAGTGCTGTGGGAACGCAGTGGGGGCTGGACACTGGAGAGGGAGTCACCTGTCTTTCTGAATGCAGACTTGTCCTGCTTCCCTTATTTCCAGTGAAGGGTCTCATCCACACCCACTCCAGTCTCCTGTGGGGGTGGATGGAGGGCCTGGGGAATCAGACCAGAAAAGGTCCCCCTAAACCCCTCCTGGGGCACCTGGTGCCTCTGACCCGAGCCTTCCTGGTTCTGAGGCAGGAACTAGGTACATCTCACAACGCATCACCTGCTTTCTCTGCTTAGCCAGTTCCCCCTTCCCCATCTCTTTCCACCCTCCAGAACTGTGTGGGTCTCCATTTCTGCTGTTGCCTCTCTCTCACTTCCTTTTTCTTTTCTGGATATTATCTTTAATCTTCCTTTAAGACAACTTTAGTGGGGATTCAGCAGAGGGAATATAAGCACACATTTTTGTTACACCAAAAAGTCCTATTTTCCCTATTAAATTTTTTAAATGAATGAAGATATTGAGGAATGAAGAAAAAAAGACCAGCAGAGCAGGGTCGGCCTAGCAGCCAGGTTTTCTTGGGAGCCAGCTATGCTTTTGGCCTTGCCTCCTTGGCACCTGCAACCCTTCCCTCCCTGGTGGCTGCAGGACAGATGGGATTTTCTCCTCCCTAATCCGGGCGGGGGCCACCGCCTCCGACACCAACAAGAAGTGGTACATGTTTGACGGGCCAGTGGATGCTGTCTGGATTGAGAACATGAACACAGTGCTAGATGACAACAAGAAGCTGTGCCTCAGCTCTGGGGAGATCATCAAGCTCACAGAGGTGTGTCCACCTGTCCCCTCACCTGTTCTCCTCTGCAGCTGGGTGGGTGGGCCTGGAGGCCATACTATGCTAGCCAAACCTTGTCCCCCTCTACCCCTCCCTCTCGGGCCACAGCCACACCTCAGGCAATTACCACAACCCACCTAGGCCTCGGCTCCTAGCACCCTCCCAGGCCTCGAGCTCTCACCCCTCAGCCATGTCCTGCACAGCTGCTCAGTGCTGCCATTTCGGCAGACCCACCTTCTGTGATGCTCTGATCCCAGGGCCAGGACGACCACACACTACTCCCAGCTGCTGCTGCCTTGTGCCTCCCAGGCCCGCTTTCAACCATATTGGCCCAGTCTAGGTCACCATTCTAGCAGTGTGTCCAGAGGCTGGGGTACAGACCTGACCACAGGGATACCCCCCGGTGTGCGAGGTACATCACCTAAGAGTAAAAGCAGTTCACTATATCTACACTGAGCCAACCTTTAAGCCCTTCTGAAAACATCTAGAGGTCAATGTGAACTTATGTCCATGTACACAGGTGTAGGCTCTGTAGCAGAGCACACGGCTCCTATTAGACTTCCTCAGGGCTCTAAGAACCCCCACATGCCCTGACCCCAGGCTGCCCAGAGAGCTCCCAGGAGAGGACTCATGTTCCTCCTCAGGGCTCAAGGGAGGGCCACATTATCAGCTGAGGACCAAGGGGTTCCTGCAGCAGCCCCAGCCCCAGAACTGTTCCTGGCCCACAGCTGGCCCCATGCCACAGCTACAGGATGAGCACCCCTCCCCATGGCCCTGCAGCCCTTTCCTGGCCCTGGGGACTGGCGTCTGGCCCACTCACACAGATCATCTTTGTTCCAGGACATGACCATGATGTTTGAGGTGCAGGACCTGGCAGTGGCCTCACCAGCCACAGTGTCCCGCTGTGGCATGGTGTACCTGGAGCCCAGCATCCTGGGGCTCATGCCCTATGTTGAGTGCTGGATGAAGAGGCTCCCTCCCTTATTCAAGCCCTACCAGGAGCACTTCAGGGCCCTCTTTGTCAGCTTCCTGGAGGTAGGTGAGGCCACAGTGTGCCAAACCCAGGTGTGGCAGGAGGGCGCAGTGTCCATCAGCCACAGGAGCTGGATGTCATCCCCTGCAGGACTCCATCACTTTCGTCCGGTCTTCGGTGAAGGAGGTGATCACCTCAACCAATGGCAACCTAACCATGAGCCTCCTCAAGCTGCTAGACTGCTTCTTCAAGCCCTTTGTGCCTAAAGAGGTGCGGCTGTGAGCAGCGGGCTGCGTGCCGGCTTGCTGGGCCCCTGTTCTTGCCTGAGCTGCCTGAGGGCCCTGAATCCCAAGTCCAGCTTCCTGAAAGAAAGAACTGGATTGGCTCTCCTGAGTCATGGGAATGCCCAGTCCATTCTGCTGCAGACACGAAACTGTGCAGTGGAGACCAAGGGATGTCCCCCACCTGCCACCTTCCTCAGGTCACTCCGTACTGTTTCTGTTGTAGCCTGATGCTGTTCCCTCTGTCCCCAGGGCCTCAAGAAAATACCCCCTGAAAAGCTGAGTCGCATCCCAGAGCTGATCGAACCATGGTTCATCTTCTCCCTGGTCTGGAGTGTGGGTGCCACAGGGGACAGTGCCAGCCGCATCAACTTCAGCCACTGGTTCAGGATCAAGATGACAATAGAAAATGTGAGATGTGGCAGCCTCCAGGATGGGCTCCCAGGTGTGGGACACATGTGCTGAATGCCGGGTGTTCTGGGGCTGTCCCCTAGGCCCAGGCCCCCAGTGACAAGTAGCCACACAAACTACTAGGCCTCACAGGTTTTCCTTCTGATTCCACAGCTCACCATGCACTTCCCAGAGGAGGGGCTGGTGTTCGATTACAGGCTGGAAGATGCTGGCATCAGCAATATCAATGATGAGGATGAAGAGGAGGAGGGCAAGCAGGTGACTGCAGGCCTTCCCTGAGGGACAGAACAGGGAGGGTCCCACTGGGTGGGTGGCTATGCCCCCGGATGAATAATGACTAGAGAGCAGACCATGTTGACAGCCATAGGGCTCAGGCTGGAGACAGGCATACACCATCTCAGACCCACGGTGTGGTTATTTCCCGAACAAGGAGGCTAAGGCTCAGGACAGTCATACCCAGCTAGTTGTTGCAGAGGTGTACTTCGATCTGGATCTAGAATAGGTTAGAGCACCTCCCTTCTCAACCATACACACTGTCTCCTCCATGCTGATGTTGAGCCTAGAGATTGGCTGCTTCCATTTTACTTAAAAGCCCCATTTGTCCAGGGCCTGGGCTCCCTAAGAGAGGGACAGCAAGTCCCCATGGCCTTTCTCAGTGTTCCCATCTCTCCTATAAGCCAGTGAGGGCTCAGTGAGCCTTCTTACCTCATTCCAGCATTAGGACCCCAGCTCAGAGGGAGGAAGGGCACAGAGGCATCAGAGATGGTCACAGGGCAGAGTCCTACTGGGAACCTCACAGGGCACATTTGGATCTAACAGTCAGAACTGTCCCCAGTGTGACATGTTGGTTTGACCATAGTGAACACCCCCATCAAGGGAGGTCTGCAAGCTGGGTCAGGGCTGTGGGTGAAGGGATTAACGCAGGTGGGGATGATGGGGGAGACTGGGCCAGGTGACCTCTGAGTGTTCAGGCGATGCCAGGGCCCATGGTTCTGGCTCCCACACTTTTGGACAGGCTGAAACTAAATAGCAAAGACCTTTTCATTCTGGGTTGTCCAATTCCCAGAGTACCTCCTTCATGTAGAGACCTAGGGACTAGCAGTTCCTAGGGAACCTACCACTGGAGGCAGCTGTGTGCAGAGCCCCCATCCCTGCCATTCCTGGTGATTAGTTCTGGAAGTCCCCTACCCAGGCAGAGGGTGGGGCATGGGGCTTCCAATTTCTGTCAAAAGTGGCCCCTCACTGGCCCTTCTTGCCAAGGTCCTGCAGTATAGCTCCTGGCCCTCGTGGTGCACTTGGCTAGGGGTAGGGTAGGGAGGGTTTGAGGCCCACCCCTGAACCACCTGTCATTCCAGGTTGCCTGGGTGAAGTGGATGGACTCTTCATCTCCATTCACCATGATGCCAGATACCAACTACTGCAACATCATTGTGCCCACCATGGATACCGTGCAGATGTCCTACTTGCTGGGCATGCTACTCACCAACCACAAGCCCGTGAGTGCCCCGTCATGCCCTGCCTCACCCCACACCAAGGCCCAGGTCAGGGTGGCTGGCTCCTCCTGTGCACTGGGCCCTGCAAGAAGCTCTGTGTACGTGACCTCCACTCTCCCAGGTGCTGTGCATCGGACCAACAGGCACGGGAAAGACCCTCACCATAGCCGACAAGCTCCTGAAAAATCTGCCACTGGAGTATATCAGCCACTTTCTCACCTTCTCAGCCCGCACCTCAGCCAACCAAACTCAGGACCTCATTGACAGCAAGCTGGACAAAAGGTGGGTATCCCTCAGTCCTTTCTAGGCTCCAGTGTCCCCCGTAGTCTGGCTGGACCAACCTCCCCACCAAATAATGCTTCTGGGTTTGCCAGAAACCTTCCCCAGGGTCGGGGGTTGGTCCAGCCAGTCTCCCTTGAAAACTGTTCTGGAGCCTTCTTCCATCAGGAATTCCTCCGGAGCCCTTCCATGGGTGCTTGCCCTGGACTGGGCACTTGAGCAAGGCCTGTTATCCACATGCCTGGGAGGCAAGACTCACCCTGAGGGAGACCAGACTTAGCACAGCCAGTGTGATGATCTAGAACACTGGGGATGGGACAAGGGGCTGCTCAAGAGGTCCAGCAGTCTAGATGAGGCCGAAGTTAGTGAGGGCTTCCTGGAGGCTGCCCCTGGATTCCTGGAGGACCTGGTGCCCATGGGTGCTGGGCTCACATAGCCCCTCCTTATAGGCGGAAGGGTGTGTTTGGACCGCCCCTGGGGCGTAACTTCATCTTCTTCATCGATGACCTGAACATGCCAGCCTTGGAAACATATGGTGCCCAGCCACCTATCGAGCTATTGCGCCAGTGGATGGACCATGGTGGCTGGTATGACCGCAAGATCATCGGTGCGTGCCAGTCAGCTGGGGCGGCAGGGCGCAGGCAGGGTGTGCTGGGCAGGGCATGGCACCCTCCACTGGGCGGTGTAGGCACAGGGCCTAGGGCCCATGACACAATACTTTTAGAGGGTCCTTAGAAATGCTTTAATTTATTTTAAAACCGGGGGGGAGTGAACTTTCAGCTCAAAGAAAAATTTAATGTATATTAATATATTTGTCTTTATACTGATACTGTTGTAAATTATAATTTTTAATATTTTTAAATGGAGAGGGAAGCCCCTAAAGATAAAAATGCCCAGGGCCCACGGAAGTCATACTGCAGTCCTGGGCAGGGCCCCCTCCTGACTTCCTACCCCTACTCCAGGAGCCTTCAAGAAGCTGGTGGACATCAACTTTGTCTGTGCCATGGGCCCCCCAGGCGGAGGCAGGAATGCCATCACTCCTCGGCTAACACGCCACTTCAATTACTTGTCCTTTGTTGAGATGGATGAGGTCAGCAAGAAGCGCATCTTCTCCACCATCCTGAGCAGTTGGATGGGTGAGCATTGGGCGGCAGTGGGGGAGGCCATGGCAAAGGCAGAAACCCAGCCCGAGGAAGCTACACCAAGGACAGCTGGGCAGCCCCTGGAAAGGGTGGAGTGCTGAACCACTGAGTTGGCTCCACCCCTTACTCAGCTATGTTACCTTTGTCAAATTCATGAACCCTTCTGAGCCTCAGTTTCTTCATCTGTAAAATGGGCCATAATATTAGTGCTCACCACCCCAAGTCCTGAAGGTTAAGTAATACATTGCATGTAGGGCATCTAGCTTGAAGCCTGGCCAGTGGTGACTGCTGAATATAATATGTACATATGTACACATATGCATTTACCTGTACAAGTACCCACATATCTGTTAGTGCTTGCCTAGAAACTCTGGTGGAAGGATGTTATTTTTGGAACTGAGGAAGAGCCATGAAGATAGAATAAACAAAATTGCCCTGATCCTTCATGGAGCTTGGGGGAAAGTCCACCCCAGGATGGAATGTTCCCCCACTGTCCCCCCTCCCACCTAACACATACTCTGATCTGTGAGTTCCACTTGGCGATGCGCCAGGTTATGCAAGATGGGAGTCAAGACTTCCTCAGGCCTTTCCTCCACTGGCCTTGCCTACTCTGCACCCAGGTGCTATAGACCAGATGTGCCTACATGCCCAGCTTAGAGATGGGGACCATATTGCTCTGGACTGGGGGTTGGTGAGCCACTCTGGGAACAGTTAGCCAGGGTGGGTAGCAAGAGGCCCACCTAACTCTGAGCCCCATATCTCACCCTCAACCCTCCAGATGGACGCCTCGGGGAGAAAAGTTACCGGGATCCCGTGCGTAAGTACAGGCCCAGATGGGAAGGGGCTCTGGTTCCAGGGTAGCCCTGGACTCCAGTTGGCTGTGGCTGAGGCTGGGGACCAGAGGCCACGGTGAACCATCCTCAGGATCATGTGGGAACCTTGGGCCTTTGCTAGAGCAAAGATTAGCACCATAGCCGACTGCCTTCCTAGGCTCATTCACCCCTTCTTCTAGCTGTCAGTCCTTCAGTGCCTGACACTGGGTTAGCATCTGGCCCATAGTGGAAGCCAAGTGAATGTGAGTTGAATGAATGAATAAAGAAATCTAAAAATCTTCCACCCTGTGTGAAGAAGACAAGGCTCCGAAGACAGCTGGCTTCTCCAAGGAGCCAACATGACCGTGAGAGCCAGGGGTGATCCGCAGCTGGGATCTGGCAGCCCTCATGCGGCAGCCTCCTCACACAGGGCAGGTCTGTTGCTCATTGCAGCAGGGCCATGGACACTCCAGAACTCTGTCCCCATCTCATGCCCCACCTCTTCACCCCGCTCAGCTAAAATAGGCCATCAGAAGACAGAGCCCTCTCTAGTCCTCCACATCCACTGCTTACCTGCACCCAGGCCTTCCTTGGTATCCTCTCCTGCATTCTCACCTGTTTTATGGAATGGACTTCCCTGCTTCCCACTGAGGGCAAGCCCTCCTCTTAGGCCTGAATCTCATCCCCTGTTGTCTGCTTGAGGATGTGGCCCCACCCCCAACCCAACACCAGTAGTCCCTCAGGCAAGTGACTACTTTGCCTCAATTTGCCTCAATTTCTACTTTGCCTCAATTTCCCCCATCTTAACAATGAAACACAAATCACCTCCCTTGGCCCCTTCCCACCTACCCTGGGCCATCGATACTCCATTCCTCTGCTCACCTTGACTACAAAACTCCTGAAAAGCATCTCCTCCTGCTGGCACCAGCCCTCTCTTCCTACTTCCCTTGAGCCCCACCACTCTCCCAAGAAGAGCTCTTGTCACCAGGGGCCTCGTGTGGCCAACTCTCAGTCCTCACCTACCCTGGTAGTCAGCAATGTTGACCAAACATGTCCCACCCATCTCTCAGGTCCCCCTTCTCACAGCCACCCCCTCCGAGATTGACTGGGGCTGGCTCCCCAGCCTCTCCCTCTAACCACACTCTCCTGGGCAATCTCAGCCTGCCCCAACAAGAAAGCCCATCTGAGCACTGAGGACGCCCGAGTGTGCGTCTTCAGTCCAGACCTCACTCCCGAGCCCCTGAGCCCACATCTTCTCTCACGTATCCACTGGGCATTTTTAAGTTATGGCAGCTCTGTCCGCTCAGTCATTCAAGACAAGAGCCTTAGCGCCATCCAGACTTTTCTCTCTCTCTGACACCCACATCTGTCAGGGGGTCCTGCTGACTCTCCCTTCAGAACCACCCCCTAGCCGCTGCCTCACTCACCCAGCCCTAGCAGCAGCCCCACCCTGGTGTCCCTGCTCCTGCCTTCACCCTCTGCATCCATTCATGTCTTCTGTCTGTCCATCCTCCATCCACAGCCAGAGGGACCTATTCAAACATTAAAGCAGATAACATTCTCCTCGCCCTCTCTCCCTGCCCACCCCCATGCAGGCAAGCCCCAAGCCCCAACAGCAGCAGGCAAAGCTGCACCAGTTGATCCCTGTGTGCTCACCTCCCCCTGCGGGTCCTTAACACCCCAGCTGTGCCCAGCTCAGGGCCCCCACCCTCGCAGTCCCGTCTCTGGAACACTGTCTCCAGTTCTGGGCCTGCCCGCACCTCACTTCTTCACGTTGCTGCTCGAGTGCCCTCCTCACTGAGGCCTTAGGTCAGAATCCCCAACCCTGGCTCTCCCTAACCTCTCTCCTATTACCAGTCTCTCTCCAGCACTTTCTGTCACCTGCTTCCTGTCCACGTTGCTTGTGGGTGTCAGGGTCTCTCGCCCCACGAGCATGTTCTCTTGTTGAGGTGAGGAGTGTCTGTGCCCAGGACCAGGAGCAGCTCCTGCGTGTGTGGAAAAACCACCTTCGGAGCTCAGGAGCCCTCCTTCCCTTCTTGACATTTTCCCACTTCTAGGGGCTCCCTCTGCCCCAGGGTCCTGCTGACACAATTCTGGTTCACAGCAAAGAATTACATAGTTTTCCAAAAAAAAAAGCAAGCGAATACATTGTTAGTAGTGAAGAGGCAGGCTGGGGTGGTACAGCAGCTCTGAGGTGAGCCTGAGGGTCACAGCTGAGCTCCAGCCCCACTACATTCACTGTGAAGTCCTGAGTCCATGGGGACTGTGCGACCCTCCCTGTGCATGGCTCAGAGCTGGCATGTTCCAAGTCTGGGACGCAGCCCCATAAGGCGAGAGAGTAATGGCCCACGCAGCACTGAATGCCTCACAGTGCCCCATGCATGAACAGCCTGTGTCAGTAATAAGGACGTAAAAGGTAGAAGCTCAGAGCAGGAGATTCCTCACTCTGAGTTGGGGGCATCAGGAAGTCCTGGTGGAGGAAAGGGGCTAAAGGGTAGGTGGAACCCAAGCATGCTGCCTGAAGAAGGGGTGTCTGGGGGAGAACCCAGCACCAGCGAGAACAGGGGCTAGGATCTTCAGAGGCCGCACAGGGAGCTCCTGCCTGTGTGATCCAGGCTCCCTCCTATTTCCATAGCTGGGGCCCCCAACATTGCCCACCTCACGGATCCCCTCGTGGAAGCTACCATCATGGTGTACTCCATCATCACCTCCCAGCTGCTGCCCACCCCAGCCAAGTCCCACTACACCTTTAACCTGAGGGACCTCTCCAAGGTCTTCCAGGGCATGCTCATGGCCGACCCAGCCAAGGTTGAGGTGAGAATCCGGCAGACCCCTCCCCAGTGTCCAGGAGAGAAGTGCCCACTCTGCCCTCACTGTCCTCCCTGGCCCCCAGTTTCAGGTCTGTCCTGCCCCAACTCCCCAGTCTTGATGTGGCCAGGCCTAGAGGGAGCTGGGGACATGGTGAGTGCCAGGCCCCCAGGAGTCCTGCCTTCCTGCAGCTGAGCTCCATCTCACAGGTGAAGCCTGTGCCTAGAATGGCAGCTGTGATGGGGCCACACAGAAGAGGGAGCCAGAGCAAGGCCAGGGAGAAACAGGGCTCCTGGTGGAGACCCTGGGTGTGAGAAGATTTGCAGGGAGAGTGAAAGGGATGCCTTCCAGGAATGAAAGGCACCCAGGAGGAAGGAGCAGGAAGTGCAGTGGGGAGCCGGGTGTCACATGTGCTGGACAGGCTCAGGCACGCCCTGTGAGCTGCCCGGGGGAACAGTGTCCCAAAGGAGATGGGGAGCCAGGGGATGGGTGGGGATCTGCATAATGGGGAATTGACTAGTCAGTGTGTGTGGACATAATTGACTGGTCAGGGAGAGAAAGTGAACAAGGCAGAAGCCGCCCTGACCTTGCCAAGCTATAACCAAAGCTGTTGAGAGAAAAGGCCAAGGGCTCCCTGAGGGTGATCTAGTCACCCAGAGGGAGGTGGGGAAGCAGGGATAGAAGTGGCAGCAGTGGTGGAGCAGTGGTGGAGGCAGAACCAAAAGGGCTTTGAGGGTCAGATCAGTGGAATGTGCTGAGTGGTTAGATGTGGGGTGCTGGGAAGGTATAAAAAAGAATCAGGCATTCCTCCCAGGCTTAGAGTTTGGGGAGCCATGGGAGCCATTAGAGGGGAGAAGCAATGACCAGCTAATAGCGCTGGGCGCCCAGCAGGCATTTGGCCAGCTGGGCCTGGAGCTGGGAGTGGAGACCCAGGCGGTGCTCTGCAGGGCTCGGTCTTGTCAGCAGATGTGCCTCCAAGCAGCTCCTGGAAATGGCTGGGCCAAAGAGCTGTGGCTTCCACTCACCCTCTGACTCCTGGTAGTTTGAAAGGCGGTGGGGTGGAGGGCCGAGGGCTGAGGGCGGGCACTGATGCTGGGATGGCCACAGGACAAAGTGCAGCTGCTGCGACTGTGGTACCACGAGAACTGCCGCGTGTTCCGTGACCGCCTGGTGAATGAGGAGGACCGCAGCTGGTTCGACAAGCTCCTAGAAAGCCACATGGAGGAATGGAAGGTAGCCTTCAGTGAGGTCTGCCCCTTCCAGCCCATCCTTTATGGAGACTTCATGTGGCCAGGCTCTGACGTCAAGTCCTACGAGCTCATCACCAGCGAGAAAAAGGTAAAGGGGCCCGGCTGGTGCCCTGTCCCTGGTGGGGGCCTCTTCACTCTCCACCCCGGGGACCTGAGCCCTCTGCAGCCACCGATAACAGAGTGTCAAGATACTGGGTTAGAAGGCCGGCTCTGGGACTGCAGGCCCACATTTACTTCTCTGAGTCCCATTTCCTCGCCTGTCAAATAGGTACAGCTGGCCCTGCTTGACCCATGTCTGAAAACAAGTCTTTGTGGTTCAACCGAGACAGGCTGTGAACAGGGACATGCTCTCCCTGTTTTAAGAGCTCTCGTCCCACTCACAGAGGGCCAACAGAACCCCAAGGTCACAAGTCTGAGTCAGGACCCCAGGGAAAAAGAAGAGGCCTGGATTCCGGGTCATGGAGCTGTGTGGCTGGAGAGAGCCTCCTGATGGTTTCTCTCCACACATCTCTCCTTGCTCCTAGGAGCCCCCACCAGGGCCCCAGGTCAGTACATCCTGGTGAGCCCCAGAGGAAGAAGGCAGGGATCTGACCCTAACCATCAGGACTCAATATGTCCAACAGATCAAGCCTCATTCAGGCAGACCTGGCTTCTTAAAGCCTAGCACCCTTCCAAGCACAGAGGAGCAGGGCAGGCCATGGGCAGGGGTATGCCTCCCATCAGGGGTCCAGGGGCAAGGAGAGATGTGTGGAAAGAGGTCCCTGTCCAGGGGTACAGGGACAGAGGGAGGACCCAGTTCTCCCCCTCCCCCCAGATGATGAAGGTGATCGAGGAGTACATGGAGGACTACAATGAGATCAACACAGCCAAACTAAAGCTGGTCCTCTTCATGGATGCTCTGAGCCACATCTGCCGCATCAGCCGCACCCTGCGCCAGGCGCTGGGCAACGCACTCCTGCTGGGCGTGGGTGGCAGTGGCCGCAGCTCCCTCACACGGCTCACCTCGCACATGTGAGGGCCCCAGGCATGGAGGGCAGGGGGCAGTTGGTGGCAGACTGTTGCTTCCATCCATGTTATTCCACAGTGCTGGGAACACAGGGCAGCTCTGAGCCAGACCCTCCCAGCCCATGGGCTTCTGAGAATAGGACCTGGGGTCCAAGAAGAGGCAGCAACAGTGCCCTGCATTGCTGTGGAAAGGGGGTGTTCATGCAGTCATCCAGCAGGGATTCCTGGAGGTGGTGGCCATGGGCTTGCTCTCAGAACCAGAGCTGGGAGGATGGAAGGGAAGGGCATTTGGGGTCAAGAGAATAGCTCATACAAAGGTCCGGAGGTCAGAGAGCAGGCCAGGGCCTGGAGAGTCTGCAGATGTGTCCAGGATGGGAGCAAGACTCTGAATGGCCAGGGTGGGGTGTGAGCACCTATGAGCACCTCAGCATCGGCCCCAAGTGTTGTCACGCCTCTTCTCAACTCATCTCCAGGGCCGAGTACGAGTGCTTCCAGATTGAGCTCTCCAAGAACTATGGCATGACTGAGTGGCGAGAAGATATTAAGAAAGTCTTGCTCAAGGCTGGCCTGCACAGCCTGCCCATCACCTTCCTGTTCTCCGACACCCAGGTGCCACCACCATGGGCAGTGGGCAAGGGTCCAGGTTGGGCTGGATATAACCCCGTTCAGTATGGCATCCTGAAAGGTGGACAGTCCTTCATGCCCAGGTCACTGTCAATGGGGTGGATCCTAGGAGGGACAGTCGGGACAAGGGGGAGCCACCGATGGGTGGGTCAGGAGCATGAGGCATAGTCATTATTGTGCCCCAAGTATACAGAGGCCCCTGCACAATGGCTGACCACAAGCAGCACACACACACTGGCCAACACTTCCCACCTCAAGGACCACTCAATTTGTGCCCAAGTCACTGTGCCCCTGGCTGCCCTCTTGGGGGCTCCTCCCTCTGGAGCTCCCTGTGTGTGAGGCCTCTCCCATGACTGAGAGAAGGTGAGGTGGTTGTTTTGGGGCCTCAAGACAAATGGAGCAGAGATTAAATCTGGCTGGTGGTCAAAGTTGGGCCATGGCTACAGGCCCAGGATGTGACCCAACCTGGCAAGGACCCCTCTGCTCCTGCCTCTGGGCTCCACACACAGAGTCAGCCAAGGGAGAGTGCGCTCTGGCACTGGCCAGGCCCTGCCCATGTGACTTGGGCAAGGACCCATTTCTACCAGTAGCCTGGTTTTTTCCTGTGAGTAAACAGAGGTATGGAGAGACCAGAAAAGTGAAGAGGAAGGTGCCTCTGTTCCCACCCAGGATTCAGAGCCCTTCCACCACACTCTGGTGATGTTCAGGGTCTCTGCGGTAGGGCAGGCCTGGATGCCAGTCCTAGACCATGACTTGTGACTCTGGGCTTCTCTGAGACTTGGTGCCATGGCCTGTAAAATGGGGCTGCTGGGAAGGTCTAGTGAGACCATAACTGTGGAGTCTAACATCCAGAAGCCATCTCCAAGGCTCAGCCCCTTCACCCCTATCCCTCCCCAGATCAAGAACGAGTCCTTCCTGGAGGACATTAACAACGTCCTGAACTCGGGGGACATTCCCAACCTCTATAGCCCGGATGAGCAGGACCAGATTGTCACCACCATGCGGCCCTATGTCCAGGAGCAGGGTCTTCAGCCCACCAAGGCCAACCTCATGGCTGCCTATACTGGGCGCGTGCGCAGCAACATTCACATAGTGCTATGTATGAGGTACAGGGAGCCATCACGGCCACACAGGGACAGCAGGGCTGGGTGGGGTGCACTTGGGCCAGCTGTGAGGAGAAATGGCCTGGGCCTTGCCACCATGCCATTGGGTCCAGACTACTGTGTGCTGCATCCTGGCTGCCATGCTGTAGGACTATGCCAGGGCGCTGGGTTCCTGGGAATGTCAGTGTCTTGGGACCTCATTTGGACTCCTGGCCCTCCAGCCCCATCGGAGAGATCTTCCGAGCTCGTCTGAGGCAGTTCCCTTCCCTGGTCAACTGCTGTACCATCGACTGGTTTAACGAGTGGCCAACAGAGGCCCTGGAGTCTGTGGCCAACATATTCCTGAATGAAATCCCAGAACTGGAAGCTACCTCTGAAGTAATTGAAGGACTGGTAAGTATCTTGGTTAGAATCAATCAGGGGGAACTGTTTAGGTTTGGGCTTGGGGTCACAGAGGCCTGGGTAAGAGTCCTAGGCCCACTGACAGTAAGCCTTTAGGTAAACAGTTTTACCTGTCTAAGCCTCAGTTCATCTCTATAATGGGAGTGCCACAAGGTCATCACAATGATGTAGGAGGTTAAGCACACAGTTCTAGTTACTGTTTATTTATTCCCTGAGGGCTTTGTGGCAGCTTTCTTCGAAGAACTCTTTGTCACAACCCAGAGGCCACAGATGGGGGGCTAGAATTGTCTGATCCAACCTGAAAGAGTAATGGCCACCTGAAGGTGAAGACCTAGGATGAGCCCATTTCCCATTTCCCCTCAGCCTTGGGTGCTCCCTTAGCTCAGATCCAGCTGAAGGTAGCGGGGTCTCACCTTAGGGCCCTCAAAGAAAGGCACGCAGGTCATGGGGGCTATGGCTAGCCCAAGAGCTGGGAGATTCCTGGGTCCACATTCAAAGCCAGCTCTGCTTTCACAGTTCTGCTTTGAACAAGCCCTTTAACTTCTCTGGGCCATGGATTTTTCATCTGCAGAATAGATGACCTTGTCCTTGAAGCTGTGAGGTCATAGGAAAGAGTGAGTGTGAGGGGCATCGAGGTTCCTGCACATGGGTCCCTTCTCAGGACCAGGCTATATAGCAGGGGCGTCCAAATTTTGGGGTCTCTGGGCCACACTGGAAGAGGAAGGATTGTGTTGGGCCACATGTTAAATACATTGTGACACATAATCACAAAAAAATTTCAGTGTTTTAAGTACATTTACGGTTTTGTGTTGGGCCTCATTCATAGCCATCCTGAACTGCATGCAGCCCACAGGCAGCAAGTTGGGCACCCCTGAGAGTGGCTTTGAGGGCACCCTCGTACCCTCTCTTGGCTGGGGGCTCTCCAAAGCTGCCATTAGTGGCCTCCCATCCCACAGATCCAGGTTTGTGTGCATATCCACCAGTCGGTGGCTAGGAAGTGTGTCGAGTACCTGGCCGAGCTGGCCCGCCACAACTACGTGACACCCAAGAGCTACCTGGAGCTGCTCAATATTTTCTCTATCCTCATCGGACAGAAGAAACAGGAGCTTAAAACAGCCAAGAACCGCATGAAGAGTGGCCTTGACAAGGTGAGCTGGGGTGGGGTGTGGTTCTGCCTGCTCTCCCCTTAGCCCTGATCCTGGTAGCCCAGCCTAGCTGTTCAGTCAGCAGCCCACAGCGTTAAAATGGGCGGCTTCCTCTCTCACCAAAAGAGCAAGAGCTGCCAGGCAAAAGGCAAGGCCAAAACAGATTACTCCACAGATTCTGAGGGGACTACTCTTTTCTTCTGTGTCCACTGGGTAACCCAGGGGCCACTGAAGCTGCTGGCCACAACCTCTCACTCATAGTGAGGGCAACCTGCAGGGCCCTCTCACCAGCCCGCTTCAGGCTCTCTGTCTGGCCACCTGTCACATCCGTGTTCCTCTCCGTGCACCCCCCATCCCCAGCTGCTCCGAACTTCTGAGGATGTGGCCAGGATGCAGGAGGAGCTGGAGAATATGCGCCCTCTGCTGGAGGAGGCTGCCAAGGACACCGTGGTCACCATGGAGCAGATCAAGGTAGGGGAGCTATTCTCAGTCAGTCCCTGATTGATTTCTGACCACGTCTTAGTATGCTCAACATCCCCATGCAACCACAAGATCACTAGAAGTCAGGACTTCTTCAGCTTGATTAACTTGTCTGTGCCATTTCCTCATTCAGTAGTCAGGCACTGCCCTGGGCAGGGGATACAGTGAAGAGCAAGACAAATAAGTCCGAACCCCAATAATCACAACATGGAGTAAGCGGCAGGGCTGCCACAGACAGCTGTGCAGAATCTGCCTACTCTGTCTCTGAGAGCCTCCGAGCCCCACCTCCTGAAGGCATCTCAGATTTGCATTTTCATTATGACAGCTTCCTGGCAGAAGTAGTTCTGCTCTACAAAGTCAGTGTATTAAAACTTTTTCCAGCAGATGGAAAGACAGGGAATTTGGGGAGGAGCACCTTTCTCTGTCTTACATGGAGGTGCCCTGTGGGCTTAGGGGACCCTGCCCAATAGGGCGATTATGCTTAAGTGTGTAAAGCAAGAGCCCTGTGCCAGGCCCACAGTGAGCACTCATAAGTGGAAGGGGCTCTTAGCATTCCAGATCTCCATGGCTTATCACAGCCCAGAGGGCTCCTGGAGAACAGAGCATCCCAACCCTCATTTCCTTCCACCTGAGGAGACTGAGAGGCAAAGAGGAGAGAAGGGAGGAGGGCACACCTATCCTTCACACTGGCCACCAGCTGGGCCCTCCCTGCCTCTGGTCCCCAGGTGGACACGAACATTGCCGAGGAGACCCGGAAATCAGTTCAGGCAGAGGAGATCAAAGCCAACGAGAAGGCCAGGAAGGCACAAATTATTGCCGATGATGCACAGAAGGATCTGGATGAGGCACTGCCTGCCCTGGATGCAGCCCTGGCCAGCCTGCGCAATCTCAACAAAAATGACGTGACTGAGGTGGGCGGCCAGGCATCTCCCAGAGCCCCCCACCCCGGTCTTTCTTTCTGGTTTCTCGGGTCCTGGTGCCAAGGCCCTTCCTCTACACATCCCTTGGGGATCCTGTGCCAAAAGGTGAGGGTAGAGATAGGACTTGAACCTTAACCTACCTGCCCTTAGCTCCTTGTACCAGCCCCAGGGCCCAGGCAAGTACAAGGGAGGGCTTTGGGCCCTGAGAGGTGAGCATCCAGGACTTTGTGGCTAGGCCTGGGTACACGGGGGAGCAGTGGGCTGAGGCTGTCCTCAAGGTCTCTGGGCATGCCCTTTGTCTGTGGTGGTGGAAACTTGGTTGATGGGGCCCACCTGTCTGGCATCTGCCCCTACCCAGAGGTACCCACGCAGCAATGGATTTCGCTTTTTCGCTCTTGGCCTGGCTCAATAGGTACGTGCTATGCAACGGCCACCCCCAGGCGTGAAGCTGGTCATAGAAGCTGTGTGTATCCTGAAGGGCATCAGGCCCAAGAAGGTTCCTGGAGAGAAGCCTGGCACCAAGGTGGATGACTACTGGGAGCCTGGCAAGGGGCTGCTGCAGGACCCCGGCCGCTTCCTCGAGAGCCTCTTCAAGTTTGACAAGGTGAGCATGCCAGGCACCTGGCCAGCCAGTGAGTGAGGGCCACCTAGCCAGACAGGGAAGCAGGAGAGGAGTCTGCCTCGCATAGCACTGGAATCCCTGTCCTGTCTCCCTTCACCTGCAGACACACAGTCCTGTGGCCACAGAGCTGACAGGGACCAGATCCTGGCCTGGAAGGACTCTTTGACTGGGTGGGGTGACAGACATACTCACCAACAGATGGGTGTTGAGGAAATCAGGATGTGGACAGTCTCCTGTGCCCATAGGATGTTACCCTCAGTTACTCCAAGGCTCTGCAGCCTGGAGATTCTCGTGCCCTTTCCATCCTGTGATTCCCATGGCCTTGGCCTAGACCTTCACCATCTGCTTGACCATTGCCTCTCCCTCAGCCTCAGCACCTGAGATTAAGCTTCCCCTGTTTTTCTTTGAGTTTCTCTCCCTGTCTATCTGGGCCTTTCATTGTCTACGGGCATATGCTCTCTTAGAAGCTATTTCAAGGTTAGGTCAGCCTGGAGCCCACAGCCCTTCTGGAGGGCCCCTCTTCAGCCCAGAAGTTGGCAAGGAGGCAACTGTCTTTCCCATGAGGGCCACCCACTACCAGCTTGTGTTGATGTTGGGACTGCAGGCACTTTCCTAGGCTGCACTGGAAGGTAGCTGGACCACCTGTGAGCTCCCCATCTCTCCTCCTCCTTTCCCCTCAGACTGGAAACCAGAGGCCCCACAGGCCTGATTAAGCCCAAATGAGGAGTGCACAGGGCCTGTGCTCAGGCTCCCCTGGTCCCAGGCTCTGAGTTCTGGGAGTTCATGAACAATGCATCTTCCTGGGCCCATCCAGAACAACAGGATTGGAGTCTCCCAGGGTGGGACAGGAGTCCCGCGTGTGTGGTCAGCTCTTGGGGCGGGGATTATTATCCTTGACATGATTTGTCTCCACACCTGCGAGGAAGCAGCCCTTGTCTCTAAGTGAATTTTCAATGGGGCCTGTGTATTATGAGATCTTGAGGCTACATCATTTCTCAAGAAATCTCCAATCACATTATCTGAAATCCTGGAACACAGAAGTTTCTCTTTGGGCCAGTTTTTTTGGGTCATGTTTATTCCCTAAGGAAGACACCTCTACTGAGGTCTGCACAGGGCATGGGACCCAGAACAGGATCAGTGTATCCCTTATCCCCACTACCTCATCCTCCCTGAGAATTAGCCCCTTGAACCCCATTGTTCCCACGCCCAGGACAACATTGGGGAGTCAGTGATCAAAGCCATTCAGCCATACATTGACAATGAAGAGTTCCAGCCAGCCGCCATTGCCAAGGTGTCCAAAGCCTGCACCTCCATCTGCCAGTGGGTGCGCGCCATGCACAAGTACCACTTCGTGGCCAAGGCTGTGGAGCCCAAGCGGGTGAGGGCTGCGTATAACTGAGGGGCGAGGGAGAGGGGCGAGGGCCAGGGATCCCCAGGGCACTCAACAAGCTGGCCCTGCCTCCTTTGCCTGCAGCAAGCCCTGCGGGAGGCCCAGGAAGACCTGGAGGTGACACAGAAGATCCTGGAGGAGGCAAAACAGCGCCTGCAGGAGGTGGAGGATGGCATCACTGTGATGCAGGCCAGGTACCGAGAATGCATCGCCAAGAAGGAGGAGCTGGAGCTGAAGTGTGAGCAGTGTGAACATCGGCTGGGCCAAGCTGACAAGGTACACACACCCCTCCAGGGAGGGCCTGTGGGCATGGCCTGCCCTAGACAGGGACAAGAAGGGTCTGGGTGGTGGTGGGGTCCTGGGGTGGCTGTCTGCAACCCCTCCCTGGAAGTCTGGGGACTACACCAGGCAGGGACACCCAGGCCTCCCAGAGCCCACCCCACGGGGCTTCCTCTGCAGCTTATCGGTGGTCTGTCAGATGAGAGGGTGCGTTGGCAGGAGACAGTGGAGAACCTGGAGCACATGCTTGAAAACATCTCTGGAGACGTGCTGGTGGCTGCTGGCTTCGTGGCCTACCTGGGTCCCTTCACAGTAAGGAGCCCCCAGCCCTGTCTGGGACAGCCTCACTTCACAAACGGGCCTTGCCTTAAGGCCTCACCTCCCAAGGGGAAGCCTGTGGGTGGCTCTTCCCTCACTCACTTATTCAACAAGCACTTATCAGGGCTGGCCAGGGTGTCTGGGTTGGTTGGAGGGGCATCCTGTACACTGAAAGGCTGTGGGTTCAATTCCCGGTCAAGTCACCATCAGGGCACTACATAGGTTGTGGGTTCAATCCCTGGTCAGGGTGCGTACAGGCGGCAACTGATTGGTTTCTCTCTCACATTGTTTTTCCCTTCTCTCTCTCTCCCCTCCTCTCTCTCTAAAAGCAATGAAAAAAAATGTCCTAGGGTGAGGAACTAAATAAATAAAATAACAAGCACTTACCAGGCACCTGTCTGAGCCAGGTGCTGTCCAAGGCATGGGGGCGGTATGGCAGTTCATGAAACAGTTAGGAAACCCACCCGGGTGGGGCTGGCCTTGTAGTGGGAAATGTGACCTCACACTTCCAGGCTTGCTGTGTGCATGTCATTCACTTCTCACAAATGCCCTGACAGGTGGGCATTGTTATGATTACCCCTGTTTCACAGGTGAGGCACTGAGGTTTATGGAAGCCAAGAAAGTCACCCAAAGTAGGACGAGAGCACAGGTGTCCAGCTCCATGTCTGAGCTCTGACCTCTGTGTACAACCACCAAGTGATGGGGTATAGAGGGAGGTGGGAGGGTGTCATAGGTGTCATGTTGGGGTGGACCTGAGTCTGGCATCTCCCCAGGGCCAGTACCGCACAGTGCTCTACGACCACTGGGTCAAGCAGCTCGTGATCCACCACGTCCCACATACCTCTGAGCCCACACTAATCGGGACGCTGGGGAACCCCGTGAAGATTCGCTCTTGGCAGGTGCCTGCCCTGGGGGGTTGGAACAACTGGCCTGGGCCTGTGGCATCGTGCAAGCTGGACCAAGATCCCCCCCGTCTCTCTCCCACCCTCTTTCCTTCGTGTGCTCAGTGATGTCTCCCCTGAACCCACCCAGACCCAGGAAGAGGGTTGTGGACAGGAGGAGAAAGCTGAGCACAGTGTGATTCAGACGTTAGCTAACTGTGGGTGGAGAATTCAAGGGATGCATGAAGAGTGGGGGTGAAGCTGGGGAAGCAGTGTTCAGAAGGAGGGTTAAGAAAGGTTCCTAAAGAAGTCGTGCCTCAGCTAAACCCTGAAGGACAGGTAGAGTTGATACAAGAAGAGAACCAAGAGGCAGTAGGCAGAAGTGAAAGATGCGCATGGTCTGGGAGGGCTGTGGGCTGTGGGCCCCATGGAGACGGTCTCACTGAGTGAGGACTCGGTAGGCAAAAGGACAGAGAAGCCCAGTAAAGGGGAGTGTTGGGAGCCAGCCCAGGAGCACACTGTCGCTGGTCCCCTAACTCCAAGAGGACACAACATAGAGAGGACAGACACAGCCAAAGCATGAGGTCAGGAGTAGCTGATGCCACAGCTAACACCGTTCATGTGGTGTCTGGTGCCCCACAGATCGCTGGCCTCCCCAACGACACACTGTCAGTGGAGAATGGGGTCATCAACCAGTTCTCCCAGCGCTGGACCCACTTCATTGACCCTCAGAGTCAGGCCAACAAATGGATCAAGAACATGGTAAGCCCACCTGCCAGGTGCTCCCACCCCACCCAGCAGGCTTAGGAGGCACAAGAGCAGTAGCTGAGCCTCAGGGTGGCTCTCAGACCCCACCCCACACCCCCAACCTGCCCCTACACACACAGGAGAAGGAAAATGGGCTGGATGTGCTCAAGCTGAGTGATCGTGACTTCCTGCGCAGCATGGAGAATGCCATCCGCTTTGGCAAGCCCTGCCTTCTGGAAAATGTGGGTGAGGAGCTGGATCCAGCTCTGGAGCCCGTGCTGCTCAAGCAGGTAAGCCTGCAGCTGTGGGTGTATGGGGAGTGGACTGTTGGCCTGGACAGGGAAAAGGAGAGCCTCCCTCTCTTGCCACACTGGAGAAACCCAGGCCACAGTGCTTGAACATCCCACCCACCACAGACATACAAGCAGCAGGGGAACACAGTGCTGAAGCTAGGGGACACAGTGATCCCCTACCATGAGGACTTCAGGATGTACATAACTACCAAGCTGCCCAACCCACACTACACGCCCGAGATCTCCACCAAACTCACACTCATCAACTTCACCCTGTCGCCCAGGTAAGCCCCCAGCCCCCAGGATTCCAAGTATCAGCTCTGCCCTGGCCTGTCCAGCTGCCCCTCCTCTACCCCTAGGCCAGGACTCAGTGGGTCTTTCCCCCACCCAGAGGCTCTGCCAGCTTCCTCCCACTCATGTTGCCACCTTCTGGCCCTTCCACCAGTTTCCGATTACTTGCACTATTTCCACCTAAAACCCCCATCCCCAACTCATCCCGATCCCTGGTCAAATCCCCTCCCCTGCCCCAGCCTCCCTTGAGAGCATTAGCCCTACCTTGTCCCTTCCCCTGCAGCGCGGCCCTTTCCAGGCCCTTGTGCACTCACCCTCAGAGCTGTCCTGGAGCCCTGAGTCGAGTGCACTCCGGGGCACTGCTCCTAGCCCTGTTTCCCATCCTTGCTGCTGTGAGCCCAGGCTTTCGCTGGCCATCCACAGATCCCAGAGGCCTGCTCCATGCCAGTGGCCACTGTGAACCTCTCCACAGAACAGGGGGTGGAAACATCCTTAAGGCCTGTCCCTCCCTGTCACCCATAGCTCCCTCTTGCTGAGAGGGAGTTTTTCAGAGACCCCAGAAGCTCACACATCCAACTGCCTGTCCCTAACTGGGATTCCAGGCTGCCACCCAAGGTCTCACTGAGAACCACTCTGAAAGCAGGCTCTGCATTACCCCTGCAGCTTGAGATAGGCTAGGTCTCCTAGGCTGATACCTGCAGGAGCCCCAGGAACACAGGTAATTAGAGGGGCTGGCCCTCGGGGCCCACCAGGTATTACAGACAGGGTGTTCCCTGCCCCTGGCAGTGGCCTAGAAGACCAGCTGCTAGGCCAGGTAGTGGCTGAGGAACGGCCCGACCTGGAGGAAGCCAAGAACCAGCTGATTGTCAGTAATGCTAAGATGCGCCAGGAGCTAAAGGACATTGAAGACCAGATCCTGTACCGGCTCAGCTCCTCCGAGGGGAACCCCGTGGATGACACGGAACTCATCAAAGTGCTGGAGGCTTCCAAAATGAAGGCTGCGGAGATCCAGGTCAGCAACTCCCTGCCTCTCCTCACCTGCCCCAGGCCTGCCCCCTGACCCACCCATTTCTACCTGCTACTCTTTGCCAGCCTACCTACGCCTGACCACTTCCCCTCCACTGCATCCCCAGGCCAAGGTCAGGATTGCAGAGCAAACGGAGAAGGACATTGACCTCACGCGCATGGAGTACATACCTGTGGCCGTCCGTACCCAGATCCTATTCTTCTGTGTGTCAGACCTGGCCAACGTGGACCCCATGTACCAGTACTCCCTTGAGTGGTTTCTCAACATCTTCCTCTCAGGCATCGCCAACTCAGAGAGGGCAGGTAGCCCTGGCACAAATGCACATGTGGGCACAAATGCCAGGTTCCCACTCTGGCACAGATGGGACATGTGAACATGTTTTCACGTGAGCACGTGCACAAACTGACACCCATAGTCACTTGCACATGCTCTCATCTCAGACACACTCTACATAAGAACACACACACCCCTCCCTATCTTCCTCAGAGCCCTTTTACTGGGAACTCCAGATGCCCCATGAGGAGGCCCAGCCCTCCTGTGGTGGCTGTGGGGACTGGCTGGGCTGGACCCCAGGGCTCTTGCTTTCTCCCCCTCTTCCCTTGTGCTGCATCACCACTCTGCCTGCAGACAATCTGAAGAAGCGCATCGCCAACATCAATCGCTACCTGACCTACAGCCTCTACAGTAATGTCTGCCGCAGCCTCTTTGAGAAGCACAAGTTGATGTTCGCCTTCTTGCTGTGTGCCCGCATCATGATGAATGAGGACAAGATCAACCAGGTGCATGAGTAGAGAGGCAGCCAGGTGGGACAGTGGTCCAGGATAGACTGCCAGAGGAGTTGTCCTGTTGCAGGGCCTGGGAGAACAGGGTGGAAGGAAAGGCCAGGCAAGAAGACACAGCAAGAGCAAAGGGGCAGAGGCCTAAGGAAACACAGTTCGTTGTTTAAAAACAGCCAGGAGACCCTGGGTTAGTAGTAACCCAAGTAGTCCTATGAGTACAGGCCTTCTCAGAAGTTTGAGTGTGCCGGCGGGCACAGAGGCTGGCCTGAGCCTCCCAGCTCACATTCTCATGAGCCCCAGGTATTTCATAGTATGTTGGAAAGCACTGCCAAGGTAGCAAGAGTGACAGCCACCACCTCACTGTGTTCTGGGTGGGCTCACAGGCACATAGGGCCTGGCACTAGCCTCCTTCTGTCCCCTGCTAGAGCGAGTGGCGCTACCTCCTGTCTGGGGGCTCCATCCGGGTGATGACTGAGAACCCTGCAGCGGACTGGCTGTCAGACCGGGCCTGGAGAGACATCCTGGCACTCTCAAACCTGCCAGCCTTCTACTCCTTCACTGCTGACTTTGTGAAACACCTCTCAGAATTCCGGGCTATCTTTGACAGCCCCGAGCCCCACCGGTGAGCTGGGCCCCAAGGCGTGTCAGAGTGGGTACATTGAGGGGGTAAAACCCAAACATAGGAGCCTGCTGAGAGGCCACCTGGGACTGCCCTGCAGCTGTGGCCACATCTCTCCCATGCCCCCAGCCACACACCTCCAGACACTCTACTCTCCTTTGCCATCCAACCAGCAGAGTCCCTGTGGCCAATGCCTTCCCATAGGTCAGCTTTCAGGGAGAAATGGGCACTATTACAGGGAACCCTTGCCTGGCATCTGGGATCAGTACCTGGACCAGTTCCAGAAGCTGCTGGTCCTGCGCTGCCTGCGTGGAGACAAGGTTACCAACGCCATGCAAGACTTTGTGGCAGCCAACCTGGAGCCACGCTTCATTGAGCCCCAGGCAAGTGTGGCTAGCCAGTGTCACCTGCTAATCCCCACATGGGTGCCAAGGGCTGACTGCACCTGGACAGACCACTTTGTAGCTTTCATCAGGCCAGGACTCCTAGCCCACCCCCCAATGGCTCTGGGAGCCCCCGGATTGCTGTCCCTTGCCCAGGTCCCTGTGCCTGCCCAGCCCCACATGACCCCGGCATGTCTCTCTGCCCCGCAGACAGCCAACTTGTCAGTGGTGTTTAAAGACTCCAACTCCACGACACCTCTCATCTTTGTGCTGTCACCGGGCACTGACCCCGCTGCCGACCTGTACAAGTTTGCTGAAGAGATGAAGTTCTCCAAGAAGCTCTCTGCCATCTCCCTGGGCCAGGGCCAGGTAAGGGTGGGGCCAGGAGGGTGATGGCCAGCCAGACCAGCTGGTCCCACCACTCCACACTTGCACCCCCACAGGGACCACGGGCAGAAGCCATGATGCGCAGCTCCATAGAGAGGGGCAAGTGGGTCTTCTTCCAGAACTGCCACCTGGCCCCAAGCTGGATGCCAGCCCTAGAACATCTCATTGAGCACATCAATCCCGACAAGGTGCACCAGCTTCCTCTGCCAAAGGGAGTACTAATGTGTCCACCCAGGACTGTGAGCTAAACGAGATGGTCCTGCAAAGTGCTTAGCCCAGCCCAGCCCCAGCACACAGGGAGTGCTCAGGAACTTGCCTTGACTACATTAATCTTCTCAGTGCACCCAAGTCACATTACCACACCAGTCAGGGTGCAAAGCTCATATCCTTAATCAGTGATCCGTGCAGCCTAGTCTGGGCCCCCCAGGAGTAGAGTCAGGCTGAGGGTGGCCCAGGGTCCCTTGGTAGGAGGAAGCCTGGTGTTGGGGAGGCCACCAGGTATGGGTCCCAATGCTCACATGGAACATGGCCACCAGGTACACCGGGACTTCCGCCTGTGGCTCACCAGCCTGCCCAGCAACAAGTTCCCAGTGTCCATCTTGCAGAATGGCTCCAAGATGACCATTGAGCCACCACGTGGTGTCAAGGCCAACCTGCTCAAGTCCTACAGCAGCCTCAGTGATGACTTCCTCAACTCCTGTCGCAAGGTGAGATACACTTGGTAGGGCCCTGCCCCACCTGCCCCCCTTCCTTGCCCCTCATGTCTCCTGTCCCTCACCTCTCATAGGTGACGGAGTTCAAGTCCCTGCTGCTGTCTCTGTGCCTGTTCCATGGGAATGCACTGGAGCGCCGAAAGTTTGGGCCCCTGGGCTTCAACATCCCCTATGAGTTCACAGATGGGGACCTGCGCATCTGTATCAGCCAGCTCAAGATGTTCCTGGATGAGTATGATGACATCCCCTACAAGGTGGGCTGGGGACAGGCTGAGGGTGGGGAGCTGGACACTTGTGGGGCCCTTACCCACGCACCACATAGGTCCTCAAGTACACGGCAGGGGAGATCAACTACGGGGGCCGTGTCACCGATGACTGGGACCGCCGCTGCATCATGAACATCCTGGAGGACTTCTACAGCCCTGAAGTGCTCTTCCCTGAGCACAGCTACAGCACTTCAGGCATCTACCACCAGATCCAACCCACCTATGATCTCAACGTGAGCACAGCCTGGGTTGTGGGGTACTGAGAACCACCTGGGTGCTGAGTGAAAGGAGACATGGCCCCTGCCCTGCAGTAGCTCCTTCTCATTGATTAATCCACCCCACAAAGACAGTCACTGCTGCCTGAAGGCACTCAGTGAGGCAGGGGTAAGGCAGAAGCAACCAGACCCAGCCCACATAGTCAGGGGTCCTCCCTGAAGAAGCTCTGCTTCAACTAAGATGTGTGAGGAGCAGTCAGGGGCTGGGTCAGGCATTCCAAAGTGTGGAAACAAGGGAGTGTGGCAGGTTTGAGCGGCCCAATGAAGGAGCAAGGAGCTGGATGGGAGTGAGAAAGGGACTGGGAGGCAGAAGCTACTCCCATCATGCCTCAGGGGCCATGGAGTCCCAAGAACAATGAGGTTACAACCAGGGGATGGGTGAGGGATGTGCTCAATTGGAAGGCCACCCACAGGCTGGGGGTAGAGCTAGGCAGGGGCTTCAGCTGTGTCTCCCTACCCACAGGGCTACCTCTCCTACATCAAGGGCCTCCCACTCAACGACATGCCTGAGATCTTTGGCCTGCATGACAACGCCAACATCACCTTCGCCCAGAATGAGACTTACACTCTGCTCAATGCTATAATACAGCTGCAGCCGAAATCATCCTCTGTGGGCGGCCAGAGCAGGGAGGAGGTGGGGCGCAACAGGGGGAAGGGAACCAAGGGTTGGTCAGGGCTAATCTCCCACCCACTATCCTGCCTGCTCCCTTGTGGGAAGAAACTCTGTGCATGTGAGATCCTATGAGGGTTGTGGGGGCCAGCCCTGACCCCCAGTATCCCTTTGCTCCTACAGATAGTGGAAGATGTGGCCCACAACATTCTGCTCCGGGTGCCTGAGCCCATCAACTTGCAGCTGGTGATAAGCAAGTACCCTGTGCTGTATGAGGAGTCAATGAACACGGTGCTCGTGCAGGAGGTCATTCGGTAATCCCCCTGCCCCAGACACCCCTCACCACCACCAGCCCAGAGTCAATGAACCAGAGCTGCGGAGAAATGATAGCAAGAGGTACCTATGGTCCAGGTGCTAAACTCCATCCTCTAAATTCAGCCACATTTTTATTATTCCCATTTTACAGATGGGTAAACCAAGGCCCAAAAAGATTAAGTGAACTAAGGTCACACATTTGCTAAAGGCCAGAGCTGGAATTGATGCCCAGGCTGTCCAAGCAGCTCTATGTTCTAGCCCCTGTTAGACCACTGCTTCCTTGTCTGTGGCCTACAACTGCAGGTTGTAGGTACTGCTACACAGCCCTGGCCCCATAGGTACAACCGGCTGCTGCAGGTGATCACACAGATGCTGCAAGACCTGCTCAAGGCACTCAAGGGGCTGGTGGTGATGTCCTCACAGTTGGAGCTGATGGCTGCCAGCCTGTACAACAACGCTGTACCTGAGCTCTGGAACGCCAAGGCCTACCCATCGCTTAGGCCACTGTCCTCATGGGTCATGGACCTGCTACAACGCCTGGACTTCATGCAGACCTGGATCAAAGAGGGCATCCCAGCTGTTTTCTGGATCAGTGGATTCTTTTTCCCCCAGGCTTTCTTGACAGGCACCCTGCAGAACTTTGCCCGCAAGTCTGTCATCTCCATTGACACCATCTCCTTCGATTTCAAGGTCTGGATACAGCCAGGGCCAGGTCAGGTGACAGGCTGGGGTACAGCCTGATCACTTATTTCCAAGGCCCACCTGTCTGGCAGTCAGGGGACCCTTGAGCAGGGGTGGGGGAAGAGGAGAGCCAGGCCAGAAGAGGCCATGAGCTCAATGGAAATCCCAAGGGCAGGACATAGACTGCAGGCTACCAGCTAAAATAATGAGTGACAGGAAGGCAGGCAGAACTCTCAGGAGGGAGTTTGTGCTTCAGAACCAAAACTCTAACCCAGATTCTGGGTACTGATGTATGTGGGGCATGTCTGTGCCCACCACAGGTGATGTACCAGTCCGTGTCAGAGCTCAAGAAAAGGCCTGATGTGGGATGCTACATCCATGGGCTGTTCCTGGAAGGTGCCCGCTGGGACCCCATGGCCTTCCAGCTGGCCGAGTCTCGGCCCAAGGAGCTATACACAGAAATGGCTGTTATCTGGCTCCTGCCGACACCCAACCGCAAGATTCAGGACCAGGCTTTCTACCTGTGTCCCATCTATAAGACACTGACCCGTTCTGGTACGACACCCAGGGCAGGGAGCCTACACCACAGATGGGGGCCCAGAATTGGGCCAGCCCGGGCCAGATAGGCTGACCCAGGTTAGCTAAATGAGATGGCCAACATAGGTTGGTCAGCAGTCCTTGGACCAACCAGGCAAGGAGAGCCTGGCAGCAGCAGGCAGGGCTCGTCTACGGAGTGGCCCCTGAGCTCACTACCTTGCTGCCCCCTCAGCAGATCCACCTTGGGTCCTGGGAGCCCCAGCCTGATAATGTGCAAAGGGGGTGACTGAGGCCTAGAGATGGGGTGGCCCTGGCCTGGGTCCAACAGGAAATGAGTGGTGCAACTCTCCCATTGCCACCTGTCCTCAGTCAGTGCATTAACCCTGGGCAGCTGAGCCTTGGCCAGACCCATTCACCAAGGGGGCTTCCCCTTCGGTCAAGACTCCCTCCTTGTCCCCAAGTCCGCCAAATCCATTGCCTTTACCCTGTCCTCTAGTTGTGGCAACTTAACCCTCTCCCTTTGTTGCTTGTTCTAGGGACACTATCAACCACAGGCCACTCCACCAACTATGTCATTGCTGTGGAGATCCCCTCTGGCCAGCCCCAGCGACACTGGATAAAGCGCGGTGTGGCCCTCATCTGTGCCCTGGACTACTAGACTTGGACAGAAGGGATGGAGTCATTAAAGTTGAGTTTTCTAAGCAGTCCAGCTGAGCCTTACCTGCTTACATAAAGCCACTTCATACAATACACTGCCAGGGAAACAGTGAGGGTGAGGGGCTACAGCAGCCCCAAGAAAAAAATGTGCCTAGTGAGGGAGAAGAGGTGACAGGTAGCAGCTTTAACCTGCTGGACCTGCACAGGTGCAACAAGAAGAGAGATGAACCCTCCAAGGTCCCAGCACCCCTCAAGGGAGAGGACACCAGGCAGGACTAGAGGCAACCCTGACTCATTGCAGAGCCCCAGCATCACTCCAGGTTGCAAAGCTATCAGATCTGGTGAAAGCCATGGCCCTCTCCTCCCAAACTGCACCTTGCACACAATTCTTCAGAATCCACAGCCCACCTGAAGCCCCTCCTCAGCTCAGGTCCTAAATCCCAGGCCTACGGTCCCAAAAATCTCTTCCCCAGAAGGCTGAACACTCAAGAATGTATACTTCTCATTTCTGGTCACTGGGCCTTGGGCCCAGGCCTAGTTAGGTCCTCACTCCCATCTCAGCCTACAGTACAAACCTCAGGCCAGCAACAAGAGGGTTCACTTTTTTAGGAGTTTTATTCACTTATCAATCCAATATTTACAGGGGGTCGAGGAGTCAGGCTGTGCTCCATGCAGAGGCAACTGCCATGGCTGCCAGCTGTCCCCCAACCCCCTCCCAGATCACTATGTACAGATAAGGGGCCTCCTTGGATCTCCTTTGAAGCCACCTGGCAGAGGCCGTAGGGCTATATTTGGGGGCCAAGCTCCAAAGGCAGTGCTAGGCCCATTACTCCTTGGCATCAGGCCCTCTGGGAACATGGGGGCTCCAACTGGTCATCTTGGTCCTGCAGTCCCCCACCCTGAGTGCCTTGCAGAGGCTGAGGAAGCTGGCATGGCAGGGAGAGCTGAGTGTGCCAGTTTCCTGCAAGCAGCCCTGTCTCTGCTACCCCTAAGGGAAGGGAGACATGGTAATACTGAGGGGATGGGCAGAGCTCTGTCTCTGAGACCCAGGCTCCAGGGACAGAGTCCAGGAGCCCAAGGCAAGCCCACTGCCAGGGCCACAACACTGAAGACAAAGAGCCCCAGAGCCTTGCTCAAGGGGAAAGCAGGCTTGACAAGCCCGGCTGGAGCTAGCAAGGGAGTTTACAAGCCACCAAGCAGCTCAAACACTCCTCTCTGCTCAAGCCTGGGACTATAGCAGGTTGCTCACCCCACCCCCACTGGGACTCCCCACTCCCAACCCAGCCCAGAATCCAGGTCCCTGAGTTTGGAGCTCTCCCAGGAGGAACAAAGAGTGGACCTGGCTTCCTCACAACAGAGACAATGGTGGCTGAGGCTACAGCAACAGGCCCATGCCCACCAGGACAACTGTTAAGAGAGAACGCATAGTCAGGAAGCCAGCTATGTCAACACAGTGGTGGCAAGATGGGCCAGAGCCCAGAAAAATAGACGTCTCTGTAGGTAAAATATATATTCTGCTACCCAGGCAGAAATGCCAAGTCCTGCAGATCCACAGCCAGCTGTGGAGGAAGCCGCAGCACCTTACTGAGCCCCAGCTCCAGCTGCTACTTCCTGAGCACTATGGGCTTGACCTGCCCTACCAAACCCCGGGGGCACAATGCAGGAAATCCAGGTCTGGCTTCCATTTCCAGGGTCTGAACTCTCTGACTGGAACTATTCGGTAATACTGGGAAGTGGGGAATAGGGCAGGGAAGGGGCCCTGGTGAGGACCACAAGGCAAGAGCAGGCTGCAGAGTCAGGGCCAGTAGTCCTCACTGACGCTTGGCCTTGTAGGGGCGTGAGCGTTTCCGCCGATCAGGCTTCCGCTGCTTGTGGAGCCGGCCAATGCTGACCCCTTGGCGCCGCCGCACGGAGATGTTCTGCTCCACCAGGTTGGCCAGCATGCCTGCAGAGAGGCGGAGGCCCTTGAGCAGATAGCTGGATGCCCAGCAGCCACCTGCTCAATAGGCCACAGACTCAGGCCAAGAGCTGAGGGTCTCTGGGGCCTCCCTGAGCTCCGCAGTCTGTTCAATCCCTAGCAGAGGCCTGACAGAGCAGGAACCTGAGGAGCATGGCCTTCAGGAGGGCATGACAGGTAACACACAGTGAGTACCCTCACCTTCCTGAGCCAGCATGGAGATAAACGTGCAGATGAACTCATCATAGTTGTGGGTCCTTCTCTGATCGTCAATCTGTGGGAAAATGGGATGAGGGTACTGCAGTTGATCTCCAGAGAGCTGCCACCGGCTGACCTCGAGAGGTCACACCTCTGGGATGGCAGTCATGGGCAGAGGACCAGGCAGTGGGAGAGATAACCCACCTTGAATTTCTTCCTCTTCTCTACCTCTTCCTTGAGGCAGGCCTCATAGTTTGCAATCTCAGCCTCCACACACTTCAATAGTGCCAAAAGTTCCTGCCAAAACCCAGCATTGTACCCATGAGGGGAACTGGCCAGCACCAAAGCCATACTACCAGGAAGCAGCAAGAGGTAAAGATAAACAGCCAGAGTGCCTGGAGCTTACTGAAGCCTCCTCCACTACCCAACCCAGACAGGCTTCATAGCCACCAACCTTCCCACCAAAACTCCAATCAAGAACCCAGTCCTTCCCCCTGCTATGATGTGACGAGAAACCCACAGCTCACCTTGGGTGAGTACTTCTCCCCACTCAAGGGCTCACTGGGCCTGACCAGCCCGGACTTCTCTCTGCCATCTACAGCTTCCACCACTTCCTTCTCCTCTGGGCTGCCAGCCCCCTGGCTGCCCAGGCTTGGTCTGATCGAGGGCGAGGAACCCTTCCCACCCTCTGGGAAAAGAAGGCAGGAGAAGACCCATCAGAGTGCAGGACACTTGGTGGTCACTTGGCTACCTCCCTCCTCCATCCTTGGTACACCAAGTGGCCAGTGAGCCAGCCCAAGGCCCACCTGTCAGTGCCAGGGGACTCAGCACACCATCCTCGGCTAAGTGCAGCAGGCCTGTGCTGATGACAGGACCCAGGTCACGTACAGCACGATTGTAGCGTATACAGTCAACACGTAGCAGGCTTTCATCCTCTCCAAAAAGCACCTTGGAGATGTGGGAGGTGACAGGGCTGGAGGGCCGCGTGGGGTTGGCTGAGCGGATGGGTGAGCGCAGTGGTGAGTTGAAAGCGCTGCCAATCTCGGAGGCTGTGTCTGTGCTCTCATTGCTGGGGGTGGGCGAGGGCTGCGAGTGCGTGGGTACTGCCACTGCCGGACTCCCAGCACCACTGCTGGTCTTGATGGACAGGGGAATCGAGAGGTCTTTCTGGGACTCTTTGAGCTTCTCAGCCAAGACGTTGATAGTGTTGGGCTGCAGCACCGACAGCTGCCCATCCCCAGAGCCACTCAATGGCACTGGCTTCCCTGGCCCCTTTCGCTTGTACCTGTGGGGCCCAAGGAGAGGTGAGTCAAAGGAGTAGGCCAGGTGACCACACACCCAGCAATGCCTACAATTGTCTAAACACACCCTGACATCCAGGGACTGACCCAGCAGCTCCTCTCTCAGTCCAGCAGCCTGACCCAGCCATGCCAAGCCTGGCACCGTAAGCTCTGACAGCTGCAGCCAGGTGTCCTCAAAGGACACCTCTGTTCCAGCTGCTAGCCTTTTGCCAATGCCATGTCTTCTAGCAAAGTACCCTTGCCCTATCTCCTTCTTCCCTGCCTCATCCAGTTCTTACAAGGCCTAGCCAAAAGGCAACCTCCCAAAAGGACATGTTTTGATGTCTGGTTAAATGTGCTCAGCCCCCTCCCCACCCACCCCAGCCCTCCGAAAGTTTCTTGGGACCTGGTGTCAGCCTCCATCATGCCAGCCTCCCCCAGGGCCCTGTACTCAGCAGGTGCTCAGCATTGTCTATCTGTTGAAGGGTACTCTCAGACACAAGCTGGAATATTCAAGATAGGGTCCGTAGCACTCAGAGCTTCCAGCCTTACAGAGCTGAGGCTGACCTGATGGCGGAGTTGGTGTTCTGCACATCGTCTTCCTCGTCATCCTCATAGTCATCCTCATCATCTGAGTACTGCTGGGGTGGGCGGACTGGAACTCGGCTGCGGCCCACACCTGCTGCCAAATCTTCTTCCTCCTGGGGCAGAAACCCAGGGCAGCCCATCAGCAGGGGTCAGTCAGCACAGGTTGGACAAAGCAGTCAGACCCAGACAGGAAGCCAACACGGCTCTCAGGTCAAGTCCACAGAATCCTCTAGATATTCCAGAGCCCACCCTTGGCTCGTAGGAAAGCTACCGCCTACCCACACTACTGGCCTACACAGGGCTTCTGAGAGAAACGGAGGGCCCTGAAACACGTGCCTTCATTTGGCCAGCAGAATCCAACCCATAGAGTTGTACCAAGGAACATGACCTCAGCAATAAGGCCTATAGCAATGTAGCTGGACTTAAAGTCAGAGGAGCTCTCTCTGCCTCCCTAAGCCCCCTGCCTTGTTGGGTGCTTCCGACTATCAGAGGAACCAGGATGATGAACATCAAGACCACCTGAGGAAAATGCCTGTGGCTGCCTTTCAAGAGAATCCTGGAGGGAATCCTGTGAGGGCACTCCCAGCTCACCTGCATGGGGGACTTAGCATAGTTGTGATTGTCCAGAAAAGCTGGCAGCCGCTGAACGATGGGAGTGGGGTTGGGGGGAACACCATTGAGGCTGCTCCCTGAAGGTTTCACCACCAGCTTGGGTTTGCTGGGAGGACTGTGGGTCAGAGCTTGTGGGCATGTACCAGCCACAGCCACCTCCTCCACACCATCTGAGAGAAGGAGCACAAGCAGGACTTTCAGCCAGCTCCTCAAGAAAAGCTGTCCCCAGCCCACTGTCTCCCTACTCCTGTGACACTGCACTGCTCCCTCTCCCTTCCCAGGGGACAGCCAAGTAAGCTGGTGGGATGGAAGTCATGCATGGGCCCACAGCGAGACAGAAGAGTAAACTGGAGAAAGAAAGGGAAGCAGAAAGAAAAAAAAGCCTCTGAGAAAACCAGGAAGGGATATGCATTACAGAAAAGGCTCAGGGGCCTTTGGTAATGGCAGCCCTTTACAGTTGCATCTCTTTAGGGAAAGACTGCTCTCCCTCCATGTTTGGAAGGGAGAGGGATACAAGCATTGAGGCTTCAGGCCTCCTGCAGGAGCCCATGATCACTGCCCAAGTGCCTCCATAGGAAATGACTTGCTCTGTTTGGGTCTCCCAGGTCAAGCGACAAGGCCCACAAGAGGCCCTAAGACCCCGAGTACCTGTGTGGGTGCCCTCAGTGGCCACTGGGGCCCTGCTTGCCTCTAGAGCCACGGGGGACTTGCCACTGACTGGTTTGGTCTCCTCAGGCAGCTGTGACTCTTGAGACTTGTGGGTCTGAATCAGCTCTGGTTGTGTTACCCTGATCAACTGAAAACAGAATCCAAGGCTCAGAGGAGAGAAGGCAGCCCCAGCCTCTACCTCAGACAGCTAAGAGCCTTGGCTCTACCCACTGCCTCGCAAGGAAGCAGAACAGTGAACCCAAACCTCCTTTAGGAAATGACTTTCCCTCCCTACCCCAAGTCCCACCTTTCCCAAAAATGGTGCAAAAGAAGTAGTGGTTGGTTGAAGCCCAGATCCACAAGAGTGATTTGGAGAAACGGAAGCCCCAGTGAGGAGATGGCTGGGAAGGGACCAGGCAGGAGGGTACCCACCTGCTGCAGAGCCTCCAGGACTGTCTGACGATTCACCTTCAGCACATGCAGCCTAGCCTCATACTTGATCCTGCGGTCAGGCACCACCGCCATCAGGTTGAAGCGGATATCATGGTAGGGCTCCCTGCAGTCACAGCTGCAGCTATGAGAGCAGCTCCCACCCAAGCCCCACCATCAGGCTGAGGCAGATATCCTGTCAGGGCTTCCTGAAGCCACTCCTACAGCCATATAGGCACAGGCCCCACGATAGGCAGGCAGCAGCTAACCATGCACACCAGCCTCCTGAGCTGGTAACTTCCAATGAACTGTGTGAGGGGCCTGGTAAGAAGTTAGCCAGCATACCTGGGTCACCCAGGGCTCCACCAAGGTCTCCCCCTCCCCAAAGCAGGCCATAGGCAGCCTGGGCGGGAAACAGGGCAATGAGTTGGGAGCCAAGATCTAAGTCTGACCTTTTCAGATTCGCCATGTGGCCTTGCACAAGTCACCTGGCTTCTCTCTGCCTTGGTTCCCTTTTCTGTATCCCTCCCAATGGGGACACAGGTCCAGAGGATAGGGGAGGCACAGGGCCCTTACCCTGCAGTGGCAAGGCCAATACGCTCCATGATGACCCGCCGGGCCTTGTCTGTCCACTCCTCATCCTCCCCCCAGGGCCCTAAGGAACACCAAGATGAGGAGTCAACAAGTGGGAAGCTCTGAGTTTGAGCAAGCCAAGAGTGGGTGTGAGGATGGAGAGTAGTTGAGTCAGGGAGTCAGAGGCTAGTCAGGCAATGCAGTGCAGGGTGCCATCTGGCCAAAGCCAGATGTCCTAAACACCCAACACCCATCCTCCACCACTGAGTCCCAAGCACCTGAGGACACTGGACCCCAGCTCCTTCGGAGTTAAGTAGAGAAACCCAAAGAACCCCCAGCTCAGAGTGCCTACCATGGTCGATGGGGTAGACCTTGAGCCCATCCAGCTCAAAAAGCCGGCCTGTGATAGGTACGTAGCTGACAAAGTGGAATGCCTCCATGGTCCGCACTGCACTAAGGCCATTCTGCTTCTCCGGAAGGTGGCGTGGCTCTGGCCTGGGGAAGGACAGAGTCAGGACCCAGAATAGGACAGCCCTTCCTTACCCCCACCCCCATCAGTTCCCACACACCTGGCATGGCTATTATGTGCCTTGGCCAACTCGGGGGCATTGCCGATCGCATATCCTTTGCTCTAGAGGGAGGAAAATAAACCAGATCAGAACAACTTCTCAGGTGAGCCTCTGGGTGGGAAACAAAGCTCAGGAGAGCAGGCTTGGAGGTGTTCCAGGAACCTACAAAAGCACAGGTGGACTCTCCTAAAGGTAGAAGAGAGCTCTGGAGCCCCAAATAGATGAGCTCTAACACCTTGCACGGTAATCAGTGGACACTGGGAGCAATGTGGCCTGTAAAGTGCTGACTGACGAAGTCCTAAAATGATATCGATTAAGCGATGTTCCTTCCTTCCCTAGGTTTGTCTCTTTTCCTTACAATTGGGCCTAGAACCAATTACCTTACACAATTAATTTAATAGTCAATGTAATGTAACATATTATAAACGTTCACATGAAAAATGAAAAGCCTCATAGTGCCAAATGTCACATGGCAGCAACAGTGGCCCTGGAGGTCAGATCTGCCCAGCCAGCTATGACCCAGGATTAAGGCACTGTGGCCTACCTCAGGGCTGAAGCCTTTGGTGAAGTCCTTCATACGACTCAGGGTGGGCCCCAGGTCCACATTGCTGCAATTCAGGAGCACACTCAGCAGGGCATGAGTGGCGCAAGAGTTGGGTATAAGCTGTGAAACCAAGAACAATCACCCATACACAGCATCCTCAACTGAAGCCCACATTCACCAGGAATGGGGACACAGAGAGGGACAGTCATATCTGGACAACCACCCTCATCTTTGCCCCATATTTGTTCATTTAACTAAATATCCAATGTCTGGGGACACGGAGAGTGGATTCAGACCCCACACTGCTCTAAAAAGTCTCCCTTTTTTATACATATTTTATTTATCTTTAGAGGGGAATGGAAGGAGAGAGGGAGAGAAATGTCAATGTATGGTTGCCCCTTGTGCGTCCCCTGCTGGGAACTGTCCTGCAACCCAGGCATGTGCCCTGACTGGCAACCGAACCACGATCCTTTGGTTCGCAGGCCCGCACTCAATCCACTGAGCCACACCAGCCAGGGCAAAAGTCACCCTTTTTTAATAACAGCTCAATTCTTTCTGCAAGGGACTTCTACAACCACCATCCTTGGATCTGCCTATCTCCTCTTCCTGCCTTCTCCCACTTCCATTCCCAAGCAAAGAAAATGGCAGCACCCCACCCTCCAGACAGAACACAAAGCCCAACAGACCTGGTGGGCAAAGAACATATTATTCACAATATCGTCATCAATCACAGATGTATCATCCACCAAGGTAGAGACCTTGCGACGGGACCGGCGCTCTTCGATCCATTTGAATAGGAAAATGAATCCATACACGGGGCTGAGGAAAGCAAGAAACAGAGCTAAACCAGCCAAGTGGGGGAAGGCAACCAGTATTCCCTTTTTTTCCTCCCCCTATTCCTCTGCACTGTATTACCACTCAGGTGCCCTTCCTGTACTCCCAACTCTCCCCTGGTTTCTGCCTATCACTGCCCGAAGTGGCCATGAGCCCTGAGAACCTGAAGCCTGCCGCAAACTGTCTAAACATCAGCTTCTGGCTGTGGTTCTCCAGGCGTCCACCCAGTATCCTTATGAAGTATATGGTTCTGGGATAAGAGAAGAAAATTTGAAACCAATGGCCCAGGACAGAGTAGGAACAGAAGGTAAGGCAAGAACAAAAAAAAAATCTGATGAGGAATTTAAACACTAATTCTCACTTGGGGACCCTGAGGCCTGAGCCCCAGTGCAGCCAAGGAAGAAAATGAACACCCATATCAGCCCCTTCTTTCCTGGGAAATAAAGCAGACTCTCAGTTCAGTAACTGCAGCAGTTCTCCACACCTCTATTCTGCAGGACCACCAAAACAAGACCCTGAGGTTGGTCGTCCAGGAGAGGCCTTGCAGATGCTACACACAAACCAATCAATACAAGACCTGTGACAAACCAACCAATACAAGACCCGCGTGTGGACACTAAAGGCACTAGTGCACCGGCACACTAAAGCATTAATAAATTACTGCTACACAAAAGGCACCGTGTGGTCTGCGTATAGAGAAGAGCCTGGCTTCCTGCTCCAAGACCAGAAAAAGCAGCTGAACTGTACTCCAAAGAATGGTTAGAATTTGTAGGGGGCGGGGTGGGGGGAGGTGCTACTACCTAAAGCTAAGTGCTGAGGGAAGACTGGGAGAAAACAAAGTAATTTCATCAGGAAAACACCCAAAAAGGAGGAATGCTTCCTTACATGAGCTTTTACAACTTAGGGTCCTGATACTATCCCCCTTGAGAGGAACTCTTCCCCAGACCCTTCCTGAGCCCTCAAGGTGTAAAGGGAGGTCCTGCCGCCAAGCCACTCACCCCTGGCACTTGCTCTGAAGGTCATAGATCTCCTCCACTTGCACCCCTTTGACACCTGCGATCAGGGAAGGAAAGAAGTCGGGAAAGGCAGCGCCTGGCCGTGCGGCGAGGGCGCAGGCGTGGGCCCCCCACAGCCCGGGTCCGGCGGGTAGCAGTAACTCTTACCGAAATCTTCCACCAGGAGGGTGAAGAGGCCTGGTGGGGCGACAAGAGGAGCAGGGAGTGGTCAGGGAGGCGCCTCCCGGGCCCACCCGACATCCCCAGAGCCCGGCCAGCCGGCCCCCTCCTCACCAGGGTCGCTCTCCAACTCCAGCCAGCCCTTATTCATCTTCCCACGGGGCGGCCCCTCAGCGCCATGTCCAGGCCCTCCCGACCCACCGCCGCCCCCGCCGGGAGCCCCCGACGCCCCCGGGGCCCTTAGCCCCACACACAGACAACGGGCCCCTTTGCGTCACCCGCCCGCGCCGGTGGTATACGTCACAGCAGAGCGACGGTCTCCGCCCCGCCTCTGAGTTAGTCTCCGCGGGTTTGACTCCACCAGCCGGCGCGCAGGTCCCGGGCGAGGTAGGGGGCGTGGCCAGAGGAAGGGCGGGGCGAGCAGTGTCAACGCCCTTGGCGCGAGGGACAGGGGGAGAAGTGTTTGGAGAGGCAGGTGCGCGGTCGTTAGCGCTCGGCCGTTAGCGGTTCCGCTCAGGCAACGGTCCGCGTAGCCGTAGTCCTCGGGGCCGCAATCTCCCTAGGTCGTAGTCCGCATGACTCGGCCCCCGTTTGCGCGCTCGCCCCCTTCGCCGGCGCAGTCACCGCGCGGGGCGGCTGCCCGTGAGGCAGATACACAACGAATAAAGCTCCGGGACAGACGCGCCCTCGGCCACAACTGAGCTGGCGGCCCCGGCCGGGAGCGGCGGCCCGTGTGGTACCGTGAGGAGTGAGCGGCGGAGGCGACCTCCGGCCCGGCCCCCCATCAGCCTCCCCGCAGGCGCGACATGATCCTGGTCTGGCTTCCGGGGGATGCTCCTTGAGCCCTTTCGCCGGCTGTTACCTCCTGGGGACGGTTGTGGCCACACCGACACGTATTTTCCAAACCAATCATTGTTTATTCTTGTGGCGGCGGGGCCGAACACGCTTATTTATTTTTAATTTTCTCAACAAGCTCTTACCCAGCCCTTATCCAGCGAAACAACTCGGTAACCGTTTCAAAGGAGCATCGCGCGGATAGGAAATCTCGGACTGAGCCGCTTGTGTAAGCGCCCCCTTGCATCGACCCTCTTTCAGTGCTTTGAAGATTGTTGCGTCTTCCCGTAACTACCAGTGTGCACAGAACCCCATTCCAGGAACGTCTTGGTCCAGCGATGCAAAGAACTGAAGTTTCAAGGTTTTGTTTCTATTGCTAGACAATCGGGGTCTCTCCCCACAACTCGGAACCGTTCAGTGGTCACCTCACGTGGATCCCCCTAGTGCTCGCCCTTCTCTCCTCTTCCATCCTGTCCAAGTGCTTTTGTTGAGTAAGAAGCCATCCAATGTCATTGCTTCTGCAGGTGCAACTCGTGGGTTAGAAGAGGAGATGGAGCAAACCCAAAGAGAGGAAGGGCGGTGTAGCCTTAGTAATTGCCTTACTGGTTGTATTCTGCAGGCAGTTGACAGTCCTTGAAGATGTCCACGGCTCCCCAGCTGTGCAGTGAGGACATGGGTGCTGGAGTGTGTGTCCCTGGAGTGACTTGATTCACTCAGTTCTCCTAGGAAATGTGTTCCTCTTCTCCCCTGACTAGACAGGTCTTCCTTCATGGGAGTGGATTTTACTTATTTTCTTCCCCTTCCCTTTCAGGGATTCCCCCTGGCCAATGAAAACTCGGCTGAAATTTGCAGTCAGCTGATGTTGGTGGGGGGACTAGTGGCAGGTGTCTTCTCCACAGCTAGGCATTTAACTCTTGGCTCAGAGCTAGACAAAGGTAAATCTCAATGGCCATCTGAGCCTGTGAGAAGTGGCAGGAGCCAAAGGGTGGTTTGTCAGTGTTATCTCTTGTCTCTCACTAGAGGGAGTTGTTGCTTTAGACAGATGAAATCCCACAAGCTCCTCCTGGGAAAAGAACTAGCTAATCTAGCTTTTACTGGGCAAAATTAAGGCACCCATACTTGGGGACAAAAGGAGCCTTTTTTTTCCTGCATGCTACCTCGTGGATTTAGTAGGCACAAAGAAAACAACCATGTAGCCAGTTCAAGCAGTGGTTCCAAGTTCTTATACTACTGTGTGAGGGCAATACCTCTTACCATAGGCAAGTGCCTCTCTGTGACCTCTGCTTGAGTCTCCTCATCTTGAAAATGGGGATAATAATGGCACCTATTGCATGGGAGTTTTGTGAGTTAACACACGTAAGTGTCTGGAACATCTCTCACCAGCGTGTCTTAGTGGGTTGGGCATCTTCCCACAAAGTGAAAGGTTGCCAGTTTGATTCCCAGCAGGGCATATGCCTGGGCTGTGGACCAGGTTCCAGGTTAGGGGAGGGGTGTGAGAGGCAACCAATCGAGAGCACATTGATATTTCCTTCCCTCTTTTTCTCCTTCCCATCCTGTTTCTAGAAATAAATAAAATCTTTTTGAAATGTCTAGAACAGTTCCTGGCACAATTTAATAATTATTGGCTGTTACTAGCAATGACACTGGGTGGGTCCCTTATATTCTGCTATATAGGTTGGGAGGTGAAGTGCACTGTTGCTTTGACCCTGTGGAATTTGATAACCAACTGTAGCATAAAATTGCTGACCAAGCCCTATTTATTTTTATAGCTAGAAGAGCCTGTATTGTCCTCATAATAATATAGAAGAATTTAAGATAGGAGAGAGAGGCTGCAGCGAATGAAGACTATAAAAGAAAAGAAGAAGGAATGTCAAAGATTGAGGTAGAGTAGGTGACATAAGGGAGTTTGGGATAAATTATTGAATGGCCTGTGGTATATGCTGTACTTTTTCCCTCCTTTGCATGGTGTTGGGGGCTAGAGTTGGGTAGTGTGCAAGTACACACCGATAGCCTATCCTCCCAGGATTTTCCATAGTAGCAAAGCGCTGGCTCTTGAACCCTACTGCCTAGGTTCATATCCTGGGTGTAACACTTGCTAACAAGTGACCTGGGAAAGGTTACTGCATTTCTTAATGCTTCCATTTCCTCATCTGAAAAATATGCATAATAATGGCACCCACTTTTTAAAACATTCTGTAGATTCACTGAGCTAACACATATAAAGAGCCAAGAATAATGTCTAGCACTATGAAATTCTTAATTTTAGTATCATCTTATTATGCTTTGTGAATGTGATAGCACCTGAGATTCGGAGTAGATGACAGGAGAAATAGTAAAAGGATGTTTGCTCCTGCATTCATTCAGTCAACACAGGCACCAGGAACAGAAAGATGGTTACTATCTTACATAATTCAAACAATTCAGTAGGTATGCTTTGTACTTTCAAAAAATATAAAATAGAAAAACTGATATCTTAGCCTTTAAATATTCTGGTACTTCATCAGACCCAAGGGTGGCATTTTGAGGGAAATGTTACAAGAGATGTTGACAGGATCCTTCTTCCTTCTCGTATAGAAAATCTGCCAAGACGAGGGGGGTGCCCCAGAGGAAGCCATCTTCAGGGCCTGGTAAGAAAGATTGGAAGTTTTGTTCGGCTTCTGCCTCCCAACCACAGCAAAGACCACCTGAGTAGGGCAGCAAACATGCTCCTCTCACTGCCAGTTCTACTCCCCAGATTCTCTAAGATTCCAAAGAACTCAGGGACTATGATTTTTTAATGTCACGTCCAAAGTCCAAGAAACAAGTTAATTAAGTCCACTTAAGACAAAAAAATATGAAGTGAGTAGTTGTAGCCAGCTCCTTCAAATGTGGCCAAAATTATATAAAGACCTAACTGATACCAAATAGCACTTCAACCCAAACTTCCTTCTTGTCAAAATGACCCTCTTTCCAATACTGTACTCCTCCTGATACTTAGAGAGATAGTTACATTCCCAAAGTGAATTCTTAACATTCTCTATTCCAGTATGCCTGCTATGCCTTCGAGAACCTGGGGATCCTGAAAAATTAGGGGAATTTCTTCAAAAAGACAATCTCAGCATGCACTATTTCTGTCTCGTGAGTACAAGTCCCCCTTTGAACGTCTCATGGCTTTTGCTCTACAGTCTGCTCTCTGTTCTTGCATCCAGCCTGAGATCCATAACCCTGTTTGTTTTCCTTAATAGCTTTTTTCTGTTAAAATCTAATTTTTAAATAGCAATAGACATACCAGGTAAAACCCTAACAGTATAAAGTATGTACAATTAAAAGTCTCTTCCCAAAACAGTATGTCTCATTTTTCTCACTCTTGCCAGAAGCAAATGCTAGCAACAGTCCTTTGAGTGGTTTTTCCCAATTTTTTATTAGATATAACTTACATACTACAGAAAGCAGTCACATTATATATAATGTATATCTCCATGTAAATACTGTCTGAATGAAAATAAATATTCCCATCACCCTAGAAAGTTCCCTCCTGCCCTCTTCCAGTCAATCCGCTCAGAGATAATCACTGATATATAGATTACTTTTGCCTATTCATATGCTTCATATAAATGAAATCATACAGTTTGTACGCTTTCGTGTCTCACTTCTTTCAGTCAACGCAGTGAAGATTTTTGGAGATCGATTCACATTGTTAAACGCGTTAGTAGCTTGTACCTTTTCATTCCCCAGTAGTTTTCTGTGGTATGCATATATTACAATTTGCTTAACCACCTGTTGAAGGACCTTTGAATTGTTTCCATTTGGGGGCTATTATCAATAAAGCTGCTGTGAACATTCATGCACAAGTCTTTTTGTGAACACATTTTCACTTTTCTTGGGAAAATACCCAGGAGTGGAATTACTGATTGTATGCCAACTATATGTTTAACTTTTTAAGAAGTTGCCAAATCACTTTCCAAAGTGATACCAGTTTACACTCTACCAGTTATATGCCAGTTATACCACTAGCAATTTATGAAGTTCCAGATGCACTATATTTTTGCTAGAACTTCACATTGTCAGTCTTTTTTGAATAGCAATGTGTGGTTGCCTCTCTCGCACCCCCAACTGGGGACCTGACAGGCAACCCAGGCATGTGCCCTGATTGGGAATCGAACTGGTGACCCTTTGGTTCACAAGTGGGCACTCAATCCACTGACCACACCAGCCGGGCGTATATTCAGTCTTTTTAATTTTAGCCATTCTATTAGGTGTGTATTGGTATTGCACTGTACTTTTAAATTGCATTTCTCTGATGTCTTAAGATGCTGAGCTTCTTTTCATGTGCCTATTGGCCATTTACATGTTTTCTTTTATGAAGTGTCTGTTTCTCTTTTTAATTTTACTTACTTATTTTTAGAGAGAGGGAAGAGAGGGAGAAAGAAAGGGAGAGAGACATTGATGTGCAAGATAAACATCAACCAGTTGTCTCCTGCAGGTCCCCAACCAGGGACCTGGTCGGCAACCCAGGCAGGTGCCCTGACCAGGAATCAAACCCACAACCTTCAGGTCCACGGAGCAATGCCCAGCCCACCAACCCACACCAGTCAGGGTTGTTTTGTCCATTTTAAAAGCTGGGTTCTTTTGACTGAATTAATTGTAAGAGTTCTTTATGTATATTCTGGATACAAATCTCTTTTCAGATATGTATATTATGTCTATTGTCTCCCTGTTGGGTTGCCTTTTCATTTTTTAATATCTTTCAAAGAAAAACATTTTTAATATTGAAGTCCAGTTTATCAATTTTTTCTTTTATCATTAGTGTTTTTTTTTGGTGTGTCTCCCAAGAAATCTTTACCTACCCATTGAATTATCTCGGTGCCTTTTTCAAAATTAATTGACCATGCATGTATCTGTGCATCTAAATGACCTATTTTATGTTATTGAGCTATCCCTCCTTATACCAGTACAACACTGTCTTGATTTTTGTGGCATTGTAGTGTCTTGAAATTAAGGATTTTGTAAGTTTTGCAGTATTTTCCAAGATTGCTTTGACTTTCAGATCCTTTTCTTTTCCATATGAATTTTATAGTTAACTTTTAATTTTTCTTTAAATTAAAAAAAGAAGGCTTTTTGGGATTGTGATGGGAGTTGAGATGCGGAAATGCACTAAAGAGTGAACAAACAATATTGAGTCTCCCAATCCATGGACGTGATACAGTTCAACATTTATTTGGGTCCTTTAAAATGTATCTTAGCAATGTTTGTTTGTTTGTTTTTAGTGAACACTTGCACATCTTTTAAATATATTCCTAAGTATTTTGTGATTATATGCTATTTTAAATTCTATTTTAAAATTTCATTTTCAGGTTTGTTGGTGGTGTATAGAAATGCAGTTTATGTTTGTACATTGATTTTATATCCTGCAGTCTCATTAAATTCACATACTAATTCAGTAGTTTTTTTTGGTGTTTTTCTATTGTAAATGCCTTAGGGTTCCCTGTGTACACAACTATGTTATTTGTGAATAAAGACAGTTCTACTACTTCCTTTCCAACTTTTATGTCTTTTATTTCTTCTTGTTGACTTTCTGTACTAGCTAGGACCTTCAATCTCATGTTCAGTAGAAGTTATTGTCTTGTGTTCAACATCAGAGGACAGTATCCAATTTTTCACCATTAAAATATGTTAACTGTAGGTTTTCCTTGGCTTCTTTTCATTAGATTGAAGAGGTTCCCTTTTATATCTAGTTTGCTGGAGGGTATTATGAATGTATATTGAATTTTGTCAAATGCTTTTTCTGCATCTATTGAGATGATCATTTTTTCCCTTAATTTGTTAATGTGACTTGTTACATCAGTTGAATTCTTTAATGTTTAACTTTGCATTTCTGGTATAAACTCTGCCTGGTCGTGATGTTTTATCCCTTTTATATGGTGCTGGGTTCAATTTGTTAATATTTTGTTTCATTTTTACATCTATGCTCATGAGAAAGATTGGCCTGTGATTTTCCTCTCTTGTAAGTCCTGTCTGCTTTTGGTGTCAGGACTTGGTTAATTTCAATGCATGTATAAGCGTATACATTTTCAACATAAAAATAAACACACCATACACAGTGTTTTTATTTGTATTTTGCTTTATTGATGGCCATTTCATATACAATATATCAATCTAGTTTTAATAGCTAATTGTTATTCCATGGTATGGGTATGCCAAAAGTATTAAATCAAATCCCTTTTAAAGGACATTTAGATTGTTTCTAATCTTTCACTATTAATTTTTCTGTTTATAGAAATAATATATGCTCACTGTAGAAAACAATAATACTTAAAATATAAATAAAAGAGAAATCGCTCATGTAGTCCTAAAGCCCTGAGATAGTTTTAAAATAAATGAGTTTTAACCCTAATTGAGAACATATGTTTATAATCCAAGTGCCCTCAAGTTATCTAACCTTGTAGGGTCACCTCCTCTATCATGTTAAAATAAAATAACCTGAGTCCCCTTCACATTATGTGTAATTGCTACAGGAAGTTGAGCACTCTCCCCAGTATTTTTAGAAGATTCCTGGAGTGGGGCTGGGGTGCTGACATTCTTCCAACTGCGTTAGGGTGGTCAGGGCTAAAATGTGTTTTTAAAATGTTCAGTTTCTCTCCTTTCACTCTCAGGCAGAATGTCTACAGTGAAAATATTTTAGAGCCTTGTTTCCCTTCCTGTAGAGAACACACTGAGAAGAGTATTTATTCCATGCCAAAGGGGCAGTACAGCAGAAGGGGTAAGAGTGCGGGTTCTGGGGGCCCGTGACTGTGCCTGTGAGCTCTGCTGCCTCCTTGCTGTGTGACCCCAGCCATACTTACCGTGCTGCAGTTCAGTGGCCTCCTCTGTAAGATGGGGATCACAATAGCAGCTGCGTCACAAGGTCGTGGTGAACATAAAATGAGGTCATACACAGGGAGTGTTTCCCCAAACGACTCAAAAGCAGTCCTCAGTAAATGAGACGCAGCAGAGCAGGAAGGCAGTTGAGAGCCGAGGTTCTGCATTTCTGCGGGCTTGAGCGGGTCATGTAATGTCTCCTATAAAATGGGGATGATGATAGTACCTCTATCTTAAGGTTGTTATAAGGATTAAATGAGTTCATATTTGAAAAGGACTTAGAGCATCCATCATATAGTTAATGATTGTACTATGTAAGTTAATACTATGTAAGCCTTTGTTAAGTAAATGACCCTGTAAATGCATATATATTCCAACGAGCTCTATTTCTACCCTGTCCTCTCCACCCCACTGCACTTTTTCACGGAGCATCAATGTTGACAGCCTGGTTCTGTGCACACCCCTCCCCCCCAGATTCTGTCTAGCAAGCTGCCTCAGCGGGGCCAGTCTAACAGAGGTTTCCATGGATTCCTGCCTGAAGACATCAAAAAGGAGGCAGCCCGGGCTTCTAGGAAGGTTAGAATCCCCCTGGAATGGGGGCCTTGGGTGAGGCCGCCTTTCCTACCTCCCTGGTCGTCCCTGCTTCCTTCTTTTCCCTAGTTGCTAATTTAGAAATCAAAGGACTCCTGGATTCCCAACTGCTCCTTCTCTTAAGTTCCATGCTTTTCTAAGGCATAGTATTCTAAGTGAGGAGAGGGAGTAACATCGCAGGAAAACAAAAAAGAATTCAGTGCTGCTTGAAGCCGCAGAGCTTTCAGGTCCACTGAGGAAAGGGCAAGGCTGTTGCTTCACAAAATTTCCATTCCAAAGAATGATGTGCCATAGAATGCTGTTTGTCTTTTTGCGGGTCCTAAGGACTGCCTGGGATCTCATTTGCAGATCTGCTTTGTGTGCAAGAAAAAGGGAGCTGCCATCAACTGCCAGAAGGATCATTGCGTCAGGAACTTCCACCTTCCTTGTGGCCAAGAAAGGGGTTGCCTTTCACAATTTTTTGGAGAGTACAAGTGGGTGATGAAGGGGAAAAGTCGGGTTACCCTTTCGTAACTTGCTATTAATTAGCCATCAGTCAAATCAGAGTTCAGCTTCCACCGGCCTGTTTTGATTCACCAGTAAATCTGTCCCTCCGTTCAATAATGAGAGTGTCTTGACTTGGCAATTTCACAAGGGTTACTTCTCATTTCCTGTCCCCTTCTTAAATTACAAACAGCTGAGGTTCTTAGCTGCTCAGAACGAAGTAGAGCTTTCAGGAACGAGGAAGGCTGTAGAGATAGTCCCAGGAGCTTTGCTGAGTGGGAGAGCAGCTGTGAGAAAGCTGTTTTTCACCCTCCTCCTCTCCTCCCCTCCTCCCACCCCACAGCACTGAGGTTCACTGGGCACCAGCCTGGGCAGTTGATTTCCCTCCTAGGCCAGGCAGCTGGAAAATTTCATCAATGACAAATCAAAACCAGTCTATTTACTCTGTCACAGATCATTTTGTGAAAAACATCGCCCAACACAAGACATCCAATGGGGGAATGTTGGGGAGGAAGGCTGCGTCTTGTGTTGTGAAGACTTATCCCAAGCAAGTGTTGAAAACATCCAGAGTCCATGCTGTAGTCAAACTATCTACCACCGCAAGTGCATACAGGTGGGGTTCCCTCAGCCAATTTTGGGACCTTCCAAAATTGCCCTAGTTTGAGCACCCTGGGAGTGCTCAGGCAATCTTGACTGGAGGCCTGTACGCAGGGCTGGTCCCAGGTCACCCTTGACCTGTAGGACTTCATTCACAGATAAAATTTAGACTGTGCAAAATCGTCAGTATAGCTAGAGCAAATGAGCTCATCCTAGAATTAGTTAAGTACCTTCCAAATCAGCATTGCTTCCTCGGATGGAAGGAAAGGGAAACATGTATCCAGGTACCAGAGTCTTACTGGGTCAGCACTGCCAAGCCCCATGGCCAGAGATGACAACTAAGGTATTTCTGGGAACTCTTGAGCTTTTGGTCCCTGGTCTGGCACCGGAATTTGCAGTCCTCACCCTAACCCACCCAAACTCCTTTTCCTGGAAGCTCCAGTCAAGCTTTCTTAGCAACATCCTCTTTGTGAAATGAAGGTGAAGTGGAAATTAGGTGATCGAAGAGTATTTTTACAAACAGAAAGTTTTCCCGTGTTTCTCTTACAGAAATATGCCCACACATCAGCAAAGCATTTCTTCAAATGTCCGCATTGTAACAATCGAGAAGAGTTTCCTCAAGAAATGCTAAGAATGGGAATTCATATTCCAGACAGGTAGGGGAAACTCTAAAGAATTGAGCCAGGGAGTGGTTGCCTAGATTTCCAGAGGAAGTGAGTATATGGTGAAGAGGGAAAGGGTGGAAGGAGAGCTTTCCAAGTATCAAAAGAAAAGGAGGGGGGCAGTGAGGGTTGGGGGATAGGCATGTTTCTGGAAAGGGTATTTAGAGATCAGAATTTCACGAGTCCGGGGGAGGTTCTGGAATTCCACCGTGAAACTAGGGATCTCTCGTGTTCCAGTCATCCCGCTTCATCCCTCTCCCACTGCCAGGCCACCGCCCAGCCTTGCTGAAATTATTCAGACAGCCTGTTGGACTCTTTCGCTGTGCTAGTTTGAGTGCTTCCTAGTTCCTCCCAGGTGGACAATGGTTTCACCCACCAGTTTGCATGTCCCTTACTCACTGTTTCTTCTTTCACTGCAGAGATGCTGCCTGGGAACTCGAGCCAGGGGCTTTCTCAGACTTGTATCAGCGCTATCAGCACTGTGATGCCCCCATCTGTTTGTATGAACAAGGCAGAGACATCTTTGAGGATGAAGGGTAGGGAAAGGTTTCTGGCTTGAAAGACCTCCCATCAGTGCCATCTTAGAGTTAGACCTTGGCACAGTTATTAAGAGCAAAAAAATCCATTTTCATCTGCAGACCTCAGGATGAACACAATTGCTAAGCCCCATTCTTTTTTTTTTTTTTTAATTGTTGTTTTGTTAAGTCCCATTCTTGAGCAGCCTAGGCCTCACTCACACTCAAGTGAACAGGCCTCTTTGGAGGATCTGCTTCTCCTTGTGCCCAGTGGAGAGGCACTCAAGGCCAGTTCCTCTCCAAATCCACCCTTCAAGTGTCTGTGCCTAACTGCAGCTTCCTGCATCAGCACACAGCCACATGTCCATCATGGGTAAAATGTACAGTAAAAAATGCCCGGGGAGCCTCAGCAAAGGCCCAGCCTGTGGTGAACATCCCAAGAGTGGTAGTTAGTGTTGTGTGTGTGCCTGCAACCCTTCCTTGTCTTCTGTAGGAGGTGGAGCCTCATTCTGTGTGCTACATGCGGATCCCACGGGACCCACAAGGATTGCTCCTCTCTTAGATCCAACAGTAAGAAATGGGAGTGTGAGGAGTGTGCACCTTTGCCTGAAGTCACAGGTGAGTCTGAGGGATGGTCTGGTCTAAGAACTGGGGACGGGGTGGAGGAACTGTGGTGCCTGGAAAAGGAGGAGGGCGCGCCACCAGATGGGGACCTCGCAGTGGTGCCTCCAGTCTGGGAATCAAAGTGGCTATGGTGGGGCTTAAGAACCAGTGCCTGGGAGAGACAGAGGGTTGAGTTGTCCTCTCCCACCTTTTTTTCACCACAGACTGAAAACTCAGGTGACATCCCCTGCTGCAGCAGCAACTTCTACTCTGGGGGAACGGGGGTGGGCATTACTGCAGAGACACCAGCCTGGAAGAGAATCTGGGCCCTTCTCGGACTGATTGCCCAGGACCTTCCTTATTAGAGAAATCAGAGTCCTCTGGTCGCAGAGGGGGCCACTTCTGCTGGTCCAAGGGTGTCAAAATAACTAAAAGCTGCAAAAAGTACAAATAGTGACTTCTAAGTAGTTGCTTCCAAGCACGTTTGGGTACAAAACTGTTCCTCCAACAAGTTTGGGGAGGGACCACTTTAGGACTGTGAGACCAGGAAAGAAGGCTAGCAGTGAGACTACGGACCAAAGAAAGAGAAGTCCCAGAGGCGTGAGGACTGTGCAGTCCCGATGCCAGCCACGGAACGTGTATATGGCTACGGCAGCTAGCACCTCTGCTCTTTCAGCCTGATTCCCAGAGGGCCCTTTTTCACTCCTTCCCCCAGGATTCTTCCATTCTAACATGGTTCTCATGTGCCTCTTCTTACATCACCCATGTTTGTAGTCCAAATAAAGGCTTTCTCTCCATCAATGTCTCCTTAGAAATTCACTCTGGATTTTATCTAGCACAGTAAGGAATCCAGAGGGTGGGGCGAGGGAACAGAAAAACTATAAAATTCAGTGACTTAAATGTAGAACTTTCCATTTAGAATATAGATATGTTGCTTTGGATGGTAGCAGTTTGCAGGGAAATCAACTTTACAGGCACAGAGATTTCATTGTGCAAATGAACACACAGGTTCTCATTAGGGAGGTGAGCCAGCAGAGAAGTACACACTGGACTGAGAAGAGGTCACTGTTGCAAGGCTTGGGGCCCCAGACTCAAACAGGCCAGGGACTGCCATGTTCATGCGAAGTGGAAGGGACTCCACTAACCTCCACAACATGAGTGAAGACACACCTCCACACAAACCCTCTCAGCCTGGTGGCTCAGGCATTTCTGCCAGGTAAGGGGTCCAGCCAGGACAGTTACCTTAAGTAAGGCAGCTAGGGTGAGAATCGGCTGAAGACCTTGGGTGAAATTGAATACAACCTATCTCACATGTGGGGGGGTTTTCCCCCATGATTTTGTGGGACTTGGATTAATGGGACAAACTCAGGACTATTGCCAGAAACTGAGTTCTCAGGGTCTCACTGGGTCATGGTCACTAATGGCAGAAGACAGGGTTCTTGGTTCAAATATTGCTGACCCCTGGAGGCTTGTGTCAACTTGTGTGTGGCACTCACCTTCAGATTTGACTGGTTTCACTTGGAATCACACAGCAGGAGTGAGGGGTTATAAATTGTGTCTTTTTGAATTAAAGTATATAGGCAAAGCGATACAGACTTTTTAAAAAATCTTAAGAAGCACTGAAAGGATTATAATGAAAAAGTCTCTTGACTTACCCCTCCTCACTCCCAGTCCTACTCCTCGAAGACAAAAACTTCTTACTTTTTTAAAGCCATGTCTTGATTGATTGATCTTAGACATTATTGACTTCCTATTACATAAAGATCTATCACTTTTAAGCCTTCTCATTTTTATTCTTTTAAAAATTGCATCACAATTTTTTAGCCAGGCAGTATACCATGATTATTTTTTCTCTCCTGTACATTTTTAAATACATTTTATTGATTAAGCTATTACAGTTAGCTTAATACAGTTAGCCAATTTTCTCCCTTTGCCCCCCTCTGCCTGGTACCCCCCTTCCCTCCAGCAATCCCCCCTTAATTCACGCCCATTGGTCATGCATATAAGTTCTTTGGCTACTCCATTTGCTATGCTGTTCTTAATATCCCCCTGTCTATTCTGTACCTACCAATTAGTACTTCTTAATCCTTGAACCTTTCCCCCCATTCTCCCCCTTACCCCTCCCAGCTGATAAATATCCAAATGATCTCCATATCTATCATTCTGTCCTTGTTCTGCTTGTTTGATTCATTTGTTTTTTAGATTCAGTTGTTGATAGTTGTGCATTTGTTGCCATTTTAATGTTCATAATTTTGATCTTCTTTTTCTTATATAAGCCCCTTTAATATTTCATATAATAATGGCTTGGTGATGATGACTCCTTTAGTTTTTTCTTGTCTGGGAAGCACTTTATCTGCCCTTCCATTCTAAATGATAGTTTTGCTGGATAGAGTAATCTAAGTTGTAGGTGCTTGCTTTTCATCACTTTGAATACTTCTTGCCAGTCCCTTCTTGCCTGCAAAGTACTCTTGAGAAATCAGCTGACAGTTTTATGGGACTCCCCTATAGGTAACTCTCTGCTTTCCTCTTTCTGCTTTTAAGATTCTCTCTTTATTGGTAATCTTTGACATTTTAATTATGATGTGTCTTGGTATGTTCCTCTTCATGTCCAACTTGTTTGGGACTCTCTGTGCTTCCTGGACTTGTATGTCTATTTGCTTCACCAAATTAGGGAAGTTTTCTTTCATTATTTTTTCAAGTAAGCTTTCAATTTCTTGTTCTTTCTCTTATACTTCTGGCACCTCTATAATTCAGATGTTGGTATGTTTGGAGATGTCCTAGAGACTCCTTATTCTATTTTTTTTTTTAATTCTTGTTTCTTCTTGCTGTTCTGATTGAATGCTTATTTCTTCCTTATGTTCCAAATCATTGACTTGAATCTTGGCTTCATCCCCTCCACTGTTGGTTTCCTGTGGATTTTTCTTTATTTCACTTAATGCAACCTTCATTTCTGCCTGGGTCTTTTTTATGCTGTTGCAATACCCAGTGATTTCTTCGGGCATCCTGATAACTAGTGTTTCAAACTCTGCATCTGATAGGTTGTTTGTCTCCATTTCATTTAATTCTTTTCCTGAAGTTTTGTTCTATTTTTTTTTCATTTGGGCCATATTTCCTTGTCTCCTCAATATTTGGCAGCTTCACTGTGTTTTTGTTTAGGTAGTGCTGCTTTGACTCCCTGTCTTAGTAACATGGCCTATTATAGAGAAGGCACCTGTAAATTGTGTGGGCCACAGCCTTAGGTTGTCGCCAGGGTGGGGCAACCCATTTCCCGCTTTGTGGCTCTGTGTGGAGGAAGGCTCAGAGAAGGGACAACACTAGGGACTGCTGCCTAGCCTCTGGAGATTGCCAGAGAGGAAGCTATCTCCCTGGCACTCGCCCCCTTGCCAATCACTTTATTTTCTCCCCTCTCCCTGTATGCCACTTGTGCCCTTCCAGCTGTTGCCCTGGTGCTAAATCCAAGTGGGGGTGGGTCTACATGAGTACTAAGTCTGTTGAGGGCCCTTTAAGAGAGAGAATCCTGCAGTTTCTTCTGTCTCCCTAACTCTCACTGGTGTATGCAGCCAGAAGTATAGGGGGACTATCTTCCTAGATCTGGAAACCTGGGCTGGATGGGTGGTCTGGGATCCCTCACTCCTGAAATCCAGGCATGTGCCCTGAATGGGAATCAAACCGGTGACCCTTTGGTTCGTAGGCCAGCACTAAACCCACTGAGCCACACCAGCCAAGGCTATTCCTCCTGATTTTTATCCACCATACTTGAATGTGTCATTGCCTATTCCACCTCCTCTCCACTCCTCTCTGTGCCTCTCTGCCTACCCATCAGGATGAATATGACTTCTTTAAATCCTTGGTTGTCAGACTTCCATACAGCTCGATTTTCTGACAAATCTGGGTGTAATTTTCACTGTGGTTGTGTGCAGAGGTGAAGCATGTTTACCTATGCCTCTATCTTGGCCAGAAGTCGCTCCTGTACAAAATTTTAAGTGAAATGAATACTTGCTGTTTTTTATTTGCTATATAACAGGGGTGTCAAACTCATTTTCACTGCAGGCCACATCAGCCTCAAGGTTGCCCTCAAAGGGCCAAAATAATTTTAGGACTGTGTAAATGTAACTACTCCTTAACTAATAAGGAGTTGAAATTACATTTAGCCCTTTGAAGGCAACCCAAAGCTGATGTGGCCCTGGTGAAAATGAGTTTGACACCCCTGCTATATAACAATGAATAATTCTTCCCAAATGTTCCACGTGATCAATTGCTTCAAAGTACAAGCATCAATCAGATCACCATCAGTTGTACTTCTTTCCTGGAAGGTCTTCCTCCAAGAGCTTACTCCTTCTGAGCCAGCTGATTCCTAGGCCTACCACACAAATACCATCCTAGGCCTCCCCATGACTATGCCTTTGTTCTTAATATTCTCTCTCTTGAGTTTGATGACTCAGTGCTATGCTTCCTAACCCGGGCATCCAAGGACGCTTTGTCAAAGCTCTGCAAGTGATGATAGCTTTTTTTTTTTACAGTTTTTTAAAAAGTATATTTTATTGATTATGCTATTACAGTTGTTCCATTTTTTTCCTCCCCTTTATCCCCCTCCTCCCAGTACCACCCACCCTCTAGCATTCACCCCTGCACTTTGTTCATGTCCATGGGTTGTACATATAAGTTCTTTGGCTTCTACATTTCCTATACTATTCTTAACCTCCCCCCGTCTGTTTTGTACCTACCATTTATGCTTCTTATTCCCTGTACCTTTTTGACCCATTCTCTCCCTTCCCCTCCCCACTGATAACTCTCCATGTGATCTCCATTTCTGTAATTTGTTCCTGTTCTAGTTGCTTGCTGAGTTTTTGTTTTTGTTTTTTAGGTTCGGTTGTTGATAGCTGTGAGTTTGTTGCCATTTTACTGTTCGTATTTTTGACCTTCTTCTTTTTCTTAGATAAGTCCCTTTAATATTTCATATAATAAGGGCTTGGTGATGATGAACTCCTTTAACTTGACCTTATCTGGGAAGCACTTTATCTGCCCTTCCATTCTAAATGATAGCTTTGCTGGATTGAGTAATCTTGGATGGTGGTCCTTGCCTTTCATGACTTCAAATACTTCTTTCCAATCCTTTTTTGCCCTCTAAGGTTCCTTTTGAGAAATAAGCTGATAGTCTTATGGGAAATCCTTTGTAGGTAACTGTCTCCTTTTCTCTTGCTGCTTTTAAGATTCTTTCCTTATCTTTAATCTTGAGTAACTTTATTATGATATACCTTGGTGTGTTCCTCATTGGGTCCAACTTCTTTGGGACTCTCTGGGCTTCCTGGATTTCCTGGAAGTCTATTTCCTTTGCCAGAATGGGGAAGTTCTCCTTCATTATGTTTTCAATTTCTTGCTCTTCCTCTTCTCCTTCTGGTACCCCAATGATTCAGATGTTCAAAAATTTAAAGTTGTCCCAGAGGTTCTTAAGCTTCTCTTCATTTTTTTGACTTCTTGTTTCTTCATTCTATTCTGGTTGAATGTTTATTTCTCCCTTTTGTTCCAAATCATTGATCTAAGTCCTGGTTTCCTTCCTTTCACCATTGGTTCCCTGTATATTTTCCTTTATTTAACTTTGTATAGCCTTCACCTTTTCCTTCATTTTGCAACTGAGCTCAATCATTTCTGTGAGCATCCTAATTAACAGTGTTTTGAACTCTGCATCTGATAGGTTGTCTATGCCTTTGTCGCTTAGTTCTTTTTCTAGAGCAGGGGTGTCAAAATCACTTTCACCAGGGGCCACAACAACCTCGTGCTTGCCTTCAAAGGGTCAAATGTAATTTTGGAACTCCTTAAATGCAACTACTCCTTAACTAGGGGCAAGGAGCTCAGCACTGCCACCAGGTAGAAACAAGGTGCTGGGTTGGATAAGTCAAGGTGAAGGGCTGGATTCGGCCCACAGGCCTTGTGTTTGCCACCTGTGTTCTAGAGTTTTGATCTGTTCTTTCATTTGGGCCATATTTCTTTGTCTTGGCGCACCTGTTACATTGTAAAGGACAGAGCCTTAGGTATTCACTAGGGCGGGGCAACCCATGTGCCTGTGTTGTGACGCTGTCTGTGGGGTAAGGGTCAGAGAGGGAAGAATGTTGCTTGCTTGGCTCTTGCCCTACTTTCTGTCATTTCCCCTGCTTTCCACAAGCGGATTGTGCCCTTTCAGGTGCTGATTCCCAGGCGGGTGGGCTTGTGTGTGTTCTAGGATCCTGTGGGTCTCTCCAGTGGACTCTCTGGTGAGACTGGGAGTTTCTCCCACTGCTGCAACCCCTACAGATATTTACAGCCAGAAGTTTTGAATCTTTAGTTCCTCATGCTGGAACTGTGGGTTTTGCGCTGTCTCGCTCCCCATTTGTTCTTCCCAGCTTATCTGTGCATGAATGTGGGAATATCCAGTCTGCCTCCTTGCCTTTCTATGTGTCCTGGCCCTATCTCTGCCCCTCCTACCAGTCTGGATAAATGCTTCTTTAACTCCTTGGTTGTTGGACTCCCTTTGTTGGAATTGCTTTGATTTTCTGGGAGTTCTGGTTGTTTTTTGTTTTTAAATTGGTTGTTATACTTCTCTTGGTTGTGCAAGAAAGCAAAATGTTTCTACCTATGCCTCCATCTTGGCCAGAACTCTGATTGTTTTTTTTTTTTTTTAAGATTTTATTTATTTATTTTTAGAGAGAGAAGAAGGGAGGGAAAGATCAATGTGTGGTTTGCCTATCATGCACCCCCTACTGGGAACATGGCCCACAACCCAGGCATGTGCTCTGACTGGGAACTGAACCAGCCACCTTTGGTTTGCAGGCCAGCACTCAATCCACTGAGCCACACCAGACAGAGCAGGCTTTAGTTTCTTAATCTAGAGTTTCAAGTTATAACTTGGGTCTCCAGGCATATTATCAGACATCTGGGGTAGTATCTTTTCCTTTTAAAAGAGTTCTTTGGTATACTAAAGTGTGAGAAACATCATCTTAACTGAAAGTGATAGTCCCCTAACAGTTTCTTCTGGACTCCAGCTGCAGTGGGTAGGAGATGGAGTTCGCAGCAGGAGTACTGGGGATAAAAGATGCTTTTTGTCACCCAGACATGTAGCCGACCAACCTCCATGTGCATTTGATTCATGTACACACCTACTAACTACAGGGTCCGGCACAAATAATGCCCCCTTTTTATTACAAAATCTTTTATTACAAAGTCATAAGCATGTAATTCTGTAGTATAACAATATCACACTCAAGCACACCACGTGACATTTTAGGTGAAATGTTCAAATTAAAACTATAAATTATTACACCCATATTATTACCCTTCCAACCACACTCAAGCAGGCGTTCCTTCTGCCAGATCCTGGCATTTCTTAATCTAACACCATTACTCTCCATTGATGTTAATGGCCAACCTCATTTTTATAGGCTGGAAACTCCAACTTTGAAATGTTCTGTTCTTCATCTAGGCCTAGGTATAACCAATCATTCTCTACTAAATCTTTGGGCTTTTTTCTGAAATAAACTTTTAATTTGGGATAGTTTTAGATTTACAGAAAAAATGTGAAAATAGTACAGTGGATTCCTATATATCCCAAGCCCAGTTTCCCCTCTTGGTAACATATTAGTGTGGAACACTTGTCACAATCAATGACCCAATATTGATACATTGTTTTTAACTAAAGCCCATGCTTTATTCAGATTTCCTCAGTTTTTACTCACTGTCTTTTTTCTGTTCTGGTATCCCATCCAGGACACCACACCAAGTTCAACCGTCGTATCTCCTTAGGTTGCTCTTGGCTCCAACAGTCTGCCAGATATCCCTGGGTTTTGATGACCTTGACAGTTGTGAGGTGTACTGGTCAGGTATTTTGTAGAGTGTCTCTCAGCTGGATTTGTCTGATGTTTTTCTCATGATTAGACTCGGATAATGGTTTTGGGGAGGAAGACCACATGGTAAAGTGCTGTTTTCATCACATCATATTGAGGTTACACACTAGCAACATGACTTGTGGCCATTGATGCTGATCTCAATCATCTGGCCAAAGCAGTATTTGTGGGGTTTCTCTGCTATGACGTTTGCTCCACTCCCCACTTCCGAGCTGTGCCTCTTGGGAGGAAGTTACTCTATGTAGCCCACAATGAATGGATTCCCCTTCCTTCCTGAAGGGCAGACTGTCTACATAAATTACTTGGAATTCTTCTGCATAAGAGATTTACCTATCCTCTCCCAGTTATTTATTTTTTTAATCACTTGTTTATATCAGTATGGGCTCATGGATATGTATAACATGTACACATTTGAGTTATAATTCAATACTACTTTATTTTATTGTTCAAATTGTTCTAGCATTGACCATTGGGAATTCATGTGTCCTTTCCACATATTCTCATTATTATGCATTTGGCTTTGTTTTTTGAGTACTTCTTTACTTTTTGGCACTTCAGGATTCCCCAGGCTCATCTTGTATATTTTAAATACCTGTTTTCACAAATGACGTTTCTATTAGAATGAATTACTGTTTTATAGCTTAAGACCTAAAACAAATAGTTCACTTGGGGAAGGAAATAGATGTTAATAAAAATTTTCTGAAGTACCTGTTCTTCTTTTTTTTTTTTTAAGATTTTTTTTAAGTACTTTTTTTTTTTCCTTTTAGATTTTATTTATTTATCTTTAGAGAGGAAGGGAAGGAGAGAGGGAGAGAAACATCAATGTGCGGTTGCCTCTTGTATGTCCCCTGCCGGGAACTGGCCTGGCAACCCAGGCATGTGCCCTGACTGGGAATCAAACCGCGATCCTTCGGTTCGCAGGCCCGCGCTCAATCCACTGAGCTACCCCAGCCAGGGCTCTGAAGTACCTGTTCTTCTTTCTCTAATTCTTACCTTTGTAGGAACCATAAACTAGGGCCAGAAACCTCAGAATCTCCTTCTGCTGCCTTTTATGCTTAGCCGCCCTCTCTCTTGTCAATTCGACTGGTTTTCAAATGTTTGCCTGCTCCTCCGTTCCATTGCCAGGGCTCAGCGCTGATGCCTGCGCCTCACAAGACGCAGTGAAGGCCCTCTGACTGCATGGCTGGTTGCCTGTGTCCACTTGCTTTGCTGACAGACCCACCCCTTTCCCTTATGCTAATTGTCATAAAACATCTGTTAGCTCTTCACTTAGGATGGCCCCTGCTGAGATTGGCATCCACGGCCTTCCACAGATGTGCTGCCATACAGCTGCATCTCCCAGGACACCCCACCCCTGGGCATTCTGCCCTGGCTACCCAGGAGTACAGGGCCCTCAGCATGGGGCGCATAGTCTGAGGAGCCCTAACCTCTGTTCTTAGTCTTCTGAACCCACCATAAGGTCCACTTCTTCATTCCTAGGTATTCTCACTGGACTCTGCTCAGAGTCCATTCTCCATCAATTCCTACAGTTGTGGGTATGTCTCTCCCATTAGATTGGAAGCCCTTTATGGGCAGGGCCCTGTTTGTCTTATTAACCTTCCTTCCCCTCCTGTTGTCTGGCTCCGGACACCACATTCAGAGGCGGTTTGATATCTGCTGAATTGATGGATGTGCTTGTACCTCTGCGTATTCATATGCCTGTTGTTTTGCTCTCAAACACCAGAGGGCACTGTTAGCATGTTGAGGAGGAAGATTATAATCCCTTAGACCTGGAAGATTGAGAACTGCTAATGAAAAGCTTGCTTCTATTTTGAGATGCACAGGATTTACTGCTCTTCACTTGTTCTAGACTCATCTGATTGAGTTGATCCATGAGTTATGCTCCTGTTGGGTTTAGAGATTAGTTTAGCATGAGAGTTACTAATGACACTTCCATCGCAGGTCAGATCCTCAGACAAGATTGCCTTCATGGTCTCTCTGTACACAAAGCAGCCCTTCCAACCCCAGGTGCCCTCCTCCTATCCCAAATCCGGGAATGCCAGTCCTGAGGGGTGTGGGTGATATGGTGCTGTTGCTCTTCTGCGCAGCACTCCTAACACACACACACTGACACTGCTGCCACTGGGGGACGGGGTGCTTGTTTGTTTGTTTGTTTGTTTGGAGAGAGTGGGGGGAACCCATTGATTTATTGTTCCACTTATTTATGCATTCATTGGTTGATTCTTATAGGTGCCCAGACCAGGGATCAAACCCACAACCTTGGCGTTTCGGGACAACGCCAGGGCTGGGTGGTAGTTTAAAAGCTTTAACGGTCTGTGAGCAGGATGGGAGGCTATTAAGAGAAACAGCACTTGCATTGGCCCCAGGGTCACTGCAGCAGCTCCCTGTGTGTTCGCAGGCTGGTTGAAGGTGAGTTGCAGCACCATGGGCCCCCCAGGTGTGAGAAGGGTCCATAAACCAGGGAGCTCCATTCCAGAGAAGTTGATCGGCTATTTGTAAAGGTCTCATGCCTTGTACATCTTTTTTTTTCCCCCAAAAAAAGCAACATGGAAATTTGAGGCCATAAGCAAAGAGTTGATGTTTTTAAGAAATAAAAAAAACTTGTCCCCCTTTTTCCCTAGCAAACCCCCTCCAGCCCTGGGGTCCCTGAGCAATGGGGCAGCATGAGGCCCAGATGGAGGGAGTGAGGCCCAGGAACTCCTCCCCTTATCTGTGGTAAAACACGTGCCTTGATCCTTCCCTGCATGTCCTCCTGATAAACAGGAAGTCATCGCGCCATCAGTATCCATCCCTCTTAGAGCATCTGAGACCTGTCTGGGCCATCAAAGCCATCCCCAGCTTCCAGAAGCGTTCTGGAGGGGACTCCAGCCTCACCAAAAACAATTCCCCATTGTGTTTCCCTCTTGGAAATCATGGATTTGTAAACAGTCCCTTACATTTAGATAGGTCCTGCCCTGGCTTTGTGCTGGTGTGTTATTTTTTTTTTCTTCCTTGAACAATGTCCTTTCCAGTAGGGCCAGCGGTTCACACAATTGTCTGAGACCCTTGGACTACAGGAAACAGCACCAGATTCTTATCAGCTGGCGGAGGGGGGCAGTGGGCAAGCAGAGTGAACAGATGAGGTCATGTCCATAAAGCAAGCTGCTGGTCTGCCATCTCATTCTACTCTACCTTTACCTGTGAGAGCAGAGCCTGTCCCCCTTGTCCTCCTAACAGGACAGTCTGGGCTTTGAGTGGCCTTAGCATGGTCCCCTCCATTTGATGGAAGAGACCTGGACTCTGCTTCACTTTGGAATCCTCACCAGCCCACAACTGTCCCCTTGTCCTGGTCTTCTCTCTGCCCAATGGGATGCTCATCACAGTGAAACATACCTCATTGGTATAGATTAGGGTACACCTTAGTCATCTTCCTCCCCAGGGGGAAAGAAGTCCAGACTGGTCGGTCACTGGGGTGCCCCTCACCAGCTCAGTCCTGAGTGCAAGCTACTGGCTGGCTGCGGGTGGCCTGGCGTGAGGATGAGGACAGGCATCCTTTGAGGGGCCCCCTCCCTGGGGACTGCAGTGTTTCCCATCCTCAGTGGAAAATGATTTTTTTAGGGCTGCGTTGAAGAACCAGGAGTTTCCTTAATGGAAATCCAACATGGAAAGTGAAAGGCCTCATTAGGACATAATCTCTAAAGGACAGGGGCCCAGTGGTGGTACCCATGGCAAAGGTGGCAGGGGACGGGCAGTGGGAAGTGGGCACAGGACCACAGCAGCCATTGCCTCCTCATCTGTGCCAGCAGTGTGGGTGAATCCGGAAGAGGAGCCAGGGTGGGGGCCCAACAATCCCTGAACCCTTATCAGGTATTATATCCGAACCTAGCCCCACCCATTCATTCCCTCTCTGTGCCAGGGCCAAGTCTCAGAAAACCCTGGGGATTTGATCTCAGTGTATGCTGAACTTTCTCCTTGCAGGAGCCCTTGCAGACCAGGACTTGGGTAAGGCTGGGGTGGATCCTTAATTCAGATGGAAATTGGAGTGTTTCCTAGTTCTAAAAAGGAGATTTGGCTGGCTGAAGAAGCTTCAATTTGCAGGGCTAGCAGAAGCATGCAAGCAAGTTTTCCAGGGTCCACCCAGCTCTCACTACATCTGGGGCCGCTGCCATCTGGAGAGGACAGCCTGGCAGGGGGCAGGCCAGGCTCCTGATGGCTGCTGCCCACCCGCTCCTCCAACTGGGAGATCCTAAGTGTGTCTGGACCTGAGCTGGGCTTAGCTGAGTGAAAGGGAAGCACAGAGCCATTTGAGAAAGAGAAAAGGGCTGTTTCCCTCCGTTACTCTGCCTTCTCCATGCCACCCACCCTTTCTCAGAAACTAGTCTGTGGACTGCAGGCTTGGGGTGAACCCTGGCCCGCCACAGAGGGCTGTGCCAGACACAGGGGGAGCAGGCAGTGAGCTGAGGAGACAGGTCAGGGGTGGAGGGCACCATCCAGGCCCAAGGGTCAGCAGCCTGGCAGCCTGGCAGCCTGGCAGCCTGGCCCTGAGTGGCAGGTCCTGTTCTGGCGTGGGCCATGGGAAGCCAAGTCATGGCTGTTCGTGGGGGAAGCCAGGTCCTCTGAAGTTCATAGGCTTCGAAGGCAGAGATTAATCATCTCACACATTAAGGGAAAGAAACTCAGCAGCAGTTCCCCAAAGTACACTCTTTAAAACATTAGAAACGTGAGATGGTGGCTGCTCCGTGGGGAAAAGGGATCGGGGACCAAAGGTTTCGGAGAACTGTGTAGCACACAGTAGGCAGGCAAATTAAAAAGAGATCATCATGGACTTCTCAGGGATGTCACAGGGTGGGCAAGCAGGCAGGGCACAGCCCTGCGAGGCTAAAGAGGCAGAAATCCCTGGATTTATTTGATCGTTTTTGCAGGATAATTGTTCCACGGGACACCATTTTGAAAAACACTTGACTAGTGTCTTTAACAAAGACCTTTCGAGCTCTAAATGTGTTTGGGAAATCATAAAACAGGGACCCAAAGACCAAGGGAAGTATGAGACTTAGAGGAAAAAGCTGGCAGAGGAAGATAGAGTGAAATCTCTGAGGCAGGAAATAGGGCTGAAGATGGGGGGAGGGAGGAGGATGGGGGCCAGGGAGAGGTGCATATCCCCAAGGGGTCTTCAAGGCACAGGGTGCAGTGGCGGTGGGAACAGAGGTGCCCTGCGCCCCAGGGAGAGCCGTGTGTGAGGGGCGAAGGGGGCTGTGGCAGTCACATTCACACACCCCTCCCAGCCCAGCGCTGTGCCAAGGGGGCATTCTGATGATACTTTGTGCGTTGGTGCTGGTGATGGCTTGGGGTGGAGCAACCAAGTTGCAGGTCTAGTCAGGTCTGAGTGTTTGCACAGAAACTAGGGGACAAATCTAGGGGCCCCAGGCCACAAGATGGGACTGGTGACTGACTTATTAAGGCCTTCTCGTCTATCACATGGATTGAGGGGCCCATACAAGCAAGTCTAGTCTCTCCGCTGAGGTGGGGCAATGTCCGGCCCACCTTTTCTCACCTCCCTCCATCACCAGTGCAGGCTGCTCTTCGGGCAGCAGCATAGTGTCACAAAGGAGTGGGAGCCTTCTGCAGCACACGCAGTAGGCCAGACTTCTGGGGCCTCCCCTCCTTCCCAGAAACCGCAGCCCCCACAGCACAGCCTGGCCCCCCAGACAAGAGCGCAGTGACCTTAATAAACGCTGGTATGTGGTTTGGGATGAAGACAGGCACCAGGCCAAGGGCTGCTGTCACAAATGTCAAGTGTTATTGTGAAAAAGAAGCAGAGCTGCCTACGTGCCCAGCTGCCCTTTGCCAGCAACTTTTTTTCTGGCTCAAGCTCTTCCTGAAGTCCCAAGAAGGTCAGTCTCAGAAGCCCGAAGGGCAGGATCTTCCTAATTTAATAAGCGATCTCAGCATCATAGACAATGCCCTCCGACTCCTTCCTTCCCTTGATGCCCACCCTCCCTTCTGGAAAACACCACCTAGGGAGGCCTTCTCCCTCATGGAACGGATGGGGAAGGCTCTTCATTTCCAGTTCGCACAGATGGTATCAATCAATTAAGTACAGAAATACACAGATACAATAACATAATTATGTGATGTAAATATTAACTTCATTCTCTTCCTTGTAGGTTCTGTGTGGTAGACCACTGTGCTACCCTCACTGGAGCTCAGGGGTGGTCATGACAAAGTAACAATAGTAATTAGAGGAAGTATGTTCTGAAGACAGAGAAACCACAAAGCCCATCTCAGTATAGGAATACAAAAATAGAATTCACACATAGAGGCATCTCCAGGAGTTATAACACATAGTACCATGGGGGTTGGGAGTTGGTAGAATCCGTCCATAATTTTCCAAGTGCAGGTATTGGCTGTTCAGGATTTTGAGCCCTCCCTCCGTCTCTCAGAGTAGCTTCCCCAAAGGACCCTACCTGGAGCCAGCCACACCTGGGTCCAGACTTCGGACCCCTGAGGGCCCGGCTGCTTCTTCCTGGCTTTCCTGGGCAGAGGGGCAGAGCTGGCTGCAGCTTTGACACCAGTCCTGGGGCTCTGCGCACTCCCCTCCCCCTCCCCCGGGGCCTCTATCTCCCCCCTCCCCTCTTCTCCAGGTCCCCTGCCCACAGTCCTCTTCTCCTCTGCTTTTACCTGCTCACAGCCCGGCCATAGCAACCCAGGCCATGGCTTCCCAAAGTGTTGTCAGGTTCATCTCAGCGCTTGTAGCTCACGGACTGTGCGAAGGGTGGAAGGAGGGCCCATTTCAGATTACAGCTGGGGGTGAGGGGGCTGGCCTCGATGGAATCTGAGGCAGCACAATCTGGGTTTGAGTTCAGTGGGACAGGAAGCCCTGTCTTTCCTTCTATCGGCTTTTCCCTCCTTTCTTCATCTTGGTTTTTTAGTGGAGGGACCCTTGAACCTGGTTTTGTGCATCGCTAACGTGTTCACAGGCAGGCTGGGAACAACTTTTCATTCAGTCCTCCCCCTCCTCCCTTGCTGTGCTCCCCAGCTCAAGAAGGCATTACCGCTGATGGTGATACACCTGCCTACACACACAGGCAGAATGCCTCCGTTCTGGCCACCTGAGCCTCAGCCCCAGCAACCAGCACGACCTAGAGTTCTTAGCAGCTTTTTCCCCTTAAAAGAAAAAATAAAAGGCTTCATACATGAACCATCCACAACCAACCCTTATTTAGCAGAAACCAACGATTCCAGGATGGAAAACATCTGGCCTTCCCCGGGGGCTCCTGAGCTAATTGATGCCGTCTTGAGTCCTTAAGCATGCCTGCTCCTGGGCCCCATAGCCCAGCCTAGGGTCTCCCACCCTCTCCCCATCTCCAAAGCCTCTCAGTCCTCTGTGTCCCTGGGCGTAGCCCTCCCCCAGCCCTCCCGGGTCCTGCCCACCAGCTGCAGCTTGCTCTCAGAGCTGCCACATTCCCACCCTCCCAAGCTGTGGGTGTGCTCGCATTGCCCTGGGAAAAACAGCCCACTCCTCCCCAGCTCCCCTGTCCCCATCTCTAGTCCACAGAGATGGAGCTGACATTCTCCTAGAACCCATTCTCACCCTGTTCATCAGCATGGAGACCCCGATGGTGGGGAGCGGGGATACTATCAGGAGGGGTAGGCATCCCAGGAAACGTGGCCTGACAGCTCAGAGGCCTGGGGAAGGGGAGTCAGGCTGTGAGGCCCCCCTGGTTTATGAAGTAGGGCCTGAGGCCCAGCTTGCCCCCAGGTTGCAGGGAACTCTAGCAATCTATGCTTCTGTGATTCTGAGATGGAGAAGAGGCAGTGAACAGTGGCAGGTGACCACCGAGATATCAGGGCACAAAGTGGGGGGTAAGGGGTCTACCTTCTCAGCACTTCCTCTTTCCCTCCCCAGCTCAGTCAGTGAAGGTCTTCTTCACCGGTGCTGGCTAGCTCAGAGGCAACCCCACCCTCCTCTGGCTGTCTAATGGCCCGTGCCACTGCCTCCTCAGAGGCAACCCAAAGCCGACTCTAAGGGTCACTCAGAAGGGCCATCATTCTGCAGCTGAAAAAGAACTTTCCTTGCCTCTGGGCATAACCAGAAATGTGCTCTGGGGACCACCTCTGAGAACACATAGCAGGCCCACTGATAGCACCAGTGGCCGGGGGGCGTTGGCTCCATCTGGAACTAAGAGCAGAAAGGTGCAGGGAACAGGCACAGGGTCCCTCCATCAGGCACCCAGCCTTTCCTGTAGTGGCCTGGTAGGGGTTTAGGGGCAGAGACTCCCATCTCTAAGAGGCGATCAAGCCTGCTGGCCCCTTCTGCCTTAGTTGGGTGGGTGGGAGATACTAGGAGCTGATACTGGGCCACTGGGCCCATCCCAACCACCCCCTCCTTCGCCTTCTATGTGGCCTCCACCTCCCGGGGTGTCCGATTTCGCTCGGCCTGCACCCGGCTCTTCACCTTCTTGCCCAGCTCCAGCCCTGCCCAGCTCTTGCCCTTGGCCTGTTTGCCCCGGCTCCGAGAGGAGCACCACATGCGCTCACAGTACTCATCGACCCGGGGCAAGTTGGCAAAGCCGATGAGCTGCAGGATGTCCTTGTACCAGGCCTTGGGCGGGGTGGAGGCCAGGCTTCCCTGGGCAGGAGGCTCCCCTGGCCTCTGCTCCCTACGGAGCAGGCTCTTGAGCTGCGCAGCCACAAGCACCTCCAGAGCCAGGCGGGCCACGGTCTGGGAGAAGCCGTGCTCCAGCGTAGTGCAGGTGTAGGTGCCCTCATCCAGGCGGCTGAGCCTGCGGAACAGCAGCCCCTGCTCCGTTTGCTGGATTCGCTCATCTGTCTTCACCTGCCGGGTACCAGGAGGGCATGAGGGGCAGGTGGAGCAAGGCACACACCATCAACTTCTCTGCACCCTGCTTTTCCAAATGTGTCATCTCAAGGCCCAGTACTTGTCCATTCTCCCCTTCCTGGGAAGGGACCAGCAGCTTGGTAGGCTTAGCCTCCTTGAGACTAAGCTAATTGCAAGCAGGGCTTCACCTTCCCATCCTCACCCAGGACATGGCCTGCAAAGGGGGCTTTTCGAAAATTTGACTGGTTTCTCCCCTAGTCAAAGCTCTGGGACACCTGTCTTGGCTTTGGGGAGCCCCGGCACACATCCCACTGAACCGAGGGGGTAAGAGGGTATTTATGGGCTTTTACTCATGGAGATCTGTAACCCCAGCCCCAGGACTAGAATTCCCCTCACTCTCCATGGTCTGCATTGTTCACTTCCCCCACAGCCCCAGCCGGGGGTGGGCTGAGTGCCCATCACAGTGTGGGAGGTAAGAGTGCTGTTCTGACTCTGGCCCAGTTGCTGTCTGGGCTTTAGTCTACATGTCTGTATGTTGAAGCTGGCCTGCTTGGGCAGTGAGTGCTGTGTAATTTCATCTCATTGCTTCCCCTACCCCTGGCCCCAGGGGGAGTCTCTCAGTGCCTAGCCCAACAGCTGGCCCAAGGCTGGCCTCCCCCAGTTCCCAAGCAGGAAGGAGAGCCCCTCCTGTAATCAACCCACTCCCTCCCTCCCCTGCCTGTGGGAGCTCTTGAGAATGGTTTCTCACCCTGCCCCACCCACGCCCATCCTCAGGCCCCAGACAGAAGCCATCTCTGGGGTTGACAGACCTTTCCAGACAGGGTAGGAAGGCCTGGGCAAACAGTGGGACTCCAGGGAGGAAGTGTGAGGCCGGGCAGTGAGCAGTTGGGAGGTGATGGCCACTGGCCAGGGGTACAAGCCTGAGGGAGAGGAGGACCGAGAACCCCTGGGGAAAAGGTCCCTGCAAAAGTGAGCTGTGTGTGAAGGCACAGGGGCTCCCTGACGGTGCAGACCCCCTTCCTTCTCTTCTGTCTCTGCCACCCACCTCCCAGAGCTCTGCTCAGTCCCTGGGGACTAGGTGGGCTCCCTGTTGCTGGAGGAGTTCTGAGCAGATGGCAGGAGTGGGGCACCTCCTTCCAGGCACCCGAGGGGCCTAACGCATGGTTTTCTTCCATTGAACTTGGCAGGTTCCCCTCAGAGCCCATTTCTAGGACTCAGGACTTAGGGTTCAGGGAGAGATATGACCTTAGGGCAAGTACAAACTGGAGGCAGGGTCCTCACTCACCTGGTCGGGCCCCTGGTCCCCCGGCCTCTGCAAGAACCAACGCACGGTCGCCTGGGGAGACTTGGGCAGACACTCCAGGAAGGTGCTGTTGTGCTCTGTGCCGTAGACCGTGGTGGTCTCCACGAGTCCTGCAGCCTCCTCTGGAGTGGGGCAGAGGTGGGCTCAGCCCAAGAACTGCGTGTGGGACCCCTGACTCCCATAGTCCAGGAGCCCCCAGCAGTGTTTAGGGACCTCAGTGTCCATCAGTCCCTAAGCCAGTGACTGTCCAAAGACCCTACACCTATATACTGACAGAAGCCACACATAGGGAAACTGAGGACAAGTTCACAACAGGACGAGTCTGAGGCCTCACTTCGCAGGGGTTGAGCCCAGGCCATGGGGTGAGTGGGAACCTTGTGAGAGCCCAGCCAGCGCCCAGTGGCTGCCACTCACCTTCTTGGCTCTGGCCCAGGCACTGCAGGGCAGGGTTGCCATGACGGATGTCCTGCCGGCGGAACCGGCGCTTGCTGGTGCCAGGCCGGTAGCGGGTACAGGAAGCACCATCCCAGGCACAGTACGGGTCCCGGGCCAGGCAGCACTCCGCACAGGCACGGCCGTAAGTCTCACACTGGTGCAGCTGCAGCCGGGCCACGCCTAGCCTCGAGCCCACGTACAGCATTTGCTGGAGAGGGACCCAGGTAGAGTCCACAGTGAGCCTGGGCTTCCCCAGAAGCAGCCAGGCACTCAGTCTCCTTGGGTTTTCTGAGATCCCTGCCACTTTTAAGCAGTCTTCCAGAGCCACTTGGGTGCACTCACAGAAACAAAATGTTTACCACCCACAGGGTGCACTATCGACCCTGTGCCAGGACATGTAGGGGATGGGGCAGGCCTGGGGCCTTTGCTCTGAGGGGACTGGGCTGGCCCCAGGCTCGCCCTGCCTCTGACGGATGCCTTGCAGTCCAGTGGCCTTTATCCTGACTTGCCTCTGACCTTACAGGTGCACTCTGCTTTAAGCAATCCCAGTACCAAAGTCGGGATTTACCCAAAGATAAACTGAGGCAGATAAACTTGGGAAGATGATATTTCCCCTTTCAAAAGGACACAGCAGGCCTCTAAGAAGTGACTCCCTTGTTTGATTTCAAACCTGGATTTTGTTCTCCAGCACTTTTTTGCCTCCCCTGAGGAGCAGGCCCGTCGTGGATCTCCCCACATCTGAACACAGCCTCACTTACTCAGGGCCTCCCACTGCCCACGGATTTCATGCACGGGAACCTCAGCTCCCGGCTGCACTCTCAGCCCTCGTTGCAGGGTCTAGTCAGGCAGCCCAGCGCCTGCTGCAGGGGCTTTCCAGCAGACACAGGCAGTGCTCGGAGGAGGCTTCGAGCCAGGGGAGGGAGGGAGGAGGCACAAGGAGGGTGCGGTTGCTCTTACCCTTTTGACGGAGATCTCCATCTCAGTGATGGCTGTTGGCACCTGGGGAAGGAGGAGGGTATCAGGAGAGGGGTGTTGGAAAGGTCTCCACTGCACACCCTGCCTTCAGCCTCCTTTAGCCCCCCGGGTGGGGGTCGCCTAGCTCCCAGCCTGGGTCAGTGCAACTATGGCTGGACAGTCTTTCCCAGAGGTCAGGTTACAAGAAAGGTCCCCTTACCCTGGCTGGCCTCCAAGCAGGAAGCTTGGCTAGAAGCACAAATCTCCAATGTCCCCCCACACGGCCCTGTTCCCCGGCAATGAAGCAGCTGTCTCAAATTGCCCATCCCAGGCTGGGAGCGTGGCAGTCCCCCAGACACACCACCTGTCTGACTCTATAGAGGGGCCCTCGGAACCCCCTGGGCACTTGGGCTCTCAGCCACCCCCTCACAGGGAGTTGTGCCTGTCAGGGCCTTGTCCTGGGGGGTGGGGTGCTCACTTTGGCCATCCCTCCCTGGGTTCCCCTAGCTTTCAGCTCACAGACTTCTCTACAGGCCCCTCAGTCATTTAGAGGCATCGGCAAGCCCTCTGCAGTGGGGAGTGTAGTCACTTTCATCCACCACTGGCTGCAGGTTCAGTAAAGACAGGCCCCTCCTGTCTTTACTCCTGCACTTTGCTCCTGCTTCCCTATAGCCAGGGCTAGACCCAGGGATGGGGCTTGAGGGGACCCCTCCCATCAGCCCCCGTCCTTGCTCACCTTAAACACCTGGAGCTCCTCCAAAACTACCTCCTCAGGCTCAGCCGAGCCCCCAGACTGAAGGGCCATGACCTTGAGCACTGAACCTGAGTCTGAGATGGGGAAGAAGGGATCAATAGGAGAGGAAGAGGCAGCCTAGGGGCTAGTGCACCTCCCCATTCCAGCCACCTGACTCGGCCTACCCACCAGTCCCCAGGAAGATGACGTCATAGGTCCCGTCCTCTGCTTCCACACGGTCCACCACGATCTGGCGCAGCTGCTGAGCCAGGTGGGTTTTGACGAGGACAGGGCGGCCCAGCCGAGGCCGCACGGACCGAAACATGAGTGGGTGGGCTCGGGCAAACTGCAGCACCTCATCTGGGTAGTCCTTGGTGCTGCCGAAAGGCCGTCCGGGCTGCGCAGTCATCTTGCTGGGGCACTGGCAGAGGCAAAGGAAGCACCTGGAACCCTGGGGTCACACATTCCCCGCCCCACCATCTGGGCGTGCCAACCTCAGAGGGACGGCTCTCACTGCGTGAGAGGCTCCTCAATGTGGTCAGGGCTTGGAGCGGTGCCTCACCGCACTGTGACCCCTAGCTCAGAGCTGCTATGGAGCTGCATGCAGCAGACACAACAATGTCCCAACGTACAGCCCTCCTGGCACCTGCTCCACCGTCTTCCCTGGCCAAGGCAGATACTCACCACACCAGGGCGGGGGAAGGGCACCTTGCCCCCATAGGGCCCCCACTGGTGCTGGGGACCATCTTGGTGGGCAAAGGGCCCCTTGAAGATCTCCCAGATGTCCGTCATGTGATACAAGCAGACTGCAAAGCCCTGGAACACAGCACTGCAGAGGGCAGAGAGGACAGTCAGGCCCAGGTGGCCGTCACAGGTGGGACGGGGGTGGTCTGGCTCTTTGGGCAGGGCAGAGGGGGACAGTGACTGCTGTCAGCAGAAACTGAAAACAAAGACACCCAGGCAATGGTAAAGGGAGGGAGACAGAAAATACAGCCCCAGAGTCACTGAATCAGGGACAGAGATAGGGACCCAGAGCAAGGCTGGGGTCTGAAGGCAGAGGCTCAACAGAAGAACCCAGGGTCCAGAGGCCTGGCCTGGGTCAGGAAGAGGGGAGGCCGGTGTGCCCACCTGACTGTGCTGAAAAGTGCGTACACCTCGAGGTTCTTCCCTGCCTTGGGCCACAGCAGGAACACATCCTCTGGGAGACAGAAAACCACTGCCAATGTCCCCCACTCACTGGCCCAAAGCCCTCCTGACTCCCACTCCCAGGCCTGCCCTTGGCCCTGCCCTTACCCAGTTGGTCAAAGTGGGTCTCGGCACCACCGGGACCGGGCACAGAGCAGACCAGCCTGGCCTTGAGAAAAGTGCTCCATTTGTTCACCAGCACCCTCTGGCCACCAGCGTCATTCTGTGGGTGGGGGCTCAGGGTCAGCCTTGGGTCCCAGAGGACAGACAGGCCCCTCCTCTGGCTCCTGCACCCTCACCCTTCGGTGGAGAGGCACGGACATTGGCTCCGCACGCTCACCTCAGTTCCCTACTGCTAAGGGTGGGGACAGGTTGTGGGAGAGGAGCGCCACAAGGACGGAAGACCCTCCCTGCCCCTTCCCAGCTCTCACCACGCAGACACGGCCCACACGACTGACAGTGACATGGCCTGGGCCACCGTCTGGTGAGGGGACAGTCTCCGAGAAGAAGAAGTACACCTTGTCATCATTCTGGTCGGAGTTGTCAGCGATCCGGGCGGCCATCACAAACCGGGGCTCTGGGTCGGGGGAGGTAATAGGATAAAGCTGGTGAGGGGGCCTTCCAGGGGGGACAGGTGGCTGAACACAATGGGGATGGGGAAGAGGTATGGGGTCCCCCACTGGAGGCTGGAGTCCCAGCGGGTGGTGTGGGAATGGGCTGCCACTCCTGCCTCCTGCCTCCTGCCTCCTGCCAATGTGGGCAGGCCCCAGTCAGCCTCACCCTCAGCAGGCCCCTGGACTCACCGTGCAGGAGGCTCTGGTCAGAGTCAGAACGCAAGGCCGGCCGGGGACCCCCACTCCGGAAGATCATGGCCTCTCGCCCCAGGAAGTCTGCAGTGAGACCGGTGTACAGCTCCCCACCTGGGAAGCAGAGTTAGAGGAGGAGGGCCCAGCCACCTCCTTCCCCAATGGCATCAGCCAGCTCCCACCCTCCCTGTGCCCACCCACACCTGGGCATCACCCACCTACATAGGTGCTGGCAAAAGGACGGCTGGGCTCATGAGGGCACCGCCCCCGCCCACTTTCAACACTGTGGGGCTCCAGGTGGAGCACGTGCTAGGGGAGAGGGAGGGAGGTGTCACCTGGGAAAGTAGTGCCAGCCCCCCGCCCCAGGCAGTGGCCGTTGCGTGCAGCTGGAGGGTGGGGGTGGGTGAAGGCACCCTTGACTCAGGGCCAGGCCAGTGGGTCCAGCTCTCTGGCACAAAGGCGCCTTTCAGGCCCCTGAAACCTCTGCCCTGACCCAGGCTCAATGGGGAGTGTTCAGGCAGCCTGGAGGAAATGTCACTGCTTCCCAGTCCATTTTGGGGCCCACCCCAGGCTCACCTCCCCACGGTGCCCAACCACGATGAGGGTGCAAGTGGGATGGAAGGCCCCAGTGCCGCATGCCAGCAGGTGGGTTCGGTTGTGAGGCTGCAGCACCCGCACAAAGTTGGCACACTCCATCTGGTAGGGAGAGGGGCAGGGGTGAGGGGCTGCTCACCATCGCCTTGGGTTCTGAGGCTCAGCCCTGCCTGGCCGATCAGCTGTGGGGGTCTAGGGTGACATTCCTCATGGACTTCAAGAGCCCTCCGTGTCTGTTTCAAATGAGCCCAGTACTGGCAGCTGGAGGAATGGCCAGCTGCAGGCTGTCCTGGGGTGCTGGTCAGGGTTGGGGACCATCACTCCTGGGAGCACTCACCAAAGGATCTCTTCCCTTTCGAACACACTCCTCCCTCTGTCCTGGCTGCGGCGGCCACAGGACCTGAAACACAGCCTGGCTGACCCCTGACCTCACAGCCCCATCCAGCCCCCCATCCAGAGTTGCCCAGCTCTCAGACAGACAGACCCTCTCTCCAGTTATCCCAGCTCACCTCCCTGGGGTCTGTCCATGCCTTGTCGAGCTGCAGAGAATAGATGGCATCTCGACCCCCCAGAAAGAGGCGGTCTCGGTACTCATCCAGGTACATAGCTCGAAGGTCCAGGGAGCCCCGGGGACCCAGAAAGACGGAAGAGCGGTTGGCAGACAGGAGGTCTACAAGGGAGAAAGAGAGGGGGTTAGGGCCCCCTCAGCCAAGGTGTGGAAGTGGGGGTCCCAGCTGTGCATTCACCCCCCACGCACTCACATCTGGAAAGTGTTTCTATCCACAGGGCTGCTGGAGGGCTTCTGGGAAATGGCTCCTGGGGGTGGGTGGGATAGGGGCTCTGAGGCCCCACCCAGAACAGGCCACCCAGGGGCCAACTCCTATCCCCCAATTCCTTAGCCCTCGATCTTTCAGTTCATGTCTCCTTCCCAGTGGCCCATCTGTGTTCTACGAAACCCCCAGGGAAGATGGCTCCTCTGGCAGAACTTATGGCCGCAAGCTGGGGGAAGGGCGGCTGAGCCTGAGCAGTGTGTAGGTGGGCAGGCAGGGGAGAGGGTTCCCTGCAGAGGGAACACCTGGAAAAGGCCTGGGTATGAGAGAGGCTAGGTATGGACAGGCCAAGCTCCTGGCTCTGGTCCAAGGATGTGGCTAAAGAGAATTTTCTCCCCCATAGACCCTCCCCACCCAGGCCCTAGGGATAGAGGGCGGCGCTGTCTGGGCTTGTAGAAGTCAGGATCCTGAAATAAATCCTTGGGGTGTGGCTAGGGAGTTGGGGTTGATGGGTGGGTAAGGGGGCAGACATCCAGAGGGGTGGGAAGGGGCCTTGGCCACCCTTGGGAAGGCCAAGTATCCCATGCCTGCCCAAGGGGTCATCCTCAGCCCAGAACCCACTCCATTCCAAAATTCATCAACAGTCTCTTCCAGGAAGTCCTCCATGGCCAATAGTACTTTAGAAGGGATTTGCCCTATTTAGGCTTTTTCTTATAGCCTGAGTTCCCTCCAAAACCAGAGCTCCAAGGGCAGAACTACATTCTCCCCCACGCCAGATCCCATTTTCAGGCTCTCCAGAGTGGAGCCCTATCTTCCCCCTCATATTCTCCAGAGCCTGGGTCTCCCCCTTACACTAGGGATCCCAGAGAAAGGTGATCACTCCTCTGGCCTCCCTAAGAAGAATCTGTGGAAAGCCTGTGTCTCAGGGACTTTTCCTGTGTCCTGTCTCCACAGATTTAGAGGAGGCCTGTGCCCGCTGCAGCGCAACACATCAGGTTAGATCTGCAGAGGAACTCCTGGGCTGGGATGGAGGGGGAGGAGTAAGGCCAGCACTGGGAAGTGGGCTGCAAAGAGGCAGGTGGGTGGGAGGAGGAGGCTGTGGGGACAGGCTGAGGAGCCCCATTGCAGAGGGAGGAGGAGAGGGGCAGGATCCTGCTCCCTGACTCTGCCCTGGGCAAGAAGCCCTTCCGGAGTACAGACCGCTCCTTCAGCCCTGCCCTGTCTGCCCATCCCCATCTCTCTCTGCCCATCTCTGCTGAGGCGGCTCAGAATCTCCACTGGTCTCTCTCCTTTTCTCAACGGTCCGTCAGGTTTTCCTCTGTGTGTCTCTGTCTCTGCCACCTCTACCCTGGCTATTCCTCCAGGAGCTGTCCCTTGCCTCCTTCCCAGTGGTGCCTATGGCAGCAGCCAGAGGAACACCATCCCCTGAGAATGATGGGGAAATCCCTCCCATGGGCTGTGCAGGGAATGACCGCATCCCGCCAGCTGGCGAAACAGACTGCCCAGGTGGTTGGGGCCGCCACAGCTGAGAGTGCTGCAGGAACTCAGATTCCCCTGGGCAAGCAAAGGAACAGGGCACATCGTCCGTACCTCGGTAGGAGAGCCGCAGGCGGGGCACGCTGGGGCCCGGACTGGATCTGCTCCCGAGGGGCAGGAGAACTCCCAAAAGGCAGCAGATGGCCCAGGCCGAGGGGCTCATGCTGGGGGACTGAGGGCACCACGCTGCCCGTGGAGCTACCCTCTGGTCCCACTGCTGGTTGAAGTTTGCTCTCTTGCCGCCAGTCCTGCCACTTATAAGGCAATGGCTCCGCCCCGTCCAGGGCCAGGAAGACGGAGGAGGAGGGCAGGGCCAGAGCCCGCTTTGCACCTGCACTGACTCTCTTCATCCCGACTGGCCTAGTTGATGCCTCTGATTGGCTGGTGCCCGGGTTCCCGGGTTCCCCACTGGGGAGACTCCCAGCTGCAGTGTGGGGAGTTTACATAGAAATGTCCACAAACCCAAGTCTCCAGGCTCTAGCAAAATGTCAAGGGGAAGATAACCTGGAAAAGAGGCCAGGAGTCAGAGATCAGAGGTTACAGGGCTGGATGAGGGTCTGGTTGGGCTCTCCTTTGCTCTCTGCCCCTCTAGTGCTGTGACAGAGACAACACACACACACACACACACACACACACACGCACACTCACTTTAAGCTCCAGTCTCTGATACCAGCAAGGTCCAGCCCTTTGAGGCCTTGGGTTGGCTCCCCAGCTTCCCTGCCAGGTGTACAGGGTGGCTCCCCAACTTCCCTGTGTGTGTGTGTGTGTGTGTGTGTGTGTGTGTGTTTGGGGGGCGGATAGGGGGCAGAGGTGACACTGGAGGGGCTGGTCATTCCAGCCGAGGGAGCTCCATGTTTTGGATAGAGGCTTGAGGTTTGCCACACTTCACAGATCTGAGATGGGCAAGAGATGAATGTCTGGTCTCCAGGCTCCATCCTAGCTCACTGGGCAGGGTACCCACCCATTGTTCTGCCTCTCTCAGCCATGCAGTCCCTTCCTGAGACCCAGGGCCCAGGGTGTCACTCAGGGAGTGGTGAGTTCCTCCCAGAATCTCCCCCTGCCCCATAGGCCCTATACATATGATCCCTCCAGAGTGAGGATGAAGCTGGACTGCTCACATCCCCACTCCCTCTGCCCTGAGCTCAGATCCAGGGGGCAAGAAAACCACAAAGAGGGACATAGAGGAGACGAGACTGAAGGGCTGAATTGAGGCAAGCGAGGGGACAATCACGTGCTCGCTGTCCTACAGTAGCTCTTGTCTGTGTCCCACAGCTGCCACTTCACCCCACACCCCTACACTCAGAATCTGAGGCCCTGGGAGCAAAGAAGTTTTCAACCTTGAGCCAGAGTTGGAACTCCCAGAATTCTAGAAACTCTTACAAAGTAAGCCACCCTGATGAACCAGCCCAAGCCCTCAAATTGTGGTCTCAGATTGGTAGCTCAGAGAGGGAAGGAACTGGCCCCAGGTAACACAGCAGGTGGAAAACAGGCCCCATCAACCCTGCCCTTTCCTGAGATTTTTTTTTTTTGCTTTGGGGCCCTTGGGGTTGGTACTTGGACCCCACTTCTCCTCCCCATCTCATCCCTGGAAGGTAAAGAGGTCAGCCCCTTGAGTAAGCATGAGAGGGACCCAGGAATCTTGAACCTGGTCTCCCTGCCCCCACCTCCCCCTGACATACACATGGCTCCTCCCAGGGGGCGCTCTGACCTGGAATTGCACAAGGCCTTACTCAGGGAGGCCAATGACAAACCTCAGACCACATGTCTCTCACTCCACTGGATAACTTTGGCCAAAGCCCTTCCTCCCTCTCTGGATCTCCATCTCCTTCCAGGGCCAGGAACCGTCCCCTTGGGTGTAATGGACTGTGTAAATTGGTACTTGAGCAGGGACTGCCATGATGGTGATTATATCCTGGTCCCTCAGAGAGGTGACGCACCTCTGCTTCCAACTCCCTGGAGAGATGTTTTGGGAGGTAGCCGGGGATGGGGGCCAATATCTGCCTGGTGAGTGAGCCGGACAGCCCCTCAACCAGCATGTAGCCACAGGCTCTGGGCAGAGGCCCAGCTCTCAGCCTGCCAGCTCACTATGGGGGTCTCAGCTCAGCTAGACACTCCCAGCTGAGGCTGCAGGGGAGGTCTGGGATCTACTAGAGCAGAATGTGGGAGCACCCCCCTCCACACAGCCTGCGCCAGGGGCTGGGAGCCCAAAATCTAAGGGTAATTTGTTATACGGCCTCAGGCAGGTCCTCTTCTTTGGGCCTCAGTTTTCCAGTCTGGGAAGAAACTAAAGGATCTTCTGTAAAGGTCCTGTTTGCAGGCTGCAGATGGAAAATAGACCCGAAGGTGCCCCTGAGAATCCGTGGACCCAGCTACATGCATCTTGTGCCATCTAATGGACAAAGTGGGAACTGCAGGAGGTCCCAAAGTCCCTGGCTCTGTCAGGCCCTTTGCAGGTCAGCAGGGGCACCTTGGAGAAACTGCAGCCTCTTAGGGCAGCAGGCAATAACCAGGCAGTCATAATATGAAGAGGCAAATGCAATGAGAAAGGTTCCAGTCAGAGACATTTCAGGAGGTGTTGGGGGAAATCTAGGGAGGCTTTATGAAGGAAGCACTATCCACGCAAAGGATGATAGAGCCCAGAATGAACGGAGAAAAGTGAAGGAAGCGAAACCATCGGAACTAGATGATAGCTCAATGTCATGTGCTGATGGGAGCTTGTGTGATATGTGTTCATGCATCAGATGCTACCAGGCAGATATGTGGAGTGTCACAGCCCAGCCTCTCCCATTGGGGAGGGTTGGGGGAAGAGGATGCTCAGAAGGAAGGGATGCCCCAGCCCCTCCCCCACCAGCCTCATTCTGGAGCAGAGATATTGGGACAATCCCATAGGGCTCCCTCCTTGTGGACCTCTTCCTTAAGGCTCTAGCCAGCCCACACCCCACCCCACCCATGCACCCTCTTTGTAGCTGGCCCAGTTATCCTCCCGCTCTATTCACAGAGAGCTCTTCTCCTCCCCTATTCTATCAGCATCTCACATACCTTGGTTGCTCCCTGGCCTCTCAGGTCCTTGTCCTTCTCTTCTCCCCATCTCAGCCACCCATCCTGCAAGTCACCACCAATAAGGATATGACCTTTTACATCTCCAGTCAGAACATTCCTTCATCTGGACTCACCTCCTAGGCTCAGTATCCCCACTGACACAATTCTTCCCTCGGTGCCTTGAGTCCCCTTTCTCTTTGCACAGCTTTGGTCAAGGCCCAGTGCAATACCCAGACCCTTAAAACACTCCCAGAAACCTGTTCCGCTCACCCTCCGCAGCTCTGCCCTGCGTCTTGGATCACCCCTTTTCAGTTTCACTGGGTTATTCCTATCAGCATACAGGCCATTCCCTAATTCCCCTCCTTACATGAGCTTCCCTGGGCTCACATCTCCCCTCAGCTCCCATCCATTTCTCTGTTTCCTGAGCATTTGCAAAACTTTGCCAGTATTGTCCACACTCTCCCTCTTCCCTTTACCTTGCTCAGTCCTTTGGTCCTCTCCGGCCAGGTTTCCATCCCACCGCTCCAGTGAAACCCTTATGTCCGGTGGCCAAGGCCTCAGGGGCCTCCAAGTTCCTTAAAGCCAGGACCATCCTCTGTCTTTCATGCCTCTTTCCTTCCCCTTGGCTCTTGAGGCTCCTCACTCACCAGGGTCTCTCCCACTTCATCAACCTCGTCTCTTCCCCGAGACTGCCCATGTGGGATGCCCAGCACACAGTCCTGGGCCACCTCTCTCTCCACACCCTCTCCCCGGGGTGTCATCCAGGACTAGGGCTGGGAAAGTGTTTCTTCTGAGGACACCTGAGTTTATAGCTCTCCCTCTGCTCTCTTCTTGTCTCCAGCGCTGCTTTGACAGCCCCACATCCTGTTCCAAAGGCATCTCAACTTTGACAAGGACCAAGGACTCTCCGTTTCCCCGTGACAATCCTGCCAGAAATGCATAACCTAATTTAGTCCTGAAGAAATTCCAGGCAAGCCCAAACTGTGTGAGATTCTACAAAATAACCAGCTGGGTGAAGTGCAAATGGGAGTTCTTTGTACTATTTTTGCAAGTTTGGAATTTCAAAATGAAAAATGAAAAAATGTAGGCCCTGTCGGGCAGCTCAGTTGATTAGAGCAATGTCCCGATACGCCAAGGTTACAGGTTCAGTCCCCTGTCAGGGCACATACAAAAAACAACAGATGAACGCATAAATAAGTGGAACAACAAGGCTATGTCTCTCTCTCTCTCTCGCTCTCTCTCTCTCTCCTTCTCCTTCTCTCTCTCTAAAAAATAAAATCAACAACTTTTTTTAAAATTAAAGAAAAGTTTAAATTTTTTTTAATCTAAAGGAAAAAAGGAACCTCCACTTTCCAATACCCCACCACCAAGAACCTGTGCCTCCCCCTATATGTCAGGAAACATCAGCTTCATCCTTGATATGAAAGGTCTCCTTTGACTCCCTACTTTCTCACACCTCACATTCAATCCTTCTAATTCCAAATATTCCCTGAATTCTTTTTTTAAATATATTTTATTGATTATGCTATTACAGTTGTCCCATTTCTCCCCCATCATTCCCCTCCACCCTACACACCCTCTCCCACCCACATTCCCCCCTTTAGTTCATGTCCATGTGTCATAAGTTCTTTAGCTTCTACATTTCCCATACTATTCTTGCCCTCCCCTGTCTATTTTCTACCCACCGTCTATGCTACTTATTCTCTGCACCTTTTCCCCCTCTCTCCTCCTCCAACACCCCTGTTGCTAACCCTCCCTGTGATCTCCATTTCTGTGGTTCTGTTCCTGTTCTAGCTGTTTGCTTAGTTTACTTTTGTTTTAGGTGTGGTTCTTAATAGCTGTGAGTTTGCTGTCTTTCCACTGTCATATTTTTATCTTCTTTTTCTTAGATAAGTCCCTTTAACATTTCATATAAGGGCTTGGTGATGATGAACTCCTTCAACTTGACCTTATCTGAGAAGCACTTTATCTGTCCATCCATTCTAAATGACAACTTTGCTGGATAGAGCAATTTTGGATGTAGGTCCCTGCTTTTCAAGACTTCAAATATTTCTTTCCAGCCCCTTCTTGCCTGGAAGGTCTCTTTTGAGAAATCAGCTGACAGTCTGATGGGAACTCCCTTGTAGGTGACTGTCCCCTTATCCCTTGCTGTTTCTAGAATTCTCTGCTTCATTTTCATCTTGGCTAATGTAATTACGATGTGCCTTGGTGTGTTCCTCCTTGGGTCCAACTTCTTTGGGACTCTCTGAGCTTCCTGGACACCCTGGTAGTCTATTTCCTTTGCCAGATTGGGGAAGTTCTCCTTTATTATTTCTTCAAATAAGTTTTCCACTTGTTGCTTTTCTTCTTCCCCTTCTGGGACCCCTATAATTCAGATGTTGGGACGTTTAACGATGTCCCGGAGGTTCCTAAGCCTCTCCTCATTTTTTTGAATTCTTGTTTCTTCCTTGTTTTCTGTTTGGTTGTTAGTTTCTTCTTTCTGGTCCACTCCATTGATTTGAGTCCCAGTTTTCCTCCCATCTTTATCAGTTCCCCATGCATCTTCCTTCATTTCAGGTATTGTAGCCTGCATTTTTTCATCTAGTTTGTGAGCAAAATCAACCAATTCTGTGAGCATCTTGATGACCAGGGCTTTGAACTGTGCATCTGATAGGTTGGCTATCTCTTCCCTGCTTAGAGGAATTGGCTCTGGGGCTTTCATTTGTTTTCCGGTTTGAGCCATTTTTGGTGGGGTTTTTTTTGTTTTGTTTTGTTTTGGTTTGGTTTGGTTTGGTTTGGTTTTAGTCTGGTGGAGGTTATTACATATGAGGGGTGGAGCCTTAGGTGTTCCTCAGGGCGGGGCAGCCCAGTCGCCTGGTTGTGACGCTGTATGTGGGGGCGGGGTCTGAGAGGGAACAATGGCGCCTGCTCCGCTCTCTCCTGGATTCAGTCCCTTCCGCCACTTCCCCTCTGCCTGGACCGTCTGCGTGCGTGAATGTGGGACCACCTGGTCAGCCAGCCGCCTTGTGTGGCCTCACTGGGTCTGCACAGTTGCCCCCCTGTGCCCGGGGTCTGCCAGCTGCTGCCTGTGGGCCCGGGGACCTTCAGCCGCCGCCTGTGCACCTGGGAACTGCCAGCCGCTGCTGCTTGCGTTCCTGGGTCCGCACCTCCACTTTCTCCTTTCTCGCCCCTCTTACCGGTCTGGATGAATGGTTGTTGGACTTCTGTACAGTTCAATTTTCTATAAGTTCTGGTTGTTTTCTTGTTTCTAAATATTTGTTGTCCTTAATTTTGGTTGTGAGAGGAGGCACAGTGTGTCCACCTATGCCTCCATCTTGGCCGGAAGTCCCCCAAATATTCCCTGAATTCTTGCACCTCCCTCCACCCTCCTTGCCTCACCCTTCTTGCCCCACTGTGCTGAGAGCCACCAGGCCTTCTCATGCTAAGCCTGCTGAGACTGCCTTTCTCTCCTGAAATGTTCCAGTCTCTTTCCCTATGCCTTCCCATGGCTGGTTCTCTGTGGTTCTTCAGGCCTCAGCTCCGTGCCACCTCCTCCAGGAAGCCTTCCCAGACTGCTCCATCCCATGGCCACCACGTCTTTACAATTCTTATTCCAGCACTGTGCTGGTTTCCTCACTGAACTCACCCCCCCCCTTTGTCTTTTCTGAAGTGACTATAAATTCCACAAAATTAGAAACTGGGCCTCTCTCTGAAGGGTTCCAGCATCCAACCAGTGCCACGCACATAGTAGGGGTGACGAAACCATGAAACGGAGCACTGGTCAGTGGTGCTGCCCACTGTAGCCCTGCCTCCTCTCCTGAAATATCGTCATTCCTGGGCATACATGTAGGTCCTTGAGTTCTCCAGCTCCCAAGGGCAGGCCTGAGGGGATCCATCTCTTCTCCCCCCAGGGTATCACTGTGGTCTTCTGCCAGTTCTGGCCTCCACTGGAGGCATCTCCAGAATTCCAAGACCATCTCTGGAATGCTGGGCCTGTCTGGGGAATGCCAAAGCTGGGGCACAGGTGGGGAGACTGTGGAGTGGCTGGGTGGAGCAAGGACAGCTGCTAACATTCTGGCTGGAGCCTAGACATGATGGCAGCTGTCCCTCTGCGAGCACAACAGCTCACACCTCCACTTCCTTGCAGCACCCCCTCCTCCCCCAGACCAGCATCACTCTTCTGGCTGCAGCTCCAGCCAGGATAGCCCCACTAAGTTGAAAGCCACCAGGCTTTGAGCCTCCATTCCCTGCCAGGGAGGGAAAGTGGGTCACCGGAACCTCTGAGGTTCAAGAGAACTGGAAATTACTCTCACATGGACCTGTTCCATCAGACAGAGCCCTCACTGGGAGCCAGTGGCTCTGCTTGCCCCCAGACTCACTGGATGACCTTTACAGGTCCCTGTGCCTCTCTGGGCCCCAGGGTCCTCCTCACTTGTCACATGGGTGAGGGAAGGTAGAGTAGATGATGTACCCCTTGATCCCTGGGAGTCAATGTTACCGAAGAGAAATCCAGGTGAGTGGCAGATGGACTAGAGCTGCAGGCCCACTGGGCCCCACAGTGCTCTGCTTCTCCCCAACCAGAGCTGATGTGGAGCTGGAGCTGCTGTGCCAAGGGGCATCCAGGGCCTAGTTGGGTGCTGCAGTTATTCCTCCCCTCAAGTATAGGACCCTCTGGCTGCCAACTGGCTGACCAAAGCCATGGCCCCCAGGAGCTTATGAAATGCAGATTCCTGAGCCACCACAAACACTGGATGCTGAATTGCTAGAGATGGGGCCTGGGCATCAGCTGTTACAGAAAGGAAGCAGTCGGGTATGCAATGTGGTAGTCTCTGATCTAACCCAACTCTTCCTGCGGAAGGCGGATTGCAGGGCTGGTCAGAACAAGGGCTCTGGGACAGGGAAGGAGTAAACACTGGCTGGTGAAATGTCCATCTCCCCCAGAAAGAAATCAAGACACCAAGCCTCCAGGGAGCAGAGCTTTATTCGCATTCCCTAGGACAGAGCTGAGGAGAGAGTTAGATAGGGCCCTTGGTCAAGGACATGTCCAGGATCCCATCCCAGAAACCCAGGCCCTCTGCCCTACCCCAGGGCCCAGCTGGAGTTGGAAGATGGCACATGCAGCTCTGGGGGAAGGTCAAAGGTTGACATCTACTCCACCCCCTTCATGAACTCCAGGAATTCTGTGGAGAGAAGGGCAAGCGTGAGTCAGAGCTGGGTCAGAACCTGCAGGGCATGGGCAGCAGGAGACCCAGCGCACCATCCCTCACCATCATAGTCGATGCGGCCATCATTGTTCTTGTCACCATCCTTCATGAGCTCCTCAATATCGTCCTCCGTGATGGTCTCACCCGTAGCCTCAAGCATCACCTTTAGCTCGTCCAGGTCAATGTAGCCATCAGCATTTCTGCAGAGTGTGGGGGCAAGAGAGGTTTCAGAGCCTATGGTGGGGGCCAAGGGGAAGAAGAGCCAGCCCTACCCATGACCCAGGGGGCAGGGCAGAGCCTCTGGGAAATAAGGCATCCCACTCCCCCATTGCACAGAACAGGAAACTGAGGCCTGGAGGTCATAAGATTGTCCCTTTCCCCGGCTCTGCTAGATTTGGGGTCAGAGGTCAAGGGTCACCCACTCACTTGTCAAACATGCGAAAGAGGTCAGACAGTTCCTCCTCAGATTTCCCTTTACTGTCATCCTTCATGCACCGAACCATCATAACCAGGAACTCATCAAAGTCCACTGTGCCACTGCCTGGGGGTAAGAAGGCATGGCCATTCGAGAGGGATGGTCAGAAAGGCTGGCACCCCCCTTGACCCTAGGCCTCGGTATTCTCAGTGCAACTACACACCAATTCCCTGAGGCAAGGTGGTTGTTTTACCCATTTTATGTATGGCTCAGAGAGACTCAACAGCTACTTTAAGAGCACAGAGTAAAAATTGGCAGTGTCAGGATTCGGGTTCCCATAGATCTGGGGTGCTATGGGTCTGGGGCCTGGTGGGGTAGAGGGGCTTACCATCCTCATCCACCTCATCGATCATCTCCTGCAGCTCTTCAGGTGTGGGGTTCTGGCCCAGCATCCTCATCACCTTGCCCAGTTCCTTGGTGCTGATGCAGCCATCCTCAGCGCCCAGCACGAAGATGTCAAAGGCTGCTTTGAACTCTGTCTCCAGTAGGAGTGGGGGAGCAGAGTGGCCAGGGCTCAGCAGCCAGGACACCAGAAGGCTAGAACCCTGGGGCCACCTACCAACCTGCCCACTTCCCTTTGAGACCTCTATGGTCACAGCAAGGGAGACCCCAGGTTCTGGTCTCCAGCCTGAGGTCCTCATGCTCCCCCCTCTCTGTCCCATGTGTTGAGGCACTCACCATTTTTCTGCTCTTCTGTCAGCTGCTCTACCTAAAGAGGAAACAAGGTCTCAGGACTCAAGTTCCAGCCGCTGTTGAGGAAACCAACCCATTCCACAGGTGGGACGACTGAGCCCAGGAAGAGGCAGGCCATTTCCAGGTCATGGCACAGAGGCCTCAGTCCTCCCTCCCTGCCTTCAAAGCCCTTCAGTGATCCAGCTAGCCTCACTGAGACTGGGCTCAGGGCCGGGGTGACAGGTGGGCACCCACTCCAGGACTAAGGTGACCCTGAGTAACAATAGTCAGTGACCATTCAATGCCCTACCGGCCACCCTGCTGAAACCCAAGCTGCGTAGTCTGAGGAACAGCTGTCCCTCAGGTTGGGACAATAAAAACCAGTGTGGGGGTAGGTAAAGCCACTCACTGTAACCTGACCAGGGTGGACACTGGGCTATTTTTAACAGGGGACAAAGTTAAACCTGGTGATTGTTCTGGGGACTCTGGCATGCAGGGGGTGGGGCAGCGTTATCTGGCCCCCTGGCCTGCTGGTGCCTCAGGAGCCAAAATTAGTTCCCAGGCCTGACAGGCCTTGTATGGACACGGGCAGAGGACTGCTCCCCCCAGCTCTATGGATGCCTGCAGGATAGGCACCCCCAGAGCCAGCATTGGGACCACAATCCGGGGGCCAAGAAAGGGGTTCCTTTGGGGACAGCTGTCTGTGCCAAATGTCCTTGTCTGTGGAGCATGGGGAGAGCAGCAAACTAACCCTCCCTGCGATGGATTAGCATATGAAGCCCTTCAGTGACCCTAGAAGGCTGCAGGGACTTGAGGTGACCACTCTCCAGCCCTAACCCCCAGCTAAGCCACTGAGCCCTGAGCCCTTCATACCAGATGGGAGTTTCGGCCTCTGTTCCTTCTTCCTGGCTCTCCCCCATGCCCAGTCCTTCTCTGCCTGCCTCAAACTTCAAAGCCCCTTCCCCAGCTCAGGATCTGGCTCTGCAGCCTCCTCCTCACAACCCTTTATTACCGGCTCCACATCCTCAGCCAGCGCAGGGGCTGGAGGGAGCTGAAAGGATTGTGAGTGTGTGAGAAGCAGAATTCGAGGGGCAGAAATGGGTGTGGGGACAAGGAGATAGTGACAGACTCAGAGACAGCTCAGAACAAAAAGATGGAAAGATGCCAAGAAAGGCAAAGGTCCAGAGACCAAAGACACAAATGCAGAAACATATGGCTGAGAGACAGTGACACAGACTACAGACACTTGGAGACAGAGGCAGACATGATGTTGAAAGGTGCGACTTTCTCCTCTACCCACTCTGACAGCTCCTCTCCAATCTATACCCTAGAACGCCAGACCCACTGCCCACAATCCCCTTGAGGGCCTCTCCTGGGTCCCCACCACTTCCCTGGGGTGACCTTGTCCCCCCATCCTGAGCTGAGTGACTCCCCAGTGGGCCCACCAATCCCAGTCCCTCACCGCAGCCTTGTAGATGTCATCCATGCTGTCGGCTCAGAGGGCAGGCTGCTGAAGTTGCCAGGAGGCCCTGGGCTTAAATAGCCCTGCCCAGCTGCATTCCCGGCCCAGCCCACCCCTGCGTGTAGCATCCTCCACCCCCTCCCCCAGCACTGGCGATCTCAGGCTGGCCTGAGTCCCTGTGTCCTCTGTCCAGGGCAGGAAGATGTAGAGCTGTAAGGACCAGGTCTCTTTCCCTTTGTTCCCCCATGTTTCTCAGGGGACTCTCTGAAAAGTTTTCTTCAATGAACGAAAACATGAACCTAGGAGGACAGGAACTGCAAAGTAGTGAGGTCCAAGCCAGGCTCCTACATACAGCTGCTTAACCTCCCATCCAGTCAGGGAAGTGGGTGATACTCCCATTTTTCAAATAAGGAAACTGAGGATTCTTGGAGGGGTGTTGACTTGCCCAAAGTCTGGCTGACTTGGCAGCCCCTGCCTCAACCTATCTTCTCTGCAGTAGGGGACAACTGTATGCAGGGAGAGGCTTGGGAGTATGGTGCCCTGCTAAGAGAAGCCTCTAATGCTAAGTTCAGAATGCAGTGCTGTGGAACTGGTGGGGAAGTAGCTGACCCCACTTAGGACAGAGTGGTCTGGTTCCTTCAGCCAGGGGTGCCACAGGAACCACACCCCAGACTTCTCATCTCATCTAAGCAGTACTAGCTCTGGACTTGGGCCAGCTGCATTCAGTCATCCAGCAAACACATCTACAGATGCCCCGTCTATGCCAGATTCTCCCTTCCCATCCAGCTGAGTTACCACCACCTTCTTCTAGGTCTGGGTCTTCCCCTGAGTTAGGACTGTCTCTGTGCCTATGCTTCCCATTCCAACACTATAGTTCCTGGGTTCAGGGACAGTCTGTCGCCCCCCTCATTTCAAGCTCTAGTAGGACACCATCTGGGTGCCTTGTGCCCAATGGCCAGCACATATGCCTTCCTTCCATCTTCACCCTGCTGCCCCATACTGACTTTTCTCTAGATAACCATAATAGCTCCCTGCCTTGCAAGCCAGGACACTTCTTGAATTAATCTACTCAATTCTCCAGCAGCCCACATGACAGAGAATATCGAGTCTTGGACAGGTTAACAACTGGCCAGAGTTGCTCTGGGCTCTAAGCACGCCTGGTATCTTCTTCAACCCTCTCGACCTACAGAGAGAGAATGAGCCCAGGAGCCAGCTGAGGGGACATTATTTCCTCTCTTTTTCAGAGGAGGAAACTGAGGCCGGATGGAGCGGTGACTTGCTGCAAGTAGCCAGGGAGGTGCCAGGCCTTCTGTCCTTCCTCCCAGGTACCAAATGGTGTTGCCCAAAGCTACCCGCCAAGGACCTCAGTTCCTCCCTAGCTGCAAAGAGTGCAGCAGGCTACGCAAAGCAGGTACAGATTATGCAAGCGGAAGGGTCTGCACGATCTGCGCACGCGCACCAAGAGTAGTTGCTGTCAAGACACGCGCAAGGGGCGGGGCGAAGGAGCAAAGGAGCGGTGGGGCCAAGATGGCGGTGTGGCGCGTGACGGAGGTGGGGCCGGGAGACCGTGGGGACCTGGGGGCGGTGGGACGCTGACCCCGCCCCCTACTGCTGCTTGGCTGCGCCGGGTGGCCGTGGAGCCCGGAACATGGCGACCGTGGCCCGCAGTTTCGGGCCCGAGCGGGAGGCCGAGCCGGCGAAGGAGGCGCGCGTCGTGGGCTCTGAGCTCGTGGACACATACACGGTGTGCTGAGGGCGCGGACGCCCGAACCGGGAGTGGTGGCTGGAACCCGGAGTCGTGGGGTTTGGGGAGGAGGTTTGGGCTCCACGACTAGGGAGGTATGGGTAAGGGGCCAGCGATTTCGCTTGGATGGGAGCGTCTGGGTAAGGGATGTCGGCCGCGTAGGACCGGGAAGAACCCCAGGGAGAGGTTTTGGGAAGGGGTACTTGTTCAGGAAAGGCGGCTAGGGCTGTGTAGGATCTAGGGATAAAGGGAGTCTGGGAAAGAGGGAGGTTTAGATGTGGAGGAAGGCGCCTCTAGATTCTTTAGGCCTGGAGGGGCGCCGGCCTGGGAGGATAAGACAGGGGGTCCAGGAGGAGGGGATTAGGGAGGGGGTGTCTGATGAATGGAATTCGAAGAACCTTGCAGTCCATATAGGAGAGGGAGCAGGGTTTTGATCTGGGGAGCTTGGGGTCGCAGTTGAGATTTGCTCCAGAAACGAGGGTGGATTTGGGGTCCTGAGGTCCTGGGGATCAGGCAGAGATAAGAAAGCAGGAGGGATGGATCTCATATACTGGGGATTTGCAGGGGGTCCCTTTGGGCTGAAAATGCAAGATCCAGGAATCTGAAGGGTCTGCATGGCTTTGGGAGCATGTTGGGGCAGCAAGCCCCCCACCCCACCCCACCCCACCCCCGCACACACACACACATAAACGCACACTTCAAGACTGTGGGAGAGATGGACAGGAATGGTTGGGGCGGGGCGCGGTTGTTGTTCCCGACTGTGATGGAGTTGGACGCCAGGCCTAGGGCTGCCTGAGGTGGGGGCTTACTGAGCACCTCCCAGCAACCTGTTCTTTGTTCCCAGAGGGTGGGATCCTTTGGACCTGCCTTTGCCCCATCACTTTGGCTCTCATCCTAACCCTCCTCAAGTGGGTCATTCCTTCTTTCTTAGGGGGAAGGAGCGGAGGGAAGCTGCCAGGCTGTGAAGAGGGTCTGAGGGTGGATCCTGGAGCAACAGGCAGGCCCTGGAGAAATGGCTGCTTCTATGTGGAGGCATCAGCTCAGTTGATTATTTTCTCCTCTTCCTTCCCTACTTGCTGCAGAAAGGGGTGGGGCACTAGGACCAGGGGTCCTCCTCTAGGTGAGGATTGAGTTCTCTAAGCCAATGGCTGGCTAGCCATTAACCACAAGCTGCATTGAGCTGGATGGTCTGCCCAAAAGAGCTCTCTTTATTCAACCGTGCTGAGCCCCTCCTCTGAATGGGGAGGAGGTGGGTGATCCCAGGCGAACCCTGCCCTTTTGTTTCTGGGTGTGCTGAGTTGAATATTATTAATACACCTACCTTTTCATTGAACACTTGCTGCATGTCAGGCCCTGCACAAAGAATTTTGCATGCATTACTTTATTTCATTCTTAAACTATCAGATTTTATGATGGAAGAACTGAGACTCAGTGAAAACTTAAGCTCCCAGGCCCTTATATAAGTGATTCATACATAAGACACAGCCAGGAAATTTCAAGAGCCAGGTTTTGAACCTAGGTTTTCCTTAACTCCAAGGCCCAGTCCCCTTACCTCTAAGCCATTTTGCCTTGATAGTCTGTCACCACTCTCCCCTCCCTCCACCTCTTCCCCCTCGGCTTTTTAGTGCCTTGACTCTTGGCTCAGCAATGGAAATCACAGCTATTAACCAGCTGAAAGGGTTGGAAAAAGGCTTGCTTCCTGGATATAGGCAGGGTCCCTGGGGAAAAATACAGCAGAAAAGCTGGCACTGCCAGACCTGGTCCTCTTCTGCCTCCCTTGGAAGGGTGCCCTTACCTAAAGCTCTGGTTGGATTGGCTTTGGGTTATTTGGAGAATGGAAGCAAAAAACTAAAGAGATGCCTTGTCATAATAGTCACCTTTTTTGTTCCTCACTGTTGGATGGAACCGCAGACTTACCTCATGTGCCTGCTAGATCCAGTGGGTGGGCCATGCAGGAGGCCGAGAGGGTGCCCTGCTGCACAGCAAGAGTCAGGTGCAGAGGCTGGTGGGCAAGGGCAACCTAACTTTGGCCTGGGGTTAAGAGGGTCTGGGTGTCCTACAGCTATTGCTAGGGTTGGGGTGGGGCTCTCCTTGTTACTGTTTTCCCTTTTAGGTTTACATCATCCAGGTCACTGATGGCAACCATGAATGGACAGTCAAGCACCGCTACAGCGACTTCCATGACCTGCATGAAAAGGTAATAAGAGTTGGGGGACCTGTGTCTCAGGGCTTGGGGGCTTTTAGGCCAAGTTCTCATTGTGCCATGTATTAGTTTTAGGACAAAACAGACTCCATGCCTATAGTGTTCTTTAGTAAACCAGTTTATTAATTTAACTGACAAAAAAACTGGTGGCTCCTAGGAGTTCAGCCCTAGCATGAGATAGAGCACAAGGAACATATCTGAACTTCAGTTTTTTGTTTTGTTTTAAAGAGAGGAAGAGAAATATTGATGTGTGAAAGATACTTCAGTAGGTTGCCTCTTGCATGGCCCCAACTGGGGGCCTGTCCTGCAACCCAGGCATGAGCCCTGACTGGGAATCAAACCAGTGACCCCCTGGTTTGCAGGCCAGCACTCAGTTTACTGAGCCAAACCAGCCAGGGCCGAACTTCAGTTTTAAGATTGCCAGTTCTACCTTGGATATGAGATGCTGGGACAGTTTCCTGAGGAGAGAACAGATTTGAACTTGGTTGACCTGCCTATAGCTATTCCATAGCCTATACTTTAAAACTGGCTGTGAGTCCATTTTTTTCTTTGCTTTTAGAAAGAGATGCCTTTTTCTGGGTCATTTGCAGCCTGAGTGTTTTAAAGACAGGCCACCGCCCTGAGTGGTTTCCCTTCTTGTTTGGAGAAAATGGTGATTTTTAGATACCTAGAGGTTTCCTTTTCTAAATATCTCCAGATGGAGCTTCCTGTCTGGGATTCTGTTGGTATTTCTAATATGGACTGAACTTGATAAGGCCAAGCCCAGATGCACTGGTTTGATCACTAATTCTGGTACAGCTGCCACAAGCAGCTGGGGAAGTCATGTCAGGCATCAGGCTGCTTGCCTTGGTCTTGCACAGTTACAGAGCCTCTTGGTCTGTGGTTAACATGCTTATGTTTTCTTACAGCTTGTTGCAGAGAAGAAGATTGATAAAAATCTGCTTCCGCCCAAAAAGATAATTGGGAAAAACTCAAGAAGCTTGGTGGAAAAGAGGGAGAAGGATTTGGAGGTCTACCTCCAGACACTACTGGCCACCTTCCCTGGTGTGGCCCCCAGAGTGCTGGCCCACTTCCTGCATTTTCAGTTCTATGTAAGTTCCTCTCAGGTCTTCTCTTTTGCTTGCAATCCCACAACCACCCAAGCTCAAGGTAGCAAACCAGTATAGACCTTACCTTGGAGAAAAGGTGGACTGGAGTTTGATCCTGAGGTTGGAAGATGGAGGAACATCACCTAAGTGGGGACGGGGGATGGGCAGTAGCATGTTTATTGACAGATTTGCCTTACATTAGAGGGACTATAACTACAGAGAGGCTTTCTTCCACCATAAGGCATTTTGGTTTGCAAAAATGGTCTATGGGTGTTTAAGCTAGGTTTCCATCCAAATGGATGGGGATGGATTAGAAACAGCTAACACCTGACATGGACTAATGTTGAGTTGTTCGTTCACAGCCCAAGACTCAGGGATCAGTTTGTGTTGGCAGAATTGCCATCTTGGGGCATTGTCAGGGTGTGAGGTGTGAGTGAGGGTGGATAACTTACTCTGATGGGGGTGTATGTAGTGGAGCCACTCAGCACTCATTTCTGGATAAAGGAGCAGCTTTCAGGGGCTGCTGGTGACAGGATGAGCTGTCAAGCTTCAAGGAGGGAAGTTTGGCAGTGTGAAACCAAAACACAAAACAACCATTCTGCATTTTTTTAATTGATTTCAGAGAGAGGGGAAGGGAGGGCACCGATCTGTTGCTCCACTTACCTGTGCATCAGTGGTTGATTCTTGTATGTGCCATGACTGGGGATTGAACTGCATTGCTGACGCGTTAGGACGATGCTCTAACCAACCAAACTACCCAGTCCAGGACAAAATTTCACTTCTTAGAACTTTATTCTTAAGAAAAAAGTTAGGGAACTGTAGAAAGGATTTAGGTAGTCATTCCAGGATTGTAGCAAGATACTGAAAAACAAAAGTCCAACGTGATGTGATTTAAAAAAGAAAGAAAGAAGTACAACCAGATCTTTGGATATTCTGCTAGAAAAATGATGGTGTGGCAATGAATTTGTCGACATAGGAAAATAAATATATTACTATATAAAAAGAGCAAGCTATAAAACAATATGTAGAGCAGAGTAGTCCAGCCTTTTGGCATTTTGGGGCCATACTGGAAGAATAGTTGTCTTGGACTACACATTAAATATGTTGCAACATGTAATCACAAAAAAAAAAAAAAAAAACAAAACACGTTTTGAGTAAATTTACAGTTTTGTGTTGGACCACATTGATAGCCATCCTGAGCCACATGCGGCCCATGGGCTGCAGGTTGGACACCCCTGATAGAGAGTATGGTCCCATTGTATTAAAAAAGATTTTATATTTATCTAGGAAAATTCTAGGTTATACGCCAAAATAGTAGTAGTAGTTATCTCTGGGTGATAGGTTTTTTTATTATGATGATTATTTTTCATCCTCGTCTGAGGACATGTTTATTGATTTTAGAGAGAAGGGAAGGGAGGGAGAGAGAAAGGGAGAGAAACACTGACTCGTTGCCTCTCACGTGTGCCAGGGACTGAACCTGCAATCCAGGCCTGTGCCCTGACTGGGAATGGAACCCGTGACCTTTCAGTGCACCGGCCAACATCCCAACCAACTGAGCCACACTGGCCAGGGCAGGGTGATAGGTTTTTTAATTACTTACCTTTAATTATTTTCCCTTTATGTGATAAAGATAGAAAAGAATCCACTCCTTTTTCAGGCTCACCTTTTAGGAAGGGACTTACGGGGTCGTGTTCTTAAAGGTCCAGACATGTTTAAAGCACAACTTTTCTTGAAGTATTTTCAGAATAAGACAGCTGAACCTTTCTTAGAATGCTAGATTGAACCTGGACATTTGGTAATAGCATTGGTGTTGGGCCACTAAGCTTGAAGGGGTAAATATAGGGGCCAGGGTGGCAGTTACAGATGGGATATGTGTATATGAGGTGGATTTTACTTAGCATGTTCCAGAAATGTATGTAATTAGCAGCAGTTTCCTGGTGTAGATATTTTTTTACGTTTCCTTTCCTTATGTGAGAAAAAATGCACGAGTCTTGCAGACAAACTTTACAGGTTAGTATTTTAGGAAATACTGTACTTTATGGGCACACCCATAAGAAGGAACATAACTAACTTAAAAATGGAAAACATCCACAACTGCCAGAAAATCATCCAGAAACACATCTAGAACTATATGAAAGCCTGACAACCAGGAATTTAAATAAGCTGTATTCATCCAGATGGGGAGGGTGGGTAGAAACATGGAGTCGGGGTGGAGAGGACTTGGGTAGTGGAGCAAGCCAGGGCAGGAGAGGCAGCCAGTGGAACAGGCAGCCCCACATTCACGTGTGGTGGATAAAAATCAGGGAAACACCTTGTGAACGAGCGAGTCCAGCTCCAGGCCAGACTGCACAGCCCAGGGCTCCAGCACTGGGAAAAGAAAGCCTTGTAACTTCCAGCTATCAACCCAGTGGGGGTTGGGGTGGTGGAAGAAATTGCTGGTTTCTCAGATGAGTCCAGAGCGTATGCAAACCCACCCACCCTGGGGATCACAACCAGGACAGCAGCTGAAGGAACACCAGTCATACATGGGAAGTGGGCGAAGTGACTGGAAACAGGGCAAGGGCTAGGCAAGCCCCCAGAAGTCAGCCAGCAACTGCATTGTCCCTTCTTTGACTCTTCCCACACATACGGAGCCATGGTTGCCCTGCCCTGGCAAATACCCAAGGCTCTGCCCCATACAACTTAACAGGTACACTAAAACATAATCCAAGTAACTCTACCTAGTACACAGATTCAGAGGATGCCAAAATCAGGAAACAAAGAAATATGGCCCAAATGAAGGAACAGAGCAGAACACCAGAAAAAGAACTAAGAGATTTGGAGACAGCCAACCTATATCAGATGCAGAGTTCAAAACATTGGTGGTCAGAATGCTCAAAGATCTCATCAAATACGGCAGAAACATACGGGAAGAAATGAAAGCTTTACTAAGGGAAATAAAGAAAAATTCACAGGAAACCAACAGTAAAAGGAAGGAAGCCGGGATTTGAATCAATAATGTGGAACATAAGAAAGAAATAAACATTCAACCAGAACAAAATGAAGAAACAAAATTTTTTTTTAAAAGCAGAGTTTAAGAAGACTCTGGGGTATCTCCAAAAGGGCCAACATCTGAATCATAGGGATACCAGAAGAAGAGGAAGAGCAAGAAATCGAAAACTTATTTGAAAAAATAATGAAAGAAAACTTCCCAATATGACAAAAAAAATAGACAAATCCAGGAAGCTCAGAGTCCCAGACAGTTGTACCCCAAGACACATCATAATGAAAATGCCGAAGGTTAAACATAAAAGAATCTTGAAAGCAGCAAGAGGAAGGCAGAGAGTTACCTACAAAGAAATTCCCATAAGACTATCAGCTGATTTCTCAAAAGAAAGTGCAGGCAAGAAGGGAATGGCAAGAAGTATGCAAAGTGATGAAAAGCAAGGACCTACAACCTAGATTACTCTATCCAGCAAAGCTATCATTTAGAATGAAAGGGCAGATAAGGTGCTTCCCAGACAATGTCAAGTTAAAGGAGTTCATCATCACTAAGCCCTTATTATTTGAAATGTTAAAGGGACTTATTTAGGAAAAAGATCAAAACTGTGAACGTTAAAATGACAAACAACTATCAACAACTGAATCTAAAAAACAGACTAAGCAAACAATTAGAACAGGAATAGAATCATAGATACGGAGATCACTTGGAAGGTTATCAGCTGGGAGAGGGAAGGGGGAGAATGGAAAAGGTATAGGCATTTGGAAGCATAATTGGTAGGTACAAAATAGAGGGATGTTAAGAACAGTACAGACAATGGAGAAGCCAAAGAACTTGCATGCACAACCCACTGACATGAACTAGGGGAGAACTGCAGGAGGGAAGCGGGGAATCAGGTGGAAGGGGACAAGGGGAAAAATTGGAACAACTGTAATAGCATAGTCAATAAAACATACTTTAAAAAAAGATACTGGACTTTGTGAAGCTTTGATTAGCTATTTAAGGATAAAACTTGATAAGCAGCCCTTTAAATATATGATTCATTGCTTATGACCTGGGTCTTTGAGGAGGTAGTCTCTCCAGCTGCCTCAGGTTTTCTCATTTCTGAGCATGGAAAGGCCTGCACTTCTCTCTGGAGATATGTTTGCCTGAGATGGGCTTGGGATTGGCCCATATGTGTGGTTGTGGTTTTATTCATGCTCTACTGCTTGGAGCAGGACGGACATATTTAAAATTACTGTTATTAAACAGGCTCTGGATTATATAAATCCAAGAAATTAAAAAAGTAATTGACCCTTCATTGAATTAAATCAGGGTTTCTCTCCCTTGGCACTGTTGACATTTAGGGCTGAGTAATTGTTGTGGGGGCTGCTCTGTGCATTGTATAACAGCATCTCTGACCTCTACCCACTAGATGCCAGTAGCACCTCACCCACCCAGTTCATCACAACCAAAAAATGTCTGCAGACTTTGCCACATACCCCTGAAGGGCAAAATTGCACCAGATCTGGAACAGCTAGTTTCGATCGTCAAATGAGTTTGAACAAACAAGGCCTAAAGATTTGTCAACCTTTTCTATAGACTGGGAGCTCTTAGAGAATGTTTCTCTTAACCTCTGTCCCATCTGTGTTCTCTCTGAAATTGTTCCCAACATGCTCTACCTCTTGTGGGGCTGACATTGGACAGGGTGGACCCAGAGAACTCCTGTTTGGCTGAGGTGTGGGTTTGGGTTTTTTTTTTTTTTTCCATTGAGATATAATTCACATACCAAAAAAGTTCACTCTTTTAAAGTGTACAGTTCCCTGATTTTTAGTATATTCACAAGTTGTGCATCTATCACCACTAATTCCAGAACATTCATCCCCCCAAAAGGAACCTTGTACCATTAGCACTCATTTTCCATCCTGCCCTGCCCCTAGCAATCACTAACCTACTTTCTGTCTCCATGGTTTCATATAAATGGAGTCATACAGTATATGGCCTTTGTGACTGGCTTCTTTCATTTAGCGTGATGTTTTCAAAGTCCTTTCATATTGTAGCGTAAATCAGTACTTCGGTCCTTTTTAGACTGAGTAGTCTATTGTTTGGATATATCACATTTTGTTTATCCACTCATCATTTGATAAATGGATTGTTTTCACTTTGGGGCTATTTCAAATAATGCTGCTATGACCATGTAGAAGTTTATGTGTGGACATGTTTTCATTTCTATCGAAAGTAGAAATACTGACTCATACGGTAACTTTAACTTCTTGAGAAACTGCCAATTTTTTTTCATAGCAGCTGCATCATTTTACATTCTCACCAGCAATGTATACGTTGTGAATCACTCCACATCTTTGCCAACCTTTGTTACTGTTCATTTTTTTGATAGCCATCCTAGTGGGTATGAAGTGGTATCTCATTGTGGTTTCAATTTGTGCTTGTCTAATGACTAATGATGTTGAGCCTTTCTTCATGTATTTATTGGTCATTGACATATCTTTAGAAAAATGTATTCAAATCCTTTGCACTTCTAAAAGTTAGGTTATCTGTCTTTTTGTTGTTGAGTTGTAATTCTTTTTTTTTAATATTTTATTGATTTAGTTTTAGAGAGAGGTGAAGGAAGGGAAAAAGAGAGGGAAAGAAACATTGATCTGTGAGAGAAACATTGATTCATTGCCTCTCACATGCCCCCAATTGGGGACTGAATATACAACCCAGGCATGTGCCCTGACTGGGAATCGAACCAGCAGCTTTTCAGTTTGCAGAATGACACTCTACCCACTGATCCACACTAGCCAGGGCGAGCTGTAATTCTTTATATATTTTGGATAGTGGACCCTTACCAGAAATGTGATACACAACTATTTTCTCCTATTATGTGGATTGTCTTTTCATTTTCTTGATAGTGTCCTTTGAAACAAAAGTTTTAGATTTTGGTAAAGTTCATTTTATCTTGTTTTTTTCCGTTGGTGTCATACCTTACCTAATCCAAGGTTATAAAGAGGTACAACTATGCTTTCTTCTACAAATTGTATTGTTTTTTAGCTTTCATGTTTAGGTCTTTGATCCATTTTGAGTAGTATGTGGTGTGGGGTAGGGGTCCAACTTTATTCTTTTGCAGTAAGGATTTTAATGGCAAGGGAAGAAAGCACTTCTGCTTGCCCAGCCAACTCTGACTGAGATGGAGAATCTGGGGTCTGGTGCAGCCCTGAGTTGCAGTGAGAGGGCACTGGACCTGTTGCTGTGCTTTCTCTTCAGATAGCCGTGTCCCCATACTCCTGGACCCTCAGTGACAGACCTCATCCCAGAACCCTATAGAGCAGAGGTTTTCAAATTCAGTAAAGTAGAATCTCAGGGAGAATTCCAGCACTCTGTTTTGGGGGAGGCTTTCTAACTGTGGACTTGAGAGGCAGGCAGAGCAAAGTTTATCTCTCAGTCCAGCTGCTTCCAAGTTGGGCATCTAACCTCTCTGTGTCCCAGTTCCTCTTTTGTGAGCTGGAGAGTAATGACCCTAGCTCTTGAGGATTTTAGGAGATGGCACAGTGAGGGTAGAGGGCCTGAAAGACCAATGGTCCGTGGTAGGGCGCACCAGGTGCCAGCCAGTACGGCCTGTCCTGGTAAGGAATGGGCCTCCATTCCTTTCAGTGGTGGCACCTATATTATTTTCTTATTTTAAAGCCAGTTGGCTAGAACAAAGACGCTTTTTGAAAATTGAAATCAGGAGCTATGATGGAACTGTTATCTTTGCATCAGCCCTTAGCAATCCCATCCATCATTTGTTTTAGTTGCAAAATACTAAGGCTGTAAATGGTAACATTTCTTGGCTACTTAGTCTTGGAGCTCTCTTCAGTCAGTTTAGGCTCGAATTCCTCAATGGGGAATTTTTACTACCTGGTTCCTGCTAGAATGCCTCATCACAGACAGGAAAGTTAGGGATACAAATACACGTGTGTGTGTGTGTGTGTGTACACACCAGACAGTGATGTGTAACCAAGCCCTTCGTTATGCCCCATTGAGCGCACAGCTCAAGCATGTGCCAGGTGGAGGCATCAGGCCAGCCTGGGGGTATGCATTGAGTGCAGGTGTGTGTGCAGTAGGGGGCAGCTGGTCATGGGGATCCCGTGTGCACAGACGTGCTCACTCGGCGTGGTAGCTGCAGAGCCACAGCCCCACTAGTCCGTGGCATGTTTGCATGCAGCTCACATTGCTGCCCGAGGCTACACAGCAACATGTGGTCTTGGCAGGAACCCAGTCAGTTGGTCTATAATACATTTGGGGGTGGGTGTTATAGTTTTTAAACACAGCTAATAATATTTTTAAATGTAATTTTTATTGAGGTAGAAATAATGTCTTTTTAAAAAAATACATTTCAGTTCAGACATTTGTGGCACCCTGAAGCACTTCCAGTCCCTTCAGCACGGGTTGGGTGGGCATGTGGGACAGGGAGTCCTTTGCCCCCCAGGAGACCACCTAGGAGCCCCAGAATGAGTAACAGCAGGGAGGGGCTTGGAGCTGCTCAGGACGCAAGGCTTTCCAGGCTGCAAGGGGAATGGGAAGGTGCAGATCTGGAGACAGGGCTTGGTTCTCACCTGTTGGTAGAGAATGGAGCCTTTGGATTCAAGCTCTTCCTAATCTTCAGTTATTCACAGCAGCCGAGGAAAATGTAACGATGTAATTGAGTTTAAGTTGTTGCAAGAAACTAAAGATGAACTCCAGCGTGAACCAGCAGCCTCGCCCCTCTCTAGCTGGGGCACTCCTGCTCGGAGCCTGCCCCTGGCCCTCTGACAGCTCTTTCCCATTCAACCTTGCCTCTTTCCAGACTGTGAGCCCCTTAATGCTGGGGCTGCGTTTTCTCATTTTTTTCTTCTTTGGCTTTTTGTCTGTTTGTTGTGGAGGATGAGTGGATCTCAATGTTATTCTCACATTGTATGTAAACTGAATTTCATGCAGATTAAAAAAATAAACACATTTTTCAGAAGATACCATAAAGTACTAAAAGAAAACATTAGAAAAATATTTGTATAATCTTTGGGTGGGGGAAGGGGACCCAGAATTCACAAAGAAAAAAATCACAAATTAAACAACACAAAAGTGAACAACCACCATGAGCAAAGGGAAAAGTCATATGCAGGCAGGGGGAATATATTTGCAACATATGTGTACAAGGTAAGAAAGAGACAAACAAGCCAAAGAGAAGGAAAAAAACAGGAAAAGGACACCCTGTCTCCTGTTACCTGGTGCTTTTCGAGTCTTGTAATCACATGACTTGCATATCCTGGTAGCAGAGATGTTCCTGTGAGTTAGGAAGGCAATTGTGCAACCTCTACTGGACCTCTTTATAAAAGGTCCTGTTGGCTGCCATCTGTCAGTTAGTTAAAATTCTTACCTGCAGGATGTGGGGCTGAGGACCCAGGGGCCCTGCCAACCCCACGATATACCACTAAAGTGCTGCAGCCATTGGCTGTGTACTGAGAGGCTTCATGACCGAGTTCTTGGGTGTGTGGCTTTGCTAGTTTCTAGCTACATAGAACTGAAGAGTTACAACACCTCTCAGCTCAGTTTACTCATCTGAGAAACAGGTTCCCAAATCATGTCTTCTCACATAGGGTGTTGGTAGGGTTGAGTGAGCCACCACATTGCGAGTACTCAGGCCATTGCCCATCATGAATTAGGACCTCAGAACTTGACTGAAGACTTGTCCTTGTCATGCCTCCTCCTCCATGATAACATTTTGAAAGAAAGCTCTTTTCTTCCCTCTTTCTCGTGACCCTGGGGCCATGTGGCTCTGTTGCAAGGCTTGAAGGGATGAGCACAGGAAGAGAGCAAGTGCTCACTCTCCTAAGACACCTCTGAAGCATGAAAGAAAGTAGCAATGGTCACTGTCAGGGAGGGTTGGCTTTGGGAGGTCTTTTATCTCACAAAGGCCACGGGAGCCCCTTTTCCAGAAGAAACAGGACTTTCTTCCCATGATGCCCTCCCTGGGCTCTCCCAGGGCCAGTTTTGGGAGCTGCTGGCTTCCTGGCAAGTGCTTGACAGCCACGCTTTGCCAGCCTCCTGGGTCTCGTGCTCTCAGCCAGTGCCCATGTAGGCTTAAAAGTTGCAGCATTAGTCTGGTTTCTGTTCTGCTTTTGAGGAGACATCGTCAGTGTTCATATAACTGGAAATACTTCATTTCCCTTTCTACGCACCTTGATTCATTACAGATCTACTCTCTCCTTTATTCTGCCTAACTTTATGGAGAGCTGGCGTTGCAATAGCAGAGAAGGTAGATAGGGAGTGTGCTAGTCCCAGTGACTGGGGACAGGGGGACTTCCTAATTGGGTTTTGTTTTCTCTGCAGGAGATAAATGGTATCACTGCAGCTCTGGCTGAGGAGCTCTTCGAAAAAGGTATGTGGTCAGGGGTCCCCAAAATACTGGGTGCAACTTGCTCACCCTATTAGGGAGCCAGGGGTGCAGGGTGTCACAGAACTCCATCAGTTGGTCTGTGCCAAATGAATGTGAGGGCTCACCTCCCTATGGTTGCTCAAGGCCCTGGATCTGGTCCACAGCTAAGCCTGCCCTACAGGCAGCGAGGTCTGAGAAGCCGTGGTCATTCACCTCGGGGCTCTCTGATTCTTATTTTGAGGGCTAACCCCAAGCTCAGAATCTAGTTTAAAGCCCTGTGGTAGAGTTCTTGAAGGTGTGTGGCATCGTGTCCTCTTGCATCTGGTTTGTCCTTACCTGAGAGTTCAGATGACAAACAGAAGCTAAGCATAGGTCATAGCCCTGCCAGAGAGCACTGTTACAGTAGTTAACATGTAACGTGTTTTCTGTGAGTGTTCAACATCTCACTGCCCACCCCCCAACCCAGGGGGTGCCGGTGAGGATACTGAGGATGAGAAGCGTGGTGATCTGCTTGAGGGCACATGGCTGGAAGGAGCAGATTGAGGACCAAATGCTAATCTTCCTGGCTCAGAACCCCTGCCTGCTCCCAGGCCCTGCACTGTGCTGGCAACTTAGGCCCCACCTAACTCAAGACGTTTGCATCTTGGAGGTTGCATCATGGGTCTGTTGCCCACAATGCTGCCTTGCATCAACTTTATCTTTGTTCAGTACTTCAGATTTTAACAGACTCACTTCAGGGAGTCTCCCTAGTTGCACGTTCCCATGGCCTTTTCCTCCTTTGTAATCGCATATTCTGGTTGTGCCCTAAGCCCACCATGAGTTCAGGAGAGTGGCTGTTTCTGTGTGCCCAGGACTGTGGTTTTGTCCTGATGCAGTGCAGCACACATAGCAGGTATTTACCAAGTACCTGTTAACTTTTAGCCAGGTGGGCAGATGCCCTGGCCACTTGACTGGGACTGGGCTGGAGGTGGACGCTCACCCTCCATGCGGGGCATGGCTGTTGCAGGAGAACAGCTCCTGGGGGCCGGCGAGGTCTTTGCCATCAGGCCCCTGCAGCTCTATGCAGTCACCGAACAGCTGCAGCAGGGAAAGCCCACGTGTGCCAGCGGGGACGCCAAGACTGACCTTGGGCACATCCTGGACTTCACCTGTCGCCTTAAATACCTTAAGGTAAAGCTGCGGCAGCTCATTTGTGGGCATGGGACCTAACAGCTCACTGGCTGGCTGGGCCATCCCAGCGAGGAAGGCCAGCTTTGGTGTTCTTGGCTGTGAGCACTAGGGGGCAGTCATGACCTAGTATCCTTTGCTTTAAACCTCGGCTTCAGCCTGCTTTGTTGATGGGATACATGCCCATCCTGCCTCATAGCCAGGCAGAGCTTTGTTGGGTGGCAGTTACTGCAGCACTGCCCTGTGCCATGGATGTGGAGCCATGTGACAGCATCCCTGAATCAAGCCATATCTGTGGCTGCAGGTTTCTGGCACAGAAGGACCTTTTGGGACCAGCAACATTCAGGAGCAGCTGCTGCCTTTTGATCTGTCAATATTCAAGTCTCTTCATCAGGTGGAGGTAAGGCCCAGGGCCCCTGGAGTGCAGGCAAGGCTGAGTCCTGCACGAGCATCATCTTGCTTGTGACCATGTGGCTAGAAGTGTTTCTGATATTGGGTGTCTGGACTTAATTGTAAGATGTTGTTACTTTTGTGCTTGTCAGTATGTGGCAGATTTCATCTAGGTAAGTAAGGCCAACCTGAAGGCAGAGAAAGAGGGACCACTGCCGCTCTTGGCAGGTCTCTGCCCCTGTCATGGGCAGCATTGTTGTGGACAGGATGGAGCACTGGTGCCCGGCCCCTTCTGGGTCTTCTTGTTGCTCTAGTTGAAGTGTGAGAAGTCATCCCAAGGGTCGGCCAGAACCAGTTGCATGTCTTTCCCAAGGCAGGCCGGCTGAGGGCTTTGAGGGTTCTCTGCCCTTGGCATGCCTACACGCAACAGGAAATATTGCGCATTACTCATTATTGAACTCAGATTCGCGATGCCAATTTTGTTACCATTTTAAAAATGAAAGGGGACTCCATAACGGGTAATAAAAAATGTATTAAAGCATCTGTTCCTCAAGCATGGCCTTCGTGTTCAGCCCTGAGACACAGCTATTCCTTGTTCTAGATAAGCCACTGCGATGCCAAGCACATCCGGGGACTGGTCATGTCAAAGCCCACCTTAGCCACAATGAGTGTCCGCTTTTCAGCAACCTCGATGGAGGTGAGTACCCCGTTTCTTGTCTGGGCAGTCTGTGGGGCAGGGTCCTGTGCTGTGGTCTCCCCAGTGAGGGTGGGTGTGAGTACTGCCACCATCAGAAACCAGAAGCTGGGTGTTGCCTGGGCCTGGGAAGCCACACACTCATGTGAGACCTCCCGGCTCTAGCAGCCCCTGGGACGCTTTAGTCTCTACATCTTCATCAAAAGTCATGCTGTTAAACAGGATATTTTAAGGAACTGGGTTCCCTCCCCTCAAAAGAAAAGTCACTGGTATTTGATGAACGAATTGTCAAGCAGTGGCAAGCAGGACATTTATTAGATAGACTGAGGTAAATGTTTCTTTAAGCTTAAAAAAAACCCTAACTCAGCACTTGTTTGTGTCTTGTTCTTAGTGAACTTGAATGAGACAGGTGAGGTTGTAGATATGTTAGGCCCTATTGTTTGCATGTGAGCAATAGAAATATTCGAATTGAGAACGTAAGGTGTCTTTTCTATTGACCTTATGGGTTGCATCTTAGTAATGTTAAAACCCTTCTCCAGAAAAACATAATGGCTACTTTTTTAATTTAGACCTGTGATTTTCAACCTTTTTCATCTCATAGCACACATAAATCACTAAAATTCTGCAGGAGACCATAAAAAAATTTTTTGCCCCCCCCAAAGGGGATAATTCTGATTCATTCACACTGGATGGCTATCGTTGTACTGGCTATTGTCATTTTTTTTTTAAATGACAATCTAAGGGAAAAGAGTTCAGTGCCCCTAAGTAGTCAGATACTGCATGTTTTAAAAATTCTTATGGCACACTGGTTACAGATTGCTGGCTTAGAATGTCTAATCAACATTTGGACTTGGTGAAATTTAAGGCTTACTGGCTAAAAGAAAGAGGCTTATGTCAAGAGCAAGGGTGCCAGGCAACCTTGCCCCTCTGAAGCACTTCCTTCAGCCTGGCTCATGGGGACAGAAATGACCCATCAAGAGAAGTCTTGTGGGCATGGAAAGTCTAAATGAGGAGACCTGCCTCCCTTCCCTTCGGCAGTATCCCTGTGCTCGGTGCTGCTACCTCAGAACTGTGGGATTGGAGCCCTGTGAAGTAACGGTTGAAAGGGCACAGTGGGGACCACAGTGCCAGCTTGGAAAGCACAGTTGCCTGGAAACATCATGAATTCTGACCTTTAGCTTCTGAGATTTAAGCCAGAAAAGGCATCACCATATAGATGGCAAAAGGCCCTTGTGAGCTTGGAAAGCATTTGCTCGTGAAGCAGGACCGGAACATATACCAAATAGCTGTTATGTTGCTCAGCTTTTCAGTTATTTCACAATCGTTTAAAGACATATGAGCCGAAGCCCAACTTTAATGCAAGTTCACTTCCACATGCTAAATATGCTCAAGCCCTTCCTGAAATTTTGCAATGATTGCATTCCCAGTGAGTGTTGCGTGAGGGCCCAAGTGTGCTCAACAGATGTTCCTACACAGGAAGTCCTCGTTCCTGAAGCCTCGGAATTTGATGAGTGGGAGCCAGAAGGCACAGCCCTGGAAGGCCCCGTGACTGCCATCATCCCCACGTGGCAAGCACTGACCACTCTAGACCTGAGCCACAACAGCATCTCCAAGATTGATGAGTCTGTGGTACGCTATAAGCAGGGGGCTCTAGGGTCTTCTCTGAATGCAGAGGTTGGGTATTTAACTTGGCTTTTGTGGAAGGACCACAAAAAACCTGGGCTCTGTGCATTGCCTGTAATTTTTTAATTGATTTCAAAATGGGATTATGTAAAATAAGTGAGATAGTACTTAGAATGAAACTATGCATATTAATTTGATATAAAAACATGGTGAATAATGAAATTTACTCTCAAGGAGTGAAGTGGAAAAGTCACTCCACAGGTTCAGATGTGCTCCTGGAAGAATGACATCCAGATGACATTTGGGAAGTAGTGTGATTCCTGTATTTGTGCTTCTCAATGGGTAGGGTGGGAGAAGAAAGGTGGGCAGACTTCCTTCTCTGAGACCTTGCCATTTGTCATCTTCATAAGCCAAGTACTCTGTAAAAATGGGGGTGTGTGCTCATCACTGGAGTCCCTATGTGTTCCTGTGGACGTGCTGCTGGGTGGGCGCTGGGAGGGGCCACATCAGTGGCCCTGCAGAGATGGTCAGCCCAGGAGTCCAAGGTCAGAAGGAAGAGTCCCAGGGTGTCTGTCCACCATGTGCAGGGGTGCGTAGGGTCCAGCCTCCTAGAATAATGTCGAGTGTTGGTTTGTTTCTGTTTTCGTTTTTCCACAAGAAACTGATTCCAAAGCTTGAGTTCCTGGACCTGAGTCACAACGGAGTGCTAGTCGTGGACAACCTGCAGGTAACTAATGTCTTTGGAGACCATCACCATTTATGGCCTTCTTACGGGTCCCCGAGAGTTCAGAAGGCTGATGTAGCCTTGGGAGTTGGGCCATACCCTGGAGTTTTCTCTCACAGTCACTTGAAAGGTATCTGGGTGTCCCTGAGGTTTGTAGGAGCAGGGGCTGCTGCTATCCCTTTAGGGTCCCAGAGACACTCTGAGCAATTGTTGCTGTAGTTCCCCAGAATTAGAAAAGATGCATTAATACAAAGCAAGCAAGATGAAGATGATGCACCTCCATCGAGAAGATGCAAGCCTCATTTTCAAATTTTGCACCTACCCAGTTGGCTGTGCTGCCTCTACAGGGGGTGCCACTGGGCTGTGGCAAGTGCAGGCAGAAAGAGGGAGTTCCCTCCTGAATAATGGACAGAGGCTGTGGGTCTGACCTGTGGAACTGGCCGTTTTAGGTTGGAAGGCCCATCACATCATTAATCGCAGTCCCCTTTCTTTGGAGCCTTGACCTGAAATACTCTACCCTGTTCTCAATGCTGCCACAGCACCTGTACAACCTCGTGCACCTTGACCTGTCCTACAACAAGCTGTTCTCCTTGGAAGGGGTTCATACTAAACTAGGGAATGTCAAGACTCTGAACCTGGCAGGTAACCTTCTGGAGAGTCTGAGTGGCCTGCACAAGCTGTACTCCTTGGTCAACCTGGATCTCAGCGACAACAGAATCGAACAGGTAAGCCATGTTCCGAAAGGACCTCAGGGTTGTGGATGGCTATGCCTTGGTGTTTATCACTTTAAAGAATGGTAAGTATTCTTTCATCTAAAAGAGGCTGTCAAATGTGTTGTCATGTTGCCAAAGTGTTCAAAGAAGGGACGGGGGAATGGAATTCATGCTTTGCAGATGGAGGAGGTCAGGAGCATAGGCAGCCTCCCGTGTCTGGAGCATGTGGCTCTGCTGAACAACCCTCTGAGCATCATCCCCGACTACCGGACCAAGGTGCTGGCTCAGTTCGGAGAGAGGGCGTCTGAGGTAGGCTGCCAGGGTGAGGGTGGGCTGGGGGTTAGCTTGGTCAAAGAGACAGTCAGAACTGAGTCCACATCTTCACAGGCAGAACGAGGGGTGATGTCTAGTTTTATCCCCGCCTGCCTCAAAGGGACTTCCTCACCCTAAATGGCCTTTCAATTCTGGGAAGTCTGCTGCCTCCCCAGGAAAAATGCCCTCACCCTCCCTGCAGCCCGTCCGGTCAGCCTGTCCAAGGCTGCCGTGGCTTCCCCGTCAGACTTCCCTCACATCACTTCTGTCAGAGCTGCGGCCCAGGAGGGCTCCCCAAGAATCCACAGGCACAGGCTGAGTGTGGAGGGACTGCCTTCAGCTCGTTAAAAATAACACTGATTGTTGTAGGCAAGGATCAGAAATAAAGTATTTAAAATAATCGTGTTTCCTAGACAACTTCTGGGCATGAAATCTGACTATGAACCCAAAGGGTGTACCCACCTTTGCCGTTGTAGCCTAGCCCAGTATCTGCTGCCTGCTGAGTACGTCTGGCCAGCTGCCACCATGCCAGCCAGACAGGTCTTTAGCCAGTTTTACCTGTCTCCTTAGCCTCGAGCAGGCCTCTTCCCCATTCTCCCAAATCCCAGGCCAGAAGATACCTGGAAGTTTTCATTCTTCTCTCATCCTCCCTGCTCCCCATCTCTTTTTGTCCGCAAGCGTCACCAAGACAATGTTCGCAAGATGGCATCTCTTCCCCTCGTGGCTCCAGGCCCTTGGGACCTTCCCTCATTTGACCACACTGCCTGTCCCATGCTGCCGGCCAGCCCACAGCCCCTCCTACATTTGCAGATAGGGGTGCCCACTTCCCATGCCTTTGTCCTCCAGTTCCCCCACCCAGAAGGCCTTCCCTGTTGCTCTTCACTGATCTGAGTTCTGCCATGATTGATGGGTTTGTTCAAGTCCTCACTTTCCCCCATTCCCAGCCCCCTCAATGGGCCCTGTACTCTGCTTCACCTTCTTAGAAATGGACTCCCAGCAACAAAGCAGGCAGCGGGGGGCTTGCCTGGGCTGCTCTGAGAAGCTCCCAGGTCACTTCTTTCAGGGCTGAGGAGTTTACCTCCCAGTGGGCTGATCCTCATGGGGCCCAGTCTACACTCCAGCAGGGCTCCCACCAGTCTGCTCTCACGTGCTGGCCAGCCCCTGGGCTCATAGCTGTTTCTCGACTCTGTAGGTCTGTTTGGACAACACGGTGACCACAGAGAAGGAGTTGGATACTGTGGAAGTGCTAAAAGCAATTCAGAAAGCCAAGGAGGTCAAGTCCAAGCTGGGCCACCCTGAGAAGAAGGTGGGTCTTTGTGTGGGAGTTGGGAGGAGTGGTAAAGAGCCAACAAGAAAGTAGCTGGCTCCAGTGGGCCTGGGCTATGGGGCTACAGAGAGCCACTGAGCCCTGGCTGCATGACCTTGGGCAAGTCCTGCCTGTCCGTTCTCATCTGTAAGGTGGCAGTGCTGATAGTGCCTGCCACGTGGGGTTTTAAGGACTAGGTGAGACCGACTCACCATCCCCAATGTTTGTGAGAACCTCTGGGTTTCTCCTCAACCCTGGCTTGTCAAGTTCTGTTCTTCTCGATCCTTCTCTCCTGGGCTGACTTGAGTACCCCTCTTAGGTTGGTGAGGATTGCCGGCTCTCTGCTGCCCCCTGCGTCAGACCCAGCAGCTCCCCTCCCACCACGGCTCCCAGCTCTGCCTCCCTGCCCCAGCCCATCCTCTCCAACCAAGGTAATCAAACATGTAGCTTTCTGCCTAGCAGAGCCACACAGGCCCTGCTGGACCCCCTGGCTGGGCTGGGGTTGGGGGGAGATGCTGGCATCTGCTCCCAGCAGGGTTCAGACACAGGGAAGATGTGTGTGGCCTGCAAGCCAGCTCCTCTCTGAGTGGCACATGGTGGGGGTGCCTGGCCTGATTTCAGTTCTGTTTGTTTAGTGAAGGCCCGCCCTCCCCATTATTCTGACACCCACATCCAGTTTCTCTAGGATGCCGCAGGGTGTCGAATGGGGCCCTGAGGCTGCTCTCTGAACAGGCTCAGGGCTGCTGGCTCATTAGGACCCCACTCCCCTGCAGGTAGTGTGGGTGGATTGGCTCCAGGCATTGTGACTTTCCTGAGCTGGCTGCCCTGATCCCTGCATGGGGAGCGTGCTTTTGTCATCGCCTCATCTCTGTGGCTCAGCCCCAAAACACTGTTTGTGGCGCCCAGACAGACTGTCCAGGACCCATGGAAGACCAATCCCTTTCACTGCCCACTGTCTTAGAGTTTTCAAAGGGCTTTCACCTCTGAACCCAGGCATCCTCGGAGATGAGTGAGTGAAGCAGGTCCCATGAGAGTGTCTGCTGGCCCGGCCCCCACAGAAGAGGGGAGGGTGTGCCGTCCCAAGTGGAGCCGAGGCTCGGGACACACAGGAAGGAACGCCGCCCGCCCACCCGGGCTCCTGGAGACGCAGAACTTGGTGTGAGGTCTTGGGAAAACAGTTTGACCCTATGTTTCAAGAGCCAGAAAAACGTTCCCACACCTTGACCTGGTAACCCCATTGGTGGGGATTTTATCTTGGTGGGATAAGATAACGGGAAGGGGAGATGAAGTGCTCGCTGCAGCGTTATTTATGCTAGCAAAGCAGGGGATGTGACGGACGTCAGAGGGTGAGAGGAAGATTAAGTTGTGGTGCAAAACACTGCAGCCACCCCATCAGACAGGAAGGCTGGGTAGGAAGAAGGGCCAGCGCTCAGGCTAAGGCAGCTGCTGCAGGGCAGTGCGCCGAGGCCACAACCGAGAGATGTGGGAGAGCGCCCCTGAGAAGGGGCGGGGGTGCTAGGTGCCAGAGCGATTGTCAGTTCGCTTTTGTAACGCTCAACTGAGAAATTTTTATTTTATTTTTTTACATAAAGGGGGTGGGAGGTTTGTATCCCACTGAAGACACTTCCCTGACCCCATATCCTGCCCTAGGGTCAAAGCCCTCTTCCGGCCTCTGAGCACTGCGGAGGAACCACTCAACTAGGGTTCTGGGGGGCAGGGAGATGCAACTAGTCCTCTAGGCCTGGGCCCAGCTGGGTCTCAGTCAGCCTTTATGGAATTGATCGTGTGAGTAAGCCAGCAAGCAGAGAACAAGCTGGTAAAGAACAGACCACAGGCAGGGTAGTGAGGCATCTGCCCCCAGGGCCACAGCTGCAGGCAGCCGCCGCCCCCCCCCCCCCCCCCCCCCGCTTTGATGGTGAAGTCTCCGCACCAGCCAGACCCAGGCCTCAGCCTCACTTCCTCACTGCCCCCCACTCCTGGGGACACACCACCGAGTGGCTTACTGTAGTCTGTTCCTCTTTCCCAGCTGCTGGACATTTAGATACTGTCTACGGATTTGCACCTCTTATAAATAAAACTGCAGTGGATGTATTTTGTGTGCACATCTCTTTCCTTTTTGTGCGAAACAAAGGTTGGGCCCCATCTAAGCACTTTCCTGGTATCCCCTACCCCATCCTCTGAGTGGCTCTGGTTTGTACTGACTGTGGTCCAGGAAGGAGGCAGAAAGACTATCCCCATCCTTATTGCCTCAGCTCCAAACAGGGTGGGGGGATGGGATAGGGGGGAGGGTAATGGCAAGAAAATGTTGCTTTTCCTTCTCCCTAATATGGAGGCATCCACAGATATTTGTGTTTAGTCTTGTGCTGCTGGATCTTGCCTGGATGGCCATGGATTTCTCCCATGTAGGAGCACCTTTGCTCCCAGCCTGATTCCCTAGAAGTGCATACACTTGTGAATAAACTAGACAGTCAGGGGCCTGCATGAAAGGGAACTATCCAGTGAACACCAGGCCTGTGGTCGTCTCAGGAGCTATTAATCAGCTTGTTGGAACCACGGAGGATTGTGACCGATAGGGGCTGATGTGTGGAATTCCAGGGTGGACTCTCTAAGCAGGGTGTGGAGCTGACAGAGGGCTGTAGACTAGTGGTTAGGGGTTCCTGGGGGTCAGCCAGCTGAGTTTGCTTCCTTGGCCATGTTCCCTCAAGCAACTTGCAGCCTCTCTAAAGCTCTGTTTTCTCAATTGTAAAGTGTGTACACCCTGCTTCATCAGTTCTAAGATGCACACATTTCTGCCTTGTGACTTCTCTGAAGTTGAGATGCGTCTTTCAGTCAGTGGTGTCTCACAGTTGTTATCAGCCAGCTGGTATTCGTGACGGAGTCATGTGAAAACCTTCCATGGACACCTGCTCAGACCAAGATGGCACCACATCTACGCATCTTAGACGTGATGAACTGTGGTAAATAATAGAGGCATGCATGAGCTCGCACTGGGGAAGCACTGGGCACTGCTCCTGGCTCATCAGGAGTAGTCAGTAAGGGCTTCCCTCTCCCACGTCCTTACTGGGGGTTTCAAGATGATCAAGGCAGTGCTCCTGAGGAACTTGAAGCCTCTTGGGGAGGTGAGCTCTATGCCCAAGGGAGAACAGGGCAGAATGATCTGGGGCATTTTGTGGAGGAAGAGGTATGTCTAGAGTAGAGGACTTCGCAGTGGAGGTAGTGTGTGAGGGAGTCCTCAAAGGATGGATAGAGTCAGATAGTGTGAGGGAGGAGGGAGGCTTCTCGGAGAGAACAGTGCGCTGATGCATCGCTGTGTGCTTGCTGTCCTGCCTGCCTGTGCAGAGTCCTTGCTGCTTCGCTTGCACTGGGGAGTGGGGTCTGGGCTTGGGCTGTTGGCCTGCCTACCCCATGGGCAGACCTGGGCCACATGAGTTGTCTTGTTCCCAGGCAACAGATGAGCTGGACTAGGGTCTGACCTCTGAGGGCTCTGAGTCATTTCACTGGACCAGGGGCGACTGGTAGTAAAGCTAGGCCATGGAGGTGAGCCCTGGGCTCCTCCAGATTTCTGTGAAACCAGGGGCTGGTGCCAGTGTTCATCTGACTAGCTGCACTGAGGAGAACATTTAAAAAAGGCTTTACCCTCCACCAGCTGGAGTGAAACAATGGGCCCAGATATGCTGTATTCATAAAACGGCTTCAGCAGGAGTTTGAAACACCCTGTGTTTCCAGGGTGCATACATCAATGTGTGCTGTCCAGGGGAGGGTCAGCGGGATGCGTTCTGTGGCAAGCAGGCCACAGGTACTGGGTATGGGTTGTCCTCAAGGCCCTGTGCCCTTGTGTGTCTGTGAAGCTCTGTGGAGATGTCAAATTGGGCTGGGGCTGCATGTAGTCATTTTGCCAGGAAGAGGCTTGAGGAATGAACACATTTAAGGCTCTTGATAGACATTGCCAAACTGCTCTCCCGACAGGTGGGCCAGCTCACACCCCAGTGCCCGCCTCTACCCAGTTAGGCCAGGTCCATGCAACTGCAGTCAGTCTAAACTTTGCCAGAGTGAGAGACAAAACTGGTGTCTTATTCCACCTTGCATGCGGCTTCTATGATTATTTGTGACGGAGGGTGAACGTTGTTTTATCTGGTGTCTGTTGGCCATTCTTCTGTGGAGTGTGTTTACCTCTTTGCTGTCTGTCTCCTGATGGAATTTCTAGCTTTCCCCCTCCCCATTTTTGTCATCTGTAGCAGACTTTTATAGGTTAAATATAAATGCTTGTAAATGTTGCAAGTGCTTTTTTCTCACTTTGTTTGATTTTGATTTATCTTAGGTTTCTCTTTTTACTTATAAAAGTTTAGTTTTTATGTAGTCATACTTCAAATTCTTCCTTTGAATTTAGGTTCAGAAAGTCTCTCTCTACCCTGAAATTAGATAAGCAGTCATTTGTTCGTTCTTCAAATTAGTTTAAGGTTTCAGTTTTAACATTTCATTCTGGAATCCATGTGGCTGGGTTCAGGGGTTTGACTAGCCCCCACCGTGCTGGAATGCTGAGGGCCCAGCCCTGTTGTTGAATAGCTGCTCTCCTTGCCCCACTGTCCCACCCGCCTGCCCCTGGTCTCTCCAGGAATCATGTTTGTGCAAGAGGAGGCCCTGGCCAGCAGCCTCTCGTCCACCGACAGTCTTACTCCTGAGGACCGGCCCATTGCCAGGGGATGCTCTGATTCCTTGGAGTCCATCCCTGCAGGACAGGTAATGCCTGCCCCCTACGTCTAGGGATTGCTTACCTCTGTGCCAGCTCTTTGAGGCTGTCTGGAAGTAGGAGGTGGCCTGGCTAGGGTTGTGGCAGATGCTGCCAGTGCTTGGTGTACTCTGCTTTGTGATCAAGCATCTATGTTCAGCCTCCCTCTCCCTCCCTCCTCTTCTCTCTCTCTCTCCCTCTCCCCCTCTGCCTCCCCATCCCCTCTCCACCACCCCCCCACCATTAATGGGAATAGGCAGTTCTCTCTCTGGGGCCCTGGGGGCCAAAACCAGATGACCTTTAGTCCTAGGGACTCCCCTAGGGAAGGCAGTTCAAAAGGTCCTGGGGTGAGGGGGCGGGGCTTGTTTGAATTCCAAACCCAACAGGAAGAGTTTCTCCCCTTCTGCCTGGCACCCTGGGGCCATTCTGCCCATTCCTGCATGTCACCCTGGTAGTTTGGGACACAGTATAACTCTGGCACCTTCTCTGTGACTATTGCTGAGGGTTCAGGAGCTTCTTCATGTGTCCTGGGAAGAGAGGAAGAAGGCAAGTGTGTTGTGAGAGACTCATTTGCTATGTGTGTGGGAAGTGTGCTCGCTACCTAGGCCTCTCTCCAGCCCTGTCTCTGTTCAGCAACAGAGTTATGGCCGTGTGACCCTAAGTAGTTTGCAGAGTCCTTATCCCACCCCAGCACTCCTTGGCATTCTCTCCCTTCACCCTCCCTGGGGTCACATAGTAGGAAGGAGGTTCCCTAGCCCTAGGTCTCCCAGTTGCTCAGAGATCTCTGGGAAGGCCTTGCTAGGAGCTGCACAGTCCCTGTTTATTGTGACTTCTGCTGGCCAGTTACCCAGTCGGCATGCCATTCCTGTGGACCCTGTGGGGTGGCCCAGGGAGCACTCGGCTGCCAGACCTAGAGGCATAAGCTGAGCTGCAGAGTGACAAGAGGCTTTGGCCCAGGAGTTGTGGGTGTGGGCTAGGGGCAGACAGACCCGGTTGAGTATCAGTCCTACTGTTCACTTGTGGCATCACTGGGCATCTCTGCCTCCTGGGCCCAGAATCTACCCTAGAATGGAGCGTGGTATGGTGAAGAACTTTCTGCAAAGAGGGAGGGAGGGAGGGAAGGAGAGCAGGGTGCCTGGGTCAGGGCCCAGCACCAGTAAATGCCAGGGAATGGCTGCAGCAGGTAGGGGCTGACCGCATTTCCTTCTCCATCAGGCACCTTCTGATGATTTCAGGGACACACCTGGAGCAGTTGGCGGTACAGGGTAAGGAAGAGGTTAAGAAGGCCATCTGGGTCTTCTGACACACTTGGGTGTGGGCTAGTGGTAACTGGTGGAATTTTGTTAAAAGTCTGTTCACAGAAATCCAACAGAACTATCTCTTTCTTTAAATTAAATAAGCACAGATGAGATGAGTTCTGGCCCACATCTAAATTCGAATCCCCGAACTTTGCCTGACATAAGTTATCTTACATAAGGGGTTGGCGGATCAAGGCTGGTTTGGTCCACAGCCTGGGTGAGTGATTGTTTCATTCTTAAAGGGCTGTTTAAAAATAGGGGAAAAAAAAAGATTATGTGGATTATTTGGCTTCCCCAAAGCCTGAAGTGTTCACTCTCTGAACCTTTGTGGAGGAGGTTTTACAGCCCTAGTGCACACACTTTCAAGAGGGCAGCAGTGGCCAAGAGGCGCTCAAATTTAAATGTGAAGGTCCCAAGAATGGGTGCCCCTAACGGGAGCTATTGTCCTCAAGTGAGTCCATGCCCTGGAGCACTCACTGCCTCTGGGGCTCACGGCCAGTGTGGAATGGCTACTGTTTTGTGATGCTTTTGTTGGGGAACCTGTGTGATGTGGGCAGGACTGTGCTGGACACCTGTCATCTGAAACTTGGGCATGTGGACTCTGAAGAAACTGGTGGCCCCAGCCTTCTGGCACTTGTCCTAGGAATAGGCTTGGCTATTTAACATGCTTGGGAGACCCATGAGTTGGTTCCTTGGGACCAGGGTGCAGCAGTAGGCCTGGACTTGAGAGGTGGGATGTCCAGTCCAGCATGTCACTGACCTGACTTCTCCTCACACAGCCCAGAGCACGCAGAGCCAGAGGTCCAGGTGGTGCCTGGGTCTGGCCAAATCATCTTTCTGCCCTTCACCTGCATTGGCTACACAGCCACCAACCAGGACTTCATCCAGCGCCTCAGCACACTCATCCGGCAGGCCATTGAGAGGCAGCTGCCCGCCTGGATTGAAGCAGCTAACCAGCGGGAGGAGGGCCAGGGCGAGCAGGGCGAGGATGATGACAATGAAGAGGAGGATGTTGCTGAGAACCGCTACTTTGAAATGGGGCCTCCAGACATGGAGGAAGAGAACGAGGGAGGCCGGGGAGAGGAGGAGGAGGGTGAGGAGGAGCGCCTGGCCCTGGAGTGGGCCCTGGGTGCAGACGAGGACTTCCTGCTGGAGCACATCCGCATCCTCAAGGTGCTCTGGTGCTTCCTGATCCACGTGCAGGGCAGCATTCGCCAGTTCGCGGCCTGCCTCGTGCTCACCGACTTCGGCATCGCTGTCTTCGAGATCCCATACCAGGAGTCGAGGGGCAGCAGCCAGCACATCCTCTCATCCTTGCGCTTCGTCTTCTGTTTCCCACATGGTGACCTCACTGAGTTTGGCTTTCTCATGCCAGAGTTGTGTCTGGTGCTCAAGGTGCGGCACAGTGAGAACACGCTCTTCATCATCTCAGATGCTGTCAACCTGCATGAGTTCCACGCTGACTTGCGCTCATGCTTCGCCCCACAACACATGGCCATGCTGTGCAGCCCCGTGCTCTATGGCAGCCACACCAGCCTGCAGGAGTTCCTACGCCAGCTGCTCACCTTCTACAAGGTGGCGGGCAGCTGCCAGGAGCGCAGCCAGGGCTGCTTCCCTGTCTACCTGGTCTACAGTGACAAGCGCATGGTACAAACAGCTGCCGGGGACTACTCAGGCAACATTGAGTGGGCCAGCTGCACTCTGTGCTCAGCTGTGCGGCGCTCCTGCTGTGCACCCTCTGAGGCCGTCAAGTCTGCTGCCATCCCCTACTGGCTGCTGCTCACACCCCAGCACCTCAATGTCATCAAGGCTGACTTCAACCCCATGCCCAACCACGGGACACACAACTGTCGCAACCGCAACAGCTTCAAGCTCAGCCGAGTACCACTCTCCACGGTGCTGCTGGACCCCACGCGCAGCTGTACCCAGCCTCGGGGCGCCTTTGCCGACGGTCACGTGCTGGAGCTGCTTGTGGGCTACCGCTTTGTCACCGCCATCTTTGTGCTGCCACATGAGAAGTTCCACTTCCTACGCATCTACAACCAGCTGCGGGCCTCACTACAGGACTTGAAGACCGTGGTCATCGCCAAGACCCCTGCAACTGGGGGCCAGTCCCAGAGCCCACTTGTGGGTGGCCAACCCGCTGAGGGCAGGGTCAGGTGAGACTGAACACAGGTTTTGGGGCCAGGGGCAATCGGCTGCTATGAGCCCAGGGAGTCCACATCACTGTGTCTGACACCACTCGCCCCAAACCGCATCATGAGCACCTGCAGTGTGTGAGCGGGTCAGGGGTGGGCCTGGCTCCTCAGCTGCCTCTCAGTTCCTGACCACCCTCAGAGTGTCCTTGTCTCTCTTAGGCTTGGCACTGGGCTGCTTCTCCTCTCCCAGGGCTTCAGAAGAGACCTAAGAAAGCTGCCCTTTCACAAGGACAGTCCGGCCAAGTCCCTTGCCACTTACAGCCCTGCATGGCTGGATCTGGGTTCCTGGGCTCCTGCCACCAGGGCAGGACAGGCTGGGGAGATGGCCTCTGACTGTGTATGGCCTCCTCAGCTCTGCTCCACTAGGCCTAGGCACAGCCTTTAAGAGTCACCCACCCCTCTCTGGCCCAGGGGGCTGCTTTAGGTGTTACCTACCTCTGACGCCCAGCTCCAAGCCTGACCCTGTTAAGAGCCACACAGCCCTTTTCAAGGAGACCTGAGTTGCTGACAGGCCCTCTTTCTGCATGCAGTTTGGGGCGTCCCTTCCAAAGGAACCTCTTGGCTTAGAGCAGTGAGGTCTGAGTGTATGAGAGGGTTGGTCACCTACAAAGCTCCATTTCTTCTAAGGGATATGGAGGCACCGAGAGGGAAGGAGTGGCAGCTGGCAGCCCCATCCTGTTCATTTTCACTGCCCTCTCTACCCTGCTTCTGCCCCCTGAGCCTGGCTTTCCCTGGGTTCCCTCCCTGGGTTTTCCTGCGGGCTCCCTGGGGCTGGGGTGGAAGGAGCCTGGGGGTGGGGAGGGTCACACCCATAGCTCACCTCCACCTGGGGCTTGAGGGAACTGTGCCCTTAAGGGCACCTCTGTTTCCTTTCACTGCTCCCTGGCTTCACATGTGCTGGGGCTTTCCCACCCTGGGCAAGAAAGCCTTTCATTTGTCTCCCTTCTGTCCCAGGACACAGCCCAGCTCACTTTCTCTTCCATGCTAATGGACACTGGAGGCTGTGTTCTCAGCCCAGCACCTCACTCCAACCTGCACCCCCAGCTGATGCTTCTAACCTCTTCTTGGCTGAATTGGGTGCCCCTCTTGTGCGCAGCTCAAATCCCATGCCCTCCAGAAACCCCGGATGTCTGGGTGCTGGAGAACAGCTTGTGCCCGAGGTGGCCCTGCACAGCCGTCTCTTCATTTCCCTGCCCCTGCGCTAAGGCTCTGGTGACATTTCCCTGCCACCCCAAAGCCTGGCTGGAAGCTGCCTTCGGTGGGGACTCTATGCAGAAAGAGGCCCTTGCTTCATTCCCACAGATGCATCTCTGCCCCATGACAGCAGGAGGACAGCCCAGAGGCTTCTTAGGGACATGTGGCCCAATGCAAGGTCAGAGCCCCAGGCATCTGACTTGATAGCTGGACTGTCCAATTGGTAAGACAATGTCCACAGGCTTTAAGGGTTCTGAGCACTTTTGATCTAGGGCTTAGAGCAGACCAGTGAAAACTTAGCGTGACCATGTGCCTTGGTGGCCAGGTTGGGGTGGAGGGTAGAGGGGGAGCCTGAGCCACCTGAGGAAGATGCAAAGGCAGAGGGGTAATTTGAGCTTTTGATTCTCAGACCTGAGTGTGCCCAGGTCCCAGCCCTGGGCACCTGGGGTCATGCTCTGGACTCTAGTGGCATTTCTCACATCGCTACCACCTTCCCAACCTTGGGTGCCAGATGGCCTGTCTTGCTCCCATCTTCCCATCTCACTCCCAAGAGAAAGGGCCTGGATACTTTTTTCCTGCTGTGTTTTGCCTTCCCTTTGAGAACCCAGTGATGAATCCCAGGAGACCCCAGAGGAGCAGTGTGGTACATGCATTCCCCTCACACTCAGCAGTCGCACATGTGATACGAGTCTCCAGTTGGGTCCACATCTTAATGTAGTGTTTCTTGGGGCATTGGGAGATACAGCAGTGACCAGCGTCCACCGGACACCCGGGCAGAGGCTGTAGCCCCAGCCCCAGCCCCAGTGGAGGCCCCAGCCCTGGCCCAGGCAGAGGCCTCAGGCCCAGAGGAGACCCCAGCTCCAGCCTCAGCAGAGGCCTTGACCCCAGAGGAGACCCCAGCTCCAGCCTTAGTGGAGGCCTCAGCCCCAGCAGAGGCCTTGGCACAAGCTGAGGCCCCTGCGCAGTACCCAGGCGAGCACCTGATCCAGGCCACCTCAGAGGAGAATCAGATCCCCTCCCATCTGCCTGCCTGCCCATCACTCCGGCACATTGCCAGCCTGCGTGGGAGCGCCATCATTGAGTTCTTCCACAGCAGCATTGCTGAGGTAGTGGCCTGGGTGGGTCTTGCTGGGTGGTGCTGGCTTGGAGAGGTAGCACCGTTGGTCCTGGGGGTGTGGCAGAGCTCGCATTGGAGTCAGCCTCCAATTCTCTGACTTCTCTGCCAGCTTTTTCCCCCAGTTTCAGCTGTTCGCAGCTTTGAGGGCCCCGGTTGGGAGGTCCTGGACTGCCCTTCCCTCATCAGTTGTCCTATCACGCCACTCCTCTCCTTGGGCCCCTGGCAGACCCCACTGTACACCCATCTTTCACCACTCAAGTCCCCTCTGCTTCCAAGTCTGTCAGTCCATTGACAAGATGCAGTGACGGTCCTGAGTCTCCCTTCCCAGGCTGTGGGCATGTCACCAGGGCGGTGGAGCTTATGGGGTGCCCTGCCCAAAGGTCTGTTATCAGGCACAGTCTGGGAGAGAACTGCATGTTCTTCCTGGCCCTGCTTTCCTGCAGGCCCAAACCCGGCCCCTTTGTGTCCAGGTGGAAAACGAGGAGCTGAGGCACCTCATGTGGTCCTCAGTGGTGTTCTACCAGACCCCGGGGCTCGAGGTGACCGCTTGCGTGCTACTCTCCACCAAGTCCGTGTATTTCGTGCTGCACGATGGCCTCCGCCGCTACTTCTCTGAGCCGCTGCAGGGTAGGCACTGGGGCCTGCTGCCGTCCAGGGAACTGGGAACCCACTCCTGAGATGGGCTTCGTGGCAGAGCCAGTCGTGTGGCCTCAGGCAGCAGTGACTCAGCTGCACTGAACTGAGAATCTCTTGTGGGTGCAGAGGGGTGAAACAGCACTTACCCCGGTTCTGTCATGAGGGAACTAAGGCCAGGCCTGGAAGCACCAACCAGGGCCCAGCAAGCACCTGGGCACTAAGCCATGAGGAGGTATTGAGCAGCCTCTGCTCCTTGGGGCCTCGGTGGAAGCCCCTGGTGACTCCCTGAACCAGGCGTGGCTCAGACCCTAGGACACATTGCCCATGAGGCCTTGTGTGCATGGAGGGTGGTGGTGGCTCCGCCGCAGCCGGCCAGCCGAGATGACCCATTCCTGCTGGACTCAGCTGCGCACCTAGGCTCTTCATGCTCGCTGGACACAGCCACCACCACCCTTCTCTCCATCGCAGATTTCTGGCATCAGAAAAACACGGACTACAACAACAGTCCCTTCCACATCTCCCAGTGCTTTGTTTTAAAACTCAGTGACCTGCAGACAGTCAACGTTGGGCTTTTTGACCAGTATTTCCGGCTGACAGGTGAGTGACCACTGCTTTGTCCTATTTTAGGTGGAGGCTAGTACCAGTGGGCTTCTACCTTCCATATGTGGGTGCACTATCGCAGGCAGGGTTATCTCTGTGCTCACAAGCCATTTCACCGTGGAAGGAAGCGGCTTCAGGAACTGCTGAGAGTGCAGGACTCACCCACCAGGGCTCAGCGTGGGAGGGGCGCAAGCAGCTCAGGCCCTGTGCTCAAGGGCAGGATGTTTCTGACTCACACTTCCTGAAGACAGAAAGCTAAGCTCTTTCCCTAATGCCTCCATGTCCCCTTCCAGAAAAATGCCACAGCCCTTCCGCCTGAGAAATGGCTGCATCCTCAGGCCCTATGATGCTTTCCCACATGGGCTTTCCTGGCCCTGGCTCCGTGGCCTTCAGCTCCACGCTGACCTCTAGACTAGAGATAGCTTCAGGGCAGGGTTTGGGGGGGGCAGCTGTCTACAACCCTGACCAGCCCCTTCTACAGGTTCCTCCCCCATGCAAGTGGTGACGTGCTTGACTCGGGACAGTTACCTGACACACTGCTTCCTTCAGCACCTCATGGCGGTGCTCTCCTCCCTGGAACGCACGCCCTCGCCTGAGCCTGTCGACAAGGACTTCTACTCTGAGTTTGGGAACAAGACCACAGGTACCCCTGCCCAGCTCAGGCTGTAGACAGGCCATCTGGCCTTCTTGTCAACCCCAAGGGCTGCAACTTACCTAGAACGCCTCTCTGCTTCTCTTTCTCACTTTTCCCTCCCTCGTTGTGCTTAACCAGCTAGGGTTTTCCATGGCAAAGTCTCCATCCCAGCAAACCCTCTACCATCTGGTAGACGCACCCCAAGTGTCTGCCCTGCTCTGTGCTGCTGGCCTGTGGGTCTGCAGCTGGGCACGGAGTTTGCAGTGCTCTCACCCACCTCTGACAGGTGGCAGCTCATGCCACCACCTCTGGGTGGCATGGGGCTGCTGGCACTCGTAGCCCCCCAGAGACCAGTTCCAGGCTGCAGCCCTAGCAGGCATCTCTCTGCAGGGAAGATGGAGAACTATGAGCTGATCCACTCGAGCCGTGTCAAGTTCACCTACCCCAGCGAGGAGGAGATTGGGGACCTGACATTCACTGTGGCCCAGAAGATGGCTGACCTGGAGAAGGCACCGGCGCTCAGCATCCTGCTGTACGTGCAGGCCTTCCAGGTGGGCACGCCACCACCTGGGCGCTGCAGGGGCATGCTGCGCCCCAAAACGCTCCTGCTCACCAGCACCGAGATCTTCCTTCTGGACGAGGACTTCGTCCACTACCCACTGCCCGAGTTTGCCAAAGAGCCGCCACAGAGGGACCGGTACCGGCTAGACGATGGCCGCCGCGTCCGGGACCTGGACCGTGTGCTCATGGGCTACCAGACCTACCCACAGGCTCTCACTCTCGTTTTTGATGATGTGCAAGGCCATGACCTCATGGGCAGTGTCACCCTGGACCACTTTGGGGAGGTGCCAGGTGGCCTGGCCAGAGCTGGCCAGGGCCACGAGGTCCAGTGGCAGGTGTTTGTCCCCAGCGCTGAGAGCCGCGAGAAGCTCATCTCGCTCTTGGCCCGCCAGTGGGAGGCCCTGTGCGGCCGCGAGCTGCCGGTTGAGCTCACTGGCTAGCCCTGGTTGCAGCTGGCTCCTGCTGCCCTCCGTGGCCAGCCTGGCGTCCACTTGGTGCAGGGAAGCAGGCTTTCTTTGTTCTTTTTACAATGATTTCTCCTCCCTCTTGGTACCTTCATTTGACTGTCCTCCCAGAGAATGTGAACATCCGTGTTCAGTTGATTCTTTCTAGTCCCAGGAGTGAAGGGGCCGGCTCCCCGGGGGCCTCCATGTGCCATCAGCCTCCTGTGGATCTGTTGCCTGCCCGTGGTGGTGTGTGGCCGGGCACAGCAGTGTCATATCTTCTGTTGTAGGACTGTTGTCAACACGTGGCTTCGTGGGTCCTATTCACTCTTTCACATGTCTTTTCCTGAAACGTCAAGCCCAGTCTTGTTGATGTTGCTGTTGTGGGCGTTTGCTGCTAACCATGAAGCTGGCAGCAAAGTGCACATTGGAAGTTCCCACCCTCTGCAGTTTTCCAAAGTGGAGGCTTCTGGTCCAGACAAGTGGGAGAGCTCTGTGGGGGGCAGGAGCCCCCAGGCCTGGGGCTGAGAGGGATGGGGGCCAGGGACCTAGAGCTGCCAGCACTGGTATGAATTCTGTTGCCTATTTTATCTGTTCCAATAAACTAGAGTTTGGCAGAGTCTGGGTCTTTTATTTCCTCTGGGGTTCCAGCAGGGCACTGGCCCACGACAGGGCCTGAGGTAGGGAGGGACCCCTAGAGACACAGGCAGGGGAGGTGTCAGGGGAAAGGATGGAGAGAGGAGAGGCGGAGGGCATGAAAGGCAAAGGCAGTGGTTCTCCCAGGGCTGGAGGGTGAGTGGGTGGCACTGGAACCTGCGGGGTGGGGGCAGGTGTGAGGGGGGCCTTTGGCCAAGGCCATGCTGGGCTGTGGCTAAACCACGAGCCTCTGGGCACACCTGGCACACAGGTTTACCGCCCTCTGCCTTCAGGTCGGGTGTCACACCTGGGCCCAGCCCCATCAAAGGCTGCAGTCTGTTGTGAGTGAGGGTAAGGCCTAGAGTCTAGGACTCTTTACCGTATGGGGCCTGGGGGTCTCTTCAAGATGGCTGCAGGGGGAGGCCAGTGGGGAGCCAGCCCCAGGTGTGGATCGTGGAGAGGAGGGCCATGCCCACCTGTGCTTGCTCAAGTCCTGGGAGGTAGGGATTGCCTCAGGAAGCCTTGCCGAGGTAGAACCTAAGACGTCCTTGGGACCCAGATGCTGTATCCCACCCTTACTTAACCCATTCCTAACCCCAGAGCAGGGCCCTTAAACTCTTGCCTCTCTCTCATCCTGGTCCAGTCAAGAGCCTCAGTCCCCAAGGTGCTGGGCCTTTGGACAGGGTTGGGGAGGAGGTGAGTGGGGGGTGGCCAAGCCGGCTCCCAGGCCTGCTTCTGCTCTTAGTTTTCCCTGGGTGCCAGCAGGGTGGGGATCTTGGCCTAGAGGACCCATTGCCCCCAAGACTGTGGGTATGGGGGGCCCCTAAAGGGAGGGTCTTCCCACTGAACCCTAGCCAGATCACAGACCAGCCTAGTGGCCCCACCAACTGGTACGGAGAATGGGAGCCTGCTGAGGATACGTAGGAGGGGGCATGTGATAAGGCTTCCCCCAGTCAGGCCGTTATCAAAGGCTCTTACAAGTGGCCACCTGCCTCTCATCTTAGCCCTCTGTAAACAGGACAGTGACAATCAGAGGCAGGTGCACCATACCCAGGCAGGGCACACAGGCCTTGTCACCTGGGCTACTGTTCCAGGCCCCACAGCCCAGCATGTCAACAGTCCACCCAGCCTGGGTCCAGTGAGGACTTGACCTGTTGGCGGGGGTGGGGCCTGTGCAGTGTCGGGGGGACACTCTGCAGGCAGCAGTCTTGGGATTGGATCTTCACACTGTTAGCTGAGCAACCTTAGACAAGTTACCTAGCTCCTCCAAGCCTGCTTGCCCACCAGTAACAGAGAGGTCCTAAAAGTAGCCACCTTCACCCTTTCTTTCATTTTTTCCCCAAATCTGTATTGAACATCTACTGTGTGAGCTAGACAGACACTGTCCCTGTTCTCCTGTAGCTGACATTCTAGCAGGTGACAGAAAATTAAATAAACCGGGGTCAGCTTGTGGCCAGCGCTATGATGAGATGAAGGCTAATGACCTTTGACCTGAAACTGGACCTTGAGGTCAGTCCCTGAGAGAAGGTCTGGAGGGGCAGCTGCTTGACGTGGCTGGGGCAGACTGAGGGAGAGCAGCGAAGGCCAGAGAGGCCAGCCTCGTGTGGACAGCTGTGCGCAGGGCTCCTCCAGAGTGGGGAACAGGTGGGTCAGGAGGGAGAGCACTGAGAAGGCCCCTGGGGGGAGAAGGGAGATGGGGAGACAAGGCTGGGGGCCAGACTAGTCAGGGGTAGCTGGGGCATGTGAGAGGAGGAGCAGTCTGCCGTCCACGCAGCACAGAGCCCAGCCGGGAGTCAGAGGCCTGGTGTTGCCCTCGGCAGTTGAAGTTTGAAGCAGACAGACCTGATTCAGGGCTGAACACCACCCCCACCCCCACCTCCGATTAGCCTCTGCAGGCATTTAGGGCAAGGAGTTGTGTGCATTCGCATTTGAATTTTTTCCCAACCTCTGGTAGACCCCAGGTTTGTGGCTAATGGTGGACTTGGAGACTGTGACACCAGGAGAAGGGTCCCGGGGTCAGGAAGCCCCAAGCAGGGCCTAGGCCATCCATGCAGGGGTCAGTAGCTAGCACCTTCCCTTCCGCCTGCAGGCTGCTGATAGGCAGGAGGAAATCCTGGCGGGTTCCTGTGGGGTGAGCTGGCGGGGCCTCCAGGCTGCTTTTAAAGCAAGTGCCCGCCCCCATCGCACTTGCCCGCCCTGTGCCTGCCTCCCAGAGCTCATTCCCCACTGCCCCAGCTCCGTGCTGGACAGTGCGCCCGCCAGCCGCCGCTAGTCATGGCTGGGTCCGCAGGAGTCATGGCAGGGTCCCCAGGCCTCCTGCTCTGCCTCCTGGCCTTCTGCCTAGCAGGCTCCAGCACCGTCGGGGGGCAGAAGGTGAGTGTGAGCCAGTCGCAGGGGGTTATCCAAGTGTTCAGGCCCTGCTGGCCAGCGGTGGGAGCAGGGAGGGAGCGTACGCAGATTGGGCACAGCTCTGGGGACACGTGGTTCGTCTAACCCTCCCTGAGCAGTCTGGAGGACCCGGCTGTTGTGTCCATCTCCCCAGGCTGAGGTCTGTGTGTGGCTGCTTGGGGTGGCAGCCTGCCCTTCTCTAACTGTGCCCAACTGGTTGGCCACGCGGTGTGGTGTGGTGTGGTGTGGTGTGGTGTGGTGTGGGCAGCCATCCCCAGGCCTCCCCGCCCTGACAGTGAGCGGTGCTGAGCCAGGCCCATCCTGCTGCCTTCCCAGCCCAGACTGAAGCCCAATTTCTATGTGGTCCTGGCCCAGGGATTAGAGGTGTGATCACCTCCAACCCTCAAAGGGCTGACAAACTGGGACTCCCGTGGCACAGGCATGTATGTGCTGGGGTGTGTGTGCCTGTGCCCAACCCCAAGAGTGCCCAGAGGCAGAATGAGGTCTACTGACCCCAGTTTCCCTGGGTAAACGGCAGCCGATGATAACACCCTTACCCCTAAGAACTGCCATTTAGTAAGCCCACAGCCCTGGCACACCCAGCATAAGCCCCCACCAGCCCTCAGCCCCTGGGTCCTGTGGTTGTCCACCTGAGGACAAGGCCCCAGGATGGCGAGAACAGGTCAGTCCAGCTCCGGAGCTGTGCTCCAGTCACCACCTGTGACTCCGTCCAGCTGTGTGCAGCAGAAGGGTCCTGGTGTGGGGCCTTCAGGTCCATGCGCGCCCCACTCCAGGCTGTCCCTCTGCAGGCCCCACAGTAGGGACAATGTCCCAGCTGGAGTGTCTGGAAGAGCCTTCCACCCTAAGTATGGAGATCGAGTCACTGGCTCGGGCCTGTCTCCAGGTGGGGAGGCCTTGCCTGTGAGGCCAAGTTCACCTGATTCTTGGGGTAGCTGCTACTGCCCCATGAGAGAAAGGGTTCAAGAGGAAAAGGGTTTGCCTGGGATTCCACTGCCAAGCAAAACCAGGACAGGCCCCGGGGAACCCTGCCACTGTACTCCTTGTGTTCTCTTGTACTCCTTGTGGTCCCCTGGAAACCTCTTGGAGACCAGAAGGAAGGAAAGGGACCTTGCCATGTTCAGGGCCAGGTCAGGGTTGGGGATAGGCAGATCCGTGTTTGAAAAGGTGACAGTGATGGGGTTACTGTCAGCCAAGGGTTACAAGCTGATCCTGCAGGCAGGTTCCTGCTCCCTCCCTGCTTCAGTTTGCCCGTGTGTACAATGCAAGGGAATTTCAAAGGCTTGCACCCTCCTCGTGTTCTGGGAACAGGGGTCAGGGAGCGACTTTGGGAGTGACATTTCCCTTGTCAGAGACCCATGGTTCTGACCACCTCTAAGCCTGCATTCTGGGGCTGGGGCTCAGCCAACCTGGGCCTAGGGAGAGGGGCCCAGAGGTTCTTGTTGGCAGGGACACCCTACTGCTGGCCTCCTCGCGCACACCCTCAGTCACTCGGCCCTCACAGCACCCCGTGTTGTGTGAGGCCCACAGTAAATGTTAGGAAACAGAGGCTCTGAGGGGAAGGGATAACCTCTGGTTCACACAGCCAGTGTGTGGGGCAGGCGCAGGACTGAAACACAGGTAAGTTCAGGCACTAGAGGCATGGAAGGCTTCCTGGAAGAGGAGAGTCATAGCACCTGTCCATTCAACAGTCTTACCAAGCACCTCCTCTGTGCTAGGAGTACACTTGTGCTGACAGAGCCGTGGTCTCCAGCGGGTGTCTGAAGGCAGAGGGGCATTGATCTAGGGCAGGGAAGCGAGTGGGAGGGTCCCTTCTTCTGAGGGAGTTCAGGTTCCGGGCCCTGAACCCTAGCTTGGGGGAACGCCTTCCACCTTCTCACAACAGATCCAACACCTCATGTCTCCTCGACTTCCCCAGCAGCATCTCTGTGGGAAGCAGACAGTGCAAAATCAGGCTGGATTTGGTCAGGGAGGGGTCAGCACCCACCTGGCTCAGGCAGATCCCGAAGTGCCCCCAAGAAAAAGGGAATCTGATTCAGCATTGGACATGATCCAGCCGCACCCTGCCTAGTGGGCCCAGCAGTGAGACTGGGAGCAGGGCTGCCTCACGGAGGGAGCTCGAGTTCTGTGGGGTGGCCCCGGAACTGCCTGCTGGCTTATCCATCCAGCACCACTTCACACACATTTACAAAAGAGATGCCCCACTAATGAGTGCCCACCAGGCTCCTGCCTCCTCCTGTCCCCAGAATTCGCCCACCACTCTATCAAAAGAGCAAGGAGAGTGCGTTTTCATGGCCCCTGTGCCCCTCTCCAGGGCTGATCAACATTCCTCTTAAGTGCTGGTCCCTGGGCCAGTGGTGACCGTGCTGGTAGTTGTGCCCAGCTAGCAGGCCAGGTGGCCCTCAGGGAAGCCCACGGCCCACGGAGCCTCTGCCCTGAGCCAGCAGCTGCCTGACCCTGGAGTTACCCAACTTCCTAGCTGCTCCCTGGCTCAGCAAAGAGGGAGCCTCGGGTAAAGAATGAGACCACACTTCTAGCCCACAGCTTGGCCCGAGGCTGCTCACAGCAACTTCCCTCTGCAGACCGCAGAGGCATGAGCGGAAAAGGCCAAATCACAGCAGCTGAGAGACTGTTTCTTCCCTTCTCCTGTGAGAGGCCACACATCTATTGAATTCTAGGAAAGAGGTGTCCTGGGCTCCCTCCCTATGGACCAGTGTGGTCAGCATTTTTTAGATGACAGCATCTTAGCTCTCCGGGCCATGCCCCAAGTGCCCCCCAAAACCTCTCCTCCATTCAATGCACCTTCTTCCCATGGCCCTTCCCCTGACCCACAACCAAGAGTTTTGCTTCTGTCTGTCCAAGGTCCAGTGCTGTGAGTTATCGGGCCTTCGTTGCTGCGGAAGTAGCCCCACTGCCAGGGGGCTTGTGAGAGCTATGGACGGCCAGTGAATGGGACCACAGGGCTTTCATGGCACCCTCACATGACAACCTCTTCCTTCACCCCAATCTCTGTTCTTCAGCAGCAGCCAGAGGGCCCATTTAAAACACAAACTGAGTCTCACGGGGCTGTCCTGACTCTGCCTCACCCCATGGCCTGGCCAGCAGTCCCTCTCCAGCCTCTCCTTGGCTGCTCTGTCTCGTCACATGTGGTTGTTTGCTCGTCCCCCTTCCCACCTTTTGCCTCTTCTGACCCCTCTGCCAGGAGCACCACCCCAGCCAAGTCTCCTGCATCCTTTAGGCCCCAACTCAACTGTCACCGCTTCCAGGAAGTTGCCCGGGCCTCCAGCCTGGGTCCTCTCAGCTCCCGCTCTGCTAGCACTGCCCGTCTGATAATGGGCAGTGGACCCCTGGGTCCCGACCAGTGGGGCAGTGTGCTGGGCCTGGGGTCAGGTCTCCAGGAACAGGACTGCTTGGCCCAAACGCATGCAGACACCCTCACATGCTCCTGACCGCGTGGGCGGGCCTCTCAGGTCTGGGGCAGGCTCTTGGGTCCCTTGATCTTGCAGAGAGGGTCATTTGGCAGCAGAGTGCAGATCTTCTCAGCAGAGTGGGAACAGGTATGCACCCCTCCCAGTGTCGGCCACGACTCTCACTATTTTTAAATGAAAGATGAGAATGAGCACTAGGTGGAGAGTCTGGGTTCACACACTGTCCCCAGGTAGTTCTGAGCAAGGGCCGCCCACTGGAAGTTCAGTTTCCTCATCTGAATGGGCAGACATGGAACAAAATGGCTAGATTCTCTTTGTGTCAGAAAGCATAGGCTCTGAGACTTCTGGGCATGCCTGTGGGACCCTGGGCGAAGGTGTGTGGCCGTAGACACAGGTACGTGACATGGCAGTCACAGCCAGTGACAGACAGGTCTCTCCCACGTCAAGGCCTTCCTGTCCTCATCACGTCCCCACTGACGGATGGGGCCCAAAGCCTGAGAGGGGCGAGAGGCCTTGCAGCGATCAGGACAGAGGCAGGGCTGGTACAGGGCCCAGGCCCCTCACTCCAAACCCCACCCGTGGCCCAGGTGCGGTCCAGACGCTGCGATGTGAAAACCAAGTTTGTCACTCACACACCCTGCACCATGTGCCCTGCCATCAAGAAGCGGGTGTGTCCCCCGGGCTGGCTTCGTGAGTTCCCGGAGAAGATAGAGGACTGCCGGTGCGGACCCCCACCCCCATCTTTGCCATCTCCAGGAGCATCCCCTGGGGTGTCAGGTGACCAGGAAGAGCCTGGCCTGCCTGGCAGGGAGGGCAGGGTCTCGCTTCTCCACACGTCTGTTGGCTCCTCCAGCCTCCAGCGGGGCAGGCAAAGGACGGGTAGTGGGTGGGGCCACTGGAGTTTACTGAACAGCAGCGATGGCCAGGCCTTGTGCTTCAACTCTGGGCCTGGTGCATAGATGGGAGGTGGAGTAAGAACCCTGGAGTCAGGAGGCTGGGGTGGGGGCTGCAGGGTGGGAGCCCTGCCTGTCACCCTGCCCATCACCCCTCCCACCCTTTATCCCCAGCTACGAGGTGCAGCTAGGGGACTCTCTGGTGTCCATGAGGGGCTGCAGCCTGGAATGCTGGAAGGATGTGATGGAGAAGGCTTGCTGCCCTGGCTACTGGGGGTCCCAGTGCTATGGTAGGTGGGGAGGGAATCCCTGCTTAGCTCCTCACACCGCAGCCCTGGGCTCCCCATCTGCAGCACCTGCCAGCATTCCCCTTCACCTTCTTCACTTAGCGAGCACTGACTGAGAGCCAGCACAGCTGGCCGCCTGGCTCTGGCTGCCCTGGGAAGGGGCTGCGTCTGGGGCTGCCCAGGGCTGCTGGGTCAGGGGTGAGTTGAGAGTTCTTAGACCACAGCTGAGTTTTGGGGGGCCCACAGAGTGCCCTGGAGGGGCAGAGACCCCGTGCAACGGCCATGGGACGTGCTTGGACGGCATAGACAGAAACGGGACCTGCGTGTGCCAGGTAACAGCTGGGCAGGCTGAGGAGGGGAGGGGAGGGGCACCGTGGAGGGGCCACAATGACTGGGTGCGTCCCTCCACCAGGAAAACTTCAGTGGCTCAGCCTGCCAGGAGTGCCAAGACCCCAACCGGTTCGGGCCTGACTGCCAGTCAGGTGAGCACTGGCAGGGCAGGAGGACAGGGCCAGCGTCCCCCTGCAGTCCCTGCAGCCAGCCCCCACCAGGCTCCCCCTGAGCCACTCGGCCTTTCATTTCTCCTCTAGAGACACAAACTTTTTTAAAAATATATTTTATTGATTATACTATTACAGTTGTCCCATTTCTCCCCCATCATTCCCCTCCACCCTGCACACCCGCTCCCACCCACATTCCCCCCTTTAGTTCATGTCCATGTGTCATAAGTTCTTTAGCTTCTACTTTCCCCACACTATTCTTGCCCTCCCCCTGGCTACTTTCTACCTACCATCTATGCTACTCATTCTCTGTACCTTTTCCCCCTCTCTCCTCCTCCCACTCCCCTGTTGCTAACCCTCCATATGATCTCCATTTCTGTGGTTCTGTTCCTGTTCTAGTTGTTTGTTTTTGTTTTAGGTGTGGTTGTTAATAGCTGTGAGTTTGCTCTTTTTACTGTCATGTTTTTTATCTTCTTTTTCTTAGATAAGTCCTTTTAACATGTCATATAATAAGGGCTTGGTGATGATGAACTCCTTTAACTTGACCTTATCTGGGAAGTGCTTTATCTGCCCTACAATTCTAAATGACAGCTTTACTGGATAGAGCAATTTTGGATGTAGGTCCTTGCCTTCCAAGACTTCAAATACTTGTTTCCAGCCCCTTCTTGCCTGGAAGGTCTCTTTTGAGAAATCAGCTGACAGTCTGATGGGAACTCCTTTGGAGGTGACTGTCCCCTTCTCCCTTGCTGCTTCTAGAATTCTCTTCTTCATTTTCATCTTGGCTAATGTAATTACGATGTGCCTTGGCGTGTTCCTCCTTGGGTCCAAATTCTTTGGGACTCTCTGAGCTTCCTGGACTTCCTGGAAGTCTATTTCCTTTGCTAGATTGGGGAAGTTCTCCTTTATTATTTCTTCAAATAACTTTTCCACTTGTTGCTCTTCTTCTTCCCCTTCTGGTACCCCTATAATTCGGATGTTGGGACATTTAACGATGTCCTGGAGGTTCCTAAGCTTCTCCTCATTTTTTTGAATTCTGTTTCTTCCTTGTTTTCTGTTTGGTTGTTTCTTTCTTCCTTCTGGTCCACTCCATTGATTTGAGTCCCAGTTTTCCTTCCATTTCTGTTGGTTCCCTGTGCATATTCCTTCATTTCACGTATTGTAGCCTTCATTTGTTCATCTAATTTGTGAGCGAAATCAACCAGTTCTGTGAGCATCCTGATCACCAGGGCTTTGAACTGTGCATCTGATAGGTTGGCTATCTCTTCGTCGCTTAGAGGAATTGACTCTGGGGCTTTGATTTGTTCTCCTGTTTGAGCCATTTTTGGTGGTTTTTTTTTTTTTTTTTTTTTTGAGGGGGGGGGTCTGGTCGCAACTAGTTAGGAGTGGAGCTTTAGGTGTTCCCCAGTGCTGGGCAGCCCAGTCGCTGAGTTGTGATGCTTATGTGGGGGTGGGGTCCGAGAGGGAACAATGGCGTCTGCTCTGCTCTCTCTTGGATTCCAGTCCCTTCCACCATTTCCCCTTCGCCTGGATTATCTGTGCGCGAATGTGGGACCACCTGGTCAGCCAGCCGCCTTGTGCGGCCTCACTGGGTCTGCCCGTTGTCACCCTGTGCCCGGGGTCTGCTAGCTGCCGCCTGTGCCCCTGGGAACTGCCAGTTGCTGCTGCCTGTGTTCCCGGCTCCACACCTCCACTTTTTCCTGCCGTGACTCCGTCCCTCTTACCAGTCTGGATGAATGGTTGCTGGACTTCCATACAGTTCTGGTTGTTTTCTTGTTTCTAAATATTTGTTGTCTTTAATTTTGGTTGTGAGAGGAGGCACAGTGTGTCCATCTACGCCTCCGTCTTGGCCGGAAGTCTAGAGACACAAACTTTTGTTCATCACACCTCCAACCCTTCCACTCACTGTTCTAGAAGGCTTTGTAGGGGCCTCCCAGCCCCTGCTGCACTCAGGCTGGGTCAGGGGCCTCCCCGGGCTCCCAGCACCCCTGTAGTCCTGCATCATGCTCAGCACTCTTGAAGCTGTGCCTGCTGGAGCTGAGTTCTGGAAATATAGAGGGCAGGGACTTGCCCCCATGTGTCCCTGGGTGAGGCTACTGTCCCACCCGTCCCTGTGTGTCCTTCCCAGTGTGCAATTGTGTGCATGGCGTGTGCAGACATGGGCCACTCGGGGATGGAAGCTGCCAGTGTTTTGCTGGGTACACTGGACCTCACTGTGACCAAGGTGAGTGGGGCTGCAGGAGCAGCCCAGGCAGTGGGTTCAGCAGGACCTCTGCCCTCTGTCTGATTTCTTTCTTTCTTAAAGATTTTATTTATTTGTTTTTAGAAAGAGGGGAAGGGAGGGATAGAGATAGGGAGAGAAACACCCACGTGAGAGAGTTACAGATATCTGTTGCCTCTTGCATGCCCCCAACCAGGAACCTGGCCCGCAACCCAGGCACGTGCCCTGACCAGGGATCAATCCAGTGACTTTTCAGTTCACAGGCCAGTGCTCAGTCCACTGAGCCACACCAGCCAGGGCCTGACTTCCTTCTAAATAGGAGAGGCACCCAGCTGGTCTGGGGGAGGGAGAGGTCTCATCTGAGACTTCACTGCCCAGAGGCCCAGCAAAGGCCAGGCCCTGGCCAAAAACATAGCAAATTGGGCAGAGCATCTGTGCTCCTGAGTCCCTTTCTGACCTGGGGCTTTGGCCACTGTGATGTCCTCCCCTCTCCACTCAGAGCTGCCTGCATGCCAGGTCCTGCACTGTCCTCACAATTCCCAGTGCTCCACAGAAGACCCCACCTGCAGATGCCTGCCTCACTACACCCAGCAGGGAAGCACATGCCAAGGTAAATCTATGACCTAGAGGAGGGGAACCCCAGCTCAGGGTGAGCAGGCACTGGGAGGGTGTCCTTTTAAACTAGCAAGTTCAGTCTGGCCACTCAGAGGGAGGAAGAACTGTTCGTAAGGGAGGTGAAGGGGACCCATCCCCAAGGTCTAAATCAACCTGCTCACCCACCTTTGGGCCATCCTGATGGAAGCTGGGGAAGAGACAGACTCTTGGGAGCCAAGCTCACTTTGGCTTTTTCTTTCTGCTCTGCCAGCCCCCGACCCCTGCCGGCCATCACCCTGCTCCCCATTGGCCCAGTGCTCAGTGAGCCCCACGGGGAAGGCACAGTGCCGCTGCCCCAAGAACTACCGTGGCGACGGGACAGTGTGTCTGCCCCAGGACCTATGCAACACCAACAATGGCGGCTGCCCCAGCAACTCCACCATATGTCTGTACCAGGGGCCAGGCAAGGTGAGCTGGGGCCTGTGCCAGGCCTGCCCCTCCGTCCACCTACCCACACTGGCTTGGAACCCTGGGCAAATCAAGGGCCTTCAGGGAGCTTCAGCTGCCCCATTTGTAAAATGGGAAGAGAATGACACCCTCTCCTTGAGGGCGGTAGCAGGGGCTGAGCAGGGCTCTGCGGCTGTGGCAGACCCCAGCAGTCCTTACCCTCCCGGCCCTGCCCAGGCCTCCTGTACCTGTAAGCCGGGCCTGCTCAGCATCAATGGCAATGCCTCTGAAGGCTGCATCGCCTACTGTTTCCCCTTCTCCTGTGACCGCTCAGCCACCTGCCAGGTGACCCCCGATGGGAAGACCAGGTGGGCACACGGGCCTCGGAGTGGGCACGAGGGGCAGAGCAGAGAGGGTGGGCGGGGCAGGGGCAGTTGTGCACACGTGTGCACCTTCAGCTCAAGGCCATGGGGGGCAGGTGGGGTGGGCCAGGAGGGGAGACTGGCCCCACCCCTGCCCTAACCAGTTCTCCCCATCCCCCAGCTGTGTGTGCAAGGAGGGCCAGGTGGGGGATGGGCGTGCCTGCTACGGACACCTGCTCCACGAGGTACAGAAGGCCAGCCCGATAAGGGCAGTGCTCCTGGGACTGAGAGTCGCCCTCGCCATGCTGGGTGTGTGACCTTACCCCTCGATCCCAACACTGCCACCAGGGAGGGAGGGGTGGCCTCTGCAGAGATACCTTGTTTCTCTGCCCAGGTGTTATGCAAGCAGAGTGGGCTGAGGTGGGGTGCATGGTGGAGGTGGGAGCTAACCCCCCAGACCCTGAGGCCCACATCTACCATAGACCAAGGTCCAATGTTGCCCGGCACAACTCTCCAAACCCAAAGACTGACGCCTTAGGGTCTCCCCAGATCCATTCTGATGCACCTCTCCTGTCCCCCCCAGACCAGGGCTGCCGGGAGATCCTTACCACGTCAGGCCCGTTCACTGTGCTGGTGCCGTCCCTCTCCTCCAGGACCTCCTGGACCATGAATGTGAGCCCCCAGCCCCACCGAGGAGCTGGCTGCAGCCTTTGCCTTCGTCCTGGACCCTGCCCCAGGTTTCAGGGCCTGAGAGAGTCCCCAGTGTACATTCCGGGTGACTGAGGCTTGGGAGCATCTTGTCCCCTCTGTTGCTCAGCCAGGGTGGCATGAAGAGGGCCACTTGCCCAGGGCCCCTCGCACCCTGGTCTCCTTGTGCCCATAGGCGTCCCTCGCCCAGCTGCTCTGCAGACAGCACATCATCGCAGGGCAGCACCTCCTGGAGGACTTGGTCGCCCCGCAGCAAACACGCAAGTGGTGGACACTGGCTGGGCAGGAGATCACGGTCACTTTCAACCGTTTCATGGTAAGGAGGGGAAACTTCACCCTGGGCGCTGAAGGAGTCACGGGGGACCCAGCTCCAGGATAGGGAGCTGTCATGTGGAATCTGAGTCAGCGGTCTCATTTTTCGGCAGAAATACACCTACAAATACAAAGATCTGCCCCAGCAAACATTCACCATCCAAAAGGCCAACTACCCAGCAGCGAACGGCGTCTTCCACGTGGTGACTGCCCTGAGGTGGCATCCCCCATCAGCGCTACCTGGTGACCCCAAGGTAAGACCGTGTCCTCCTCTCCCTCCACCCTGAGCCACTGGGTGACCTCTTACCCTCACAGGCTTTAGAGGGGTGGCAAGGGTAGCTCTGGGCAGGGCTGGAGCACAGCTTTCCCCCTCTGGAGCTGAAGCAGCCTCATCTCTGACTCATCTCTGTGTCCTACTGCTTGTCCCATTTTACAGAAAACCATCGGCCAGATCCTTGCCTCCACGGAGGCCTTCAGCAGGTTTGAAACTATCCTAGAGGTGAGTTTGGGGGAAAGGTCCCAGCCTATCTGATCTTTCAGGCCAGGACCCCCCATTAACCAGAATCTGCCCCACGATGAGCTGAGGTTTGGAGTAGCACAGGCTTCTGCCCCCATCCCAGAACTTGCCCATCGCTGTCCTGAGGTTCACTGTTGATGTCTACCATCTATTCCTGGTGGGGGCTTCCTGCAAGTCGGGGGTGGCAGGGCCTAGGTAGTGCTTACAGGTGGGGGCCGGCCACAGAGCCTACCTGAGCTCCCCTTCCACCACCACAGAACTGCGGGCTGCCCTCTGTCCTGGACGGGCCCGGACCCTTCACAGTCTTCGCCCCGAGCAACGAGGCTGTGGACCAATTGCGCGACGGCCGCCTGATCTACCTCTTCACAGCAGTGAGTAGGCAGACGGAAGGGGCTGGGAACATGGGGGCCCAGGGCTTCCGCCTCCCCTACTGGGCTTCCAGCAGCCAAGCTCTGTCTCCCCTGCCAGGGTCTGTCCAAACTGCAGGAGCTGGTGAGACACCACATCTACAGCCATGGCCAGGTGAGAGGCCTTCCTCTCAGAGCGGGCCCGCTTGCACATGATGCTGGGCTGTCGAGGGGTTTGTCTGTGGGTACCGGCCTTCCCAGGGGCCCCTTCTCCTCTCCTCACCCATCTGGACTGTTATAGCACAGAAGAGACAGCCTGGGGACCTAGGTGGTAGCTGTGGATCACCTGAACAGGACTGGGTGTGCCCCGAGGTGTGTGGCTAGTGCCCAGCCTGAGGCCAACCCCTCCTCTGTCCCAGCTGACCATTGAGAAACTCATCTCCAAGGGTCGGGTTGTCACCACGGCAAACCAGGTCCTGGCTGTGAATATCTCCGAGGAGGTGAGATACAAAAGCATCCGAAACGGATGGGCCTATGGAGGGGCAGTAATGAGTGGCCAGGCATTCGGCCTCTTTCAGACCTGCCTTGAAGCTCCAAGCCCTGTGGCGAGGAAGCCCTGGGAGGGCTGGGTCATGTGGGAGGCAGCCACAGATCAAATCCTGCTCCTGGAGGCTGAAAGGCTGGGAGGGCCCCAGAGAGGAGGAGGGAGAGCACAAGGGCGGGAGTGGTCGGAGTGGGGGAACCATGTGGGTCAGGGCAGGAGGCTGCAGCAGTGCTGTCAGAGCAGGAAGGCCACCGCCAACAGGGAGACAGGAGAGGAGGGGGAAAGATCAGGGCAGGCTGGCCTTTCACGTAGCCTCCCAGCTGCGGAGGAGGAGGCGTGGGGGCCAGCCTCAGCCCACCGGGCTGCACGGCTTGCACACTGGGCTCTGCCACAGGGGCGCATCCTGCTGGGACCTGAGGGGGTCCCGCTGCGCAGAGTGGATGTGCTGGCTGCCAATGGCGTGATCCACATGCTGGAGGGCATCCTGCTGCCCCCCACCATCCTGCCCATCCTGCCCAAGCACTGCAGCCAGGAGCAGCACCAGATCGTGGTGGTGAGCACACACCACACAACCCACAACCGGCCCTCCCTGAGCCCCCGGGGCTGCTTGTGTAGGAGTCATCTTCCGGGGGTGGGCTGCTGGCTGCTCAGGCACAGACCCCATGGACCCGCCTGGACTCGCTAACATCCTTTGCCTGCTGATCTCCCTGCCAGACATTCTTGCATCTTCCGCCCTGTCCACAGCCTCCCTGCCCAGGCCTGGGACTCACACTCTCACACCAAGCTCCTTCCCGCCGTGGGGCCTTTGTTCTCGCTCTTCCCTCTGCCAACCACCATCTCCTGATCCTCCTGTGGTTGATGCTTTCTTAGACCCCAGCTCGCTCTCGGCTCCATGCCACTTTCTTAGGGTTCGCTGCATAAATCCACTGGTACTGACCACTCTCCCCACCCCCATGCCCTGTCCAGGGCTCCTGTGCAGACTGCCAAGCCCTGAATGCCACCAGCACATGCCCCCCTAACAGTGTGAAGCTGGTGAGTGTCCCTGGGCCCAGGCCTCAGTGTTGACCTGCCTGGCGTCAGGGTGGGACAGGGGGGCTGGGAGGCGAGGCTGGACCTGGAGGTTCAGCACCCCCCTGTCCTGCTGAGGGTGAGAGTGCTGGACCCAGGGGGCTGAGGACCCTTGGCCAAGGCTGCCTGGCAGAGGGGTTCAGCCCAGGACCTGCACCTGCTGACCAGCTTGGCACGGCCCACCCCAGGACATCTCTCCTGAGGAGTGTGTCTACACCCATGACCCTACGGGGCTCAACGTCCTGAAGAAGGGCTGCGCTCACTACTGCAACCAGACCTTCATGGTGAGCCTGGGCACAGGCCTCTCTGTCCCCAGCGACCTGGGCACCTGCTTGTCCTTGGGGCCCCCAGGCTGGGGCTGAACGGACTGCCTGCCTCAGAGAGCGGTGCCATGTCCTAATGGTGGAAAAGGCATCCCACAGGAGCCTCCCCCGACCCCTTGCTCCTGAGCAGGGACCAGGGAGCGGAAGCACCAGGGCGGAGGGGTGGCATGGCACCAGGCGGGCCTGCGGACACACTCTGTCTCTTGCAGAAACCTGACTGCTGCAAAGGGTTCTTTGGGCCCGACTGCACACAGTGTCCTGGGGGCTTTTCCAACCCCTGCTATGGCAAAGGCAACGTGAGTCCCCTCCTGCCCCGGGGCGAGAGGCGGGGCGGGGGTGGTGGGGGATGGACTTCTCCCGAGCTGGCCGGCCGGTGACTGGCTGTGTGTGCGCGCCAGGCCTGCCTCTGTCTGGCCTCAGGTTTCTCATATCCGGGCAGTGGAAGCTGGGTCATATTATTTTTGCTCTTTTAGTTAGAAATAATTAATTAGATAGGTGTTTATATCTACTTTCATAAGGGCTATTTGTGAGTAGTTTTCTTTTGTGGTCAGCTTTTGCCACTCTAACATCAAGGTTACTTTCGGGCCTGGCTAAGGAAGGCTGGAGGGGTCCTGTGTTTCTAGGTTGAGCAGAAGTCACCCATGAAGCCTCCAGGGCTGGGTGCCCTTTAAGAGGCTAGGTTTTGACAGCATCAGTGATTTGGAAGATCCAGGGTGAGGTCTTCCAGGCAGTGGGAGCAGGAGCTCAGTAAGCCCACCCCTAAACAAGGTGTTAGGGGAGGAGATGGGGAGAGTCCCTGCCCCAGGACTGACGCTGCCCCCTGCCCATCTCCAGTGCAGCGACGGGGTCCTGGGCAATGGGGCCTGCCTCTGCTTCCCAGACTACAAGGGCATCGCCTGCCACATCTGCTCCAACCCAAACAAGCACGGAGACGAGTGCCAGGAAGGTGGGTGGTCTTGGCCCAGGCTGCCCGGCAGGGAGGAAAAAGGTTCTGCTTGGAAAGGGGGCTGGGGACTCCGAGGAAGGGGAACAGAGCCCAAGAAGGAAGGGTTAAACCCCGGGAGTGGACGAGGATTTGGGAACAGAAATAGATATCTCCTTCACCCATTTCGGGAAGAGAATTGTGGTTTAATCTAAAGCATTCAGGATTAGGTCAGACAGAGAGGAGAACTTCCTGATGGAGGATTTGGGGGCAGGACAGCTAGATTGGGGTGGCCGAAAGCAGTGAATGTTCCCCTCTCATTTCCTCTGCCTGCCTATTGAGTCTTGGACGACCTCTGATTTTACGAGCCTGAAGCCAAACCCTTGCTGACCGCCCCATGCCCAGCACTGCCTCAGCTGCATCCTGGCTCCCAACCAGCTCTGCCCCTGCCTGAGTCTCCCTGCTCCCTCCTTCTCCCTGCAGACTGCGGCTGTGTCCACGGTCTATGTGACAATCGTCCAGGCAGTGGGGGGGTGTGCCAGAGCGGCACGTGTGCCACAGGCTTCAGCGGCCGCTTCTGCAACGAGTCCACAGGGAGCTGTGGGCTCACGGAGCAGGCCCAGAACTGCCACCCGCACGCCCGCTGTGTGAGCCAGGGGGGCATCACCAGGTGAGGGCTCGAGCTTCCTCTCTGCCTGTCCGTGACCTCACCCCTCAGCCTCTGGCCTTGTCCAGAGGTTCACTGGAGGCCCCTCCTTCACCGACCCCCAGGTGTCTCTGTCTCGATGGCTTCGAGGGCGATGGCTTCTCCTGCACGGCCAGCAACCCCTGCTCCAACCCAGACCGTGGTGGCTGCTCAGAGAATGTCAGTCTCATTGTCTCTTCTCTGAAGTCCTGACTGAGGGGTGGGAGGTGGGACTCCTTTGCCCTCTGCCCTCTGCCCTCTGCCCGCTGCCCTACAGCCCTGACTCATTGATCTGTGGCTCCCATAGGCCGAGTGTGTCCCTGGGGCCCTGGGCACCCACAACTGCACATGCCACAAGGGCTGGAGTGGAGATGGCCGTGTCTGCGTAGCCATCGATGAGTGTGAGCTGGACGTGCGAGGCGGCTGCCACGCTGACGCCCTCTGCAGCTATGTGGGGCCCGGGCAGGTGAGGTGCAGCAGGCCTGGGGACAGTAGGTGGGGAACATCCATTCTGGGGTACTCTCGACTCTAGGAATGTCCACTCTAAGAATTCAAGCTCAGGGTCTGAACCCTCAGACACCAATGAGAATCCAGTTTTGCAGTGCTGAGCTCCACAACCTGGAAGCATCAGACATGTCCTGGAAGCCGTGCGAAGGCCCCAGGAGCTTTCACGGAGAGCGCTCTCCAGGGCCAGTCTAGGCAGCCCTTTTTTCAAATCAGAAGGTTGGGACCCCCGTCTCTCAGGATAAAGGACTCTTGTAACCAAATCAATGTGTTCTTTGCTCTAACTGGGCACTGGGGCCATTGTCTGCGGACACTCGGTTCATTCATTCACTCATTGGTTTCCCACGTGTTACCAGGCACCTGTTCCATGCTGGGTCCTCCTAGACTTAGGGATTTGCTGCTGGGCAAAGCAGGAAGAGACCCCAGCTCAAGGGCAGAGACATCCCAAAATCTTTAGACTCCCAGACTCCAGCTCTAGAACTTGGCCATCTCGGGCCAGTCTCAGGGTTTCAGAACCCGGAGACTTCCATGTTAAGATGTTCAGCCCTGAGGACTAGCTGGCATTTAAGAATATCTAATATGCCAATCGGGAGGCCAGGCCACGCTGCTTCAGGATCAGCCCCTTCATGGCCCAGACCTGTGCAGTGACCCCTGGGGCTCCCAGTCCTCCCACCCACAATGGCCTGAGCCCCCAGCCCCTGGGGCCCTAGCAGCGAGAGCTCAGATGGGCATGAAGGCTGGAGCTCCAAACCCCACTGGGAGCTTTAAAGTTCAGAGCTGAGGACTGGAATTAGCAGGTTGAAATGCCCCCAACTTGCAAACAAGGGCACTGAGATCTGGGGAATCTCACCAGCCACTCGTCTGCAGTGGCTCCAAGCTCAAGGAGGTAGGGGGAAGGACCAGAGCTGCTGAGCAGGATAGCTGGGTTGGAGTGGGTTTGAGCTGCTATCCCTGGGGCTGCCCTTGGCAAACACTGGCCCACTTACCACTCACTCACCACTGACGGCCAGCAGTCCTGGCAGGGTCCAGGACTGTGAGCATGAGGCACAGACTCTCCCTGGTTGCTTCTCCGCTGATGCCATCACTCTCAGGCTCACCCCAAGAGCCCCTCAGGGCTTCAGTATCCCCATCTGGAACCAGCTCTCTGAAGCTGGGGCTGGGAGAAGCTCCTCTGGGGTCTGAGCAGGCCTCCCCAGGGGACAGTGCCCATCAGGAGCTGAGGAGCAGAGGAGGAAAGTGATCGGTGCTCCTGGTGACATGAAGCCTTCCACTCCCAACCCTTCCAGAGCCGGTGCACCTGCAAGCTGGGATTCGCGGGGGACGGCTATGTGTGCAGCCCCATCGACCCCTGCAGGGCAGGCAACGGTGGCTGCCACGACCTGGTGAGAGGGCTCGGAGCCTGGGAAGACTCTCTGGGGTGGGCCTCGGCTGTGCCTCCCAGATGTCCCTGTCTCTGGTCAGGAGCGACTTCTTTCTAAACCTCAAATCCAAACTATGTAGCCCTTTGCCCACAGGATAGAGCTTTCACTCATGTAAAAGGCCCAGCCCCTGCTCAGCCTCCTCTCTCTGCGCTGGCCCCCACCGCCCCCATTCCACACTCCTCTGCGAAGTCACTGAGTTCCTTGCTGTCCCCTGATCTCACTCAGCTCTAACACCACCATACCTCTACCGGTGTATTCTGGAAGGCTTCCCTGAGCCACACCTTTGCCCTGGTTAGCTCCTCCCATTCTCAGCTCAGACCCCTCCTGAGGGTACAGGGCCTCCTGGGTGCTCCCACACACCCAGGCTTCTGTGACCCATCTAACACGGTGGAGTGGGTGACCCGTGTCAAATGCACTGTGATCCTGGAGAGTAGGGGCAGGCACTCCAAAGAGGCGACGTGAGTGCAGACTGGATGGATGGAGACAGATGGTGGGGACAGGCCGCTGGAAAGCCAGACAGCAGGAGGCTGGGTGACAAGGTTGAACAGAGAGATGGGGGATGGCTGCCATGCAGCTTGCCACATGGGTGCTAAATGGAGGGCCGTGTCTCTCTGCCCCACCCCCACTGCAGGCCACCTGCCAGGCGGTAGGGGGAGGTCAGCGGGTCTGCACATGCCCCGCTGGCTATGGAGGTGATGGCTTCAGTTGCTATGGAGACATCTTCCGGGTGAGTGGGTCCCTGTTCTTGGGAACCTCAGGTGGGAAGAGGCAGTGCTAAGGGCCTGATGGGAGGGAGGCTCAGGTTTGTCCTGAAGCCTATGACCTCAGCTCTTTCCCTCCCCTTAGGAGTTGGAGGCAAATGCCCACTTCTCTGCCTTCTACCAGTGGATCAAGGTAGGGCTCAAATCCTGGACATAGGGGTGCCACAGAACATCTCTGTGAGCTGGAGGTGGGGGCAGATGACCTCAAGATGATGGCTGCCTTCATCTTCCTCCTGTCCCTCTGCACACCGTGCGCGCAGACAGCCAGCATCACACTTCCTGCCGACAGCCGAGTCACAGCCCTGGTGCCCTCCGAGTCTGCTGTCCGCAGGCTGAGCCCTGAGGACCAGGCCTTCTGGCTGCAGCCAAGGATGTTGCCACAACTGGTCAGGTGGGCAGCCCAGGTGGGGCCCTGGGAGGGGGCTTCTGTGAGAGACCTAGCCCCTCCCCAGAGGCTCCCAGCTGGCATGTGTCCATCCCTGGGGCAGAGCCCCATCCCGGGGGTTTCTGTAGGTTACACTAACCTGGTTCCATGGTACCTCCCCAACTGTGCCCTCAGGGCCCATTTTCTTCAGGGTGCCCTCTCTGAGGAGGAGCTGGCCCGGCTGGGCGGGCAGGAGGTGGCTACCCTGAGCCCCACCACAAGCTGGGAGATTCACAACATCAGTGGGGTATGTGGCAAGCTCAGGGCAGCAGAGTGGACCATGCAGAGCATGGGAGGGAACTTGAGTGAGTGCAGGCTTCCTGGACCGGGGACCCCAGAGGGTGAGATTGGGGTTCCCTCGCCCTGCCCAGGGCTGGGCTCAGAGGATGTGCCAGGGACAGTTTTGCTGCTGGGCTCCTGGATACTGACACTGGACCTGTGGTGACTGCCCTGCTAGGGGCTGCTTGCCCCTCTTTGTCTTTGCATACACGCCATCCTTCTCACGCATGGGCCCTGCTGAGGGCCCGTGTGCCCATCTGGTTAGCCCCAAGTCTGAGGGTGTCTGGGCCAGGCTGGGGGTCACCTATGGGTGCTTGTGTGCCCAGCAGCCTCTCTGTGGGTGCCACACCCACTTTTAACTGTCTACCTGTGTCTGCTTGTGGCTGAGCTCTGCCTGCTGCCTTCCAGAGGGTCTGGGTGCAGAACGCCAGCTTGGATGTGACTGACCTTCTTGCCACCAACGGTGTCCTACATATCCTCAGCCAGGTAAGGCTGGAGGGGAGTGTCCTCAGGGAACCTTCTAAGCAGAACAAGAGGCAGTGACGTACTGACCAGCCCCATGCTCTGTGACAGGTCCTACTGCCTCCAAGGAAGGATGCGCCAGGCGGGCAGGGGCTGCTGCAGCAGCTGGACTCGGTGCCTGCCTTCCACCTCTTTCGGGAGCTGCTGCAAGTAAGGGCACAAGGAGAGGTTCATGGTCAGGGGCACCCTTCCCCGAGAGTAGAGGGGGCAGCGTCAGGACTGGGGGAGATCATGCCCATCCCTGACCCCGACCCCCTGTCCCTAGAACCATAGTCTGGTGTCCCAGATCGAGGCTGCCACCGCCTACACCATCTTCGTGCCCACAAATCACTCTCTGGAGGCCCGGCGCAACAGCAGCAGCCTGGTGAGGTCACTGGGACGGGGGAGGGGGGCTGGTGCAAAGGGCCACAATGGGTAAAATGCCACTGTTCAGGGCTCTGGGTAGACCTGGAGTCCCCTGAGCTTCTCCTTCCCCTCAGGATGCAGACACAGTGCGACACCATGTGATCCTGGGGGAGGCGCTGTCCTTGGAAGCCCTGTGGAGAGGGGGACACCGAAACTCCCTCCTGGGCCCCACTCACTGGCTGGTCTTCTACAACCACAGTGGCCAGGTTTGTGGGGACAAGGAGACCCACCCCCAGGCACCCTGCTCTTGAAGGGCCCTTGTCCCTGGAGTTCTTCCACCTGGAGAATCCAACCTCTGCTCCAGAAACTGGCCCCCTGGGAGGACCCCATTTGTGGAGATAGCCCCAGTCCTGGGGTGTAGCCCTGAGGTGAGGGTGGGCTGGGCTGGGCTGGGTTCAGCCTCCTGCCCCACTTCCCAGCCTGAGGTGAACCATGTGCCACTGGAAGGCCCCGTGCTGAAGGCGCCTGGCAGCACACTACTTGGCCTGTCAGGAGTCCTGACGGTGGGCTCGAGCCGCTGCCTATATAGCCACGCTGAGGCCCTGCGGGTGAGATGCTGGGGCCAGAGGAGGGCAGCTGGGCCGTTCAGAGCTGGGAGGTGTGGACTGGTGGGATGGGCACTTGGTCAGGGATAGGAGAGCTGTCAGCCTGCCCTGAAGGAAGGTGGGTTTGGGGGCCTCCTCCCCAGGACCACCTGACACTCTGCCCTCCCTCCCCCTCCAGGAGAAATGTGTAAACTGCACCAGGAAATTCCGATGCCCTCAAGGCTTCCAGCTGGAGGTGAGGCTGGGCTTGGCGCAATTCCATCTCCGCTTCACCTGCCCTCACTGCTCCCAACGTGTCCAACCCCCTTGGCCGGCCCTGCCCGCCGAGGCATGGGGAACTGGAACAGCACGGGGCCTCTCGACATCCCTGGTCCATGCCAGGAGGCCTGGGCCCAGGTCTGCCCACAGCAGGCCTCACTCAGACTTGCACTTGGAGGCCTGCAACCCTGTGGCCCAAGCCTGGGTCCTGCCTGCCACTCCTCATTGGTCTGTCTCCATCCAGCCTGCTCCTCCTGCTATCCTGCTCATGTCTTACCCATGGGAATCTGGAGTCCATCTGTCTGTCTCCCCAGTCACTGCCCCACTCCACCCAAGCCCCTGCCTAAGCCTTCCTGCCTGTTCCCATCTCCAGGACACCCCCAAGAAGAGCTGCCTCTACAGCTCTGGCTATTCCTTTTCCCGGGGCTGTTCTTACACGTGTGCCAAGAAGATCCAGGTTTGCCCTGAATCTCTACACCCCAATCTTTGACCAGAATGAAGGCCGTGGGAGTGGGGGACCCGGGGAGGTCCCAGATTAGATTTCAAGGGCAGAGGCAGGGCTGGGAGTAGGGTAAGTCCAGAAAAAGGGGAAGGGAGGGAGGTCAGGGGTCAGAGGGGCCAGTGTTCATTCCTGTGGCTGTGCGCCCAGGGAGGAGGATGGGGAAAGGAGAAAGGCCCAGAGCTGGCACCATCCACTGAGCCCCAGGGGCTGCAGCAGGGTCCAGCTCTGCCCCTCGCTATGGGATCTGGCACAGCCCTTCTCTGCTTGAGTTTCACCCTTGCCATAGACGGTGTTGTAGAAGGTGGTCTCCTTTTCCCTGGGTCCAGCTCGCTTCGTCCTTTGGCTTTGTGGTCCCAAGATATCCTGCCCACTGCCAACATTTTGCTTGCCCCGGCCTGTGCGGGCCTCTCCTCGCAACCCCTCCCCACAGGTGCCTGACTGCTGCCCGGGCTTCTTCGGCACACTGTGCGAGCCGTGCCCAGGGCGGCTGGGCGGAGCATGCTCGGGCCACGGACGGTGCCAGGACGGGCTCCTGGGTACTGGGGAGTGCCGCTGCCACGAGGGCTTCCATGGAGCGGCCTGTGAGATGTGCGAGCTGGGCCGCTACGGGCCCAACTGCACTGGAGGTGAGGATTGGGGAGGGAGCAGGACTGGTGGGCGTCCTGGCAACAGATGGCAGTCATGGAGGCACCACAGCGGGGGCAAGATGGAGGCAGCGGGTAACTCCTGTCCTCCTTTGTCCACTCTCAGTGTGTGACTGTGCCCATGGGCTGTGCCAAGAGGGGCTGCAAGGGGATGGAAGCTGTGTCTGCAATGTGGGCTGGCAGGGCCGACACTGTGACCAGAGTGAGTGTTCCCAAAGGGGAGGCAGGTGACCCCAGGGGCTGTGGTTCCTGGGTCTGAATGACCAGAACCATCCCATCCTCCCATCTCCAGAAATCGCTGGCCCTCACTGCCCAAAGAAGTGTGACCCTAATGCCAAGTGAGTGAGCTCAGCCTGGAGCAGGTGGGCAAATGGGCAGGGCCTGGGGTGCGGGCAGGGCTGGATGGGCAGGGGCTGACTGCTGTCACCCCTCCCAGCTGTGTAGGGGACTCGGCGGCAGCCCCCACCTGCGTCTGTGCTGCAGGGTACTCGGGAAACGGCACCTACTGCTCAGGTCCAGTCACACTGACGCCCCGAGCGCCCCGTGACCTTTTGGGGTGGCTTTCCCAATACAGCCTTCCTTACCCCTCTAGGTCCAGGCCCTTTCCCTGTCCTATTTTGGGCCCAAGCCCTCCCTCTGACCCTTCCCTTTCTTTCATGTCCTCCTCCCATCCCCACTCTCTCCCTTACCTTTTGCTCACAACTCTCTGGGATCATCTGCCTAGAGGTGGACCCCTGTGCCCATGACCATGGGGGCTGCTCCCCCTATGCCAACTGCACGAAGGTGGCACCAGGGCAGCGGACATGCACCTGCCAGGACGGCTACATGGGCGACGGGGAGCTGTGCCAGGGTGAGGCTGGGGCCCCTGCCCTGGTGTGTGTGGGAGTAGGAGTCCGATTTTCGTGGCCTGAGACAGACCAGGAAGGGCTGAGGGTCACACAGGGGTGCGGGGCCTGAGGGTGCTGAGGGTAGGGGGTGAACACCTGGGTGGACAGGTGAATGGAGGTGCTGCCTAGGCCCCCTCATCCCAGTGTCTCTTGCCCCAGAAGCCAACAGCTGTCTCGTCCACCATGGGGGCTGCCACATGCACGCTGAATGCATTCCCACAGGTCCCCAGCAGGTCAGCACAGCAGGGTTGGATCCTGGGGCTGTACCATTCGCCCATGGGTAGGGGGGGGTGACCAGGTCTGGGAGGGGTGCCTCTTCTGTCCAGGGCGCCGGCCTGCTCTTGGGTCCCAGCAGCCCCACTGATCGGGATTTGGGACAGGTCTCCTGCAGCTGCCGCGAGGGTTACAGTGGGGATGGCATCCGGACCTGTGAGCTCCTGGACCCCTGCTCCCAGGTCAGGCCCCAAGCCCCACTCCATTTCACAGGGGGAGGAGACTGAGGCAGGTACCAGCCTTCCTCGTCCCTAGCAGGGTTCGTTCTAAGTGCCTCTGAAGGGTGAGCCACTCTCCCCACAAGCTCAAGTGTAGCTGATCAGTAAAAAACAGGGCTTTGGGGGCTGGACAGGGATCTTCCTGGCCCTTCCCATAGGGTTGGTTGGGGCAGAGGAGTCCTGGGTGCCACTGAGGCCTCCCTCTCCTATCCTTGCCTCAGAATAACGGAGGCTGCAGCCGCTACGCTGTGTGCAAAAGCACAGGGGATGGCCAGAGGACATGCACCTGTGATGCATCCTACACCATGGGTGATGGTTTCACCTGCTATGCCCGAGTCAACATGGTAATTTTGACATACCCAAGTGGGACCCCTGACCCAACCATGGCTATGCCCCGCTTGGGTCTGACACATGATATTGGTTAAGACCCCAAGTTTGATCCTGATCCTAGCCCTGACCATGACCCTGAGACTGACTCCTGAATCCACCTGGGCCTGACCCAGCTATGATTCATGAAACTAATCCTGACCCTAGTTCAGATGCCCCTGGCTTTCCTTTCCTCATCTCCACCTTGGCCAGACCTTGGGCCACAGATGCTGGGAAAGGCACCAGGCCCTGAATGGGGGCAACCCCAAATCTGAGCTGAGCCTCATTCCCCTCACCCCCACCCCACCCCCACAGGAGCTCCTTCAGGACAGGCATGCCTCATTCTTCAACGTTCACCTCCTGGTGAGTGACCAGCTGGCCTCTACTTCCTTGGTCTAGCCTGGGCCTCTCTACCGGCAGGTCCCACCTGTCTCTTGGCCTTGGTGTTCTCGTTTGGTCAGGGGTTGGTTTGGTCTCTCGGAATCCAGGTCTTTCCTGGAAGATCTGTGGATGCCACGAGTTAGTCCCAGGTTGCCCCTCTTCCACACCAGCTCTTTCCCCTCTCTCCCAGAAATACAGCGAGCTCAAGGGTGACGGGCCTTTCACAATCTTTGTGCCGCATGCAGATCTAATGACCAACCTGTCACAGGTAATAGGCCCCAGGGACAAGGCTGGGATGGATACTGTGTGGGCAGAAGTGGCAGTTGGGGCTCCCCCTCCACCCTTCCACCTTCCATTCCAGGATGAACTGGGCCGGATTCGAGCCCATCAACAGCTGGTGTTCCGCTACCACGTGGTCGGCTGCCGACAGCTGCGGAGCCAGGATCTGCTAGAGGAAGGCTATGTCACCACGCTCTCCGGGCACCCTCTTCGCTTCAGCGAAAGGGAGGTGAGCCCAGGCCCTGGCCGGGACATGAGCAGTCCACAGACTCAAGCCCCTGCCACGCCGCCGCCGCCGCCCCTGCACCTGCAAGCCTGTGCCCTGTCCCCATGCGCTTAAGACCCTCTCAATTCCCCTGTGGGAGGGGGGCGGGCCTTAGTGAGTCAGAGTTGAGTTCAGCCCTAAACCCTGCCCACTACCGTGGACCTGTTCCCCTGCTCAAGACTTCCTGGCCCGTGCATGCGCTCCGCTCCCTGCTGAGAAAGAGAGTGAGGGAAAGGGAAAGAGGGAGAGGGAGAGGGAGACACAGAGACAGAAAGACAAAAATGAGACCCGCTTTCCTCTCCGTCTTGACCCCACTCACCTTCTGTTGCCAGACTTGCCCAACCAAAGCTCCACCCCTGCCTCAGGTCCCACCCACAGTTCACGAGCCACCAATTGGTTTCTTTCACTTTCGGCCCCCGCCCCCATGCGTCCATGCCCCGCCCCCAGGGCAGCATCTACCTCAATGACTTCGCACGAGTGGTGAGCAGTGACCACCAGGCAGTGAATGGCATCCTGCACTTCATCGACCGTGTCCTGCTCCCCCCCGACGTGCTGCACTGGGAGCCTGACGCTGCCCGGACTCCGCGGGTATGACCGGGAAGGCAGAAGCTGGGGGCTTGACATTCTCCCTCCCAATCTGAACTCACAGCTCACCAGTGCCTTTCCCTAGAGAAACGTCACTGCTGCAGCAGAGAGCTTCGGTTACAAGATTTTCAGCAGCCTTTTGACGGTACTGCTCCCACGTGTGAGCCTATGGGTGTATGCATATGTGCACGAGTGTGTATGACTGTGTGTATGTTCACCTGTCTGTGCACACCCTGTTCCTTGTGCAAGCCTGTCCCTTGTGTGAGTGGGCACGTCTGTGGGCACAGGCCATGTTTGCGTGCGTGGGCTTCCCAGTGTGAGCACCAGGATGAGCATGCTATCTGTGCCCACATAGTCAGGGTGTGTGCAAGTTTATCCCTGCATGCATGTTCACACACATCTGTCTGGGATGGCTACGGAGGAGTGTAGCTGGTGGGAGGGCTGCCTGGGTGGGCCCTGGAGCCCCTTCCTGCCCATCAGTCCGACCAGGCTGAGACTGCCCCACCTCTGCTCCTCCACACCAGGCGGCTGGTCTCCTGCCCCTGCTACAAGATGCGTCCCATAGGCCCTTCACAATGCTGTGGCCCACAGACTCGGCCCTGCGAGCACTTTCGCCTGATCGCCAGGCCTGGCTCTACCATGAAGACCACCGTGACAAGCTAGCAGCCATCCTGCGGGGACATATAATCCGTAACATAGAGGTGGGTGCGTCCCAGTCCTTGGTCCCCACTGACAGCCACCCAGCCTGCCCGCCCAGCTCCAACCATGGCTTCATCTGCTCAGGCCTTGGCGTCTGACTTGCCCAACCTGGGCCAACTCCGCACCATGCACGGGACCCCCATCTCCTTTTCCTGCAGTCGTGCCCGGCCGGTGAGTCCGGGGAGGAGGCAGGGGCCCTGGCATTGGGGGGTGGGCTCTGGGCACCTGTGACCGCCATTTATCCCCCATCCTCTGCCTACAGGGTGAGCTCACAGTGGGTGAGGATGATGCCCGAATTGTGCAGCGGCACTTGCCCTTCGTGGGTGGCCTGGCCTATGGCATTGACCAGCTGCTGGAACCACCTGGCCTTGGTGCCCGCTGTGACAGCTTTGAGACTCGGCCACTGTGGCTGGTGAGGGAGGCCAGAGGTGCAAGGGTAAGGGCCTGAGCCCATCTGTACTGTTCAGACACTTGAACTTGCTGTATTGGCCTCTATTCCTTCCAGGAGATTTGCAGCATCTGTGGCCGGGAGCCGCCCTGTCCAGAGGGCTCACGTGAGCAGGTAAGGGTTTAAGAGCTGAGTGGGCTTTGGGCAGGGCCCAGGGACCACCAAGCTCAGGCTGTTTGTAGCCTGACTCCTCTTGGCTCAGGGCAGCCCCCAGTTGTGCTGGCGCTACCTCACAAAGTACTGGACGTCCCCTACATTGTACCCCTTGGGACTGCGCAGCATCTGGGCCCATCCCCAACGTCGGGTCAGGGGCTGCCACCGCAACTGTGTCACAACCACCTGGAAGCCCAGCTGCTGCCCAGGTCACTATGGCAGTGAGTGCCGAGGTGAGCATCCTGAGGTTGCAGACACTGCTGGTTGGCTCCTCCAGCCGCCACGGGCACAGCTCTGGCTATTGTTTCCGAGAGGCCTTGGGTGGGCAGGAGCTGGGAGGGTCTGGGGTGGGGGTGGAATTTGCTAGGACAGAGTGCTCTAAGAGGTGGGATGCATGTGTACATGGTACAGAACCCCGTGTGGTGGAGTCTGGGTATTCTCCAGAGCACGGGGGCCTGGAGGGTTCTCAGCAGCATGGGCAATTGGGGCGGGGTGGGGGGGCATGTTGCTGCTTCTGGAAGAGCCTGGGCTGCCACTGGGTGGAGGATGGATGATGTGGCTGGGCTGGGGGTGCCTGTGAGGGTGGGGGGACCCTGCTGAGAGCCCCTGGACCCACTTCACTTCTCCCACCTTACCCCCTAGCGTGCCCTGGGGGTGCCAGCCACCCCTGTAGTGACCATGGTGTGTGCATGGACGGCATGAGCAGCAGTGGGCAGTGTTTGTGCCATCCAGGGTTTGCTGGGACAGCATGTGAACTCTGCGCCCCAGGGGCCTTTGGGCCCCATTGCCAAGGTGAGTCGTTGTGCCCCACCTGGCCCTGCCCCCTGCCTCTCTTGGCCCACGTGCCAACTCCATCCTCCAATTTGTCCTTTTCTGTAGTCTGTCGCTGTACCTCTCATGGCCACTGTGATGAGGGCCTTGGGGGCTCTGGCTCCTGCTTCTGTGAGGAGGGCTGGACTGGGCCACGCTGTGAGGTGCAGCTGGGTGAGTGAGCCTTGAGCTCGTGCCCACCCTGCACACACTAGTGCGCACCCCACCTGTGTGTCAGGTGGAGGCACTGAGGGTGGGCGGGAGGGGATCTGGGGGCATACAGGAGGGCAGCTACTAATCTCGATACGTGGGGGGCAGAGCTGCAGCCTGTGTGTACCCCGGCCTGTGCACCCCAGGCAGTATGCCACGCAGGCAACAGCTGTGAATGCAGCCTGGGCTATGAAGGGGATGGCCGCACATGTACAGGTGAGCAGGTGGGTGAGGACATGAGGTGGGAGACCCCATTCCGCTCCTGTCACCTGGTCCAACCACTCTCTCCCTGCCCCAGTGGCGGACCTGTGCCAGGACGGGCATGGCGGCTGCAGTGAGCATGCCAGCTGCAGCCAGGTAGGCACTGTGGTCACCTGTGCCTGCCTGCCAGACTACGAGGGTGATGGCTGGAGCTGCCGGGCCCGCAACCCCTGTGAAGATGGCCACCGAGGGGGCTGCAGTGAGCATGCTGACTGCCTGAGCACTGGCCCAGTGAGCAGGAGGGGAGCCAAGCAGCTGGGTGGGGAGGTCCGGCAAAGTGGATCCTCCCAGTCACTGAAGGGCACCCGCCTGCTCTTTTGCCCCAGAATGCACGGCGCTGTGTGTGCCATGCTGGCTATGTGGGTGATGGGCTGCATTGTATGGAGGAGCCTGAGCCTCCAGTGGACCGCTGCCTGAGCCAGCCCCCACCATGTCACGTGGACGCTGTGTGCACTGACCTGCACTTCCAGGGTGCGTTTCCCTGCCTGGTCCCAGGGCCTGTGCCTTACCTCAGTGTCCCCACCTGACTCTGCATCCCTCCTTTCTGCAGAGAAACGGGCTGGTGTCTTCCACCTCCAGGCCGCCAGTGGCCCTTATGGTCTGAATTTCTCAGAGGCTGAGGCAGCATGCGGGGCCCAGGGAGCTGTCCTTGCTTCTTTTCTTCAGCTCTCTGCTGCCCAGCAGGTGTGTGGGGCCCAGAAACGTGGAGCCAAGCCTGTGGGAGCCCCTTGACTTGGGCCTTGGGTTTCAACATCCCCTCCTGCTCCTACAGCTGGGCTTCCACCGGTGCCTTGTGGGCTGGCTGGCGAATGGCTCAGCTGCCCACCCCGTCGTTTTCCCTGAGGCAGACTGTGGTGCTGGTCAGGTGGGCGTAGTCAGCCTGGGCACCCAGGAGAACCTGTCACAGCGCTGGGATGCCTATTGCTACCGCATGCAAGGTGCGGCCACCCCCATCATGCCTAACTCTACAGCTCAGCCCTTCCCACAGACCTGCCAACCCACTGAACTCCCTTTTCTGCAGATGTGGCCTGCCGATGCCGTGATGGCTTTGTGGGTGATGGGACCAGCACGTGCAATGGGAAGCTGCTTGATGTACTGGCTGCCACCGCCAACTTCTCCATCTTCTACGGGGTGTGCTGGGGCCCAGAGGGTTCAGGGTAGGTGGGATCTCTGGGGAGGGAGCCTGCTCACTACCCTGCCTTCCCACCTTCCCAGATGCTGTTGGACTATGCTAACGCCACTCCTCGAGGTCTTGATTTCCTGGACTTCCTGGATGATGAGCTCACCTACAAAACACTCTTTGTCCCTGTCAATGAAGGCTTTGCAGACAACATGGTAACCAGCAATGGGTATGGCCTGCTCCCCCCTGGCTGGTCCATGCCAACAGGCTGAGTGGCTTTTGCTTTACCCACAGACACTGAGTGGCCCAGACCTGGAACTGCATGCCTCCAATGCTACCTTCCTTAGCATCAATGCCAGCCACAGTACCTCGCTCCCTTCCCACTTGGGCCTCAGCCTTGTCTTCAGTGATGTGGGCCCTGACAACAGTTCTCAAGCCCCTGTGGTAGGCCTGGCCATTGCCCCTCCCCACTGACCCTGGCCCCTACTCACCCACTGGGCCTGACTCTGGTTTCCCCACAGGCTCCATGGACAGTTGTGGTTAGCCATGTCGTTGTGTGGGACATCATGGCCTTCAATGGCATCATCCATGCTCTGGCCAGGCCCCTCCTGGCACCCCCACAACATGTGAGTTGATGATGGGGAGGCAGGCAGAGCTGCAAGGGGCAAGGAGGCAGCCTGGCTAGTCCTTGATGTTCTTTGTTTGCAGGGGGCAGTGGTGGCACCCGAGGCCCCACCTGTGGCAGCTAGTGTGGGAGGTGTGGTAGCCGCTGGAGCACTGCTGGGTCTGGTGGCTGGAGCTGTGTACCTCCGAGCTCGCAGCAAGGCCACAGGCTTCAGCTTCTCTGTCTTCCAGGTAGGGCTGGATTGGGGGTTGGTGTCCACAGATCTTGCTCAAGGCCCCTCACCACTCACCTGTCTTCTCAGGCAGAAGATGACGCAGATGATGACTTCTCCCCGTGGCAGGAAGGGACCAGCCCAACCCTGGTCTCTGTTCCCAACCCAGTCTTTGGCACTCACGATGTCTTTTGTGAGCCCTTCGATGTGAGTGTGGGGGGTGGGGGAATGTGGAAGTGGGTCCTTGGCCTGGTCTCAACCCAGCCACACATGGTCCTCCCTGCAGGACTCCCTACTGGAGGAGGACTTCCCTGACACCCAGAGGATCCTTGCAGTCAAGTGACACATCAAAGACAGAAGCAGGGGAGGACCACTTTATTGCTCGTTTGGACAAACGCCCAGTGTGGGCAGGGCAGGAGGGACTGGGGCCTGTTCTGGACAATAAAGGTGCCCTCAGCGGATGTGGGCCATGTCGCTGAGGAAGGGGGTCTTCATGCAGCCGGTGCACAGCTGGTCCATCCAGAGCGGTGCCTCGTGCTGCAGGGGTGTGCGGCGTGGGTAGAAGGTGAAGTCCACGCGGTAGTTGAGCAGGCAACTGAGGGAGGCCATGTACAGGTCGGAGAAGCGCACAAGCCGCCTCGAGAAGTAGGTGGGGTTGTGGAAGGTGCGGAAGATGCTCCCGAACTGTGCGTTGAACAGGGCCTTGGTAATACACCTGGGGAGGGAGACAGGGGCACGTGAGGGGCCACACAGGATGGGGCTGGAGGAGGAACTCCTGCCCTCACTTCACCCTGTTCACCTCAACTCCTGCCGCTCCTTCATCCAGGCAGCCAGCACCTGCCGTGACTCAGCATCCTGGTAGGTCTGGGGGAGACAAGGTGTGCTCTAGATGTGCGCGCCCAGGTGATGCCCGGTCCCTCCCCGGGGACATCCTGGCCAGCCCTGCACCTGCATGCGCTCCAGCAGTCCTGTGAGCGCCTGCTGCCATGTCAGCGAGTGCATGTACTGCTCTGTGTTGATGATGCGGATCTCACGCTCCAGCTCGGGGATGATGGCGCCTGTGCGCCAGCCATGCCGCAGCATGAGGTCCTGGTGGGCAGGGTGGAGGACAAGGCTCAGCACCAGCTGTGGGGCCCCCTCGCCCCCATGGCCCAGTCTTGCCCCTGCTCACCGCCAGGTCACTGTAGAGGTGGTCTCCGAAGTAGAGCACACGGGGGCCACGCCATTCTGTCAGACGCAGGAAGTCAAACAGGTTTCCCTGGGGAGAGGCAGGGGAACACTGCTGAGCCCCGTGTGCCCGAGGGGTTCCCATGCTGCCAGAAGTGCGCCTGGCTCCCTATCCATTCTCCCCAATTCCCAGAGTGAGGCCTTTTCAGCCGGATGCTGGCTGCCCTTTCCCGTGGCCTTGCTGTCCCCTCTGGGCTCTGGCCCTTGCTACCCTCACACTCAGAAAGGTTTCCTGTAGGCCTGGCATGGTGCCCTGTGCCTCTAGGGTCTCCCCTCCCTGCTCCCTGTGGCCTCGCACACACCCGGAGCTAGGAACTGAGTCCACTCTTTGTGGTAAACAAATTGCAGCAGCGACCCCATGGCCCTGAGGTCCTCCTGGCCTCCCTGGCCTGAGCCCAGAGGGACCCAACAGACCAATGGCAGACCTCACTACGAGGCCATCTGCCTCTCCTGCTCCAAAGCTGGAGAAAAGAAAAAAAAAACCACTCAGCCAGGTTCAAACACAACAGAGGAAGCTCCCAGGCAAGCAGAAACTTGGGGTGGGGTGCAGGGGCAGTGGTTTCAGAGCAGAAAGTGTAGGAGCCTCGGGACAGGAGCCCACACCCCAGGAGAGAATTGATATCCAGTGAAAAAGGAGTTACTACAGCAGTCTGTGCACAAGAGGCCCAGGGAGATGAAAGTCATGGGGGCACAGGGAGCTGTGAGAGACTTCATTGTTGAAATTAGGTCAGGTGGAGAGGCGGAGATTCAGGGGACCCTGAAGAAGAGGGATGTATGACGGGCAGAGTGGATGTGCCCTGAACGAACCAAGAGAAAGATTCTTGAGGTGCAGGTGCTGAGTCAGGAAGGATAGAGGGTGAGGTTCCAGCAACAGGAAATACACAAAGGGAGGGGAGAAGGGGGGAGAGCAAAGACACGAGAACCAAGTAAGATCCAAAACACACACACACACACACACACACACACACACACACACCCCTTCAGAATATCAGGCATAAAATCTGAAAGCTGCCAAAGAAAGTCACATGCTCCCCACAAAGGTGCATGACCCTCCTCAGGCTCAGGCAAGATGCTAAGACAAATAAGAATGTGACCCTCAGAGTTGAGGGAAAGAGTCTGTGCCCTAGGGGGCCATGAAGACTCGGGGGCCGGCAGGACAGGCGGCAGAGCAGTGGGCAGGGCTGCCTGCAGGGCAGGCCTCCCAACGGGGTACCTTAAGGCTGCTCGCTGTGGCTGAGCCCCCCAGCCCCGCCCCCCACTTCTGGATCCCCTATCCCCAAGAAGCCCTGCTCACCAGCTCAGTCAGGATTTCCACATTCCATCCAGAGCCAAATGCCTAATCGCCTCTAGCTGAGAGCCACCCCTGCAACCGCCCACCATGCCCCTTCTCATCTTCTGAGAGAGCCAGGAGAAGAGGTCTCCCTAGAGGCCCATGAGCCACCCCTACCAGCACCCCAGCCCAGCTCAGGGGCCCCAAACCGGCTTGTCTGGCTGCAGCAGTGCTCAACCTCAAGTAATAACTGCCATTTATCAGACACTTAGCGAAGACCCTTAGTCTAAGGCCCTGACACCACGACTCAAGTTATTTATCTCTTTTAAGTAATTTGGCAAGGCTTCCTCTGCCAACCAGGAGTGAAGTTAGAATTCGGATGCAGGCAATCTGACCCACAAGCCAAGTCCTTGACACTGGCTGGTCCTGCGTCCTTCCCTGGCGCCCCAGACACAGGCCCACAGCAGATGTGCGCTGGAGGTGCGCTGCTGCCCCCTGGGGCTTTGGTTAGCCTGTGCGCCCCCCCACCCACTCAGGTGCTACTCCCACCTAGATGGCCCTCACCTGCCGATAGATCTTGCCCTTTTCCAGGCGGGTGATCCGGTCCCAATGAAGCGAACCCTTCTCGTCAAGTTTTCTGAAAGGTCTAGAGTGGGGGGTAAAGGGCTTGATTTCCAGCCTGTAGCAAGACCATGAACTGGGTACTATCCCGCTCTGCAAAGGCCCATTTGCTCACACAGGACACATGCCAGAAAGGGGGCGTCCCCACCCCAAACACACAGGGTGGTGAGCAAAGGCTATTCTCCACCCCCTGCCCCATTGCCCTTGCCAGGCCCATACTTGCGGGGGTCGGTGAAGAAGCTGGGCTTGTCCGCCTGGACGATGACCACATCGAAGAGCTGGCGCCAGTCACGACCCACCATGTGCCGCATCCCCTTGTCCCTGGGGAGAAAGGGAGCAGAGGTAGGACAGGTGGTCCGAGGGGGCCAGCCTGCCCCTACCTGGCTCCCACCCCACTCCCTCCTCCCACGGTGGGGTGGGGCTCACACGAAACTGAAAGGACTGTTGGTGATGAGGAACAGCTGTTTCCCATGGTCCACCAGGCGGCTCAGGACAGCATATGTCTCCTCCCCTCTCAGGATGTACTTCTCTGACAGGGGGAGATGCGTCTGTGAGAGCCAGTCCTGCATCCTGCCCAGGCAGGCTGAGGCAGCTACTGTCCACCCTTACCCATGTCCCGCTCGATCCACTGGTACATAAGGCCCTTCACGTGCACGTCTCGAATGGCATCCTGGGGGCAGTGGAGGGACATTGAGGGTGCAGTGGGGACCAGGAGGGCCTGCCCTGATGTGGCTGGACTTCACCTTCCCTGCCACCCTAGGCAGGCCCAGCATCCTCACCGTTACATCTTTGTAGAGATGTGCTTGGTCAAACTCCAGGCCATGGCCCAAGAAGTGATCCACCACGCAGGACAGCAGTGCCATCTCCGGTAGCGAGAAGATGTCCATGAACTGCTTGATGGAGGGACCCTGGGGAGCAGGCGACTACTTCAGCAACCCTTCCAGACCTTCAAACCCCAGTTCCGGAGGCCAGGGGCTCTGAATCTGCCTTGGGACCCTGGTGGAGGGGTACAGTCTGTGCAGGGGTGTGGGCACAGCCTCCCAGGGGGCCAGTACCCACAGTGAGATCACTGAGTGGGCTGCCCTGGGCAATAGCAGAGTGAGTACCTTGCCATAGAAGCCACTCATTTGGTACAGTGGGATGTGCTGGGTTCCCCCATACAGGTTGATCACCTCCTCATCTGGCACAGGCTGCAGGCCCCTGCATGGGCACACAGACGTCATCAGTCCAAAGTGGTCCTGAGTGCAGGCCGAAGCGTAGGGTGGGGAAGAGAGGGCTGACCCGGAGCAGTAGACTACAGTGGGGTCAGGGCAGAGTCAGCACTGACCTGTAGGCTGTCCCCAGCTGCACATAATGGAAGGCATCGATCTTCATCAGAAGGCTCTGGAGGCACGAGGGGAGCGGGATGGGCAGTGAGGAAGGGGTATGCCATCAGCCACGAGCAGCCTCTTCCACCTCCCAACCCCAAAGCCCCAAATGGATGGTATCAAGGGAATCATGTTCATGTCAAGAAGCTACAGCTCAGAGGCCAAGGGTTAGAGAGGAGACTGCTCCACTGGGGATGGGGGACTGAGAAAGTGGCAGATACACAACCAGTAAGAAGGGGCCAGGGGAAGTCAGCAGTCTAGCCTCTCACCTTCTGAATGTCATAGTGGAGGCCACGGATGGCAAAGCTGGGGTTGTAGTCATACTTCCGAATACCCTCTGGGTACTGTTGGGGGAAAGTAGACCAGGCCTGAACCAGTGGCACTGTCACACCTGCCGGCTGGGCAGCTGCCTCGGGGGATCAATTCAGCCACCTGCCCCCCAGGGCCTGGGAACCCTGCCTGGTTAGCCTCACCTTGTAGTGCTCAATCAGGATGTCTCGGGCAGCACTGAAGATCTCTGGGTGCAGTGAGTCTGCATACTGGGCCAGTGTGTAGTCATAGTCGAAGCCATAGACCTCGACATCATGCAGGCTAATCTCATTGTTGGCATAGATGGCTGCTGGGTTCAGGAGACTGCACACCTCGGGGGGCAGGAGGTCTAGAGGAAGGAGATGCAAGTGTGAGGATGATGATCACAAAAGCAACAAATGGCTGCTGAGCCCTTTCCAGGTGCCCAGCCCTGGGAGCCTCACAAAACACCCTAGGGCGGGTACTCTTAGCCCAGTGCTTCATGTAGTCAAACTGCAGAGGCTCAGAAAAAAGTCATCTGCTCAGGGTCACATAGTTGGGGTTAGGCAGGGCTGGGAATGACCTGTGGTCCTGGGTTACACGATCACTTGCAGCCCACCAGGTACACCAAGCCTGTGCCCCCTCCAGGCGCTCATAAGCCCCGTCGGCTACATGGCTATGTACTGACCCCTTCCACCTTGCCTGAAGCTGTGGTTGGGCTTAGGAACATTAATGAAGTGGGACGTACTGGGTAGGCCCTCTGCCACTCGTGCTCCCAGCTCTTGAGCACCTGCCAGCCTTTGAAGCAAGGCCTAATAGGATTTAAGCTGCCTGCCAGCCCACATAATGACATTTGCTGCCTCTAACCAGGGAACATTGCTAATTACGACAGGCAAGACGTGTGATGTCGGGTCCTGGGCCATTACCCAGGCTGCTCCCTTCTGAGGATGCAGTCATAACTGCTCCAAGCCCCTGGCTGCTCCACAGGGGCCAAGTGGGACACTGTGCAGAGTGGGCTCTGGGATGCCAGGTTCTTCTGCCCTAGTTTCCCCATCTGTACAGTTGGAGAGGTGGGTGGGGAAAGGGCATAGGTTTTGAAGTCAGAGAGACCAGACCAAGCTCTCCTTTTCCCTTTTCATGGCCATGACTTTAGGAAAGTCACCTCACCTTTTAAGTCTGTTTCCTTGTCTCTAAAGAAGGAATAAAAATTGTACCAACCCTCAGAATTACTAAGAGGGTCGTATGGCATGTGCTCTGTGCCGCATTCCCACTCTGCAACCTGTGGCGAATGTAGGATTAAATGGGCAATGCACCTCTGGAGCCCATCCCCTCCATGTCCTGGATTTCCCTGCATCACTTAGGGAGCAGGGATTACAGGGAGAGGGGAGCAGGCCAAGACAAGGTGCATAGGGCACTGCCTTGCAAGGGGTGCCGTTTCTGAGACCTCTAGCCTGAAGCTGAAGCCCAAGCCTCTAGGGGATTCCTGTTTCAGCCACAGTCTGTCAAGTTCTCCAAGCAGAAGCCCTTGGCCTCGCAGCCAGACCTGGCAGCCTGTGCTCAGAGGCAGACACTTGCTGATGAGCTCCCAGACTGTGCCCCTACCCCCTTTCTTTTGGAGCCAAGTGGGGGAACAGGTATGACTGGTTCCTCTGGTGCAGCACAGAGTAGCTGCTTTGAAGACAATTCCTGGGTGCAAAGGAAACACTTCTCACTTTGGATGCACGTGAGATACAGCTGACTTCAGCCTTTTAGGAAGCTGCTTCTGAGATCAATACGATGCTGGGCCTTGCCCTCCCACCCCCTGTCAAATGGTCCTGAGTTCCTGGGTACCAGCTGTGACTCTTGGTGCAATATCCAGTAGTTCCCAGGAGAGGAGGGGTCGGCTTGGCAATGCAGCCCCTTGCGGGCAGAGTTCTGGCCAAGTCCAGGCTTTTGCCTCTGTCCTTGAGGATGTTCCCAGGCATGGACAATTCTCCTAGGAACAAAGCAGGATGAGGAAGCAGCCCACAGGGCCTGGCCTCCTGAACCCAGTCATGAACTTCTGAACTGGGAAAAAAAAACAACATAACTCTGGGGTCTCAAGGTCCCATATCCTTCCATAGGGCTGTTGTGGTGCACAGGGCCAGGTGAGCAGAATGTATCCCTTACCCACACTGGCCTTCCAAGTTCACTGGTCTCCACGCCCAGCCCCCGATCCTCCTTTCTCCTCCTTGGCCCCCAGCTCCAGTGACCAAGGCCAACTCCTCCCCATGACAGCCATGAGACTGACTTGGGGGTGCCATCTTCCTAGCTGCTGTTAGGTGCCTAAGAGGCTCATCCTGTTCAGTCCTTACTCCAGTCCTGTGAAGTGACTTCCTCTATCATCCAGAGGGAGAAACTGGGACTCAGGGAGGTAAAGTCACTTGTTCCAAACCATCCAACAGTAGGCGTGGAGGTGAGATTTTAATTCAGCCACGCCACTTGTCTCTCAGCTTAGCCTTCTGCTGAGGTGGGGGTAGGGGCTGGCTTGAGGCCTGTCTCCCTAGCAAAGTTTTGCCTAAATATCTTAGCCCAAAGCACACCTTAATGCTCAGAATTTCCCCCAGAAAACCCAGTCAGAAGGGGAGTTAGGTTGGCTGGAGTTAGAAGGGGCCAGGAAGGCTGGCTCATTCTGGCACTCAGCCTGGCATTCTGGAAATGACCTTGCCCCTTTCACATCAAGAGAAGCTTGGGGGGCTTCTTGAATATCTGAAGACACATGTGGGCCCTGTGAGAGAAAGCCCAATAGATCTCACTAGATCCCTCCCCGCAACACCTACTAGGTAGGTTTCTCAAGCTGCTCCATAGAGGGTCTTAACCAGGTCCAAAGCAAAGACATCTCCTTAAATAGCATCCCAGGCCTGCCCTCTCTGATGAGGGTGGGGTGGTGACATCCTGACAGAGGCCCATAGGCTTCAAAATCATCATTCCTTAGGGGTCTTAACCATTCATTGTACCTTCAGCACTTCAAGAGGTAAGTCCAGTCCACCTTCCACTCCCAGGTTTCCACAGTTAGCATGGAGTCCCCAGTTCAGTCAGCTGGGATACTGCGACCAGCTACTTTGTCTCATCAATGAAAGCCCTGTCATTCCCCACCAGCCCTCCTCTGGAAGCACCCCTGCCCCTCCTAGGCCTGGGTATTTCTGAGTCATCTCCACAACCCTGTAGCAGAAGCCCCAGGATTGTGTTTTACACTCTAAGACAGCAATTTTCAACCTTTTTCGTCTCACAGCACACACAAGCTAATTACTAAAAATCTGTGGCACACCAAAAAATATTTTTGTCGATCAGACCAAAAAAAAGTATAATTTTGATTCACTCACACCAGATGGCTATTGTTGTGTTGGCTGCTGTCATTTAATTTGACAAACTAAAGGAAAGGGAGTCAGTGCCCAACTAAATAGTCAGGTATTGAATGCTTTAAAAATTCTTGCAGCGCGCCGGTTGAAAACTGCTGCCTTAACACACTGAGGGTCTGAGAAGGTGTGGCTTGCTGGACACTACCAAGCTGGAGAGTGATAGGGCCAAGACCCAAACCACATCTGTCTGCGGCAGAGGTAGGGCCCCAGCCTGGCCCCTCTGAGAGGAGGCTTTAAGCCGCCTCAGCCCATTTTGCAGAGAGAGAGAGACTACAAAAGGTTTAGTGAATGCCCTGGCCAAGAATGCCGCCATCCTTCTGGACTGGAGCAACTTGGTCTCCCTTCTCCTTCCCCTCCAGGTCAGAGTGCTCCTTGCCCCCAGGGCTTAGTAATCGAGAGGTGTCTTGAAAGTCTAGTCGGACTCCGCCAACGTAGGCCAGTCCCTAGGAGCCCATTCTTGCCAGAGCCGCCAGCTAGCTTTGTCCCTGATATTACCGCACCAATTAAGGGTCTCTAGGAGAACAAGGGGTTAGGGGCATTTCCACCGCGGCTTCACTACAGTCGGGACCCCGAGGAAAGACGGCGGCCGCTTCAGGAACCCCGAGCTCCTGTAAGACGGAACCAGGGAACAAACCTCCCGCTCGTCCACTCTGGGCGTCGGGGCGTCCCGAGAGGCCCCCGGGTAACCCAAAAGAATCTTCCCCGGAGAGCCGTCCGGCCTTCGGAACCCCAGCGAGCCCCACTGGGGCGCTACCCCCGAAGAGCGGCACCCCGATGGCTCGGGGGCGGTGCCCTGGCGCTAGGTCCCCCTGTCCACCGTCCGGGCGCGCGTCTGTAGCCTTGCGGGACACATCCCCCTCTGGAGCCCGTCCCACTCGGGCTCACCCACCGTGCACCAGCCTCCGCATGTCTTGGTAACGAGCCCACAGGTGCGCGCTGAGCTCGGTGCCACCGGTGGGTGCCGGGGCGGGCGCAGAGCGCGGAGTGCCGGGGCAGTGGGCACCAGGACCCGGGGGGCCGCAGCCAGGGCAGGAGGGCGAGGACGAAGCGGCTCGCGGCCCACCGTGGCCTGGGCTCGGCAGCCAGCGCCGAGCGGCCGCCCGCAGCCCCGCACCCACCATGTCCGCGCGCCGCCCGCTGAGCCCTCGGCAGATCAGCCCGTCTACCACCCTCCGACTGAGAGCCCGCCACGGTGGCCTCGTGCTCTTCACCAAGGCTAGCCAATGGGCGCGGCGAGCGGAGTCCGGCCGGCCAATGGGCGCGCCCCTTGGCCCGGGGGGCGGGAGGTCCCGGGACTGGGCGGAACGGGCTCCCCAGCCCCCTCCCCCCGAGTCTCCGGCACCGCGGAGTACTCCGCGCCCCCTTCGGTCGCCACGGCGGCGTTGGCGACTTCTTCTCTCCCCCTCCCGGGAGGTCGGAGGGTTTAAGAACGGCCGTCCCGGCGAAGGTCCAGATGGCTGAAGTGCTGCGGGTTCACCCCGGCCCCCATTCCTCTTTCTTCCCTTCCGCGCCCGGGTCTTTCCGCCCCTCCTCCACCTCTAGTCCTTCTGACCTTAGCTCCTCCGCCCCTCCCCCAGCCATACTGTGGGGGTCCTTTTCCCCTCTTCCAGCTCCTGACTAGCTCTGCCCGCAGACCAGAAGCTGGTTCATTCCACTCGGTCAGCGAATAAAGAGCCCTTACTGCGCGCTCCCAGGTGCCATCTCCACGTAAGGTGAGACCCGCAGCGCCGCCGACGCAGAGGCAGCCTCTTCTCTCTCCCGCCCTGTACCTCACCCAGATGATCCGTTTTAACTCCGAGCGGGAGGACTGGGCTTTGCGCTCTAGGGCGGTGGGCCAGGTGGCTATGAGCCTGCCAGGTTCTGCCCTTAGCAAATGGCTGCACCGACCCGTCCCAATCTTGGCTTCCCCGTGCAGGTCCTCTCTTGACATCCTTCGTCTCGTCCAGCAACGTCGGTAGAGTTTCCAACGAAACTCGTCTTTCCTGCTTTAAACCACTCTCCACCCTTGTTTCTTCTATTCTGATCCGTTTTCTGAGTCCGCATGTGTATCGGTTCATGCACTGGGCCCTGAGGAGGCCAAGCAGCCCGGATGGGCCCTGTTAGTGGGGAGCTGGCCATCTGGACACTTTGTTTCCTAAGGGTGTGGGATATTGGAGTATCCACTGTAGCCTGGATGAAGACCTACAATGGGCCAGACCCTGGGCCAGGTGCTGATGCAGGGTGGAGACCCAAAAGTGCGCCCGTGGGTGCGCGGATGTGTCTTCCTGAAGGCCTCAGTGAGCTAGGTGGGCACTGGGGAACTGGCCATATGTAAAATTCATCTGGGCAGGAGATGGGCACTGTGGTATCTGGCCCCCAAGGTCACCAAGAGAGATGCGAATGATCACTAAGTGGATGTGTGTACGCGGGTTGGATGTGATGGCCTCAGAAGGCAGGTTATCAAAGCAGCATTTGGGCATAGCTGCTCAGCTGCAGACTTTATGACCATTTCCCGAGGCCATGCTTGCACTATTATTTTTCCAGCCCGTTTTTTGTAGATTTTGTGTCCACGTCATCAAACTCTTAATTGGTTCTTAATTTGATTTTCTTAGATTGTCTAATAGTTGTTTTCCTTCTCCAAGGCAATAAGGTGACAGCCCATTAAAGACATCAGCAAGCACAACTCAGCAAGAGTGAAGGGTCTCAATTGAGATTTCTGCTTCTACCTGGCTTAATTTCAACTTCTCAGTTCTCCATCTAGAAAAGGAGATGATGAAAATAGAGGCAAGGTTCAGTAGGCTATGGAATGCACATAAAGAGGTAGGGCTCAATAAATCGTCATCATATTATACTAGTCCTTTTTAAAAAAAATCCTCACCTCGAGGACATTTTTTCATTGCTTTTAGAGAGGGAGAGAGAGAAGCATGGATTGGTTGCCTCCCATATGCATTGGTGTGTGGGTACCAGGTATCATGCACACCTGACCAGGGATCAAAACGACACCCTAGGTATATGCCATGACTGGAATGGAATGGAACCTGCAGCCTTTCAGTTATGGGCCAATGCTCCAACCAACTGAGCCACAGCAGCCAGGGCTATGGCTAATCTTAATTGATTAGTTACTACAGTTCAGACATTGTATTAAGTGCTTTATTTTTATTATCTCTAAATCCTAACAGCATCATAGGAAGGCCCCCATATTGTGTAGCAATTAAGGCACAGACTAAGGGAATATATGTGGAGGAGGGATGTGGTTTGATAAGGCCCACGCTCTTACATAATTTTGCTCTTGTGATTATTGTGAATGAGATGATGCATAAAAAGCACGTACAAGTCCTTGAGTAACGGTAAGTGCCCCATACAGGATACCTTTTATTAATTTTAGGGTTGTTTGTCTCAAGATGCTTACCTAGACTTTTGTTGTGAAAATGGTAAGGTTCAGCTTTCAGCAAGGCATAGCAAATTCTTATTTTTAGAAATGTAGTCACCAATCACGACCTCGAAAAAAATACAAAGCGTTGCGTAACTGCAGTTTATATTATAGTGCAGTACACGTTTAGTCCATGGAAGAGGGTCCTCACTTCTTGCAGGACTTAAAGAAAAAAGATGGCGGTTGCAGAGCAGGGGGGGACAGCTTCCAACTCTCAGCAACTAACAGCACAGGGGAGAGGCACCGGCACCCCACGGTGCAGACGCCACGTTGGTGGCCCCGCCCCCTTGCACCGCCCGGCCTCCAGAACCGAGGCGCCTGCGCGAGCTTCCTCAAGCCGAGGTGGGCCTCACGAAGCACGCGCACTCCACCCCTTGCTACTGGCGAATCCCAATACCCTACCGTGCTCTGATTGGTGGAGCGACTTCAGCAGCTCGGAGCTTCTGAAGGTCTCTCCTGCCGGCGTTTAGGCAGGTCGGCGATCCCTCGGCAAGCCTCACTGCCGGGCTGGGCTAGGGCGGGCAGGACGACTCGGCTCTACCCTGGCGCCTCCGTCCCGTAGCTGAGGCAGCTCCCGTCGTTCCTGGTTCTGCCGGACGCCTCTCCACGACCTTGGTCGGGCATGTTTTCCAGGGCTCAGGTGAGGCGGATTCTGCAGCGGGTGCCCGGAAAGCAGCGATTCGGCGTCTACAGGTTTCTGCCCTTCTTTTTTGTCCTGGGAGGAACGATGGAGTGGATCATGATTAAAGTGCGCGTGGGCCAGGAGACATTCTGTAAGTAGGGATGCAGCAGCCTCGTTTCATTGCAGGAAGGCAGGAGGCGGCACAGGACCTATTTTCCTGGCAGATAACTCGTTCCTAGTTGCAGACCGCTCATTCCACTCAGAGCGCTGAACTGCTTTTAACCTGGTCAGCACGGCAAGTGCGGTTCCGTTCACTGGGTGGGCCCTTCGAGACCCGCGCGGGCTCTCCTGTAGGCGGGGCAACAAAGGCACTTTGGTGTCCATCCTTGAGACCTTGCCTACACGTTGACGGGAGGGCAAGTGACTTCACTCAGGACACCCTTCTCTCAAGCCTGCCGGGGACATTGGGCCTAAGAACAGACTTGTTGTCAGCACGGTAGAAGGGGGTGGGATCCCGAGGATTCATGGAAACTCCTGTTAACTGGCCAGTCCCCTGTTGGGACTCTTCAGTCCAAACCCTTGGAGGGAGCTGGTCTGCCCGACTTAGCTAATTACCACAGTCTTTATACAGGCAGAGTCATTGGCCCCAGGCCCCAGCACTGTGAACAGAATGCCTGACATTACTTTGCTGAGCACTTGGTCTGGACAGGCTAGTTTGTCTTCTGGGAAGACTTCCCCAACCCCTAGACCCTTTCTGCCTTTGTCCCTCCAGAAACACTGTATCACTTGTGAATTACCAACCCTCATTAAAAAAAGTTACCTTAGTGCTCTCTATAGATATTTATTCCTTTTGTTCATTCAGTCATCAACTTTTTAAAAGATTTTATTTTTAGAGAGAGAGGAGGGAAGGTAGAGAGGGAGAAAAACATCAACGTGTGAGAGAAGCATTGATCATGAGATGTACATCCATCCATTGTCTCTCATACGCCCCAACTGGGGACTTGGCCGGCAATCCAGGCAGGTGCCCTGACAGGGAACTGAACCAGTGACCTTTTGGTTTGCAGGTTGGCTCTCAATCCACTGAGCCACACCAGCCAGGGCCATCCATTTATCAATTTTTAATGAGCACTGATGAGAGGATATAATGAACAAGGCAGGGGGTCCTTCACTCCAGAACTCTTAACAGGAGAGTCAGATCATGAAGACAGTTACTACTGAGTGTGGTCATTGCTCTGAGGAGAAAGTGGAGGGAACATAGGAGTCTTGGGTGAGGCACTTCAATTGGACTAGATGGAGCAGGGAAGGTTTCCAGGAGTGACCATGTCAGGTAGGCCCTGAAGATTGAGTGGGTGTCCGTCAGATGAGGGGAATGTTTGTGAAGTTCAAAGTGCCTCATGCCAGTGGTAAGAGCAGACATGGGGGCGTGGGTGTGAAAGTATGCTGTGTGAGGGACTGACACAGGAGCAGAGTGAGGGACGAAGTGGTTAGAAATGTGCCTGGGCAGGTCCAAAAAGAGACTGGAGAACCGAGAATGTATCCCAAAGGATTGAAGGGTTTTTAACGGCAGTGGATTAACACGTGTACAGAATGGCTTCTTATGGAGAGGAGACCGGCAGGAACACTTAGGCTGTGTGTTTGCTCAGGTTCGAGATGGTGGCCTGGTCTTTGGTGGGGACAGAAGGGATGCCAAGAAATGATGGAGTTGAGAGACACCCAAGAGGTAGTCCTGACAGGGCTTGGTGATGGAGTGGACTCAGGAGACAAGGAGTGGAAGCTTCTTGTAGGATAGCTGGGGCAGGGGGAACACGGGTAGGACAATTCTGGGCTCATTTGGATGTGCTGACGGTTTGGAAGTGGAGACAGTTATACAGATCTGAAGCTGAGGAGGCAGATTTGGGCCATAGATTTGGGTTTGTGGGTCATTGAAAAGCAGACTGGGAGGAAAGTCAGAGTGAAACCCCAACATTTTAAGGGTGATTGAGAGGCAACCAGGAGGGTTTATCTCAGAAGATAGGCATTTCAGAAAGCTGACTATGCAAATGGGAGGTAAGTCCCCTCTCCCCCACCAGGAGAGACTCGAAGATAGGCAAATCTGATCAGGAAAGAGGGTGGAGGGAGGCTGGACATACCTTGGCCCTTGGGAGGGTGGGAGAGAATGGGATCAGAGCATGGCATTTGTAATAGCCCTTGGAAGTTAGCTGGGAGAGTTCTTTCCTGGTGATCTTCTCTGGGAGAAAGAGTTCATGGCCACTTGAGGGTGGCTAAAAAAGGGTCAGGGTCCGGGCTGAGGAAACAGGATTGTCAGGCGTCACAGTGGACCCAGTCAGACGCATCATTGGCCCCACAGTGCAAAGCAAAACAGTGAGACATGGAGAAGGAAGTTAGGTTATTCTGTAGTTGGGGTTTTGAAGGTGTGTCAAGAAGCTAACATTGATCAGAGAGGGAATTTCAGCGGGTTTGGGCAGGAAGAGAGGAGAGGGGGCTTAGGGGGTCCTCAAGGGCCAACAGCCTGGGGAAGAAGTTGGTAAAGGTCCAAAGACAGAAGGGCTAGAAAGGTAGTAGAGGTTGTGGTCAGAGCAGAATGAATCTATTACTTCAGAGGAAGAGCCCCAGTGGGCAGCATCTGTGAGGAGGAGGCAGGGAGGTGAAGGATGCTAGTGCTCTATCCCTGTGGGAGATGTTGTTGCCTGGGACAGGGGCACAGGACAGGGTCAAGGAGCCTGAGCTAGATGCTCTTTTCAGTGATTGAAAGGGAGTGATGGAGAGCAGGTGCCAGTGCAGAGAAGATGGCAAATGGCATGAGCCCCAGAGGAAGAGGGTGGCCAATCAGCAGTCTGGAAAAGCGGCAGCAGACAACAAGGAAACTGCCCTCAGCTCCCCACCCTGAGTTCCTGGGTGTGGGACAGGGAGCAGCAGAGAGCCACAGATCAGGAAGTGCCTTTGAGGAGCCAGGCTTCAGTTAGGAAGGATGATTTCAGAGAGAATAGAAATTGTGGGGGATAAGGGAGTGAGAGAAGTCTCAAAATCTTAAAACATTGTCAAGAGATGTGCTAGGACATGATCCTATCTTTGAAGACTTACCTGCTATTGAAGTCCAGAACTCCATTAACAGCCTCATTTAACTCATGTTTTAAACTTTTTATTTTGGCATTGAATTAAAACATTAATATTGAGATTCAAATTGACTGACTGATCTAGACTATTGGTTAAATTACTCAGATCTGAGTATTTTTAATTCCTCAGTTTCTTAAAAATCTAAGTAAAATTTTTGTTTAATGCAGATGATGTCTACCGTAGAAAAGCGTCAGAAAGACAGTATCAGAGAAGGCTGGAAGATGCATCAGAGACTGAACGTCAGCAGTCAATAAAGTGAACATGAAATTTTACTAGTTTCAACTTCTTTAAAAATGTACATTCATTAAAAAGTACATTCATTTTCTTGTCAGGGGGAACACTTTGTGAAGTGTATGACTGACCACTGTGCTGTACACCTGAAACTAATACAAAATAACATTGAATGTAAACTGTGATTTAAACAACAACAAAACATATTGCTAACATCCCAGCAAGTTCCTCGTTTCCTATGCACTTATTATGGATGGTACTCACCTGTCTATAAGGTTCGCACCAGAGAAGTTGAACCTGCTTGGAAAACTACATCCCATGTCTTCTACTTAAGTGACATCTCTGTCAGTTGTCTATCTGAACTACAGCAATTTGTCCTCTACATTCTAGGAGAGAAATAAACTTGAAATAGCAAAAATTCCAGGCAGTTTAATCAGGGATTTGCATTCTGTAGTTGCCAGGAAATGGCATTTCTGTACATGTGGCAAGGAGAAGGATCAGGAGTTGTGTCTGATACAAAGATATAATCTGAGTCAGGTTGATTTGATTCTGACTACCTTCAATAAAAGGTGAAATATTAACCATAAAGAGGCAGCTTTGCATTTATAATTCCCACAGCTATTAGTTTTCATTTGTTTTGGATCATCTATTAAGCTTGACAGCTAAAAAGTAAATTCAACAACTTGTAATTTACTGAAATTCATTTTGGTGTATAGAAAGTTTCAAAAATGGACAGCCTTTCATAAAAGACAATGATGTATCATTTTAATGGTTGAATACAACAATCATATCTTACAAAAAGAAAAATATAATTATGTAATAGCCAACATCTTACCTAGAATAACTAGTAAAGTACATATTTGGTTAATAACAATCTTCAGGTCCTGGCCAGGTAGTTCAGTTGGTTAGAGCATTGTCCTGATATGCCAAAGTTGCAGGTACTATCCCTGGTCAGGGCACACATAAGAATCAACCAATGAATGCATAAATAAGTGGAACAACAAATAAATGTTTCTCTCTCAAATCAAATATATTTTTATAGTTAGTTTATTTTCAGACAGAGGGGAAGGGAAGGAGGGAAAGAAGCATCAATGTGTGGTTGCCTCTCAGGCGCCCCCTACTGGGGACCTGGCCTGCAACGCAGGCATGTGCCCCAATTGGGAATTGAACCAGCAACCCCTGGGTTTGCAGGCCAGTGCTCAATCCACTGAGCCACACCAGCCAGGACTCAAATCAATAAATAACTTTAAAAAATGATCTTCAGTAAGTATTGAATATTATTTTATGGTAATATAAAACAAATCTATAGGAATAATTTTGTTTTCTGATTCTACTAATAGTTTTTTTCTAATAAAGATACTTTTTAAACAGCTCTATTGAGGTACAATTCCTATACCACAAAATTCAGTCATTGTAAATGTTCCAATTCAAACTCAAATCTAGTTTTAGGAAACTACTCTCATCTCAGAAAGTTCCTTTGGCATCAGTCACTGCCCTGAGTGCTTGGTTCTTTCCCACGCGTGTTGGTAGCTCTCCAGCAGCAATCTACGTTGGAGACTTATATTGCCTTTCTATGGTTTTCTAAGTTTTAGGTTCTCCCAATTAAATCTGAATGATCCGCTGGCTGTCCAAACTAGGACTGCAACATCAGGTTAGTAAAGTTGCAGGTTTTCTTAGTTCATTTCTCTCCATCTTGGCCACTTTTAGTAGATAAAATCACAGACTTCTCCTTTCCTCCAAATTGATGCTACTTCCTCTCCGGTAGTAAAGCTGCCGTTTTTTTGAGACCAGCCCATACTGGTAAAGCCATTCATTGCTTTTGCTACTGAGCTGGGTGGGTGAGCTGAATGGAAGCAGCCCCAAGCAAAAAGGCCATGGACTCTCCTTTGCTTATTTTATTTTTTGGTGATGAGTGCACTTTATTTTTTAATATATTTTATTGATTATGCTATTACAGTTGTTTCATTCCCCTCCACCATGCACACCCCCTCCCACCCACATTACCCCCCTTTAGTTCATGTCTGTGTGTCATAAGTTCTTTAGCTTCTACATTTCCCACACTATTATTCTTGCCTCCCCCTATTTTCTACCCACGGTCTATGCTACTTGTTCTCTGACCTTTTCCCCTCTCTCCTCCTCCCACTCCCCTGTTGCTAACCCTCTATGGGATCTCCATTTCTGTGGTTCTGCTGTTCTGTTTGCTTAGTTTGCTTTTGTTTTAGATGTGATTGTTAATATCTGTGAGTTTGCTGTCTTTTTACTGTCATATTTTTTATCTTTTTCGTAGATAAGCCCTTTTAACATTTCATATAATAAGGGCTTGGTGATAATGAACTCCTTGAACTTGACCTTATCTGAGAAGCACTTTATCTGCCCTTCCATTCTAAATGACAGCTTTGCTGCATAGAGCAATCTTCGATGTAGGCCCTTGACTTTCATGACTTGGAATACTTCTTTCCAAGCCCCTTCTTGCCTATAAGGTCTCTTTTGAGAAATCAGCTGACAGTCTGATGGGAACTCCTTTGTAGATGACTGTCCCCTTATCCCTTGCTGCTTCTAGAATTCTCTCCTTCATTTGAATCTTGGCTAATGTAATTATGATGTGCCTTGGTGTGTTCCTCCTTGGGTCCAACTTCTTTGGGACTCTCTGAGCTTCCTGGACTTCCTGGAAGTCTATTTCCTTTGCCAGATTGGGGAAGTTCTCCTTTATCATTTGTTCAAATAGCTTTTCCACTTGTTGCTCTTCCTCTTCCCCTTCTGGTACCCCTATAATTCGGATGTTGGGATGTTTAACAATGTCCCGGAGGTTCCTAAGCCTCTTATTTTTTAAATTCTGGTTTCTTCCTTCTGGTCCACTCCATTGATTTGAGTCCCAGTTTTCCTCCCATCTCTGTTGGTTCCCTGTGCGTTTTCCTTCATTTCACTTACTGTAGCCTTCATTTGTTCCTCTAATTTGTGAGCAAAATCAACCAATTCTGTGAGCATCCTGATCACCAGGGCTTTGAACTGTGCATCTGATAGGTTGGCTATCTCTTGGTCGCTTAGATAAATTGGCTCTGGGGCTTTGATTTGTTCTCTTGTTTGAGCCATTCATTGGGGTTTTTTTTTTTTTTTTTTTTTGGTCTGGTTGCAGCTATTATGTAGTGAAGGGCGGAGACTTAGGTGTTCCCCAGTGCTGGGCAGCCCAGTCTCTGGGTTGTGATGCTGTACGTGGGGGTGGGGTCCAAGAGGGAACAATGGCACTTGCTTCACTCTGTCGGATTCCAGTCCCTTCCGCCGCTTCCCCTGCACCTGGATTATCAGCGGGTGAATGTGGGACCACCTGGCCAGCCGCCTTGTGCGGCCTCACTGGGTCTGCACCATTGCCACCCCATGCCCAGGGTCCACTAGCTGCCTCCTGCACACCTGGGATCTGCCAGCCGCTGCTACCTGCGCACCTGGGTCAGCCAACCTCCACTTTTTCCTGCTGTGACTCCATCCCTCTTACCGGTCTGGATGAATGGTTGTTGGACTTCCGTACAGTTCAATTTTCTATCAGTTCTGATTGTTTTCTTGTTTCTAAATCTTTGTTGTCTTTAATTTTGGTTGTGCGAGGAGGCACAGTGTGTCCACCTACGCCTCCATCTTGGCTGGCAGTCTCTCCTGTGTTCTTAACCAAATTTGAGCAGTTTTTCAAGAGTAAAATCTCGATTTGTAAAATACAAATAAAAATGTACTTTTCAGATCTTTTGTTCTTACACAGAACTGCCGTAACAAAGAAATTTTATAGTTTTCCTATCTCTACTTTGCATACTTATTTCCCAGGTCACTGTGGAACAGCACCTGTGGGAAAATTATTTCCTCCTAAAATACCAACCCATTGAATCTAGTCCATGAATTATTTTCTAAACAATTCAAGGATCAATCAGGATGCTTTGAAGTGCAGCCTGAATTGTTTGTGATTTTGTTTTTTACTTTTTGCAGAATTCAGATTTAATCATGGATATAAAAGATCTAAGTAGAGAACTTACTTTGTTGGAGACAAAAATCATTGTAACCGGGATAATTATGCAGATGACATTTCTGCCAGCAGCCACTTTGTAAACATTTCGCTAGGGTGATGGGACATTACTGATTGACAACATTACTCAAGAGTTACAAGCTCTTAAAAAGTTACAACCCCTTCCCTTGACTGCCTCCATTAAATACAAGGGTTATGCCTCCTTGGGGTGGGGAGTGGCAACAGGCTTCACACCCCTGTGTGATAAAGACATTGTTTCAAATAGCTGCTAAATAATATAAAGATACTGCTCCTTGCCTAAGAAATTGAAACTTCACTGTGTAAAGCAACTGTAGACTTAAGCTAAATCAGAGGCTCAATCTACTGGCAGAGATTTTCCAATCTGACCCAGAATAAATTTGAGTCAGCTGGTAGAAAAAGCAAAGGCAGCTTCCTATGCTTTGATAACCAATCCTACATTTCAAACAAGAAAATAGCTATATATTAAAGAACAGTAGTTTCAAAATAGTTTCTACTTCTCATGAGTAAGAAACAAATGATCTTGAGACAGGCCAGTAAGCCAGGACAAATGGAACAGGAAAGCAGAAAGATAGCTGGACAAGATGGCCAAGCAATTTATAGGCAGATACAGAAGGTCAACTCCAGGACCAGAAAGGCAGCAAAAACGTGGGCAATGCCAGGACCAGCTGCGATGACTAATGATCTGCCCTGAAGTGACCAATCAGTGGAGACCACGATCCTGAAACAGCACACCTAGAAAACTGATGAGTGTCCTGCTGAAACCTCCCCAAGACCTCCCCTAGAGAGAGAGGTCTCTCCTGCCTACAAGAAAAATACAAGCCTGAAGACAAAGGACCCTGTACCAGCTCTAACTCTGGGGAGCAACCCATGCCCTTCCATTATCCCTCTCCTTCCCGCACAGGCATGTATATCCTAAATTCTAAGGGTACCCACAAGATGAGACTGGCAACCAGGGGAGCAACGGGCAGCAGCGGCACATACCAGGCTAATCCCTTAATCCTGTCCAAGTCCTCCTTGTCTGACTTCCCAGTGAGTTAAGGCAGCCCTGCTGCCTAGGCTCTCCTGTTGCTTCAATGCTAAGCCCTCCCTTGTTTCACTCTTCCTAGCTGTAAGAAACATACACTCATAGTCACCTGAACTCATGAAATCTTCCTACATGAAGTCAAGAACCCACACACTACCGGCTGACCTTAGGCAGACCCACTCAGGGCCAGGCCCCCTATCCAGTAACAATCTGTCACAAACACATCTCTTCCTAAATTTTGCAGGGACTTTCCCCCCACTAGTTTAAACTAGTGCATTTATGTTAGAACCAACTCAGTATAAAAAAAGAGCCGCTGATTACTCTATCTCACTAAAGCACGACCTACAGCAAGCTCAGAGGCACAGCCCAGAGCTGGACTGAGGGTGAAGACCAGTGACAACCAACAGCACCAGGGAAAGGAAGGTGCTTTTCATGTGCACTTGCCATCACAAGAGTTGCTGGGGAACCCCAAAACTCACAGGCATTTTACTGATTAAGAAATTTTGCTGCATAAGAAATTAAAATTGTGCTATGATTCTCTCAATTATATAGCCTTATTCCATGTGCCCCTTCCCGAGTTTGAGAAGTTTAATAATGATACCGTAGAGAACATTTGACATACACACCTTTTACAAAGAATAGTCATAAATGTTAATAAAACTAGCAGCTAACTTCTATGTCTGCTGTGCGTTTCTTCCCTGGCTCACCTTTTTGACTCCATCCTAGAGAATTACTAGCCTGAAATTTGTGTTAACCTTCCCTGAGTTTTCTTCTTAATATATATTAGTGTGCTGATTTATTGAAGGACAACAAACCTTTGAAGATGACAGGGCAATTTCTGACTTCAAGGCAAGGAGACTAGCAAAGCAATCACTATTAAGTTGAAGACGCTTTCAGAGCACATTAGTTTGGATGCTATAAGAACTAATCTTTGTTAACTAAGTTGCAAGCTCTTTAGTTTGCCACAAAACAAAACTTGTTAACCCTTCTAGGGAATATGACTCTATCAGACACTGCAACTATTTAAGTTGGGAACTTCAATAATTTAAAGGTCCTTCCTCTTAGAATATATACAGATTATAGAACTGCAGTGCCCCCTAGTGCCAAGGCAAAAAATTTAATAACTCAAAATTTAAACCCCCCCAAATACTCATTCTAGAATGACAAAAGCCTCACTTAGCATTGATTGCTAGAAATCTACCTTTACTGTAGTATTGGGGAAAGAATGTGGGCTTTGAAGCTTCACTTTATAATCTGAACTGATAAAGTACCTAAATGAGGCACATAGTAATTTTGTTCATCTAGCAGTCCTATTTTGGAAGTTTTGTCTAAATCTCTGATGTTGGAACTTAGTCACATTAATCTTTTTGTAATTTTTTTTCCACACGGAGTAACCTCATTAAAGAAAAAAGAAAGCACTTGGAACACTGTTTTCCAATGTGATTTCTCTTAGTAGAACATTATCCATTTTTAATCTTCACACGTGTGAAATTTCTTGCCATTTTTATGTGCAACCAATGAACACAACTATTTTGGAGACAGAAACAGTTTATCTGTTTGGTTCTGAACTTTCCTTCAGCTGACCTGGCACAGACCTAAGAACACAGTAATACTTAGCAGTAGGTACTTGTTTGCTCATAGTGTTTAGGTGGAATGTTTATACATCAGTGATCATTCAAAATATACTCATGAGCCTAGATGGAAGTACAGCCCTAAACTCTTAGGAGAACAGAACCACAAGGATTTGCAAAGTGATGTTAGAGGAAAACGGTTGATTTTACCAACACCTTCTATTAAAAGTGTGGTCATGTTTTAAGAGCTTATAAGCATATTATAAAGATATATATATATATACGTGGGCCACTTGCCTCTTCTGGCCAGACAGCTGACTATTTGAATCTGGTCACACCGTTTTATGCCTAGGACATGCTTTTATTACCTTCTGCCATCAGTAACTCTTCAATTTTAACTTAAACCTGCATTTCTGCCCATGCTGAGGACATGGTAGGAATTCCCTGACTGCCAGCCTGAGAGGTTTGGCATGGAGCATGGCAGGTTGCAGTGTGACTACATTCAGCTTCTGTGTTGATGCAGCCTGAGCCCTGAAGCAGTGTCTGGACCAGTGACTTCTCCACCGGAGCTCTCTTCCCCTAAGTCAGCAGCCGTATCACTGTCAGCATAAAATCAAAGCTTGTAGGAATTAAACCTGCTTGAAACTAATATCTGACACAAGCTTTAACAGAACAACCAAACCTAGTTAATCCAAATCACTTTGCAAACTCCATTTTTATTTGGATTAAAAAGCTTTTGATGAACAAACATATGATACATACATGTTATAAGACTAGTTACCACTTAAAACTCTTTTGATACAGAAATTAGAATAAACCAAGTTTTCATCAGGTCTGAAAATGTTCAAGCTCCAAAATCAACCCCACCAATTTGGAGATTTTACACAACAAATTGTCCCCTCTCAATTCTTCCTCATAGGAAGAGAAGGGTGGTTTCAAAAACAAAACAATTCAAGGCCTTTTCAATCAGTTGTCTGACATACTATTTTAAACCTGTAGGTTTTTCCCTCCAACATAAACAATTCTTTTCCACATGAACTTACAGTTTTGAAAATATTTAGGCCATTATGCTTTCTAAGCCATATCACTACAATTCCTAAACTCATGAAAAAGAGAATAGTTAACTTGTACTTTCTTAAATCAGGACTTTTTTTTTTTGGTTTTTCTTTTTTGGAAGATGGCTGACCTCAAATCTTATATCCTAAATACTAATCGATATTCTCCAAGTTAATATACAGAAAGACATGATTCTAAAATAAATAGTTTTATTTTTTTAAAGAAAAACTTAATTAGGGCCTGCCTAGTGGCCCTCTGGCCCAGCTCTGCACTGCCTTAGGGAAGCTCCTGGCTGGCTCTACGGTTTCTACAGCACCTCTAGACACTGGGAAGGAGCCCGGAGGAGGAGTGCTCTGGCTTCTAATGCCCCACGTAGCCCACAGTGAAGTTTTTAGAGGCTTCCCAAGAAGTCTCATCCAGACCTTATAAAGGGAAATCAAAAGGGTGCATGAAATAAATAAATAACTTAACCAAAATTAAATTTCAGGTTCTTTGGTGTATTTCAAAGATGTCTAGAAATAAAATAATCTGATTGTATTATACAGTTCATGATGATTCAATGGCCCAAATAACCAGGAACTGAAGATTTCTTTATCTGATTCAGTTTAACAATAAGGTACTGACATATTATTGCAATACATTTAAAAAAATTCGGAATTATTTAAAATACTTGATGCAAACTGAGATCCAGTGGTTGACTATAGGCAATTTTCAGCTATAAGGGCCTTCTATCTAGATACAAGAGACTTTTTTCCATTCTACACTTCTTCCCCCATGATTTAGTAAGAATGGTAATTAAATATTCAGGTATTGATTCATACCAGATTAAAAGAAAAATGGTATTTTCTGAGAGTCACTCTTTCAACTTATAAACAGTAGTGGAAGGTCCACAATGGTAACCACCTTGTTACAATCAATAAAGCGGGCTTCCAAAATGCCTAGAAAATACTGTTCCATGTTTGATGGAACAGTATTTTTACCTGTCTGAGCATCATATACTGCCTCCAAATGTTTTATTTTAGGGTCACATAAGAAAGACTGGGTCATCAAACCCAATTGTTTAGGATCTGTAATGGTCTTTTTCATGAGCATTTTCTTAGATTATGATTCTTTTCTCTTGAAATTAAAAACCATAAGCTACATTTTAAATATTTTAGAAGTCTTAAATTTCTGGTTGAAAATTACAATGATGAAACTCAGAAGAAAAAAGAGCCACATCTGATGAGGAAACAAAGAATACTAAAACATTTGCAAATGCAGGTGGATCTACCCTTTTCCAATTATGCTTCTGATGCAGCTCCTATGTGGTTATGCACTCCCTCCCCTATGTTAGAGTTAGGTGTTATGTTTAAAAATAAATCACCTCCATGGACACCTCAATGCTTTCTTCAAGATGAACTTCAATGTTTTTCAATGGAAGAGATTTAAAATTTTAAATCATCTAACGTGTATTATTATCAATAGATCAAAAGTACCCTTAAAACTTACCTGCCAACACTAAATATAATTCAGGGTTGTGCACATTTCTATAAAAATAACTGACACCATAGATAATTTAACTCAGCACAAGAAAAAGTGCTCTCTCCCTCCAGGGGTCCAGGAGATGCACCAGCTGCAGAAGGATGCACGGCACTGACCAGATTTCTGCAGCGAGCCTCTGACTTAACAGAGCAAACGTGCATGACTGCCAAACACGAGTAACCTAAATAACAACCTTTCACTTCACTTTTTGCCAAAGTGGCTTAAGATATTCAGGCACATGAAACAGACAAGTACACTCCCCTCTCTAAGATGTAAACTAGGACCAACTTCACATTTCATTGTCAACTTAAACTAATCTGTAAACTTGTGTGTGTGTGTGTGTGTGTGTGTGTGTTTTTATCACTGTTTGTTCTTTTATAAAAACAAAAAACAAAAACCCCAATCCAAGACAAAACCTTTGATGGTTTCAGTTCCACGGCAACAAGTAAAAAGATAAAACTGCAAGTGTACATATACAACCAATTATGAAACTGGTTTTAAACAAAGGAAACATATGCAAAAAATCTTTGTGTATTTGATAAAGTCAACTTAATATAACAAAAACAAATTGAAATAGCTTATTAAAAGTGTCCTTATATAAAAATGGCCTTGTGATGTACAGTAAAATGCAATAAAAATTATCCTTTGTTCCTCCCCCGACCCCTAGTAACTAAAATGGCTACTCTTCCACAAAACTCTTTATGCTTCTATAAAAGAAATATAATAGATGTGATTAAAGGTTTTCTAGATTGTATGCTTGGCGAATGTTGAGAGTGTCTCGGAGCATCAAATCCCGGAGGCGCCAGAGGGCATCTGCCATGGTGGTGTGGGCCCCTTTACTTTTCAGCCAGTGACAGGGCAGGCGGCTCTCTTGTTCTTTTGACAAATGGACATCACGCCTTCGAGCTGAAAATTGAAAGTGCAGACAAAGAAATATAAATAGAAATTTAAAGTAACAAATTTCCCCTCAGTCCTAAGATTTGATAGATTAGAACATAAAAACATTACTATTTATTAAACATTATACATTTTAACTGCAGAATATTTTCAAGCAAATCTCTTATATCATTTTATTAGACATTTTGGTTTTTAGAAAACTATTTCACTTAGGTATGAGACTACTTAGTCAAGGATGTCTTATTTTATGCCTTCTATTTTTGAAATTATCTAATTTATAATGATTTCACAAAAGAGTTGTATAATATAATGTAATTCTCTAGAAAGGGGACACAAGAGCTTAACAGCTAAAGGATTAGGTCATTAACATTTTGTTGTAGGCACTCCTGATCATCTAACATGATTATTTCCATGTTAACAAAAATTCCTAAAAAGGTAAAGGGGGAAACATAAGTACTACTCTTTTTTTTTTTTTAAGATTTTTTTTTCCTTTTAGATTTTATTTATTTATCTTTAGAGGGGAAGGGAAGGAGAGAGGGAGAGAAACATCAATGTGCGGTTGCCTCTTGTATGTCCCCTGACGGGAACTGGCCTGGCAACCCAGGCATGTGCCCTGACTGGGAATCGAACCGCGATCCTTTGGTTCGCAGGCCCGCGCTCAATCCACTGAGCTACACCAGCCAGGGCCATAAGTACTACTCTTAAAAGAAGTCAACTTAGGTTTAGAAATAAAATATCAGTAGAAACTTAGCATGTTATTTTAGTTTGTACTGAAAATACATTGTCTGTTGAACTAAATGAGTAACTTGATAGGTTAATAGAAATACATTTTCTAATATTGTTAATAAAAATTGAGGTGAAATAACTTTTAATTTATTCAAATACATCTATGCTAATGCACACACACCTAAAAAATAATTGAAAAAAATCAGAATATACTTAAAAAGATGACGGTGATGTTTATAAAGACTAAGCTTTGAAATTCAGCAAAAAAAATGAAGAAATTTTTTTTAAAGGTTTTATTTATTTTTTAGAGAGGGGGAGGGAAAGAGAAAGAGAGGGAGAGAAACATTAATGTGTGGTTGCCTCTCAAGTGCCCCCTACCGGGGACCTGACCTGCAATTCAGGCATGTGCCCTAGACTGGGAATTGATCTGGTGATCCTTTGATTCGCAGGCCGACATTCAACCACTGAGTCACATCAGCAAGGGCTGAAGAGAAATTTTTAAAAAAAAAGAAAGAAAGAAAAGAAAAAAGATTTTGTTCATTCATTCATTCGGAGATAGGAGGGAGGGAGAAAGAGAGGGAGAGAAACATTGATGTGACAGAAACAATTATTGGTTGCCTCTTAGACACACTCGACCTGGGACTGCACTAGCAACCCAGGCCTGTGCCCTGACTGGGGATTGAACTGGTGACCTTTTGCTTTGAGGGACAATGCCCAACTGAGCCACACTGGTCAGGGCAGCAAATATGCATTTCAAAGTGTGATGTTAACATACAAAGAAGCTCCAAACCCTTCTATTAAATATATCATTTATTTTAACTCGTATAAGAAAAATGGATATTTGCCCTCTGCTATAATATGTCAATAGCTGCATGAAGACCTCAACAAAGCATGGATTTTGTAAAGGCTTATTGAGAAGGATTCTTCTTACCTGCCAGAGTCTGGTCCCACTTGCTAATGCTGTTGGACTCAGCACTGAGTCCTTCAATGTATTTCAGGTAGGCCTCTGAGTGGAGAAGCCGTTGGGTCTTGGGTGGAGGAGCCACAAACATAGGTGTTGTTGGCTGCTGTATGACAGAGGGGCTGGTTGGATGTGGACCAGGGTATGGAGGTGGTGCCTGCTGCCCTGGAGGCCCCAAGACTCCTACCTGAAAGAGCACAGACCACATAGTAAGGGGAAAAAATACTCGGCACATGTTTTGAGAAAAGAGGATAATGTCCAGTCCTAGAAAATCCAACTGGTAGACTCACCTGCTGTCCATATGGACTTCCGCCTGGTGCTGTAGTCCCTACCATAGGGGTCACCCCTTGATTCATCACACCTGTAATTTAGAATGCAATGACTCAATTAGAGGCTCTGGTTGACATGACTGAAAAACTACTGTTTGATAAGAAATGATGCCATTTATAATGCAAGCCTATGGACCTCTGCCTTTGAGTCTTTGTGGATAAGAACTCTATACACTCCCAAAAGGATGTAGCATTCAAACAGAAAATCCCATTTCTTTTGTTTTCTAGGTAATTTACAATGCTAGTACAACTTGTCAGATGTGTATTAATTATTCAGGGCTTAGAAATTATTTGAACCCTGCAAAAATTCTATTATCTCCCTAGGTAAGCTATAGTCAGAATACACCTATATATTTTCAAGGTATTTTTCTTCTGACAGCACATTTTGCTGTAACTGAAGCCTGTGTTTAACTTCAGTAGTAATGGCGTTCAATCAGGCTCAGTAGTATGCAGTGCACTAGGGTAGTTAAAGACACAGGGGAGAGGTTGTGCCAGTGCACAGTTACATAAGCTTTGTGGAGGCTGGAGGTACATCCTTGCTGTATCCTGTCCCCTCACAGGCCACCAGCACCTCTGGTTCTGACTGGAGTCACTAATGTTAACTGACAGAGGCCCCTTCCATCTGATAGAGCGGCACTTTGAAAAGGGAACATCTGGAAGCAGAGCAGTCTCGTTGCTATCACTTCAAACACAAAATGACAAGGGGAAAGAAAAAGATTTTATGATCCTACTATATTTACGTATCTGATGATAATTTTATAAACTTCTCTTGGTGATGCCTCATAAACAATTCCTGTCTTACTGGTACTAGCTAAGAATAGGCCAAGTGTCCTAAAGTTAGTGTCTAGGGTTATTTTAATCACCTCAGGACCATCTATATACTATTCTCAAAACAAAGAAAGAGGCAAGAAATCCAGTTCGTTAAAAACAAACAAACAGCCCTGGCTGGCGTAGCTCGGTGGATTGAGCGCGGGCTGCGAACCAAAGGGTAGCAGGTTCGATTCCCAGTCAGGGCACATGCCTGGGTTGCAGGCCAGGCCCCTGGTGGGGGCCACGTGAGAGGCAACCGCACACTGATGTTTCTCTCCCTCTCTTTCTCCCTCTCTTTCCCTCTCTAAAAATAAATAAATAAAATCTTAAAAAAAAATTTAAAACAAACAAACAACAACCATTCCTAGTGAGTTGTTGTTTAAACTTTAAACAAATCCTGCTGGCTGCATAAAAGGATCAAGAGGCACTAACTTGATTCTATAGTTCCTCTAGATTCAAAATGTTAATGTTTTGCCAGACAGGACCAGTCCACTATTCTAAGGTTCAAAATTAATAAATGCTATTTCTAGGAAGTATTAGACATTTGTTAGAAAATACTAAGTAAAAATAAGCTTTCTGTTTAAAAAGCAGGGGCTTTTATTCCTAGAGCCCAGAAGGGTACCCGCACCACCATGATAGGGCCCTAAAGATTATTTGTGAAAGGAGAGGTTGTGGGAGGTAACCTGCCGTAATATGAACAGCAGCGTAATATGAACCACGACCTGGCCTCCCACTGTCCCCTGACCTGTCTGCATCAATCTGTGTAGAGCAGCGCAGACAAATCAGCAATGCTCTCTGCTTCCTCTACAAATGCTATGCTAGGAGGTAGGTGAGAATGTGGGCCACATCACCAGAGGAGTTCACTGAATTTTCTGCCCCTCAGAGCCTAACCAGAAATGTGTGTATAGACACTAAGAGGGGTTCGTCCCTATTTCCCTGACTATAATCAGGTGTGTTGTTTCCTTCATATGCAATTTAAAAGCTGAAGGGGGAAAGGCAAACAGTGGTGACCCCAAACCCGCTAAAGATATCAGCTACCTAGTGAATACTGGCCTTAGATGTGGCTCCCACTGAATCCTACGTGCACCTAAAAGTCAGCTCCCACCTGGTTTGGCTGACTCAGTCAGACACCCTATGCCAAAGTGAGAAGGCACAGAATAAGGCCAATTCTATTTGCCGTACCAGCTTGCTCATTTTATGACTGATTTCTGTTCCAACGGTAACTCACACAGGCCAACATTTCCATGATGAAGCATACATTCCCACAAATATTCCCTCTGGATACATCTGGATCAAACGCTTTTGTGGAGTTATGAACATTCTCCAGTAATTCTCACAAAGAGTGTGGCTGGAGGCTCTAGGCCAAGACACCATGTTTGTTCACCTTGCACACTCTGAAGCACTATTTGGAACTCTGCATAATCCTATGACTGGTAGGTCCAATACTGGTGTAAGCAAATCTAATGTTGCTATATTTTATCATCTGGGCTGGGTCTTTACCTGATATTTTGGATAACAGACCAAATGCAATTCCAAGTTGTCTTAAGGTCACATTCCCTCCAACTAGATTATAGCTAAGGGTCAGTTCTTTTGAATATGATGGCAATTAATATGGGAACTTGTGATTTTCCTTTCATAATCATCTCTCAACTTGCGAACTAATTATAAAGTAACATTGTAGCTATTTCTGGACCTCATTTATGTTTCTATATGAAATAACTTTTGAGCTTCTGAAAAGACATAAGTGTCTATAGTTAGTAGGGTGGGCTATATTGCTCTTTAAAATGTTATGTCATGCTTCTTAGGGGACTCAGATATAGAAAACAAGCTCAGTGCAAATTCATTTGCTCCCTCCTTTTTGTTCCTAGAACTGACTGAAGGATCTCTAAAGAGTTCTACATTAGTGACTCTGCAATCCTCTTAGAAGTTCTGTTTCAGAAGCAGGAGACAGAGTAGGGACTCTGTACAGAGGACCCTGTGAGGTGAGAACTGAATTAGAGGAAGCATTGCACTCAGGAAGAGAAAGTGCTTTTACATGGGAATGGGAAGCTCCTTTCACTGATAAAGAGGGCGTGACTTTCTAGGGTGTATCTGACTTCTAGAACGTGTCAAATTGTGATTTTAAGAGTATGCCTCCTGCCTCTCGGTCTCCTAACTCTGGTCTCTGCCATGTGTCCTGCGCTGCTGCTGGGCAGCTGGCTGCCCAAGGGCACAGATGCTGAGCCACCTGCTCTACACAAAGGACAGACCCTGTTGCTGCCATCCCAGGATTCTCGGTGAGGGAAGACCTGCCCACAATGGGCAGCAAGTGCCTCCTAGAACAACTGGCTGAGGGAAGAAAAAGAGAACACAAAGATGAGATTAATGAGTGAATGAGGATGAAGTTCTTACCCGGTGGTGGGATGCCTGGGAGGCCAGGCACACCTGGCGGAAGATGGTGGGGTGGAGGCCCCCCAGGGTGAAGTGGCTGCATGCTGCCCATGCTAACAAGGCCATCAACTGGGCCCTGCAAAGGTGGAAGGCCTGGCGGATAGCCACCCATCATGCCTTGAAGGACACAACAAATTTCAGACATGCATCATTAACATGCAACATGAGCTAAGTAATAACAAACCTCCCACATGCATTACTAATGAATAAAGCACCCTTAGTATTGCATGATAAACGGCAATTAGTGCAATTATTTTGTTGCAATAATGAACAAAATAAAAAGTTACAAATATGAAACCCAACATTTCTGGATGAATTAGTACTTAGTATATTATTATTTGTAGTTATTTTCCCTGGGATAAATACACTGCATATTTTCAGTTAAAAATAAATAGTTCCAGTAACAGTCTTCCCAAGGTCATAATTATTGCAAGCTGTTCAGAGTGACCAGTTCTGCAATTGTGATTCGGATCAAACAGAAACAGCCCCATCATTCCACTCTGCCCATACTCATATGCCTATCATGCGTACACATGAGGGGAAACTGGAATGGAGGGAAATGAGGCACATGGCCCGGATCACAAAGCATGGTTCTCCAGCTTGGGGGAGGACAGCAAGAATTTTTCAAGACTTTTACATCCATTCCTCCTCCCTTCTAGCCCCCACCACTGCTGGTAAGAATGGATCATGCGCGAGCTTGAGCTGGTGAACTACTAAGAGGCATCACAATGTATGATGTTTCATCTTTAGATCTGAAAACAAGTTAAAATACAGATAAAAACCTAAATCCTCCCAAGCAAACCCAAGCCCAAGTCACTCGTAGCCTGCATGGAGACCTTAGGGAAGAAGGGCTGGAGAATCAGCCTCTGGTAACATGAGAAAATGCCAACTGGCACCACTGTCTCCACGCTCACAAATGTCCTCACATAAACCTTCATTTACCAGGGAGCATTTAAAATGAGGTATAGAACTTCTGTGAACAGAGGCTTTTATTACTTTACTTTCAAAGTGCATCTTCACATGACAAAATATTTTCTGCCTGCTAGTTAGAGTTTGAAGAAACGAAAATTTTTGGCAAGAGAAGTGAAAAGAAGAAAATAATTTCAAAATGTCAAAGACTCACCTATCAAAAGACCTTTGAAGCCACAGGACATTTTTTTTTTTAAGAAAAACAACTTGACTTTTCTAGGATTTGAAATGATCACAATGAACAAAACAAAAGATCTCCCCCCAAAATGCAATCACCTTTGGTCACTACTTCTTGCACAAAGGGAGGGTTGAGGGACTGGTGCCAAACCTCATTTTTATAAAATATTCTTTGTAGAGGAACTCAGGGAAATAGTGAAAAACTCCAGATTCTAAGAATTTTATTCTTCGCCTTTCCCTAAAGATTTATTTGAAAGGTATATATTTATAAAAGTTCAGTCTCTTAAAGCTATACAATTATTGATAATTCTGAGATTGATTCAGCGTCATTAGTCACATCTAAGCTGACTGAAAAACTTCCAAGTACGCAAACCAATAAAACAAATTTTAAACAGTAATACCTCTATATATGAAATAGGATTATGAGTTTCATTAAAAAAACAACACACAAACGAGACTTCAGAGAGTAAAAACTACTTTTGAACAGACACCATCACTTTAAACATGAGGAGATCCAATGTTGCCAAACTGCCTTTTAACCACGCCACCAGATATCGCTTTTAGGGATAAGTATGTGGGAATTTAAGAATGTTAGGAGACTTTGCTTTCAATTACAAAAGCCCATCTGAACGCACCCTTCACGGGCTGTGGTTTAGAAAATTATTAAGAACTGAAAGACATGACACTTGTCTTCATTAAACTGTACTTTGTCATTTATTATCCCAGTCACATGTGTTCAAATGAGCTTCAATGCTTGTAAGCAAAGCTGGTCTCAGACAGTAACAAGGCTAAGACTCAGACCCTATGCAACCCATGAAAAAAATCACCGTTAGCTACCACATTCCCACTGTAGACTGGTTACTACAGAGAATGCTTGCCCTTCACTCCCATGGCCCAGAAGTCTGGGCAGCGCACAATAATGGAACAGGGGCTTTCTAAAAGGGAGTCCCCTCCTCCTCACCCATCAGAGCTCTATGATGTTATTTCCCAACAGGGAGCTAAAATGCTGCAGCTGCTGGTTTTTTTCTTTTCTTTTTTGTTTTTAGCTGTTTGAATTCATTTTGTTAATGCGTCCCTGGGCTTTTTAGTCAAGGGCACAGTGCTACGATATTACGCATCATATAGAACAAAGCAGGATATCAACAAGGGAATTCTAACTTTCAAAGTCCCCATGTTCAAGGCCTGATTTCTAAAAATCTTTGGATGGAACACTATTAACCAAAATGGGCCATGGAATACAGCAGGCGATTATGAGATTGGTTAGATCAACATCAGTTACACTGACAGTACTGAAAAGCCATGATTCAGATGTGCTTTGGCGAGTGCAACTGCTAAGTTCAGCGACAGTGAGTGCGTTTGAGAACTTGCCATCGTGAAAGGTAGGAGCGACAATTCAAAAGTTACTCTATGCTACTCTTCCTCAAAAAGCAAAAACAAAAAAAGCAAAAAAACAAAAACAAAAAACAGCATCCCAATGAGCCTGCGTTGAACAACACAGTGTTAGACTACCTGCGAAAAGGTCAGACTGCTTCTACTTAAGAAGGGGACTTATATAGATCTCACCAGGCTTAGAGAAATCACAAAGGAGGGACCCGAGAAGTGGTCTGCAGGCTTCACATTGGAGACATGTCAGACAATGATATCCAATTTGAGAAGAGCCAAATTTGGTATGGCTACCAGAACCAGAGACAACATACACAAGCAAACCACATTCGTCATTTTCTTTCTTTCTTTCTTTTTTAAAAATATGTGACTGGGATACTAACAGAAAATGCAGTTTAATGTAATTAAATAGAAAAGCATTACAGAGTGGGCACAATGAATTGAACAAGGACTTGTATTCAACTTAGCAGTCATGCACACTGGTGACCAAGAAAGGATTTGAAATTCACTGTCAAAAATCCTTTTAAATGGTCAGTCTTTTAAGGATGGCTGCAGCAGAACAAGGCAAACTGAATACTGGAATGAGACGGGAAAATCAACATTAGCTAAAACTAGGTTTTGTGTTTTCTCTTGGAAGTCTCTCCAGAAGAGAATTCAGAATCTCTTTATATTTTCTGCTGTAATGCTCTATCGAGAGCAGTCTGGGGTTGAGAACAGCACTAGACCATGCCCACAGCTAGGAAGAGCTGTTCCCTACCAATTCCCAGGACTGGGCCCAATGCCCATTTCTGGGGCAGAGGGGATGCATTGCCCGTACGGGAAAGGCAATGTAAGGACAACATGGATGACTTCGAACTTTGAATCTGTCATAGAAAAGCCTAGAGACTGTGGCCTACTCCTCACTGGAGAAAAAAAAAAATGAAGGAATTTCTTAAAGTGGAAAAAAATGGTCTTAGCTCCTGTTTTTACCTGCAACAGGTGTCAACTGCTGATTGAGCATCCCCATTGGTGTTGGTGGTGGCACCACCCCCATGAGAGCCCCCACAGGGGTGCCTGCTCGGGGAGAAGCACTCGGCTGCTGTTGCTGTGCTGCTCGCTCTCTCTCCTGCTGCTCAGCAACTTTAGCTGCCCGCTCTGTAAAGGCATTTCAGATTTTCAATTCTGTTTTTAACCCAGGAATTCAAAATACCATCCATTGCATTCAACAGGACTAGTAAAAACACAGGCAACAGTTCTGTCTCAATGGAAGGAACAGTAGATGACTAGTCTCAACACAGGAGGAGTCGGGCCGATTTCACTTGGTAAACTAGAGTCCAGCTTTCCTATCCCATCTTGAGAACTGGTCTGCAAAGATTTCAAGAATGTTAAGACTGCAACACACATTCAGAAAGCACAGGTTTTATTTAAACACGTCACCAGCGTAACCAACGTGGTTAATCTCACAAGGCACCCTGAAGATGAGAAGCGCTACCATTATTCTAGTATTAAAAGCATTGCAAGTTATTTATAATTTTAATGTGAAGCAATTCCATGGCCCATTATAATTTTTGGCACAATTGTTACTTACTATATTTTCCTGATTCCTTGCACCCAATTTAACTAAGCTATGAGGACTCTTGTTATTAGTATCATGGGTTTTAGCAGCTGAAGAAAATTAACTCTGTAAGGGAAAAGCAGCTCACTGCCTCCTCCACCAGATTTCGGGGACATTAAATGCTAATTTTTACATTCTAATGAAGCAAAGAGGTCATGTTTAATAAACCCCAAGGGAAGAAATGCATGTTACTCCAGGCTACAGTCATTGAAAGAAAGGAATTATATATACACATATGAAGCAATGGACAAAAGGTACTGAAAGAATCAGGTTTCCTGAAGCTGAGCAGTTCAATACTGACCATAAATCACCCTAAATCAGTGAAAGTTCCAGAATTCACTATCATTTCATTTGAAATACAAGAGGAGTATTTGCTTGTGCCGGTTCTGGGCTGTGGAACACACCCTGCTATACCCCTCACTCCTCAGAGCTACTCTGCCTACATCGCCATAGCCAGTAGCCCCAACAGTCACATCCCCAGTCTTTTTGGTAGCTGGCAGGCTGGACCCTTACTAGAGAACTCTAGAAATGTGTATTCCCAAAGCTCCCACAATACAGGGTTTATTTTGCTTCACCATTCCTAAGTAGGAAATTCTTCCCTCTCTTTATCTGGACAAACTGAGGCTGAGAGACAGGCAGTGACTTGTACGAGGATACAGAGAGAACCAGCAACCTGTCCTGGTATCACACTCCAACTGCCACACATTGACCCTCCAACATGGAATTCCAAAGGCCTATCACTGGCTGATCTAAGGAGGGGAAAATAGCTCAAGGTCACATGGCTTCAAAACAGCTCCAGTCCTCCTTTATGTAAGAATGTTCAAGCCAAACAAGTCAAATCTTTGGCTGCGACACAGTTGCCTGCAAAGACTTGTCATCACTCACTAACACTGCCCCAGTTTACAGATCCTCTGTATAATGAACATGAGGGACAAAAGCCATTTAAACAACCTATTCATTTCCTTGAGATAGCAGTGATCCAGACTACCCCCCCTCCCCCATTAAATTCTACTATTTTCATTACACAAATGACACAGCAAAATGGGAGAGGAAAAAAAGGAGTTGAAAATAGAAAAATTCAGACCTGTGGATTGACTACTGGACTGGCTACTGTTAGCTCTTTTTTGGGGAGCTCATTTGGGCTGTCTTGGAAAAGCAGCTTATTAAATGAAACCAGCCAAACTTCTAACTTTGGGTTTTGAATTCAATGGGTCAAAACAAAAGTTGATTTTGTGTCTCAGACAGATACTACTGAATCGTATTAACTTACTCTCACTTGGTTCTCACTGAATTTTAGCCTCCCCTTTGAATTTGGGAGAATTTTCCAGAAGCCATCATTTTTCCCTCTCTTCAGCCCTGCTTCAGCATTTTTACTTTTACATCATCTCCAGACACTTTCTTCTCTCTTGTTCACACTTTAAGTAACCAGTCATATAGTATTAGCTTCATTTATCCTGGACCAGGTTTAATACCCACCCACGTGAGCTTCATTTCCAAGACTCCTCCAACTGAGAGATGTATTTGGTTTTAACATTCACTAAGGTCAGAAATACCCAAGCTCTCCCAAGTTCTAGGTTCTTATGAAACTGACCAGGGTTTCTCAAAGTATGTTCTGCAAAATATTAGTACTTTAGGATATTAACAGGTATTATGAATACTTGGTCATATTTTGGGAAATGCCAGGTGAAAAAAACAGGTTCTTTACTGTAGGTCTTAAAGACTTTAATATAAAAATATGCACTACAAGTTTCCGAGAGAAAGAATGTTTGGAGTGCTTCTCAAACTAATTTTGCCACAAGTGCTTTTTGGTTGAGCATCTTTTAGGATTAGAGTTCTGCAGAAAATCCTTGGGGAAGCCCATCAGATAACTGTACAATAATCAATTAATTATAATAATCGAAAAGAGTGAAATTTTTTTGAAAAGTTTTTTTGAAACTCCATAAACTTTAATAAAGGAGGCAGCCTTAACAGTTAATTTATGTTTGATGGGAAATGATGCATTTGGAATCAGCCAAGAAGAGTAATGGCTGGCCATTGTGGTCAATCACTGAAGGATGGCTCTGACCTGGCAAAATAAACCATTACATACAATTCCAAATGGGAAGAAAAACCCAGCTCCAAGGGCAATAGTCCTGACTAATCTAATGTTTACTACTTATTTTTTATTAAAGCCATGACTGACAGCAAAAAACAAACAAACAAACAAACAAAAATCTCTTTTCAGTATTTGACCCTAATGGCTAAGAATCACCAAATCCTTGAATGATATAGCTCATGGCCCAAAATGACTTAATTACAGAGTAAAAGGAAAATGAAGGCAGTCGAGCTTTATAAAAGAGACCCCAAATGCCTTAATAGTAGCTGTAAATGCAGACACAGCAAAGGCCAGGACTGGCCTAGGAAACCAAGTGCTTCAGCCAAGCTTCAGCCTGAAGTTTAAACAAATGGCTTATCAAGAGCCATAATAGAAGACCACTGGTTTTGAAAGCCCACATTCAGATGAATTTTAACCAAAATTATATTTAACATCCAAGTACAATCATTCTCCAGCTCAACACATGTAGCTTACACAACTCAATGAAAGAAGAGAATCACGCAATTTTTAATAGCAAAATATTTGTTCGAGAGATATTTTTTGGGGCGGGGGAAACCCACACCAGGATTAGAGGCCAAGTCAGGGGCAGCGCTTGCTCAGTCAGGACAAGGCTGGTATTTAAACTTCTGGATGGGAGGCACTTGAATCAGTCTCCAACAAAAGTTCATGAGCAAGTGGTAAGAATAAAAGAGTAAAACCTGTCTGTGCACGTGCATTCCTAAAAACATCCCATTGCTTAGAAAGCTGAGATGGTTGTGTCTAGTCTATTTACCTTCATATTCTGCTTTCTTGGCTGTCTCAAGGTTTCTCCATTCTGTCCCCACCAGTCGGCTGAGCTCCCCAAAAGAGTAGTCTGGGTGCTGGGCCTTAATCACAGCTCTCATCTCACTGCTGAACAGGATGTAGCCACTCATGTTGATTTTCCTTTTGGAGCCTTCCTTCTTTGCACTGCCTTTGGCAGACTTTGGGGTAGACTGTAGGACAGAAAGTTCTTAGAGTGCATCAGAACATAGTATCTGGTTAACTGCTCAAATTTTCTGGAAGCCAGGAAGATTTGATTCAATAGTTACTGTTTTATAGACATGTTTAGTTTATAGGTGGTCATTTTCTTGGTTAAAATAAAGCTCTTCCTTGCTTCTTACCATATAAAAAAAATAAATGGAAGTTCACTGAATTCCATCACAGCAATCTGAATGGTGACCTCACAATTAAGTCTTGAGAAAATTCTGAATGAGAAAAAAATACCAACAGGGATCACCTCAACCAAAAAAATGAGATTCTAAAGAAGAAACTAAAAAGATAGGGGAAATAAAAAATAGAGTAACAGGATAATACAGTTCCTCATGGCTTTTCTTCAATACAAGGCAAGGAGAGCATTTTAACTAAACTTGCCAATTAAAACAGCAATCTATGAAAATTTTAAAAACATATTAAATCTTAAATAATTAATGGCATTAAGAAAAAAAGTCCATTCCTTCCTGCAGAATTCTAAGTTGAAACTCACATATGTAATAATGGGACATCTCCTTACTTTGGTTTACGACTGCTGCAAACCAAAGTCAGGAATAAGACAAGTAACAGAAACTTGTCACCTTCACCTGTGGGGGTGTGTAGGGCATGAGATCCAGATCACTGGCCAAGGGAGTCTGAAGTTGAGGTAGAGAAGGAGGTTCAATGACCTCACTATCCTCTTCTCCCATCTCTTCAATATCATCATCTCCACCTTCTAGCTCAGCAAATTTAGCTTCTAGTAACTGGATCTTCTTTTCCAACAAAGGTGAGGGCTCCTTCTGAGGAACAATTGGTTTTCTAAAAGAAGTGACATTAAAAAAAAAGGTCACCTAACACTACTCCAAGACTGGTCAGAAAGCAGTGTTCTGCCCTAATGTCTAGAAATGACTGCCTGTAATCTGCACTGTACACTCTAAGTCAGGAAGGAAAAGAAGTTAAATGTATAAAGTCACACCTTTTTACAGATGCTTGTTTTTAAAGGATTCTGCTGAATACCCACAAAAGTACTCAGTCAAAAGTTGGAATCTAATTGCCTGTACAGTGTAAAGAATTTCTGTAATCTGTGGAACTGTGCAATCTCTTAACAGATAGACTAAGAACCAGAACTAAAGATTTCTGCCTCCACATTACAATTACTGGAGTCCATGTCAACAGCACCATGACAGTAGTTACTACAACTCAGCAGATTATGAGGATTTCTTTTAACCTTTACCTAAATTAATCAATATTTTCTATTTAAAATGTACTGCTCTAGTTTAAAGCCTAATTAAAAAGATAAAAAAAAAAAAACAACACCCTGCACTATACTATTTTGGTATCAGTTTTGCTATTAAGATCTAAAGTGGTCTTTCTTCCTAAGTTTTTCAAGCTTTACCTGAAGTAATAAATTTCATCATCTACCACTTTAGCAGAGAGTGAAAACCTCTTCAGTCCCTTGAATTTCTTCATTTGCTTGTCACTCTCATTGTAGCGGCTTTCACAAAGCAGAACATCATTTTCTGGTATTTCAGTTGGCCTGCAGGAGAGGTAGTCCTTGAATGACAACACAGCACACTTTCCTGAAAGAGCAATTTGGAGAGAAGTCAGAGAAAATTGTGATCATAGCTAACAATTATTTTAAATTTTTACTATTTTTGAATACAATCACCTGATTCAAAAGTCAGAAGATTTAAAGGGTATACACAAGCATAAGGATAAACATAAAGGTTAATGGAATAGAATTGAAAGTATAGAAATAAACTGATATGACAGTGTTTTCATGGACAATTGATCAACAATGGTACCAAGACAATTCAATGGGGAAAAATAATGTCAACAGATACTGCTGGGACAATTGGACCTCACATGCAAAACAACTGAGTTGGAAACCTACCTCACACCATATATATAAGTTAACTCAAAATAGATCAAAGATCTAAATGTAAAAGCTACAACTATAAAACTCTTAAAAGAAAATATAGGTGTAAATCTTTGTGACCTTTTATTAGGCAACAGTTTTACAGATGTGACATTAAAATCACTTGTGATTTTATAAGGATAAACTGGACTTTATAAAAATTAAAAACTTTTGTGCTTCAAAAGACACTACTGAAAAAGAGAAAAGACAACACATAGAATAAAATATTTGCAAATCATATCTCTGGTAATAGTCTAGTACCAAGAATATATAAAGAATTCCTACAACTCAACAATAATAAGACAAATAACCCAATTAAAAAATAAGCAAAGGATCTGAGTAGACATTTCTCCAAAGATAACCAAATGGCCAATAAGCACATAAAAAGATGCTCAACATCATTCATCATAAAGGAAATTCAAATAAAAAACACAGTGAGATACTACTTCAAACCCATTAGGATAGCTATTACATTAAAAAGAAAAAGAAAAATGGTAAGGGTTGGCAAAGATGTGGAGTAGTTGGAACCCTGGTGGGAATGTGAAATAGTATAGCTACTATGGAAAACAGTTTTGCAATTTCTCAAAAAGTTAAACATAGTTGTTATATAATTCAGCAATTCTACTTCTAGAAAAATACCCAAATGAACTGAAAGCAGGGACTTACACAGACACATTTACACCATTCTCCACAGCAGCAGTATTCACAATGACCAAGAGACAGAAATCACCCATATGTCCATCAACAGATGAATAAGTTAACCTAATATTATATATACATGCAATGTAATATAATTGGCCTTAAAAAGGAATAAAATTCGGATACATGCTATACCATAAATTAACCTTGAGAATGTTATGCTAAGTGAAATAAGCCAGATACAAAAGGACAACTATTTCATGATTCCACTTACATGAGGTACCTAGAATGGGCAAATGTGTAGTCTTTGCTTAAGGGGTTCAGAGTTTCTATTTGGGATGATGATGAATTCTAGAAATGGATAGTGATGATGGCTGCACAATAGTGTCAATGGATTTAATGTCACTGAATTGCACACTAAAAGAGAGTTAATTTATGTTATGTGCATTTTATCACAATAAAAAACTTACAAGCGGCAGCATATTGCTTATATTATTTTGCACCTAATTTTGTTGCCAAATAATATATCTTGAAGACTACTGATATTAATACACTATAGTTATTAAAACTAGTTCCCTACTGATGAATATTAAGGTTGTTTCCAAATTTTTGCTTTCCCACTGTAGCAAAACAATACTATTCTAAATAATTTAACACATATATTAACCTGCACATGGGTGAATACATGTGAGGTGTACCCTTCTAGAAGTACAAAAGCTGGGTCAAAGGGTATGAACACTTGAATTTTTACAGTCATTACCAAATTACCTTCCATAGCATAAACCCAACACAAAGTGGGTGAATGTTGTTTTTGTGTGTTTTTGTTAACTAGTAACAGAAATCTGACTCCTCGACAATTTGATAAAATTTTAAAAGATTTTATTTTTAATATATTTTATTGATTATGTATTATAATTGTCCCATTTCTTTTCTCCCCTTTATTCCCCTCCGCCCTGTAACTACCCTCAGATTTCACTTATTTTTTAGAGAAAGGGGAAGGGAGGCATAAAGAAAGGGAACAATATCCATCTGAGAGAGACACATCTGCCTCTCAAACACACCCGACTGGGGACAGAACCTGCAACCCAGCCATGTACCCTGACCAGGAATCGAACCGTCAACCTTTTGCTTCATGGGATAATAATCAACCAATTGAGCCACACTGGCCAAGACTCTAATTGTTTTATTAGAGCTCTTCACATACAAGGGAAATCTGGTATTTGTCTGTAAAATACACTGCAAATATTTTCCCAAAGACAAAAAGTTGTCATTTGTCTTTGCTTCTGCCAGTTTTGGTTATGCAAACATTTTAACTTTTACATAATTGAATTTACAAGTCTTTTCTTGTATAAGTTCTGGATTTTAGGTCAAAGGTTATCAAAATTTCTTTCCCATTATTTTTTTGATATCTTTGCTGCTTCATTTTATGTTCATTTACACCTGTAATTCATCTTGGAATTTATTCTAAAGTTGATGGAAGGAATGGATACAATTTTATTTTTTCCAAATGGCTATTTTTCCCCTGTCTTTTCCCACTTATCTGGGATACCACCTTTATCATAAATTAAATTATACCTGAATCTACTGCTAAACTTTCTATTCTGTTCAAATAATGTTTACTCATATATGATATAATAATTTTAATTATTATGGTGTTATAATGTTTTAATATCTGGTAAGGACAGGACCACCCCCAATTCAATATGCTTTTCAGAATTTTCTTTTTATTTTTTTATCTTCACTCAAGGGTATGCCCATTGACTTTAGAGAGGGGAAGGAAGAGAGAGAAGCGGTCAGTGAGAGAAACACTGATGTGAGAGAAAGATCAGTTATTTGACTCTCATATCCTGAATAGAACCGAGCCTGCAACCTGATTATTTTTATTTTATTTTTTGATATGATTTTAAAAATCAGTTTATTTAATCCCAAATGGATCACAAAGCAAATTCCCATTGGTTTATCTATTGGGATTACATTAAAGATTAATTTAGGGAGAATTAATATCTCTATCATGTTGAGACTTCTTAGTCAAGCACATGGCATGCTTTTCAATTTGTTCAAGTGATCTCATTTAAGGGCATTAAAAGTAGCATTTTAAAACATTCTTTATACAGATGTAACACAGATACTGTTAAATTTATCCCAAGGTATTGTACTTATTATTGAATCTTTTAAGAAAATTGATCTACTATTACTTTTATACTCAACCTTTTTTTTTTTTTTTTAATTTATTATTTATTTATCTTTTAGAGGGGAAGGGTAGGAGAGAAGGAGAGGGAGAGAAATATCAATGTACGGTTGCCTCTCGTGTGTCCCCTGCCGGGAACTGGCCCGCAACCCAGGCATGTGCCCTGACTGGGAATCGAACCGCGATCCTCTGGTTCGCAGGCCCGCGCTCAATCCACTGAGCTACACCAGCCAGGGCTATACTCAACCATCTTATTTCTTTTATTGTGTGTTCATGGTTTCATAACTGATTCCCTTACATTTTCATCTACTTAATTTCCTGCCCTGGCCAATATGGCTCAGTTGGTCGGAACGCCATCCCATCGACTGAAGGATCAGAGGTTTGATTCCCAGTCAGAGCACACGCATAGGTTGCAGGTTCAGTCCTGGTCAGGCTGTGTGTGAGAGGAAACCAACTGATGTTTTTCTCCCACATCAATGTTTCTCTCCCCCCACCTCTCCTTCTCTCTCTTCCTTCCCTCTCTAAAATCAATGGGCATGCCCTTGAGTGAGGATAAGAAAATAAATAATTTACTTATTTTAGAATTCTCTTTCTTACTTCTAACTGCACAGGCTAGTACCTCCAGAACAATGTTAATAAGAGTGATAAAGATATCCCTAGTTTGTTCTTGACCCTTAATAGGACTGTTCACAACTAACACTTTAGCAAAACTTGTAAAACATGTAAAAACAGGTCAGAAACAAGCTTAAGATTGCTAGTTACTATCACTGCCTTGGACTATGTAATTCTTTACTAACATAATCCAAAGGCTTTTCAATTCAGAGAAGGAAGGGTTACTATTTTCTATTATTTCACAGAAGGAAAAATAAAGATTTAGAAAGAGTAAAAATTCTCTCAGCTAAAGAGTAAAAATGACTGGTGGACTCAGAATGGATGTGTCTCTGCCCTGGCTGGCCCTCAAAAGATAGAGAAAGATAATAGTTTAGAAAGCATCATTTAATAAAGCATAAGAAAATTATAAAAACCTGCTGGATTTTGACAGAAACTGCAACGAATCTATAGATAAATTTGGGGAGAACTGACTCATTATTTTCATAATGAGTCTTCCAGCTATATATATGACGGATCACTTCATTTTTAGGTATTCTTAAATTTCTCCCAATAACTTTCTTACAGTTGTGTGTGTGTAGGAGTCTTAAACATCTTTTTAAAGACTTATTCCTAGGTATTTAATGTCAATGGCATATTTCTAAATTTCGTTTTCTAATTACTCATTGATGGTAATAGAAACATAGATTATCTTGACATTTTCATTTATTAACTCTAATAGTTTATCTGAATGTCTCTTGGATCTTCTGTGTACCTAAAATGTCTTTGCAAAAATTAATTTTTATTTTTCCTAATATTTAAAAATCCTTTTTCTCACTTTACTAATAACAGTTTTTCCGTTAATAGAGCATTAAAAAAATCTACTATGAAGAAAGCAGAATCTGCAAATAAATTAGAAATTTATATGTTTCAGGAGCCCAAGTTCCTGGAAATTTTATCATCAAAATACGTAAGGGTAGAAGCACTCTGCTAGGTGTGGCCATGTTCATTCCCAAAAGAAACTTCTCTGTGGCCATTTGCTTATCATTTAAATTACTGAAGACAACTCTATAAACAGAACTAAAAAAGAGCATATGTAGAATAGTTAGAAAAACAGAACAATCTCCTAAGTGAAGTAGACCCACCAGGTCTATATCACAGATGAAAACAATTATACCTTCCCTAATTCTCTTCAAAGCTTTTGTTTCAGAGACAAAAATGAGATTTACGTTCAGCAGTGTATACTTAACACAGCAAAATTATAAATCCTCTAAAGTTTAAACACTTTAAATTATCATTTTCTACAGAAATTAATTTAAAAAATCTGTCTCCTTGCATTTAAAAGTCAAAATAAAATGTACCAAGCATCTTTTCCTATCTTGGGAAGTGGATATTGAAATCCAAAAATTGGGATAAAATTCCATTTTGTAATTACTAAATACATTTTTGGGGGGTTTACCTCAAGATGAAGTAACCATACATCTCACTGTATGCCTCTTGTCCTGACTAGTATTATTGGTACCTACTTTCACACTCAAAACTGTCCAAATTACAGTATAGGAGTGGAAGTGAGAAGACCTAGTTTTTAGTTCTGGCCCATTTCTTTAAAGAGTAACATCACCTTTCTGAGTATATTAGCATCTTTGTACAGTGTCATGGTGAGAAAGAAATGAAGTCCTGGATATAGAACTAATTTACAAGTTATAGAATGCAACACATTCTAATAGGTATCTATAAAAAAGAAATTACTCCAAGTAATGTTAAGTGAAAATTGTGGAGTAGGAAGATCCGAGGGACATCCCTTCACAGAAATGCTGAGAAAAGCTAGTGGAAACTATAGAATCCACATTATCAAAACTCTGGAAAATAGCCAAAAATTTACAGCAACCAAATGAATGCTTACTTGAGAAAAAAAAGTGACTGAAACCCAGCAGGACAGCTTTGTGGCATGTTAACAGCCCCCCACCCTCACCCCAGTCCCTTTCTGGCTCAGTGGCAAGCTGAGTTCTTGAAGATAGCAGCTGCGTTCTTACTGTGAGTTTCTGGTGCTGGAAGGAGCACAGCAGTCCTTGTTCTCAAAGAATTATGGTTGTATGTTTTGACTTTTTGGGTGGCTTCCTGAAGAATTAATGCAGAAGGCTTGCCTTCATTTCACCAGACATGGAATTCTCTCCTTTTTGGAATTCCACAGGGCAGAGAAGTGGCTTTGGTACTTTTGTTGAAAGCATTTAAAGCAAATGAACCAGCTGCTATCAGCTGTGGTGAAGGATTTCTGTTGGGGCAAACAGCAGACATGCTGAAAGCCTGGGAAGAAAAAGCTGGGGAGTGAATTTTAAAAAGCTTCCATGATATTCCTGGGAATCTAGAAAGCCATGCTCATGTCATGGTCAGGGTGCATGCTCAGAAAAGACCTGAGAAGGCCCTAAACTTTTGATTTGGCTGATTGTCAAGCCCCATGGAAGCAGGAAGTAAAGGCAAAGGCAGAGTTGTAAACTCCTCCACTGAGCGTTGAAGGTATGCTGCAACGTAGACACAGTATCCAGTTGCAAAGACTGGGAATGTTTAGGTTGTTTTTTTTTGATCCAAACATTTAAGAAAATCTCTGTTAAATCACTAGCTGGCCACTAAGCTAGGAAAACAAAGACTTTAGTGACCCTACACAACAAAGTACATGGTCTTAAAGAGTTTAGCTGCGGCTGATGTGGCTCAGTGGATTGAGCATAGGCCTGTGAATTGAAAGGCCCGCTGCTTTGATTCCTGGTCAGGGCACATGCCTGGGCTGTGGGCCAGGTCCCCAGATGGGGGCACAAAAGAGGCAACTAGTCAATGTTTCTCTCACACATTCTGATGTTTCTCTCCCTTTCTTTCTTCTTTCTTCCCCTCTCTCTAAAAAAATATATAAATGAAATCTTAAAAAAAAAAGTTTACAAAGTCACTTCTGGGGTCAATATGTAGTTCTCCCACCATCCACGATGAGGGCTGGCCAGGGGGCCCATAGCCACAGGAATGTATTGTTTTGGGAATGGATTGTAACTCCCTCCTTATCTCTTTTGGGAGCAGCTTCTTGTCCTGCGACTGCTTCTTGATCTTTTCCTTCTACCAGTATAGAAGGAGGGAATGCAGGTTAGAGTCACATGTAGGACACATGCCTTGTTTATCTGGGATCCCTTATAACAAGACTCAGACTGGAGGAAGTACAGTCTCTCTTACACTGACCCACTGCCATTGGTGTACTACCCTGTAACGTGAGTAGTAAACAGCATGTCCACTGGGTGGGTTTTTTTCGGAATACCACAAACATTTATGCAGCTCCCTGTTTTGGGGCTCCTGCACTACACATCACTAAATAAGCAACTACAACCAACAATAAGCAGTAATAACAAAGCCCGAGGAGGGGGGAGAATCTAATTTCTAGAGTTGTCACATTATAATATTTGAACTATCCAGTTTTTAACAAAAAATTAAGAAAGAAGAAAGCATGCTCCATTCACAGAATAAAAAGTAATGAACAGATACCGTCCATAAGGAAGCCCATACACTGGACTTACTAGACAAAGACTTTAAATCAACTGTTTTTAATATGTCAAAGAGATAAAGGAAACCAAAGACAAGGATGATAAGAAAACCAGAATGGTATCTTACCAAACATAATATCAATAAAGAGACAGAAATTGTGAACACTAAATAGAAATTCTGGAGCTGAAAAGTACAACTAAAATGAAAAATTCATTAGAGGGGTTCAACAGAAGATTTGAATAGGCAGAAGAATCAGTGAACTTGAAACAGGTCAACTGAAATTACCAGTCTGAGAAATAGAAAGAATAAGGAAAAATAAACAGTCTCATATCTCCTTTAGGATATGAGAATCCTGGAAGGAGAACAGGGAGAGAAAGGGGCAGAAAGAATATCTGAAGAAATAGTGGTGAAAAACTCCCCAAAATTGATGAAAGACATGGGAAGAAAAAAAAAAAAATCCAACCCAAAACATGTCAATGAAGAATTCTTTATCCAGCAAAAGTATTCTTCATAAATGAAAAAGGAATCAAGAAATTTTCAGATAAACAAAAGATGAGGAAATCTGCTGCTTTACAAGAAATGTTAAATGAAGTCCTTCAAGCTGGAATGAAAGGACATTAGACAATAACTCGAAGTTATACAAAAAAATTCAAAACACCAGTAAAGATAACTACACAGGTAAATATAAAAGCCAATGTTATATTTTTGGTTTATATCTCCTCTTTTTTTCTCCAATATGACTTTAAAGACAAAGGCATAAAGCAATAATTAGAAATTTATGGAGTTTCCAATAAAGACAGCAATGTAGGTAAATGCAGTACTTTCATCTTCCAACAACCACATCAAAATTACAACTAAACTACAGAATTGCCATCATTCAGAACCACCCAAAATCTAGCTGGAGTAAGTCCTACAACTGAGAATATAAAGAAGCAGCCATATAAAGACTAGAAGGAAGGGCGGAGATGAGGAATGGCCTGGTCCCACACCCATGTGTGACGAATAAAAACTGGGAGGGGTATCTCAGTTGTGAGGTAATGCCCAAGGAGTGAGGGGTCCCAGACTCATCATACCAGGCCTCCTTGTCCATGGTTTTAGTGTCAGGAAGAGAAGTCCCCATAACTTCTGGCTATAAAACCAGTGGGATTGTGGCTGAATGATATGAAGAGCTTCTGGAGTCCCAGGCGGTTCCTGTTGAAGAACCTGTGCGTGGACTTAGTTGAACAAACTCCTTCTGAGTTTCAGTGCTAGGGCAGGAGCTCCAAAGGCACCAGAGACATACAGGAAGGGACTGAAATGTCTGGCATCAAGGCAAGAGCTGGGGGAGCAACTTTCTCCAAATAGAAGTGCTGGCAGAGGCCATTCTTTCTTTTTTGAACCTTTCCCCCACAGAGCCTGCAGGCAGGCACCATATCCGAGCCTCCATCAACCTGGATATTATGGTTCACCCTGCTCTGGTTTTCCCTGAGACCTTGCACCACTCAACTTTCATGCCCATCCAAGCTGTTTCCAGTATCTTCCACATTAATGGCCTGTCTTGGCTCATGCTTCAGATTTTCCTAATCTCTCTCAAACAAATGGCGTGTGGCCTAGGCATGCCCTGTACCTCTTGCTAACTGGTCCCAGGCCAGGCACTAGCAGCAGCCTGCCTTGGTCTGCAGCTTGGTCTCTCCCAGACACTTCCAAGCCCAGCACAAGTATTAAGTCATCTGCAGATTGCTTTGTAGCTCATGCCAGGTAGGCCCAGGAAGAACATAAGCAGCAGCTGACTTTGGCCTAACTGTCCCAGGAGCCCCAGAGCCAGTGGCACCCTGTAGACAGCATCAGACCCCATTGAAGCACCATCCAACCACTTCCACTCACATAGTCAAAGAGCAGACTCAGCAGGCACCAGAGCCCCACTGAAGTAAGTCCTGCTTTGTGGGGTGGGCCACTGCACAGCAGATCCTTCACAGTGGTTGAAGCCAGTCCTTACAGCTGATCAGCCTGGGGGTAAATCCCTCCCACTGATAGGCTCATTTACACAGGAGGGTGTATAGAGCCCACATAGGACACCTACTACCTAAGTCTTCTCTGCCAAGCCTGGGAGATGCAACAACTCTACCTACTACATAGAAACAAACACAAGAGGCTGACAAAATGAGGAGAGAAAGAAACATGGCCAAAATGAAAGAGAACAAAACTCCAGCAAAGAACTAAGCAAAAAGGAGACAAGCAATCTACCAGATGCAGAGTTCAAAATACTGGTTATGAGGCTGCTTAATGAACTTAGGGGAAGAGATGAACTTAGAACTTCAATAGCATAAAAAAGGACATGGAATCAATAAAAAAGAACCAGTCAGAAATAAAGGATACACTAACTTAAATGAAGAATAATTTAAAGGAAATTGACAGTAGAGGAGATGAGGCTGAGAAAACAGCGATTTGGAATATAAGGAAGCAAAAACACCCAATCAGAACAGCAAAAATAAAAATAAAATAAAATAAAATAAGGATAGTATAAGGAGCCTCTGGGACAACTTCAAGCATACCAACATTTGTGTCATGGGGGTCCTGGGAGGAGAAGAGAGAAAGAAACTGAAAACCTATTTGGAAAAAAAAAATAACAGAAAAGTTCCCTAACCTAGTGAGGGAAATAGATATAAAAGTCCAGAAAGTGCAGAGAGTTCCAAACAAGATGAACCCAAAGAGGCCCACACCAAGGCACCTTAAAATTAAAATGCAAAAGGTTAAAGACAAAGAGAGAATCTTAAAAGCAGCAAGAAAAAAGCAGTTAGTTACCTGCAAGGAGCTCCCATAAGACAGTCACCTGATTTCTCAACAGACACTTTGCAGGCCAGAGGAGTAGCAAGAAATATTCAAAGTGATGAAAAGCAAGGATCTACAACCAAGATTACTCTACTCAGCAAAGCTATAATTTAGAATGGAAGGACATATGAAGAACTTCCCAGATAAGAAAAAGTTAAAGGAGTTCATCACCATCAAACCAGTATGATATAAAATGTTTAAGAGTCTTCTTTAAGAAGAAGAAAAATATAAACAATGGCCATAAATATGTATCTATCAACAACTAAATCTAAAAGACAAAATAAATGAACAAGAAGAACAGATACAGAGAACATTTTAATGGTTGCCAGATGGTAGGGGGGGTTAGGAGGATAGATAAAAAAGATGAAGGGATTAAGATGTACGAATTGGTAGTTACAAAACAATCATGGGGATGTAAAGTATAGCATAGGGAATATAGTCAGTAATACTCTAATAATTATGTACGGTGTCGGATGGGTATGAGATTTATTGGAGATGATCACTTAGTAAGTTATATAATGTCTGATCACTGGGATGTACACCCAAAACTAACATAATATTGTATATCAACTCTAACTGAAAAATAAAATATAAAGGGTAAAAGCAATATAAATCTATGTAAATGGGCACACAAACTATAAAGAGGTAATTCTTGACAACACAAAGCAGGAGAAATGGAGCTGTAGGGAGGACTGTCTGTATACTAATGAAGCTAAGTTAGTATTAATTCAAACTAGATTGTCATAAATTTAAGATGTAATCTCCAGATTAGCCACTAAGAAAAAAACTAAAAGAGCACTAAGTGATATGGTTGCTCTAACCAAAGGAGACTTCAGTCTCACCTTTGGTATGCTCCCTTTGAGTCCAGGCTGAGTTCACAATAGGGAGTGAGGCTCTAGGACACTGCTTTAACATGAATCACAAGTTACAAGGGAAATATTCTGTTGCAGAAACTCAAGGTTTTAATTTCACTAGTCTTTGCTCCCTCTCTGCAGGGTGGGAGGAAGAAAATGTGTTAAACTACCAGGCCATTCAGACATTTCTACCACATCTAAGTCTGAAAAAATTCACAGCACCAAAAACAATCTAGGCTGAAAATGATGGCAGTGTATGATGCATATATCTACATCTGAGAAGCAGAATGTTACTATAATATTCAGGAAGATGGAACAGAAGCCACAACTCGAGTCCTTCACATTTCTGGAAACGAGACAATAACGTTACTAGGGTTAAGAGTCCAATAGAGACTGTAAAAGTCTTTTAACTGCTCTTCTTACAATGTATTCTCCAAATTGTAGCCATAGTGATTCCTCTAATACATATGTGGGTTCACATCACCTCTCTGCTCAGACCCTCAAAGGACTTCCTATCTTCTCCAAACTCAATTTCTGCACTGTTGACAGGACCTCCCATGACTGGGTGCTTAACTACCTCAGAAGGCTCATTCCCTCCCACATGCTTCTGCCCTGTTCCAGCTACCTAGCTTGCTTATTGTGTCTCAAACATGCCTAGATACTCTGCCTTAAGGTCTTTGTATTTGGTGTTTGCTGTGCCTAAAAGGAGTGAAATCTCAGATATTCGAATGGTTTTCTTCCTCACATATTTTAGGGCTCTATTCACATGTCATCTATCAGAGAGGCTTTTGATGACTGTACACTACCTAAAACAAGATCTCAACATTAATCTCTATCCTCCTTCCTCTGCTTTATTCTCATTCATAGTCCTAAATACTACCTAATGTTCTCTATATTTCACTTTAATTTACTGACTCCCCAACATCTGCCCCATTGTTAAGTCTCTAAAAGAGTAGAGACTTTAGTTTGTTTATTGCTGCATACCTAGCATCTACAACAGTGCCTACCCCAGAAGTATTTAATCAACTGTTGTGGAATGAATGTGATTAAATGAAATGGCATAAATACCTACCCAGAATACATGTCATGGGACAGGTTTCTTCTAGATTACTTAGAAACACTTCTTTTTTGTAGAACATTTTTGTGGGCTCATGTTCTGTCTCTTCTGGGTGAATGAAGATGGGGCCATAAAAATATGCAGCTCCATCTCGGACCCATACCTTTTCAATTCTTGGAAGGGAAAAAAGAGAAATTCCATTAAAATAACATTTTAATGAGCTTCATTCTTGAAGGATTAATGTAACAAAAATTTCATTAACCAAAAATGTAATATGCAGAAGAGTTTCACTGGTTGTTTTGATAAAACATTTTCCTTGATTTTTCTTTCTCCCTTTAAACACACGAGAAGAGACTTGGAAAAAGAGAAATGAACATCTGGCTATTCATTTGAGGAAAAAAATTATTTTAACATGATATATATTATACACTTTACTTATTCATGATGTTTATTCCTTATCTTCCTACTAGTACAAACATCCATGGGACTAAGGATATTTGTCTCTTTTATTTACTCTGCATCCTTAGACTCTGACTAATGGGAGGTGTATAATAAATGATTAGTGAATGCTGAAACAAATACAAGGAAACTGACTCAAAGAGGTAAATCATTTGCAAATAATTTGAAATTAGAAGGGCTGGGACTTAAACCAAGATCTCTTGGAACCAACTACTCTTTCTAAGCACTGCCCAGTGCTGTCTTTGACTTCTTTACTGTTGTTTTATGTCATCCAGCCATACTTTCATCCATTTATTTGTTCAGTCAAATATCTGAGCCCTTACTATATTTCAGGTACTATGTTTGAAATAAGGGATATAAAGGAGAGCGAAAAGAGAGGGTCTCTACTCTTAGGGCATTTGCAGTCCACTACAGAACCTGAGAATAATATAATGTGGTATGTGCTCCAAGGAGAAGAAAATACATGGTGTTCTGAGAGTATGTAACAGGGGGACCTAACCTATCTTGGAAGGGACAGGTTTTCCCTTAGGGACGTACCATTTCAAATTTAAGCTAAAGGAGTTTACCATATGAAGTGGGTAGGGAGATTTCAGGGTTGAAAGTTCAGTAAATGGTAGGAGAAGGAAAAAAAAAGATTTTGAGAAGGAATATAAAGAAGGAAGTATCGCTAGAGGCAAAAGCAGGGGAAGTGCGGTGTGAGAGAAAGCTGGGTAAGTTACCTGGGGAGAGACTTTTGTCTCTATCCTAAAGAGGGATGAATTTTCTTTTTTAAAGATTTTATTTATTTATTTTGAAGAGAGGGGAAGGGAGGGAAAAGAGAGAGAGAACCTCAATGTGTGGTTGCCTCTCACACGTTCCCTACTGGAGGAACCTGGCCTGCAACCCAGGCATGTGCCTTACACTGGGAATTGAACTGGCAACCCTTTGGGTCACAGGTCGAAGCTCAATCCACTGAGGTAAACCAGCTAGCGCTGGATGACTTTTTTTTTTACTGGCTTCACATCTCTGAGAACCAACTTATTCCCACTACTTCAATAACACTCACCTGCCCACACGAGGACGCACAAGGCCATGGGACTTAATGAAGACACAGTCACCAACCTTCAGCCACATGTCATTGTAACGGAGCTGCTCAAAGTAGTGGCAACCTGGTTCCCCATTGGACATTTCCACAGGGACATCTTCCTTCTCCTGTTGTAAAGGAAACTGGTTAAAGGTACACAGTTGACAATCAAGGAGTAGACAGAGAAAGTAAGAAAGAAAAACAGACTTTCCTTCATATTAACTTAAAAGAAAAAAATAATAATAGATGCTTTGATGAAGAAAAACCAAAAAATTAGGCTACTGAAATCAAACTGAGTCTTATAAAATATTGTATCTTTTATTTTTTATTGTATTTTTCATTATCATTTATCCTACTTATACCCTCTGCCCCCTGTAATTATTACACTGTTTTCCACGTCCATGAGTCCTTTTCCCCTTTTGCTCAATCCTTCCACCCAGTAACTAACCTCCACCCCAGGGCTGTCAGCCTGTTCTCTGAGTTTGTCTTTATTTTGCTTGTTAGTTCAGTTTGTTCATTAGATTCCACATGTAAATGAAATCATATAGTATTTGTATCTACTTTAAATTTCTAGTTAATTTTCATAAAATGTTACTTCAGGATGCTTTTCTCCCCTTCCCCCTCCTCCCTCTATTCCCATAGCCTTTAGCAAAAAAAAAATACTGGAGAAGACTTAGCACTCAGAAGCAGCCTTATTCATGCACTATTATAGAGTATAAGGAGCAAATTCTACACAAGTTCCCTCTTCACCACGTTCACTGAGCTCTCAATTTCTTAACATTAACAATAAATATATTTAAATTTTTTTTATCATTTTGGTTTATTCCAAAATTGAAAGGAAGAGTATAATCTCTGTGACCTAAACACACATTATTGTGTTTTTGAATAAATTACAAGGTCTGTCATCTACTGACTGCTGCGACAAATCACTTAACCTCTTACGCCTTAAGGTCCTCATCAGATGGTGTTGTTAGGAAGCTTAAATGACATAATCCAAGTAGGTACACTGAACAATGCTTGATTTGTGTAAAGTACATTCATTATTATTGTTTTGTAGTCTTGGCAACAAAATAGAGAAACTTTTGACTAATGGAAATTAAAAAAAAAATCATTTACTGAGAACCTAGCAAATAATGAACATAGTGCTAGGTGTTTTAAAAGCTCAGGAAACTCTAGAACCACAAAATATTCTTCTGCATTTCCCTGTCTCTCTGAGAAAACTTGAAACTTAAAAAACAAAACAAAACAAAACAAAAAAACAAAAAAAACCCCAGAAAAATCTCCTTTAGAATGACCAAATAATCTGATGTTTTGATCTTAAACACTTCAAATATGATATTAAAATAGTTTTGCGGGGAAAATCCTTAAAAATAAAAGAGGTGCCACATAAATGCTAGTGAAGGGGCACTTGAAGGAATGAAAGCTATAGAGAAAGTAACCCCTGAGACTAAGAATACCATTTTCTGGTCAATTAATCTACAACAAAAGAGGCCAAGAATATACGATGGGGAAAAGACAGTCTCTTCAATAAATAGTGTTGGAAAAAATGGACAGCTACAAGCGAAAAATAAAATTGGACCACTTTTATATACCACACACAAAAATAAACTGGAAATGGATTAAAGACTGAAATGTAAGACTTGAAACCATAAAACTCTTACAAGAAAATATAGGAAGTAAACTCATTAACATTCTTAGCACTATTTTTTTTTTATGTGTCTCCTTGGGCAAAGGCAATGAAAGCAAATATAAACAAATGGGACTACATTAAAGCAAAAAGGTTTTGCACAGCAAAGGAAACCACAAAACAAAAAGGCAACCTACTGAATGGGAAAAGATATTTGCAAGTGATATGGTAAGTTAATATCCAAAATTTATAAAGAACTCATACAACTCAACATAAAAACAATCAATCCAAATAAAAAATGGGCAGAGGCCCTGGCCAGTGTGGCTCAGATGGTTGGAGTGTCCTCCCATACACAGAAAGGTTGTGGGTTCAATTCCTGTTCAGGGCACATACCCAGGTTGCAGGTTCAAGTCCCTGGTCAGGGAGACTACAGGAGGCAACCAATTGATGTTTCTCTCCTCTCTCCCTCTCCCTATCCTTTCTCTCTCTATATATTAGGTGAAAATTTAAAGAAGCGGGGGAGGGGGCAGAGGACCTGAACAGACATCTCTCCAAAGAAGAAATACAGATGGCCAACAGACACATGAAAAGATGCTTGACTATTACAAAGGAAATGAAAATCAAAACCACAATGAGATATCACCTCGCATCCATCAGAATGGCCATTAAAAAGACAAAAATAACAAGCATTAGCAAGGATTTGGAGAAAAAGAAACCCTTGTGCACTGTGTAAATTGGTGCAGCTGCTATGGAAAACAGTATTCAGGTTTCTCTAAAAATTAAAAATACCATACAATCTAGCAATTCTCCACTTCGGGATATTTGTCCAAAGAAAAACACTAATATGAAAGAAACACACACCCCTGTGTTCACTGAGGCATTATTTACAATGGCCACGATATGAAAGCAACCTAGGTATCCATCCATACATGAATGAAGATGACACACACACACAAATACTACTGAGCCATAAAAAAAGGATTCTTGTCATCTGCAACAACATGGATAGACCTAGAAAGTATTATGCTAAGTTAAATAAGTCAGACAGGGAAAAATATACCACATGATTTCACTTACACGTGTAATCTAACAGACTCACAGACATAGAGGACAAACTGATGGTTGCAAGAAGAGATAAGGGGATTAAGAGGTACAAACTTCCAGTTGTAAAAGAAACAAGTCATGGGATGTAATGTACAGCACAGAAAATACAGCCAACAGTAGTGTAATAATTTGTACAGTAATTGATAGGGTATATAAGTGCTGAATCATTATACTGCCCACTTTAAAACAATATAATATTGTATATGAACTATAATTAAAAGAATTCCTTTTTACTTTAGGAATGGGTTGTTTTCTAAAGTTGATCTTTAAAAAGGTTTCTGGAATGACTTGTCTTGGTCATCCAATATCAAAATAATGAGACAAAACAGTAACTCATACAGAGAGGACCCTGGGGACTTATGAATTTTAGTAATAAAAATAACAAATCTAAGTTAATTTCACATTAGCTTCCCCTGATATTTCTTCTTCTTTTAAAATTAATGTCTCTATGATTCTCACACATATTGATAAAATGTAAGAAATATCAAGTATTAGCACATGAAAATGGACATTTTTTCCTAAGACACTAAGAATTCAATTTTTTCCAGTTTTTACATTATCAATTTTATTTTTTTAATTTATTTTATGGATTATACTATTACAGTTGTCCCATTTCTCCCCCATCATTCCCCTCCACCCTGCACACCCCCTCCCACCCACATTTCCCCTCTTTAGTTCATGTCCATGTGTTATAAGTTCTTTAGCTTCTACATTTCCCACACTATTCTTGCCCTCCCTCTATTTTCTACCCACCGTCTATGCTACTTATTCTCTGTACCTATTCCCCCTTTCTCCCCCTCCCACTCCCCTGTTGCTAACTCTCCATGTGATCTCCATTTCTGTGGTTCTGTTCCTGTTCTAGTTGTTTGCTTTTGTTTTAGGTGTGGTTAATATCTGTGAATTTGCTGTCTTTTCACTGTCATATTTTTTATCTTCTTTTTCTTAGGTAAGTCCCTTTAACATTTCATATACTAAGGGCTTGGTGATGATGAACTCCTTGAACTTGACCTTATCTGAGAAGCGCCTTATCTTCCCTTCCATTCTAAATGAAAGCTTTGCTGGATAGAGCAATCTTGGATGTAGGTCCTTGCCTTTCATGACCTGGAATACTTCTTTCCAGCGCTTTCTTGCCTGTAAGGTCTCTTTTGAGAAATCAGCTGACAGTCTGATGGGAACTCCTTTGTAGGTGACTGTCCCCTTATTCCTTGCTGCTTCTAGAATTCTCTCCTTCATTTTCATCTTGGCTAATGTCATGATGCACCTTGGTGTGTTCCTCCTTGGGTCCGACTTCTTTGGGACTCTCTGACCTTCCTGGACTTCCTGGAAGTCTATTTCCTTTGCCAGATTGGGGAAGTTCTCCTTTATTATTTGTTCAAATAAGTTTTCCACTTGTTGCTCTTCTTCTTCCCCTTCTGGGACCCCTATAATTCGGATGTTGGGACGTTTAAAGATGTCCCGGAGGTTCCCAAGCCTCTCCTCATATTTTTGAATTCTTGTTTCTTCCTTGTTTTGTTTGGTTGGTTGTTTGTTCCTTCTGGTCCACTCCACTGATGTGAGTCCCAGTTTTCCTTCCATCTCTATTGGTTCTCCATACGTCTTCCTTCATTTCACGTATTGTAGCCTGCATTTTTTCATCAAATTTGTGAGCAAAATCAACCAATTCTGTGAGCATCCTGATCAACAGGACTTTGAACTGTGCATCTGATAGGTTGGCTATCTCTTCATGGCTTAGAGGAATTGGCTGTGGGGATTTGATTTATTCTCTGGTTTGAGCCATTTTTGGTGTTTTTTTGTTTTGTTTTGTTTTGGGTCTGGTCTCGGTTGTTACATAGTGAGGGGTGGATCCTTAGGTGTTCCTCAGTGTGGGGCAGCCAAGTTGCTGAGTTGTGACGCTGTATGTGGGGGAGGGGTCTGAGAGAGAACAATGGCGCCTGCTCCGCTTTCTCCTGGATTCCAGTCCCCTCCACCGCTTCCCCTTCACCTGGATTATCTGCGTGTGCGAATGTGGGACCACCTGGTCAACCAACCGCCTTGCGCGGCCTCACTGGGTCTGCACAGTTGCCACTCGGTGCCCGGGTCCGCCAGCCGCTGCCTGTGGGCCTGCCAGCCGCCTGCACACTTGGGAACCGCCAGCCACTGCTGCCTGTGTTCCTGGGTCTGCACCTCCACTTTTTCCTGCCGAGACTCTGCCCCTCTTACCGGTCCGGATGAATAATTGTTGGACTTCCGTACAGTTCAATTTTCCATCAGTTCAGGTTGTTTTCTTGTTTCTAAATATCTGTTGTCCTTAATTTTGGTTGTGAGAGGAGGCACAGTGTATCCACCTATGCCTCCATCTTGGTCGGAAGTCCTACATTATCAATTTTAAAACTGTCTTTCTTGATCATATATTTGCTGGAAATAGTTCAAACATTAGCACATGTAAAACTTAGAAAACAAGTCTTTTGTGTTCTAACCTGAGATAGCAACCCAGTTTAAAAGTACATGTTATCCATGTTGTTTTCACATTAATATATATAGACATACATTTTTGTTTTCTTGAGTAATGAACATCTCATGCTGCAATCTGTTAGTTAACACCTTTTCCTCACTAACTTGGAAATTTTTCACTGTTACTACAATAGACCTACTTTATTCCTTTCATTGGCTATAGTCTGCATTATAGAGATGTACGACAACTTAATTCCTATTCATGGGTACTTGGGTTTGGCCTAGGGCTTTTGCTTTTACAACTAGACTAATGTCACTCCCTGTAGTGAATCCTTTGGTATACATATGAGTACTATGTGGGAGCACATTTTGTCATCAAACTGCAGGGTCAAAGGCAATGTCATCAAGGAAGATGAGAGTATATTGCCCCACACCAGGCTTCATGTCTTTAGAATTCTTGCCAATCTCTGTTAGGCATTTTGAAAACTAGTAGATGAACACATTTTGCTATGTGTTTTGGCTGCTTTCCTTCTATAAGTAATCTACTTGGTCCTTTGCCCATTGTTTTAGTGTTATTTTTTTCTTAGACTCAAGAAATCTTCGTACATTAGAAATAGAAGTCCTTAGATTGCTTTATTAAACTAATTGATATTTTCAATTATAAATAAAAAAAATGATAACTTTTTTCCTCTTATAGCTCCTGGTCCTGGGTTTTATATCATAGCATAGAAGGAACCCATTCTAAAGCTTGTAAATGAATAAAAAATTATAGGTAAATACAAATATACTTATGTCAGAAACTAGTACCATTTTTTTTAGTTAGTATTGTTTCTTTCTTATGTTTATATGTTATTCATTTTGGATATGAAGAGTGCACGTGTTTTTTTCCCCCTTTTCTTTTCCAAATGGCTACCAGCTTTTCTACTATCATCTGATTCCATCCACTCCTGCTGATTTAAAATACTACCTTTATATTCTAGATTTAATTGTGAAAAGCTTATTTCTTTCACTGACTAGTCCTGAGCTAGTATCTCAATTTTTTAAGTATAGTTTTGTAAAATGTAACATCTGTCATTGCAAAGTATTGTGGACCGTCCAGCCTGGTTTCAGGAGTTGTAACCCTCACCCCATGGTGGGCTATGTAAGAGCCCAGGGGACCCACTTCATCTGGGTCTGTTCTGTCAAGAGGATGTGAGCTACTAAGGAGACAAAGCTTATCTCCCTGGCAGGAGTGCTGCTTCTGCCTCACCCATCTCTGGCCTCAATGCTTGGTTGGTTAGTCAATGACGGGTAAGACTCCTCATGGGAGGGGCAACCTAAGCCAGACATGACCACTTGGGAGACCTCATGGAAGGACTCAGGGGGGCTGCAGCAAAGAGGATGTGATGGACCCTCGCCCCCCAGCTATTCTGAAATAGTCCGAGTCCTCATTTCCATCTGGGAGATGTCTCCTGCTTCCTAATCGGCTTAAAGCCTGAAACTGTGGGGGCAAGTGGTGCAGCCCTGTACCGGCCAGGACGGCTCCCTGGGTGATTGGGCATAAGAAAGAATTCCTAAAGTCCTGTGAAACCTGCTTTGCTAAGAGTCCTCTCATTTAAATGAGTATGTCTCCCAAAGTTTGGCAACCCCCTTTCCTGACAGACACTGACTTAGATTAAGCCCTCAGATTTCTTTGAAATGTTAAACCTGTATTCTGGTGCATTGGAACCCAATAAAAGCCTAGTGAGGAAGGCGCTCTGGGTCATTCTCCTCTGAGAGTTTGACCACCTTTCTTCCCCAAGCAGTCATGTCTTGGTAGTTTTTATTTTCATCTGTGACGGAGGGATGGGGCTCTGTGGGCCGAGCCCCCCCCACATCTGGTGCCCAGGACAGAGGCCCCCGCAGCAAAGCATACATTTTTTAAATGACATATACAGGGGAGCAAGAGCTCAAATGCTGTCAAGCTTTCTAGATTATTTTCTTTTATTCTTCTTTTTCTGGTGACTGTCACATACATATTTATTCTTTCATAAGAATGTTAGAATAATTTTTGTCCATTCCAAAAAAAATTTATTCAAGTCTTTTATGTCCCTTAGTAGACTGACGGTTTTCATTTTCCCTTTAAAAGACTTATGAATTATGTTTATATAAGAAAGCTATTGATTTATATATAGATGTTCTCCCCATTATCTGCAAAAAAAAAAAAAATCTTGCCTCTGTCAATATTTTCACTACTTTTGTTTGTCTAACTACATTAGCTACTTTCAGAAAAATATAGGTAATGGTACAGCAAGCTCCTTACTCATGTATATTTCTTGATTGAGCAAAAAGGAAAAAGGACTCGTGGGAATGGACACCAGTGTGGTGATGACTGGGGGCAGGCGGATGTAAGGGGACTAAAGGGTAATGGGAAAAACACAATAGAGATTAAATATAATAAAAAATCAGTTTGAGGAAATATGCATCTAAAAACTTAAACACGTAATGTACTTATCAAATAATTTCTCTTTTAATCTATTATTATAATAAAATTAGTGGGTTTTCCTATTTTGAAAAAATCCTTGCTTTCTGAGAATGAACTCTACTTGGTCATGTTCTTAACTAATTTGATTTCACTTGTAAAAACACTTTTCTCCCCAAGTTTTTTTTTTTTTTCATCAATATTTGTGAGACTGAACTGTAGCTTTTTATTTTGTCAGGCTTTGGAATCAAGATTATTCTGGCTTCGTAAAACTTAAGTTTTCTTTGTTCTCCATGCTCTGAAATAATTTAAACATTATAATTATAGGTCTTTTACAGGGTTAAAAGAATCCACCTATGAAATTAACTAGTCTGAGTGCTCTTCAGGGTTAGCTCTTTAATACTTAAAAAAATTTCTTCATGTTACTGTCCACTTATGTGTTATATCATTTCTTGATTCAACTTTAGTAATTTACATTATCCTACAAAATTATTCATTTTATTCAGGCTTTCAAATTTATTGACAAAAAACACAGAAGTCTTTAATTTCTCACACATTTTAAATGTCTGAGTTTAATTCCCTTCTTTTGTCTGTATTAGAATGGTTGGTAGTTTATCTCATTGGACTTGTCGGAGGATTAGCACTTGGATTTACTTTTAAATTCTACTGTTCTGTTGTCTAAGTAATAATTTCTTTTTATTTCTTCATTTTAAAATAATATTTTATTTCTTTCTTTTTAGGGAGAGCTGAAGGCAGGGAGAAACATTGATGTGCAAGAGAAACATTGATGGGTTGCCTCTGGCATGCCCTCAACCTGGGACCTTGCCTGCAATCCAGGCATGTGCCCTGACCAGGAATCAAACCAGTGACCTTTCAGTTTGCCGGACGATGCCTGACCCACTGAGCCTCACCAGTCAAGACCAAGTATTAACTTTTGTCTCTCCTTTATAGTTCCCTTCTTTCTGTTTGACTAAGGTTTTATACTATTTATTTTGAAATGTAAAATTCTTTTCTGTGTAGCTATTATCTACATACCTTTTCCAAGTTAAAATTGTCTTCAGTTCGATTGTCTTCTGAGTTGTCTGTGTTCTTTTCATCATCCCCTTTATCTGCATTTGCAAATACAGATGCCACTCGGACCACTGGCAAGGGTACGTCCCGAGGGACAAACCTAACTGAACTGATGGGCATGGTCCACAGTTTAATTTTCTTAAAAGATTTGGTTTTGGCAGAATACCGTGATTCACAGACAAAAACATCTTCATCTCGAAAGTTTTCTGGACATAATTTAAAGTATTCCTGGGGGATATAATGGTAACATTAATTAGGTGCATTTTCTGAAAATCAATGAACAAAAAAGAAAATTCCAAAAATAAACACCAACCAAATAAAAGTTAAATTGTTTAGATTTTCTGACAGTTAACAACAAATGGTAAATGGCTAGAGATCTAGTGGTATTTCCCTGATTCAGAATGACTTTATTCTTAAATACATACCATTTAACTTATTTAACCTAACAATTGCCCCTTTGAAAATATATTAGTATTTCATATAGCTATAATGTTCTTTAAGCTATGGGCAGAGCTTCCGTGCTTACATCTGATAGATACGCAAAAGTACACTACCTGAAAACCACACTAGCAAGTTATAATGATCCTTCAGAAAATGTCATCCTTAAAAATTATTCTGGAAATATAAAAAATTAAACTGATTGCCTATAGCTACATTGTACAGGCAGCAAATGGTCTTTCACCCTCATGTTCCAAGTTTATTTCTTCCTAAATCTTTGTATACAGCTTTAAAAAATATTTTTTTCCAAACAGTTTAAAACAGAGCTCCCAATTTTATAAATATTTTTTGTGTGTGTTTATAAATTTTATTCCCATGGAATGATTTATACTTTTGGAACTAATGAGTTGCTTACCTTGACAAACATGACCACACATTTTCCTAGAATTTTACTAACAGGAACTTTGTTGTAATAGTCACTCTTAAAAACTTCTTTTTCTAGGAATTTTCGTGTAGCCAAATGGAATGTTTCATTTGGCCGATAAAACCAACAGCCATATAACCATTTTTCCCCTCAAAAAGAAAGAGAGAGAGAGAGAGTTACCATTAACGGAAATCACATATTCTTTGCAAAATGAGCAAATCCATCCATTTTGCCATGGCCTGAACCTACCAATGTGCTTTTTAGGCCATGTTCTTTAATATAATCATTTCAGAAGAAATAGTACTTTAAAATAACGAACTGTAATAAGGCCTAATGAAATGCTACTTTTCATCTCATATTAAAAGATAAATAATACACAGAATGAGGAAGGTGATGAGACCTGCTCTAGTTTGCTGGAGTCAGGAATGAAAGTATTGCACATGATGAACAGCTGAAAGAATTGCATTGCCTGGATCACATTTCTGCCTGCTTTGGGTTGCATTAATTCCTATGCATTGTCCATGTCTCGAGTTACAGGAAATTGTTCTAGGAAACCCTTTTTTTGTTGTTGTTTTAAAGATTTTATTTATGTATTTTTAGAGAGAGGGGAAGGGAGCGAGAAAGACAGGGAGAGAAACATCAATTTGTGGTTGCCTCTCCTGGGCCCCTCCACTGGGGACCTGGCCTGCAACCCAGGCACATGCCCTGATTGGGAATTGAACCAGTGACCCTTGGGTTCACAGGCTGGTACTCACTGAGCCACACTAGCCAGGGCCAGGAAGCTTTTTGAAATAAAATTCTAAGCCAAGGCAAATGTCTCCCTATAATAATCTTTTATTTGTGATTTTTATTGGAGTAGTTTTGCCAAACCTGAGTCTTGTTCTTCTGACTCTCTGCTATCTGCGGAGTTTGGCTTATGGTGTGTGTTTAATAAATATTGAATGAATAAATATCAACTAGACTTTAAGAAGTTACATTTCTTTTGACTAAACTGTGCCGTTGCTCCATAGTGCTAGATCCTATGTTTTTCATATAGTGGGTGTTTAATTATATTTTATATATTATAGAACAATTATTGTTAGAAGATGTAAAATGTATGAATTATAATTTTCTTTCCTGAGGACGAAGGAATAAAACAGTCACATCTCACAAATCTGCCCTTCGATTTAAAATGAACTTACCAGCAGAATCCTCCCACAGTCTCTCAATACAGACTATATGAGGTTGTAGGTTGGCTTCCGCAGGCTCTACATAGACATAATCTCCAACGTGGTACATGCTGTTCTTAAAGCTGCAGTCCTGGCTGTATGTGCGATGTAAGCCTGAGAGCCCTGCAGCACCTGAGGAATCTTCACTCTTTTCAGCCTCTTAGGTAAAAAGACAAACAGGTTCTCATTAAATGAATGTTGAAATCATATGGAGGATTCAAACAATATATACTAATACATTTAATTCTTTTCTAGACACTTAAAGGCAGGATTAAAAACAAATAGTGTAATATCCACATTCCCAATAGCCTCTACTGGAAGCTGTCTATTACAACTAACTGACATTAATTTAAATAAATACATTAAATAAAGGATCTACAAAATAAAAATTATAATAGTAATATATGTTCAATATAGTCATTCTGGATGATACAGAAAAGTATAATGAACAGGTCACTTATAAACCATGTAATCCTAGAGATAATCTTGTATGTACTTTATCATCTTAATGTCTCTGAAAATTTTCCCTAATAGTTATTACATGGATATGACACAATTAATGGACTCTTAAGAATTGAGGAAATATGGTGTATGTATATTACATAATATACAATAAACTATATACATATACACTTAATGTATCATGAACACTTCCCCTGAGAATAAAGCTCTGCTCACATCTTTGACTACTTCCTCAGGATAATTTTTCATGAATGGAACATCTGGAAATAAGCATTTTAAATGTTTTTCTAAAAATGTATATTACAAATCGACCCCTAAAAGTCTATACTGATTTCAGCCTCTAACAGTTTGGCTGAAAGGGGTAGTTTCTCCATTCCTTCTCTAACATTGGTATACCCGATCCTTACACTTCTATTAGTTTTCGATTTTGGAGGCAACAAAAATTTTATCTAGTAGTTGATTAATCAATTGAATTGCTGTGACATATGCAGCATATTCACAAGGTTATTTAAAATTTTATGCCAGCAGGAACACTGTTAACTGAGCTGAAAGGGAACAGAGAAAGTACTGAATGAAAGAGGACTATTAAACCCCCCAAATTCTAAAGCAGGAAAACAGGCTGATAAAACTCAGCTGTAACCACATGCAATCTTTAAAGAAAAAGGATTATTCAGATTGCAGAGTACTGAGCTATTTTACAGGCCTTGCAACCTAATAAAGTCTGCTTGGCTGGATTTTAAAATTGCTTGCAAGTGATCACTCTTTTTCCCTTCCATTTCTCTTTTTAAAAAAATATATTTTATTGATTTTGCTATTACAGTTATCCCATTTTCCCCCTTCACTCCCCTCCACCCTGTATAACCTCTCCCTCCCACACCGCCCCCCCCCTTAGTTCATGTCCATGTGTCATACATATAAGTTCTTTGGCTTCTACTTTTCCCATACTATTCTTACCCTCCCTCTATTTTCTACCTAACCATCTATGCTACTTATTCTCTGTACCTTTCCCCATCTATCCCCCTCCCATTCCCCTACTGATAACCCTTCATGTGATCTACATTTCTGTGGTTCTGTTCCTGTTCTAGCTGTTTGCTTCATTTGCTTTTGTTTTTGTTTTAGGTGTGGTTGTTAATAATTGTGAGTTTGCTGTCATTTTATTGTACATTTATTTTTATCTTCTTTTCTTAGATAAATCCCTTTAAGATTTCATATAATAATGGCTTAGTAATGATGAACTCCTTGAACTTGACCTTATCTGAGAAGCACTTTACCTGCCCTTCCATTCTAAATGACAGCTTTGCTGAACAGAGCAATTTTGGATGTAGGTCCCTGCCTTTCAAGACTTCAAATATTTCCTTCCAGCCCCTTCTTGCCTGGAAGGTCTCTTTTGAGAAATCAGCTGACAGTCTGATGGGAACTCCTTCGTAGGTGACTGTCCCCTTATTCCTTGCTGCTTCTAGAATTCTCTCCTTCATTTTCATCTTGGCTAATGTAATGATGCGCCTTGGCATGTTCCTCCTTGGGTCCAACTTCTTTGGGACTCTGTGAGATTCCTGGACTTCCTGGAAGTCTATTTCCTTTGCCAGATTGGGGAAGTTCTCCTTTATTATTTCTTCAAATAAGTTTTCCACTTGTTGCTCTTCTTCTTCCCCTTCTGGGACCCCTATAATTCGGATGTTGGGACGTTTAAAGATGTCCAGGAGGTTCCTAAGCCTCTCCTCTTTTTCTTGAATTCTGATTTCTTCCTTGTTTTCTGTTTGGTTGTTTCTTTCTTCCTTCTGGTCCACTCCACTGATGTGAGTCCCAGTTTTCCTCCCATCTCTGTTGGTTCCCTGTGTGTTTTCCTTCATTTCACTTATTGTAGCCTTCATTTATTCATCAAATTTGTGAGCAAAATTAACCAATTCTGTGAGCATGCTGATCACCAGGGCTTTGAATTGTGCATCTGATAGACTGGCTATCTCTTTGTTGCTTAGAGGAATTGGCTGCGGGGCTTTGATTTGTTCTCTGGTTTGAGCCATTTTTGGTGGTTTTTGTTTTGTTGTTGTTTTGTTTGTTTTTGGTCTGGTCTTGGCTGTTACATTTGAGGGGTGGAGCCTTAGGTGTTCCCCAGTGTGGGGCAGCCCAGTCGCTGGGTTGTGACGCTGTATGTGGGGGCGGGGTCCAAGAGGGAACGATGGCACTTGCTCTGCTCTCTCCTGGATTCCAGTCCCCTCCACCACTTCCCCTTTGCCTGGATTATTTGTGCACGCAAATGTGGCACCACCTGGTCAGTCAGCCGCCTTGCGCGGCCTCACTGGGTCTGTGCAGTTGCCACCCTGTGCCCAGGGTGCACCAGCCACCTCCTGTGTGCCTGGGCTCTGCTAGCAGCCCCGAACACTTGGGAACCGCCAGCCACTGCTGCCTTTGTTTCTGGGTCTGCACCTCCACTTTTTCCTGCCGCGACTCCGCCCCTCTTACCGGTCTGGATGAATGGTTGTTGGACTTCCGTACAGTTCAATTTTTCATCAGTTCAGGTTGTTTTCTTGTTTCTAAATATTTGTTGTCCTTAATTTTGGTTGTGAGAGGAGGCACAGTGTGTCCACCTATAACTCCATCTTGGCCGGAAGTCCCACTTCTCTTTTTTGAATGGGAATGTCTCTCTTAGGCTAAGCATGTCCCATCACTATATTGTAGGAGCAGAGAACTTGTCTTTTTGCTGTTTGTTTGTTTCTTAGGTCCACAAATAGAGAGGAATTCTATCCCAGGATGGATCACACTCAGAGCATCACATACATAATTCAAATAATGAGATTTGGAACTTTTAAGCTGATATTTAGATGAAATTTGGGTATCTGGTAATCTTACTATAACAAATATCTAAATAATATGGAAGTGACTTTGGAATTGGGTAAAAAGCAGAGACTGAAAGAATTATGAGAAGCACGATAGAAAATTTAGCCTAGAATGCCTTAAATAGATTGTTGATAGAGAAATGGACAGCAACAACTTTGCAGTTGAAGGCTCGGAAGAAAGTAAGAGAAAATGTTATTAGAAAATGGAAGAAAGGGGACCCCTTGTTATATGCATAGTGGCAGAAAATTTAGCACAACTGTGTCTTGTAGTTATTTGGATTCTGGGCCTCCTGGGCCAATCTTTTAGTTATCTTTTTCTTTCTTTATTTCCATTTGTTGTTGTTCTATTCCTTCAGAGACTTCTTCAACTTTATCTTCTAATCCTTCTCTAAATGTTTCCTTTTTGCTATCATTGAAAACATTTTCCCCCTCAACATTATATTTTATTTAAGTATATTTTATTGATTATGCTATAACTGTTGTCTCATTTTTTTCTCTCCTTGATCCTGCTCTACCCTTCACCCATCCTCCCACCAGAATCCCCTTCCCCTCAGTTAATGTTCATGGGTTGTACATGTAAGTTCTTTGGCTTGTCCGTTTCCTTTACTATTCTTAACCACCTGTCTATTTTGTACCTACCATTTATGCTTCTCATTCCCAGTACCTTTTCCTCCATTCTCCCTCCTCCTCCCAACTGATAACCCTTCATGTGATCTCCATTTCTGTGGCTCTGTTCCTGTTTTAGTTGTTTGCTTAGTTTTTTTAGGTTTAGTTTTGGTAGTTGTGAGTTTGTTATCGTTTTACTGTTCAGTTTCGATCTTCTTTTTCTAAGTCCCTTTAACGTTTCATGTAATAAGGGTTTGGTGATGATGGACTCCTTTAACTTGACCTTGTCTGGGAAACGCTTTATCTGCCTTTCCATTCTAAATGACAGCTTTGCTGGATAATGTAATCTTCAATGTAGGTCCTTGCCTTTCATGACTTCAAATACTTCTTTCCAGCCCCTTCTTGCCTGTAAGGTTTCTTTCGAGAAATCAGTTGACAGTCTTATGGGAACACCTTTGGAGGTAACCGTCTCCTTTTCTTTTGCTACTTTTGAGATTCTCTCTTTCTCTTTAATCTTGGGTACTGTAATTATGATGTGCGCTTTTTTTGGTCCAACTTCTTTGGGACTCTCTGAGCTTCCTCGACTTGTATGTCTATTTCCTTCACCTTGTTGGGAAAGTTTTCCTTCATTATTTTTCCAAGTAAGTTTTCAATTTGTTGCTCTTCCTCTTCTCCCTCTGGCACTCTTATCATTAGGGTATTGGAACATTTAAAGTTGTCCCAGAGGTTCCTAAGCCTCTCCTCATTTTTTTTAATTGTTCCTTCATTCTGTTCTGGATGTATGTATATTTCTTTTTTCTGGTTCAAACCATTGAATTTAGGCCTGGTTTCCTTTCCTTCACTGTTGGTTCCCTGTATATTTTCCTTTATTTCACTTTTCATAGCTTTCTCTTTTTCCTCTATTTTGTATCCATATTCAACCATTTCTGTGAGCATCCTGATTACCAGTTTTAAACTCTGCATCTGATAGGCTGGCTATCTCTTCACCACTTACGCATTTTTCGGACTATAAGATGCACCCCTCCCCCCATTTAGGAGGAATAATGGTTGCTAATGCTGCTGTTGAGTTCCGTTTACATTTACATTGGTGAAATATTATGTTATTTATGTTATTAAATAGTTTACTACATTTTTTGCTTCTAATTTTTTTCTCTATTTTCCTCCTCTAAAACCTAGGTGCACCTTAAGGTCTTAAAAAAGCAGTAGTTGTATTTTTTCTTCAGCTCTGGTCTGTTCTTTCATTTGAGCCATATTTTTTTGTCTTAGTACTCCTGTTACATAGGAAGGGGTGGAACCTTAGGTATTCACCAGGGTGGGGCAACTCACGTGGCTGCGTTGTGGCACTGTACGTGGGGAAGGGGTCAGAGAGGGAACAATGATGCTTGCTCAGCTCTCACCCTGCTTTCAGTTACTTCCCCTGCTACCCACAAGCGAATTGGGCCCTTCTGGTGCTGATTCCCAGGTGGGTGGGTTTGCGTATGTTCTAGGACACTTTGGGTCTCTCCAACAAACTCTCCTGTGAGAGTGGGAGTTTCTCCCACTGCTGCAACTCCCATAGGTTTTTTCAGTCAGAGGGTTTGAGGCTTTATTTCCCTGCACTGGAAACTTGTGTTGTGTGGTCTGTCTCGCTCCCCAGTGGTTCCTCCTGGTTTGTCAGCATGCAAATGTGGGACTGCCCAGTCTGCCAGCCACTGCCTTACCACGCGCCCTTTCCACCCCAGCTGCCCATCTCCGCCCCTCCTACTGGTCTGGATGAATATTTCTTTAACTCCTTGGTTGCCAGACTTCCACACATTTCGATTTTCTGGCAATTCTGGTTGATTTTTGTTTTTAAATTTGTTGTTGTCCTCCTTTTGGTTGTGTGAGGAGGCACAGTGTATCTATCTACCTACGCCAACATCTTGGCCAGAAGTCCAAGAATATCTATATAAAATTTTGTCAGTAGAAACAACATAGGTGGCTCTAAACATCATACCTTTTATAGCAATGGCATTTTCTTTTTCTTTAATTTCCCCTTTTATCTTTATTATTTTCTCTACTTCAGGTTTGGTTCGCTCTTAATGTTCTAATTTCTTGAGGTGGAAACATAGACTTTAGATTTTTATTCTTTGTAATACACATGTTTAAACCTATAAACTTTTTTCTAAGAACTGCTTTAGCTATATCTCAAATTTTAATATGTTGTTTTCATTTTCATTCAGTTCAAGTAGTGTCTTCTTTCATCCATGTGTTATTTAGAAGTGTACAGCTTAATTTCCATATGTATGGGGATTTTCCAGATTTTTTTCTGTTGCTGATTTCTGATCCAATCCAGCAGTGTCCAGAGAAGAAACCTGGTATACTTTTGATCTTTTTAAATTTTTTGAAACTTCTTTTATGACCTAGCATATGATCTATCCTAAATACCAGCCCATGCTGCTTGATAAGAATGTGTACACTGCAGTCACTGGGTGCAGTGTTTACATTTCAGTTAGATCAAGCTGATTGCTAGTCCTTGTCTTAGTCAACTGAGGCTGATATAAAAAACATCCACCATATACTGAGTGATTTAAACAACAAACATTCATTTCTTAAAAATCTGGAGGCTGGGAAATCTAAAATCAAGGTGCCAGCAGACCTGGTAAATGTTGAGAGTCCACTTTCTGGTTCACAGACAGCTATATTCTTGTTTATCATCCCCTTATACTGGCACTAATCCCATTGTGGTGTTTCTGTTCCCATGACCACATCCAAACCTAATTACCTCTTAAAGGCTGTATCTCCAAATACCATACCACTGGAGATTAGGCCATAACATGAATTTGGGGAGTGGGGGGAAGCAGGGTACATAAACATTCATTCTGTAGCAATGCTATTCAATCTTCTATATTTTTGCTGATTTTTGGTGTAGTTGGTATATGAATTGCTGAGAAAGGAGTACTGGACTATAATTGTTGAACTATTTCTTTTTTCAATTCTGTCAGCTTTTGCTTCATGTATTTTGGGGACCCACTGTTGTGTATATACATTTATAAATATTGTACGCTTCCAATGTCTTGACCCTTTTAACATTATGAAATGTCCCTCTTCATCTCTAGTAATATTTATTCTCTTAAAGTCTATTTCTCTGATATCAATATGGTCATTCCACTTCACTGTGGGTACTATTTTCACAGTGTTTTGTTCCCCCTCCTTTTCCTTGCAACCTATTTATGTCTTTGAATCAAAAATGATTCTTGCCCTCACTGGTGTAGCTGAGTGTATTGAGTGCCGGCCTGTGAACTGAAAGGTCAGTGGTTTGATTCCTAGTCAGGGTACAAGCCTGGGTTGTGGGCCGGGTTCCCAGTGTGGGGTGTGTAAAGAGGTCTCTTGCACATTGATGTTTCTCTCCCTCTTTCTCCCATCTATCCCTTCTTTATAAAAATAAATAAAATCTTTAAAAAATTTATAAACAGCATATAGTTGGATCTTCTTAAATTTAGTCTGATGGTCTATGCATTTTGATTGACATGTTTAGCCTATTCACATTCACATTTTGATTGACATGTTTAGCCTATTTATACCTTAATAAATATGTAAGGTATTTATTGATATAACTGAATTCATGCATGCAATTTTGCTATTTGTTTTAGTATGTCTTTTGTCTTTTTGTTCTTTTCCTCCTTTACTGCTTTCATGTGTGTTAAGCAAACATTTCTGGAGCATCATTTTATTTCCTATGTTAACTTTCTTTGCTAACACTTTTTAATGACATTACAATATGCGTCTTTAACTTATGACCATTTACTTCAGGTTAATACTGACTTACTTAAACACTGAAACTTGACTCTAATATAGCTCCACCTCTTTGTGCTGTTACTGTCACATACATTAAATCCTCAGCATTGGTGATAACAACTTTAAGCAAAATGACGTATAACAAATTTTCACTATAGGCTAATGGATATAAACAAGAGTTAAATTCCTATTTCATCTCATCAACATTATAATGAAATGACACTGAACATTGTTATTTGAGGACCTGCTATAATGCTATAAATGTTATAAACATAACAATAGTATTATAATTATTCCTTTAAACAATCTAATGTTTTTAAAAGAAATTAAGTGGAAAAATGGAGACATAGTCTTTTATATTTATTTACCCACATATTTAGCCTTTCCAATACTGTTCAGTACTTGTTATGGATTCACGTTACCATCTGGTAGCATTTTCTTTTATCCCAAAGCTATTTCTTTATTATTTCTTATAGGGAAGATCTGCCATCAGTGAATTCCCTCAGTTTTTGTTTATCTGGAAATGTCTTATTTCAGTTTCATTTTTAAAGAATAGTTTTTCTGGATATACAATTTTCGGATCCGTTTTTCCCCCCTTTCAGCACTTTGAATATCATTTCACTGCTTTCTTGCCTGTACTATTTCTTATGAGCTATCACTATATTATTATTGTTTTCTTAGACATGATGAGTTGTTTTGCTGCTTTCAAGATTTTCTCTTTCAGCAGTTTGATTATAATGTATTTAGATGTGGTTCTCTTTGTTTTCTTAAATGGTGTTCCTGGAGCTGAAGATTAATGCTTTTCAAGAAATCTGAGATGTTTTCAGCCATTGTATGTTCAAATACTTATCTCCCCCTTTCTTTCTCTTCTCTCCTTTGAGACTCCCACTGTAAGTATACTAAGCCACATGACATGAAGGGCTGCTCCTAAGTCTGCATAGCTAAGGGTTAACAAATGTTTTAGGTGATGACTATATTCAAGTGCCTCAAACCTACAAGAAATCACCCTCTGGTGATTAATTTGTATGTGGCTTGGGGAATGCATTCAAAGTTATAACCAACTTTCAAGTATCCCTTGCATTTCATGTTTCATTCAGTTCTCACATCTCCCTCGCACATATATAGTTTTCCAATCACTTAAGACTATGTGGAGAGCTTATTTCACCACTTCTACAGCTAAGTTTCAGGATACTCCTCAACCTCACTGTCACAATGGGCTAGTAAAGCTGCTGGTTACACTATCCACTTCTGTATCAATCACTTTTCACTGGCAAAGACAGAGACCCTCCTCACCCCACCCCCAATCACCATCCTGAATGAGTATATCTCCTCTGTGAACAAAGCTGCTGGTTTTTGTTGCTAGTCCTATGCTAGGAAGGTTATTATTCCCACCAACCAGGTTCCTTTCTCTCCTTTTTTGCATATGCCATTACTTAAGAAAATTTGCTTCAAATCAACTTATTTTTTCTTAAGGGGAAAAAATCCCTAAGGAGCAGATATGATGCTAAAGACAAGTATAACTCTTACAAAGTCATATATTCTAGGTATATATATATGAACTTTATCAGAAATGACCAAATTTCTAATAAAAGTTCCCACTGTCAAATATTTCTAATTTCTGACAAGTGACTCAAAGTAAAGTTTTTAGATTGATACAATTAAAAATTTAAAGAAATATCCTTCTAGTTATCAGGTTCAGCCAAAATATCATCTACTTATCTGGCCTACAGTCTGTATAAGGAGAGCCATGCTGCTGAACAAAGGGGCAGAACCTTGATGCACTCACAGCTGAGAATGGTTTCTAGCCCCAGCTGGGCCCCTTAGATTTTTATCTACTCCCAGTATTAATTTCCCACACTTGCGAATTAACTGACTCTACTCCTGAAATATTAGGATAACAGCTGTGTTACATGTAACTTCCAGTCTTTTCCAGTCCGATGATCAAATTGATAATGATAAAAAAAGTTTACATCTTATCATATGTTTTGAAAGTGTCAACACCCTGAGTCTTCATTTATAAAAAGATTCTTCTCTACAGCTAATTATAAGACAAGCTATAAAAGAGTATATTTCTTCATATTTAGTAAAATGAAAAGAAACCAACCTCTTTTTTCTTCTTCTCGTTTTAGTTTATCTTCCTCTATTTCTTTTGGTAATTTTTCCTTTTTCTCTTTCTCCACATCATTATGCAAATGTTTTGTTGTATAGCTGAGTGCCGGTGAAAGAAGGATCTCTCCATTTTTGCAGAGTTCGTCACGAATTTTAATAAAAAACTGCTGAAGTTCTACCGCATCTTCATATATTTCAGAATCTGTCCTATAACAACATCAAGAGTATCTATTGACACATGAGCTGCTTCCTTTTTGAAAATTTAAAAAATCTATTTATATACTTATTCATTCATTCATTTATTTTTAGAGGGGAAGAGAGTGAGAAAGAGAGGTAGAGAAACATTGGTGTGAAAGAAAAACAGTGATCAGTTGCCTCTCATACACGCCCCAACCACAGACTAAATCCGCAACCTAGGCAAGTGCCTTGACTAGGAATCGAACCTGTGACCTTTCACTTTGCAAGATGGCACAAACTACTTCTTTTGAACACTTCAATTACATGTTAAATTCTACCCAATGGTCCTTTAATGTTAACTGATACAATGTTACTTCTGCACAGTGCTAAGAAGGGTATCTCTTTAAAATTCCTTAGAACAGAATCTGGAGTCATTTTTCCTTGGTAAGCCTCATGCCTACTAGTTTCATTTTCATGAAGATTTGCTCCTTCTATAGTTCATGTAAAAAGAAAGGTCTCATACAGTTTCCAGGGGAGAAATGGTTGATTTTCACAAGAGAAGGGGGCTACCAGAACCAAAGACTATACTAAAGCTCCATACTAATTGCAACACTTACTTGCATCTAACCTTTGCATTTTTACTTTCTCTTAATTGAGGGACCAACACATTATATAAAGCAGGGGTCACCAACCTTTTTGGCACCAGAGACTGGTTTCATGGCAGATAATTTTTCCAAGGACTGTGAAGGTGGGGGTGGGGGAGAGGCAGAGCTCAGGCAGTAATTTGAGCAAAGCTTTGCTCACTCACCACCTACGCCCCTCCTTCCCAGTTCACCTCTGGTTCCTAACAGACCATGGACCTATATGGTCCACAGACCTGGGGATGGAGACCCCTGATATAAAGTTAACAAAAGATTTAGGCAATGTCCCTTTTCTTCTTTTTTGATTTGTATATCATGGCTGTCTAGGCTGGTAGGATTCAGAGAACATTTGACCTAAACTGCCAAGTCATGAGGGATCCTACAATGGTTACAGGTTATTGTTCATTTTAGTTTCCCAGAAATAACCTCGTAATTCTGGGGAACCATCGAGAGCAACATAGAGAGAGGTGGAAAAGAATTATCTCTGTCACACTGAAAACTTTCAGAAGCTTTTCTTTTTTCACATGAGAGGACTGGGCAAAATAACTTCAGAATTTGGACTGGTAGAAATTTTATTACTATCTCAAGCCACTGTGGTCTTAGGAAGGCTTAAACATAATTCTATTAATGAAGAACACCAGAGTCTGAAAAATTATTCACGAAGGTAACCACAGACAAAGTCTTAGCAGCAGTTACACAGACATTCTGGTCGGGGGAGTGTGGCAGGCAGAGGAAGCTTAGTCAGCTCCTGCTGATACCCACCACGAGAGCAACAGACTTTGGTGAAGCCTCCAGAATGCTTCTCTTTATCAGCAATGGTAAACTAGCAAGAAAATCTAAAAATACTGCCAAAGCCACTAAAATGGATGTTTCTGGAAAGGTTTTAAAAATCTTTGCAGGTTACAGAAATGCTAATACTTGTAGGAAACCAATAAAAATAAAATGGGCCAAGGGAAGAAATTCCTGTAACTATTTTGATGCCTGTTTTATGAACAGAAATATCTTAAGACTGTTCACTAGAAATTAAAATTCATTTTATAATAGCTTACAACTTTATATACAAAATTAAAAGTAAAAACACATTTTTGGTAATCTAGTGTACAGTGGGAAAAAAAGGGGGGGCAGATTTATAATTCCATCATGTTATGTGGTTCAGTAATGGACGTTCCTTACAGAGCCATTAAACATGTGACATATCCTTTCTGTTTTGTTTCTTTAAACAAAGTAATATGCAGGACTTGTTAATCTAAGAGACTAGGTGTTCCCTGCATGTGCAAGAACAAAAACTCAAGATGGAAAAAGAAATAACTCTTAATTGATGGGTAATCCTTACATATAAGTCAGACATTCAGTAGAAGGAAATAATTAAGATTACTGGAGAACTATTAGTGCTTCTCTTGTCCTTGTTGTCCTATGCTTCCCCTTACCTGCAAGGGACTCATAGCACTTAGTCCAGGAATACTGTCAGCATATTAGGAAAGCTAGAGGCCAACTGGTAGGAGTCGGCGCCGTGCTATTGCTGAATACTACTGATAGAAAAACCATTGTCAACTGAGTGAACTTTTCTCTTCTATGCCTCACTGTTCAGATCCCTTCTCTTTCAGGTGATGAAGTCCTAGGTGATGATGGGTAGCAGTGGTGGGTAGGGGTAAGTTGTGAAGAAGCATGAACACTGTTAAGAGATCAATGTGAAAATGTATTGTGTGGACTTCATGGAATTCATGAACTTAATATTTTGGGGATATCTGCTGTCAATATAGTAAACTACTGGCAATACAGTAAATAAGCCATGGTTATCATTCACTTAACTGATGCATCTCCATTTCAGCAGCATGGGTTATTCTTAATTATAGTGTACGATATTCATTCACAAAAAAATGGCTTCCCTTATATTTTACAAAAAAGCTGTGGGCATGCGACTGAAACTGATCACTATTTCCTACGAATAAACTTTAGACTCTATCTCCCAGGCCTCAAAAGCAAACACCAGTCATGTCAACAATGGAAGAATGAAAAAAGCTCATTTTCTAGGGATACAAATCTGGTTAATTCTTAAAAAAAAAAAAAAAAAAATTGGTATCGCCCTGGCTGGTATGGCTCAGTGGATTGAGTGCCAACCTACAAACCATGGGGTTGCTGGTTTGATTCCCAGTCAGGGCACATGACTGGGTGATAGGCCAGGTCCCCAGTAGGGGGTGTGCAAGAGGCAACCACACACTGATGTCTTTCCCTCTCTCTTTCTCCTCCTCTCTTCTCCTCTCTCTAAAAATAAACAAAATCTTAAAAAAAAAATTGTTATCTATTTTTAGAGAGAGGGGAAGGGAAGGAGAAAGAGAGGGAGAGAAACATTAATGTGTGGTTGCCTCTTACACGCCCAGCACCAGGAACCCAGCCTGCAACCCAGGCAAGTGTCCTGACCAAGAACCAAACCAGTGACCCTTTGGTTCACAGGCCTGCGCTCAATCCACTGAGCCACACCAACCAGGGCAAAAATCTGGTTAATTCTTAATATAATCATGTTATCTATATGCAAATAAATAAAGTTGCTAATACTCTAAGAGACAAATGTACTTTGGAAGACTCACAGAGCTAATACCAGGATGTAATGGGGATGGGGCAGGAAGTGACTTTAGACTTAAAGAGTCTTTAAGTAAACTGAGAAGAAGAACAGAAGTGTAAGCTCCATGAAAGTAGGGTTTATTCATTTTGTCCACAGGTGTATCTCACGCATCCAGATAACACTCATAACTGATAGCTCAATAAACATTTGACCAACTCACCACTCAATAAACATTTGTTGAATAAATGAAAATAATAAATGAATGTAGATGTTTAAAAATTTTTATTTATTTGTTTGTTTTTAGAGAGAGGAAGGAAGGGAGAAGAGAGGGAGAGAAACATCAATGTGTGGTTGCCTCTCACGCACCCCCTATTGGGCACCTGGCCTGCAGCCCAGGCACATACACTGACTGGGAATCAAACCAGCGACCCTTTGGTTTGCAGGCTGGTGCTCAGTCCACTGAGCCACACTAGACAGGGCCTGAATGCAAATTTTGACTACGAGATGTTCCCCACCCTCCATCTTTCTCTTTATCTATTACCACTGTTGAAGAATAAAGAGACCATTTCCTAAACATGTCACTCACGGGCCTCTCTAGTCTGTCCCTGGAACACACTATATTTATTTCCTGACCCTATGCCTTTACTCATACCACTTGTCTTATGTGAATCCCACCCATTCCTCCATTTTTCCTGATGCCTGTAGCCTTTTTAAAGCTCTAGTGTGGAGTGCCTTCCTCCACCATCTTTACTAAATATCTAGTTGCTATGTGTTGTCTCATGACTGGAATTATTTTTCCCTAAGCATAGGTCCTATCCCAATTGTCAGACTTAAAGCTCTTAGAGCACAAACTCAAGCCTTATCATCCATGACTGTGTTCCATGACTGATATCTTGGTGACTATCTCAGTCCTAGCCCTCTACAAGTGGGGAACAAAATGAGCCACCACACTTACTACTTGTGTGACTCTGGGCAACTTCTCTCTGTGCATTTCTTCACATGCAACCTGGGAAGATTATTACCTACCTAGACTGGCTATTACAAGGATCAGAGATTATTTACATAAAGTGCTTATTTAGCATAGTGATTTACAAAGAGCAGGTGCTTATGAGGAACAGCAAACATTACTATTAATTTTTTTTCATGATCCAGAGCAAATGCAGGCTTCACAGACTCCCTAGATGGAATTACCCCATGTCAAATGCCTGAAGGTCTAGCTCTTAGCATGATGATTGTAAGCTTTAAGAAGGTTGAGTCGGTATCTTTAACTTTTTATATTTCCCTAAGCGACTCCAAGAGCACAAAGAAGACACACTGTAATTGCTGAACTGAAATTGTTTTAACAGTCGAGTATACTATTGTTGTGTAGCGAAGATATACAACAAATCTAAATTACAAGGGAATTTAAGCTTGATGGAAATTTAACTTTGCTTCTTTTAGAACATTTAATGTCTTCAGAAAGCACTTAAAATGGGAAATTTCAGATAAGAAAGTGCTTTTAGGTACATTGAAATGGTGACCAAATTTAAATCAGTTTAATATCAAAAATATCAATAACCTTAGAACTATTTTAATTTATTTAAAGTATGCTTGAACTGAACTCAACCTTCAAAGGGAAATCATATTATTATTTGTAACTATAAACTTTATCCTTTAAAAAAGTATTTTGTGAAAGGCTGTACTTTAGGTTACTCTTTTCAACAGATCTTCGATTTTGTCTTACTCCTTATTAGTCCTAATTTATAATTTAGATGCTTTCTCTCTAGAAGTTCTGGTTAATTAAAATTCAAAGTAGCACTCCACCAACCATAGTCATATATGTATCTAAGCTGAAATAGTACACCAAAGTAGAGTTCTTTCTTATGTTTCACATTAAATATCACAGTTCATAAAAAAAAAAAAAAAAAAAAAAGAAATGGCTTTGAAAACTTACCGATTCATCCTTCTTGCCCTTTCTAATACTTCAAACATATGCTCTTGAAATAAATCCAGCCGCCGGTAACGATTATTTTCAACATTCTTTCTAATTATGTCAAAAGTAAGAGGAGGTCTGTTTGGAAAGCTGGGGTCCACAGCAGGAATTTCTGCTAATGAATCACTGTAGCATCTTCCCTCATCATCCTGATGACTCATGACCGACACAAAAAGATTGTGAATAAGCTCTTGAATCAGCATGGTCACATTTGGAACATGAGAGTCCTCATCTCCCTCCAGATCTCTCCGAGTTTCAAGCAGGACTTTGTGTAGGACAAGGGCATCTTTGTAGATCAAAGACTCGGGCTCATTGTATGTACAGGCATTATTAAACATCATGACGAAGTCCTCAACCATGGAGTCTATATCTTGGTATTTGTTGGCCATCATATGACTTCGAATTTTTTCCATGTCCATGGGCTTTTTAATGGTCAGATAATAGTCAGGCAGCTCAGATCTGGAGGGAAGTCTCAGAAATATGGCACTGAGGCGGCGACCCCTCTTATCAGTATAGTTCTTTACAGCTTCATAGACTTCATTTAGTTTCTGCTGCATTGGAGTCATATATTTTGACTTTTTTGGAGAAACGCCACTTTTCCTACCTAAAAAAAGAGATTTAATGTTAACTGGATAAAATGAAATAAATGAACCTAAATTTGTATTTCCTGTTGACAAAGAAGAACTGGAAAAAATTGAAGCTGTTGTGAGTAATCATATTTTTGGTTAGAGAGTAAGTACTATTGAGATAGTTGTGAATAAGGTAGAATAAAGCAAATGAGTTATTTATGTGACATTCTAATCCCATCGCCTGTGGTATTCTGGAGAACTGAGTTTCATCATGTGTGAAAAAAGAGATACAGATGTTAAAACGGAGGACACTGAACAAAAACCCTATAGCCTTGCCCTTGGCTAGTGTGGCTTAGTGTGAGCACCGGACTGAGACCCAAAGGATTGTTGATTTGATTCCCAGTCAGAGCACATGCCTGGCTGTGGGCCAGGTCCCCAGTAGGGGGCGCTCAGGAGGCAACCACACATTGATGCTTCTCTTCCTCTTTCTCCTTCCCTTCCCCTCTCTAAAAAATAAATAAAATCTTTAAAAACAAACAAACAAAACTAAAAACCTTGTAGCATTAAATCTCAATTGACAGCATCAGTAAATGAACTTTATAATGTGTTTTATCTTTAAACATAAAGCATATGCACACACACTTTCCTAGGTCAGTCCACTGGAAAGCCTAGAAACAATGACCAGCCCAGTAGCAGTATATCCCTAAATAGTTTTGACTATATAAACTGCAGTTTTAAACACTGATTTCAAATACTAATGTCAGAAACTCCTTGGCAAATGGCTGATTCCCAGTCTGCACAAGATGAGTCTAGAATATCTTTATATATTTTTTTAAGATTTTATTTTTAGAGAGGAAGGGAGGGAGAAAGAGAGGGAGAGAAACATCAATGTGTGGTTGCCTCTCACACGCCCCCCACCAGGTACCTGGCCCACAACCCAGGCATGTGCCATACCGGGAATCGAACCAGTGACCCTGTGGTTTGCAGGCCGGTACTCAATCCACTGAGCCTCACCAGTCAGAGCAAACCTAGAATATCTTAAAACACTAAACAATACAAAAATCTTTCAATGACTTCTTAACATGGTCATGTCAAAAGAACACAGCAGCCAGCCTGGGACAACATGAGCATCAACAAGGACAACAACTACAATGGGTTAAAATTAAGCACTATGTTTAAATCTAATAGTCCTTACTAATACATAAAAATGAACAAACTACTGGGTAAATGTTGGAGGATGTTAGTAAAACAATGCTGCATTCTGAAAACTGGTAAATAAATGGGAAAAAAATCTAGCTTTTATCCCTTCAAAAACAAAACAAAAGCAAAACAAAACAAAATACCAAAACCAGAACAAACGAGCAAACCAAAAACTTTATTGCCAGGTAGTCAAATATTGGATGAGGCACAGTTTCTCTATATAAGTATTCCAGCTAGTAACTAAGCAGGAAATGTTAACATACTGTAACCATCATTTTTGTACATCTTTAGTGAATCAATAGCTGAGCATCAGTAACTGTTAACATAATGGACAGAAACAACCAGATATTATGTGCCAACTGATGGAAGATTGTATCACCTCTGAAGTTGGGTTGTGTGCCCAAGGTAGGGGACATGGATCAAATCTAAATCTGATCAAGTCTCCTGCATCAATTATAGAAAATAAAAAGGCCAAAAGAACATGTTAAATACAGCGAAGGGATGTGATTAGCAAAACCTAGACTGTGGTAAACTACAGTACAAACCTACATTCTCCAACAAATAAACCGCAAAGGGAAAATAAAAAGAGAGATGGAGGGGAATTTACAGAAAAAGAAGTATCATTCAAATGCAATGTCTGAACCTTCTTTGGATTCTACCTCAACCAGACAATGCCCTAAGATATGATGCAACATAAGTGTAGAAAACATATTACAAAGAATCTGTGCCAAGCTGAAGCAGAATCCATTCAAGCCTTTAAAATTAACTTTATTTCTTTTTAAAAAGATTTTATTTATCTATTTTTTAGAAAGAAGGGAAGGGAAGAGAAAGAGAGGGAGAGAAACATCAATGTGTGGTTGCCTCTCATACGCCCCCAACTGGGGATCCAGCCTGCAACCCAGTCATGTGCCCTGACCAGGAATTAAACCAGTGACCCTTTGGTTCACAGGCTGGTGCTCAATCCACTGAACCACACTAGCCAGGGCTAGAATTAACTTTCATTGATAAGAACTAAGGGGAACAAAGGAAAAAATTAACTAAAATCACAAGGAAGTGAAATGACTAATCCACAATTTGGAACTGTACAAGAAAGTGACCTGGTTCCTAAGGAATCAATGGCATGAGGATTAAAAAAAAAAAAAAAGGAGGGTCACTACTCTAGATCATGAGTTTAGAGGCGTAACTATCAAATGTAATATGAGGAACTTAATTAGATTCTGACCTGAAGAAACCAAATGTAAAAATAATATTTGTAAGACAATCAGTAAAATTTGTCAGATCATTAGATGAGACCTAGAAACTAAGAAACTGCTAATTTTCTTAGGTGTGATTAGGACTTCATGGTTATTTAAGAAAATTCAGTTGACTCTTAACATGAGTTTGAACTGCAAGAATACACTTACAAATTTTTTTTCAATAAATAGCATTGTTCACCTGTATCACTAGGTTTCAAGTCTGCATATTCAACAAACCCCAGATTAAAAACAGTATTTTTGATCCTGTGGTGGGAATCTGCATATGAGGGCTCAATTAAATTAAATGGGGATTTTAGGCACGTGTCCCAAGCCTCAAGCTGTTCAAGGGTCAACTGTACCTGTATATTTTATAGACACAAACTGAACTATGTAGAAATAAAATGACAATTAGATTTTCTTTAAAATAATTTAGAATTTAAAAATGAGAAAAAATGGGATATAGGAAATAAGTATGACACAATCTTGATAATGCTAAGCAACAGGTATAGCACACAGGGGTTAACTGTACCATTCTTTACATATTTGTTTATATTTGAAATTTTTCATAATATAAAACAGAGAAATGAAAAGGAGGTTAACATTACACATTAAAATCTCCTTTCCCCACACTTCACGCTGGCCAGTATGGCCCAGTTGATTGAGTGTCAACTCACAAACCGAAAGGTTGTGGGTTTGATACCCAAGTCAGGGCACATGCCTAGGTTGCAAGTTCTGTCCTGGCTGGGGAGCATACAATAATCAATGTTCCTCTCTATGACTTAAGTTTCTCTCCCTTTCTCTCTCTTTCTGTTTCCCCCTCTCTAAAATCAGTAAGCAGGTCCTCAGGTAAGGATAAAAATAGTAATAAAGATGTATAATATTTAGGCTTCTAATTCAACTTAGGAATTAGTTCTAGTTTTAAAAATTTTTAATTGATTGATTTTAGAGAGAAAGGAGGGTAGACAGAGGGAGAGAGGGAGGGAGACAGAAAGGAAGAGAAAGAAACACTGATTTGTTGTTCCATTTATATTCATCGGCTGATTCTTGTACGTGCCCTGACAGGGGATCGAACCCGCAACTGTGGCATATTGGGATGACACTCTAACCAAGCTACCCTGCCATGGCCAGTTCTTGTTTTAAAAGGCACTGTGTCCCTAAAAAGTAGAAAAAATGTTTTCATTTCTGCAAACCTTCTGTATGCTTTTACTGTTCCATGAAAGACAAATACCTTAACTAAAAAAACCCCATCATTTAGCAATCATACCCACAGCTATTGTAAAATTCAGTTTATAGTCATTTTCACATAAAAAGTAGAATCTCTTTTCCCCTTTTCAGTAAATATGGCTCTAAAAAATATTTGACAATACCACTATCATTTTTTGGTATTTACTTTGTTTATTATGTGATTTAATAAGGCAGAAACCTCTTGTTTAGTCCAATGGTAGTAATTATTTTTGCTTTCTTCTTTTCCCTTACATTTTAAAATAAAACCACCATCCACACATGACACTCAAGACAGCTAAATGCAGTACAGTGGCCAGACATCTCTACACTCTCAAATTCTGTCTAGGAGAAGCTGCTGGGATTTATTTTGAATTTCAGTAAACCGCAAACAAACATACAAAACCAAAGTCTGCCACTACATCTTCCAGGCATCATATGTAAGAAAAAAAAATCTATTCTGCTTATTCCTATTTCATAACATTTACAAAACGTCTACCACAATCAAGAAGGCAAACAAAACCATTGACATTATATTCTATTCCCACATGCTTTCCCACAGTTTAACTACTTAAAATATGGAAGAGAATGACTGAGAGGAGGGAAGAAACTTGATGCTGGAGTGCAAGTTCAAACATATTCACCAATTAATTAAATAAATATTATTTCAGTAAATCAGTAATCCATCCTTTATACACTAAGTGGAGCAATGAACTGTGAGGCTGCCTTACTCAGTTTGAGTTTGGGAGAAGCCATGTCATCATCGTCAGGCAGTGGACCCAGTTCTTTCCTTTTATCCTTGAGTAACTTCTCCAGGATGTGCGCATCATTGTACACCTATATTCCATAAATATATTTAAAATTATTTTCTAGAATACTTCCTATTTAAATATAGTACACAGACACAAAGTTTTAAAAACACAGGTTAGACTAGTTTGGAACTAAGGAAATAAACCTTGAGATCACTACAAAGCAACAAAATCACATCTTTGTGGGGTGGGCCTATGCTTCCATTGGTTTGTTGTTTAAGCTTTCCAAGTGATTTAAAGTGACATGCACATTAAAGTTTGAGAACTACTATAGCAGAATCATTGTAAGTGTCTACAGAAGTTTTAAAACATATTAACATGTTTTTTCTTCATAAATCTTTTACTAGACCCTCAAAGTAGCACAGTTAACTCAATAACAATTAAAAATTAAAAATATTTGATAGTTGGAGAACAATACTTCAAACATTGTTCACAAATCCCATATGAAATGGGATTTAGCATCAGTTTGAATTCACAGCAAGAATCTGATCTGTGAAAAGCAACAATTCCTGCTTAGGAGCTCTCTCTAAAGAATGAATGATTCAAGAGTAGCATATGTAGCCAAGAACAAGGTTACATATCTAATGGCCTCCCATCCCCCAGCAGAGGTTCTGTCTTTCCCGTCTGTTGCCAGAGCAGAGGGGCTGAGGGAATGTGACCTCTTTTCTTTGGCTACCCCTAAGGGTGGCTTTTTTCCCCTACCAGTGGCAGAAAACAGCACACTAGCCAATGATACTGAGGACAGTATAAACCCTTACAACAGAGAAGTGTTTCTTTGCTCACAAACATTCTACTTTATTTTATATTCAAATGTAATAGCGGAAGAAAGAAAAAATAATTTGAAAATGTTATTTTATTTCTGGAAGATTTAGAGTAGATAAACTCGAAAAGATATCTGCACTCCCCTCCATGTTAACCACAGCATTATTTACAACAGCCAAGATATGGAAACAACCTAAGTGTACATCAAGGGATAAATGGAAAAAGAAAATGTGGTGTACAAACACACAGAGGAGTACTGTTCTTGCCATTTGTGACAGCGTTGATGGACCTTGAGGGCATTATGCTAAGTAAATTAAGTCAGAGAGAAAGACAAATACTGTATGATTTCACTTATATGTGTAATTTAAAAAAACACAGCAAAAAGAAATTCATAGATACCAAGAACAGACTGGTGGTTGCCACAGGTGGGGATAGGTGAAATAGGTGAAGGGGATGAAATGGTACAAACTTCCAGGTAAAAAAATAAGTAAGTCCTGAGGATGTAATGTATAGCATGGAGACTAAACCAGTTAATGATGCTGCATTGCATATTTGAATGCTGCTTAGAGAACAGATCTTAAAAGTCCTCATCATTAAGAAAAAAAAATGAAACTATGTGTAGTGACAAGTGTTAACTATATTTATTATAGTAATCATTTTGCAATATATAAAAATATCAAATCATTAGGTTACACGTACCTGCAACTAATACAATGTTATATATCAATTACACATCAATAAAAAAATTAAGTAGATAAGGGATTTGAAATAGAAAAATATCAAAGAAAGAAGAATGTATCTTAGCTATACTGATAAAAAAAACTGAAATCAAGATTTCCGGCCAAGATGGAGGCGTAGATAGATACACTTTGCCTCTTCACACAACCTAAAGAAGAAGAACAAATTTAAAAACAAAAAAACAAACAGAACTTCTAGAAAATCAAACTGGATGGAAGCCCCACAACCAAGGAATTAAAGAAGAACATTTATCCAGACCAGCAGGAAGGGAAAAGATGGCAGCTAGATGTGGCAAGGTGACAGCTAGAGGACTGGGCAGGCAAAGTGGCGCTGGAAGTCCCACATTTGCATGCAGGTAAACAGGAAGGAACTAGGGAGCGAGACAGACCACACAACCCAGGGATCCAATGCAGGGAAATAAAGCCTCAAAACCTCTGACTAAAAATCTGTAGGGGTTGTGGCAGTGGGAGAAACTCCCAGCCTCACAGGAGAGTTTGCTGGAGAGACCCAAAGTGTCCTAGAATGTACACAAACCCACCCACCAGGGGAATCAGCACCAGAAGGGCCCAATTTGCTCGGGGGAAGCGGGGTAAGTGAATGAAAGCTGGCTGAGAAACGAGCAAGCAGCACTGTTCCGTTTAAGACCCCTCCTTTACACACAGCACCACAACGCAGAGACATGCGTTGCCCTGCCCTGGTGAATACCTTAGACTCCACCCTTACAATGTAACAGGTGTGCTGAGACCAAGAAATATGGCTCAAATAAAAGAACAGATCAAAACTCCACAAACAGAACTAAGTGATGAAGAGAGAGCCAACCCACCAGATGCAAAGTTCAAAACACTGGTAATCAGGATGCTCACAGAAATGGTTGAGTATGGTCTCAAAATAGAGGAAAAAGTGAAGGTAATGCAGTGTGAAATAAAGAAAAATATTTCTTTATTTTATAAAGAATATTTTTGATTGTTCTGACTTCCGGCCAAGATGGAGGTATAGGTGGATACACTGTGCCTCTTCGCACAACCAAAATTAAGGACAAAAAAGATTTAGAAACAAGAAAACAACCAGAACTGATAGAAAATTGAACTGTCCAACAAGCATTCATCCAGACTGGTAAGAGGGGCGGAGTTGCGGCAGGAAAAAGTGGAGGTTGGCAGACCCAGGCACGCAGGCAGATCCCAGACGTGCAGACGGCAGCTAGCAGACCCCAGGCACACAGGCAGCGGGTAGCAGACCCTGGGCACGGGGTGGCAACGGTGCAGACCCAGTGAGGCTGCACAAGGTGGCTGGCTGACCAGGTGGTCCCACATCTGCGCGTGAATAATCCAGGCAAAGAGGAAGCAGCAGAAGAGACTGGAATCTGAGAGAGAGCAAAGCAAGCACCATTGTTCCCTCTTGGACCCCGCCCCCACATACAGTGTCACTACCCAGCAACTGGGCTGCCTCATCCTGGGGAACACCTAAGGCTCCATCCCTCACTACCTAACAGCTGCGACCAGACCAAAAAACAAAAACAAAAACAAACAAACCAAAAAAATAAAAATAAAAATGGCTCAAACCGGAGAACAAATCAAAGCCCCAGAGCCAATTCATCTAAGCAATAAAGAGATAGCCAACCTATCAGATGCACAGTTCAAAGCACTGGTGATCAGGATGCTCACAGAATTGGTTGATTTTGCTCACAAATTTAATGAAAAAATGAAGGCTTTGCTAAGTGAAATGAAGGAAAACGCACAGAGAACCAACAGAGATGGAAGGAAAACTGGGACTCAAATCAATGGAGTGGACCAGAAGGAAGAAACTAACAACCAAACAGAAAACAAGGAAGAAACAAGAATTCGAAAAAATGAGGAGAGACTTAGGAACCTCCAGGACATTGTTAAACGTCCCAACATCTGAATTATAGGGGTACCAGAAAGGGAAGAAGAACAACAACAAGTGGAAACGTTATTTGAACAAATAATGGACATCTTCCCCAATCTGGCAAAGGAAATAGACTTTCGGGAAGTCCAGGAAGCTCAGAGAGTCCCAAAGAAGTTGGACCCAAGGAGGAACACACCAAGGCACATTGTAATTACATTAGCCAAGATGAAAATGAAGGAGAGAATTCTAGAAGCAGCAAGAGATAAGGGGACAGTCACCTACAAAGAATTCTCATCAGACTGTCAGCTGATTTCTCAAAAGAGACCTTCCAGGCAAGAAGAGGCTGGAAAGAAGTATTTGAAGTCTTGAAAGGCAAGGACCTACATCCAAAATTGCTCTATCCAGCAAAGCTGTCATTTAGAATGGAAGGGAAGATAAAGTGTTTCTCAGATAAGGTCTAGTTCAAGGAGTTCATCATCACCAAGTCCTTATTATGTGAAATGTTAAAGAGACTTATCTAAGAAAAAGAAGATAAAAAATACGAACAGTAAAAAGACAGCAAACTCACAGATATTAACAACCACACCTAAAACAGAAGCAAACTAAGCAAACTAGAACAGGAACAGAACCACAGAAATGGAGATCACATGGAGAATTAGCAACAGGAGAGTGGAAGGAGGAGGGGGGGGAAGGCACAGAGAGTAAGTAGCATAAACGGTAGGTTAAAAAATAGGGGGAGGGCGAGAATAGTGTGGGAAACGTAGAAGCTAAAGAACTTATGACATATGGACATGAACTATAGGGGGGGAATGTGGGCGGGAGGGGGTGTGCAGGGTGGAGGGGAATGATGGGGGAGAAATGGGACAACTGTAATAGCATAATCAATAAAATATATTTAAAAAAAAAAAGAATAATTTTTTTTAATTTTTCTGACAGTGAAGGGAAGGAAACCAAAACTCAAACCAACAGTTTGGACCAGAAGGAAGAAATAAACGTTCAGCCAGAACAGAATGAAGAAATGAGAATTCAAAAAAAATGAGGAGAGGCTTAGGAACCTCCAGGACAACTTCAAACGTTCCAATATCTGAATCATGGGGTGCCAGAAAGGAAAGAGGAAGAGCAACAAATTGAAAACTTATTTGAAAAAAATAATGAAGGAGAACTTCTTCAATCAGGCAAAGGAAATAGACTTCTAAGAAGTCCAGGAAGCTCAGAGTTCCAAAGAAGTTGGACCCAAGGAAGCACACACCAAGGCATATCATAATTACATTAACCAAGATTAATGATAAGGAGAGATTTTTTTTTTTAAGATTTTACTTATTTATTTTTAAAGAGAAGGGAAGGGAGGGAGGAAGAGAGGGAGAGAACCATCAATGAGTGGTTGCCTGTCATGTGTCCCTTCTGGGGACCTGGCCTGCAACCCAGGCATGTGCCCTGACTGGGAATTGAACCAGTGACCCCTTGCTTCACAGGCCCACACTCAATCCACTGAACTATACCAGCCAGGGCAAGGAGAGAATCTTAAAAGCAGCAAAAGAAAAGGAGACAGTTACCTACAAAGGAGTTCCCATAAGACTCTCAGCTTATTTCTCAAAAGAAACCTTGCAGGCAAGAAGGGGCTGGAAAGTATTCCAAATGAAAGGCAAGGACCCACATACATCCAAGATGACTCTATCCAGGAAATCTATCATTTAGAAAGGAAAGGCAGATAAAGTGCTTCCCAGATAAGGTCGAGTTAAAGGAGTTCATCATCACCAAACCCTTATTATATGAAATGTTAAAGGGACTTATCTAAGAAAAAGAAGATCAAAACTATGATCAGTAAAATGACAGCAAACTCACAATTACTAACAACCACACCTAAAGCAAAAACAAAAACAAACTAAGCAGATAACTAGAACAGGAACAGAATCACAGAAATGGAGATCACATGGAGGGTTAACGGGGGAGGGGGAGAATGGGGGAAATGTATAGGGAATAAGAAGCATAAATGGTATGTACAAAATAGAAAGGGAGAGGTTAAGAATAGTATAGGAAATGGAGAAGCGAAAGAACTTACATGTATGACCCATGGACATGAACTAAGGCAGGGACATGCTGGTGGGAGAGGGGTTGCAGGGTGGAGGGGAATAAAGGAGAGGGAAAAAATGGGACAACTGTAATAGCATAATCAATAAAATATACTTTAAAAAAATAAAATTTTTTAAAATTAAAAAATATCCTGAAAATCAAGATACTTCTTAACAAAATCAATTATTTATGTGTGCACATATGGGACAGTTCTCATTCTTATATATGATAACATTTTAAGAACTATCCTTGAAAATGGTTACTGAGAATAGTAATAATAATAATAAAAGATTTTAACATCACTGGCTTTCATAGGAGTGCTTATTCAAATAATAGGCATAATACTATATGCTCTGTGTATGCTATCTCATTTAAATGCCACAACAATCCTGATGCACATACTTATTATTATTATCCCCAAACTTACTGATGAGAAAAATTAGGTTTAGAAAAGATAAGTTACTTACACAGGGATTGGCAGAGCAGAATTCAAATCTAGGATGTCAGATTATAGAGTATGAACTTTTAACCTTTATAATGTACTTTCTCCCACTTTAAACAATTAAGAAATGACAAACTATTAAGCTAGTCACTGAGACAAATAACCTAAGTTAGGTCTCTAGAGCTGGTCTCTCAAAATCCATTATTCCACAAACACCCAAAAGAAGATGTGTCTACTCCAGGATTCCTGTATGTCCTTACCTGGGAGCCCTCCTCATTATAGTGCCTGGCATTCCGGAACATCAACTTCATGTCTTCTATCATTCCCTCTTCCCCTGCATATTTGTCATTGCGGATATTATGCTCAATTATTTTCAAGTCCATTGGCTCCAAAATGATTTTATAATAATCAGGATAGTCCTTTTTAGATGGTTTAACCATAAATAGATCACAAAGTCTTCTGCCTGAACCTGGCTCACGAGCTTCAAGAACAACATTGAATAAGATTTTCATTCGCTGCTTTCTTATGTTCTTTTTACTGTTAAGGGAGGAAGTAGAAAAGGAGAAAAATGAGAACAGATTCAGTTGTTTTTTTTTTTTTAACACATGGATAAACATGAAATGAAACAAATTATGCTTGTGAGCAGATGCTTCATAATGATTATAATTTATTGATTACATATGCCACAAACACAGTTAACATGCTGGAAGCCATAAGCAAACATTAGGAAAATTTCCAAAGTCATTAAAACATAGTGACTATGGCGGGAGCAGCCAATGAACACCAGACAAACCTGTTTAGAATATTTATGAAATGCAATGCTTGAAAATAAATCTTGTCTGACTGCTAAAGAAAATGAAATCTCATTATCAAGTGAATATACTTTTTAAGAATAGAGCAAAACTGAAATAAAACTATGAATTCCCTGTTATAAACAGTCCTCAATAAAAAACAAAGAGAAACAAACAAAAAACCCAACAAATGCACACATGCAAGAGTTCTATCTCTTAAGTTAACCATCCTGAACACCTGTATGTTCTGTTTACCAGAAAACAAAGTGCGGCTCCTGCCAGACTAGTATCTCTATAGTAGGTACAAGTCTGTCTTGCATTTACCCTGTCAGGGTCAGTCCCTGCTTCTTCCCTCCATCAGCATTATTCCACAATCTCAACCTAGCTTAAAGAATAAACGGTCTGTGGTTCATCTGAGCTCCTGAGTAAATTTTCATCTCCGAGTGTGAATCCCTATCTTGTTCCCCAAATCCCCCTATTGAGATATGATGCTAAGAAACAGAAATGAGTGGTATGGAACAAAGTACAAGGGACCACAAACTAGAACCTGACTTAAAAAGGGGCCCAGAAGACATATGGGCTAGTCTCGTAATTGTTAAGGAAGCTGACTCAGAGAGGCTAAATGACCCGCCCAAGGTGAGTTGTCCAGTGAATTATTGTAAGAGATGATCTTCCAATATGATTTCTGGTCCAATGTATGTCTTCAGGACACTGATAAAGAAATTCTAGCCAGACTCAAACCAGCAGTCTACAAGTAAATAGGCAGATAGGTAATAAAAATAAATGACTTAGAATTTACCTTCTATTTGAGAGACACTAAGAGCCTATAATGTAGCACTTAGAGGTTAATAGTTTTTATCTGTTTCCTACATTGTAAATGAAAGGAAGTTCATTCTTAAAGTAAACTATATAGCTCAATGGGTCTCCTAGTCCAGTCCTCCAACCACTCCCTACTGCTGGGTCATGGAGAAGCCAAAGGCCAGATATTTTCTCTCCAAGGTTCAAAATATGCTTAAAAAAGAGAAGAAAAGAAAAGAAACAAAACTTGAATAATTAACAGATGTGAAAAGAAATATTTATGCATAAGTCAAAATTTAAAATGTCTCAGAAACGTGTATCTTTCTAGCATCATGGTGCTATTAAGAGAGAAAAAGGACCTGTTTCCTAGGGTTGATATCATCCTCAAAACCTGTGCCTCCGCTCAGACTGTTCATTTATTTCCCTTAGTGGCTCTGGATCATTCCTGCCAGTTCCTCTTCTCAGTATTTTTGTGTCTCTATGTCAAAAAAGTGATTGTTACACGATGGCAATCTAGAGTAAGTTTTATTTAGTGGAAACTATTTCTCCAAAGAGGCATGGTGGGGCAGTGATGTGAGAGGAAGAATTCTCAGTCCAGAACTTTAGGAAGTGGATAATTGAAGGAGAACTTGGGATAAAGGTCCAATACTGCAGAGCTCCACATCTAGGGAGAGATTATAACACAGATGAATTTAACCTTCAGGAAGGCTCTGAAGAATAATTTCAGAACCTGAATTTGATATCATGGAATACTTAAAACTACTAAAGTCAGATATGATTTCTTTAGGTCTCACTTGTGGGTGCTGAACTTCAAAAGGAAGACTCAAGAATTCAGTTTTCAACATCTGAGCTATAACCAACTCAGAATGAAATCACTCCTCATCCCAGGAATATCAAGCAGAATTCAATCGAGGCCCTTAACCTGGACCAAAAGGAGATGAACTCTGTTCACTTCCTGGTTCCAGCACACCACTCCCAGTTACCATTAGGCTTTTCAGTGTAAAACTACAAATACTTTAATCTGAGTGAGTCTAGGGCAGATTTTTTAAAGAAAAGGAAAAGCTTTTAACTAAATTTTAGGGGAAATGCCAAGAAGTAATAGAATGGCAAGTGGTCCACTCTTCCAACTCAAATAACTCTTGACACTGGGCAACTTTGAATGGAACATACTCAAAATGTAAAATCTAATTGTGTTTAAGACAAACAAAACTTTTGTTATTAAGTTCACTTAGGATCTTTTCTGAACAAATCCAGTTTTGTTATTTTGTTTACATTTTTCCAGATCCTTCAGTGGCCTTTGAGAATGAGACTAGTGGGCCATTACTTTTAAACTTGGCTGTCAGAAAAAACGCAGAGCTAAATTTCTACTCTTATACTAACTGTACTATATTAGGTGTCTGGTTTATCTGCTTTATGCTTTTCTAATATAGATGCTGAACTTTATTATATCCATGACTTTTGAAAGTAACTTCAAATACATTTTGAAATGAGACTATGTTACAAAAAGACAGCTATTGTATTCCCTACTTGATATTTTCTAGCTACTGTTTTCAATGTCACTTTGCTTTTCAGATTCTTTTAAGAACCCCTCTATGCACCCTACCACTCTTCTCTCTCACACCATTAACTATAAACTATTTAGTTTCCTCATTTTGGGAAAGGTGCATAAAATTAAATCCCAGACTTTGTAACTAGGATACTCATTCTCCTTATCTTTATCACTACCTAGGAACACAGTAAAGTAATATAAATCTTATGGGAGTGCAAAAACAGGGCTGTTTATCATTGTGTACTTCAGGAGATGCCAATTCAGATCATAAATGTTATAACACACACACAATTCTCGAACTGTATAGGAGATGGGCCACAAACAGTCCTGTGCCAGTATCAGTATACTACAGCAATTTCCCAACAAATGAAAGTCAAGCACCTTGACATACAGGTGCTTTTCTAATTTGCACAAATATTATAAGCTAGCAGACGCTCTGTTCTGAATCCCTGTTTTTCTAGGACCACCACCACCACCACCACCCTCCTGACCCTTAAAACCAGTCAGAAACACTGGAATCACTGCCATTTTTTGCTTCTCTTAGTTTATCACCAAATTTTAGAGAACCTCCATAGCTCTTCTAGATCTGAACATTCAATTTTTCATGCCACAGTGTCATTCCTGACCCTCATACCTTGTAGCTGACCACTTTCTCAAATGTCCTTAGTTATCCTTCCTCTAAAGCTATTACTTACTATATATGTATCTGTATACAACACACACAAAGACATGTCATGTCCTATTTATAGTTATAGCTAACACTTCTACCACATGCCAGTGACTGTGCTAGGAACTATCTACACATTCTCATTTAATCCTACAACTTTGATAACCAGATACAATTATTATCCCAACTTTGCAGATGTAAAAACAGAGGCTTAGATAGGTCAAATGAATACCTAAGGCCAAAAAGTGAGTAATCAAAACTGAGACTGGAATCAACTGATAATCGCCAGGCTGCTTTTTATCATGTCCTTCCCTTTCCCAAGTTAATGTTTATCAACAACCTCTCTAATCAAAATCAACTCTGTTCATAGGCTTCAAGGTAGCCCACCATTGAATTCCTTGGTCCTAGAGCTTCAGTGGTGACTGCTGTTAAGCTAAGTAAATACAATGGTTCTTTCTTTTATGAGGCTTGCTACATTTCATTTTCAAGTCTTCAAGAAATAAAACTTTTTACTCATCTTTTCTAACATGTTTTCCCAGACTAGTAGCATCTGACTAAAAACAAAAGGAAATCTACTGATTTTAAATTTTGATGATAACAGAAACTACTTCCACAAAATAATCAGAGCTACATCTATTGAGTACTTACTGCATTCAAGCTCAGTTCTAAGGGCTTTAAACATATTAACCAATCAGGTCCTTGCAGCAATTGTAGGTAGGTACTGTCATCAATGCCTTGTTCAGATGAGGAAATTGAGATGAGGCTCACATCCAAGTTAATAAGAACTGGGATTTGGCCCTGGCCTGTGTGGCTCAGTTGGTTGGAGCTTTGTCCCATAGCCGAAGGGCTGTGCGCTTTATTCCAGGTCAGGGCACATGCCAAGGTTGCGAGTTCGCCTCTGGTCTGAGCATGTACAATCCCTGGTCCAGGCGACTGGGTCCAGGTGATGTGGGAGGCGACCAACTGATGCTTCTCTCTCACATCAATGTTTCTGTTTCTCTCTCTCTCTCAATCAAAGCAACGAAAAAATGTTCTTGGGTAAGGACTTAAAATCAAAACAAAACAAAAAACCCCCCAAAAACTGTAATTTGAGTCTGGGCAGTAAAGCTCTAGAACTTGGGGTTATACTACTACTCCATGATGCCTCATGTTTCTACTTCTATTACTACTCCAAGCCAGTGCCATATACTATAAGGGATATAAAAGAAATATAACTCATGGTCTTTAAAAAATACCAGAAAAACTTTTCTTAAGGAAAATATTAGGAAGAAGATAACTAATTTTGTAGGATGGACTACATATGGTAGTAACATGTAAATAAGTTAAGAATACCTAACTTTCAAGAAAAAAACAACACAACTGTGTATCTTATGTAATTATTTTTAGTACGTTGTTTCCACATAGTTTTATTTGTTTTCAACCTGCCTGCTTTTTTTTCCTGGCCAGTAAGGTCCTGGCGGATACAGGTGATGACTAAATTTCTCCTTTACGACCTATCAGAACAGAGTCTGGTGTTCTGCAAGCAACTGACATTCCATGAACACCAGACAGCAAAGATAAAAATAAAAGCACCACACAATGATTACTAGGACTATAACGTGACAACTCATAAGCTGTTTTTAAATTCACAAGTAACATGCAAAATAATGGATGCTTTTAAAGAAATAAAACATGGACAACATCGAAGACTGAGAAAATGTGTTCATGCTCAAGAAGCACTAACCCAATCATAGGTGTTAACGCAGACAGACATCACTTGGATTGTCAACATTGACTTTAATCCCTCCACCACCCCCATCTGTAAAAGGCATCCCTGAAAGGGGATCAGCACCCACTAGCCCCTGGATGCAGGCGATGCCACCATATTCTCACCCTCTACCTTTTGCTGCAGAAGCACAGCTACAATGACTGGTGAGAGGGCTTGCTGCCCCCAGCCAATCTACTAACAAATTATGGCTAATACTGACTTTACTTTACTAACTATACTTCTAAACTATACTGCTGTCTTTATTCATAAAATCAACTAGCACTCAAATAAAAACCATTATTTCACATGCTTACGGCTTTGCTGGTCACCTAATCAGCACTACTGACCATGCCACAGAAGCTTACAATTTAAAAAATGTTAATGCATAAAAAAGGACTGCACACCTGGATAGCCTCCTGAGACCCAACATCTCACTGTCAAGAGTGTTCCTGGGAAAGTAGAAACAAACATTACATGTGAAGGGAAACAAAATAAGCAACATTGGAGGGTCACGTATAAACCAAATATGGTTGAGGAAAAAAGGATCATTCAATCCAAAGGATAAAAGATATTAAGAATGCTTGGAACATTTCAACATGGAAGACAGCGGGTAGATTTTGGGGTAGAGGAATGAGGGAGAAGAATGCACTCCCATAATGAAGAGAACATACCAACATTAATTTTTCTCAGACCCTTTAATATTAAAAAATACAGCAATGATAGAATCGTACACAGTACTTAGAAGTAAAGTCATGTGGTACTTGGAAAACTTGGCCCTCACTTCTATGGACAAGCTTAACTTATTAGGCTTCTGTGTTTGCTTGAATTTTGGAGAAGTCTATTTCATATTACCAAAACTTCTTAACATAACTACCTTTTAAAAGGCTTATTATGTTATTTCCTTTGTCACAGTCCAAAGTATAGGACTTCTCTCAACCCTTTAACATCCACTCATGCCTGTATTTCAAAGCTGGGTATGTTCTTTTACTGCTTTAGCTGTGATTTGTATTTGTTCTTCTCTTATATCTGTTTTCACTTTGTTATACAAAACACTTCCTAGGAAACCTGTTCATAAAGGGCCTTAGGTCTGAAGTGGCATTTCATTATTTTAAGAATTTAATGCTCAGTTTTCTTTTTATGGTAGGTTTTAGAGTAATATCTTTCATTTAATCTACTTGGGTTGTCCCACAAACAACATGCCAGAGATAGGTAATTTTTAAGTATCTGGCCTGGGATAATGCATCCTTGGAACTGTTTGTTTTTTTAAACACTTAACTAGTGTAAGATCTCTCTGTTCATTCAGTGTTGGCACTAATTGTACCATCACTTTTGCCTCCATTACCTTCTTTTGCCTGAGAAGTTTTTATCTTTGTTGGTGACTGATCTGGAAAACACAGGTGATGCTGTAGTAGAGTTATATAATTACACTCAAAGATGTTCTTGACTTGATGTCTCTGATCTGCTTTCACATTTTTCCTCCGTTGTCCCTGGTATAACAAGGAATTAAGAACTTGGAAGGATGACATTCATAGGCCAGTAATGGAGGAGACTCACATCTCAGGGTACACCAATCAATTTAGTTACCAAGACATAAAAGATAAACAAAGTTATTTTCAAAGCTAAAAATGTTTCCCCAAATGCTATTTGTAAGAGGGTAATACAGGACAGCTTCTCTTTTCTAAACCACTTTTTTCATCCTCTCATCTTAGTAGACCTATTAATGCATGAATAGAATTGTATCAATAATTAATAAGGACTTCTTCGTTCAACTTTCAATCTGTCAAGCTCTGCTATTAGTGATTAGCTTATTCCTTGTCTAAAATAAGATATCCCCCCTGGATTGACTACTGCTAAAAAGATGGTGAGAAAGTTAAGAATGAGGAAGAATACAGTGTTCCACAAAGACCAAGCCAGAGAAATTCCATGTGGGAGGCACAGACAAAAGAGATGGTCTTGCATGATTCTTTATAGAAATCCAGCTTCAGAATCTCACAGTCAAGTCTCCTTCCATAAAACTCATCAGAGGAAGAAAGGGTTAGGGAGTTGAGGGAAAGGTTAGAAAGAAAAGGAAACCAAATATCTACCTTAACATTTTATGAACCACAAGAAGTTATGACTTGGTATTTTAGAATCTGACATTCTTAAAATGGCAAATAAAGATCAAATTAACAAGGAAAAACCAAAGGGTAAGAGTAATGACTTACTTCACTGTAGTGAGAGTACTATATTTTTTGTAATTCACCATGAAAAATTACTTAAATTAAATATAAGTAGCACTATTAAAATACCAAACAAAATAACCTGGACAACAAAAAAGAACAACATGTTTTGCCATCCTATGTAAGTAGTTGTCATTTTTAACTATATCTTCCAAAAGCAGTATGGTACTTGCACAAAAAAGTACTAATACAGTTTACAAATAAATTCTAAAAGGCATGTTATCAAATATTTGAAGCTTATAAAAGAATTCATACTTGATATATTAAAAAACATTTTTTGTACTTATTTAAAACAAAATAAAGAAAAACTGAGATGATGATCTCCAGTTATGAGAAAAGCACATACCTTTTTCTTTTGGCACTACCAGTATCAGAGGTGGCTGAAGAAATCATGCTGTCTCCATCCTCAATGTCGTCTCTCCTGGCAAGCTCCTTCTTCTTTGCCTAAAACAGAGCAGATCCTGGGAGTCAAGTTCACTTTTCTGAGTACTCCTAGAATATATGAATATTAAAGAGGTAGACATATCAGATTCACAGAGATAGAACAACATGTAGGACGTATAAAATTAAAGCCATTAAACATTTTAAATGACACAATTTAACAAAAGCCTGCATGACAAAAAGTAAGTTAAATAACCAGATCTACTTGCAGTCAAGATGGAGGACATGCTTCGCCTCCTCATACAACTATAAAAAGGAACCACAACTAAATACCAAAACAAGCAATACCTAGAACTGTCAGAAAATCAAACTGTATCAAAGTCCGACAAGCAAGGATTTAAAGATGCCACATTCATCCAGACAGATAGGAGGGGCGGAGATGAGGCAGAGAGGCAGAGAGGCAGAGAGACACACTATGGTGTGGAGAGGTGGTGGAATGGGCATGGGTGGTCCCACATTCACGTGTGGTGGATAAAAATCAGGAAGGATACCTTGGTAGCCAGCGATTCCAGCCCCAGGCCAGACTACACTGCCCAGGAGGTCCAGCGCCTGAGAGTAAATCCCCATAATTTCTGGCTATAAAAATCAGTGGTAATTGGAGCGGTAGAAGAAACTGCCTGATTTTCAGAAAATTTTGCTTAAAGAACTTGCACTGTCTTAAAACATACACAACCCACCCAGTCTGGGATTCAATACCAGGGCAATAGGCTAGAAGGTCACCAGTCACGTACAGGAAGTAGGTGAAGAGACTAGAAATGGGGCAAGTGCTGGGCAAACTCCCAGAAGCCAGGCAGCAGCAGAGTCCCCTCTACCAGCCTTCCCCTCACAAAGAGCCACAAAGTAGTGAAGCTGGTTGCTCCACCCTGGTGACTACCTAAGGCTCTGCCCCACACAATTTATAGATGCCTTTTATAGGGAGTCAAAACAGCTGTATCTAATATACAGAAACAAACACAGGGAGCCTACCAAAGTGAGGAGACAAAGAAATATTGCCCAAATGAAAGAACAGAACAAAACTCCAGAAAAAGAACTAAATGAAATGTAGATACCCAACCTGCCAGATGCAAAGCTCAAAACACTGGTGATCAGTATGCTCAAAGAACTCATTGAGTATGGCAAAAACATAAAGGTAGAATTAAAAGTTACACTAAGTGAAATAAAGAAAAATCTACAGAAAACAAACAGTGAAGGGAAGGAAGTCAGGATTCAAATCAAAGTTATGGAACATAAGGAAGAAATGAACATTCAACCAGAACAGAAAGAAGAAATAAGAATTCAAACAAAAGAGGATAGTATAAGACTCTGGGACATCTCCGAATGTGCCAATATCTGAATCATAGGGATGCCAGAAGGGGAAAAGGAAGACCAAGAAATTGAAAACTTATTTGAAAAAATAATGAAAGAAAACTTCCCTAATTTGGCAAAGGAAATAGACATACAAGTCCAGGAAACACAGAGAGTTACAAACAAGATGGACCTGAAGAGGAACACACCAAGACGCATCATAATTAAAAATGCCAAAGGTAAAAGATAAAGAGATAATTTTAAAAGCAGCAAAAGCAGAAAGTTACTTATAAAGGAGTACCCACAAGACTATCAGCTAACTTCTCGAAAGAAACTTTGCAGGCAAGAAGGGAATGGTAAGGAATATTCAAAGTGATGAAAAGCAAGGACCTATAGCCTAGATTACTCTATCCAGCAAAGCTATCATTTAGAATGGAAGGGCAGATAAAGTGCTTCCCAGATAAGGTCAAGTTAAAGGAGTTTATCATCACTAAGCCCTTATTATATGAAATGTCAAAGAGACTTATCTAAGAAAAAGAAGATCAAAACTATTAACAGTAAAAAGGCAACAAATTCACAACTATCAACGACGGAATCTTAAACAACAACAATATCAATGCCAAAAAAAACAACTAACCAAACAACCAGAACAGGAACAGAATCGTAAGTATGGAGATCATTTGGAGGGTTATCAGCTGGAAGGGGGAAGGGGAATATAAGGGAAAAGGTGCAGGGATTAAAAGTATACTGTAATTCATAGGTACAAAATAGACCAGGGGATGTTAAGAATAGTATAGGAAAAGGAGAAGCCAAAGAACTTATATGTACAATCCATGGACGTGAACTAAGGCAGGGGGGATTTCTGAAGGGAAGGAGAATACCAGGTGGAGGGGCACAAAGGGGGAAAAAGTGGGACAACTGTAATAACATAATCAATAAAATATATTTTTAAAAAATGGATTCAGAGAATTGAGGAATCAACACTAGCCAAACTGAATTAAATACAACAAAGAGCACAAACTTGTTAAAAACACTGAGGGAAGTTAAGTTGTAAGGGCATCCTGCTCTGGTGGCCATATTTAATTTAAGTAAAGCTAACTCAAAGATGGTGTTTGTTACCCTTGACTTTTTAAGCAACAGTGTGGCTAAAAGAAAGTTTAATATGAGAGGTAAACATAGTTCTACTTTTGAACACATGCATTTTTAAGGACTCTGCCAAACACAGCTGAAAGCACACCACAGTAGACTTTAGGAATATATATAAAGTACTGACAAGGAAATACTTGAAATCCACAACACTGACCATAATGTTGACCATAATAAATGAAGAGTCTATGGGTAATCTAAAATTGCTTTTGCTGCTTCCTTGTTTTGAGATTCACTTTCCAGAAAGACTACCAAAAACTGACAAGAGATAAAACTTTAATTTCATATCTTATGCCTTTTTGTCTCAAAACCTCTGGGTGAACTATGACCTCTGACCTCAGATATCTTCCAATGTGTGCTCTTGGAAAGGATCTGATGAACTCATGGACACGGTACAATGTTTATTTTGCCTTAAGATACCCTTTTCCAAGGACCAATGACACTTCAAAAGAGATAAAGTGTAGAACCAAAAAAATCAAAACTAAATAATAGATTATGACCTATGATTGAAGGGAAATTTCCTGAGGACACTAAAATCACTCCCCAGAGACAAATCCCTGCTTCTTCTACTCACAAAGCTAACCCAGTCCAAAGCTAAAGTATTTCTACTTTACATGGTCCTGATGACTCTAAAAAATATTCAGCACTACTTGTGGTTGAAATAAATGATGTGATCCTGCTGGGGGAAAATCATACATCTTAAAAAATATTCTTAAAATGTGTAAAATTATTTCAGTTATACATACAACAACTTGGCAAAACCAAGATATCATACCTGCATGACTTGCTGCAATTTTAGAACTCGCTTGTATATGGCTGAATTGGGAACATTATAGCGTTTGGCATTTTCAAACATTAAATTCAGATCACACTCCAAATGATCCAAAGTTTCATATTCTTGGTTCTTTAGCTTTGTTCTGTGAAAGACATACATATGGCTAGAATTTCCCATTAGAAAATTATAAACATCTTTCCTCAAAGTTCAGTGCCAAAATCCTGATAAGCAACGTATGGTATATTCATTAGTGATACTGATTAGAGGTCTGGAAGTGACATTTTCAAGATACAAAGTGAGAAAGCAAAAGTACTGTTATATTTAGGGAATATGATAGTTTAACTAAAAATCCAAAAGAACAAACAAAACACTGTAACAAGTAATAAGAGGACCTATTAAGGTCGTCAATTACAAAGCAAATATACTAGCAAAAACCCAATGGGAAAATCCTGTCGGCGACTAATGTGCAAACCCTACAAAGAGACAAAAAATCAGGAAGGTTAAAACTACTTTAATGAAGATCATGACAATCTACTTATTTTTGAAAAGGAGAGACCATTCCAGTTCATGAGAGTTAAAGAAAAGAGGAAGTACTGGCAATTCCATGAAGGAGCATTTAGAATAAATTATTTACACCCCGCCCCCAGGGGTGTTATATATGGACAATAAAGAGTGGTCTAAAGATGGTGAATGAGAGAAAGAAATCTTCCAATAAAAATATTTGTAACTAATTACAATTGAAGTTTTTAATTATTTACTTAAAAGTATTAAAAATTCTGATATTTCTCTCAGATACTATTGTTATTGCTAATACCAACTTTCGTGAAGTCCCTGTACACTTTGTACCAAGTGAAGAGTCATGGTCTGCCCTAATTCTATATGAATTTAGACAGGATAGACTTTTAAATCTTTTGATTAAACACCTGCGCACTATTCATCAAAGTCACAAAAACATTATTAAGAACCACAATATGTGTAAACAGCTTCACAGAATAAATGCAGAAATTCCCAACCTGTCTTTTAGAATGACATCATCCATTCTGCATGTAAAGCTTTACTTAAAATTTACCAAAATCATATGCAGACTCCATATAGTGCTTAAAGAGATATGAATGTTACAGAACATCTCTGGGTTGAAGCAAAAAACAACTAAGCACAAACTCAGCTCTCAGTACCAGCTTATATAGCTAGCACCCTGAGTTTAAATTATAGCCTCAGACTTATTTCTATCAATTCCAAGGGTAATGTGCTAGATGTTCTCACACACACAAAGAACAGACAGGACAGTGGGTCAAGAGAAGAGCAGAATGGGAAATAAAAGATGGAGCCACACTGTCCAGCTTATGCCCACTCTTCCATTTTTGTTGCTTTTGATGACACTCAACTATCTTCTTTCTGCCAACAAATCTTCCTAGGACTATGTGGTATAACACAGTAGCCACTAGCCACATGTGGCTATTTAAATCAAAGTGAAATAAAATTTAAAATCTAGTTCCTTAGTTCCACCACTCACATTACAAGTGCTCAACAGTCACATGTAACTAGTGGCTACCATAATGGACAGCACAGTTCTAGATTTCCCTGCTGGTCATTATATAGCACAATGTAAGGTAGCCCAGCTCCTGTGAGGCACCACTAGCCCAGCATGTCCTTAGGGGGAAAAAGGTACATTGGACATCCTAAAAGCTGACCCTTCATAACTGTAGTGTGCTATCAGTTAAGCCTCAGCTACTTCTCTATTCCTCAGACTCCCTTACAGAGTAAAGTTCAAAAGTTGGGAGAGGTGTGGGACTACTCACTTGACAAAGTAAGGTTTATATTAGAAAATCCTAACTTGAAAGAAAGTTGTAAGCAGGTGAATGAGCAGGCTGAGGATGTGTCTTCTTCTGAACTAAATTAATTAGACTGTTTGAATTAAAAAAAAAAAAGATGGGGGGAGAAAAGATACAAATGACAGAAAATGTTCACTTAAAAAAGAACCTCTCAACATCTACAAGACTGTCATCATTTTTTTTTTTAAGGTGAAGAGCACAAAAGAAATTTTTAGGCTATTTTCTTATGAATGACAGCCTCCATTTCCATGTTATTTTAAGAGTGCCAAATTAGCTGATTTTCTAATATCCTACTTGTGTAGAAAACCTCAAAAGTTTGCAATAAATAAAAACACCATAAATCTTACTGATCAAATGATAAAAACAGAAGTTACAAAACCAAAACCATAAAACATACATTGTTTAAACAACCTTGTTTCTTAGAATACAGCAAATACAAGAATTTTAATTCTTACTGTTGGAAGGTTAGTTATGTACCATGAAAACATCATGCAAATACCAGCTTAATCTGACCATGCCCAATTAAGACATTTTTACCTTCCTTGTCCCTCCACCTGGGTATTCTGCAAAACCTAATCCACATGTGGGAGTTCCAAAACATCATATTTTATAACATTATTTCTTAGTATTTTTAAAACGTATTTACTTATTTTTAGACAGAGGGGAAGGGAGGGAGAAACAGAGGAAGACAAATATTGTGTGGTTGCCTCTCGCATGCCCCACACCAGGGAACCCAGCCTGCAACCCAGACATGTGCCTGACTGGGAATTGAACTGGCAACCCTTTGGTTTGCAGGCTGGTGTTCAATGCACCGAACCATACCAGCCAGGGTTTATTTCTTACTATTTTTAATGATACTGTGGTGGTTTAAGTACTGTCTGGCTGAATTTCCAATAATCACTTTAACACTGTCTAAACAGAAAAGGAAAACCGAGATGAACCATCTTTCAGTTACTGTTTCAGCTAATGAATTCTCCAAAAGCAGTCTAAACTTGTTCTGGGAGGAGTGGAGTTCAACTATAGATACAAACTTTAAATACAGATAAATTATTGTAATTAAAATATCAATAAAAGGTGTAGAAAAAATTTCTGTGCTTAGTTGAGTTATAAGAAAATGAACAGTTAAATTTTGAGCTGGATGACTTTTTATAATCCATAATCTGACACAAAAATGTCTAACTGGAACACCTTTCATCAATTTGCCTCTTCACTCTATTGTAGTACAAAGAACATCATTTGTGTTTAGTCAAATTTGTATCTCACACTTTGACTGAAGTGGCTTAGTTGGTTGGGTATAGTCTTACAATGCAAAAGGACACGAGTTCAATTCCCATTCAGGTCACATGCCAGGGTTGCAGGTTTGGTACCTGGTTTCTCTCCCTTTCTTTCTCCCTTGCTTCCCCTCTCTTAAATACACACACACACACATACATACATACATACATACATACAACCTTTTAAAAAAGACTAATTGTCATTATTTTAAAAAATTTCTTTTTTTTTTTAAAGATTTTTTTTAAGTACTTTTTTTTTTCCTTTTAGATTTTATTTATTTATCTTTAGAGAGGAAGGGAAGGAGAGAGGGAGAGAAACATCAATGTGCGGTTGCCTCTTGTATGTCCCCTGCCAGGAACTGGCCTGGCAACCCAGGCATGTGCCCTGACTGGGAATCGAACTGCGATCCTTCGGTTCGCAGGCCCGCGCTCAATCCACTGAGCTACACCAGCCAGGGCTATTTTAAAAAATTTCTATCTCACAACAGGAGTGATATTTAAGCATACTCTAGACATGTGTTAAAACATTTTTACTTTTGATATCCTTTTCCATTTTAGGAAGGAAAACACATGTGCAGGCTCAACCATAACAAAATGGATTTATAGCAAGTAATGTAGAGGTCTTACCTGATCTGTTGTAGTGATATGGGCATTTTAATTTGCTGATAATAATCAGGGTACTTTTTCTTTGAAGGCAAATGGAAAAAAGGTTCAGCTATTAGCTGTCCTTGGTTATTCCTACAGCTCCTAACTGTGTCATAAAGCTGATATAAAGGATTTGAAACATCCATAAATGAAGTAACGCTCTCTGCTTCTGACTCTCCTTCTTCATAACGTGCAGCTAGGAAGACAAAAAAGGTATTTGTAAGGAAAAGAACAATATTGTGAAAAGCTCTTTAACAACCTCCCAGGTTAAGCTATAGGTTTGAGAACACTTATTTTAAAAGAATAATCTTTAGTCTTCACTAAAGATGATGTTAGTAATGTTTAATATAATTGTATGTTTACTTAGAGAAATGTTATATAAGAAATAGAGTAGAATGTTACATAGTAAAAGTTATACTGTTTTTAAAAGGTTACAGAATAATTTCTGTTTTTAAATGTGCCTTTTCACAGATTCCTTGTTCTGTATGCGTGGCCAACAAAAGAACAGGTAGCCTTTCACAGTTCTCAGAACTAAAAATAAAAGCTAAAATTATAAAATTCTTAGAAGAAAAAGTAAGTATAAATCTCCATGGCCTTGGATTAGGTAATTGGCATCTACTTTTTCTTTTTTTTAAATTTATTGATTTTAGAGGAGGGAAGAGAGAGAAACATAGATTTGTTGTTTCACTTACTTATGCATTCATTGGTTGAGTTTTGTATGTGCCCTGACTGGAAATTGACCCCGAAACTTTGGCACATTGTGACGACACTCTAACCAACTGAGTCACCCAGCTAGGGCCTACTTTCTTTTTCTTAATACCTAAAGTGACTAAATAATAATCCTTTTGTGACAACAGTACTATTTATTAGAAAGAAGTTAATAAATACTTTTTTAGGAATTTTGTAAATGGTATGGCTTTCCTTCAACTTATGTTACTATAAAGTTAATGAAGTAACCACTTGTTAGAAAGAAACCTAAACATAACATGTTGCCTTTATAATCAACAAAAATCAAAGGTAATGAAAAGATACTTCTTTTAAACTTTTGATAATACCAGGCCTAATTTAAATTAAAAATAGTTAATTCTGTAGATAAGCATAGAAAAATTAAATCCATACTCTGTTAAGTAATCTACAGTAATTATGAAATTTCTACAGAAAATTTAGTACAAAATAACATACAGCTGAACAAAAAATCTGTTGTATCACACTTGATTATAAAATGAAAAGATATACCAGAATAACTTCATGAAACAAATTTTATCTTTACATGCAAAAATATACCCACTGTAAAATTAAAAAATTCTATCACACTTGAGAGAGAGACAATGAAATCAAATATATCTCTATAGCTGTTCTTTAGGTTGCTATTTAATAAATTGTATTTTTACATGGATTTTTAGTGTTCAATGCCCTTTGTTGGACTTGTTTAAATGACAATTTACCATGCTGCTCTAATTATAATCTACACCTATCTTTAAATCATAAGCTGCACCCACGAGGAAATTATAGCCTACTGAAACTATAAGTCAAAAGCCTGAAAATCTAAGATGATGTGAACGACTTCTGGGGTTCGCTGATGTTGTCACTAGTCTTACTATCAGAAGTTTGAAACCAAGATCTGCTAAGACTGCCAAACCAATTGTTTTGAAAGAAGTATTTATTTTCTCAAATATAAACTTTAACATAAAATAAAGCAATAAGCTTTTAATAAGTATACCAAAGAGTAAAATCAAAATGCAACAAAATAGCATGTATTCTAAAAACCGACAAACTCCCAGCCAGACCAAAGTCATTGCAATTTTCATTAATCAGAAGGACCCACTGAGAAAGCATGAAAGTAGTCTCAACCTAAAGCCTACCAGCTAAAGCAGCATCCTCTTCACTTTCTGAGCCATACTGAAGTGCCATGGTAATTGCTGATAAACGACCCCCTTGGACTGCTCTTTTATTACTATAAAGAAAAACAAACAATTAGAAGACATGGAAAGATATTATAATAATTTGAGTTAGTTTATAGGAAATAGGAACTGATAATGAAGCATTAAAAAAGAAAGAACTTGTATTCAACTGCCTCCTCAATTTATCTTTGACTTTTATATTCCCTATAGTCAATTTTATCCAGTACCAACTTTTTTCTCTTAGGAAAGAAGTGGTGATAGAAAGCCTAAAGTAGGCTACTTGGAATTTGTTTTTAACATAAATGCAACACTACTGTCTTATTTTATGAAAAATAAAGATTCATTCATAATTACTAGTTCTCTTTTTAGATGCTCATATTTTACAGTGAACACAAATTCCATTTGGAGTAAAAAACCTTTTAGATTTTACCACATGTTTTACTGGTAATATTAAACATACCCAACAAACAACTTCACTTAAGCATTTTCTAAGTGGTGAGGTAAGGCTTACTATAGTACCTCAACTTTTTTTTTTCTTTATTGACTTTAGAGAGGAGAAGGGGGAGAGAGAAAAGAGGGGAGGAGGGAGAGAGGGAGAGGTGGGGAGAGAGCAAGAGAGACAGAGACAGAAGACACTGACTCGTTGTTCCATTTATTCATGGCACTCATCAGCTGATTCTTGCATGGGCCCTAGCCAGGAATCAAAAAAGCAACCATGGCATATTGGGACGATGCTCTAACCAACTGAGCTACCAGTCAGGGCAGTACCTCAACCATGGTAATTGATGAAGTATTTGATAACCAATTCTCATAATAACCCAACTATGCCCAAAAATATTACTTCAAGATGGCCATCAAGCAAATACTAGTATGCCTACCCATAAACATTGGTCAGCTCTCAGACTAAACACATTCATTCTCTCTTACCGGTAATACTTGCTAGTGGGATTTCTCTCTTCACCATGGCTTCCTTTACTGTGCGTGGAACCTGTCAGCCTGGCTGCAGTCAAATTTGATGGAGTCCTACCCAGCGATAAGATTAAAAAAACTTCAGAAAACTGACAGCTAAAATCAGAATGCTGGGTAAACAAAAAGGAAACAACCATTTTCTTCTTTTTTAAACAGAAATGCTCAAATACTTCTGAGCCTCTACTGTGCAACAGGCTTTGCTCCAAAACCTGGAGAATGGACCACAGCTAATACTAGAGAGCTTATGGTCACTAAATTGATCAGGGTATCTGGTAACAAGGCAAATGTCAGGGTCAGAAGAGAGCTTTGAAAGTAGCCACCCAACCTTTCCATATCAGGTAGGAGGAAACAGAATCCTAGAAGTAAGATTTGTTCAAAGTCATAGCCCAAGCACAAGGAAAAGCCAGGATAAGATTTTAGACCTTCTGATACCTTGCTAAATATTCTTACTGTAAATATAAATATATATTACTATATATTATACACAAATATCATAAAATTGCCTGTATTGTATACTGTATGCATTATATGTAACATATTATATATAAATGCAACTATATATAACATATATAAAGCAATAAGAACATATAGTGATGCTAAGTCTTAAAAATTGTTTCTTTTTAAATAAAGCCATTCAGCTGCAATGAAGGTTCTGGATAAGTTATCCATACTCTCTTCAGAATCACATTATCAACGTTAATCTTGAAATGCAACTATTTCTTGTTTTCCACTGTAATGCTTTCACTAGCTAGAAAACTTGGCAAATAATAAAAGCACAGGGATGTTAGACATTTTTAAACATACCTCATTCGAAGGCTTGACCTAGCCATTTCATGTTCGATTTCTGCTTTTTTCATATAAAATATTTTTTTAATAGAATTTGCATCCTGTCAAGACAAAATTACTTGGCTTACAAAAAGTATAGGAAAAAGGACAGTTTAAAATGCTCTCAATCATGCACTGGACACTTTCTATGGCACTTATTCCATTTGGAGTAGCATTTTGTTCAATAGCCATGAAGCCTCATCCTCTAACCTATCTACAAGCTTCCAAAACATCTACATAATTAAATATAAGTTAAAAAGCCTAGCTCTTTCACAATTAGTCAAGTAACACAGACAAAAATCTAGTCATGAATAAGGAAAAACAGTGTTGAAAATACAATGAACACTACCTGTGTATACTGCCTAAAACTGAAACAAAGACACACTTCTAAGATTAAAGACTATGTACTTAAACTAACAATGAATGTACTTGCTTAAATTAACAGCCTATTAATATATCAAACCCAAAGTTTTCTTTCTCCTGTAATTTAGTTTAGGGAAAATAATCATACCAAAAAGCAAAGTTCTTAACTGCATCAACGATTGGTACCACACACTAAAATGTCCTATTAAGGACTAAGAATACAAGGACTTCATAGTTCATTCCTGTTTTCACTCAATATTTCTTAAAAGATGAAAAAATAAATGTTAAAATTAATGATCAAAATCTACTGTATTTGAATCAACATTCTGAAAGTCTAAATATTATACTCCCGAAAGATTTTCTGAACATCCTGTGCTAAATTCCCAATGATACACGAAGGGGGACCCAAAAAAACTTAGAATTATATTCTGGAGGGTGGGCCCACTGTAATACAGGTTTCCCCTGCTAGGTCAGTGTCCTGGGAACCCATATGTAGCAGTGTACCTACCAGCTGGCATTGTTGTGAGAGGCTGCTTTTGGTTTCAGTGAAAATTTTTTTTGAAGACTCTTCCAAAGCTTTTGCCCATTTCCTGATGGGTGATTTATGAATACACCTGCCAATACTGCCTGAGTGTTCAGCAGGTTTTAACCAAAAAATGGCAAGACCCTATGCCCCATCCTCCCTATTCACCCAATCTCACCCCAAAGGAATTTTTTTGTTTCCCGGATAAAAAAAAATCCTCAAAGGGAAATATTTTGCCAATGTGGAATAGGTGAAACAAACAAACAAACAAACAAACAAAAAATGGCAGAAATAGTAAAAGGTATTAAAATTGACAAGTTCAGAAATTGTTTTGAGCAATGGAGAAAAACATCTCAATAGGTGTACTACATCAAATAGAGAGTATATGAGGTCTGTCTGGAAAAAGCCCAGCCATTATTAATATAATGGGAACAGTTCACACGACATCACTGTAACCTGGCATCCAAGGAGAGTGGACTGGAGTGTACATGAGTGAACAATGACAACGTCACTATACTAGTCAGTGGTGGCAGTAGATGCTGTTGAGAGAGCATGTGTACTGTGTGGCCGTCACATTCAAAATGACTATGCAAGTAGAGCAACAAATCTCCATCAAATTTTCCATCGAGCTTGAACATTCCTCCAGAAACTATTTAGATCAGAGGTGTTAAACTCATTTTCACCAGGGGCCACATCAGCCTCGAGGTTGCCTTCAAAGGGCCAAATGTAATTTTAGGACTGTACAAATGTAACTACTCCCTAACAGTTAAGGGAGAGCTTGGCACTGCCACCAGATAGAAACAAGGTGGAGGGCTGGGTTCGGCCCTCAGGCCTTGTGTTTGCTACCTGTGATTTACTTAGATGATTCAGAAGGCCACAGCTATGGGCAAATGGTGATTGGTAGCTTCATCACAACAACGCATCTGCTCATGCATTATGTCTTGTGCAGAGTTTTTTGGCAAAACAGCAAATTACCCAGATGACTCTGCCACTCTATAGCCCAGATTTGGTGTCCTGTGACTTCTGGATTTTCCTAAAACGAAAATCCCCTTTCAAAAAGAGAGATTTCAGACTATGGATGAGATTCAGGGAAATACGACATGGCAGCTGGTGACAACTGGGAGAAGTGTATGAAGTCCCAAGGTGCCTTCTTTGTAAGGGACTGAAGCATCATTGTCCTATGCACAATTTTTCTTGTATCTTGTATCTTCTTCCATAAATATCTCTATTTTTCATATTATATGGCTGGATACCTTCTGAACAGACCTTGTATTATTAATTCAAGAAATTTCTACCAACAACTGTTCATTATAGGACTATAAAACTATGAGGGAACTGCAAAGCAATGAAATAGTCATTTTACATAGTGCATTATAATACACAGATTGCTTTTTTTATGTTTATGAGGTTTAAAAATGTGGGACTAAATCAATATGTAACTACAAAGTGGATCAAAAACAAACCTTGTTTGGCATAAAGATATACATATACATATACATGAATGGAATAGAACTGAATCCAGAAATAAATCCGTACCAGTTCAATGGGGGAAAGAATAGTCTTTTCAACATAAGATGTAAGGACAAATATCCCCTGTAAAAGAATAAATGTGAACTCCTACTGTGTGTTTCAAAAATTAATTAAAATTTCATTGAAGACTTAAACGTAAAAGCTAAAACTATAAAATTTTTAGAAGTTCATCTTTGCCATCTTGGACAAGGTAATGGTTTCTTTTTTTTCTTTTTTATCCCAGACCAACTTCACTTTTTTCCTCAATATTATTTTGTATTAGTTTCAGATGTACAGCATAGTGGTTAGATAATCATATACTTTACAAAGTATTCCCCCCAATAACTATGTAATACATAGTTATTACAACATTGGTAATGATTTCTTCATAGACACTAAAAACACAAATAACCAAAGAAAGAAAAACACAAACTGGACTTACCAAAATTAAAAATGTTTATATGTCAAAGGACACTATCATAAAAGTGAAAAGAAAACCCATACACAGAGAGAAAATATTTGTACATCATATATCAGTAACTAGTCCAGACTATCTAAAAAATTCTAACAACTCAATAATAAAAACATAGGTAACCCAATACATCATATATCAGTAACTAGTCCAGACTATCTAAAAAATTCTAACAACTCAATAATAAAAACATAGGTAACCCAATTAAAAAAAGGCTAAGGATCTGAATACACATTTTTTTCAAAGATATATAAATGGCACATGAAAACATGTCCACATCATCAATCGTTAGGGAAATGCTAATCAAACCCACAATGAGACACTACTTCATACCCACGAGGATGGCTATAATAAATAAAAAATGGAAAACAAGTGTTAGTGAAGATGTGGAGAAATTACACTTCCACATTACTAGTGGGAATGTAAAATGGTGCAGCTGCTTTGGAAAACAGTTGCTCCTCCTATAGTTACCATGTAGCTCAACAATTCCATTCTAAGTATGTAACCATGAAAAAAGAAAATATATCCCCATAAAACATACATGAATGTTCATAGCAGCATTATTTATAATAGCCAAAAAGTAGAAATGATTCAAATCTCTAGCAACTGACGAATGGGTAAATAAACATGCAATATACATATAATAGAATATTACTCAACAATGAAAAGAATGAAGTACTGACACATGCTACAACATGTATACCTTGAAAACATTATGGTAAGTAAAACAAAAGAGTCACAAAGGACCACATATTATTATTCCATTTATATGCAATGTCCAGAATCAGAAAATTTTCATTGACAAAAGTAAATTGGTGGTTGTCTAGGGTTGAGGAGTTTGAAGGGAAATGAAAATTGACCCCTAACTTGTAGTGATGCCTACACAACTTTGTGAATATACTAAAGGCCATTAAATTGTATTCTTTGGCTGAAATGTATGATATATGAATTTTATCTCAATGAAGTTGTTATATAAAAATTAAGGTATCTACTCTTATCAATGAAAACAACATTAATAAAGAAACTAACCTTGAATACTTGAGAACCAGGCTCATTATAAGTTTTGGCATTTTTTGCTAGGAGATCTATATCTTTGGCCATTGCATGAATACTCTTGTAGCTTCCATTCTATAGTAAACAACAAAATACACAAGTTCTTCTTATTGAAAGTTAGCCAATATGACATATAAAAAGAAAGAACTCCTCATATTTTTAAACTACCACCATGTTCCAAGACTTTATTGGAAAGCACATTGTGAACATGTAAAGTCATTTTCTCTTTCATAATCTATTAATATTGTCCATTTACAAACAAATTTTTGAGGTAAATAACAAAGCCAGAGCTAAATTATTTTCATGAGAACAACTTACAATTTTTAAGAAAATCAAATAAGGTAAAAGTTGTTTTACTTAGCAAACACAGAGTACCTACTCTGATGCCAAGCACTGTTCCAAGTGCTTCATTAATATTAATTCACTAAGGTGGACTTAATAGTGTAAAGTAAAACTCCTCTAATTTTATGGACCACTTCAAATAAAATAAAAAATCAGTCTAGCACAGCAGTTATTATTTTGTGAGTACCCACATCTTAAAGCTTATTCAATCCAAAATAAACCAGGAGACTCATAATTGACTCAATTTACAAAGGAAAGGAAGGAGGAAGACACTCTAGTCAAAAGGTGCACATGAGCCCTGGCTGGTGTGGCTCAGTGGATTGAGCACCAGCCTGTGAACTAAGAGATGGCTGGATCGATTCCCAGGCAGGGCACATGCATGGTTTGCGGGCTGAGTCTCCAGGTGGAGCCATGTGAAAGGAGACTGATCAATGTATGTTTCTCTCTCACATAAATGTTTCTCTCTTTTTCCCTCCCTTCCCCCTCTCTAAAAATAAAATCTTGAAAAAAACAAAAACAAACAAACAAAAAAAAGGTACACTTGAGAAGTAGACAGAAATGAACAGACATGTTCTAGAAAGACTAAGGAAACCAAATACAGAAAGATGGAGGGTTGGAGGGTGGGGAAAGGTAGAATCATGAGCACAGGCTCATGATAGGTAGGGTAGGAAAAATGAGGCAGAATCCAGAAAGCCAGGAAAAACAGAGGAGCTGGTTATCTCCCATGTAGGACCCAACATCTGAGCATCCTTTTTATTTAGAGGAAATCCCATCACAGGTAGTAGGGAAGGACCTACCGTGCACAAAGAGGGTAGAATTGAGCAGGGGGAAATAATTCATGCTTGAGTCTGGGGGGACTAAAGATAACAGCAAGGGAATGGAAGGAATGCATTCCTAACTCCTGGAGGAGGAGAGTCTAGAAGTGGAGCAGCAGGTGTCCAGGGCCCATAGTGGCGAATGACAGTGGTAACAGCGATGACACCACAAAGAGACTATATATGACCTTAGCTGTGCCACAATGGCCCTGAGTTCTATTTTCCATAGCTCTCCCACCTTCCTTTTCTATGATTCCATGAGCTAGCTAATACTCGTTTCAAGGACTCCCTTTCTGTTTAAACTAGTCAGAGTTGGTTGGTTATTGGTGAACTGGTACAAGAAACTGTGAGTTGCATAAGCAGGCATTAGAAAACCAGTGACAAAAAAAGAAAGCTAATGACAAGTCTCTGAGTAGCAGAATAACAGGAAAAAACCTAGGGTCAGGAAGCAATATGCAGAAAGGACTAGAGAGCCTCACCAGAGAGGGAGGAAAGACGACTATAATTACTCAGGTGTAAGAGGCCAAGGATATTGGTTAGGGTGATGGTGAAAGGAGCTGCTTCTGTGGGGCTTTAGAAAGGGAAAAAGAACAAGATAAGGTGAGAGGTCACAGAGAGAAGAGTGGGGTTGAGGTAGAGGTATTTAAAGATCCAATTTGATTTTCAGTATTATGAAAACATCTTCCCCTGAGATAGATGTTAGGAATGCCAGAGATTTAGGTTTGGGAAACTAAGTCACTTGTAGTAGTACCTACTGAGTTGCCTGAAAAAACAAGAGGTGATACATTAGGGAATCTGTATTATAACAGTCAGTGTAAATGTTTCTAGGGTTCCAGTTATCAGTATTTCCTACTCTCTTAGAATTTAAAGCCAAGGAAGTTTCTCCCCCCTGGCAAAACACTGTGCTTTCAGGCTCAATTCTCTATAAGACTATTTAACATAATATTTTCTTCTTTGCTTTATCTGCTAGGAGCCCCAAACACTCCTTTCTCCAGGAGAATCAGTCACTCACATTGACCAAGGCCACATCCCACAGGTGCTCTGGGAATGCTTCACATACGTTATCACCAACTTCTACAACTCTGTGAAGCAGTAATACTACACTCAGTGTACAGCAGAGAAAGCAGGCAGGTTGCCAAACCAAACTGACATAGCTAACAAGAAGCAAAGCTAGGAAAATAGCCCATGCCAGACCAAACTCTAAAAGCTAGATTTTTGGTATAATTTAGCTCATTCTTCCTATATCTTCCTTAACCTCTTACATTCAAAATTTAACTCTCATTCATTTTCGTTTGCTCAATTAATATTTACTGAGCACCTACTCTGTGGAGAGGAGGTAACAGTGTAGGGGTCGAGAGCACAGATTCTGGAGTCAGACTGCCTGAACTCAAATCCCAACTCTTCTCATTACTAACTGATGACTCGGGCAAGTGACTTACCATCTCTGTGCTTCAGTTTTCTCATTTCTGAAATGGGAATAATAGTATCTACTTCATGGAGTTGTAAGATTAATTAACTAATATATATAAAGTACATAAAACAGAGCAGGCACCTAGCAGGTCCAGGTGCCTGTTACTGCTGGAGATGCAGGTTGGGGCACTCAAAGAGAAGAGTCTCTGACCTACCTAATACTTTAACTATCTGTTGTAGGTAGTTTTTATTCTGAGATATCCTAAAACTATTTGGAAGCAGATAAAAATAAGCAATAACGCCTTTATTGCCAATATACTTTTCACAATTTAAAATGTCCATGATCGATGTTTTTTAATTATTGTCCTAACATAGCAAGATATAATATGCCGATGAAAAGTTTACTTTCTTCCCTACAGAAAAATATGCGAAAGGAATGCTATGCCGCTGCCTCCAAAGCTATAATCAGTAACTCCACTCTTATTTGTTTACATTATATTAACGTAATAAATAACCCCCTACAGAGACATCTGTTCCTCTGTTTTCTAAAAGCCCTTAGGAAAGGCTATAGGCCAATCTACCCTAAACCACTGCCATCACATACAGTCATCTTCATACCTGTATCCTCTGGGCAATGGTCTTGAGATCTATAGGTTCCTTAATTATTGCATAATAGTCTGGATATTGCTGAAAGACAAAAACAGAAACAAAAAACCAGCTAATGAGAAAACAAAGAAGCATACTAACAATGACAATCTTAATCAATTAAGCAGCTTTGTGGGATTCAAAACTAAAGACACAGCTGTACAGCATATTGTTTGTTACATTTAAAGCAGAAAGAATTTGAGTTTAACTAGCTTCATGAACTACCCAACAGCATGTTGTAGGAGTTTATAGTTAGTATTGATTAGGTAATTATCATTATACAACAAATACAGCTTTATGTTTCATTATACAGTTGATACATTACAACTACATAATTTCATTATATAGTTGTAATGTATCATTATACAACTAATACCACTTTATGTTTTAAAAAATTCTAAATTCACAGATCACAAATTAAAGGTCCTATGATATCTATGCCTAGAAATGAAGTAGAGGAATGTCTTTTGAAGGGTTTATTACAAGTTCTCTTACTTTTGCAATATAACTAATGCTATTACATCTTCTTTCAAATAAAATTCTGAGGGACCTTTAAGAAGTTATGTTGCAAGATTCGTTAGTTTCATGTTTAACTTAACGCTTACAAATTTTAAATGAAACTATGTTTAAGAAACGAAGCAAAGTTCTGTTTTCTTACAAAATACTAGTTTATCACAATATTTAAAGTTAAACATGTCAGAGGAACAACCTTAAAGAGTTTCACAAAGGCTAAAGTGCATGCATTTCCCTCAGCCTTTCCTCTAGGATTTGTTCCTTGGAAGAAATAATTGAAGTTGGCCAGAAAAGCTGGTCTCCTCAGGTGGGAGAAATGTCAGAGGAAGTCAGATTGTGCTCTCCAGGCTCTTCTTACCTGTTCAAATCATAGAGCTCAAACAACAATGACAAAAAAGCAGAAGGGCACAGTTTTCACTCAATTAACTAGGCTGAAGGGATGATTTCAGTGATGCTTCACCTCACCTGATCCCTCAGCTTACCCCTCTATTTTCTTAACCTTGTTATTCCTTTCTTTCCTGGGATCAAACCCCTTTCCCGTCCTCTCTTCAAATTCTACCTCTGAGAAACAGTATAGAGGACAAATTACCACCTACCACCCAAGCTACATACAATGTAATCCAAGATGCTGGCCCACATATTCCCCACCCACCTCTCATGCTTGGGAGGGACTTATAAAGTAAAGGTAAAAACTGCCCTCCCCTCCTTGTTATGTTTCAAATTGATACACCCTGAGGGACCAGGGGGAACCTGCTTTCCCCAACCATCTGTTGCTGCATGATGTTCCAGAAAGCTTTCCTAGAATGGGGCAACCAGGTCTTACTGGGTTGGTCAAGAAGTTCATTTGTTTTTTTCTGTGATGGCTCTAGGAGTGCATAGTTGTCTTTAACTTCCTTTGAAATAATTTTGTTAGATTGTACAGAGATAGCTGTCATATCAATGTGCATGTTAAAAAAACTTATCAAGATCAGTGAATTTTTGTGTAGCCATCTTAATATTGAAGGTAGAAGAAAACAACATTTTCAGCATACTATGCTTTATTATTTCAAGAAAGGTAAAAATGCAACTGAACCACAAAAAAGATTTGTGCAGTGTATGGAGAAGGTGCTGTGACTGACTGAATGTGTCAAAGTGGTCTGTGAAGTTTCATGCTGGAGATTTCTCACTGGACGATGCTCCACAGTCAGGCAGACCAGTTGAAGCTGAGAGTGATCAAATTGAGACATTAACTGAGAACAATCAACGCTGTACCATGCAGGAGATAGCCAGCATGCTCAAAATATCCAAATCAATGAAGTTATTAGTGAAAATGAAAAATGTCTTTTATTTTATGGAAAAAACTAAATGGACATTTTGGCCAACCCAGTACTATTCTTATTGCTCCAAATCACCCTTGGTGGCTTAACTAATACTGAGTCCCTCCTGCGGAGTAAGAATAAACCTTGAATAAAGATTGTACTCGTTTCTCATGATTTTTTTTATTATAGTAAAATATACATTAAGATTTACCATTTAATCATTGAGTGGCACTAAGTACATTCACATTATGGTGCAATCATCACCATCATCCATCTCCAGAACTTTTCATCTTCCCAAAGTGAATATCCACACCCATTAAATAATAACTCTCCACTTTCCCCCTCCTGCCAGACTCTGGAAATTGCAGTTCTACTTTGTCTCTATGAACTTGACTACCCTAAATACCTCATCTAAGAGGTAAGGACAAATACAATATTTGTCCTTTTGTGTCTGCCTTATTTCACTTACCATAATGCATTTAGGGTTCTTTCTTGTTTTAGCACATATCAGAATTTCATTTAAAACTTTAGAAGTCCAAATAATACTCCATCATGTGTGTATACCACATTTTATTTATCCAGTCATCTGTTGAGACACTTGGGCTTCTTTCATATTTTAGCTACAGTGAATAATACTGCTATGAACATAGGTGTTCGAAGACCTCTTTGATGCTCTGTTTTCACTTCTTTTGGGTATACACCCCAAGTGGAATTACTGGCTCAAATGGTAATTCTGTGTTTTAATTTTTTTTTTTGAAGAATCATCTTACAGTTTTCCTCTTGTCTTTAAATTTTAAACTTATGTCCAATATAATCATTATATTTTCCTAATCAAATCCACACTTAGGACAGTAGTGGTTATATACGGTTTATATCTAATGTCATAACTGTCCTATAACTACTCAAGACACACCTTTATAACAAGTCTTGTTGATGACTAGTGGGGAAAACTGCATGCCACTTGTCAGTCAACAAGCACTTCTTGCACATTTATGGCATGCTAGTTTCCAACTACATGGCAGGGACACAAAGAAAAATATGGCATTGTTCTTGTCTTTAAGAAATTCAAGGCCTGGGGAAGGAGGCAGATACAAAAGTATATGATCACAATGGATGTAAGCACTATAGTGAAATACTTTTAAAAGTGGGAATTTTTGTAATTCCACAGGCTCATATGTTAATTACCTCTTGGGTGTGAAGCCACAAAGGACCCTAACACTTTCAAAGGATCTTACCTATCTAGAAAAACTCTTCCTCTTTGGGGTAGAAATGTACCTATTAGGTCTCCCTCTCTTCTCCATCACTAGACAATCAAGGAGAACTAAGAGAGGAAGACTTCATTTATCTTCTTCTCATTCTGTCTCCTGAGCAAAGATATGTTTCTTGTCTTTTATAAATAAAAGGTTTAGTTTAGGTGTTTATCATTTAGAAATACTCATCTTAGAAACAACCCAAAACTCCATCAACAGATGAATGGATAAACAAAATGTGGTTTAAAAAAACTGTATATACAATGTACATACAATGTAGCATTATTCAGCCTTAAAAAGGAAGGAAATTCTGACACGCTACAACATGGAGGAACCCTGGAAACATTACACTAAGTGAAATAAGCCAGACACAAAAGGATAAATACTGTACGATTCCTCTTATATCAGGTACTTAGTCAAATTCATAGAGAGAAAACAGAACATTGGTTGCAGAGGTTGTGGGGATGAGGAAATAGAGTTATATTTTAATGGGTACAGCATTATGCTTTAGGAAGGTGAAAAGTTCTGAAGACGGACAGTGCTAATGGCTGCATAATAATATGAAGGTACCTAATACCACTGAACTGTACACTTAAAATGGTTAAATGGTAATATTATGTTATATATATTTCATGACAATAAAACGAACAAAAAGAATTACCAATCGAAAACAAAAACTCAAAAACTTTTCAAAACTTGTAACGCTCTGGCTAAGTAAAATGATAGAACATGTCCTGTGTGTGTGCTGCTGAGACCACATGGAGGATCTCTTGGCTACTTCCAATTCTTCCCATTAACTGTACCATATTTACTAAGAACAAAATTTTTGAAGTACTTAAAAAAAAAGAAAACACACACACACACACTAATTCAACTGTCTTTAATTGTATCACTTACCACTTTAGAAGGCAGTTTCTGAAAAAGTTCGCTAATGAGATGTCCTGATGGATTTGTGGCTACAACTATGGCTTCAAGAAGCTGCTCCAGGATCTCCTTCAAGTAACTTGGAGAAGACTGGGAAGAGGGAATTGGGAGCAAGAAGAGAGGGGAGTAATAAATACTTCTGTGAGAGAAATCCAAAAATAAATGCTGATATTAAATAATTTCTAAAATTTGAAAGCCAACTCAAAAGAGCAACTTCTAAACTACTTATTTTAAGTACAAGTATTAAGAATACCACAGAAATGCTCTGATGCTGAATGTGGTGCTTATACTCTCAGAATGGCATATTCGAAACTAATGAAGCTCCTTATATAATTTCAGTAATTAAATCCTTTGGACTAGGTCCTTTTAGTAAACTCTAATCCATAGTAAACATTGTAACAGTGAAGTTCAAGTGCCAAATGTATAACTGATTAGAAACGCATACCTTTTTAGAATCTGAGCAACTGAGAAAGAAAAACATGCCCCATGATACCCAGTCATTTCTATGTATGTTGTTCATATCTACCAAAGTCTTTGTATTCTGGTAGAATAATTACATATTTAAAGTGGGAACAACATACTTTTCACCATAGGGTGCTTTGCCAGATCTAACAACAGAATTAAAGTTATATCAAAACTGAATGGAGATTAAGTCAACTGATATACATCACTTGCTCTCCAGATGTCTGCCTTATTCCTCCCTTAGTCACTGTTTCAACATGGGAAAGTATATACCCAAAAGAGAACCTGCCCAGTTTTTGCAGTTAGCAATGGGATAACTCAGTCAAGGTTTATGTTAAATGGTACTTCAAGTCCAAACCCTGTTTTGTGAATATAAAATAAAGATTAAGGTATTAAGTCATAAAAGCATGACTACATGGCTATTTTTGTCCTAATTCAACACAAGTTCTTTTTATTTAGTATAGTCTCAATAATAAGGCCCAACATTAACGCCACAGAGAGGGCTTTAACAAATCTCTTGGGGCTACCACAGTGTCTGGCAAAAAAAGACACACAGTAAATACTTAACATAGACATGTGATTAGTTGAGAGTCCTCAACCACATAAGCTTAGAGAACCAACATAACACCAATGAAGACAGACTAAAATAGCCATGTTTCAGTCATTTACTTCCTGGCTAAACATGGTACCACAGAGTTAGCTTCAAAAAGAGGAGAGGTATATTCTGTAGTGAAGATTCCTCTCCTCCCAGTTGTACCAGTTACTTTGTGTTGCAGGTGACAAAGGGATCAGGGTATATAAATGAGTTCATACAATCTATTCTCACAATTGGGAAAACTCTAAGGACATCATTCTTAATTTAAAAATGACAAACTTGAAAATTCCTTCTTCCTTCTTGAGAATCTTAGGGCTAGAAAGAAGCTTGGGAAGTATAAATAGGTATGTGCAAAATCGTTCCAATTTCCTACTAAAAGAAACACAGGCAATTCCTAGATGTACACATTTTCATTTTTGACAGAACTCTGGAGGCCTATAATAAGCCTGAGCCCCCTGTAGGAAAGGAATGTTCTGCCCAAGAAAGCATGGGTTAAGTTGCTGCTCCTACATTAATATCAGAAGATAAAATTTCAGGGAATACTTAGTTAATTGTCTTGTATCTGATTCCAATCATTTAATTTCTAGAAAGAAATTGACAAGTTTCCTGGAAGCTAGATTTTGAGAGAAATACAAAAATAAATGCTGATATTAAATAGTTCATGTTTTGTTTTGAGAAATTCACCCATGAATTCTTTCTGTGTTGAGTTTTCTTGCCTGAAAACTCAACACAGAAGCAAATGCTCTGCTTTGGGTATCTTACTATTTAGCTGCAGAAGACAGATGTAATTCCTTTCATTATTCTTTTTCCTCTTTTCAAGCATGTGTGTTTATTCTGCAAGAATTTATCAATATCTACAAATCAGGCACAGTCTAGATGCCAGGAATAGGTGAACAAGATGATATCTTTTGTGGACTATAATTCTACATGGAGCAAGACAGAAAGCAAACATGTAATCTACCATAATAAACAAGTTATTTCACCAAGTTATACAGCAGTAAAGACTGAAGATCATAGAATACAAAAAGACAGACCTTCTTTTGGAGGAGTGGGGAGGAAACAATTTAGATAGAGTAGTCCAGAAACTCCTCTCCTAGATGACATTAAGTGATATTAGTATAATGAAAAAGAGCCAGTGACAGCAAAAGTGAAAGGAAACACATTCTAAGCAGAGCAAGAGCAATTGGAAAATTCCAGAGGCAGGAACACAATTGGCACATTCTAAGAACAGTGCTCGGTCTAACCCACAAAAATGGAAACACCTAACTAACGTAATTTCACTGACTCTCCAACTTTTAATCACAACACAGCCTACAATTACATAGAATACCAGTGTAGTAACATTGAATCTGTCCTTAAAAGATATGGACACTCTCTTTAAAACTGAGCAGGCTAACCCTGGCTGGTGTAGCTCAGTGGATTGAGTGCTGGCCTGCGAACCAGAGAGTCCCTGGTTCAATTCCTGGTCAGGACACATGCCTGGGTTGCAGGCCAGGTCCCCAGTAGGGGGCGCCTGAGAGGCAACCACACATTGATGTTTCTCTCCCTTCTTTCCCCTCTTTTAAAAAATGAATAAATAAAATCTTTAAAAAATAATAATAAAAGTAAAATAAAATTTTAAAGAAACTGAGCGAGATATATGCATTAACATAAGAGCAATTCATAAAAACAACTACGAATGGGACACATTGTCTAGGATTTCTTAGGATTCCTTGTAATTGCAGTGAGGCTCTCTGGCTATATTATGCCCCTTTTCCCTACCAGTTACCAACACAATTATAAGGAAAGCCTACAACAGCTCAGAGGAAACCTCAGGGGCCTTGTCCACATCCCAACAGCCCTCTATCATTCATTCCAGTTGCATACTTACTCCTTCAGTCACTGTGCCTTGATTGTCTTGCCCATCTTCATCATCATCTTCATCATCTGCTTCTCCTTTCTGAACAAACTCATTTCTTGTTCGAAGATACAAATCCCACAGTTTGCAAGCAGCTTTATATTCAGGAGAATCTGGCTGTACATTAGCAAAGACAAGAGGAAAAAATATTACTTTATTATTTTATTGTAAATCAAACCTTATTCCAACAGAGACTGGTATTCTAAGACAACTTCAAAAACTCTATTACAAATTTTAAACTCCCAATGATTAAAAGATACATGGGCCTCAACTTCTATTCTCAAAAACTAAGTGTGGCCCTGACCAAAGTGGCTCAGTTGGATGGAGCATTCTCCCATAAATGAATGGCTGCAAGTTTGCTTCCCAGTTCAGGCATGTATCATCCTCAATCTGGTTGCGTACAGGGAGCAGCAAATTGGTGTTTCTGTCTCAGATCTGTATTTCTGTCTTTCCCATCCTCTCTCTCTAAAACAGCAATTAAAAAAAAAGTCCTCAAGTGAGGATAAAAAAAGAACTAAGTGTATGTTTTAAAGGCATTTTGAAATCATATTAATTTATCTATGCCTTACCTTATTACAGAAAGACTTATGCAGGAGAAAAGTAATTTGCTAAATTAAGACTAATTATTACTAAGAAAGATAATTCAAAGAATAAGACCTGGGACTTTCGGCCAAGATGGAGGTATAGGTGGACACACTGTGCCTCCTCTCACAACCAAAATTAAGGACAACAAATATTTAGAAACAAGAAAACAACCTGAACTGATGGAAAATTGAACTGTACGGAAGTCCAACAACCATTCATCCAGACCAGTAAGAGGGGTGGAGTCTCGGCAGGAAAAAGTGGAGGTGTGGACCTGGAAACGAAGGCAGCAGTGGCTGGCAGTTCCCAAGTGTGCAGGGCTGCTAGCAGACCTCAGGCACACAGGAGAAGGAGGCTGATGCACCTCGGGCACAGGGTGGCAACTGTGCAGACCCAGTGAAGCTGCGCAAGGTGGCTGGCTGACCAGGTAGTCCCACATTTGCAAGCACAGACGGTCCAGGTGAAGGGGAAGCGGCAGAAGGGACTGGAATCCAGGAGAGAGCAGAGCAGGCACCATTGTTCCCTCTCGGAACCCTCCCCCACATACAGTGTCACAACCCAGCAACTGGGCTGCCCTACACTGGGGAATACCTAAGGCTCCACTCCTCACTTCCTAACAGCGTGCGCGCAGATAATCCAGGTGAAGGGGAAGCAGTGGAAGGGATTGGAATCCAGGAGAGAGCGGAGCAGGCGCCATTGTTCCCTCTCGGACCCTGCCCCTACATACAGCATCGCAACTCAGCAACTGGGCTGCCCCAGACTGGAGAACACCTAAGGCTCCACCCCTCACTACATAATAGCCGTGACCAGACCAAAATCAAACCAAACCAAAACAAAACAAAAAAACCCCACCAAAAATGGCTCAAACCGGAGAACAAATCAGAGCCCCAGAGCCAATTCATCTAAGCAACAAAGAGATAGCCAACCTATCAGATGCACAGTTCAAAGCACTGGTCATCAGGATGCTCACAGAATTGGTTGATTTTGCTCACAAATTAGATGAAAAAAAATGAAGGCTTTGCTAAGTGAAATGAAGGAAAACGTAAGGGAACCAACAGAGATGGAAGGAAAACTGGGACTCAAATCAATGGAGTGGACCAGAAGGAAGAAACTAACAACCAAACAGAAAACAAGGAAGAAACAAGAATTCAAAAAAATGAGGGGAGGCTTAGGAACCTCTGGGACATTGTTAAACGTCCCAACATCTGAATTATAGGGGTCCCAGAAGGGGACGAAGAAGAGCAACAAGTGGAAACGTTATTTGAACAAATAATAAAGGAGAACTTCCCCAATCTGGCAAAGGAAATAGACTACCAGGAAGTCCAGGAAGCTCAGAGTCCCAAAGAAGTTGGACCCAAGGAGGAACACACCAAGGCACATCGTAATTACATTAGCCAAGATGAAAATGAAGGAGAGAATTCTAGAAGCAGCAAGGGATAAGGGAACAGTCACCTACAAAGGAGTTCCCATCAGACTGTCAGCTGATTTCTCAAAAGAGACCTTCCAGGCAAGAAGGGGCTGGAAGGAAATATTTGAAGTCTTGAAAGGCAGGGACCTACATCCAAAATTGCTCTATCCAGCAAAGCTGTCATTTAGAATGGAAGGGAAAATAAAGTGCTTCTCAGATAAGGTCAAGTTCAAGGAGTTCATCATCATCAAGTCCTTATTATATGAAATGTTAAAGGGACTTATCTAAGAAAAAGAAGATAAAAAAATATCAACAGTAAAATGATAGCAAACTCACAGTTATTAACAACCACGCCTAAAACAAAAAGAAAAATAAACTAAGCAAACAGCTAGAAGAGGAACAGAACCACAGAAATGGAGATCACATGGAGGGTTAGCAACAGGGGAGTGAGAGGGGGAGAGAGGGCAAAAAGGTACAGAGAATAAGTAGCATAGACGGTGGGTAGAAAGTAGCCGGGGGAGGGCAAAAATAGTGTGGGAAATGTAGAAGCTAAAGAACTTATGACACATGGACATGAACTAAAGGGGGGGAATGTGGGTGGGAGAGGGTGTGCAGGGTGGAGGGGAATGATGGGGGGGGAATGGGACAACTGTAATAGCATAATCAATAAAATAAATTAAAAAAAAGAAAAAGACCTGATGTAGCCACTATGAAAAAAAGTATGAGATTCCAAAAACAAAAAACAAACAAACAAACAAAGAAAAAACCCCCACTAAAAATTTATATAACATACAACTGAAAAATTCCACTTGAGTATTTATCCATAGAAAACAAAAACACAAATTCGAGAAAATATATTCATCCCTATGTTCATTTCAGCATTATTTATAATAGTCAAGATGGGGAAGCAACCTAGAGAAATATGTGTGGGCATACACACAAATGGAATATTACACAGCAACGAAAAAGAAGAAACCACTGACATTTGCAACATGGCCCTAGAGGGTATTATGCTAAGCAAAACAAGTCAAAGGCAAATGCTGTACAGTTTCTTTTATATGTGGAATCTAAAAAACAAAACAAACTCATAGAAACACAGGTCAAAGGGATGGGGTTCTCCAGAGGAGAAGATGGTAGGATGGAGGAATTGCTGAAAAGGTAAAGGGGAATACACTCAGTAATATTATGGTAAGTTTGTACAATGACAGAAGATTAATAGAATTAGTGGGGTGCTCACATTTTATAAGGTATGGAGATATCAGTATACTATACACCTGAAACAAATATAATATTGTATACCAACTATACTTAAAATAAATAAGGGATAAGACCCAATTTAAAGAATACAAGTCAAAAAGATAGAAGCTAATGACTGTTCTGATAATCACTCCTAAGATTTTTAAAAGTATTCAAGGACTTTTCGTCAAGGCATACATAAACATGGCTCACCTTCTTGTAAAACCACAGCAAAAATTACAACTAAAATACAAACAAGTACCACCCAGAATCACCAGAAAATCGAGCTATATGGAAGTCTGACAACCAAGGAGTTAAAGAAGTCACATTTACCCAGACAGGTAGGAGGGGTGGAGACACAGAGATGCAAAGAGGCAGTCCAACACCCATGTGCGGTAGATAAAAACCAGGAGGGATACCCCGAGAGTGAGGAATTCTAGTACCTTACCAGACCACCCAGCCCAGGGTTCCAGTACCAGGAGATAAGTCCCTGTAACTTCTGGCTGTAAAATTCAGTGGGGATTGGGGTGGCGGGAAGAAACTGTAGGATTCTAAGGCGTCTTCTCTTTAAGGGGCCACAATAGACTTAAGACATATACAAATTCACTCCCTCTGGGCTCCAGCATCGGGGCAGCAGCTGGAAGAACACTAGTGGCATACAGGTAGAAATTGAAGTATCTGGCATCAGGGCAAGTGCCAGGGGATAGCTTCCTCCTGGATAAAATTCCAGGGGCCAGGCAGCTGCATTATCTCCTTTTTGAGCCCTCTGCCACACAGAGCCACAGAGCGCAGACACCATATTGGAGATTCCATCAAACTTGTTCACATGGGTTGTCTTACCCTGAGGATTACCTAAGGCTATGCCTCATCCAGCTAACTGATGTTGCTCTTCTACAATAGGCTAAGTATCTAAGGCTACAATATCTACTAAGATAGGAATCAAAGCAGCCCTACCTAATACATAGAAACAAACACAGGGAGGCTGCCAAAATGAGGAAACAAAGAAATATGACCTAAATGAAAGAAGAGATCAAAACTCCAGAAAAAGAACTAAACAAAAATGAGATGAGCAATCTATCAGATGGAGAGTTCAAAACACTGGTTATTAGGATGCTCAAGGAACTCATTGAGAACTTAAATAGCATAAAAAAGACACAGGCAGAAATGAAGGTTACACTCAGTGAAATAAAGAAAAATTTACAGGTAACCAATAGTGGAGTGGATGAAGCCAATAATCAAATTAAAGATCTGGAACATAAGGAAGAAAAAAAACATTCAATCCAAACAGCAAGAAGAAATAACAACATTCAACGCATAGCTGTGCCAGAAAAAAACAAAGAGAAAGAAATTAACAACTTATTTAAAAAAATAATGAAAAACTTCCCTAATTTGGTGAAGAAAATAGACATGGAAATCCAGGAAACACAGAGATGGACACAAAGAAGATCACATCCCCAGAAAGATGGACACAAAGAGGACCACACCAAGACACATCATAACTAAAATGCCAAAGGTTAAAGATAGAGAATTTTAAAAGCAGTGAGGGAAAAGCAGAGAGTTACCTACAAAGGAGTTCCCATAAGACTATCAGCTGATTTCTCAAAAGAAACCTTGCAGGCAAGAAGGGGCTGGAAAGAAGTATTCCAAGTCATGAAAGGCAAGGACCCACATACATCCAAGATTACTCTATCCAGCAAAGCTACCATTTAGAATGGAAAGGCAGATAAAGTGCTTCCCAGATAAGATAAAGTTAACAGTTCATCATCACTAAGCCATTATTATATGAAATGTTAAAAGGACTTATCTAAGAAAAGGAAGATCCAAAATATGAACAGTAAAATGACAACAAACTCACAACTATCAACAACTGAACCTAAAAAAAAACCCCCAAAACCCCAAAACCCAAAAAAGCAAAACAAACTAAGCAAACAAGTAGGACGGGAACAGAATCACAGAAATGAAGATTACAGGGAGGGAGATAAGTGAGGAGGGGGAAGAGGGAGAATGGGGGAATAAGAAGCATAATTGGTAGGTATAAAATAGACGGGGGGAGGTTAAGAATAGTATAGAAAATGGAGAAGCCAAAGAACTTAGATGTATGATCCATGGACATAAATAAGGCGGGAGGCAATGCTGGAAGGAATGGGGTACTGGGCGGAGGTGGAGACAAATAGAATGAGACAACTGTAAGAGCCTAATTAACAAAATATATTTGAAAAAAACAAATGAAACCAAAGTGGAACCAAAAGAAGACAAATAGAAAAAATAATTACAAAGTGAGATAAATAGAAAGTTGAAATTTAGATGGTTAGGAATATAGTCAAACATAATGGCCATCACTAAAATTATAAAGAGATCATGAAAGGGTCCAGTTCAAAAGTAAAGATCAACTGATTAACAGAAATTCAGATATATGCTGTTTATAAGACACATATCAGCATTAAAAGGACATGAATAGGCTGAAAGAATGGAAAACTATGCAAACACAAAAATAAAGCTAATGTAACTATATTAACATCAGATAAAACATACCTAAAGTAGAAGATATCACTAGAAACAAAGAAAGCTGATACATAAAGCAAAAAAATCCCATTTATCCCCCGACTGGTGTAGATCAAAGGGTTGGGCCTTGTCCCACAAACCAAAATGTTGCCACTTCAGTCTGATTCCCAATCAGGACACATGCCTGGGTTTTGGGCCAGGTCCCTGGTTGGGGGTGTGTGAGAGGCAACCCATCGATGTTTCTTTTGCATATTGATATTTCTCTCCTTCTTTCTCCCTTCCTGTCCCCTCTCTAAAATAAATAAATAAATAAATAAATAAATAAATATAACCTTTAAAAAAATCCCACTTACTGGGTGACATAATTTTAAACTTGTATGTTCCTGTTTGTACAGTGTCAAAATATACAAAGCAAAAAGCAAAACATCAACAGACAAATCCATCATTATAATGAGAGATTTTAAAACACCTCACTTGGTAAGTAGTTCACACAGGTAAATCAATTAGGATGTAAAAAAGTTTAGCAATGCAATTAACAAGCTAAATGTACCAATGAATAGCACTCTATATATTCACAAAATTTATAGTTGCACTATTCATTATAGCTAAAAGTAGAAAAAACCCAAATGTCCATTAACTGCGAAAAGAATAAACAAAATGTGGTATATCCATATAATAGAATATTATTCAGTCAGTAAAAGTAATGAAGTACTAATACAGGGTGGGGCAAGAGTAGGTTTACAGTTTGTTCCTATGGAAAAAATATAACTAATAAATGACACAAAAATAAACCCTGTGTTTTGTGCACTCACAACCTACTTTTGACCCACCCTGTATGTTACAACATGGTTGAATCTTAAAGATATTATGCTCAGTTAAAGAAGCTAGTCACCAAAGGCCATATAGTGTATGATCCCTTTCATATGCAATGTCCTGAACAGGCAAATACATACAGAAAGTAGACTAATGGTTGCAAGACACCTCTGGGAGGAAGGACAATAGAAAGTGCCTGTTAATAGGTATGGTTTTCTTTTCGGGATAATGAAAATATTCTGGAGTTAGATAGTGGTAACAGCTGCACAACTTTGTGACTACACTAAAACCCCCTGAATTCTACACTTTATAAGAGTTTATGAATTGTATCTCAAATAAAGAAAAGCTATGTATACAACATAGTCTTAAGGATAAATCTAACATTTCTGCACAATCTTTATGAAGGAAGATTTAAAGCTTTGCTAAAATAAGCTAAAGAAAAATAAATGAAGACACAAAATTCATAGATGAATAATCTATATCAGGATTATGTCAATTCTCTAAAATATGACCTAGAGAGAGTCAATGCAATTCCAGTAAGAATTCCAGCAATTTTTTTGAGCTTGCTGACTTAACACTAATATTAAAATGTAAAAAAGGAAAGGCCAAAAACATGTATGGAAAGTGCCAGGAATAGCTAACATGCTTTCCTTAACAGATGAAGAATTATAAAGCCATAGTAATTGATGTAGGGATACAATAGCCCAGCAATAAACTGGCCAGAACGAAAGGAATAGGAAAAAAGGTCAGAAAGAGCCATGAGCATATGGAAATGACGACAGCACTGACACTGTAGACAAATGTGGAGGAGATGGCCGTTTCAAGGCACTGCTTATACCTGTGGGAAAAATAGTATCTCTACATCATAGAACACACAAAAATCACTCCTAGTTGCTTTAAAGGCTTAGATGTAAACGACAAAATTATTAAGCTTTCAGAAGAAAATATAAGAGGAGAATATCTTTATAATCCTTGGGCAAGAGGAATTTCTAAAACAAAACACAAAGAAGGATAAAGCACAAAGTTAAAGTCTGATACATTTGAATATGTTAAAATAAAAAAACTCTTGCCCTGGTTTGTGTGGTTCAGTGGACTGAGAATCGGCCTTCAAACCAGAGAGTTGCCAGTTCGATTCCTGGTTGGGGCAAATGCCTGGGTTGTGGGCCAGGTCCCCAGTAGTGGGTGCACATGAGGCAACCACACACTGATGTTTCTCTCCCTCTCTTCCCCTATGTCTAGAAATAAATAAATAAATAAGCAAGCAAATAAATAAATAGATAGATACATAGATAGATAGATAAATAAATAAAAATCTTAAGGGAAAAAAAACTTCTCTTCACCAAAAGTACTGTAAAAAGACACAGCAGGAGAAGATTCTTACCACACATATAACAAAACAACAAAAAGATTGCTATCTAGTGTAGAAATTCCTAGAAATATGAAAATGAAAAATAGCCCAAGAGCAACCAAGAACCCTGGCTGATATGGCTCAGTTACTGAGTTCTGGCTTGCGCATAGAGGGGTTCCCAGTTAAGATTCCCTGTCAGACACATGCCTGGGTTGTGGGCTGGGTCCCCAGTTAGGAATGTGAGGGAGGCAACTGACTGATGTTTCTCTCCCTTTCTTTTTCCCTTCCTTACCCTCTCTCTAAAAATAAACAAATAAAATCTTAAAAAACAAACAAAAAACCCAAGAAAGAAACAGACAAAAGATTTGAGCAGGCAAAGAATAAGAATAGTTCATAATCATATGAATGTTCAGTCTCAAACTACCAAATGAGAAACCACTACTATCTACAAAGTTGATAAACATTAAAAAGCCAGACAATTATCAAATTGGACACCTTCCAAATTTGATGCCTTCTTACCTTATAATATGCCTTTGCATTGTTAAAAAGTAGCTGGAAGTCAGCAGTCAGCAAATTAACATCGTCATACTCTTCCATTTTTAGTTTCTGTTGGATTTTCATCAAGTCAATGGGCTGAGCAACCACTTCATAATAGTCTGGTTGATTTCTGTTATAATTTAATATATTTTTTAAAAAGGTATTAATGCAAAGCCTATACAAAGTTATATTTCAAATTACCTGTGGAAATATCAATATTTCAAGTGATAGAACACACTAAACTTAGTGCCATTAACCAGAACTAGAAGGGAATAACAAAAGCAAGATGCATATGCACACTCTTTTCAAAATATTTATTGATATAAAAACCTAAATTAACATATGTGATAGTCTTTGATATGCTAAATATTTAAGATTTGGGGCACCAACACTAAAACTGTGTCAAAGGTATCTTCTGCAAATAAAAATTATTTGTACTTCATGGTGTTCAACAGTGGCTGAAAACAGGTATTTCAAAGCTCTTTACCAGCTTACAAAATCAATTGCCTTTCTTTAGTTAATAACCAAACAACTTTTTCTACCAACTACTATAAAGTACCTAGTACATACTATCCTGCTTTAATATCAATTACTAAAGTTACAAAGGAAAAAGCTGGCACAAGCAGTTTACCACAGATAAAAGGACATCAAACATATCCAAACATGACCAAACAATTAAAAACATAAAACACCTTGGGAATGATAAACACAAAGTTCAGGAGAGTGATCACAGACTGGAAGGGGGAAACAGTGAGGGACACACAGAAAACTTCAATAGTAATTACAATAATAATTTAAGTGGGGTTTGGGGTTCATGGATGTTTATTTTTATCCTTTTCGGCTTTTTTCAAACCAAGTTCCATGATACAAGTACACCTTCTAAAAAATAATCTAGTGACTGTTTTTCTCAATTCTCCCTTGGGGGTAGGTAGTTAACTCCATTCTAAATGCGAAAGAGGTAAGATTACTTACAAAGAATGTCATAGTCATGAAGGCTTTAATCTCTCTTGGGATGTTGGCTGACATATCATAGCCATACATGTATATTTAATTTTTAAAAACTTTTTATTCTGACATAAAAGTTGCAGACTAGTACAAAGAATGCTTTTTTCCTGTAGTTTAATGTATATTTTCCACAAACAAGGATCATAGTTCAACTATCAATATCAGGAAATTAACTTTGATACAGAACCACCATCTAATCCACAGACCCCACTCATGTTTCCAACTGTTCCAAAATTGTCCTTTATAGCAAAAAAGTTCAACTCAAGTCACATGTTGCATTTAGTTATATTTCTTTAGTTTCCTTCATTCTGAAACAATTCCTTAGTCTTTCCTTGACTTTCATGATCTTGATACTTTTGAAGATTACAGGCCAGTTATTACGCAGAGTGTCCCTCAATTTGGGTTTGTCTGTTTTCCTAACAAGTTAATGTTATGCTTCTTTGGCAGGATTATAATAAAAATGACGGGGTATTTGTCTCACTGTACCTTCTCAGGTGGCATATGCTCTCAAGTTGTCCCATTACTCAGAGGAGGTTGTTTTTGATCACATGAATATTGTGTTGTCTACCAGCTTCTCAACTGACCAAGTTACGCTTTTCCTCCTTGAACTTTATGGATAGATACCTCCAGGCTATGTAAAAGACCATTCCTCACCAATTTATTTATTTATTTATTTATTTATTTATTTATTTGTTTATTTATATTAATATGGATTCCTGTTTTACTCAGTGGGTTAAACCATTACTATAATTATTTTGATGCTCAAACTGCTGTAGGTTTGGCCAGTAGGAGACCTTTCAACATGGCTTTTATATTCTATGTCCTTTTCACATGTTCCCATCAACCTTGGAGCACTTGCCTATTTTCTGGCACCGTAAGATCTTACAAGCTCATCTTCTACTCTGCCCTTGAAATCAGAAATTTCCCCAAATAACTATGGTTTACTTTAATGGTAAATAGTATTTAAAAGCCAAGACCAAGGTACCAGGTGTGTACTCATGTCTACTGAAGAAACAGGAAGAATAAACTGAGTTTTTTAAAACCCTTATCAACTACTTACAATTTGAATAAACTATAAAATTAAGTATGGGGGATAAAAGGAGTACTTAATCTGTTATTCAGAGAACATATAAGAACATAAAGGTCTCTGTGAGTACCCAACAAAGGTGCCAAGAGACCTTCTCAGAGTGAGCATTAGGACTTCGTTAATTTGATATCCAAGACAGCTCTCTCCACCTGGGCCTGATGGGCCACAGACCACTGCTCCCTGCTAAGGCTTGGTTTTTAAATACCATTTACCTCCACAGCCTCTCAGGCATCAGTGACTATCTGTAGACAAGTGAGAACCCAATGAGGGCATGTACAGTAGTCCTTTATTTGCAGTTTTGCTTTCCACGGTTTCAGTTAACCATGGTAAATGACAGTCTGAAAATATTAAATGGAAAATTCCAGAAATAAGTTTTAAGTTATATGCTGTTCATGCCACCCTGCTCCATCTTGCCAGGACATAAATCACCTCTTCATCCAGAGGATCTACACTGTACACTATCTTCCCGTTAGCCACTTAGTACCCAACGTAGTTATCATCAGACAGACTACGGCAGTATTACAGTGCTTGTGTACAAGTAACCTTTACTTTACTTAATGGCTTCAAAGCTGAAGAGTAGTGATGCTGGCAAATGGTATATACCAGAAAGAAGCTGTGAAGTGCTTCTTTTAAGTGAAAAGGTGAAAATTCTCAACTTAATAAGAAAAAAAGAATCACATGCAAAGATCTACGGTAACAATGAATCTTCTAACCCAAGCCAGTGTGGCTCAGTTGGTTGGGCAATGTCCCACAAACTGAAAGGTTGCCAGTTCAATTCCTGGTCAGGGCACATGCCTGGGTTATAGGTTCAGTCCCCAGTCAGGTCCCTTACAGAAAGCAGCCAATTGATGTTTCTCTCCCTCCCCTCTAAAATCAAATAAACAAATAATTTTTAAAAAGATGAATCTTCCATCTGTGACATTGTGAAGGAAAAAGAAATTCATGCTAGTTTTTCTTTCAACCTTAAACTGTAAAAGGTATAGCCACTACATGGTAAGTGCTTAATTAAAATGGAAAAGGCATTATATTTGTGAGTGGAAGACATGAACAGAAAACGTGTTCCAATCGATGGTCATGTGTTGTACCAGAAAGAATTGAGTCTATACAAAGGCTTCAATGGGACCCCTGAAACAAGTGACACCAAGCCATTTACCGCAAGTAAGAGTGGTTACACAGATTCAGGAATAGGTTTGGATGGAAGATATAAACATTACCTGAGAGGCTACATCTCCAGAGGAAGAAGCTGCTGCCAAATTTCTGCCAGAACTGATAAATCGGTTCTGACAGAACTGATTAAGGAGAAAGGTGTGTAGGTACAGGAAAAAACATACTGTACATGCGGGTATTGAAACTATTCGTGGTTTCCAGCATCCACTGGGGGTCTTGGAATGTAACCCCCATGGATACAGAGGAAACCTACTATACCTGGAAAGGACACTACTTCCTGTATGCTCTGCTAGAGGGCTTCTCACAAACTTCTCAGAATTACTACAGAAACAAAAAGGAGATCAGGATCCAACATTCCACTCTATATAATATAGTCAAAACAAGGTCCCCCCACTTTCGAAATAAAATAGCTCTACTAATTTTCCCCTTTAAATCAACATATAGAAAAGCATTAAAAAGTAAAAATGTGTCCTTATTTATCCAGAGTTGAAAGCACTGGTAGTATTCTTCCAGACTTCTAAGCACATATACACATAAACAGGATTGTACAGTACATATTCTTTAATAACAGCTTTTCTCTTTTAATAAAATAGATAAGGGCATCTTGCCATATGGCCGCAAAATAGCCAAAGCATAACTAAAAATTTTAAACCGGAAAAGTGAGAAACACCACACCTGATGTGTAGAGCCTCTGACTACACCATTTCCCCCTTTTCCCAGGTGGACAGCATTCTATGCTGCTGCATAGGTACAAAAGATCATGTTCTTCAGCCTCGCTGCAGCTATGTTCTAGCCAGTGCGAGAGCTGAAATGTGCTGTGTTCAGGACACACCCTTCACATGCCTTCATTTTCCGATGGGCTGAAAAGTAGTTGTAGAGCCATCACAGACCATGCAGACAGAGCTGACACTCCAAGGACAGCTGAATAAAGAGGCAGACAGTACTTGGACCCTGACAACTTCACAAAACTGGACTTTTACATGAAAGAAAGCAGTTTTTCTCTTTTTAGCTATTATGTGTATGTCTTAGTATAAGTAGCCCAATATACCGATCAAAACAAAGTTTCAAACTGAGATTCAAATTGTGTAGCTTAGAGCAACACTACTTTCCAGACACTCTGAGAAAACACATACACTCCACAGAAGGGCAGAGATTCCACAGAAGCATAGTACTGGGAGAAGGCAGCAATGTTAATAGGCATCATATCGTGGATGCTGGAAGACAGTGTTCCAGCACCTAAGACTTGTATCCTCTGCCCTTCAGCACTAGCCTACTGGTAGAAAGCAGGCAGCAGAGGGGCAGTCTTTCTGTGAGGGTTTTGTGTACTCCAGTATGAGGCTGCCCCTCCCTATAACATATTGGTTAAGAACACAGGCTTCAGAATCAGAAAAACTTGAGTCTGAATTCGGGTTATCTTTTAGTAGTTCTGAAAACTTCAGCAAGTTCTCACCTATAAACTGTGATAATACAAGTTAAAACAATATTAACATCTAAAAAGTGCTTGGCACTATGTCTAGTATGTGCTAAGCAATAAATACAGGCTTTTAGTATCATGCTAAATAAATTACAACTTTTAAAAGTATTAATAATAAACCAACTGAAATCTGGAAATAGTTACCTCATGTCTTAAAAAGTCCCTCATCTATGGGCATCACTAAGTTACAGGGCTCTTTCTTCTAATTCAGAATGGTGACATTACATCCTTGATGGTTCTGCTCTTTGAAGTGAGCAGTTTGCCATCAACTCAACCTGCAGCTTGTCTGCTACCCACTACGGCATCAACAATCACAAATGGAACTAATTTTTTAATTAACTCACTTTATTAGTTCCCTATAGCTGCTGTAAAAAAATTACCACAAGCCTAATGGCCTAAAACACCATAAACTAACCCTATAGAAATCCAAAATGGATGTCACTGGGCTAAAAAGCAAGGTGTTGGCATTTCTTCTAGAGGTCTATGAAAGAATCCATTGTCTGGCCTTTTCCAGCTTCTAGTGACTGCCTACATTCTTGGGCTTGTAGTCCCTTCCTCAATCTTCAAAGCCAGGAGTATAGCATCTTCAAGTCTCTAACTCATCTGCTTCCTTCTTCCCTGTTTAAGGACTCTGGTGATTACACTGGGCCCATCTTGATAATCCAGATAATCTCTCCAATTGAAAGTAAATTGATTAACAAGATTTTGGAGACTTCCAGTCAGGATGGCAGAATAAGCAGATACAACTTAGCTCTTTGCACAACCACATCAAAATTACAACTAAAATATTGAACAGCCATCACTCAGGAAAGTCAGAAATCGAGCTGAATGGAAGTCTGACAACTACATAATTAAAGGAATCACATCTACAGGGGCACAGATGTGGAATGGGCTGGTCCCACATCCACATGGGATATTTCAGGAACCAGGAGTCTGTGAGACCCACACCAGGTCCCTCAGCCCCCAGTTCCAGTACCAGGAAGAGAAGCCCCCACAACTTTGGTCTGCAAAATCCAGCGAGGACTGAGTCAGTGGAAGACACTGCTAGAGCCCCAAGGAGTTAGTTCCTCTTAAAGAAGACAACATGGACTCACTTACTCAGACTCACTCCCTCTGATCTCCAGGACAGGGGTAGCAGGTTGAAAGGCACCAGTGGTATACAGTGAAAAACTGAAATACATGAAATCAAGGCAAGCAGAGGCCATTGTCCCTTTGCTAAACCCTTCCCCTACACAGCTGGCAACATATCTGAGACTCTATCAACCTAGCTAACTGCTTGACTAGCCTTGGAGATCCTCAGAGGCTCTGCCCCATCCAATTTATGGGACTGCCCAAACTACTTTTCCATAAGAATGACTTGTCTTGGCTCCTAAATCCTATCAAACAAGCAAAAATTGGCTTCACTGAGCCCTAGCAGCAGCCAGATTAGATTCATAGCTTGGCTTCCTCCAGGAATCTCCAAGCCCAGCACAAGTAGCAGCCATCTTAAATTGCTTTACAGCTCAGGCAGGGCACCCAGACAAACCACAGGTAGGGGCAGACCTTGGGCTGCACCACCCAGGAAACCTGAGGGCCAACGCACCCAGTCGACAGCTATGTATCACTTCAGAGCACCACCACACTGCCCCCACACACCTGATCCTCAACAGAAGGTAGAGAGAGGGTGGTGGTCAGTGGTTACAGCCAGTCCTTGCAGCTGACTGGCCTGGGTAAATCCCTCCCATTGATCAGCCAATAGCAAACAAAGCTCAACTACAAGAGGAGAGTGTATTCGGCCCACATGAAGGGCACCCCTTAAGTACCCTGCTTGGGTGATAGGGGAGGCAGTGTCACTGGACCCTACAGGACACCTACTACATTAGGCCACACTACCAAGACACAGAGTCAAAGCAACTCTACCTAACACACAGAAACAAACACAGGGAGGCTGTGAAAATGAGGATACATAGAAATATGGCTCAAATGAAAGAACAGATCAAAACTCCAGAAAAAGAGCTAAACAAAATGGAGATAAGAATCCTATCAGATGCAGAGTTCAAGACACTGTTTATAAGGATAGTCAAGGAACTTAGTGAGGAACTCAGCAACATAAAAAAGACCCAGTCAGAAACAAAGGATACACTAATTAAAAAAAAGAACAATTTACACTCTCAGGAAAACAACAGTAGAGTGGATGAAGCCAAGAATCAAATCAATGATTTGGAACACAAGAAAGCAAAAAAAAAAAAAAAAAAAAAACACCACTAAATAAACAAACAAAACAAACAACCAATAAGAACAAGAAGAAAAAAGAATCCAAAAAAATGAGGATAGTATAAACAGCCTCTGGGACAATGTCAAGAGGTCCAACATTCACATCATAGGGGTGCCAGAAGGAGAAGAGAACAAGAAAATGAAAATCTATCTGAAAAAAACAATGAAAGAAAATGTCCCTAATTTGGTGATGGAAATAGAAATGCAAGTCCAGGAGGCACAGAGAGACCCAATTACAATGGATGCAAAGAGGTCCACTCCAAGACACCAAAGGTTAAAAAGAGACTCAGAAGCAGCAAGAGAAAAGCAGTTACCAGATGGCTGATAGATAGGAGAGAGGAGGGGGAGAATGGAAGAAGAGGTGAGGGAATTAGGAAGTACAAATAGGTGGTTACAGAATAGCCATGGGGATGTAAAGTACAGTATAGGAAATGGAGTAGCCAGAGAACTTATACACATGACCCATGGACATGAACAATGGCTAGGGGATTGCTTGAGGGAGTAAGGGGCCTAGATGGAGGGGGGCAAGGGAGAAAATCAGGACTACTGTAATAGCATAATAAAATCTAATTTTAAAAAAGTAAATTGATTAACAAACTTAATTTCTTTTTGCAATGTAATCCAACATATTCAGAAGTTCCGGGGATTAAAACATGGACATATTTGGGGGCCGTTACTCTGTCTATAACATGCATGTATGTTTTCTTTTATATATTATGTTTTCAAATGATTCTTAGAGAGGAAGGGGAAGGGGACAGAGTGAGATAGGGGGAGAGACAGAGAAAGAGAAAGAGAGAGAGAGAGAAAGGGAGAAAGGCAGATTGATTGATTGATTGGTTGGTTATCTCCTGTATGTGCCTGACTGGGAATTAAACCGGCAACCTAGGTATGTGCTCTGACCGAAGATTAAATCAACAACCTTTTGGTGTATGGGACAACACTCCAACCAACTGACCCACCTGGCCAGGACCCTATATGTTTTCTGAATAAATAACTTAAACTGCCAAAAGAGAAGAGAATAGTGATGTTCTGACAGTAAGAGAGGAAGAAAGCTCTAGTCAGAGGGAACATAGCCTCCACAGGGAGGTGTGTACAGGTGCATATCGGGGCCAGCAGTATACAGGAGTCAAGCCCAAAAGTAAAGGGAAAAAGAGAGAAAGCAAATAAAAATAATCATTGTGGCCTTTCTGCATATTTTGAAAAATCAATCCCTCTTAATTATGATAGCTACAACTTCAATGCTGACACCTTAGAGGTTACTATTTTTAAGTTATATTTTATTGATTATGCTATTACAGTTGTCCCAATTTTTCCTCCTTTGTCCCCCTTCACCAAGCACCCCCACTCCCTCAGGCAATCCCCACATCACCATTCATGTCCCTGGGTACAAGATTTTTGGATACTCCATTTCCTACACGGTACTTTACATCCCATGGCTGTTCTGTAACTACCTATTTGTACTTACTAATCCCCTCACCTCTGCACCCATTCCCCCACACCACCCTACCATCTGGCAACCATCAAAACACTCTCCGTATCCATGATTCTGTTTTGTTGTTGTTTGCTAAGTTTGTTTTTTAGATTCAATTGTTGATACACACATATTTAATGCCATTTTATTGTTCATAGTTTTGGTCGTCTTCTTTTTCATATGTAAGTCCATTTAACATTTCATATAATAATGGCTTAATGATGACAAAGTCCTTTAGTTTTTTCTCATCTCGGAAACTCTTTATCTGCCCTTCGATTATAAATGATAGCTTTGCTGGGTAGAACAATCTTGGCTGTAGATCTTCGCTTTTCCTGACTTTGAATGTCTTGCCAGTAACCTCTGGACTGCAGTTTTTGAGAAATCAGCTGAGTCTTATGGGAACTCCCCTCTAGATAACTAACTGCTTTTCTATTGCTACTTCTAAGAGTCTCTCTTTAACCTTTGGAATTTTAATTATGATGTGTCTTGGAGTGGGCCTCTTTGCATCCATCTTGTTTGCGGCTCTCTGTGCTTCCTGGACTTGCACGTCTATTTCCTTCACCAAATTAGGGAGTTTCCTTTCATTATTTTTTCAGATTTCCAATTTCTTGCTCTTTCTCTTTTCCATCTGGCACCGCTATGAAGTGAATGTTGGAAAGCTTGAAGTTGTCCCAGAGGCTGCTTACACTATCCTTGTTTTTTGGATTCTTTTTTCTTCTTGTTGTTCTGATTGGTTGTTTTTTGCTTCCTTATGTTCCAAATCATTGATGTGATTCTCAGCTTAATCAACTCTACTGCTATTTCCCTGTTAATTGTTCTTTATTTCAATCAGTGTAAGCTTTGTTTCTGATTGGATATTTTTTATGCTGTTGAGGTCCTCACTAATTTCCTTAACCATCCTAATAACCAATGTTTTGAACTCTGCATTTGATGGGTTGTCTCCATTTTGTTTAAGTGTTTTTCTGGAGTTCTGGTCTGTTCTTTCATTTGGACAATATTTCTTTGTCTCCTCATTTTGGCAGCTTCCCTGGGTTTGTTTCTATGTATGAGGTAGAGCTACTATGACTCCCTCTCTTGGTAGTGTGGCCTAATGTAGTAGGTGTCCTGTAAAGTCTGTTGGCATAGTCTCCCCTATCAGCCAACCTGGGTAGTATAGGTATGCCCTTCGTGTGTGCTGAGTACAGGTTCTGGGATCTCCCTGGTACAGGCTAAGATCAGTCCCCACCTATGTTGTGTCTAGAGCCTCCCTGCCTGAGTTATAAAGCAATCTGAGATGGCTGCTACTTGTGCTTGACTTGGAGGTTCCCAAGGAAAACCAAGCTGTGAATCTAGACTAACTGCTGCTAGTGCCTGGCCTGGGGCCACTTAGCAAGAGGTATAGGGTGTAGGAGCTCACTGAGGCTGGCTGTTGCTTATTTAAGAGGATTTAGAAGTTGTGAAGTAAGAGCCAAGACCAGTCGTTCATATGTAAAAGTCACTGATAACAGCTTGGGTGAGATGGAGTCTCAGCATATCTCCAGGGCAGAGCTTACTTAGCCATGTTGATGGAGTCTCAGATATGACACCCTTTTGCTGGGTTTGTGGCTCCTTTGGGGGAGGGCTCAGAAAAGGGAGAATTCTGTCTGCATTTCTGTCTGGGGGAAAGCTGTCCTCAAGCTCGTGCCTTGATGCTAGTCACTTTAGTTTCTCCTCTTATGCCACTGGTGCCTTTCAAGCTGTTACTCTGGTGCTGGACCTAAGAGGGAGTGAGTATGAACTGCGTGGGACCCCAGAACTTTCTTCCATCACCTCAATCCCCACTGGTTTTTGCAGCCAGAAGTTATGGGGACTTATCTTCCTGCAACTGATTCCCTGGGCTGGGAGGACTGGGGTAGGGCTGGGACTACTCACTCTGGAGATATCCCTCCCAAATTTTTACCTACTACACATGGATGTGAAACTAGCCCATTTCACATCTTCACCCCTCCTACCAGTCTGAATGCATGTGGTTTCTTTAATTCTGTAGAAAGGCTGTTAATTTTTTTTAATTATGCTTTACTTTGAAGGAAATAGAGAAAGAACAACCTAAACCCAAAGAGAGAGTAAGGAAATAATATAAAAAGCAGAGATAAATGAAACAGAGAATAGAAAAAGAATTTTAAAAGCCAGCTAAGCTGACAGTTGTATTGAAAAGATAAACAAAATTGACATACCCTTACCTAGACTAACTAGGCAAAATAAAATCAGAAATGAAAGAGGGGCCGTTACAACCAATGCTACAGAAAAAAAAAAGGATTAATAAGAGAATATTATGAACAACTGTATACCAATAAATTGGATAACCTATAAGAAATTAACATATTCCTAAGAACACACAACCTACCAAGACGGATTATAAGAAACAGAAAACCTGAATAGACCTATAACTAGTATGAAGACTGAATCAGTAATCAAAGTCTCCTGGCAAAAAAAAAAAAAAAAAAAAAAAAAAATTCCCTGGATCTAATGACTTCACAGGTGAATTCCACCAAACATTTAAAGAAGAATCTATCCTTCTCAAACTTTTTCAAAAAATTGTAAGAGGGAAAAGTTACCTATTACATGAGGCCAACAATGCCTTGATACCAAAGCCAGACAAAGACAGTACAAGAAAACTACAGATCAATATCCCTTATGAACACTGATGCAAAAATCCTCAACAAAATATCAGCAAAATGAATTCGGTAGCATATTAAAAGGATTACATACCATGACCAAGAGGGATTTATTCCTGGAATGCAAGGGTGGTTCAATCTACGCAAATTCATAAAAGTAATGCATCTATTAACAGAATGAAGGAAAATAATGACATGATGGTCTCAATTAATACAGAGAAAGCATGACAAAATTCAATGCCCTTTAACCACAAAAACTCTCAACAAATTAGGTATACATGAAAACCACCTCAATATAGTAAAGTCCTTATTTGAAAAATCCATAGCTACCATCATTCTCAAAAAGGTACAAGACAGAAAACTTTTCCTCTAAGATCAGGAACAGGTCTAGAATGCTTGCTCTTGACATTTCCTTGCAACATAATACTGGAAGTCTCAGTCAGAACAATTAGAGAATGAAAAGAAATAATAGACATCTACCAAATTGTAAAGGAAGAAGTAAAATTATCTCTGTTTACAGATGATAGGGACTTATCCACAAAATTCTGAAGATTACACACACACACATACATTAGAACTAATAAGCAAAGTCAGCAGTATACAAAATCAACATACAAAAATATCAGCTGCATTTCTATACACTAATAATGAACAATCCAAAAAGGAAATTAAGAAAACAATTCCATTTATAACAGCATCAAAGAAAATAAAATACTCACAATAAACTTAACCAAGTAGGTGACTTATACACTGAAAACTACATATTTCTGTAAGAAATTAAAGAAAACACCTATAAATGGAGAAATATCTCATGTTCATGTATTGAAAGTTAATACTGTTAAGACACCAATACTATCTAAAGCAATCTACAGATTCAACACAATCCTTATCAAAATTCTAACAGCATTTTTTGCTGATACAAAAAAAAAAAAAAATCAATCCTGAAATTCACATGGAGAGCCCCAAATAGCCAAAACTATCTTGAAAAAGAACAAAGTTGGAAGACTGTCAAGTTCATGCATAAATTAACCATCACAAAGGACTCACACTTTTTGATTTCCAAACTTATTATAAAACTGCAAGTGTAGCAAAGATATGGAGTAATTACATCCCTGAAGACTGTTGGTGGGAATGTAAAATGGTACAATTATGGAAAACAGTATGATGATTCCTCAAAAAACAGAATTACTATAGATCTAGCAATCCTAATTCTGGGTGTACAGTATATCCGAAAGAACTGAAAACAGCATCTTGAAGAGGTATTTGCACACCCATGTTCACTGCAGCATTATTCACAATAGCCAACAGGTAGAAGCAACTCAAGTGCTTATCAAGGTACGAATGAATAAACCAAGTAATGGAATATTATTCAGCCTTAAAAAGGAAGGCAATCCTGTCACATGGATGAATCTTGAGGGCATTATGCTAAGTGAAATAAGCCAGTCACAAAAGGCAAATACAAATACTATATGATTCCACTTATATGAGAACTCCAAAGTAGTCAAATTTATAAACAGAAAAGTACAATGGTGGTTGCCAGGGGTTGGGAGGAGGGGAGAAATGGGGAGCTGTTTGATGCATACAGAGTTTTGATTTTACAATATGTACAACAATGTGAATATACTTAACACTTATTGAACTGTATTCTTAAAATGGTTAAGACTGTAAATTTTACATTGTGCATTTTTAACCACAATTTAAGAAAAATTTTAAATATGCTTACTACATCTTGACAACTAAAACAAATCTGACCTGTCATTTAAGCCTTCCTTTTAAAAACAATCAATTATCAAATACTTTAAAACACTGACCCAAGACTATATTCCTCCCACTCACCTTCCAACTCACCTTCGCTTTGGTGCCCTAATGAAGAGCTCACAGAGAAGCCTGCCCTGTTCATCTTTATAGTCCCGGATGGTATTGTAGAGTTCATGACACACAGCAATCTACACATTGGAAAAGAGAAAAAATCACAAGAAAAGTGAGCAGAAAGCTAGTGTAGGCATATTACATAATCTTTAATAAAAACATATTCATAAAAAGCAAGTAGATAAGTAAAAGGACAAAGCCCCCAATTACCATTGGGAACACAAGTCTGAAATATGCTGACAGTATCTCTATTTAAAATAATTTAACTGCCCTGGCTGGGTGGCTGAGCTGGTTGGAGCACTGTCCCGTAACAAAAGGTTGAGAGTTCAATTCCTAGTCCAGAACATACCTAAGTTGTGGGTTCAATCCCTGGTCAGGGCACATACAGGAGGCAATCAATCGATGTTTCTCTCTCTCCCCTTTTCTCTCTATACCCCGTTCCTCTCTCTCTAAAAGCAACTAGCATATCTTCAGGTGAGGAGTAAAAAATAAATAAATAAAAATAAAATCTAATTGATATATGTCTTGGTATCTTTCACCAGATTTATGCAACTGGTGACTTTTTCTTTCCTTTTTCTTGTTTAAACTAAATCAGTTGATATTATTCTTTTGCTTAAAATCATCTAATACTGGGGCTTCTTACTACTCAGAAAATAAAATCTAAACTCTAACACTGCCCTGGCTGCTATAGCTCAGTGGATTGAGTGCAGGCTGCGAGCCAAAGAGTCACCAGTTCAATTCCCAGTCAGGGCACGTGCCTGGGTTGCAGGCCAGGTCCCCAGTGGGGGCCATGTGAGAGGCAACCACAAATCGATGTTTCTCTCCCTCTCTTTCTCCCTCCCTTCCCCTCTCTCTAAAAATAAATAAAATCTTTAAATAAATAAATAAATAAATAAATAAACAAACTCTAACACTGCCCACAGAGTATGTAGAATATACACCCTCACTGAACATACTTTTCTAGTCTCCTCCCTCTTGACCATCTCTCTATAATTGTAACACACCAAACTCATTCATGACCCAGCCCCTCTGCTTGAAACATTCTTCCCCAGAGCTCCACAGGGCCAGTGCCTTCTCATCACAGAGAAACCTGAAAGTTTGAGCCAAAACAGCCCAAATCACCCAAACTTTTCTTCTTATCATTAGCTGAGGATACTTTATTATTTATTCATTCACCTGTTTACATTCTGCTTCCCCTATACTAGAATCTTAGTTCCGTGTGAAAAATTGGCTTGTCTGACACATGGCCATATCCTAATAACCTTCAGTACTTGGTATAGGACAAGCACACAGTTATTTGAGTGACTATATAATGGCACATACTAATATTCTTTATTATTTCATAGTATTAAAGTATACTATTACTGTAAGATTTCTAGGTAAATATATACTTTTCAAGGTTAAGAATATCAAGCCATAGGAAAAAGAAATAGAGAGGGCTTGCATCTTAACCACTTATCATTAAAAGCAGGATAGGGAACCCTAGGAATAGCAGGCAGAAACTGTGTGATCCAAGTTACTCACAGGATCTACAGTTGGAAGATTGGACAGTCTCCTCCTTTTCCTGCTGGGGCCTGGTGTAGACACAGAATGATGCCCATCATCAAAGTCCCCGCTGACACTACTGGAAGGGGAGGTTGCTCTTCTTCTTTTGGAACCCATGGAATCCAACTTCTTCTATAAGAAATAATTATCAATGTTCTTATATTTAAATTTATAAACTCTGTCACCAATCCCTCCGCTGGCCACCTAATTATCAAGCTTCTGGTTCATTCAGGAAGATAGTTTAACTGTGGCAAAGAAGCTTGACTAACAGGAAGATTTTTCAATGAAAGTCCTAGACCTTGTTGCTTTAGTACCTTCATTTACCAAAATGCTAGACTTTCAACTTGGATAGGATAAATTCAGCAAACGTGTTCTCATTTATATACCACCAATTTCAAATGATTCAAACAGTTCTGGCCTCAAAATTACCCTAGACTGGAGTTTGAAAACCCACATGCAATGGTACAACAGTGTACTGAAAGTTTTGACCCCTCAGCCCCTGATGAAGCTAGGCAAGCCTTGGGGACAGAAGCCCCAAGGAAGTCACCTCTGGAGTAAGCAGCCTTATCTGTTTTCCCCAGTGTGTCTTACAATTGGGATAATTTTCCAGGTGAGCCATGAGGTGAAAAATAGGAACATGTGCCTGAGGCCAATAAGTAGTGCAAAAATTAAGGGGGACAGAGGACAATTAACTTTCTAACATTTTAGATGCACCCTAAAATTAACACACTGAGAATGACTTTTCTCCATTCATTAAAGAGGAACCCACAGGACATACCCCTGGAAAACACTTAAAGTGACTTGCCATACCTGTGCCAAAATAGCAAAACTATGCTTTGAAACTTTTCTGGCACTCCAGACTAACCTCCTTTTTAGTTATATGAGGTTATTCTATCTCTGCAAATTGTGAAATCATAGCTTTAATTTTTAGTAGATCATCTGGAAGAGCACCTCAGAGGTGAGTGTTTAGATCCTGCTTCACCTTTCTAAATTTGCCCTCAGTTTCAGGCAGGTTGCTAAGTAATCTTAGCACAACTTTACAAACATATACACTTGACTATTACATAAGAAAAGTTATCATTGGAATGATTTGCTGCCTCTACAGGGGAAGATATATACTAGGAAGGTCCTATAATGCTTACACATTTTAACAGTATCAAAATAGTATGCTGTGATTTTAAAGGTCTTTCTCTAACACTAAAAGAAAAAACTGATCCCAGTTTCACTCACCAACATTCAATTTCAGAAACTAAGGCATTGAAGCTCAAAGAATGGGTTGCCAATATTATGGAGAGGAAAACTGGGGATCTTCAGGGAATGAAAGCAGAACAAAACATACCAACAAACGATCCCAGTAAGCAACTAAAAAAAACAAGTCTCCTAGCTCTCTCTTCTTTCAACAGTCTATATGGTATTTGAAAACATACTCCATCATGAAGATGTTCCTTCCTCTATGCTTTCATTGTTAAACAGTGCATTCGTTTGCAATCAGCTACAACTGGCTAAAAGCTAAAAGGGCTTAGGCCAAGGACAGCCAGGTTTAATTTTTTTATTTGTTTTATAAAAGGCTGATAAACTGTCCTCAATCATTAAGATGAAGTAACTAAGGACCAACCCTTTGTAAATAATCTATGACAAGGACACAAGTGAATTTGATAAACATGAGGAGGGTATCTTTATGAAAAGGATAATAAAATTTGAGAAAGGTGGAAGGGAAAAGACAAGGAAGAACAGAAAAGGGAAAGGGTGTAGATGATCAGTAATTTACCAGCTTTACCAGAGCACAACCAGCGCCTCGAAAAGCCAGTCTCCTCATTATGTCTGAAGGCCAAGTGAAGCCAGTGAGAGAAGGCAGGGCTTTAAAAGTGCTGATTCAATGTTAATACATTCAAAACTGAAAGAGAAGAACAAGACAGAGAAAGGGGGGAAAAAGAAGGGTGAGAAGTAAATATGGAGACTAATAGAAAACATTCGAGGAGAACTGCTAAAGAAAGACAAGTTTTCTTGTGTTAGCCATGTTTTCTTGTGCCAATGAAACTAACGGCTACAAAGGCTCAAGCATTTAAAGCACCTGACATTTCTTCCATTTTAAAACCAAATGCTTTTCACGTGCTTAAAGATGTCTCACTGAAGTTCCCCTTTACTCACATGGAATGACTGTCAATTCCAGGAATGAAGCATGCCTGCCCAAATGCCCCCCAGTCAATGAGAGCAGAGTTCAATCACAGAGCTGGAATGGAGAGTGAACACATGTGGAGGGCTCACATGTGACACCAAGTGTTGGCAAGCTAGAACAAACCAAGAATGGCTCATGTGAGCAAAGTATGGAAAATTCCTTTCCCCCCAACATTTCTTTCCAAAAGTCCTATCAGCATTGGGCAGACTCCATATACAGGTTTAGAAAGGTTTAAAAAAAAAAAAACAAAAACCAACCATTTTGGTAAGAGGTCAAAATTACATTAATAAATAATCCACTCAAAAAGAAATGACAAAAAAATATAAATCATTTGGGGGAAGAGGTGTATAGCTTAGACCATGCAATATCCAAAATTCCTTGAATAATTAACTTACTTTGATCAGAAAAAGATGCAACTTAATGATAACTTTCTAATGTTTTCTTATCCAAAGGACACATTTAAAAATGTATTTAGAAGTTTGGCAAGAAAGGCAACGTAGCCAGGTGGGTGGGAGCAGTAACAGAACATGAGCTCAGCAGACAAGAGTCCCAGTTCTATTATCTATTTGATATTGCTTGAGTCATAACCTCTCAAATCCATTTCTTCATTTCTAAAATGAGAACAAGAAAGTGTACATATCTCCCTTGGATTGTTATGACAGTGAAATTTACATGAAATCACTTTGAAACTTCAAAGCACAACAAAAATGTTAAGTTTCGACTTTAGAATTGTGTACTTCCTGGGCACAGAAACAGGTTTTTATTCATTTTGTAGCTTTCACTTATAGAATAATATTTGGTATAATGTGGGTGATCAATTTATGTTTTTAATAAAGGTATTAAAAGAGCACACAATGGGACACTTTAGAAAGTTTTGTGTAATTTAAAAAGTCTATAAGCATCCTTCAGCAATCCTTTTTCCATGAAGAGGGAAGTAGATTCCAAAGCTGCATGACGTTTTAAAACGACATTTTAGACATGATTACATGTTTAAAAGTCTCATAGCCAATGATCAATTACAGTAAAGAATAACTTTGTAACTCATAACTGGAAAAATATTTACTCAGTATAGCCAACCAGTATATTTTGACAGTTAATAAATTTAAGTACTCTCCTGTATTACTAGTGGTACTTAATACTGTAATACATGCTTAAAACAAAAACTGCAGAAAACATGATTCAAGGAAAAAAAAATCATTTGTAATCCTACTTTCCAGAGAAAAACCACCCTTAACATTGGCTTTCACAGCTTTCAGTATTTATTCTACGCCTTGGTTGCCTTTTTCTTTTTTTTAAACAAAAGCTTTAGCAAACCATGTGTATTTGCAGCCTGTGTTTTAACTTAGGGAAGATTCTTCCAAGTCAACATTTTTCCATATAATGCTTCATGGCTTGATAATTGCCTAACGTATAGATAGACCAAAATTTACTAATCCTGGGGATTTGGGTAGAATATTAATATTTGAGGTATTCTGGATACTCTCAAAGCCAAAGAATGTGGTCAAGACACTTCAATTTAGCCACGCACATATCTGTTACTGTTTGAATTTGAAACACTCCTTCAAAAGATATTTATCAACCTTCCTTTGAATCTTAAAATATGGGCTGTTAACAAGTAATAAAGCAAATATTATACTACTCCTATATTTGTATTGAGTTCAGTTTGCTTCTGACTAGTATTTGGGAGTGTACTTCTAAATTTAAAAAAAAAACACCTAAAAATCATTTTTGAGACCTACTTTAAAATAAGTGAACAAAAATGTTTTACTTCACCATGTTTCTATAATTATGAAAATATTCTCTATACCCACTATACTATGCGTGTCACTTATTTTCAGGTTTTTACATTGTCAATCTTTCTTCCCCTTTAAGTCACCAATACTTACCCTATAATGACAAAACTATGCTTTTCATCAAGTAAAACATTTTTGAGATGGAAAACTATTAAAAACCAGAAATGTACAGTTTAAAAACTTCGATTCTTTGTGGTGTTGCAAATAAGAAACTTATTTCTTATTTGCAACACTGGCGTCTACTATAAATATAAGTCCCATTGCTAAAAATACACGTTTTGAACAGTCACCCGGAAAACGTTTTTTAAAAAAAATCACTACTAGAGTTTGTGTCTGAACCGTCATGAAACAACAACAAAAAAGAAGGCCCTGACCTCCTTTCCCGACCTGTCACTGGTATAGGGGTGGGGAGAGAACTAAGGGAAACTCTGACAGCTTTGCAGCTGCACGCTAGGAACAATCTGCCAGCCACCCCGGGCGGGAAAGAGGGGCACAGGGAGTTTCCGGGCCGCGGCGCGCCTTTGTCCCGTCCGACAGGTGCGGCAAAGCGGCCAGGCCGGTCGCGACGCCCGCCGCCTTGCCCCGCCCCGCGCGCCTGGCCTGACCGGCGCGTCTCCACAGTCGGGGCGGGGCCTCCGCCGCTGCTCCCGCCCGCCCGGGCCCACACAAAGGCCCAGGAGCCGGCCGAAGAGGAACGGCCCCGCCCGTCCCAGGCCCGGCCTTACCCAGCCGCTCCGCCGCCTGCAGCCCCGGCCGCGGTCCCCGACCGCCACGCCCCGCCCTGTGGCCGCCACGGCTGCTGCTATTGCTTCTCCGGCCGCGACCGCTGCCGTCGCTCCAGCACCCGCCGCCCTCACCGCCCTCACCGCCCTCACCCCTCCCGGTGCCGCCGCAAAACCAGCCCAGGAGCCGCCAAGCGATCCCGGGACTGCGCGACACTGCGTGCCCGCGCACGCGGGCCGACGGCGGCGCGCTTTACGGCGTCAGCGTGAGTGCGTGACGCTCGCGTGTGGTCTCAGTTCACACGTGGTGCTGGTGGAGACGGATTGTTTCTGCTGATCTTGCTTGCCAGTACTCCTCTCGTCTCCATTATGAAGCGGCCGAGTGAGTGGTGTTTGGGGTTGGGCGTGGATGGGCTTCTGTCTCTGATGGTCGGTGAGCCCATTAGAGAATTCTTCTGAGGCTTGGCCTCTGAAGTAATGGGGGCCTGCGGGCAGGCCGTCAGCCATTGTTCTAGTCCCCGGTACAACCGAGAGTTGGAAGGCCCAATGTTAATGGCAGGCCCATGGTACAGAAGGGAGTGTTGGGCCCCCAAATTTCGTGATGAAACAGCATCTGAGGCAGATTTAGGGCCGCTTTTTTTTTCGTTATGCAGCCACGTTTAGGCCGGCCCCAGTGAGGCCTGAGAGTCACTTCTCAAACCCAGTTTTCGCTCGTGATTCGTGGTTGACAGAGAGTGGCTGTCGTCTTGGGTCTCCTGCACTCCGAGTACGATCCCAGTCTGATATGGGAAGAGTCAGGGAAGGTAGTTGGGCTCTTCTCCCCATCTGTTGAGTCAAACTGATTTGAGAGAGGCGAATGCATTTCTGTTCGCCCCACAAGATTATTAAATTACGTTTGAGAGCTTATTAACTACTTAAAAAGGGATCTCACCCCAGAGCGAAGTCACGAACAACTAAACTGAATGTGTCAATTTTTGTGATTCTTTGTAGAGTTAAAGAAAGCAAGCAAACGCATGACCTGCCATAAGCGGTATAAAATCCAAAAAAAGGTAAGCCTCGTGCTTGGGAGAGCTCTACCAAATGTAATGCTAAACTGATTTCTGCCCCACCTGTCCTCCAACAGGAGGTTTGGATTACTATAGTTCATGGCAGAAAATGGAAGTTGCATATAGTGACCACGGTACAAGCTTTTTTTTTTTTTTTTTTTTTGATTGATTGGAGGGAGAGAGAAACATCAATTTGTAATCGGTTGATTCTTATACGTGCCATGACCAGGGATCAAACCCACAATTTTGGCATATCCAGACAACACTAACCAACTGAGTTTACCTGGCCAGGACAGCACCATCTCTTAGGCATCAAGAGTGCAGTGTGGGAAACTGAGTAATTCAGTAATAAAGTCTGTGAACTTAGATCAATATGTTAACAATCTTTGCAAAAAGAGTCTCCCAGTAACATTTTCTTGCTGTTTTTTGGGGTTTTTTTTTTTTTGTTTGTTTGTTTGTTTTGTTTTTGTTTTTTTGGGGTTTTTTTTGTTTTTACATAAATAGGCATCTGTATGATTGCAATTAAAGTTCCATTTTTTTTAGGTCATTTTGCCTGTATAACAAAATTGCAGCCAGATTGGTTTCTCACAAAGATTCTATTTAGTATTTTTGTAAACTGGTAAAAAAACAACTTTCTATTATGATAGGTTCGGGAGCACCATCGAAAATTGAGGAAGGAGGCTAAGAAACGGGGTCACAAGAAACGGAGGAAAGACCTGGGAGTTCCAAACAGTGCTCCCTTTAAGGAAGCTCTTCTTCGGGAAGCTGAGCTAAGGAAACAGCGGGTAAACTACAATAGCTGAAATTTTCAGCAAGTGATGTGGGTTTTTTTGTTTGTTTGTTTTTTGTTTTTTTGTTTTTGTTTTGGTAGGTGAACAAAGCAATACTAAGTCACTTTGGCTCAACCATTTCTCTTATGGTTTGAATACAGCTTGAAGAACTAAAACTGCAACAGAAACTTGACAGGCACAAGGAACAGGAAAAGAAAAGAAAACTTAAGACTAATCCTGTCGTTGAGCCATCTAATGTGGAACCTGTGAAGGAGGTACAATTGAGTTTCTATGAATTGGGAGATGAGTTCTAATGTAGAAGAAAAGCTCATAAACAGGGCAGGAATGCTGTGCCTCTTGGGAAGAAAAGGACTGAGTTCAGATGCTATTTAAATATCCATTGCAGTAACCCTAATTAGCCATGGAAAATGGAGAGAGTGGCTACAACTGCTGACTTTATAATTTTGTGTCCTTTTTCCTTTGCCTTTGTCCCTTAGGAATTTGAGCAATGCAAAGCTAAGAACAAAGCCAAGCCTGGCAAACAGAATCCGAAGAAGTTGTATTGTCAGGAACTTAAAAAGGTATTTTAGTCTAGGTTTTCTAAAGGTGGTAGTGATGTTTAAAAGACTAGAGTCCTTTTTTTCTGACACCAAAAGATGAAGAAGAGTTCAGTTGAGCTGGAAAAGCCATTCATAAGAGCTGAGCAAGTAGGTTTATTCTATTGAGAGCCTGAAGAAAATATTCTTGCAGGGTTTTTTTACATAGAAACAATTACCCATAAGCATGATTTACAAAAGTGATACTTTGTGTTAAAGTAACATGTTGGCCCAGTGGTTGTTAGAGAGGAAAGTAAATTAAAACAAGGGTCTCAAAAGTAGTAGTCCCCAGCCTTTTTGGCACCAGGGACCCATTTGGTGGAAGACAGTGTTTCCACAGACGGAAGGGGGAAGAAATAGTGAGCTAAATTGCCTGCTGTTCACCTTCTGCTGTGCAGCCTGTTCTTAATAGTCCTGTACCTGCTCTAAAGTATTTGGCAGGAGATCAAGGAGATGGATGTCTTGGTGTAGTTAATCCCCAGCACTCTCACCCCAGCACCTGTTTTCCCAAGCTCGCTCGCCCCTGTGAATAGAACTTGACCATGCTTCTCAGCAGCTCTTGGCAGGTCCTAATTCACTGGGAGGGTTTTATATTTAGGCACTGGGGGTGTTTACACTTTTGAAATCTGTGTTAATAAGCAGCCAGAGATTGCTGAGCACACCTGTGTTTTACTTTGCTGTGAGAAATGATGAATGTGAACATTCTTCATACCAAAGTGAAGAAATGAGATCCAACTCTGAGCTCACCCTGTTACAAAGTGGATAATAGCAGTATACTTGTGTGGAGGGTGTTCTCAGATAGTCCCTGGTGATTTTACCCTGACAGGTGATTGAAGCCTCAGATGTTGTGCTGGAAGTATTGGATGCCAGGGATCCTCTTGGTTGCAGGTGTCCCCAGGTGGAAGAGGCCATTGTCCTGAGTGGACAGAAAAAGCTGGTACTTGTATTAAATAAGTCAGGTGAGCAAAAGGGATGCTCTTTGCGTTTCATGTGCACTGGTGAGGTATGAGGAAAACATCTGAACAGTCTGATTGTCACTGAAGACTGAAAGATCCAACTCTGACCTCAATAAAGCCAGTGCATTTGCTATCTTTTTGCCGGAGACTGCTGGGCAGAGGGGTAGAGGTTTTTGGTATTCCATGCTTAGCACCTTTTCTTATTTAAGAATATAGGTTTTCATAGCTTAACTATACAGAATACATGGTGCAGCAAAAGTAATGCCTGTTTGAATGTGGTTGGTAGGGTACATGATGTCTCATATGAGATGGACAGTAATTTGAACATGTCACCTAAAATGCCCTATGGTGTGCTTGAGTGTGATACTACGTTACAGAATTTTACATGCTTATGATTTTGTAATAACAAGGGGGTATTATTTGTGACAGACCCTGCATTTTACATAGAAGTGATGACTTGGTCATGTTCTCCACCTGAACAATGTTGATATGTGACAATGTTTAGATGAAATGCATAGTTAAATATGTCTGGGTTTGAGCAGCAGGAACAGGAAAACCCAGAATAGACACCTGTGAAGCAGAGAGTAATAAAATGTGGTCAGTAAACATGGCTGCTCCCTAAGCAAATTCTGGAAGTAAAGGCTTAGGGCAATAATCTAGAGGTTGACTTGATCCTGAAAGGGTAAACAGGACAGGGAATTGAAAACATATGTAAGTATACATACTGAACTCTTAAGGACAGTGTGGTAAAGAGCTTAACTTCTCATCATCATCCACATAAATCCTTTGGGGGGGAAAAACTGAGAAAAAGCAAACCAGGGTGAAATCCATAGTTTTATTAGATGTGCAGATTCATCTCAACAGAATGACTAAATTAGAACATGTGTGTTTTATTTTTAATCCCTATCAGATCTGGTACCAAAGGAAAATTTGGAGAACTGGCTAAATTATTTGAAGAGAGAATTGCCAACAGTCGTGTTCAGAGCCTCAACAAGTCTGAGGAACAAAGGGAAGACAATCAAGGTACCCTTTCTTGTCATTGGTGGGAAATGTGGCGCTTTCAGATTTTGGATGGCTGAAATATGATGAGTTATACAAAATCTTGATTTAAAAAGTGAGAACGTATAAGATCCAACTCTGATGTCATCCAGAGATAATTTGAAAGGCAGTTGTTTGGTAATTTTAGTAGCTGGGCTTTGGAGCCAAATGCTTGAGTATTATGGGTTGTCAGAAGTAAACTGTTTGCCATTTTAATGTGAAGAAGATGAGAAAAGCTCCATTCAAAAGTGAAGTCTGCATTGGGAAAGATGGCCTTCGGAAACTTCTTGGAGGTTTTCAAGAGACTTATGGCAAAACCATTCATGTTGGAGTAATTGGTGAGTTTTACAATTTTATGTCTTAATCCCTTATACGCCAAGAGTTTTTGTTATGAGTGTATGGGGTTGCCCTGGCTGATGTGGCTCTGTAGGTTGGAGCATCATTCTGTGCACCAAAGGGTTGGGGGTTCAGTCCTCCGTTGGGTCTCATGCAGAAGGCAACCAACCAATGTTTCTTTCTCTATTCCTTTCTCTAAAATCAGTAACGATTTTTAAAAATTTAAAGAAAGAAAAAAGTGTATAGGGTAGTTGCTAAATGAGTGACTTGTTCCCTGGCTGGTGTGGCTCAGTGGATTGAGTGCTGGCCAGTGAACCACAGGGTCGCTTGTTTGATTCCCAGTCAGGGCACATGCCTGGGTTGTAGGCCAGGTCCCTGAGGGGGGCGGGGGGTGGGGGGGGTGACGTGTGAGAGGCAGCCCCACAGTGATCTTTCTCCCTTCCCCTCTCTTAAAAATAAATAAAGTCTTTACCAAAAAGAAAGATTAAATAAATAAATGACTTGTTTTAAACATTAGCTTCTTGTCCACTTTACCAAGTACACGCACACAATGTAAACAAATTGTACATAATTACACCCCCTCTCTTTTTGGGGGGTTGCCAGCTGGGCTCTGTAGGAAGTTGGCTTCTTAAAGCTCTTGGTTTATTTGAGTTAATCGTCTTTTCCTGATCTCTCATTACTTGTGCAAGAAATGAGGACACTAAGATTGGTCTTAGTGTTAAAGTGAAGACGCTCAGATCCAACTCTGATCTTGTTCTAAACATCAGGCAAGCATAAAAGAAAATAGTGGAAATGTAATAATAACCAACAATAACCAAAATTTCCCTTTTATCATTTGTAGGTTTCCCAAATGTGGGGAAAAGCAGCATCATCAATAGCTTAAAACAAGAACGGATATGTAATGTTGGTGTATCCATGGGGCTTACAAGGTAAACTGAGTTGTTCCATAATTGTAATATTTTATTACAGATGAGTAAATATGATTTTGTTTTGCATATATTAAAGATGACGATTTCCCATTTTTTTTTTTTTTTTTTTGTTAGAGGTGTTAGTGAAAGAGAGGTTAAGGCAGTACTAGGCTTGGAAAGAACTAGGATGGAATAGCTGCTCACAATTTGGTTTAAAAAACAAGCAAATGGATTCAGAGGGGGGAAAGTTCCCTCAGGAAATAATGCTTGAACCTGGCCTTAAAATGAATAGAAGTCTGCCAGCTACAAAAAGGGGGTTTTTGGCCCTGGCTGGTGTGGCTCAGTGCACTGAGCATGGGCTGTGAGCCAGAGGGTCGCCAGTTCGATTCTGAGGGTACATGCCTGGGTTGCGGGCCAGGTCCCCAGTGGGGGCCACGTGAGAGGCAACCATACATTGATGTTTCTCACCCTTTCTCCGTCCCTTCCTCTCTCTCTAAAAAAAGAGAAGGTATATTTGGCAGAGGAAGCAGCATGTATTCAGCAATATGTAAGCTGTAACATGTTTGTGTATAGAAGGGGAGGGATTACTGGTTTTAGATAAACATGAAGCAAATGATGATAAACTGGATCTGACAGACTATGCTGAGTTTGTTCAATCCAACCCTGAGCTTCACGTTCTGTATCTTGTCCTCCACGCAAGCAGACACCCTCACCAATTACCATCTTATTCCAGGAACATGCAGGTTGTCTCCCTGGACAAACAAATCACAATCATAGATAGTCCAAGTTTCATTGTGTCTCCATTTAATTCGCCCACCACACTTGCTCTGAGAAGTCCAGCAAGTATTGAAGTACTAAAACCAGTGGAGGCTGCCAGCGCAATCCTGTCCCAAGCTGACACTCGACAGGTAAAAGAACCCCTTACCTTGAGCTCCATTTTCTTTTTCATTGTGAGCATTTTAAGTAGAATATTTTCAATTTTATAGCCACAGTACATCAGGTGAATGACACTTCTTTTCTTTTAAGGTAGTACTGAAATTTACTGTCCCAGATTTTAAGAACTCTTTAGAATTTTTTACTTCGCTTGCTCAGAGAAGAGGACTGCACCAGAAAGGCGGAACCCCAAATGTAGAAGGTGCTGCCAAACTGCTGTGGTCGGAGTGGACAGGGTAAGGCTTTTCTTCTCTTGGCAATTTGATGACCACAGAAAATAAAGGAACTGATTTTTAACAAATGGCGTTTTTAATATCAGTGGCTCTTTAGGGTACTATTGCCATCCCCCTACATCCTGGACTCTTTCTCCACATTTTAATGAAAACATTGTGACAGACATGAAATGGGGCTTTAATCTGGAAGAACTGGAAAAGAACAATGCACGCAGTATACAAGGTAAGCAAGGCTTATTTTGCTGTCTTCATCAGTTGACAGGCCTATTAAGGTCTGTTTACATGTGCTGTCTGTATTCCTTTCCTAGCCATCAGAAGCCCTCGTTTAGCCAGTAGCATCCTTTTCCAGTCCTCGGGTCTGACAAATGGAATAATAGAGGAAAAGGACATACCTGAAGAATTGCCAAAACAGAGAGAGAGGAAGTGGCAAGACGGAGGAGACTATGAAATCATCAACAATGAGCAGGAAAGTGTTGATGAAGAAGCTGATGTAAGTATGATGTCTGTGAGTTGTTTACACTAAATTAAGTTTTCCAATATTATAATGTACAACAAATAAGGGGCTAAAGGTAGAAATTAAACATTTCAGAATAGATTACCAAAAAAGCTCCATACAAGTTTGATATGTAAGTCTTCCATAGTTCTAGTTTTGTTAATTCCATTATGTGTACCTTCAGAGGCTTTTTCAGTTACATAATTATTTGGATTAATGCGTGGACACAAGGGCCTACTAATAAGGACTTTCTCATTGTCCCACAGGAAGAGAGCTCAGACACGTCCCCTCCAAAAGAGGCCTGGGAAGCACTGCCTGAAGAGGCTCAAGCAGGTGAGTTGGGTGGAGGGGTCCTCCAACAAATCAGTGTGGTAGGGAATTGTTCTTTCTTTAAAAACAAACAAACAAACAAACAAACTAAACCTTTCTTTCCTCCAATATAGATGAACAGTCTGAGCAGTCTCACATCTTGGATAGAGTGCCTGAAGAGGAAGATGATGCTTACAACTTCAGTACAGACTATGTCTAATGAAACTTTGTCCTGCTAGATTTTTTTTTTTTTAAACATGTTGAACAGTTGGCTAAACTGTTCTATATGTGATACACCATTTGTTTCTGATGTAAGCTATGTAGATTTTGTAAGTATGTATATTATGAAATATGTAATTTGCCTGGACACACAAATAAATCCGGTACCTATTGAAAAACGTAGGTTTTATTTTATTTACAGATCAGGCCACAGGTTACAAACTTAAAACCAAGCCAGCAGTATTGAACTAGCTGTACCAGCCTTATCAGTTCATCACCTCTGGACATTCAGCACTGCAGTAAACAAACACTTGAGACACATGTAGTCCATCATGGAAGCTGACTGCCAGGCAGTGCTACTTCTCTACCCAGTTGAAATGTCCCTTTTTCCATGGGTTGCCACACCTGCTACTTTCCACACGTACTATCTTCCAGGATTTCCTGAGAAAGGCTTATAACATAAATTATATTTTACTTTATATTTGAGATTTCCATATGTCTTCGGATTAGGCTGAACTTGCCTGTTGGGTCAGGAATGTACCATTTCTCCCAGACATCAGTATATGAAGCAGTTCTTCCCCATGGCTTAAAGTGTCCATTCCAATGAAGTAATTTGGCAGCTTTTACAAACTGGGGTGAATATCGTTTTCCAGCACTGGAGCCTTATATTGAAAGAAAGAGACTCAAATGATGTGCTAGTCAGACACAAGATAATGCAACATCAAAGCGGAGAAAACTTGATATACCCCGAGGATAGTCCTTTATTAAGCTTAAGCCTTTGGTTAATTATTTTTACTTACCAAGGTGGCGGACATTCCACATCGGGTCAATGGTAGAGTGCTGTTGATAAAATACGATCAACAGGGGGGGTGTTGTGATGCTGCCCGCAAGTGTTCTGCTATACAGTCCCTCTCTTGGAAGAAATGACAAATGCAAAGTGTCAGTGAAGAATCATGATTAATTCCTGTTGAAATAACAGCTAGGGCACTTTTATACTTACTCTACATTGAGTCTCATCCATTTTTCCAGCTGGTTGGTTACATTCTGTCTTTTCCATTCTGTCAAGTTCGCAACAAAAACTCCAGGATTAAATGAGCAGGTGCTGGCTTTCATGGAAAGCTTACGAATTCTTTCCTTTTTATAGTCAAGATATCCAATGTAATTGTACTAAAAACACAAATGGGATATGTAGTATGTCCACCGCTTCAAACAATAGGTACATGCAGCCATGTACTGCTTAACAACAGGGAGATGCTCTGAGAATTACATCTTGGGGCAATTGCATTGTGCAAACAGCATGCACTTAGATGAGGTGGCCTGCTACACACCTAGTCTATGTGTATAGCCTAGTGCTCCTAGAAGCCTACAGAGCACGTTACTGTACAAAACAACACATGATTACATTGAGCACAAGAGAAAGTGATACAATCAAAGTGAGATGTATGAGGCTGCTGTGGGTGTAAAGGCATACTCAAAAAGTAAAGAGTACACTATTAATGATAAACATGGTAAGTTCATGAACCAGTAATAGTTGTTATCAAGTACTATGTACTGTTAATAACTGTATATGCTATACCTAAATGTGCACAGTAGGTTTATTACCAGCATTAACCATGAACTCAGGAGTAATACATTGTGCTTTGACATTAAGATAACTGTATGCTCACTGCAACAGGAATTTTTCAGCTCCATTATAATCTTACGTCCGGACCACCAATGGGTACGTGAAGCAATTATGCAGCACATGGCTCTAATGTGACAGTAAAGAGGAGCTGTTATTAAAAACTATGACTTACCAGATTATTAGGGAAGGGCTTTACATATAAAGCAAATAAAAGTGACATTTGGGATTCCAAGTTAGGCAGAATAGGAAACTTCTAGAAGACAGGCTTAAGTTTTAGGGTGAAATAATTGAGGAATGTAATGCAGCATAAAAGTTGTTCCCTACCTTGGCTGCTGTGGCTCAGTATGTTTCTCTGGCATTTAGTGTTTCTTTCCCTCTCCTCTCTAAGTAAAATCCTCAGAAAAAGAATTCCCCAATTTTGCTGCCTCTCCACATTAATCTGCTCTATAGGGAGTGAGGTGTCTACAGGGCTCTAATAAGGAATTTACCTGGTTTCCAGCTCCACGGATGATAACTTTAGTAGAGGCTGAATCACAATCTTCTGAAAATGCAGCTGCATGTCCTGGCTTCAGTGGTGTATTATAGAGGGCAAAAATATCACCTGAAAGATGGTATAAGATTTACATTTTCATTTGCCTCAAGATTCCCTATTCCTCCAACTTATTCGTAGGATGACCTTTTGCAGGATACCATAAATAAGACAACCACTACAGCTCACACAGGACAGAACAGTGTTGACGAATGAATGACATTCTTAGATACCTTGCACAATTATGTCATCATCCATATATATGGCTTTCTTTGCACTGGGAACCAGAATAGGCAAGTAGAACCTTGCAAAGGTTAACTGAAAGAAAAGGAAAGAGGGATTGGCATAGGTTTCACCATTCTTTGTGTTCTTATTTACTAGAAACTCCCACAATGCTCTCAGTATTCATACAGGAGAAGACAACCAAGTATCACTTAAAATTGCCCAGGCTTGGTCCCAGGAAACTGCTTGCACTGTGCCCAGTTACCCAGATACTAAGTTATTTCCTAATACTCCCACATACAAACAAGGATGCATGGAACTCACTGGTTTTATGGATTCCCCCTGGTCAGGATCCTCCTTTACTTTCCCTTCCAAAAGTTTAGTGTCAAAAATCACAATTTTATACCTGATGCTTTTCAGGGTACTGCTGCTCAGCCAAGACCTAATGAAAATAAAACATTTCAGTTTTAAATAATCATGTCCTAAAACCACAGCCTTTTTTGTGTGTGTGCCTCCCAAAGAGAAACCCTGGGGATAAAAACAGTGTGGTCAAGCCCCTTCACTTCTCTGAGCCTTGGTTTCCACATCTGAAGAGAGTACTCCCAGAGCCAAGATTCTATGGTAATGGGTACTGCTCCCCTCAGGCTCACACTTTTGATCACTCTTCTGACACTAAACTTGTAGAAAAACTCACTCCAGCATCCACACGGACCATCAACTCTTGTCCCTCCAAATATTTGGGTGAAGAAAAGTCAAACTACGATGGTAATGAAAGCTAGTTATCAACAAAGCTGGTAGTTATTCCACAGACATTAATCCACTGACTAATTCTACCAAAGTCTAACGTACTGCCTGTAACAAAAGTTGTTTCCTAAAGCACTGCACATTTTCCCTATGTCCATTTCAATTCATTTTGTGGACAGTTATTTGTGTAGTCATTTATTTTAGGTAGTTTCTAAGTTTTGTGAGATTTTTAAAAAGATGTTATTTACTTATTTTTAGAGAGAAGGCAAGGGAAAAGAAGGAGAGGGAGACAAACATCAATTGGTTGCCTCTCACACCCCCAACTGGGAACCTGGCCTGCAGCCCAGGCATGTGCCACAACCAGGAATTGAACTGGCGACCATTTGGTTTGCAGGCTGGCAAACCACTGAGCCACACCAGCCAGGGCTGTTTTAAAAATATGGAAAAATAACTCACAAAACAAAGTCACAAGGACAGAAATGTTTTAGAACTTTGACAACTATTAACCTGTTAGACTGTAAACCTTAAAGCATTTTTAAAGCATGGATGAGACCGTCCCTCAGACTGGGTTTCTATGATTAATCACTGTAATAGTAAAAACCATTTTTACTATTATAGTGAGTGATTATATACTAGGTGTTGTTTTAAAATATATTTTCTGCCCTGGCTGGTGTAGCTCAGTGGATTGAGCACGGGCCTGCGAACCGAAGGATCGAGGTTCGATTCCCAGTCAGGGCACATGCCTGGGTTGCCAGGCCAGTTCCCGGCAGGGGACATACAAGAGGCAACCGCACATTGATGTTTCTCTCCCTCTCTCCTTCCCTTCCCCTCTAAAGATAAATAAATAAAATCTTTAAAAAAATAAAATAAAATAAATTTTCTCATTTAGTTGACACAGTAATTCCCTAAGTTGGACATTTTCACCCCATACTTACAGATGAGGGCTCCAAAGAGTTAAGTAATGTTCGTCCGTCACTATTAGCCAGAGTTTGGATCAGTGTCTGTGTCCAGGTCTCCACACTACCTTGCCATTGCTCCCACATCCCTTCCCACTCTAGACAAGAGCTACTCAGAACATGTTCATGAGATAGGAACTTGTAACAGGATGTAAATCAACATACTGCTTCTTTCATCGAAAAAACTCTAATACTAAAACAAAAATTACCAGCTTGAGTTAGAAGTATACGTGGTGACCCAGTTGACTTACTTCTTAAGTTCCTTATATCATTTCTGTTATCGTGGGGACATGCTTACAATACAGTAACATGGAAAAACATGTCATGTACAGTTTGTATGTGGTATAATCTCAACTGTATAGAGAAAATATATACTTAAGGAGCAACCTCTACAAGAATCATCAGGCAAGCAGAGCTCACCGGAGATGGTCTGCTGTGCCATTGAGTGTAACAATGTAGAAAATGACATTGGAGCGAGTGTTGTGCTGAATGCTGTTTATGGCTGCAATGGTCCCCCCGAGCCTATCTTCAGATGCAGCAATAACCACAGGAATCTCCTCTTGTCTCCAATCTACCACATGACGGGGAGCATTGGGGATAAAGTCTATGGGCTGAAGCCCCACAATTCCTGAATCTGCAAAGAACACACATAAGAAAGGTATTGTGATACATACACAATCTTAGAAAGTATTGACATAGAGCACAAGACTAGAAAAGAGGTGATGATTATGATGCTTATTTACCTCATCCTTCCCCCATTACAATGTGAAGTATACAGCCCAGACATCGTGTTTTACAGGCTTTTGGAAAAGCAGAAGCAGCATTTAAAATAAAAAAATAATAAATTAATTAACAAAAAGACAAGTCAACAAAATTTTCATACACTCCTGATGGGAATATAACAGAATCTTTCTAGCAATATTTTTGGAAATTTGCATCAAGAGCCTTAAACAGGTACATGGCCTTTGACCAATAATTTCTCTTGCCTCTCTTAAGGACAAAATCTGAGGTAATCAAAAGCCACAATTTTACTTACAATTGTGAACACCTAGAAACAAATTAAAAAGTTTTTCAGACCATGAATAATGTCCAATAAGTAGACATGAAAACAATTTAGATCATAATCACAATTTACATAGAAAAAAAGTTCCTAAGTTGTAATAGAACATTAAATTAGAAAATATCAGAGTGCATTACACATAGCAACTACACATACTGCTTTGTAAACCCTTTTTCCCTTTTATAATATGTCCATTTACTTATTCAATCATTCATTAAACACCGGGCGCCCATTATGTGCCAGGCAATAGTTGTGGATTATAGCCATGAGTAAAACAGACGAATCATCACCATCATGAAAGGCAGATAGCATGTACACATGGATATGGGTGTGCTGTATGTCATGCATTTCTTATTGTGGGGTTGCCATGAAAAGGTCAAAAAGTCATTGTACCAAAAGACATTTTTCTGTGGAAACAAACTAGGTGGCATTAAAGTTACATATGAAGAGTTCCTACTGTCACGGTGACCTACTTAAAACACGTCATATGTGCAGTTTATACATAGTATAATTTCAACTATAGAAAAAGTATAGATAGGGAAAAGAACTGGAAGATACTAAAGTCAAAATTTTAATAATGGGTATCTCTAAGTAATAATCATTTTATTCAATGTATATTTTGTTGAGCACCTCCTATGTACCAGCCACCACCCAGAAGCACAGGAGATAAAGCAGTAAACAAGATGTCCTTATGGAGCTTGAGTGCTATCTTTTCTAATAAATGTTCCCACCAGGAGCACGTATTACTTAACGTACATACAAGGGCAGCAAAAGTAGGCATTCATATGGAAATAATACAACAATAAATAATATGAGAGTAAACTTTTCTGTCTTGTGTACTCACAACTCTAAGCCTACTTTTGCCCATCCTGTATATATACACGTATGTATAAATACACACATGTATATACACAGTTACATTGTAAAATATGCTCTCAGAGCACTCAGGAAGTCAGCGGGGAGCTATTAGTTTTTTCTTGCTCTGGTCAACTACAGTGCGTGACAACCCAAAAATTATTTTTAAGAAATACTCTGAAGCCTCAAACACCCTCAATACCAATGTAGAGCAGTATGAACAAATAATTTTAAATAAGTAGCAATGGAATTATATAATAGAACAATTTTTTAAAAAATAGTTGACAAAGTTTTATGGTTTTGTTTTACTATATACTTAAGTGCTGCTAATGCACTTCCACAGGTTATAGGAAAGTAACAGGTGAAGGAAGGTAATTAGACTGACCCTCTAGTCAACACAGCAGGCATCAAACACCAGTGACACTCAACTGTCCCCACCTTCTGAAGCTCTGCTCTGCTGCAATGTGAGCAAATAGCAGTAGCTCAGAGAGGCTCCTCTCTGGCCTCTGATTTCGTGAAGCATCTTCTGTCAGATCAAACCCTTAGCAAACAACTGCACAGAAGGGAGAAGAGGCAGGAGTGGGAAGGCTGCAAAAGCATAGTGAGTGCCACCATGCCTTATCCCAGAGCCGTTGGGAGCTTTTGTGAGGCCGAGAGCTTTTTTTCCCTTTATCCTAGTGATACAACTCAGGATGTGGGACACTAGGAACTCCAGATCCTTAACAGATGTCAAGCATTCCCATACCTGAAACTTCATTCTTTAGCAAACTGCTCAGGCCAAGGAAGTTATGGTGCAAAACCAGTAAGAAGAAAATAATAGCCAGGACCAGGATGACGATGTTTACTGAAACACAGAGGGGAAAGCCTGCGTTATATCTCTGTACCTTTTGACCAAGAATAAAAACATAAGTTGAGGAAAAAGCTTACCTTTACGGAATGACATCTTTCTCTTCTGTCTTACATAAATACTAGTTATTAACCCTACAAAACAAAATCAAGCTCCCAAAGTCAGTAGATACATGAGAATGGCCATCAAAATACCTAAACACTTTTATTCAGGTAGAAATAAGAAGTGCATACTTTCTGCAAAAACTCATTTTGAATTAACAGTTTCTAAGAACCCAAAAATTCAATTTGTAATCTGAATTTTTTATGGTAGTTATGATAATAAAATACTTCCAAATAACTTGAAAAAGTAAGATAACTTTATATATTATACACCTCTAGATGACAAACAAAAGAAATTCTACCAAGAGGAATGCCTAGGGTCTAACCACTGTGGAAGGTATAGTATGAATTTCTACTTAAAATTGCTTGTTAAATTAGGTACTCAGTTGTGTATTATAGAGTAATGTGAGGTCAGCCTCACTGGTACAAAGCTTCCCCATTCTGAGTTGTCTCATTCACCTTTAATTGGAAGCAAGGGGGGCGTGCAGAGAATGTTTTCCTCATTCATTTAAAACTATAGCAGAGAAACAATGACAAAAATTCACAAAGTCCAATTTTGCTATCAAACGTTTAGAGTGCAAAAGAATACTGAAACAACAACAAAAAGGTTTAGAGTGCTATTCTTAAAAAATTAAAATCTAAAAGCAAAAAATTACCTTCTTCTCTGCGACTTATGCTCCCCAGCTCATCTCATGACAATAACTCAATGGAAACAAGAACTCTAGGTGGTACTAAAACTATTAGATATCTATAATAATCTCTGGGTAAGTCTTCCTTAAAAATAGATATTAAACAACCGGGATACTGTGATCCTACATTTGAGACTTTTACCATTTTCTGCTTCATCTTCTCCCATGACAGTACCTAACATTTACAAAAGGCTATAAATTTAACAAAGCATTTTTGAATACAGCATATTTCTCAAATCAAAGTTAGTTTAAATTAATTTCACCTTTAAGTAAAGTGTGTGCATATCAGTTACTTGATGTCTCAGGCCTTTGAAAATAGGAGAAATATACTGAAGGACTGTTTAAAAAACTGGGGATCACAGCCTAGATTACATATTTTGGAGAAAATAATTCAGATTCCCCAGGAATACTCTAAAATACTCTTTGTATCTTTCCTTCTAGAGCAGTATATATAAAGTACATTATATCAATGAACTTCCTCTCAAAATATACCGTAAGCCATGTGCTTCTATCATATTTGTGGGCTGAGCCTTACCTATGCAAGCTGGCAGACTGGGAGGTGCTCAGACAAAGCTGTAACATCTGCCTGCTTGGAGCCAACTTCCACCAAGACTGGAGAAAACTACCTCACTCAAATAAATCTCATTAAGTTCATGGTAGAAGGCGCAGTGTTTTAGTTCAACAATGTTCACTAACAGTTACTTACAGGTAGTACGTGAATCGAGAGGTTTGTGCTATTCCAGTTAGCCAGACACAAGAAAAACACAATCCTGGCAGGTATTTGATGTACTGCCCAACCTGCCCTGGGGGTACCTTGAATCCTACAGTCTTTGACCCTTACGTACAACACCGCATAGAGGCCAGAGAGCCTCCTGGGACGCACAGGCCCGGATTCTCCAGAATGGTTTCTCTTCGAAACAAGGGCACCCCCCTCGTTCAGAGTAACGGGGGAGGAGCCTATGTTTTTGACACAGAGACCGGCCTTTAGAGACAGAGACAACTTTTGGCTGGTCTCTACCAGGAAGGCCCAGTGAAATCAGCTTGAACATGCTTGGTAGGCCAACTTGGAGACTTCGGGTGGTAACTCTAGCCGCACCGGTGCAAGGGATGGCTAAGGACCGAGTCCCCTCGCCGAGGGGATTCTTTTCTTTCGAGGACACGGCCTGGGGTAGTCCCTTCTACCCGGGCGCTCTTACGCTTAGGGGTAGTGGGGGCTGTGATGCTCCCAGGGCTCCCCTCAGCCCCACAGAAACTCGGGGTACCGGCAAGCCGTCGCCCTTAGGACGCTCCCCGCGCCCTCCCTTACCTGCAACCGGAGGAGGAGCCACCGCCCACGCCCCGGCCCGCCCCGCCAGCTCAGCGCCCGCGCTGCAGGCCCCGGGCTCAGTCTGCCGCTGGGCCGCCCACGTTCCCTGCTCTCCGAACCAGCCCGGCCACACGCTGGCTCCCCTAAAGCCACGCAGCTCCGCGAGCCCCAGCCTGCCTGCCGCACCTACAAAGAAAGTCACACCTAGCAGGCGCCACGGGGCAGCCCCACTGCCAAGGTCCTCGCCAAGAAAAGCCCGTCTCCATGGAGACGGAGAGCGCGCCGAAGGCCGTTAAGTCGCTGAGGCGCAGTCCAGGACAGTTTGAGGGGCCGGGGGGCGGCTCCCAGCACCCATCAGCACAGACGGCGAACCCTTCCCCGGCGCGCAATGCCTCGACTCGGCCGCCGCGGTCATCACCTCAGCCTTCGCGGGCAGTGCGGCGGGCCCCAGCCAGCTCCGTAAGCACCGGGCGCCTAGCGATGGAGCGGGGCGGGGCCTCGGGCCGTCCGAGTCTGCCTGAGACATCCGCTTCCGGGGCTGCGGCCTTCGCACTACCCGGCTCCGTAGGCTCGCCCAGCTGTGCCCGGGACTGCTCACCGAACCCTGTGTCGCGGTCTCCCTCGCCTCGCTCCCGGACGCCCTCGCCTCGCTCCCGGACGCCAGCACTCTGCCGCCCACCTTCTCGGCCAGTCATGCTTGAGCATCTGAGTTCGCTGCCCATGCAAATGGTGAGGGTGCGGCCCACCTTGGCCCCAACATTTGCGCGCCGCTGGCTTAGCAGCCCTCCTGCGAGACCCACCAGCGTCCGGAACAGCGTCGCGGTTCCTGGCCCAAAAGTTTACCTTGCACAGTTACCCAATATGTGCCTCCTGGGTCCCTCCTCCCTTCCTCCTCGAGAATCCCCCCTACCATTAGGATGCTCCAGTTCCCCCGGGATACCCAGCATTTCATTTCTTGCCCAGGTCCTTGGGGGACCCCCGATGATGGGGTTGCCCTGTGCCAAAGCTGTGAGGCCAGGGCAGGAATTGTATCTCTTAGGTGGTGGAACCAATTCCTGCTCTCTCCTTCATCTCTAGGATTACAAGGGCCAGAAGCTAGCTGAACAGATGTTTCAGGGAATTATTCTTTTTTCAGCAGTAAGTATTAGCTTTGCATGACCTTTTCCTATTTTCTACCCCCCCCCCACGACCTCCAGCCTGACTGTATTTAATATACTTTGTTTCTAGATAGTTGGATTTATCTACGGGTACGTGGCAGAACAGTTCGGATGGACTGTCTATATAGTTATGGCTGGATTTGCTTTTTCGTGTTTGGTAAGACATTTGTGGGTGTTTGAATGTTAGTGGCAACTTGAGTTGTGTGAATTGGATTGTTTTGATTGCATCTATTAATGAAAACCAGCACAAGCTTTTCACTCATCCTTTCCATCAGTTTCCCCTTGCTATCCCTGGAGAATAGAATGCCTGATAGTGTTAGCTGAAATAAGCTGTATAAAATGATACAGCTCATTTATTTTAGCAGCTGCCACAAGCAACAACCCCAAGGTCAAAGTTAGCAGGATTTTGCTCCAACCTCACTACTGTTTTAGCTCTTAAAGCCATATGTGCAAACAGTGAGGCTTGTTCCTATCAAAGTGTCTTGTCTGGGCAGTGGCACCAAGTTTTCATAGAAATGTGTGTGTTGTTTTTACCTTTAGTATAGAAGTCATTTGGGAACCAGGCATTATACATAATGTGTAATAGCTATAATTGGTGCATTTTCTCTGTTCCTGGCCCAGCTGACACTTCCTCCATGGCCCATTTATCGCCGGCACCCCCTCAAGTGGTTACCTGTTCAAGACTCCAGTGCAGAAGACAAGAAGCCAGGGGAAAGAAAAATTAAGAGGCATGCTAAAAATAACTGATTGGGAGTTTTCATGATTCAGCTATTGCACCTGCTTTTGTATTGTGTGAGATGAGCTAAGTTTTCACACCCGAAACATGAGTTAAAAACCACCTACGGTACAGCTGTGTAAAGACTTTGTTCTCTTTATATTTCACTTCTCAGTTGGGCTTTGACGTACACATATTTTAGACCTCTTCATAATCTTTGTTTGAAATAGAGGACAGAAAATACAAATATGCAAAGTTTCAAGTCTACAAAAGTAATTGAACATATGTCTCAAATGATAGTAAAATTTAATTATCAAAGTTTTATAATTCATTTTGTTAAGCTGTTTTAATATTTTCGATTAAATCTCATAGTGCAAGTCTATGTCTAGAGTCTTATTATTTTGCAAGCAGGACTGCTAGGGAAAGCCGAAGCTGGGAGTTCATGGTTCTGAAAGTGTCAGCAAGCCTCATTTATATTTTTGGTAACTTCCAGTTCCTGATATAATTCTTTCTTAACAGCAAGTACCTAATTAAAAAAATTACTAATGTAAATTTGTGGTAAAGTAGTATTTTAGTACCACTGAAATAAGTCTGTTGTTAAGCAGGAATCCTTTAATTATGCTTTACCCTAGGCAGACTAAAGTGAAAACCTATAAGGCTATACATTACTTTTAAATTTTCCAGAGGGCTGAAGGGAAAATAATCTAAAGGTTTTATGTAAGGGATGGGAGGGTTATTACAGATAATACTCTCTCAATAACAGGATATAGGACTTTCAAACTATAAGTTTTAAAAAAAGGGAGCACAGACCTTAATACAGCAAGAGTCAGGAAGTTTATTTCTTAATCCCTTCTGGAGAATATGGTATTATTTATTTTTATTTTTAGAGATAGAGAGGAAGGGAGAAACATTGATAGGTTGCTTCCTGTGTGCACCCTGACCAGGGATTGAACCTGCAACCTAGGTATATGCCCTGACTAGGAATTGAACCTGCAGCCTTTTGGTGTATGGTACGGTGCTCCACTAAAATGCACTCCACTAAAAACGTCAAGAAAGTTTAAAAAAAAGAAAAATTAAGACAAATATATAGACCAAGTATATCAATAAGTATAAGGTAATTTAAAGTTAGGAGCTCCCAAGTAGGGTTAAAAATCAAGTTACCTCATGTTCTTAAATGACACCCAATGGTTGAAAACAGGACAAAGATATACTAGGCAAATGCAAGCAGAAAGGAGGGGTAATAGTGAAAAAAAAATATTTAGTATCAGAAAGCACTGAATGGGACAAAGAGGAACATTTCATAGCTGCCAAGATGTCACTGTTGTGAATCATGCATTGAATAAGATGGGAAATGCATAAAGCAAAGAATGTTATTGATAAAAGTTTGGCAAGGCTACTTTTTTTTTTTTTTTTAAGTAAAAATTCAGTTTATTCATCTGTTTACAACACAGTACACAAGAGGCAAAATGGTTCACATCATAGATTCACTTCCAGCTCCTTGGAATGTTCATTTCTTTTGGCTAAAAGGAGACACCAGATGGGAAAGCCAAGAGATGTTGGGGCAACTGAAGTAAGGTCTGGACAGGAGCAATGCTTACTAACATCATCCTTGCAGAGACAGGCACGGGGGCTATTAGTTGCAAAATGATTTTCTAGAATTGTTAGCTGGAAGCACAGTAGCACCGCTCCTGGATGCTCAAGCCATCTCAGGCCTCAGTGATCCCTATCACAGAGGTATGGCAGCACTTTCTGGTAAGTCACTCTTGGTGTCTTGCTGGATGTAATACTCCAGGGACTTGCCATACCTCTTGAATTCAGACCTGATTTTCAGCATGTCGACTTCACTGCAAGAGATCATGATTCTGACCAAGACCTTATCACATGTCTGCTTGCCCTTCATGGAGTCATACAATCTGTCACAAAATCCAGGGGCTTGTTCTGGATGCCCTGGACCAGGTTCAGGAAAGCATTTTCCAGGTCTCCCATGACTTCTTGACTCCCATGACTTCCTTCTTGATGCTCTCCAACATGTTGTAAGGACTGTAGTTCTTGTACCTTTCAAATACTATCTGGAGGTGACATGCTCCACTCAGTCATGATGCTGATCCACTTGGAAACAATAGTTCCTTTCCTCTTCACTCCAGCATCATAGACATCCCAGGCATCTTGGTCAATCAGTTCATGATCAATGACAGCCATCTTTGGCTCTTTTACCCTTCCTGAGGGCAGCCATTAGCTTGCAGAAGTCACCAGATGTGTCGGAAACAATGTCCTTCTCCATGTCATTCTTGTACATTTCCTTGTAAACTTAATTTCCTGTAGCTCCTGGTTGGTCCTTGAGCAGATGATCTCAGTGAGAGTCTTTATCAGTCCCCAGCCCCTTCATGGGGGTGCTCAGCTTGGAAGCATCATACTGAGCAGGTGTTTTTAATAGGCCCAAAATCACTTTTTCCAGGTGGCTAGACAAGGCAGAGTTCAGTGCTGATGCAGTTCCTTTTCGGTCCTCTGGCAGGCGAAGGCAATATTCTGTCTCTTTTCCATTGCTGCAGCTGGTAAAAATGTTGACGATGGTGAGCTAAACCACACCTTTGATCTTGATGGCCATTTCAATGTTCAAAGCATCCTGGTCAGCATCAAAGTTGGTATAGGCTTTGACTGACCTGTATCATATGCATTTGGGGGTGTAGAGTGATCACCCTCCAAGCTGAGCTTGCACAGAATTTCATAAACAGTAGACATTTTGAAAGAAGCTGGGCCAGGTGCTCAGAGCTGTGAATGTCCCTACATGCAGGGCCAAGCTACACTCTTTTGGTAGGAAACCAATACTTTACTTCTCAGATTTTGATAGATCAAGTGGACAGGTGACTGATAGGAACACTTTCGCATTTGTTCCCAGCACTTGGAACATTCCCTCAGATGCATGACTTGTTTTCTCCATTCGTTCAGGTCTCTACCCAAATGTCAGTATAATAAAGAATTTCCTGCTATCCTATAAAAATAAAGTGGTATGCCCCATCATTCTATATCCATTTAGCTTGCTCTATTTTTCATAACATTTAATATAACTCACAGTATGTATTTATTTGTTAACTGTCCTCCACAGATGAAGCTCCATGGGCACAGGGACCCTGTTTTACTCGCTGCTATTTGCCCAGTACCTATAAGAGTATGTGACACATCATAGGTGTGCAACAAATATTTACTGAATGATAAGAAAGCTACACTGTCCAATACGGTGCCACTAGTCACATGTGCCTATTTACATTTAATTAAAACAAAAAAATTGACTTCCTCAAACTAGTCACATTTCAAGGCCTCAAAAGCTATGTATGACTGGTGGTTACCATATAAGACAGCACAGATATAGAACATTTCCATCACAAAATGCTGTTGATCAGACCTTACACAAACTTGTATAATATTTAATAGTGTCTGCATAATGGAATTCACCTCTTGAATATTCACATTATTGGCTCTTCCAATAATGGAACATGTGCTGAGCCACAGGGAAAAACAATTTTATGAAAGAGGTCTTGCAGCTCACATTCAGTAACAACACTGCAATGTAGCTGGAGTAAGGAGACAGAATTTCCTTGGTTCTCCAAACACATGGAAATTAAGAAACTTATTTAAGAAATCAAAACCAGAATTATTTAGAAACGAATGACAAAAAGAATGTCATCAAAGTCTGAAATGTGGCCAAAGGTATATTGAGAAGAAAATTCAGAGTCTTAAAAATGTGTTTCATAATTAAATAAGAAAGTTGAAAAATTAAGTACTTAAGAAACAACCACAAAATAACCAAAAAAATTGGGTGAAAACCGAGTGAATGTTTAAACAATAAAAACATACAGAATTGGAATAATAAAGTATGTAGGAGATCTTTTAATTCTAAAAAAATGTATGTAAAACTTTAAACCAGTAAGTTAGGAAACTTAAGTAAATCAATGACTTCCCAGAAAGATGTTGATTTCTGAAATGTGCAAGAAATGGTGACTAGCTCAGGAAGATGAACAGTTGTCCAAAGATCTACCTCGAGGTGGCATGAGGACTAGATGGTTTTATAGCTGAGTTCTAACAAACCCTTCAACATAAAAATGGTCTCAGAAACCAGGCCATGAGCATGGTAAGGGCAGGGAATAATGTTTCATTCATCACTATATTCCCAGCTCCAGGAAAGTGACTGGAAAGGGAATATTTCATTAAAGTATTTTCTGTGTGTATACATTTTCAAAGAAGATACATTTTTAATTATAAAAACAAAACATTTCTGGAGCAGAATTCACTTTTAGAGCCCCTTGAATACAGAAATGAAAATTTACTAATCAAGACTTATTTTATAAAAACTATTTCCTAGGTGGGCAATACCCCTTATAAACAACTAATAAAATAAATAATATATAAGCATACATTTAAAACATGGAAAGACAACCAGTATCTTGATGTACACAAGAAGCCAAACTTCAGGAGACAAATATGTCTAACATAACTAAAAGGAGCTGGACTTTATATACAACTTGCTTAACTGGAAAAGGAGTATTTAAGAAATGTTTTCAATGATGGAAAAATAAGTCTAAAAAAACCCAACATGTAAACACAGTGTTACAAAGTCAAAATATCTATTAGTATACCCGAAGAGGTACATATTATGGAAATAAAATGTTCAGTGTCCATATATATAAAGAGGGAATTCAATTGCTCAAGTACTAGATACAACTTCATATTCTTTAAATTTTATCCCAGGATCTTGAACTGACTTTTTACAAAATAATTTATCAACTACTACTTAAGGTGATTAACAATGACAAGTAGTATTACTGAGCATATTACTTCATTTATTTCTCCTATTGCTTTGATCACTATAGTAGAATATAAAACTCCCAATCCAATGCTATATGGTCTGGTATTCAAGCTAATTAGTACCTTAAAAAAATAAAGTTCTAGATATAAAGTTGGTGGTTTAAGGCTCAGTAAACAGCAACCAAAGTCTTGGATTTTTTTCTCACAAAAAGAACAAGATGGTCAAAGTTTCTTTCTTTTGTGAGCTTCATATTTGTTCTGTCCCATTATTTTTCTAGTAATAAAAAAAACTAAAGAGATACAAGGCTGGTGAATAGCCTCCAGCCATCATTATAAGTTTGTTTCTGTTTAAGCCAACACCTTTGAACATAGGTCTTTAGTTCTGGCAGCATATTATAATAAGTTCTCAGAAATTCACATTTTCTTCAAAAAATTTCAATTGGCGAGCTTTCACACTGTAAGTTGCATACTTTTCACCCATGTGCTCCCGCAAACGTACCTATTTGGAAAACAAAAAGAAAATTAAGTATGTAGTAGAAAAAATATTTCTGTAATCTTAGAATAGCTGTTCTAAGCATGATACCAAAGGTGAAATCATATGGGTAAATACTAATAGTACATTTACATAAGAATTTGAACTTCAAGATACTAAAATGTAGTTTATAAGAAATTAAAGAGCAAACAATAGACTAGAGAAAATATTTTAACGTACATGCCAAGAAATACCATTAATATATAAAGAGCTCTTAGAATCAATAAAATACTAGAACATCAGAATTTATAAAACAAAATCACAGATAATTCAGCAAAGGCATTTACAGAATAATGTAGCTAACCAATTAACATATAGAAAATTCAATTTGACTAGAAATCAAGGAAATTTACTATGTGATACTATGTTAAAAGAAATGCCTGAAATTAACAGATAGGCTCAACAGATGTCATGGACCTCCTCATACAATGTACTAAGGACATAATATCAGTTCTGAGGTACACCTGACAAAAATGCATAATCTATATCTACATGAGGTCAGACAAATCAAAACTGAGAGGCACTTTATAAAGTACATAGTCTACACTCTTCAAAAAAGGTCAAGATCTGCCCTGGCTGGGTGGCTCAGTTGGTTGGAGCATAGTCCCGTACACCAAAAGTTTGTGGGTTTGATTCCCAATCAGGGCACATACCTAGGTTGCAAGGTTCAGTCCCTGGTCTGGAGGCAACTGATTGATGTTTCTCATGTTGATGTTTCTGTCTCCCTTCCTGTCTAAAGTCAATAAACATATCCTCAGGTGAGGGTTAAAAAAAAAAGTCAAGGTCATAAAAAACAAAGACTGAGCAACTGTTTCAGATTAAAGGAGATACAACAGCTAATTAGTTCCACATGTGACATGACAGCATGAGGAGATCTGCAGACCCCTCAGTTAAACTGGGGACATTTATTTTTTAAACCAACCATCTGCCCTGACTGAGTTGGGCATCGTCCTGCAGATCAAAAGGCTGTGGATTTGATTCCTTGTCGGGGCACATGCCTGGGTTGCTGGCTGGCCCCCCGCCCTCCACCTCCCCGGCTGGGGGTGGGCATGCAAGAGGCAGCAGATTCTCTCCCTCTCTTTCACCCTCCCTTCCCTTCCCTAAAAATAAATAGTCTTCTAAAAAAAAAAGAAAAAAGTAAAACCCAACCATTTAAAGTCTATGGAAATGGTCCTATGGGCATGCAGCAAATAAAGCCACTTTTTTCCCCCAGACCAAAAAATGAAGATTCCATGCTGGGCGAAAATTGCCCCAGACCAAGAAATGAAGATTCCATGCTGGGTGAAGCATACTTTGAAGACCAGAGAATGCAGCCCTTTCACCCCCCTGAGCTTTTAAAGTGAGGGTATCAGTTGGAAACAAGCATGCTAACTGCCCTCACAACCAGCTTCAGAGCTTTGCTCAGAGATTTTGCCTGGGGAACCTTTTCCTAAATGAACTGACTTCATTTGTAACAGACTATGCAAAAATTCAAGCCTAAGAGTGCTCTCAAAAACAGCAACAACAAAAAACACAGGTAGTGGTGAATGGCAAGTGGGAGATTGGTAGATTCACGGGATACATAGGTTAAATAGTAGGCTACTTTAACAGAAAGAAACAAGAAGTTGGGGGGAACCTTTCTGGGGTCAGAACAAATCTCAGTTATCCCTTCAAAAGAACCTGAATTTGATCAGATCAGTCTGTAGCACAATGTCTGCCCCAGAGCATTGTTGAAAAAGGCAGAGCAATCAGCTGGTAACTAAAAAAAACTTAACAGCTGGGTGAGGTCAGGGAAAGGGAGTGTGTCAGGAAAGCTCTCCCAAACCCACTGTCATTCCAAGGTGCCTATGGACATGCCCAAGGCTGCACCCACTGAGGGGCAATATCAGAGGTTCCCATGGTGGGGAAAGGAGGAAGGGGCAAAATATACTGCACTAAAATAACCCAGCCAATCACTAAACAAACAGATAACAATAACAACCCTCACTCCCAGGGAGGCAGGTATCCAGAGTTGTAAAACCATATCTCAAATTTCCAGTTTCCAATAAAAAGTTGAGACATGCAAAGAAACAAGATAGTATGATACACACACTAGGGGAAAAGTAGGCAAAGGGAAACTGCCTGTGAGAACAACCGGATGTTGGATTCAACAGAAAAAGACATCAAAGTAGCTATTATAAACATGTTCACAAAAACTTCAGAGAACATGATTATAGAAGTAAAGGAAGATATGATGACAATGTCCTGTCAGATAAAGAATACTGATGAAGAGAGAGAAATTGTAATAAGAACCAAATGGAAATTCTTAAGTTAAAAAAGTGCAATAACAAATAAAAGATTCACCAGAGGGGCTCAACAGTATATTTGAACTGATGACGAAGAATAAGCAAACTTAGAAATACATCAATAGAGATTATATAATACAAAGAACAGAGAGAGAAGAAAATGCAGAAAATAAACAGAGCCTCAGAGAAATGCGGGACACCAATTTCAAGCACACCAACACGTGTGATGGGAGTTACCACAGGGAGAGGAGAGAAGGGAGCAGAAAAACATTTAAAGGGATAATCACTGAAAACCTCCTAAACTTACTGAAAACACATTAAACCCCTAGGAAGCTTGTGAACTCCAAGCAGGATCAGCTCAAAGAGACCCACACACAGACATATTAAAGCAAAAGAGCTAAAAGCCCAAAACAAGGAGAAAATCTTGAAAACAAAGGAAAATGACATCACTTCCAAGGGAACGCAAATAACAGTAACAGCTGACTTATCATAAACAATGAAGGTCAGAAGGCACTGGGACAACATTCAAAATGCTCAGAGAAAAAACTGTTAACCAACAATCAAATATCCACTAAAGCTATCTTGCCAAAATGAAGGCCAAACACATTTCCAGATACACAAAAACATAATCTGTGGCTAGCAGACCCTCCTTACAAGAACTACTAGCAGAAGTTCATGAAGCTGAAAACAAGAGACCCCAGGCAGTAGTAATTCAAATTACATGAAAAGACTAACAGCACTGATGAAGGTAATTATGTAAATAAAAAACCATATACATGTACAAGGTCTGCCCACAAGGTATCCAGGCATGTAATATGAAAAATAGACATTTATTGAATAAGATAACAAGATACAAGAAACCTTGTACATAGGACAATGACGCCACAGCCCCCTTCAAAGTAGACACCTTGGGACCTCACAGAGTTCTCCCAATCACCATCAGCTGCCCCATCGTGTTTTCCTAAATCTCATTGACAGTTTGAAATCTCTTCCCTTTCAAAGGTGATTTTCGTTTTGGGAAAAACCAGAAGTCACAGGGTGCCAAATCTGGGCTGTAGGGGGGCTGAGTCACCTGGAAGATTTGATGTTTTGCCAAAAAAAACTCTATACATGAGACTTTATGCATGAGTGGGCATGTTTTCATGATGAAGCTGCCAATCACCAGTTGCCCATAGTTGCTGCCTTCTGAATATCCACATAGTTTCTGTGGAGGAATATTCAAACTTAACACAAAATTTGATACAGATTCATTGTTCTACTCACTCAGTCATTTTCAATGTGACAGCCACACAGTACACATGCTCATTCAGTGGTGTCTACCACCCCACTGACTAGTACAGTGAAGTTGTCATTGTTCACGCAAGCACATTCCAGTCCTCTCCTTGGCTGCCAGGTTACATCAATGTCATGCAAACCATTCATATATTGCTTCTCCGTTCTTCCCTAAACTGATTTTAAAAGCTACTGTCCACTATAAGATGTATTGAGGATGGCAGAGGAAAAAGTAATAGGAATACATCTCCTCAGATAGCAAAAGTTGTACTAGCAGAATTTGCTTGATGTAACTATTTTTGAACTCTGGAGAGTCTGAAAGGCTTGCAACATCCCGGGGAAGGTGTGATGATGATTAATTTCAGCTCTTAGTACCCTCCACCCTGACAGGAGGAAGCTGTGCAGATGTTCCCAGAGCACCCTGCACACAGCCTGTAGGAGCCAGGCAATTAGAACTCTGTCCTCCAAGTACTGGGGATCAGTATACAGATAGCTGATTGCTGCTTCTGTTCATGGAGGTGCAGACACAAAGGCAGGAAACCACTGTTGCAACCCTCACTGACACTGTTACAACCTTCTCCCCCTGCAGCAGAAGCAACTTCCAAGGAATCTGCAGTGCAGGAGTCCCAGGAGATGAAAAAAAGAAGGAAAGAGATTATTTGAAAAATAACGAGAAGTTTCCCATTTAATGAAAACCATGAATTTAAACATCCAAGTGGGACGTAGTAAAGGGTAAATGGGTCAAACATATGATGAAAGAAGATTTGACTTTGGGTGGTAAACATACAATGCATTATACAAATGACGTATTATAGAACTGTACACATGAAATCTATATAATTTTATTAACCAATGACACCCAATAAATTTAATTTTTTAAAAAAGAACAACAACAACAAAAGCAGTAAAACAGCTTACACAGTAAGAGGCACAACCAGAATTAGGCCTGGTGTCTTCCTGACACCATGGCTGCCTTCCTGAGTCCTTGTGACTCTGCATCATCATCATCAACAAAACAAAATAAAAACACCCAAGAAGCTCAACAAATCCAAGTAGAATGAACAAAGAGTTCACACCCAGACACATTATAATTAAATTGTTGAAAGCCAAAGACAAGGAGAGACTTAAAAGCAGCTAGAAAGGAGTGACTCATCATCTATAAGAGGCTACCCAATAATATCATCATCAAATTTCTCATCAGAATAGCTCAGTGGAGTGAGCACGGGCTGCGAATCAAAAGGTTGCTGATTCAATGCCCAGTTAGGGCACATGCCTGGGTTGTGGGCCGGGTCCCCAGTGGGGTCATGCAAAAGGCAACCACACAGTAATGTTTCTATCACTTTCTTTCTCCTTCCCTTCCCCTTTCTCTAAAAATAAATAAAATAAAATCTTTTTTAAAAAAGATCCCAGCACTGGTATTTAAACACAAAAAAACTTTAAAGGTCAGAAGTCACTAGGAAGATATTTTCAAAGTGGAAAAAAAAAACCTGTCAACCAAGAATTCTGTATCTGGCAAATACATCTTTCAAAAGGGAAAGAAAAAGCCCTGGCTGGTGTAGCTCAGTGGATTGAGCGCGGGCTTGCGAACCGAAGGATCACGGTTCGATTCCCAGTCAGGGCACATGCCTGGGTTGCCAGGCCAGTTCCCGGCAGGGGACATACAAGAGGCAACCGCACATTGATGTTTCTCTCCCTCTCTCCTTCCCTTCCCCTCTGAAGATAAATAAATAAAATCTAAAAAAGAAAAAAAAATTTAAAAAAAAAAGGGGGGAAAGAAAAAAAGAAATGTTGCCATTTTCAGCAACATGGATGGACCTTGAAGGCATTATGCTAAGTGAAAATAAGTTAAAGACAAACAGTATATAATCTCACTTATATGTGGGATCTAAAAAAAAAAAAAACCAACCACCTGAACTCATAGAAACTAAGAACAGATAGGTGGTTGCCAGAGGCAGGGGGGTGGAGGGTAAGAAAAATGCATAAAGGTGGTCAAAAGGTACAAATTCCAGTTATAAAATAAATAAGTTCTGGAGATATTAACATGGTGACTATAGTTAACAATACTGTATCATATATTTGAAGTTGCTAAGAGTGTATCTTTAAAGTTATTACCACAAGAAAAAAATTTTAACTAGGACAGTTGACAGATGTTAATTAAGGTAATTTTACAATATATATATGGAATATATATCAAATCACCGTGCTGCACACCATATACTAACATAATGCTATATACCAATTATATCTCAATAAACTGGGGGTAGGGGAAAAGAAGGGAGAACTTAAGACATTCCCAAATAAACAAAAGATGAAATCTGTTACCACTAAACCTGTCCTTCGAGAAATACTAAAGGGAGTCCTGCAGGTCGAAATGAAATGATACTAGACAGTAACTTGAAGCTGTATAAAGAAATAAAGATCTCAATAAAGGTAAATACATGGACATATACATTATCAAAACTAGTATCATTGTAAATAATTCTACTTTTTGTTTTCTACATGACTTAGATGAATACACTACAAAAATTAAGTCTAAAAGCCAGGACTATTGTAACTCTGGTTTTGTTACCCCATATTGTTTTCTATGAAATTTAAGAAACTAATACATTAATAAAACAATTACTAGTTTGCTTTGGCATACACAATATGTAAAGATGTAATTTTGTCACATCAAAAGAGGTGGAGACAGATATAAAGCAGCAGACATTTTGTATGTTATTAAAGTTAATCTGGTATAAAGTCAGGTTAGAGTATTAAAACTTTAGGATGTTAAATGCAATCCCTACGGTAACCACAAAGAAAATACAGAATATACACTAAAGAAATGCAAATGAAATTAAAATGTTTCACTACAAAAAAATGTAACATATAAGACAGTAATGCAGGAAATGATGGACAAAACACTATAAGGCATAAAAAAAATGACGTAAGTCCCTCCTTATTAGTAATTCATTTAATGTAAATGAACTAAACTCTCCAATCAAAAGACAGAACTGGCAGAATGGATAATAAAACTATAGCCCTGGCCGGTGTGGCTCAGTGGATTGAGCGCTGGTCTGCAAACCAAAAGGCCACTGGTTCACTTCACTGTCAGGCCGGGGACCTGGTCTGTGGGCCATGTCCCCAGTTCGGTGCATGCAAGAGGCAGGCAATCAATGTTTCTCTCGTACATCGACGTTTTTCTCCCTTTCTCCCTCTCTTCCCCTCTCTCTAAAAATAAAACTTTTTAAAAAATCTTAAAAGAAAAAGCTATATGCTATCTACAAGAAGACTTTAGATTCAAAAACACAAATAGATTGAAAGTAAAAAGATTGAAAAGATATCCCATGTAAACAGTAACCAAAATAGAGCAGGGTGGCTATACTTATATCAGACAAAACAGACCTGAAATGGAAAAGGTTACAGTTGGTTAGTGCATCATCCCGATAGGCCAAGGTTGTAGATCTGATTCGCAGTCAAGGCATGTATAAGAAGCAACCAATGAATGCATAAATAAGCGGAACAACAAATTCATGTTTATGTCTCTTTCTCTCTCTTCCCAATATCAATACATTTTTAAAAAGTTTTTTTAAAGGTTAAAAGAGACAAGGGTACTATATATGTGTGTGTATGTGTGTTACGTGTGTGAGTGTGTGTATATATACATATATATATGGATTGATACATCAGAAAGACATAACATTTATACATTTATACACCCAAGACTATCAAAATATATACAGAGAAAACTGACAGAACTTAAGGAAGAAACAGACAGTTCTACAATTATAGTTAGAGCCTTTAATATACATTTATAAGTAATGGACAGGACAACCAAACAGATGATAAGAGGACTTGAACAACACAAAAACAACTACAGTTGACTCTTGAACAATACATGTCTGAACCACACAGATCGACTTAAATGCAAGTTTTTTTCAGTAAGTACATGGTTGGACTTCCCATCAAGATGGAGGTATGGGTAGACACACTTTGCCTCCTTGCACAACCATAAAAAGGATCACAACTAACTTGAAAATAAAAAATACCCAGAACTTCCAGAAAAACCAAACTGTATGGAAGTCTGATAACCAAGGATTTAAAGAAGCCATATTCATACAGATAGGAGGGGCAGAGACAGGGAGCAGGGGCAGAAAGGACGCGGTGTGGCGGTGGCAAGGAATGGTGGGAAGACAGCTGATGAAACATGCAGTCGCAGATTCACTTGTGGTGAATAAAATCAGAAAGGATACCTTGGAAGCGAGTCATCCCAGCCCCAGGCCAGACCACACAGCTCAGGGTTCCAGCACCGGGAAATAGCTTCTGGTTGTAAAAAACAGTGAGGGCTGGGGCAGTAGAAGAAACTGCTGGTGTCTTGGCAGAGTCAGTTTAAAGGGCCCACACGATCCTAGAACAAATGCAAACCTACCCACTCTGGGAACAACCACTGAGGCAGCCACTAGAGAGGCACCAGTCACATAGAGGAAGTGGGTGAAATGACCAGAAACGGGGTGAGTGCCAAGCAAGCCTCAACAGCATTGTCTCCTCTCTATCCCTGCCCCCACATGCAGAGCCATAAAACAGAGAAGCAGGTTGCCTCACCCTGGTCAATACCTAAGGTTTTGCCCCACAAGGCTTAACAGGTGCACTAAAGCAGGGCATCGAGGAACTTCCGGCCAAGATGGAGGCGTAGGCGGACACACTGTGCCTCCTCTCACAACCAAAATTAAAGACAACAAATATTTTTTTTTTAATTTTTTTTTGTCCTTTTTGTTTTTTTTAAAGATTTTTATTTATTTATCTTTAGAGGGGAAGGGTAGGGGAGAGGGAGCGAAATATCAATGTATGGTTGCCTCTCGTGTGTCCCCTGCTGGGAACTGGCCTGCAACCCAGGCATGTGCCCTGACTGGGAATCGAACCGTGATCCTTTGGTTCGCAGGCCCACGCTCAATCCACTGAGCTACACCAGCCAGGGCAAAAGACAACAAATATTTAGAAACAAGAAAACAACCAGAACTTATAGAAAATTGAACTGTACGGAAGTCCAACAACCGTTCATCCAGACCAGTAGGAGGGGTGGAGTCGTGGCGGGAGAAGGTGGAGGTGCGGGAGCGCAAGCAGCTGCGGCTGGCAGTTCCCACCCAGGTGCACAGGCGGCGGCTGGCGGTCCCCGGGCCCACAGGCGGCAGCTGGCGGACCCCGGGCACAGGGGGGCAACTGTGCAGACCCAGTGAGGCCGCACAAAGCGGCTGGCTGACCAGGTGGTCCCACATTCGCGTGCGCACAGACGGTCCAGGCAGAGGGGAAGTGGCGGAAGGGACCGGAGTCCAGGAGAGAGCGGAACAAGCGCCATTCTTCCCTCTCGGACCCCGCCCCCACCTATAACGTCACAACCCAGCGACTGGGCTGCCCTGCCCTGAGGAACACCTAAGGCTCCACCCCTCACTATGTAATAGCTGTGACCAGACTAAAACCAAAACAAAAAAACACAAAAAATGGCTCAAACCGGAGAACAAAACAAAGCCCCAGAGCCAATGCCTCTAAGCCGTGAAGAGTTAGCCAACCTATCAGATGCACAGTTCAAAGCACTGGTCATCAAAATGCTCACAGAATTGGTTGATTTTGCTCACAAATTAGATGAAAAAAATGAAGGCTTTGCTAAGTGAAATGAAGAAAAACGCATGGGGAACCGATAGAGATGGAAGGAAAACTGGGACTCAAATCAATGGAGTGGACCAGAAGGAAGAAATAAACAACCAAACAGAAAATGAGGAAGAAACAAGAATTCAAAAAAATGAGGAGAGGCTTAGGAATCTCCGCGACATCGTTAAACGTCTCAACATCCGAATTATAAGGGTACCAGAAGGGGAATAAGAAGAGCAACAAGTGGAAAGCTTATTTGAACAAATAATAAAGGAGAACTTCCCCAATCAGGCAAAGGAAATACATTTCCAAGAAGTCCAGGAAGCTAAGAGAGTCCCAAAGAAGTTGAACCCAAGAAGGAACAAACACACCAAGGCACATCGTAATTACATTAACCAAGATTAAAATGAAGCAGAAAATTCTAGAAGCAGCGAGGGATAAGGGGATAGTCACCTATAAAGGAGTTCCCATCAGACTGTCAGCTGATTTCTCAAAAGAGACCTCCCAGGCAAGAAGGGGCTGGAAAGAAATATTTGCAGTCTTGAAAGGCAGGGACCTACATCCAAAATTGCTCTATCCAGCAAAACTGTCATTTAGAATGGATGGACAGATAAAGCGCTTCTCAGATAAGGTCAAGTTCAAGGAGTTCATCATCCCCAAGCCCTTACTATATGAAATGTTAAAGGGACTTATCTAAGAAAAAGAAGATAAAAAATATGACAGTGAAAAGACAGCACACTCACAGCTATTAAGAACCACATCTAACTTCCGGCCAAGATGGAGGCGTAGGCGGACACACTGTGCCTCCTCTCACAACCAAAATTAAGGACAACAAATATTTAAAAACAAGAAAACAACCAGAACTTGTAGAAAATTGAACTGTACCGAAGTCCAACAACCATTCATCCAGACCGGTAAGAGGGGCGGAGTCGCAGTAGGAAAAAGTGGAGGTGCGGACCCAGGAACGCAAGTAGCAGCGGCTCGCAGTTCCCAGGTGCACGGGCGGTGGCTGGCAGTCCTCAGGCCCACAGGCGGCAGCTGGCGGACCCCGGGCACAGGGGGGCAACTGTGCAGACCCAGTGAGGACGCACAAGGCAGCTGACTGACCAGGGGGTTCCACATTTACGCACGCAGACGGTCCAGGCAGAGGGGAAGTGGCGGAAGGGACTGAATCCAGGAGAGAGTGGAGCAGGCGCCATTATTCCCTCTCAGGCCCCGCCCCCACATACAGCGTCACAACCCAGTGACTGGGCTGCCCCACACTGGGGAGCGCCTGAGGCTCCACCCCTCACTACGTAACAGCACGCACTCGAGTGCACAGATAATCCAGGTGAAGGGGAAGCAGCGGAAGAAACTGGAGTCCAGAAGAGAGCGGAACAGGCGCCATTCTTCCCTCTCGGACTCGGCCCCCACCTATAGCATCACAACCCAGCGACTGGGCTGCCTCGCCCTGAGGAACACCTAAGGCTCCACCCCTCATACGTAATAGCCGCGACCAGACTAAAACCAAACCAAAACAAAACAAAAAACCCCACCAAAAATGGCTCAAACTGGAGGAAAAATGAAAACCCCGGAGTCAATTCCTCTAAGCAACGAAAAGATAGCCAACCTATCAGATGCACAGTTCAAAGCACTGGTCATCAAAATGCTCACAGAATTGGTTGATTTTGCTCATAAATTAGATGAGAAAATGCAGGCTACAATACGTGAAATGAAGGAAGATGCATGGGGAATCGATAGAGATGGAAGGAAAACTGGGACTCAAACCAATGGAGTGGACCAGAAGGAAGAAATTAACAACCAAACAGAAAATGAGGAAGAAACAAGAATTCAAAAAAATGAGGAGAGGCTTAGGAATCTCCGCGACATCGTTAAACGTCCCAACATCCGAATTATAGGGGTCCCAGAAGGGGAAGAAGAAGAGCAACAAGTAGAAAACTTATTTGAACAAATAATAAAGGAGAACTTCCCCAATCTGGCAAAGGAAATAGACTACCAGGAAGTCCAGGAAGCTCAGAGAGTCCCAAAGAAGTTGGGCCCAAGGAGGAACACATCAAGGCACATCGTAATTACATTAGCCAAGATTCAAATGAAGCAGAGAATTCTAGAAGCAGCAAGGGATAAGGGGACAGTCACCTACAAAGGAGTTCCCATCAGACTGTCAGCTGATTTCTCAAAAGAGACCTTACAGGTAAGAAGGGGCTGGAAAGAAATATTTGAAATCTTGAAAAGCAGGGACCTACATCCAAAATTGCTCTTTCCAGCAAAGCTGTCAGTTAGAATGGAAGGACAGATAAAGCGCTTCTCAGATAAGGTCAAGTTCAAGGAGTTCATCATCACCAAGCTCTTAGTATATGAAATGTTAAAGGGACTTATCTAAGAAAAAGAAGATCAAAAATATGACAATGAAAAGACAGCAAAATCACAGCTATTAAGAACCACACCTAAAACAAAAGCAAACTAAGCAAACAGCTAGAACAGGAACAGAACCACAGAAATGGAGATCATATGGAGGGTTAGCAACAGGGGCGTGGGAGGAGGAGTGGGGGGGAAGGTACAGAGAATGAGTAGCATAGATAGTGGGTAGAAAATAGACAGGGGCAGGGGAAGAATAGTATGGGAAATGTAGAAGCTAAAGAACTTATGACACATGGACATGAACTAAAGGGGGGAATGTGGGTGGGAGAGGGTGTGCAGGGTGGGGGGAATGATGAGGGAGAAATGGGACAATTGTAATAGCATAATCAATAAAATATATTTAAAAAAAGGGAAAAAAAAAAGAACCACATCTAAAACAAAAGCAAACTAAGCAAACAGCTAGAACAGGAACAGAACCACAGAAATGAGATCACGTGGAGGGTTAGCAACAGGGGCGTGGGAGGAGGAGAGAGGTGGAAAAGGTACAGAGAATAAGTAGCATAGACGGTGGGTAGAAAATAGGGGGAGGGCAAGAATAGTGTGGGAAATGTAGAAGCTAAAGAACTTATGACACATGGACATGAACTAAAGGGGGTAATGTGGGTGGGAGAGGGTGTGCAGGGTGGAGGGGAATGATGGGGGAGAAATGGGACAACTGTAATAGCATAATCAATAAAATATATTTAAAAAAATAAATAAAATTGAATCTCAGATAAATACAATAAAAAGTAGAAAAACAGAGAAAAATCAATAAAACTAAAAGTTAGTTCTTTAAAAAGATTAACAAAATTGACAAATTAATCTATACTAAGAAAAAAAGAAGACTCAAATTAATTCTTCCTCAGTAGGACCCCAAGAACACCAAAATCCATGGCCCACATACAATGGTGTAGTATTTTCATATAACCTATACACATCTGCCTGTATATTGTCATTATCTCTAGTCTACTTATAATACTTAATACAATGTAAATGCTATGTAAAGAGTTATTATACTGTGTTGTTTAGGAAATGACGACAAGAAAAAACAATGAAGTACACATTAGCAATAACGTGACTTCTGTTTTAATATTATGAGGTTAGTTGAATCTGTGGATGCAGAACCTATGGATACAGAGGGTCAACTATACTAAAATCTGAGATTGAAGTGGGACATTACTGCCATATCTACAGAAACAAAAGGATTTTAAAAGAGTACTGTGAACAATTGTATGCTAACAAATTTTATAATCTTGATGAAATGAGATTCCTAGAAACACAGAACCTACCAAGAATAAATCATGAAAAAAAAAAATCTGAATACACCCATAACCAGTAAGAAGGGACAAGCCCTTGATCTTTGCTGGTAAATTCTGTCGAACAGTTGGAGGGGAACTCATGCCAATCCTTCTCAAACTTTTCAGAGAATTAAGAAGCAAGAAGCATTTCCTGGCTCATTTATGGGGCCAGCACTGCCCTGGTAGTGAGGGCAGACAGGAACACTATAGGAAAAGAAAAATAACAGACAAATATCCCTTAAACCCATGGATGCAAAAATCTTCCGACAAAATACTCCATGACTGAGGTATCTATGAGGAATACTGGTCTTATGTTTTTTCATGTAGTGTCCTTGCTGGGTGGGTTTTGGTTTGCCCTTTTCATAATAAAGAACACTCAACAAACCAGGAATAGAAAGGACATTCTTCAGCCTGATAAAAGGCATCTATGAAAACCCATAGTTAACATCATTCTTCATAGTGAAAGGTAGGATGCTTTCCTTCTAAGATCAGGAACAAGACAGATGTCTACTCTCACCACTTCTATTCAACTTTGTACTGGGGGTTTTGGCCATGGCAATTAGGCACGGGAAAAAGTAAAAGGCATCTAGATTAGAAGTAAAACTAACTCTATTTGCTGATAACATTGTCTTATGTATAGAAATCTAAGGTCAGATACCCTCACACCAAAAAAAGGCTATTAGACCTAATAATACGAGTTCAGCAAGATTGCAGGATATCAAGGTTGTTATTTTTTAAATCAAATTTATTTCTATGCATTTGCAGTGAAAATCCCAAATGAATATAATTCTAATTACAAAAACATCAAATAGAATAAAATACTTAGGAACAAATTTAACAAAAGATGTGCAAAACTTAATACTCTGAAAACAACAAAACATTGTTTTAGGATATTTATGGTCCAAATAAGCGGGAAATTATCTCATTTTCATGGATCAGAGGTCTTAATACTGATCTGCAGATTCAACACAACCGCTATAATTCCAGCTGATTTATTTGCAGAATTTGACAAGCAAATTCCAAAACTCACAGAAGTGCAAGGGACCCAGAATAGCCAAAAGAATCTTAAAAAAGTAGTAACACAATTGGAGGACTCACCTATCCCAATTTCAAATCTTGCTACTGAGCAACAGTAAACAATACAGTATGGTACTGGCTTATGGACAGACATATAGATTAATGGAACAGAAGTGGGTGTCCAAAAATAAACCCACATGTCTATAAATTTTTTTTGACAACATCATAGAATAGTCTTTTCAACAAATGGCAGTGAGACAGTAGGACAGCCACATACACAAGAATAAAGTTGGACCTTTATTCTTCATAAAATATCAAAATACATCATAGATGTATATGTGAGGTCTAAAACTATTAACCTTTTAGAAAAAAACATAGTGTTAACACAGCATAAACTTGGGTTAGGCAATGGATTCTTATATGATATCAAAAGCACATAAAGCAAAAGAAAATAAATTGGACTTCATAAAAAAATTTTTTTTGCTTCCAAGAACACTATCAAGAAAGTAAAAAGACATTCTCCCATTCCCACAAAATGAGAGAAAATATTTGCAAATCATATATTTGGTAAGAGATTTGTATCCAGAATATATATAGAACTCCTAAAAGTCAATAATTAAAAGATAAGTAAGTGAATTTAAAAAAGGACAGCCCTGGTTGGTGTAGTTCAGTGGATTGAGCATGGAGCCTGCGAACCAAAGGGTCACCAGTTTCTGTCAAGGCACATGCCTGGGTTGTGGGCCAGGTTCCCAGTAGGGGGCATGAGAGAGGTAACCACACATTGATGTTTCTCTCCCTCTCTTTCTTCTTTCCTTCCCCTCTAAAAAATAAACAAAACCTTAAAAAAAAGGTCAAGGAATTGAGTATATGTATCTCCAAGAATATATATGAATGATAAGTAGTATATGAAAGGATGCTCAACATCATTAGTCATCTTGAAAATGCAAATCAAAACCATAATGAATACCTACTAAGATGGCTATCAAAAAGTCAGACAATAACAAATGTTGACAGGATGTGAGAAATTGGAGTCCTCTTAGGTTGCTGGTAGGAATGTAAAATGGTGCAGCTGCTCTGGAAACAAGTCTGGAAGTTCCTCAAATATCTAATGTAGAGTTTATATAACCCAGCATTCCACTCCTAGTTATGCATCCAAGATAGGTGAATCCACACAAAAACTTATACCAGCATTATTTATAATAGGCAGAAGGTAGAAAGCCAAATGTCCATCAACTGAGGAACAGATGAAATGTGATAAAGTAGTACCTCTTTATCTGCCAGGGATATGTTCCAAGACTCCCAGTGGATGCCTGAAACCACAGACAGTACCAAACCCTACATTTGGTACTATAGACAGTATTCTATGTTTTTTCCTATACATACATACTTATAATAAAGTTTAATTTATAAATCAAGCACAGTAAGAGATTAACAAAAATAACTAATAATAAAACAATTATAATATACTATAATAAAAGTTATGTGAATGTGATCTCTCTCAAAATATTTTATTGTACTGTATGTAAAGTATGTACATGCTAGACAAAGAGATGGTTCACATCTTTGGTGGGAGGGAGCAGGGCAGCTTGAGATTTCATCACAATACTCAGAATGGTGTGCAATTTAAAACTTATGAATTATTTATTTCTGGAATTTTTCATTTAATATTTTAGGATCACAGTTGACCATGGGTAACTAAAACCACAGAAAGTGAAGCCATGGATGAAGAGGACTCCATACAATGGAATATTGTTCAGCTATAAAAGGGAATGAAGAACTGACATATACTACCACACAGATAAAGCTTGAAAATATTATGCTAAGTGAAAGCAGACAGTCACAAAATACCCTATGTTTTGTATGATTCCACTAAATGAAACATCCAGAATATGCAAATCTATAGAGACATGGAGTAGATAGTGGAGAAAGACCTTCTTCAGGTCTGGAGGGAAGAGAGAATAGAGGGCCTACAGTTAAAGGTATAAGGCTTCCTCTTCTTTGTTTTTTTAAAGATTTTATTTATTTTTTTAGAGAGAGGAGAAGGGAGGGAGAGAGTGAGAAAAACATCCACGTGCAAGAGGAACATTGATCAGTTGCCTCTCGAACGTTCCCAACCTGGGACCTGGCCCACAACCCAGGTGTGTGCCCTGAGTAGGAATGGAACTGGCGACCTTTTGGTTCACAGTCCAGTGTTCAATCCACTGAGCCACACCAGCCAAGGCTAAGGCTTCTTTGTAAGGAGATGAAAATATTTAAAATTAACCATAGTGATAGTTGCATATATTTGTGAATATACTAAAAACCACTTTATATATACTTTAAATGGGTGAATTGTATGGTATATGAATTACATCTCAGTAAAGCTTTTAAAGTATATAATCCTTGTTGAATTGAATGGAATCCTGATTGAGTTGAATTGATTAAGTCCCAGATCAATTGTTTTTTCTTTTGCTATAAAGGATATTAGTGTAACAATTAGTGAAATTTAAATAACATCTACAGTCCTGACATGTGGCTCAGTGGACTGGGCACCATCCATTGAAAAAAAGAACACTGGGTGAATTCCTGGCCAGCATCTGTCTGGGTTGCGGTCCCATCCCTGTTTGGGGGCATGTAAGAGGCAACTGATCAATGCTTCTCTCTCACATCAATATTTCTCTCCCTCTCTTTCCCCCTCCCTCCCCCTCTTTCTAAAAATAAATAAAAATTAAAAAAACAAATAAGGTCTACAGACTTAGATTGGATAATAGTATTGTGCCAATGTTAATTATCTGAATTTGATAATCTACTGTGGTGATGTAAGGAAATATTCTTGTTTTTAAGAAATATACCAAAGAATTTACGAGTAAAAGGATATCATGTCACTACTTTCTTACAAATGGATAAAAAAGTAATTATAAATATGGAGAAAGAGAATGATAGGCAAAAGTGGTAAACAGTAACAGTGGGAAATATAGGTGAGAAATATTAAGGAAATTTTAAAATATATTTATGACTCTTTTTGTTAGTCTAAAATTACTTCAAGAGAAAAAATTAAAATAACACTTAGATATCAGTTATTATTTAATTGGTACAAAATACAGAAGCTATATTTCTAGGAATTTAAGGCTTTATTGTTGTTTTTGTTATTATTATTACTACTACCAAAAAACCGAAACATAAATATCCAAAAAGAGCAAATGGTCAAAATATGTTTGTTCAGGCACTTCTACCACTCTGGAAGTTTTCATAAAGCAGATGTGACATAATGCAAATGATTTAGTGGGGAGTAACTGGCATATTGTGAACCAGGATTGATCATCACAATCAGGAATTAGCTTTGGGACAGTACAAAAAGAATAGTGGCCTTGTGAGCACAGGAACAAAGGGGAATGACTGTCACCACAAGGGGTTGGCTGTGATTCTGAGCTCAGTTGTACTACTGTTGCATGAAAAATACAGGCTACAAAGTATCTATAGTACATTCCACTAAAAAGAAAAAGCTCTGATACAGATGTGATAGATGTGCATGTATGCAGCAAAACTATAGACACGTGTAAGAGAATGAAAAGAAGTACAAAAGAATGGACTCCTGGAATCAGACTGTACCGAAGGCCAGTTGTTCAGCAAATTCTTAACAGCATGACCTTGGGTGACTCATGCACTGTGTTCACAGTCCTCCTCTGAAAAATGGGGATACCAGTGCAAACTCTGCTAGATTCTTGAAGATTTAAATGACTTAATACATGTAAGGGTGTTTATAACATTGTGCTGCACTTTTTAAGTGTTACAACTACTACTACTTATGGAAAAACAGAACAAAATCTGGAATCACTGAGTCCTAAAATTACACCAATTTTTTAAAAATCTGTGTTTAAAATATTCTACAACATCCACATATTATTAGCTTTCTATTCAGACAAGGAAAGATAGTAAATAATTTTTTAAAAATTAGTATAGGATAGTTTATGTTATATAAGTATGCTTTATTTACTTTCAAATCTGACAACCCACATAATGAATCAATATCTCAAAAAGAAAAAAATTAAATATAACAGTAACTTTAAGCAGGAAAGTCAAGTAAGCCAAACTAAAATTTATTCAAAACAAAATTTTATACTATCCTAATCAATATCCCAACTGGCATTTTTATTCAAATTAACAAGTTGATCCTAAAATTCACACAGCAAGGCAAATAGTAGCCAAAAAAATCTTGAAAAAGAAGAGCAAAGTTGGAGGACTCATACTTCCTGATTTCAAAGCTTACTATATACAAAGCCACAGTAATCAAGACAGTGTAGTACAGACAAGGATAGACATATAAATAAATGTAACACAATTGAGTCTAAAAATCAATCCTTACATTACCATCAATTGATTTTCAACAAGGATGCCAAGATACTTCAACAAATGGTGCTAAGACAACTGGATATTCACATGCATAAGAATAAAATTGGAGCACTTCCTTAAACAATACAAAAAATTAACTCAAAATGGGTTATAAATCTAATTGTAAAACTGTAAATAATAAAACTTTTAGAAGAAAATATAGGTAGAAATCATTGTGATCTTATATTAGGCAAAGCCTTCACAGATGAAACCAAAAGCACAAGCAACAAAAAGATAGATATTTTGACCTTCAACAGAATTAAAACCTTTTGGTTCAAACTATGCCACTAGAAAGCAAAAACAGGTTCCAGGGTACTTCTAGTCACAATGGCAATACAGATAAACACAGCTCATTTCCTTGCACAACCACATAAAAATTACAAGTAAACTATAGAACAACCATCATTCAAAACCATTAGAAATCAAGCTAAATGGAAGTCCTGCAGCTACAGAATTAAAAAAGAAACCACACCAAGACTGGTAGGAGCAGCAGAGATGCAGAACAAGCTGGTCCCACACCAACATGTATTGGATAAAAACTGGGAAGGATATCTCAGGAGCGAGGGGTTCCAGCCCCATACCAGGCTCCACAGCCCAGGGCTCCAGTGCCAGGAAAGTAAGTCTCCATAACTTCTGGCTGTAAAAACCAATGAGGATTGAGGCTGTAGAAGACAGAAATGTCCGAAGTACTGGCAGTTCCTCTTAAAGGGCCCACACACAGACTTGCTGGGACTCAGTTCCTCTGAGCTCCAGCATGGGGGCAGCAAATTGCAGAGACATACAGGGAAGAACTGAGTTGTCCAGCATCAAAGACAGAGCTGGGAGGAAGCTTTCTTCCAGACAGACGTGCTGACAAGACGATTGTTCCTCTTCTGAAGCCTCCCCATACAGAGCCACAGAGCTGGTTGGTGGGCGCCATATCTGAGACTCCATCAGCCTGGTTCACACTGTCTGCCCCACCCTGGTGATTCCTGCAGCCCTGCCCCACCCAACTTTCTGGCCTATCCAAGCTGTTTCCAATAGCTTTTCCATACAAACAGTTTGTCTTGGCCTGCGCTTCAAATTTTCCTAAATTCTCTCAAGCAGCATCAGGCTTCAGCAAGCCCCATACCTTTCACTAAGTTGCCCTAGTCACAGCACTAGCAGCAGCTGGCCTTGGTTTACTGCCTGACCTCACCTGAGCATCTCCGAGCCAAGCACAGGTAGCAGCCATCTGCAGATACTTTATAGCTGATGCTGTGTGACCCCCAGACAGAACATAGGCAGTGGGTGACCTTGGACATGCCAACAGCAATTAAGGGTGAACTTGTACACAGCCCACACAGTGGGCGAACCTTGAGTAGCCAGCTTGAGTAATAGGGGAGGCTGTGCCACTGGACCCTACAGGACACCTACTACATTGGGCCACTCTACCAAGCCTGGGAGACACAGCAGCTCTCCCTCATTGAAAACAAACACAGAGAGGCTACCAAAATGAAGAGACATAGAAACATGGCCCAAATGAAAGAATAGGATAGAACTCCACAAAAAGAACTAAACAGAATGGAGACAAGCAATCTACTAGATGCAGAGTTCAAACCATTGCTGATAAGGATGCTCAAGGAACATAGTGAGAACCTCAATAGCATAAAAAAGATCCAGTAAGAGATGAAGAATAAACTAATTTAAATAAAGAAAAATGTTCAGGGAAACAGTAGAGTGGATGAAGATGAGATTCAAATCAATAATTTGGAATATAAGGAAGCAAAAACAACCCATCAGAACAAGAAGAAAAAAGAAACCAAAAAAAAAAATGATAGTATAAGGAGTCTCTGGGACAACTTCAAGCATACCAACATTCACATTATGGGGGTGCTGGAAGAAGAAGAGAGAGAACAAGAAATTGGAAACCTACTTGAAAAAATAATGATAGACAACTTCCCTAACTTGCTGAAGGAAACAGACATTAGAAGTCCAGGAAGCGCAGAGTCCCAAACAAGATGAACCCAAAGAGACCCATGCCAAGACCCATAATTAAAATGCCAAAGGTAAAAGACAAAGAGAGGCTCTTAAAAGCAGCATGAAAAAAAGCAGTTAGTTACCTACAGAGAAGCTCCAATAAGACTGTCAGCTGATTGCTCAAAAGAAAATTTTCAGGCCAGAAGGGAGTGGCAAGAAATATTCTAAGTGATGAAAAGCAAGGATTTACAAACAAGATTACTCTACCCAGCAAAGCTATCATTTAGAATTGAAGGACAGATAAAGAGCTTCCCAGACAAGAAAAAGCTAATGGAATTCATCACCACCAAAACAGTATTATATGAAATGTTAAAGGGTCTTTAAGCAAAAGATCAGAAACATGAACGATAAAATGGCAATAAATACATATCTACCAACAATTGAATCTAAAAGACAAAATAAAGCAACAAGCTTAACAGAAACAGAATCATAGATACAGAGAATGTTTTGATGGTTCCCAGATGAAAGGGAGGTTGGGGTGACGTGTGAAAAGGTGAAGGGATTAAAAAGTTCATATAGGTAGTTATAGAATGGAAATGGGGATCTAAATTTCAGTATAGGGAATAGAGTAGCCAAAGAATATATACACATGACCCATGGACATGGACGAGTTTGGGGACTATCTGAGGGAGTTGGGGATGCTGGGTGGAGGGAGGTAAAGGTGAAAAAATTGGGACAACTATAGTAGCATAAACAATAAAATATAATTTAAAAAAAGAAAGTAAAAGAAGTTGGACCCAAGGAGGAACATGCCAAGGCACATCGTAATTACATTAGCCAAGATTCAAATGAAGGAGAGAATTCTAGAAGCAGCAAGGGATAAGGGGACAGTCACCTACAAAGGAGTTCCCATCAGACTGTCAGCTGATTTCTCAAAAGAGAACTTACAGGCAAGAAGGGGCTGGAAAGAAGTAATCCAAGTCATGAAAGGCAAGGATCTACATCCAAGATTGCTCTATCCAGCGAAGCTTTCATTTAGAATGGAAAGGCAGATAAAGTGCTTCTCAGATAAGGTCAAGTTAAAGGAGTTCATCATCAGCTGGGGTGGGAGTAAAAGACAGAAAACTGTACAAGATCAACAATTTAAAAAAATACTGATTAAAAAAAAAGGAGTTCATCATCACCAAGCCCTTATTATATGAAATGTTAAAGGGACTTATCTAAGAAAAAGAAGATAAAAAATAGGACAGTGAAAAGACAGCAAACTCACAGCTATTAAGAACCACACCTAAAACAAAAGCAAACTAAACAAACAGCTAGAACAGGAACAGAACCACAGAAATGGAGATCACATGGAGGGTTAGCAACAGGGGAGTGGGAGGAGGAGAGAGGGGGAAAAGGTACAGAGAATAAGTAGCATAGACGGTGGGTAGAAAATAGACAGGGGGAGGGCAAGAATAGTGTGGGAAATGTAGAAGCTAAAGAACTTATGACACATTGACATGAACTAAAGGGGAGGAATGTGGGTGGGAGGGGTGTGCAGGATGGAGGGGAATGAAGGGGGAGGGAAATGGGACAACTGTAATAGCATAATCAATAAAATATATTTTAAAAAAAGAAAGTGAAAAACCAACCACAGAATGGTAAAAAAAATTGTGAATCATGTTTCTGATAAAAAAATATTTGTATCCAGAATATTTAAAGAACTCTTACAACTCAACAATGAAAATATAAATAACAATTTTAAAACATTTAGAAGACAAAAATAGACATGTCTCCAAAAAAGATATATAATGGCCAATAGACACGAGAGTCTCCATGTTCATTACCCGTTAGGGGACAGCAACTCAAAACCATAAGGAGAAACGACTCCTCACCCACTAGAATGGCTATAATCAAAATGATAACAATAACAAGTGTTGACAGGGATTAGAACCCTCACACATTACTAGTGGGAAGGTAAAATAGTAAAGCCACTTTGGAAAACAGTCTGACCCTTCTTCAAAATGTTAAATATAGACTTTCCATATGATACAGTATTTTCCATCCTAGGTACATACCCAAGGAAAATGAAAACACATGTCCACACAAAAATTTATACATGAATGTTCAAAGCAGCATTATTCATAATAGCCAAAAAGTAGAAACAATCTAAATGTCCATAAGCTGATGAACAGATAAACAAAACATGGTATAGCCATGCAATGGACTATTTTTGGCTATATAAAGGAATGAAGTAAGTATATGATGCATGGATTACGTATTATGCCAGAAGCTATTCATAAAAGACCACATATTTTGTATGATTTGACTGAAATATCTAGAACAGGTAAATCTATGGAGACAGAAACATTAGTGATTGCTTAAGGGTGGAGGGCTTTGGAGATAACAGGGAACAACTGCCAATGGGTACAAGGTTCCTTTTGGGGGCAACTGAACGTTCTAACATTGGTTGTGGTGACAGTGGTACAACTTTGAATATACTAAAAACCAATGGATTGTACATTTTATTTTTAATTTTTTTGTTTTTCTTTGTACCATACGTCATTTAAAAATTTTTTTAATTGCAAATTTTAAATGGGTAAAATATAGGGTATGTTAATTATATTTCAAAAGGCTGCTAAAAAATTCTACAGCATAAGCCACAGACAAAGCTAACAGGACACTCACCTCTTTCTCCAACTCATCCTCCTCTTCCAAAATATCATACACCTGCTCTAGAAGCTGAATCCCCAGGCCCTGGACTACATCAGCTCTCAAGACTTCAACTATTCTTCTGATCTTTTCAGAACCTGGCATGATAGCTAGAAAGTAATAACAAAGACAGGAAAAAATGAATTCTTTCAGCACTGTAGCAAGAAGAATGCATTTTTTAAAATCTTGTCATGTCAAGATCCTTTTAATTTTGACAAGAGTTCCGTTTAATGATGTCATGTATTTTTAATGACTAAAATGTATATAAGTATACCTCAGAGATATTGCAGGTTTGGTTCCAGACCAATACGGTAAGTGAGTCACACAAATTTTTGGGTTTCCCAGGGCATATAAAAGTTGTTTACACTATACTGTGGTCAATTAAGAGTGCAATAGCATTATGCTTTAAAAAACAATGTATATACCTTAATTAAAAATACTTTATTGCTAAAAAAATGCTAACCATCATCTGAGCCTATTGGAAAAATGGCACCAATAGACTTGTTCAATGCAGGGTTGCCACAAGCCTTCAATTTATAAAAAATACAACATCTGCAAAGTGCATTAAAGTGAAGTACAATAAAACAAGGTATGGCTGTATATGAGTTTATATTTTATGTCTTATTACCACCTCCTAAACCTAAAAAACAAAACTAATTTGAGGAAAATCCATGTATAAAATTCCAAATATGTACTTATTTACATTTCATTTTAAAAGTCAATTTAATGGAACTTTTCAGGATCACAACTGTTACATAAAACAAGATATACCTTTTATGGAGATTTCTAAAATAAATAATAAAAAGATAAAAAATGGGCAAGTATTAGCTGCTCCTTGGTTTGACACATTTCTCCAATAAACCCATGCTCTCCAGTTTGCTATAAAAGAATAAACTGATCACCTAAAGGTAGCTCTTTAAAATGGAGTGCCTCTGCCTGTTCAGCAACTTTCCCATGAAGTATCAATGTATCCCGGTACTTCCGATGAAGTTTAAATTCTGACACTGGATCTGGTACTGGGAGATCCTCACAGCTCTCTTTAGAGTCCAACTTTAGGGTCTGAGTCATCAATTGTACCAAGTCACTCATTTCACTCGAATGACCTTTCCTGGAAAAAAATATCCCCTTGTTATTTAATTGGCTTCATAAAAAAAAATGGATGCCAAATGACCACATGACCTCTAGGAAATTCTGCTTCCAAATGGCCAAGTAATCTCCTGCAGACAGACCCTTCCGCAAGTAACAAATATAAATGCTGAACGTAACACAAAAATCAACTATGTGAAGGCATTGGAGAGTGTACAAGATCTGCAAGCAGATTCTGGAGGGAAGTCAACACCTTTTACAACACCTAAAGAAAGGCCATAAGTATTAAAGTACTACAGAAAACACAGTCTTTCTGGCCTTCAGACCCAAAGGATACAGTTTAAGACAACCACTGCCACTAGAAAATGAAGGAGGAATCTTGGAAAGGAGAGAGCCAGAAAAAGGAAGCCCCAGATTCTGGGTATAAATTTTGCCTAACTATTTCTAAGTGATTTGATTATATTATATTAATTACAAAGCTCAAGAATATTTTTAAAAATATAAAAATACTGCCCTGGCCGGTGTGGCTCAGTTGGTTGGAGTGTCATCCCATTACCAAAGGGTTGTCAGTTTGATTCCCAGTCAGAGCATATACCTAGGTTACAGGTCCAATTCCCAGTCTGGGCGCCTCCAAATCCCAATCTGAGCATGTACAGGAGGCAACAAATTGATGTTTCTCTCTCTCCCTTCCTCTCTTCTCTCCTCTCTCCCTTCCTCTCTTTCTAAAAGCAATGAAAAAAAACACGTCCTTGAATGAGGATTAAAAAAAAAAAAAAATACCACCTCCTATTAAGAGAAAATTGACAATGTCTAGAATCCAGGAAAAAATACCAAACATGCAAAGAAGCAGGAAAATAGCACACATTTGCAAAGAGAGAAAAAAAAAAAAAGCAAGTAATAGAAACAGACCCAGACGGGACACAAGTAACAGAATTAGTAGATGAAGACATTAAAGCTATTATAAATAATAATTATAAAATTATAAATATATTCCATATGTCCAAAGTAGAAAAGAGCATTAAATATTAAGGAGAGGCATGGAAGGTATTAAAAAGGCCCAGACTGAATTTCTAGAAATGAAAAGTACAACATGTTAAACACACCGGACGGGATTAACAGGTTAGACATCACAGAAGAAAAGATTAGTAAACTCAAAGACATAGCAACAGAATCTATGAAAAAATGAAACAAAGTGTAAAAAAAATAATACCACTGCCTAGCTGTGGGACCACTTTAAGTACCTAATAAACAGGTAATGTGAATCCTCAAGAAAGTAGGGTGGGGCACCCCAAAAATATCTGAAGAATTAATGGCCAAAAATCCTTCCAATTTTGAAGAAAACTATAAACCTGGAAATCTAAGGAAGACATTCATAAAAATTCTAAAGGAAAATCAGATGTGTTCATTAGAAGAGATATTTTTAGCACTAGCATATATCAAAGACTTTTATAATGTTATTGATGGCAATACTGCAGGTCTGAATACTACTATAAACATACATTCATGATTAGTTCAAACAGAAACAGTTTATGAAGGGAGACAGAAAAATAGGACTTACACTTCTCTGGAATCCCCATCTGATTTATCAGTTGAACTTGCAGAGGAACTTAACTCCTCCTCAGAGAAACACTGGGTGAGCCTTCTTTTCTAGTAATATTAGGAAAAACAAAGTCCTACATGACCACACAACCAGAATGCAATACATGAAAAAGTCCTTAGATGCCCTGTCTAGCTACAATGTGTACTTAACAATTTAAAAGGAGAAGCTAACGGATATACAAATTAAAGTTACTTTACCCAAATGATATCCCAGTTCACCCATCAAGTTCACAAGCCTGAGGAACATCAAGGTGAAGTTTTACAAGGGCCCTGGAAAGTCTCAACTATTAAGAAATTTTCTTTCCATAGAAGAATGGACAAACAATTCTGGTGTTCCAACACCTAGGCAGAGGGCTGGTACCATTAGGAATTTTGGCATTTTAAACTAGATAGAATGCCACCTAAATAAAGCAACCTCAATTTGTTCATACATGAGACTCTCTGTTAAACTACTTTAAAAGATTACTTGATATAATTATACAAAAGCCTTACAACTTTGGAAAATGAAGAGTATTGTTTCAATTAGTGCAACAACTAAATCATAGAATATTGTTAAAGAAACAAATCTTCATTTCTTTCAAGGACAGGAAATTTCTATTTTTTAAAAATAACAATATGCTTCTAGAAATAATGTCAGAAACTAGAATACAGAAAGATGGATAATTATCTCCAGGATATTATTACATAGAAAAGTGAGCATGGTTGGACACCTTGCAATTACCCATTTAGCCACCAAATGGGACCCCTGCATCATCCCTAGGTGAGAAGTTAAGATCTTTGTGACAAACAGGACACAACCAAGTGAGAGTGAAATGTGGCCAGGTGGGTGGGTATATTAGTAACACAGCAGAATCAGCAATGTGCTGCCTAGTGGAAGCCCTTTGGAAGTCTTGCTTTAAAGACTGCCTAAGAAAGATATTTAACTAGGCTACCATTGTTTACAAGAGTGCCCGAAAAATTCATTCCCTTAATGAAGCAAACGTAATCTTTTTAAATTACTGACCAGTTCTTTCCCTTACCAAGATTGAAAAGGGGTGACTCACACCAGCGCCATCCCAGAAATAACTGGAGCTTGCATTTATAAGGTTAGACTTGCCAGATGCAGACATGCCCACCTTTTCCGTTAGAACTAAGTGATGTACCTGAGCAAAGCTTTGGTCCGAAGACAACCATAGAGCAGAGGTGGACTGGCTTTCCTCTTGCGGCTTTCCTGGCCCCGCTGCACTAGGAGAAGCACTCCTCACTGAAGGGCCTGAAAGAGTGACCAGGCCAGCAGTTGTCTGTGGTGGGCTGGCCTCAACAGAAGAGGGCTTTGCACAGGGTATGGAAGACACACCAGCAAGGGCCAGCCTAGCAGTAACTCAGACAGCATATCGTCATCACTCTGGCACTCTGACACTTCACTTCAAAGCTGGGCTCTAGGGCTACCAGCTCTGTGAGCTTGAGCAAGATAAGATACTTAACTACTCTGAGCCTCAGTTCCCTCACCTGCAAAATGGGGATAATGCTGCGTGTCTCTGACCGTTACTGTAAATATAAAATCAGAGAATGTCCTTGAAATGCTTACCACAGTGCATGAGATATAGATAGCTTCAATAAATGGAAACTGCTAGTACTGTCTTTAGATAATAGTAATAGGAATGATCATAGCTCTCAGCCCTAGGCACCACCATTCTCCCAGCTTCCCCTCCCTGTTCCTGAGAAGCAGTGCCTCTTTTACCAGCAGACTCTGAACATGGAAACAAATTAAACACTCGACTTCCTGTCTGAAATCTCCCAGGAGTTACTGTCATTTAAAGCCCTCTTGCTCGCTTTTTAAAGTCCTCTTCCACTGATAATACAAGTTCCAGATCCAAGAATCTATACTGATTTGTTTTTAAAGGCTTGACTAAGAAATTTCAAAATTTCTTCCAAATTGGTTTCCCAAATGTATTACTATTGCTTGAAAATTTGTCACACCTCACAATGAGAACCAATACTTATGTCCATGAGTAAAACCTACAGTAGGTGAAGAAAAGAGAACAACTTTACCTGGGGGGAGCACCGCTTCCTGTGACTGCTTTAGTCGCCTCCTTTCTCTTGCTGATAATGGTCGATCCTTTTAAAGAAAGTCAGAGTTATTTCCATTTCTACTCACTATGCTTACAACACCTATAATGTGGGACGTATCATCCAGCACTAGAGGAAAGGCCTTGTGCAGGCCTTAAAGGGGTGTCCATTTGAAACCAGTCTGCATCAGGGTCACAGCTTCTAGCTAGGGCCAATCACAGCAGCCCCATTCCTGGGAAGTACTATATTCATTTTTGGAAGGGCAATTGGAGAATTGTACATTTCCTCCATTTAGAATCTACTTGGTCTCCTTGGTTAACCACTAGTGACCATTTCTGGAACTTTAGAATCCGTCCATTTCAGTCAGCACTTCTGCTAAGACTCGCAAATCTATCCCTTCCAGTGTTTGGCAAAAAGCAGGGCAAAGATGATTTAAAACCAAACTTCACAATGTATGCAAGACTTATAACCAAAAAAACTTTATAAGATTTAAAAAACTCTAACAAATATCCCCCACAAACCTTTGATGATGACATCTCGCTGCTTCTGGAACTGCTCACAGACTCAGTGACCACCCCACGTTGGTTTTCATTTTCAGCCTCCTTTCCAGTTGATGTGACGTCCACTTTTCCAACAGCGGGGAGAGAAGGCAAAAGTGGATGTGGAGCCTCCTGGAATTTAAATAATTTTTTAAAAGGGGGAGATTATCGATTTCACATGATAATGATAACCCATTATCTGCATTATCATCTGCAAAGTTCCCCCGTCAATATGTTTCCTATGTATTCAACAGTGATTTGCTCTCAGGAACTTCAAAACACTGCACTTTGGGGGAAAGAAACTGCCGAAAGTGAAGCATACGACAGGGTGCCTATGAAGTTACTTCAAGAAACAGTGTAATATTTCTTTTAAGAAAAAAAAGAAATGAAGTGTCAACATGATTTTATGCAGATGATAAAAGAGAAACTGTTCGTCAGTACAACAGGGAGGATCAGAGATTTACTCATTAGCCTGTTCCTTGAACTCTCACAACGATCTGCCCATCTTCACAGGGAAAGACAAAATCCTTACTCTGCTTCCAACTTACTGACATTTGAAAACTAGTATCTTGCCATCATTACCCTTCCTGAAATGTTCCTTGCATTTCTTGTTTGTCTCTTTGGCAACTGTTAATCATTCTAGGCAGAATTAAGTTTCCTAAAGTATACTTCCCAAACAGCAGCCCAATGACTTATTCCAAAGAGATCTCGTCCAACCTGTCTCTTCTCCCCACTGTGCTCAGTCTGCTCTCTCTTCTTCTGCCGTCGCTGTCGAGACAGCGAAGGTTCAGACCCAGAGCTGTGTGGCGGTAAACCTGGGTGGGTTTTGTCCTCTTTTTCAGTAATACATTCACCAGCAACTTGATCCTTTAAAACAATACAATAAAGCAAAATAACAAAATAGTCTTTTGAATTTCCAAACAGCCAAACACTCCATACCTACTATTAAAATTATAAATGAAAATAAAAAAAGAGTTGCCATTCTCAAAATAAATGTTTATTTGCAGTGTTGACAAAGACAAATGTTCATTTAATATCAGTTACTCATATTTTCTGGCTTTTTTTCTTTTCCCAAATTAAAAACATAATTATTTTAATTAAATTACTTAGTTATTTATTAACCTGAAACTACTGATGTTTGAATTAATTGTTTTAATGTTTATTTATTTATTTATTTATTTTATTTTTAGGCAGAGGGGAAGAGAAGAAGAGAGAGAGAGAAACATCAGTGCATAGTTGCCTCTAGCACACCCTCCACTGCAGACCTGGCCTACAACCCAGGCATGTACCCTGACCAGGAATAGAACTAGGGACCCTTTGGTTCGCAGGCCAGTGCTCAATCCACTGAGCCACACCAGCCAGGGAAAGATTAATTTTTTTTAAAATTTTTAAAATTGATTCTAGAGAGAGGAGAAGGGAGGGAGAAAGAGGGAGAGAAACATCAATGTAAGAGAGAAACACAGATCAGTTGCCTCCTGCAGGTAGCTTGACTGTGGACCAAACCCTCAATGCAGGCATGTGCCTTGACCAGGAATCAAACTGGTGACCTTTCGGTTTGCAGGATGACACCCAACCAACTGAGCCACATCAGCCAGGGCTCAATTTATTTTTTTTAAATATATTTTCATAACTTAAAAGGTTTTCTATTCAGAAAACAAAGAAATGTTTTAAATGAAATCCAATTTAATATACACATACTTCCCAAGTAAACATCAGTAATTTGGATACACCATGAAAAGTGCTTTTAAAAGCCCCATGAAAAGAGCATTGAATTTGGAGTTAGATGGAGTCATATCTGAGAAATTAATTTCCCTGAACCTCAGTTTCTTCATCTATAAATGGGTAAAATGCCTCACACACATTTGTATGACTATTGCAGAATTAATAAATATAGTGCATTGAAGTACTTAGGACTATGTCTAGCACATCAAATGCTAAAATAAAACCAGAGCTATTATTAGCAATAATAATGATAAAAATAAATTACCTTTTAAGTTATAGAGTTCACCAAGGACTTAGTATTTTATTGGGTAGCTGGTTCTAGAAACTAATTCATACCAAACATTAAAAAATAAATAAAACCTTAAATTTTTAACAAGTTTCAACTATCAGAATACCTAGGTTTTCAAGTAGATGGGCACTGGTAATTGAATATGGTTCAATCAACAATTTTTATCAAAAGCCTACTATGTGGTACATTTTATTTTTTATCTATTTATTTTTTCAAGATTTTATTTATTTATTTTTAGAGCGAGGGGAAGGGAGGAGAAATAGAGGGAGAGAAACATCAATGTGTGGTTGCCTATCATGCACTCTCTACTGGAAGCCTGGCCCACAACCCAGGCATGTGCGCTGACTGGGAATTGAACCGGTGACCCTTTGGTTTGCAGGCCTGCACTCAATCCACTAAGCTACACCAGCCAGGGCCTATGTGGTACATTTTAGAAAGAAAAACAAACAATTTGGTTTTAATATGGGTGAAACTGCTTCTAAGAGTCACTGTCATTATCATTAAGACATCATCTGCCCCTGCTCAAAATAAAGTAGTTTCTTAAATATACTTGTCTACTACACTCCTGTAGCAGCCAGGGACGCTTGGTCTCATACCTATCATTAAATTAAAAAATTTTTTAAATTAAAAATAAAAAAAAAATGTCATCTGTCATTCAAATCCTCTGGCTTCTATAGACAAAAAAAAAAAAAAAAAATGTGTTAAATTTATTCTTCTAAGAGTACACCTAATGTTACATAGAACGTATAGCAAAGGATTAAATTTTACAATATTGTTGCATAATAAACAAGCTGAACAAGGATACCAAGATAATAAACAATGACTGATATGATTCTAAAGAGTGAAGTAAATGTTTCTCTGCTGAGTAAGCACAGACTGTTCAAAATAAAGCTTATACAAGTACAATACAAGAGTGACAGAACAAATGATTTAGAGAATTTCTCCATGAAATCCAACTGGTCCTGAAAAAAAGTTCCTCTACTTTTAAAAACAATAACACCAAAAGAGGAAATGCTGGACATAGAATTCTATAAAACAAAAAAATCTGCTCTAAAAGCTTAATGTATGACGTGAATTTGATCAGGAACAAGAGAAGGATGTTACTCTCACCACTTCTATTCAACACTGTACTAGATGTGCTAGCTAGAGCAATTAGGCAAGAAAAAGAAATAAAAGCAATCCAGATTAGAAAGGAAAAAGTAAAACTATCTCTACTCACAGATGTTATGATCTTACATTGAGAAAATCCTAAGGAGTCCATTATAAAATATTATTAGAACCAATAAATGGGTTCAGTAAGGCTGTACAACACAAGGTTAATATCCAAAAATTTAATGTGTTTCTATACATGAGCAATAAACACTATGAAAATGAAATTAAGAAAACAATTCCATTTATAAGACTATCGAATGGAATAGAATACACAGAAATAAATCAATTCAAAGACATCCCATGTCCAATGTGTTCGAAGACATACAGAGTGGGGCAAAAGTAGGTTTACAGTTGCTTGTACAATGTGAAAAATAATACAATAATAAATACTAATTATAATACTAATTAGAATAAACTGCGTTTCCCATACTCACAACTGTAAAACTACTTTTGCCCTACCCTGTATATTAAGATAGCATTATTCTGTAAATGAAGCTCAGATTCAACCAAATTCCAGCTTTTTTAAATTGACAAATTAAAATTCATATAGAAATGCAAAGGACCCCTCCCAAAAAGCCAAAACAATACTGAAAAATGTGAATAAGATTGGAAGACTCAAACTTCTCAATTTCAAAACTTTCTACAAAGCCACAATATTTAGGACAGTGTTTTACTGACCTAAGGATAGACATACAAATCAGTGAAAAACAACTGATGGTCTAGAAACAAACCATTACATTTACGGTCTGCCGATTTTCACCGAGTACCAAGATAATTCAATAAGGAAAGAAAAACCTTTGAACAAATGGTGCTAGGATACTTGGATATTTGCATTCAAAAGAATACAGTTGGATCCCTTCTTCACACCATATACAAAAATTAACTCAAAATGAATCAAAGACCTAGTGTCAGAACTAAGACTATAAACTCACAGAAGACAACATAGGGGTAAATATTCATGGTATCAAAAGCACAAGAAACAACAACAAAATGGATAAAACTGGATTTCATCACAATTAGAAATGTTTTCCTCCCAGCAATCCAATGAAATATTATCCCTATTTTAAGATAAAGACACTAAGGCTATGACAGATGATGTGACCAAAGTCCCACCACAGCTCTAAAATCAAAGTCAGGATTTGAACCCATGTCTGCCCAGCACTTTTCATCATACCATTAAAAGTAAAACTTTATTCCCACTTGAATTATTACTTCCTCATTAGCCAGCTCAACACAGTTGAAGCAGATTCAAATTTCATAATTCTCAGCCAGCAGGTCTAGATTTAACTCATTGTGGGATTAGTTAGAGAGCATCAGGCAGTGTTCCATGCACTGTGCAGAGCTGAGAAAGACTCCTGCCTGCCATGTCTGTGTAGGCAAGTGGGAGCCCCAGAGCTGTCCTGAGTTTATAGGTGCTTTGCTGGCTTTGAATAGGCAAGGGACGAGCAAGGGTGCCAAAGGTGCCTCAAGTTCCCTATCCCCACTTCAACCAGAAATGTTGAAGCTTTTTGATATTTTGGGTGGGAAGGAGAAAGGAACAGAGGTACAAAGGGATAGAAGGGAAATAAGAGAAGGAAGAAGAAAGATGTGAGTTACATCTATCCAGGAATTTCTGTTCAATTTACAGCAAAGCCTTAGGTAGAAAGAATAAAACACATGGTAAAATCTCAGAACAGTTAGTGAAGGAAGATGGTATTTAGGGACCTGAGACACATTCCAGAGATATAACTAAAACTCGGTGGTAAGGGCTCTCCCTCTTTTAAGAATTTATTTGCAATTCAAGTACTACTGAGGGAAAAAAGAGTGGTCACATGCATTATGGGAAAAACACTTTGTGTTAGAAAAATAATGGTGCTGATATCCTTCAGATCTTTAAATACAATTTGTCCCTTTGCTTAATTAATTGCAAATGCAGAGAACATTCTGTGACAAGACTCTGTCCTAAGGACACTACCATATAATGAGATATAGATTATATTAGACTATTTCAGAAAATGTCTTCTGCATAGATTCTGATTACATGGCTATTAAAACAAACATGGATTTTCTAGCCAAATTTCTTCTTCCCCCAAATTTCAACCTCATGGATCTTCAATCAATTGTAAAAAAAATTAAAAATAAAAACTTTTGTGCTTCAAAGAACACTATCAAGAAAGTGAAAAGACAACCCACAGAATAAGAGAATATTTGTAAATCTTTCATCTTATAAGGGGCTGATATCTAGAATAAAGAACTCCTATAACTCAACAATAAAAAGATAAACTAGCCCCAACCAGTGTGGCTGGGCATCATCCTGCAAACCAAAAGGTTGCCAGTTCAATTCCTGGTCAGGGTACATACCCAGTTGGGGCACGTGCAAAAGACAGCCAATCAGTGTTACTCTCTCACATTGATGTTTCCTTCTCTCTCACTCTCTTCCTCTCTCTCTTAAAAAAAAAAATCAATAAATATATCCTCAGGTGAGGGTTAAAAAAAATTTGCATATATATGAATAAAATAGTCTTAATGTTTACATAAATGATGTTACATAAAAATATGTATCAATATCAAATTCAAATATATATATAGCATAGACCATAAAAATATAGTCAATATACCCATTAGATCATTAAATCTATTTTTAAAATATTTTACACATAAAAAAGTAAAGTTAATCAAATGTTGTTTTTCTTTTTAATCCTCAGCTATTACCATGCTTCAACTGATTTAGGTTTCTTTCCAAATTCAGGTAGAAGATAACTATTAAATTTACTCAGAATAGTCTCAATATCAAAAGCCTTTTGTTCCTTTTCTTAATCTTCTCTTCTTCCTCCCCTTTGGTTCCAACACATAAAATATTTTTTTAAATTCCTTAAGAAATTAGAACAATCCAACTTTTCAAAAGCAAGAAGGAATGTGATATTATCTAATTGTTGGAACTACCCCTCCACTAGGAGGACTAAGGAAGAGTGATACTGAAATAAGAAAAAATATATAAATAGCATGCTTCCACTAAGTACCTTGCGTCTCATCCTTTGGTTTCTGTTATATTTAAACTGGTACACTTGCCCTACCTGGTGTGGCTCAGTGGAATGAGTGCCAGCCTATGAAGTGAAAAGTTGCTGGTTCGATTTCCAGGCAGGGCACATGCCTGGGTTGCAGGCCAGGTCCCCAGTTGGGGGCATGCGAGAGGCAGCCACACATCAGTAATTTCTCTCTCTCTCTCTCCTTCCCTTCCCCTCTCTCTAAAACTAAATAAATAAGATACTTTAAATAAATAAATAAATACATACATACATAAACAAACTGGTACACTAAATAGCTGATTTTCCTAAAACAATAACTAGAATACAGCCAAACAACACAGCCCACACCTTCGTAACTGCACTTTCTAGTCTTCTGACACCAACACCTTGTGCAGGTCACTCACCTGGTCCTTTGGCTTTTGGTCTTTGTTTAGGGGCTGCAGAGGCTTTTCTTTTCTCTCCCCAGTGACATCATCGGAGGAGCACATAGGAATTAGGTTTCCAGGCTGAGTGCTGGACTTAGTGTTATCTTGCAGCCTCTCCTTCACTTGAGAAATACTGCGTTTATTACCTTCTAGCTCTTTAGAGGCATCTAAGTGTCCTGGCTGATTCTCTTGAACTAACCCGTCACTGAAGTCCCTTTCTGCAGGTAAGATGTCAATGTTTACTCTGCTGATTGTAGCTAGTGATTCTGTGGTACTGTTCATGTCTGGTTTGCAGGTGTGGCCTTTCAGATTTGCAGGTATCTTCAAGGGGCCAATGACATAGTCATGTTTCTCCTGGGATAAGTCTTTGTCTTCACCCTGAGTGAAATGTTTCCAAGTTATTATAGCACTCCTCACACCATAAAAACAATTAACTCAAAATGGAACAAAAAGTTCCTCACAAAGTTAAACATAAAATTACCATATGACCCAGCAATCCCATTTCTAGGTATACATCCCAAAGAACTGAAAATAGGGACTCACACAGGTATTTGTATACCAATATTTATAGCAGCATTATTCACAATGACCAAAAGGTAGAAAGGACCCAAATGTCTATTAGCAGATGAATGGATAAACGAAATGTGGTATACATACAGTGGGACATTATAAAGCCATAGAAAGGAATGATTCTGATACATGCTACAACATGCATGGACCTTGAAAACATACTAAGTGAAATGAGCCAGACACAAAAGAATAAATATTGTATAGTTCTACTTATATAAGATACCAGAACAGGCAAATTCATAGAGACTAATGGGGCCTGACAGTAGGAAAATGGAGAGTTATTGCTTAATGGGTGCAGAGTTTTTGTTTGCAGTGATAAAAGGGTTTTGGAAGATAGTGATGATGGGTTGCACAACACTAGGAATATAATTAAGGCTACTAAATTGTACACTTAAAATGATTCAAAATGGCAAATTTTATGATATTGAGAGATACATATATATTTCACAATAAAAAAATTAACAATAGACCACCAACCTAAATATAAGAGTCAAAATTAAAACTCCTGGAAGGAAACACAGCCATACATGTTCATGACTTTGCATTCGGCAATAATTCTTATATTTGACACCAAAAGCTCATGCAACGAAAGAAAAAAAAAAGATATAAACTGGGCTTCATAAAAATAAAAAAAAAAACCTTTTGTGCATAAAAGGACATTATCGAGAAAATGAAAAGGTAACCTATGGGACGGGAGTTAATGTTTGTAAATCCTAAGGGTCTAGTATCCAGAATAGAGAAAGAATTCTAAGAACTTGATGACAAAAAACAAAAAACTCAATTAAAAATGGACAAAGGACTTAGTAGACATTTCTCTAGAGAAGACATACGAAGGCCAGCAAGCTTGCAAAAAGATGCTCTATGTCATCAGTCATCAGGAAACTGCAAATCAAAACTACAATGAGATACCACTTCACATCCACTAGGAGAGCTAAATCAAAAAACAAGAGTAACAAGAGTTGGCAAGGTTGTGGAGGAAATGGAACTCTAGTGGATCACTAGTAGGAATGTAAAATAAAGAAACTGAGATGGAACTTCCAGCCAAGATGGAGGCGTAGACAGACACTCTGTGCCTCCTCTCACAACCAAAATTAAGGACAACAAATATTTAGAAACAAGAAAACAACTAGAACTGATAGAAAATGGAACTGTACGGAAGTCCAACAACCATTCATCCAGACCGCTAAGCGGGGTAGAGTCGCGGCAGGAAAAAGTGGAGGTGCGGATCCGGGAACGCAGGCAGCAGTGGCTGGCAGTTCCCAGGTGCACAGGCGGCGGCTGGTGGACCCCGGGCACAGGGGGGCAACTGTGCAGACCCAGTGAGGCCGCACAAGGAGGCTGGCCGACCAGATGGTCCCACATTCACGCGTGCATACAGTCCAGGCAAAGGGGAAGTGGCGGAAGGGACTGAATCCAGGAGAAAGCGGAGAAGGCGCCATTGTTCCCTCTCAGACCCTGCCCCCACCTATGGCATCACAACCCAGTGACTGGGCTGCCCCGCACTGGGGAGCGCCTGAGGCTCCAATCATCACTAGTAACAGCACGCACACGCACATGCATGCAGATAATCCAGACGAAGGGGAAGCGGCAGAAGGGACCAGAGTCCAGGAGAGAGCGGAGCAGGCACCATTGTTCCCTCTTGGACCCCGCCCCCACCTATAGTGTCACAACCCAGCGACTGGGCTGCCCCGCCCTGAGGAACACCTAAGGCTCCATCCCTCACTACGTAATAGCCAGAACCAGACTAAAACCAAAACAAAACAAAAATAAACCACAAAAAATGGCTCAAACCGGAGAACAAATGAAAGCCCCAGAGCCAATTCCTCTAAGCCGTAAAGAGATAGCCAACCTATCAGATGAACAGTTCAAAGCCCTGGTCATCAGGATGCTCATGGAATTGGTTGATTTTGCTCACAAATTAGATGAAAAAATGCAGGCTACAATACATGAAATGAAGGAAGACGCATGGGGAACCGATAGAGATGGAAGGAAAACTGGGACTCAAATCAATGGAGTGGACCAGAAGGAAGAAACTACCAAACAGAAAAGGAGGAAGAAACAAGAATTCAAAAAAATGAGGAGAGGCTTAGGAACCTCCAGGACATCGTTAAACGTCCCAACATCCAAATTATAAGGGTCCCAGAAGGGGAAGAAGAAGAGCAACAAGTGGAAAACTTACTTGAACAAATAATAAAGGAGAACTTCCCCAATCTGGCAAAGGAAATAGACTACCAGGAAGTCCAGGAAGCTCAGAGAGTCCCAAAGAAGTTGGACCCAAGGAGGAACACGCCAAGGCACATCGTAATTACATTAGCCAAGATGAAAATGAAGCAGAGAATTCTAGAAGCAGCAAGGGAGGAGGGGATAGTCACCTCCAAAGGAGTTCCCATCAGACTGTCAGCTGATTTCTCAAAAGAGACCTTACAGGCAAGAAGGGGCTGGAAAGAAATATTTGAAATCTTGAAAGGCAGGGACCTACATCCAAAACTGCTCTTTCCAGCAAAGCTGTCAGTTAGAATGGAAGGACAGATAAAGTGCTTCTCAGATAAGGTCAAGTTCAAGGAGTTCATCATCACCAAGCCCTTATTATATGAAATGTTAAAGGGACTTGTCTAAGAAAAAGAAGATAAAAAATATGACAGTAAAAAGACAGCAAACTCACAGCTATTAACAACCACACCTAAAACAAAAGCAAACAACTAGAACAGGAACAGAACCACAGAAATGGAAATCATATGGAGGGTTAGCAACAGGGGTGTGGGAGGAGGAGAGAGGGGAAAAGGTACAGAGAATAAGTAGCATAGACAGTGGGTAGAAAATAGACAGGGGGAGGGCAAGAATAGTGTGGGAAATGTAGAAGCTAAAGAACTTATGATACATGGACATGAACTGAAGGGGGGAATGTGGGTGGGAGGGGGTGTGCAGGGTGGAGGGGAATGATGGGGGAGAAATGGGACAACTGTAATAGCATAATCAATAAAATATATTTAAAAAAAAAGAAACTGAGATGGAAAATAGTGTGGTGATTCCTTAAAAAGTTAAAGATAGAATTACTATATGACCAGCATTTCCAGTCCTAGCTATATACCCAAAAGAATTGAAACAGGTACTTAAACAAATTAATTGTACACAAATATTCATAGCAATAGCCAAAAAGTAAAAACCACCCAATATACAGCAATGAATGAACAAACTGTTATACACATACAATGATATATTATTATTCACACATAAAATAAATGAAGTATTGCTAAATGTTACATGGATGAACCTCAAAACTATTATGCTAAGTGAAAAAAACCAAGACACAAAATGTCACACATTGTATGATTCCATTTATATGAAATATCAAGAATAGGCCAAGCTAACCCATAAGAGACAGAAAACACAATTGCGGTGGTTTTCAGGGGCTGGATGGGAATGAGGGTGACTCCTTAATGGGTATGGGGATTCCTCTGGGGTGATGTGAAAATGTGTTGGAACTAGGTAGAGGTGATGGCTGCACAACACTGTGAATGTACTAAATGCAACTGACTGTTCACTTTAAAATGGTTAACTTTGGTATATAAATTTCACCTCAATAAAAAAAATTCTTACAATAGTTATTACAGCACTGACTTTGTGAACAGTTTGACAGCCCACTTTGGATGAAGTAGGATAAATGAAATCACCTTCACCCACTACAATACACAGTTCATTACACAACAGAACCTCCAGTAAAGCCTAGTCATTTCACAGAAAATAACTTGTTTAGATAACTTACCATTTTAACGCAGTTTCTAAACACATATCTTTTAAAAAGGGAACATACCATTTCATGCGTCTTGGAGCCTTCAGAAGAGTGTGGTTGGTGGGCAACTACTCCACGGTTTGTTTCAGCCTTTCCAGAAACCACTGAAGAAAAAGGCTTGGATTTAGAGTCACCATTTTTAATATTATTTTTGGAGGTTTTTCTTTATGAGGAAGAAAAGAAAAACATTATTAACGTAAGGAAGATGAAAGCTTTTTATCTTTATATTACCAATATAATGAAGATGAAAGGTATATGAGGAAATACGCGTATGTATAACACTCCCTTACAGAACTGCTTCATTTATAGCGAACAGCCTTCTAAAAACCAGGGGGCATTCTACAAAGCATCTGACCAGTACTCTTCAAAAACAATCAAGGTCATGAGAAACAAAGAATGTTAAAGCTGTCCCAGACCCAACCTGACTAAGGAGACATTCAGACTAAATGTAATGTGATAGCCTGTATTGAATCCTGAACAGAAAAAGGACATTAGTGGAAAAACTAGGGAAAGCTGAGTAAGGGCGGAGCTTAGTCAACAGTAAGGTACTGATGATGTGGGTGGGGTGCTTAGTACTAACACAGGTACCACAGTAGTGGTAGGAGAAACTGGGTGGTGGGTATAGAGAAAGTCGCTGTGCTATCTCTGAAACTTTGCTATAAATACAAAATGATTCCAAAATAAGACTCTGTGAGAAATCGCCTTACATACAGAAGTAATAATTTTCTTTTTCTTTTAAGGATAAAAGAAATAATTTTTCTTTTAAAATTATAATTTAAAAGGATAATCTTTTTTTCAGTATGTTTACTGATTTTAGAGAGGAAGGGAAAGACAGACAGACAGAAGCATCAATGTGAGAAACATTGATTGGTTACCTCCCATATGCATTCCAACCATGGACTGAACCCACAACCTAGGTGTGCCCTGATGGGGAATTGAACCCCCAATCTTTTGGCATACAGGACGATGCTCCAACCAACTGAGACATATCAGCCAGGGCCCAGGATAATTTTTTTCTTCAAATTTCACATGTAATATTACCACAACTGCTTTGCCCAGTCTGAGAGTACAAATGATTGGCATACTCAGTTTTGGCTTGCAGAATAAATGTATATAGAAATAATATCCCCAACTGTTTTGGTATGACGTTTCCACAACTGGGCTAAACCTCTGGGAAATTCAAGGGAAGCATGAAGACCAGCACTGTGGATGAAAGGCCCAAGTTCTGTCTGGTGGAAAATTAGAGACAATGTAAACGAAAAGATGGTCCTCTATCCCCTAGGGCCTTGTTAGCACGGCCTCCCAACTTCACCGTGTCACAAGGCAGAGATCATGAAGGCCTTGTCTAGCCCTAAGTCTTAGACTCTGGATAGATGTTTAGTGAAGGTTAAGACCTGCAAGTCAAAGAAAGGAATTCTTTTTCTCTTAAGAAGTTAAAAGTGAAGAGAGAAGCTTATAAGGGTCTCAGAAATCTGAGCACTATATTTTAGATGTGACTATTATCTTACACAGTGAATAATATAATAGGTTTCTTAGATGATCCCTCATTTTAATATGGTTTCTAAAACACATGTCTTTTTGAATGAATCATACTCGATATGCCTTGAAACCCTCTGATTCTCTAAATGGTTCTCTCAATTTCTGATTTTAGCAATTAAGCAAATCCCAATCTATGTTCTTATCCTGCAATTTCACTTCATGGTTAAAAGAAACTCACCATAAATTTTGCACATTAAAATTACAGAAGCCACCCTCTTTTATTCCATCTACATAGCCCAGCTATTTGCAAGGGAAGTATCTTACGCCTTTGTGGCCTCCAAAAATAAGGAGATTTGGTGCTTTATGTAAGGCTGCCTCAGGATGCTCCTCACAGAGGGTCTTTCTTCAGGCCTTTTGCTCAGCATTGTTCTTATTAGTTCTGCCAGCTCTGGGCTATACTCTTTTGGCATTGGTGGCAGCTACAAAAAGAAATAACACCGCAACTAAGACTAATGGTCTTGTGAAGCAAAGTAAATGAAAGTAGAGTTTTCTAATATTTAATCATTATCCACATGAGCATAAAGTAACCAGTATATTAGTCTATAGGAAGCATACTGATGTCTGGTTATAACAACAAGATGTAAGATTGTAAAAGTATATCTTTCAAACCAGCAGTCCCAATTTGAGGACTCCCTCCTTCAGAAACAAGGGCACAAGAATTCTGGTCAAGATGATAAAGGCGATACTCACCTCCTCCCACAAATCTGGCTGAATGGAAGCCCTACAACTAGAGAATTAAAGAAGCCACATAGAGACTGGTAGGAGGGGTAGAGATGCAGAACAGCCTGGCCCCACACCCACGTGTGGCAGTTTAAAATTAGGAGGGATGTCTCAGGTGCAGAGGGCCCATCCAAGAAGCAAGGGGTCCCAGCCCCACACCAGGCAACCAAGCCCTGAATTCCAGTACAAGGAAGAGAAGTCCCAATAACTTCTGGCTATAACAACAAGAGGGGATTGAGGCTGAGGGAAATAGAGTTCCAAGCAGTTCCCTCTGAGCTCCAGCACTGCGGCAGCAGAATAAAAGACACCAGGGACAGACGAAGAGGAACTGAATTGTCTGGCATCAGGGCCAGAGCTAGGGGGGCAGCTTCCTCCCAAACAGAAGTGCTGCCTGAGGCCACTGTTCCTTTTCTGAGCCCTCACTCCATGAAGCCACAGAGCCAGCAGGCAGGCCCCACATCAGACTCCATCAAACTGGATCACATTGTTTTCCCTACCCTGGTGATTCCCTGAGGCCCCACCCCACCCAATGTTTGGGCCCACCCAAGTTGTTTCCAGTGGCTTTTCCATACCAATTGCTTGTCTTGGCTCATGCTTCGGATTTTCCTAAAATCTCTTAAATAAGCAGCATCTGCTTTCAGCAAGCCCTGTACCTCTCAATAAGTGGCCCTGGGCCTGGCACTAGTAACAGCCAACCTTGGTTCACAGCTTGACCTCACCTGGGCACCTCTAAGCCCAGAACAAGTAGCAGTCATCTGAACATCATTTTGTAGCTCATGCCACATGGACCAGGGCAGAACTGAGATGTCAGATAACCTTGGCCTCAACCTCCCAGGAGGCCTCAGACCCAGTACACCAAGTGTACAGCTTCAGACCAAGTTGAAGCACACTACCCAACCACCTCCACAAGTGACACACTCAAGGGTAGACTGAGAGGGCATCAGAGCCCTGCTGAAGTAAGTCCTGCTGTGTAGAGTAGGCCCCTGCACAGCTGATTCTCCATGGTGGTCAGAGGTCCTTGGTCACAGCCAGTCCTTGCAGTTGGTCATCCTGGGGGTAAATCTCTCCCACTGACCTGCCAATAGCAACCAATGCTCGACTACAACAAATGGGTGCACACAGCCTGCATGGGAGTGCACCACAAGTGCCTGGCTTAGATGGTCGAGGAGACTATGCCACTGGGCCCTACAGAACACCTGCTATTGGGCTGGCCAAAAATCCATTTGGTTTTTTCTGTAAGGTGGCTCCAGTAGCACTTAGTTGCCTTTAACTGCATTTAAAACAATTTTATTTGATTGCATTGTGGTAGCTATCATATCAGCATGCATTTAAAAAAAAAAAAAACGTCAAAATTGATGAATTTTTGTGTAGTCATTTTAATACTAAAGATGGAAAAAACAGGCTAAAATTTCAGCATATTATGCTTTATTATTTCAAAAAGGTAAAAGCATAACTGAAATACAAAAAAGGATTTGTACAGTGTATGGAGAAGGTGCTATGACTGAACATGTCAAAAGTGGTTTGTGAAGTTTCATGCAGAGAGATTTCTCTCTGGATGATGCTCCAGGGTTGGGTAGACTAGTAGAAATTGATAGCGATCAAATTGAGACATTAATTGAGAACAATCAACGTTATACCATGCAGGAGATAACCAACATACTCAAAACATCCAAATCAATAAAGTTATTGGTGAAAATGAAAAAAAAAAGTGTCTTTTATTTTAGGGAAAAAACTAAAAACTAAATAGACCTTTGGCCAACCCAATACATTAAGCCACTCTACCAAGCCTGGGCGACATAGCAGCTCCACCTAATACATAAAAAGAAACACAGGGAGGCTGCCAAAATGCAGAGACAAAGAAGTAGATCCCAAATGGAAGAACAGAACAAATCTCCAGAAACAGAACTAAACAAAATGGAGACAAGCAATCTGCTAGAAGCAGAATTCAAAACACTGGTTGTAACAATGCTCAATGAACTTAGTGAGAACTTCAACAATATAAAAAAGGACCAGTCAGAAAAAGATACACTAACTGAAATGAAGACTAACTTACAGATAATCAACAGCAGAGTAAGTGAAACTGAGAATCAAATCAGCAATTTGGAATATAAGGAAACAAAAAGTACTCAATCAGAACAGCAAAAAGAAAAAAATTAAAAAAAAAAAAAAATGAGGGACTTCCAGTGAAGATGGAGGTGTAGGCGGACACACTGTGCCTCCTCTGACAACCAAAATTAAGAACAACAAATATTTAGAAACAAAAAAAACAACCAGAACTTATAGAAAATTGAACTGTACGGAAGTCCAACAACCATTCATCCAGACTGGTAAGAGGGGCGGAGTCGCGGCAGGAAAAAGTGGAGGTGAGGACCCGGGAACGCAAGCAGCAGCAGCTTGCAGTTCCCAGGTGCACAGGCGGCGGCTGGCGGTCCCCGGGCCCACAGGCGGCAGCTGGCGGACCCCGGGCACAGGGGGGCAACTGTGCAGACCCAGTGAGGCCGCACAAAGCGGCTGGCTGACCAGGTGGTCCCACATTCGCGTGCGCACAGACGGTCCAGGCAGAGGGGAAGTGGCGGAAGGGATCGGAGTCCAGGAGAGAGCGGAACAAGCGCCATTCTTCCCTCTCGGACCCCGCCCCCACCTATAACGTCACAACCCAGCGACTGGGCTGCCCTGCCCTGAGGAACACCTAAGGTTCCACCCCTCACTATGTAATAGCTGCGACCAGACTAAAACCAAAACAAAACAAAACAAAAAAACACAAAAAATGGCTCAAACCGGAGAACAAAACAAAGCCCCAGAGCCAATGCCTCTAAGCCGTGAAGAGATAGCCAACCTATCAGATGCACAGTTCAAAGCACTGGTCATCAAAATGCTCACAGAATTGGTTGATTTTGCTCACAAATTAGATGAAAAAATGAAGGCTTTGCTAAGTGAAATGAAGAAAAACACATGGGGAACCGATAGAGATGGAAGGAAAACTGGGACTCAAATCAATGGAGTGGACCAGAAGGAAGAAACCAACAACCAAACAGAAAAGGAGGAAGAAACAAGAATTCAAAAAAATGAGGAGAGGCTTAGGAATCTCCGTGACATCATTAAACGTCCCAACATCCAAATTATAGGGGTCCCAGAAAGGGAAGAAGAAGAGCAACAAGTGGAAAGCTTATTTGAACAAATAATAAAGGAGAACTTCCCCAATCTGGCAAAGGAAATAGACTACCAGGACGTCCAGGAAGCTCAGAGAGTCCCAAAGAAGTTGGACCCAAGGAGGAACACACCAAGGCACATCATAATTACATTAGCCAAGATGAAAATGAAGCAGAGAATTCTAGAAGCAGCAAGGGAGAAGGGGACAGTCACCTCCAAAGGAGTTCCCATCAGACTGTCAGCTGATTTCTCAAAAGAGACCTTACAGGCAAGAAGGGGCTGGAAAGAAATATTTGAAATCTTGAAAGGCAGGGACCTACATCCAAAATTGCTCTATCCAGCAAAGCTGTCATTTAGAATGGAAGGACAGATAAAGTGCTTCTCAGATAAGGTCAAGTTCAAGGAGTTCATCATCACCAAGCCCCTATTATATGAAATGTTAAAGGAACTTATCTAAGAAAAAGAAGATAAAAAATATGACAGTGAAAAGACAGCAAACTCACAGCTATTAAGAACCACACCTAAAACAAAAGCAAACTAAGCAAATAGCTAGAACAGGAACAGAACCACAGAAATGGAGATCATATGGAGGGTTAGGAACAGGGGAGTGGGAGGAGAGAGGTGGAAAAGGTACAGAGAATAAGTAGCATAGATGGTGGGTAGAAAATAGACAGGGGGAGGGCAAGAATAGTATGGGAAATATAGAAGCTAAAGAACTTATGACACATGGACATGAACTAAAGGGGGGGAATGTGGGTGGGAGGGGGTGTGCAGGGTGGAGGGGAATGATGGGGGAGAAATGGGACAACTGTAATAGCATAATCAATAAAATATATTTTTAAAAAATGAGGACAGTATAAGGAGCATCTGGGACATCTTCAAGCATACCAATATTCCCATCATGGGGTGCTGGAAGGAGAAGAGAGAGCAAGAAATTGAAAACCTATTTGAAAAAAATGACAGAAAACTTCCCTAACCTGGTAAAGGAAATAATCATGCAAATCCAAGAAGCATGGAGAGTCCCAAACAAGATGAACTCAAAGAGGCCCACACCAAGACACATCATTATTAAAATGCCAAAGGGTAAAGACAGAGAGAGAATCTTAAAAGCAGTAAGAGAAAAGCAGTTAGTTATCCACAAGGGAGCTCCCATTAGATACATCAGTTCGAAGTATCTGTTGAGTTGATTCTCAACAGACACTTTGCAGGCCAGAAGAGTGGCAAGAAATATTCCAAGTGATGAAAAAGCAAGGACCTACAACCAAGATTACTCTGCCCAGAAAAGCCATCATTTACTACAGAAGGACAGCCCTGGCTGGTGTGGCTCAGTGGACTGAGTGCCTGCAGACCAAAGGGTGACCGGTTCAATTCCCAATCAGGGCAAATGCCTTGGGTGTGGGCCAGGTCCCAGACTGGGGGTATGCAAGAGGCAACTGATTGATGTATCTCTTGCACTTCAATGTTTCTCTCCCTCTCGTTCTCTCTCCCTTCTCCTCTCTCTAAAAATAAATAAAATCTTTAAAAAGGGTCTCTTTAAGAAGAAAATATATAAAAAATGTGAACAATAAAATGGCAATAAATACATATCAACAGTTGAATCTAAAAAACAAAGTAAACCAACAAGCAGAACAGAAACAGACTCATACATACAGAGAATATTCAGACAGTTGCCAGATGGGAGGGGGACTGGCAGGATGGGTGAAAAGGTGAAGGGATTTAAGAAGTACAAATTGGTAGTTACAGAATAGTCATAGGGATGTAAAGTACAGCATAGGGAATACAGTCAATACTATTCTAATAACTATGTACAGTGTCGGATGGGTATGATATTTATTGGGATGATCACTCAGTAAGTTATATAATGTCTAATCACAGGGGTGTACACCTGAAAGTAATATATAATGTATGTCAACTGTAATTGAAAACAAATTTTTAAATGATTTTTTTGAAAGAAAATAAGGGCATAAGTTCCTAAAGAGTTATGTAACAGGACATTCATTGCAGTACTGTTCTTCCAGTAGTGAGAAACCAGAGACAACTTAAACGCCCACCCATAGGGGACTTGCAGGAAACCGTGGCGTAGCCTTCTAATAAAATGCTAGGCAGCCTCTTCAAACAATAAAAGATGTGCCAGCCTGGAAAGATGTCCCTCATACATTAAGTCAAAAAAGTGAGTTGTCTAACAATGGGTACAGTCTGATTCCATTTCAGTTACTTTTCAAAAGTATCTTTGTGTATATGCATACATATACACCTAGAGTTGTACCTGCATAAGACAGGCAAAAGCCCGGAATACCATGCCCCAAATTGTTAGCAATAGTTATCTCCAGGGGATTAAAATGGATATGAATGGGGAATTTCACTCATTTCTTGTTTGATTCTTTAAATAGAATTAAGGGCAAATTTTACTTTTCGTATTTTTCAATATTTCTCAAACTAAAAAATTAAACGAGTCTTGGTGTAACAATAGAATCTGTAGGTGATTCATAGCCTCCGACTTGGTACATGGAAGCCCGACACTGCAGAAGGCAACTAACCTCATAGAACTAATACAAAAACTCAGTCATGCTGGCATCTACATCGTGCACAGTGCCTTTTGCAGTTCTGTACTGGTTACTAGTGATTGTGATGATGATCAAAGGAACAAGTTCCAAAAGAGTGAGCTCATCTTTTTAAAGATTTTTATTGATTTATTTTTAGAGAGAGGGGAAGGGAGGGAGAAAGACAGGGAGAGACACATCAATGTGAGAGAGAAACATCGATTAGTTACCCCTTGCCCTGATGAGGGACCGAACTGACAATCTAAGCCATGTGTCCTGACCAGGAATCAAACCAGTGACTTTTCACTTTGCAGAACAATGCCCAGTCAACTGAGCCACACCAGACAGAGCCAGAGTGAATGCATTTTAAATGGGGCTCATTGAACCATAGCTGCTTAGGAAGAGCTACCAATAATCTCTCAGGGCACCTGCACATCCTGTGGCTACAGGTAGTGGTTTTCGAAAAGCTAATCCCTTGGAGCCATTAAGCCACTTTTACAAATTAAAATTAAGAAATGATTGATTCCTTCTCCTGTAGTTCAACCTTACCCACAGAAAGGACCCAGCATTTTTAATTGTCCACCCAACACCAACCATTACTCACTTTTACCAGCAGTTACTTACAAAGCTGCATTGAATTAACCTTGGTCCAACTATTAAAAACAATTAGTTCCAGAATATTCTTTACCTTTCCTTCAATAATCCGATAAACTAGAGAATTCATGTCTTTTGCATTGAAAGCATGCTTCAGGGTGGCCATTTCATAAACACAGCATCCCAGAGCCCAAACATCAGACTAGAAAAGAAAAACAGTAAATGGTTATATATCAGAATGCCTTATGTACATATGTCCTCTTAAAAAAGAAAAGACATTTTCCTTAAACCAATTCACAGAGAATTCTTTGACATAACTATTCTGAGGGGCTTTGAAATTATGAATACTGTTCTCAAGAGAAGGCGAGCTGGGCATACAGCCCAATCCTACCTTATAGTTGTAGGGTTTGTTTGAGAACAGTTCAGGGCTCATATAGTAGGGTGTGCCAATGAGGGTGCTGGCCATGTCACCATGGCTCTCCAACACTCGGGCAATTCCCAGGTCACCCACTTTGATGATGTTTGTTCTTGTTAGGAAGACATTTTGAGTTTTCAGATCTCGGTGAAGGATGTGTTTTTCATGTAAATACTGAAAAAAGAAAGAAAATTTCATTAAGTATAAATATGCTTACTTGCTCATTTATTCCTGACTTCTTATATACCATCAATAATTGCATGAGTTAAAGAGTCTTAATTACCTACATATCAAACACTATAGTTTTATAGTCTCTAAATAAAAAGTCTAATTTACAACTTTCACAGTAAAAAAACTGCCCCTCCCTGACCAGTGTAGCTCAGTTGGCTGGACATCATTCTGCAAAGCGAAAGGTTGCTGGTTGGATTTACAGTCAGGGCATATGTCTAGGATGTGGGTTCAGTCCCTCCAGCTGGGACACATACGAGAGGCAACTGACTGATGTTTCTTTCTCACATTGATGTTTCTCTCTCTCTCTTTCTCCCTACCTTCCTCTCTCTCAAATAAGTAAATAACTTTTTTTAAAAAATTGCTCTGGCTGGGTAGCTCAGTTGGTTAGAGTGTCTTACCAGGTATGTCAAGGTTGCAGGTTCAATCCCTGGTCTGGGCACATATAAGAATGAACCGATGAATGCATAAATAAGTGGAACAACAAATCAATGTTTCTCTATCTCTCTCCCCATCTCTCTCTCTAAAATCAATCAGTAAGTTTAAAATTTTCAAACGTTGAAAAAATACGAGCAAATGGCAGCAATGGCAACCATGATGGCAGTGATGGCAGTAGAGTGGGCAGTGCTGGGCAGAGTGGGCTGGGCAAGTCCACAATGGTGAACACACTGTTCAAGTCCAAGATGTGGAAGTCCACCCCACAGGGCCGGGGGCAGGCACCCACTCCCCAGACGCTATATCTGCACTCAGTGACCCATGCTCCCACCTGCAAAGTCCTGAAGGACATTACCACAATGTCCACTAAGAGAACTGCCTTGTCTGAAAACCCAGAGAAAGCCACATGCTGCCCTGTGTTCTGACTGGGTGCACCTGACCCCAATCCCCACCAGCTCCCCAGCCACCCCTGAGCCCTCTAAAGCTCACTGATGGGCCCATGACAACTCCACAGAGTACTAAGCACAGACACACCCTAAGCACCTGGGGTTCCCCAAGTGCTCAGTAGCTCCCCAACAAACACTTGTGTACTAGAGCAGGTATTAAAGGTGGACATTGCTTTTACAAAAGGTAAAATAAAAATTAAGTTCCACGCATTAATTTGCCCAGCTTCCTTCACAATTGTTTACTGATCATTATACCACTTAGTGTTATATAGATCCAGTTAAAAAACATGCTTACAAACTCCCCCTGAAGGTAGGAAAAAACAACTTACACAAGCTCAGGTGCACATTCCTCTCAGATTCATAAAATCTTCAGCTTAATAGTATTTTCAAATACAACAAGTTCACTTTTATTTAGAGAGAGTATCCTAGAATTTAAACTACAAGGTCAATTAATTCTGGACAAATCTGCCCAGTTCCAGAGTATTTCATAAACAGTCTCACTCTCGAATATGTGTATATTTAACCACAAACATGTTTTGCATTTCCACTCACTATGCCACAGGTTTAAAGACCAAACCCCTACAGTTTAGGCATACTAATTAGGCCAACCACCTTTCAGTATGAAACAGCTGACCGGCTAATAACTAACATGGTCATTCTTTGCTCTCAGTAGACTCAGGGCCCTTAAAATGAACTTTGGTATAAATACTAAAAAGAATATAGCCCTGGCTGGTGTGGCTCAATGACTGAATGCCAGCCTGTGAACCAAAGGGTCATCATTTGATTCCCAGTCAGGACACATGCCTGGGTTGAGGGCCAGGTCCCCATAAGAGACAACCACACATTGATGTTTCCCTCTCCTCCCTTCTGTCTAAAAATAAATACATAAAATCTAAAAATCAAACAAAGAAAACAAAGAATAGAGAACTGGCTTTCCCTCTAATTAGACATGAAATCCATGTCTACTTCATATCCCTCATTCAGAAATATTCCAATGATACAACACAAGTGACTGGGTCCACTTCATAAATGAATTTTCAAAAAAAAAAAAATACATTTTTTTCATGTACACATTTGGGGCAGAATTTCCATAAAACCCACCTGCCATGCCCCGTCCCCTTGGAACAAGGAGGATGCTAAGAGTCTGGACAGTACCTGTAGAGCCATGGCAATCTGAACGAACCACTCCACCACCTGACTTTCAGGCAGAAGCTGCCCTTTCTGCTCCTTGAGCTTTCGGTACAGATCACCTCCTTCGCAGAAGCCCATGACAATGTACAGCAGACCGTCCCCTCCCTCCCATGACTCCTTGTAGGTGACAATATTGGGGTGTTTCAGCTGAGACAAGAGCTGGGCTTCCTGTTCAGCAGCTCGCCGCTCTCGGCTGGAGGCATTTCGGAGGTTCAGTTTTTTGATGACATACTACAAAGAAAACACATATTTTTACAATGCACAAATAAACATACAGCTCTATAGGTTCGGAAGTATTTAGGGTTCTCCTGAACGTCCTCAAAACTAATCTTCTGGAGCCTGTCTGATAACCTAGTCATTTTGTTATTCGCAAAGCACAAAATTGAGAAAAAATCATTTGTTATCACTAACAGTGCTTTTTACAGGTTAGACTTAGAGCAGGGGGTGCAGGGGACTGTCACCAAAAATTTCTGCAGACAGAATGTATCCATGAGTTGCGTTAAGTACTCAAAGGGATCCATAGCCCAATAAGGTTAAAACTCACTGATCCTCAACATACAAAATTAGTCCTACTTTAAAAAAAAATCAATATCCTCTCACACCTAATACAATGCCCTCAACCAATCAAAAGACCATACAACTCATTACTTAACAAACACATATATAAACGTGCATTGTAAAATGCAAACTACTGCTCAAATGTGAGGGGCTATTATTACAGCTAGAAGCCCATCCTCAACTCAGAAAAACCAACGACTTCCCCCACCTGAGTGACCAGCACAGGAGATAAGGCAGAGTAGGTGAGAAAGCCTTATACCTAAGGAGATATCTCTAAGCTTGTCTGTGGCAGTCCCACCGCTGGTGTAATTATTAATGGCACCTCCTTTTAGTTTCAAACTTGTCCCAGTTTGTACAGTACATTAGTCACCCTTTTTATAAACTACATTAAAGAACCTGAGGTTGGGATAAAGTGCTTTAAGCAAAGGAGTGACATTAGATAAAAGTTTTAGAACAATCACTAAGACTGCACTGAAAGGGATGGATTGGAGAAGAGCAAGTCTAGAGGCAGGGAGGACCAGTGGGAAACCTTGACAATAGTTTATCTAGAGATAATGATGTCCTGGTTTGAGGTAGTACCAGTGGAGGGGGAGAAGAGCCTGTTGGCTGGGTAGACAGGTGAATGGGAGTGAGGGGAAGAGGAGAGTCAAGAATGACCCCCAGGTGTCCAGCATGGGCAAGTGGTTGGTGGTGCTACTACCTGAAATAAGGATCATGAGAGAGGGTTTGGCAGGAAGGTGAGTTGAGTTTTAAGTGAGTCCATAGCCTTGAGGCCATAAGTGAGGGGCCTGTCTTTAAAGGAGTAATATTTGCCAGGTGCTGTGTTAGGTCCTGGGAATGCATGATCTCATGGGATCGCTGAGAGAGGGAGAAAGTGTAGATCAACCAATTAAAACTACAAAGAAAAACTACAAGGTGTTCGTCCAGGGTGCATATTACAGTTGGTAGGGCCTGTCTTGGTGGTCTGGGACATTGGCCCAAAGGAAGTGTCATACGAGGTGAGTCCACTTCAGCCACCACGGGGCCTAACATTTGGATGGCGCCCTCGGCGAACCCCTGCGTGCCCCACGCCCCCAGATGGTCCCCTAAACTCAGCCGACCTGCCTGCCATCCCGCCGGTGCCTCACGAGCGTCACCTCCCCGTAGCTGCCCCTGCCCACGACCTGCAGATAGCTATAGGCGTCCAGGGGCATGTTCCCGGCGCGGGGCAACAGACGGGGTGCGGCAGCGACGGCAACGGAAGGCAGGGCAGTAGGCCACAGCGAAAGGCCCAGTTCATGCCCGATATGCTGCCGTGTCCCGGGCTGCAAAGACGGCCTGGCCCGCGCGGGAGCGCGAACACTCGGCCCAAGGCGACGCCGCTGCCATAGCGATCCCAGCCGGCGCAGCTCCGCGCATGCTCTGGCGGTTCCGGCGGCTCCAATGAGTAGTTCCGCAGCCTCCGGAGGACCTGCCATAGAGAGAGGCGCCAGGCGGCCAGAGCGGCCCACTGGCCCCTGCGCGCACTCTCAGGTTCAGCTCCACCGCCGTGAACTTCCGGGTTCCTAGCAAAATAGATAAAGCCACGGAGGCTTCCGCTTATTGACTACTTGTTCTAAGTGATTTACAAGTATTAGCTATTCGTTTTACACATATTTAGTGGCTGCCTACCCTGTGCCAGGCCGACAAACGCATTGCTCTCCTGGAGCTCACATTCTAGTGAGGGTGAGAGGTAGGGACAGACTCTAGACTCTTACAAGTAACATTTGGTTTGTTTACCCCTTTGTCACACGTCTATCTGTGCATCCAGCAATCCACCTTATTTTTCACTCATTTCAGAGTAAATTGGATGTATCGGTACACTTCACCCCTAAGCACTTCAGCTTTTGTATTGAAAAAATGTGAAGAACTACGCAACGACTCCGTCCATTCCCCTACACTAAGTGACGGCCAAATTCTGGTGCGGCTTCTAACAGCCTAAGGCAGTGTCCCTGGGAGGACCTTGGCCCTCCCTTAAAGGCCTGCCTATGAAAGCTCAAAGCTGCCACAAGAATTTATCGTTCGCTCCAGCCAACACCTCCTTCTAAAGCATTTACCCCCCAAAAGATCTTGCAATTGTAAAGCCTTCCTGTGTCCTTTTGAGAGAATGGATATATTATCTTGTACAATCCAGGAGTGTATTTCTCAAGGACCTGACTTCATCTCTTTGAAATATAACATCTCTTCTGCCTACATCTGACAACCAATTTTTTTCCAGTTGGGGGCAATATCACCCTGTTAAAAATATATAATATAGAGCATACTATTACCCACGAAAGTTAATTCATGCTCTGTCCCAGTTAATCCTCAGCCTCCTCCTGGAGTCAAGTACATCAGTTCATTGAATGCTTACATCAACCCTGTGTGGCTGTTGCTCTTATCATTCTCACTTTACAGTTAAAGAAAACAAGTCCCTGGGAAGTTAAACTCAAAACAATATTTTAGAAGCTTTGGGGCTTGCTTGCTCCTAAGTATCGCCACCCCCATAGTCACTTGGCCTCATCTGCCCCCAAGAAAGCTTCCCGGAAAATGACCCAGATTGCCTAGATGTTTATTTTGGTCCTTATCCAATCCTCTTCCCCTAAAGTAGTCTTTGACCCTCTGGGGAATCCTGTTTCTTGGTTTCTAGAATTTTCCTAGCTCTCCTGCTCCCTTTATACTCTCCTCCTCCTCCTCCTCCTCCTCCTCCTCCTCCTCCTCCTTCTTCTTCTTCTTCTTCTTCTTCTTCTTTCCCTCTCTCTCTTTAAATTTTATTCATATTTTTTTAGAGAGAGGGGAAGAGAGGGAGGAAGAGGGATAGAAACATCGAAGTGTGGAGGAAACATCTATCAGCTGCCTCTCACACGCCCCCAAGTGGGGGCCTGACCCACAACCCCAACCCAAGCATGTGCTCTTGACTGGGAAGCAAACAGGTGACCCTTCGGTGGTTCTCAGTTCGGCACTCAACCCACTGAGCCACACCAGCCAGGGCCTCTTCTATTCTCTTTTGACTTCTCATGCTGGCCTCAGGTTTTGAAGTTTCCCAAGATTCTGTGCTCTGCCCTCTCCCTTTTACCTCCCCCAACTTGCTCTTCATCAAATCTATCATTCACCTGGCTGGTGTCTCTCAGTGGATTGAGTGCAGGCCTGCGAATCAAAAGGTCTCGGGTCTGATTCCCAGTCAGGGCACATGCCTGGGTTGCCAGCCTGGTTCCCAGTAGGAGGCACGCAGGAGGCAACCACACATTGATGTTTCTCTCCCTCTCTTTCTCCTTCCCTTCCCCTCTCTCTAAAAATAAATAAATAAAATCTTTTAAAAAAAATCTATCATTTACTCTATAGACATTTAGTATGGACCCACATGGTGCAAGGCTGGTGCCCTGCCCTGGAAGCACAAAATGAACAAGATAAAGTCCTGCCCCTGTGGGGAGTACAGTCAAAGAGGGAGCTGGCCATTCACCAATGAGGCATACTCACAAGTTATTTTTGCCAAATGAGGTCAGTGCTGTGCAGAAAGGTCACTGGGCCCAGCCTAGGCATCCGGAGGAGGTTGCCCCAAACAAGCATTGCTTGGGCTTAAGTTTGAAGGAAAACTTTCTCAGTCAGAGGGAGCACCTTGTGCTAAGGCCCAATGGACTTCTTTTGTGTTTCCACCTCCACACCTCAGTGTGAACTCCCTGAACACTGAGTCAGCCTACCTGCTTCAACACCCCAAATCCAGGAGTTGGCACCGATGTGAATGGATAAACTGAGGGTTGATAAATGAATAAGTGGAAAAGCACCTGCCTACACGGATCAGGAAAAAGTTTCTATGGTTGAAGCTGAAAGAACTAGAGGGGCGATGGCTGGGTTGCCATGGAGGGGTCAGCAGGGCCAGACTACTCAGGACCTGGAAGTGTGTTAGAGAGGGAAAGGCCTAGAGCAGTTTGGCTTTTTAAATGATGACTCTGATTGCTGCTATAGAATAGTCTGTGGAAGCAGAACGGACGTACGAGCAACAGATCTCTAGGTGATAGACAAGGATGGCTTAGACTCAGTGGTAACTGAGTCTAAGGATTTGGAGAGAAGTAAGTGAACTAGAAAGATATTTGGAGGATTGGGGTAGGGTGTCTAGGGGAGGGCAGTATCAGGATTACACCAAGCTTTCTGACTTGGATATCTGGAAGCATGGTGGTGGCCTTCGCTGGGGCAGACAACAAGAGTGGGAAGACCAGGCTTGGTGGTGGGGGTGCAGGATGGGGAGAGAAAGGTCATGATTTCAGTTTGGACACATCAGATTGAGGGGCTCTGTGAAAATCAAACAGGCAGTTGGCCATGTGGGTAGAGCTCAGAAGCAGGTCTGGTCCTGGGTGCTGTCCTGTTGCACCAGCGGCACAGCTACCTGAGAGGGTCCCGAAGCATTGCTTAGCTGGGCATCCCCCCACTGTCAATTCTGGATCCCCCAAATTGTAATATTCACCCTCATCTTGTCTAATGTTTAATCCATGTTTGTCCAGCACTTTATTGATTGATGGTTGGAGTGAAGTGACAAGTCAGCAGGGACCTTGAGACCATGGACGGTGCCATGGGGATGCGGGTGCTGCTGTGTTTGACCCTGGTGTCCCTCCTCGCCCTGCAGGCCATGCCTGCTAAGGATGCACCCAAAAGGCCCAAAAGTAGCGAGGTATGTGGATAAACCCTCGGGGCAGAAACAGGCAGCTGGGCCTGGACAGGGCCTGGGAGGGGGACACAAGACCCTCGAGCCAGGGGCCGAGGCCACCCCCACCCACCTTGACCAACTCTGACTGGAGAGCGAGGCCAAGGGGCAGAGGACACAGGCTGTGTCCCACTCCCATCCCCTGAGAAAAAGCCGTGGTCCCCGGAGCACTCACACTCACATGGACTCTGGTTTGTCTTACAGAAACGACAGGCTGTAGACACAGTGAGTGAGTCCCCTGAGAGGGTAGCTGTGCCACTGTGCTCAGGTTCAATCCTCAGCAAACTTAGCTGCTTTCTGTCCACCCTTCTCACCAACCGCATCCACAGCTTGGGTCAACCTTTCCTCTAACATGAAAATAATAACACTATCTATTTCTTTGGAGGTAGTTGTGAGCAGTGAATGAATTAGGATTGAGAAATTGGCCAGGCACTAGTCACTGTTAGTTCTCCTCATATCCTGTATCCTCCCCAGTCCGCACAAACGTGTTTCCAGCACCTTCCATGGACCAGGCTGGGTGCTATCCATCTCTCAACAGCCCAGTCTTGATCTTGCCACACCCCCGCTCAAGTAACTTTAGTGTTTCCCACCCAAAAGACTGGCCACTTTCAGACCCCTGCACCAGCTGGTCTCAAACCACCTCCCACCCTTCTTCCCCGCCCTCCTCATCAGGTTCTGCTCCCGTCGCATAGACAGCTGCGCCTTCCCCGAGCATGCTGCACACTCACCCACCCACTTTTCTCTCCCTCCCCTTCCCACCTACTTCTTCCTAAGTGCCACTCTATTTCCTGGACACCTCCTCCAGGAGCCTTCTCCTAAGCCCTGTGGAAGATGAGTTCCACTCTTTCCAGATTTCTATTGGTCCTTCATGTTTCTCTTTAGCTTCTGACCACTCCTTGGATTCACTGGGCTTCCCCTGACTCGTCTGACTCCTTTCCCGAAGCATCAGCTCACTGAACATAGTGAGGCAGTCGAGTTTCAGCGTCATGGTGCCCCACTGCTTGGCACTGTGCCCACCCTACCACAGGGCTCAGTCCCTGCTGGTGCAGGAAGACAGAACCTCAAATGTACACAGTTTAGTGTTGATCCACCTTATGTTTTACAAAGGCCAGAAAACAGGCCAGAAGGTCATTCCGGCTGGAGCACAGTAAACACTTTCTGAGAAGCTGCTCTGTGAGGCAAAGTCCAGGACAAGCAAATGGAGATCAAAGAGTCCCCTGGGTCCACTCACCATATCAGGGTCACAGCAGCCAGTACATTCCACCCAGGGCCCTGGGGTAGATTGGCCATGGGTCATGTCTGTGCTGTGGCTTGTAAGAGACAGGAAGGGTTTGGGCATGAAACTTAAGAAATTGCAAGTAAAGGAAGGGTCCTTGACTCTGCTCCTCCCTTCTTTCTAATAATGCAGAGGGCATTTCTGTCATCACCTGACAGGCTTGGGTTTTGGAGTCTGTGAGATCTTGGTTTGAATGCCTGCTCTGTCACGTGCTGGCCTCCTGCCTCAGAGCTCTGTGCTGAGCCCCAGTGCAACACGGAAGTCTGTCCCAGGCTCAGGGGCCCCCATACCAGGAACATTCAGGGGTGTCATGAGGATAAAGTTGGACAGTAAAGGGATTAGAGAAATGCTTGGCACATAACCAGCCTTCCATTACGAAGAGGTGGCATTCATTGTCACCTCCTGCTCAGATGGAGTAACGATAGGGCTACTTCTGTTCTTCTTTCCAAGTCTGGGTGAGAAGGACTAGAGAGATGAAGCAACTGCCCTGAAGCCTGGGTCACCCATTATGCACCCTAAGGACTGCCCAGCCTGCCCCTGGCAGACCTGCTGGGGTGGTGCCGTCAGAAGCAGGGCCTGGGCAGACACTCTCCAAGCCACAGGCCTCCCCAGCCAACATGTGACTGTCTGAAAAGTTTCTTGATGCTTAAAGACTATTTAAAGTAACACTTAAGAAAGTTTAGAAATCCATTTTAACTGTGGCTTCTTGACGCATGTCACTGTGTCATGGGCATTGGTTGCCCTGTGCAGTATTCAGGATCAGAGAGGCAGCCAGGGTCTTCACAGTGCACGTGGCTGAGTGCAGTTCCAGGCAGAGGGGCACAGTCGGAGTCCGTCAGGAGTTTGCTCAGCTGGGCATCCCCCCACTGTCAATTCTGGATCCCCCAAATTGTAATATTCGCCCTCATCTTGTCTAATGTTTAATCCATGTTTGTCCAGCACTTTATTGATTGATGGTTGGAGTGAAGTGACAAGTCAGCAGGGACCTTGAGACCATGGACGGTGCCATGAGGATGCGGGTGCTGCTGTGTTTGACCCTGGTGTCCCTCCTCGCCCTGCAGCCCATGCCCGCTCAGGGTGCACCCAAAAGGCCCAAAAGTAGCGAGGTATGTGGATAAACCCTCGGGGCAGAAACAGGCAGCTGGGCCTGGACAGGGCCTGGGAGGGGGACACAAGACCCTCGAGCCAGGGGCCGAGGCCACCCCCACCCACCTTGACCAACTCTGACTGGAGAGCGAGGCCAAGGGGCAGAGGACACAGGCTGTGTCCCACTCCCATCCCCTGAGAAAAAGCCGTGGTCCCCGGAGCACTCACACTCACATGGACTCTGGTTTGTCTTACAGAAACGACAGGCTGTAGACACAGTGAGTGAGTCTCCGCAAAGGAGTCTGTGGTGGGGCCATTGTTACAGCCTCATTTTCCCTGTCCCCTGGGGGGTGCCCCTCTGTTAGTGCTGTGGGTAGAGGGACTCCCATCTCCTGGAAATGGGGACTCTCCTGCCCCACCTCATCTTCCACTGCTCAGTCTCAGGCAGAGAGAACCAACGGGTCTCCCTGGGAGGTGTGGTCTGTTCCTCAGGCACCTTGCGCCAGTGAGAACTGGGTGCTGACCCTAATACGACCCAAGGTCTCTCACTGGCTCAGAGGTTCCCATCCCAGGCCACAGCGCCCTCACGTCTCACCTTAGACTGTCAACGGTGTGATCATCCGGAGCCTGAAAGTCAACTGCAAAGTGACCTCGCGCTTCGCCCACTATGTCATCACCAGCCAAGTGGTCAACACTGCCAACGAAGCCAAGGAAGTGGGCTTCGATGTGGAGATCCCCAAGACAGCCTTCATCAGTGACTTTGCCATGTGCGTGCCCTGCCTGACTCCCACAGCCAGAACAGTCCATTCTCTGGGCCCAGGCAAGACCACGGCTCAGAGTGGCTGGACAGTGCAGACCATCTCCTCATTTCCCAGAGGGCCACAGGCCACTTTATCTCTGAAGGGAGGACCAGTCCTATAGGTCTGCTCTGGGCTCCCATTGTGGGCAGCAGACTGGGGGCTCTGACCAGGCTTTTAGCCTAGGGCCCAAGGAGCAAAAACTGGCATCCGTGGCTTTTGCTGGACTCTGGCTGTAGCCGCCCACCTCACTGCTAAGGGGCCTCCAGGCAATTCTGTGGGCAGAAGGAGACCAGCAGGAATCACCCTCCCATGAGTGCTCACCTGGACAGTGCTTTCTCAGGGTCTGGGCTGGGAGCACCTGCAATATGAAGGACCTGTGTCATCAGGGAAGGGCACTTCCCCTGAGGGCTTCTTCCTCCCTGCAGCACAACAAATGGAAAAGCATTTATTGGAGACATAAAGGACAAATCGACTGCGTGGAAGCAGTACCGGAAAGCAGCCATCTCAGGAGAGAATTCTGGCCTTGTCCGGTGAGTTCTGAGCTCAGGACAGATCTGAGAACTGCAAGGTGGCCTTGGGTAGAGGGCAGCCCCAGACCGATGGGAAGTGAGCAAATTGCCCAAACCCAAACATCAGCACAAGTGTGCCGGACAAGGCTGGTGTTGGCTTGCCCGTCTCTCAGATCAGCCTGCAGGGGAGGTGGGGCCCTGTCCTTGGGCCCTGTCTTTGGGGCCCTGACTCTGACCGGCCGGCTAAGATAAGGGTGAGGGCCAAAGATACTGGAGAATAGCACTAAAATAAGAGAAACTGATACTGAGGCCCATGCATTAAGTGACAAGGACCCGCATGTCACTTATATTTGTCTGTGTTGTTGCCTATGGTGGTATGACCAGGGCCTCAGGAAGAACGATGGAGCAGTTCACCATCCACATCACCATTGGACCCCAGAGCAAGGCCATGTTCCGGCTGACCTACGAGGAGGTGCTGAAGCGAAAGCTTATGCAGTACGACATAGTCATTAAAGTCAAGCCCAAGCAGCTGGTGCATCATTTTGAGGTACGTTGCTGGTGACCGCAGACTCAGGGGCATGGTCTTGGAAGCAGGGCTCCTGCCTACCCCTCGCTGTGGCTGTCAGCATTGGCTCGAAACCCGTCGTGCGCCATCCCAGACCGGAGCACACAGGGCAGGGGACTGGCTCCAATGGTCTCTCCGTGGGCAGGAGGGTTCCTGAACCTCCTAACCTCCTCCTCTCTGAGCCTCAGCTTGCTTCTCTGTTAATGAGGGTTCCCGTGTGTGCCAAGACTGCCACAAGGATCACAAGAGATAATAAATGTCCAGGTAGTCTGTAAACCCGAAAGTCCTGGGCAGCCTCAGGGACTCTGATGGTCTCTGGCACCTCAGTGGTGGCTGAGTTAAGGGGTACAAGCATGCACATCTTCATTTGGAGGATGTTTTTGGAGTGCCTATGACTTGCCAGGCCCTTTGCTGAGGGCTGGGCGGACACTGCACACAGTAGGTGGCCAGGACACATGTTGGCTCTTGGCTGAGACTTGATGATGGCCCGAATGGGAGCCTTGGTGCAGGAATTGCTTCAATGATGTAGATCGATGTGGACATCTTTGAGCCCCAAGGGATCAGCAAGCTGGATGCCCAGGCCTCCTTCCTACCCACGGAGCTATCGACTCAACTAATCAAGAAGGACTTCTCAGGCAAAAAGGTGTGTGAAATGGCTGGGGGTGGTGGCAGGCCCTCCAGGACATCTCAACCTGGCTCAACCCGTTATGGAGTATCCAAGCTTGGCTTGAGAGCCAGGGAGGGCTTCAGGCTTTCATAGGGATGAGAGAGGCAGGTGTTTTCTGGTTGGCATCCCGGGGGAACTTGGCACTCCTGGTTTTCAGAGCAACTTAGCAAAACATTGCATGCTGTGGCTAGGGAAGGTGCCCACATTGGCTGTATGGTCTGGGGTGAGCTCCTGGCTTTCTTGAGGCTCAGTTTCCTCTTTGCCTGTCTCACACCCATAGGAAAGCATTCAGGGCACATGAGAAAATGTCGGATGCTGTTGAGGTTAGGATTCCAAGCTCCAGTGTTCTTGGAAACACAATTAGGTTTGAACAGGCCTTTGGCCTACCCAACCACTTGCCACTTGTCACTCATCACCAACTTGCAGGAATCAAAGAGGCCTGCTACTTGTGCCCTCCCCAGTCCTGGAGGAGTAGGACATATGGGTGGGTGATACCCAGCTAGTGCCCTGCCTCCTAACTTGCCCTCAGCTTGAGCCAGGAGCCAACCCTTTAGTTCTCACCTAGCATTTGTAGTGACTCATAGCAATTCATTTAAAAGAAACGTTTCTTACAGTTTTGGGGGGCTTTCCTCTAAACAAACCATGAGACCCAGAATGTTAGCAAACATGCTTGTTTTCAGTGGGGGGCCAAGGGGTGGGACTTTGTCTTCCTAACAATTCTCAAGTTTTTTTTGAAGAGTATATCTTATTTTTATAACAAACAAACAAAAACTAAAAATAAAAAAGTCTTAAAGAAAATGTGTGAAGTACAGAAATATAGAAAAGCAGTAAGCAAAGGCCATCCCTCATTTCCCTGAGCATCAACACAAAATCAGTTCAGACCTTGGCTCCTGCTCTCGGTCCTCCCTTCCAGCCTCTGCGCTCTGACTCCCCAGGTGGTTCTGTTTTCCAGCACAGTGCTGTAGCCTTGCCTCTTTACTCCATAGTTTGAATTGGCTGATGTTTTCATACTGTCACACTGCTGTTGTTTTGTACCCAAAGTGGTGATGCTTATTAAAGAAAATCTCAAAGATTCAGAAGCATATAAGCAAAGAAATAGGTTTCTTCCCCTACTATCCACAGGTATGCTGGGTGAGGCCCACCCAACTCATTTCTATGCCCATGTAACACAGACACACACACACACACACACACACACCCTTCATGTTGTCATCTTTGCAAACATCCTATTTGCGCCTGCACAAACCAGTAATGCCGCATGCCCTTCATGGTCACAGGGTCAGGTGCTCTTCCGCCCCACTGTAGGCCAGCAGCAATCCTGCCCTACATGCTCCACTACCTTGGTGGATGGGGAATTCAGGGTGAACTACGATGTCAATCGAGACAAGACCTGCGACCTCCTGGTGAGCCCGATGCTTCTGGCCCAAAACTCAGAGGGTGGGCAGGAAGGGCGCTTGTGAGAGAGGCCTCACTTGTTCCTTCGTGTTTCAGGTCGCCAATAACCACTTTGCCCACTTCTTTGCCCCCCAAAACTTGACGAACATGAACAAGAACCTGGTTTTTGTGATTGACATCAGCACCTCCATGGAAGGCGAGAAAGTGAAGCAGGTAAACCATGCCTTTAAGCAATTCACCCATCGGAAGCTTCTTCAGCCCGGCCACCCACACCATGCCGGTTTTGCTGGTATCTGGGTTTGGGATTTCTGCTCCTGATCAGAGGCAGAGTGACTTAACGGGAAACTCTAGTGGTTGGGGGTTCTGGAATCAGCCACTTCCTCCCTGCACAACTGTGGGCAAGTGCATTCACTCCTCCTCAGTGGCAAAATGGAAAAATAGTGGCCACAGGGTCATGGGTTACTAGTGAGGAAGAGCTTGGAAGACGGGACCTGGGGATAATTATGGGGTCCATGGGGAGGCATCTTGCAACAGGGCCACAGCCGCAGCTCGCTGTGCTCTGAAGTGTCTTGTCTCTGGTGCAATGGGACCACAGTTGGGCGAGAAGAGGTTTTTTTTTAAATTGATTTTTAGAAAGAGAGAGAAACATCAATTTGTTATTTTACTTATTTACACATTTGTTGGTTTCTTGTTGTATGTACTCTGACTGGAGATCAAACCTGCAACCTTGGCGTATCAGGACAAGTCTCTAACCTACTGAGTTACCCAGCCAGGGATGGATGAGCAGAGTTTTAGGAACTCAGGCCCCTGGGTTCTCTCTCTGAACCCCACCCGCCTTGAACTCCCAGTCATTTCTTCTTCCCACACTGGTACTATTCGCTCTCCGCCCAACCAACCCAGGGCCCTGCAGGATGCTCCTCTCCCGGCACCACCTGACCATCCCCTCCTGCTTGTCCTCCATGTACCTCTGCTCTGGGGACCTTTGAAATGGGTATCTGGAGCTGACAGAAAACGCTATCCTGGGGCTCTGTCCTGCCACTGACTGACCTGTCTTTGCAGACCAAGGAGGCACTCCTTAAAATCCTGGGGGACATGCGGCCAGGGGACTACTTCGACCTGGTGCTCTTTGGGTCTGAAGTGCAGTCGTGGAGTGGCTCACTGGTGCCGGCATCTGCCGCCAATCTGCAAGCAGCTCAGGACTTCGTGCGGCGCTTCCACCTCGCTGGGTGTAAGGGCAGGTGTCTTAGGCCACCTTGGTGTTGTCTCTCTCTCCTAAGAATGAGAGCATACACTGGTCTGCCTTCTCTCCTCCGCAGCCACAAACCTGAATGGAGGTTTGCTCCGGGGAATTGAGATCTTGAATGAAGCTCAGAGGAGCATGCCAGGACTCACCAACCATGCCCCAATTCTCATCATGTTGACAGATGGCGAGCCCACAGAAGGTAAGCACCTCAAGGACTACCTTGGGAGGTACTGATCTCTTCATTACTGAAGGCATTCAAGCTGCACTTGGAAAGCCAAGTGTTGGGGAAATTGTTGGGAGGTCAGAAAGGCTAGGGGCAAAGACAAACACTGATCTAAAAACAGAGTTCACACCGTAGAGTCTGGAGGAGTTCCAAGGCACACTTCTGTCTTGAGCTGAAAGTTTGGGGAGGTTTCTCCCTGACATGGCACTGAACAGGGCCCAGGAGGATGGGCAGCATTCCTAGGTTGACTTTAATGAACTATATATTCAGCACTGATCGTGTGCCAAGCACAGAGCTAGGGACCAAGTAGAGATACCAAGAGAATAAGACATGTCTCTGTCCTTGAGGATCCCAGGGTCCATGGGCAGACCCAGGAGCAGAAGCTCTGTTGAGGACCCTGAAAAAACAGGGTGCCAAGAGGCTGCAGGACCACAGATGAGGAGCACCTGGCCCAAAAACGTTCTGAGAAAGCCTCCTGGAGGAGGTGACCACTGAGCTCAGTCCAGAAGGAGGAGAGGAGAAGCAGGAAGGGATCCCTGGCAGAGGGGGCAGCTTAAGCAAAACATGATGTGTGCATTGGTAGGGCCTGCCGGGAACTGCAGATGTATGCAGAAGAGGGGAAACAAGGGTGGAAAGATCCGCAGGGCCTCACAGGCCACAGCAAGGAGCCATGGGAGGGTTTACAGGAGAAGCAGATCTGCTCGTGATGGATCCATGTAGATAGGCAAGGAGCTGTTAGCCGTTGTTGCAGTTCCCAGATTAGCCAGCAGGAGGCGTTGCTGCAAGATGCCTGTAGGAAGATGAGCCCCTCTAAGATTCCAGGCTTAGCCTCCAGGGAGTGTGCTCAAAGTGCCCTGGTGCTCCACATGCTTGTGAGCTAGTATCCAGTCATTGCCTGGGTATGTGGCTGCAGGGGTGACGGACCGTTCCCAGATCCTCAAGAATGTCCGTGATGCCATCAGGGGCAAGTTCCCACTCTACAACTTGGGCTTTGGTCGTGATGTGGACTTTAGCTTCCTGGAGGTCATGTCCATGGAGAACAATGGACGGGCCCAGAGAATCTATGAGGACCACGATGCCACCCAGCAGCTGCAGGTCTCTTCCTCCCCGCCCCACCCCATCCCCCAGTATACCACCAGTGGCAGCCCACGGGGAGCCCTGCTTTGGCAGCCATTTGCCCATCAGCCTAGAGTAGAGAAAACTGTGGCATAGGTTCAAATTAGCTATGTGCTTCGAGCCAGTTACTTAACCCTTCTGAGCCTATGATTCCTTCTATAAAGTGTGGATCCCAACACCCTACTTCGTGAGTGGGCTTCCCCTTGGGTGCCCAGGGTAACTCATGAGTTCTGAAGCTGCACCTCGCGCCCCTGCAGGGTTTCTATGACCAGGTAGCCAGCCCCCTGCTGGTGGATGTGGAGTTGCAATACCCCAAGGACGCCGTCTCGGCCCTGACCCAGCACAGCCATAAACAGTACTACGAAGGTTCGGAGATTGTGGTGGCTGGGCGCATCGCTGACCACAAACTGAGCAGCTTCAAGGCTGACGTGCGGGCCCACGGGGTAAACAGTGGGCAGTGGAGGGTGGAGAGGCTGGGCAGTAGCCAGAGGCTCCAAAACCACACGGTTCCCCATTCCTGCCCCGCCAAGGGGCCTCTCTTTCTCCAGAGCAGTGTCCCCACCCCTGCATTGTACCACATATACCCCAGGCCAGAACATTCCTCTACGCAGGTGTCCGAGGGACAGGATGGGATGGAATGAACAGGGCCTTGATTAACTGTAGTCCCTTGGCCCAAAATGGACCACCTGTTACTCCTCACACCATTCCCCCCAAGGCATGAGAGAGCAAGAGGCCAAGCCTCTTTCTTACTTGAAACACCGTTTGCTGAACACCTGTGTGCCCGGCTTTATGCCATGTGTTCTTATGCGTGTTGGGGGTCAGGGTGTGTGAGACCAGGCCCCCGCCCTATAGGTGTGGACTTGATCCCTGCAGTGTTGTTGAGGGTGCAGAGCTCAGGCTTTGAGTGAGCAGAGCTGAGCTGGACCCTGGCTCCACCCTGACCAGTTGGGTGACCTTGAACAAATGGGTCCAGCTCTCTAGGCCTGGTTCCTTTCTGTACCATGGGGGTAACATTACGCTGAAGAGCTGCGTGGGGTAAATGAAATAATCCACGTAGTAAGGTTATGCAGTGCCTGGTGCGTAGGACGCCCTTAGGAAGCTGGGTAGCTGGGGAGAGAAGGCACATCTATGTGCTGTGGCAGGGTGAATGGTGCAGCCCACCGGGGGCGTAGCAGGTGTTTGGAGGAGCAGGATGTGGAGGAAACAGCTACACAGTAGAAGCAGCCCAGGGCTTGTTGGCATCCCTGAAAGAGAGTGATCCCATGAGATCAGGGCCTGGTTCTCCTATCTCTGGGATGCCCCAGGGCCTAGGCCAACTTGTCTCACAGAGGATGCTCAGCGAGCTTTTGTGGAAAGAATGGGTGGATGGAGATGACGAGAGCAGGCTTAGGAAAGGGGGCTGCTGAGAAGGAAGCTGCAGAGACCAGAGAAGAGTGGGGCCCCTTGGAGCCTGGAGCACCAGCCAGTGGTTGTGCCCCTCACAGCTCACGGTCTGTCTGCCCATCACGACCCTCAGGGGGGCCAAGAATTCAAGACAACCTGCCTGGTGGATGAGGAAGAAATGAAGAAACTGCTCCAAGAGCGGGGCCACATGCTGGAGAACCACGTTGAACGTCTCTGGGCCTATCTCACCATCCAGGAGCTGCTGGCCAAGCGGTATGACTGACCCCTGCGGCTGCCCGGCAGGCACTGTCCACTCCAGAGTACCCCTCAGCCTCAGATTTACTGTCCTGCTTTGCTCACTGAGTTTGTATCAACCTGTCAGTCAGCAGTGTGGGCAGGGCCCACTGGGGCCACAGGACAGCATGCTCTGCCCCCGCTGAGCTGCCGTGGGGGAGGCTGCCCTTTACTGTGGGGCTGCTGTGTCCATACTCATTTAATCCTCATAATGTCCAGGGGAATGTCCTCATTATCCCCATTTAACAGGTGAGAAAACTGAGGCTCAGAGAGGTGAGACCACTTGCCCAGAATCTCAGAGCTGTTAAATTCTCTGTGTATTTCTGAGGCAACTCCCCCAACCCTGACAAATCTCCAGGTTTTCTTTGTGGAAGGTCTTTAAGTCATGAGGTCTTTGATGACAGCCACAGAACAAGGACATTGCAGCTGCTCAATACATGTTTGATGAATGAGTGAGTGAACAAATGAGTGAAAGGATGAGGGGGTGCAAGTCCATTGGAGCAGGCGTCTGTCTCCTAGGATGAAGTTGGAGGGGCAGGAGAAGGCCAACCTGTCGGCCAAGGTCCTGCAGATGGCGCTGACCTATCAGTTTGTGACCCCCCTGACTTCCATGACCATGAAGGGCCTGACAGACCAGGAGGGCCTGGAGCCCGTCATTGACAAGGCACCGGAGGGTATGGCCTTGGCAGAGGTGGATGCTGTGGGCCTCGGGGAGGCTTCTGAGGGCCAAACGCCTCCTGGGCTTTAATTCTCCTTCCTTTCTCTCCCTCCAGAGTCTCTGCCCTTGGGTGAGTTTTTAAATCAAGTTGGTTTTCTCATGGGGTGTTCAGCGGCTGGGCAAGTGGCATGCGCTCCAGCTAGCAACTCCCCACCCCCATGTCCCTGCCTCTGGCCCTCATGGCTCTCCTTCCCCAAGATGCCCTTGTCCACTTCACCACAAACTAGTTGCTGCCTCCCATGTGTGTGTGGTGGGGGGAACCTGCACATCCTGAACCCCTCACTGGCCTCCAGTGGGACCCTTGTGTGAGTACATGTCTGTGAGGAGGCCTAGGCCCCTGGGTGGGTGGGGACCCCCAGGAGGAGGGCTGGTCAGGCCTGATAGACCTGGGGGCCCAGGGTGCACTTGGACAATGAGGTACATGTGCCTTTCATGTGGGGCGGCAAGAATGACACTGTTGTTGTCCCCCACAGAGATGCTGGGAAAAAGACTGTGTAAGTGGCAGCCATCTCGATGACACACATCTCTGCTTCTCTGCTCTACACGTCACTGTCCCTCAGGCAGTGTCTTCAGTCCGGAGCAAAGCCCTTAGGTTTTGCCTGTTGAGGAAACGACAGTCCAGGGCTTCCTTCCTCTGCTCTAGCTCTCCTCACTGCCTCTCAGTGGGAATCCTCAGGCAGAACCCCGACGTGGGCCTGGCCTCCCCCACACTTTTACCACAGTCCCCATGGAAGGAGACAGAGCAGGTCGGCCCACTGCACTGGGTGGAATTTCTCTTCCCACCGCCTGAGAGAGGCATCAAGGGTTCTGTGTCCATTCCTGCTCCCTCCCAAGGCCTCGGGGTGGGAGGGGCCTAGGAAAAGGAGCCAGCAGCTCCAGGGAAGCCCAGCAGCCTTCCTTCTAAACGCCATTCGCTCTCCTGGGTCAGCGTTCGTGCTGCCGGCAGAGCAGCAGCCGCTTCATTCGACTCAAACCAACTCCAGTGTTCAGACCTTGCCAGGCCGAGTAACCAGTGGTGAGTCCTCGGGAAGGTCTGAGGGTCACCACTGCCCATTGCACCCTTGCCCCTGGCTGGCTCCATCGGCCCAATGCCCAATCTAACGGATGCCATGCTGTCCCCCCAGTGGACACTGATCCCCACTTCATCATCCACGTGCCCCAGAAAGAGGATACCCTGTGCTTCAACATCAACGAAGAGCCTGGGGTGGTCCTGAGTCTGGTGCAGGACCCCGACACAGGTACGGTGACGTCACACCCCCTGCCAGTCGGGGCAGGGCCTGGGCTCCCCTGCCCTCTGCATTCTGCATGGACAGGACAGTGGCTGGGGCCTCCACTGCCTACACCCCGTGCCCCCGAGGTCACCTGGCTGGCCCCAACTTGCCTTTTTCTCCATCCACCCACGGCGGCCCTGTGCAGGGCCTGCTTCATGGGTGGGGCCCCTCACATGGACCCTGCATTTAGGAGGGCCCTGTCTCGGTCTGACGGTCACTTGTTGCTTCTTGCATGTGCCCTGACTGGGGATCAAACCCACAGTCTTAACATATGGGGGCAACACTCTAACCAACCGAGCTACCTGGCCAGGGCCAAAATTCTTAACAATTTTTAAACATTTTTATTTTGTACTGAGTCCTACAGATTATGTAGCCGTCCTGCCCTGCCCTTCTCCCCAGCATGGCTGAGGGAGCCCAGAGTGTGCCTCCTCCACAGAGTGCAAGCGATGGGAGACACAGACTTCTCTGCATCTCGGTCACTTTGTCCTCCCAGTGCAGTCAGCCCGGCTGCAAGAGTTGGTCGAGCACAGGCCAGGGGCAGGACGCAGAGGGAGCCGAGACAAAGGCCCTGCTCTCAGGGGGTTTAGAGGAGACAAACAGGTGATGGAATTCTTAGATGACAATTTCCGAGCATGAGACCTGCTGAGTTAGGACAGTGAAGACGAGGAAGGGCTTTCTGGCTGCTCAGGTCAGAGCAGGCCTCTAGGTAGAAGTCGAACAAATGTGTCTACTGTGCACTGCTCTGTGTCAGGGTCTGGGGTCACAGAGAGGGAGCAAGCCAAGTCCCTCGAGACCTCTTTCAGAGCCCAGACCCGAGGGCTACACACTGGATAGGTACCGTGGCGGGGGGCGGGAAGAGGAGGGAGTGTTGTGTACGGCCTGAACCAGTCCTGAAGGCTCCTCTCCGGAAGACCCTTAAAGGTGGCCTGCCATGGGTGGGGTGCAGGGATCTCCTGGGCAGGAGGCATGAGCAAAGGCAGTCTGGGTGTCTAGTGAAAGCTGGCCCCTCCCTGACCTGGATGGCCCCTCACCCCACTGCAGGCTTCTCAGTGAATGGGCAACTCATTGGCAACCAGGCCAGGAGCCCTGGCCAGCATGAGGGCACGTACCTCGGGCGCCTGGGGATCGCAAACCCCGCAACAGACTTTCAGCTGGAAGTGACTCCTCAGAACATCACACTGAACCCTGGCTCAGGCGGGCCCGTGTTCTCCTGGAAGGACCAGGCTTCACTGCGGCAGGATGAGTAACTGGGCTGGGACTGGGGCCTGGGCAGGGAGGCAGGGGGAGGTGTGGTGGGGGTCGAGACAGAAGTCCCAGAGCCAGCTCTGCTGCCTGCACCTGCTGGGCCCTTGTTCCCTGGGCCATGTCAGTGAGTGACATTAATGTAGCCTCCAAGTAAGCTGCGCAGACATTTAGAACTCTGCAGACCACCCCATTTCCCTCGATTTCTGGACACATGTTCTGGATGCCTGTACAGTCCATCCCACCTCCACCAAACAAAGCCAGCCACCTCTTCCCAAAGCCCTCCTGGTCTCTTTCTCTGCTGAGCGCTGGAGTTCTCTGTCCTCTTTCAGCACCTGTCTTTGTTTGTTCTTTCATGCACTCCTTCATTCACTCAACAAGCTCCTCTGAGCAGCAGAGCCCAGCGCTGGGCAGCAGAGCTTGGGAAGAGGTGGGCAGAGCCTGGTGTGGCAGACATAGGTGATGTGTGGAGTCAGAGAACATAGACCCTGGCATTAGACAGGCTGGAGTCCAAGTCCTGGCTCTGCTGCTTATAGCTGTGTGACCTAGAGCAAGCGACTTCACCTCTCTGAGCCTGGGTCCTCACAGGATCAGAGTGATAACTGAACGATGCAGTTTTCATGGAAGGCTTCGCACAGGTCCTAGCATACTGTAAGGGCTCCATATTTAATAGCGACATGTGGGAAGAAGCTTAGAGCAGGTAACGCCCAATCATCTGGGTGTGAGGGTGAGGGAATCATGGGAGATGGGTCCCAGAGGACAAGAGCAGCTAAATGGACAGGGGTGCCCTGCAGCCACACATGTCCCCATGACCACCCGCCCCTGCAGGGTGGTGGTGGCCATCAACAGAAAGAGGAACCTGGTGGTGTCTGTGGAGGATGGAGGCACCTTCGAGGTCGTCTTGCACCGGGTGTGGAAGGGGAGTGCCATCCAGCAGGACTTCCTGGGCTTCTATGTGCTGGATAGCCACCGGATGTCAGCACGGACACATGGTCTGCTGGGTACGGCCGATCAGGCGGGCAGAGCTGTCGGGGTGGGGCACCGAAGCCAGTGGATTGGCCAGCCCTGCAGCTGGGCACCCGGACAGGCCCACCTCCAACATGGCCTGCAAGGCATAGCGATCCAAAGAGGGCTTGTCCTGATGAGGGTCTGGTCCCTCAAAAAGGCTGTGGTCAGACCACAGTGAAACTGAAGTGTGAGTAAGCCTGCGAGCAAACAGAAAGGCCCAGCAGGCTCCCGGAGACCTCCTGGGTGGGGCGGGTCATCACCACGCGAGGCCTTCCTGCGGACACTGTTCTCTGTGCGCACCAACCAATCTGACTCTCCCCCAGCCACACTCCTTTGAAACTGGCCCAAACAACAGGAGGTATAACCAACCACCTGACAATATCATCTGCTTCTCTATAGCAGGTGAAATAAACAAGTGGCTTTGATGCCAAAATTTATCAGAAACAGTCAAGCCCTTGGAAAAAAGTTCAAATGACTCCAAGCCTCCAGTGAGCACCTACTGAGTGCAACGCAAGAGCAAGGCTCCTCCCTCCCCCGCCCGCCCCCCTTAACTGCTGCCTCCAATGTGCCTTTCCAGGACAATTCTTTCACCCCTTCGATTATAAAGTGTCCAACCTCCACCCAGGCTCTGACCCCACAAAGACAGATGCCACGATGGTGGTGAAGAACCACCAGTTGACGGTCACCAGGTGGGTGGGCTGCTCTCCCAGCATCTCTGCCCTTGGCATTGCCCATCGCTGCTCCAGGCCTTCCTCCTGGTATCACAAGGGTGGGATGGGCTTCTTGGGAGGTGTACCCTGCTGGGTCCAAAAGGTGACCCCCGCTGACTTGTCTCTCCCTAGGGGCTTGCAAAAAGACTACAGCAAGGATCCCCGGCATGGAGTTGAGGTGACCTGCTGGTTCGTCCACAACAACGGGGCTGGACTGATCGATGGCGTTCACACTGACTATATAGTCCCTGACATCTTCTGAGCCCCATACCCAGCACACCTGTCCTGCCTTGGAGGACAGCATCCTGACCTGCTGCCCAGGCCACACTTTTCTGTCCAAGAGGTCTCCTGTGTCAAAGCACCCATGACTTCCATTAAAGATAGGCTATGTGCTCCCAGACTGGCTGCTCTTTGGAAGGGAGGGTGCGGGGGAGGCAACCCTAGAGAGATACTGACCCTCAGAATGGCTCAGGGGTCACAGCAGACCTGGAGGCCAGGAGGAAGCCCCCATCGATTCGCCTGCCCCCCACCCTGTTCTCTGCTGCTGCCTTCCCTGTGCCCTCTGAATGCCCTGAATGCACCCCACACAGCTCCTCCCACAGGTTCGGGGAGAGGATGACACTGGCAGCATGCACAGGAGTGAGCAGCAACAGCCACAGCTGACTCAGTGCTTCCTGTAGCCAGGCACTGTTTTAAGGGCCTTAGTTAAATTAACTAAATGTATGCTTCCAGCAGCACCAGGGGAGACTTTTGTCACGCCCATTTACAACTAAGGAAACTGCGGTTAGGTAATTTGTCCAAAATCACTCCTCTTGTAAGTGGCAGAGCTGGGATTGGAACCCAGGCTCTCTGGTGTCACCATCTGAGTGCTTAACCACTCCCATGTCAATACTCCAGTCAGGCAGGGTGACTGATGGCCAAAGCCTCATCGGATTTGACTCCAGATGTTCCAAAGTATCGCTTAAAATGAGTGTCTGAAAGAAACATGAACTATGTATGAACTCGGGGTCCTGAAGAAGTGGTGTCAGTAGCTGCAGGCTGCACCCACTGGGGTCAGGGCCTCAGGAGGCAGTTTTTGGGCCCCATCCTCAGCTCAGTTTCCCATGAGAGGTTTACAGCCTCTGACAGCAAGATTGTACTTCTCAAATGCAGAGACAGCCACAGCTCAGAAGCTGTGATTTCAGGGGTCAGGAACAGCAGCCCAACGGCTCCTCACACTGATCCCTGGAATACACAGTTGGGTTTCCTTCCTTCCCTGCACTTTGCCTTGGATCCAGTTAAAGTGCAATGTCAAAGGTGCAGGGAGGTGAACAACACTTTGGGGAGCTGCTGGCCCGTCAGGTGCAAGTCAATGGCTTCCATTGACTCCTTTCCGAAAGATTTCTGCTTTATCTCTGCTGGCTTCTGCTCAGTTCCCACTCCAAATGAGGCTCACCAGGGCCCAGATCGATAACACAAATTCAGAGTTAGTTCCGCCGATGCTCCAGGCCCAGGAAACAGAGCCCTCAGTGGCAGGCTGGGGAGGGAGGGCGGCCAGTGGAGTTTCAGACACCAACCTGTTGTCTGGAGTACTCTGGGCTTCTCTAGGGAAAGCCATGGGCTGCCAGCTGGCTGGTCACTCTGAGCAAGACTCCGCCCAACTGGGGCTTCGTTTCCCCTCCTGTAAAAGGGGAATGGGTGAGGCCGAAGATCTCCTAGAGCCTATCTAATTCTAAATTCTGCATGATGACTCTGAGTCCCTCTAAGTCCCCAGCTGTCCCTCAGGAGCCCCTTGAGCAGCCTCAGAATTGTTCTTTTAAGAGATAAGGTGTTTTCTTGCTGTTCCTCTGTTCCGAACATCCAGCTCTCTCAAGATATCTCACAGTCAGGTGCAAAGCTTTCCACCAAGGCCATGGTGCAATCCACAAATTAGCTGCCCTGTGCCCAGGCATCCTCACCAACTCCATTTAGTCGTGGCTGAGTGGGAGGGTCACTGGGTCACTTTGCTTAGAAGAGCATGAGTCCAGCAAGCACTCTGGCTGGCACTCTGGAAGGTCCAGGGGCTGGCAGGGCCCTGGTGTGGCCCAGGAGGTCTCATTCCCCACTGCGAGGGGACCAGCCCCTGCCGCTGAAGCTTCCATTGTCCTGGAGGCTGGTGCTTTGGTTTCACTGGAGATTTTAGGGAAACGATTCTTCAAAAGGTCCAGGGCAGCAGGGTCACTGCTCAGGCCCTGGGAACGCAGGGATAAATATGATATGGCCTGGCCCTCCAGGAGTGCGGAGGCTAGAAATGGTGATCGGTCCTACACATGCAAACCTCAACACAGGGTAATGATGGAGCAGGGCTGTCTGTGGCCGGCTGGGGGGTGAAAAAGGAAGGCTTCCAGAGGAGGGCACTGGGGCTGGCGAGATGAGATGAGAGATGCGATGTGCAGACAAGGGGAGGGCATGCTAGTGGGAGGAGGGAAAGTTCAGAAAAGCAAGTTGGAGGCAGCTCACAGGGAGAGCTGGGCCCCTGGTCTTGGGGTTTGTCCTTTCCCCGGGGCCATGAGAAACATAGAAGGATAACGAGCAAGGGCTTCAGCCGTGAAGGTTGGAGCCTTAGAGTGATGATCTGGTTTTGTGCCCTGGCGGCCTTGAGAAGAATGTGGCTATGATCCAGGGGCCATGTCAGTGGTGCAGGCGAGAGGCAGTAATGCTGAGAGATACTGTTTGCTTTAAATGTGACTCCAAACCTTGTCACTATTGACTCCCTGTGACCCAGGGGGTCACAGGGGTCACACATAGCTTCTGCTTTCCCCAGAGCCTTCACGTCCCCCACCACTGGGAGTAAAGTCCCAGTGCTGTTGACAACCCACCTTGGTACAGGCAGATCCAGATACCGTAATTCCACCCGCGATGCAGCTTCCCGGACAGCCTCCGCCTCCGCTCCTCCCTGTGCTGCAGGTCACTGACCCTACCAGTCAGCTGGTTCATATAAAGGTTGTGAACCAGGCCTGCGTGCTCAGCGATGGCGTCTGCTTGGCAGCTCTGCCTTGTCTTGGCCCTGCTCTCCGTCTCAGTGGCCTTTGGCTTCCCGAGAAGCCCCTCCCGGCTACTTGAGGTAAGTCTGTCCCCTCTTCACCAACTGGGCCTGACACGTGGGCAGAGGTATCACCAGCCTGAGTGGTCCTTTGCATGGGTGAGGGGGAGGGAGAGGGAGAGGCCAGGGCAATGAACTGCAGGGGACAGGGCTGGGTGTTGGGAGAACTTGCCTTTAATCCTGGGCAAGGCTCTGAAGTCTCCTGGGCCCGTTTCTTCCCCACCTGTCAAATGGGCGATGCTCCTTGAACTGCTCACCTCGCTGAGGAGACGTAAAGGTCCACATCTGAGAAAAGGGCAGAGGCCCCCAGGAAGGGCTGAGCTGAGCCCTGTGGCGTACAGTGGTGGCGGGGTGCTCCGTGAGGGGGCCTCCAGGACCTGGGGTGCAGGGAAAGGCAGAGTGGGTTGCAGTATGTGGGGCAGGGGAGGAGCTCTGGGTTCAGTTCTCCCTGCCCAGCTCCCCTGGGCATCCCGGAGACCTGCCCTCTCTGGATCTCAGGTTCCGCATCTATTCAGAGCCCTTCCTACTCTGCCATGTGGCTCCGGGTGGGGCTTATATCCAAGGGCCCTCCAAGGTGTACGTGGGGGAGGGTCACCACTGAATCTTGGTCTCAGCCTAGCACTGCACCCCTGCCACAGTGACTTTGGCCTTGTGTTTGTCTTTGCTTTTGCAGAAACGGAGCCTCCTGGAAGGGGTGAGGACTTTTGCCAGGGATGGTGTGGGGTGAAGTAGGGCAAGATGGAGCTGGTTGCCCAACAGCTAAAGAGGTGGGCCACAACAACAGGTCCCACACAGCTGGCAAACAGCTCGCAGCCCCCTGCTCTGGCAGACCCCCATGTGACACAAGACCCCCAGGAAAGAGTGCCACAGAACCATGCCCTCTTGGACTATACCAGGTGCAGCCCAGGACAGCCATTACACCAGTCCTTCCTTCCACAAACACTTACCAAGCAGTTGCGGGCACTACGTTGGGCTGGGGACACACGGTGAATGGCCCTGTCATGCTCTCCCAAAGCATCCTCATACCCATGTTTCTATTGGGGTCATGAAGGCCCGCCCCATGCATTCCCTTCAGAGCTGGAAATAAGTGCCTGTTTGGGAGGTAGAATTGGGCAATTACCAAAGGACACAGTAAGAGGGTGGAGCGTGACCTTTCCAAATGGAAGTGTGGAAGGTGAACAGGAAGAGCTAAACAGGTCTCTGACCCCACTGGGGCAGACGTGCAGAGACCTGGCCTGGCCGGAGCACCTCAAGTGGAGGACGCAGGACCTGCGTGGAGGACCTCGGCGCCACCGGAAGCACTGTCCTCAGGGCGATGGGCAGCACAGGAGGTTTTAAGTGGGAGGCTGAGAGGGTCACATTTGTTTCTTTACAAGGTCTCACTGGCTGCAAGCTGCATGGGAACCGATTACAGGGTTAAGGAGGCAGAGCAGGCCCTCTCCGCTCTCCCTCTGTTGCTCCCTCTCCCTCCCCTCTCCTCTTGGCACAACATGAAGTTCCTTTTCATGGAGCAAAACTCCCCTCCCTAAGTGACTTCTTGCTGCTGAGCAACCAGTCAGGCTGAGCTAAGGAACTTGGGGGGGCCCAGTGAATAGGGAGAAACAAAGGCTGAATCAGACACGGCCTCCGCCCTCCGAGAAGCCCCTGGTCTCCGAGGCCAGAGAGGTACTCGGAAAGGACGGCGCATGTACAAGGCATTGGGACTGCCCAGGCTCCCGTCGCCAAATGGTGGCCAGTTGAACATGGGCATGGGGGAGGCCACCCAAGCTTCCAACACGAGTGACTGGGACAATGGAGGGGTCACTTACCAGGCAGGGCCTTTGCAATCTGTGAAAAGAGCTGGGAACAGGAGTGGCCAGGTTGAAGGCTTGGCTTCCCAGTGGCCCAGGTTGGTGGGCCAGCACCGCTGACTGCCATCCCCTCTCCCACAGGTGGTTGACGGCATTGAGGTCTACAGCACCAAGATCAGCTGCAAGGTGACCTCCCGCTTTGCTCACAATGTCGTCACCACGAGATCCGTCAACCGGGCAGATGCTGCCAAAGAGGTTTCCTTTGATGTGGAGCTGCCCAAGACAGCCTTCATCACCAACTTCACCCTGTGGGTGCACTCAGGCTGCTGGATCCAGGCTCTGGGGGGAGTCTGGTCCAGCATGAGCTCCCCCAACGCTCTCTCCCTGCAGGACCATTGACGGTGTTACCTACCCTGGGAATATCAAGGAAAAGGAAGTCGCCAAGAAGCAGTATGAAAAGGCTGTGTCCCAGGGTCAGACAGCTGGCTTGGTCAAGTAAGTATGGACCCCCCTGGATTTAGGGAGAATGCTTGGTCTGCAAGGGATGCAACCAACAACAGCAGCAGTTATTATTGTCATTTCAAAATGTGTCCGTAATTCTCAGATTATCCCATTTTGAACTTGGGACAATGGAGGCTTAGAGTGGGTAGGTGTCTCCCCCAAGGGGTTGGGACTTGAGCCCAAGGCCCAGGACAGGCGGGGTTGTGCAGTCTGTGGGGCATCGTTGTCTTGCACCCCCATGCAGGGCCTCTGGGCGGAAGTTGGAGAAATTCACAGTGTCGGTCAACGTGGCCGCAGGCAGCAAGGTCACGTTTGAGCTAACCTATGAAGAGCTGCTGAAGAGGCACAAGGGCAAGTATGAGATGTACCTTAAGATCCAGCCCAAACAACTGGTCAAGCACTTCGAGGTAATCAAGCACCCCTGCAGGCCCTGCTGAAACTTGGGTGGGGGAGAGGGTGGGGGTTTGGGGAAGGGCCTCTGGGATGGAGCTCGAAGCAGGGCTAAGACTGCGGGCCCAGGCCTCAGCACTGGCTGAGGAAGCCTGGGGAATTACAGTGGTTCTGGCCCCAGCACCAGGGACAAGGGGAGGAGGCTGGGCTGCACCACCCACCCGGATCCTTGGGTGCTGGGCCCCTGGGGCCATCACAAAGTGTTTGTGGATAGCAGTAACTGGTTATGTGGGTGCATTACCTACATTAGATATGAAACCCAAAGAAAAGGATTTGGTGGTGGAAATTGGACACCATCGGGCAGGCAGTGTACCATCGGGGTCAGAATACCATCGGCAGGCCATTTTCTTGGAGGGAGACACCAGGTGTGGCTGCCAAAGAGTTGTCCTAAAAGCTGGTCCCTGCACCGTCACTGACCCCTCTCCTTCCCCTTGGCCTTGTCCTGGAGGCTGGCCTCTGCACTGTCACTGAGTAACATTTCCTTCCCTGTGGCCATTTCAGATCCAGGCAGACATCTTCGAGCCCCAGGGCATCAGCACACTGGATGCTGAGGCCTCGTTCATCACCAATGACGTCCTGGGCAGTGCCCTTACCAAGTCTTTCTCAGGGAAAAAGGTGGGACAGATGCCTCCCAGGCCTGGGGGGCAGGGGCAGGGATACAGATTCTAGCAGGACCACTGAGCACTAGGGCTTGGCTGGTGCTAGTGAGTGTGCGTGTGTCTGCAGCCATCACTGTCTCCCTGGCCACCTGGGTCAGAAGTGAGGTGCTGGAGGCAGGGGGCTGCTTGCTGATGACAACCTGCCAGAGGAACTGACCTGCTGCAGCAGCCTTTCCCAAGCCCCCAACCTGTCGCTTCCCCTGCCCCCCATTTCAGCAGGTGCCTGATTACCTTGAAGTGCTTCATCAGTTGACCAGGCTGGAACTGGTGGCCGGGGTGCGGGGAGGAAACCATTTATAAAGCCTGGCCTCATTCTACCTTGGGAGGTGGGCAGGGCGGGTTACCGTCCCTGTTTTGCAGATAAGCAGCCCGAGACCAGAGAGAGGCATTTAGATCTCCTGACTCCACATTGAGGGGTGGAAGATGAAAAGGAATTTTATTCTTGGTGCTGGTGGTTGACTCTGGTCCCCAAGCCCCCAGCTAGTCCAGGGTCTCGCTGATTGTGAGAAGTGGATGCATAGATTTGTACATGAAACATAAACCTCAGTCATTCAGGACTTCCAGGGCGAGGCCTGAGGAGCACACACTCAGAGGGCTGGTGGCTTCTGTAGGGCGAGGCCCTGCCCCAGCCCTCTCCGGCCTCCCTGCTCTGCTTCCTCCCTCCTCCCCCTCCTCTGGGCACCAACACATACCGCCCAGCATAGAAGCTTCTTTTCATGGCGCAAAACTCCCCTCCCTAAGTAGCTTCTCAGTGCTGAATGCCAAGTACACTGAACCAAGGGACTTAGCTGAACAGGGAAAGACAAAGGCTGAATCAGACAAGGCCACTGCCCTCTGAGGTGCCCCTGATCTCCAGGGGGAGAGAGGTGTTTGAAAGGCCGGTGTGTGCTTGGTGGTGACAGGGCTACCCAGGGGCCCGCCTCCGGGTTCCTCCCTGTGAGGGCTGTGCCTCGTTCCCTGGAGTGCCCTGGGCTGAGGTCTGCAGTGGGCAGACCCTGGCCAAGCTGAGCAAGGCCCTCCATCTCCCCATTCAGGGCCATGTGTCCTTCAAGCCCAGCTTGGACCAACAGCGTTCATGCCCAAACTGTACAGACTCCCTTCTCAAAGGAGATTTCATCATCACCTACGATGTGAACAGAGCATCTCCGGCCAATGTGCAGGTACCTCCTCACTGGCTTTGTCATGCTGGTCGATTCTGCACCACGGTGGGGTGAGGACTGGTGAAGGAAGAGCTGCACCTCGTGCCTTTGTCATCCTGGATCCTCATTCCAAGTTCGAGTTTCCCGTCAGGCAGAGGGGTGGCAGACAGCCCAGAGCTTGTGTGGCACACTCAGGAAGGTGGCAGTGAGCATCTTCTTGACCTGCTGAGTATCTGCTTCTATTTGCAAGAGCACCAACATGCAGTTGCTAAAGTGACAGGGGCCTCCAGTCTGCCTCTCCCCTTTCCAGATAGTCAACGGCTACTTTGTGCACTTCTTCGCACCCCAAGGCCTTCCAGTGGTGCCTAAGAATGTGGTCTTTGTGATTGATGTCAGCAGCTCCATGCATCATCGGAAAATGGACCAGGTACTATCCTCTGTGCAAGTAGGGGTGAGGAATCAAGGGGAGAGATTTCCTTGTCGAGTGGACAAAGCTGATATTTCTAGTGAAAGAGGAGGAAGAGGAACAGGATAATTAAAGGCACAAAGTTTCGGGCAGCAGGCACCCCGTCACCAGCCTGGGCTGGCAAGACGCCAGGCTGCCTGCTGCTTCCTCTCCCAGCTTCTTGTCTGTTTGTCTTTCTCTTTCCCAGACCAAGGATGCTCTCCTCAAAATCCTGGAGGATATGAAAGAGGAGGACTACCTGAATTTCATCCTGTTCAGTGGATATGTGACCACTTGGAAAGACAATTTAGTTCAAGCCACTCCTGAGAACATCCAGGAGGCCAGGACGTTTGTGAACAGTATTCAAGCTCAAGGATGTAAGAAGAGAGTGGGTGCCCACTCCCGCTGCTTGTCCCCCTGCCCGAGCAGCCTGCCTTCCCCGCCCCGAGGCACAGACTTTGCTGGCCCAAGCCCTGCAGACCCTAGCTGCGGTTAGAGGTGGGAATAAGGAGGGGGTCCTCAGGCTCGATCTCAGGGTGCCTTCTCTGCCATCTAAAAAAACCCCTTCTTTCTGTTTTTAACCCATGATCCCGGTGCCCCACAAATCCCAGCAAAATAAGGCTACAGAGAACTCTTATCATTGGCTGTTTCTTATGGAAAATCACAAGTGATGTCTTTACTGCTCCCCGACCCTCCCAGTGAGGGGGCTGGAAGGCCATCTGACTATTCTCCAAAGTATTTCTATCATCACACTGTGCTTCTATCCCTATAGCAGCCCTGAGAGGCTGGTTTTATTCCCATTTGAAAGAGGAAATCACTCATTTCTTGCTCACTAGTCCACACATACTGAGTACCTCCACACACTGGGCTCTCAGACACATGAACAGGGCCTAATGTCCCGAGCTCCTCCACCCAGGCCCTCCGAGCACCCCTCCCATGGACCCCCTCCCATGGTGTTGTCCGTGTGCCAGGGACCAACATCAACGACGGGCTGCTGAGAGGCATTGACATGTTGAAGAAGGCTCGAGAAGAGAACATCGTCCCGGAGAGGAGCACCTCCATCGTCATCATGCTGACCGACGGGGACCCCACTGCTGGTGAGGCAGGTGGCCATGGCTGTGCCTGGCTGCCACTCCTGGCTCTGTAGCCTGCTTGCTGTAAGACTTTGGGCAGCTCTCCCCAGGATCCTCCGCAGACTGTGAGCCCCTCGAGGGTTGGGCCTGCCTCTCCCTGCTAAGGCTCCCCACCCTCTGCCCCAAGAAGGGCTCTCGGCCATGACACCACCAGCTCTGCACTTGTGGGGGTCGGATCTCTTCAGATAGACCTGGTCCAGGTGGTTTTTGTGAACACCCCTTTATCCCGCAGGTGAAAGAATACCCCAAAAAATCCAGGAGAACGTGCGGAATGCCATCGGAGGCAGGTTCCCCTTATATAACCTGGGCTTCGGCCACGATCTGAATTATAACTTCCTGGACAGCATGGCCCTGGAGAACCACGGGTTTGCCCGGCGCATCTACGAGGATTCCGATGCCAGCTTGCAGTTGCAGGTGTGCCTTGTTCGTGCCCGCCCAGGAACGAGGCGCTCGCCCCTTCCTCCGGAAGCTGTTCCTCTTAGGCTGAGAGCTGCCTGCGGTTACCACTTACCAACCAGCAATGGTTCTGGTTTCGACCTTGGGCCATAAGGAGCCAGGGATTGCCAGATCAAATGTGGGACATGGTTAGATATGAATTTCTGAGTAGAAATGAGTAATTTGTTAGTGTAAGTCTTCCCTAAAAACTGCATAAGACACTGTTTATGGGCTGGGGCTGCCATAACACAGTTCTACCAGCAGAATGGCTTAAACAACGGACGCTTACTGTCTCACGCTTCTGGAGGCTAGAAGTCCAAGATCAAGGTGTTGACAGGCTTGGTTCCTTGTGAGGGCTTTAGAGGCAGATCTTCCAGGCCTCTCTCCTTGGCTTGGTGGTCATCTTCTCCGCCTCTTCACATCATCTTCCCTGGGTGTGTCTGTCTCGGGGTCCAAATCCCCCCTTTTCATAAGGACACCAGTCATATTGCATTGAGGTCCTTCTCAAAGACCTCATTTTAACTTGGTTACCTCTAAAAAAAAACCCTATCCCCAAATAAGGTCACATCTGGAGGTCCCAGGTGTAAGGGATTTAACCTATGTATTCGGGGATACACAATTCATCCCATAACAGACATACTTATGCTAAAACTTAACTTCTTGTTTACCTGACATTCAAATTTAACTGCATGTCTTATATTTTCTTTCACTAACCCTGGCAACCCCACTCCTTCCTGGAGCAGGTAACTGCACTCCCACCCCTGCAGGGGAGCCCCCCAGGCATTCATCCCACCTGCTCCCACCCCATGTCCTGTCCTTCTCTCCTTACTTTCATGCCAACATTTTTTTAGTGGTTTCTATGTGCCAAGAGCTCTGTCCTCACCTTCTGTATTCCTCCTAGTCTCTTCGGGGGTGGGGCAGGGGGGGCTCCCACACACCGAAGGGCACAGGTGGGGCCATGCAGAAGTGGAGATCGGGCTGCTCCTGGCCCAGCCTATGCAAAGTGACAACCCCTGGAGGCGTCAGTGAGGGCATGCCCACATTGTCCTCTCCATGTCCGCCCGTCCTGGAGGCCTGAGGTGACTGGGTCCCCGCTCTGGACTCCAGGGCTTCTATGAGGAGGTGGCAAACCCGCTGCTGACAGGGGTGGAGGTGAAGTACCCTGAGAACGCTATCCTGGACCTCACCCAGAACACTTACCCACACTTCTATGATGGCTCTGAGATCGTGGTGGCCGGGCGCCTGGTAGATGAGGACATGAACAACTTTAAAGCGGATGTGGCGGGTCACGGGGTGAGCTGGGCCGGGGCCAGTTGTGGGTTGGGGAGGGGGGGCAGCACCTATGGAGCCTGCACCTACTGGCTGATGGTCTAGCAGTGGCAGCCCCTGGACTGGGGCACCAGGCTCCAGGCCTGCATTGCCCAAGCCTCTCACTTTCTCGTTCCCTTTCCCAGGCCGCCAATGACCTGACCTTCACAGAGGAGGTAGATGTGAAGGAGATGGAGAAGGCCCTGCAGGAGCAGGGCTACATTTTTGGGAACTACATCGAGCGGCTCTGGGCCTACCTCACCATTGAGCAGCTGCTGGAGAAACGGTGACCTTGGCCCAGCCTCGCCCAGCCAGGCCCCAACTCAGGCCCGCACCTCAGGCCCCCAGCACTGCCCCAGCGTCACTCTGTGCAGGGCTCTGCTCCAGAGGGCCCCAAGAGGAAAAGGACTGGTCCACGCCCCGGGAAGCATACCCCACACACATTCCCAGCTGCCCTGCCCCCTTTCTGCCTAGCCCCTGGAATGTTGTTCCCGGGGCAGAGCCAGCTTGGCACCTTGGGGCAGTGGTGGAGAGGCTGAAGGCTGCGGTCTGGCCCTCGGTCCCCAGAGGGCAGGGCCTGGGCCCCTTTGAGAGGGCCATGCCAGCCTTCTTTCAGGTAGGACTGGCCCACAAGGCACCTGGGGCCGGGCCTGGCACATGCTGAGCGCTCATCATGAACGATCGCCGCAGTGGCCACTTCGAGCCCCTTATATGTTATAGGTGGGGAAGCCGAGGCCCCTCAGAGAAGAAGCACAGCCTGTCCATCTGTCCCAGGGAACTGGCAAATGAGTTTTTTTCTGAGCACTAATGGGCTGCTCTGAGGCTCCTGGCCTAGTGCTGGGAGTCAGAGCAGGGGAAGGTGGGGAGGGGCAGACCTCCGGCTTGACCCTCTCACCACTCCCCTCCCTACAGCAAGAATGCCCATGGTGATGAGAAGGAGAATCTCACAGCCCAGGCCCTGGACCTGTCCCTCAAGTACCACTTTGTGACTCCACTGACCTCCATGGTGGTGACCAAGCCTGAGGATAATGAGAACCAGATGGCCCTTGCCGACAAGCCCGGGGAAGGTGGGCACAAAGAGCAAAGGCCAGAACTCAGAGGCCTTCCTCTAGGACTCAGGCCTTGGGGGCCCTGAAGAGGAGCCAGCCCAGGGGGCTTTGAAGAAAAACGGGGCAAGGGCTGGGGGGTGTTGTTGGTGGGAGTGAAGCCGTCAGTGTGGACAATGGGGTGTGAGGTGAATAGGGGCTTCCGATTCTCCAAAGGGATATGAGTAAAGAGGTGAGTAACTGCCCAGAGTAATTTCCAGGGAAGGGACTTAGGCCGCAACATGGAAAGGCCCAGTTAGACCAGAGGAAGCACTCCCAGCCTTAAAGCTAGGCCCGGAGCATGTGCCTGGGCATTGTGAGAGGAAAGGGCCCTGAGAGCTCGAGGCTGGGACCAGGCCCGCTCACCACACCTCAGGAGGGGATTCCTGAGTATCTCTGCAACTGGGCACAGTAGGAGCAGGGCTGGCACTGGGAGGCAGGGGAGGCAAAGAGCTGGTCCAGGTCAGGCCAGGAGCTCCAGGTTCCAGTGGACACCCCATGGGAGCACAGCTGGCTGCTGGGAGGCCCACAGCCTGGGGCTGGTTGGACAGGCAGTGAGGTGGCTGCATTGGCCAGCAGTCTGTGGCTTCTAACAGATTTCTCCTATTCTCCCTCACAGGGCTTGCAGATGCAGGTGAGCTTCGGCCAGCAGTGGGATGGGTGTCCCAGGATGGGGACAGGAGAGAATAAGGAGGACTTTCCAAACATGCTGGGGGTGCCCAGCCTCAGAAGGAGCCCTCAGGACACCTGGGCTCAGGTCCCAGCTCTGCTGCCACTCATGAGCAACCTTGGGCCAGGCTCTGCCCCTCTCTGGGTCTCAGGGCCCTTGTCAGCTGACTGGGGGTTGCTTCCTCTGCCCAAGGAGGGACAGCATGAGAGTATTATGTGACCTGCAAGATGGGCAACGTCCCACATCAGCCACTCACACTCCATTACTCCCACAGCGGCCCTCTGAGGGAGTCCTCTTGTGGTTCCCACTTTACTGTGAGGAAACTGAGGCACAGAGGTTAAGGCTTTTTGCTGAAGGACTCTCTCAGTGGGTGGCCGAGCCAGAACTTCGGCCCAGGCAGCCTGGGTACAGTGCCTGAGCTGGAATTCACAGTGCCCTGTGCCTTTCCCACCATAAAATTGGAATCTCACCTCCCATAAGACCACCACCACCAGGCAGGGCTTCCCTGGCCCCTGCCTGCTTGCCTCACCTCCATCAATACAGGTTGTTCTATCCAAGCAGTGCATTTGGACTGGGTTATAGCTTTGCCCTTAGAACAGCCTTATCAAGTATACAGTCACTGGTGTGTATGTGCACATGATAAGTGTGAGTGAGTGTGTGTGTGTGTGTGTGTGTGTGTGTTTTACTACCAAGGACAATAGAGAGCTGTGAGCCTCACCATTACTCTGAGAGCATTACTCACAACAGAGAAGGTGACCATGTAATGGCTTGTGCTTTAGCTGTACCAAAATGCCATGCCCTTGGCCTTAAAGCAACACCCAAATTACCACCAGTCCTAGCAAGGAGTTCCCTGGACATTTCCATAGCCTAAGCCTAAGGGTCCCGCCCCTGCTCTCTATCTGTCACTGTTGGGGTTTCGTTGGACACCAGTAGCCCCAAGACAGGCAGGAGGCATGGGGGTTGGGGAGAGGGGCACCCTAGACCCCACTCACGACTGCCCTCTGGCTTCTTTTTTTCAGTGATCCCCTCCACGGCTTACTTGAGTGAGTGTACATTGCTGCCACAGCCCCCTGTCCAGAAAGTGGCCCTCGGGAGTCCTCCTAAATCAGCTCTCTGGGACAGGCAGATGGGGGTCCTGAGCAGATAGGGGTGGGTGGGTGTTGAGAGCAATAGGGAGCAGGGAAGAGGGGATGAATCAAACTCTGGGCGGGGTCCTGGCGCCTGCCCAGGCCTGCTTGTTCTGTTCACCCCTCTCCCCCTTTGCGTCCACAGACAGATACCAGCCTCCTTCACCACCTTCCTACTATGGTGAGTTCCCCAGTTCCTCCTGGGGCAAGATTCAGGGCCCAGGGCTCAGCACCTCCTGCCTGCCTAGAAGTCCATCCTACAGGGGCCAGAGGGTGAGGAGAGGCCCCAGGAACAGTGAGAGGCCTGGGACCCAGGCCTTTATCTAATGTGCCTTCAGTGGATGGGGACCCCCACTTCATCATCCACATCCCAGAGAAAGACGATGCCATCTGCTTCAACATCGATGAAGACCCAGGCACAGTGCTGCGCCTCATTCAGGACCCCGTCACAGGTGGGGGCTGTGGGCTGGGGCTGGGGCCTCTTCCTGGGAAGGCCTGGACACCCCCAGGGTAGGCGTATGGACTAGGTCATCACTGTCCATAAGGCACCGATCTTCATATGCAGATTGCATGCTGGATGGGGCTGTCCAGGACCATAGGCTAACCAAGTCCCCCAGGAGCCAGTGAGTTTGGGAGATGGTTAGGATTAAGGCCAGCCTGGCCCTGAGCCCAGCCTACATCTGGGGAACAGTTTTTCTCTGAATGCTACTCCCTTGTCCAGGCAAGAGGCAGGTCTACAATATGGGCCCTCAGCTACCGGTGTGACCCAAGAGCATCTAGGACCAGACAGTGTTAGCTCTAAAGTTTTGCTCACTTCTTGGGGCCTCCACTCTACTGCTTCTCAGCACGGCTGGCTGAGGGGAAGGCAGCCCTTTGAAGGCCAGCCACACTCGGGAGATCTCACTGGTCTCTTACTGCCTGTGTCTCTGGCAGGCTTCACAGTTAATGGGCAGATCATCAGTGACAAGAGAGACAGCTCTAACTCCGAGACCAGAAAGACTTACTTTGGCAAACTGGGCATTGCTAACGCTCAGATGGACTTCCGGATTGAGGCGACTCCAGAGAAGATTACCCTGTGGAATGGGGCTGTACAGAGCATGTTCAGTTGGCTGGACACAGTCACGGTCACACAGGATGGGTAAGGCCCCACTACTGGGCCTCTGAGGGGCACTGTGGTCCAATGATCTAAGGAGGCCCACGGGGTTTGGAGAAACCCCAGGACAGTAGAGCCACAAGGAGTCACAGGGGAGACTGGTGGCCTCGGAGATCAGCCCCTTGCTGGGGGAAGGTGATTGTGGTAGACCCCAAACAACCCCTGGGTGCCCTGTCAGAATTGGTAGCTCAGGACCAATCACAGGGCTGACCTTGGGGGAAGGGCTTGTGACCTTGTGTGGATGAAAGTTTTGGGTGGGTGTGGCAATCTGATAATAACAATAATCCTACTTGCATCTTCTCTGGCTGAACTGACTCGTTCCCAAACTCCTCAGCCTCTCCTGTGTCTGTAGATTTCTCCGAGCCTAGTGATCAGGACAGGAGTGTCACTCCCACTGAGGCTCAGAGAGGGGCAGACCCTGCCCGAGGTCACACAGGAAGCTAGTGGCTGAGCTGGGACTCAACCCCAGGCCTCCCAGTTCCCAGGATCGTCCCCTCTCCTGTTTACAGAGGTGCCAGGACGCATTCGGTGAGGGGTGTCATTGGCACATGTGAGGTGTCTTTTCCCCAGCGCCCCAGGTGGTTTCTGGAGTCTATGCTCTCGGGTGCCATGTATAGGGAAGGCCCTGCCAAGGTGTTCTTGATTCAGATGCCCAGTGTCACGGCCACTGTACCCCTTGCTGCCCTCCTCTTCTCTCTTAGGCTATCCGTGATGATCAACAAGAAGAAGAACATGGTGGTGTCCTTTGGAGATGGGGTGACCTTTGTGGTGGTTCTGCACCAGGTGTGGAAGAAACATCCTGTCCACCTTGACTTCCTGGGCTTCTACGTGGTGGACAGTCACTGGATGTCAGCGCAGACACACGGGCTGCTGGGTACGGAACATTCAAGCTTCAGGCTGTTCACAGGGCAGAGGGAAAAGCCATGTGAAAGGCTGCCTTGTCACCCCAGACCCAGTACTCAACACCCCATTCAGCCTTCGCCTTAACCTTGGAAGGCCAGTGGCTGTGTTACCTGGGGTGTTGGCAGGAGCTGACAGTGTGAATGCTTTTATTCCCAGGGCAATTCTTCCACCCCTTTGATTTCAAAGTGTCTGACATCCACCCAGGCTCTGACCCCACAAAGCCACAGGCCACAATGGTGGTGAAGAACCATCGGCTGACAGTCACCAGGTGAGGGGACTCATCTGACATCCTCTCCCTGCCCAGTAACAAGCCAGGAGGAAAGAGCCCTCTCTGCCCACACACATCGGCCCAGCAGGCTCTTGTCTTCTGTGGGGCACCCTCATTTCCCTCTGGGATCTTGGCCCCCTTTAGGGCCCTCCGAATCAGAAAAAGGCCAAGCTTGGCCCCCTAGAAGAAGTAATTATGCATCTCATTCCTGACCAAAGAGCTCTGGACTCCTAGAATTAGCAACTTCACTCCCTCTGTCAATAGTAGGTCGACAAGCGCAGTCACCATCTTGCCCACCCTGTGCATCATGGTGTCTCTCTCCTTTCTACAGGGGCTCCCAGAAAGACTACAGCAAGGATGTCAGAGACGGCACCAAGGTGTCCTGCTGGTTTGTCCACAACAACGGCCAAGGGCTGATTGATGGAGTCCACAGTGACTACATTGTCCCTGACCTGTTCTGAGATGGCCGGTCCAGCTCGCCTGGCACCTGGAACAGGGCACGGAGCTGAGCCTGCGGGGGAGGGGCGGGGTGGCAACAATAAAGGCCAAGGTGGAGACCAGACCGCTGCCAGCCTCTGCGTGCCTCCCTGAGCCCCTGCTCTGGGGACACCAGCCAGTCCTGTGGCAGCTCAAAGGTGGGGCTGGCTGCTAGGAAGGCAACTTCCTGGGCCTCCCCAGCAGTGGGCCTGAACAATGGGGCTGGTTGGGGTAGCACTCCAGGGAGTCAAATGTATGATCGTTTGAGAAGGAAAAACTCAAGAACTGACCCTGGAGTAAAGAGGCTCTGAGAAGGAGGGAAGGGCTGAATGCATCTCAGAGCCCAGGAGGGCCATAAGAAAAGCCTGGGGGCTCCGGAACTCCTGTCAGGACCTGCAGGCCCCAGGGACCCTTCTATGACTCAGAAGCAGAGAGTGCTCCAGGGCAGACACCACCTGCAGCTAAACGTGCACGCCATCCACCCGCCCACCCATCGCCCACCCGCTCATCAGATGCACCCAACATCCTGACTGGGTATCTGGGGGTACACAGCTTAGTGACTCAGTTCCTGTTTCCATGGGTGCCTTAAGTTTGCCTCCAGCTAGGCCCGGGATCCCTGGGATCCTCCAATTGCCTCCCACAAAGACCACCTGCTGCACTGTCACAAGTCCCAGGTCGGGTGGGGGTCAGAGCGGTTCCTGGACATGGGGCTCTGGGGGCCTCTCCCACCTGAACAATGGGAAGTGCCCCTTCCAGGTTCTCCCTGCTTCCAGAGAGAGCTTTTACAGAGCAGAACGGATCATTGCTCTCTGCCTAAAACCCTGTGAATGGCATCTCCCACCCATTGCTCTTGGGACAAAGACAAAGTTCTTCCTGTGGCTTCTCAGCTTCATGAGCTCCATACAGCAGGCGCTTTCCCTTACTTTCTGGGTTCCAGATACACAGAGTGCTTCCAGTTCTGCAAACAGAACCCCTCCTGCCCCAGATTCTTTGCCTCTGCTGCTCTCTCTGCCTGAGGGGCTAAGAGCATGCTGGGCAGAGGGTACCCCACTGAAGGAAGCAGTGGGCAGCTTTGTTCGATGGTATAGCAAGGCTGGAGGAGGTTGGAGTCACCCTGGGGAGGATCATGAATGTCGGTGGGGGTGGGGATGGGAACTGGCCGTGGGTCATGAGGGTGTTTTCCTATCTCCCACTCTAGGGGCCCCTCTGCCCAAGCCAGGCTAGGGTTTCCTAGGGACACCAGCCTGGGGTCCTGGGCAGGGTATTGGGGGGAAGTCCTGAAAGAAACATTTATCATCAGAAAAGCCCCCTGCCAGGAGGCTACAAGAGGCTACTTGTGGACTGGAGGCTGTTGCCCGGCTGGGAGGGACCACATAAGACCAGCGTCAGAGCAAATGTGGCAGGTGTCCAAGCTGGGCTAGCTCGAAGGGCCCAGGCCTGGGAGGGGGCATCCTATTCAGTCTCAAGTCAGCTGATCTGCCATGTAGCTTTAAACCAGTCATCCTGAGGCCAGTTTTCACTCATCTGTGAAATGGGGAGAAACCTTCTGCCAGATGGAGGGTGTGAAGACACATCATCATATGGTTTCTGGTCCTTCTGAAGTCCCTGTCCTCGCCCTGGCACTCCAGCTAGCAGCCTAGTCCCGTGGGGTGGCAGGAAAGCAGAGGAGGCCCCCATCCCAAACCTGCCCCTTTTCTTCCCCCAGCACAGTCAGGGACGCCCTCCACGCAGGCCAGCTCCGGGCAGACTGTCCTTGCCCCAGCTCCACATCACTCCAGCCATGCCCGGCCCTGTCTGTAGCCTCTGGGGGCCTCCCTGGCTTTCATGCTCCATGGCAAGGCGCACACAGTCCATGCCGGCCTGGCCCTGCTTCTCCACCTCTGCGGCATCCCCTCCCTCCGCACCCACAGCGCTGCTTCCCTTCCCTGCCTTGAATGCCGCGCACAGCATCTTGGCTCTAGGCCTGTGTCCTTGCTCTCCTTTTCTGCTGGTTCAACTTCTCTGTGTTCCTCAGAACTCAATCCCAGCCATGCCACTTTTAGGAAACCTTCCCTGATGTTCCCTGGTAGGGCGAGATGACTTGCTCTGGGCTCCTCGCAACACGTGGTCGTTCTCTGGGTGGTAGTTGTCACAGTAGGCACTGTCACGGTGCCCGGTGTACCCACAGCACTCTGAGCAGGGCCTGTCCTGAATAGGTGCTGGAAAGCACTCAGTGCACAGAACGATGAAGGCACGGACCTACGTCCAGTTGTTCACGCAGGACACCTGCCCTGCTGGCTGGGCCGGAAAGTCACCCATGACCTGTCTATTGTTGGGTGAATTCCAAGCCCAGCCCAGGTGGTGGTGTCCTGGAGGGGCGAGGTGGGTGCCCCTCTCCCGTCTTGGTACGTCAGAGCTGCCCCGCAGCAAGTCTGACAGGGCCCCCAAAGCTGCTCCCTAGTCCAGCAGCAGGTCAGCCGATACCCCTGCTGGCCGGCCAGGTCTGATGGACAAGCAGATGGCGTGTCCCTGGGCACCTGGCAAACTTTCCGCTGGGGCCCCTCCCGCCAGCCTCTCCTCTGACCCTTCTAGAAAGACTCACTCAGTAAACACCCAGTAGAACTCAAGAGCTGAGAAAAGAATGTTTTCCCTGATGACCTGGTTTGCTTCCTCGTAGCAAGCAAACGAGCTCATTTTCGGCTTTCCTCTGGCTGCCAGGGAGCTCAAAGCAAAACCTTGTGCTGGTGCCACTGACGAACTCTCCTCCTGCTTTGCTCTTCTTCTCTTCTCATGGTTTTTGGTTTCATTCTCTCTATGCTTTTTACTTCTCAGTCAAAGGCTTGTTATTTTTTAAAGAATTAGGTGGAGTCATTATAAATGTTTTTAAGAATGCTTTGCCTGCGTAGGGGTTGAGTGGGATCTTTGGGGTGCCTAACCCTGGGGCATGGATAGGAGAGGATTTAGAGTTGGGGGCCTGGGTCACCCCCACGGGACTAGCGGCTCCTGGGAACAGATGCTTCCTTCCTGGGACAGAGACCTCCTCTCCGTCCCCTCTGTCTTCCAACGCTAGCTTCTTTACAGGGTGGCAAGCAGATAAGCCTATTCCTGAGCACCGGTGTGAAAACCAAATTGTGTTGGAAATCCTATTGTAAAGGAGCCCAAAAGCTTGCTGAGAACTTCTACCCAGTTCACTCTTATCAGGGAGTGGGGAGAATCAAAAGTGGTTTTCAGGGACCGAGACTGAACCTCTGCTCCCGGAGAATGTTCTCCTGCCCGAGGCCCCACGCTGGGGGCTGGAGCGACACCGTCCATGGGCAGTTTAATCTCTCTAAATCTTAGTTTTCCCATTTTAAAGTGAAGGGACTAGACTGAAAGCTCTTCATGGGGTGACTGGCCACAGGCCCTTGAGGGGCTTATAGTGGAAGATTCTGATGCCACACGATGCTAAGTGTTTGGAACGTGGTTCTGCAGCCCCGGGATTTGGCCAGATGGCACCACAGATGCTCACTGCCCCAGCTTGCACTGCCTTTCTTTATTTGTAATAAGCGGACTCCCCTCCCCATCATGGCTCAGGCCCCACAGGCGGCCCCTTGGTCACAGGACAGTAGCCGTCTGCACACAGCGGCATGGCATGGGGTGGGGTGGCTCCTCCCATCACGACTATAGCTTCACAGACCAGCAGGAAAACTCTGTTCCTGGGGCTCCCTCTTGGTAATCCAGCTTGGGCTCTCTGGGATGGATAGACAGACAGACAGACAGACAGTTAGCAAATCTCAGGTGTGGTGGGAAAAGAGGGTGAGAGTTGGGGACAGGAACATGAAAGGTGGAATTCTGGGCCCCTTAGAATTCCCTCCAGAACAGGCTGACAAGGCCCTGTCACCCAAGGGGATCCGGTTCTGTGTGGCATCCAGGGTCCAGGGCTCCAAAGGTTCAGAGAATTTCCTGCAGCCCCCAACTCACCCTGGTGGTCTCTGGCTGGTATGTTTTCTGTGGGTCTGAGCTGACCGTCATTTGTGGGGTTGCACTAAGAGCTGGGTCAGGTGTGTCTAAGGCATTGACCTTACCCTTGACTATCTCTAGTTCCTGGGCAAGGGAGGGGGAGGAGGCCCCCAGGGCCCAGCTCTCAGCCTCTCAGCCTCCCAGCCCCCAGCCCTGGTCTGTCTGCAACGAATCACCTGGTGGCAGAGTAGATATGCTGTTGAACAATCAGTGCTCGCTCGTTGTTATTGTTTGTTTCTGAAGGCATCCAGAACACATCCTGGTAAAACTGGCCTGAGAGACAAAGGGTGGGTCAGCGAGGGGATAGAGACTCAGAGACAGGGATACGCACACAGGTGGGTTACTGTCTGTGCGAAGGCAGAGGTGGTTTCTGAGGATGCCCCGAGCCAGGGCCATGGCCGGCATACCAAAAGTCCCATTGACATGGCTGGAAAAGCGGTTGATGTCCTGCAGAAGGAGCCGGACGCCCTGCCCAGGGCCATCCCAGTACAGCAGGCCGATGGTCACTTTGTCTGGGCTTTTGAGCAGCAGGATCCCCGCCTCGTTCATGGTCATCAAGAAGCTATGAGGAAACCCAGCCTCCTGAGAGGAAGGTAGGCATGGGGCCACCCCCAGGGGACCTTGGCAGCTGGGGTGGGAGTGGCTGGGGCTGCCCCCTTGTCCTCAGGAACCCCTGTTGTGGCCTTGCATGGGAAGTTGATGAAAAATTCTGAGCTTCAGTTTCCTCATTAGTAAACTGGGACCAAAGTTAATTTAATAATACCTGATGATCCCAGCATTTGTAACACAAAATAATAGCTCCCTTCCCTCTGGGTTTCTGAGGTTTAGGTTCTCACAAATTCGTTTCTGGGACTCAGGGGTTATCCGGCACATGCACGCGGTCCCTTTCGTGTTTATGGCCACCGCCAGCCGCTGTCTTCTGATGGTCAGTGCTTCATCGTGTGTTTTAATGTCTAGAAGGGCTAGTCTATTCCCGTTCTGTCCCCTTCTCTTTTACTTAAAATAATCTTTGAAATTCTCACACTTTCTTGTTTTTCTTAGGAATGTTAGGCTCCTTCAAGTATGTTGAATAAGGCTCTGCTATTACGCTGAGGTTATTTTAAATGGACTTACACCAAATTTATACTGTCTTGGCGTGATTCGGTCTAAGGGGTGTGGTCTGTTTTTCTTCATGTGTGTCTTCTCTGGTCTGTGAAGGTGTGTGGACTCTCTGTCACTACCATTGACAGGAATTCTTTATTCCACCTTCTGGTGTGTATGTCCAAGGCAGAGAAATGCCTTGTATGTTTATCAGGTAACCAGAAACTTTAAGGTCTATGAAATTGGGAGGTTTTCAGGTGAGCCCCTCAGATTTGCTGGGTGCTCACTCACCTGCCAGGTGGAAACCAGTCTCTCCTGAAGAGCTCAATCAGAGGGAACAGACAAGGCGCTTCATACCCAGCACAGGCTGGGGGCTCGGAGAGCAAAGCTCCAAAATGGCCTGGGTCTCGGCCTCCCCCCAGGCCCCTTGTGACTTCCAGAGCTGGAGAGCTGTCTCTGGAAGGCTCTACGGTGGGGCAGCCCTGCCTGGGAGAGCTCACCATCCACCTCCATTACCCACCAGCTGCCTGATGTTGGACGCCAGATGGACGTGCCTCCCCTCATCCGGGCTTCAGGAGTGTGCTAAGAATAACCTTCATAACCTCCCCCAGCAGACAGTGACTTCCAGCTTCTCATTATTGTCATCATTAGCTCGCCACGTGGACAGCTGCTTTCCAGCGTGCCCAGTGGGCAGCGCCCCTTCTAATGAGCAAAGTGCTCCCTGGCCACGTTCCCTCATCTCTAACTCAGGCATGGGGTGATTCTCCCCAGTTACGAGTGGGGAAACTGACGCTAAGAGGGACTAAGCAGCCTGCCCAGGGTCACACAGGACTAGCAGCAGAGCTAGCTCCAAACCGCACTGTCCCCTACATGGGACAGTGACCTGGGTTAGGTGTGAGGGCAGCCAGCTGCCCAGAACAAGCCCTCGGTGCCCTCCAGAGCACCAGGGGTATGGCGCAGGGCTCTCTGCCTCTCTGCCCAGCCTGTGGGTACAGCCCGCTGCGGAGGATTCACACCCATCCCAACCACTCCTTCCCCAAGCCCATGACCTCAGGCCACCTTCAGTACTGTCACCAGCTAACACAGCCTGAGAGGCCATCGCCCGCATCCAGCCTGAGGCACACCTGGGCATGACCAAGAACAGCGTTTCCTTCCACTTGTATGCAGTGTTTCTTCGGTCCCGCGTCACTACCACGTGCTCAGGGGACGCACGGACCTGCAGCTGGGGTTTCTTGAAGGTCACCTGGATCCATGAGAACTGGGCCTTCTTCTCCTCATACTGGCCAGTCACCTCAATCCCTGAGAGAGCCGGGAGCAGAGGTCAGAGCCATGGCCCCCACTGGCCACCGGCCTGAACAGGAGGTCTCCCTGAATGCGTCCCCCAGAACTGTCCTTCCCTAACTCCCCTCCTTGGGGCCCTTTCCCCAGCATTTCTTCACACTGGAGCCTGGTTTCCATGGTCTTTTCTCTCATCCCTTGGTCTCATTTGACTTTGGGAGGGCCCCACATCCTCCTTGAGATGAGCCCTCTCAGGAGGGAGATCTTGCCTAAAGTGAACTAACATTTTAAAGCTCCTGTAGCCTGCCTGGCCCTGAGCTAGGTACCCTGACCGGGAGCAAGATGGGAAATCAGTACCTGGCTCAGGGAGCCAACAGACTCAGCCCCGCACGGCGTATGGGAGTGGAGGACCAGGTGTGAGCATCTCAGTGCTGCACGTCCCCATGTCTGACGTGACGCCTCAGCGCAACCAGGAAGACCCTTCTGGGGCTGGGAAGCTGTCTGGTCAGCACACCTCCCATCCCCCACCATTCACCTCCTCCACACTCTCTACCACCCCACTATGATCTTTTAGGCCTCTGGGCTTCCGCCTACCTCTTCCTCTTCCTAGTGGACACCCACTTGTCTGCCAAGGTCCAGTCACTCCTGTGTGAACCTGTGTAGCCTGCCCTGACCCTCAAACAGCTCTCGTCTCCTCCTCTGGGCTTGTCTCTACATCGCTCTGGGCCCTGACCACAGGCCACTGTGCTTGTCTTCACCCCGGTCCATCTCTCTACCCCTGAAGTATGGCCATGCCTAGGGGCAAGCCCATAGCTGGTCACCCTGGAGTGCCAGGCCACCCAGCCCTGTGTATGTGGCACCCAGTGTAAAGTCTGCGGGGAGGATGTATAAGCAAGGGTGTTGGTGCTCAGGGGCGTGACCACGCCATGACCTGGGACAGGCCCGCATGGGGCACATGTGCCTCCGTGGGCAGCGGTCCCAGTGTTGTCTCCAGGGTGGTGAGGCAGGGCTGGGTGGTACGTCTGGGTTTCTCTGGGTGGATGACTGCTCAGGGTCTCACCTTGGTCAGGATCTGAGAGCAGATTCATTGGCCCCTGAGAGTGCTTGATGTCCACACAGAGCTGCTTCGTGCACAGCTCAGGCAGCGGCAGGATGACCGTAGGAGCCTGGATGAAGTCTGGGACAGCAGATGAGGTTCCTGGGGCAGGTAGAGAGAGCTGGCGGGGGGGGGGCAGGCCTGGGAAGGGGGGTTGAGGGAGGCTAGCAACTTACCTGGTAATGGGGCTATTGTGTGTGTTTCTGAAAGAAGAAAAAGTCTGGGTTTCAGCATCCCCTTTCCCAGGGCGCTGGGGGCAGGGGAGCTGAGGGTGGAGTAGTGGATGGGTGTGGCCAGGGTTTCTTCTCCACTCTGACATTGAGAAACCATGTAACAGGTTCGCAGAGACCCGAGGGCTCCCTCATCCCAGGATCTTCCTGCTGTGGGGCCATAGCGTGCTGCAGGGACTCGGGTCTGGGAGCTACCTTTGATATTTAAATCCAAGTCAGCATCGTACAAGTATCCAACAGGATCTTCGAAGGGAGGCCCTAGCACGGGAGCAGCAAGGAACAGAAAGGAAGAAGGCACTCAGGACTCGGAGGGGTCAGCATGCCCTCCAGCCATCACTGCCACCTGCCCACCACCAAGCTCCAGCCTGCCACCCTGCCCCACATGCACCCAACCTAGGAGAACCTTTGCAAAGAGATTTTCAAACAGAAGCGCATGCTGTTAGGACAAACACTGAGGAGACAAGGTCCAGCCTGGCTTTGTGGCTGTGTCTGAGTCCAGATTTGGAGATCAGAAACAGCTCGTGGGACCACTAATGGCTTTGGGAATGGAGGAAGCCTTCCCTTTCTAGAAGCTTCCATCTTGAGCTAGCCTCCAGAATGTAATCAATCCTATTCGGTGAAAATACAGGCCATGTCACTGAACGTCACGTCCCACAGCCGCTCTCCCGGGCCTGGGCCAGGGCCTGCACGTGGCACTTCCGCTCACTCAGTGCTGCAGGTGGGCTTCATTATTGCCTTGAGGAGGCGAGGCCCTCCGCGGTTGGAGAGCGGCTCACCTGACAGGCTGCGCAGGCTCAAATCCAAGCCATCGTGAGGAGGTATATATAAACGACGGTGAACAACGGGTCCAGGTTGTCTCAATTTCGGCAAGCGAGGTGGCATCCCAGAAACTCCAGCTTTAGAAAAGTAGACACCAGCAGCCTTCTGTCGAGCAGTGTCATGGGTCCCCACCGCCAAGGCTCTGGGGCCGCCCCAGGAGATGGATGTCGGGAGGGCAAGCAGCTGTCTCCCCCACACCTAGCACTCTGAGAGTCCCTCCCGCCACGGTCAGGAGAAATTCAAAGCTGTAAAAATGGACCCTCCTGCAGAGCTGCCTCCTAACCAGACACACCTGCACTTGAGTCCCAGCCCTGCTACCAGCCAGGTGAGCTAAGCAAGTCACTCCCCCAACAGTCAGGGCAGAGACTAGTCTGTGACAAGGGTCAAGGTTCTGTCAGTCTCCCTTTCCCTCCCTCTCCTCTTTTGCTACCTAGTAGTATGGGCCCTTCGTGTCCCACGGAATGAGGTCTGAAGACAGCGTGACCTGGAAATCAAAGAGACCTGCGTGTGCGTCCAGCTGGATGGGGACTGTGCCCCTCGTGCCCAGGACAGCCAGTCTCTGAGTGGAAAGGTGACTACATGCACCCATGTGCTGGGGCAGATGACAGGCCCTCTTAGCAGCGGGGCAGGGCTGGAGAGGCCCTGGCTGGTGACTTTGTGGTACTGTTGTTCTTGGCCTTCATCAGCCAACTGTCACGTAGGCCAGCCTTTGAGGGTATTAGGCACTTACCTGCATGAACATTCCTGTTACTGTTTTCTGTATAAAACAAAAAGAGAGGGAGAGGGAGCAAGATAGAGAAGGAGATGGCGCAGGGGGGGAGAGATACACAGTTGGGTTTTTTTTGATACATTCAAAGTGCTTATATTTAACCTTGCTTCCCAACCCCAGCACCACATAGGTGCAGTGAACTTGGGAAGGCTGGGAGACTGGCCTCAGTTTCCTCATCAGTGAACTGGGATGCATCTCCTGGGGGTCCTGGGAGCCAGTGGCAGGGTTAGGATCTTTGCTGGGATGTCGGGAGGGGCCGGGGAGAACACCGGGTCAAAAGTCTGGGTCCCCAGAGGCTCGGAGCCTACTCCCACACATACCATTTTCCACAGGCTTCTCAGCAACTTGAGACTGTTCTTGGCCTTCAGGTTTGGTGACCACCATGGACGTGAGGGGGGTAACAAAGCTGTAGCTGAGCGACAAGCCCAGAGCTTGGGCCTTGAGAACCTTCTTGTCAGCATCTGACGCGGAAACCCTACGGGATGAGAGCATCAGAGGTTCAGCAGGTCCCTGGGCGGTTGGCTGGGGGAGCAAGTGTGGAGCTCAGACACAGCACCACGACCCCTCTCTGCATGGCTAGGAGATGCCCCATGCCGGCTGGGCCACACCGCCCGTGAGGAGCTCAGGGAGGGCCTGAGGCCATGTGTAGCCACCCCAGTGGGCCCCTGGGGTGTGGGCCACCCACATTTTCTCTAGCAGTTGCTGGATGGTCAGGTATGCCCAGAGTCTCTCCATGAAGCCGTGGAAGATGTACTTGGGGCTCCGGAACTCCTCCTCCTGCTCTGCCACACTGGATTCCGTTTCGAAGGTGATGTTCTGCATGCTCTGGAAAGAGGAGCCCACCAGGACTGGCGCGGTGAGGGCCTGATGCCCGCACCTGGCCCAGTGCTTTGGAGCACTTCCCCGAGAAAGCTGGTTGGAGCCGGGGCAGGGCCTGCGCACTGGCTGTGAGGACCACATTTCCTTCGAGTGGAGTGCGGAACAGGGAGGGAGTTTAGGGTCTGAGGGGCTCAGCTACAGGGCCCCCAACGATGAGAAGGCATTGGAGAGAAAAGGCAGAAACTATTGCAGGTGCCACCTGGCAGGCGCAGGGCTGGGACTCAGATCAGGTGGAGCTTTGGGGAGGAAGGAAGATGAGGGCGGGGCTGGGACCCAGGCCAGCTCAGGAACAGCAGCAAGCCCAGTTTGGAGCAGAAAGGGTCCCCAGACACAGCCCACCCCCCACCAAAGGTGAAGACCTGGGGACTGAGAGGGAAGTGCCTTCCCCAGCAGTCAGTGGCAGAGTTGGGAAGAGAACTCAGGTGTCACGGCCCTGACAGGATCCGGGGTCCCATCTACTCCAGTAAGCTGTCCCTTTGACCAAGTTGGTGCCCTCCGCTGGGACTGGGCACCGCACAGTGGTGATGGTGAAGCGTGTGCCCAAGTTCTCGGTGGACTTCTGCTCCCTGCCCCACGGTGGGGCCTTTCAGCCTCAGGCAGACCTGGTGGGCCACCTGGGAAATGGGGTCTGGGAAAGAGGGGTCGCAGCCTGCACTTGTCACAACTCCCACAATGGCTACAGACCTTTCCACTGTGGACCAGCTCCTGTCCCTGCTGCTGGGCCCAGCCTCCTCTGTCTCTCACCTGAACCAGGCCTCCCAAACCTTGTCACGTGCAGGCCACCTGCATGAATATTGTCCTAACCACACGTACAGCTATTTAAATAGACTAACATTCTTCACTTGGCTTTCTCCCAAGCAATACCTGTGAAAGCTTAGGGCTGGAATTTGAGTTATAGTTTTCAGAAGACATTAAAATAAATGCATAATTACTAAAACAAAGACATGTTGTGACTCCCCCTAGTCACTGTGGGTTCCGCACTTTGGGAACTCCTGGCCTACAGGGTGACGCCAGCAGCTAACATGTATGGGATGTCTACACGGGGCCAGGCGTGACCCCCACAGCAGCCTTACAAGGCGGGCAGAGCGACCAATTCTCGTTTTCACACAGGAGGAAACTGAGACAGGGAGATTAGGCGACTCACCACCGGGAGGGGGCAGAGTGGGGCTTGAAGCCAGGCAGGCTGGTTACCCTGCACGCACTGCTCATCGTGACACTTGGCTACCTCTTCCGAGACTTGGCCCTGGGCCCCCCATGCCTGCCTGGGCCCTGTCCATCTGTTGCTCTCCCCACACAGCCTGCCCACCTGCCATGCAAGCCTGAAAGATTCCTCCATCACTTCACCATCTGGCCTCTGCCACCTCCTACTCATCCCACAGTCTCAGCTAAGCCTCCTCCAGGAAGCCCTCTCTGATCCCCAGGCCAGGCTGGGTCTCCTGTGCTGCTCCTGACTCCCCAGGTTTGTCTGCAGGGACATCCAACCTGCAGGTCCCTGTTGGTACAGTGATTCACCCACACTGTCTTCTCCCACGAGAGCAGTGCCCCTAGGGCCTGCAGAAGGATCCGGAGCAGAGCAAGTTCTCAGTTTCTCTTTGCGGGATGAGGGGGCCCCTGCGGCACAGGCAGGGAGGACCGGACAAAGGCAGGGCACCATGTGGTGAGCGGGGTCTTGCCTGGCTGCAGTGCCACCCGGAAAAGTCGGACCTCAGTCTGCTCCTCTGTGAAGAGGGAGCAGCACCCCCAGCCTGACTACAGCCTCGGACGGCTGGTGTAGGGATGGAGGGGATGCCCAGCACCCCGAGCCCCTGGCACCGCAGGGACACACGGATGACGGAGCGCCTACCACGCGCAGGCCAGCACAGGTGCTCTCGGGGGAATCACAGCGTTATCTCATCGACTCTCCACCGCCAGCCCATGTAGTGGAGACTGATGTCATCCACAAGTGACAGGGTCCACTTTGGAACTCACTCAAGGTCAGTGGGTGGAGACTGGCAGGGCTAGGGTTTGAACCCAGCCCCTCCGAATGCTTGCTCCAGCTGCTCTTCCCCTCCAGGATGACTGGCCACACCCACCTGCTGCCCATGGACTTTGGCTGAGAGCACATCAGGACTCTGGCCCCGGAGCTTCCCAGCCACCACCATCTCAGAGCCCTTGAAGAGTAGCCGGAATTTGTCCTGGGTGACCTCCTTCACAGAGTTGCTTGGGTACTCAAAGGTCACTGCTGTCATCAGTGGGTTGGCTACCTCCTGGTAGAAGTCCTGCAGGGTCGGGGGTGGTGATGTCACGAGGGCTGGATGGAGTCGGCCGGATGGAGTCTGCCGGCCTCTCGGAGCCGTCCCTCCCTCACACAGCCCCCAGGGGCAGGCTGGCACCTGCAGCTGCAGGGCAGAGTCCGAGTCCTCGTAGATGCGCCGGGCCAGGCCGCCGTTGTCCAGAGCCAGCTTTTCCAGGAAGGCGTAGCTGACGTCGAAGCCAAAGCCCAGGCAGAAGAGGCTGTACCGGCCACCTATGGCCTCCTGCACGTTCTTCTGGATATTCGTGGGGTTGGTCACCCCTGGATGCAGGGTTTGGGACATGGGTGAGAAAACAGATTTGCTCAAGGGATATTTTTGGAATCTCAGAACCAGAGGGCCTTCAGGGAACCCCTCCCTTCTGCAGGTCCCACAGCGAGCCAGGATGGAGGCCCAGCTGCCCTCTCTGGGCAGTGTGCCCTGGAGTTGCTGGCAATGCCCTCACCCACAGTGGGGTCCCCGTCGGTGAGAAGGATGATGAGGGAAACGCTCTCTGCGAGCAGCTGCTCCTCCTGGTTGGCTTTCTCCAGCAGCTCTATGGCCATCAGCATTGCATCGTTGATGTTGGTCCCTGAGGGGCACACACTCTCAGGATGGCTCCCAAGAGAGGCCCAGTACCCGGAAGCCCCCACCTTGCAGGGCTGCAGTGGTTCGCACCTCCCTGGGCTTGGATGCCGGCAGCGTAATCCCTGGCCGCCTGCACATTATTGGCCGAAGCTTGCACCAGCGATGGCTTCCACTGGGTTGCTTTCCCGTTGAAGCTAATGAGGTTGAATTGGTCTTTGGGGCTGAGGTCATCAAGGATCTTAATTAGGGCCTCCCGGGTCTGGTCAGGGGAAGGGAGGACAAGGCGGGTGTCTCATTGGGGCCTCCTTGGGGGTTCATGTGCCCTTGGGCTGAACTCCCAGGCCCGGACCTGGAGTGGGGACATGGTGAATGCTCTAGAGGCAGGACAAGCCCCATACTCGGACCAACCTTGACCCTGGGGGGCTCCCTAATCAGGAAGATGGAGGAAGGAGGGTTTGCCTGCAGGACCAGAGCTGATAGTGTGAGGCATCTGAGAGTTTTCAGGGCCTCACCCGGACCCATGGGACCCACCTGTTGGATTTTCCTGCCCATCATGGAGCCACTCTTGTCAATGACAAAGATCACATTCTTGGGCATCGTGGGCAAGCCCACAGGGGCAAAGTAGTGCACGAAGTAGCCATTCTCGATCTGTGACCAGAGTGAGATGCACCCAGGTGACGAGGGCTGCAGTCCTGCCCTGCCCTGCCCCCACCCACAGTCCTTTCCCCAAATCCTTGGGTCCCCATGCTCTCCTCATTTAAGCCTCTCCATCTCTGTCCCACTGCTCATCTCCCTAAATCCTCACCATCTGTTAGGCCGTTCTCTTGCTGAAGCCTTTCCTACACATGCATGGCCCACTAGAAATCTACCTCCACTTTACCTCCTATTTGTCTGAATATCTGAGGCAATTTTACTAAGACGTTCACATACAATAGACCTGAGATCCATCAGAAGCATTAGGACTCCAAAAACAAGGTCCATCGAAAGAGTAAAGGAGCAGCACAATGATGCCAGAACTACTGTGGACAGAGCTATTGCAATTGAGCATAAAAACAAATCTGTGAGCCTCCTGGCAGTCAAGGCAAGGAGGGAAACCCTGCAGTGCGGTTCCTTAGTAGAGATGCAACTTTTTGCCTCTGAAAGGGAATTTTTTCAGGGACAGCAAAACAAAACTGCTTGTTTTCTGTCTGCGCTGTCCTTGGTGTGCACACCAATTAGCAGGAGTCGTGGGTTGGGGTTTTATTTTCCCCCCTTTTCTTCTAGAACACCCAGGCTCAGACTCTTGAGAATGGATGGATTTCCCAGTTACTCTGCTCTCTGGAGCGCACGCACCTGAATGGAACCCCCAGAGAGGGTCCGGTTCACATCATAGCGGACGATGAAGCTGCCATCCACGACTGTGTCCTGCTGCTCAGCAGACTTCTGCTGCTGGGAGACGGTCGGCTTGAACCGGATGTGAGCCTGGAGAAATGAGGAGGCTGAAGTTGGGAGGAGCAGCGAGGCCATGTCAATAACACCCTTCACCCCATCGGAAGTAAGAATTCCAGGATGCAGTCTTGGGTCCGACCCCAGGAGCTCTCAGGCTGAGCTGTCGGATAGACTGCCTCAGCCCAGCAGGCGCATGCCAGCGGTGACCTCTGCTCCTGGAGCCGTGCAAGCAGAGGCTGGGCTCAGGGTATGCACGATCCAGCTGCCCCCTCCTTTCCCCCTGGACCTCAGACCCTCTCACCAGTGTCCTCTCCGCATCCCTGTCCCCTGATCTCAGGGTTCAAACCAGCACCTGCCCTCCTTCTTTAAGCCTTGCCCTCGAAGTCTGCTATATATCAGCACGGACTCAGAGACCTCAGAAGTCTGCCCAGCTTAGAGGTTCTACCCAATTGTCTCACTCTCTGGAAATTCATGGGCCCCTCAGCGCCCTCAGTGGCCAACTGTGGCAGGCCCACCTTGGTCTCGTTCTGTGAGGTGGTAAGAGCGTTCGCCAGTGCACTGGTCATGAAGGTGCTCTCTGTCTCCAGAAAGCTGATCCCCTGAGGCTCAAAGATGTGAATGTCCATCTGGAGGCAAGAAGTAGGTCACTGGGTGAGTCAGGAGCCAGGGCTGGGCCTAATGGGAGGCCGGGGCTGGGGGGAAGGGGGAAGGGGCTGCCCTCAGCAGCGTGGGGGTCATCTAGGAGACCTCCTGGGAGGAGGCAGCAGCAGGTACCTGCAGGTGCTTGACTAGCTGCTGGGGCCGGACTTTCAGCAGCAGCTCGTACACTCCTAGATGCCGCTTGAGCAGCTCCTCATACACCAGCTCAAAGGTGACCTTGGCAGCAGGAGCCACACTGACTGATACCTGGAACTTCTCCATCTTTCTCCCGGTGGCCCTGCAGGAGGGGGCGTCAGGTCTGCCTCTCTAGACTAGGTGGGGTGTGAACACTGGGATCGGGGGGGATAAACAGGACCAAAGGGCTGAAGGCAGGAGCAGCTTCTGCTCACCCCCACTGGCACCACCCCCTTGGGCTCACTTGACGAGGCCGGCGCTCTCTCCTCTGGCCACGGCAGCACTGTACTGCTCCTGGGCTGCGTCCTTATCCTTGATGTTCCCTGGGTAGGTCACACCGTCGATGATCCTGGGGCAGGAGGGTGTGTGCTGTCGAGAGCCTGGTGGGGATGGCCCACTCCAATCCCACCTCCTCCAGGGAGCCTCTGTGGGACTCCGTGTGCCTCTTGATAGAGCGACTCCTACCTTTGCTGGACCCCACCCGTCTATTATGCACCTACTGTGTACAAGACTCTGTACAGGATCCTGGGTAAGGGCAATGGCCTCTGCAAGGTATGGCAGGCCTCCGTCTACCCTGAGGCACGCACGGCGTAAGGGAACATTTGTTTCACGGAACGGACATGAGGAGGTTGCAGAGGAGACAGGGCTCAGCTCAGTCCTGGCCTCTCTTCTCCCTTCTAGTCTGGCCTCACGCTCCACTTGCCCCCGCCACCTCATAGGCTGTTCCCAGAGGAACCAGCCAATCACCAGCAAGAGCCTTCTGAGCTGGTTTGCACCCAGCCCTGTGTCCAGTAGCGTGGGGCAGACTGAGGAGCAAGGAGATGCCAGGCTCCCAGGCCAGTGGGAGACACAGGACTAAGAGGCTCTGAACCTTCTTCCCACCTGCACAGGGCACGGTACTCTGCAGGTGGGGTGGCCTCTGGGAAAGTGGGTTTTGGACAACTGTTGGAAGGGATTCCCAGGGGTGTGGATGCAATCCTAGTGGCTTGTCTTTGGTGCCGAGAGGACCGCTCAGGCTGTTCCTCTGGAGAGAAAATGACTATCCTAGAACCTCCTTGTGGGGTGAGTAGGGACGTGGCAGGCAAACACAAGCCTGCTTCATCAGGGGTATCATGAAAAAGTGGGAGTGTGAGGGGGCAGGTGGGTCAGGGCAGCCAGGACATCAGGGCGGAGCGTTCCTCCTCCCACCATGCAGGCCTTCCTGGTCCCACTTTCACCCGGGGCTGGGGCTAGGATCGGGGCTGGTGGGCGTGCTGCAGGGCTTCTCCTCCCAGACGCCTCCTTGTCGGGGTCCCAGCCAGGTCAGGCAGCAGGGCACCCTGCCCCCGCATTTCCCTATCTCATGCAAAAACAGAATCTGAGCACAAAGAGGGGTGCAAGTCCTGGGCTCTCAGCAGATGCGCTGGGCCTGGAGCCTCGCCACCCGGTGGCCTTGGCCCCTAGGGTGCAGGGCCAAGAGCAGCCTGCGAAGCTCATGCTGCAACTGGGGCAACACGGGCCTGGCTCTGCGCAGAGGCAGGGAGAGAGGGAGGAGCAAACCACAGGGACCGGCCCCCACAGCAGTTTTTCAGAGGTCCTAGGGTACATTGGGGACCCTGCCTGAGAAAAGGCTCACTCTCTGCTTCACCCATCACCCTCCATGAGCTTCAGGGATCACCCTCCCTCTAGCCTCTCCTCACTTCCTCTCCTGTGGGGAAAGGGACAGACAAGAGTTTTCATGTTTAGCAAACATTGCAAAACTGAGTTGGGAAGGGTGGGGGAGGACAGTAAGGATGAGGTGAGGATCACCATCGGCTCACAGAGTCCACAGAAACCCCAGGGGCCTCCCAGTGTGGCCTCTGACCCACAGCAGAAATGGTCTTTCTGCAGCACCCCAGTTGGGGGTGGGGGACCAGCATGGCTTAGAACTTCCAGTGATGAGGAGGTCCTACACCTCGAGGCATCGCTCCTTTGTGGGGCAGCCCATGGGTTAGGACATTTTCTGTATTTTGAGCTGGAATCTGCCTTTTGGTAACTCCCTCCGGCCTGGGCCTGGCCTCAGGATGCCCCAAGTCTATGCTCCTCAAAGCAAAAGACACAAAAATGCTGTCATTCTCCACCTGCCACATGGGCAGCACTTAGGAATGACAGAGGAATGGATGGAGAGCGGGATGGAAGACAAGAGGCATGAAAAGAGGGGGAATAAGCGGAGGTAGGTGTGAAGGGAAGGATAGAGGGAAGCGTGGAGGGAGGAAGGGATGGAGGGACAGATGGAATAATGGATGGAGGGGTGGAGGCAGGGAGAGATGGATGCAGAGAAGGGTGGAGGGAGAAAGGGACAGATGGAGGGCCGAAGGACTGACGGGAGTAGGGGTGGAGGGGCGGGTGGAAACATCTCTGAGGGTGCACGAAGTTCCTGAGTAAGGCCTCTGGTTCCCTGCAGGGCATGCAGGTGGAGTGCACGCACCTCACACCAGGAAGAGGCCTTTTCTCCTGAAGGGCGCAGGGGGACGGGGTGGCAGTGCTGGGTTGGGGAGGGGCAACAGGACGGGGGCAGGAAGGCACCTACATAGAGAAGTTGGTGATGAAGGCCTTCTTGGGCAGCTCCATCTGGAAGACGGCCTCCTGCATAGTATCACCTCTGTTGACCACCCTGCTGGTGACGACCGTGTGGGCAAATCGGGATGAGACCTTGGAGTCCACGGTGAGGCTGTAGATGTCGATGTCATTCTGGACCAGTGAAGGAGGAAGGGTGGGACAGCTTCAACGCCAGCCCAGCCTATGGCAGCACTCTTCAAGACTGGGCCCTGACCCGGCTCTCAAACCAAGCCCTGGCCCCCAACGCTGACTGAGCAACTGATCAGATCTCAGGCTAAGCCTCCTGGGGCATTTCATATGTGAACCTTCCTCTCAAATAAGAGGCAGCCGTGTGCTTCACTTCCCACCCTACAGTGCCACGGGGCAGGGGCCAGTCTGTCAACACATAGCGGGTGGCTGGCCGAGCCCCAGTGAGTCTGGGAGGGGACTCTCACTTAGCCTGGCCCTGGTAGGATCAGGAAGCTGATGGTCTTAACTCCGCCCACTGAAAGGGCAGCAAATAAAGTCCTCTGATTTTTGGTGGCTTTGGCCTCCACAGAAATTGAGGAAAACAGCTCCTGCCAGTCTCCCATGAGGGGCCTACAGGAGCTGGGAGAATCTGGAGGTACTGAGGGTCCAGTCTCTAAGAGCTGGGAATCTTTTTACCCCCTTTCCCAGTCGCCCTGCCTATCCCCACAGGTCACTGACCCAGGCACGTGTTCTTTGACCCAGGTCTAAGGTTCCCATGTGTCCACACGAGGAGCCCTGCACACCTCCTGCCTGCCTGCATGTGGCACCCTTGTGCACGCACCAGCTCTGTCCACCTGCACACGTAGCTTAGCACAGAGGTGGGTGACTGGCTGAGTGGCTTGTATACACGTATGAGCATCTCTCGGTGCCAGGCACTGCACTTGACAGAGTTACAGGTTTCTTTCTCCCAACAACTCTCCTAATAGATCCTATTATTGCCCCGTTGCACAGGCAAGGAAAGTGAGACAGAGGAAGCACAACTTCACTGAGGTCGTCCTGCCAGGCTGAGGTAAGGCCCACTCTCACCTACCCCACCCCACCCACTGCTGGCCTCCAGGGGCAATTGCTGTGCTGCCATTCCTCACCTGGAACATGGGAATAGGGCCACCCCTTCTACAGAATGACAGAGTGTCCACAAAGCCCTCGGGGCGGTGCCTGCTGGATGGTCAGTGCCACTTCCTTCACACACGCACTGGCTGGGCTCCCTTGTACTGACACTCTCTCTCACACACACAGGTTCTTCTGCACCTCACTCACGCTTCAGCTCACATCACTCACACTCAGGTGCACACACAGGTGCCCGTGGCCCCCACTACCTTCTGGGCAGAGGTGGTCTGGAGGACAGCCAGCAGCGAGAGCAGGACCAGCATGATGCCACAGGTGTGGGCAGAGGCTGGAGCCTTCATTTTGGCTCCAGTGCCTGGCAGGCTGCTTCTGAACTGGAGAGAAAGTGGGGAATGAATTAGTAACCTGCTTGCTGCTCCGCCCCTGTGGGGGCAGGTTCTGGGAAATCGGGACCTACAAGCCAAAACTTGCAGTGGCCTCAGATAAGCAGGCAAACTGCAAATGTCCTGTGGACCTTGGCTGGGGACAGGAACACGCACAGTAAGTCCTCGGTGTCATCATCGACAAGTTCTTGGAAACTGCAGTTTTAAGTGAAAGGATGTATATTTTATCTGAGGCTAATTGATACAAATGAATTCAGTTCCTACAGCGTATTGCTGGTCACAAAAACACTGTGAAACTTCCAAGTAAAAGCCCCAAACACCTCTAATATTAAACACTGAAATAGACATGAGCTATACATATATTTAAGAAAGGTTAATAAAGACAAGTACGATCATGCTTTTCCAACTTGTTTGTTCAGGGTTGCAGGCGGCCAAAGCCTCTCCTGGCAGCTCAGGGCATAAGGTGGGACCCCAACCTGGGCAGCATAGCCTTCCATGGAAGGTCACACTCACACACACCCACACTAGACTGGCACAATGCAGACACGCCGGCTCACCTCGCCTGCACACCTTCGGGACCCAGAGGAAACCTGCGAAGACATGGGGAGGGAGTGTGAACCCCACACAGTGGCCTCAGCAGGGAATCCATTTTTTCCCTTATCGACACGATAACCAAAGGAGGTTGAATGAAACGACATTATGTAAGGACCAGGCTCAGGTGGGAACTGGGTATTGGCACCCCATCTCAAAGTTCTAGAAACTTCCCAGGTCACTACCACCCCACGCCGGTTGGTCTATCCACAAGCTCCGTTGGGCTGGGCCGCACCACAGTGAGCCAGCTTATGCTCCATAAGCCCAGCCTGGGGACAACAGAGGGATGGCTGGGAAGAGGGTTGGGGCAGCTTCCTGGAGGAAGGAGCCTGCAGGCCAGGTCAGTGTGCCTGGGCGGTAGGGCCCTGAAGCACGCAGCGCCCCCCAGGGTGTCCGAGTGGGGCAAGATCTGCTGGGGCCCAGGCAGGACCGGTCCGCCTATTTCTGGGGTGAGAGAGCAGCTGGGCCCAGGAGACCCCTTCTCTCTCCAGAGCTCCCAGGCTACTGTTCAGGCCCCATTAATCTGGCCAGGGCTCTCAGTTCAACTCCAGCAAGGGCCCCAGCACGAGACCTTCACTTTGGCGATACAAACCGAGAGCCATAAAGACGCCTGGACCTTGTGGGCCAGCGCCCTCCCTCAGGGGAGCTTACTGAGAGGAAAGCGTGGAACAGAAGAGAAAGGACAGAGCTCCCGAAGGGGGTGATTCAGTGTGGTGGCATGCACACTCAGGTGGCCTGCGTGGAGGCCAGTCACACCGAGAGGGCCCAGGAATCACGGCTTGCGTGAGAAAGGGCGGACCGCCCATCTGTCAGCACAGCAAGGCAGCGCCCTTGTCATGAGCCCGGAGCCACAGTCAGGGGTGGCCCCAGGGCTACCCCAGGGGTAGGATTACCGATGACTTCATTCAATTTTTCTTTAATAAAGTTTAAATGCTTTTAAAACAAACAATAAGTGAGTAAATAACGGGATCCAGATGCAGCTGGTGTTTTCGTCCCTGGTGGCTCTGGAGAAGCCTGCCTCCTGCGTCGGTACACAGCGGGGTAAAGATGCTTCAGAAGCGTGGCCAGGTACCATACCCTGGGCTGGGGAAGGAGGACTCCCTGACAGTAGCTCTGGGGGGTGCAAGCAGCCATCTTGGGGGCCTGCACAGGACTCTGGGTGGCGACTGGCTTGCAGAACACTGGAAAGGAGTCTCCTCCTTGGTCAACGGTGGCAGCAGCGTCTGGCCCTGGGGGCAGGGCATCACAGACTTCGGAGCTGCCTGTGGCTGCAACACAAGTTCCCCTCCCTTCTCGTGACCACAGCCAGAAGCCTCACCACTGTGCATAGCCCTGTTGCTCGCCCTTTGGCTCTGATATGATTGGGATTTGCACGGGGGCATGTAGCCCTTCAGCAATCTGGGGTAAGAGCCTCCCCAAGGAGTCCAAGAGCTGGCCCAGGCCCTGTGCCCACAGAAGGCCTGCTCCCTTGGGGCACAGAACACAGGCCCAGCCCAGAAACAGCTATGAAAGGAGGCCAGGCTGGCCTGGAACGTGGGAAAGGCCCCGAGCAGGCGGCTCCACCTGCCCAGGGGACACAGGCAGGGCTTCCCTGCAGGCACAGCAGGCACTGCGGACCCAGGCCCTGGCAGCCCGGCCCTGGACTGTCCGTGGTCTTGCTGTCACAGCTGGACAGGCCTCTGGAGTCCCCTGAGTCTGACAGGTCCGTGCACACAGGGGACACCGGCCTGAAGAGTGAAGGATCTCACATGAGCCCAGAACCTGGTGCTCCCAGAGCTCTGCCTGAGCTGTGGGAGTGGCATGGGGGGGCTCACCCTGAGTTTGGGGGGCGTAGCTCAGGAGGCAGACTGCCACTGGCCACAGGAGCCTTGACGTGGTTTTGCCTTTGAGGGATGCAAGACGGCAAGGCAGTGGCACGCAGGTGCAGGGGGATGGGGCCATGAGGGCTGTGGCTCCTTCAAAGCATCTCCGTGGCTTCTGCTGAAGGCCCCCCCACCGCCATGCTTCCCTCTGAGCAGCGTCACTGTGGCCTGTTTTATGCAATAGGCTCCAGCTCAGTGCTGTTACGCACAAGGGGAAACTGAGCCTCAGGAGAGGAGAGGTGGTCCGAAGTCACACAGCTCAGCACCAAATCTCTGCTTCCGCGGCTCTTCCTAGTACGTAGCGGCAGCCACAACAGCACCTCATTATCCTCTAGGACCCTCCCAAAAGACATGAAGGGTACAGAATACGCCCACCCCCCACACTGCCGCCCCCTCTCCTGCACTCCAGGGCCATGGCCAGTGACCAACCAACACCCTCCAAAAGCTGGCGCCGCTTAGGCATCCTCTTTATTGGGGTTTCCCAGGTGCTGGTGGGAGTCCCTGGGCTGAGGGGTCAGGGCTGTGGGGGAGGGGTGGCAGTCCCAGGGGCAGCCGGGGAGCGAGTGAGTTCTAGCATAAACGAGATCTTGGGGAGACTCCTGTGTTCAGGTGTTGGCCGTGCGGGGGGACTGGTGTGCTCCTCTCAGCCGAAGACACTCTTGGCAGGTCCGGCTTTGGGCTTCTCAAAGACGGTCTCAGTGCCAGTCCGGGAGCGGCTGAACACTGATGGGGCAGCCATGCCAGCTTGCTCTGCAGGGAGAACAGGAGGGGGTGGGCTCAGGGGCCCAGCCCAGCTTCCTCGGGAAGGAAGTTCCCTTTTCTGGGGAGCAACCCCTGAGCCCAGAAGCTCTGGACTCTTAGAAAGGACATAGAGAACCCCATCCTCCCTACTACTGCTGACACACATCAGCACCCCCCACTCCCAGCACCCCACCCCACCCCACCCCGCTCCCAGCATCCTGAGAACACTCACCACACTCCTGCATGACCTGGTAGGTCTTGGACTTGATTGCCTGGTCCTTGGCTAGGTTCCCCCGGGCCCCCTTCAGGTCCTCCTCCTTCACTGGGGGGCGCTTCTTCTTGATGGGGGCTTCCTGAGGGCCAGCCTTGGAGAGCCCAGAGCTTCGTCTCACAACCCGAGGCCTTCAGGCTGAGACACCCCCTTTCCCACCTCTGTGCCTCGGTCCTGAGACCCCTCTTCCCTGCTCACTGAACTAAAGCCAATTCAAGGCCCCCTTCTTCCAGGAAGCCTTCCTGACTATACACTACCCTGTGACCCCTCACCTGAGTCCCTCTGACCTTTCCAGACTGGGAGCTGTGACGCTGTGGCTGCTGTGGCCCCACTGTGCCTGGCCAAGCTCAAGCTTGGATACAATGGGCAAAGGGGAAGGGGAGAGGCTTTGAGGCTGAATTACAAGGCTTTTGGTGAATACCAAGACCTGCTCTCTGGGTGGTGGCGGGGGTCCCTTAGGTATTTCTGCTCCATTCCCAAGTTGCCAGGATTTATCTTGCGTGCTTTGGGTGGAATGTGGTAGAGGAATCAGATGCTCACAAAGTCACAGTCCAGGTCAGCATCTGCCCATGGAGCAGGCAGTAAGGACAACCCCCCTCTTAGCAGGCTGGTCTCCGTCCCTCCAGAGCTGGGATACCTGGACTCAGGGCCTACTCTTCCCCTCAACCCCAGGTGCCCGGGAGTCTGAGGCCTTACTGCTTCCTAAATCCTAGAGGCAGGGGCAAAGGCTCCCTGGTCCCTGAGGCTAGGCTGGGCCCCTGGGCCACACACCCCTGCACAGAGATACATCCTGCTGGAGACACGGGCCATAGAGCTGTACATCTCACACATGTACACACAGCTACAAACGCACACACCAAGTCACGCAGGCAGCTCCCTCACACATAAAGGCACACGCAGAGATCCTGAAGCACCACACAGCTCAGCTCCTCCAGCCCTCCTGACCAGCGACGGGCTGCCATTAAACCCAAGCTACACATGGGTCTCTCGGGGTAAGCTGGGTGGGGGCCTCTCCCCGCCAAGCCCTGTTTATGCTTGGAACTCCGCTTGAGACACAGCTGCCAGAGATGGCAGTGACCAGTTACCCACCCACCCCCACCCCCAACCCGTGCTGGGCCCCTACCTGGGACATGGTGGGTGCTGTGGGAGAGCTGCCCCAAAGGCACCCTCTGGCAGGCAGCTGCTGGTGGGAGAGATCTGAGCGGCGTCCAGCCCTCTGGAGCTTATATAGCCCGCTTCCCAGTCCTGGGAAGTCACTCCCCCTGCTCCAACAGGCTTCCTTATGATTCAGGTCCACATGGCCACTGGCTTCAGCGTTTATTCTCGGAGATGTTAGGGGCTCGCTGAGCACTTCTGCCCAGGAGGCTGCAGCGCTGGTGACACAGACAGCTGCTCTACTTTCCAGTGGGAAGTGCTGGGACTGGCAGTGACTTGTGTGTTTATGAATGTAGGTCCTGGAATGTGCGTGTGGCAGTAGAAGCTGTCCATCTGCGACAGTCCGTCCCAGTGTGGGGGTGTCCCTGAGGAAGGGAGGCTCCGGGGCCAGGCTGGACCACGTTGAACTTGTTTTTCTCTCTTCTACCCCTTCCCTGGGTTCCAGGGGAAAGAGACTTTCCATCCTGCCTGGGAGCAGGGTGGGAGCTTCCTGTCTGCCTCTCAAGAGCTCTGCTCACCTCGAGCTCCCTGGGCCCTCATGGTGGACTCAGAGCACAGGGTGCCCCTGGTTCACAGGTGGAGCAACTGCGGCCAAGGGAAGCCTGGGGCGCTCTCCATCCGTGGTTGGCTGCTGAGGCCACCGTCCTTTGATTGGTTCCCGGTGCACATTTAGCAAAGGGACGAAGAAGGCAGGGGGTCAAGTGCTCAGGAAGGACCAGGAGGAAACTGTGCTTTGTGTAAAGGTGAGCTGATTACAGGAAACAGCACTGAACCTCTGACTGAGATAAGGCCACCAGGCCTGAGGACACAGGGTGCTGAGAGAGGTGGGGAGAAAGTGAAGCCCTTTGCAGGTATTGAGCTGTAGAGAGAGGGACAGGCCCAAGGGCTCTCTTGGAGGTCACTTAGTTCTCCACTGCTGGCTTCTAAAGCCCCTGTCCTTGCAGGGAAGACCCCCCGCAGGACCGTAAGCTTGGGGTGGGTGTGGGCAGTACATGTGAGATTATTATCTTTGTCCTCGAAGGCTCGGTGCAGACGGAACCCAGCCAAGGCACTGACGCCTGGTTATCCCGAATGCCACTCCACCACTGTCACACCTCAAACCCCACCCAACTCACCCCCTGCTTGGTGCTGGCCCCAGGAGGCCAATGCAAAGACTGCCAGGCTCCATCTGAGACAAGTGCTGACATGAGGAATGTTCTCCAATGGCCTTGGGCATGAACCCAGGACTCCGAATGGGGACCAAGGGGCAGTGAGGGCAGGCCTGGATGGTGAGGGCCCTGCTCCTGGCGGAGGCCTTCCGCCCTGCCCCCACAGCTGGCTCTGCCCAGGGGGGCACCTGCCTCCTTGCCCCGCCTCAGGGACAAGATGTGGGATGTTTACTTCTCACGCTCCGTCTCCCAGCACTACTTGCTCCCCAGGGGATGTAGAGTAGCTTTTACTCACATCAGCAGGGAAGTGGAAATGGTAAGAGCGCGTTTGTTTTTTCCTCAGATTTTGGTTCCGACATCTGCTATGAGGCAACGTAAGGTTCATTTTCGCTCTGTTTCCTAGGGACCACCTCCCAACCCACAGGGGAAATTTTCCTGACACCACTAAGCTGTTTCAACATCAGAGAACACACACCAACAAGCACAAAAGTGATAGTTTCTTTTTTTAAAAAAAGCTGTAATAAGATGTCAAACTTTATTGTAAACCATTTTACAGTGTAAGTACATCATCTTCCCTTTCATTTCAAAAATGAGTTTCTGTGAATCGTACCACCACCAATTCAACACCCCCCTAGGCAGACAGTGGAAGTAGGCCATGGGTTTTGCTCACATGCGTCTGACTTTCAATAAACTTCATGAAAAGAGAAATCAAATTAAACCAACCGACCCGGCATCTCAAGGTACCGACAACACTTGGACCGGAAGTCCCTCACTTAGGACAAAGCCCTTCAGGCTGCCAAGGTTTCCCAGGGTAGAACAGAGAACTCTCCCCGCAGTTGGAAGTGGGGGAACCTTCTAAAAGCCAGCCCTACACCTTACAAGGGGGCTGCTCTGGCGGACGGGAAGCTCCCAGTGTCACTACGCTGGCCTGGCTGCAGAGAGGCCCACGACCTGCTGTCTGTAGGGCAGAGTGGGCTGCAGTCCGGGGCACCTTTAGTCAGGGACGCTGGACAGCAGCCTGCAGGCCTGTACTGCCGAGGGGAAGACACGACGAGGACCGGAGCCTTTCTGTGTTTTCCCTTTAGAGGCATGACATGTCAACATGAACCCAGGACTCCCATTGCCAGGAAGGGGCACAAGTTAAAGCTTGAGGCAGGAGCCCGCCAGTGTGCCCGAGGGCTTCACCTCACAGGTCTTCCGACTGAGTGGACCAAGAAGCCACTGCTACCCGGGACCCCACCAACATCCCTGCTTACCACTGTCCACATCCCACTGACAGCAAAAGGGAGAGCCACAATCATCTCTTCCATTCAGCTGTGACAGTTCTGCCTCTTCAGGTTATTTCCATTAATTCCAAGAAATTTATTCATCACCTTGACTTACAAGTTTCCATCATGGGTGGCTTAGCCAAGGTTTAGATTCTGACAAACGAGATGGACTGTGAAAAATATCCAGTCGGTGTCCTATGGTTTCTCAAGCACAGTGATGCTTGCCACGTGGCTAAGCGAGGAGCTGCACCTCGTAAGGCACCTTAGAGCAGGTGGTGCGGAAGTTCACCCAGGGAGGGAGGGCAGCTCCGGAGAAGTCCTGACAGGCCCCCTGCATCCACCCTCTCTGGGCAGTGTGCCACAAAAAAGACCCAGTGGCACAGGACATGCTCTCAGGGACTACGAACTCTGTGCTGTGTGTGCGCATGTGTGTGGGTGCACAAACTCAGGAGGAGGGCAAGGCCAAACACGGGGGGCCACCCTGTCCAGCCCCATAGAGCACAGGCCCTCGATGGGCAGACACCATCCCCTAGTTAGCCAGCTACACAGCCACGGTTCAGAGACTACAGCCCTTACTGAACACCAGGACATAGGGGGAAACCACCACTCACTCATAGCTTCTTTGTCCACTAAACCCACTTCCCAGAAGGTACTAGGACAAGCCTTGAGGTGAGCAAATCGCCTGAGGTCCATGTAACCCAGGTTCCCTAGTGCACAGACTACCGCTTCCCCACACCATCTGCTGTGTGGAAACATCAGGGGCTCCGATTCTGAGCTCAGGAAGGTTCAAAAAACAGCTGTGGGCACAGGTTGTTCAAATCAAAATGAAATCGGAGTGACAAGGAGAGTCGGCCAAGCCACAAGGGACCGGGCTTCCCAGTGCCACTTCTCTAGTGGACACCCACTAACACAGCCAGAGGATGGGAGGGGGTGAAGGGCATAAAATGGGAGTGGAGGCGATGTGAGAAAGGACACAGACTCCAATCTTACATGAGGCACCACCCGGCCTCGCCTCTTCTCTCCAGCTGCAGATGCTCACCCGGCAGTCACCTCCCACTGCAGTTACAGGGTCCGGCTCCTCTCAGTCCCTCTGGCTTGTGGACTCCTAGAGAGGATGGACGGAGAAGGCCTCCCCAAGGCTGACCCCCCATGTCCCAGACGCACGACAGGCAGAGGCCAGGCCCAGCCTGGGTTCACCCATGCCTGGGTGAACAGCTTGGCTCAATGCCACAATTCAGACTCAAACTTCTTAAGTGAAACGCATTTTCAGGTAGGTCTAAAAACAAGGTTTCGGGTGGTGTGGCCTCCCCACCCATCTCCTTCGAAGCTCACACTCAGCAGTGTGGATTTCTGTGCCTCCGGCTGTGACGGCACTGGGTGCTCCACCGTGCCGTTTCCAAGGCAGGGCCAGTGTCCAGTCTGCCCACCTGCTGCCCGTCAGCCGACTCCCACAGCCACAGGGGCCTCTGCCCAGGCTGAGTGGGGGCCGCTCCCCAAGGAGGGGACATAGCTTAGAAGCACCTCATGCTGGCTGTGGATGCAGCCACACCACAGCCCTGGAGTACGTGACAAACAGGGTGATTTGGTCAGGCAGGTGTTCTCCAGACTCTTGTGCAAAATAAAGGTGGAGGAGATAACAGGCCCGGGGCAGCCTGACCCAGAGCTGGGTCAGGAAGCTGGCTCTGAAGGCTGCAAGGTGGGAGGCGGGAAGGCCGAGATGACATTTTAAACTTCGGATTTGGAGGCTCTGACGACAGGCAGGGAACAAACAGACGTGGCCTCACAGTCTCAATTTCTCTGGACAAAAAGACCTCCTGACTCTTTTCTTTGTCCCGTTTAACTAGGACCTCTGCCCAGCCAGCAGAGACGCCAAGGAGCGGCTGGGCCCTGGCATGCCCACGACACCGGGTCCCCGTGTGACCCCCGCCTCCCACTCAGGCCGGACCCGCACCGCGCCACGGGGCTGCTGACTTCGGGTGAGAGCCCATGTCCGTTCCCGCCGGGTTCGCTGCCTCATCTTACCACAGGTTACCTAACAACACTCCAAACAAGAGGCTCTCGGCTTCTTCCTCCCACCAGTTCACATCCCACGAAAGGCAAACAAACCCATTTCTTTGGGAATTAAAAAGTTTTTAAATACAATAGTATGAAAATATAACTTAAAAATATAAAAGTCAACAGCATACGGAAGACTTAAAAATCTATGTTTTGCCCATTAGTCCCATAGGAAATAAACACATACTCAAAAAACATTAACACTGTGACAGCTCATAAAACTGACTTTAGAAATCAATAATAGTTATAAAAGCCACTTCGAGTAAGAAAGCACTGTGGTTCCAACTTCGTCAGTGAGTGACTTTTAGCCCAAAACATGTTTCATCTTCACTCCCTAAGCCTTCAGGGAAGGCTCTTTGCACAATGTGTGTGTGTGTGTATGTGTATGTGTGTGCGCGAGCGCACGCACGTGTGCGTTTCTCCTCAGTGCCACCTTGCCAGACACAGGACAGGGCTCATGGGTCCCTCACAACACCGTCAAGATGACGACACACACACGAAACGCCCTGCTTGCATATTTGGTCAGTGTTCGTAGTGCAACTGAGTGGAGACCTCCAGCTGCCGCGCCCCTCGGCGCTGGCCCGCCCGCCCTCTCCCGAGTCACAGTCCACAGTCGTCTGGGAGTGGGCAGAGACAGCGAGAGCGTGGAGGTAGAAGAGGAGGGGCAGGGACAGGAGGGAGGAGTGACCCTGCAGAGCAACCATCATCTGCTGCTGGCAGCAGGCTGGGTCCCCAGACCTGACCCAGCACAGGAATGTGTCATACAGGCAGCCCGAAGCGGTGCTTCTTTTTCTTCCCAGGCTTCAGGGGGGTCAGTCGGCGGAGGTCCTCCTCCATGTCGGACTCCTCCATCTCGTCATCGGCCGAGATCAGGACCTGAGGCAGCGGAGAGGCATGTCCCTGAGTCACCACCAGTGGTGCCACCTTCCTTTGCCCTCCCTGGACCCCGGCACAGGGCTGCCAGCCCCTCCGTGAGGCCTCGGTCTCGTATTTCTGTAGAAGAGCGTGACGGGAGCCGCCCTGTACAGAAAGACACACTGGGCCCTCCGGATCCCATCCAGGGCTACTGAAACCTGCACTGAGTCCACACCCCCTGCCCCTGCTGGTGCTCCCCACTGTACCCAACCTCCAGCTGGGACCGAACCCAGCTAGAGAGAGCAAAGCAGGCACCCACAGCCCAAGGTCATCCTGGCAAAACAGCCCAATCTTGAGACAGGCCCAGGCCCTGGAGGCTGCCTCAAATTCAGCAAATGCAAAGTGGAAAGCTCCTTTCAAATGGAAAAGAACACATCTGCCCGATGCAGGAGTGCTCTGCCTTTGCGAGCCCCTGAATGACTGGGCCCTGCAGTCAGGCCACCCAGGCCACCCACACTCATCCACCGCCCGCCTGCCTGGCCCCTCAGACCTCTGCGCATCAGGGAAGCACTGGGACGGCCCATAGGGATGGAGAGTCGCAGGGCACCCCTGAGTGTGGGACTCCTTCTACTCCAGGCTGGGCCAGTCTCACCACCTCTCCCTGGGCCACCGCCTTGCAGTGTTTCCTGCCTCCGGCCTCAGCCCCCGATCCAACCCTCTCTGTGGCTCCCCACCGCCTGCAACGGCACGCCCAGGCCCGCAGCCTGGATCACAGAGCACCTGGCCCACCTACTCAGGCCTTCGCCCCCTGCTTATTTTTTGCTATTCTATCCTATCTTCTGGAACACACGCTGCCCTGGCCATAACGAACTTTACATTATTACCCGAACCCCAAATCACAAGACCACGATTGATCCGGAGCAGCTGCTTCTGCCTGTGACGCTGTCATCCACCTCACGTTCACTGAGCTCTTACAACACGCCTGGCCCCAGGCCAGGTTCTAGGGCTTACTCTCTGTCCCACCACCTAGTCATTCAGCTTTCACAACTCCCTCCGGGTGCCCCAGGAGAGAGACAGACTGCCCCAGCGTCCTCGTCCTCGTCCTCGCAGGGTTCCCCCGAGGCCTCGGTCTCAGAACAGAGTTACGAGGAGCTGCTCGGGCATCGCCCTCTTCTCATCCACAAGTATGAAGGCCTCTTGGGGAGACATTCTCTCGGCCATTCCGAAGGCCCCCCACAGCGAACTGGTCAGCAACCATGGAAGCTGAACAAGGACCCTGAGGGGGCAGCGTGGAAGTGTGACGTGTTGCCCCCTCATGCTCCTGTTTATGACCAGGAGTCTCCCTTAAGACCCAACCTTTAAGTGAAGAAACTTGAAAATAAGAAGAGATGGGGTTCCCCCTGGGACATCTGGCTACCTCTACACGTCAGAAGTTTCCAGCTGCCTCAGCCAGCACTTCCCTTGCTCGTTAGTGGTAGGCAGGGACTCAAACACCTTAATGCTTAAAGGTCAACGGTGGGGCTGTAAGTCCTTGCCAGCTTCCCTGGAACAGGGCTGCTCCTCCCTTTCCTGCCTTTCTCCACTGGTTTAGGGGATGTAGCAGGAAGCCCCCCGCCCCCCAGGGGTGCCACCTCCCTGCCCTGGGGAAAGCCCCTGGGACAGCAGGGATGGATCTAGACTGGTTGGGAACTGTCGGCCTTGTCTCCCTGCCCCTGGCTGGTGTGAGACCTGAGACCAGAGGCATCTTCAGATCTGCAGCACGAGGGCCCGGCCCTACCTCAGACTCCGACTCCTCGTGGGATGCAGCCCTTCGGTAGCGGACCTTGCTCCCGTTCCTTGAGTCTTGGTTGGCTCCCCTTTCTTCCAGTTTAGCTTTCGTCCTCCCCTTTCTCATGAGGAAATTGTCCACTACCCAAAACATCAAAGCCTGTGGGGAGGAAAAGTGCAGACTGCTCTGGGATAGGCCCCTTATGAAAGCATGCAGAGCGGCTCCCAGGTCCCCATCCTTCCCACCCCTTCCAGATCATAACACCTGAACTAGGGAAAGAAAAACCGTGCCCGGTCCCCCTGCCATCTCTCAGAAGCCTCAGAAAAGAGATTCCTAACCCCTATTTCCTTTGCTTTCTTATCAGAGAAAATCCTGCCCTATTTACCCCAAGGATTTCGTGGTGGTGCGTGACAGGACAGCCTGCCTCGGTCCTCACCGCAGCCACTGGCAGAACGGGGCCTGGAACCAAGGTCTCCGGGCTCCTGGTCCCGCTCCGGCCGGGCACATCCACCAGCACACACTGGCACATCTGTCAAACCCAGGTTCCCCTGCGGTTTCCTCTCTTATTTCTTAACTTCTAGCCAGCGTGCTTGTGAGTTTCTCTTGGAACTCTGTGGTCAAGAATGGATGACGGGGTGCAACCCCAACGATCCTGATCTAGGAGCTGCTGTCACACAAGGGCAGGACTCCCGGCAGAAGGCCGCCAGCAGGGAAGGCAAGACACACTGCCAGAGGCCCCGGAGCAGGGGTCTGCCTGGTGAGGAAGCAACCCTGCCATTTCTGGGTCTGGGGTGGGGGTGGGGAGGTGGCAAATGCTCACACAGAGGGACCTGAGAGCTGTAAGGTGTTTTTTCTGTCAGACTCAGAACTTTGAACAGGAACCGGAAGGCAGGGAGCAAACTGGGGTTAAAAATGCAACATGGCACTGACGTTGACAAAGAAGGGGACGATCAGCATGACGATGGCCAGTTTCAGGTCTGGGTTTTCAATAGGATTCAACAGGGCCACCTGTAAGGAGAAGCAGACGCAGTGAGGTGGGGGAAGGCCGTAGAGAAAGGACCTGGAAGGAGGGGCGCAGGGAAAACCACCCGTGATGCCCTGAGAGGGGGCCTTGGCTTAGACATTCACCCCAGCACCTCGCAGCGGGGGCTGGGCATTCCCCAGATTTGACTGCTGTGAGGGTCCCCCTTGCAGCAGTGCTTCACTGGCTTTCCCTTCGGTGTAGACTTGGGGAGTGAGGTCATTACAGATTCTGGTGATGAGGAGTCAGACCACTTTCTAACAGAAATCCTTTACCCCAACCACCTCCTGAAGGACAGCAGCTCTAAAAAGTCTTGGTTTATCTTTTTAAAAAATAAAACCCAGCCACAAATAAAATCAAAGGATGGCCAAGCTACTTGTTTCCAAGGCCCCTCTGGCTGGTGTCATGTGGGCAACGGGGGCTCATCTGCACAGTGCGGGTGCCCGGGCAGAGCGCGGGCTGAGGGGCCCGGGGAACCACCTGGGACCAGCTGCTGCCTATGGCACCTAAAGGCTGCGCTGAAGCACTGGCCTAGAGAGGTGTGTGAAGAAGACACGTGCAAACAAATGTAAAGAACACCTGCCTGGCATTCACAGCTGCAAGGCATGAAGACTAGCATCAGACAGAACTGTATTTTCGTTGGGTTTATATGTTCCCTTGGCTTAATCTAGAGCAGACACTTGTGTCATTGAAGTGGATGGTGTAAAAAATTGACTAGTTACTCTCTTGACAGGTAGCCAATAGCTGCCACATCAGACCAACCCCACTTCATGTACATGGAGTTAAAAAAACAAAGCAAATTAAGGAATTACGAAGTCGGTTTTCCAATAGGGTTGAGGACGGGGGAGTGGAAAGGGGAAAGTGCTGTCTTAGCATCCCGAGGAGCTACTGAAGGAGAGACAAGAGGCAAACCTTTTTCCACTGAAGTATGAGAAGGACGATGAAGACGACAGATTTTTCAAAGACCATGATCACGATGTAAAGAGCACACTGCCCGGCCCAGGCGCCGCACTGCACAGGGTCTCCTGCAGGGGAGGGGGCCCAGTCACACGGGGCCGACCCGGGTCTGACCGGGCGGGCCCTGCCCCGCCCTGTCCCCCACAGACCCTGCGGGCCCTCGCTCCCCTCCCCCACACCACAGCCCTGGCTCTACAGCTACTGAATGGGCCCCCAAAGCACCGAGAATCAGCTCAGCCCGGGCAGACCAACATGGGTGGGTGTTTTCAACAAAATTTCCTAATTTGGAGATACCAGAGTGGCTTTTCTTTCAAGAGATTCTAAGATATAATCAAAAAGCACTAAAGTTAGTAAGTGCCTATTGCTGGAGCTCATAAGAGCTGGTGCTTTTTGTCCGCTGGCAGCAGAAGCTGTGTTAAGCAAGACTGCTATTATTACCCACTGTTGGTTTTTCCACTGCCTGTGCTGCTGTGCACCCTCCCCCACCCGGGAGCGACCGATGTTTTGAATCATGAGCGCAGCAACAACCTCCTCGTTCACCCCCACCCCCTCGCTCCACTCCCCCGCCTTCCTGCTGCCTCAGCCATGAAAGCAGACATCTGACTCTGGAGGAATTCAGATTCTGTCTGGGGTAGAGCCCCCCAAAACACCTTGGACTGGGGACAAGGAAGAAAAGTCCTCAAGGCAAGGAGTGATGGGCTGTGCTTCAGGGTGGACAAAGGTCTACCTGTGACCCCGTCAGTCACTATGCTTGAGAAATGGAGGCACCACCAGTCCACACTGGGGGACACCAGGCCCTGAAGTGTATCCAGAATGTTTCGAAAGGGATTCGATGAAGGGTGGAGGACCAGCCCCCCCAGGGAAAGGTCTACATCCTCAGTGACAGGAAGAACCCCCAGGACGGTGCCTCTGGGGGGCAACACACATCTCCATAATGGCAGACCCAGGGGCGAGTAGTGGGGAGAGGGGAGGCTGCTGGGGCTAGCTGACCACAGCTGGCCAGAAGAGGGGGTGTACAGTAACATTCAGGGCAGGCAAAGGCCCCAAGCCAGGCTGGGAAAAGAATACGGCTCAGAGAGAAATCTCCAGCTTCTCATCTGCTGCTATGGCCAGTCCCGTCCAGGCACCAGTGCCACGGCCCCCGGGCCCTGCTGGAGCCTGCTACTGCACCCAGTGGGAGCACCAGGAATGCCTTCGGGCAGCGGTAATGGACACAACACCAGGCCATTCATTCCCTTTTCTGGAAAACCTCGGGAGAAGTGTGCAGAAAGCACGCAGGGAGGCATCCCTGCTTCTTCTGAGGCCATCTACTTTCACTTCTGGGACAACACACATTTGAGCCAGCAAATCGTTTCAGAAGCACAATCTCTCCTAGCTAGATTTTCAGTGGCATTTTGTAACTTTTTCAGTAAACCATCTGACCTCACTGAGAAACGTTCTCAAAAACAACAGATCAAAATATTTGTGAAAAACTGTTAAGTAAGGTTGGGGACAGACAGAGAGTACTGGTAGGAAGTATTTATGAATCCAGACTAGCGTGTTTAAAAGCCAACAGACCAAGTGGCAGCACTTCTTCAATACCAAAAGGAAACCTACGTGCGCGGAGTGTGTTTACTCCATCTGCTCTTCATTGAGAGTGACGGCCAAGAGGAAATGTTTCCCCCATGTGCCTCCTGCTGCTCGTACTGCTGAGTTTCAGAGCCACAACTCAACTGCAGCTGCCTCTTTTCATTTTGATGCTTTAATAAGGAAGTTAAGAAAAAAACACGGTGACAAAGGAAAAAAATCAAGTGTCACCCACTCTCACACATCACTTCCTCCTGCGCACCCAGACCACGTGTTGGGACGGTTGGGATGAATGCACAGGTGCTGGTTTTTCTCATTTCTGTTTCACGGGACAGTCCTGAGTTCCCCGCGGTCTCATCTTTTAAGGTCAAACAAGCCAGGCATTCTTGCCGTGTCCGCTTTTTACCGCATGGGACACCCTCGGGAGCACAGCAGCTTTGTTTTGTTGAATTATTTCCTCAGGATAAATCACAGGAACAGGAGCTGAAGGGAGGGCACATGTCTGTATCCAGAGAGGCTTCCAAGGGCAGTGTTAGGACAGGGACGGACAGCAGGCCTGCAGACCACGGTGCCCGCAGGACACAGCCCTGCTCCCGGGGCTTCTGCTTGGGGACGAGCAGCTTGTCATCACACAGCAGACACCACGTGTCGCCTGGATCCTGTCCTGCCCCTCAGGGCTGCGTGGCATTCCCCAAGTCCCATGTTCTTGTTAGCAAGTCCACCTCCTGTTCTAGGGACCATGGAAGCACCTAGAACACACTCCCCTCTCCTTCATTTACCTGAGAAGAGAGCTACGGGGCCTACATGGAATTACTGCCTCAGGCAGATGAGTTGGTTAACAGGTGTGGCAGGCAGCGTGATGGCCCCACACAGAGAGCCACCCACCAGTTCCCAGAACCTGTGCGTGTGTCAGGTAACATGGCAGAGGGGGACGGAGGGGAATGAAGGTTGCCAGTCTGCTGACTCTAAGACAGGGAGAGTCTCCTGCAGTATCCAAGGAGGGCCCAAGGTCATCACGAGGCACTTCAAGGAAAAGGAGGTGGGAGAAGGCCAGGGTGATGCAGTGGGAGAGGAACTCAACCTGCGGTTGCTGGCTCTGGGGCCGGAGGAAGGGACCACGAGCCAAGGAACACAGGCAGGCTTGGAAGCTGGCAAAGGCAAGAAACGGCTTCTGCCCTCAGAGACTCCAAAAGGAACTAGTCCTGCTGACATCCTGATTTTAGTCCATGAGACCCATGTTGGACCCCTGAATTACAGAGCTGTAAGATAATCAATTTGTGCTGTTTTAAACCACCAATTCTGTGATAATTTGTTATAGCAAATAACAAAATTATTTGGAAACAAAAGAAATTGGTAGAAATAAAAATCAGGTCACTGGGGACGCACACTATCCTTCGTCAACCCGGGGAGAAGAGGGGGAGAACTCGGGATGGTCCCTGATAAAGGGCAGCTTCATCAGGAGGCACCCTGTCTCGGGGTGCCAACGGCAGAGGCGGATGGCCCAAGGGCTGGGGCCAAGGCAGGCCTGACAGCTAAGAGGAAGGTGGCATGGAAATAAGAGTCAAACAACCACTGCCTTCTGCCTTTCAATCTACTCTTGGGGACGCGGAGAAAATACACTGGGAGCAGATACGCTGCTGGTGTATTAGGACTAGACCTGATCTCCACTCCCAGGTCACTGACTGGCATGCAACTGGCTGTGGGGTGGACTTCCCTCAGCACTGGTCAGCTATAGGTGAGTTGAAAGCCTGCCTTCCAGAAGGGATCTTAACAGCAAAGAAGTAGTTACGAACAGTTTTTGGAGGTGATGGGAGGATTAGGAACCCAGTGCAGCAGCCATGAGCAACTCTCCCTCCACCCCCCACCCTGGCACTGGCTATGCACCGGCTGAGTGAGCTTCCTGCATCATTCAGCCACTCTGGGTGCCTCTCCTGTAAATGAGGATGATGCTGCTGTGGTCTGTGTGCACTGTGGTCTGTTTCTGTCCTCTGAGCTGAAGAGTCAATGACTTGGAGCTCCTCAGGAGCCTCCCCGGAGCCACAGGAGCACATGCTGTGTGTCAAACACTATCTTAAGTCAGTGACTCATCAGGCATCAAGTGACGAGACTAAGAAAAGCCCTCCCTGAGCTCATCTCCCCTCAGTGGAGACAGACAAGTACTAAAATTTCTAGAAATACCTCAGGCACTCACAGCTGGCTCCATGAATTGGCTCCCCTTCACAAATGTCAGTCCCTGCGGAGTGTTCCACCATGTAGGAGTGAGCAGCCCTTGGGCCCAGGATAGGAGGGTGGGGAGCCAGAATTCCACCCGATTTCCTTCCCTCTTGACCCGTGTGCACCTTTCTTGGTGAAGGTTCCATTCGTGCTGCTCCCACTGAGAAACAGCCCCATTCTCCAGACAGGAGGGCCAGCTGTGAAGGTGGGAGAGAGCTGCTGTCCCCCTAAACCCTGAGGCCTGAATCACCAGGCAATGGCAAGACCCAGAGACGGCACCTCTCACTGGCAGCCCTGCTGAGGCCACATCTGGCCATTTTTCTGGGACGACAGAGTAGAAGGTGCTGCATTCATGCTCAGAACCAGCACGCAGGCAGCTTCTTACCCAAGCTGTAACCCACGGGGTCTGACCAGATGTGCGGGGTCAAAGCTGGGCCAGCATCTGTAAGTTGCTTAAGTTCTACCTCTGTGAGTGAGGCTGGAACTGGTATCCTTGGTGACTACGTGTGTCAGATGCTGGCTGGGGGGCCAGCCCATAGTTAGGAGGTAGCAAGGCGACTTGGTCTCAGGGGGATGGACCCTCCAGTCCTGACTTTTCAAGCCCCAGTAATAAAATGGCCCACACAGAGGACAAGCACAGACACGCATTACAGAGGGGCGGCTCCCCACTGAGCACCTCCCAGACCAAGAGCCAGCCCATTTCTCTAATGAGGTGGGCAGCTCGGTAGAGTTAGGTGGTGCCACCAATGCCCTCTGGTGGAAGAGGTGACGTTGTTCCCCCTTCCTGTATCTAGGGTGTCTCCTGCTACCAAGGCAGGACCCAAGGCAGTGAGGCAGGCACCCACAGGCCTTGGATGTGGGCACTTTGACACTAGCAGGAGGATGGCGCTCAGGCCCCAGAACAAGCTCCCTCACTACAGAAGGGACACCACCAGCTGCTGAACCTTCTCCGAATCCACGGGCCTGGAGGGCTGTACGGAGCGAGCAGCAGAGCTCCCTCCAGGAATCCCCCTCCATGCCCCACCCAGCGTCCACAGTACGTTACCATATTCGCCAAAACGCAGGGACTCCCACTGCTGCCACTCCACCAGGACACTGATGGCACGCACACCCACGTAGATGAGCAGCATGCCCACGGTGGCGTCCAGGAGGAAGTTGATGAGGTACCTGTGAGGAGAGGGCACGGTGGCATGATCAGGGAGCACCACCAGGGAGCAAGAGCCCTTGAGTCGGGCCCCGTGAACTTACCAGTGCCAAGGTCAGGGCTGATGACCTTACGCTTTGGCCGTGTCCAGGGTGAGTGGGGGGAGCGGGGGCAGAGGGCCTGCAGCGTGCCTGCACAAAAGGCCGCAGTGCTCCCCTCTGTGAGCCCCAGTGAGGCATCCCCACGCAGTGAGTGGACACTCTTCAGGGGCCGGATAACTCAGGGAGGGTGCAGGAGGGAGAGAAAGAAACTTGGAAGACCGTAAGTGTTCCTGCCCAAAGAAGACGCGACACACGTCAGAGTGCCCGGAAGCAGCCACGGAAGTCAGCAGGGAACAGAACCGATGGAAAGATCTGCTCCACGGCAGTTCACACCCTGAGGGTCCCGTCCACCCAAGGTCCTGCTCAGTGCGGCTGCACCACAGCAACTCAGGGAGTGGCCTGGGCTTCTTAGACCAAAGAAGGCAGGGCTGCATGGCCCTCACTCATCCGTGTGCTTCCAAGCCTGCCATGGAATCAAATGTAGGTCAATATTTCTGAAGAGAGAGCTTTACTTCCTATGGAAAATGCACGATCACGGAGGAAGGGGAGGAGAGGCAGAAGCACATGCCCACCATGACTGTGTGTTCTCGTAAGGTCTGTTTCCACCTGTCTGACACATACCTCTTCCCTCTCCAAGGAAAAGGCTCTGGCCCACTGCCCTCCTCTTGAGGGCCCTGTACCAAAATCTCGCTGGGTCCCACTGACCACAGGCCCTAACTCTCCAGACAGCAGGAGACAAGAAGTCACTAGGTCAGGCTCTAGCCCGCTCAGATGCCACATGACTCAGAATCTCCCCAGAGTAGCTCCAGGACACCACAGACCACCTGTGGTGCTTTCCAGAGGCTGAGGCTTGAGGCATTTTATGCAGAGTCAGCCCCTACCACAAGGCCCCGGCTTTGACGAGGCGCATAGCCCTCGGATACCAGAGGGTGCACACTCTTCTCTGTGGGGTCAGGGACCTGGAGTGGCAAGAAAACCAAAGGGAGGGACAGCGTTTTCCCCCGCCTGCCCTTCCTCTTTAAAATCACCAGGGGTCACTCTCAGAGCAGAGATGGAAGGAATAGCAACTGCTTTCAGATCATCTCTCCACTGTTCACAGCTGAGCTCCGGCCCCAGGCTATGCAATGCTCAGCTACTTACATCTAATTAGTTTCAAGTGGTTCTCACATTCGAGCCCCATCCTAACACACAGACAGGCATACCTCAGTTTATTGTGCTTTACAAATGTTGATTTTTTTTTTACAAATTGAAGGCAAGATCTTCCACTAGCAAGGATGCCACTCGCTTTATTGTGATACTTGCTTTGTTGTGGTGGTCTGGAATGGAACCTGCAGTACCTCAGGTATGCCAGCACCTGGGTTAGTTCACTCATTTCCCCTACCAAATACATAGTTGAGCCTACAGTGTGCGGGGCCTTGGGATAAAGAGAGAATGCTCTGTACTCTGAACCCAGCACAGGTAAGATGCCATGGCAGACAGCTCAGTATCATATGGGCCCAGGAGCCAGACTGGCTGAGTTCAAATCCCAGCTCCATCACTTGTTAGCTGTGAGCTATATAATTTCTCTGTGCCTCAGTTCCCCAACTACAAATGAGGATAATCCGTGCATCAGTATTGCAGGGCTATTCCAAGATCAAATGAGTCAATAAATGTACACAGCACCTGCCACACAGTAAGCAAGCACTATACAATTGTGTTCTTAGAATCACAGACCCTCAGAGTCACTGAACCCTGGATGTCAAAAAGCTCAGCTTGCACCCAAAGCAGCGTTCCCAGCACAGGGGACTCCTGAGGCCACAGGAAGCAGCTCATCCCCGTTTGTAAGTTTCTCCTCTTTTAGATCTGCAGACTCCCACGATGCCCTAGGTCCAACACAACCCTTACTCCATCTGTAAAAAGTTGCAGAGCAAAGCAGTGGTGGGGCTGGGACAGATGCCAGTGCGGCACCTGCCCTTCCTCCAGGAACAGGACTTCCCACAACCCGGAGCAATGCCTGCTCTCCTCCTCCTCTCCCACCGAGCGGCTCCTGAACTGCTGCTGGAGCTCTCGTGTCTTTCTAAAGTTTTAACGACAATATCCTCCAACTGAACTATTAATATCTTCATTGGAAAGTGGCCCTGCTCTTTTCAATGGCATTGCACTTATCATCTGATGAAACATTTGGAGTGATCCTGAGGACCTGGCAGGACACACAGGACAGAGGACGAAAGTGAGGCTCAAAGAAGTTAGGCCTTCTGATAGTCTGGCCTCTCGGTCACCACCTGAGGTTTATCTTGAACCTTTTCTTCTCCAGGCCCAGCACTCATGACCTGTCAACAGCTCCGTCTCCATCCTGGCCATGATGTGGCGTGTCAATGTCCTGCTTAAAGCTGTATCATTCATCTCTCTCTTTCTTTCTACAGATAATATTTATTTATTTTTAAAGATAGGGGAAGGGAGGGAGAGACGGAGAGAAACATCGATAGATTGCCTCTTGCATGTCCCCAACTTAGGTATATGCCCTGACTGGGAATTGAACTAGTGACCTTTTAGTTTGCGGGATGAGTCACACCAGCCAGGGCCGTAAGCATCTTTCTTCTGTCGATGCAGGAAGCTTGATGTAGCCAAGGCTACACCAGGAACTAGGCTTTCTCACCTCAGTGCCTCTGGGGTACAGAGCTGGTTCTCAGACTACCTCGGCCAGTGACATCAAGATGATTCACCAGAAGATGACATGAACTTGCTGCTGGGATCAAGGACTGAAAGGACAAGGCGCTTTCCTAACCATCTCCCCTGTGACACCATCACCCGTCCGGTCCCTGCTTTGGGATTGGACACAAACATTCAAACAGCTCACAATCTATCCAGGTCTTACTTAAGGGGAGACCCTGGGGAGGGAGACCTCACAACTTCTTACTGAAGTCTGGACCTAGACTAAATCTCAAAACTGCACACTGTCACCCAAAAAGAGAAGCTTAAAAGAATTTTCCAGTCCAAGTGATCTTAAATACATAATAGACCTCTTGGCAAGGGACTCACCAGCCCTCTGCCCGACTCTCCTACAGAGGCAGGGCAGGGCTGGAGGGCATTTTAGGCGGAGGCAAATGGACAAAGGCACAGGGGCGGGAGACAGCAGACAGGTCTGAGAGCCACCAGGAGCAGCCCACCATGGCTAAAGTGCCCAGCGTGAGCCAGGAAGGTGGGAGATGGGGTCAGGGTAAGGCAGGTGAGCCTCCTCTTCCACTCCATCTGCTAAGCTAGGCACCACTTGGGGGCTGTCAGCAGAGAGCACCGCATATCATGGCCCAGCTGGGGTTGCAGGCAGGTTGGTCTGGGGGCTGTGTGGAAGGCTCGCTGCACTGACAGGGTGGAGCAACTCCCAGTCTTCGGGTCAAGAGGTCAATGACAGTCAATAATGGCTTTGACCCTGAGTGGCTGACACCACAGAGAAACCCCATGTGTCCTGTTCCAGCAGAGACGGACACTCCTTCAGGACATTAGGCTGCCCAGCCAGCGGCTGCTTTAAAGCTGGAGACATAAGGGTACAAGCAAACCAAGAAACAGAACTCCGATTGGTTGGCAGAAAGCCAGCGCACAGGGCCACTGTCACCAGGTGTCTGAGCTCAGAGGCAGCACACACGGGATGGTCTCTCGGGATGGTCTCTCGGAAGAGCGCAGAGGACAAAGGCCAGCCGCCCCACCCCCGAGCTGAAGGAAACAGGGCCACCACAGAGAGCCAGGCCAGCCCCCATCTTCAACCACGGGGCGGGGGGTGTTTGTGCTCAGACGTGAACCACTTACAGGGAACAAGGGTCCTCTTCGGTGAGATCTGCTAGGTACACATTTGCAAAGTGGATGAATAGCATTCCTATGGCTTGTTTGGAAGTGTCTAAAAACCTGTGCAAAATAGAATCAGCACTTGTGAGCACACCAACAGGAGGATAATATTCAATTTGGGGAAAATGTTACATTTGAAGTAGAAAAAAGCCACTGGGAGACCCCAACTTCCAATTACCAGCCACCTCTCCCCCAGGCATCAGTACTACCGTATTTTGCCATGTATAATGTGCACACACGTTTGTGACCCAAACTTTCAGGAAAAAAATCTTTTGTTTTAATTTTTTAGTTCAATTTTTATTTTTTTTATATTTAGATACTTTTTTGTATTATAAAGGTATTTTAACATTTATTTTTGAACATATAATGGTACAAGAAATTTTATGTAACAAATAATTACAAAACACATGAACAGATACAAGGTATTTCAGGTACTACCTATGTATAATGTGCATCCTTATTTTGCCCTCAAAAATTTGGGCAAAAACGTGCACACTATACATGGCAAAATACAGCTAATTCAGGCTTCGCATTTCAGCTACCTTTTGAAACCTTCAATAACATTGTGTTAAAGTCCCACTGATTAATAACATACCACTGATTAACAACACACAGCATGGGCAAAAGTAGGTTTACAGTTGTTCATGTGGAGTATAGTACAATAATGAATAAATAATAACACAAGAATAAACTGTTTTACCTATTCACAACTATAAACCTACTTTTGCCCCACCCTATATGTTTAAACACATTAAATACACGTTTAAAATACGTTCCACTTGTTCATTTCTTTGTTACTTCAAAATGAAATGCTTGATCCCAGCTTTGGGAGAGTGTCCGAGGCGCCTGTGTGTCACACTCACAGCTGAGCTAAGGAAGTGATGCGCAAAGCTAACCAGACCTGCGCAGATCCAGGGCGGCAGAGGAAGGCCCGAACCACTGTCAGCGGCTGCCACTTAACAATGGGCTGGATTGGGGGTGGCAACCTTTTGCTGTTAAGGGTCAGAGAGGAAATGTTTCAGGCTTTGTGGACCGCTGTTCTCTGTAGCAATTACTCAACTCTGCCACTGAGCCTAAAGCAGCCACGGCTGCCGCCACCCCTGTACACTGGATCTGTAAAAACACAGTGAGCCAGGCCAACCCCTGAGCTAGTGCGCTATCGCCTGCCAAACTGGGCTAGATGACGGGAGTTAAAAGGAAAAACAAAACAAGGTCATTAGCGTTTGGGACACCCTGTGTCATTTCCTCCACCTGCGGCCATCCGCGTCGCAGGAACATGGTGATAATGTGGGGCCTTCAGTTTCTCCTCTGTCCCGAACACCGGGAGACAACCTGTGGTTTGCAGCTGAGGAACCTTGGAATTGTGGTCATGTCTCCTGGGCCCCAGGCTGAGCGCCCAGAGCTGGGCAGGGCCACTGAAGGGGGTGATGGAAGGGCCCACAGGCAGGGGACATCAGCCATGGGGTCTCGGGACTGGAACAGACCTTAGAGATAATCCAGACCATCCCTGTGATTGAGGCTTGAAAATTAGCTCCTAAAATCATGGCAAAGCAGGAGTCACCGAAGGGCGATGTGTGCCAAACACAGCCTGCTTCAACTCTACGCCCTCCCTAGGTTGCCCCCGGCCCAGGCCTGCACCCAGATTTGAGAGAAACCGCTTAGGGGAAAGGGAAAGAGAATTATGAGCATCTAGAAATAATATGTTAAAGATCAATCAAGCATGTACTTAGCATTTTACAAAGAGGCCTTTCTCACAGGGGTGTATCAGAAGTTTCCTCCGGGGGAGAGGGCCATTCTGTTGGGGCAGGCGGTGTCTCGCACACATTGTGTTGTCCCGAAGAGCTGCTTGGTCTCCTTGCAAGTGAATGCCTTAGTTTTTGGAGATTTATGTATGGAAACAATGTCTGAAGGAAGGAAAACCTGTCACCCTAGGGTCAACCTAGGAACAAAAAAGACTAGTTTGGGGAAGAGGAGCATTTACATGGTGTATTTGACTACTCTCCAAATTTAGATTATTTTTTGCATATGCACACAGACTACAGAACCCGAGGTGTTAACATAATCTCACAGAGCCGTAACTAAAGGAGCCTGCAGCGCTGTGTTATCTCCCATCTTCCAAAATCAAACGCCAGGGTGATGATAGAATAAAGGTAGGGCTCAACATTTACCTGAGAAATATAAATTCTTCCGTATAATACACAGTCAAAAACATGCTAGGGATGAGTTAATATTGAGTGCCTACCATATCTTCCATGGACGTCTTTCATGCTTTGGTTCTCTGAAGCGTTTGACTGAAAGAAAAGACAGATATTCAGTAGCTTGCCACAGTGATAATAAAGCAAAACGCATACAACAAGTTGGGTTTACAAGGTCAGGTTAAGGGGCTTGCTCTTTTACTATGTAACAAGGCACAGTAACACATGAGGTCCCAGAGGCCCTCTATTGCTTCTGACCAGTACAGACTCTTCAGAACTGGACACTTAGGAAGAAAGACTCCTCACAGTGTGTGGAAAATTGCATCTTCTTTTCTCTGTGACAAGGTTCTCTCAGGTAGGGACTGGAAACCACAAGGTGGGATGTAGCTACTTCTCACTTCAGGATATGCTCTGCCCAACCACTAAGCCACCCGCCCACCCGAAGGTTCACTGGGTGCTGCTCCCAGCCCAGCACTGAAGAGACGCAGGCAAAGGCAGTTGTTTGGCAGCAGGGCAAGCACATAACCACATGTGTGGCAAGTGCTAGAGAAGAGGTGAGTCTGAGGCAGAGGGAAGGCTCGAAGGAAGGATGACCAGCCTGCTTGGTCATACCCTGGAAGAAGGGTACCAGTCAGGAAAGGCTTCGCTGATGAGGTGAAGGTCCTGCGGGCTGATGAGGTGGAAGCTGAGATGGACCAGGGAGGGGAGAGCTGCAGTCTGGCAGAGCACACACCCTGAGCTCATAGGTACAGGGACACAATGTGGCAGAGTGTGTCTGGCATAAGTTGACCTGGCTTTGATACAGCAGGTAACAAGGGAGACAGAGTGAGCAGGGGCTACATGAGGGAGGGTCTTGAATGCCAGGGGAAGGAGTCTGGACTGAATCCTGCAGGGAAAAAGCCAAAAGGTGTTAAGTGAAGTCAAAGACATGGTGCGAACTGTGTTTTAGAAAAGTGGCTCTGAACTGGGTTCCTGGGGGTGAAGAGGACTGAGGGAGGACGCCGGCTGTGTCTCAGCGCCAGGCAGTGGTACTCCCAGCGGCAGAACAGACAGCAGGCTGGGTGCTCATTCAGCAACAGCCCAACCAACCTCGGAGGCAAAGGACTCCCCAGACTAACACCTTCACCTCGGGCCTGCACACACATCCATTAGAACAGAGGGAAACGAAAAGCTTCTAAGTGTTCTGTCTTCCACTGACGCTCCAGGCAGACTGTTTCCACAAGGATTCTATCTACTGAAACAAACATGGGAAGTGTGTACGTGTGATGTTTTCCCACACCAAAGTACCGAGGAAGCAGCAGATAGGGACGCAAGCCCAGGGAGGATGTCATGTTCCCACCAGTGGCAGGAAAGAGTCAACTCTGGCAGAGTCCCGAGCTGCCAAAGTGTGTGCGAGAGGAGGAGCAGGCAGACAGGGAGGGAGAAAAGGGTGCCCGCATTAACAAACCCTGCTTCTCTAAGTGAACACAAGCAGTGCGCATTCTGCAAAGCAAGGACTCTCTGTACATAGAAATGAAGTCAGTCTGGTGTTTAGAGAGACATTTTGATAGAAACCTAAATGCAAGTGGAATTGTAAGATGGTGTCATTCTGTTGACACATCACACATGCAAAACATCAACCACGCTGAGGAATCTGGAATTGAGGCCAACAGGTTCTGCTCGCACAAATGGCTCTCCAGGCAGGAGGCCTCCTTCCCATGAGCACCCAAGTCTCTCTGAGTGGGTGGGGTCTCGGGAGGAGACGTGGAGGATGCTGGGCCAAGATAAAGCCATGTGGAAGGGAAGCCCCCAGTCAGGGCTGGAGCCCTGTCATCCCGTTTGTTGTTCTGCCGCAGGGGACTCTGCCCCCATCCGTATAAAAAAAAGACATCAAAACATGTCCCAAGGAGAAGTTTGACCCTCCCTTAGGAGATACACACTGAAGTATCAGAATGGCTGCAATTTACTGTCAAATGGTGTAGGATAAAAATTATATCTAAGCTATAATTATATAATACACATATAAATGGCATAATTATAATACATCATATTCTGTCATTTATATTAACATGATATATACTATACAAAGAGAAGCAAATGGGGTGTTATAGGCCAAATTGTGTCTCCTCTCCTAAGTCATATGTTGAAGTCCTAGCCCCCAGTACCTCAGAATGTGACTGTATCTGGAGACAGCACCTCTAAAGATGTAATTAAGGTAAAATGAGGTCATACAGGTCTCCTTAATAAGAGGAGATGAGGACACTCACAGAGACTGAGGGCTAACCATGTGAGCACACAGTGAGAGGGTGGCCACTGCAGGCCAGAGAGAGAGGCCTTAGAAGGAACCAAACCTGCCAACACCTTGACCTGGGACTTCCAGCTGCCAGAACTGTGAGAAAATAAGTTTGCTGTTTAAGCCATCCATTTTGTAGTATTCTGTTATGGTAGCTTTAGCAAACTAATAAATGTGGCAACAGTAATTGGTGAACCTAGATCAGGAATATTTGGGTATTCCTTAAATTATTAGACTATTTTGTAGGTCTAATACTTTTTGCAATAAAATGTTGGGAGAAAACATTCTAGAAGAATGCACTAGTGTGGCCATTTGGGGGTCATCTGGCAACATCTATCAAAATTGTACATGTCCAAGCCCCTTTAACTTGCCAGGTATGTGCCCCACAGGTGTTACTGCAACTTGTGCTGAGATGTACAGGGGTTTCCACTGTAATGTTGCCATAACAAAACACCCAGAGAGAACCCAATGCCCGTCAACACACGTCACGGCACAGCCCAGCATGAGGTGGTCACTAAAACCAAGGTGGATCTGTGTGGGTTAACATGGAAAGGTTTCCAAGTTACATTAACTGCAGAGTAACATGCCTACCATGATTCTGTTTGTATCCATTTTAAAGGACATATATTTATGCAGGCACCACTTTTTTTCCCCCTAGAAGGATACATGAGCATCACTAAGGGCTACCTTTGATGAAAGGAATTATCAACTGGGCGGGGGGGGGGGGGTAGACTTTTTACGTCATTATGAATGGTTTAAAACATTCTTTCACATTTGCACTGCTTTTATTTCAAAAATTCGACTGGCGCTGACGCAGCCGAGTGGGACTTGGGAGAAGCAGGGTGACCCACAGCTGGGCTCTGGACAAGTAAGGGGAAGGATGGAGCGTGTTGCCGCTTGTGCGCGGGGAGCAGCCTCCCGCAGCAGCACCAGAGACGGAGTGCGGGCTGGATTCAGATTCTGCTCAAGAGCAGAAATGAGGCTCCTGCCATCTACCACCCCCTTTCCCTGGAATATGTCAGTCTAAAAACCTCCTGTTTTTAATTAAATGAACAAGAAACATTAAAAGCGCTCCTCTACATCTAACATGGTAGGAGAATAAAACCCAGAAAAATTCATTTGTCTGTCTAGTCACGTTTCATTGAAGGGCCTGCTGTCTGACAGGCCTGTTTGGCTGGAGATGAAACACAGACTCCTCACCTTCCTCACATTCTGCTGGGTGCGGCGGCGGGGGGGTGGGGGGGTGGGGGCGGAGGGCTGGACTGTGTCAGACTGTGACAAGTGACACTAAGGCAGGATAGAGGAGGGCTGGGAAGTGGGGTTTGCCATTGTAGATGAGAGACTGTGGATGAGGGGGTCCAGAAGGGGAACAAAGACCTGGAGAAGAAGAGAAGGGGTGTGTGGGACAGGAGGTCGGATCTCCTGGAGGCCCAGGGCAAGGGCCCCGCCTTTGCCTGTGGTGACCTGGGGGAGGCGGCAGGAGGGCTGTGGCCCACAGCCACACAGGCTCACCGCTGCTGCTGTGCTGAGTACCCGAGGGGGTACCAGTGGAAACACTGAGACTAGTTAGAGACCACCAAACTAACGCAGGGGGAATAACCCTGGGCTGTGACGGCAGCAGGAGAGGGTGCCGAACGGCCACACTGACAGCGTGGCTGTGGGTGTGAGAGAAAGAGAACAGCCAGGAAAAGCTACTCCAGAGGTGGGAATACGCACTGTCCCCCTGCATTTCTTTTGTTCTGGTGGCGGTGGTGGCGCTAGGGCGGAATCTAACTGGGGAGACACAGACTTCTCTGCAGGTAAGAAACAAAACTGCTGCCCAAGTGCCTGCTGGCCGGGGTGCCAGGCCACAAACAAAAGACTCACAGAGTGGTGGGGACATAGCCCAGACAGCTGACCTTTTCCCAACTGATGGTGCTTCTACAGGATGGAGAGAACTCAGATGGAGCAGGAGGCCAAACAAAGTGCAATCCATCCTCTCTGACATTTACTTCTACAGAGCATCCCCGAAGTGGGAGGCTGGTGGAGGCAGCAGCAGGCACGGCGCAAGGCGCAAGTGCAGGTCACAGGGACACCAGAGGGGAACCTGAGGCTGATGGGCAGTGCCTGAAAGGGCCCCTGGTGGGAAAGGAGGCAGGAGAGGGGAGGGTAAAGAGTGGGGACAGGAAAGGGGGCTGGTGGGGGTGGTGTGCAGCACACAGCTCGTTCTGCTCCTTAATGATGCCGGGCACCATCGCCTCCACGCGGAGCAGGCTGTGGAGCAGGCTCTCTGACTTCATGCACACACGTCCTGAAGGCAGGCATGGGGTCCTGCCACCCCTTCAAGAGAGTGGTGTGGTCAAAAAGCCAGGCAGACATGGCTTTGGGTCCTGTCTCTGCTACTACCTAGCTATGTGCTAAAAAAGAGGGGCTGGAGATGTGCAGCTACGACCTGCCAGGCTGGCATCAGGATTAAATGGGAGCAAACAAGTGAAGAGGCAAGCCCAGAACCTGTGCTCAGGCAAGCAAACCATGACCCGTGTCCCTGCCCTGGGCCCTGCTCCCTTCTCCTCTCTGCATCCACTCTACCCAGTCCGGGGCTGAGATAGCCCGTCCCAGTCTACGGTCTCTAAGAAGCTTGTGACCTTGGGTCTGCCAGTTGCAACCTGATTCTCCACCCCTTCCTGTCATACCCGCAGGCAGCTGGGGGGAGCAGGGCTGGAATGCTAATATAATGGGTGCAGAACAAGGTTCAGAATAGGATGTAGGCTGAGAAGCCCCCAAAGCCCCCACAAGCCTAGCTGGGGGGCTGGGAAAAGCAGCAGCACAACTATTGAGAATTACTTTGTGTATCAATAATAGCAGGCTGGCTTCATCTTAATGCTGAATAGTCTGCCAGGCCAGGGAGATGGGCAGGACTTTGACCTATGATGTAACCGGGAGGCAGCTTCCCCAGTTACAGAGTCTGCACCAGAGCTTGGAGACCAGAGGGTTTGCTCCAGGCCACAGGGCCGCACCTGCCCAGACTAATTGTGGCAGCCCAGACAGGCGGAAAATGCGGGAGTGCTGGCAGGTATAGCGGATTGTGGGAGCAGTTAGAAATGGGGTTAGGGAGGAGATTCCAGGCTGGGATTTAAACAAAAAGGCGGGCCATCATGTGTGGCAGGACCTTGTGGGGCCATGTGGGTAAAGAGGGGGTGCAAGGACTCTCATGGGCTGGCCATGAGGTGCCACGCTGTTTTGGATTAAGAACTGGAGATCACGGCAACACAGCTGATGGTGCTGGGAACCGAGGGAGGCCTGCCTGGCTGAGCACAGATTACTGGGAGGAACCGGGGGAAGTGAGAGTCGGACTTCTGTTTTTCTTCTTCTGGAAGGTGGTACTTCTGACTGGTGTGCTCTGAGACTGGCCTGACTGGGCAAAGGGGTGGCGGGGGGCAGGACTCTGTGTGTCTGTGGGTGTTCAAAGGGAGGGGGACTTAATGGCAAATTTCCACCATTACTCTAAAGGTGTACAACTTTTAATTAAATAATTCCTTTCCTTTTTACCAAACTCTGGCATTGAGAGCCACAGTTTTTATTGGCAGTGAGGAAAAAAAAAAAAACCAGAACAAAAGACCCACAGGGGGTTTCTGTTTCACTAGGAAGGTCCTAGGATCCCAACCCTGCTCTCCTCCTGCCTCCCCCACCGCCCACCCCCCGCTCTGAGTGAATATATGAAGTGTATAAAATTCAGAGAGTACATTCTTTTGTTTAGTGTTTGCATGGTATGTATATCTTTTTCAATCCCTTTCCCTTTAACTTTACGTTGAAGGTAGTTCTATTGTAAGCAGCATACAGGTGAGTTTTTACCCCCAAAATCTGATTGGCAATTGTGGTGGGTTGAATGGTGGTCCCCAAAAAGATATGTCCGAATCCTGACCCACAACACCTGTGAATGTTACCTTATTTGGAAAAGTCTTTGCAGATATAACTAAGATGAAGACCTTGAGAAGAGATCATCCTGGATTAACCAGGTGAGCCCCAAACCTAAACACAAATATTCTATGAGACAGAGGAGAGGAGAAGACATGGGGGAAAGGAGGGGCCTTTGTGACAACAGGAACACTGGACCCACACAGCCACAAGCCGGGGAACTCCTGAAGGGCACAGACAGGGAGAGACGAAACTCCCCCGAGCTGCTTGGAGGGAGTGTGGCCCTGCCCACACCCTGATTCTGGCTCTTGGGCTTCCAGAACTGAGAGACAGTCAGTTTCTGTTGTATTAAACCAAGATATGACTCTCTGTTATGGCATCCTTAGTAAACTAATATGGCATATTTTTCTTTTTCTTAAAAAAAATTAAGGGAGTATAAAAACATACTAGGAGAGCAACAAGTATAAAGGACTCATGGACAAAAACTATGGGGGGTGGAAATGGGAGGAAGGTGGGGAGGGCTGGGGTGGTGGGCTGGGGTGGGGTAAAAGACAGAAAACTGTACAATATCAACAATTAAAAAATATTGATTAAAAAATAATAAAATTAAATTAAAAAATTAAAAAAAAAAAAAAAACATACTAGGTAAGAAGTCTCCCTTTCATCTGAAATCCCAGCCCGTTTCCTTTCTCAGGACCAGCCACTGTGACCGTGATCTCGTGCATCCTTCCGAACACAGGGGAGGATTCTGTCACACCGCTCTCCTCAGAAGCTGTAGCATTTCCCTGCATCCTTGCCAGCATGCAGTGGTGGTGAACCTTCTTGCCTGCACAATTTCATCCTTGAGAAGGCTGTCTCAGCATGGCTGCAGTGAGCACTAACCAAGTCACTTAGGTGCCAGGGCGCCTACAGGGCTGTGCCACCCATCAGCTCAGGTGGGGTTGGCAAGGCTCCCACCTGCCCTCCTCTTTGGCATATACCCTTGGCCCCTCCTGCTCTGCCCTTCAGCTCACACCCTTCCCTGAGGGTACCAGTGCACAGCGCTCACTTCTCTAGAAGTTTCATGCTATTGGTGCCATACAATGGGAAGCAATTACGGATTATCTAATTCTGCCAGTCTGTTTCATACCAGCAGCCGTACCACTAACTAACTGCTCAAGTGACGCTGTCGCTTGGTTTTGCACACACCTCTCTGCGCCGGCATCTAGAGGCAGGGACCAGGCACCTACTTCACAGTCCTCAGAGCCTCGCCTGGCTGGTGCTCCCCATGAACTGAACACATGGTGGGGGAGAGCTGGGATTTTACTTGAGGTGTTTCCTATTACGTCACAAGGAAGAAGACAAAAAAAGTGGTGTTTAAAGTCAAATCATAGGAGCTGGAAGGGAAATAATTTCCATGTAGTACCTGCAGTCTTATTTAGAAACTGAGTCAAAAAAGCACGACTCTTGAAGTTAAACCACACAATTGAGGAGAGTAGTCTGGTCGGTGGTGGGCACAGCCTGAGAGAAGCAGAGTTACGAGGAATGAAAGAGACTGAAGAAGCTCCTACCTACCAGGGGAAGGGAAAGAAAGGCTTGCAGCTGGATAAAGACAGGGTAAACTGGGATTCTGCAGACGTAGTTACCAGGTGGTGGCAGTCCCTTGAGCCCCTCCTTTTCTGATGGCATTTCCCAAACCAGCACAATTCGACTGGGGTGGGAAAATCACCCCCTGCTGAGGATAAAGTACAGGAAGAGGCTTGTGAATCCATCAGGGATCTGGGCAGAGAGCTCCCTTTGTCATGAAAATCAACCAAGGCAATTAAATTACAATGTAAAATGCGTGAAATGTTTGTATTCTTCTGTCTAAAGTGTAATCTTAAAGCAGGAAGTGGATTACAGACACACAGTAGGCACTTTAGTGTCTCAACACTTCAAAGAGTGATAGAACAGCCTTCCACAGTGTGGCTCAGTTGACTGGAGAGTTGTCCCACACACCAAAAGGTTGTGGTTTTGATTCCAGGTCACGGCACATACCGAGGAAGTGGGTTTGGTCCCCAGGTGGGGTGCATATGGGAGGCAACCAATCAATGTTTCTTTCCCACATTGATGTTTCTCCCCTGCCCAGGATCAATAAACATATTTTTAAAAATTAAACAAAAAATGTGACACAACAGATGTGGCACCACCTTGGACGGTCGTGCCTCACTGGCTATGGGAAATCAGAGTCACAAGCTCTTGCCTGGGACCACACAACCAAGGGTCTCTGTGCAAGGAGGTCATGAGCCTCAAGAACGGGGGCAGCTTTCTCACCTCTCAGAGTCAGATTGCTTGAGACCATGAGCTCAGGCCAGAAGTCTGTATGCTTTCTTATTTGTCCCTGGAGAAAATATTCTCCTGCCAATAATCGAGAGCCAGGAAAAAAAAAAAAACCCAACTAGTCCTGGAGTCTTGTGCCCAGTGACACGCTGCTGACCTGGACCACACCCCTGCTGGCCTCACCCCTTAAGCTGTACCACAGGCCAGAGTCTCATGCAACACAGGCTTCCCACTGAGGGTGACAAAACTCACTGGGCTGACGGCAAGCAGTCCCCTCCCCAGCTCAACAGCAAACCTGGCTGCAAAGCAGCTAGCTGCCAATGGTGCCAGCCGGGCATCGGCTCATAAACCAGGCAGCTAGGACTCTGAGTCAGGGCCAGAAGGGTCCTTGAGGATCCAGCCCACTTAGTGGGAAGGGTGGCAAACTGGTGGGGGTAGAAGTGACTTACTTGCTCAGGATCACCAGTGGAGCTGTGACAAAATCAAGTCACCTGGGAGAGGCCTCTTTCTACTAGGCACAGGCTTGACCAGTGACCTTACACCATGCCTTGCTGGTTTTGTGAGCCCAGGACCTCAGTCCCAAAGGGCAGAAACTATCCTGGGGGATGAGCGAATCCACCCTGACTGCAGGAAGCAGCAAGCAGGGAAAACCCAGAAATGTTTCTGCACTTTCCCTAAGTATAAATGACCATCCCTACAGCCAAGCCCCATCCCTTACCTCCTCAGAAGCCTCAGAGGTACCCAGTTTTTTTAAGGCAGAGAAGTCCCAGAAGACACTGAGGTAGCCTGCTGGTTGCCTCCCCTGCACCCACCCTCTGAACTCTTCCTTACTGAGGGAATTCTCCTAGGTAGCCTGCAGACTGCAGTTCCGGTACCCGCCCTCCCCCTGCCCGCCCCCCCCCCCCAGCTGGGTGTGGCTATCTCACTAAGTTCTGGTCTATGAGAGTTTTAACCTCACATTGGGCCACTTTTCAAGGACACATTAAGGACCAGGTGATTCTTATGGCAAGAAACTAATGGCAGCCAAGCTGGAGGTCATCTGAAATTGAGTCCCCACTTTATCAAAAAGTTTATTATTTAAGTAAGTCACTTCACTCCTTGTGCCTAAGTTTCCTCAGCTGTCTACCACATCGGGTCAACATGGGGAGAAAGACAGCGGCAGCTGTGGCTGCCATCACCACCACCGCGGGCACTTATTACAGGGGCTTTACACCATCACTCTAAATCTTTGCGAGACAGCCCTGGAAGGTGTCACCCTCTCTTTCTAGGTAAGGTCAGAGGCTTTGCAAGAGGCTGAAAAGGGCACAACCCAGTCCTGCATCTATGTATGTCCTAGCCCAAAGCCCACCTGCCCCTCTGCCACCTTGAGAAGCCTGCTACAGCAATGGCTGTGTGTGCGGGCGCTCCACGAGGGCGGGAAGGGCCGTCTCGTCCACCTCAGCAGGCCCTCATGACTTGTCCTCTCTCCCAGCCCCACACGCTGGGGCTGGAAAGCACTGGGCACGGCAGGCCTTTCTTAAATGCCCACCCCACCTTCCCTTCCTCTGGAAACACAACGCACACTTTTTCTCTCTTAAACATGTTTAAAAAAAAAAAAGAAAGAAAAGAAACTGCATATATTGGTGTGACATTGGTTAATAAAATTATATAAATTTCAGGGGTACAATTCAATAATATAATACATCACCTGTATATTATACTGTGTGTTCAGCACGACTCATACTTTTTAAGTTGGCAGGTGCCCTGGCCTAGCCTCTCCCATTTTAGTGCTGCCCCTAGATTGTCTCTTTGGCTTTGGACACCCCACATTTCTTTCTCTTGTGTAACTCTTAGGCATCCTTCCAGTTCCAGTTCAGACAACTCTAAGTCTTACCTCCTTTGCAACTGAGCTAAGCATCCCTCCCTCCCCTGGGCTCCCTAAAGTCTCCTGTGTTATCTTGGGATTACCACTTCAAATGCAATACTTAGGATTTGTCTGTCTCTCTCGCCAGGTGATTAGTTACAGAGGCAGACAGAAACGAGGCAGACACCTACTTAGTAACTTGAACAAATAGAGCAGAACACGCTAGAAGAACACACAAATCAAGGGAGGCAACAGTTTAGCGCTTCCAGTGTGAGCTCTAGGTTCAAAACCTCACTTTAGCACTTATCTGTGGGACCATGGAAAGTTGCTTAACCTCTCTGAGCTGTGCCCTGCCCCCCTATAAAATGGAAGAAATTATAGGATCCATAGCATAGGAGCGTTGATAAAACAATATATTCAGAGTGCTTAAAACTGTGCTTTGTACTAGCAAGGACTGCATGCATTTTACAAGCAGCAGCAGTGGTACTACTGCTAGAGGAAGAGAAAACCCTCAGGCACACGGCCCAGCTGTGGGCAGCAAGAGAGCACTCATCTGATCATCATTTGTGAGTCTACGACTTCCCTAAGGTCCGTCTTTTCCCTGTTCAATTATAAACCATTATACATTTGGAAACAAGAGAAAGAGGAAAGTGATCTAAAATGTCGCCATTGAATACAACCAAGATCATCGGTTGCTGTAGCACTGTAGTTCTGGCTTTCCATCTCCTCCTGGCCCGCACTTACAGGTGGGACCAGAACAAAGCTGTGCCCACCTACGCTCTCTGCTCACTAGTCCGTCAGCCTCCATCTGTACTGAGGTCAGAATTCAGCTAAGGCCGTCCCTCCACGAGATACCACGGAGCTCTTATTAACCAGGTACCCACTGGTGGAAGACTGGGAAGTGCTTAAGGGGACCTTGCTCCTTTGCAGCCCTCTTCTTGTGCTGCTCCTTCTTGCTTCCGCTGCCCTTCATGGCAGGCCTTTGTTCCGGCCCTCCCTTGGACCTGTCCACTCAGAACACTGTGCTGCAGGCCTGGAGCTCTCTCAAACCCCAAACAACCTTCCCATCCTACCTGCCTGCATCCTGCTCCCCTCCACTGTGACACTGGTGAGTATTTAACCAACTATCATTCAGAATAGTGACCCATGGTGGCTTCACACACTCAAAATCAAGACATTTTAATGGTGGAATTTTGGCGCCAGAAAAGGTTGAAGGAAAAGCTATCTTTGAAGAGGGACCTTTTTAATAAACCCTCAAAAATCACAACTGTGGGTGACCTCCATCACCCTTTCAATCACATGACTCACGTTTATCCTAGGCAGAGAGAAGGCTGAGTCAATTGGGTCCAGTGAGAATACAGGCTGTATTTTGCTCAATACAATCAACAAGCATTTTATTTGAGCAGAAGCAACTATAAATGTGACGGGGAAGTGCAGAACTGCAGGCCTCAGCCAAAGTAAACCTGCACAGACTGTGAATTTCACACTCACACCTTGAGCCCCACCTCCTACCCTTTGCCTGGGGCAGGGAAGCCATAGGAACAAGCTTCAAAAGGCACTTGCAATGACTCTTCCACAAAACGTCCTATTCAGAGTTATACCATGCTTTACTGAATATGGAACAAGATTATTGTTCCTTTGTCCATCTGTCTGTCCATCCATCCATCCCCCCCACAGTTGTTGGTAGAGATATTAAAATACAAATAAGCCCTGGCTGGGTGTGGCTCAATGGACTGAGTGCCGACCTGTGAATCAAAGGGTTGTTGGTTCAATTCCCAGTCAGGACACATGCCTGAGTTGCAGGCCAAGTTGCCAGTAGGGGGCGCATGAGAAGCAACCACACATTGATGTTTCTCTTCCTCCATTCTCTCTCCCTTCCTTCCCCCCTCTCTAAAAATAAATAAAAATAAAATCTGAGAAGAAAAACCGAATAAAATTGTTACCTTTTACTCCACTTGAAACTCTAATATGTAAATTTGCCAAGTCAAACTTTATACTTGAGATCTGTGCATTTTACTTAAGTGGTACCTCCATAAAAAATTTAAAAAACAACAAAATAAACACAAACCCCTCCCATGCCTTTCCACAGCAGTTAGAATAAAATGCAGACTCCTTCTCGTGGCCAGGGTACCACATGACAGGTCTGTGCCTGCTTCTCTGACCTCATCCCCTGTGGCTCCTGCTGCACTTTCTGTCTGGAATACTCTCCTCCCAGCTCTCCAGGTGGCAGCGCCTCCTTTTCATTCTTGTCACAGCTTCCAGGTCACTTCCTTAGAGGCCTCCAGGGCCTAATTCACCCAAGATGTGCACAGCCTGCCTTTCCCTGTTTTCTTTTCTTCACAGCTCTTGCCTCTCTCTCATCTCAGAAATTCTTATATGCTTTCTAGACTACTGTCTTTTTCCCCCTAGAAAGCTCTGTAAGACAAAGTGTTGAGAACCACCCTGCCTGGTTTCAGAAGCTGTAACCCCCCATAGCTAAGGCTGAGTAAAGAGACCTTGGGACCATAAGCCACTAAAGGAGACAAAGCTTATCTTCCTGCCAGGGGTGCCACCTCTGCCCCCCTTTATTTCACCTTGCTTGACCCTGGGCAGATGACTGGTTAGCCAATGACGGGTAAGATTCCTCAAGTGAGGGATGACCTAAGACAGGCATGGTCACGAAGGGGCCCTCAAGGAAGGACTTGGGGGGCTACAGAAAAAAGGGGTGATAGACCCTCACCCCTTGGCTTTGACATAGCCTGAGTCCTCATTCTGTCTGCAAGAAGTCTCCTAATCTCTTGGCTGCCTTATTTCCCCTGCCTGACTTAAGCCTGAAACAATGCTGGAGGTGGGTGCAGCTCTGGGTGGGGAAAGGGCAGATTCCTTGGGTGGATCAGGCCTAAGAAAGAATGCATAAAATCCTGTGAAACCTGCTTTGCTAAGAATGCCCTCAATTTTCTGATAACGGTCCAAGCATGAAATGAGTTTGTTTCCTAAAGTTTCATAGCCCTTTAGCTATCTGACCCTGACTCAGAATAAGCCCTCATAGTTCTTTGTATGTTATCTATTGTTTGATCATTACTGCCTGACAATGATTGATAAGCTTTAACCTGTATTCCTGGCATATTGAACCCAAGGAAAGCCCACTGAAGAATAGGCTCAGGGCGCTACTCTCAGGTAAGAGAGTACCTGGCTCTTAACAGGTAGCTAAACAATATTTGTTTACCAAAGGAATTCATTCGGTCTGTCGCTTAAAATGTACTTATTGAGTACTGCCCAGATATTTATTTTTAATTCATTAAGTTCCATGAATTTGCATAATGGATTCTCTGAGGAGCTCAGTTTGCAAGACATTATTCCTGCAACAGGACTAAAATCACTTAGCTTTCTCTGGTTTTGGACCAAAGGACCAAATCTGCCAGAGGACAACTTCTCAAAACCCTTGTTCCTCTTAGCTAACCACAAGGCAGGGTGAACTGGCCCATCCAAGTCTCCCCACCTTACCATATCTGGCCAGAGATGCAAGAACCAGACAACCTGGGTTTGTAGTCAAAGTGCTCAAGAACATTTTTTGGTAAAGACTTGGCTATTTTGGGGCCAGATGGAGCCAAGGTTTTAAGGTAGCCAACTTTAAACCTCCTGTGTGGATGTTCTGCCAAAGGCTGAGAGAGAAACAAGAAAGAAAAGCTAAATTGTTTAGCAAATAAATATGCTTAGCTCCCTGAACATGGGGCCTCCTCAGAACCGCAGCCTTCCAGGGGAGCAGGTCTCGGAGCCATCTGCTACCAATGGTGTCGGGGAGGTAAGGGGGCACTGTCACTGCAACCGCTCCACGGGGATGTCTGATGGGAAGACGTACAGATAGCTGACAAACACACAAGACATGCAACCTCAATAATGTCCATTTAAAATGTAAATTAATAATTATTCTTGCCCAGATGAGCAAATGTTTCGTGAGAATGTTAGGAAACGGGTGGGCACCCTTTAAATGCTGGTGGCAAAGTAAATGGCACAATCCTGGGGAAACTGGCAAAGTGATTTTGTGACCCTAGTCACTAGAGCCACCAGGTAAAGGGGGGCATTGAACTGGTGTCGGGGTAGTCATGGTGAACAAAGCCTTCTGGGACCCAGGGACTCAGGAGGAAGAGATGTTATAGATGATGCTGGGTGGAAGGTGGGACAAATGAGGTCTCCAGGATGCAGAGTTCAGCTTAAGAACCAAAAGGAGCTGGAGACCTATAAAAATTCCTAATGAGGGCTTGATTGTTGGGGTAAATCCTTCCTGAATACTGATGGAGGCCCCAGGTATGAATGGGCTGTCCTGGGAGGACCCTACCCTGTGAGCCAGTGTCCCTGAACAACTGGGGACACTCTAGGCCCATGGAACTCAGAGATATGTTGCATCTGCTCCTGCGCTGTGTCACCACTGCACTGCTAATCCATATTTCCTGGTCAAGAAAATTTAGGAATTTCACATAATCTCAGAGTGGGAAAAGGTGTGTGTGTGGTTCTTTTTTTTCTTATTAACGTACAGATGACTTGAAAAGTTGCAGCAGGTATTTTGGCAATATTATGATTTTAAATGTTTATACACTGTGACCCCAAAACTGTACCTCTAGGATTTTCTTCTACTGTTACACATACAAATGCCCAGAGTCTGTGTGAAAGAATGCATTGTTGCACTGTATATAACAGTGGAAGATTTCAAAACCACCTAACTGTCCATCAGTGGGAAAAGGGTTAAATATACATTATTACATAATGGAATTCAACTGTTAAAAACTAAAGTAGAACTGGTACTCCTGCCACAGGTGAATTTTATGATATGAAATTATACTGTTGGGAACTGCCCTGCCTGGTTTCAGAAGCTGTAACCCCCCCATGGCTAAGGCTGAGTAAAGAGACCTTCGGACCATAAGCCACTAAGGAGACAAAGCTTATCTCCCTGGCAGGGATGCTGCCTCTGCTCTCTTTACTTCACTCTGCCTGGCTCCCAACGCTTGACTAGTTAGCCAATGATGGGTAAGATTCCTCAAGGGAGGAACGACCTAAGACAGGCACAACCATGGGGGCCCCAGGGAACTTGGGGGGCTACAGAAAAAGAGGGTGATGGACCCTCACCCCTCAGCTTTGACATAGCCTGAGTCCTCATTCTGTCTGCAAGAAGTCTCCTAATCTCTTGGCTGACTTACTTCCCCTGCCTGACTTAAGCCTGAAACAATGCTGGAGGTGCGTGCAACCCTGTGCTGGAAAGGGCAGATTCCCTAGGGTGATCAGGCCTAAGAAAGAATGCATAAAAGCCTATGAAACCTACTTTGCTAATATCCTCAATTTAAGTGATAAGGGTCCAAGCAGGAAGTGAGTTTGTTCCCTAAAGTTTTATGGCCCTTTAGCTATCTGACCCTGACTCAGAATAAGCCCTCAGAGTTCTTTGAATGTTATCTATTGTTTAATCATTTCTGCCTGACAATGACTGATGAGCTTTACGTATATACCCTGTATTCCTGTGCAAATTGAACCCAATAAAAGCTTGTCAAGGCAAGGGTCAGGCACTGTCCTCTTGAAAGAGTGGCTGAGGCGCTCTGAGGCTTGCTCTCCCCTTGAGAGAGAAGTCACGCTGTCCCTCTTCCTCCACAGGACTCGGCAGTTCGTGTGAATTTGTCTCATATCTCATCCATAATGCCGCAGGCACTGCGGGCTGGTATCTGCATCGTATACCTCAATAAAGTTATTAAGAAGTGAGGTAGGACTTCCGCCCAAGACAGAGGTGTAGGTAGATATACTTTGCCTCCTCGCACAATCGTAAGAAGGATAGCAACAAATTTAAAAACAAAAAAGTAACCAGAACTTCCAGAAAAATCAAACTGTATGGAAGTCCGACAACCAAGGAGTTAAAAAAAGAAATATTCATCCAGACTGGCAGGAGGGGTGGAGAAGGGCAGCTGGGGTTGAGAGGACTTGCAGCAAGGTGGTGGCTGGAGGACCAGGCAAAGCGGCAAGTGGCGGAGCAGGTGGTCCCACATTTGCGTGCAGATAAACTAGGAAGAACAACTGGGGAGCAAGACAGACTGTGCAACCCAGGATTCCAGCACTGGGAAGTAAAAGCCTCAAAACCTCTGATTGAAAAAACCTGTGGAGGTTGCCGTGGTGGGAGAAACTCCCAGCCTCTTAGGAGAGTTTGTTGGAGAGACCCTCAGCATCCTAGAACGCACACAAACCCACCCACCCACCTGGGAATCAGTACCAGAAGGGCCCAATTTGATTGTGGGTAGTGGAAGAAGTGACTGAAAGCTGGCCAAGAGCTGAGCAAGTAGCATTGCTCCCTCTTGGACCCCTCCCCACTAGAGCACCACAATGCATCCACATGGGTTGCCCCACCCTGGTGAATACTTAAGGCTCCACCCCCTACTATGTAAACAGGTACGCTGAGACAGAAAAAAATGGCCCAAGTGAAAGAACAGATCCAAGGTCCAGAAATAATACAACTAAGTGATGGAGAGAAAGCCAACCTATCAGATGCACAGTTCAAAACACTGGTAATCAGGATGCTCACAGAAATGATTTGAGTATGGTTGCAAAATTGAAGAAAAAGTAAAGGCTATGAAAAGTGAAATAAAGGAAAATGTACAGGGAACCAAGAGTGAAGGGAAGGAAACCAGGACTCAGATGAACGATTTAGAACAAAAGGAAGAAATAAACATTCAACCAGAACAGAATGAAGAAACAAGAATTCAAAAAAATGAGGAGAGGCTTAGGATCCTCCTGGACAACTTTAAACGTTCCAACAGCAGAATCATAGGGGTGCCAGAAGGGGAAGAAGAACAAGAATTTGAAAACACAATGAAGGAGAACTTCCCCAATCTGGCAAAGGGAATAGACTTTCAGAAAGTCCAGGAAGCTCGGAGTCCCAAAGAAGCTGAACCCAAGGAAGCACACATCAAGGCATATCATAGTTACATTACCCAAGATTAAAGAGAAGGAGAGAATCTTGAAAGCAGCAAGAGAGAGGGAGATAGTTACCTATAAAGGTGTTCCCATAAGACTATTTAGCTAATTTCTCAAAAGAAACCTTGCAGGCAAGAAGGGCCTAGAAAAAAGTACTCAAAATCATGAAAGGCAAAGACACACATCCACAATTACTCTACCCAGCAAAGCTTTCATTTAGAATGGAAGGGCAGATAAAGTGCCTCCCAGATAAGGTCAAGTTAAAGGAGTCCTTATTATATGAAATGTTAAAGGGACTTTTCTAAGAAATAGAAGAAGATAAAAAATACGAACAGTAAAATGACAACAAACTCACAACTATTAACAAATGAACCTAAAAAAACAAAAACAAAAACAAAGTAAGTAAACAGCTAGAATAGGAACAGAATCACAGAAATGGAGATCATATGGAGGGTTATCAGCAGGGAGGCAAAAGGAGGAAAATGGGGGAAAAGGTACAGGTAATAAGAAGCATAAATGCTAGGTACAAAATAGACAGGGGAAGGTTAAGAATAATATGGGAAATGTAGAATCCAAAGAACTTATATGCATGACACATGGACATAAACTAAGGTGGGGAAATGCTGGTGGGAGGATGGGTACAGAGAAGAGGGGAATAAGGGGAGGGGAGGAAATGTGGCACTGTAATAGCATAATCAATAAAATATATAATTAGTTTTTAAAAAGTGAGGTAAATCTATCTATACTGATATGGAAAAATGCCCATGTTAAATGGGGAAAAAATAAGTCACCCAAACAATAATGTCATGTGAACCTATTTTTTAAAATGATATATACATATAGCAATTTATAGGATAATAAAAAACTATTAACTGTGGTTACCTCTCTAGAGAATGGACTTATAGGGAGCTTTCACTAATTTATGCCATGTATTTCCATGTATTAGTTGTTTACAAAGAGCACGTATTTGTAATAACAAAAAAGGTCTAAAAAAGATTTGAGAAGAAAATCTTCTGATGCTAGAAACAATAATTAAAAAATAACAAAATTACAAGTTTTCATAGCAGCTAATTAATACAGAACTTCCTTCTGGGAGGAAAGATTCCAGTGGGCAGAACTCATTAGAGGCATCATTGGAGCTCAACCAGCCCACCCCAACTGGGGCTGGGGCCTTGTGGTTGCTGCTCCTGATAGTCTTCGGTGGATGCTGTCAGCCGGGCCAGGGACTCCATTCACACACACTTCATGCTCACAGGCATAGTTAGAATAAAATGCTTATTGTGTATATTTGTATTTTGTAGAATTCCCCAGTTTCCCTGCCTTTAAAAAAATCAACCAAGCACTAATCAATCCTGGCTGTGCTGAATTAGAGGGCTTTGATTGTAAGGAGTCCTGCCCTTCACTGCAGCTCCATGGCTAGTCAAATAGAAAAAGGCACAGCCCCCGCGTCTGCATTTCTCAGAGATGCCATTTGCAGCCCCTGGCCCAGCCCCACCACAGAAGATGATCCTCAGCTCAGGTGGTGCAAACACTTGTCTGGCACACTGCCTCCTATGGTCAGAGGAGGCACCCACTAGCCCCAGGAGCAGTGATGAGGTGCATTTTCATCCTTGTAGCCCAAGGCTCTGAACTGATTCCAGCTACTTAGGGGGATCCACACTCAGCAGACAACAGAACATATAATGGATACAGGGAGAGCTCTTGTTTTCATACCTTAAACCTGGACAGAAAGGATGAAGGTCCAACTGTATTACATCGTATCACCAAGAGTTCAACACAAGCCAAAGGAGTGAACGCAAAACTACCAACTCACTTAACTAGGTCACTCAACTCCAAGGTTTTCACTAGGAGAAAACCCCAATGTACTGTGTCATTCATAAAGATGTTCACATTTGCCCTCTTTCTGCAGGTCATATAGTTCAAGTGCCATTCACTGACAATGGTAAAGGGGCCACCAGTCACCCACCTTCCTCATTCAGCAACCCTTGTGAACGTTTTGGCAATCAGTGCAAGTGAAACTGGCTAAGGACAGGTTCACACCCAACAGGGTCCCCAACCTAAACCCTCTTTACCTCCTTTACTACCTAGATGGAATATTCATGACCTATTTAACTGAGTTCCTAGGATTTCTAAGAAAGCCTAATCAGATAAGGCATCATCACCAGAAATACTGAGGGCTCCAGGCCCCCAAACCCACTCAATCAACCCAATTATCAGATGAAGAAAGTGATGATTAGTGCAGCTGAGGAACTTGCTAAAGTCCCACAGGCAGCAAGTGGTATTTAGGACCAGAACCCAGGCCACTGCTGACCCTCATTCCCCATTGAAAACAAGGTCCAGCATCGGGATTGACTGAACTTGGCCTCTTGGTACAAAATGTAAAGCTTATGAAATGTAAACCTTTATTTGAAATCCAGACAGCATTATCAAAAGTCAAGAATAGCATCCAAAAGAGAATTAGCTCAGAAAACTTAAATATACATAGATAAAAAAAGATCCAAGAACTTATTTTACACTGAAGATAGCTAGTAGTGTTTAATTCTACAATACATGCATTGTCCAAAATTTCAAGGCTTGTGGTACCAAGTCAATTCAAGTCTCAATGCAGGTTAAAAGTGAGAATGTTTGGCCGTTGAAGTTCATCAGGACAGGGAAGATGCCACACTGGCTAAGGATATGACAGGTCTCCTCTGACAAGCCCTGCCTGTGGCTGCTCCTGCCACCACTCAGCCTCCTTCAGGTCAGTTCAGGCTCTTAGGCGACCCTGCACCTGCCTCAGGCCAGGCCAAGCAGCTGGACTGAGGAAAGCCCCTGTTTCCCAAGAGAGTGCAATATCCCTCCACTATCACCACATCCCTCACCACCTCCCACTGGCAGATGCTGCAGGCTCTGTGCTCTCGGGCTGCCAGGGCCAAGTGCTAGAGTCGGTTAGGAAAGTTGGTTCACAGGAGGGAAGAGTTCCCTTTCTCATGCCACAGTCTAGAACAAACTTCCTGGACAAACCAATGAGCATCAGTAAATGTGTTGAGGGGAAAGGGGAAGAGGCAAAGAAACAGTAGCTGGACTGGGTAGTGATGGGGAAAGAACAGAGGGCTGGGAGGCAGGACACACTCTTGTCCTGGTTCAGCCTGCGACCTGCTGGGGAGACTCAGGCAAGCCCTTCAATCCCTCCAGTTCCACCAGTACATGGAATCTTGAATTAAGTTACCCGTATTTTTCCAATCCTAATAACCGACAATATGGCGTGAACTGTCCTACCATCCCAAGAACCATCTGCGGCAGTGAGCTCACATATACTCAGCACCTAACATGCATCAGGGACATACCTTGTTTTGTTTAACCCTCGTAATAACCCACTAAGGCCTCCCACATTTTGAGGATAAGAAACAATCTCAGGGGAATAAAGTCACCTGAGATGAAGTCACACAGCATCGGAAAAATGTGGCATTGTGGTCACACGAGAGGCCAGGGCTCCGATTTAGGCAGTTTATGCCAGAGTCCATGCACTTGACCACCGGGCTATCCCACGATGTTCCCTGGTCCTGGAACCCTCCACTCCAGTGTAGCCTCTCTGTTCCCTGGTCTGGGAGCACTCTCTTTGGATGACAAACACTCATCTGCCAGCTTGTCCTAAGAGTCTCCCTAAATGCACTTGGGCACTGAAAGCACTGGACAGAAAGGTCTCTACTGTTTTTCCAAGCACACACACCTACAACCAAGAGAAACCAGCTTGTTTCAAAGCTACGTAAAGAAGTCAAGGAAAAGCTGGGGTTCCAAGGACTAACTAGTCCTCCTGAGTACTTCAGAAGGCCTCATCTGACCTTCTCAACAGACAAGAGCCAACGTGGCACTGTAGCTTCACAGGGAGTGGGTGGGGCTGCGAGCAGGTGCAAGGCTGGTGTGTAGAGCGCCTGGGGTTAACCAGGCAGAAAGCCTGCTCTGGGGATGCACTGGGGCTTCACCTTCAAGTTTCATTGATGCAGGTGAATTAATAGGCATCCTCAGCAGAAAAATTAATAGAAGGCCAGCTCTTCTCTGGATATCAGAGTTATAAATCAACATGTGAGACCTTTTCCCTAGCTTCTCAGCCCAGTGAAGCTGGCACCCAGTCTTCTCTTTTTGAACAATACATGTTGTGTAACCAACCAGAATCTGGGCAGAAGAGAAGCAGCAGTTTGTCCCTCAGTCTCAAAGCCTGGGAACCAGGTGGCAGGGCAGCAAAGGAACCCTTAACTGTACAGGAATAACCTGACCCCAAGGAGGCCTGGGACGTTAAGTGAAGATATCAGCCCGCTGTGAGCTAAAATATCTGTAACCCTCCTCCACCAGCAGCAGGAATCCCTTTCAGAGTAGTCAGATGAGTAGTTCAGGTACTTTGGGATTCCTCTCACAGCTACTTTCATTTCTTCTTTACTAAGAAACAACAGGGAGACTGGGTGGAAGGAAGAAGGGAGACAAATGATAATTGTGAACTCCAGTACAGGAGTGAGACATTGCAAACAAACCATGACCCTGAGGGCCAGGAGCACCAGGGTGTCCTAGAAAAGCTGGCCAGAGTCAAATCAGGGTTCCTGAACCCCAGGGCTCACTTTGTTCAACTATCTTCTGCAATCCCTCCAATTTTCCTTCCGGGAGGGCACTGGGAAGTCCACCATCATGCGGCCTGCTGGTCATGAAAAGCACTACCAAGTTTATCTGCATCTCTTGTCCTATGACACAGAATCTAGAGCAAATGACCTCGGGGACAAAGGCTAGGCAGACAGCCTGATTGAAGATCAAGTCAAAAGGGAGGTCTGCCTCTGTCAGTTGCTTGAGGGCTATGAACTACAACTACAGATAGTGAGGGAAAGCACCTGACCACCTGGGTTTAGGAGAAGGGCTTGCTGGGCGATGTGTTAGACTTGTCTTACACCTGTGTGCTCCTTGGTTCCAGCCTAACTAGAAGTCTAGAATGGACATACATCAACTGCACAGAATCAGCATGTGCTGTCTCTGCTATTTCTCATTTGAGACAGGCCTGCCTACGCCAGCTTCTGATCAGAAAGGCCAGGCACAATTCATGAGACCTTGGGAAAAAAGTAGGCATAGGGCCCAGGCAGGACCTGTCCACCTGTCCTCAGACTCTCCAACCTGGCTACAGTGCCATGGAGCATGCTTCCTTTGGGCTTGCGGGTCCACCAAGCTATGTGCAGAAGACTTAGCTAAAAGCATCCTACCACACCTGATGCTATGCAAGAGGAGCTAGCAGCTGCACCACTGATATGGGCGGGCAAGTACAGAACCCAAAGAAAACAGAGTTAAAGCATTCGGTCAGGAAATGACCAAACAATCTGATACAAGAATCAGGAGAGTGGTGATTCCGCCTAAGTACATTCTAGGGACAAGGGAATGGCAGGTGGCCAGGAGAGACTTACCAAATGCTTAGGGCAGTGAACAAGGCTCTAGACAGAGACTCGATTTAACACAGCTGTATACTGTATACAAGCTAGAACTTGAGCACTTCCTCTCCCTTAGCACTGAGATAAGAGCTCTCTGGGCTGCTGTACGTTTGGGGAGCAGGGGAAGAAGATCCACTGACTGCCTCCTTACAAAAACGGTACTGAGAAGACTAAAAATGTATAAAAAGTCACCATGCACAGAGTAAGTGGGCTCCATTTCAGTTATTAACACCTGTTTGACTCTCTCATGTAATTTCAAAGGCTCATTAAACAACAAAGTAGTCGGAAATTTACCTTGTTCAATAATCCAGTGTGGACTATAGAAACTCTGATTTCCTACCAGTTACAATGCAAGCAGTGAACAACCAGGTTGGCTTGTGAAGGGCAAGGCAAATACAGGGATATGATGAACTGCCTCTCCGAGGCCCTTAAGACTGAGGAAGCAGCCGACTGCCACCTTGGATGAGATGTTTCCTCTACTTTCAGGAACTCAGGAGGAACAGGGATGCTACACCCCACGCTGTGGGATTCTGGCAGCCTTGCTTGCCGAGATAAAACCCAGTCAATAAGCTCTCACTTGTCTATCCAGCATGTACCTTAATAGAGCTTCTATGGACACTCAGCGCACAAGCCTATAATCACTGATTACTAGTTCAAGGGATCTATCTTCCTAAATAAATTGCAGACTCTTAGAGAACAGAAATCAAGTCTCCTAAGTTTTCCTGTACTCACCACCTTCACTATATTAGTTATCTCTGTATAACAAATCAAGCCATGATGCAGTGACTTAAAACAATGGGCATTTATTAATGGCTTAGCTGGGTAGCTCTGGCTCTTGGTCTCTCATTCGACTGCAAGCTACAAACCATCTGAGGCCCTGACTGGGGCCTAAGGAGGCTCACACACTTGGCTCTTGGCAGCAATCCTCAGCTGCCTGCCACACGAATCCCTCCACAGTGCTGCCGGAGTGTCCTCAAGACATGGCTGCTGGCCTTCCCAGGGTGACTGATCCAAGAGGGGGCAAATGAGAGCGCACACCCAGGACAACAGTTGCGGTCTTCATAATAACTTTATCGCAGAAGGGACATATCATTACTTCTGCCACATTCTCCTGGTCACACAGATGAACCCTGATCCACCATGGGAGAAGTGTGTTTCAATTTGTGAGGCTTCTGTTGTTATGTTTTCAAACTCACATCTCTTCTGTAGAACTTAATTTTCTGTTACATCCATCCACTGAATTTTTCGGAAATTGTAGTTTCAGTTAATAGACATTCTGCTTGGTTCACTTTTACATCTTCTATTGTGCTCCCCATAATGCTCCAGTTTTTCCTCAAAACCTTCAGCAGTTACTTATTGTAATTGCTGTGAAGTCTTTTTCTGGTGTTTCATCATCTCTGTTAACATCTCAATTGATGACTTTCCTCTGCTCACAGGCAACAATTTTCGGATTCTTCACATGTCTAGTAATTTTTTTATTAGAGGCTATACATTTTGGTTGCTAAGTTAAGTACCTGGATTTTGTTGTCTTCCTTTAATGAGTACTGAAGTTTTTGTAAGCACTTAAGTTTATAGAACAGTTTGATCATTTCAAGGTTTTTTCTCTTTCTCTTTTAAATCGAGTTTGAGGTATAATACATACCAAAAATGCAACCACAGTGAACATACAGTTCATAAGTTTTGAGAAATGTGTACACTGATGTAACCCTCACTGCAATCCAGATAGAGTAATTTTTAATACCCCAAAAGTTCTCGAGTGTCCCTCTGGCGCAGCTGGTCTCACCCCTACCACACAGAGGCAACCATAAAACTGCTTTCTGTCACTACAGATCACGTTTCCTGCTTCTAGGATTGCATATAAATGTAGTGATATACTATGCATTCTTTTTACCTGCATTCTTTGCTCAGCATGTTCAACCACACTGCTGGCTGTACCAACAGCTCACTGCCTTTTGTTGCTGACAGGCACTAAACCGTACAGGTATACTAGCCTTTGTGTGTCCTTTCCTGTGTTCATGGACATTGGGATTGTTTCCTGCTTGGGGCAATTACAAATGAAGTTGCTATTTATGTACGAGTTCTTCTGGGGCCGTATTTCCTTTTCTCTTAGGTAAATATCTAGGGGTGAATTCTGGACTATATGATAGGCATACATTTCTTTATAAGAAAATTTCAGTTTTTCAAAGTGGTCGTACCTTTTACATTTCTGCCAGCAGTGTATAAAAGTTCCAAAGTTCACCACCTTTTCAACTCTTGTTATTGTAAATCTTTTTGATCTTAGCCATTTTTGTGGGCATATAGCAGTATCTAATCATTGTTTAATTTGCATTTCCCTGCTGACTAATGATATCTTTTCATGTGCTGATTGGTCATTTGTATATTTTCTTTAGAGAATTATCTATGCAGAGCCTCTGCCTATGCTTAAATTATGTTTTTTGTCTTTTTACTGAGTTGTAAGAATTCTTTACATATTCTTGGTGCAAGTGCTTTGTCAGATACTCATCTTCCAAATCTTTTCCCCAGCCTGTGGCTTTATAGTATGTGTTTGAAGGTCAGAAATGCATAATTTAGATGAAGTCCAATTTATATATTTTAAAAAATGGCTCAAGCTTTTTGTGTTCTAAGAAATCTTTGCTTATCACAAGATCACAAAGCTTTTCTCCTACATTTTCTTCTAGAAGTGTTGTTACAGTTTTCACTTCTACATCTAGATCTGTGATGTACTTCTACTCAATTTTTGTGTATGATGTCAAGAATTGTTTTTAAGCTATGCACCCTTCCCTCTGGAGCTAGGTAAGGCATGATTCTTCTGAGGTATCTACTGAATGACTCAGTGTTCAACAAAGTCTCTCACTCTGAACAGGAAAGAAAAACATCTCCCCCACCTAGAAATAGTTAAGCTCATAGCTTCCCAGCAACTGTTCTTTGCTTTACCTCATAAGTTTTACCCTATGCACACACAGATTAATGTTTAGAAAAAGACTTGAGGTGACTCCAGTCTTTTTGGGGAAAAGCAAATTATCTAGAGTTTTTCCTCTCGGTAGCTCTTTTTTCTCCATATTGTCCCTGAAAATTCCATCTGCACTGGCTTCCTCAACTCTGTCTTCTCAACTGAGCAAGGTTGCTGAGCTCTGCTGGGTTCCTCCTCACTGCTCTTAGATCTGGAAACTGCCTCTAGCAGGAAGGTGGGGTGAAGACTATAGGGCTCTTCTCAATATTTTAATTCCCTCAGAGATCACTATCCTGGCTGCCTGTTTTCCAATGTCTGCAAGTAGTTGTTCTGTATATTTTGGTTTGTTTTCAGGTTGCTTACAGAAGAAGGACAAGTTCTATACCAATAACTCCTTTACTGACAAAAGCCTCTTCATCCCCTTTTGAACAGGCTCAAATTTTAAGTCTATCTATCTATCTATCTATCTATCTATCTATCTATGAATGAAAGAGTCCTCTGACTTCAATGACAAGCCTTATCTGATTTCAATCTCAAAATGAGAGGCCTTTGGCTTTTCCTGGTCTACTTCATCATGCCTAGAAAAATGGCTACAATGAAGCTCTTAGTGAAAGCCAAGCAGACGAGGGCCAACAGGAACCAAATGGTGCAGAAAAATTCACAGACAGAAGAGACAGAGAGCCCAGCGGTGAGGGAAGCGGTGCCCCTGTTTCACACGCTGCACACAGCACCCAGGCAGGGCAGTCTGGTCCCAACAGCAGGATGAGACCCCCCAGGTTTGAATTTCAGCATCCCACTTGGTGGCTGCCACAACCTTAGACAATTCACTTAACCTATCTGTGCCTTAGTTTCCCCAGGTATAAAATCGGATAACACACGAGTACCCACCTTGCACGGCTAATACGAGAAATAAAAGAGTTAACATATGTAAGGCACTCACAGGGACTGGCATACAATGAGCACTCTACAAATGTAACTAAGTGTTGTCAGCAGATCAAAAACAGGCAAAAGCACCTTCAGAACCTGAGCTCTGACCTCCAAACCAGGCAAGGCTTTCCAACCAAGAATGAAAACAAATCCCCCGTTTACAAAGTCTCAAAATATCCCCCTACAAATTACTTATTAATTACAAAGGGAAAAACTGTAACTTCACAGCGGACAAATCTGGAGGAACCGCCTTCCCCAAGCTGTCAAAGAGAGCCTTTCTGTGTCATTTGGGGAATACTGGGAGAGTTCAAGATCAGGGGCCTCAAGTTCCCACACACTGAGGAGGCCGCAACATCACTCCTGCAGCATCCCTGCGGAAAACACATAACCTGAATGTAATCACAAGAACACATCTGACAAACCCAACCTGAGACACTCTACAAAATCACTGGCCTGTACTCTTTAAAAGCATCCAGGCTAAGAAATACAAAGAAAACCTGAGAAACTGTTCCAGACTAAAGGAAACTGAAGGGATGTGGCAACAGAATGCAAGCATGACCCTGGGCCAGGATAAAACAGCTGTGAAGATAGCATTTGGGCAATTGATGAAGTCTGAATATAGACTGTGGACTGGTAACATATTAATGTTACACATCCTCAGTTTTGATAGTTGCACTGTGGTTATAAAAGAGAACTACAAATGTTGAACTATTTAGTGGTGAGAAAACAGAAAGAGCTCACTCTGCCCCGTCTCCTACGCCTCACTGCTCTTTCTATGACCATCCTCCCAGTAGAGAGCAAACTGCCATTCTGGGCTTGAGCATTCAGCCAGAGCACCAGCCTGTGCCAGCACCAGCTGGCAGCCAAGCCGGCCAGGCCTCATGAGAAGCAGAGACACAAAGAGACCTAACTTGTACGGTATAGACTGTACATCCTAGAGACCTCAAAGAACTGTACTAGTCATTAAGGAAAGTTTCTTGGAAGAGAGGAGGATAGGGCTAGGTAAGGAGTAAGGGGAAAAGCACTCACAGGAAAGACAGATGTAGGTCAGGGAGGAAGCAGGACTGGGTTTGGCAGGTGTACGGGCTGGGACAAGAGCAGCCCTGTGGCATCTTGCTGCATCTGATAACATGGCTATTCTCCTTGGCCCGGGCTACAGGGCAAACTGTGGTGACTGCAATGTCCACAGAATAGAAAGAGCGAAGAAAAGAAGGACGGGGCAGGTCCAGGAGTCTGGCTGTTGGCCAAGATACCAGAATGCCACCTCAGTCCCAGGCAAAGGACTCCCTACATAACACTACGGGCAGCTACAGCCAGCGGGACCCAGGACTGAGAAGCTCACTGGTAGGATTCAGTGGTTTGCATGCTATGAACATCTTTAGACAGCACTGCTCCCCAACCACCACCCACCCCCTACACCTTCATGCCTCCTATCACTGCAATCCAAGGCTATTGATGGAAAAAACACATTCATTTAAGTCTCCCTGCACTTCGGTTGCAGAGCCCCAACACCTCTCTCTCAGGCAAAGGGTGGGGCCAGCAGTGCAAATGGCAGATTTGCAATCTCCAAGTCCGCTACATCAGAAACCCCAACAGCAAACCCCGGCCAGTGAGGAGCAGCCCCATCTGTAATGCACCACCTCCCACGAGCTCTGAGTAAGTTTCCCCGCACGCGCTGCTCCTCTTCATGGGTGGACACTGCACACACACCAGGTGCAGGCAGCTTCACTCTCTGGGCGACCTGCAAATTTTAGCCCCAAACTCACTACCCAAACAGAAAACCTGCTCGAATGCATCAGTGCCGCCTCAGCCAGGGTGTTCACTCACATTACATGAAGGTCTGGGCAAGAGATGCAGAGTGTGCCGCGGCTGTTCACCTGCTCCTGCAGGACGGCACCTCGGGCTTGTGTCATTTCACTGGGGCGTTGTTACCCCCTCATCTCCCTACATCACTTTTCACGTTATTAATGAAAATGTCCTCTAAGAAGTCCGTGAAGAACACTGATGAGGTTAAGAGGTTATGACAGCCCACAGACTAGAACAAAAGGTAGGAGGGAGAAGCATTTTGAGAAAGGTGAACAAATAAAAAACACAGTGTCGGCCCTGCATGTGTCTCAACCTGCTGTGCATACAACTCGGTGAAAAGGCATGAATGCTCTCGGCACCTGACACTGGTCAGTGACAGGAAAAGCCACAGGTACTTGACAGCAAGTCTTTCAAAGAAGTTTTAGAGTCAAGAAAACTACTGGTTGAGTGCCCCAGCCAGCTTAGTGGCCCTGTTCCCCTATCACCCCTTCGCTGCATGCCACCACCCCACATAAAACCAGGCCCTAGCTAAGGCCAAGCCTCACCAGCTCCTGTTCCCACTTCCTGAGAAGCAGCTCAAGTGGAACCTGGCTATGGCACAGAATATCTGTTAGAACGAAGACATGTTAGTCTATATCAAATGAAATGCAGGGGGAGACGTGTTCGGTGACAAGATGGAATTGTGGGAATTCAAGTGAGAAGTCTTTTTCTCATTGGCCCAAATGCGATTCCAGTGGTTGACAATCCCGTTGTGGCAGCTACAGGAGTTTTAGAACATGCCGACAGCTGGAATTCTCATAAGAGACATTTTCAGCAAAGCCCAACCCCACCAAAGCCTGGAACCATGCTCACAGAGTGAGCCAGAAGCTCCTAGGATTCACCCATGCTGGCATTAGTCTTAGCTATCCAGAATCAAGGCTGGACTAAAACTCCAGGGATGGAAGCATCTCTGCTTTCTCTACACCTGTGTGGAATGTGGTAGACAGTCAACAAAAGCTAGTTAACGGGAAGGAAATGTATTGATTATTAGCTAAAAGCAATGTTTCTAGGCCTGGCTGGTGTGGTGGCTCAGCGGAATGAGCACAGACCTGCGAACCAAAAGGTTGCTGGTTTGATTCCCAGTCAGGGCATGTGCCTGGGTAGTGGGCCCAGTCCCCGGTGGGGAGGCGCATGAGAAACCACTGATCAACGTATCTCTCACACATGGGTGTTTCTCTACCTCTCTTTCTCCCTCCCTCCTCCTCTCTTTGGAAGTAAATATGTAAATAAGATTTAAAAATATATTTAAAAAAAAAGCAACGTTTCCAGAGCCAGACAGCTTGACGCAATCAATTACTGGCTGCACGACTTTGGGTAGGTTACTTAACCTCCCCGCGGCTGAGTTGCCTTAAACGTAAAACAGAGCTGATATCAGCCCTTACCTCTCGAATGGGCTAACACGCAATGCCTGGCATGGAACAAGTGCAGCAGGTCTGCCCACATCACCATGCCATCTACCTCAGGAGGCACTGCCAATGGGACAAGGGCTACGAGAGAGTCACTGGGTCCCCATTTCTTCTCCTACAGCCCAAAGGATACAAACAGTAGATGTTTCTCAGGGGGACCCCATGAGATCTCAAAGGGGTGTGGTAAAACTGCTTTAAAAGAAAGGATCTCAAAGAAACAATCCAAATGGAGTATGAGGTTAATGCAGAACTTGCCTTGCCACCCAATGATTTAACTTACCAAGTGCAAGCCATTGAAAAGAGGCCTGAAACTAAAGAAGGACGGCTCTCCGGAACCCCCTCCAAACCACTGCCTCTTTTTCTGGGAGCCTCTGACGGCGCGCTTTGCAGCCCCCAGAACAACAGCGATGCCCCTGGTCTCCTACGTGGACCTTTGCTTTCTCCACTCGCCCCCCCCCCCCGTGCTGAGAGCCCCTCACATCTCCAACTCCGGTGTTGTGCTTAAGCAGGGCTTCCTCGGGGACGCTAGGCCAAGTCTCCTGGCAGAAACCCTCATCCTTCCTCTCAAGTCTATTCAAACTTCTCTGACCTTTTCAACTGTCAGCACAGGATCCTGCTATTTTTGACCACAGCTCACTCCAGCTGTGAGCCCCTCAAGCACAGGGGACTGGGTCTCACCTCTGCTTTGTCAAGGCAGCACCCAGCACCACACCTGGCGCCCAGAATCTTAACAAACCCCGACAGCTGACTGTTCTCATCCTTCATGGACAACACACTGACCTGCTCTGTTCTGCCACAGCTCCTGAGTCTGCTGACTAATCCACAAACTGAGCAAATACAGTTCTCAACAGGGATGATGGTGCTCCCTGGGGACAACTGGCAATGTCTGGAGAGAATGCAGGTTGTCACAACAGGGGTTCGGGGTGGAGAGCTATTGACACCCACTGGGTAGGGGCCAGAGTTGCTGCTAAACATCCTATAATGCACAGGACAGCCCCCACAACAAGGAATTATCTGGCCCAAAATGTCAACAGTTGGAAATGCCAAGTTGAAAAACCCTGGGTTAGACGAGCAACCTCCCAGTAGTGGAGTCATCTAAGAGACTCGTGGACCACATTCACACACACGTGAAGAATGGGATAACTCTTAAGAGTTAACCCTACCTCAAAATTACTAACTACTCTCCGAATAGGAAACATTCCATGAAAACCAGCAGAGAACCTGAAACTACCCAGGGCTCTGAAAATCCCTTCTCACCAGTTACTGAATGAACTTATGTACCACCTCCTCTCCGCTGCTCCCAGGGCTCCGCTGCTCAGACACTGGACCTCATTCCCAGGTAGGACTGCCACTCCTGCAGTCAAGAGAAGCCTTCACAAGGCTGTGGCCAGAAAAGAAAGCTTGAGACATAACTCATACGTGCACTAAGTATTGGTAACTCTTCAAATTTATATTTTCTTAATGCTATCAATAGCCATTAAACAGTCTGAAGCTCCAGATAATACTTTGGACATTAAAGAAAAGAATTATTAAGAAAGAAAATCCAAATTATTCAAATAGGAAAAAATGAGCCAGGGCCGCAGAGTAATCAGAAAGTGCACCTGTGTGGAAAGGAGCGCAAAGAGGCAGGCAGAGTAGGGGACATGGCTGAGAGCATTTGGAGTCTGAGGGACCTGGCTTACCTTTCCGCTCTGCACCCACTAACCAGGACTTGGTGCTAGACACTTCACCTGCTCAATGTTCTCGTTTGCAAAATAAAAATAACTCCTCCTTCCAGGATCCTGTGAAACACATCAAGTGCTGAGCACAAGCACCCTCAAGCTGGAGACTCAGTAAAGAGCAAGCTGCAGGAAAGAAGCTGGCACTAGTGGCCAGTGCCACCACCTGCTACCAAAGGACCTGGGGCTCAGACCAAAGGATAATACCAGGGACTCAGACGCAGGTTCATCACCTGTAAGTGGGCTGCCCTGGCCCACCCACTGCCTTCTCTAGGCCCCACAGGAGACTCTGCAGGTGAAAACAAAGAAAGGGGTGGGTGGAGAAAGGAGATTATTACATATACTAAAGACACTTGACTTGGGTACATGCTAATTTGCAATTCACAATCACTGTACTAGTTGAGAAAGAAACTTTTTTTACAGTTTATGCAGTCATAAACTGTATAAACTGTAAAAAAGGGGGCTAAAGGTAAAGGTGTTACATACAAACAAGATGAAAAGGGGAATATTTAACCTAAATTCAGAAAACAAGTTACTCAGGAACTTGTGAAATGTTCAAGAGAACTCCTCAAAGCAAATATTGTAATAACAATTCAGATAAAGGCATCACCACCAAACTTCGCCCCTTACGGAGGGCCTAAACGTGCCTGACACTGACTCCTCTTCCTTACATTCTTTTTTAAAAAAATATATTTTATTGATTATGCTATTATAGTTGTCCCATTTCTCCCCTTCATTCCCCCCCTGCCCTGCACACCCCCTCCCACCCACATTCCCCCCTTTAGTTCATGTCCATGTGTCATAAGTTCTTTAGCTTCTACATTTCCCACACCATTCTTGCCCTCCCCCTATCTATTTTCTACCCACCGTCTATGCTACTTATTCTCTGTACCTTTCCCCCCCTCTCCTCCTCCCACTCTCCTGTTGCTGACCTTCCATATGATCTCCATTCCTGTGGTTCTGTTACTGTTCTCATTGTTTGCTTAGTTTGCTTTTGTTTTAGGTGTGGTTCTTAATAGCTGTGAGTTTGCTGTCTTTTTACTGTCATATTTTTCATGTTCTTTTTCTTAGATAAGTCCCTTTAACATTTCATATAATAAGGGCTTGGTGATGATGAACTCCTTGAACTTGACCTTATCTGAGAAGCACTTTATCTACCCTTCCATTCTAAATGACAGCTTTGCTGAACAGAGCAATTTTGGATGTAGGTCCTTGACTTTCATGACTTGGAATACGTCTTTCCAGCCCCTTCTTGCCTGTAAGGTCTCTTGAGAAATCAGCAGACAGTCTGATGGAACTCCTTTGTAGGTGACTGTCCCCTTATCCCTTGCTGCTTCTAGAATTCTCTCCTTCATTTTCATCTTGGCTAATGGAATTATGATGTGCCTTGGTGTGTTCCTCCTTGGGTCCAACTTCTTCGGGATTCTCTGAGCTCCCTGGAATTCCTGGTAGTCTGTTTCCTTTGCCAGATTGGGGAAGTTCTCCTTTATTATTTGTTCAAATAAGTTTTCCACTCATTGCTTTTCTTCTTCCCCTTCTGGGACCCCTATAATTTGGATGTTGGGACGTTTAAAGATGTCCTGGAGGTTCCTAAGCCTCTCATTTTCTTGAGTTCTTGTTTCTTCCTTCTTTTCTGTTTGGTTGTTTGTTTCTTCCTTCTGGTCCACTCCATTGATTTGAGTCCCAGTTTTCCTCCCATCTCTATTGGTTCCCTGTGCATTTTCCTTCATTTCACTTATTGTAGCCTTCATTTGTTCATCTAATTTGCGGCCAAAATCAACCAATTCTGTGAGCATCCTGATCACCAGTGCTTTGAACTGTGCATCTGATAGGTTGGCTATCTCTTGGTCGCTTAGGTGAATTGGCTCTGGGGCTTTGATCTGTTCTCCTGTTTGAGCCATTTTTGGTTTATTTCTTTTTTTGGTCTGGCCGCACCTGTTACCCAGACATTCTTTTTAATCTCCACATTCCCAGAACATGTACTATGCCCATTTGGCTGGGGAGGAAACTGAAGCTTTGTGAAATGTGCAGATGCCCAAGGGCACTTCAGGGCAGAGCAGGAATAGAAGCCAGGTCAGACTGGTTCCAGAGCCCAGGATCCTGCCACTTTTAACTGCCTGTTAAACTCTGTTAACACGAGTTCATCTTCATGTAAATATTATACTAATTGCAGAAGATTTTAAATAGATCATTAAAGCAGTAGAGATCTGATAGGTCCCTAAGAGGGCAACATTTAACGAACAGGATATTTAAAAAGCTAAAGAACGCATTTTATTAAATTTTTCTACAATTCAGATTATCCCCTAATTCCCAACAACTCTCTATTGTGTCCTGATTTTATTCCAAATTAATGACATTTTATTATAAATAAAGGAGTAGATACTACTAGATAAATCAGCATTTAGAAAACCTTAAAAGTTTCTAAAAATTAAGACTCCTAACAAGCCGTCAGGTTAAAGCTGGCCACACTCCTTCCCCCGTGGGGACAATAGCAGCCTGGGATAGAAAATGTCCTCCCTCTGCCTTGGCTGGTACTCTGGAAGGAGGGCAGGATGCTGACATTTACTGAGTTGAGTGTCCAGCCCGGAAACATCCCCTTCACTCACAAGCTCCAGGTCCAATTCAGTTGGCACTAGGTTTCATTACTTTACCAGGAGGAGGGGGGTCTCTGAGTGAAAATTTATGAGGTGACAGGATATTCACACAATCCCAAAGTGTCACTACCACAAAGATAATTTTTAATTGCAAAGGGGAAAATGCACCTTTATACGGAAGAGATGGAGAGACCTCCCCCCGGCCCAGTAGTCGACCATGTCCCTCACAGTGGGACTGCCTGATGTCACGTGATTGCCAGTGCGCCATCAAATGAAGCACACAGCACCGTTTTTGGAGTGTTCTTGCTGTAAGAAAGGTTATCTCAATCTAATAGCTCCTCCAAACTCAGGAAACACAGGAGTCAGCAAAACAGCTCAAACACCGCAACAAGGAAACACCCAGGCAACTCCAGAGTATGAGACACTGTGCACGACAACTGGCCAGGGCTCTTCAGAAAGGCAACGTCATTGAAAAAAGAACCATGCACATGTGTACACAGGGGGAGAGTCCTCTAGGGTAAAAGTGACTTAAAAAAAGGAACGAGAAGACCCTGCGTGGGTCATAGTTCTTGAGAACTCCAGCTTTGAGCGACTTGTAACATTTGGGGAAGTGTGAATATGGACTGGATATTAGATGGTACTACGAAGTTACTTATTTTCTGAGGTGTGATCATAAAACTGCAGTTATTATATAGAAGACTGTCCTTATTCTAAGGAAGCTCGACTGAAGTTCTAAGCAGTACAGGGTGATGCTGGCTGCAACTAACCTTCAGATGGCTTGGAAAATCAACAACAACAAAGAGATAAAGTAAATTTGACAAAATGTTAACAATTTCTGAATCGGAGGGTAGTCATTCACCCTATTACTGTTCATCTTTTCCGTATGTTTGATGTTTTTGAAAATAAAAACTGGGATACGCTGGGAAGAGGCAACTCCAGAAAAAGTAGTCCCAACCTGAGTGTGTCTGAACAGAACGTACAGGGGCCCATTCACCATGGGAGAAAACACCAGGGACTTTCTGAGATTAAGATTTCAAAGCTGGGTAGACTGGTTTATGGTGTTAGTTCTGACCTCAGGAAAAAAGCTACCATTTCTCAATGCCAGCAGTGTTTTTGTAAATCACTGACACCTTTTCCTAGCTGGCTCATCCCCACGTCTGTAACATGAAAAACGCACAGTGATTTGTCCAAGCTCTCAAAATGCTTGTTTTGTGAGAAACCAATTCTGTCTATTCTTCAGCCCAGAACTCTGACTGTAAACAGTGAAGGAGGCTTGAGTTGGCTGTGCATTCACACATTCTGGGAATAAACACCCCAAATGTTAACACACACCCTGGCTAGTACTGACCTTTGGCTGACAGCAGGCCCATTACCCCGCACTGGAGCAGTCTCCTGAGTTCCACGACGCTCAGTTCCATTCTGCTGGGACTCTAGCGTGAGTGACTACATCGAGTCACAGGCTATAGAGAAAGCCACCAAAACAAGAGGAACTGCTAAACAAGCAGATCATGACAAAGCCTCCTCGTTTAAAGCATTTCTTTCTACTCAGACACCCAGTGCCTTTCAGTGACATCTCAGAAAACCCAGAGTGGGAAGTTCCTGTATCAGCCTGCCTCTGAGTTGATTCAGCTTTCCTGGCTGGAGCTTCTGGAAGGATCACCAGTTTAACAAGGCAATGCTGACACTGGGACATGTCTGTGGACAGTAGCCTATAAGAGTCTGTATGTTTACACAGCTTGAGGGATCAACTTCATACATCACCTGGCGCCCAGACTCCCACCTGACTGGACTGAGCTGTCTGAAAACCCCACATGGTGAGCCAAACACCAGGATGAGAAATTCTTGTGAGAATCAAAATCCTCCCTTGAGATGTGAATAATATAAGAAGTCTTCCTCTAGGGTAAAATCCTCCAGGATTAAAAAGACACAGCAACTTGTAAACAGAGGAAAATAAGTGGTTTTTCTGGGTACAAAAAGAAACATAAAGACTGTGGTCTAAGAAGTCACTAAAATCAGGGACAGAGGGCAATGAAAAGTACCTCCCAGCCTGTGTGGCAGAGAAGTGGGTCCATCCCATAGAACAGAGCTGGTCCAACAGGGAAATAAAACAGCTCCTGCCCTCAGAACTGGGAGAAGTGTCAAAGAGAGGCACTGGGCTTCTGCCTGGGAGATGAAAGCACAGGCAGGGAAAAGACTCTGACTCCACAAAGGAGAGGGACTGTTCATCCAAACTGCTCAGGAGAGAAGACTGGTATTTCAAATATGCTTGAAGAAGATAATGATGGAACTGATGAAAGACAGAGTGGCCAGAGCGGACACTTGTCGTGGGAGTCTGGTGCCCCTGACAGCTCTGCCCCACTGAGGAAACAACGCTGTGACTAGAAGACTAAAAGCCCAGACAAGGCCAAATAGCCCACAGATGTACTTCCTTGAGACCACCTCCACCTCCTTTTCTTTTTCCCAGCAAAGCCACTCCAGATGTAAAGCAGCCTCTCTCAGCAGTGCAAAATGGAAGAGTGCCACTGTTGTATTTCAATAGAACCAAGTTTAAGAGATAAGAAGGGAACTTGCCTGACTGGGTCCCAGTCTGCTGTCTGCTTCTAGGTGGGGGACTAAAGCTCTCACTCTCATCTTTACTTCCATATCCAGGGCAGACACAGCCCTAGCCTTTCCAACTCTTCTCCCCAACCCTCCTACCCATCATTGTTCCAGGACCTACTACCCACTTCCACAAGCTCCCTCCATGTCTAGCCTTACATTGAGCAAGAGACCACTTTCTAATTTGGTCTTTCCATGCACAAAATACTAACCACAGTAGATCTGCATATGTGCTCACACTGAATATTAAGTAAAGGAGCAAGTGTGTCCCTGAAGACACAGGGCCAGCACCATCACTCTGAACACATTCAACCCGGCATACTTCTCAGCTGCGAGCAACTCTGCCCAGTCATAATCACATTTCCCTCTCTGAATCACAAGAATCAAACCCTAGGGAGTAAGTAAGGCCATCAGCATCAATCAAATCTATGAAAACAGCCAGAGCTAGGCTAAGAAATCTTAGGTTGAAGAACAAAATAAAAACTAAGCCTGCAGTTCCTTTAAAGTGAAACACAGGTCAGCTGGAGGAAAGCGGAGTGGGAGGGGAGTGAAGACCCATACACAATGTCTTGAAAACACACAGTTTAAACACACAAGTCAGCAGCTAATTTTGGCTACGTAGTCACAAATTACTACTGCAAGAACAAGTGGGTATTATTTGTTCAGCAAGAAAAACAGCAAGGCAAGTAGAGACTAAAAAGAAAAGAAAAGTGGCAAACATATACACTGGGGCACTTGTTGCAAGACTTACCAAGGCCAGGCAACCAGAAGAAAGTGGTGTTCAAGAATAGCCTTCTTCAGGATACCCAAAGCCTGGGAGAATTCACCCAAATAAACCCTATGTTACAAACAAGCAAAGCTGCTACTCCAGCAACTGGGCCCTGCAACACATAGGCACACTGCTGCAGGATCCCGCCCAGGTGCTGAGGTGAGTACTTTCTGCAGGAATTCCCCACTCTGTCCACATGAGCACAGTGGGGAAGTTCTAAGAACAAGTCATTTTGGAATTAATGCCTCTGTCCAGATAGTTATGCCCTTCCTTCCCCCAAAATGCAATTGCAGTGACACTCCTAGGCGTACCAGCCAACCAAAGCTCCTTGTTACTTTAAAAGGGAAGGATGTGCACTAAGAAAACACATAACCCTCCGCTCTGCCCACCTGACAAGCAGGGTGGAATTTCTAGTTTTCCAGAAGGACCCTCTGGGGCTTTCCTCTCCATCAGGAAACTGTCAGGGACTGGTCCCTGGTGACTTAGTACAGGGATTCGGAGACCTCCCAGGTCCTCTGCACCCCCTTCTCCTTGAAGCCACTAGGTTGCCCAAGTCTCATGGAAAGGAAAAAAATTTGAAATATAAATAATAAAAGTGAGCTGGGAAAGGGAAGAGCCTGAGACGCTTGAGACTTAATTAGTAAAGTCTAGGACAGAATGGAACAGGAAGAAAGAAAAGAGGAAATGTGCGGAATAAGGGAGTATGGGTGATTCCTGCGCAGACCAAAACAGAAAATAAAACTGAGAAACAAGGTCCGGGGTGGGAGGAGATGCAGGGGAGGAGGCAGTACTGAGAACGCAATGCATGACTAACAATCCAGGTATTGTAGAGTAGCGGGATGTAAATGCGAACAGGAGATAGTAAATCTTCTGAATGTAGGCGCACTAAAAAGCTCAACATCAAACTGGGGATTTAGGGATGCGAGTTCGAAGCATGGAGGGGAGGCTGAGAAAAGCCTCTAACACAGGCTCACGGCCTCAAGGTAGGTGGAGTAGCCTTAATTCGAGATGACAAGGTACTAAGAGAGCGACTTTTAGGAGGGTAACTGAGGCAAGGTGCGTATGGGTTGTAGGGGAGGAGCAGGGGTGACCTGTGGCTACAGGCTGCACCCATAAAGCTGTAGGCTCAGGATGCTCCCCCTTGTCTGGGAATGCCCAGGCTGGGCTCGCCGGACGAAAGCACCTCTGCCAAGGGTCCCAGGTCCCCAGGCCTGAACTCTTCAGGCAGGAGGGTGCCTGAGGAGGTGCCTGGCGGGCGACTCGAGGTGCAGGGCCTCAGGAGGGTGGGGGTCCCGGACTCACGCATCAACGTGCTGAAGGCCACGACGCCGAGAAGCCCCTGCAGGAAGATGCCAAAACTGTGCATGAGTGCGCCGCTCTCGCAGCGGCCCGCCCCGGACACGACGGTAGAGGGCGGCCCGCCCGGCAGTCCGTGGCTCGCGTTCCCGGCAGGACCCTGCATGGCGGAGCTGGGGGAGGATCAGGAGACGCTTGGGCTCGCACGGCCTCACTGCCTGAGGGGGCCGTGCCGCCAAGCCCCGAGCCCGGAGCCCGGAGTCCCTGCCGGGAGCCGGTTCCTCCGCCGAGCTGCCGACTCTGCGCCGCGTAACCCTACGTCTGAGATCGCAGCGCCCGATTGGTTTGGCCCGGCGTGGGGGCGGGCTTTGGCCGTGGCTGCTTTCCCCTTGAGGGGCGGGACTCCGGCTGGGGGAGGTCGGGGTGTGAGTCAGTTCACAGGTAGGACAAACTAGGTGAGCCCAATGAGCAAATGTGAGAGCGGAGAGTGGGCCCTGGGACCCGGAGCTCCAGGTCAGTAGGGGTGGCCTGTGACTAAAGTCGTTTTCCCTCCAAGATAAATCCTTAATATCCTGCAAAATTTTAAAGTAACATTCCTGGATTCCTCCCTCAGATTCCAATTCAGTAGTTCTGAGACAGGGCCTAATAATCTGCATTTTCAGCAAGTCTCCTGGATTATTCTGAAGCTGGTTGTTGAGAAAAACAATCCAAAACTCAGCACACAGGCATATGCCTTCCAATCCAGACGTTCGGCACCCCTCTTCTTTCCTTATTAGTACAGATAACACGGCCAAAGGCTTATCTTAGAGCCCCCAGTCAGTCAGGCCCTCGCCAACTTTTCTTTTCAATTACTTTATTGTTCACTTACAGTTGTTTGCATTTTCTCCCCACTCCTCCCAACTTTTATTTTCTTTGCTAAATGTAATTTAAATGGTCACTTTCAATACAATTGACGCATACGTTTATACTGAAAATGTGTTAATATATCTTTATTTTGTGATTCGTTAAAAAAAAAAAAGTCAACTTGTTTTTTGCCAGTCTCCAACGACCCCCTCCACACATGCACATTTCCTCCCACCTGTTACCCTTTCTGACTCCTTGGAGCAGGCTTCCTACCTTTACTAGAGCCTCCGGCCCACATTTCCTCATCCACCCTCCCAGAACCCTCTGGATTCTTTCCAGGCATCTCTTATTAGTGCTCTAGAGTCACTGACCTTCCTGCTGCATCTATGTAATGCCAGTGTACACAAAGTATTATTCCAGTAGACATTGGGCTGCATTTGTGAGACAATAAATACCCTATCTAGGGAAATTTTCCCTAAAAGATAGCCACCAAGAAATTCCAATTACATAAGAGAGTTAAATGCTATACAAAAGCCTTCTTGGTTAACTGGAATATTAATCTCGTTATCCAGAGAACAAAAATGCAACTGGTTCCCTAGAGCCAATTCCCCAGCTCGCTCTTAAAAACACACTTTCACATCTCTGTGCCTTCAGGTGGCATTCTCACTGCATTGAATACTGGTCCCTTTTCCTGGTTCCAAGAACTACTTATGCTTTAAGGCCTGCCTGACCTCCCGTCTCCTCATTGTACTTCCACATTACCTTCTGTGTGCTGCTCCACTGGAACTTTTCAGATTGCTAAGTTAGACGGTTGTCACACTGAGTATAACCCACCCCACCACATCCGAAGGCAGGAACTGGTTTTTATTCACCCTGGAATCTAACATAGTCCCAGCACAGAGAACATGCAACAAAATGCCTTTTAAATTAAACTGAATTTTAATTTATAAAATTTAAAACTCTCCACAAGTATTAACCATGGGAAAATACAGAAAATCAGGTGAAGAAAATAAATAGGTAAGGGAGATTCGCATTACTGTCTTTAAGAAGGTCTCTTACGGGGACGCTCAACAGTTACAGTTCGTGTTCAGGGAGAACCAAACAAGAGGATGTGCACTTAAAGCAGGAGAGACTGTGGTTAGGCATAAGGAGACTCGATTGCTTGAAGACACAGACAGCTCGAGGAAAATTGCACAGCTGAAAAATGAAGTTTTTGACAAAGCATTGATCTGCACATCCAGATGCGGAGGAATCCTTAAGGCCTGTTGCTGCTGTACCAAGGCAAACGTAGTGGAACAAGAAGCAGTCTTCAGAGGTCAGGAGCAGAGTCCCTACTGCCAGGAGCAAAGTTGCTGTGGCGAAAGTTCTGCTCTTCCTGCCTTTTCTAAACGGTAATAAAAACAAGTACCTAAATTTGGAGAGGAAAGAATCAGACAGCAGGAGAGAGGGGAGAATTCTGAAAAGGTTCATTTCATTAAAGTAGGAAGGAACTTTCTCTTCCATTCAGAGATGACTCTGTGAGGCCCCACTGGGAAGTTTTTTGAAGGATTTACTCTGGCCAAGAAGCCCTCTTGCTGTTAAATGAAGTTAAACATAGCTTAAGACCTGTTTTAATATTCTCACAACCACTTTAAACTGCCATAATATACCACAAATTTATATACACTCTTATTTACAAAAAAACAAACAAACAAAATCCCACACACAAAATATTCATCCAAAATAGTTATTTTTTTAATCCCTTTAAACATCATCAAACTTGGTGGAAGTTTTTTCAATAGGTATTCTTGTGCATATTTCTCCTTAAGTATAGTTTATCCTCAATGCATGACTTGTAAAATTAAGAGAAAAACAGCAAGCAAGTATACAATGCAATATGCATTTCATTTTGTTCCAAATAAGCAGCTTAAAAAAAATAATAAAAGGACAACATACATTAAACAAAGTGCATCAGTTCTAAGGAGTTAGTATTAGAAAGAGACCTAAGGACAGTGCTGGAACCTGCCAGAAGTTCTGCCCTGGGAGGCCTCTGATTGTCTTTAGAGAATACTCAACCCAAGAAAGAAAGGAAAAGAAATGAGTGCTTTAAAATCTCAAGAGAAACACTCAAACTATACTTCTCTAGAGACTTCTTGCAAAAGGAGCTGAAGAACTGTCCAGTTTTAATTTTGTTTAAACTTTTAACTGCCTTTGATCACCTGCTTTGTGACCTGCTTTGCCCCCAAAGCCTATCCTCATCCTTTCAACACTATCTGCCATTCTGTCAAGCTAGGCATGCAGTTAGAGTGAATGAACCACGTACAAGTCCTTAGGACTGAGCTTCTGCCATCCTGAGAACAGGAACCCCCATCAGCAACGGTGGATTCATTTTACTACTAAGTATCATCCTTTGCCTCCCACAGCTCAGGGTCACACTTTACTGCTGGTGTTAAAGACCTGCCCTGCAAAGCTGTGGCTTGTTTCCCTTTTAAAACAGTCCTTTGTGATATGCTATAGCACCAGAATAGACCCAAAAGTTGTGTTAAGTCATAAAAGACATAAGGGGAGGGGGGTTTTAGGGCTGCTTCTCTCTTCCCCCAACCCTCACTCCTGGTTTTGCTGGTTCTTGTAAAAATGTAAGACCTCCAAAACACTGGAACCAAGAAAATCAATCTCCAGTGCATTTACCACCCACCACCTTCTATACCTTACCCACTAAGGCAGCCCTCAGAAACAAGGCTACCTATGTGGTCTGGAACAAGCACAGAGGAAACCCCAAGTGAGCAGATTTGAAACCAGACCCATTCAGACTGGGCTTTGAGTTTTGAACTCTTCTGCAAAAATTATAAGGTATGACTTACTATTTGAATAAATTCAAATTTCCAAAGTATGCACACTCTCACACAGTGGGCAGAAATCATCAAAATTCACTAGCAACAAAACACTGCAAAGAGAATAAAGTCAAGGGAGAATTATAACTGCATGAATGTAATTGATTTCTTTTTGGTTTTGCACAAGAGGCTCTGTCCTAGTTTTTGAGCCAGCACAATGACCGTGACCCAGGTCCAAAAACATTTGAATTTTAAAAGGGGGTACCTAGCGAGATTTATATTTCACTTGTTAGTGACATCTTTTCCTTCATCTTCATAAGGCCAACTATTCACACAGAACACTTTTAAACTTACACACACACACACCATCCCCAATATACGGGACCAGAGTTCAAACCCAGTGTGTATTTCCATGGTTGAGGCTAACTCCTAACAACTCTTTCAGAGCTTGTATGGGCATCAATCAAACCAGGAAATGGTGTCTTCAATATAAAAGTCTTTGGTGATAACATGCCAAGTAAATATAAATGCCTGTGACAGTTTTCCTAATGTCCCCATCTAGATAAATCTTACCTACTGTTAACAATTCCCTGATGTTCTCTATAGTCCCTAGAAATACTTTTTGGCTTGAGATAGGGAAACAGTTCTGAGTCCTACACTACCTAAGGCCTTCTAAAGCTTTTCATCTGCATTCCGGTACCACACTAGTGACTGAATTGATACAAGAGAGTCAGTAAAATGTATTCAAGTCCTTGGGAAGCTTTGGTCTTTGCAACACCCTGTCCCTCACAGTGAGAATAATTTTGCTTTCAGGAGAAGAGGCATATAAAGGCCAAATTCGGAACGGTTTTCTATGTTTGCCTCTATCATAATTTAATAAATATTTACCAAGAAACCCATCTTTCCAGAAGTTGGTAAGTATCCTTCTCTGACCTCATATATTTTATAATATAGATGCTGGGAGCCACCTGCATTGCTAAAGAAAGCCAGGTAGGATAAAAGCCTCCCATTAATGCATTCCCTTCATTACCCACTTCAACTCTGCTTCAACTGAGAAGGATAAAGGTAATTTACAAAGGAAAATAGCATAGTTCCCACAAGCCAATAAAATATAGTCAAAATGTCACAGCAAATCTTCATGTGCTGAGAAAGTTTTCCCTAACACATTCACATAGCAGTAACAAGCTAACATTGGTATGCTGCCTTCAAGGCCCAGGAGAATGATACAGTTCATTCATCTGTCTCCAGCTTGTCAATTCAGGATCAAAAATGGATCATGAAATCTTGCTGACCTCAGGTAGGCCATAGGGCCCAGCTTAAGGTGAAATTCAGACAAATGTAGTACCTCACAATGCACCTCTCATAAATTTAAGAAGTTGGTACCTTTAAAAAACAAAGTTCATGACAGCAAACTCACAATTATTAACAAGCACACTTAAAATAAAAACACAAACTAAGCTAACAACTAGAACAGGAACAGAACCACAGAAATGAAGATCACATGGAGCGTTAGCAACAGGGGAGTGGGAGGAGGAGAGAGGGGGAAAAGGTACAGAGAATAAGTAGCATAGATGGTGGGTAGATAATAGACGGGGGGAGGGCAAGAATAGTGTGGGGAATGTAGAAGCTAAAGAACTTATGATACATGGACATGAACTAAAGGGGGGAATGTGGGTAGGAGAGGGTGTGCAGGGTGGAGGGGAGTGAAGGAGGGAAAATGGGATAACTGTAATAGCATAATCAATACAATAAATTTTAAAAAAGACTTAAAAAAAAACACAACGAAGTTCAGCACCTATATGCAACATACAAACATTTCACCCCAACATGGTGAATTAGTATCGGGCTTAAAATTGTTCAGAATCATAGGAATCAGACTGTCAGCGCTGTCCAGCCCAGCCCCAGCAGCTTTATGAGGCAAATGGAATCAAACTTTATGCGCTGCAGCAGGGTGGGGTGGGGGTGTGTAGAGAGGGGAACCCCTGTGCCAACTTCCCAAACAAATATCCTCTCTTATGTAATATCTGGGAGTGGAGGGTGGGGGTATATAATTCTTCTGTAATGCAGTTGCCTAATAAACTGTATCTCAGTATAAGAATGCAAGAAATATCAAGGAAAACCCTTACTTTTCCAATTTAGAGTCAGCCTCTCTCCAGGAGAAAGCTGAGTTTGAGTAATAATGGCATACACAGACAAGCTGGTTGGGCCCCGACTCATTCCAGATCAGACTATTCAGGGCCTTTTGCTTCATCTCTCAGGAGCTTTTCACCCTTTACTTGTAAAGGGAGGTGTTCTAAATTCTGTGGTTTCTGGGGAAGTCAAAAGCGAAGCAGTATAATATCCAGGGTGGGGCAAAAGCAGATTTACAGTCTTGAGTACACAAAAGTTTATTCTTGTATTATTTATTAATTACTATGTTATTTTCTATATGAACAGTAAACCCACTTTTGCCCCACCCTGTCTGTATTCATTGTTACATGTGGAAATTCCCTCTTATAAAAAAATAAATCTCATTTTCCTAAGTAAGACAACAATGTTAATTAATTTCAGACATTTTTTTGTCCCACTGATCTTCAAGGGGACAAAAAAATGCCTTGGTGCCTTGACTGCCCAGCTCTCAGGAAACTATTATTCAAGCTACATCTCCCCCTCCAAAGTCTATCTGCTCATAATGCTAACTGTTCCCAAGCATCTCTGCTCCTCTTCCATGGGCATGGAATCAATCAAATTTTTAAAAACTGGGTCTCTGAGTAAGTTCAAGCATATCAATTTTTACTTAAATAAAGCTTCTTTTCAGGTATATCTGGTAGCTTAAACAAAGAGCAGATGTATTTTTAATACACGGTTTGGTTGGAGGGCTTGAATTAAGATATGGTTCATAAATTAGCCAATGAAGAGGATTCAGACTATAGAATGTCTGCCAATTGTCCATAAAAACAGGTGGGGAATAAGGGGACAAAAAGGAAAAACAAATCACAATCAGTTCATATTTATAATAATGTTAGCCTATATTGGGTTGGCCAAAAAGTTTATTTTTTTTCTGTATGTCTCTAGTTGTCTTTAACATCATTTGAAACAATTTTGTTAGACTGTATTGTGACAGGTGTTGTATCAGCATGCATTTAAAAAAAAAATCACAATTGGTGAATTTTTGTATAACCATTTTAATATTGAAGATGGAAGAAAATAAGTGACATTTTTGGCATATTATGCTTTATGATTTCAAGAAAGGTAAAAATGCAGTTGAAACGCTACCCTCCACAAAAAAAAAGAGGTTTGTGCAGTGCATTGAGGAGGTGCTGTGACTGATCAAATGTGTCAAAAGTGGTTCGTGAAGTTTCTTGCTGGAGAATTCTCCCTGGACGATGCTCCATGGTCGAGTAGACCAGTTGAAGTTGATAGCAATCAAATTGAGACATTAATTGAGAATAATCAATGTTCTACCACACAGGAAATAGCCAACATATTAAAAATCTCCAATTCAATAACATTACTGGTGAAAATGAAAAATGTATCTTTTATTTTACGGAAAAAATACTCAACAAACTTTTGTGGCCAACCCGGTATTTGTATAGCTGTTTAGAATTACCCAGTATAAAGTTTTAAAACATTTTCAAATCCTAAAGAGGAATAATTATATTATAAATTTGCAGGTGACTAGCATAATTTAAAAATATATACTCAGCAGAGCAAACCATTCAAAGGAAGCAATCTACAAATATGTCTTTCCTCTTTCCTCATGGCTGGAACAGCATAGCAAATGCTATTATTCTATAATAGCTAGCAGTGCAGTCGTTAAGTGAAAATCACCTATAGTTTCACATCAGCTTGAGCTGGATCAAAAGAAACACCTAAAAGAAAACTCAGTTATTGAATGGGAATCCTCAGACTACATTCAATTTAAAGATTTAACTGAAGGAAATTATAAACCTGACTAGGCAAAGAGGTTTACAGAATCCTTAACCACCTCTCAATCTTTACCTAGCCACCTGAGGAAACAGTTACAGAAACTCCATGCTCTGCATAACCCTCCAAAACCTGTTCTTTCTGTTGTGCTTCTACACTATCTGCCTGGAAACATGGAGAAAGAAGGGGAAGTGGACTTAATCATGGGTCCAAGGAATACCTACTGACTTTTAGACAAAGTAAGGACTTTAGAGATGAAGCAGATCAACAACTTGAAAGAAAAGTAAACACCAAATAAAAGCCACTGAAGTCTCTCTGAAAACTAATGGAGAGAGAGCAATTAAACTGAAATACCAACAATCTTTGTGATACTTCTTAAAACAGGTAGCCCAAGCTGGGTCAAGATGGAAAACAATGACAGCGGAGTTCCTAGATCAGGTCAGTTAAAGAACTGGTATAAGTGCTCACACAATGTTTTTGAGAAAACAGTGTTTTTCCCCCTCCAACATCTGCCTTAGTTTTAGTGTTCATGTAGCTTAAAAATGACATCATACAAAAAACCTCACCCATGACTGCAAATGCAATTATCAACAGAGGTAGTAAACAAAGGAACTCCTAAGAACAAAATTTAAACTGAATCAAAGTGTGACTGCAAATTCAAAATCCTAGAGCCACATAATCATCCCCAAAAGGAACTGTTTTAATTTTAAAAAGCTCATAAACACAATGATAATGAAGCGCTGATTTGCCTTAGGCAAGGTCCCAAATCAGTGCTCTCTTAAAGCTATGTCCTCTCTTTCCAAGAAAGAGAAAGCAGAGAACAAAGTTCAATCTACAATGGGAAGGAACAGAACAAAAAGAAAACAACCAAAAGAGTACTTTCCAGCAGCCCAGATTATTCTTTGCTTAGGTCACACCACTGGAAATGCTTATTCTTCTTATGTGAGTCTTTTCTTCACAACCTTCGTGTTTTTAAAAACTGCAATCTGATGAATGAGAGACGCCCACATTTCCACTGGCAGAAGAGCCACCTCTGTGCAGTTTTTACTTCCTCACCGTGGGTCCTCCTTCCCTGAAAGTGCAAAGAGAGCAAGTCCACACCGGCAGGGCCCAGAGCCCCAGCAGTATTTCAGCTCCACTGACAGAGCAGGCGAAGGGTTTGCTGCATTTGTGCTTCAAAGATACAGCTCACTTTGGTTGTCCTTCTTAGTTGGCAAACTGCTCATAAAAAGCAAACTTGATCCTCTCTATGTGATGGCAAAGTTTGATGGCGGGGCCTAATTTTAAGTCCATGCACTCTTGAACGGTGGGAAGGGTAAGGAGCAGCAGGGCCTGCCCATCAATTTCCTGTTAAAGCACAAAAATACAAATTATCTATGATGTGCAAATGAATGACAGCTCAATCATGATTCACTCTGGCTTTGTGAAAATCAGTGTCCCTGTGCTTTCCTTTCACTACTTTTCCCTTTTGAATAAGTATCGCACATTTCCTTTTAGATGCCTCTCACAGTCCTCCATGCTAATGAATCTTCAGAATTAATAACCAAGTTTTACCAAGGATAAGAATACATTCTACAGTTTCTGCTCAGTAGAAATTCAGTAAACTGACTAGCCTTGTAACTGACAATTAAATGTGCCAAAAAAAACCCCAAACCCAAAAAACATGTTTTTAGAGGACTCTTTCTAAATCTGAAAGAAAGTATTAACTATAAACTTCAATGTCCTGATCTGTGGCATTCATAAAAAAGCCCAATTGAGTTCTTTGAAGATGTTCATTTGTGAATCTCCCCAATTGTCAAAATAAATTCTATTTCAATTATTTATTTAAAGCCACAGATATTTGTGTTTCAGAAAGCCTGCCTTAAAATTGATCATGACTCCAGAGCCTAATACATTACAGATTTTATTTTTTTGAAACGGGCAAATTGTTATTTTGGAAAAGAGGGAGATAATTAATCATGGCATACTTAATTTTAAGCCATTTAAATATTTGAGGGATAGAAAGAAATTCTTAGGAAAAATGGGAACGCAGTGATAATCTGCTTCAACTACAGCAGAAGTCAGATAACCTTTTCACATAGTAGCACTCCTAAAAATGGAACTAAAATAATTTTTTCTGTTGCATATTAATATTTTTCCTGAGACTTGTACATAAATTGCTATTACACCCACAGTCCTTTGCTGAAGAAACATGCTGCTAAGAATTGAAGGTCTTGGTGGTTACCTGGTCTAGGAATATTCTCGCTAAGGGAGCACAGTCGGTGGATCTGATGAACCGCACCACGTCTGCTACACTCCACTTCAGGGGGTTACTGTCCAGGTGAAGCCTTTCGGCAACTTCAATCCTTATTTCCTTCATTCCCCACAACAAAATCAAACCAAACGGTGTAAGAGCTATTATATTCTTAAAAAGTCTCTCTATTTAAATTCATATCTCCTCAAGGCAGGATTTAAAGTGCTTTTAGGATGTGATTTCTCCCAGCAAGGATGGCAAGAGACTACATATACTAGGTATGCAGGAAATGTTTCTTTTCTATAATTAGAAATATCAATGGGGGAAAATTTACCTCAAAGTTTCAGCAGAAATCATTTGGACAATATAACAGAAAAAAATAGTTCTTAAATCTCCCATTCGTGCCTTGGTCTATTTCAACTCTCTCTGGTAGGTGCTAAAATGAATGGGATGATATTTCCAATGTGAGAAGGATTAGCTAAATTATCAGGAGAAATCATTTATTGGTTCTGTTCATAGACTATATTTAAAAAGCAACCAGTTTTGAAACACTAACTCCCATTCCTTAATGTGTAATGTTATATAACATGCAGACAAATATATGTTAAATATACTAAACAAGATGGCTTAACCGGAATCAAAAGGATAGTTTATTTCTATAAAAGCATTATATTTCCATAAAACCACACATATTATGAAAAATATTAAAAAGGGAGTTTTCCCTGAACAAAATGACAGGCTACAAAACAAACTAGCAATGAAACAAAACAAGCAGCCACTCTGAGACCTTCCTCCTGATAAAGTTATTTCCAAATAATCCCTGAAACACAAGTAAATCACTGAATGGAATCAATTAAAAAGAGACTCAGGAAGTTCAACTGAAGCCTGCACTGAAATAAGTAGAATGCCAACATCATTTACAAATCATACTCTAGAGGGAAGTTCTACATAGGAAAAAAAGACAGTGTATTTTAAAAACAGGTACCTTTGGTGAAGGAGGCTTATTTTCATCATCAGAAAACGAGAGAGTGCACAGCTCTCTTTTTCTCCTTTGTCTGTCTGGAGGCAGTGATGTGGATATCTCACTTTGGGTAGGAGAAGAGGAACATGACTTTTTTTCTGACATTTCTGACTCTTCTTGTAGCTCATCCTGCTGCTCAGAAGTACTGCCCTCACTTAGGGAATCGTCATCTCCTTCGTCTGGGTCATCCTCATCTTCACCCCCACTTCCCTAGAGGAAAAGGAGAGAAGGCTCATTAAAATTCAGGACAAACCAGTTCTGGGGCCACAGAACCATCCTCTATTGGCCAGAGATGTGACTTAGAAAGATCTGTATGCGTTCTTCCTGTGTCCGTATTGTAAAGCAGTGAATCTCTGGCTTCTAGAGTTTACAGGCACATCAGATCTCATACCTGGGGAGAGCCCACCGGTGTATTATCAACAGATGCAGAGGGGCGTTTCTTCTTATGGACAAAAACATTTTTCCGCCTCTTTCTCCTCTTACTGGCTTTTTTCAGGGCGCAGGCTAAATTACTATGCCCACCAGGTGGCCTCCCGATTCTTTTACTTTTCTTCTTTCCATAATAGTGTGCTAAACGTGAATGATAAAGAAAAAGGAAGTAGCTTCATTATTTTTGTGCACTTCAAACCACAAGAGATTCTATTAGCACAGCAGAAAACAGGTACACTGTATTTGATTAAAGTCTAAATTTCACACAGTGGAATAATCTTAACTGTACAGACCTTAAATATACAGTTTGATTAGTACTAATGCATAAACCTGAATAATCCTTCCTCATCAAGACAGAACATCTCCATCAACCTAAAAAGTTGCCGGGTTCCTTTTCTAGTTCCTTTCCCTTTCACCAAAAGCAACCGTTATTCTGATTTTCATCACTGTAGGTTAGCTTGACTCATCTCTGGAAACCTTCGGCAGGTACTTTTCAGTGCCAGGCTTCTTTCACTCAGCATAAGGTTTTTGAGTTTCATCTTTGCTGTTGTGTGTTTGAATAGTTCTTCCCTTCATATTGATGAATACCATCCCATTGTATAAATATACCAGTTTATCTATTCTCCTGTTGATGGGTACCTGGGCTGCTTCCAGGTTTTGCTATTAAGTTGCAATGAACATTCTCGTACAAGGCTTTCAGTGGGCATATTTTCATTTTCCTTGGATAAATACCTAGGAATGGAATTGCTGGATCATACGATAGATGTGTGATTAACTTTTAAAGAACATGCCAAATAGTTCTCTAAAAGGGTTGTATAATTTTATACTCCCATCATCCATGTATGAGAGATGTAGGTGCTCTACACCTTTGCCAGAATGGGACTGTCAGTCTTTTTCATTTCAGCCAATCTAGTGGATATGCAGTAATTTCTCAATGTAAGTTTAAATTTGCATTTCCCTGATGACTAATGATACTGAGTATGTTTTCAAGTGCTTACTGGCCATTTGTACATATTTTTCTGTGACATGTCTATTTAAGTCTTTTATTCATTTTGTTTTTCATTTTTATTAAGATATAATTCACACAACATAAAACACATCATTTTAAAGGGTACATATTCAGCAGTCATTGACATATTCACTATGTTATGCAACCATCACCATTATCTAATTCTAAAACATTTCATTTCTTTCTCTTTTTTTAAATTGAGGTAACAGTCACATAACATAAAATTAATCACCATTTAAAAATATCAACAAAACAAAGAAACAAGCATAATATAAACAAAGACACTGAATTTGAGAACAGTCTGACAGTGTCCAAAGTGGGAGGGGAGGGAATTTCGGGGGAAAAGGGGAACGGTTTAGAGCAACAAGTATAAAGGACACACGGACAAAAACTATGGGGGTTGGAAATGGGAGGAAGGTGGGGAGGGCTGGGGTGGAGGGCTGGGGCGGGGTAAAAGACAGAAAACTGTACAATATCAACAATTAAAAAATACTGATTAAAAATAAAAAAAATACACAGGGTGGAGCAAAAGTAGGTTTACAGTTGAAAAATAATACGAAAATTATTTTTCCATATGAAAAATAATACGAAAATTATTTTTCCATATGAAAAATAATACAATAAGAATGCAAGAATAAACTATGTTTCACAAATTCAAAACTGTAAACTTACTTTTGCCCCACCCTGCACAATTCAGCGGTATTTTGTGTATTCACAATATTGTACAACTACCAGCTTTCTCTAATTGCAAAACTTCTCTTTAGTTATTGAGTTGTGGGAGTTTTTAGTATATTCTGGCGAGTTCTTTGGTAGATATATAAAGAATATTTTCTCTAAGACTCTAGCTTGTCTTTTCATTTTTATAAATAGTGTTAAGAACAAAAGTTTTTAATTTTGATGTTTAACTTATTAATTTTTCCTTTACGCTAGTGTATTATGTTCTTCTCTATGAAATCCTTGCCTACCCCAAGCTCTTGAGGATAACCTCCTTGTTTTCTTCTAGAAGTTTTATAGTTTTAGCTTTTATATTGCCTATGAAATAGCTTAAATTCCTTTTCATATTTGTGAGGTAGGAGCCAAGGAGTTTTGTTTGTTTTTTCCAATTTGGATATCTAATTGTAATGGTGCCGTTTGTTGAAAGAACGAACTTTCCCCGTTAAATTTAACCATATGAGTTGGGCTCTATTTCTGGGCCCTCTATGTGGTCCCATCACTCTACTTGACTTATACTTTCATCAATGCCCAAGAAACTCTTGATTACTACAGTTTTATGGTAAAACTTGAAGTCAGACAGAGTAAGTCCTCCAACCTTATTCTTTTTTTTCAGGATTGTTTTGGTTAGTCTAGATCCCTTGTATTTTCACATAAATTTTAGAAAATAGAAATAATTCTAAAACAGAAACATATTCTAACTCTGTTACATATTAAAGTATTATCAAAATATTACGTAATTTTTAACAAAAAAAAAAGAAGAAGAAGAAAAATTCTAAAGGATATAAAGTGGCACCTCCGGTACTCTTCATTATTTCATTCCCAAACTCATGACCAGTGCCAAAACCAACGTGCACTGAACAATGAAACATTTTCTCTTGGGGACTGGGGGGGGTGGGGCGTGCTGGGGGGGTGCGGGGGGGGTATTGCCTTGATTCATACAAGTTCTAGCAAGTGCAATGAGTCCTGAGCAAGCACTAAGTGCTGAAACATGTTTTTCTCATCAAAATGTGACGAGTACAGGGTCTGAGGAGTTCTGAAGCCAATCGATACCAAGGTATGACTATAATTCCATTTAATGTCACTCAAATTACTAATTGGGAAATATTACAAAGACTCCTAATATCTAGGCTAATTTCAATTATATCATTAAGAAAAATAAATTCAGACAAAAAACATAATAAAATCCATGTATCTTCCAAAGGCTCAAAGTGGTATATTTATATATGCACTTACAGGAATAGCATACTTCACTCACCGAATAATTGCAATTTTTTTGGCAGATTGCTAAACTAAGTGCTGAATCTGACACAATAATAAGCTAAGACAATTCCTGCTCTTTAGGAATTTACAATCCAATAAATATAAATAGAAACCAGATAGTCTTCTTTGATTTGTCATGCAAACAGGACAAACAGATTAGATTAGAAACCTCAACTTCTAAACTGATTAGAAAGCTCATCATGCTAAATGTGGAGCTTGGATCAGCAGCATCAGTAGCATCTGGGAGCCCGTTAGAAATGCAGGCACCTGGACCCAGATAACCACAGACCTGATGGATGAATAAGAACCTCCATTTAACAAGATCCTCAGGTAATTTGCATGCATGATAAAGTTTAAGAGGCACAGAATTAAATTAAAGATCCCTAAAAGCAATTTTCAAATTTAATCGGGTAAAATCCTCCTCTGTATTAATTCTCCCAAGTGACAGCAGGGCTTATATGATTTAAGGAAAGGTAGAAACCAAATTTTGTGTTTGTATAACAGTGCCTTAGAAGAGTTTCAATTTGGAAATTTCATCCTGCATAACTTGCTTTTTTATTGCAGTTCCACAAGAGAGAAGATAAACGATATGAAGGAACAGGTGTTGCAATGACAATTCAGAGCGAGGTGCACAACTATCCCCCTCTTACTATTTACGTCTCTCAAACAAAACACCTTGGCTTCTTTGCTGTTCCTCGCAGACACTAAGCACACTCCTGCCTCAGGCCTGTGCTCTTGTTCCCCACTACCCAGAACACTCTCACCTGAAAATCTGTGCAACTGGTTCTCTGGCTTCCTTCAGGTTGTTTGTTACCTGTCAGGAAGATGCTGTCCTCGCTCTCCTACTTTGCTTGCTCATCTTGCTTCATTTTTATCCACAGTACTTACCTCCCTGTATTTGTTCACTGTTTATTATCTGTCTCCCCCATTAAAATGTAAACTCAGCAAGGACAGAAATTTGTTTTCAGTTGCTATATCCCAGTGCTAGAACAGTGGTAGTACACAGTAGACATACAATAAATACTTGTAGACTGTATGAATGATTTGCAAAACCTAATTCATGCCATAGCTAATTTAAATACATGCTATATAAAAGTTGACAAAATCTGGCACATGGTCTGTTTGGTATGGCTTTCAAGCTAAGAATGGTTTTTAGATTTTTAAAAGTGATTTTTTAAAATGTGAAAATAAAACAAAACAAAAATATGCAACAGAGATCATATGACCCACAGCCTAAGGTGTTTATTATCTGGCCCTTCACAGAATAAATTTGCATACCTCTGTTATGTGATTCTCTGCAAAATAAAAACTTTCCAGGGTATAAGGTATGGTGAGCTACTAAAGTTAAGCTTGAAAAACACGACTCACTGTATTTGGTCTTTGTCAGTACAGAGCAGTTCTCAGAACACTTATCCAGAACCATCCGTGGACCGAACAGATTGGGACAGCACTCCAGCTTTATACAGGTTTGCCGGCAGAATTCAGTCACTCGATCTGCTGTTTTCACTATTTCAACAGTAGCCCGGTAACTCTTTCCTTTGTATCTGCCATTAGAAGACATGAGAGACCAACTTTATTGGACTAGTAATTATCCAGAGAAAAATCAAGTATATTAATATATGGACTCTGTCGTTTATATTTTGAGGATTCTGAAAATTATATGGAGTTAATGTATTTTGTACTTAAGTCAAATTTATAACCTAGTAAACTATGACAACTAAAACCTGAGTTATTTAAATTAGCAAAATAAGGTTCCTGCTTTCTGTTCCTAAGTTTAAGGTTTTATTTTTTTTTAAGATTTATTTATTTATTTTTTTAGAAAGGGGACGGGAGGGAGAAAGAGAGGGAAACATCACTGTGTGGTTGCCCCTCACGCACCCTCTACTGGGGACCTACCCACAACCCAGGCATCTGCCCTAGACTAAGAATCGAACTGGTGATGCTTTGGTTCGCAGGCCAGCACTCAATCTACTGAGCCACACCAGCCAGGACTAAGGTTTTCAAACAGTAACTTCTACACTAACTATTAAATAAAAAGTGACTTTCATTAAGTCCTTTTTTACCTCAGGGCAGTGATTCTCAGAGTGTGGTACGCTGACTAGTAACACCTGACAACTGTCACCCATTCATGACAACATCAGGTCAGGAAACAAGAGTAAATGTTTTTGAACTTTCACAGTAATTTGAAAAAGCAATTGTATGTCTCATATCTAATAACAAAAAAAGCTTCTCTTAAATTTTATGCCTTTTAAATTTCACATTACTTGTATTTTTACCATATCTTCTAAAAGTATTTGTCCATGACAGAATGGAAACACAAAAAAAGAAAAACTTTCACCACAAGTAGTTGAAGAAGCACTGAGCAAGGTAACCTAAGTATCTAATATGATCCAAGGAAGAACTGATTCTGTGACCTGTTAAGGATGAATATACACAGAAGGCAGAGGAGCTTACTCACTTGGCTTTTAGGACTTCCCCACAACCGTGCCACACAGAGTCTTTGTCCAGCTGCAGCTCCCGAAGGACACGACTGGGTTTATAAGCTGCATTGATAAGTAGTGTGAGGACCTGTGCTCCATTTTTAAAACAGAAACATGGGTTGGAAAGGAGAAAAACAGACCATTAGACCCTTGCTATCCCCTAGCATGTCATTTATGATATTAATTCCAGTCATATTAGTTAATAAGTGTTAACAAAATAATACTGAAGATATAACAACTGATTAAAGTTACAAATAAGAAAATAACAGGCCCTCTTAAATATTCAAAGCCATTAGCAGAAACAAATAGACAAAATGAATTTAAAATAAGCATATCCTTCCAAATCCTTTCCCAGTCATGGTACACTCAGATAATTATATTTGTTTGGGACACTTTGTAGATGGCTGAGCTTTCATGTTGTTGGAGTAGTCTGATCCAGAAGCTCCAGCCTCCCCAGACCCTGCCTTGACACCCTAGGGGCTGAACAAATCAGTAGTCCCCACATCTGTTACCTTCAGTGCAGCACCCTTGCTGGGAAGCTCTGCAGTCCAGCAGATGTGTAGCTTTTTTATGGTCCAGATTAATGCCACACAGCCTCTAAGTCATAGACTGAGCATTCTCATATTCCCACTCCCTCAGGCAATCCCCCCACCATTGTTCATGTCCATGGGTCATGTGTGTAAGTTCTTCAGCTACTCCATTCCCTACACTGACCTTTACATCCTCATGGCTATTCTGTAACTACCAATTTCCACTTCTTAATCTCCTTACCTCTTCACCCATTCCTCCACACCACCCTCCCATTTGGCAACCAACAAAATGCTCTGCATACCCATGATTCTGTCTCTGTTCTTATTTGCTTAGTTTATTAGATTCTATTGTTGACAGACATATATTTTTGACATTTTATTGTTCATAGTTTTGATCTTTTTTTCTTGAGTAAGTCCCTTTAACATTTCTAATAATAATGAATTGACGACAATGAACACCTTTAGTTTTTTCTTGTCTGGGAAGCTCTTCATCTGCCCTTCAATTCTAAAAGATAGCTTTGCTGGGAGGAGCAATCTTTGCTGTAGGTCCCTGCTTTTCATGACTTTGAATACCTCTTGTCAATCCCTTCTAGCCTGCAAAGTTGACACTCTTATGGGAGCTCCCCTATAAGTAACTAACTGCTTTTCTCTTGCTGCTTTTAAGATTCTCTCTTTATCTTTAGCCTCTGGCATTTTAATTGATGTGTCTTGGAGTGGGCCTCTTTGAATCCATCTTTTTTCAGACTCTCTATGCTTCCTGGACTTGTATGTCTATTTCCTTCACCAAATTAGAGAAGATTTCTGTCATTATTTTTTCAAATAGATTTCTGATCTCTTGTTTTCTCTTCTCCTTCTGGCACCCCATGAGATGAATGCTGGATCGCTTGAAGTTGTCCCAGAGGTTGCTACACTATCCTCGTTTTTTTGGTAATCTTTTTTCTTCTTACTGTTCCGATTGATTGTTTTTTTGCTTCCTTGCATTCCAAATCATTGATTTGATTCTTGGCTTCATCCACTCTACTGTAGTTTCCCTGTAAATTGTTCTTTATTTCAATTAGTGTATCCTTCATTTCTGACTAGATCTGTTTATGCTGTTGAGTTCCTAAATTCCTTGAGCATTCTTATAACCAGTGTTTTGAGCTCTGCCTCTGAGAAACTGCTTATCTCCATTTTGTTTAACTCTTTTTCTGGAGTTTTGATCTGTTCTTTTCATTTGGGCCATGTTTCTTTGTCTCCTTGTTTTGGCAGCTTCCCAGTGTTTGTATTTATGTTTTAAGTAGAGCTGTTCGACTCCATGTCTTGGTAGTGTTGCCTAATGTAGCAGGTGTCCTGTAAGGTCCCTTTGGCTCCCTTATCACCCAAGCTGAGTACTCAAGGTATGCCCTTCTTGTGGGCTGAGTGCCCCCTCCTCTTGTAGATGAACCTTGGTTGCTATTGGCAGAACAGTGGGAGGGATTTACCCAGGCCAGTGGGTTGCAAGGATTGGCTGTGACCACTTACCACCAGCCTCCACCCTCCATGGAGGACTGGCTGTGCAAGGTGATGGTGCTCCAACATGGTCATAGCTGTCCACTAGATGTGCAGGCCCTGGGACTTCCCAGGTGGTAAAGGCCAAGGTCAGCCCCACCTGTGTTTTGCCCAGGGCCACCCTTCCTGAGCTGTAAAGCCATCTGAGATGGCTGCTACTTATGCTGGGCTTGAGTTTCCCAGGGGAAGCCAAGCTGTGAATTTAGGCTGGCTGCTGCTAGTGCTGGGCCTAGGGCTCACTGAGGCCAGCTGTTAAGTTGTTTGAGAGGATTTAGGAAGTTGTGAAGGATGAGCCAAGACTAACCATTCATATGGAAAAGCAGCTTGGGTGGGGCAGAGTCTCTGGGGATCTCCAAGGTGGGTCAGAGAGTGTTAGCTATGTTGATGGAATCTCAGATGTGGCACCAGCTAACCAGCTCTGTAGTGGGAGGGTTTAGCAAAGGGGCAATGGCCTCTGTTCACCTTGATGCCAAACACTTCAGTTTTTCCCTGTGTACCACTAGTGCCTTTCAAGCTGCTACCCCAGTGCTGGAGCTCAGAGGGAGTGAGTTTAAGTAAGTGAACCTGTGTGTGGGTTCTTTAAGGGGAGCTCTTGGGCTCCAGAAGTTTCTTCCACCAATTCAATCCCTGCTGGTTTTTGCAGCCAGAAGTTGTGGGGACTTATCTTCAGGGCACTGGAATGCTGGGCTGGGAGGCCTGGTGTGGGTCTGGGACTCCCCGCTCCTGAGATATCCCTCCCAAATTTTTATCCATCACACATGGGTGTGGGACCAGCCTGTTCCAAGTTTGTGTCCTCCTACCAGTCTGGATAAATGTGGTTTCTTTAATTCCATAGTTGTCAGACTTCTATTCAACTCTACTTATGATGGTTCTGAGCTAGTTGTTCTATTTTAGTTGTAATTTGTTTCATTGCATTTTTATTTTATTGATTATGCTATTACAATTGTCCCTTTTTTTTCCTCCATTTTATCCCCCTATGCCCTGCACCACCCCCATCTCACCAGCATTCCTTCCCCCTAGTTCATGTTCGTGGGTCGTATATATAAGTTCTTTGGCTTCTCCATTTCCTATACTATTCTTAACTTCCCCCTATTTTTTGCCTACCAATTAAACTTCTTATTCCCTATACTTTTCCCCCATTCTCCCCCTCCCGCTCCTTACTGATAACCCTCCACATGATTTCTATTTCTGTAATTCTGTTCCTATTCTAGTTTGCTTAGTTTTTGTTTTTTAGATTCAGTTGTTGATAGTTGTGACTTTGTTGACATTTTACTGTTCATTGTTTTGATCTTCTTTTTCTTAAATATCCCTTTAAGATTTCATCTAATAAGGGCTTGGTGATGATGAACTCCTTGAACTTGACTTTATCTGGGAAGTACTTTATCTGCCCTTCCATTCTAAATGATAGCTTTGCTGAATGGAGTCATCTTGGATGTAGGTCCTTGCCTTTCATTACTTGGAATACTTCTTTCCAGCCCCTTCTAGCCTATAAGGTTTCTTTTGAGAAATCAGCTGATAGTCTCATGGAACTACTTTGTAGGTAACTGTCTCCTTTTCTCTTGCTGTTTTTAAGATTCTCCCCTTATCTTTAATCTTGGGTAATGTAATTATGATATGCCTTGGTGTGTGTCTTCCTAGGTCCAACTTCTTTGCAACTCTCTGAGCTTCCTGGACTTACATATCTAGTTCTGTTCACAAGACTAGGGAAGTTTTCCTTCATTATTTGTTCAAGTAAGTTTTCAATTTCTTGGTCTTCCTCTTCTCCTTCTGACCCACATAGCTCTGTTGTGGCGCTGTACGTGGGGAAGGGTTAGAAAGGGGACAATGATGCTTGCTAGCTTGCCCAGCTCTCACCCTACTTTCCCTCACTTCCCACAGGCAGACTGAGCCCTTTCAGGTGCTGATTCTGGGTGGTGGGCTTGTGTACATTCTAGGATCCTATGGGCCTCTCCAACAGTTTCTCCTGTGAGACTAGGAGATTCTCCTGCCACCACAATCCTCACAGGTTTTTACAGCCCGCGGTTTTGAGAATATATTACTCCGTGCTGGAACACTGGGTTGCACAGTTTTTCTAGCTCCCCAGTTGTGCCTCACAGCTTATCTGCACACAAATGTGGAACTGCCCAGTCTGCCAGCCGCCTCACCAGCCCAGGTCCACCTTGCTGAGCATCTTCTCTACACTGACTTCCCATCTCTGTCCCTCTTATCAGTCTGGATAAATATTTCTTCTTTAATTACATGGTTGTTGGACTTCTGTACAATTTGATTTTCTGGCAGTTCTGGTGGTTTTTTGTTTTTAAATTGGCTGCTATCCTTTTGTTTTTGTGAGGAAGTGAAGGATATCTACCTACACCTCCATTTTGGCTGGAACTCCTCTTGTAATTTTGATGGGTTGTGCAGATTCAAGCCATGTCTGCCTATGCCGCCATCTTGACTGGAAGTCTCATTCACTCTTGCAGTTCTCATGTGGTCTCTGACAGAAGACCTTGCTACACTGACAGAAGTGAGTCTGCTGTGTAAAGAACTGCTTAGAAAAAAATGTTCCCTAGGACCATAGATAATTGTGTCCAGTTTATTGTCCAACATGAAAAAAGTTAATCACTTATAATAAAACCTAGAGTTGTCACATCCATGGCGTATAGATAGATCCTTGTATAAATGAGTCTATGAGACTTCTGTAAAATTTCCAAGTTCTTTGCTCTAGGCCAGAACCTTACCTCTCTGAGGACCAGAACACAGTTCCCAGGTCCTACACATTGAGGCAGCTCAGCAATTCGTCCCTTGTTAAGGTATGGCCCTGAGAAGCAACGGTGGTTGAAGTATATCTTTGGACAGCAATATTTTCCATTAATCATAACTGGGAAATGAAGAGAAACAAATATTCAGAACAGAGTCATCTTCTGACCCATTTCCAAAGATGGATTACTGGCGGGGGGGGGGGGGGGGGGCGGACAAGCACACTGACCATTATATAAAGTTAGAAATTACATATTTTGAAGCTTAACATCACCTGAGAGATCCCTTAAAATATTTACAACTCTATCATGGAGCTTATCACTCTGCTGAAAAAAGACAACATTCTGAATTACATGTAGGTTAACTCCTACAGGTTAATGTGACACTGTTCCAGAGCCCTACACTTCTACCAATAAAGAAAATGAAAGATTTGCTTCTAGAACCCATGATGATTCCTGACAAACAACTACTCAATAATCTACTCTGGAATATTTCTAGGAAGTAATGGGTGAATACTGTCTAGAATCACAGTTTGTGTTCTTAAAACCACCAAAGTAGTATGATGGCAGCCTTCAATGATGTGGGCTCCCTTCCATTTCTGGGATTTCTCAGAGGGCTGAAATTATGCATGATCATACCTCTAAGTTCTTTAATTACTGTGGGGTATAACTGGGCCTAGAGACCCCTCTTTTCAACTATTTTTCTGTATGAACACTATACTCTAATATAACATTTTTAAAATCCCTTCATTGTGGTTAGCAATTCAGCTGCTGAATATAAAAAATTCAAAGACACACTAAAACATATTATTTTCATATCAAGCAGAGAGAAGCTATTCTGATGGATACTGTTAACCAATGTTAAGGAAAGGAGGTATGTATACACTGCCCACTGTTGACAGGACCCTGAAGTACATAATGTTCACCTAAAATGTAGTCTTAGCACAGTGGTCAGCATGTCTACTTCTCCAACTGAACTCTACCACCCAGATCCTGCTTTTCAGGATTAAGGCATCAATGTTCCCTGTAGCTGGGAATGTTGGCAGTTTATAGCTCTCAGTTTTAAGTCTATCCTGGAATTACCTTCACTCAGCCTAGAACTGACCCCAGTATAGGAGAGACCCACCCTGAAGATTCCCACCCTTTGTGAGGTGGAGAGGGAGCAGTAGCCTATTTCCAATAACAGCCTCAATCAGGGCAGATTCTGAGTGGTATACCAGCACCAATGATCCCTGTGGGACTGGAAGAAACTTCTGTTAACAGTGAATTGTGGCTTGACTTCTTCCTTTGCCCAGTCCTACTTCCTTCACCCCTCCCAGGAATTGTTCTCAAAAGCACGCCCCAATAAAACTCCTACATGTAAATAAGAGTCTCAGACTCTTCCCAAGGTGACCAAACCTATCATAAAACCCAAACTTGGCTGTGGTCATGTAGGAGATATTAATGTCTTAATCCTGTAGTTTCAGTAGGCATTAGAATGGCCAGTAATATATCAAAAATAAAGAGTTGCACAGCCCTGATTTCTATGTATAAATGATAAGATGAAAAGGCTGTGGGTAGAAGAGAAAAATGCAGGTTTGGAACCTGAGAAAGATTTGGGTTCCATTTCTGACCCTTCTACTCACAAGCTGCATGATCTCTTCAAATTCTGGTTTCTTTTCTTCTCTAGGCATTTACTAAATACCATCCAAATGCCTAACCTGTGCTAGAACACATACAGCCAAGATGCTAAACATAATACAACCAGCACAGGGGGAGTCAAGAGCATTTCTGGGGAGAGGCTGCTGGACAAAAGATTTGGGCCTCCAGTAAAAAAATCTTTGTTTCATTTATCAGGTATTGGGACAATCTGTTTTTTCAGTGCTTTATTTTTTTAAATTGTGAAATATATATACAAACTGTGAATACCATAAAAAGGGTTTAAAGAAGAATATACATCCACCTCGCAATCACCCTGCTTAAGAAAGAGCACTGCCTGGAAATCCTCAGATTCTTTATCTAAACTCGCGGATAGTAATAACGACCTCTTCAGCCCTTATGCCCAATAAGTGATCAGTAAAGAATAACTACAATTATTATAAATGGACAGAGATGTCATCCTAAAGGTCATTAGTAGTAAGTACACCTTAGTCTATGGCCATACCACCCTGAACGTGCCCGATCTTGTCTAAGTACAGTGAGACAATTATAACTCTTTAAAATCAGTCAAGAGACTCCTCTATGAAACTACATCCTATAAATCAAATGTATTGTTTATTTTTAGATATTGTCCATTAAAAGAAACTAAAGGTCCTCTTTTCCCTAAGAAGGCATGCACTTATACCTGAGTCAGTGGAGTTCAGCTCCTGATTTTTCATGCCCTCATGGACAGTTCTTGAGGATGGTATTCTGAGTCAAAACAAAACAAAACAAAACAAACACACAACACAACACACACACACACACCAAAAAAGTAAGATAATCCTTAAAGTCAGTAAAGCATAAGAGTTTCCTTCAAATCTAAGAAGAAAGCAAAAGTGGCAGACTGCAAATTCTGTAACAGAAGGTGCTTTCTTGATTATTGCCACTTTTTTAAAAATGGCAACTGTTTCTTAAAACTATGTACACAGTCTAAGGAGCCAACAGTCTAAAGACACGTGATACTACATGTTCAAACAAACTTTCATTCATGTGAAGAACAGTTATATAATTCCTTCTGGGATTCTTAAAACTCAAGCAGACTATTCATTAATTGTCAAAGAATGGAAAGTTTTTTAATACAGTGTCTTGTTTTCTTCCATCAGTTTCAAAACTAAAAATAAATTATATTATTAAAAAAGAGAATCATTGTATTTGCAGTAATCAATGAAAGAAGGGTAATTTATCTTTTTAGAATACTTCCTGACTAAAACTTTGGACAACTAAGTCAAGGAAAAACCCAAGGCCAGATTTTTTCCCCCTATCTCACATCTCTACCTCGAATAGAATTCTGTGGCCCTTCTCTCTACCTCTATTGTCAGTTTTATTACTCACATAGCCACAAAAACAGCTATATATTATATAGAATTTGCTATAACCTGAATTGTGTCCCCTCAAAATACATGTTGAAGTCCTAATCCCCAATGTGACCATATTTGGAGATAGGGCTTTTAAGAGGTAAGTAAGGATTAGGCTCTAATCCAATAGGATTGGTGACCTTGTAAGAAGACGAAGAGAGAAAGATTTCCTTTCCTCTCCATCCTTACCATGTGAGGACACAGAGAGAAGACAGTCTGTAAGCTAGGAGGAGAGCCCTGACCAGGAACCAAATCAGGCTGGTACCTTGATCTTGGACTTCCCAGACTGCAGAACTATAAGAAAACAAATCTGTTGTTTAAGCCACCCAGTCTGTGGCATTTTGTTATGACAGCCTGAGCTAATCATACAAAATTGAAAATCCAATGTTTAAAAACACATGCATACACACAGAAACCCTTGTATTTTTAAGGCAACACTGACCAACTACTTCTCGAAAGCTGTGCAAGAAGGTATGCTACAAAGGGTCTCCAGATAGGATACAAGGGCACAGCTTTCATGTGCCTTTTTAGTCTTGTCTTCTAGATCAAGCTTTTTTTCACTGTAACAAATAATATCCTAATCTACCCTTTTAGCTCTACCTTAACAAATTCCAGCATTGAGACTCTGTTTCTTCTTATTCAAATGACTCCCAGCTCTAAAGGCAAAAGAAAACTCAAATTGGGGAACATCTTGAGAATGGATTTTACCCTTCGGTATATAATGACATTTTTAGGAAATGTATATACTGTAAGGAGAAGTATGTAAACTATCAAAAGCTCAATTAAAGGATTATGATTCTATCTGAAAAAATAACATATGAGGAGATATACTCTTAGTTATTTCTTTTTCTAGGCATTCTAACTTCCAAATATCAAATATACTATCACATTACTTACTGTTTTTCAGGTTGGACCACTGCAATTTTCCTCTGTTTGTGTACTGTAAGATGAAAACAAAAATGTGTATATCAAGAAAAATAAAAAGACAGAGAAAGAATTACATATGTATTAAAATCACATTAGCATATTTTAAACCTGGTTATATATTTCTAACTAGCAGGTACTACAAACAAGTGCTGACATGTCTGAATATCTAGACTAAGCACATTTTCTGGGTCTTTCAAAAAAACAAAAATAATGAAGGCTCCCTGAGTCAATCAACTCCTATGAATATTTTCTAAGCAGGAATAGATATTCAAAAGAAAAACTGATTTTGACAAGGGTGGTAACACATTCAATAGGGGAAGTAGTCTTTTTTCAACAAATCGGGCTAGGAAAACTGAATATCGACATTAATGAAGTTGGACCTTTACCTTATATCACATACAAAAAAAGTAACTCAAAGTGGATCAAAGACCTGAGGAGAGGTAAAACTATAAAACTCTTAGAAGAAAACATTGGGGAAAATATTTATGACATTAAATTTGGAAATGATTTCTTGTATATGATACTGGAAGCACAGGCAACAGAAGAAAAAATAAATTGCAATACATCAAAATTTAAAACTTCTGTGTATCAAAGGATACTATCGAGAGAGGTAAAAGCAACCCACAGAATGGGAGAAAATATTTGCAAATCATATAACTGATAAAGGATATCTAGAATATGTTAACAAAATCCTACAACTCAACAACGAAAATAGCCAATTAAAAAATGGGCAAATGACTTGAACAGACATTTCCCCAAAGAACATATATTAATGGCCAATAAGCACATGAGAAGATGTTCCACACAATTAGTTATTAGGGAAATGCAAATCAAGACTACCGTTAAGATACCACCCCAAACACACCAGGATGACTATTATAAAAAACAAACAAAAATCCCCAGAAAATAAGTGGTAGGGAGAATGTGAAGAAGGTGGAACCCTCATACATTCCTGATGGGGATGCAAAATGGTGCAGTTGCTTCATAAAACATCTTGGCAGTGTTAAACACCGAGTTACATACTCAAGTGAAATGAAAAGCTAAGTCCACATAAAAGCCTTTACAGAAATGTTCATTAGCAACATTATTCGTAATAGCTAAAGAATGGAAACAATTCAACTGTCTATCTAACTAATGCATGGATAAATAAAATGTGGTATAACAATGAAACATTATTCAGAAATATAAAAGAATAAAGCATTACCCTGGTTGGTGTGACTCAGTGGATTGAGTGCAGGCCTGCGAACCAAAGGGTCGCTGGTTTGATTCCCAGTCAGGGCACATGCCAGGGTTGTGGGCCAGGTCCCAGTAGGGGGCACATGAGAAGCAACCACACATTCATGTTTCTCTCTCTTTCTACCTCCCTTCCCCTCTCTCTAAAAATAAGTAAAATCTTAAAAAAAAAATTAAAGAATGAAGCATTGATATATACTACAATATGAATAAACTCTGAAAACGCTGTAAGTAAAACAAGTCAGTCATAAAAGACCACACAATGTATGATTCCATTTATAGGAACTGTCCAGAACAGGCAAATCTATACATATGTAAATTAGATTAGTAATAGCCTAGGGCTCTAGAGCAGGAGGTAAAGAGGTATTGCTAAGGAGTATGGGTTTCTTTTAAGACAATAAAATGTTCTCAAATTGACTGTGGTAAGAGTGGCATAACTCTGTGAATGTACTAGAAACAACTGAATTGTATGCAAGAAGTCCTCGCTTAACATCTTCAATAGGTTCTGCAACTTCAAGCAAAATGGCATGTAACAAAAACAATTTTACCATAGGTTAATTGATATAAACCAGAGTTAAGCTCCTAAGGCATCTCATCAACGTTATAACAAAATGTCGCTGAACGAAACGAAGATATTCAAGGACGTGCTGTACTTTACAAGACTAAAATTTTTTATGTTATATAAATCAGGGATCCCCAACCTCCAGGCTGAAGACTGTTGTTACTGGTCAGGGCCTGGTAGGAACCAGGCCGCACAGCAAGTGAGTTTGAATGTAATGTACTTGAATCATCCTGAAACCACACCCCCACCCTGGTCTGTAGAAAAATTGTCTTCCATGAAACTGGTGCCAAAAACGTTGGAGAACCCTGAGGTAAATGATATCTCAATAAAGTTATTTAACGAAGGAAGGGGAGATGGAACGTTTAACAATCAGGTTACAGAAATACTCTGGCTTTCATCTTGTTCAACCTCTCTTACTCTCTCTTACTTGCTGGCTGATGGAAACCAACTGCCATGCTGTGAGCTCCCCTATAAAGAGCCCTACTTGGCAAGGAACTGAGGGAAGCCTCCAACCAACAGTCAGCAAGGAACTAAGGCCCTCAGTCCAATAGTCCATGAGAAAATGTATTCTTGCCAACAATCCTCTACATAAACTTGGGAGCAGATCTTCCCCCAGTAGGGCCTTGCTGACTAGAGCCCTGGCTGACACCTTGATTGCAGGCTTGAGAGAGATGCATCCAGAGGACTCAGCTAAGCTGTGCCCAGATTTCTGATCCACAGAAACTAAGATAATAAATGTTTGCTGCAATAAATAACTTCCTATGAGGGAAGAGACAAGCAGGACCTCGTGTTGTTTTTCTCTGAAATGTCCAGAAATGGACAGGTACCTCGTGCTCGACGAGGAGTGCTGAGGGGATGGCCGTTGGTTTCGCACCAGCCCAAGGGAAATATATCCATGGATTCCACACTCACAATACATTCAGGTATGGGCTTCTGAGAACCTGTTTAGATTGAAAAAAATTTTTTAGACCATTGAATACCCTTCTTCATAAACTATTCTCTAGATGATCAGTGTTCTGCTATTGAAATAAAATAGACAAAAATTCTCTTGAACAAGTTCCTTTCACACAAAACTCATACATTTTCATGTGTGACAAACATTAAGAAAAAAAAGTTAACTGTCTTTCACACATAGCTATATAAAGACCAAAATGGGTAGTGAATGTACAGGGTGACTCTTAGTTAGGGAATAGCAAGTAAGCAACTGGAACTACCAGGAGTATCATTCAGAGGGTTAACAAATATCAGTCAACTCCATGAAATAATTGGAAAACAAAGGCAAAAGTGACAGTTCTCCCCAACAAGAACATTAGTTGTGGTAGTTGGAGACAAGCCAGAAAGTAGATCAATGAATTCAAATCAGTAAGTGACACTGACAAGTTGCACAGCAAAGGTTAAAAAAAATACCAACAAGTCTATATTCAATACTGTAGTTGATATATATACCAAATGCCAATTCTACAAACTGGAAACAGGTACTGAGTCTATTTGGCAGCCGAATAAAAATGAAACCCCAGGCCATGTACAGTAACTGCAGTGCTGACAACTCAGCCAATGCTTCCATCCACAAACCAGTCCAAGTGTTGAATATTACTTTTAATATCTTTTATTTTACATACTTTTGGTTCTAATGAATGAGGACAATCAAAATATTATCCCTTACAGAAGCTGGTTGTTAATGCTCATGCTCATGCATTTCGATCATATAGAAATATATGCTACTTGACTTATACTTTCCCCTTAAAAAAATGAGAGACTCTGTAATAAAGGCTTTTTATTCATATTCCTTTCCTAACATTTGAAAGTCAAGGATAAGAAAAGAAAGTTTTAGTTTGGAATCTTGCATTATAAATTAGAAGTCTTTGAACATGCCCTCCTTTTGGCTAATCGATTAAGTCTAACAAAGCACATTATAGGTAGGGGTGAACAGAAAAGGCAAAGAACAGCCACGAGAAGGCTTCCCAAGGATAATGACGCTTACCCTCCAGCTGGAGCCACAGGTAGGAGCCTCGCACTGCAGTAATTGTGGCAACACACACTTCCTCAGGGAGAAGAGGGTTCACTGCCTCCAGCTTCATGTTCTCCTTAAATTCATGCTCAGAAATTGACTAGAAAATAAATTAATCAAATCTAAAACATACTAAGTATTTACTCATTTGCTAATCTAAGACACCTTTTCTAAGTGTTACTTAATCCTAACTTTAAGGCTATGAATTTACTTTTTTTCTGTTTCTTAACGAAGCAAAGAAAAAAATGTCTTCTCTCGGCATTACATGCAGTCTCTAAAGTCAGAATATACTTGCATTACTGCTACTTGTGTGACACTGCTCAAGCTATGCAAGCTCTTTCTGCCTCAGGTTCCTCATATGTCAGATGACATTAAGAATACCTGTCCCACTAAGTCATTATGAGGTTTCAATAAAATAAGGTACCTAAGGCTCTGTGCCCTGAACCAAATGGCTTTTTGCCACTGTTGATTCACTGTCCTTCCTATAAAGGGCCATATCATATAACAAACCACCCGGTTCCTACTGCTATGTGTATCATAAAAGGCAGTCAGGATAAGTAATGCTTATGAATAAGGAGAAAAGGTCATTTAAAATATGTTTTAAAAATTCGCAGGTTCTAGAACAAAATAAAGAACTGAATCTCTGTATTTGTTCTCTCTTCCTTCTCACAATTCACAAAAAATAAAGCATTTTTTAAAAGACATAAACCTACTAGGATAAAGAGAAGAGGAAGCAACAACAACATTTCATAAGCTAAAATTTAGAATAGTGTCTAGACCTAACTTAGCAGATTAAAGAAAGGTAAATTTAAGCTGACAGTGAAGAGAGCTAAGAACTGGCAGCACCAGTCACAAGGCAACTACAGGTAGAAGTGAAATAGTTAAAATAAAAAGATTTGTTGAAATTTAGGTCATGCCATCAGCTCCTCCACTCCACACTTCAGGGCAACTGTTCCTTCCCCTCTGCTACAGAAGGTGAGATTTATTCCCCAGAGTAACACACAAAATCCCCAGGCAGGAAGACCAAGGAACTGCTGAGGGCATGCATGCAGTGCCCAAAACAGGGGTCTGCATAGGGAATGTGAGCGATCCAGCCCTTGCCTCTACTGTTTGGGCAAGGGACTAAAAGAGACTTCTTGTGGTAACATGATAAACCCAAGAAGAAACACACAAAAATATGCATTATGTGACCCCCAACAAATGAGCAGTCGGATCCCACCCTACAGGAAAGTTCAAGATTAACAAACCCCACCAACATACTTGACTCAAGAGCTTTCAATCAGCTTTTTCTTTTAGTCCTCCATTCTTAAATATAAGCAAACAACCCAGAATTGCATGACATCTAAATATATGAAAGCTAGAGATCAAAACAGACAAAGCAAGCAATTTGGAAAAAACAGATTACGCAAGAAGACAACTTCCCAAAAGGCAGGGATAATTAACATCCTCTGAGCGATAAAAAAGAAACAAAAAAACCCCTACCACCTCCATAAAACAAGAATAATATGCTATTTAAACCAAATATTCAGAACAAAAATAGTTCTGGATATTAAAAATGTGATATTAAAAATTAAAACCTCAAAAGAAGGGTTGAAAGATAAAATTTAGGAAATCATCCAGCAAGCAAAGCAAAAAGACTAAGAAACAGAAAACAGGAGAAGAAGAGTAGAAGCCTCATCCAGAAGCCCAACATAGAAACTTTTTAAAAATTGTAGAAAAAGAAAAGAGAGAAATGGAAGGAAATCAAGGAAGAAATTCAAGAGAACCTGCCAGCACAGAAAGACACAAAATGTCCAGAAAGAACGTGCTCACTGGAAACCCAGCATATGGATGAAGACAGGCCACACCACGGCTCGTCACTGTGAAACTTGGTGACAGAGATTCTATGACCTCCCAGGGAAGAAGCAGGAGGCAGGCTGTCTACAAAAGATCAAAAATAAGAATGGCTTTCAACTTCCCTGGAAGGTAGAAACAGTAACACCGGTAAGTAGAGAACTCTGCATGTAGAGAACTTTCAGTGTAGTTTTAATTCTGGGAATTAAAGCCTAAGAATGCAGAAAAAATGGAGGTTGCTAAGAGAAATCTCTAAGAAAATATTAGAAATGACAGATTTCCAACATCAGGGTATCAGAGTGGCCATGGATGTGAGAAAAAGAAAATATGCCTAGAGAACATACTGTACTTTAACCCTTCTACCCTAAAACAACAACAAAACCCTTTGACTAGAAAGAAAATACGAAGGTCTAGCTGAACCAAAGACTTCTGGGAAATGCTGAAGGGCGGCTGTGTGAGTATGTGGCAGCAAACATGGGACTATGACCCAGGCACAGGAGCAAAGGTGCTTGTGTTCTGCACAGCCATCTCACTCCGGGCCTACTTCCCAGGTGGATGGAGACAGCAACATGTGCTAATGGAGGAACTTTAGACACCTGCAGAAATGGTTGGTTGCTTAAAAATTTTGCGTTCATATTGTTTCAAAGTATCAAAGTTGTCATTCTACTGAAAAATCACAGGGTTTATGTTAGGCAGCTTATATAAGAAAAAGCTCGTTGACAATCTATACTCTAAGGAAAAGCCTTACTGAAAAGATTAACAAATAAATGCATATTTATGCACCATAAATTAAAACAGACTCTTTCATCAGAAAGATGATTCCCTGATTCATCTGACTTTCAATTAACCCACTAATTATCTGTCTGACAGAGTCAGATAAGGGAACTTCTGCATATATTATCCATGTCTCTCCCATCTCTCAAATATATTGTTTCATAGAGGAGGGGAATTACAGATTTCCTAATGTGACTGCCTTTGTGGAAATAGTTACTCAGGCTACTAGACTATGTGGTAAACTAGCAATAAAACAAAGAAAATTAAGCTATGAAAAACAAGGACAAATTTAAAAAGGAAACAATCATAAAATACTGTAGTGCTCAGCTGTAAATAATGTCTGAATGCACACGATAATAAAAATACTCAATTCAGATTTAACCAAAAATTGTAATATAACTCTAATAGAAAGAAGAGCTGGTGGTAGGGGTAAGACTGAGGAGAAGGGTAATGTATAATAGCTAAATGCTTATTTACCATAATGTAGAACCAATAGACATGTTTAAAATTAATGATTCAAAAGACTGCAGCATATTATTTTGAAAATGAGAAATATATCTGAGTAACAGTAAGAACAGGCAGTGACTACTCATGGGAAGGGAGACTGTGGAAAGAGACAGAACAGAGAATTGCTTTATGTTCTAAGCTTTTTACTGCTGTTTGGTTTTGTAAACCATGTGCATGGTTTTATTTTGATAAATTATTATTAGATCAATAATAGTATCATTATTAAATAAGCTTAACAATTTTTCTCTACTTAATATTTTTCATAATATTGAATCATCAAAAGTAATTGTAAACTAAAATTTTAAATTTTACACTTCAGCTAATAAAAAATAAAACTGATAAACTTTAAATACTAATTAAATAAACAAATTAACTTCTGTAGTGAATGGATTTTTCCTGTACCACTGTATTACAATCAACAAGATGATTATTTGGGTTGAGTGAGAGGACTGACTGCAGAGTAATAATCATAAAAAACACAGGAAGTGGTCCCAAAGCAGTGGCCATGAGGAGTTGGGCTTCTCACCTGAGGGAAGCACCTCTGGGGAGCAGCTTCAGCACCACACTGTTTGAGGTAGTCGGCCCAATCAAAGTCCTGGCCTGAATAGCCTAGGTAGAGAGAGAAGAACAATGACTCGTACCACACAAGGCTTCCTGGCTTTACACTCTGCCCAGTGTTCACTCATAGCTTGTAATTTTGCTAATTTGGGACTCTGATCATTTTAGAGAGGGGGAAACACAATCTAAAGCATTGTTAATTTTATAAAATAGAGCAAATATGGTCAAACTACATGACAATACAATTGTTTAGCTAAATTTTAAACCTTTTATGTTTCAAACTAGGCATTTATTTTGAACAGTATTTTATGATTAGTTACTGGCAATTTATAAAAAAAAAAATTTAAGACAGTTATTACTGGATTTGATTTGTACCAACAAATCTAAACTTATTATTAATTCTATTATGACTTAGGCTCTAAAGGAAGAGAGACACCAGTACTATCTAATTAGTAAAGACTTCTTTTCTTTCATAACGTTATTTCCTTAAACATATCTTAGCTCCAAACAGATCCAATATTTTTGACACTGGTTTTCAGATTCATGCCTTACAGAATCTCAATGGTCTTATAACCTGAATCATGAATTCACCTCAGGAAAAAAGGTAAGCTTAACTCTCCACTTAAGTTTACTGAGGTTTCCCGGAAGAAGTCTCTATCTGTGTGCCAGGAGCTGGACTGGGCCTGCTGTGTCTAAGCTGCTCTCTGCTCTACAGAGCTTATTATCTTACAGGCACAAGGCAGGCTACTCAAGACTATGCCATCCTCCAACCAAACCAGCCCCTGCAATCACCTATTTTGCCTAACTGGGATTGGTATCCTGTTCTCCCCCTGCATTCACCTCAATTCCTCACAGCAAATTACCTGCTATTTTCAATTACATATTCCACTACTTTTCTTTCTATTTACAAAGACAGTTGAGTTGTCTTTAACAATGCTGAAAGCCCCAATAGCTTTAATAACTGGATTTTCTTTTCCCGTAAAGGTAGCAGGCAGGATAAAGAACTTGGGATGTCCTGAGCCTTCCTGCAAAACAGAACTTCCTCTTATAGATGTGTCCCTCAGCCCATCACCACTAGGCAGGCATGCCCACTCTCTATTCACTGATGAAGGAGAACCTGGGAGGCCCTGTTACTGTTTTCCCTCATTTGCTCCTTGAAGGAAATGTGTTGTACTCACTTCTGTCTCCCCAGTGACAAGCCAATTGCCTGGTTCATAGCAAACATCCCATAAATGAATGTAGGATGAATCAAAACTGAATGGAAGGCAAAGGTTCTGGGTTTGTGACTCCTGTTAACAGAGCACTTCAGCTACATGTTCCAGCAGTCAACATTGAGAGAGTAAAGCCCTGCTTTATCAAAAGCCTACTGAAAAAGGATAAACAGACTGCCAAAAAATCTGATTTGTTGACATAAAAATCAGATAAACATCTGACACTTCCAGATACTCCAAGTTATAAAATACTAAAAATTTCATTCAAGCCCTGGCCAGGTGGCTCAGTTGGTTGGAACGTGTCCCATACACCAAAAGGTTGTGGGTTTGATCCTGATCAGGGCACATGTCTAGGTTGTAGTTTCAGTCCCTAGTCAGGGTGCATATGGGAGGCAACCCATCTCTCTCCCCGCCTTCCTCTCTCTCTAAAATCAATGAACATACTTTCGGGTGAGAATTTAAAAAAATTTCATTCAAGCTCAACTAAGTCATATTTATGAGCCTTGATTAAAAGGTCAAAGACTCTATTTTGCAAGTTGCAAACACCAGAAAATGAGCTGCTACTTTCCTATCTACAGTCTCTCCACATCCTACTCTTGACTATAAACCTTTTTCTGGAATCTCGAGATCTGGAACCTCTAAGATGAGGCCCAGAAACCCCCAAATCACCAATAATCTACCTCCTAGCTCTAGCTCCGAAGTCTCTACTCTCACTCCTCTGTGACCTCCCAACAGAATCACGACAGAAGGAACTATCCTGGGATCCCAAGTCGTCATGAACATGCATTTGTCAAGGCAGAGGATGGAATATACTTCATTAAATTAGTTCAACTTAATTTATAACTTTCAAATACATAAATATATAAAATCTAGGCCTTCATTTATACTTGTCTCGGGCTCCCAAAATGTTAAGGATAGGCTGGGGCATGAAGAGAGAGAGGGGGACAAAAGATAAAGGTAATTCCATGTGATAAATCTCATTCCAGGGAAAGTTCCTGATAAACAATTCAAAAAAGAATGAATGCATACCAGGAGGGGGGCTAATGTGTAAACCATTCTTCAGACTCCACTGCACAGGGAAAATACCAGGGCTATCGACATGACACACAAAAGATCGCCTTGTATGATTCTCCGGTCGCAAATCATCCATTTCCACCAGAAAGTACTTCTCATCAAAAACCTGTACATACAATTTAATTGATAAAATAGATGAATGGTTTTATGTGTATGTGTGTACACACACACATCATTTCCTTGGCATAGCTGAACATGTTACAAAAAAGTTCATAGCTACAATGGGTATTAATACTACCACTACTTACTCGATAAATGTTACCTGTGTCAGACACTGTTTTAATTTAATGCTTTTCATGTATTAATTCAATTTTAATCTTCCTAACATCTAACAAGGCAGGCACCGTTATCAACCTCATTTTGCAGATAAAGAGACTAAGTTTAAAAAGAGGTTAAATAACTTGCCCCACATTACATAGCCAGAAACAAGCAGAACCTAGATTCAAATCCAAGTATATGGCCCAAAACAAAATTTAGTTTAGGATTAGTGAGGAGTCAAGCACACAGGTATATTAGATTTTCAGATCCTAGCCTAGATTCAAGTGCTAAAGCGGTTTTACAAACCTCTGGCTCCCTCCAATCCCACAGCCCTCAGCCTCCAGTCAGGGCCTTCTGACCCCAATGAAGGTTCAGAATCCCTCCCTGTTCTAAGAATATTCTTCTTCCAAGGCAAGGGAACTTTAAATCTAAACAGACTTGATGACTTAGCATCAAAGCAACCATTCCTCTAGTCATACTTGACTGTTGGTTCTACTTTCAGTAAGTGAGTTTTTAACTGAAATCTTCTCCTTTATGCTTCAGTTCTAGTAACTGAGTAACTGCGCCTTGACAACCTGCCCAGTTCTTGCGTTTACTCCTAATAAGAACCTTACTTTTGTCAGTCTTTCAAAAGATTAAAGTCTGAACCTGAACCCATGGCTGGAGCAATCTAACTGGCAGATCTTGTGACACAAGTCACCTGCTCCCCACACATCGCCTCAGCTCAAGGAGCCCTGCACCAAGCTGGACACTGATGACGAAGTATAGAGATGTCCATCTCTATACTTTTCAGGTACTATGGCCTCCCTGCCTGTTAAACTTCCTCTACTACAGCTAGGCCTGCCCCTCAAAAAACATGCCCCTCTACTCTGGTGCTCAGGCTTTGGTTAGCTGGAGCAACCAAGTTCAGAAGAAGAAATGGGCCACAGAGAACTGGACAGTACAAATACAAAATGTATACAGAAGTAATTCCAGTTTCACAGCTTAGAAAAAACAATGGTTGAATTAGGAAAGCCTGAAATCAAAATACTACCAATTTCCTAAACCAGTCACCCTGACAAGCATTCTTACCAAGAAAGTTGCCCCCATTTTACCTTAACAACTGTAGCAGGGGAGATCCCAAAAGGAGACCAGGGATCCACAGCTTCTAATTTCATATTTACAGAGAATGAATGCGTACCAATCACTTGTTTGTCCTGAAATGCAAACACCAAGAGAGAATAAAAATAGAGTATTTTCACATTAATTCTATACTTACATATAGCTGAATACTACTCCTAATTAAAATAGTGAAACTGTCTAGCTTCTGGAAAATCATCTAATTCTATCATTTTCTTCCCTAAAAAAGAATTATTCAGGAGTAAAACCACAGGAGGCACCCCTACTATCCACATTTGGAACATAAAGGCTACCTGAAGGAAAATAAGTTTATTTAATAAGAAGTCAAGGCTATGAAGTTAATAGTAGAAAAGTAGTAGTAAGATTGCCAGTTATAAAACAGTCACAGGTATGTGAAGTACAGCATAAGGGAATATAGTCAATAATACTGTAATAACTATGTACGGTGCCAGGTGGGTACTAGACTGACTTATCAGGGTGATCACTTTGTAAGTTACATAAATGTCTAACCACTGTGCTGTACACCTGAAACTAAATAATAGTGTGTCAGCCATAATCTAAAAAAATTTTTTTTAAATTTTTTAAGAGCAGAAAAGTCTCAAAATGATTTAAGAGAACTTTCGCAGATCAACCTAAACTTTTAGAAGAAAAAGAAAAGGACAACCATTACTCCAGCCTTCAAATCTCTTCCCTCCTTCTTATGCCGCGGCACTCTCACTGGCTCCAGGGGTTATTTGATGCTTTGCACCTCCTTCCAATTGCTTTACTCTACTTGTTTTTGCATTTACCTTAAATAAGTAAGATGGTAATGGCTCTTCCTCCTCCTCTTTCACTTTAGCCAAAATCATTTGCCACTCAGTTTCATTTTTCAGATGTCTGATGGCTTTAGTAAAATAAAACAGGTAATTTTAAATAATGACAGAACTTACATACTTAATAACTATTCTGAAAGCATTCACATAAATAAAAAAGTAAATTTCCATTGGGAAAAGAAAAGGGCTCAAGTCCACTTATACTATCTTCAAAGAACTCGCCCTTCCACTTCAGTACCTTGCGCCTCCTCTGTTCAGAGCCCAGAGAGTTAAGTATGGTGAAATGCCTGTAGTGACAGCATAAGGACTACTGTCGCCCACAAATAATGTAACGCAACATCCAAACTGGGACACGGAATACCAAATGCAAGTTGATTTAAACAGTAACTCCCATGATAATCTCTTAATCAATAATGCACTTTGAACCCAAGATCTGTCCCACTCCTATACCTATATGAATGCTACCTAGGGAATTTTTCTTTAATTTTGGGTAAGAGGTCAGTCTGAGGTGGGGCAGAAGTCTATGAGGTATGTATATCAGTATCTGTGGAAAATTACAAAAGGAATAAAACTACAAGAAAAAGAGGTATTTAATTTAGTAACTCCATATACTTTTTTTTGCAATATTTCTATCATGAAGGTAACAAAGGCTTTTGTAATATGCAGAATAATGAATATCTCAGTCTCATAAATATTAATAAAAATACAACAATAATGTAATAGTTTAAATAATGTTATATTACTCTTTACCTAATGGTGGCTGAAGTTCATATCCCTGTTGAGCTGCCCAACCGACGTGATGAAGAAATGGATCCAAGTAATACAACCAATGTTCAAAATTGTCAGAACTTTCAAGGCCTTCATAATGTAGCTTCAGCCTTCCCCCAATGTTTTCTACTACAGTAACAATCCAAGAGCTTAAAGAGTCCTGGAACGCTTGACATTCTAGCTTAGAACCTGGAGCAATGAGATCTAAAGGATTCCTCCCATTACGAAGCTATAAGCAAAAAAGGTGAAATGATTAAATAAGAGAAGTTAACATAATATTTTTAAAAATCAAGTCTTAAATAACCTCAAACTAGCCTTTATATTTTTACTCATTTAAGGCCAGTGATATTGAATTGTCTAATACCATCCAAGACCCTATGAGTTATTTGTAAGTGATATAAAAATGTTCATCTTTAAAAAAAATCTACCTGTAATGCAACAAAACTGTTCTAACAGATCTCTACTTCTAGAACTATGTTATATAGTTTCATCTAGTGAGGATTTTAAAAATACCATTATTAGTGTCTCTAATTGTAAAAGCAAATATGATGATCAAAGAAAAAAATTAAAAAAACAAAAGTCAAAATCCCCCACAACCCCACTTTCAAGGAAAAACCACAATGAACACTTTGGCACAAATTCTTTGAGATTGGGTTTCCTGCACACAAGTCTGTGTCTCTCACTCTCTCACTTTTATTTTCTTTTTAACACTTATTTTTTTTTAAAAGGGAGCACCTTATACTGTTTTTCAATTTGTGTTTGTTACTTAATACATCATAATCACATAACCACTTCTTAATATTCAAACTTACATTTTTTTGTAGTTCTAATAAGAACTACTCTGTGACACTTATATATTCTTTTTTTTTTGACATAAATTCTTAATTAGGCACAAGAACATATGAACAAATGGAAAAACCCATTGACAGCTAAAGATCAGAATGGCAGAATCAAGGTCAATGTAGTGTAGGATTTTATTAACTCATTTGTTCATGATTTCATTCATTCATTCAAATTTTACTGAATGTTTAGTATACGCCAAGCCTTTGCTTAAACATAATGAAATGAGTCAGAGTATACAATATAAATATTAGCTTGAAATAGAATGCTCACCAAGTTTTACAGGGAATGTAAGTCAATCACAGAAGTAAACATACGAGCTAAAACTATTTTAAAAAAAAACCTTACAAGAAAACAGAGTAAATCTTCATGACCTGGGTCAAGCAAAGCCTTCTTAGATATGACATCAAAAGCATAAGCAAAAGAAAAGAAAAACAGATAAACTGGACTGTATAAAAATAAAAAAAACTTTTATGTTGTAAATGATATCAAGAAAGTGAAAAGATAATCCAAATAATTGGAGATAATTTCTGGAAATCATCTATCTGATAGGACTTGCAACCAGAATTTATAAGGAATTCTTAAAATGAGCAAAGACAGTTTAAAAAAAATACACAAATCGCAAATAAGTACATAAGAAAAATCCTCAACATCATTAGTCAACAGGGAAAAGTGATTTCCCTAAATCAAAATAAGATACTACATCACACTCACCAGAATAGCTTTAACCAAAAAGAAAATAACAAGTGTTGTCAAGGATGTAGAGAAATTGTAACTTTCACACATTGTATTTCACATATGCCTCAAAGAATAATACTAGTCTGACAGAAAGCAACAAAACATAACTTAGAAATGTTGTAACCAAAAAACTGATTTCATAAAAACAAGAAATCTATAATCACTAGCAAGCTCAAAATCTACATAACTTAAAAGGACTGCTGAAAGTAGGGAGGTGAAGTACTACAGACGTACTGTCTCCTGAGAGGTGGAATAAAGGGAGTCGCACGTCACCGATTATGGGAGCTACGAATGCCCATCCTCAGAGTAGAATCAACCCCTACTCAGTTACAGAGTGGGAGCCCCAAAATGCCACATTTTCCAGATGCATAAAATAATCTGGAAAACTAGATTTTTATGTGTTAGCAACTAATTCAGAATACTGACTAGGGGTGTGTAATGCAGCATGCAACCTCGGATGGTTGTGAATATGGACCAACATAAAATCGTAAATTTACTTAAAACAGGCTTTTTTGTGATTATGTGTCGCAATGTATTTAATGTGTGGACCAAAACAACTCTTCTTCCAGTGTGGCACACAAACGCCAAAAGGTTGGATACCTCTGCAGTTTAGGCAATGAGCAAGCTAACAGTTTGTAACCTTTCAGGGTTAAGTTCAAACCTCCCAATACACTTGCCTACGTTTGTAGTAAAAATTCTTATTTGCCTTGGGGTAGTAAATGAGCAACCAATTTTAAGATTCCTCGGACAGAGAATAAATATCACTAAAGACTGTGAGGGTTTTCCACACTGATTCTGCAAACAATAATACTCACGCCCTCTAGCAGCGGAACAGGAGGACTACATGCTCCGGTCAGAGTCTGCCGCAGGAACTCATCCCAGTCAGAAACCTTATCTCTGATACCTAGGATAAGAGAATAAAATGAGTGATTTACTCAAAATGTCAGTCACAGAACACAGAGAAACTAAATAGAATACAGACAAATTAAGCCAGTGAAAATGGTTTACAGGTGTGTAGATCATTTTAATATCTAAGAGTTTGGCAATGGTTTCTTTGAGAGTTTGAGACAAAAATCCTCCTAGATAGAGCTACTTTTTGGTTAGTTTAGTAAGAGTTGTATGCAAAACAAAGGGAATAGTCCCAAGTCCCTGTTAATATAATTTATCCAAGAGTTACCTAGTTTATTTTTTATTATGGAGATTTTCAAATACATATAAAAAGCAGAAAAAACAATATAATCCTCTTACATAGATATTCAACAACTATCACTTAATAGCCAATCTTTTCTTCTTTTAAAGATTTTATTTATTTTTTTAAGAGAGAGGGAAAGGAAGAGAAAAAGAGAAAGAGAGAAAGATGATCAGCTGCCTCTCACATGCTGGGGACCTGGCCCGCAACCCAGGCATGTGCCCTGATCCGTAATCAAACCAGTGACCTTTCTGTTCACAGGCCAGGGCTCAACCCACTGAGCCACACAAGCCAGGGGAATCTTTCCAACTAGATCTGGAGTAGTTAGCAAATGACAACATGTTCATATACACATTCGTATATGTTCTCCTCCTCCATTCTGTACACATTTTTCTTTTTTCATACAATAAGATACACTAGAGAACACTCCTTGGCTGTATATAGATAGTCCATGTCTTCTTTTACCACTAACTGCAGCTAACCACTATAAAGTATCCTTCTTTGTCTCTTGTAATGCTTTCTGATCTGAAGTCCACCTATGTCAGACATCATACTGAGACTCCTACTTTCTTTTCTATTTGCATTTGTCTATGTATCTTTGTCTATACTTATATCCTTTCAGAATCTGTCCATTTCAGAAAACTTAATTAAGAATTAAGTTTTGCTTTGTGAGCCAACTTAAATTGTTTTTTATTTTTAATGTAAGAGTAAGCCCATTAACATTTATTGATATTATTAATATATATGGCCTCAATTCTGTCTTATTGTTAAGTAATATATAAATTGTTGTGTATTAGTCTTTCACGATGTGATCTATTTTATTTGAACATACATTTTTTTCTTTTTTTTTTTTTAATCTATCTTCAGTATTTAGAAAGGTTTGTGTTTTATTCTTCTGGCTACCTTTATATAACACTTTAGTTTCTCTATTTTTGGACTACTTTCTCTTTCCTTGTTCTATAAACAATACTCAAGTTAGCTATAACCTCTTTTTTCTCCTCTTCTTTAGCATCTCATTTCAAGTAATAGGCTTTTACTCCCAGTTAACACTTAAAAGGCAATTAGTTAAACTATTCAGCAATAAAGCTAATTTTTTAAAAAGGCAATGAGTGAGCTTATACCATGTATACGACATGCTCTCCCCACCGCTGTCCCATATTTCTTACAGTTATATTCTATTTATATTGTCAGAACATGTAGCCGTTACAAACTACACCATCTCCCTCATAACCATCATTTAGTTCTAAGTTCTATATCTAAACATATATTTAACATTTCATAACAGTTCTTATGCTGATGTTTCCTCAGTTGTTTGGTTTTCTGAAGCTCATTCTCTAGAGGATTTCTTAGGAAGGGTTCATGGGAACAATATTCCTTGAACCTTTACATCGTAACAGTTTCCATATGGCTTTTATGCCTGAAGTTCAGTTTAGCTAGATGTAAAATCCTTGCTTCATATTTTCTTCCAATGAATTTTGAAAATATATTACCCTATTGTCTTTTGGCATAAAGCATTGTTATCAATTAATCTAAATAACCAAGGGATTACTTTTTGCTTTAAAGTTCAATAATTTCATTAGAACACCTCTTGATGTCGCCGCTCTTGTCTGATTTTCCCATGTACATATTGAGCCCTTTCTGTAAGTATTTCAAGTCCTATTTTATTTTAGTAAAGTTTTCTTGAATTACAGTTTAAAATATTTTACTGTTTCATTGCTTTGGTTTTCTTCTTCAGGGACTTCTATTTTTTTTAACATAGTTTATTCATTATGCTATTACAGTTGTCCCATTTCCCCCCCTTCACTCCCCTCCACCCTTCATACTCTCTCCCACCCACATTCCCCCTCTTTAGTTCATGTCCATGTGTTCTTTAGCTTCTACATTTCCCACACTATTCTTGCCCTCCCCCTGTCTATTTTCTACCCACTATCTATGCTACTCATTCTCTGTACCTTTTCCCCCTCTCTCCTCCTCCCACTCCCCTGTTGATAACCCTCCATGGGATCTCCATTTCTGTGTTTCTGTTCCTGTTTTAGTTGTTGGCTTAGTTTGCTTTTGTTTTTGTTTTAGGTGTAGTTGTTAATGATTGTGAGTTTGCTATCATTTTATTGTACATGTTTTTATCTTCTTTTTCTTAGATAAGTCCTTTTAACATTTCATATAATAAGGGCTTGGTGATGATGAACTCCTTGAACTTGACCTTATCTGAGAAGCGCTTTATCTGCCCTTCCATTCTAAACGACAGCTTTGCTGGACAAAGCAATCTTGCACGTAGGTCCTTGCCTTTCATATGATTTGGAATACTTGTTTCCAGCTCTTTCTTGCCTGTAAGGTCTCTTTTGAGAAATCAGCTGACAGTCTGATGGGAACTCCTTTGTAGGTAACTGCCTCCTCATCTCTTGCTGCTTCTAGGATTCTCTCCTTCATTTTAATCTTGGCTAATGGAATTGTGATGTGCCTTGGTATGTTCCTCCTTGGGTCCAACTTCTTTGGGACTCTGAGATTCCTGGACTTCCTGGAAGTCTATTTCCTTTGCCAGATTGGGGAAGTTCTCCTTTATTATTTGTTCAAATAACTTTCCACTTGTTGCGCTTCCTCTTCTCCTTCTGGTACCCCTATAATTTGGATGTTGGGACGTTTAAAGATGTCCTGGAGATTCCTAAGCCTCTCCTCATTTTTTTGAATTTTTTTCCTCATTTTTTTTCTGTTTGGTTGTTTGTTTGTTCCTTCTGGTCCACTCCATTGATTTGAATCCATTTCCTTCCCATCATTATTGGTTCCCTGTGCATTTTCCTTTATTTCACTTAGGGAAGCCTTCATTTTTTCATCTAATTTGCGATGAAATTCAACCAATTCTGTGAGCATCCTGATCACCAGTGCTTTGAACTGTGCATCTGATAGGTTGGCTATCTCTTTGTCACTTAGTTGTATTTGTTCTGGAGCTCTGATCTGTTCTTTCGGTTGGGTCACTTTATTTTTGTCTCAGTGTACCTGTTCCGTAGTGAGGGGCAGAGCCTTAGGTGTTTATCAGGGTGGGTCAACCCAGTTGCTGGGTTGTTTATGTTGGGGAGGGGTCAGAGAGGGAACAGAGGCACCTGCTCTGCTCTCTGCCAGATTTCAGTCACTTCCACTGCTTCCCCCAAGCAAACTGGGCCTTTCTGGTGCTGATTCACGGGTGGGTGGGTTTGTGTACATTCTAGGACCCTGTGGGTCTCTCCAACAAACTCTCCTGTGAGGCTGGGAGTCTCTCCCGGCCCCTCAACGCCCCCCCAGGTGTTTTCAATCAGTGTTTAGAGGTTTTATTTCCCCATGCTGGGACCCTGGGTTGCGCAGTCCGTCTCGCTCCCCAGTTTCACCTGGTTTATCTGCATGCGAATGTGGGACCGTCAGGTCTGCCGGCCACCTTGTGCGCTGCACCCCTCCTTGTGCGCTACACCCCTCCACAATCCGCGGCTGCATCGCTGGGTCCGCCCACTGCTGCCTTGTGCACCCGGGGTCTGCCAGCTGCTGTTTTGCCGAGAGTCCTCTCCACCCGGCCGCCCGACTCCTCCCCTCCTGCTGGTCTGGATGAATGTTTCTTCTTTAACTCCTTGGATGTCAGACTTCCATACAGTTTGATTTTCTGTCAGTACTGGTTGTTTTTCTGTTTCTAAGTTGTCCTCATTTTGGTTGTGCGAGGAGGCACAGTTGTCCACCTATGTCTCCATCTTGGCCGGAAGTTCCAGGGACTTCTATTTTTTGCCTATCTATATTATTTTCCCAAGTCCTTTATATTCCTTTCTTCATTTCTTTTTTAATTTTTTTCTCTTTCTCATCTTATTTCTCTTCAGATACTATCCATGATTGATTCATTTCTGTGTTCACTTTACCTTAGTCTTCATTTCTAGTATTTTTTAATTTCCAGTTCTATGCTAACTTCTACTTTTCCTATTTTTAAATCGTCCTTTTCTCCAATCATCTCATTTCTGAATTTTAATAAATTTTACTCATGCTTTTCCCCACTGCTTCTATTATTGTTTTTTTAAACTGTTTATTTTCCATTAACTGTTTCTTTTTCATCAACCTTATTTCCATTTTGTTTAAGAACTTACGCAAAAACAGCCTAAGACCACAAAGTGGTCACCCCTACCCATTAAGTGGCCTGTGCAGTGGGGGCTGCAGACCAATTATGTGTCAGCTGAGCACTCCAGTCTTCAGAAGGAAATTGCTGGACAGGCACAGAGGGTACCTGCATGCCTTCAGACTAGTCTGCTACCTCAGATTGTGCAGCAGTGAACTCAGGAACTGGGGTAGTCCATGCACCCTGAAATGCCTCCTTGGGGAAAGCATCTTCAACTGCAGCCTGCTCTTCATTTTCAGTCTCTTCACAATCTCTGTAGATTTAGACATGACTCCCAGGGGTGTTAATGGGAGATGGTGCCACACATGCACAGAACTTCCCAGGCCAGCACCCAATACATCAGACCCACTGAGTGAGCCCCCTTGTTGTTACAAAGGATGGCAATGTTCACACAGCAAGAAGAGAGTCTGTGTTACACAGGGCAGTGCTAGGAAGGTTAACGTAAGATGCCTCTACGAGAAGCTGGTGGTCAGCCCTGGGAACAGTAACTACCAGAAGTCTCAGCTCCAAGAAGGTAACCTGGATCTGGTTAGCGAGGGTGCCAGAAGTGAAGTGACAGCAACAGCATTGGCTCCAGTGGCAGCAGCAAACTTCAGCACAGCTCACTGGCCAGTATTCTTGGACAATATGACACTGACAACAGCAGTGTTTTCAATGGCAACAATTGCAAAATCTGCAAGCAAAGCTTCTCCCAGGTTCTCTTCAGATCTATGGTATAGATACCATCACTCTTCCTTGTGTAGCTGTACTGTTCCTTTTGGAAATCAAGATTGGTGCCACCTAAGTGGGTTCTTGATGCAAGGAATTTGAGGAAAACCTCCTACTTCATTTGCATGACATCAAGAGCTCTGGACATTGTGAAAGTGTCCTTTTAAGATATGTAGGAACCACTTCCAGGCAAGATGGAGGCGTAGGTGGACACCTTGTGCCTCCTCGCACAACCAAAATTAAGGACAACAAAGATTTAGAAACAAGAAAACAAGAGAACTGATAGAAAACTGAACTGTATGGAAGTCCAACAACCATTCACCCAGACCAGTAAGAGGGGTAGAGTCGCGGCAGGAAAAAGTGGAGGTTGGCAGACCCGGGCGCACAGGCAGCAGCGGCTGGCAGATCCTGCGCATGCAGGCAGCAGCTAGGAGACCCCGGGCACTGGGTGGCAATGGGCAGACCCAGTGAGGCTGTGCAAGGCGGCTGGCTGACCAGGCAGTCCCACATTCGCACACAGATAATCCAGGTGAAGGGGAAGCGGCAGAAGGGACTAAAATCCAAGAGAGAGCAGAGCGAGCACCACTGTTCCCTCTCAGACGCCGCCCCCACATACAGTGTCACAACCCAGCAACTGGGCTGCCCCACCCTGGGGAACACCTAAGGCTCTGCCTCTCACTACGTAACAGCCACGACCAGACCAAAAACAAAACAAAACAAAACAAAAAACCCAAAAACCCAAAAATGGCTCAAATGGGAGAACAAATCAAAGCCCCAGAGCCAATTCATCTAAGCGACCAAGAGACAGCCAACCTATCAGATGCACAGTTCAAAGCCCTGGTCATCAGGATGCTCACAGAACTGGTTGCAAATTAGATGAACAAATGAAGGCTACACTAAGTGAAATGAAGGAAAACACACAGGGAACCAATAGAGATGGGAAGAAAACTGGGACTCAAATCAATGGAGTGGACCAGAAGGAAGAAACAAACAACCAAACAGAAAACAAGGAAGAAACAAGAATTCAAAAAAATGAGGAGAGGCTTAGGAACCTCCAGGACATCATTAATCGTCCCAACATCTGAATTATAGGGGTACCAGAGGGGGAAGAAGAAGAGCAACAAGTGGAAAACTTATTTAAACAAATAATAAAGGAGAACTTCCCCAATCTGGCAAAGGAAATAGACTACCAGGAAGTCCAGGAAGCTCAGAAAGTCCCAAAGAAGTTGGACCCAAGGAGGAACACACCAAGGCACATCATAATTACAGTACCCAAGATTAAAATGAAGGAGAAAATTCTAGAAGCAGCACGAGATAAGGGGACAGTCCCCTACAAAGGAGTTCCCATCAGACTGTCAGCTGATTTCTCAAAACAGACCTTACAGGCAAGAAGGGGCTGGAAAGAAATATTTGAAGTCTTGAAAGGCAGAGACCTACATCCAAAATTGCTCTATCCAGCAAAGCTGTCATTTAGAATGGAAGGGAAAATAAAGTGCTTCTCAGATAAGGTCAAGTTAAAGGAGTTCATCATCACCAGGCCCTTATTATATGAAATCTTAAAGGGACTTACCTAAGAAAAAGAAAATAAAAAATATGACAGTAAAAAGACAGCAAACTCACAGATATTAACAACCACACCTAAAACAAAAGCAAACTAAGCCAACAACTAGAACGGGAACAGAAACACAGAAATGGAGATCACATGGAGGGTTAGCAACAGGGGAGTGGGAGGAGGAGAGAGGGGAATAGGTACAGAGAATAAGTAGCATAGATGGTGGGTAGAAAATAGACAGGGGAGGGCAAGAATAGTGTGGGAAATGTAGAAGCTAAAGAACTTATGACCCATGGACATGAACTAAAGGGGGGAATGTGGGTGGGAGGGGGTGTGCAGGGTGGAAGGGAATGATGGGGGAGAAATGGGACAACTGTAATAGCATAATCAATAAAGTATATATTAAAAAAAGATATATAGGAACCTATCCTCGCGTGTGGCTCAGTGGGTTGAGTGCCATCCTGCAAACCAAAGGGTTAGTGGTTCGACTCCCAGTCAGGGCACCTGTCTGGGTTGTGGGCCAGGTCCCTGGTGGGAGGCACATGAGAGGTAACCACGCGTTAACGTTCCTCTGACTTTCTCTCTCCCTTCCCCTCTGTCTAAAGATAAATAAATAAATCATCTTTTAAAAAAGATCTTTAAAAAAGATATGTAGGAACTGAAAACAATGCTGCATGGCACTCTCTCTTGGTAGCACAAAAAGGGCTATTGCTTTCTCTCAGCTTGTTTTAAATTTTTTTCTTTAAAAATTTTATTTATTTTTTAGAAAGAGGGGAATAGAGGGAGAAAGAGAGGAAGAGAAACATTCATTGGTTGCCTCTCAAAGGTCCCCAACCAGGAACACAGCCCACAACCCAAGCAGGTCCCCTGACCAGGAACCAAATCAGCAACCTTTTGGTTTGCAGGATAGCTCCCAATCCACCGAGCCATACCAGTCAGGGCTGATTTTTTTTTTTTTTTTTTTTAAATCCGACAGTGTTCATGTCTTTTGTAGTTCTGTTTCTCTGGAAGAATTTTATTCTACCCTTTTCTTAATAACCTTTTACGAGATTCTGCTGAAATCACTGTCTCTTGTTCAAATTAAAATGAGATGAATCTTCCTATAGTACTCTTAAAATGAGATGCTGAGCCACATAGTTTCATGCCTCAATCTTCCTTACACTGTATTTTCGCAAAATGTTAAAAATATGGTCGAACAGAAGCTCACTGACATCCCAGAATACTAACACCCAGATCCTCATTTCTAAATACCATTCTTCCAAAAGGAACCAAGATGTCTTGGGAAAAAATGGCTAATTTCAGGGATGAAACCACTTGAAGAATATAGGAACATACAGGACACGTTAGCCAGTTTGAAGAAGTACCCACTGGCCAAATCTAGGACAATCTGAGTATCAAAATAAGTAAGATAGTAAAGGAATATAACCCATTAAATAAAATAATCATGAGTCCACACTGACATACGAGGTCTGTCAAGAAGGTATCCAGACATGTAATGTGAATAATAGAGACATTTACTGTAGAAGACACAAAATACAAGAAATCTTGTACACAGGACAATGGCATCTCAGCCCCCTTCAAAGTAGGCACCTTGGGACCTCACAGAGTTCTCCCAATCACCATCAGCTGCCCTGTCATATTCTCCAGAATCTCATCAACAGTCTGAAATCTCTTTGTACTCAAAGGTCATTTTTAGTTTTGGGAAAAGCCAGAAGTCACAAGGTGTGCCAAATCTGGACTATGTGGAGGGCTGAGTCACCAGTCACCTGGATGATTTGCTCTTTCACCAGAAAACTCTGCACAATACATGAACCATGAGCAGGCACATTGTCGTGATGAAGTTGTCAATCACCAGTTGCCCATAGCTCTGGCCTTCTGAATTATCTGAATAGTTTCCGCGGAAAAATGTTCAAGCTTCGCACAAAATTTGACATAGATTTGTTGCTCTACTTGCTCAGTCATTTTGCATACAACAGCCACACAGTACACATGCTCACTCAACAGTATCTACCACTGCCACTGACTAGTACAGTGAGGTTGTCATTGTTCATGCATGCGCATTCCAGTCCACTCTCCTTAGCTGCCAGGTTACATTGATGTGGGGCAAACCGTTCTCGTTATATGAACAATGACTAGACTTTTTCCAGACAGACCTCGTATATATGTAAATACACACATGCATTGTAAGTGTATGTGTGTAAACGGAAGAAAAGGGAAAGCTCTTTCTATAATATAAAGCCAATTATAAAATGTAGAAAAATAAGGAAAAAACCACTTGTTAATTGTTAGATTGATAATTGTTTCAGATAAAAATGATCAACGGATGCTAAAATAGTGGGTGAAAAGTTTGAAGAGAAATGGGATATTTATATAATCTCAAAGTATCTTCCCACAAGATACTTATTAATTTAAAAGGGTAAAAGCAATTTTATGGTAGAAAAACCTGCTGTATGCCAACTTAATCAAGTGATGCAAGTTAGCACCACCAGTTATAGGACAAACCAACAGCATGTGTCTCCTGATATGATAGTCTAGAAGGACAAAGCATCATTTCTGCATTTTTCCTACGAAAAGTGCATGATCTGAATCTAAGGAAACATCAGACAAACCCAAACTGTGGAACAGTCTAAAAAAATAACTGACCTATATTCTTCAAAAATCAACACCAAGAAAGACAAAGAAAGGTTAAGTAAACTAAAAAGACATGACAACCAAATGTTATGTATTACCCTGGACTGAATCCTGGACCAGGAACGGAAATGAGGCATAATGAGTATTATTGGCCCTATGCATAATGAACATTATTGGGAATACGGGCTTGTACCTTTCAAAAATGTCAAAGTCATGAAAGACAAAGAAAGCTTGAAGAGCTGCTCCAGATGAAAGAAATCTCATGAGACATGACAACTGAATGCAACACATATTGTAGAATAAAAACATTATTGGTAAAAACTGAATATGGTATATAGATTAAATAGTAGTATATATCAAAGTTGATTTCCTGATTTTGTTATTTTACTGTGTTCATGAATGTCCTTGTTTTTAGGAGAACATTAAAGTACTTAGGAATAAAAGGCATGATGTCTACAATGGACTCTAATGGTTCTTCTAAAAAGCATGCACATGCGTACAGGTACATTTGTGATTTGGAAGAGAGAGGAAAAGAGAGGGAGGGAGGAAGGGACAAAGGGAGAAGGGTAAGGTAAATTTGGTAAAATGTCATCATTTAGGGAAACACAGCAAAGTCTCCAAGAATTTTCTATACTATTTTCGCAACTTTTCTATAAATCCAAAATTACATCAAAATAAGAAGTTGAAAGAAAAACATGTAAGGTCTGGCTGGTATTTTCTTAAATCTGCAGTCTCTTTCCTTTCTCCACCTTTATATGAATGACCCTTCTCTTTCTTTTGTCCTATTGTCTCTGTCTTGGATTTGGATTCTACTCCCAGTAGGGCTCTTTTCTAGAAGAAAGCTTCAGTTGATTCAGTTTAAAGATCCTAAATCCCAGATCACTTGTAGGAGAGAGGACAATAAAGTCAAAAAAGAGAATTGATCTGGCCCAATGTACCTAAAGACAACCAATCCTACAATTCTCAAACTCAGAGTGCCTCACAGTCTTATAGAATAAGTAAATGATGCTCTAGGGAGTGTCACAAAAACCTGAGGCTTTTTGGAACATAGAAGATAATTTTAAAACATGAGAAAATATGCATTATTCCTTACATTTTCCTTCAAAATGCTAACCCAAAAAAGTGAGAAAAACCTATTTGCTTGGAACCTCAAGATTACGGACAAGATTTCCTATAGCAGTATCATATTCCATCATGACAGAAAGTATTTTTTTTACCTTCTGGGGCTTCAAGGATCTTCTTATTCTGCTGACACCACCCAATGGGGTATAGGTCAGCCTTCCTGATGTCACACCAGAAGTCTGCTCTCCGGTCCTCCCCATAGCCATCATAGCGGAGGAGGAGCAACTGCTCGCAGGTGGTAATGATGGTGGCAACCCAGTAAGTTTCAGGATCTGCTTTCACAATCACCTCCAGTTTCATCCCAGGAGCAAATCCATTTTGCAAGCGTGTGTCCACCTGAACAGGGAAATGTTATTAACCACCAGACAAGTATCTCAAAGGAGTATTTCTTTGGCCAACATTCTTTTTTAAGACTTACAATTCTGAAGCACTAAATGCAATAAAATCTTCTGAAGGGAAACTTGAGAAATTCCAATTCTAACTCATAGAAGTGATCCAAACAAAACAGGGAATAGCAATGCTGCTCGGTTCCATCTTAAAAGAACTCAATATTTTTACCACAGCAGTCTATTATGATCACAGAGAATGTTTTCTATTAAGTATATAAATCATTGTGTTCACCATTTTAACAGCTTTTGACACAGTACGTTTTCAAGAGTGATTTTTAGATCATTCAAAAGAATGATTTATGACTCTAGAAAAGAGAAGGGGCAAAAATAAACTATAATAATAAAAATTATTATTATAGTATAATATGTAGGGAGCCATAACCTCCCAGTTTCCCTGACACAGTGTATGTTTACACCTGTTGTCCTTGAAAAATAATTAATAATATCCCTTTTCTCTCTCAAAAATGTCTTAATTTAGATGATAAATTATATGGTCACAAAGGTATAGGTTAGCAATTCTGGGACTACTGTGTGTGTGTATACTAAAAATAAATAAATCAATATATCGTGGATGATGAGAGGTTTCTCACTGTGGGAGAAAGAAGTAAAAATAAGGAAGAAGGAAGAGGAGAATGAACCTGTGGTGCTGAACTGGAATCAAGGTATCAGAATGAGGTGATTACTGTAGACACACAGAGAGACAAATAGAAAGAGGTTTTTAAAAAAGTAATGTGTGTATGTGTGTATATGTTAATATACATATATTTCCTAACTCTGTGAATTGACAAAAACTAGAAGTAATGATATTCAGCCATATCAAGTTTAATTTCCAAATCTTGATTTCTAAATACCATTCTCCAATAAAAAAAGAATAAGGGCTCTATGAAGAAATAACTGACTCCATTTCTGGGGTGGGGAAAATAGAATAGGAGCCTAGAATATCTGGTGGTAACAGAAAATAGGGAAATGCTCCAAAAATGATGGGGACATTTGGAAAGGACATGGGAGCACACTAGATATATCTCCCAATGGTTACATGTAGGACAATTTGAGCAGTAAAATAAATAATGAGAGTAATGCATTATAACCCACAGATTTACACAGATATCCATGTGTTCAGTGTTAAAAATGATTAACAGAGAAGAGGGGACAGAGCTTCCTTACAGTAGAAAACCAATTAATAAAAATAGAGAAAAATAATGGAAATAGAAAATTACCTTTAGACAAACACCACAGAAACACTGCAGGCAAAAATCATGGGTCAATGCTAAAATAATTAGGATAACTATGATATTTATATAATATCAAAGTTTCTCCCTGCAAGATTCATATTAATGGCAAAGGGAAAATAGTAACATTACAATGAAGAAATCTGGCAGAAACCACCCTAACTGACTGATCAACATTAACATCACTACTCTGAAAACATCAATGTCACATGCCTTTGATATCAGAACAAGGAAAGCACGAAATCACTTTTATGATATTTTTGTCAAATCTGCATAAACTTGAGTTAACTAGGAGAAAAAGCAAACCTAAATTAAGGTATACTCTATAAAATAACTAAGTACTCAAAAGTATCAGGACCATGAAAGGCAAAGAAAGAATGAGGAACTGCCATACACGGGAGAGGCAATGGAGACCTGAGAACTAGATGCATGTGGTCATAACAACCCCTGGAAAGTAATGAGAATCTGGAAAGGAGAGAGCCAGAACACAAAAGTACCACATGCTGTGTAAAAATTCCTCCCCCTTCTAATCACAACCCTGTTGTATTCCTGAAAGGTAACCACTATCCTGAATTATAACACTACAGTTTAATAGTGCAGTATGAATGTTTTTCTGCGTGGGGTTTCTCTTTCCCAACATTGCTTATAAAACTCATAAATACTGCTGCATCACAGTAGTTTCTTTTCATTGCTCTATACTATTCCATTATTATAAATGTGCCACATTTATACTTTCTTTAAAAAAAAAAAAAAGATTTTATTTATTTATTTTTAGAGAGGGAGAGGGAGAAAGAAAGGAAGAGAAACATCAAATGTGTGGTTGCTTCTCGCACGCCCCCACTACTGGGGACCTGGCAGCAACCCAGGCATGTGCCCTGACTGGGGATCAAACCAGCAACACTTTGGTTCACAGGCTGGCACTCAATCCACTGGACCACACCAGCCAGGGAACAATTTATCCTTTTGAATGCTACTAAGAGTAGACATTTTGGGTGATTCCCAGTTTTGGAAGACTATAAAGAACACTGCCATGATTATATGAATATTTTTGTATGTCTGTTGGTGAATGCATATAGGGAACTGATCTGCCTGGCAATGGCAAATGTAGCCCAGCCCTACTGGAAAGCCCACAGGCACGTGGCGGCACACAGGACACCAAATCCACAAATCGGTTGTCCCATGGGAGCCCAGACCTGCATTATACCTAGACTGCTTTGAGACTTACTCTTGCTAAAATTCCCTCACCCTGAGATGATGTAGCAAAAGCTTACTGCATATCTTTAAAGTAACTTCCTGAAGTCTGTGCTAATTCTCCCAAGGACTGAAGTGTAACCAGACCAATTACTCTTATTGTTCCCTTGCATTTGCAACATTTTTTCCTTGTTAATCTGTAAGAAGTAATCAGTAACATCCTTTCCTTTACTATCTCTAAAAAGTAATTACCTAAAGCAAACCTAAGCATAATTAATGAGAACCTTCTTTGATATATGCTATTAGAAAACCAATAAAAGCTTGTCAAGGCAAGGGTCAAGGTTCTCTCCCCTTGAGAGAGTGGCCGTGCCGTCCCGTTTCCTCCACAGGACTTCAGTGGTAGTCCATGTGAATTTGTCTCGCCTCACCCACAATGCTGCAGACAATGCTGGCCAGAGTCCGCATCACATACACACACGGATTTCTATAACAAAGGGTCAAACTTTTTTACAAAGTGGTTGTACCACTTTACTTTTCCAGTAGCAAAAATCCTTTTGCTCTAACATTCTAACCAACATTTTTGTGTTTTCTTTTTCATTTTAACCATTTTGGAAAGTGTGCAGTATATCTTATATGATTTTAATTTTAATTTTTCTAACAATAAAGTTGAGAACTTTTATATTTACTAGCTATTTATAGTTCTTCTTCTGGGAAATGCCTAAGTTTCTTGTCAATTTTTTATTGAGTCTATATTTTGGGTTTCAGTTCTTTGTCAGGTACTTGTGTTACAAACATTTTCTCACTTGGCATTGTTGTTTGAGGGACAGAAGTTCATAATTTTAATTCAGTTTGATTTATCAGTGTTTCTCCTTTAAAAAGCTAGTACTCTTTCTATATTTTGAAATAAAATTTTTCCCTATTTCTAGAGGTCATGAAGATATACTATATTATTTCCTAGAAGCCTTTCATATTTAGGACTAATATCCACCTCAAATTAATCTCTGTGTATGATATCTGGTACACATCAGGCTTTGTTTGAAAATGGATATATAATTGACCTCCCATCTTTCCTTACCCTTGTAAATTGCCACCTTTGTTATAAATCAAGTGTCCCTACAAAAGTAGATGTTTCTGATTTGTTTTCCCTTAACGTAGAACTGTACTGCCTTAATTAACTTTGATAACTAGTACAGCAAGTCTTCTCATCTTATTATTTAACTGTGTCTGACTATCCTTGCTCCTTATATTCTAAACTTTAAAATTAGCTTGTCAATTTCTACCTAGATTTTTTTTTTTTAGGGGGAGGGGAGTGTTTGATTTTGGTTGCAGTAAATCTACAGATCTATTTAGAGAGAACTGACATCTTTGCATTAATGATTCTTCCATTACATAAACGAGGTATATTCCTTCATTTTAACTTATATCAATAATGGTTTAGAGTTTCTTTTTTTTTTTTTTTTAAGATTTTTTTATTTATTTATCTTTAGAGAGGAAGGGGAGGAGAGAGGGAGAGGGAGAGAAATATCAATGTGTGGTTGCCTCTCGTGTGCCCCTTGCTGGGAACTGGCCTGCAACCCAGGCATGTGCCCTGACTGGGAATCGAACCGCGATTGTTTGGTTCACAGGCCCGCGCTCAATCCACTGAGCTACACCAGCCAGGGCTAGAGTTTCTTTTTTTTAATATATTTTATTGATTATGCTATTACAGTTGTCCCATTTCTCCCCCATCATTCCCCTCCACCCTGCACAACCTCTCCCACCCACATTCCCCCCCTTTAGTTCATGTCCATGTGTCATAAGTTCTTTAGCTTCTACATTTCCCACACTATTCTTGCCCTCCCCCTGTCTATTTTCTACCCACTGTCTAGGCTACTTATTCTTTGTACCTTTTCCCCCTCTCTTCTCCTCTCACACCCCTGTTGCTAACCCTCCATATGATCTCCATTTCTGTGGTTCTGTTCCTGTTCTAGATGTTTGCTTAGTTTGCTTTTGTTTTAGGTGTGGTTCTTAATAGCTGTGAGTTTGCTGTCTTTTCACTGTCATATTTTTGATCTTCTTTTTCTCAGATAAGTCCCTTTAACATTTCATATAATAAGGGCTTGATGATGATGAACTCCTTGAACTTGACCTTATCTGAGAAGCACTTTATCTGCCCTTCCATTCTAAATGACAGCTTTGCTGGATAGAGCAATTTTGGATGTAGGTCCCTGCTTTTCAAGATTTCAAATATTTCTTTCCAGCCTCTTCTTGCCTATAAGGTCTGTTTTGAGAAATCAGCCAACAGTCTGATGGGAACTCCTTTGTAGGTGACTGTCCCCTTATCCCTTGCTGCTTCTAGAATTCTCTCCTTCATTTGAATCTTGGCTAATGGAATTACGATGTGCCTTCGTGTGTTCCTCCTTGGGTCCAACTTCTTTGGGACTCTCTGAGCTTCCTGGACATCCTGGTAGTCTATTTCCTTTGCCAGATTGGGGAAGTTCTCCTTCATTATTTGTTCCAATAAGTTTTCCACTTGTTGCTCTTCTTCTTCCTCTTCTGGGACCCCTATAATTCGGATGTTGGGATGTTTAACAATGTCCCGGAGGTTCCTAAGCCTCTCTTCATTTTTTTTTGAATTCTTGTTTCTTCCCCATTTTCTGTTTGGTTGTTAGTTTCTTCCTTCTGGTCTACTCCATTGATTTGAGTCCCAGTTTTCCTTCCATCTCTATCAGTTCCCCATGCATCTTCCTTCATTTCATGTATTGTAGCCTGCATTTTTTCATCTAATTTGTGAGCAAAATCAACCAATTCTGTGAGCATCTTGTTGACCAGTGCTTTGAACTGTGTATCTGATAGGTTGGCTATCTCTTCACGGCTTAGAGGAATTGGCTCTGGGGCTTTCATTAGTTCTCTAGTTTGAGCCATTTTTGGTAGTTTTTTGTTGTTGTTTTGTTTTGGTTTTAGTCTGGTCACGGCTATTACGTAGTGAGGGGTGGAGCCTTAGGTGTTCCTCAGGGCGGGGCAGCCCAGTCGCTGGGTTCTGACGCTGTATGTGGGGGCAGGGTCTGAGAGGGAACAATGGCGCCTGTTCCGCTCTCTCCTGGATTCAGTCCCTTCCGCCACTTCCCCTTTGCCTGTACCATCTGCGAGCGCAAATGTGGGACCACCTGGTCAGCCAGCAGCCTTGTGCGGCCTCACTGGGTCTGCACAGTTGCCCCCCTGTGCCCAGGGTCCACCAGCTGCCGCCTGTGCACCTGGGAACTGCCAGCCGCTGCTGCTTGCGTTCCTGGGTCTGCACCTCCACTTTTTCCTGCTGCGACTCCGCCCCTCTCTTACCAGTCTGGATGACTGGTGGTTGGACTTCCGTACAGTTCAATTTTCTATCAGTTCTGGTTGTTTTCTTGTTTCTAAATATTTGTTGTCCTTAATTTTGGTTGTGAGAGGCACAGTGTGTCCACTTACGCCTCTATCTTGGCCGGAAGTTCGGTTTGGAGTTTCTTTGCAAATTTTTGTTATACTTATTCCTAGTCACTTGACTTTTTAAGTGTTATTGTATCAATAAATCACATCTTTCAGTTTTCACTTTTATTTATTTATGGTATATAGAAACATAACAGTTTTTTTAATGCTACCTTGGATCTAATAATCTTGCTGAAATTAATTAACACATCTGCAAGTTATTTTATTTATGTACAAGCAATGACATTTTTTCCTTCCTTCCTAATCCTTATACATCTTACTATTTTTCTTACTTAACTATATTGGCTAGAACATCTAGAACAATATTAAATAGAAGTCATGTTAACCAGTATCTTTGCCTTGCTCCTTATTAAAAGGAAAGCATGCATCTTTACTACCATTAATAAAATTTCCTGTACCATTTTTGTAGATATGCTTTATCGAGTTAACTAAATTCCCATCTATAGTTTGCTAAAAGTTTTATCATGGTGGGTATGGAAATTTTATCAATAATTTTCTTTATATATTGAGATGATAATGTTTTTTTTTTTCCTTTATCCTTCTGTTGTTATTATGTTGGTTGATTTTCAAATGTTAAACCATCTTGCATTCCTAGAAAAATCAACTTGTTATTAATGCATTATCCTTTCTAAATTCAGCTACATTTGGTTTGATATTATTTTGTATGCAGATATCTATGCATCGGTCTTCATCAGTGACACTACTCTGTAATTTTCCTTTCCTAAAATACTCATGTTCAGTTTAATATCAAGGTTATGTTGACCTATGAACAAATTGGTACCCTACAATCAATGATGGATAGAACAACCAGACAGAAAGGAGACAGAGGACTTTTAAACAAGACTATTAACCAATGAGAACAGATATTAACAGAACACTCCACTCAACAGCAGCAGACTACATATTCCTCTCAAGTGCACATGGAACATTCTCTAGGACAGACCATAATGTTAGGGTACAAAACAAGTTTCAAATTTAAAAAGACTGAAATTATTCAAAGTATCTTTTCTGATCACAATGGAATAAAACTGGAATGCAATAACAAGAAAAACTAGGAAATTCACAATTATGTGGAGATTAAACACATTCTTAAACAATACAGCAGCCACCCCCCTTATTCACGAGGGATACGCCCCAAGACCCACAGTGGATGCCTGACTCACAGAGAGTACCAAACGCTATATATGCACTATGTTTTCTTATACGTACATACTTTTAATAAAGTATAATATGTAAATTAGATATCAGAAGAGATTAAGAATGATAATAACAAAATAAAACAATTATAACAATATACTATAGTAAAAGTTTCATGAATGGTGGCACTATTCAGTAAAATAAGGCTTACTTGAACACAAGCACTGTAATACTGTGACCATTTTGTAGATACCTTCCATCTGTTCTTGTGTTTTGTAAATATGTCACATAAAATTTCTTCTACCATACGCTCAAAAATAAATGGTAAAATTCCCCTATAATACAAAAACAAGTATCTAAATATAAGTAAATAAAAAATTGAATTAAAAAATTAAAAGGAAAGATTTTTCCCCTGAAAGTCTGAGCAAAAACATGGGTGTGCATTATACACAGAAGCACATTATACTGTGCCTGGCAAAATACGGCCGTTCATAAAGACAGAGTATAACAGAGGTTACTGGGGGTTAGGGGAAGGAGAAAATGGGGAGTTACTGTTTAAAGGATACTGGGTTTCTGTTCGAGACAATGAAAAACCTCTGGCAACGGATAGTGGCAGTAGTGGCAGTGGTCGTATAACACTGAAGAAGTACTTAATGCCACTGAATTGTTAAATGGTTAAGTTTTATGTACATTTTAACACAATAATTATATTTTTAATTTAGTGGTTACTTAAGTGTTTTCAATACGCTCCTTTAATTAACTGAGGTCTACTTATAAGTAATATTATACAACTTCATGTGTTGTATAAATATCTTACAACCATATACTTGCAAATTTTCCCTCCCATCCTTTGTGCTATTGTAGTTATATATCAGGGGCATCAAACTCATTTTTACCAGGAGCCACATCAGCCTCACAGTTGCCTTCAAAGGGCCAAATGTAATTTTCGGACTGTGTAAACATAACTACTCCTTAACAGTTAAGCAAGAACTCGGTGCTGCTGTTGGGTAGAAACAAGGTGCCAGGCCGGATTCGGCCCATGGGCCTTGCGTTTGCCACCTGTGTTATATATGCTATAGACACATAATATAGTGCTACCATTTTTGTTTTAAATAGTTATCTTTCAGACATATTAAGAATAAGAAATAATATTTATATCTAACTTACATTTATGCCATTTCTACTGTTCTTTCTTTGTGTAGATCGAAGTATCTGCCTTATATCAAATTCCTTTGGCCTTAAAAACTTCCTTTAGTAATTTTTTTACAAGTAATAAATTCTCTTAATTTTTGTTTTCCTGAAAAAGTCATTATTTCTCCTTTACTTTTAGAATAAGTTTCTGCTGGCTACAGAATTCTGGATTGACAGGTTTATATCTTTAACACTTTAAAGATCTTACTCCATTGCCCTGGCTGATGTGGCTCAGTGGACTGAGTGCCAGACTGTGCAGCAAAGGGTCGCCAGTATGATGCCCAGTCAGGGCACATGCCTGGGTTGTGGGCCAGGTCCCCAGTAGGGGCGCATGAGAGACAACCATACACTAATGTTTCTCTCCTTCTCTTTCTCCTTCCCTTCCCCTCTCTCTAAAAATAAATAAGTAAAATCTTTAAAAAATAAAAATAAAGATCTTACTCCATTGCCTCCTGGTTTGAATAGTTTCTGGAAAAAAAAATTTCTATAATTTTTACATTTGTTCCTCTCTATGTAATGTATCTTTTTTTGTCTGGTTACCCTCAAGATGTTTTCTTCCATCTGGTTTTCAGCAGTTTGAAAATAATGTGCTTGGAGGGGTTTTGTTTGTTGTTTATTATTTATCCTGTTTTGCATTCCCTGAGTCTGTGGTGTGAAATCTGTCTTTCCTCTGGAAAATTGTTTGCCATTATCTCTTCAAATATCCCTTCCTCACTTTCTCCTTCTGAAATTCCAATTATACATACATTAGACCTTTTTATATTGTCCACAGATGTTTGGTGTTCTGGTCTTGTTTTTCCCCACTCCCTAATCTTCATTCTCTTTGCACTTCACTCTGGGCATTTCTGTAGACTTATCTTCAAGTATGCTGATTCTTTATACATCTGTGTCAAGTCTACTGACAGTCCTATCAAAGACATTCATCATTTCCTTTACCCTGTTTTTCATTTCTATGACTTCCATTATATTTTTTCTAATTGTTTCCATCTCTGTGATAATCCCTTTCTGTGCATGCATGTTGTCCACCTACTCTGCTAGATCCTTTAACATACTGATCACAGTTATTTAAAATTCTCTGATAGTTCTAACATATGGATCATGTAAGTCTGGTTTTGTTGATTTTTTTGTCTCTTGACAGTCTGCTGTTTCTCCCTTGCTTCTTTATATGTCCCATAATTTTGGCTGAAAGCCAGACACTCTGTGTAAAGCAGTCAAGACTGAGGCAAAAAGTATTTATACCTGGGAATGGGCATGTTTCTTCTTACGCCTGAAGTCTGAGGGAAAAGGTTAAGTCAATCTACTTAGGAGTGGAGCTGGGTTTGGGTTTTGTTGTTGCTCTGATTATTCACAACGTGCCACCTGCTTCCAATTCCACTCGCATTTTCTATAATTTAAGGTGGAGGCTTATTTGCCAGAGGGTTTTTTCCCCCTCAATATTTGCTGCTCCGCCTCAAATTTAAGTCTTCTCTTTGTGACTTTATCTCACAGATTATCTCTCTCCCTACTCTTTCCTCTCCTCTCCCCCACAAATAAACCTTTGCTGACCAGTATTTTCTAACTAGTAGTTAGGGACAGGCACAAGAGAGGACTTTGAGATTAAGCCTCAATCTTAGTCAGGTTTTGTGTCCCTGGATCCTGGGCGTGTGAACTTCTCAGATATTTTATCCCTTTTATTCCGTCTGTTCTAGCTCCAGGCGACAAAGGATCTTCACCTATAACTTGGGGTTAATAGGATTTGCATCCCTTCCCCTAGCAGCTTGAAGCTTTTGGTCTAGAAGACTCAGGTAAAGCTTAGTGTCTTTCCCATATCAGGTACTATTCTGTTCACCAGACATGTACCTTGAGCTCAGAAGGCTTTTTACCTAAGACCCTTCATCCTTGCAAACGTGGTTAACCTCTAATTCCTTCTTAAGCCTGTTTTCCTTCCCAAACTGGGTCCTGCAAAACTCTTTGCCACATCCACCTCCATTATTCTGGACATCTGAGCTGTGTCTGCTTGTCTGTGATCTGCTAGCCAAAGGCATCCCTTCTCAGCATCTACCTACATCCATGCTTGATTTTCAGTATATTTGGTAGCCCTTCACCATGTACTGATTCAGGTTTACATAAATTTCCTAAATTTGACAATGAGAAAGTATGTATGCATTTATTTTTCTTTTTGCTTTGTCATTCAAAGAGGAGAAGGTAGAATCTGTCTCTTTAAAGTGACTTTTTTTAGACAAGAATTTTGATCAGGGAATTTACCCTTCATTTGCATTTTAATATAAATAAATTTGTGTAAATACATATTAGATTAGTGATAACATTAAAAACAAGAATTCAAAGCTATTATAAAATCATTAATAAACTTTCTATGTTAAAACAGTATTAAAAACAATTACAAAAGATTAGCCAGTGCAGTAAAAATAAAATCCTTACCTAAAATATATAATTCTCACTTCAGCTTAAGAGAGACAAAATGAACTTAGAAATAATCAAAAGGGCAACTACTATAACTGAGTTTTTATATGAAAACAAACTGAAAACAGCAACACTCTTTGGCTTATAAAGACACCTAAAAGAATACAGTCCAACTTCACAAAACAGACAATTCTGAGTACCTTTGCAAACCCTAGAACAGAGAAACTATATGCTGTTGAACATTGCTATAGACTGAACTGCTTTCCCCCAAAATTTGTATGTCCAAATCCTTGCTCCCAATCTATCTATATTTAGAGATAGAACCTTTATGAAGGTAGTAAAGACTAAATGAGGCCTTAAGAATGGAGCTGTGATCCAATGGGACTAGTGTTGTTGTAAGAAGAGACACCAGAGAGCCTCCTCTCTCACTTCCCACCATGTGAGGACACAATGAAAAGGTGCTCTCTGCAACCCAGGAACAGTCCTCACACCAGAAACAGACCATGCTGGCACCCTAATCTCAGACGTGCAATCTACAGAACTATAAGAAAATAAACTTCTGTTGTTTAACCCACTCAATCTGTTATTTTGTTATGGCCTCTTGAACAGACTAAGACAAACGAAATAAGTAGTTTTAGAATGAATAGTTTTGTGTCTTTTAAGAAAGAGTGAAGGATGAACAGGTTTAAAAAACTACGTGTAAATATAAATTAATAAGATTTGGAGTATTTTCTTACATTGTAACGGCATTACATAAGCAAATATGTTGTCCATTGGCAAAGCATTAAACTGGGCTGTTAAGGCATGAAACCATGCTGCACAGGCCACAAATGTGACTCACCATACGCCACTACTAACCTTCTGCTCAATGTGACAGGAAGCAAACAATGTTATTGGGATTACTTTCAATTAGCAAAGCAATAGTCATAAAATGTTACAAAGCAATAATCATAAAATGTTACAAAGTAATATGCAAGAAAATAAACCATTTTCTCCCAATTTATAAGAAGGTTTTCTGACAAAAATAAAGGAATATTCATGACCAGTCAGAAAGACAATTCCTGCATTAAGGGGGAGAAAACACACAAAACCAAAAATAATTTTAAGAGTATGTCAAGCTTTCTTAATGAGGGTAGCAGGGGAAGGAAAAGGAAAAAGCACTCAAGTTCAAGTGCCCCAACTTAAAACAACTCCAAACTCTCTAATGAAGGCACAATAAGTCAAAGGAAACATATACAAACAGTAAAGCAACACAGTTACTGCTTACGTGTTTAAAAGATCCATAGGGAACTGCTGTGGACCCTGTCTCTTCTAGATAATCTTCCCAGCTTAATTCCACTTCTTCCACACCAGATCCAGCATCTGGAATTAAAAACAAAATAAAACAAAACAAAAACATGTGAACCCCAGTAAGAAAAAACTCAAAGTACCAACACATAAACTGAGTAATAAACTTAAGTTACAATTTACTTCATAAACGTTAGTTGGTTTTATGGTAGGTTCCCTTAGAGCAATGATTGTCAATGAATCTCAACAGCATAGAAGTGTGACAGCCTGTCTCTCCTGTTGGGATCCATCTGGGACTCACCCAAACGGATCATGTAAACCTAGTGAGAGTATAACTACTACAACCACTTTGGATTGTATTTGGATTGCCAAATATCTGAGATACTTAATAGGTAGGCATTTCAAACTTGAATTTTCAATCTGATTTCTTCCTGAGTATTCTCCAGCTAAGTAAAACATACCACTAGTCAATATTTTGGCTCAATCCAAAAGAACATGAGCTTATCCTTACTTTAATCCCTTTCTTTCACATCTTACATCCAAACCACCAGAAAATTCTCTAGGTACCACCTTTGAAATATATTCCAAATCTAATCACTTCCCACCATTCCTATTGCTCTCTTTCTAGTCTAAGGCCTAACCATGACATCATTCACCTTTTAAGTCATATTTATGATAAAATCTAAAATCTCTGAGCAACTGCAAAGGCCCTCTTGCTACCTACCCTGCTACATCATTCCTGACCAGCCTCTTGTTTGCTCACTGCACTCAAGTAATACTTAGTTTATTCTCATTCTTCTCCAATCGTGTTCTTTCCTCAAAGCCTCTACATCTGCTATTTCCTCAGCTCAAAGACTGATTTTCCCGTGTCATTCACATCTTCATTGCATGTAAGGCTCTACTCAACTGTCACCTCTCCTAAAAGGCCTTCCTTCCATCAGCACACACAGCAGAAAACCCCCAGGCTCTGCTTTCCTGTCTTCAAGGCATTCATTCCTATTTGATAGTATACCACGTCTTTTTATCTTCCCATTAGATAATAAACTCTATGAAGACAGGATCTTTGTTTTGGTCATTCCTATATCTCTGACACAGCAGAAATTCAGTAAATTTTTGTTGAGTGAGCAAAGATTCAAACATTCCATAATCCAGTAATCACAATTCACACAAGTTCCTTCAGAGCAGAGTTGTTCACTGATACATCCCTACTGCCCAAAACAATGCCTAGCACTAGCAAGCTTGCAACCAACATTTGCTGAATGAATACACTCTAGGAGAGCCTGTGCTTCACACAAACACAAGAAGGCAAATACAAGAAGCTCGCCACAGCACTGTTTGTAACAGCAACAGACAGAAGCAATCAGCAGGAGAAGAGATAAACCATGGCAATCCTAGAATGGAGTACTACTATATAGCGGTTAAAATGAATGAATATTGACATAGATAAATCTCAAAAAATAAAAAAACCACATCAAGTAAAAATGGCAGAATGAAAAGCACAAGATACAATTTAGGCTTCAAAACAGAACTGTGCAGTATAATGTTTATGAATACATGCATATTAGAGTATAAAAACACAAAGGATGGGAAGAAAATACATCAATTAAAACAGTGCTACCTTTGTGTATATAGAGGAGAAAACAGGATTAGAAGAGAAGTACAAAAGAGGCATAAACTGTGTTGTTTTACTTCTTTTCAAAAATGAAAACACACATGAAAATGTGTTTGAAATCATTAAGGAAATGCAAATCCAAACCACGAGATACCACCTCACACACATAGGATGTCGATAATCAAAAAAGTAGAAAATAAATGTTGGCAAGGATCTGAGAAACTGGAATGTTTGTGCACTGCTGGTCTGGGAATGTAAAATGGTATAGCCACAGGGGAAAACTATATGGTAGTTTCTCAAACAATTAAAAATATAATTACCATATGACCCACCAATTCCACTTTTGGGTATACAGTCAAAAGAACTGAAAGCAGAGCCTCAAACAGATTATTTGTACATGGATGTTCATAGCCGCAATATTCACAATAGCCAAAAGCTGGAAGCAACCCAGGTGTCCATTAACAGGTGAATAAATTAGACAAAATGATACATCTATCCAATGGAGTATATCAGACTAAAAAAAAAAGGAAGGAAATTCTGGCACATAATACAACATGAATGAACCTGGAGGACATTATGCTAAGTGAAATAAGCCACTTGCGAAAAGACAAATACTGTATGATTCCACTTATATGAGGTAGTTAGAGTAGTCAAATTCATAGAAACAGAAAGAATGGTGGTTTCCAAGAACTGTGGGGAGAGAAGAATGGGGAGGTAGTAGTGTCTTACAGGTTTAGATCTTCAGTTTGAGAAAATGAAAAATGTTCTGGGGATGGGCTATGGCAATGCTTGCACAATAATACGAATATACTTAACACCACTGAATAGTACACTTAATAAAAATGGTTAAAATGGTAAACTGTGTACAATGGATATGGGGATTTTACCATAATAAAGAATGGAAACAAACAGTAGACAACATTAACATTTATTAATTCTTCATGATAGCTATGTGGGTGTTCTTATATTGTTTCCCATTTACTTTTATATACTTGAAATTCTTCATAAGAAATAACAAGCCAACAAAGACAACATTTGGAACATCCTGGAAGTATGGGCCAGTAGAAAGTCAATTCCCTCAAATATAACAGGGCTGGGCATTCATGGTCCTTAGCAAGGGCCCTAGTCCCTGAAACAGTATGCTAATTTAAAAAAATAGACAACAACAATAAAAATAATGAACTAAGGAACTAAACTCTCTCATATATTAAAAACTACTAAAAAACTGAGAAGAAACAAGATTAATAATCTGATAGAAAAATGAGCAAAATATAGGAAAAGAGAATTTGTCAAAAAGAAATGCAAAGGTCCTTAAACATACGGAAAGATATGCAAATTTACTCATTTTAAGAGAAATGAAAATTAAAACTACACTGAAATATCACATTGGAAAAAGCTCCAAAGTTTGGCAACAATATCTATGATGAGGCTATAGTTAAGCAGGTAAAGCATAATGACACAACCCTGGTGAAAGAAAACTTGGCAATATCTAGCAAAATGATATATGTATTTACCTTTTGATCCAGCAATCCCACTTCTAGGAATCTATTCCAAAGATATGCTGGCAAAAATACAAAAAGACATATGTACAAAGCTATTCATTGTGGCACTACTAATACCAAGACTGGAAACAACCCAATGTCCATTAACAAGGAACTGGCTAAATAATCTATGGCTTATACATCTAGTACTATACAGTTGTAAAAAGGAATGAGAACAATTTCTATATACTGATGTGGGATAATCTCCAGTATATAAATAAGTGAAACTGCAAACTACAAAGCAGTTTTTATTGTATCTCTACTTTTGTATAAAGTGAGGTAGGAAAATAAATATATACATATACTCACATATATGTGTTCATATTTTTAAATGAACAGGAGAAATAAATAATAAAACTAGTATATAGAAAAGTATTAAAAGAATGAATATTATCAGGTTGAAAGTGGGAATGCTGTTATAAAATTTTCATTTAATAACTATGTAGATACTTTGTACAATTTAGAAACATTTAAATCAAAAAAATTCTAATAAATGAAAATGATTTGAAACAAATATGCCTAACTGTTGGTGGGAGGGAGGGAGGGAAGGAAGGAAGGATGGAAGGAAGGAAGACAGGATTCCTATTAAGTCATATTAAAATACAATACTGTTGACTGCAAACTCCAGTAGAACACATTTAAAGACAAAAGCCATTAAAAATGTTAAACTATACTGTTAACTGATTGATATTTGGAATGTTGATATTGTTATTTTGAAAAAACTATAGAACTGGTATAAGGTAAAAACAAATAAGTAATGATATTAACATTATTATGAAACAATACATTTCCGAAAGAAGAGACACAAACATAAAAATCAAATAAAAACCCTGTACTTTTAAATTAAAATTGAAAATATCAGATGAAACCGTCTGATTTTTCTCTCTCCAAAACATGTATATTTTCTAGCTACCTAAGGGATAAGGCCTAGAAGAAATGACAACCTAGTACCAATGAGCACCCTAGCACTAGACTGTGGTCTCTACATATCATATTTGCTTTTAAAAAAAGAAGAAGAAAAAGAAGCTCTTTAGAAAAATGGCATATTGTAAATTTAGGTACCTGGGAACCTTACTATGCCATAAAGCTAGGACTAGAACTATCAAAGATATATCACATAACATCAAAAGAACACAGGAACCAATGTGATAGAAATATATATATTTCATCAATTAATAACATCTATAACAAGAAAAATCAACTTGCTTAATGGCAGAGTGAGTATTTCAGGGAACCCATCTCCCAGAAAAGCAGCAAAAACACTGACTAAATAATGAAAATCAACCATTTCAAAGTCCTGAAATTAACTGAAGTCACAGAACAAGCTGAAAAGCATCTCTTCAAGATAAGCTACTGAACTAGAGTTAGAAGAGTGGAGTTGTAGCATTTTGGGTTGGGGCTATTCCCATCCCTCATCTCTCCTCACCTCAAAATGTGAATTTCTGACCGAAAATGTTAATAATCAAAGGAAACTTCCATGAACAAGCCCCACAGCAGAATAGGGAAGACAGAAGGAAAAAAGAAACCACTAAAATTAAAGACAGAGCAAGAAAAAATACCTAATCTAAACAACAGAAACAAAAAAAATGAAAAATAAAAAGAGCCTTGTGAAGTTGTAGGACAACAAAAGATCTAACATTAGTGTCATCTGAATCCCAGAAGAGAAAGAGAACAGAGCTGAAAAAGTATCTGAAGAAATAATGGTTGAAAATTTTCCAAATCTGGCAAGAAACTAAGACAATCCCAAACAAGATAAACCAAAAGGAATCTGTGCAAATATACATCGCAGTCAAACTTCTGAAAACTAAAGACAACAAAAAATATCTTGAAAGCATCAAGAGAAACAATATTTATCTTAAGTGAGGGAGGGGAGAGGGGATTCCAGTGAAAGCAGATTTCTCATCAGAAACCATGGAGGCCACATGGTACAATATTTTTCAAGACACGAAAGAAAAGAACTTTTTCTATATCCATCAAAAATATCTTTTAATAATAAATGGGGAAATCAAGACATTGTTGAGATGAAGGGAAACTAAGCAATTTTATTACCAGTAGACCTGCTCTTTAAAAAAAAAAAAACAAAAAAAAAACCCAGCTAAAGGAAATTCTATAAACAGAAATTAAATGTCAGAAGAAGGAAATCTTAAATCTTGGAAAATCAGGAAGGAATAAAGGACAATGAAAAGAGTAAAAATATTTTAAAATATAGTTTCCTTTTCTTCTTGAGTTTTCTAAATCATGTTTGAAAGTCGAAACGAAAATTTTAATATCTGATATGGTTCTCAAAATTTGTAGAGGAAATATTTATGACAATTTTATTATAAATAAGAGATGGTAAAGACATATAAAAGTAGGTAAAGTCTCTAATAAAATGATGATACCAGCAGACTGTGATAACTTACATATATATAATGTTAATACCTAGAGCAACTGCTTAAAAGCTATACAAAGAGACACTCAAAAACACTACACACAAGTCTAAAACAGATTCTAAAAAAATGTTCAAGTAGCCCCGAGGAAGTTGAGGGGTGGAGGACAAGAAACAGAGAAAACAAATGAACAAAAATAGCAGACTTCAGCCCTAACGTATCAATAATTACATTAAACGTAAAAGGTGTAAGTACACCAATTATAAGACCGAAATTTTTTAAAAATGACTATATGCTGTTATAAGAAACTTACTTCACATATGATATAGGCAGGTTGAAAGTACAAAAATGAAAAATATATACCCTGTAAATATTAATCAAATGAAAGCAAGAATAGGCAAATCCACAGAGACAGAAAGTAGATAAATGGTGATTGCCAGAGGCTGAATGGAGCAAGAAATAACTGCTAATGGTTTCTTTTGGGGGTAATGAAATGTTTTAGAAATAGCAGTGATGGTCACACAACTGTGTGAATATGCTGAAAACCACTGAACTGTACACTCTATAAGGGTGAATTTTATAGCATGTGAATTATGTCTTAAAAAAAAGAAAAATATCAATAGAGTTTTTAAAAATCTCAATAGTTTAGAAAAATCATTATTAATTAAAAAGCAGACAAACGGTAAAATAAATGACCCAAAGACATGAAGACACTATACTGAAGAGGATACAGGATGGCAAATAAGGACATGTTCAACACCACTAGCCATTAGGAAAATGCAAATTAAGACCAGGATAAGCTATCATTCTTACATGCCTATCATAATGACTTAAATAAAAAAGTTACAATACCAAATGGCACTAAGGATGCAAAGAAACCAGATCTCTCGCATATTGCTGGTGAGAATGTAAAATGGTACAACCACTCTGAAAAGTAGTATGGCAGTTTTTTTACTAAACATATGATCCAGCAGCAATTGTGCTCATAGATATTTAACCCAGAAAAATGAAATTTTATATATACTACTGCTCATAGAAACTATATTTGTAATAGCCAAAAACTGGAAGCAACCAAAATGTACAACAGATGAATAGTTAACCAAATTGTAGTATTATCCTTGGAATACTACTCAGCAATAAAAGGGAACAAATTACTGATATATGCAAAAATGTGGATGGATACCAAGGGCATTATTTTAAGTGAAAAAAGCCAACCTCAAAAAGGCACATGCTATGTGGTTCCTGAAATGCCAAAATCATAAATACAGAGAACAGACTAATGGTTGCCTGGGGTTAGGGAAAGCTGGGGGAAAAGGGGGAGGTGTGAGTATGAAAGGATAGAACAGAGCTCTTTGCGGTGATGAAATAGTTCTGTATCTTGACTGAAGTGGTGGTCACAAGAATCTATGCATGTGATAAAATGGTTCAGAACTACATACACTTTATACATGTGCCATTTGCCTGGCTTTTGCACTATACTTAAATGAGAAGTAACTAATGGCAGAAACTGGTGGAGGGTCCATGGAATCTATCTTTGCAACTTCATATGAGTATATAATTATTTCAAAATAATTTAAAAGTAACTATCAAAATTAAAATTTTGTTTTTTAAAAAAGGAAGTCTGGCCCTGGCTGGCATGGCTCATGCCATGGCTTGAGCACTGGCCTGAGAACCAACGGGTCGCCAGTTAGATTCCCAGTCAGGGCACATGCCTGGGTTGTAGGCCAGGTCCCTCGTAGGGGGCACGCAAGAGGCAGCACACATTGACACTTCTCTCCCTCTCCTTCCCTTCCCCTCTCTCTAAAAATAAATAAATAAAATCTTTTAAAAAATAATTCTGTTCATAAAATTATTTACTCTTTCAGCAAACATTATGAGCACCCCTAGTTCCAGGTTCTCTGCCAGGTACAGGGAAATACAATTTGTATCTTCAATGAGCTTTCTGTTCAGTGTTAGAAAGACAAGTCAGACAATGTAACACAGAAAAGTAATGTAATTCTGCACGCTGAAGAGTAAGTTCTGCTCACCAAAACCAATACCTGCATCAAGCTGCTGCTCCCCGTTCATTTCCACAGCACACAGACTATCTCCTCCCAAAAGAATAGGCCTTACAATTCTGCTATGATCTGAAGATTACTTGCAGGTCTCAAGCAACCATCAATGGGCATCCAAGGATCCAAATGAAAGTGCTAAAAATAAAAAAATAAAAAGAACACATGAATAGCCCGAAGCCCAAGTGTGTTTACTCATTCATAAGACAGGGCACTCCAGTGGGTCGAGAGGACAGATAAAACAAAAATGCACTGGCAGAATATATGAGATCAGAGAAAAACTTGACACCTTTTCTAATTTTTAAGACATTGTGTGTGTGGAGAGAGAGCGCTATCAAGATCTTGATACCTAAAAATCACAAGCAATTAACATATAAATGAATCATTACCCTTTAAACTTGGATTATAATATGGGTTGGACAAAAAGTCCATTTATTTTTTCCTGTAAAATAAAAGACACATCTTTCATTTTCACTGATAATTTTATTGATTTGGATATTTTCAGTATGTCAGCTATCTCCTGCTATTGGTTCCTAGTGGGTAGAGGCCAGGAGTGCTGCTAAACATCTTCCAATGCATAACACAGCCCCACAGCAAAGAATTATTTGGCCAAAATGTCACTAGTACCAAGAAACTTCACAAACCATTTCTGACATATTCCATCAGTCACTGCACTTTCTCCATATACTGCATAAGTCTTTTTTCCATTTCAGTTGTGTTTTTACCTGTCTTAAAATAATAAAGCATAATATACCAAAAATAGTGTACATTTTCTTCCATCTTCAATACTAAAATGGCTGTACAAAATTATTCACTAATTTTGATAAGTGTTTCTTAAATGCATGCTGATAGGACAACTGTCACAATACAATCTAACAAAATTTTTATGAATGAAGTTAAAGACAACTAAGCATTACTAGAGCCATCATATGAAAAAACTAAACAAACTTTTTGGCCAACTCAATGCTTAGCATTATGATTCCTATCCACAAAAACTCTAATTTGTAATGAATTCTGGGGTTGTGGGGGGAAGTTACCTTTCAATGCTCTGCCTTACCTAATGAATATTGAGGTTACAGTATACTACCTTGTTTAGTTTTCCATTCCATTTATCTAAAATATTATGCAGAACCAAAAAGTATCAACTATATAAATCTACAATTACACTTATAAAAGAGAAGCTCTCCAAAATAAGCTCTGAACCCACTTATTCTTTTTTACAACAGCTTTATTGGGATATAATTCACATACCAAAATTTACCATTTTGAGTATACAATTCAAGAATTTTTAGTAAATTTGCAGAGTTGTATAACCACTACTCTAATCCAATTTTAGCATATTCCTATTTTCCTGAGAAGAAACTTCATTCCAATTTCCAGTTCCTCTCCATTCCATCCCTAGCTTCAGGAAACAATTAATCTGCTTTCTCTCTCTAGAGAGTTTGAGTTTGCTGGACATTTCACATAAATGCAATCATACAATATATGGTCTCTTGCTTCTGGCTTCTTTCAACTTCGTATGTTTCTTACATTCATCTTTGTTGCAGCATGGATGAATCTATTTAATCTTGCTTTACATACATGTAAAACAATTTAAGGTATTGCCTTTGTATATGCATAATAGGTTATAAAAAGTAAATGAAAGGAGGAAAAGGAGTGGCTACAGGAAGGAATGATGTAACTAACCAACCATAGGGGCAACAACACAAAAAACTAAGTGGGATAAGCACTCAACAAGCCACAGCTGTAGTGGGTGATACAGGGTCAAGCAACTGTACATCTCAAAAAGATTTTGAGTGTGTTTTAGAGCCCCCAAATAATCAGCAAGTAATCGAGTCTCATGAAAGGGCTTGAAACACTAAGAAAAATTTTAATATACCCCTTGAAAAGGTATAAGGTTCAATAGCTTCAGGTGAATAAGAGGGATACCTAGGTTCTAGCTCAAGCTCTATTAATCACTATCAATCTTATATGGACCATATTATGTCAATTTTTAATCTGTGAAATGGGCATAAGATCTTTTCCAAATTCAAAATTACATTTCATAATGAACATACAGAACATCTTAACTATTAAAATAATGAATATCCCATTTGAGACAACTGCTAGTTAACCCACAATCGTATCATACAACATGAGCACTGAAACCCACACTTCCAGATACCGGCAGCAAAATTTAAAGCCCCTTAATATGCTCTCTTCTCTGTTTACTTTTCTGCCTGAGCTCAAACCATTTAAACTTTACCACTCCACCTATTAATTCATATATTTAGCAACCACCGGCTCATGACCATTCACTGTTCTACAGGGGAAGGATAAAGTGAGACATGGTTCCTGCTTTTACCCCCTGCTTTTAACAGGGGTAGACAGATTAAACCAGCTATTTAAAATAATTATTTGAAGTGCTATGAAGAAAAAGCAGTGGGTGCTGAGATAAGACGTAATGGCAGACCTGACATAAACTAAGAGGCCATTGACGGCATCCTTAAACAAAACGGTATTGAAGCTGAAACTAAATGGGAAATAGCAGTCAGGCAAAAGGGGAAAAAAGGAAAGAACACTCCAGGCATAGGGAACAGGACATACTGGGTTGGCCAAGAAGTCCAGATGTTTTTTCCCCATAAAATGAGACACATTTTCCATTTTTACCAATAACTTTATTGATTTGGATATTTTGAGTATGACAGCTGTCTCCCACTACTGGCTTCTATGGGTAGAGGCCAGGGGTACTGCTAAACATCTTCCAATGCATAACACAGCCCCCCAACAAAGAATTATTTGGCCAAAGAGTCGCTAGTACCAAGAAACTTTACGAACCACTTTTGACATGTTCACTCCATCACAGCACCTCCTTTCTACACTGCACAAATCTTTTCTTGTGTTTCAGTTGCCTTTTTTACCTTTCTTGAAATAATAAAGCATAATATGCCAAAAATGTTGCATATTCTCTTTCATCTTCAATATTAAAATGGCTGCACAAAAATTCACCAATTTTGAAGTTTTTTTAAATGCATGCTGATATGACACCTGTCACAATACAATCTAACAAAATTTTTATGAATGAAATTAAAGACAGCTAATAAGCACTACTATAGCTGTTGTACAGAAAAAAACATAACAGACTGTTTGGCCAACCCAATACAAAGGCTCTAAGGTAGGAAGGCACTGAGAGGAGGCCCCTGTCGCTGAAGCATAGGGACCAAAGGCTAAGTGGCACAATAAAACTAAACAGTAAAAGAAGGAACAGCAGCAGCTAATATTCACTCAGGATATACTATATGCTCAGCACTGTCCTAGACATTTAAACGTATTAACCCATTTAATACCCCCAACAACTCCATGGTGAGCACTGTCATGAGGCAAGAGACACAGGCTAGGTCCTTGACCTACTCAGGGTCCCAAAAGTAGCAATTAACAGAACATTTTGTTCTGTTAATTGTGTCAAACACAACAAAATGTCTATATTCCATGTCCTCAAACACTATAGAATACTGCCTCCCAACGGAAGTTACTGAGGGTTTTTTAAGCAGGGAAAGTAAATAAGTGATCAAATGTTTGTTTGTTTTTTAAGAAAGCATAACAGAGTGACAGCAAAGACAATATAAAACTATAAAATTTCAACATGGCAACACACACCACAAATAAAATTCAAAGATAAGAGAGGAGACCTTCAAAGTTCTCTAAAAGAAAAAAACTTTTTTGTAACTATGTATGGTGACAGATAAAAAACTATGTATGTCAACTAGACTTACTGAAGTGATCATTGGCAAATATCAAATCATTATGTTGTACCTGAAACTATTGTGTTATATGGCAGTTAAACTTTAATAAAAATGAATAAATAAAACTAGAGATGACTGAAAATATTAGCAAAATATAAAATAATGGGTTAATTTCCAAATACAAGCTCGCATAGTTCAACAAGGAAAAAAAATGGGCAAAACATGTAATTAACCCACATTTAAAAAATCAGAGATAATATTTATAAAAATGAGTTCAATCTTACTGGTATTAAGGAAAATAAGAATTTTTAATTACATATTATTTTTTCAATTTTCAAGTTGGTAAAAATTTTAAACAAAAAGTATCTGGTTTTGGCAAAACAGTAAATAAATGGGAGAACTTGGGGTATAGACTGGTAACACCTCTTTGGAGAGGAGTTTAATGATAAATAACTTAACCTATAAGATTTAAAAGACAAACCCTTAGAGCAATAATTCTACTATTAAGAATCTGTCATACAAAACACATGTGTAGAAGGCTTCATAACCATTGATATTTGCCACAGAATTATCTGTAACAGTGAAAAAGTAGAGACAAGACAGCTTACATGTCCACCAAGTGAGAACGAAATGGCCACATACATTATGACACACTACACTAGGAAACGTCCTACAATCATTAGAAGAACTTAGGTAGATTCATAAAAACACATGGGAATGTTGTCTATATTGCTGAGTGAAAAAAAGGAAGTGAAGAACAACATTATTTACATTAACTTTTAAAAGTCCTGTGTTCAGCCCTGGACAGTGTGGCTCCATTAATTGAAACACTGTTCAGTAAACCACAAGGTTGCAGGTTCAACTCCTGGTCAGGACACACATCTAGGTTGTGGGTTTGGTCCCTGATAGGGGCACATACAAGATGTAACCAATCAATGCTTCTCTCTCACATCAATGTTTCTTTGCCTCTCTCACTCCCTTCCCTGCTCTTTAGAATAAATTAGCATATACTCAGAGGAGGATTAAAAAAATAAAAGTACTGTGTTCATTCTCAGACTCTCAGTCCACATGGTAGCATAAGTAAACATGGTATTTCCATTCTTCCACAACCACATCAAAATGACAACTAACTACAGAACAACCATCATTCAGAACCACTTGAAATCTGGCTGAATGGAAGTCCTACCAACTAGGGAATTAAAGAAGAAGCTACATCACGACTGGTAGGAGGGGCAGAGATGAACAACAGCCTTGTCCTACACCTACAAGGGTTGGATTAAAATCAGGAAGGATACCTCAGCTATAGAGGTCCCCCCAAGGAGTGAGGGGTTCCCAGACCCACATCAGGCCTCCAAACTCAGGGTTCCAGCATCAGGAAGAGAAGTCCCCATAACTTCTGAATATAAAAAGAAGTGGGAATTGAGGCTGAGTGACACAATAGGCTTATGGAGTTCCAGCCAGTTCCTCTCAAAGGCCCAGTATGGACCTACTCTGATTCACTTCTTCTGAGGTCCAGCACTGAGGAAACACCTTGAAAAAAAAAAAAAACAGGGTCAGAAAGGGAGGAACTGAATTCTGACATCAGGGCAAGAGCTCGGGGGGCAGCTTTCTCCCAGACAAAAGTGCTGCAGAGGCCACTGTTCCTTTGATGAGCCCTTCCCCAACAGAGCCAGGTGGCTGCCGTATCTTAGTCTCCATCAACCTGGCTCACACTGTTTGCCTCAACCTGCTAATTCCCTGAGTCCCCTCACCACCCAACTTGGTGAAGGAACATACAAGTCCAGGAAGCACAGAGAGTCCCAAACAAGATGGGCCCAAAAGGCCCACACCAAGACACATCATGATTAAAATGCCAAAGTTAACGTTAACAAATGAAATGTTAAAGAGTTTTCTTTAAGAAAAAAGATTTAAAATATGAACAATAAAATGACAATAAAAACATATCTATAAACAAGTGAATATAAAAAACAAAACAAACTAGCAAGCAGAACAGAAAGACTCAGATACAGAGAGCATTTTGATGATTGTCAAACGGGAGAAGTGTTGTGGGGTGGGTAAAAAAGGTGAAGGGATTAATAATTACAAATTGGCTGTTACAGAATAGCCATGGGGATGGCAAAGTACAGACTGGGGAGTAGGGTCAATAATATTCTAATAACTGTATGGTGTCAGATGGGTATGAGATTTACTGAGCACTTAGTAAGTTATATAATATCTAATCAGTGGGGCGTCCACTTGAAATTAATGTACTATTGTATCAATGTCAACTGTAATTGAAAAATTAAATGATTAAAAATACAAGTTCTGTATTCATTGTTTACTTGGCTATGTGTCTTTTAACAAAGACTTATTTGTTCCAATGGCATCATTTGTAAAAGGGGGATAATGGCACTATACCTACCTTACAAAACTGAAGAGCATTTAGCATAGAGCTGGCTACACAGTAAACACAGAGTTAACATTAACTATTCAAGTTCCTATGGCACTAACAGTATATCATCTCTACACATAGTCTTGACACTTCATCGTGGGTTTGATGTAACAAAGTCAGTGCTAAATAAATATCTGTGGGTTCACTATGCTTTGAAGATGTTATCCAAACTTATAAACTCTTCACATATACCAGTGTATTTTGTGCAGAGAGCCATATAGGACAAAATAAAAATAATAAAATAATAATAATAAATTAAGCTTCAAAGCCAAAAAGATGTAAGTTGGGAGGAATGCAAGTCTTGTGTAGCTGAAAAGCTAACACTGTAATTTTTTTAAAATATATTTTATTGATTATGCTATTACAGTTGTCCCATTTTTTCTCCCTTTATTTCCCTCTGCCCTGCGCCCCTTCTCCCATCAGCATTCCCCCACCTTAGTTCATGTCCATGGGCAATACATATAAGTTCTTTGGCTTCTCCATTTCCTATACTATTATTAACCTCCCCTTGTCTATTTTGTACCTAACATTTATGCTTCTTATTCCCTGTACCTTTTTCTACATTCTCACCCTCCCCCTCCTTGAGGATAACCCTCCATGTGATCTCCATTCTGTGATTCTGTTCCTGTCCTACTTGTTTGCTTAGTTTGTTTTTGGTTTTTTTAGTTTCAGTTGTTGATAATTATGAGTTTGTTGTCATTTTACTATTCATATTTTTTAACATCTTCTTTTTCTTAAATAGGTCCTTTTAACATTTCATATAATAAGGGCTTGGTGATGATGAACTCCTTTAACTTGACCTTATCTGAGAAGTGCTTTATCTGCCCTTACATTCTAAATGACAGCTTTGCTGGATAGAGTCATCTTAGATGTAGGTCCTTGCCTTTCATGACTTGGAATACTTCTTTCCAGACCCTTCTTGCCTGTAAGGTTTCCTTTGAGAAATCAGCTGATAGTCTCATGGAACTCCTTTGTAGGTAACTGTCCCCTTTTCTTTTGCTGCTTTTAAGATTCTCTCCTTATCTTTAATCTTGGGTAATGGAATTATGATATGCCTTGGTGTGTTCCTCCTTGGGTCCAACTTCTTTGGGACTCTCCGAGCTTCCTGGACTTTCTGAAAGTTATCTCCTTTGCCATATTAGGGAAGTTCTCCTTCCTTATTTTTTCAAATAAGTTTTCTATTTCTTGCTTTTCGTGTTCTCCTTCTGGCACCCCTATGATTTGGATGTTGGAATGTTTAAAGTTGTCCCAGAGGTTCCTAAGCCTCTCCTCATTTTTCTGAAGTCTTGTTTCTTCATTCTGTTTGGTTGAATGTTTATTTCTTCCTTCTGTTCTAAATCATTGATTTCAGCCCCAGTTTCCTTCCCTTCAATGTTGGTTTCCCGTTGTTTTTATTTATTTCACTTTGCATAGCCTTCATTTTTTCTTCTACTTTGAGACCATACTCAACCATTTCTGTGAGCATCCTGATTGCCAGTGTTTTGAACTCTCGTAATAGGTTGGCTATCTCTTCATCACTTAGTTCTATTTTTTGACCTTTGATCTGTTTTTTCATTGTTTTTGTTTGTTTGTTTGTTTTGTTTTGTTTTTTTGGTCTCTTGAGTACCTGTTACATAGTAAGGGCAGAAACTTAGTTATTCACCAAGGCAGGGCAACCCACACCACTCCACTGTGGCATTGTATGTGGGGGAGGGATCCGAGAGGGAACAATGATACTTGATTGGCTGTCAGCCAGCTCTCAGTCACTTCCTTAGCTACCCACAAGCAAATTGGGCCCTTCTTGTGCTGATTCCCGAGTGGATGGGTTTGTGTGCATTCTAGGACCCTGGGGTCTCTCCAATGAACTCTCCTGTGAGGCTGGGAGCTTCTTCTGCCACCCCAACTCCCACAGGTTTTTATAGTCAGAGGTTTTAAGGCTTTATTTCTCCACACTGGAACCCTGGGTTGTGCAGTCTGTCTGACTCCCCATTTGTTCCTCCCGATTTATCCCCATGCAAATGTGGGACTGCCTGGTTCACCAACCACCACCTTGCCCTCTGGGTCCCTACAGCTGCTGCCTTGCCCCATGTCCTCTTTGTTCTAGCTGCCTATCACACCCCTCCTATCAGTCTGAATGAACGTCTCCTCTTTAACTCCGTACAGTTTGATTTTCTGGAAGTTCTGGTTATTTTTGTTTTTAAATTTCTTGTCCTTCATTTGGTTGTGCAAAGAGGCAAAGTGTATCTACCTATGCCTCCTTCTGGGCCAGAAGTCCCAATTATTCTTTTTCAATCTTTCATCATTTAGATTTTAACCAATGAACAATCTGCTCTCGTGGTAATAGGATTATGGAAAATAAACTCATGAAGCCTTCTGCTGTAGAACATCTGTTAGATCTCTCTTTATTGCTAGTCTGCGGTCTTCTTATTCAGTGACACCCCACCCCCCAAAAAAACCCATAAGATAGCCAGCTGAGAATATGGAAATTTAATTCACCTTCATTTATTTCCTCTTACTTACTTCCTATTCATACTGAATTGTTTTACTATCTTTATCACTGATTTTGGTATTATAATTCCTCTAGTGGTGGCCAGAATACATCAAGAGTTATTTTAAATAAGTGTTCATGAACTGATTTAGATCTTGCTCATGTTATTGAGAATAATCTCAGTAAATTAAATAGGTGCCTAGACATAAATAAGACATGAAGCCAGAATAAGCCATACTAAAATTTTAAACACTTCTAAGAAATATAAATAAAAATTAAAAAAGCAAAGCTAAGTGCACAAAACAAGCTTTACTATCACACACACATGAAAATAAAACTCAAGCAGAAAATCTAACTGAATTCATTCTTCATTTTTAGCAATACATCTAATAAAATCACCATGGAATAATTAGTTTTTAACAAATCTTTGAAAAGATCTAAAAATCATCTAAACAACAAACAGCTACATGATGCTTTCCCTTCCACCTTGTTTTTAGTCTACACATGCAATCCACACTCTAAGCCAATCCACACTCTAAACTACTTGGCTTCATGTTAATGAACTTTGTCTCCAAGGCTAAACTGAGACAAGTAAAAATATTATGTGAAAAGTTACAACATTGCAAGAGAGACTTCTGTAGGATGTATTCCTCAGCCAAAAGATTTGACATATCCAACATAAATAACTTTTAAAGCACTTAGGAAGGACAGGAACTCAGTGTGGCTCTAAAGGTATATGAAGGTCTGTCCAGAAGAAGTCAAATCATAGTCAATATAATGAGAACGGTTTGCACAACATTAATGGAACCTGGCAGCCAAAGAGAGTGGACCAGAATATTTATGTGTGAACAACGATGACTTCACTGTAGTAGTCAGTGGGGGAAGTAGATGCCATTGAGTGAGCACATGTACTGTGTGGCTATCACATTCAAAATAACTGAGTACAGCAATGAATCTGCATCAAATTTTGCATTAAGCTTGAACATTCCCCCACAGGAAGTACACAGATGATTCAGAAAACAGCAGCTATGGGCAACTGGGGACTGGCAGCTTCATCATGACAATGCACCTACTCATGCATCACATCTTGTGCGGAGGTTTTTGGCAAAACATCAAATCACCCAGGTGACCCAGCCCCCTTACAGCCCAGATTCGGTACCTTGTGACTTCTGGATTTTCCCAAAACTAAAACCATCTTTGAAAGGGAAGAAATTTCAGACCACTGATGAGATTCAGGAAAATACAACAGGGGAACTGATGTCAACTGGGAGAACTGTGTGAGGTTCCAACATGTCTACTTTGAAGTGGATTGAGGCATCATTGTCCTATGTACAATGTTTCTTGTATCTTTTTCAATAAATATCTCTATTTTGCATACTGCATGGATGGCTACTTTCTGGACAGGCCTCATATATATCCAGTGTGTTGGTGGTTGCAACAAAATTCTTTAATTCAATAAACATTTACTTTACAGTTAAAAGAAAAATTCCCACTGAAATCTTAGAATTTACATTCTTACCCCTCTATTCAACAGATGAAAATCCAATAATTTCAAGAGTGCTGTTAAATTTGGTAAAATGCAACATTCAGCAAATCAGATGCTCTATTTTTGGCCAATCTGCGAAGTTAACCCTGCCCTTGACAGGAGATGCTAATGGTAGTTACTATATTTCCTGTTCCCAATAGGTGTAGATTTCTGGTGGCTTTTCACTTTCCACAAATCAATCATCACTCCTTGATCTTGTACATGTCCTATTTGACAGACTATCTAAATTAAATGTTGTGCTTTTATCTGTAAAATGCCAAATAACTATTAGTGATAGAAATCTGTTTTCATTAGTTGTTTGTTGTTGTTGTTTTCAACCTACTGCTACATATTTAACTAGGGAGATGAAAAATAAATCTCATTAGGCCAATCAATCTTAGGCACTGACTGACAAATCTTAGCCATTTACATCATCTAAATTGGCAATTTTCAACCTTTTTCATCTCGTGGCACACATAATTACTAAAAACTGAGGCACACCAAAAAATACATTTTTTGCCCATCTGATCAAAAAAATGATATAATTTTGATTCATTCACACCAGACAATTATTATTCTGTTGGCTGGGTTTCTGTTTTTGTTTTTTATTTTTGTTTTTTGTTTTTTTTGACAATTGTAAGGGAAAATAGGTCAGTGTCCTGACTAAATAGTCAGGTATTACTTGTTTTAAAAATTCTTATGGCACACTGGTTGGAAATTACTAATCTAAATTAATTCTGACCCTCGACTCTAACTTAATTAACTTTTTCATGATTGTGTAATCCAACACAGCGCATATTTAACTCAGTTCAACAAATCAGCACTAATGAATTTATAAAACCAATAAAGTTTAAATGAAACCCAGAACTCAAAAATACCCTAATTTTTTTAAAGGTGCTCAACATCATTAATCATCAGAGAAATGCAAATCAAAACCACGATGAGGTATCAACTTACGTGTGTTAGAATGGCTATTATCAAAAAAGACAGAAATAACGAATGTTATCAAGGATGTGGAAAAAGGAATTGTTGCGCACTGTTGGTAGGAATGTAAATTGGTACAGCCACTAGGAAATTTAGTACGAAGGGTCCTCAAAAATTAAAAATAAAACTACCTTATAAGCCAGCAATTCCATTTCTGGGTGTTTATACAAAGGAAATGAAAACACTAATTCAAAAGATATCTACACCCTCATGTTCATTGTAGCATTATTTACAATACCTAAGACATGAAAGCAACTTAAGTGTCCATCGATGGATAAATGGATAAAGAAAATGTGGTACACACACACACAATGGAATACTAATCTACCTTATAAAAGGAAATCCTGTTATTTTTGACAACATGAATAGATCTTGAAGGTATTATGCTAAGTGAATAAGTCAGAGTAAAACAAAGGTCATATGATCTCACTTACATGTGGAATCTGAAAAAAAGGAAAAGAAAAACAAAATAAAATAAAAAACCCAAACTCATAGATAGAGGACAGATTAGTGGTTGCCAGAGGCAGGGATGAGGGACAGGTGAAATGGGTGTAGGGGTCAGAATGTACATGTCCTGAGATGGAAGGTACAGCACGGTTAACCATAATGAACAATACTGTACTCTATATTTAAAAGTTGCTAAGAGAATAAATCTTAAAAGTTCTCGTTATAAGAAAAAAATTTATAACGATGTATGCTGTCAGGTATTAAACTTACTGTGGTAATCATTTTACAATATGAATATTTGTCAAATTATTATGTTGTACACCTTGAACTAATACAATGTTACAAGTCAATTACATCTCAATTTTTAAAAAGCCAAATTATGAGGAAATATTTTAAAAGGGTTATTTTATATTAACAATGAGAAATTTCTAAGTAAAACATGGCCCAAGCATACAGTGTAAATATTACATGGACATTAAAACTTGAGAAATGTTTTTCTTCCCAATCAAAATCCCACAAAGTATTTTATCCATTTTAATGAGTTAATTTTAAAATGCATCTAAAAGAGAAAATGTATGATCCAGCTACATTTTGTACAAGATGGTATAAAACTACTTCCTTCTATGAAAATATGAAAATAGTGGGTATTAGTACAAGAAAAGACACATATATTAATAAAGTAGAACAAGGCTGAGAAATAGATTCATTTATATGAGAATATAGTTTGTAATAAAATGGCATCACATATCAGATGTGAAAAGGATGAATACACAAGATAGTGAGTAAGAACTAGCCATCCATTCTGGAAGGAAAAAATTAGATCCTTGCTGCCACATTAAAAAACAATCCAGACTTCTGGCCAAGATGGAGGCATAGGTGGACACACTGTGCCTCCTCTCACAACCAAAATTAAGGACAAGAAAGATTTAGAAACAAGAAAACAATCCGAACTGAGAGAAAATTGAACTGTACGGAAGTCCAAAAACCATTCATCCAGAACAGTAAGATGGGTAAAGTTGCGGTAGGAAAAAGTGAAGGTGGGGACCTGGGCATGTAGGCAGCAGCGGCTGGCAGTTCCCAGGCATACAGGCGGCGGGTACCAGACCCCAGGCGCACAGGTGGCGGCTAGCGGACCACAGGCACGGGGTAGCAAATGTGCAGATCCAGTGAGGCTGCACAAGGTGGCTGGCCAACTAGGTGGTCCCACATTCGCACACAGATGGTCCAGGCAAAGGGGAAGCGGTGGAGGGGACTGGAATCCAAGGGAGAGTGGAGCAAGCGCCATTGTTCCCTCTCGGACCCCACCCCCACATACAGTGTCACAACTCAGTGACTGGGTTGCCCCACCCTGGGGAACACCTAAAGCTCCATCCCTCACTACGTAACAGCCATGGCCAGACCAAAAAAAAACCCCAAAAAACAAAAATGGCTCAAACGGGAGAACAAATCAAATCCCCACAGCTAATTCCTCTAAGCCGTGAAGAGATAGCCAACTTATCAGATGCCCTGGTGATCAGGATGCTCACAGAATTGGTTGATTTTGTTCACAAATTAGATAAAAAAATGCAGGCTACAATACATGAAATGAAGGAATACACATGGGGAACTGATAGAGATGGAAGGAAAACTGGGACTCAGATCAATGGAGTGGACCAGAAGGAAGAAACAAACAACCAAACAGAAAACAAGGAAGAAACAAGAATTCAAAACAATGAGGAGAGACTTAGGAACCTCCAGGACATCTTTAAACGTCCCAACATCCGAATTACAGGGGTCCCAGAAGGGGAAGAAGAAGAGCAACAAGTGGAAAACTTATTTGAACAAATAATAAAGGAGAACTTCCCCAAACTGGCAAAGGAAATAGACTTCCAGGAAGTCCAGGAAGCTCAGAGCGTCCCAAAGAAGTTGGACCCAAGGAGGAACACGCCAAGGCACATCGTAACTACATTAGCCAAGATGAAAATGAAGGAGAGAATTCTAGAAGCAGCAAGGGATAAGGGGACAGTCACCAACAAAGGAGTTCCATCAGACTGTCAGCTGATTTCTCAAAAGAGACCTTACAGGCAAGAAAGTGCTGGAAAGAAGTATTCTAAGTCATGAAAGTCAAGGACCTACATCCAAAATTGCTCTATCCAGCAAAGCTGTCATTTAGAATGGAAGGGCAGATAAAGTGCTTCTCAGATAAGGTCAAGTTCAAGGAGTTCATCATCACCAAACCCTTATTATATGAAATATTAAAGGGATTTATCTAAGAAAAAGAAGATAAAAAATATCACAGTAAAAAGACAGAAAACTCTCAGATATTAACAACCATACCTAGAACAAAAGCAAACTAAGCAAACAGCTAGAACAGGAACAGAACCACAGAAATGGAGATCACATGGAAGGTTAGCAACAGGGGTGTGGGAGGAGGAGAGAGGGGAAAAGGTACAGAGAATAAGTAGCATATTATAGGTGGGTAGAAAATAGACAAGGGGAGGGCAAGAATAGTGTGGGAAATGTAGAAGCTACAGAACTTGTGACACATGGACATGAACTAAAGGGGGGAATGTGGGTGGGAGGGTATTTGCAGGGTGGAGGGGAATGATGGGGGAGAAATGAGACAACTGTAATAGCATAATCAATAAAATATATTTTTTTTAAAAATCTGGGCATCTTAAAGAAAACATTTAAACAAAGACTTTGCATCAAAGGAGAAGAGGTTTCTGTCTCACCCCAGGGGTGGAGAGAAGAGAGTGGAGGGCAAGCTGTAGTGATTAATGTGTACAGACTCCTGGGATGCTGCCTCTTGTCCACTCATTCACAAAACTTTAACTCTCTCCTGGAAGCCTTCAACAAAGGGGGTGATTTTCAGGCAGGATGCTGTGGGGTTTTGCTGCTTTGTTATGTTAAATTAAGTTCACAGATATTTATTTTTAAAAGCTTTATGTCAGACTTTAAAGACTCCTGAACTATAATCATATGTGCTATACAAAAATTCACTGGCATTTTTAGAGGAATTTAAGGCCCTAAAGTAAGCAGATTATTAGTTGTAAATGCCAAGGACCTTTGGATAGGCTACTACCCCTCAAAAATCACTACATGCACCTATACGGCACGCTCAGATAAAAACCAGTCCCTCAGGAATGTCTCCCAACTCCAGCGCAGCGCTGCTGTCCCTGGGCCATCGCTGGGAAGACAGCATGACGGTGACAGTCTGCTGCAAAACATGGGGCCATCGTGTCACATCCACAACCTAAGAAATATGCTGAACATCTAATAACAATGATGTGAGGAACAAGTATAACCTATTTAGAAAAAACTCTTCAGTAGGTTTTAAATAAGAGCTTCCAGAAAAGGAGTAAACCTCTGGTTATTACTAGAGACATGCTGCAACACATGTTCAATCTGTAAATAATTTAGAGCAAAAGTTAAATAGGTATAAGAAAAAAAAAGCCTAAATTATGCTAATTAGGAATCTAATTAAACTCATATGCAAGCTGTAAAACCAAAACCATAATTGGCAGAAAAACAAAGTACTTAACCTGTTAGTCTAGAGCTCAGCAGGGTGCCTGGCAGCCTTTTGTTTGATCAATATTAGAACTTAGTTGCAGCCTATTATTTGCTTTTGTAGATTTCAGTACCCACATTTATTAATCTACAAAGTAAACATCCTCTGAAAACCAGAAGTGCCTATCTTAAATGTACATAAATTTTTGTTTAAATCTCTACACTTTTTAAACAAAGAAACTCAATGCCTCCTCCCCTTTTCTATTCTTTCCCTAAAAACGTTTTTTTTCTTACCATTAATTATTTAAGCAGATTTAAATACAATACTACAAAGGTTATCAGTTTTCTAAGATCAGCACTTGCCAATCCCACTTTCTAGCATGTAGTACAAAGTTATCTACATAATTTTCAATCCTTAATAATACTGACTGTGCTACACTAATTTGCATGTTTTACTTTAAAAATCATTTTTACAAAATATAAATCATCTTTCAGTTTGGACAAAACTATAATTGAAATAGAGATCTGTGCCTGAAGTCATCAAAACAAGCTGACAAGAATTCAAAGCTTTGCTATTTGCAAATTAACAAACAAACAAAAAGGCTTTAGGCAAGTAGTTGATTATTAATATCTCAGAGGGAAAAAAATGTCCAGCGCCACCTATGTTCTGCCTTCTGTCCCAAAGGCTAGTTGTTTTTTAGGATGGGGTGGGGGGCTTAGAGAAAACAAGGTTATTTTCATTGTATTTAAGCCATTCAAAAAAATAAATAAATGAGCTAGTTGGTCAAAATACAGCCACTCACTCAGGAAAAACCTCATCATAACGATAACTCGAAGGACAAACTCTACATCAATATGTTTTTCCTCAGTTATGTTCTCAAAGGATGTGAGACTATTATCCTCCAGCAAAGTATGAAAGAGATCTTGGTTCAGTTGTTTAAATTCACATTAAATTCCTCCAAATGACAATGTGAAAATTATCACAAGCTTCGCCACATGAAGTCTGGAACCCCAGGGCCTACAGTCAGATGACAGCACACCTACATGGTCCTTGCTGACTTGGAAACCAAAATCCAACGCCTGAAGAGGCTTAATGTCAAACCCAGCTACGAAAAAGTCATAAGCTTACTTCAGATTCCTCTCAAAGTAACCTTTTAAGAAAAAAAAAAATCAATAAGCTATTTAAACACCCAGTACTACTCTTAACTGAATCTTTAACAAAATGTCAGACAAATTCAGATTGTCAGTTAAGACTTCAAAGAGCCACCTTAATGAAAAAGTCTTCTCCAGAAAAAAGGGGAGGAAAGTGTTCTCAGCGTTAACAAAATACTGTGATAAGATCTTTTACATCATATAATTTTGGCCTTGGGAATTTAGACATTAGTACACTTTGCAAAGCAAGTAAATAAACCCAATAAATAAACATTACTATTGTGAGTTGTCCAGCCAACCTTGCAATTTCGGGGTGGTATCGATGGAGTAGGATAGGTATGAAGAGAATTAAAATAATTTTTCCACTTTACTCAAATGATCAGTGATGAAGTTCAAAATATAAACATTTTCCTTTTTGCTCATTTTCCTCCTAAATACTTAAATACTTTCAACTCACATCACTGTCTCATTTTCAAACATTTGTTTAGTGCCACCGGGAACTACAGCCCTGCACTTTTACATACCTTAAGTCAACTGCCTGGATGATTCTTAAAAAATCTTTCTTTGTTTCACTGAATAACTGAGATCGATGAATCCAAAAGTTAGAAGGAACTTTAACACTTCACATCTAGTCCAATGATTCTCATAGTTTTTTGGTTATACGCCATCCTCATGCCCCAACATTTCCACAGATAACATCGCTCCATTAATCCATGGTGCTTCTCTAGCAAGTTATTCCCCACCATTCCTGTGGAGGAAGCTGTCCATTCTGCATTCAAACACCATCAACAATACACTGACAGAAACTCCCATGAATACCTGCCTGGACAATCTATTCTACTTCTAAGCAGCTCTACCTCAAAGTCTGTCCTTAATCCTCCCCAAGTCAGGATGGCTTCTGTGCATCCAGCTGCCCACTCAGAACAGTCCGTGCCTTCACTCACACAAGAGTCTTTCATACAGCTGAGACAGGTCCTGAGTTCCCTCACCATGCTAGTCTTCCTCTGAAATGCATTTAAATGTACCTGTATTTCAGCAGGACACAGAAAAATACATTAAGACCTTAAAGTGATTTTGATTTAACTTTACACTGTCTACTACTTATGGGACCAGGCAAAGTATTTCAAAGCTAACTTTGCTCAGTTAATTAGACTCTGACTCTAAGATCTTGGTAATTAGACTTGATGGAACAAAGAACTGTCCCTTTTCCAATAAGTATCTTTAAATTTTACCAATCACAAACCTAAATGGACATTTTTCCAAAGAAGACATAGAAATAGCCAATTGATGCTCAACATGAAAAAGCGCTCAACATCACTAATCATCAGGGAAATGCAAATCAATACCACAATGAGATATACCTTACAAATGTTAGACTGATTATTTTAAAAAATATGAGACATAACAAGTACTGGTGCGGATGTGGAGAAAAGGGAACCATTCTGTGCTGTTGGTGGGAATGTCAACTGGTGCAGCCCCTATGGAAAACAGTATGGAGGAGCCTAAAAAAATTAAAAATAGAACTATCATGTGATCCAGCAATTCCACTTCTGAACCATCTTCCAAAAAAACAAAATCACTACCTCGAAAGGTATCTATAGCACTTCCAAGTTAATTACAGCATTATTTACAATAGCCAAGACACAAAAACAACCCAAGTAACCATCAAGGGATAAAACAATAAAGAAAACATTATAAATATATGTTTGTGTGCCTGTGCGTATATATTATGTGAGCCATTATCATAGCCATTTAATTGATCATATTTTTTATCTTCTTTTTCTTAAATAAGTCCCTTTAACATTTCATATAATAAACACTTGGTAATGATGAATTCCTTTAACTTGACCTTATCTGTGAAGCACTTTATCTGCCCTTTAATTCTAAATGATAGCTTTGCTGGATAGAGTAATCTAGATTGTAGGTCCTTGCTTTTCATGAGGAAGAAAGACACTACATATATGTTTAAAAGGTTTTTCTGTATGCTATATACTCACATAGTTGCCAAAATGTTATCAATGTAAAACGGAAATCATTTAACCCCCAAATCTTTGTCCACTGGCATCCTCAGCAATTTATAATGATCTTGTCCACTCTATCCCGAAGTTGTTTACTAAAAACCAGCAACAGTGCTAAATAAGACAAATTCCTCAAAATGCCCTCCTACCATAAGCAGTTCATCGTATTCCTGCTGTTTAAAACGTGGTGCTTGACCTGGAGTCTTAGGGTTCATGAAGAGAACTCTGGGATCTGTGAATTTGATGAGTTTTTACATTTGTTTTTGCTAACCTCAAACTGAAATTTAAGACTTCCTTCAAATGTGAGTGTAGGCAACAAATCACAGCACCATAAGCAATAACTCTGTCACCAAAGAACACATTTTCATATCACATTACAGATGATACCACATATATGTAATTGACTTCTTTTTTAACCTTGTGTGTTTTATTATTTAAAACCATTAATCTGAAAAGAGGTCCACCAGCTTCACTAGTTTACCAAAGGGGTACCTATATACCAAAAAGCTTAAGAACCCCTGGTTTTGAACAACAAAGTTGTTAATCTGCTGAGAATTTGAGAGACTACAGGGAAAAAAAGTTTGGCTTTCAAATACATGAGCCACTTACACATTCAACTTGGTTCCTGTACTGTGCTTTCCTATGTAGCAGCTACAAAGATAAAACATTATTACCCGTTCCTCAAACTAGTAGGAAAGAAGACAAAAGCAAGTAGCAAGATACTACATTGTCTTAAGTAGTATAAGAGGAAAGGGACAAAAGAAACCTTTGAATTCAAACAATGAAGAAAGTCTCTCTTTCTCACCAAACAAGGCACATACAGGTAAAGAGAGAAGAGGAAAACTAGTCTAGCTTAGTTGCTCCTACACCCTGGCATGCTGGGGTACAGCCAGCCCATACTGGCCTAGCCCAGTGGGGCGCAAATGGAGACAGATATCAAGAATGAGCAGTTGGACAGTGACTGGACACTGCTGCCCAGCCAAGGGAGAAGTAGTAGTTCCTGGGTCCTGATTTAACCCTTTGTCGAGGTGGGAAGCCCTTTCTACTCCAGAGATGCTTTGGGAAAGGAAATTATATAGGAAATTTTCTTTACATAATGTAGATGGGAAAATGCACAAGAGGACAAGTGGAGCCATGTTTCAAACTAAGATGACATTCACTAAATTAGTACAACCAAAAATATGGTATGCCCGTCTAATGACATTTTATTTATAGCATAGTATGTGTTTTATAGTAGCAATCTGAGAAAGGGAAAAATGAGCCTATCTATATCTAGAACTTAACTTATAAAACAAGATGTTTAGGTAAGGTAATTTGCTCAGAGCTTCCCCAAGCAACACCAGGTAAAAGAGAAAACCACCCTAGGGAAAGACCACAAACCTTATAAACATCTATTTTATATCTTTAGAACCATCTTGCAATATTTACCAACACAATTGGAAACCCACAAGTTCACAATGTTTTCCTGACCATTCTTCCGATTTACCTCCAATCACTAGTGAGCACAACATCCTTTGTTTCTGGCACTACCCTAGGGATGGCTGAGCCGTGATGCAGAGCTCAGTGTCACCCTAAAGGGTTTTGGAACAGAGACGATGCGGGAATTTTTGAAAAGCAAGGCAGAGAAGGGAACATTAACTGTGGGTCAAGAGAGCTGCAATGAGCTTCACCGAAAGTAAACCATGAACTTCATCCTGAAAGATGGACAGAACTTTGACAAGATAGAGGAAAGAGTGGAAGACATTCCATGCAGAGCAAGCAGCAAGCAAAAGGCAACAAGGCTGGCATCAGCTGTGTGAGTGTATGGGGCGGGGGGGGGGGGGGGGGGGGCAGGGGGCAGCAGGTAATGCTTGCATGTAAGGTGACAGGAGAGATCAGTCTGCTCGTGTACAGGGTAACAAGGCCACACAGAAGACTATGTATATAACATGCGAAAGCTACATGCTACACAAAAGACAACAAACAAGAAGTATTTGAGAAGTATTACATTTTAAAATTTGTCTGTCAGCTGACATACACAGGCAAAGGATAATTAGGACAACAGGCAAACCAGCAGGAAGGTGCTGGACTAGCCCAGGGACGCAAGGCTGAAGGCTTGGTTGAAAGGCAGAGAAGCAGCCATCAGAATGGTGAGAAAAGATGGAACCTAAGAGACACTGCAAAGCAGGAAGTAACAGAAAAATCAGAAGTGAGTCCAAATTTTATCAAATAGTAGTGCAGAAGAACTGAGTTTTGGGTTTGGAGGGCGTGTCAAAGACAGGTGCATTCCATTGTGACTTACATAGATTCTGGGGTTAAGAGTGGGCCACCCAGGTGAAGAGTTCCAGAAGCAGGTGAAAACCAGGGTGCTGTCAGACAACATGTAAGACAGACTGAGCTGGAGCACAGTGCTAACCAGCACAGTACAAGGCAGCTGCATACCAGAAAAACCCAAGGAGAAATGAACAGAGAATGAAGAAAAGGAGGCAAGAAAAAAGGGAGGAGGGAATTAATGCTTTCTGCCAGCCACCACAAAGAGTCACTTTGTACACATTAAAGAGAAAATCTAGAGGTAGGAAGCCAAGAGCAGTTCTCTCTGGTAAGGATACATTAACTGATTTTCAATAAAAGGATAGAAAATAAAATGTTGAATTTATGATCATTTCCCTCTGCCTTTTTATCAGAAAAAACATTCTTACAAATTACTGTTGCAAAAAAGTATATTTTGTTTTAGAATATAATGAGGACTCCTAAAAAACCTCCTGAAGAATTTTTTATTACTTATACCTTGAAGTAACAGAAGAATCTAGAATTAACAAATTGCAAGTTAACTCATATAAATTAAGAATGATTTAAAATTGCATCAATTTTATCACATTCTAGGAAATGATTATAACTAAGTATATTACTATGTTTACTCTTTTTTCTTTTACCAAAATGCTCTCTTAATAATCAGTTAATTAGTAGCTTTAACTACTTCTAGGAGGAACATGGCTAACTTAAGAAGATTTTTTTTCAGGTCTTGAGGTCAGGTAGGAAGAGAAGCGACACTTGCAAGCTCTTTATGTCAGGCACTCTGCGATACAATAGCCATCCATTCCACCACATTTTAAAGATTTTATTTATTTTTATTTTTAGAGAGAGGAGAAGGGAGGTAGAAAGAGGGAAACACTGATGTGCGAGAGAAACATCAATGGGCATCAACTGGTGCCTCTCGCATGCCCCCAACTGGTGATCTGGCCCACAACCCAAGTACGTACCCTGAAGGGGAATCGAACCAGCAACCTTTTGGTTCGTAGGCTCGGGCTCAATCCACTGAGCCACACCAGCCAGGGCAGAAATATTCCCATTTTAAAGGTCAGGAAATGAGGGTTGAAGGAGTTACTTAACTTGCCCAAGGTTACACAACTAGTAAGTGACAGCCAAATCCAAACTGTAAGTTCTTCCTGCGTCATATCAAGGCTGCAATTCAAAAAACAAAATCTTTACATGTAAAGCTTTTCCAAAAACGGATTTCCTCATCGTCTATTATTTTCTCTTAGACTTTTTACTGTACATTCTAAAGCCTCAATTCAGGAAATAGGACAGACCACTTTGTAGAAAGTTTTTAAAACCACCAGCTAATTGGCTAACAATAACTAAGGAATACATCTGAGAGCTGTCACTGGTAACAGGAATTCCTTTGTAAAAAGCTCTGGGGAACAGCAGCACATCTAGTCTACCTTATAATTTTACAGCTATTTTTATAATGCTCTTTATCCCCACATCGCAAAATCAGATGTCTTAATCTCTAAGACACAAGAGTGTCCTAGGCTCTCTCAGGATGGGACTTCTGAGAAGAGACAGGCCCTTAATGAGAGTTGATAGAGTAAGTGAATAAGGACACAGCTAGCAGAAATTTCAATACAGTGGAGAAAAATCAGGAAGCTGGAGGACCCTCAAAATGAGAGCATAAAGCAACTTCACCTCAACAACTCATTTAAAAAGCCAAAATTACCTCTGAATCATATAAAAATAATAGACCTCCACTTACTTCCTATAAATATTTGCATATGTGATGAATTTATAATGGAATCTTGCTGTGTTTTAATTTCTATTTCCTCAATTAATGCCCCAAGAATAGCTCTAATAAGAGAGAGAATAACAGGTGTTGGCAAAATGTGGACAAATTGACCTGAAACTAATAAAATGATATTGAATGTCAACTATAATTGAAAAATAAAAAAAAAAAAAAAAAAACAAGAAAATGTGGACATACCGAAAGCCTCACATATTGCTGGTGGGAACGTAAAAGGGTACAACCACTTTCGAAAACCCTTGGGCAGTTTTTTCAAGAAGTTAGATATCAAGTTACCATATGACCCCACAATTACACTCCTAGGTCTGTGCAGCTAAGAGAAATGAAAATGTCATACACAAACACGTGTACATGACCATGACAGCATTAGGGAGATTAGGGGGTGGAAGGACCGAACAAAAAGAATAGAGGACGCAAGGACATGGACAGCAGGGCAGGGACTGCTGCGGGGAAGGGGGTATAAGGGGACTAGAAGGGAATGTAAAAAAATACAGTAAAAACATAACAGAATTATTCATAACAGCTAAAACATGGAAACAACCCAAATGTCCAGCAAATAATGAATGAATAGAATGTGATATATCCATATAGTAGAATATTATCTAGCAGTAAAAAGAAACACTGATACATGCTACAACATGGATAAACCTAAGAAACTTTATACTAAGTTAAAGAAGCAAATCACAGAAGATCACATATATCCTGTATACAAAATGTCCAGAATAGGCAATCTAGAGAGAGGAACAGAAAAATGATTCATGGCTGCCTCAGGCTAAAGAGGCAGAGGAATCGGGAATAACTGCTAATAGCTACAAAATTTCTTTTTGCAGTAATAAAAATGTTCTCTATGATTATGATGATAATTACACAATTCTGTAAATATACTAGAAACCACTGAATTGTATACTGAATAGGTGAACTTTATGATATGTAAACCATATCTAAATAAAGCTCTTTTAAAAATAAAAAGATAAAAGTAAGCCTATAATTGCATGTTTTCCCATGTTCTGCCTCAAATGGCAAGGTATGCAGCGGGGAAGACTTATTTCACCAAAACAATATTTTTTTTTATCCTTTTACTTAGACTGCTGTCTTTTTGGCACCCTACTGTTAGCTATAAAATAAATTTAAAAAGAAAGAAAGAAAAGAAAGTATGGGCTTTCTAAGATCCATAACAGAGTCATTAATAAGTTAAAGGACAAAGGGAAAAAAGTATTAAAACTTTAAGTTTACATTCCTAAGGCAGAAGTAATTTGTTTACTATCAGACACCAAGCCCCCACCGCCCCAGCTCTAGTAACCTTAGAATCACAGAATCACAGCCCTGATCATCACAATGCCAGCCTCAGGCCACAGACATGTCAATCTAGCTGAAGTCAGGATCAGGATATATCTGACTATTAAAATAATGTCCAACATTCCCAAAGTGGTTGTGTAACAGGGTGTAGCCAGGGCCCCCTTAAAAGAGGAAGTTGTAATGGGGTCCACAACTCCGGGTGTCCAGGAAATATTAAAAATATATGATGTCAAGAGTTCCAGCCAAGATGGAGGCATAGGCAGAAACCCTTCGCTTCCTCGCACAACCAAAGGCAGGATTGTAACAACCAGTCTAAAATCAATAAACAACCAGAAGTGCCAGAAAATCAAACTGCATGGAATTCCGACAACCATGGAATTAAAGAAACAGTCAAACAGAACAACCAGATGGGTAAGCAGCGGACCGGGAGAAACGGCAGCAAGGCAGTGGACCTCCAGGGCGGGACTGGCTGAGAAACCCCGGCCAGGCAGCAACTGTGAGGACAGGGCTTGCTGCTGTAAAGCGACAGGCTGACTTAAGGGGAAACTGAGACTCAGAGTCCACTGTGGTTGCCCCAGCAGCAGAAACTCCCAGTCTCACACGAGAGTTTGAAAGTTCATTGAAAAGTAAGGCTAGAGCCCAGCAGATGAGCTGCGTTGTTCCCTCTCTGGCCCCTCCCCCACAAGCAGTGCATAAGCACAGCAAGGAGGGTTGCAAGCCCTGGTGAATACCTAAGGCTCCGCCCCCTTATAATTTACACCTTAACAGGGACCCGGAACATAGACATAGGGCCAAAATGAAAGAACAGAACAAAACTTCAGAATAGAGAGCTAAACAATGAGGAGATAGCCAACCTATCTGATGGAGAATTTAAAGCCTTGGTAATCAAAATGCTCACAGAACTGATTGAGCTTGGTCAAAAACTGAAAGAACAAATGACAGACACCCAAAATGAAATAAAGCAAAATATTCAGGGAACCAACAGTGACAGGAGGGAAACCAGGGCTCAAATCAACAATTTGGAACAAAAGGAAGAAATAAACATCTAACCGGAACAGAATGAAGAAACAAGAATTCAAAAAAACAGAGACTTTTGAACCTCTTAGACAACTTGAAACATTCCAATATCCGAATTATAGGGGTGCCAGAAGGAGAACAACAGCAAGAAATGGAAAACTTATTTGAACAAACAATGAAGGAAAACTTCCCCAATCTGGCCAAGGAAATAGACTTCCAGGAAGTCCAGGAAGCCCAGAGAGTCCCAAAGAAGTCGGACCTAAGGAAGCATACACCAAGGCATATCATAATTACATTACCCAAGGTTAAAATGAAGGAGAGAATTCTAGAAGCAGCAAGAGAAAAGGAGAGAGTTACCTACAAAGGAGCTCCCATCAGACTGTCAGCTGATTTCTCAAAAGAGACCTTACAGGCAAGAAGGGGCTCAAAGAAGTATTGGAAGTCATGAAAGGCAAGGACCTATATCCAAGATTACTCTAGCCAGCAAAACTTTCATTTAGAATGGAAGGGGAGATAAAGTGCTTCCCAGATAAGGTCAAGTTAAAGGAGTTCATCATCACTAAGCCATTATTATATGAAATGTTAAAGGGACTTATCTAAGAAAAGGAAGATCCAAAATATGAACAGTAAAATGACGACACTCACAACTATCAACAAATGAACCTAAAAAAAACCAAAGACAAAAAGTCAGCAAACAGCTAGAACAGGAACAGAATAAGACAAATGGACATCACATGGAGGGTTTTCAGTGGGAAGGGGGAAGGCACAGGGAAGAAGCAGCATAACTGGTAGGCATTAAATAGACGGGGAGAGGTCAAAAATAGCATAGGAAACAGAGAACTCAAAGAACTTATATGTACAACCCATGTACATGAACTAAAGGGGGGAATGCTAGAGGAGTGGAGGGAGGATAAAGGGGGAAAACTGGGAAAACTGTAACAGCATAATTAATAAAATATACTTTAAAAGAAATATATATGTAGGATGTCCTTAACCCCACAAATCTGAACAGAGGGATGGGACACAGGGAGCAGGGCCATTGAGAGCTGTTTTGCATAGCAACAGTTTTGCAACTAACCTCAGGCATAATCATTTAACATATCTATAACCTTTAACTGGTTTCATGGATATATTAAATAGTTGTGGCTGTGCTTTGACCCAGGGGGATGGGAGTGACTTCAGCCCATGAGGTAACTGGAGGCAACTCCCCCTGGTTACAGCTCACCTGCATTAGAACTTGGCGATGACTGGCTCCATGGCACGGGGGCCATGCCCACCAGGACCTCCTGTGGCAGCCAAGAAAAGCTGGAAAAATACGGAATGCTGGCAGGTGTAGCCAATTATGGGAGGAGTTGGAAATGGAGCAGCAAAGGAAGATTGACGCTGGGATTTAAACTCAGGTACAGGGCTTCCGGCCAACATGGAGGCATAGGTGGACACACTGTGCCTCCTCTCACAACCAAAATTAAGGACAAAAATATTTAGAAACAAGAAAACAACCACCAGAGCTAATAGAAAACTGAACTGTACGGAAGTCCAACAACTATTCATCCAGACTGGTAAGAGGGGCGAAGTCGCGGCAGGAAAAAGTGGAGGTGAGGACCGGGAACACAGGCGGCAGTGGCTGGTGGTTCCCAAGCATGCAGGCAGCTGGCAGGCCCAGAGGTGGCGGCTGGCAGACCCCAGGCATGTGGTGGCAACTGTGCAGACCCAGTGAGGCCGCACAAGGTGGCTGGCTAACCAGGTGGTCCCACATTCGCGCGCAGATAATCCAGGCGGAGGGGACTGGAATCCAGGAGAGAGTGGAGCAGGCGCCATTGTTCCCTCCCAGACCCTGCCCCCACCTACAGCGTCATGACCCAGCGACTGGGCTGCCCCGCCCTGAGGAACACCTGAGGCTCCAGCCCTCACTACGTAACAGCCTCGACCAGACCAAAAACAGCAACAGCAACAACAAAAAAACCCACCAAAAATGGCTCAAACCAGAGAACAAATGAAAGCCCCAGAGCCAATTCCTCTAAGCGACGAAGACACAGCCAACCTATCAGATGTACAGTTCAAAGCCCTGGTTATCAGAATGCTCACAGAATTGGTTGATTTTGCTCACAAATTAGATGAAAAAATGCAGGCTACAATACCTGAAATGAAGGAAGACTCATGGGGAACCAACAGAGATGGGAGGAAAACTGGGACTCAAATCATATGGAGTGGACCAGAAGGAAGGAAGAAACAACCAAACAAAACAAGGAAGAAACAAGAATTCAGAAAAATGAGGAGAGGCTTAGGAACCTCCAGGACATCGTTAAACGTCCCAACATCCGAATTATAGGGGTACCAGAAGGGGAAGAAGAAGAGCAACAAGTGGAAAACTTATTTGAACAAATAATAAAGGAGAACTTCCCCAGTCTGGCAAAGGAAATAGACTTCCAGGAAGTCCAGGAAGCTCAGAGCGTCCCAAAGAAGTTGGACCCAAGGAGGAACACTCCAAGGCACATCGTAATTCCATTAGCCAAGATGAAAATGAAGGAGAGAATTCTAGAAGCAGCAAGGGATAAGGGGACAGTCACCTACAAAGGAGTTCCATCAGACTGTCAGCTGATTTCTCAAAAGAGACCTTCCAGGCAAGAAGGGGCTGGAAACAAGTATTCCAAGTCATGAAAGTCAAAGACCAACTTCCGGCCAAGATGGAGGCGTAGGCGGACACACTGTGCCTCCTCTCACAACCAAAATTAAGGACAACAAATATTTAGAAACAAGAAAACAACCAGAACTTATAGAAAACTGAACTGTACGGAGTCCAACAACCATTCATCCAGACCGGTAAGAGGGGCGGAGTCGCGGCAGGAGAAAGTGGAGGTGCGGCCCCAGGAACGCAAGCAGCAGCGGCTGGCAGTTCCCAGGTGCACAGGTGGCGGCTGGTGGTCCCCGGGCCTACAGGCAGCAGCTGGCGGACCCCGGGCACAGGGGGGCAACTGTGCAGACCCAGTGAGGCCGCACAAGGCGGCTGGCTGACTGACCAGGTGGTCTCACATTCGAGCGCGCAGACGGTCCAGGCGGAGGGGAAGTGGCGGAGGGGACCGAATCCAGGAGAGAGTGGAGCAGGCGCCATTGCTCCCTCTCAGGCCCCACCCCCACATACAGCGTCACAACCCAGTGACTGGGCTGCCCCACACTGGGGAACGCCAGAGGCTCCACTCTTCACTATGTAACAGCACGCGCGCGTGCGCAGATAATCCAGGTGAAGGGGAAGCAGCGGAAAGGGCAGAAGTCCAGGAGAGAGCGGAGCAGGCGCCATTGCTCCTTCTCAGACCCCGCCCCCACCTATAGCGTCACAACCCAGCGACTGGGCTGCCCCGCCCTGAGGAACACCTAAGGCTCCACCCCCTCACTACGTAATAGCCGTGACCAGACTAAAACCAAAACAACAACAACAACAAAAAAAACCACCAAAAAATGGCTGAAACCGGAAAACAAATAAAAGCCCCAGAGCCAATTCCTCTAAGCAGTGAAGAGATAGCCAACCTGTCAGATGCACAGTTCAAAGCACTGGTCATCAAAATGCTCACAGAATTGGTTGATTTTGCTCACAAACTAGATGAAAAAATGCAGGCTACAATCCGTGAAATGAAGGAAGATGCATGGGGAACTGATAGAGATGGAAGGAAAACTGGGACTCAAATCAATGGAGTGGACCAGAAGGAAGAAACCAACAACCAAACAGAAAACGAGGAAGAAACAAGAATTCAAAAAAATGAGGAGAGGCTTAGGAACCTCCGGGACATCGTTAAACGTCCCAACATCCGAATTATAGGACTCCCAGAAGGGGAAGAAGAAGAGCAACAAGTGGAAAACTTATTTGAACAAATAATAAAGGAGAACTTCCCCAATCTGGCAAAGAAAATAGACTACCAGGATGTCCAGGAAGCTCAGAGAGTCCCAAAGAAGTTGGACCCACGGAGGAACACACCAAGGCACATTGTAATTACATTAGCCAAGATTAAAATGAAGCAGAGAATTCTAGAAGCAGCAAGGGAGAAGGGGACAGTCACCTACAAAGGAGTTCCCATCAGACTGTCAGCTGATTTCTCAAAAGAGACCTTCCAGGCAAGAAGGGGCTGGAAAGAAATATTTGAAATCTTGAAAAGCAGGGACCTACATCTAAGATTGCTCTATCCAGCAAAGCTGTCATTTAGAATGGAAGGGCAGATAAAGTGCTTCTCAGATAAGGTCAAGTTCAAGGAGTTCATCATCACCAAGCCCTTATTATATGAAATGTTAAAGGGACTTAGCTAAGAAAAAGAAGATAAAACTATGACAGTGAAAAGACAACAAACTCATAGCTATCAAGAACCACACCTAAAACAAAAGCAAACTAAGCAAACAGCTAGAACAGGAACAGAACCACAGAAATGGAGATCATATGGACAGTTAGCAACAGGGGCATGGGAGGAGGAGAGAGGGGGAAAAGGTACAGAGAATGAGTAGCATAGATAATGGGAAAAAATAGACAGGGGGAGGGCAAGAATAGTGTGGGAAATGTAGAAGCTAAAGAACTTATGACACATGGACATGAACTAAAGGGGGGAATGTGGGTGGGAGAGGGTGGGTAGGTGGAGGGGAATGATGGGGGAGAAATGGGACAACTGTAATAGCATAATCAATAAAATATATTTTAAAAAAAAGAAAAAAAAGAAAGTCAAAGACCTACATCCAAGATTGCTCTATCCAGCAAAGCTCTCATTTAGAATGGAAGGGAAGATAAAGTGCTTCTCAAATAAGGTCAAATTCAAGGAGTTCATTATCACCAAGCCCTTATTATACAAAATGTTAAAGGGACTTATCTAAGAAAAAGAAGATAAAAAATATCACAGTAAAAAGACAGCAAACTCGGAGATATTAACAGCCACACCTAAAACAAAACCATAAACAAACTAGTAAACAACTAGAACAGGAACAGACGCACAGAAATGGAGATCATATGGACAGTTAGCAACAGGGGAGTGGGAGGAGGAGAGAGGGGGAAAAGGTACAGAGAATAAGTAGCATATTATAGGTGGGTAGAAAATAGACAGGGGGAGGGCAAGAACAGTGTGGGAAATGTAGAAGCTACAGAACTTGTGACACATGGACATGAACTAAAGGGGGGAATGTGGGTGGGAGGGGGTGTGCAGGGCGGAGCGGAATGATGGGGGAGAAATGGGACAACTGTAATAGCATAATCAATAAAATATATTAAATTAAAAAAAAATAATAAAATAAACCCAGGTACAGCAACCATGCAGGGAGTACCACATGGCTTTGGGTGCTGCCTTTTGTCATGCAGCTTAGGAAGCAGGAGAGGTTTTGCAGGGAAGAAAAGGGGTGGAAGGACTCTTGCTGGTGGGCCAGGAGAAGGTGCCACATGGGTTTGAATTAAGAACTGGAGATCGAGGCAGCGACACAGCTGATGGTGCTGGGAACCAAGGGAGGCCTGCCAGCCAAGCACGGATCACTGGGACATGGACTTCTATGTCTTTTCCTGAGATATGGTACCGTGGACTGGGGCAGAGGGGGGAAGGAAGGACTGTGTGCGTTTGTGGGTATTCCAAGGGACTTTGGGATTTTAATGAGGACATCGAGCCATTACTCTTAAGCCTGTATAACTTCTGAATAAATAATTCCTTTTCTTTTCACCAGTCTCTGACATTGAGAGCTATAATTCCCTGGCGGCAGGCAAGGCAAACCTAGTACAGGGGGGTCCCAAGAGACAGGGGGCGTCCATTTGGTAATAGTATTTTGTTTCCCACCACAGGTCTGTTCTGTGAGTTTTTGGTGACCCAGATGGGACGAAAATTGCCGTGGCAGATCGCCCCCCTCAGGAGTGGCAGAGCGAGACTTCAGGATTTTCCCAGTCTCTGAGACTTTCTCTGCACTCCTCCTGAGGGCATCAGCCCCCTAATCACGCCCGGAAAGGTGAAAAGGAAATGGACCGGGGAACGGAGCAGAGAAGTAAAATGGTGGGGCTGAAAACTTGTTGCTGAGCACTGGTTTGGAATAATGGAGTTGTGGATAATGGTGTGGTTAGTAGGCTGCTTCCAGGCTGCCCGTCTGCTCACTCACAGTTGTGGGGAGCCCAGGTGGCACTAAGGGAACCTGCACTCAGGTTTGGACAGGAAGGGAACCCCTAAGCTCTGTAAGCCCAACCTGCATGTCTGTTGGGGAATTGGACACCGTGCCATGTGGGTGTGCCACCATTTTGGGTAAAATGGAGGATGAGCCACGCGAGTGCCCCACCATGGAGGGCGGGTCAGGTATGCGCATCGCCATCTTGGACGACCTGGACTGCATGGGCGCTGCCATCTTGGATGGTGGGCCACCTGAGTTCCGCCATCTTGGAACTGGGCAAGGTAGTGGGCTAAGGGCTCTCTGCAGATTATGGGCTGTGTGTTGCAGCTGTGTGGGCACTGCACCAGTCAGGTTCTCTCTGCAACTGTCTCTGATAGGGATGGCTCTGGTTCTGAAGATTGTGAACTGGGGTCCCAAGGGTGACCATCTGATTTATAGCGTATTTGCAAGGTCTAAGCTTCAGAAAGCTGCAGGATGTCCTTGCAAATCTAGGGACTTTTAGTGGAAGATGCCTATAGTGCTAGGGACTTTCAGCTGCCAAATACTGAGTTTAAGTATAGTCCTTCCCAGTGTGAGAAAGGAAGAGGGATTAAAAGTGAATTATGGTTAAATCTGGATGGGTAAAAGTATGTATAAAAGTTGTGAAAGTCTTAAACCTGGAGGAAAGAAAACCTCAACTACTCATTTTCTGGTTTTATGGGAATGTGGTTTCAATTTGGTTGTCTCTAATCAGAAATCCTCTGTATCTGAAGACCTAGTTAAAGTCACCTGTAACCTGTTGGCGAGAGAATGCCTTTGCCACTCGGGACCCAGAAAGGGTCATTCAGGACTGATGAGTGTTTCAGCCTGACGCAAAGGAGCATGTCTCTGCCACTGGTTCTATTTCTGATCCGAAATCCTCTGTATCTGAAGACCTAGTTAAGGTCACCTATAACCAGGTGGGAGAATGCCCTTGCCACTCAGGACTCAGGGAGGGTCATTCAGGGCTGATGAGTGTTTCCACCCTGTTCTTTCTACTATATGACACTGTTTTATGTAAGAATTTGATTTCGGGATAAAAGAAGGAAGTTTCATTTTCAGGATGCTGCAGTCACTTTACTTTCCAGACCCACTGATACAATAAAGCTTACTCATGTAACAGGTATTTATTGAGTGTCTATTATCTGCCAGACATTGTTGCATGCTCTGGGGATAAAGTGCTGACCCTGTCCTCTTGGGGGCCTTACAGCCTAAACTAATCATAAGTACTCTCCCATGTCTCTTCGACTCAGTCCTACACACTTAACAAAGAAAACTTACCGCAAATAACAGAATGACAGGATTGCAACATTGAGTTGCAGCAACTTAGAGAAATTCCAGCACTCACACTGAGAGAACCTCATGAAATAAAGCATCCCACATCTCCTTCCTTCTCCTGCAGTTTACATTTTTCACTTTTCAAGAAATATTAGCAATCTTCCAAAGTAGTAACATTACAAAATAATCATGACTTCCTATAAACTTCTATATACACCTTGGGCTATTTCTAAACCCCTTTCCTTCTCCTTAAAAAAAAAAAAAATGCATCTCAATGCACAATAAGTAGTAATAAACTTCTGCTTCTTTATTTAATACAAATTGGATATCTATGAATATTCAGAAAATTAAAGAATACAAGAACTAGGAGAGAAAAAGTTATCAGAGCAATGTGAGGTTGCCAAGAACTTCCTTTATTTTCACCTGCCAGCATCTGCTTCTATCCTCAAACAAAGGAAACCCACACCTCCCTTCCCCTTGCTCTGGATTCACCCCTTTCACCTACTCAATAACAAAGGGCCTTCAGGTATTCTTCCTGTACTGCATCCCATCAAAGCAACATACAAACATGCTCTAATGCTGCCAATCTCAACAAAAAAAGAAAACTTCTCTTGACCCCCTTATGCCCTCCAAGAACTTACCCATTTCTCTGCTCTCCCTTCACAGTAGGAAGTCTTATCTCAGGACACTGATCTACATATGCCATTTCCCCACTTCTTCCCCAATCTGGCTACAGTTTATCCCAAAACACTGACATTGCCCTTGTCCAGGCCACCAATGACATTCCAATCACCAAATCCAATGGTTCTCTCTCAGATTTTCCAGGCCCGCCAGCCCCAAAGCATTTTCTCCTCTCAGCTACTATGACACTACTCTCCCGGTTTTTCTTCTTCCCCTCTAGCCAATGCTTCTAGGTCTCCTTTGCTGACTCCTCTAGAATAACACAAACTCTTAATCTTGGAGTTCCTCAGAATTGGGTGATAAATTCTCTTTTTTCCCCCTATCTATATATTCCACATTCTCTTCCTAGTTGATGTCTTGTTAACTCGTGGCTATAATACATCAATTTTATGAGGCTTCCTCCCTGAGATCCAGATACATCTGTCCAACTACTCATTTAGAATCTCCACTTTAATGTTGCACAGGCCACCAAAACTGACTCTAATTTGCTTCGAACCCAACTATCCCCAGGCTTCCCCATCTCAGTACTACACAACCAACCAAGCCAAAAACTTAGAACCATCACTGATAGCTCCCTCACTTTCACCCCATCCATTAGCAAATTCTATTCAGTCTGCTGTCGCCATATATCTTCAAATCAACTCCTCTCCATTCTCAGTGCCATCATCCTAATCCACTCCACCTGGACCTCCAATCCAGCGGCCTCCAAACTGCCTCCCCTTTTACCCTTGGAAGTGCATTCTCCATAGAGCAGATAAATATCTTTTTAAAAGACAAATCAGACCCTGTCACAATTCTACATAAAGCCTTTCCATAGCTTGTTAAATAATAAACACCAAACTCCTTATCACGATCTACAAGGTCCTACAAGATCTGGTCTGTACTTACCACTCCTTCTTCCTTCCATTCACACTCCCTCTATAGCAGGGGCCACATCAGCCTCGCAGTTGCCTTCAAAGGGCCAAAATAATTTTAGGGCTATATAAATGTAACTATTCCTTAACTGTTAAGGAGTTGAAACTATATTCGGCCCTTTGAAGGCAACCATGAGGCTAATGTGGCCCCCGGTGAAAACGCGTCTGACACCCCTGGTCTACAGGTTCCTAATTCGCCACAGACCATCTCCTGCTTCAGGGCCTTTGCAAATGCTGTTGCCTTGCCCAAAGTGCTCTTAACACAGCTGCTTCTCACCCTTCACGTCTTAGTCCAAATCACCAGCACGTAAAGATTGTTTTCTATTCACCCTATTGAGCATTTCTCCATCTTATTCTCTAACACATCACTCAGTCTACCTGCCAAATACTTATCACAGATACTACATTTTACTTATTTCCATACTGGTTCATTATCTCCCTATTTTACCACAATATAAGTTTCCCTCTTCTTTAGGATATATAGGCAGTGTCAATAAATGTTTGTAGAATGAATGGCAGAAAGATGAAACACAAATGGAGAATGGAAAAAAGAAAAAGAGAAGGGAGAAAATACTTCCAGTCTGATTCTAGGTTTCCACCAGAGTTTTGTAATACAGATTTTTCCACACAGTAAGTGAAAGTAGAGGTTCTCTGTTGGCTGAGTTGAGCCTAACGGTAATATTCTATATATAAATTAACCTATTTGTAAAATATGGCTCCAGCAGCAAGCTGTTCATTTTACATTCAGTGGCTTTCTACTGAAAGATCAAACTTAGTTATTGTTTCTCTACTACTAGTCTTGGGAGTTCCTAGTACACACCTAAATTTGCCAAAGTAAATTAGGAGAAAAATCTGCTTAAAAGCATAATGCCTGGAGGAGGAAAATATAAAATACAAGTGTTTCATGCCTAAATTCATTAGAAAATGCCTCTAAAATAGCAAAATGGTAATGCTGGGTGATTGGCAAATAGGGATATACTGTATTAGTATTTCTTCATTTGAGTATGTTTAAAGTGTCCAATAATAAAGAGTTAAATAAATAAAAGCAAATGACTCTAAGATGTTAAAAGCAACTATACATCTCTGAGTCACAGATATTTTCCTGGCTCAAGTGTACTCTGTTGCCATTTGGAGATTTCATTTAAATGAACTGATAATTTGTGAAGGTGTTTTCATAAGCCCTCAGCTCCTTGGAGCATGGGAGGGCGCAGGAAAGCAGGACTGTCCTCCCACCTGCTCTGTGTCACAATCTTCCAGCCCAGCACTTTTCTATGCTCATCTCCAATAACCACAGCTCAAAACCAGAGCAACTTCAGGAGAGGAATAAAGTCATTGAAAAGGGGAAAGTAGTGGAAACACACAGAAAATAAATGTTTTTTGCTTAAATTCAAACAGAACATTTTTCTCCTACAATTTTGATGAAGTGATACTTCTCCTCAAAGTAGCACTTCAAATTCAAAAAGGGACTTACAGAAGACAAAGTCCAAATACACCAGAGGCCAGCACCCCTGCCCAATACAGCCCCTCCTCTCATGGAGTCCTTCTTTATAGCACCAAATAAAATGGTGTGGCTTTCAGTGGTGAAAACGCAAATGTTAAGCCTTCAATTATTAGGTGGCACAAAGGACAGAAGAACCTAAGCTGCTCTGGCAGTTGTTACATTTTTTGCTGTAGAAATACCTTTTGCTATGGGAAAACAAAAGTAACAGCAGCTTATTTTAGTTTGTTTGGCTTGAAGAAAATAATTTTTTAAAACCTATTAGGAAATTAAGGAATTGCAGCTAGGCTCAATTTGTAAAAACTAATTATATCCCTACAAGTGAATCCACAAACATAATAAGAAGAATCCAAACCAACACATGAAAATCCATTTATTTATGTTTACCAGTAGCACAGGACATCCTTAAATAAAAATAATTAGCATTATAGAAATCTGAAACTATCTGATGAATTAAATAAGCTGGTACTTGAACATAAACTGTTCAATTCATCAAAAACATGATATATTGATACCAAACTGTATTACAAGGCCACTGGAATCAAAACAGCCTGGTACTGGCATAAAAACAGATAGATAGACCAATGGAACAGAACAGAGAGCCCAGAAATAAACCCAAGTCTCTACGGTCAATTAATTTTCGACAAAGGGAGAAGAAGCATAAAATGGAGTAAAAATAGCCTCTTCAACAAATGGTGCTGGGAGAGCTGGACAGCTACGTGCAAAAAAATGAAACTCGATCGCTAACTTACACCATACACAAAAATAAATTCAAGGCGGATAAAAGATTTAAATATAAGTCATGACACCATTAAAGTCCTAGAGGAAAACATTGGCAGGAAAATCTCAGATATTTCATGCAGCAACATCTTCACCAATATGTCCCCTAAAGCAAGAGACATAAAGGAAAGAATAAACAAATGGGGTCTCATCCAAATAAAAAGCTTCTGCATGGCTAAAGAAAACAGTATTAAAATAAGAGAACCCACTGTATGGGAAAACATATTTACCAATGATACCTCAACAAGGGTTTAATCTCCAAAATATATAAAGAACTCACAAAAAACTCTACTCTAAGAAGACAAGCGACCCAATTAAAAAATGGGCAAAGGACTAGAACAGACACTTCTCCAAGGACACATACAGAGGGTACAAAGATGCTCAGCATCACTAGCCATCAGAAAGATGCAAATTAAAACCACAATGAAATACCACCTCACACCGGTCAGAATGGCCATCATAAACAAATCAACAAACAAGGGTTGGACAGGATGCGGAGAAAATGGAACCCTAGTGCACTGTTGGTGGGAATGCAGACTGGTGCAGCCACTGTGGAAAACAGCATGGAATTTCCTCAGAAAACTAAAAATGGATCTGCCTTTTGACCTGGAAATTCCACTGCTAGGATTATATCCTAAGAACCCTGAAACACCAATCCAAAAGAACCTATGCACCCCAATGTTCATAGCAGCACAATTTACAATAGCCAAGTGCTGGAAGCAACCTAGGTGCCCATCAGTAAATGAATGAATCAAGAAACTATGGTACATTTACACAATGGAATTCTATGCAGCAGAAAAGAAGCTCCTACCCTTTGCGACAATGTAGATGGAACTGGAGAGCATTATGCCAAGTGAAATAAGCCAGGCAGTGAAAGACAAATACCATATGATCTCACCTTTAACAGGAACCTAAACAACAAAACAAACAAACAAGCAAAATATAACCAAAGACACCAAAATAGAGAACAGGTTGACAGTGACCAGAGGGGAGACAGGAGGGAATTTCAGGGGAAAAATGTGAAGGGTTTGCAGGAACAAGTATAAAGGACACATGGACAATAACGGGGCGGTGAGGCAGTGGAAACACGGGAAGTGGGGAGAGCTGGGGTGGTGGGGCGGGCTGGGGGGAAAGGCAGAAAACTGTACTTGAACAATAAAAAAATGATATATTACTGTGAAGATTTTTAATGATAAAATCCCTTAGAATTTCAGGTTTTAAGGAGAAAAATAGGATGTGAATTTTATTTTAAAAAATAAATTATGGTAGAATTCTAAATTTGCAAATGTAATCACTGCATAGAATTTCATTTTGTCTTTCTTTTTGGGGGGTGCGGGTGGAGAAGGTAGTTTCTTAGTTTATCAATGATAGACCTCACATCCAAGAAATAGACGGTCAACCTAAATCCTTGGACCTAGGGACATAGGAAAAAGATCAAGGGGAATATCCTACCAATTCCTACCATTTTTACTAGTTTCTCGCACTACATCTTGAGAGATTAAAAATGTTGCCACCCTAATAAAAATAAGCTTACTAGTGCCAGATTCATGTCATAAATATTGATAAGCCCTGAACATGAATGTAGTTAGCGAGAAAGTATATTTAGACATTGGTCTCCTTGTTTACAAAGTGAGAAGAGGAAAGGGAGGAAAGGAGCACAAGATCCTGGCAGTGCATCTCCAGGGAATGGGGAGCAAGGCATGATTCGAGTAGCAAAGAGAAGTGGCCCACAGAGGTGCCACAAACACAAGACTGTCACATCTTAGACCTGCAAATGACACCAGGGTTCTGAGTGATGACTTGAAGTCAGGTTAGGGGAGGCCAGTATGATTCTTTAGGTGACAGAGAGATCGAATCTGGGGCACAACTGGGCCTAAACACAGATTTACTGAAGTCACGGAAATGAGCACTCTATCACACAAAGAGATCATGGCCACAGTGAAGATATGTTTCCTGTCTTGTTCCATTTCTAGAGCTGAGTTCAAGTTTTGTGGTTCAACACATGGATGTGACCAGGCTTTCTAATGTTTCACTGGAAATCTAAGATCTTACCCCATGCTGTTCATTTGGCATTACACCCTAAACTACTCACTTTAGTTTGTCCTACATCTAAGGTTATCTCCACAGATGAACTGAATAAATACCACCTGTGCTGGATAGTTTATGTCGGTATTTGCCCCACACCTACCCTTCTACAGTCTCAACGCATCAGGCCTGAAATCTCTATCCCCAAGCACCCCTTGTCAGTTATATTCCCATTAGGCTCTGGCAGCAGCACTGGCAGGAGTACAAGCTCCTCTGCCATGGCAGTGAACTCCAGCAGCAAACGTGAAAAATGGGGGTTGGGGGCTCTGGGTAATACCACTTTCCCCCTCAGCTCCTCCAGCCTTTCCTTTTTATCCAGTTCCTGGAATTATATCCCCTTTTGCCTAAAGCACCTAGAGTAGTTTCCTGATGAGACAATGACTGGTGAAGAGCCATCAATTTCAGGATTTCTATAATTCACAGACCAGGATAGGAAGCTATGCTATAAAATATTTATTCATCCATTAATTTGTTTTTTGTTGGTTTGTTTTCACTGAGCACCTACTATAGGTCAGATCCTGTTCAAGGTGCTGGTGATTTAACAATAAACAGCACAGACAAAAGTTCCCATCCTCAAAGAATGTAAGTCCTAATGGAGAAGAGAGACAATATACAAAACCGATAAGTAAAATACACAGTGTGAGATAATAAATGCTAAGGAGAAAAAAATTAAGCAGGGGCAGGGTTATTAAATGTTGGAGGAGGGTTTAAATTTTAGACACACAGGTCACTGAGGTGATTTTTGGGAAAAGACCCCAAGAAAGTGAAGGAGCTAGACATGCATATATCTACAGGAACAGCCTTTCAGGCAGAGGGAACAACATGTGCAAAGGCCCTAAGGAGGAAGGCGCCTCAGCATGTTACAGGAGTCCTATGTGGCCGGAGCAGGTAAGGGAGGAAGGCTGAGAGGTGGGGAGGCTAGGCCATGGGAGCCTTGTGGGATACAATCAAGACTTTAGTTATAGCAGTAGATTCTGAACAGAAGAGTAACATCATCTAATTTATCTGTTAACAAGATTCCTCTGTGTCAAGGGCAGACTGGTGGGGGCAGGGTAGCAGAAGGGGCATCAGTAAGGAGACCACTACAATAATCTAAATGAGACTGGATGACAGTTTGGACCAAAGTATGACAGTGAGGATGCCAAGCAAATTTGGATATTTATTTTGAACCCCTAACTGATCCTTAAAAAGTCAGGGACTGATCACTGAACATTCCTGGAATTCACATTAATAGAAATTTCTATAGAACTCCTACCAGGTGAAAATATGATGGCTTTGGCTAAAGAAAATCTAATAATTGTAAATTAACATTCTGTAATACTCAACATAGGGAAAACTAATGTATAACATGCCAGGATTATAATGTTATATTTTTATAAGAAATTAAACATTACAGAAATGTAGAAGTACCTATAAATTCAGTTTTTATTTAACTGATCAAATTAGAGATAGAGTATTACCTTTTTTAATATATTTTATTGATTATGCTATAGTATTACCTTAATTAACTATTTTTAAGAGGAAAATCATATGTAAACTTCCTAGAGAGTAATTAGTAATCTTAGAACTAGAAAAAATATGGAAGTCCCATTACCTTCATTTCTGAACTAAGAAAGCCCAGAAATAAAGCTGTCCCTGCTTCATGCATTTTAACAGTTGATGGAAGTATTTCTAAAATATAGTTTTAATTCCTCAAGAGCAAGAGTCTTTATTTTTTTTAATCCTCACCTGAGGGTATGTTCACCAATTCCAGAGAGAGAGAGAAAAACAGACAGAGAGACTTCGATGTGAGAGAAACCTCAACCGGCTTGCCTCCTGAATGTGCCCCAACCAGGGCTCAAACTCTCGAACTACTACGTGCCCTAACCCGGGATAGAGCCTGCAATGCTATGGTGCACGGAACAATGCTCTAACCAACTGAGCAACCTGGCCAGGACAAGACTGAGAGTCTTCAACACAGTTTAAATTTTCCTCTTGAAAGAACCCTTATGTCCTGCCCAGATGTAATGTTGAGCTTTGCTCTGCTCATCTCCCTGCCAGCTCATGGTTCCTGATTAAGAGAAGGCTGGAAAATACTGTAGTTAAGAATAATACTAAACAAAAGGTAAACTGGGTAAGAACCAAAGAGGGAGGAAAAAACAATTTTGGCATAAGAGCTCTATAACAACTATTGTCAGCACCTGGAAACCCTGCTTATTCAAGGTATTAGGCTGTGTTCTGAAGAGCTAAGATTGTCACCCTAATGGACGGCTGCAAAAGTGATGTGTGTGCAGTCCTTTAGCTCAAGGAGTTCTATCCCCAAATGCATTTCATCACTTTTAAGGAAGTGTAAAATTTAAAACTAGCTAAAGAGAAATAACTTTCTGACTATTAACACTATACAGATCATTACATTAAAAAGCAAATTGCCAAGGTAATATTTACAACTCAAACTACAAATTAAAAATATAAAACAAGAAAGTAATAAGCTGTAATAAAACGGCACTTCATTTCTTCTAAACCCTTCTACACCACCAAAATTCTCCAGTAGGCTAACCTGAACTCAATTTTCTCACTCTGTTCCCACCACTCTACCAAAACTAGCTTATTTTTAAAAATTAGTAATAAAAAAGTTTTAGGTTAATCTGTATGAAAGGGGAAGATTCACGAAAACAAAGAACCATAAATCCAAATAGCAAATGACTCTCATATAATAAGCACTCAGCATAATAACCTCCCTGAGCAATTAAAGAGCAAATAGGGGAGCTGAACAGATAATATGAAGTAAAACGTTGGGGCCCATTTAGTATATACTGCAATTCTTGTCCGGCTCCAAGCTCATGGCCACAAGTTAACAGCTTCCCCTCCATCCTCATATTCTCACTGCTGCTCACTCCAGTTCCAGATATAACAGCCCAGAGATCTGTAGTTGGTTCTCTGCTTCCTTTACTACTTTCATAGAGGAAGAATTGGCAGGAACCTCACCAAAACAGCTTTAGAAGGAAGCACCATTAAAAATAAAGCCTTGGCCCTGGCTGGTGTGGCTCAGTGGATTGAGCACAGGCCTGCAAACCAAAGGGTCACAGGTTCAATTCCCAATCAGGGCACGTGCCTGGGATGCAGGCTGAGTTGCCAGTGGGGGGTGCGCTAGTGGCAGCCACACACTGACGTTTTTCTCCCTCTCTCCTTCCCTTCCCCTCTCTCTAAAAATAAATAAATAAAATCTAAAAAAAAAATTTAAAAACTTGCTTTTTGACTTACAATGTGATACAATTTCTTTGCCACAAGTCCAATTTGACAAGTAGCATCCTTTTTTTCTGCTTTTGTGGGTCAAAACTCCTCACTAGAACACAAAATAAAGAGCAGAAAGACAATGACTGCAGAGTGAACACACCTGACTCAGGAAAGCCCAGTAGAGGGCCCAGTGTGCATACCCTTTGAGCAAGCAACAAGTTATGGGTTAAGAATATACCTACACACACATACACACAAACAAAAGAATATACCACCTTAAATCACTACACGTTTTTTAATTACTTTAAAAGATTTTATATACTTATTTATTTTAGAGAGAGGGAGAAAAACAGATAGGTTGCCTCTCGCACGTCCCCAACTGGGGACCTGGCCTGCAACCCAGGCATGTGTCCTGACTGGGGATTGAACTGGCAAATTTTCAGTCCACAGGTTGGCGTTCAATCCACTGAGCCACACCAGCCAGAGCAATCAGTACACATTTTTTGAGGAAAGCATTTTATAAGCAATGGCAGTACACAAAGGAAATACTGATAGAGGTATGAATACATGCTGTGGGAAACGTTCTGAAGTTCTTCCAACAAAGGTTAATAACTAAGAACTGGGACTACTGAGATATATAGCACCATAGGGTTCAACTACAGAATGCCTCCAGATTCCAATTCAGTGTCTTCAGAAACACTGCACTGAAACCACAGTAACACGTTAAAAATCCTTACCAAGTAGCTCAGATAAAAACCAACTATTTTTTTTAATTTAGCTGTATTTCTGCCAATGAGTAAAAAAATACAGAAAATTTTCCAGAAATTGATATGATTTATTAGCCAATCCATGCTGCTGCAAGTTTCTCAAAGCCAAAATACTAAATAAGTAAATAAAGCATTATTTAAATATATAACAAGCAGCATGCACTCAGGCCTTGGACTTTAAAGGTGTGGTCACACCTCAGGAGTCTACAGACATCTTCACATGCTTCAGTATGCCAAGACTTGGCTGGGGACTCTGCCTCTGCCCCCTCTTCTGGGATGTGGGACGAGGGAGAACGGCAGGGATGGGGTAGAAGGCCTCTGCATGACTTGACCTCCAATTCCTCTTCTCTCCTACTCCCAGTTCCTTTCTCTCCTGCATTTATGGGGCAGGCAGTGGTTGTAGAATTATGTACCTTTACAAATACACCAACTCAAAAAAAAACTCACTTCGAGTATTAGAAAGCTCGTCTTAATCCAAGCAAATTCAGTCCATCATATTGTTTGTAGCATAAAAAGTAAAAAATTTGGAAAAAAAGAAACAACTGGAAATAACCCAGATCATATACAGAGAACCAGGGAACCAAATGAACAAATTTTGGGTACACACACACACACACACACACACACACTGTATTAGACAACCATTAAAAGAATGAGGCAGATCTATCTGTACTTGGATATATGCAAGATATTTTAAATGAAAAGAACAATACCAATTAATTTTTTTGGAGTGGGTGGGTAGCCCTGGCCAGTGTGGCTCAGTTGGCTGGAGCATCAACTAAAAGGTAATAGGTTCAAATGGAAAGCACATGACTGTATTGTGGGTTCAGTCCCGGGATGGGATGCATGCAGATGGCAACTGATCGAGGTTTCTCCTCCACATGGATGTTCCTCTCTCTTCCCCTTCCTCTCTCTCTAAAATCAATGAGCATGTCCTCAGGCAAGGATTAAAAAAAGTCGGTAGAGAAATACTGTCCATGTTTTTATACAAATAGAATTTTTCTGGAAAAATACAAAAGAAACTAGGAATAACAATGGTCTACAAAAGAGACTGTGGTACTGAAGACCTCACTAAAGGAGTACAATCTTTTTCATTATTCAAAAAATATTTTACTATGTACATGTACCCCTATTTAAAAAGTTTTTAAAGGAGTACTAAATCTGTGATGATAAAATAAAGCAACAGAAGAAAAAGTGAAGCCTATTAAAAGCGATCTCATCTTTCTTTACTTGTCTCTAAATTCTTTGTTTTGAACTCAGTGAAACATGCATGGGTGGATGGGTGGGATATGGAGAGGGCCATTCCACCCTTTTTCAAAAATTGTCCTTGCTACAATGCTGAAAGTTACTCTTGCTTCTCAAACCAACATTCAAAAATTCCTTAAATGTTTGCTCTGTTGTAAGCAAAGTTTAAAAGATCTGAATATAAACTTCCGGCCAAGATGGAGGCGTAGGCGGACACACTGTGCCTCCTCTCACAACCAAAATTAAGGACAACAAATATTTAGAAACAAGAAAACAACCAGAACTTATAGAAAATTGAACTGTACGGAAGTCCAACAACCATTTATCCAGACCAGTAAGAGGGGCGGAAACGCGGCAGGAGAAAGTGGAGGTGCGGGCCCAGGAATGCAAGCAGCAGCAGCTGGCAGTTCCCAGGTGCACAGGCGGCAGCTGGAGGACCCTGGGCATGGGGTGGCAACTGTGCAGACCCAGTGAGGCCGCACAAGGCGGCTGGCCGACCAGGTGGTCCCACATTTGCGTGTGCAGACGGTGCAGGCAAAGGGGAAGTGGCAGAAGGGACTGAATCCAGGAGAGAGCAGAGCAGGCACCATTGTTCCCTCTCAGACCCCGCCCCCACATACAGCATCACAACTCAGCGACTGGGCTGCCCCGCACTGGGGAGCGCCTGAGGCTCCACTCCTCACTACGTAATAGCCGCGACCAGACTAAAACCAAAACAAAACAAAACAAAAAAACCACCAAAAATGGCTCAAACCGGAGAACAAATGAAAGCCCCAGAGCCAATTCCTCTAAGCCGTGAAGAGATAGCCAACCTATCAGATGCACAGTTCAAAGCACTGGTCATCAAGATGCTCACAGAATTGGTTGATTTGCTCACAAATTAGATGAAAAAATGCAGGCTACAATACATGAAATGAAGGAAGACGCATGGGGAACCAATAGAGATGGGAGGAAAACTGGGACTCAAATCAATGGAGTGGACCAGAAGGAAGAAACTAACAGCCAAACAGAAAACGAGGAAGAAACGAGAATTCAAAAAATGAAGAGAGGCTTAGGAACCTCCAGGACATCGTTAAATGTCCCAACATCCGAATTATAGGGGTACCAGAAGGGGAAGAAGAAGAGCAAGTGGAAAACTTATTGGAACAAATAATAAAGAAGAACTTCCCCAATCTGGCAAAGGAAATAGACTACCAGGACGTCCAGGAAGCTCAGAGAGTCCCAAAGAAGTTAGACCCAAGGAGGAACACACGAAGGCACATCGTAATTACATTAGCCAAGATTCAAATGAGAGAGAGAATTCTAGAAGCAGCAAGGGATAAGGGGACAGTCACCTACAAAGGAGTTCCCATCAGACTGTCAGCTGATTTCTCAAAAGAGACCTTCCAGGCAAGAAGGGGCTGGAAAGAAGTATTTGAAGTCTTGAAAGGCAGGGACCTACATCCAAGATTGCTCTATCCAGCAAAGCTGTGATTTAGAATGGAAGGGCAGATAAAGTGCTTCTCAGATAAGGTCAAGTTCAAGGAGTTCATCATCACCAAGCCCTTATTATACGAAATGTTAAAGAGACTTATCTAAGAAAAAGATCAAAAATATGACAGTGAAAAGACAGCAAACTCACAGCTATTAAGAACCACACCTAAAACAAAAGCAAACTAAGCAAACATCTAGAACAGGAACAGAACCACAGAAATGGAGATCACATGGAGGGTTAGCAACAGGGGTGTGGGAGGAGGAGAGAGGGGGAAAAGGTACAAAGAATAAGTAGCCTAGACAGTGGGTAGAAAATAGACAGGGGGAGGGCAAGAATAGTGTGGGAAATGTAGAAGCTAAAGAACTTATGACACATGGACATGAACTAAAGGTGGGGAATGTGTGTGGGAGAGGGTGTGCAGGGTGGGGGGAATGATGGGGGAGAAATGGGACAACTGTAATAGCATAATCAATAAAATGTATTAAAAAAACAAAAAAAAAAGAAAAGAAAAGGAAAAAAAGATCTGAATATAAGTGTAGCTCAATGGGTTGAGCATCATCCTCCAAACCAAAAGGCTGCTGGTTAGAGTCCCAGTCAGGACACATGCCTGGGTTGAAGACCAGGTACCTGGTTGGGGGAAGGCAATGGGCAACCAATTGATGTTTCTATCCTTCTCTTTCTCCCTCCCTTCTCCTCTCTCAGAAAATAAATAAATAAAATCTTTTTTAAAAAGATCTAAATATATTAAGTCCTCAACTAAAGTTCAATTATATATCATGTTAATGCTACATGCTAATCATATTTTGAATAAAGTTTTATATATCTTTTTCTTTTTAAACTAACAAAGAACTTTAGAATTACTGAATAGTCCAAATTTCCTAAACTCTCCACAGCTAAAATTCAGTTCAGTAAAAATCTAGAGGGTTTCCCCACTCTCCAGCTCCAAAATTTATAAAACGTCTCCAGTTCCAAGCAGGACTGGCTCAGAATGGGGCGGAGGTGGAGACTGCAGGCAAAGCCTAAGCCTACCCAACCCTCTTCGACCTCTGCAGAGGCCTCCCCTGGTCTCAGGAACCTCCAGGTCCTCATCCAGGCATCTCCATGGATTCAGTAACGGTGGATCCACTGGATTTCGTCCTGAAGCTCACCCTAGGGTTCATGCACCTATGAGTAACAGGCTATCATCAATCCCACCAGGGCAAAGGAAGTGAAGTTTCCCCACTCCCAGTCCACACAGAACCCGACTGCTGATTGCCTCTTTCTAACTACTACCATGAAAAGTAAAGCAAATGACTGCGCCCTTCAATTTGTTTCTTACTAATGGAAATGTATTTGTCAAAGATCTAAAGGTATGCAGTTATCTTCGAAAAGTGATATTATGAATTAATATGATAAAGAAAATGAATCTGAGGAATTTTGCTGACCTAAAATATTAATCAAAATAGACATTCCACACAGCAAAATATGACAAAATACTGATTTCTAATAAAAATTTGTGAACATTCAGAACTAAAATATAACACTGTACAAAAACCTCTGGAGTTAGAAAAAATATTTCTCATGTCACTTACAAGTTGGTTGTTTATTCATACCTCCATTTAACATATATGTATTTGCCATGCACGGTCTTCAGTACCAGGTATGCCACTTCTGATGAAAAGACAGACCCGAACAGGCTGACAGACACCAGAGGGGAGAGGAGAGGGAACTTCAGGGGAAAAGGGGAAGGGCTTAGAGCAACAAGTATAAAAGACACATGGACTAAAACTGGGGAGGGTGGAAATGGGAGGGAGGTGGGCAGGGCTGAGGCAGTGGGCCGGGATGAGAGTAGACAGAAAACTGTACAAGCACAACAATTAAAATAAAGGAAAAAATTAAAAAAAAAAAAAAAAAAAAACCCGGTTCCTGTCTTCATGGAGTTCACAACAGTAAACACAAGGAATAATACATTCCTGCACTGTTGTTTTTGTGCAAGGGTCAATAAGGAAAAACATCCTTGGAGAAGATTTTAATATTCTCTACAGCATGGCTTCAAAGCATTTTATAATAAATTAAAATTTGAGAATTAAAATATTAAAATGAACTAAAAGTAAGATAATTTCATACAGTGGTAAGTGCCATGAAGAAAACCAAACAGTAATGAGGAAGGAGTGCCTGGGGAGTGGAGGTGAGGCTATGTAGGGAAGGCTTCTTCGTGGAGGTGAACCCTCCATGATGAAGGGAAGTAGGTATAATAAACTTAGTGGACTTGGAGAGACAGAAAAAATGTATGGCTGGATTGTGGAAAAGCAGGCAGAGAAGTGAGGTGGGCAGGGAACAAATCACAAAGAGCATTACAGGCTACATAAGGAGTCTGGATTTTATTCTAATTACTGAAAAGCCACTAGTAGGCTTTAAGCCTGGGAGTAGCAACATAGGATCTGATTAAACATAACAGTTTCTCATTTAGAACACATTTTCAAGTGGAAATAATGTTATATATGGTGGTGCTACAGTACTGCTTCTGTGCCTTCATTTATGTACCCTCTGTTCTCTACAAAGTTATGAGCAAAGTACCGATGAGGAATAAAACAGGGTTCCTGACCTTGAGCTCACAGGCTGGTAGAGATGAGCAACACTGAACAAATCATTACAACTATAACATTTATAAGAGTGGAATATATGTAGAATGCTGTGAGCACCCAGGGCAAAGAGTGGTTAATCCAGCCTGGGGGAGCACAGGAAGGAAGACTTCACAGAAGACCTAAGTCTTACAGGACAGGCAGGGATTTCCCCAGTGCATTACTTTATGTGTAACACCCATACTACTGGTGGGACACAACAAAATTCAGGAGCTACCAAAGACTATTTTAAAGTATTTGTGTAAGATTATTAAGGTGGAATGGGGAAAAAAGAAGAGTTAACATATAAAACTTCCAACTGCAACTTCGCAAGTATTGCTTAAACAAGGTTTATTAAGAACTTCAGTCAGGAGGTTTTCCTATAACACCGAAATGCAACAGCCCCCATGTCACTTTGACAAACTGGCCTGTCTCACAGACAGAGCACAGACTGACAGGAGTCACAGGGCAGGGGTGCTGCAGGGCTGGGTGAAAAAGGTGAAGGGATTAAGGGGGGACAAACCTCATAAATTTGTCCTTCCACTTTTTTTATTTCTAAGAGTGTCTCTCTATCTTCTCGAATGTTATAAAAAGAAGTAAAGATAAGTTCTAAAATTAGCTTCTTATGCCTTCAATAAACCTTTCCGGAAGGAAAACAAACAAAAAAGTTGGTCTCGGACTCTATTCATGTGTGTTGCCCATTGTGAGCTGGGGTTAGAACCTCAAACACAGCAAAACTTCAAGATGTATCAAACTATCAAAACTTCAAACAGAGATTTTTTAAATATTCCCAATAAAAACAATAAAATATTCCCAGTACTCTCCACCAGATTCAAAAATTATTAAAATTTTCCTTATTTGCTTTGTCTTTCTATACATGTTCATACATATATACAGTGGTGGGCAAAAGTAGGTTTACAGTGTAATACAAATAATACAATAATTAATAAATAATAATGTAATAGAGTTTTCACCTATAACTGTAAAATTACTTTTTGCCCACCCCATACATACTTTATAAGCCATTTGAAAGTGTTGAAGATAACATGATACCGCACCTTAAAACTCTTCGATTTGCATCTCCCCAGAATAAGAGCATTCTCCTATATAATCATGCTATTATCATGATGTAGTCCCATTTGTTTATTTTTGCTTTTTCTTTTGGTGTCAGAGTCAAAATATTCGTTGTCTAAACTGATTAAATTTATTATTACCTGTATTTCATTATTTTTTCCTTTGTATTGAATTTATTGAGGTGACAGGTTTCAGGTGCACGCATCTACAACACATCCTCTGTACAGCATATTAGGTGCTCACCACTGCAAGTCAAGTCTCTGCCCATCACCATTTATCCTGCCCATACTCTCCTCTATGACTTCCCTCCACGCCCCCAACCCCAGCAATCGCCATACTGTTGTCCATGTCATAAGTTTTCTTCTTTTTGGGGGGGCGTGTCTTTTTTTATTCAGGTTTTATTTTTTTATTTTAGTTGTTCTTCAAGTACAGTTTTCTGCCTTTCACCCCCATCCCAGCCCACCCCTCCAGCCCTCCCCACCTCCCTCCCATTTCCACCCCCCCCCAGTTTTTGTCCATGTGTCCTTTATACTTGTTCCTGCAAACCCTTCTTTTTTGAACAAAAGCTCAACCCCTCCACCTTCCTCACCCAGCCATGCCCTACAGCTGTCAGCCTGCTATCAGTCTGTCACTAATTTGTTAGTTCATTTTGTTCATTAGATTCCACATATGCCTGAGATCAGACGGCACTAGTCTTTCTCTGACTGGCTTATTTCACTCAGCATAATACTGTCCAGGTCCATCCATGCTGTTGCAAAGAGAAAGAGCTTATTCTTTTTTTACAGCTGAGTAGTATTCCATTGTATAATATTTTCATTTTTAAAATGTAATAATACTTTATAAAATTTAGGTTAAAAAGTCAGATTTTTAAAAGTTAATTTTTAAAAATATTAAAATAATTGTAATCAAATATGGCAAAAAGCATGAACGTGGTACATGCCAGATCGACACTTCAGGAGTGCTGCATGAGGGGAAGGACACCTCAGGCAGTCACACCCACAGGAAAGGACATGCAGAAGAGTGTGGTGTCGCTGTGGCTGGAGTGACAGCACGTGTAATAGGGAGATAAGCTTTACAGTGACTGGGGAGGAGCTCTTCCAATTGTCTGTGTCTTCCTGAGAAGTTTGGACTTTACCCTGCTAGTAGTGGGATTTTTTCATGTGAAAAACCAAGTTTGTTTAGAAAAATCTATCTGGTCTCAGTGTGCTTGGTAGATTAAGGGGAAAGATGGAGAACAGAAGGCAACTAACTGGACAAGGTTTCCATTTTTTTCACACCAAAATATATATAGCATATGGGTTAAATACACCTGCTATACTAGTAAATGAATAATATAAAACATTCATATTGTAACTTCCGGCCAAGATGGAGGCATAGGTGGACACACTGTGCCTCCTCTCACAACCAAAATTAAGGACAACAAATATTTAGAAACAAGAAAACAACCAGAACTGATAGAAAATTGAACTGTAGGGAAGTCCAACAACCACTCATCCAGACCGGTAAAAGGGGAGGAGTTGCGGCAGGAAAAAGTGGAGGTACGGACCTGGGTGCACAAGCAGCAGTGGCTGACAGTTCCCAGGCATGCAGATGGTGGGTAGAGGACCCTGGGCACAGGGTAGCAATTGTGCAGACCCAGTGAGGCCTCACGAGGTGGCTGGCTAACCAGGTGGTCCCACATTTGCGCACAGATAATCCAGGTGAAGGTGAAGTGGCAAAAGGGACTGGAATCCAAGAGAGAGCGGAGCAAGCGCCATTGTTCCCTCTTGGACCCCGGCCCCAAACACAGCATCACAACTCAGCGACTAGGCTGCCCAACACTGGGGAACACCTAAGGCTCCATTCCTCATATGTAACAGCCACAACCAGACCCCCAAAAAAAACCAAACAAACAAACACCAAAAATGGCTCAAACTGGAGAACAAATCAAAGCCCCGGAGCCAATTCCTCTAAGCGACCAAGAGATAGACAACCTATCGGGTGCACAGTTCAAAGCCCTGGTGATCAGGATGCTCACAGAATTGGTTGATTTTGCTCACAAATTAGATGAAAAAATGCAGGCTACAATACGTGAAATGAAGGAAGACGCATAGGGAACCAATAAAGATGGGAGGAAAACTGCGACTCAAATCAATGGAGTGGACCAAAAGGAAGAAAGAAACAACCAAACAGAAAACAAGAAACAATTCAAAAAAATGAGGAGAGGCTTAGGAACCTCCGGGACATCATTAAACGTCCCAACATCCAAATTATAGGGGTCCCAGAAGGGGAAGAAGAAGAGCAACAAGTGGAAAACTTATTGGAACAAATAATAAAGAACTTCCCCAATCTGGCAAAGAAAGTCCAGGAAGCTCAGAGAGTCCCAAAGAACTTGGACCCAAGGAGGAACACACCAAGGCACATCGTAATTACATCAGCCAAGATGAAAATGAAGGAGAGAATTCTAGAAGCAGCAAGGGATAAGGGGACAGTCACCTACAAAGGAGTTCCCATCAGACTGTCAGCTGATTTCTCAAAAGAGACCTTCCAGGCAAGAAGGGGCTGGAAAGAAATATTTGAAATCTTGAAAGGCAGGGACCTACATCGAAGATTGCTGTATCCAGCAAAGCTTTCATTTAGAATGGAAGGGCAGATAAAGTGCTTCTCAGATAAGGTCAAGTTCAAGGAGTTCATCATCACCAAGCCCTTATTATATGAAATGTTAAAGGGACTTATCTAAGAAAGAGAAGATAAAAAATATGACAGTGAAAAGACAGCAAACTCATAGTTATTAACAACCACACCTAAAACAAAAGCAAACAACTAGAACAGGAACAGAACCACAGAAATGGAGATCACATGGAGGGTTAGCAACAGGGGAGTGGAAGGAGGAGAGAGGGGGAAAAGGTACAGAGAGTAAGTAGCATAGACGGTGGGTAGAAAATAGGGGGAGGGCAAGAATAGCGTGGGAAATGTAGAAGCTAAAGAACTTATGACACATGGACATGAAGTAAAGGTGGGGAATGTGGGTGGGAGGGGGTGTGCAGGGTGGAGGGGAATGATGGGGGAGAAATGGGACAACTGTAACAGCATAATCAATAAAATATATTTAAAAAATAAAATAAAATGTTCATATAGTAGAAATGCAGCATCAAAGAAAAAGTCAACAGAAACACATAAATTTTGAAAGGAACCCTTTAGCACTTTTGAAACATTTAATAGAGCTAGCTCTTTTTAATACCTAGTTTCACTTTCCAAAGTGGCTTTGGCAAGATTCATTGCTGGCACTGATTTTATGTTTATCAGTCACAGTAAAAATAAAAATTTCTGAAGAGAACCAATGGAAAAGAGGTAGAGTGCAGAACAGATACCAGTTTTCAAACATGCAGAATGCCCTCATGGCACTCCAGACAGCAACTCCAGGGAACTCCATTTACAGAGCTCAGGGCGAAAGCTATATAGCCCAAGGTGGCGTACCTGGTAGAACAGGTCCTTCATACCCCTTCCACCAGGAGAACTCTAGTTTTATTTATTCTGGGCTTCCTAGAAAGATTTCACTTGAACAAAGAGTTGTATAGCTTTAAAAAATATTTGAAAGCCAAGGAGTCAGAACTGCAGGGACTCAGACTTCCACAGGGAAGTTGCCAGGGGACAAAACAAACACCATCACTGAGGAGGAATGTAAAGAAAGAGACCCAGGGAGGCAGGCCTCCGACAGGAACTGCAGCTTTAGGGCAGAATGAGGGATTCTGTTTGGGCCAGTGGGGCACCCAAACTGGAGAGGTCCAGACAACAGAGAACATATATACCTGAAGCTCAGCAGAAAGGTATAGGAAAGCAGTAGAGCCAGGTGAAGTCTAAATGTAGATGAATGTAGACGAAGAGATGTAAAGAGAGAAACAAGGGAGGGTTTGAAAAGGTCACTGAAAGCAAAAAGAAAGGGTCTGCCTCAAGACCGGACTCTGTGGAGCCACTGAGGGCCACTTCAAGAGGAGACCAGGGGAATGTGGGGTAATCTGTATCCAGGAGCAGAGAGGGCACAGGCTGGACTGGTTAGAGGTGGTATTCTACAGAGCAGAGGCCTCAGAAATGCAAGGGGGCCAGAGTACAGAGTATTGCCAGGAAACAAATAAAAGATTAGACAATGGGTCTGGGCCCAAAGGGGCTGAAACTGAGAGAAAAAAGAGGTTGCAAGGAGGTCAAAGATGAGCCAGAGAGAGTAGGGAAGCTCCTCCAGGATGCTGTGGAAAAATGTAGCATGAAAACCTAAGATTTCACTGGTAGAGCTGTTCTGGAAAGAGCTCTTTTCACCTGAAGTTAATAGGAAGCCAAAAATCAGGATAAAGGTCAATGCAGGGAGTGGGGTGGGAGGGGAGTCTTCAGAACCCTGGGTCTAGCTGTAAGAGTCACGGAGCTGTCCTCAAGCACTCACCGCAGAGAAATGAGACCCACTCAAAAAGGGGAGGCCAGAAGAGTCCACCCAACCCTGTTTCCCTTGTCACCACCACTACAGGGGTCTGGCAACTGAGTCATTTAAAGCTTCTCTCAGTTCACCTAGGAGCCACTATGTGCCCTTAAGGAAAACCAGGTGCAGGTAAGGCTAGGGGTAGATCTAAGTTTATTTCCCAACTTGTATATATCATTACTTGTATTAACAATAAAAACTATGTACATTTTAAATGCAAGTACAACTCATGACTGAGGACTAAAAAAATCAACTTTAGAAGAAAAACAAAACAAAAATAATAAATAATAATGACGTTAAGAGGTCAGGAGGTTCAGGTATCATAAATGACATAACAATAACAAAACACCCGAAGTTTTTCCAATTTCTAGCCCAACTACTTCTGCCCATTTTGCTCAATAATAAAAATGAATACTAACCAAAAAGAAACCATATTACTGGAAAGAACACCTACCTATTATTTTTTTAGAGGAAATTATTTCTCTTTTAACAATTTACTTAGAAATGCCAGTTCATATTTTACAGATTAACAAACTGTCTCTGGTATGTAAACTAGATTTTTCAAAATATTTAACTGTCAATTCAGGAATATAATAATATACAATTAGAACAGATTGTTGTAAAAAAGGTGCTCACTTAATACCCTGGGGATAATATCTTGCCTAACATACTTTCAGAAAAACTTACTAGCTCTAGGAAACAACTAACCACTCTGATTTTCTTAAGAACTAAGTAGTAATTTAAGGCAAGCACTTGCACACACACACACAAAATCAGGCTTCACAACCCTGTCACTTCCTTAAGGGTTTCAAGATAGTCAAAAGTACCCTTGTCGAGAAGGAAGTGGGAGGGGGTGATCAAGAGGTGCTTTAAGGTGTCTGCCTCCCCCTGGTAACACAGGATTCAGCAAACTCACTCTATGGTTACTATACTAATAGAGGTATTAGAAATTAAAGAGGAAAAAAGAAAGAAAACAATAATAAAGGAAAAAACTTATACCTCTTTAGCCATTCTCAAAACAATTAACTGTTCTACTCGTTATCCTTAATTTTGTCAACCTGCTTTCTCTCATCTATGACTGGACATCTATATTTCACAGAGCTGAATATAATAAATCTAAAATATAAAGCATTAATTATACATTTATCATTATTAGTGGGCTATTGAGCCTCTTCAAATACCCACTAGTTTTCCATTAATACAGAAATGATAGTGAAATAAGGAAAAGCCTCTGCTAACTGGAACAGCTGGGGAATGTGTCATGTAATCATCTCTGCTAGATAGCTGAAGGCTTATTTACAACTCTGAACGCAAACTTTTTTGGTTAACTGTTCTGAATAGAATGCTTTGACTCAGGCCAACACTGTGACCATTAGTGATCAATTACACAGTAAGATGGATAGCATGCTAAGACTCACAAGGCTCTCTATCCCTATCCAGATGAGATCTTAGACTGTTGCAACCTTTGCTCTTACACCTTCCCTGTCCCCCACACTGTTGTCATATTCTGCTTCCATGTCTCTCTTTTTGTCCCAATGACTGTGTCAGAACCACATCTAAGACAAGGGTACCTGGTCCTCACAGCTCTACTGGATACCTACAGAACTCTTCCAAGGGAGGTGAACTAGTGTACAGGGTTCTGCGACCCTTATTTTACCAGCTATAGAAATTTTTTTTTTATTTTTTATTTTTTTATTTTTTTTTCCATTAGTAATTTTTTTTAATCAGTATTTTTTAATTGTTGATATTGTACAGTTTTCTGTCTTTTACCTCGCCCCAGCCCACCACCCCAGCCCTCCCCACCTTCCTCCCATTTCCACCCCCCCATAGTTTTTGTAGAAATTTTTTTTAATGAATTTCCTCAGAAAGAAATTTTGACACACATGCTACAATATGGATGACCAGTGAGGACATTATGCTAAAGGAAATAAGCCACTCACAAAAGGACAAATACTGTATGATTCCACTTGCATGAGGTAGCCAGAGAGTCAAATTCATAGTCAGAAAGTAGAGCAGTGGTTGCCAGGGGCTTGGGGAGAGGAGAACAGGGAGGTGGGTTGGCCAAAAAGTCCGTATGGTTTTTTTCCATAAAATAAAAGATATATTCTTCATTCTCACCAGTAACTTTTTTGATTTGGATATTTTGAGTATGTCAGCTATCTCCTGCTATTGGCTCCTAATGGGTAGAGGCCAGGGGTGCTGCTAAACATCTTAACGCATAACACAGCCCCATGGCAAAAGAATTGTTTGGCAATAATGTCAATAGTACCAAGAAATTTCGCAAACCACTTTTGATACGTTCAATTAGTCACAGCACCTTCTCCACACACTGCACAAATCTTTTTTTATGTTTCAGTTGCGTTTTTACCTTTCTTGAAGTAATAAAGCATAATACACTGAAAATGTTGCATATTTTCTACCATCTTCAATATTAAAGTGGCTGCACAAAAATTCACCAATTTTGATGTGTTTTTTTTAAATGCATGCTGATATGACACCTGTCACAATATAATCTAACAAAACTGTTTCAAATGAAGTTAAAGAAAACTAAGCACTAGTAGAGCAATCATACAGGAAAAACTAAACAAACTTTTCAGCTAGCCCGATATTATCAATAGGTATGAATTTTGGTTTGGGAAGATGAAAAAAGTTTTACAAATAGTGGTGAGAATTGCATAACACTGAATGTACTAATGCCACTGAATTATATGCTTTATAATTGTAAATTTCATGTTATGTATATTTTACCACAACTTATAAAACTTAAACTTTTTTTAAGTAATGAAAATTTACTTCCCCATTATGTACTCTTCTAGACAGGTGATAATGTTAAGTACACCTGTGTTATCATCTAATCATTCCAAGGTTACTTTATAATGACATGAGTAAAAGTGAGCCAAAATGGTTTTTTATTATTATGATTCCAAATTACCATATACTCTTTTTAGCCAAAAACAAAAAACAAAAAAAAAAAAACCTTATTTTTTAATAAAAACTGATCCATAAAAAAGAACACTAGGAAAATCTCAGAGACAAGAAATGACCCTAATCTAGGTAGTAAATTAATATGAAAAGAAAAATCCGTAGCCTTTCCATTCAGCATATATTACATTGAGTAGCCATCTCACACACTTTTTAAAAAACTATTCAGGCCCTGGCTGGTGTGGCTTAGTGGACTGAGTATCGGCCTGCGAACTGAAAGGTCTCTGGTTCAATTTCCAGCCAAGGCACATGCCTGGATTGTGGACCAGGTCCCCACTTGCGGGCGTGCAAGAAGCAATCAGTCAATGTTTCCTCTCCCTTTCTTTCTCTATCCTTCCCCTCTCTCTAAAAAATAAATAAGTTAAATACTTACCAAAAAAAAAAAAACAAAAAAACCCCAACTGTTTAGCACTGGCTGGAGTAGTTCAGTGGTTGAGTGCGGGCCTGTGCACCAAAAGGTCACAGGTCCGATTCCCACTCAGGGCACATGCCTGGGTTGTGGACCGGGTCCCCAGTTGGGGGCACAAAAGAGACACCCACACATTGATGTTTCTCTCCCTCTTTCTCCCTCCCTTCACCTCTCTCTAAAAATAAAGTCTTTAAAATAAAAAATAAAATAAATTGTTCAGAGTAAAAACAATAACTTAGAATTCAAATCAAAGTACTTATTAATAAACACTTTATTTTTAAAATTTATTTTTAATCAAGTATAGTTGGTATATAACCTTATATTGGTTATATACTTTCAGGTGTACAATATGATGATTCAACATTTTTGTACCTTATAATGTGATCACCCCACTAATTCTATTCATCATCTGTCACCTCATAAACTTATCACAATATTGTTGAATGTTGATTAACACGTGAAGTTGAATCTCATCAGGAAAACTCTTGAGGCATTTTAATAACTGCTAAATTTCTCAGCCCATCTCATGCTGTCATTCCAAATATGACTGTTCTGCAAGTGACAGCAAACCACCTTCCATTTCTCATTTAAGACTTTCTCCAAATGTCCAGACCCAACTTCCCCAGAACACGCAGGTACTTTCAAGTGCCCTTTCTACCCCAAATCAGTTTAGTAGTCAAACTTTCTCTAGATTAGGCAAAAACTTCAAAAGGGGCCTACATGCAGCACTGGCAGAAATGCCACCTGATAGTCTCTCCCTGAATAGCCCAGTGCTTTGCTCTGAAGTTACTCAACTGTCAAACCACAAGTCAAGAGGGACTTAATACCATGTGGCACAATACATAAACTAGGTTTTTTTGTTTTTAAATTATGTCCTTGAGTGATCATCTAAAGATAAAGAATGCTGAATAAGGTTATAAACATCTTGAATTAAAAAAACTAAAAAATAATTATATACACATCTTCAGGCACCTCTGATACAGGCAAAGGTTTACAAACTTGTTAAACCTTCTGCAGTGAAGTCATAATTTTTCTATTAATAATGTCTTTGTTTTTATCCTTTCTCCTCCTTTTGTAACATTTAAAAATGAGCTTGTAACAACCCGAGCATATCCTTTCTATTTTAAATCGTTTTCCAATGAGGCTAGTACCACTTGAAGAAGAAGGCACACAGTCATATCAAAATCCCACTCCTCAAAGCCTAATGGTTCAAAATCTCCCAGGTAACCAAAATCCCCAGAGACTGTCATCCAATTTAACAACTATGTATAAGGAAAAATATTTTTTTCAATTACAAAACATCACAGTTAGATAACAAAATGCTATTTACTAAAGGAAAAATTTCCTGCCATAACAAAGAGGTACCATTTACTAATTACAAGTTCTTTTATTCTCACTTGTCCTGAAATATTGGCTAATTGCCAAATAACCCCAGAAATAAAGTTTCAGGTCATTATAAGATAGAAAAATTTTAATATAAAGACATTTAGTATTCAAATTACCTGCCTACATAATGGTCTTCTGCTCTTTTAGATTTTATCCCTTTATTTAATGTGAACATATCATGAAGTCATCATTAAAAGGCCAATTAAGTTTGGATAGTTCACCTTTCCACAGACTTTCAAGTCAAACAGTATCTGCTTCTACACCAGCATTCTATAGCTAAGCCTAGTGTAGTTACCACTGTGAAAGCAAAAGTACCTTATGGAAAGAAGAAGATTACGGATAGGCAAAGTATAGAGTTTAGAAGGAAACAAGTATCAAAAGAGAAAATTCTCTTTTTTAAAAAAGAACTTTATTATTTTTCAGTTGGAGTTTACATTCAATATTATTTTGTATCAGTTTCAGATGTACATTATAATGGTTAATCACATACTTTATGTGCTCCCCCACATGTCCAGGACCCACCTGGCACCACACATAATTATTACAATACTACTGACTATATTCCCTATGAGAAAGTTCTCTATTATATGTATTTTGTTTCTCACTGTACATCTTTTTAGTTGCATTCTTAAAATTTTAATGTTTTAAATTAAATATCTGATCATGCAAAAGCTAAGAAATCTAAAAAAAGCCTCCAAAAAATGGTGGACCAATAAGTAATCGATTACTCTCTTGGCTAATGATGCTATGAATGTTGGGGCAGAGTGACCAAATCCAGCTTACCTGTTAGCCAACTGGCTAGCTAACTTAGTCACAGGAAAACAGACTTATTTCACAAAAGAAAATCTTTGAACTTGTGGACTATGCCCCATACATCCTACCACAGGCCTTACACTGTTCCCAACTTCTATTACGTAGGTGTCCTCACGGTAGAAAACACATTTAAAACCTCTAACTTCTCTGCTTTAGAAATAGAAACGAGAAGGTATAAGAATATATTAAGTGGAATTTAGGAAGGAGAAACAAATTGTTGAAGTGCTTGCTTTAGTGGGGAATATTTAAAAAACCAACTTGCTAGAGGTCTAATACAAAAAGGTATCTTTATCATATTGAAATTTTTTTTAAATCACACCTGACATAATTTTTAGTTACCTTTTGTATTTGTTTTCATTGCTAGAGTTTTAATAATTTGACAGACCAAATACCCTGAATATATAAATCAAGTTAATTGCTGTTATTTAAAATGTTGTTAAAAGCTTTACACCCACATTCTTTAAGTCAATGAACTTTAAAAAAGTCAATTTTCATTCAATTTTCTCAGCAAATTCCTAACTTTAAGGAACTGATTCATCTACTGACACCTTAAACTGACCTTCTGAGAAAGTGCATGATTCAAACTTGCTGTCTGCAAGCATACCTGCATTCTAAAAGTGGGAAGTAATACATTAATACTGGGCCTGAAACACCAAGAACTCCCAAGAACCACAGATCCAAACCTAGAAAGTATTGCTTCAACTATAAAGTGACTTTCTAAGAAGTCTCCAAGAGTTGAATTTTTAGTTATTGTAGATAGTAAAAACCACAAGAACTGTTATTAAAGCATTTCAGTTCATGGTGAAATGACCATTACTCCAGCTTTACACATGTATTGTCCTTAAGCTTAATTATTAATATTACCCCCTCTCACTCCCAAAGGGTCCTGTTTTGAAGTAAAACTCATCAATGGTGGCCACCTGGGGAGGCAGGAAGGGTTTACTGAATGGAGGAAATGTAATGGGAGCCCTTTGGGAGGCTGAAAAGTTTTACATCTTGATCTGAGTGTGGTTATCAGGCACACACATACGTGGAAAGTCGGTGCACTGTACTCTTACAGATCTTAAGTCAGATCTCAATGTAAAAAAATTAGATAATGTTAAAAACACACTGAAATACATTTTTAAATGTCTTTGTTCAGGTAATAAATAACATAAAATCATCCTAGATATAGCTACCAAGATGTGTTTTCCAAATGTATTTTAATAAAGATGCATCTTGTGAGCACTTTTATGTAGAACATTTTAAAATATAGAGTGATTTTTTAATCTTTATATTTCTGTGTTTTCAGTTCTAAAACTCGATGACTTTTAAAATTTATCTATTCATCCCCTAATTTTGCAAATAAGGAAAACCATATCTATAAAGGGTTAACAGGCTACTCAAGATAAGGCAGCTAGTCAATGACAACGGCAGTAACAAAACTGTTTCCTGACCTTGGGCCACTCCCGTTTCCACCAGGCCGTTACTTTTCTGACACTGTAAACAAATCTGAACTATGAATCTACCTGCGGCCTAGAGGATTTAACACATCCCTCAAAACGCAGCCAAAAGGCCCCAAAGTACACACAGAGTGGCACTCATCTTCCTCCTCTCAAGACAGTTAGCAAATGAACATTACACTTTCATTTTTCTTCCAATGCAATAAAGAATGACACTATAAAACACTGTTCAAGAAGACAATGCAGGGATTGACACCTTACTCCCTTTCAAATCTTTTTGATGGTTACTTGGTTCTCGAACTACATCACGACTAAGTAGGGCACAGAAAACATGGCTTGAGGCCGTACATCACTGCTTTGAGTGCCCCCGCAATAACCCCCACTAAATAAAAACCATCTGTGACAAGAGTGTCCTACTCCACCCCCAGCACCTTACAAGACCTGTAAGTGACCTGTGCTTTACGGCTTAGTTTTAGACCCCAGTGAACAGCTGACATCTTGTGAAAAACTTAACATACATCTTTTCCGCGGGAATTTATTTCTGTTCTCAGAAGGCATCTCTGCTCCCCACAGAGCAGGCCTTGCTTCTCGGGACACTCTGCTCGCTTTTCCACTGCCTCCTTTTCAGTCTCTAAAAGGAGACTTCAAGAACAGAAATCGAAATGGTCATGGACCCCAGACTGGTAGGTCGGGACCCGGGGTACGGCGAGCCTACTGCCCGCTAGAGCTAGAGCACCGCCGGGCGAGGCCCCGGCTCACTCCATCACGCCAGCCCGAAGCAACCAGTAGCGGCGCCCTCTAGACGCTCCGCCACCGCGCAGCGGCCACCTCGGCCCTCCGAAGTTCGGACTAGCGCGCCCCCGGCCTCTGTTGCGGGTTCGCGCCCCGGCCCCAGAGCGAGCCCGGGGGGCGGGTCCGCGGGGGCTCGAAGGGCGGGAGTGCGGGACAAGCAGGGAGGGGCGTGTGGCGGGCCCAGCGCCCCAGGAACTTGGGCGCTCGGCGGTGCCAACGCCCGGCCACTTTCCTTTCACACCGCAGGGTTGCCGCGCGTCCGAGGTGTCCGCCCGGGGCTGCCGGCCACCGCCGCAGCTCCCCGCCGCAGCGAGGAGCCCAGGCGCGCTCCTGTAGCTCGGCCGGCCGGCGCGCCGGGCCGCGGGGGCGCGCGAGGCCGTGCGCGGGCGCCGCTCTCCCCCCGACCGCCCCCGCCCCCAGTGTGCCGCGGTAGCCCGTTGGCGCCTCAGCCCGCGCGCCCTTTGGCTCACGGCGGTTTCCTTGGCAAAGTTGCGCCGCCGCGTCGAGGGGGGTTGCTGCGCAGTCCTCCGCCCCAGCGCCGCCGCCGCCCCTTCAGGCCGCCGCGCGCGGGAAGGCCCAGCCGGCAGCCCCGCTTTTTTACCTGCCGGGAGTTTTCGCGCGCGCTCCTCAATCGCTCGCTTTTCCCCTCTCGCGCTCGTCTGCTTTCTTTCTTTCCTTCTTCTCGTTACCCAGCACGGGCGCTTTTTCCGCTCACGGCGCCCGCGCTCGCCCGCTCGCGCCCTCCTTCCTGCTGGGCTCGGTGGAGCGGGGCGGCCGGCAGCTCTCCCCGCCCCCCTCCACCCGCGCTCCGGCGGAGGCGGCGGCAGCGGCGCTCCGCGCTCCGACTCATTCCAATATGGCACGGGTGCAGGGCGCATGCGCCCGCACCCCCCCCCATCCGCGCTCCTCCCGGCTGCCCGCGCCCCTCGCGCCGCGCGCGCGTGGCGCCCCCCAGCCCGGCTTCTCCGAAGGCGCCCGTTAGTCGTTTCGCCCAACAGGGGCCTTGTGGAATGCGGAGGCCTCCGCGGACTGAGGTGCTGAGTGTCCAGCGCCGCCTGCCAACCCCTCCCCTGTGTCACCAGCCCACAACTTGCCACGGACATCCCCCCAAGGCCGTGGCGCAAGGCACACGGTGACGCCTCTGGCCCCCGACAGCGCTGCGGCCCCATGCTGATCGGCCCTGAGGAGGAGACGCTACCCCAGGGATCCAGTGCCCACCCTGACCCTGCTCAAACCCACGAGGGAAGGTCTCCCACGTCTCACCTCGGGTTGTGGACTGAGCCTAGAAAACCTAGTGCCGTCTCCGGGTGGGTCCTGGCGTCTGGGCTGGGGCGAAGCTCGCTGCTGTCGTTCGCACGTGACCACCTCTGGCAAGATGGTATTAGAAAAGGAACGGACGGAGCGGCAGCCCGTTCCCAGATGGGCGCGTGTTGCCGCTGGAGAGAGCTGCGTCCTCCCGCTTGCCCCACGTCGGGAGTCTGCGCGCGTCCTTTGAGACCTGAAAAGACACCCAAGAGCCCGGTCAGCGAAGTGAGACTCGGGTCCTTAGGCTCACTCGAAGTCTCCAGGCTTCCGCAGAGACGTTCTGTAAATCCGCAAAGGGCACGAGACAGCGGCCGCATTCAAGCAGGAGAGACGAGGGCCGGGGGTCGGAACAGAAGCTGGTAGGTGACTGCAAACCGGCTCCAAAACTGGAGGTGCCCGCGAGTGGTTGTTCCCAGAGCTCACCGATACTCCAGCGAGCGCAGGTGCTGTTGGGACATTCCTATCCCCACCTGCTTTGGAAAGGTCTCTCCAGAATGGAGCTCCCGCGCCGCGGGGACCCAGGAGTGCCCGAACTCCCGGAGCCCGGTTGGGAGTTTGGGGGAGAGGTCTTGGAAAGGGTGCTGATGGCTCCTGTCTTTCAGGAAGGAGGAGGTGCCCACCTCAAGAAGAAAGTCTGGGGTGCCAGACGCGGGCTCAGGCCACTTCCCAATGACCTCACCACCGTGCTGAGAAATATTACCCCATTTTACAAACTTGCTCAAAGTCCAGATTTTTTATTTTACTTTACCACCACTGGAAAGATGATATGACAACCAGAGAGAAAGAAAATTGTAAAAAGAATAAAGTATCCATAATACTACTACGGAATGCAACTTTCTACTAATAAAACCTCCCATCAATATACATGTGTTTACACTGTTGCCACCACACATTCTCATTTGTGTTTGCTCTTCTCACATTTTTCTTTTGTTTATATGATTTATCTTTAAGGTGTTCAGGTATCCGCATCCATTCACTCAGCCTCCTAATAAGGTATATTTGGGTTCTTTACTGTTGTTTGCTGATACATGCTTTAATTCTGCACTTGGGACAAATTCCTGGCAGCCGAATAATCCAGGTGAAATGCTAAGAAACAGCAGAGTGATCTTGCTCCTCAGTGCCAAAGGACTTTCCCAAAAATTTGCCTAAGTCATTCTGCCGCCTCCTAGGAATGAGTGTAAGGAACTTAATATACATTTGTACGCACTGCTTGCCATTTCGTTTTTCCTTATAATTTAGTAGGGTCCATCAGTAGTTACTTAGCAGTTCTTAGATGACTTTTAAAATGAATTTTTCCATGCATTTACTATCTGTATTCCCCTTTCTGTGAATGATCTGTTCATAGTCATTCATCTGATGGGGATTTGAACCTCTTCTAACTTTGACTAAGGATTTTTAATATTATAGATATTATTCTTGTATCATCAATAGTGCAAATATTTCCCAGCCCATTGTTCAGTTTTATTTTAATGTTCAATCTGTCATTGTAGTCCTTTGTGATTTTCTATTGATTCAGTGCTGATAAAGTGAGCTTTCTTCCACCATCTGATAGTTTATTTTCTGCTAGTTTTCTGTAATTTCATTTTATATGTAATTCTTTAGTGAGTATCCTTCCCAAGTTTATTTTGCTGTGTGGAGTAAAATATGGCTTTCACTCACCCCCTGCCATCACCAATTTTTATTGCTTATGCAATCATCATTTACTAAATAATTCCCTTATCCTGTCTCTAGTAAAATCTTTTATGCTAGGCTTTTGCTGTTGCTTAATCTATTTGTGAAGTCTCCATTTCCTTTCATAAACCTCAGTTTCAGCAGATACCATATGAATCTAAATACTAGTTTTTTTAAATAGGATCTGACATGTCTAGATTCCCCTTCATGAAGTCTTCTTTTATTCAGAATATTACTTGTTATTCACACTGGTTTATGTGTCCGTACACATTCTAGGTAATCAGGTAGAGGTCAAGAGTGCTGGCTTTGGAGATGAGAATATCCATGTTCAACACTTACCAGCCCTGTGATCTTGGCAAGTTACTGATCCCCTCTATAGGCCTTAGGGTCTCAGTCTATAAAAATGAGGATAAGAATACCTGCCTCACAAGCTCAATACCCAGCACACAGTAAATGTTAAGTATTGTGACCAATATTTTTAGCTCTAAAAAATTGAGATTTTTACATGGAGTTGCATTAAGTTTATGAATTAATTTAACAAATCAAATATTCTATAATATTTCATTTCCCCAACCAAGACATGTGCTATCTTTCAATTTATTCACGTAGTTTAAAATTCAGACAGAAGCCAGTTCTCTTGCTGAACCCACCTCCCTTCACTGTTCACCTTTACAACCTTTGAGGAAGAGGAAGAGCGGAGAACCACAGGGAATTGTTGAAAACTACCCTTTGAGAGTCTGCCTTGTGCTAGGCTTGGTGTGGATGTAGGTGTGTGTGCACATGCATAGAATCTCCTTTAGCCTTCGCAACATCCCTCAGGGTAAGTTATGGCATTCCCTGTGGGAAAAAGAGCAAACTGAAAGCTTCCAGGTCACCCATAGTGAGAGACAGAGCTAGGCCACAGGCATGCCAGTTCCTCAACCACTCTGCTACTTGAAAAATCAGAGTGGGAGTTACTCAGAGAAGAGGCAGCCCTTCCCCGCCCCCACCCCCCGCACAGAGGGCCATGGAGAAAACTGACTTCTGGCCAAAAGCTTAAAAGCCCTTCCATGGCTTCCTGTTGCATTTTGAATAAGTCTGGCTCTGCTCACCCTCCAAACTCACCACTCACCTGTTAGCACTCACCTACCTTGTTTACTGTGGTTTAGCTCCACCTGTCTCCTTTACATCGATAAGTCCTCCCCATATCAGGGCCCTGCACACCGTGTTCCCACTGCCTGGCACGCTCTCCATCGCCCTTTCTACACGCACCTTCATATAGTGGGTACTTCCTCATCATTCCGGAATCTGTTTCATAGGGCAGCCTCTCCTCAGAGAAACTTCCCTGTCCATCCCACCTCCCTTTCCTAGCTGTCTCCTTCACAATTGTATTTGTAATTTATATCTGTATTTGTTCATCATTTGTTTGTGTTCTGTCACCCTGTCAAATCCCACAGATAGTCATCAGTCCCCCTGAGAACAGAGATGTGCCTGTCTCATTCACCATGAGGCTAGCCCTTTCCCTGACAGGCAGTGGGTGGACCAGAGCGTGGTTACTAGGGCAGCTGGCGGCATCCAAGACCAGAGATTGGTTATACCCGTGAGTCACCCTGACCATCCCCATCTTTGTCTCCACTTCCTCTTGTCTCTGGGGAGTGAGGGTTAGAACCTTACATATCCCATATGAATCCTCTCTCCCCTGAGGCCTTGCCAGCTATTTCCAAGCAGGCCTTCTCTCTGCAGGTGAAAATCTACCCAGGGCCTTGTTCTCAATGAGAACATGAAGGCCAGGTCTGAACCCTGGGGACCTGTAGAGCCCTCAGCCAGGGCGTGGGGCTCTTTTCAAACCAAGAAGATCACAAGTTCCGCCCTGGCTGGTGTGGTTCAGTGGGTTGAGCACCAGACTGCAAAGCAAAGGATCGTAGGTGCGATTCCCAGTCAGGCCACATGCCTGGGTTGCAGGCCCAGGTCCCCAGTAGGGGGCACATGAGAGGCAACCACACATTGATGTTTCCTCCCTCTCTTTCTTTCTCCCTTCCCTTCTCTTTAAAAATAAATAAATAAAATCTTTTTTTAAAAAAAGGTCTTAAGTTCTGTAGACATCCAGGCCCTGCTCTCATCAATCAGTGTCCCTCCTTGCCACTTAGTTGAGTGTTCCAGCTCCCTTCAATGAGTACAGGTGGGCCAAGTCACAGAATAACTCCCCATGGCTAATTATCCAAGTGATCCATTGATCACCACCAGAGTCACACTCACCCAGTGCCATTGTCCACTGAGGCCTAGTCCACTCTGCTGCCCTGATGGCACAGGCCACTGCCACATGTCTCCCAAACACCTGCCCTACTCCATCTCCATGTTTTGGCTCCTGTAAATCTCCCTACCAGGCATCCCCTCTCCTACTACCTGTTGGAAGGGGAAAAGCAACAGAGACAGACAGCTTAGGATCAAGTCCAGATTTAGTCATTGCTTCTTTATGACACCTTTATAGGAAGGACTGTTTCCCCGCTCTGGGCCTCAGTTTCCTCATCTCTGTAAAATGGAGGTGAAGCCACCTATCTTGCCAGATTCTGAAAATCCAAGAACATAATGTTTATAAACACCCTTTGCAAACTGTAAAGCACAACAGAATTATGAGAAATAATTGGCCTAGTCCCCAACCTCCAGGAGGCCTCCCTAGAACCCTTCACTTCCTTTCTTCTTCTTTTTTTAAATTTTAATTGTTGTTCAAGTACAGTTTTCTGCCTTTGCCCACCACCCCAGCCCTCCCACTTCCCTCCCTTGTTTCCACTGCCTCACCGCCCTGTTATTGTCCATGTGTCCTTTATACTTGTTCCTGCAAACCCTTCACCTTTTTCCCCCTGAAATTCCCTCCTCTCTCCCCTCTGGTCACTGTCAACCTGTTCTCTATTTCAGTGTCTTTGGTTATATTTTGCTTGTTTGCTTGTTTTGTTGATTAAGTTCCTGTTAAAGGTGAGATCATATGGTATTTGTCTTTTCACTGCCTGGCTTATTTCACTTAGCATAATGCTTTCCAGTTCCATCCATGCTGTCACAAAGGGCAAGAGCTCCTTCTTTCTTTCTGCTGCATAGAATTCCATTGTGTAAATGTACCATAGTTTTTTGATCCATTCATTTACCTAGGTTGCTTCCAGCACTTGGCTATTACAAATTGTGCTGCTATGAACATTGGGGTGCAGAGGTTCTTTTGGATTGGTGTTTCAGGGTCCACTTCATCCTTGATCTACTTAAGCACTTGGCTTGTTTCTCCCCGGTCGCCTACCTTGGGAAAGGCACAGCCCCCCATCCCCACTCCCATTTCCATCCTTGAGTGCCACAGGCTCAGGGCCATGGCCCGTTTATTCCCAGAGAGCTCTCTCTGCTTCCACAGCATTCTTTCCCCCATTCACGGAAGAAAAAAATTAATTAATGGGGCCAATGTTCTCATTTTTTTTTCTCTTTTTTAAACAAAAGATTTTATTTATTTATTTTTAGAGGGAGGAGAAGGGAGGGAGAGAAACATCCATGTGCAAGAGATACATGGATTGGTTGCCTGTCCCAGGCCCCCAGCTGGGGACCTGGCCCCCAACCCAGGCATGTGTCCTGACTGGGAATCAAACTGGTGATCTTTGGTTGCACAGGCTGGCACTCAGTCCATTGAGCCACACCAGCCAGGGCTCTCAATTTTACGTGATTATGCCATGCACTTTTCTTGAACCTTTTTGCACCTTCAACAACTTCTCTAACAAGAGCTCACAGGCACCAAACGGTGACCGCGGACACAGAACTCCGCAGTGCTGGGGAAACAGGGCTGGGGCTTTTCTTCGGGGTGGTGAGCTGTTCTAAAACCAGATATGGCAATGGGTGCACAACTTCATGATATACTGAAAACCACAGAATTGCACACTTTAAAAGGGTGAATTTTATGATACGTGATTAGTATCTCAATTTAGAAATTATATGAGAAAAGAAAGTGCTACAGGGACTGATGCAAGAACCTAAACTGGCAGCCCCTGGTCAAAGGTGGCCCATGCGGTGTTCTGCTTGACCGACACAGGTGTTTTACAATCATTTTTAAAGGTATAATTTGCATACAATAAAATGCACCCCTTTTCTACCTGTGCAGCTCTGAGTGCTGACAGGGGCAACCACCCCCCAAGGCCACAGCACAGTGTGCTCCCTCGTCCCAGAGAGCCCCTACGCCCCTGCCAGCGACGTCCGCACCCTGGAGCAACCGCTGATCTGACCTTTATCTTTGTATTCATTTTGCCTGTGTTTTGAAAATTCATCATAGAGTAACACTCTTTTGTGTCTATTTTGAAATTCATCCACATTGTTACATGTATCTGAAGATTATTCCTTTTTTCTTTAATGTTCAACCATTTTTTTTTAAAGATTTTATTTATGTGTGTATTTTTAGAGAGAGGGGAAGGGAGGGAGAATGAGAGAGAAACACCAATGTGTGGCTACCCCCTGAACACCCCCAACTGGGGATCTGGCCTGCAACCCAGGCATGCTCCCTGACCAGGAACCGAACCGGCAACCTCCTGGATTGCAGGCTGGCACTCAGTCCACTGAGACACACCAGCCAGGGCTAATAATATTCAACCATTTCTTTATTTTAGGTTAAATAACATTATTTTGCTCATACAAAATACCCAAGGAATGGAAATTCACCAGCTCTCTAGTCTACTGATTTTCAAAATATTGTACCCACATTAGTGAAGTTTTGAGCATATGCCCTCCCATATGTTTATGTCTAAATCATATTATTTTATATATACACATTCCTCTAGTAAAAAATTGCATGCATTATAAAAGTAGACAAAATATAGAGATTTTAAAAGAAAGCAGTAAACATGAGATAGACTATTTTTAAGTAAATTTTATTTTATCAATTAAAGTAGTATGCTCATTTTGTCCCTCACAAAATATTATATTAATGATTATTGTTAAATACTATTAAAGTAAATTACAATATTAAAATATTAATATTATTAAAGAGATATGATTTGAAATGCTTTTTATATTACTGAACTATAATTGAAATACAATAAATTACATGTTTAAACTATACAATTTGATTAGTTTTGACATATCATATACTCCTGAAACCATCACTACAATAAAGAGAACAGATATTTTCATCACTCCCAGAAGTTTCTTCCTGTCTCTTTGCATTCCATCCCTTCTGCCACCACCCCCAGGCAGCTGTTTGTCACTGCAAGATAGTTTGCATTTTCTAGAATTGTATATACATCGAACTATGTAGTAGTTTCTCTTTTTTGCCTGCTTTTTTCTCGTGGAGCATAATGATTTTGAGATCCCTCTGTGTTGCTACATGTGGCAGTAGCTGACTTCTTTTCCTCGCTGAGCAGTATTTCATTGTATGATGCATCCCAGCCGCACACCCATTCCTTTGCTGATGGCCGTCTGGGCTGTTGCTCCCATTCTGGAGCTGTGGTGAATAGTGCTGCTGTGAGCATCCTTGTACAAGTCTTTCTGAGGACACACGTTTTCATTCTTCTTAGTTAATAGCGTGTATAATATGTTAAATAGTAAACATAATATTTTAATAATATACATAATTAATATAACATATATATGAAAGTATAGAACAAAATATAATGGGAAATATGTAATATGTAAATGAAATACTAGATGTATGTGTAATACAAAATTTGTAATGTATAATGAAAACATAATAAAATGTAGTTAATATAATAGGTATTAAATATGCATGAATACATAAATATCCCATCAACAGTCATAAACATTAAAAAGTATGTATACACATACGATTACATACATATGTAACTATATGAACACACACATTTTTATTTAATGTGTGTGCTTTCAATGGGGCATTTTGTCCTCAGTCCCTATGTGCCTCTATCCACCTGCTCTGGTCATCACATTGAAAAGAAGCGGTCACTGAGACTTCACCCCAAGAGACCAAGTCCAAGACTGGGTTCAGGCTGAGGGACTAGCATCTAGAACCAGGACACCTGGTTTCACTCTGCTGGCCAAGGACTTCTGTCTCTAACTGTTTGCAGACCAGGAGCCCAGAGGAGTAGACAGCAGGGCCAGCTCAGGCACGAAGCATTCTCAAAGCTCGTCATGTCCCTTCTGGAGGGTCGGGGTGGAAGGTTCATAAAGAGGGCTTGTCATTAGGCCCTTGAACGAAAGTTGCAAGGGCAAGCTCAAAGGAACTATGACCATGGACCCTTCCCATTTCTCCCACAAGCCACCTGCTGGGTTGGGCAAGCACATCCTTCTGATGCTCAGGGTCCTCTCTCCACACCCTGCTGGTTTGCCATAATGGGAGACCACAGTCCCTGCCTGTCCCATGCTCCTGTCCCTCTCCCTGAATCTCCCCATGCTGCCATTTTTCCTTTTTTATTAAGGAGTAGCTTACATACAGTAACTGTTAGGATATTGGTGTGAGTCTATAAAATATTGACAAGCACATTTAATATGTTTGTTTGATGTCTGTTGTAGCAACAGGCCAGCTTAATCTTTCTGATAAACAATAGCCTCACATATGCCTGGCAGGGCTAACCAGCCAAATGCATAGTGCCACCTCTAGGCCCCCAACACGGTCCCTGCATGTCAGCACTGGGTGGATTTGGGAGAAAAGAGATTTCTGCCTAGTACAGACAAAATCAGGCAAATACCAATGGATCTTGCTTTCCCCAGTAGCTTTGTACAAAATGAAGTGTGCTCAACTGAATCCTAATTTTCTCATTACTTACTTTATAATTCCTGAGATGTGTGATCTTCATTCCTATTGGGTCTTGCTCCTAAGACCTCCAATTTCCATTCTCCACTGTCTTCATCCAGTCATTCTGTCCAGTCTGGAGTACAAATCCTGAGATAGCCACTTAACTTCCTAATATCAATTACTTCACCCTTAAAACTCAACTAGTAGCATGTAGGCTGTTGAAAGCAGAGCACTGCACTCAAAGATGTCTAGAGGTTCTCTCTGCTCTAAGATTTGGGATTGAGCTCTGAACACACTTGTGAATATTTTTTAAACATTTTTTTAATCCTCACCTGATGCAATGCTTATTGATTTTAGAGAGAGGGCAAGGGAGGGAGGAGAGAGGGAGAGAAACATCTATCAGTTGCCTCTCATACATGCCCCCCACTGGGAACTGAACTCGCAGTCTAGGCAAGCGCCCTGACTGGGAAAGGAACCCGCAACATTTTTGTTTGCTGGATGATGCTCCAACCTCACGAGCCACACCAGCCAGGGCACTTGTGAATATTTTAGATAAGGAGCTTTCTCGCATTTTCCAAGCAGCAGATCCAGATCCAATCACTCATTCATTTTCCTCTCTCCTGACGCCTGTTGTGTGCCTGTACCAGGTACTGAGGCTCACAGACAGGAATGTGACATGACCCACCCGAAGGTGCTTCCAGCTGAATGAAGTTCTCCCTTGAGTTGGGTTGATGACAGGGGGACACAGAAAGGGCCTCTCTTCAAGGGAAGAGGCCTGGTTTCCTCCCCTAAGCTGGGAGGGGGAAGCCGAGTTATAGCTCAGCTGTGCTCATAACTGTGGGGCAGAGTCCTTCTCTCCCAGGGCCTTGCTCTTCCTCTCTGTGCAGTGGGGGCTTGCAGAGAGGCTCCACAGACCTTCCCAGAGACTTTGTGCTGGGTCCTGTGATAGATCCAGCATGGTGGCCAGGGAGCAACTGCTAGGGACAGCAGCCTTGGAAGGTGGGGGCAAGGCTCTCTGCAGATAGCAAGTGTCTTGACTGCCATCCCTGGCAGGACTGCAGCACCCAAAGCAGTTGGTGCGCACCAGTGTGAGTTCCCTTCTCTCCTGTTGGCTCCCTGAGGGTGTAGCCCACATCAGCCTTTTAGCAGGACTTTGCGTTCCTGGAGGATGCTGGCCCCCTCAGCAGCCACACCCACCTCCAGATGGTCCAATGGGTAGACTCTGTGAGGCAACCTGGGTTCTGGAGCAGAGGGACTTCCAGGATGAGGAACAACTGGAATTCACAAACATTGCTATTGACAGTTTCTCATACAGTTAAACACACTTACTGTGTGATCCAGCCTTTCCACTATTGGGTATTTGCCCGGGAGATATAAATACATGTCTACACACACAGATTTGCTCAAGAATATGCATAGCAGCTTTATTCATAAAAGCCAAAAACTGGAAACAACCCAAATACCCATCAACAGAAGAACACATAAACAGAGAGAAGTGTATCCATACAATGAATTACTATTTACTCGGTGATAAAAAGGAATGAGCAAATGTTACACACAACAACATTGATAAATCTAAAAGATGTTTTGCTGATTAAAATAAGTCAGATAAAAAAAGGATACTGGGTGTTCTAGGAAAATTCATCTCTGATGATAAGAGGTCAGAATTGGGGTCACTTCTGGGTCAGGAGATAGTGACAGGGAAGGGACACAAGGGAATTTTCCAGCATGAGGAACCTTGCTCAGGGCCATGATCACACGGGTGCCCATCTGTGTGAAAGTCATCAACTTGTACAGTCACGGTTAGTGCATTTTGCTGAATGTAAGTTATTCCTCAATAGGAAAACAAGCCTTCAGGGTAAGGTCCGAAATGAGGAGTCCCTTGGGAAGGTGCAGCTGGCAGTGGCCTGGGCTTGCACACTAGCTCTCCCCTTATCCAGCCCATCCTGCAGAACCCTGGTTTGGAACGTGGCCTCCTGGCTCTGGTATCAGTGATGACTGAATGTCTAGCCCACTGTCTGCTAAATGAGGTCATAGAAACGTAAGCAGCAGTTTACAGCGTGGTGACTTTGGAGACTTTACCACCAGTGTGCCAGCAGAGCACAACCTGATGGGCCATGTCACATGTCACACCCTTGAGTGAGCTGGACCACCTGTCACCACTGAACCCTGAGCTGCTCTGAGGCCCCAGGCTAGGATGGGGCATGAGGGTCAGCTGTAGCTAACCTTGCTGGAAGGAGGGGCTCAGCCCAAACCTCTCCAGGGTGCAGGAGACACCAGGTCTTGACCTTAGTAGACCTTAACAACTGTATCCAAGATGGACTAATCTTGTCTCTGTTTTTTCCTGCCCTGTATTCTTCCCAAGCTCAGCCCGTCCCCTCCTCTCTCCATCCAAGCATCAGCCCTTCCTCAGACTACCCCCTACCTGTCGCATTCTGAGCCCTGGTTCTGCAGCAGAAGCAACCCCAAGGGATCTACACCCACACCTCTCCTACATGTGGCAGTCCACATGTGGGAACACACAACAGGCCTGGACTGACAGATGTACACAGGGGCCCACAGGCACGGATATATAAACAACCGGTGCCATGATGTCACCATTTATTGAGACCTACTAAGTGCTGGGCAATTTCCGATCCGTGATTGCTTGTGGTCCATTTCATGCCTGTGCTGCACTGCACTAGATGGTCTGTCCACGTGCTGGCTCATTCAGTTCTCACCACAGCCCTGTGTGCTATACAGGTAGTACTCTGATGACAAAACAGAAGCTCAGAGAAAAGTCACTCACTGGTGATCCAGCAACCCAGATGTTCTTCAACACACTGCCAGAGCGCGACAGCCAGGCAGGAAGCCCAGCCCTGTACCTGTCCCAGCACCCACCCCTGCCCCTGAACTTTCTCCCTACCCACCCTCTCCCAGGTAGGGCCCTCTTTGGTCAAAGGGAAAAGAGCCCAGGCCCTCCCAAAGTGAGGTTTTTTGAAAGCTCATTTCCATCATCAGCTGGGGTTTCCCCATTTCTCTGGAATCTTTGAGGCCTACTGGCTGGAAAACCCCCAATGCTCTTTGTAGGAGGGCAGGGAAGGAGGACAGTGAGCTCAGGGAGGGCCAGGAGAAACATCTGAGACAGGTCCAGGATAGCCCCCAAATTTGACACTCAGCTTCTCCCAGCACCTGGCCTGGTGGATGCTAGAATCCACACTGAGCTCCTAGGACCTGGGCCTGACCTTCCAGCTGCCCAAAGTGCCCACCTGCCCATCCCCTCTCAACTTCCTATCCCAGATTCCCCTTCATCTACTTTCTGGAAACAGAAAGTAAAGCCAGAGAGAGATTGGCATTTGCTTATTCAGAGTCAGAGATCCAGGAAAATTCAACCTTTTCTAAGAGAGTCACTTCAGGGCAGTTCTATCTTAGTTAGCTTTAGCCAAACTAGGGACTGGGACAGGGACAGCCACACCTTCAGCCAGCCCTGCTTGTCAGACGTCAGGGAGGAGCCTGGGGCCAGGGTGTGTAGTCCAGGTCCAACAGGGAGGGGAGGGCTTGGCAGGCAGCTGACCTTATCTCCAGGTTCTCCTGGGCTTGGGGAAGGAACTGAGGCCAGGAGCTGGCAGGCTTTGCTTCAAAAGAGGCCTCACCAGACAGCTCCTGCCTCAGTCCACACAAAGGCCTTTGGGATGGGACCAGGTGCCTCCCGACTCTGTAATCTGGACACAAGCTGCAGGGTTGGGCAGAGGTCAGGCCCTTGGTTGATCTTCCCAGCTCTGCCCCTGCCCTTCCATGTGACCTGAGTATGAGAGGTGTCTCTTTGGTTTATTTATATTTTTTAAAAAGATGTTATTTATTTATTTATAGAGAGGGGGGAAGGGTGGGAGAAGGAGAGGGAGAGAAATGTTGGAAAGAGAAACATCAATCGGCCACCTGTCATACATGCCCTGACCAGGCACTGAACCCCTAACCCAGGTATGTGCCCTGACTGGGAATAAAACCAGCAACCTTTCACTTTGTGGGACTATGCCCAACCAACTGAGCCACATTGGTCAGGGCATCCTTGGTTTCTTAATTCAGTCAAGAGAGCAGATATGAGCTCCAGGCTCCAGTGAGATCCTCAGGATATGCTGGTGCGTGTGTGTGCGGGGCGGGGGGGGGGTAGAATTAAAGATGAGGAAGACCAGACTTCCCTCCCCAAGGAGAGCACTGCCAACAGGAAGACCAGCCAGGCCCCAGCTCTCAGCAGTTCAGACACTGAAGGGCAAGACATTCAGGTTAGGCTGAGAAGATGGAGAGAAGAAGGATGGATCCCAGAGTGGGGTGTTGTGAAGGGGACCAGGTCTCAGCCAGTGGGCAGGGGTTGGAAATTTGGTGGGGGTAGACTGAAGAATTTTGAAAGGCTTGGAGAAGGGAGGGAAACAGAAAGGAAGGGAGAAAAGAACTGAGTGTGCAGAGGTCTGGAGGTGGGAATATGGGCAAGTGCCGGGCAGTTCCTCTGGGCTGGAGTGCAGGTGATGAGTCTGGAAGGGGCTTGGGGGTTTGAGCATACAGGGTCTTGATGCCAGGAATGGTGATAATGCTGACGATGCTGGGACATAGGGCTCACTTCCACTGCCATATTCCCACAGCAACAGCACGAGGGAGAGACTGTCAGCCCCGTTTACAGCTGAGAACACTCTGACAGGCCACGCGGTGGGCAGGCGGCGGGGGCCCCGCCTTCAGTCCTGTACTCCTCTCACAGCTACTGGCTGCATTCTAATCTGTAGAGGCAAAAAATTTATGCTTAAAAAACCTTTATTTATTGAGTTTGAGAGAGAGAGAGAAAGAGAGGCAGAGAGAGAGACATCAATTTGTTGTTCCATTTATTTATGATCCATTGGTTGATTCTTATATGTGCCCTGACCATAGATCAAACCTGCAAGCTTTGTGTGTCAGGACGATGCTTTAACTAACTGAGCCACCTGGCCAGGGCCAACAACAAACAATTTTAGTGAGGGAATGATAAGTCCAGGCATGCACTCCAGAAAAGACACATATATCTCTGTGACAAAAGACACCATAAACAAAGTTAAAATACAAGTGAAAGACTAGAAAAAATATTTCCCACACATATAACAAAGGATTAAAATGCAGAATACATAGAGTGCTACAAATCAATACAAAAAGATAAAAACAGTGGGAAAATGGACAAAGGATTTAAACAGACTTTTCATAGAAGAAAAAATAAAATGATTACTGAATAATAAAAGATGAATCAACAAAATGAAAAGGCAACCTATGAAATGGGAGAAAATATTTGCAAGCTATCTGATAAGGGGTTAATGCCCAGAATATTTAGGAAGTCATGTAATTCCATAGCCAAAAGCAAACGCAATTAAAACACGGACAGAAGACTTCCACAGACATTTATTCAAAAAAGACAAACAAATGGTCAACGGGTACGTGAAAAGATGCTCAACATTCCTACTCATGAGGGAAATGCAGATCAAAACCACAAGGAGGTGTCACCTCCTACTGTCCCTGCTGCTTACCGGCTCAGGCACGCACGGAACTCTCTGGAGGAAACACATGGGAGGGTTCTGCCCCCTAGCGGCCACTGGCGACCAGGCCTCTCCTCTTGGCCCCTGGACCTCAAAGGAGCCAAATGGCCCCTCTACCTTCTCTAGTGCCTGGTGCACCGGAACAAGCCCATTTCACAGGGACTGGAACTGATGATGGCCCTAGGAATCTTAATCTCTGAGCACTTTTGAGCCCTGAGGGCCCTGCTTCCAGATGTGAGCCCCCAACCTGAGGTTTGGGTGGTCCTACGGTCTCAGGGTCTGAGTCCCCTGAGAGGGAGGCCTGACTACACCCAGGATGAAGGCACTAGTGGACGATGGTCAACACAGACACTACAGAAGCAGGGAGACCCTTAGCTGCAAAGTGGGGATGTGTTCTCCCTGACATGCCGACCCCCACACTTCCCCCTTAGAGTCTTTGTCATCCAGCTGTGATCAGCGCCCATGGGTGGGGGGAGTACCACAGGAGCTGAGAACTTTGTCTAGGGCTTGATGCAAAAGGTGCTTTTCCTCTGGACATCCCCATCTCTACCCCAAGAAAAGGAGATGGGGGGGCACTTGGGAGGAGGGGAAGCTGAGGGGAAGTCCCAGCTCTCTAGGGAAGGCCTCACACCTGTCCCTCAAGTGAAGCACACATGTGTACCCAGTCAGACAAAACAAATCTTTCCTTGTCTCTACTGAGCTGTGGGCTGAGGCTAGGGCTGAGGGCCAGCAAGGGGTTGAGGAGGCCCTCAGCCACCCCATGCCTCTGTCAGGCCCAGAGCCCTTCTTCCCTTCATTTTGAGAGTCTGAAACTGTGAAGAGCCATGGTTCTGGGCCAGGCTTGAGGATTCAGCATGAACAAAGTGGGCCTGCCTGGCCCTGGGGCTGGCTGGCACCCGGGGGGAGGTGACCAGTGACAGCACAAGCCTCTGGAGAGAACTTTGCACACCCGATGCCCAGGAGGAGCCCTGTGCCACACGCACTCCGAGGGAGACCCCACGGCTCTGGGGAAGGACCTGTCCTAGAAAGCCTCTGGGTTCTGACAAGGACATCAGAGCTCCAGGACCACGCGACACATGCACACACTTCTGCTCCCAATTAGTACTAATTGGATTGTGCAGCAAAAGCAGTCTGGTCTGCAGGGTCCCAGGGAGGCAGCTGCCATCAGGAGCCAGGTGAGCCAGGCTCTGGGGGATGGGCCCTGGGGTCCCTGTTCCTCTGAGGGGGGATCAAGTGGCAGGGTCACATCTGCCAGGGACCCCAGTGGTCCCTCTGGAAGGTAGGAGCTGCTTCAGGGCCAGGGCACAAGCTGGGGATGAGGAACCTGACAAACTCCCCTCCCTTAGCCTGGTATTTGAGGCCTTCCTACCAGCTCCTTACCCCAACCTGGCCTCTCCTATTTTCTCTGAGGACTGGGAAGTCCTCATTCTCATGTCATTCATTCATTCATTCATTACCCATGGAGCCCCTCCCATGGTCAGACCTGGGGACTACAGAGCCATCTGCATATCTGGTCAGTAGGACTTTGGAGGCCTGCTGAGGAGGTAGGACCTCATCCAAGGGACACTGGATGATCAAAGGCAAACCAGTGACAAGGTGGGTCAGAGGTTCCTGGTGTTTAACTCCTGCACTTGAGCAGCAGCCCTCTCCTCTTCCACCCACCCCCACCAAGGCCTGGGTCCAGGTTGGCATAGACCATGTGGGGCAAACCCTTGCGCTGGGTCCATTTCGTTCTAGGTGGGAGGAGGAGGCTAGGCTGGCAGTGTGGTGGGCTTGTGAGTGGAAGGATCAGCCCCAAATCCTCCTCTGTGCTGCTTGAGTTGGCGCCCTCCGGGTGAGACTGTGGTCCTTTGATCCTTCAGACTGGATGCAGGGGATGTGCCAGGCTATGCCAAGATCCATGATCAGGTCTGAGTGTGGGCACAGAGCTTCCAGGCAGGCCTGGGACTGGGGGCAGGAGGAGCAGTGGGCTCAGGTCTGAGCTGCTCTGGGTTGGCCCTGGGCCTGGAGGACAGTGGGAACTGGCCCTCAGCAAGTGGCTGGTTCTGGAACATGCATGCCTGAGCAACCTGGGCCCCAGGCCCCCAAGTGAGAGACCTGAGCCCGCCAGCCCACTTTACACTACACCACACAGCTGAGGCCCTTAGCCCTGGGGTAGGGTGGTGGAAGATGCAGGTGTTCAGCTGTGCTCCCCACTCCAGCCCCCAGAACATCCCCACAGGGAGAGAAGGCTTGACTCTGCTCCCCTCCCTTCCCTACCTTAGAGACCAAGCAGTTCTGGGCAATTTTCTGTTGCCATGACAACCACACACTTTCTTCTTCTCCACTTAGCAGATTGAATCTGAGTTGCAGATTAAATCCTGGTAGTTGTCTGTTTAGAGACCATGCAGCCGCTTGAAGAGATCTATGCATCTTCCATTTCCCAAGCGCCTCTGACGCCCACTCCTTGTTTCTTGATGGCTGAGGCAGGGAAGATGTGCCCTGCCTCACTTGCTGTGCCCAGGGGTGGTCCTGGCCAATGGCAGAGCCCCCTTGGGGTCTGTTCTCTTGCTTGCAGGCCCACACGGTGGTGTGTGGTCTCTGTGGTGAGCAGAACACGAATGGTCTTCAGAGGCCACATACAATGTGCAGGCCTCTTTGGTGTGAGGCACAGAGGTTTCTGGCAAGAGCTCTGGACTCAGCAGGCTCTCTCTGCCCCTTCAGGGGTATGAGCTGTAGGGAGTGACCAGACCTTGAGGCCCTGGGAAACCCGGAACCACCTTAACCTCCATGAGTTCCCCAGAATTGAACTCAGCCAACTCTGGCCTGCAAAGCTCACGGGGAGACAGGGCAGAGCTCAGCCCCAGATGAAGGAGACCTGTGGCACTGGTACACAGTGGCCCTGTCTGGGGTGGGGCAGAGGGCTGCTGGTGGCCCTGGAAAGCATGTGCCAGCCCGGCAGTTGTGTGGGGGCTGGTTTAGCATGTTTAGGGGGAGGTAGCCATGGGGTGGTGAGAGAAAAGTGCAGACCCGCATGCAGGGCAGACTTGTGCCCTGAGAGATCTGTCCTCAGCTCTCCCCAGAACAAGGGTAGAGATGGGCATGGGGGACTCCACAGGGAGGATCCCTCAGAATGGGCACGGAAGCCTACCTCTGTGCTCTGCCAACAGGGCCGGACGGACGCCTCTGCATCTTGTGGAGCCTGTGGGGCGGTGCTGTTTGCATGGCTGCTCCCCCTGGGGCTGCAGCACGCCGGGGTTGGGGCCTGGCCCCTGGGCCCTGACCACAGCTGCATCTCCTGGGCTAAGCTCCACATCTCCACCCTGATCTTATTGCCTTTACAACATTGGGGAAAGTTCCTGAACCTCTCTGAGCCTCAGTATTTTCACTCTGGGAAAGGGAGGAGGGCCAATGGATGGACTGGTGAGAGTGAAGCAGGAGGGTGAGGGGCTCCCAGACTCGTGTTTTCTCCAGGAAAACTCAGAATCCACCATACCTGCTGGGGTCAGTCACATTGAGGAGAGTTTTATGGTGTTCAGTCAGAGTTCTATGATTTTGTAGGGAAGAGAGGGAAGAGAAGAGAGAGAAGAGAAGAGAAGAGAAGAGAAGAGAAGAGAAGAGAAGAGAAGAGAAGAGAGGAAGGAAGGAGATACGAGCTTAAAGAAAAACAGACTGTAGCAGAAAGAAAATAGGATACTACTTACCTTAGCAGAGAACAATATTTACATAGTGTTAAATATCTAAAGACTGATAACAATTCACCCCAAACCATGACATTGAAAGATTGGGGAAAGAAGTGTGTGGAGAAGTGGCTATTATAACTCATTTTCCCATAGTAAGAGGTCAATATTCTAAAGGGGGAAAAATCAAAAGGTAGTAATATAAGCAAATTATTTAGAAATATGAATGGAAATGGAAGAAGAAATAGCCAAAATAATGAATGGACAGTCATGGGCCAAGGAGGGAAGCAGAACCTGCAGTTTTCGGATGATCAGCCTTGTTGCATTGTTCAGCTTCAAAAATTATGTACATGTATTATTTTGATCAAAACAAAAATTGAGAATAAAAACGGGCAGGGTTTAGAGAGAGCAGGCTGAGGTGTGAGAGGTGGAGTGAACTGCCCAGGGCCTTGGAGTCAAGAGACGCTACAGGCACGAACCACCCTTGGGTCAGCGGCCCAAAGAGTGAGCTCAGAGTGCCCTTGTCAAGACCATGGATTCCAGCAAGTGTCCACAGAGGCTACAAACATGGGTCTCAAGCCCATGGGGCTGCATCCCATTGCTCTGGGCAGGGAAACAAGCCCTTGAGAAACAAGGTGAGAAGCCACTTGCCCACAGAGGGAGGAGCAAGAGCAGAGGACTGAGACACCTACTTGGTTCATTCTGTTTACTGGAGGCTTTCATCCCTAAATTTCTCATCTAGCTGGGCTGGCTAATCAGATTCTGCAGGAGGAGGGTTGGGGCATCAATGACTTTACTGACACTTCTTTTAACAGACACACACTCTCAAGGCCCAGCCTGCTGCACCCTCTGTCTGTGGCTGAGGAGGTGGTAAAGCTGGAGTGTCAGATCCTTGTTGCTGGCGTGGGCTTACCAGGGCCATCAAGGACGACTGCTCCTCCAGAGTTCTCCTGGCGGCTGCTGTGGGAAAGATCACCAGCTGAATGACCAAGGGACTGATTGCCGCGGTGTTACAGTTAATGCTGACCACTGCCTTGGGGCCTGGCCTTGTGCAATGCCCCTTTCAGATGAGAAGCCCAAGTGCAAGGGATTCAGCCACTGGCCAGCATGTCCTGAGTCCTGGCCTCTAGGCTGGCTGATCGTTAAGAACAGTGTGACCGGGGCAGGCTCCTTTCTATCCTGAGCTCCCTTAGTGGCAAGGTTGGGGCTGAGGCAGTGACTTATTCTGATACAGCAGGTGCATTCTTAGGGTTCATCCACAGACAAAATGGAGAAATAGATCCTGTAGTCAGAGGTCTGTGTAATGATATTCACTACATTGTAAACTACATAGCTTACTATGTAGCAACAAACTAGAGGCCATCTTAAATGGCACACCATGCAGTAAAAAAGAGCACTGTAGAGGACAGTGTAAGCAGGGCAAGAGGTGTGCCCTACACACGAAGTGAAAGGAGACCACGGGCAGGATGTGGAGTTTGAGTAACTGCAGGACACTGGCTGCCCCAGGATAATCCATAATTTAACATTCATAATTTAAAGACAAACACAAAATATATAATACTATCAGGACATAAGAGCATCTGTTATCAGGAAAAAGAAGACATGGAGGTATTTCAGTCTCTGTGATGGCTTCTGCTCTGCCTCCCCAGCCTGAACGCACAGCCTCGACTGGCTCTCCCACTCCTTAGCCCCAAGGAACTGCCAAACTCTGCCTTATCCTTGGCCCACAGTGGCCCCCGGGCAACAGCACACAGGGATTAGAACCTTTTGTAGATGGAGAAGGGATAAAGCCACCCTCAGGATTTCAGGAAGAGAAAAAGGTAAGGCTGGAATTAGAATGTGATTTTCAGGCTCTCCAGCTCTGTCGATTATCTGGATCAACAGCTGGTCCCTGGGCCAAAAAGTCATCTCCCAAGCTATGAAGGCCACCTCATGGTACCGGGGGGGGGGGGGGCGAGGGGGGCGGGCGGGGGGAGTGACCCACAGAGGCTGACAGGGGTGAGGGAGGCCTGGGGCAGCAGGCTGGGTAGATCAGAACCAGGCACATTCAGCTCACAACTCTTTGAGGAGGAGGAGGAGGAAGAAAAAGAGGAAGAGGAAGGTGTGATGGATGGACCCCCACTACTCAGATATGACCCAGACACCAAACGTCAACAGCCAATGCCTTGCCCAAGGATCGGCGTCAGGCCCAGACATGGCTGCTGTCCCCCCACGGTCTGGGAGTCCTGTTGGCAGAGCACACTTCCCTTCTTAGCAAACTCCAGGTAACTGCTGCACCTCCAGGCTCCCAACGTTCTGTCCTTTCGCTTCCTCCCAGCTGCTTCCAAAAGGAGAAAGCCTCGACCTGAACCTGGCATCCCTCGCCCCAGCCCAGTGAAGGAAAAACAAAAAGCGGAGTTTGCAGAGGTTAAGTCTGAGGGGCTGACTGCAGAGACATGACTGTTTGTTGTCTTTTCATAGGGCAAGGAGGAGGGACACAAGTGTCCAGATCAGTGGTGATGAGTAGGTTCAAGGTGAAGAGGCTGGCAAATTGGTGAGTGAGGCTGTGCAGGGGTGCAGGAGGCTCCTGTGGGTCACCGTGGCCCGTGGCCACCCACCTGCATGGCAGGCCCAGTGCAGGCCTTCCTTTTTCTTTAGACAAAGCTGAATTCTCTTCTATCAGCAGGGGCCATTTTTCTTTTTGCTTTAACCTAAGGCTGCAGAGAAACCTAATCTAAGGCTGCAGCAATTCCTGAAATTGCTGAAAATCATTTAATGCGCTTCTGAAGCATTCCCTCTTGTTCGGGGAGCCGCTTAGGCTGAGCGTGAAAGAAGGCATTTGCCAGCTGCTTGCGGCCCTCCCCAGAGCTGTGGCTCTGCTTCCCCAGGACTGGGCCCTGGAGCTTACCAAGTTCAGGAGGCCTCAGGCCCCTCTGCACTGTCTCCCTGGCCACATCTGCCCAGTTTTAAGTTCCCCCAGGCAAGCCAGCTGAAAAGGTGCTTTCATTTCCTCTTCACCTGCAGCTGGGCCTTAAAGGAAAGGGAAAAGGTTTATACAGAAGGAAGAAAAGACTCAACCAGCTTCTGTGAACTATGGTTAGGTGGGGAGGAGGGAGCAGGTAGGGGCAAAGCAAATGTTCCTAACTCCGGCAGGTTTATAATTCTACTTAAGAGCAAACTTTGGGCTGGCGTGGGGCACCCCCTGCTCAGCGCTTCACCTACACCTCCTCATTTATTCCTTGCCACAACCTATGAGGCAAGTGACCTTATTCCCATTTTCAGATGAGTAAACTGAGTCTCAAGTGGATTAACTACTTTGCTCAAGGTCACACAACATGAAGTGGGGCTGGGTCTGTCTTCTGCCTCCAAGCCCCTTCTGGAACCACCGTAACCTGCCTTCCTAATTCTCCAGGAAGAAGGCAGACAGGGCTGCTGGAAGAAGGGACAGGAAGGAGTATTAATGGAGACAGAGCAGCCAGGGAGGTAACACAGACAGCCCAGTGTGACAGGTGGGGTGTGAGAGTTGCAGGCAAACAGCAGGGGGCGCTGGGGCTCCTGGAAGCACCCTGGGAACCAGTCCAGGCAGAAGCTGAGAAGGGATGCGGACCCGTGTTTGCTAATGCTGCCTGTTCTGTATTAAGTGCTTTCTGTGGGTGACAGGGCCAAAGGAAAAGTGGTCAAATCACAAGTATCCGTAATGCCCTTGAGTCTCTCCTTTGCTAGTTCAGCCATAAGCAGGTCTTTGAGTTGGGTCAATAGTGGGGCGGGGGGAGAGCACAGCCTGGGCTGGGGGTGGAGAGTGTAAGGGGAGGACTGATGGAAGGGTGGGGAGCAAGGGAAGCGGGCCAGGAGGTGTCAAACAGGATGTTTAGGAGCGTTGCTTTGGGTTGCATCTCCCAAGGTATTCCAAGCCAAAATTGCCTGTCCGGCCCCTGCACTCCTTGCATCATCCCTGAACCACACAAGGTGGGCTGGAAACAGATCTCCGGCCACTGGTTACAAAATGAGGAAGTGGTCTAAGGCCTCAGCTGCTCTCCTGCTCCTTGGTGGCATCACCTGGGGTCAAGGACACCAAAGGATGGGCACTGTGTAGTACAGAGAACGTTTTCTTTGTGATGCAACGTAATTTTTGGCCAGATTTATTTCTCCCAAATATATATTCTTGCTAATGGTAATGCCCATTTAAAACGATTATCTTAAATTCTTTAAGAAGAGATAAGACTGAGGCAGAGGAGGAACTGTCGGAGAAAATGAGTTAGGGAAGGTCAGGGGAGAGGTTTAAAAGTCAAATCCTGTCATTTCAAACTTATTTTTATTAATGGAAAGAACCCTTCTTTTAAGCAAACTCTTCAGCTAACCACGGAATTTCAAAACCTGACAACGGTGCTGCTCCCGTTGGAGTGGGCACGGGGCCTCCGCCCTCTGGGGCTCACAGTGTTGACACTGCTGACTGAGTCCAGCCTCCTTCTGAATCAGGGAGGAAGGGGCCCAGAGTAGGGTGTAGGGGTCAGGAATCAGGCCGACCTAGGGCCGACTCATTAGCCCACTTTCTTCCTAGCTGAGTGGCCTAGGGCAAATCAAGCCATTTCTCCGTGCCTCAGTTTCCTCACCTGCAACATGTAGACAATAGAAGGGGCTGCTGTGAAGACTTAACAACTAACATGTGCCGAGTGTGTCATTACACGGTACCTGGCACGTGCTCCGTGCTCCACAATTGCGAGGCAGACTTGCTCCAGGCCCTCCAGCGAGCCAGAGAGGGGCAGCCAGGCTGCGGTACAACCAACGGCATGTGCGCAGCACCACTGGCCGTTTAGAAATCAAAGCCCCGCTCATGCGCTTCGGAAGGCAGACAGGGGCGCAGGTGGATTTCCCAGTAACGGTGCAGATGAAAGGAACACCACAAGCAGGGCACCTCTGGGGTCCTTCCAGCCAGAGCCTGGCTCCCGGCCCTGTGTCCACAGGTTTGCTGCAGGTGCGCCGAAGAGAGGGGGCACAAGCTGCCACTGTGCCTGGGCGTCATGCCATCAGCCCTGCTGGGGAGTCTGGGCTCCACATGATTTCACTCATGGTTACAAAAGAGAAAGTGCAAGTACCTCTGTCCCTTCCACTGCCCCCCACAGTCTGACATCTGCACACCTGCAAGAACACTGTCTTGTCACTGGAGAGATGCCACTTAGGGATCTCACGAGCCACGTGTTACTGTCCTAGGGGGAATAAAAGGGAGAGCTGTTTTAGCAACATTCCCTAGCTTGGTTGGGATTACCTATGGAGGAAAACATGGTTCCCCTCATGGCTACCTTGTTTTGACTCTCCTGGTCTCTCTGGTTCCCCTGCAGGCCCAACGGGACTGCGCTCCGAGGCTGGACGTAATCAGCACTGGGCTTTCCAACACGCACCCACTGAAAGGACTGCGGCTCCTCTGTCACCCAGTTTCCTCTCAGACTTCTCATCGTTCTCCTGGGTACAGCGGTGCAAACTGGAAGGGCCTGCTGAAAGAGGGCCTCTGGGACCCCCTCATGCCATTAGCCCTGGCCTCATCCGATTCCGCAGAGTGAGGAGTAGGTGAGCTGGGAACAAAATCCAGGCTGCCCACAGTGAATCTGCCTTCGTTTCCGAAGTCCCCTTCTCTCTCACTCAACGTGGCTGCATGGGAGCCACACGCCATTAGTTCCACATAGTTGAAAACTGTGTCAGGATCTCCCAGACACGAACCAGAAACATGCTGCGCAGTTGTCACCTCCAATGTGACTAATGCAGTCATGTCTTCATCAGTCACTGCTCACTGACTGGGCAAACGCCATCACTGCCCCGTTCCAACAACTCAACTTGTGACAGGGTAGTGCAGATGAGACTAAAGGATAAGACTTGCCATTTTGGGGGTCCCTTTCTGCGGGCACTGTGAACTGAGGTGGATGCTGCCGACTGCGCATGTTAGGCCAGGGCAACACTGTGGCAGCAGTCAATAGGATCGTAACTTTGGGACACATTTATTGGAGGGAGAGAGGAAAGGACATATAAATGGTGGTCTCAAAGATTCTTTCACAAGTCGGCGGTTATCTTACGGGCCCTCCTGCTGCTCAGCTAAGGCTGAAGGGCCCATCCTGGATGCACCAGGTACCCTGCCCAGACCCTACCCAGAGAGAGTTGGCTGAACCAGCAGGCTTGCCCGACCCACAGGCAGACTATTCCCTTGCTCACTTATGACCCATGACCCACAGTTGCTGCTCTATAAAGATGACCAGGGCCAGTTCTCCTTTAGGGGCCTCCCACTCAGAACAGAGCTTAAAGCTGAGAGGACAGATTGGGGGCTGAATATAAAAGGTGGTGAAGAAAGAATGTCTCATCAACAGAAAAAGCTGGGTCTCCATGCTGAGAGCAGCACTGTGTTCCGAGAGCTCTTCTTCGCACTGCCCCACCCTGTTTTCCAAGCTCCCAGGGCCCTGTGCTCATTCAGCCTCACAGGTGCAGCAACCAGAGCCCTTCAACTCTTCAGGAACCTACAGAAATGACTAAGACGGAAATAAAATTTACTGGCTGCCAAATACACACAAAGCTTCAAAACTGATGTTTAAATGTCTGCAGAACATAACATTGTGCCAATGAGCCAACCACAACTCTTGTGCATTTAAATGCCCATTATGTCAAGGTGTAACATGGTGTACTGTGACAGGCTCCACACAGCGAGTGGCTCCAGGAGTGAGGTGCGGGAGCCTGCGGAGGCTGGGACGGAGCTCTGGGCACTTCCTCTGCCGAGGACCTATTTTATGAAGCGAAAGACCTAACCCCCTCCATCTCACCTCTACCACTTCCGGTTTAAGCCATACTGCCCAGGAAGGATGGAGAGATTACAGGTGAAGAATCGACTGCACTTTGGGACAGGGCACCCCAGCAACTTCTGCTAACTCTTCTGGAGGATAACAAAGAAGTTTTATAAGACCTCCTTCACTAGGTCCCTAAAGAAGGCTGAACCACATTAGAAGCCCATTTTTCCATTTCAGTTTGACATACCTAGCAGTTCTGGTTAAAAATGAATGACACTAAATAATGAGACATTATACTACAGTAATTGGGGTCAGATTGATGATTCAGATCAATGAGTCTTCCTTCCCAAGTTCTTCAAATAAAACATCTTTTCTGCTCCTCTTAAAGGTTAATTAGCAAATGAAATATTTACAGCATTAAGGACTAATTCTCCCAGGTACAGTAAGTAATAGTAAAACAAATCATTTTTCATCAGCGTCTGACTGGCTCAGAAGTCTCAGTTCCTTCCTGGAGACTCATGGAATAGTAAGCAAATAAAGTGATGTTTCAGAGTGGAATTCTTGTTTGGTTGTTCTTTCCAGTTCTCTGTGTTTACTGTCTTCAAGACATTTCTAGGGGAAGCCTGGCAATTATGCCTTAGCTTATCTTCTTTATAAATCTGGTCTTTTCTGACAGGCTCCATAGGCTTCCAGCCTTCTACAACCTTCCCAGAGCCACTGAGAACCTCAAGCAAGTAGCATCCTGAGCCCATGGCTCAGCTCCCAAGAGTTTTCTACACTGAGCTCCCAGTGAGAGTTGTTCTCGCTCTGCCATCAATGCCAAAGGCTCACTCTGGCCTGGCCTCCCCTAGGAGCAGGGGTGTGTAGGTATGGGGAAGGGCTCCCCAGCTTCTTTCCCTTCTCTTGTCCCCACCTGGGCCTGCCCCATTTTCAGTCGTGGTTCATCAGTGACTGTGCCAGGGATCATGTTCTCCCTGCCCCCCCCCCCCCAACTAAATTGTATGCATCCCAGAGGCCTCACAGCAGCACTCCAAGCTCCTACCTTCTGGGCCCTGTGCAGCATCTTACCTGAGCCCCGTCTCTTTCAGGTCCTGGATGCTCTCAGCTCCTCTTTCCTCAACATCCAAAGCTGCTTAGGAAAGAGTCCCTGAAGGGGTTATTTTACATCTCAGTGTCAAAGGGTCACTGAGTCCTTCTCTGAGGGAATGGAATTTCTAGTCTCCTCTCTCATTATGGAATAACAGTCTTTAATCTCAGGAAAGAAAATTCAAACGCTAATTAAGAAAGATATAAGGGCGTGGGGATACCCTGGGTTCCCTGAAAATCACACTGCCTACAATCACACACGTGGCCGTGCGTTTGTAAGGCAGGGTCAGTCCTGAGCCACCGAAGAATGGCTGCTTCATTGAAAAGCATGACCAAGACAAGGGCCAGGCAGACAGAGAAGGAGAGAGAAGGGCAACAAACAACGGGGAACTCGCTTCCTGTGGGAAGCGGGGAGCAGTGAATGCACTGCAAGGCCTTCTGGTCCCAGACACGGATGCTCTGTCACGGAGGCAAGGACACCGCCCTCTGTCGGGAACCACTGTCCAGTCATAACAGTCAGTGTGGGACAAGTGCTCTGGGGAGAAAATCGGAAATGGCTCACCTATTCAGAGCTACTTGCCTACCTTCCTTTTGAAATTTAAATGTTCTCCTTTTTGGAAAGAGGAGGGGTATGAAAGAACTGAAGATATAAGAAAATAATTTACTGATTTAAAAATCAGGGGATTGGCATGCACTTAGCAACACGACTACACAGGGCAAGAAAAAAGGCAGGAAAAAATGTTCTGCCAGAGCGAGGCCGGGAAGTGGCAGGGAGCGGGGCAGAGACACAGCTCCTCCCCAGAGCAGAGCCGGAGCTGGAGCCGGAGCCGGAGCCAGAGCTGGAGCCGCGGCTGAATTAAGTGCAGAGCGGCTCAGCAGCACGGCGTCCCCTTCTGGAGGGGTCTGACAGGCAGATTTGTGTGGTTAAAACAGCAGAGAAAAAAAATACTGTTATTTTCACCACCAAAGACTTCTTCATTTCATCAAAGGATGTGCTTTAGCGACTTGTTTCCATGGAGAAGTAACCTCACTATATTTTAAGTGGCACTCACAGGCCAAAATGTGACCCCCTCCAAAAATCCTTTCTGGGTGAAGGCAGACTGCACGGGATGAGCAATGAGAGAGCAAGCACATGCTGCCACGCTGGAGGGCGGAGCAGAAACCTTGCTGGTTCTGCGGCTGATGAGCAAGTCAGTGATGCTGCCCAAGCAACAGCAGCTCTCTTCCTGGGGCACAGAATGGACATCGTGGGTAGGTGCACGGCTGATAAGGGCATAGGTGTGCCAAACTCAGTTTGCCAAAAAAGCTGATCCCAGAACCCTGCCCCGAGAGATGCAGATTCCAAAGGTCTGGAGTGGGTCCCGGGAACCTTCCTTTATACTGCAGTCCAGGGAATTCTGAGGCAGGTAATTCAGGGACCATACTTGAGGTCTGAAGTCAAGCGAGCATGAGGTGAATGACAAGGTCCTACAGGATGGCACTGGGGGGCCAGTGGCAGCACAGAAGGAACTTCCAAAGGCTAAAGACCCATCTCTACACACTCAAGAGATGAAAAAAGTACACAGGAGGGAGGGCTGCCTTCTCTGTGTGCCACCTGTTCTACCCCTTGGGACAACCAGCTCTTCTGAGCTAGCCTGATCCTGCCTTACAAAAGCATGACCAAGGACATGCTTTTAGAGGGCCTCTGATTGTTCAGCAACAGCTTGAATTTAGCTACTTCCCCCCAGTTAGTCAAAGCATTCTCCCTTTGAATAAGTAAAATGGTGGACGGGTAACTGGGCTCTGATCTTGGTGTGCTGCTGGGTCTTGATCCTTGGCCCCTTAGCTCTGGCTCAGGACAAGTGGATCTGAATGCATGCATTTTGGCCAAAGCACTGCCTGGTACAAGCTACCCTGACTGGCCCGGGTGAACAGCCTTCTCTCTGAGTGTAAACGTAGGACATATGGGGATGTCGGGGCTGGGTGATTACTATTACCATTCAGGATACAATTTGTGTGCGTAGCTCCAAAGGTCAATCACATGCAAAAAAAAATTACTACATTAATGAAAGAAAAATGCTTTGCTGCCTCAGAACAAAGCTTGGCGATCTCACCTGTTGGGAACAGGGTGCAGAGAGGTGAGTGCTAAGCCTGGACTCCCATTGTGTCCTGGAGGACCAGACCCACAGCCTACCATTCTCGTCCTGGGGCTGGAATTCAGGTGTACTGACCAGCGCTGGAAGTAATGGGCCAGTGGGAAGGCCTTGTGATACTTGCCACATATTAGAATTTACTGTTTTATTCTGAGGAAAAAAAGATGCATCTATTCAACTTTAGTTGGCATCTATGCCATGTCCACATGGGAAGTCTCAGCCCGCTGCAAAGTAACATTTCCTTCAGCGGACAAGGTAGCTCACACAGATCACAGTTTCCTTCCAAACTCCCTCTTTCAGATGGTCAGGCCAGGGGTCTTGAGCCAGCCTGCACCGGCTCTGGGAAGGCATGTGCCAGCCCAGGGGACACAGCAGCGAAGATGACATGCAACTCTTCCTCATTAACTTGGGGAAATACGATCTGAAAGACTTCGTGTTTTCATTTCTTGGGTTTCTATTGAGTAACATTTTTCTTTCTGTAAAAACCCAGACCACAGGGCTGACATGGGAAAAGCCACAACTCCAGGGTCACCTTCGTTCTTGTCTGGTGCCTAACATCAGCTCTCCCTCCCCCTTTCACAATGTCAGTCAAATATTCCTCTGAAGGGGAAGATGGCTGCATCTCTTTTTTTTTTTTTGGACCAGAAGATTAACTATTAACATCCGAGGTACAGTTTGTTGGAGTATGTAGTTCCTCAGGTCAATCACACCCAAAGGAATTACTATATTAATCAAAAGGGAAAAAACTGATTAGAACGAAATGGTGAAAAAAATAACTACCTATTTTAAAAAAGAGCTTTTGGTCTTCCCCTAAAAATGGAACTCCCCCTTCCTGACAGAGATGTAAATGGACAGCAAATGTTTGGCCCAGTGGTTCTCTCCAATGTCCCACCTGCCGGGGTTGGTCTCACTCCTCTGCAGGGCTCTTCTGCCCAGGAAATGTGGTCTGCCCACAGCTAGTCCAGGTGCACAGGTGTCAGTGAATCCCTCAGGTCACGTCATTTTGCCGGTAAGTCTGGACACACCTAACTGAGTCCTAAGAAAGTGGATTAGCTTGGTCTCTGTGAGGAACACTGTCCCGAGAGTCGCTCCCAAGCAGAAGGCCCCCACAGCCACATGCGCCAGCCTGGCCAGCCAGCCCTGCTCACAGCAGAGGAACACCTGCGGAAAGAAACCACTGTCACTGCCCTGGTCCCGCCTCCAGCCCCTCCTCCCTCTGGGGCAAGCCAGGGACACCAGAGGTACCTTTATGTCAGATAAAAGGTATGACAAATATGTACTGAGGGTCTAATCTGTCCCCAGTGGTGACATGGTTTGGTAACAGCTATCACAAGATGATGTCCTAGAGGCTTAGGGGAAGGGATAAGAGGTGCCAGATACTTGTCCAGCTGCTTCAGGCAAAGCAGGAAGGGGAAGCCTAGAGTGAGGAGCAGTGGACAGGTTACCAAAGCATGTAGTGCGAAGGCTGCAGGGACTCTCACCTCTGAAATAGCAGTAATCCCACCACTGAGGGCAAATGCGCCCAGGAGGACGGGCGACAGCTGCAGGCCAGCCAGGGGCCTGTAGGGGCTCTCCCGGTAGTAGCGGTGGATGAAGCAAAGGCTCTGCGTGATCCGAATGCCCATGTTAAAGCAGTTGGCCAAGATGAAGCCCACGCTGCCACACCAATGGGTCAGGAGATAGGATAACACCAGGAATGAAAATGACAGGGCAAACATTGTGAAATTGTACCTGGGGAGAGGAAAACAAGCAAAGCAGAGCAGTGGGCAACTTGTCCTAAGACAGAACTCCTGCAAAAAAAGTGGCCATGATCACGAAATCATAGAAAGCACCTGAGTTCCCATAATCCAGCTGGTTTTCATAACATTAAGTACTATATAGATAACAAGGAAATGTAATTGTCCTCCTCACCCCTGAACGGAAGAGTAAGACAATGAGCAATTCAAGATACGGTTAGTTTAAGTGGCACTTTGTGATCAAAAAACGTAAAAATCCTATTCACCCCAAGTCTTGAATGTGAGGCACAAGAATATGACACAGGTAACAACTGTATACAAATGCTAACTCTGGTGGGCACTGTGAGGGGTGCTGTGAATGAACACACATAGCCCTTGCCCCTTGGAGTTTAGGTTCATTTTGCAGACAAGGAAACCAGGCACACAGTCTGAGTAATCTGCCTGGGGAGTGAGCCAATGCTCCGACCCGACCCCTGGCCCCTAAACTTTAGCACTGCACACCGTTTCCTTTGGGAAATGCAGAAGCTCTGTAACCTTGGCCAGTGGAAATCACTCAAAGCAAATAACCAGCCTCCAAAAAGAAATGTAAACAGGGAGTGAGGCCTGGATTATATTCAAGGTTCCCCAGATTCTTACACATCCTTCCTTCTCTCTCTACATCTCCAGAGCTCTTTGGAGTCTATGACTAGATGGAATGCATGCTCCTTTTGCTTCTCTTATTTCAAAGCAGCATGTCACTTAGTTATTTTCAGTTCTCAGCAAAGGAAACTGAGTCTCGGGCAAAGGTAAAAGAGCCACCATAACCCTCCAAAAAGCTTGTGGTACAGCATCTGGTTTCCACCCACTGCACAGCAAGCATTCTAAGTGTATAGTTGAGGGAACCAAACTCCTTAAGTGCCGTCAAGCTGTGTCTGCTGGTTAGGAAACCTCAGAGGCCACCGGTCAGGTTTTGTACATGAGGGGTGGTAAGAAAACCACTATGTCAACGGGATACTCAGGTACCGGTCCTCAGCCTGACTAAGCCCAAGGTGCTATGCAGATATACTTTTTCAGAATGGGTGGTAAGAATACTTTCTGACATACATACATATACACACACAACTATACTCCAACAGGGGAGGTGTGCGCTTTCATCCTGAAGTCTACAAAGGAATTTGTCTGTTTCTTAGTTGAAAGAGAGTCTCTTTTAATGAGCAATGAAAGTACATGAGCCCATAGCTTCACAGGGGAAGTTTCTCCATTACTAGTCAGTGATCAGAGTGGCTGACTTCATAACAAGTCATTGAGGTGGGACTCATCATAGACCAGTACTCTGAACTCTTTTACAAAAAGAAGCAGAAATGTGTAGTCTTGTTTTTTTTTCCCCAAAAACTGTATCAGAAAGGTCTATGATACCACCAATCCTTAGAATCTAAGCCATAGGTTCACAAGCTTTCAAAGTCATCCTGACCCAACTGCAAGTAAAATGGCCACAATGAACGAACCCATCACTAACGCAAGCAGGGATGAATCAACAGTGCATCTGCTGTGGTGTGGGAGGAGCTGATAATGATGGGATCCACTGTTTTTCAGAATAGGACTTTGCACCTGAACTTTCTAGAACTAACAAATATACAGTCTTAAAGGTATAATCCAGGAAAAAATGAAAATTTCAAAGATGCAATTAAAATATCACTTTTTAAATCAATGCCAAATTAATTACAATAATGACTATTCTAATTTATAAACAATAAATTATTTATCAATGCTTATTTTTCCATAGCCCTAAGACACTGAGCTTAAAATCCTGCTCATCAAAAAACAGAAGGTCAAGGATGTTGACTGCAGCAGCAACCAAAGCATCCCGCAGTGGGTGCTGGCTGAGTAAATCAAGGCACAGCCACACAGTGCAGCCAGCGTGCAATGCAGCCTCTGCAGCCATGAAAAAGATGGGGCCAGTCTATGTGCCACAGTGCGAAGACTGCACACATCCTCCATTCAACAGTTGTAGAGTCCCACTCCATGCTGGGCACTCGGGGCCAACCAATCAGACAAAGGAGCTGTCGGTCTTGGGCCTTTGCATCACTGTCCCCTCTGCCTGGACGGCTCTGCGCCTCTGCATGGCAGACTCTTCTTGTTTATCCAGGCTTCGGCTTAAATGCCACCTCCTCGCATGGGCCTCCCCACTCACTATATAGCCCTGTTTTAGTTCTCTGTACAGCACAGTCTTTTCTTATTTTTTACTTATTCGCTATCTGCCTCTCCCACTGTCTGCTCCAGGAGAACAGGGATCTCATCTGTCTTGTTCATTGCTGTATTCCTGTAGCTTAAAACAGTATTTGTCAGAGAGCTGATGCTCAAAAAGCATTTGTCAAATGAACAAAAGAAAATGAGATATCCTTAACAAAACAGAACAAAAATTCTTCAATAGGGCATAATGAAAATTCATAAATCATATTCTATGTATTATGAAGTTATTAACAAAAAAGCAACTTGTAATTCAAAGGATGTTCTAATATTTAACAGCCAACAAAATGCCTTGTTTTTATTTATAAAAACACTGATCAACCTGAAATTGGTTAAGTAAAAGCCCATGTTCTGGCCCTGACTAGTGTGGCTCAGTAGATTGAGTGCCAGCTTGTGAATTGAAAGGTTGCTCATTCATTCGATTCCTGGTCAGGGCACATGCCTGGGTTGCGGGCCAGGTTCCAAGTTGGGGGTGTGTGAAAGGCAACCATTGGATGTTTCTCTCCCTCTCCTTTCTCTCCTTCCTTACCCTCTCTCTAAAAATAAACAAATCTTTAAAAGCCCGTAATTTTATCAATATTTTCTTCAATTCAGAATCCAAAACGTCCAGTGTAAACCACTCATAACATTTAACTAAGCTGCCCAATTCTACCGTACTACAAAAATCCTTACTAGAGCTCTACGTCTGGTTAAATTCCCAGAGATGAAAACAATGCCAGGGGTCTGCGATGAGCCCAGGTGCTCCATGTGTTCAGACCAGGGCCAGGGCCTACTGTGTTTAATACAAATCTGAAGACTATGTCTAAAGCCACATTTTATTCTTTAGGAAAGTGAGCCGCTTCAGATGAGAACTGCATTAGAAGGCACTCTGCTCTCTTTTCTCTATGTTGACTACTAATAGCATAAAAATAATTTTCCGGATATTTATATATTGTTAAAATCCCATTACAACTACCTTAAGACTTGTATCATTGGTTCGATGAATCATAAGAGGAAAAACAGCAACCAGCCACAGACCATATTCCCTCATGATCTTTTTAGGAGGAGATCTTTTCAGTAGGAGATTTTTGTTTAACATTTTAAGCAGGAATAATGTTGATTTTCCTCCTCAACCCTAATGCTAAAACTACTGTAGCAAAATTCCCTTCAAAGAGATAGATTCCTAGTCCAGAGCTCTTTCCACTATGCCTCAGTGCCTCTTTTAGCATGTTTTAAATTATGCTTAAAAATTATTTCAGCCCTGGCTGGTGTGGCTCAGTGGATTGAGCACTGGCTGTGAACCAAAGGGTCGCGGTTCAATTCCCAGTCAGGACACATGCCTGGGTTGCAGGCCAGGTCCCAAGTGGGGGCGTCTGAGAGGCAATCAATAGATATATTTCTTGCACATTGATGTTTCTTTCTCCCTCCCCTCCCTTCTCTCTAAAAGTAAATAAAATCTTTAAAAATTATTTCCTATTAGAAGCACCTTTCAAATAAAAATATAGTATTTCCAAAATTAAACTTAAATAGAATTTTCTATCCATGAAAAAAAAAAAGAGGGGAAGGGTGGATTCAAAGCTGTTTAATGGCTATAAATTTAACTGTCTGAAATAAACATCGTGTTTAGACCACTATTTGAAAACTATGTGTTGTGACCTAGAAGCAGGCTGGAAAATCAACTTAGTGAGTCATGATACAGCAGTTTAAAAATGAAATGACAGGATTAAAAACCACCAGTGTGTCCTGCACATACTTGGTATACCTACCACTTTGTGAAAGCAGAAAGTTTCAGTCATAGCCACCTAAAAATACATGTTGGATCACAGCGCTCAATGTAGTTTTTACTGTGAAAGCTGGTTTGAGCCAGCAGTTCCTCAGGCCCTAGCTATCATCGGAAATCTCCCGAATATGTGTAATGAAAGATTCCTTGGCCCAAGCCCTTACATTTCTAGTTCCATTGGTCTAGGAAGGGGCTAGAACTTCCTACAGAATCTGAACAGTCTGGTCAGGGACTGTTCTTCTGGACTCTAGCCCTAAACCATGGAGTAGCAAACAGTGACCAAGCTTCTCTGTGACAGTCCAACATGGGAAGAGGAGAGGCTGCTGTGAATGTGAGGAAGTGTTCCCCAACTCTTTGAACTACCCTTTCCTACTACCCACCCCCCAGCCCTCTGAGGACTTTCCACAGCACTCAGGGCACTATAGAGGCAGCAGGAACACCCCAAGGGACCCAGGCCCCAGGGGGCAGAGGGATAATGAGGGCCACGCATCCTGTTACCTGTAACCACCCCTTCTACTCTCTCTTCTTCCCCCTATCACCTTGATCTGTCTCCTCAACCTCATCCTGTAGTGTTGTCTTAAGATACTGCCTTGCTACTTTCAGTATTTGGACACAAGAAATGAATGATCCTGTGTGTGAGGTTCTTTTAAAAGCACTGAGGAGCTTTTAAAAACACACACATGTGGTTAGGGGCCTGTGATTTTGCAGGTGTGGTGGGAGAGAGTGGTGGAAGTAGGTGGACAGGAATCTGCATTTCTAATAAGCCCTGTGAAAGATTTTACTCACAACCAGGGTTAAGAACCACTGCTTAGCCCTGGCTGGTGTAGCTCAGTGGATTGAGCGCGGGCCTGCGAACCGAAGGATCACGGTTCGATTCCCAGTCAGGGCATATGCCTGGGTTGCCAGGCCAGTTCTCGTCAGGGGACATACAAGAGGCAACCGCACATTGATGTTTCTCCCTCTCTCCTTCCCTTCCCCTCTAAAGATAAGTAAATAAAATCTAAAAGAAAAAAAATAAATAAAAAAAAGATAAGCATTAAATTTATTTAAAAAAAAAAAAAAAAAAAAAAAGAACCACTGCTTAAAGTTCCAGGGCAGAAGTCCTGATCTGGTATCAATGGATGGGAAAAAATTATGGTAAAATATGGATGTGTACTTGAGCTTTTCTCTGAGGAGAAATGTCACAGATCCCTGACATTGTCAAAGATCTATGAATCAGATTCTCAGGGGTAGGACTCTTGTTGGAGACACTCCTTGGTAACCCACTGGAGCACTGGGCAAGGAGGTGGAGGAGTGGAGCTTGTCTTGTGCCTGTCTTGCGCCTCCACGAATGGTGCGTATGCAGTGGAGAGCCTGGGGAAGGCACTGTACTCATGGGCTGGGTGCTACTTCTAAAAGAGCCTTCTACGAATACATGTCCAGAATGAAAAGAAAGAAGACTGGTGAGTTACTTCACTTTGGCTATAAAGGCCATGATTAAAGATGTGTCTTTAAGGTTACCTACCTGTCGACCTGCTCTTTGCTCATGGCAGCAAATGTGAAGCACTCAGTTACTCCATTGATGGCAAGCAGGAGGACATAGAGACAATAGGAACGCAGCAGAACAGGACCTGTAAGGAAATAACCCACTGAGATACCACAGCACAAATGGGAGGCCCATATCCACCCTCGATTTGACTGGGTGGTCAGAACAGGGTGATGAGCCCTGCTGGTACTGTCAATGGGCAAATGCATACTCAAGCCTATGGTCTTAATTCTCTGGAAGGACTCCTAGCATTCCAGGGCACTGACTAAAATAAACAGCTAAAAACAAAAGGACAAGTATGAATAAGTGTACAGATCTCTTGCTTAACAACTAAAAGCTTATCTGGCCAGCAAGCAAATCTTCTGGATTTTTAAATTAGCATGAAGAGGCTGCTAGTCAGGGCACTCAAGGACACAAGTGGCCCTGCATGTTAAGAGAACCTCGGGTGAAAAAGTCCTGAAGAAAAGACCTTGAGGAGAAGTGCAAGTTCAGCAGCAGCAGGAAGCTATGGAGATAGAGTACCCACAAATTTACAGGGAGAACCAGAGCCCCTGGTGTTATTTTTTCTATAACGAAGTAATATAGTTCTATAGCTAAATAACAAGCTTTGGAAAAACCTGCTAACAACACATCAGAAGCCTTCACAATGGCTTGATCCCCTCTTTTAAGAGAGCCATTATCAAGAGACAGCCGAGAAATCAGTAATGTAATAAACATATATCCAAACTGTGACCCAGTAATCCCACTACCAGGTACACCATGCACAGAAATAAAAGAATGAGTTCACAAAAACACTTGTACATAAATGTCCATAGCAATTTTACATAGAATAGCCCAAAATGACATCAACGGAAGGATAAACAATCTGTGGGCCATCCATACAAAGAAATACTCAGCAATCAAAGAGAAAAACAAAAACAAAAACTACTGAAGCATGTAAAAATATGGATGAATCGCAAAAACTTTATATTGAGGGAATAAATAAATAAATAAATAAGAAACCAAACACACAAATGTCCCTGTTGTAATATTTCATTTATATAAAATTCTTTCTTAAAACAACACTGATCTATGGTGACAGAAGTCAGAACAAGGGACTTCCGGCCAAGATGGAGGTGTAGGTAGATATACTTTGCCTCCTCACACAACCAAAAGAAAGACAACAAATTTAAAAACAAAAAACAGCCAGAAAATGGAACTGTATAGAAGTCTGACAACCAAGGAGTTAAAGAAGAAACATTCATCCAGACCGGTAGGAGGGGTGGAGACAAGCAGCCAGCGCAGAGAGGTTGCGTGGCAAGGTGGTGGCTGGAGGACTCGGTGGGCGAGGTGGTGGCTGGCAGACTGGGCAGTCCCATATATGTGGGCAGATAAAACAGAAAGAACAACTGGGGAGTGAGACAGACCATGCAACGCAGGGATCCAGAGCGAGGATATAAAGCCACAAAAGCTCTGGCTGTAAAGACCTTTGGGGGTTACAGTGGCAGGAGGAGAAACTCCCAGCTTCAAAGGAGAGTTCATTGGAGAGACCCACAGGGTCCCAGAATGTACACCAACCAAACCCACCCAGAAATCAGCACCAAAAAGGCAATTTGCTTGTGGATAGCAGAGGAAGTAACTGAAAGCCAGCCAAGAGCCAAGTAAGTGGCATTGTTCCCTCTTGGACCCCTCCTCCACAGACAGCACCATAACACAGCAACGTGGGTTGTCCTGCTCTGGCGAATACCTAAGGCTCCACCCCTTACTATGTATGCAAGAACAAATCAAAGCTTCAGAAAAAATACAAATAAGCAGTGAAGAGATAGTCAACCTATCAGATGCAGAGTTCAAAACACTGGTAATCAGTATGCTCACAGAATTGGTTGACTATGGTTGCAAAATAGAGGAAAAAGTGAAGGCTATGCAAAGTGAAATAAAGAAAAACATATAGGGAACCAACAGTGATGGGAAGGAAACTGGGACTCAAATCAATGGTTTGGACCAGAAGGAAGAAATGAACACTTAACCAGAACAGAATGAAGAAACAAGAATTAAAAAAAGTGAGGAGAGGCTTAGGAACCTCCGGGACATCTTTAAACATCCCAACATCCAAATTATAGGGGTACCAGAAGGGGAAGAGGAAGAGCAACAAGTGGAAAACTTATTTGAACAAATAATAAAGGAGAACTTCCCCAATCTGGCAAAGGAAATAAAATTTCAGGAAGTCGAAGAAGCTCAGAGAGTCCCAAAGAATTAGGACCCAAGGAAGCACACACCAAGGCACATCATAATTACATCACCTAAGATTAAAGATAAGGATGGAATGTTAAAAGCAGCAAGAGAAAAGGAGACAGTTACCTACAAAAGAGTTCCCATAAGACTATCAGCTGAGTTTTCAAAACAAGGGGCTGGAAAGAAGTATTCCAAGTCATGAAAGGCAAGGACTACGACCAAGATTACTCTATCCAGCAAAGCTATCATTTAGAATGGAAGGGTAGATAAGTGCTTCCAGATAAGGTCAAGTTAAAGTAGTTCATCCTCACTGAGTCCTTATTATATAAAATGTTAAAGGGACCTATCTAATAAAAGAAGAAGATCAAAACGATGAACATTAAAATGACAATGAACTCACAACTATCAACAACTGAACCTAAAACAAAAACAAAAACAAATGAAGCAAACAACTAGAACAGGAACAGAATTATAGAAATGGAGATCACAAGGTTATCAGCAGGGAGGGGGAGGGGGTGAACAGGGGGTAAAGGTACAGGGAATAAAAAACACAATGGTAGGCATAAAATAGACAGGGAGGTTAAGAATAGCATGGGAAATGAAGAAGCCAAAGAACTTATATGTACGACCCATGGACTTGAACTAAGAGTGGGGGAGAATGTTGGAGGGTGGGGTGATATAAGGCAAAGAGGAATGAAGGGGAGAAAAAAAAAAATGAGAAAACCGTAATAGGATAATCTGTAAAATATACTTAAGGGGGAAAAAAGAAAGTCAGAACAGTGGTTACTTTGGAGGTGAAGGCAGAGAGCTGGCTGGGAAGGGACCTGAGAGAACTTTCTGGGGTAACAGAAATGTTCTATATGTTAATCTGAATGGTGGTTACCTGGCTTTATATGTTGGTCAAAATTCATCAAACTGTACTCTCAAGAGCACAGCATTTTATTTTATGTAAATTAGACCTCAATAAAGAAAAAAACTTAACCACTAAAAGAAAAGGCAGGGCGGGGAGATTGAAGTTCCAGTGTCTCAGGATCTGGAATTCATCCATGGTTTATGAAAGCTGCTTGATATGAAGGATCTCTGTGCCATGGGGATCCTAAACAGTTTTATGGCATCAAAAATTACCAAAGGAGACTTTTGGCGAAGATGGAGGCGTAGGTGGACACGCTGTGCCTCCTCGCACAACCAAAATTAAGGACAACAAAGATTTAGAAACAAGAAAACAATCAGAACTGATAGGAAACTGAACTGTATGGAAGTCCAACAACCATTCATCCAGACCGGTAAGAGGGGTGGAGTTGCGGCAGGAAAAAGTGGAGGTTGGCGGACCCAGGCGCATAGGCAGCAGTGGCTGGCAGATCCCAGGCATGTAAGTGGTGGCCAGCAGACCCTAGGCACATAGGCAGCGGCTAGTGGACCTCAAGCATGGGGTGGCAACAGTGCAGACCCAGTGAGGCCACACAAGCCGGCTGCCTGACCAGGTGGTCCCACATTCATGCACAGATAATCCAGGTGAAGGGGAAGTGGTGAAAGGGATTGGAATCGAAGAGAGAGCAGAGCAAGTGCCATTGTTCCCTCTCGGACCCTGCCCCCACATACAGTGTCATTACCTGGTGACTGGGCTGCCCCACCCTGGGGAACACCTAAAGCTCCACCCCTCACTAAGTAACAGCTGTGACCAGACCCCCCCGCAAAAAAAGAACACCCAAAAATGGCTCAAACTGGAGAACAGATCAAAGCCCCAGAGCCAATTCATCTAAATGATCAAGAGATAGCCAACCTATCAGATGCACAGTTCAAAGCCCTCGTGATCAGGATGCTCACAGAATTGGTTGATTTTGCTCACAAATTAGATGAAAAAATGAAGGCTACAATAAGTGAAATGAAGGAAAATGCACAGGGAACCAACAGGGATGGGAGGAAAACTAGGACTCACATCAATGGTTTGGACCAGAAGTAAGAAACAAACAACCAAACAGAAAACAAGGAAGAAACAAGAATTCAAAAAAATGAGGAGAGGCTTAGGAATCTCCAGGACATCTTTAAACGTCCCAACATCCAAATTATAGGGGTACCAGAAGGGGAAGAAGAAGAGCAACAAGTGGAAAACTTATTTAAACAAATAATAAAGGATAACTTCCCCAATCTGGCAAAGGAAATAGACTACCAGGAAGTCCAGGAAGCTCAGAGTCCCAAAGAAGTTGGACCCAAGGAGGAACATGCCAAGGCACATCATACTTACATTAGCCAAGATGAAAATGAAGGAGAGAATTCTAGAAGCAGCAAGGGATAAGGGGACAGTCACCTACAAAGGAGTTCCCATCAGACTGTCAGCTGATTTCTCAAAAGAGACCTTCCAGGCAAGAAGGGGCTGGAAAGAAGTATTCCAAGTCATGAAAGTCAAGGACCTACATCTAAGATTGCTCTATCCAGCAAAGCTGTCATTTAGAATGGAAGAACAGATAAAGTGCTTCTCAGATAAGGTCAAGTTCAAGGAGTTCATCATCCCCAAGCCCTTATTATATGAAATGTTAAAGGGACTTATCTAAGAAAAAGAAGATTAAAAAATATGACAGTGAAAAGACAGCAAACTCACAGATATTAACAACCACACCTAAACAATAGCAAATGAAGCAAACAACTAGAACAGAAACAGAAACACAGAAATGGAGATCATATGGAGGATTAGCAACAGTGGAGTGGAAGGAGGAGAGAGGGGGAAAGGTACAGAGAATAAGTAGCATAGACGGTGGGTAGAAGATAGACAGGGGGAGGACAAGAATAGTGTAGGAAATGTAGAAGCTAAAGAACTTAAGACATATGGACATGAACTAAAGGGGGAGAAGGTGGGTGGGATGGGGTGTGCAGGGTGGAGGGAATGATGGGGGAAAAATGGGACAACTGTAATAGCATAATCAATAAAATATATTTAAAAACAAATAAATAAATAACCCCCCCAAAAAAATTACCAAAGAAGTACCAACAGGCTGCCCTAATGCCCAACAAAAAGTATCTTACATGGCCCTTTCTTGTGTTCCTCACTTTATCATCATGTTGCATTTCATCCCCTAAGCTGCTGCAGAAGATAGCCTGGCACCCACTGCTGCTGAGGGACAACTGCAGTCGAGGAAGTGGGGACCAGGGTCTGCCCTGGGATGGCTCAAGGCCATGTGCAGTGTGCTTCCGGCTTTTCTTCATCCTCTCCAATCTGGCAGAGGGGAATGGGGCTCTTCTCGTAACACACACCTCTCACTTGGTAACTGAAAGCTAATGGTATATGTGGGTCTATCTGAGGGTGGATAAGAACTGTTTTGCATTGTGGAGAACACAAACTCTTGCATGAAACATTGATTCAAGTGAAAGGGCTTTGGATCAATTTGGGGGAAAGAGGTCGAAAATGGGAAATTCCTAGATGGAACTTTAAACTATGGATTGAATTGAGAAGTGTTTATAGGTTGAATTATATGCCCCCAGCCTACCCCAAATATGTTGAAGTCCTATCATTTGGAAATTGGGTCTTTGGAGAGGTAAGTTAAAGTCAAAATGGGGTCATTAGGGTGGGCCCTAATCCATTATGACCAGTGTACTTAGAAAAAAGGGAAAGTTGGACAGAGAGAGACACTCACAGAGGGAAGATGACGTGAAGACACAGGGAGAAGGCAGCAATGTGACGGGAGTAAAGAATGTCTCTGTAAGTCAAGGACTGTTGATAAACTCTAGAAGCTAGAAGAGACAAGGAAGGGTTCCTCCTCTGGAGCTGCCGCCAACAGAGAGAGCCGGGCCTTGCTTAAAGCCTGATTTTGGATTTGACCTCCAAAACTGTAAGACAATACATTTCTGTTGTTTTATCCATCCAATTTGGGGTACATCGTTATTTCAACCCTAGACAATTAATACAAAGGACCAGAGAAGAAAAACAGATTTTAAAAAGACAGAGCAAAAGACTTCCAGCCAAGGGGGAGGCGTAGACGGACATACTGTGCCTCCTCTTACAACCAAAATTAAGGACAACAAATATTTAGAAACAAGAAAACAACCAGAACTTATAGAAAACTGAACTGTAAGGAAGTCCAACAACCATTCATCCGGATCAGTAAGAGGGGTGGAGTCACGGCAGGAAAAAGTGGAGGTGCAGACCCGGGAACACAGGTGGCAGCAGCTGGCAGTTCCCAGGTGCACAGGCAGCGGCTGGCGGTCCCTGGGCCCACAGGCAGCAGCTGGCGGACCCTGGGCACAGGGGGGCAACTGTGCAGACCCAGTGAGGCCGAATAAGGCAGCTGGCTGACCAGGTGGTCCCACATTTGTGAGCGCAGACGGTCCAGGCAGAGGGGAAGTGGCAGAAGGGACTGAATCCAAGAGAGAGCGGAGCAGGCGCCATTGTTCCCTCTCAGACCCCGCCCCCACATACAGCGTCACAACCCAGCAACTGGGCTGCCCCGCACTGGGGAGCACCTGAGGCTCCACTTCTCACTACGTAATAGCCACGACCAGACTAAAACCAAACCAAACCAAAACAAACAAACAAACAAACAAACAAAAAAAAAAACCCACCAAAAATGTCTCAAACCGGAGAACAAATGAAAGCCCCAGAGCCAATTCCTCTAAGCCATGAAGAGATAGCCAACCTATCAGATGCACAGTTCAAAGCCCTCGTGATCAGGATGCTCACAGAATTGGTTGATTTTGCTCACAAATTAGATGAAAAAATGAAGGCTTTGCTAAGTGAAATGAAGAAAAACGCATGGGGAACCGATAGAGATAGAAGGAAAACTGGGACTCAAATCAATGGAGTGGACCAGAAGGAAGAAACTAACAACCAAACAGAAAACAAGGAAGAAACAAGAATTCAAAAAAATGAGGAGAGGCTTAGGAACCTCCGGGACATCGTTAAACGTCCCAACATCCGAATTATAGGGGTCCCAGAAGGGGAAGAAGAAGAGCAACAAGTGGAAAACTTATTTGAACAAATAATAAAGGAGAACTTCCCCAATCTGGCAAAGGAAATAGACTTTCAGGACGTCCAGGAAGCTCAGAGAGTCCCAAAGAAGTTGGACCCAAGGAGGAACACACCAAGGCACATGGTAATTACATTAGCCAAGATGAAAATGAAGCAGAGAATTCTAGAATCAGCAAGGGATAAGGGGACAGTCACCTACAAAGGAGTTCCCATCAGACTGTCAGCTGATTTCTCAAAAGAGACCTTCCAGGCAAGAGGGGCTGGAAAGAAATATTTGAAACCTTGAAAAGCAGGGACCTACATCCAAAATTGCTGTATCCAGCAAAGCTGTCATTTAGAATGGAAGGACAGATAAAGTGCTTCCCAGATAAGGTCAATTTCAAGGAGTTCATCATCCCCAAGCCCTTATTATATGAAATGTTAAAGGGACTTATCTAAGAAAAAGATGATCAAAAATATGACAGTGAAAAGACAGCAAACTCACAGCTATTAACAACCACACCTAAAACAAAAGCAAACTAAGCAAACAGCTAGAACAGGAACAGAACCACAGAAATGGAGATCACATGGAGGGTTAGCAACAGGGGTGTGGGAGGAGGAGAGAGGGGAAAAAGGTACAGAGAATAAGTAGCATAGATGGTGGGTAGAAAATAGGGGGAGGGGAAGAATAGTATGGGAAATGTAGAAGCTAAAGAACTTATGACACATGGACATGAACTAAAGGGGAGAATGTGGGTGGGAGAGGGTGTGCAGGGTGGGTGGAATGATGAGGGAGAAATGGGACAACTCTAATAGCATAATCAATAAAATATATTTAAAAAAAAAAAGACAGAGCAAGAGAGAGAAGCACCTAAGAGATGAATGTGAGAAATGTCAGGGAAGTTCAGTGAATGTGTGTTTTTCTTGAGGACAGAAAAGCTAGGTATGAAGAAGAGTTCTGAGAAGTCACTAGAGCACTTACAAATCCCCAGGTATATACAGAGTCCTAACCCCAAATACCGCGAAGCAAAACCACAGCACCCCACACGAAAGCCTGTCTATGCCGTGTCCAGTCCCACATTTGGAGATGGAAGCACAGAGGATGGAGAGTGTAAGAGGCCAATTCAGGTAACAGCAGGTAAGTCCACCTCCTGGGTGAAGACAGAGGTCAACCAGCAACTGGGGCAACTGCAGACAGCAGTTTTTCAAGTCCCACTTTCAAAATTAAGGTGGTTGGCTGAACCATGGAGAGGTGCTCTTCTTTTCTGATTAATTCAGGAAGACTTTCTGGAAACATCTAAGTGAGCAAAAATGACTGAGGGTGGGGGAGCAGCAGTGTTAGCATTTTCTGGCACAGAAAAGGCATTCAGATACGCAGCAGTGGTCCACAGAGTCAGGAGCAGGGCAAGGAGATGAAGGGGAGTAGAGACAAGGGGAGGAAAGCCAGCAGGCACCCCGGGCAGACACACTGGCCCTACCAGAAGCCACAACAGGCTTTACAGAGAGCTGAAGTTTGGTTTAAACGAGAGGTAGCTACAACGAGGAGACAATACTAGAAGACCCTGCTGGGGTCAGACAGTACACTGATACAGACAGCCCTCAGACAGGAAAGAGATGACAAGGGTCCTGAAGATCCTCAGTGGCTCCCCAAATCACATGTTTGTTTCACAGACTAAGAACCAGACCATTCTCAAGACTCTACTCTCTCTGAAGATGACACTGGGAGAATACCTTTTTGAGTCTAAAGTTAATGTCCGTGACATAAACGATTAGAGACAGAATTTATTACCTTAAAAATCAACTAACAGTGGCTCTTTTAATTGATAAATATATTACCAATGTTCAAAACTGGCACCAGCGCCTCACTTGATTATAAGGACTGCACAATTCTGGTTGTTTGTTCATATGTTTCCTGTGAGTAGTAACTCCGTCAGATGAACATGATACTGACGGGACAGCCCTCTGCCCATGGCAATGTCCTGTGACTAGGTCACATTAAAGGCTGCTCTTCAGTGATTACCTCTCTAAAGGGGCAGAGCTGCTGTGAAATAGCTGAGTCCCAGTCTCTGCACACTAACTCACTAATGGCTTCCTACTGAGGCCTCCCTGCAGCTGCCTGATAGAAAGGCACTTCTCAGAGCTCCAGCCCCACAGAGCTGCAAACCCCAGCACTGGTTTCACAGCAGGTGTTTCTCCAAAAGTAATGACTTTTGTTCAAGGCTAGGAATTCAGGCCTTCTTTCCCTAATTCCAAAAGTTTGGGCTCATTATAATGGGGATGAAAGCCTGCCAGTGAACTTGAAAATGGCAACTGACAAAGCTCTTTACATTGAGATGGGACAGCAGAAGGAAGTCTTCAGGGTTCTCATCTAGTGACCCGAGGAATGAAAACCACCTCTGCCAAACCCAAGATGAAACACGGCAAATGGACTGCCAGCCTATGGCCCAGTGCATTTTGAAACTGGCGATGTCCCCAGGGCCTAGCAAGAGCTGCGAGAGGCTTAGTGGCCTGGGCACCAGGTGTTTCAAAGTTCGACACAGTCAATACTTTCCTCCTTCAAAAACCAAGTCATTGGAATATATATATAAAATTTTATTTGCAGAGATCAATTTTATTCTCTGCAAATGGCTCTGGGTTATCCTTCAAAGGCTTTTATGCATCAGGCTGTGAGATTTGTGTGGTATTTACTATGTTCAGATGTGTTCAGTACTAAGTGGAGGTTCATTAGAGCCTGCTCTCGGCCTTCCTCCCTCACCCCAGGAGGAGCACAGGGAAGTGCTTGGCAAATCACAGTTTAGGCCTAAAAGGAAAGCCAAGGGTTCTTAACAACCTCAAGTAAGGTCACAGAACTGACTGACCTGGTGCCAAAGCCCCCAACCACACCCTGAGCTGGTCTGACCTCCTGTGAGGGGAACAGTTCCCCACACAGCCACAGCCATGGACCATTCTTACTACATGACACAGATGTCAACTGTGTGTGCACAAGGTCTTCAATTTCATAAGACTCTCCTATTTCTGTTCAGAAATTAGAACAAATATGACAACCCTTGTGCATACCTGATCCTGAGCTAAGCATGGCTCCTCCATAGATATCTAAAGCCAGCTGAGAATAGGCAAAGCCAAAAACGGTGATGGTCAGGCCGGTCAGCAGGGCCAGCTTGAGCAGGGACTCCAAAACCGTGGCAGCCACAGCAACGTCCTCCTGGTGCCAGAGAGAAGGAAGGAAGTTGGATGAATCACGAGCTAAAGAAAAACTTCCCACCTGGCCTTCCCCCTTTGCTGGTTCACAGATCACTCTTCCGATCAGTGAGGGGCCACACCGCTTTCTGCAGCCTGTGTTTGTTTCTGCCAGTTAGCAAGTGGAGGAAAAATGATAATGTTTGCCTCCTTCAGCAGTTCAGGGAAGGTTTAATTTTTAACTCACTTAGGATAAATTATTTCAAATGTTGCTTAGGAAACACTCACTTTCCCCTCTGATATTTATTCTTAAATGGGATAGCAAATTTTTGCAGTGCTAGCTAGCTTTGTCAGTGCGCTTCTCCTGACAAGCATCTCCAGATCCTGGGTTCCTGTCAATGTACTAAGGAAAATATTCCTAAATTAAATGGAGAACAAGATTAGCTCACTGTAAGATACTGTGCATAACCTATGTTTTGCAAAATGTCTTCTAAGACATGTAAGAGGCCAGCTTAGCTTGCTTTTAATTCTAAAATAAGCCAGACATTTTCAGTGGTTTTAGAAAAAGGGAAGTTTATATAACCAAATACTCCTGGATTAAAAGCTCTTCTGTATTTACCATCCAGAGTACGTAGATTCTCACGGTCAGAATGTTGCTCTGGATACTTCACAGTCCTTAAGACTCTTAAACACCTGGTGTGGTGAGAGAAACTGAGGGACCAGGTCTTTCCCCTCCCAGGTTCGATGCCAGCCTTGTCCCAGCCTCTGCATCCTTTGGCTCACCTTTGGGTCTTACACCTAAGACTAGAGCATGGGAGGCGGCCGACGCTGCACTGCGGACAGCCGTCAAGAGTTCTGAGAGGGCCTGGTCAAGAATAAGGTCACAAAGAAGGACAAAGGGTGAAAAGAAAGGGCCAGCCATTGAGAAGGGGAGAAGACTGTGAAAGAAGTGAGCCATCATTCAGAGTGTGTAGAAAATGGAATATGGAAGAAAATTTCAGATCGGACAGAAGGGAAACAGACTGCTGCTCCACAGTCCTGTCGATTTAGCTTGCAATTAGAGAAGAATCATTCGAGACAGTGACAAAAGAACCAAGACTACCTGCTTCTGAAGTGTGGCGTCCTTTTCTCTCTCTAGCACCTTAGCGAAGAATATATAAAAACTCTCCTCTATTGGCTGGAAAATTAATCTGGCCACAAGGGAGCCAAGATTATTCACAATATCATATATACCTACAAAACAAAAGGAAGAAACAACAATCCTACTGGTTTTCCTCTTCGAATTTTCAGTGCTGTTTGCTTGTTTTCTAATTTTCTTTTTTAAGTGAAACTTTTTGAGATAATGATAGTCACATATAGTTATAAGAAAAAACAGAGATCCAGGGACTCTTTACCCAGTTTCTCTGAATAGTGACATCTTGCAAAACTACTGCACAAGGTCACAACTAGAATACTGACTTTGATAATCAAAATACAGAACTCTTCTATCATGAGCATTTTTAAATAAAAGCCACTAATACCAAGTTGGTTTTTTCTATTTTTATTTCCACTACTCTGAGGTTATACTAAAAAAATATTAAGACCTGTCTAGCCACACAAACATGGGGTGAATCTTTGTGACTGTGATGATGGGCTCCCTTTTCTCTTAACACTCTCCCACCCCCAAAGTGAGTGTTAGAGCTCTGCAGAGAGCAGTGTAAGGGTAGGAGACCTCAACAGAGAACCTGCCACCCAAGTCGCATGAAAAGGGAAAATCAGCCCTGGCTGATGTGGCTCAGTGGATTGAGTGCTGGCCTGCGAGCTGGAAGGTCACAAGTTCAATTCCCACTCAGGGCACCAGCCTGGGTTGTGGGCCAGGTCCCAGGTTGAGGGGGTGTGAGAGGCAACCCATCGATGTATCTCTCACACATCAATGTTTCCCTCCCTCTCTTTCTCCCTCCCTTCCCCTCTCTTTAAAAAATATATATTTTTTAAAAAAGAGAAGTGAGAGTCAGTACATTGTATATACTTATAAAGGCCTACAATTTTCAATCTTTGGGATTCATGTTTTTATAATCTTCATTTTGTATAATCCTTAGGTTCATTTTCACTGAACATATCAAAATGCAAAGAAAAATATCAGAAAATATCTACTAACAGTATTCCTCTTTAATTAAAAAACACTACAGAATTTCACCTTACCCTGATCACCAAAATTTAAAACGTTCAAAAATGTCATCACATATCGTTCCCCTGCAAATAGAAAAGCAAAATAATTAGCATTTCAAATGTACATTATTTTCTTGTTTCCTTTTCTCTTACCATCTTTTCCTGTTGACAAATACTCTCAAAGGAGAAAAATTAGATAATCAATTAAAGAAACACTCTTTGTCCTAATGTTGATTTCGAATAACTTTTGAAATAGTAACAATTTAGAAAGTGCTGGGAGATTTACTGACAGCAAATCTCCAAACCAGTTAAAAATAAAACAAAACGAAATCCATAAAACCAGTCTGGTAAGTTGTTTTTCTTTTTTTAAGTACTGGGAGATTACTAAAATATTAATAATGAAAATAATTGTCCCAAGTTTTAAGGGAGGTCAGATAATTTGAGTGTAGATTCTGTAAAACGAAAGGTCCGTGGTGATGTGCACAGACTCATTAAAAGTTTCCTCTCTGGATGGAGAAAGCTCTGTGGAGGTTGGCAAGGCTGTGGAGCCCAAGTTCATGATTCAAATCTAAGTGAAATGCCTTCAAGGTGAGGATACCAGGCCAGAGCTCCACTCCCCACCCCCAATTTTTATGAATTTTCCTATTATCTGTGAGTGGAAAGCACTGACCATTATGGAGATAGAGCACTGAAGAGCCGTATAGAGCCGTATATGGCTTGCCCACAGCCGTATAGGGCAAGTTCTCACTTCCTAGCAACTTGATGGTGGGGGAGCAATATATGAAGAGATTAGAAGCAGTGATTGCCTCTCAGGTCTCTCTGGCCCTTGCCTCCCTACAATCTCCAAGCTGCTGCATCTGCAGCAGGGGCCTCTGTGGGTTCTACCAGGCACTGGACCCTCGGCTGTATTCACTCCCATCTGCGTCTCAGTATGGCTCCAACCCATCCTCACTGCCAACAGTTCTATCTTTTGCAAATCTAGCTCTTTAGTCCACCTCTGCTTTCACACCTTTAAATGGCTCCTCAATGTTAGCGAAAAGTCCAGGCTCCTTAATTACACATTTGAAACCATTTATGAACTTACCCCCAAGCTCTCTGTTTGGCCTCCCTTCACCAACCCCATTCCTACCTCCCACCATCACACGGTCACCCTCTGCTGCACCCTCCTAGGTTTCAGCCCCTGCAGCTGCTCTGAGTTGGGCTAGCTCTTGGTATCTCACTACCTAGAATGGCATTTCTGCAGGGAACTCCTTGTGTTCTGACACAATAGGCCTGTCCTTCCTGTACTCTGTAAGCTCCCCGAGGGCAGGAACCATGTCTCAGTCATCTCTTTGACCCTGGATCCTAGCAGAGTGCCAGGAAATGAAAGGATACTCAAGAGATGTCTGGTGAATGAGCTCACGTTTTCAAGTACAGTCCTCACAGCTCTGTATCAGAGTTAACCACACGCAAAAATGTGCGTCTTTGATGAGAGAATGAGCTGCTTGAGACCATGGCCTGTTACTCATTCATCTGTGTGTTCTCAGCACCTGGCACAGAGTGTTCAGGAAATGTGGGGGCAGAAGGTAACAGCACACACATTTTTGCTACTGCAATGAATGATTTCAACTTTTTTAGAGCTGTAGTTTTAAATAAAAAGAATCTGGGTGCCGTGGTCAAGCCACTTCCTCATATCACAGCCATGGAGATGGAGGCCCTGAGAAGTTCCTAATGGCCCTCTGCCAGTCAGGCCAGGGCGGCCTGACTGCGTGGCAAGCAAGCGATCAGTACCACTTTCCGGCCTGGCACACACGTCTAGCCAGTGAAGTCCAGACAACCAATTTAGGGCCACTGTTTGGACTGGATCCATTCCTCAACTCATTTAAACTTCTCTTAAAACTTTGGGAGGAAAAAGGTACATGTAAGCAAATGCCCTTTCCAAAACTCTAACAATTTGAGGTGAAGTATCACAATACAATTGCACTATGGATGCCTTTCTTTATCAGCAAGTACTTGCTGAATACCTATCATGTGCCAGGCCCAGAAGGGTGCTGGGGAGACAGTGGTGACCAGCACCCTCCTTGCTCTTAAGAAACTTGTAGTTAAGGGACCTCCGCTCAGCTCTCCAAAGCCTCTGGCCCTTACTTCCCCTAAAAGTCCTGAAAATGGTTTTAGTTTTGTAATGGCGATGTTGTAGGCTCAGGCTAAAACACGCACTCTCAAAGCTCAGGGAGCCCTCAGACACCTGCTGGCCCATGCCTTACCTTAGACAGGAAAAGTGAGGTGCACAGTTAGTTACTTCCCTTAGGAAATATAATCAGTAAAGAAGTAAAAATGGGGTGAAGGGAAGGAGAATAATAGTGATGCTAGAACTACTGGAACTTTTTACTTTCCCAAATTTTGGTAATGAAGTTATATTATTTTTATAATTAAAACGTAATTTTTAAAAAGATTTAAAAATATGTTCAGTAATAGATATATAGGTGTATAGACATATGAAACTTTTATAGAGAAAGTTTATAGAGAGAGAGACTATTGTACTACCTTCAGCAGCTTATAGCTGCCTCAAATCTCATTCTTTGAACTAAAGCTGGGTATAAACAAACCAACATACATACACAGAAAAACGAGATGTACTTTTAGCTCCTTGCTGGCCTTCTGCATCGAGAGCTCTGTCACTGTTACACTGGAAAGCCTTAGAAAGTTGGAAGGTTGACCAAACTACTAGGGAGGTGAATCTTACTGTTTAAGAAAATAAAATGATAAAAACCTGGTTTTTAAAAAATTCAAAAAAAAAAAAAAAAAAAGAAGAAAGTGTGCAAAAAGTTAGAATAGGATAATGAGAATACAGATATTTTTCTCTATTTTCCAACTTTCCTATAATTGATATAATGCTTTTATAATACATTTATTTAAATGACATAACATGGAGTTTGGAAGATAGACTTGGATTCAAATTAAGTTGTCCCTCACTACCATAACCCTGAAGAAGTTACATAATCTCACTGACCCTCAGTTTCCTTCTTCATAATAAATAAAGACAATCTCTTACAAGGCTGTGGAAAGATTTAATTAGACAACTTAAGTATAAAACTAAATAAATGTTAGTCCCCCCTCCTTATGGAGAAAAGCTCTCGTCTCTGAGGCTCCTCTGCCGGGGGCTACAGGCAGCAAGAGGTCTGGCCCTAAGTGACCAGGAGGTCTGTGGAATCCCGTGCTTACACTATGGTTTCCTAACTGCTCAGGGTGACCTTTCACTTACCTTCTGTCAAAATCTGTTTCAAGAAAGACTGTTTGAAAAAACTCCAAGTCAGTTTAGCCTCTTTCCAATTTATAAAAGCCTAAAAGAGAAAACAAAGCAAAACAAAACAAAACAAAACAAATCCCAGGCATTGCAAGTCCAAAAGTACAATAATGCTACATGACAGGCAAACTCGTTTGGTCCTTAATCCCAACTAGGACAGTCCCCACTACTTTTTCATTTAGAGACATCCAATAAATACTGGCAGAGAATTTACATTCCTAAACTGGAGACAAAGTCTCCAGGTAGCACGGCCCCCTACAAGGGGCCTGCCCAGGGCTCAATCACGGAGACCCCTGACAAACTCTGCTATCCCCTGGCTGCTACCCGGACAGTAAGCTGACCACATCTTGCACGCACAGCTCATAGTCAGTTCTTTCCTTACAAAACGTCTGAAGCACGCCAAGCTTCAGAACAAATTCTGCTCCATGTGCTCCACATCTTAACACTATATTTAGCCATCCAGGATCCCTTTACATAAAGTATATGAGCTTTGCTTGTATATTTCAAAAGAAAGTCAGGTTTCTCATGCCAGTTAAACCACTCAGAATTGGTATGACAGAGGAAAGGAAAAACAAAACTAAACTTCTGACATGGCTCCTCCAAAACTCCCAGGGGTCCTGAGGAAGAGCAGAGGTCAACCCATAAGAGACAGATAGTCTCAAAGCCAGAGAGCTGACCACAAAAAGAGGACTGGGGCAGCTGGCCGGACATGACTTCCTTTTTTTCTACCTCCCCCCAGTTCCCGCTGAGGCCCCCTTCTCTATCATGAAGGCATCTTGGATCCCAAAATATGCAGTCTAGCTGTTAGGTTCTTAATCTTAGGTTGCCTGCATTTTAAAAAGTTCTTATTAACTCAAAGTGATAACTTTTGAAAAGTGGGATTTCACGGGGCTCTTCGAGAGGAAAGGGATGAAACATAAAGGCCAAGCCCACTCCACTTCTCCCAAAGGTCAGCTTTGGCTGCAGAGGTAACCCAAGGGCGAACTGTCCCAGTCACATGGGCTCCTCTTGGTCAAAAGCCCATCTGTATAGAGCAAAAGTATAATGCAGGCCACAGATATAACTTAAAATTTTCTAGCAGCCACAGTGAACAATAAAAAGAAACAGGTTAATTCTATATATAATAAATTAATTTTAATATATTTAACCCAAAATACCATTTCAACATGTAAAAAGATACTAGAGGGATTTCACATTGTATTTTTACACTAAGTCTTTGAAATCCAGTGCATATGTAGCCCTTAAGGCTCATTTAATTCCAAATATTCGGTAGCCTCATGTAGCTGGTGGCTACTATTTAGAATAGGGCAAGTCTAGAGTACCCCTTAAAAGCGAGTCATTTCCAGTCCTCAAATCTCCTCACCCCTTGGTTTCAGAGCCTTTCTTCCAGATACTGAAAGGACAGGCCTGAATCCTCCCAAAGTACATTTCCTTCAGGGCATCACTGGACCTGAAGCAGATGCCAGGGGTAGCTCTAGCCCATTAGTAAATCTTCCCCAGTGAGAAGGAAACTGGGTATCTCCTTTCCCCAGGACAAAGAGCACCAGACTACCTACTACCACCAGGGGGCATTGTGGACCACACCATGTTTGGGGCACTGCTCCTGCCCACAGTCAGGAGCCAGGGGCACAACACTTTCTCTCTCTTACATTCCCCATGCCAGGTGATCCTCTGGGGCACGGGTGTCAAACTCATTTTCCCTGGGATCCCCATCAGCCTCGTGGTTGCCTTCGAAGGGCTCAATGTAATTTTAGGACTGTATAAAACGTAACTACTCCTTAACAGTTAAGCAAGAGCTCAGCGCTGTCGCCGGGTAGAAACAAAGTGCCAGGCTGGGTAAAAAAAGGTGGAGGGTTGGATTTGGCCTTCAGGCCTAGTGTTTGCCACCTGTGCTCCTGGGGTCTCTGCACAGCACTACCTGTGCTCTTTAACGGAAATGATCAGTTACAGTTGGCCCACGAGGCTCTTCCTGAAGCCTACTTGCTGGTAGGCTATGAATGGGTTTGGGAAGATGATGGAGCTCCTTAAAAAAAAAAGTTCTTTAGGAGAATGAAATCACGACAGTGTCCCTGATAGTATAATTCATACTTGAGCATTCCTTTCTCCTAATGCCTTAGATTTAAATGGACCTACAGTTCTGAAGGAATGACCATACTGCTTACTATGTCCAAAGACTCATTAAGGACATAGAAGCAGGAAATCAGATAAGAGATTGGGCTGCCGTCTCAGAGGCATCTCTGATAAGTGGTAGAATAGAAGTGCATTCTTTGGCTTTTACTATTCTGTTTAGAATGGATTTGTTACTTGGGACAGTCAAAAGAGGCCTATTTCACAAGAGCTAGGTTGGTACTGCAGAGCTGGTCTACAGGCTGTGAATTTCTCTGGAATCCCCTGACCAATGAGCCCTTCCATTTCGTCACTGTACCGACAGAGAAACTGGAGTGTGGATGGCGAAAGGTGATGGGAAGTACCTCCAGGGAAGGTCTGGCATCAGAACTCTGGGGCTCACTATGTTTAATCTGATTCACTCTTCCGCTTCCCAAACTCTTTTGACTCACTGAGCAGCCGTTTGCTTACCACACTGACAAGAGTCACCAGGGAGTCTGTGGACACTGTCCTGTCCCATGCCCTCCATTGTCTTCAAACCCGACACAGCACTCCTTTCTCTCCTTCTTGCTGCAGGTCTGTGGACTCTGCCCTGGCTTTGTCCATGTTCCCATTTCCCCTCCTACTGTTCTCATCACTTCTCATCTGGACAATTGCCACCAACTCCTTGTTGGAGCTTTTTCACTTCCAACCTTCTCTCTAGCCCATCCTTCTCATGGCGGGATTTGGGTTTCGGAGTCACGCTCAGAGACTGGAGCTCAAACTGCAGCTCCCAATTTATTAGTGCAAAGGCCATGGGCAAGATACTTTGCTAGGCTTCAGTTTTCTCATCTGCAAAATGGAATAAGAAGTCCTATCCACTGGAGCTGACTGAATGAGAGAAAACAAGATACTCAATAAAACCATAGCAGAGAGGGAACTTCTCAACACAAGCAATTAGATTATGGTACCATTCAAAACCTTTCACCAGGCCCCATGGCACTGAGGCCACCACTACTTGGTCCTAGCCCAGCAGGCCATAACCTCCTTCTACCTTTTGCTTTCTCTCCCCTCCCCAACTGTTTAGCCAACCTAAATATCCCAGTCAGCCTGAACTCCAACACAGTGATGGACATATAATAGGCCCTGAGAAATGCTTTCCTTCTTGCAGCCACAAATGCACATTTCCACCACACACACACATTCACCTCTGCCCACCCATGTGTCAAGACCCAGCTCAAAAGTGGCTTCCTCCATGAAGCCTTCCTTGATGCTCCTGGATGGAATTCATCAGTTCTTTCTCTGTGTTTCTAACACCAGACAAACACACACACACACTGTCTTGCAGTACAAATCTTTTTTTTTAGTGATGGTATCTTTTTACATTTATTTTTTATTAAATTTATTGGGGTGATATTAGTTTAAAAAATTATATAGGTTTCAGGGGTATAATTCTATAATACATCATCTGTATATTGTACTGTGTGTTCACCACCCCAAGTTAAGCTTCCTTCCATCTCCATTTATCAGTTGAGTACACATCTTATTGTAACTCCCCACACAACCCATGTTCTGGGGACAGGAACCCCACTCAGGGCACCTGGTACAGGGCCTAACACAGAATATACTGCTTAGTAAGTGCTCAATGTGTTAAATTCCTCAGCTTTACTTAAATATTAGCAAATCTCTCATATTAAATCCCTCAGAAGTGTCAAGAATATAAAAGATATATATAAAGGGCAGTCATTATTTGAGGGATCCTTAATTTTAGACTAAATAAGTACCTTTAAAGGAGGTGGAATTCTATAAGAATAGAAATGAAATCTTCCAACCTGGTCAAATTGAGTTTGAACGTAATCGTTTGACCAGCTTTGTATGAGGGAGCCCGCAGTGCAGAAAGCCGCTCCAGAGAGTCAAGGTAGGCACACTGCTGATGGTAAAGTCACCCACTGCATTCGAAATTCATCTAATTTCTTCTCTCTTTTCAAAAAAATAAACTTGAATAATGAATTGTTCTACCTGGAACTTCCCAATCTTTAAGTAAGTAAATAACTACTTCAGGCAATAAGCCAATTTCTTTGGGAAGACTACCTAACACAGGGATTAAACTCGTAGACTAAGGTTAGTCCACTGACAGAAGTTAGAGAGAAGTGGGTCCAAAACCAGCTGTGTGATGTTCGGTTAGTCACTTAACTCCTCTGAACCTGTTTTCTCATCTGTAAAATGGAAACAGTAGAATTTATCTCATAGGGTACTATAAGGATTAAAGACAAAAGTACATGCAAAGTGCTCTGCACAATGCCAGGCACAGAGTAAGCATACAGTCAAAGGAAGTTATTATGAACAGCTCTTGGCCAAAGTTCAAATACTTTCACAAAACTCCTTAGGCCTTCAGAGGGGCTTCACAGTTCATGTAGACCATAATCCCTCCTTAAACACGAAGAACCTAAGGTCTGGAGAGAGTCCTGCAGTCTTCACATCTGCACACACTGTCTCCCCAAAGCACGGGAAGCCTCTGAGGCCCAGCAATCACCTTCCTGCATGTCTATGTCCTGGCCAGCAGCCAGCATGGGGCTGCGCTCTGCTTGTCAGCAGGAACGGTGCCACCGTGTACACACAACCTTCTCACGATCAAGGCTTCTGTCACGGCAGAATGAGCATGGGTCCTTTCAGGACAGACTGCCAGATTAAACTGCTGACCTCTCACATTAATGCCATCAGTGTTGCCTTGCTGGGACATTTCAGTGGAGCCATTCCTGCTCTCAGAGCAGCAGTGTGATGGTGGTGATGATATCAGCAGTCACTATGGACACCCAGGTGGGCCAGGCCACAGTGCTAAGCACCCAACATGTCCCATCTCACTCAGCTCTCACAACCACATGAGGAGAGAGGAACTCTCTCCCCACTTGACAGATAAGGAAACGAAGCTAGGAGTTCTGAGCCCATCACAGGGTCAAATGCACACTTGATAGACTCCATATACCCTCTCTCCTCACCTGTGGTAATGTCCAAATGCTGCTTTCCAAAATACTGCCAGGGCACAGGGGCTGGCCCAGTATGTAGAGCTGGCCAGGTGTGGTGCAGGTGAGCCCTGGGGAGCCCTCAGGGGAGGGCACTTTCCAGCATGCTCAGTCCTACTGAGGCAGGTGGCAGAGGCTCCAGGCAAGAGAAGTGATCTCGAGTCCCAAGCTTATGAGCCTGAAGATGAGGCACTGTGGTATCTCAAAATTATCATGTTGATGTAGGTTAAAGGTAAGATCTAATTGATCTGAAAGAAGAACCCTTATCTAATAAATCAGAACTCGTCTGGCTTTGTTAGATCAATCTGGTTTTTCTTGAAAAGTTGCAGGGCAAGATTACATAAGTTCTGAGACTAAATTCGCACATATTTTACTACTTTTTAAAGTAACCACAAAAGAGGAGTACAAAGTCCAGTCAAAGCCTTACCTCAGTAAGCGCATCACACCCAGCCAGCAAACAGGTAGGGGGAACGGGAGGGCGGATCAGCCCAGAATGGAGCGGTGCGCAAAGCAGCGGAGCAGAGGCAAAGCAGTGTAACATCACCTCTGCGACTCCAAGGCCACAGACAGCAGCACTGACCCCACAAAAGTCAGGAAATAATAGTCGAATGGACTGAGAGTTGAAGAGCTGAGTAGAGATTATGCCTCACTCCCACAAGTCAGCATGAAGAATCCTCAGAGGTCAACATGAGAAAGTGGACCTCCTGACAGATAGGCCTGACACGAGATGAAGGAGCCTGCAGAGGTAGTCCCTGCTTTTCAGCTCTCTGGAGTGTCTGCACCAGAGTCTAATCCTGGGAGAAACTGAGAGGCTACAGAACAGAGACAGTGGAGCATGGTGGTTACACTCTGTGTTCTGCAGGGATTCGAGCTGCTCCAGGCTCCTGTCCTCGTTCTGACCCTCACCTTGGGCAGGTCTTTAGCCACTACACCTCAGTTCCAACAATAAAATATAAACAATAGTGCCAGCCTCAGAAAGTTGTTATAAACAATGGCATGTAGAATATTCGGCATAGGGCCTAGCACACTGGTTTTCAAGTCGGGGCAGTTTTGTCTTCCAGGGAACACTGGCAGTGCATGGAGATACTGGTTGTTGTAGCTGGGGGGTGGTAACTACTGGCACCTAATGGGTAAAAATCAAGAATGCTGCTAAACATCCCACAATGCAAAGGACAGCCCCTATAACAAAGAATGATCCAGCCCAAAATGTGAACAGTGCCAAGATTTAGAAACACTGGCTAAGCACATGGCAAACACTCACTAAATATGAGCTATTAGACTATATTTACTACTATAATAATAAATAATCAAGTTGTAGTTTCTTTCCCTCAAGGATAACCAGCATCTGTGATTAAAATGATAAGAAGCAAAAATACATGACTTACTTTACTTCTCAGAATATTGGGTAACAGATCTGTCATTCTGGAGACAGGAAGAGTTTCTTGCTTGGTCGATTTTGGGAAACCCAGTAACTTTTTGAAATATGTCACATAGCAGAGCACCAGAACTGCAGTATAGAGAAGCTGGAAAAAAAAAAAAAAAAAGGAAAAGAATGGGTTTAAATCGCACTATTTCAACATAGGCATAATTAAGATATGCTTATTAATTTGACCTCAAAGGCCAAACAAGAAATAGAACAGTCTTAATTAACTGCACCTTCCATTGAGAGATGCCTCACCCTCTGGTCTGTTCATAAGACCGAGCTCCACTGCAGCATCTCTAGGGAACATGTGCAAAGGACTGCACCTGCCTGGGGGAAAAGTTCTGGGCAAGCAGAACGTAATTTCTATGACGGATCTCCATTAGTGCCAACTGCCACACGGATGTCAGATAGGTTCTCAAAGGATTTGCACTTGGCCAAAGAACCAGCTCTCCCTCCTAGACAACACACTGTGAGGATCTGTGCATCCTGGCTGGGCTAGTATCCATCATCTAGTACTGGAGATTTTCTGTAAAGCCCAGACACCTAGGACATTATGATTATAAAGCAGAACTGAGCTGCTGGCTCTCTCTTCTTTGCCCAGTGCATGGGGACAGCAAGAGCTTTACAGGATGGGGAGGGACAAGTGGAATGACAAGAGAGCCCACACTGCCCCCACCCATTGAGGACAGATGGCTTTTAGCCAGGAGCAGCAGCTTGGGGTTTTATTTGCTGGTTGGGGAGAAGTATTCAAAGAGCCCCTTTTCACAAACTCCTTTCTACCCTTTTTGCCTCTGAAAACAACAGTGCATACTAGCTCAAGAAGAAATGGGACTTCCAGGCCCCCTTTTCAATCTGGAAACACTTGCTGGAAAGGCACAGAGCAAGGACAAAGAGGAGCCTCAGTTCAGCAGGTTTGGGCTCCTCTGCTATCTGTACCTCTCCCATCCAGGCTTGAGAACAGAGCCTGCCAGCCAATACCCTTCTTTTTTTTTCCTCAGTTGTATCAAGAAATAATTGACAGACTCCACTGTATAAGTTTAAGTCTTACAGCATGATGACTTGATTTATACTTATTATAAAATAATGACCACAATTGGTTCAGCTAGCATCCATCTTTTCACATAGACACAATAAAAAGGAAACAATTTCTTTGATAAGAACTCACAGAATCTATTACCTTCCCTATATATCATCCAGTAGTGTTAGCTATAATCATCATGTTGTACATTACACACTCAGTACCTATTTGTACATTACACCTCAGTATCTAGTAACTGGAAGGGTGTACCTTTCGAGCACCTTCCTCCAGTTTCCCCCTAGATCCTTCTTTCATGCCCCAAGTCCTTTAAGACACAGCAGTGCTGCTGTGAGCCACACCACCTGCTGCCAACATCCTGTGATAAGCACCCTTTTCCCAGCTCCCTCCTCCACCTTCACTATCTAATTCCAGAACATTTCCCTCAGTCCAAAAGGAAATTCTGTACCCATTAAGCAGTCACTCTCCATTTCCCCCATCCCCTGGCAACCGCTAATCTGCTTTCTGTTTCTCTGCACTTGCCCATTCTGGAGATTACATGTTAATGGAATCGTACAATAGGTGGCCCTTTGTGTCTGGTTTCTTTCACTCAGTAAAATGTTTTCAAGGTTCGTCATGTTATAACATGTATCAGTATTTCATTTTTATAGCTAACTAACATTCTACTGCATGGATATACCATGTTTTGTTCATCAGGTGGGCATTTCAGTTGGGCATTTTGTTCATCAACTGTGAATAGCATTGATAGGAATATCCATGTACAAGTTGTTTGAACAACTGTTTTAATTCTTTTGGGTGTATACTCAGGAGTGAAAGTGCTGGATCATTTGGCAGTTCTACATTTAACGACCAAACTGTTTTCCACAGTGGCTGCACCATTTAATTTTACCACTAGCAATGTTTGATGGTTCCAATTACTTCTTATCCTTCTCAACACTTGTTTTCTGGCTTTTCTTTCTGATGAGAGCCATCCTAATGGGTGCAAAGTGGTTTCTCACTGTGGTTTTGATTTACATTTGCCTAATGACTAATGATGTTAAGCATCTTGTCATGAGCTTACTGGCCATTTATTTGTCTATCTTCTCCCATTTGGTGGCTTGTCTTTTTGTCGTTGAGCTGTTAAGAATTCTTTATAAATTCCAAAGTGACCCTTTTATTTGACATTTGCTGCTGGGGGGTGAGGAGCTATTTGAGGGAGAACCTGTTGGCAGGTCAAAGGCAATCCCAGGGTACAGGTTGTGGCTTGCCTGCTGATAGGAGGTGCTATTGGCTCTTAGACCGCTAATGCATAAATTGACAGAGAATGTACCAGAGAAAAGCTCTCAGAAGTCTCATGATAAGGAAGCAAATACACTCAGAACTGGCCTTGCTCCCCACTGACCTATGCATGACATACCCTAGGTGGGAGCTATGAATAAGAAAGTCATAATGAAAGTACCTTCCCAAGAAGAGTCAACTAATAACAGTGTCTGTATGGCCCTCCTGTCCTATTAGGGAGAGTGCATCAAAGATATGATGAATGTTGGGAACTGTAGTTCTGAGGCTAACAAAATGTGGCAAAAACAATCACAAATAATTTATCTGAAATATGTAATCATTTGCAAATTGCTTTTAGGAGGCAATTCTCATTCTCATTCTATTAATTTTAAATCTAGTTCTTCTGTGTCTCCCAAAAATATTTGTAGTTTTTGTTTAGGACATGGGAAAGGTTTTCACATGCATCATTACTAAAAATTTTAACTTATCTTCCTATACATTAAGAAAAAATTACAAACTGCTTGGTAACTATTTAATCTTGGATTTCATTCTTAATTAGCACTTTTACTCTACTTGTAGTTTATTAGAACTAGAAATGTGAACTAGACTAGAAAATAATAACATGAAAATGAACCTAAACTGCTAAAACTGAAAAGGTACCTACTAAAACTTGATTCATGCCCTCTGAATTATTTTCTTTTTTAAGCCTTACCTGAGGATATGTTTTTCACTGGTTTTAGAGAGAGAGCAAGCGGGGGTTTGGGGGAGAGAGAGGAACATCGATGTGAGTGAGAAACACTGACTGATCGCCTCCCACACGCACCTGGACCAGGGATGGAACCCGCAACCTTTTGGTGTACGAGACGACGCTCCAACCAACTGAGCAACCCAGCCAGGGACGAATTATGTAAGACCTTAATCTAAGTTTAAAACAGGCTTGGCAGAGTTTCCTCCTATTCTGAAAAACAACTGGTTGAAATCCGGGGAAAAGAACACACACAATTTGATTCCCACCCCATCCACTTACTGCTCTCTTTCTCCTTCCTAAAGCAGACAATCAAAGGTCAGTTGGGTTTGGACTTGCCCACAGAGTATCTAAAGGAGTTTTATGTTTAACCATTAGGCCTAGAGTGTGGCCTCCATCAGGCTCTGGGGACACCAGTGGTGTCAGTGCGTGCAGCAGGATGAACATGGCAGCCAGAGGAGAAGCAGTGTCAAGGCCATCTTTCTGGAGCTTCCAGCCTTCTTCACGTGCACGAATACTTCAACATAAACTGTGTAGTAATGGGAACAAGAAGAAAAAACCAGGTGGAAAAACAGGTTATACAAAAGTTAAAAGCCATAACTCTTACCTGGGCCAAAGAGAAAAGGTACAGTCCCCAGTGAGGCAGCCAGAGCACGAGGAAAGCTGTCAACACACTCTTGAGGATCACCGACAGGCTCTCAGCGATCACCTGCAGACAGGCAGTAAAGAGTGCGCTTTAGGAACACTACGAAAAACTATGCAAAAACTTTACTAAAAAGTGTTTTGAAAGGTGCAAAGGAATGACAGATAGACAAGCTGGGATAACCCTGACTGGTGCGGCTCAGTGGGTTGGGCATCATCCTGTAAGCCGAAAGGTTTCGGGTTCAGTTCCCAGTTGGGGCAACAGATCAGTTTCTCTCTCACACTGATGTCTCCCTCCCTCTCTTTCTCCTTCCCTTCCCTTCTCTCTAAAATTAAATAAATGAAGTCTTAAAAAACAGATTTACATGTATGTTATACACATTCTTTTGAACACATCATATTATATATTTTAAAAGATAAAGAGAGGAGTTAATATTAGTATAGAACAAAAAACAGGATCAACAGAAAAATCTGAAAAACCTTTACTGTCCTCTTAAACTCTTTAATTTTTTTCTTTATTTTTAAACTTAATCTTTATTGTATTTTTTCCATTACCATTTAGTCCCCTTATACTCCCTCCCCACCACAATCCCCACACTGTTGTCCATGTCCATAAGTCCTTTTTCCTTCTTGCTCAATCCCTCCTCTCCCTCACCTTCCCCCCGTTTTTTTTCTTGTTACTGATTTTAGAAAGAGGAAGGAAGATAGAGAGAGAAACAGAGAGGGACAGTGAGAGGGAAAGGGAGAAGGTAAAAGCCAAAGAGAAACATTGATTTGTTCCCCTCATTCATGCTTTCACTGATTGCTTTTTGTATGTGCCCTGACCAGAGATGGAACCCACAACCTTGGCATACCAGGACGATGCCCTAACCAACCGAACTATCTGGCCAGAGTTTAAAGTCTTATCTAAACTAACACTAAGCCTGTTTTTTCACTAATAGCATAGTAAAGGTAAACTTTAGCTCAGCCCATCTGCCAAATTTCTTTTTTTTTTTTTTAAGATTTTATTTATTTATTTTTAGAGAAGGGAAGGGAGGGAGAAAGAGAGGGAGAGAAACATCAATATGGAGTTGCCTCTTGAGCGCCCCCTACTGCAGACCTGGCTTTCAACCCATGTATGTGCTCTGACTGGGAATTGAACCGGCAACCCCTTGATTTTCAGGCTAGTGCTCCATCCACTGAGCCACACCAGGCAGGGACCATCAGCCAGATGTCAAGTGAATGAACTAAGCTTATCACATTACCTTCCTCCAAATACCCTTTTAGATGCAAATCTGGAAAAAGTCATTCTCTCTTACTAAGGCATGTTTTTTAAAAAATCACTCTTGCATTTCCCATTCACAGCAGAAGGCATACTGACCTTGAGCTTGACAAACATATGTGCTTGTGCCAAGACCCAGAAGGGTTCTCCCAGAAGTTCCACCACAGCTGAGAGACCAAACAACACCACTCCTGCTCCGTAGTGGGGGACAACATTAGGGTCAGGCACTTCAAGCAACCATAGCCAGACCCAGCCCAGGAACAAGGACCAAAACACACCCAGAGGGACTCTGGAAATGGGGGGAAACTGTTTTTAATATGCTAAATATAAAAATATAAATATATATTAAAATACTAACACTGAACATAAAAGAAATATAGTTATAATAATAAAATGGCTAATTCTTAGTAAGGCACTTAACTTCATGCTCAGTACCCCTTTATCTCACGGATACTTCACAATGATTCTGTCATTATGTTCATTTGATCCACTGAGCCACACCAGTCAGGCTGTCATTATCTCCATTTAAATGATGAGGGAACTAAGGCTGGGTACTGGGTAATTTGGCCAAGGTCATGAACAGCTAGTGAAGGGCAGAAGCATGACCCTATCCTGATCTGTCTAATACCAGGCTACATTCCTATCCATTGTGTTACACTGACTCAAAAAGCAAAATTCCCCTAAAGTGGGTGCCTGTTGTTCCCACTTAGAATCACTAAAATGCAGTGTGTAGCTGGTACTTACACCCAAAATGACCAACAGGCCAGTACACAATATCCCTTCACACGTGTACCGCAGAGCACTTAAAGATGACTGTTAGTCAGCAGTCATTCTTCTTGTGAAATGAAAGCCTGCCAGCCCTTATGAAAGTCATTTCCATGTGGCAATAGGAATGATACCGGGAAACAGCCTCAAGCACCAGCCCTCCCTGCAGGGAGTTAACTGCAGAAAAGCTATTATAATTTTTAGCTGATGTACTTGGTCTTCAAGAATATTCTAAAAGGCTCAGAACTGAAACCAACATAACAAAATTGAAGAAAGATATGATGAAATTCCTACAAGGCTTTCAAAAAACACTAAGTGGTTGTTAAAAGCTCAGAGAATACCTCAGAGGGAAAAGATTAGGAATAAAAAAGACAGCACAGGCTCAGAGGGGCCCAGATTGGGGATCAGGAACAGCAGAAACGACCTCCACAAAGGGTAGGACTAGGGCTAGAAACCTGTCCCAGAAGCCCCCATCTGGAGCCTCCTCGGGCTCCTGGCCATCCAGAGAGAAAACGTCAGATGCCAGGTCTCTAGAAACCCACTGCAAAACCAAAGCTGGAGATAATTCAGCTTTAGGCAACTGTTGCTTTTTAATTTGTAATATCTGGTTACGCTTGCCTTCAGAACTGTCTCCTGACAAAGCACAACTCACGTTAGCCACAAGAGGTTGATGGTCTGGCTCCAGTCTCGCTGGGTGCTCCCACTCAGACATGCTCTACGGAAGGCCTCTCTGGCCAGGAAGATGGTGGTTGAGTAAAGCAGTGTTAGCCTATAGGGAAAAGCAGAAATCAATAAGGTCTCTAGTTCTTTTTTTAGAAAGCAGTTCTGAGATTTTACCATCAACAGGGAGAAAAAAAGTCTTGGTCATCATAAATCACTGGTGGTGATGTGGAAGACTGTGAGCTTTTACAGGGCCCCTTGCTAGTCTAATCCACTCAAACAACAGAATTAGGAACCAAATAAGGGGCTCTTGAGTGTGTGTCTACAGAGTTACGCCTGGGATAGAGTTACACCACAGCAGTCCTCAGAGCTTTATGGCTATAAGCAGAGGTACGGCTCTGAGTGTAAGGAAAAGGACAAGATATGACCCCACACAGCAAGGGGACTCTGAGACTAGTGATTCAATAGCCCTTGTGCAAGAAGCTGAGGCTCTACTGAGTGGAGGCTCTGGCCAAAAGAATCTTAGGACACGCAAAAAGGCTGGCAGCTGTGATGGAGGCCGCCGCAGCCCAGGTCAGCAAGGTTTGCCTGTGTTCCTCCCAGGCTGGCAGCACCTAGGTGGACCCTCCTGCACCTTAGTGAAGAGTAGCTGAGGTTTCCCTTCCCCAACAGGCCATGCATGGCCCAGATGAAGCCAGAGCAGGGGTGGCCCATGGCTAAGGTTTCTGACGTTGTCCAAGGATCACATGCTACATTTCGAATGAGGAACCATATGTTGAACAGGCAGCTGGCCAGACAAGGGCCATTAAAACAGGAACCTGCCAATCCGGAGGAGACTAGATGGAGAGAGGCTCAACTGCTTTAAATCTGAGCACCTAGGAAGATTTGATCTTTTCCTTCCTGCTTTTAAAAGAGTAGTTCTCAAAGTAGGAATCCTACTTCAAAATTTCTTGAGAAGCTTGTCAAAAATTCAGATTCCTGGGTCCCTCGTCAGCCTTACCTAGTGAAAAGCTTCCCAGATGATTCCTTTGCCCATCAATGTTTGAGAACCTTCACTAAGTTCCAAGAACACAGCAAAGAGCACATGTCTAGTAGGCATTTGACATGAAACGCTGTCTGGAATGTACTGTCTTATTTATCAGGACATGAGGACACATCCGAGAAGATGAGCTATTCTGTGCACTCACATCACTTCATACACCTTTGTGTCACTTGTGAATACAAAATATGTGTGGGTGTCCTTGAACAGAAAGGAGGAGAGTAGGAGAAACAAGCTGAGTCTAAAGACAAAGCAAGTCAGCTAAGAGCCTCCAAGGAACTAATGACAAGGACTCAAGCTCTTATCTCAGCTATGATTTTCCATTAAAAAATTCACTGAGGGAAGGAACGTGGCTGTACCAGCCCTGAGATTACAAAGCACATCTTCACGAACTGCAGAACTCCTGCTTCTTTTGCTGTCAGCAGGAAAAGAACACAGAATTATACCTAAGACACGGTTTGCAATGAATTACTCCTACTCCTCTCCTGGGTTCTAAGAACAGGCAAACAGGAAAATGCTGGCAGGGAAATGTGCATTTAGGGGCTGCTAATGGAAAACACTCCATGGGTTCATTAAAAGCAACTCCCCCGCTCAGTCCCCTACCCCAGCATGCTCCTCCTCAGCCCACCACTAAAACACTCTGACTCCAGTCAATCAATATCCATGCTTCTAAAATCCAAGGCACAGGGGAAAACCTGACTAAGCATGTGAATTGTGGACAATACTAGGGCACGTCCCTTCTTACCTTACATTCACTATGCCAAGGATTTCCTTTGACAGGAAGCGAAGAATAAATGCATTCAAGACAAAGGTGATCAACCGAAACACCACCTAAGAAAAAAAGGAAAATACGTAAGAATAAATTGTGTTGGGCCGTGATTGGTGTGCTCAGTTGGCTGGGCATTGTCCTGAAAGTGAAACCCACCAGTTTGATTCCAGGACAGGGCACAGGGCTGGGTTGTGGTTTGGTCCCCAGTAAGGGCACGTAAGACAGGCAACCCATCAATGTTTCCCTCTCACATCGACATTGCTCTCCCTCCTGTCCTCTCTCTAAAAATAAATAAATTTTTTTAGAAGAGAGTAAATTATGTTGAAAGTGTTTACTTCGCTGAAACGAAAACAACGTGGCTGCTCTTCCTAGTGGAATGACACCCAGCAGCTTTGCCATAGAAGCCCTTTCCAAAAAACTCAATCTGTCTGCATTTTTCCCCAAAATTTCATTCCTTAGGGTCTCTTAGCATGCCTGGGCAGTGGTCAAAGAATCCAACAGTAAACCCTAATTTACTCATGAGAAGAGGAAGGCACTGACAGACTCAGGGAATTTCTTTGGGTTCAAAGTCAGGCACTCCAGCAGGCAGAAAGAGAATTTTAGTTAGTGCTTTACAATTCCCCTCCCTCCAGCCTGTTTAGAAATAGCACACACTTAGCAAGTGTTAACCAGCAGGGTATAGCAGACTCACTAGTAATCAAGGGGTCTAACTCTCTTTCTTCTCTACCTGCCTGTATCTGGGGATTCTGATAATGACATTTAATCTCTCTGAATTCCAGTTTTCAATTAGAAAACAGAAAAGGCTGTATTTATCTACTGAATATGCCATTTTTCAGAGAGGAGTTGAAATACCTTTTAAATGACAACTGCAATAACAAGGTAACATCGAATGGGTCGGTGGAGGCGGGCAGTGGGGAGAGCAACAGAATCCAGCTACTGCCATTTGAAAGGGATATATCTGCCCTGGCTGGTGTGGTTCAGTTCACTGAGTGCCAGCCTGCGGAGAACCAAAGGGGTGCTGGTTCGATTCCCAGTCAGGGCACATGCCTGGGTTGTAGGCCAGGACCCAGTTGGGGATGTGTGAGAGGCAACCACACATTGATGTTTCTCTCCCTCTTTTCCCCTCTCTCTAAAAATAAATAAATCAAATCTTTTTTTTTTTTTAAAGAAAGGGATATATCCTGAGGCTTTCAAACCTGTCTGTAGAAAACCACCTTAGCAAAGACTTCTCCCTAGGACACAGAGAACAGGTTGCAATCAGATGGGTCACTCAATGGGGATGCTGGCTGGGGGGCCAGCCTCACACTGAGGGGCTCTCCTCCTGTGTCCCAGCAGCACCACAGGTGTAACCCAAGTGCACCTGAGAGCAAAAGACATCACTTCTCTGTTCAGCACTCAGAGTTGCCCATGAACAATTTCAACCTTAGGCAATCAAAGTAAGCCAATGAACTGCTAAAGTCTGAAAATTTGGGGGGAAAGGTATGACCAAAAAGGGAGAGTGCAGTTTAACAATGTCCCTGAAGCATCACAGAGCAGCAAGTTCTCCAAAGCCAAGATATCACAATCTTAACATTTATAGAGTCAAATGTGACCTTCTGTGAGTCTGCTGAAAGCTCTGTAGCTCTCATTAGAAACATGCAGGTACATACAGGGGTAGGTGAAAGTAGGTTTACAGTTGTGAGTACATGAAACACAGATTATTATTATTTATTTATTGTATTATTTATATTACAACTGTAAACCTGCTTTTGCCCACCCCTGAACATACATACACGCCAAATTCTGTACTCAGTTTTAGAGATTTGAAGCCAATGCATAGAGCTGTTGATGGAAAAACCCATTTAGCTGAACATCTCCACTCACCATTTGTTTGCCCCATCATCCTCCTGTCAAATGAGGCTGCTTATCTTACAGGCTTGATAACAAGGATCAAACGAGATTGGGTAGGTAAAAGTATTTTTGAAAAAATGCATACAGTTAAGACTCATTAATACTTTCACTATGGCCAGCTCAGAGTTATAACAGAGAACTCTGAAATTCTTGAAGATTACAATATAATTGCAAAAATACCTCAAGAGTCTGCATCGTAAACTGAGAAAGCATACAAGATTGAATTAAAACACACAAGAAACCTAAAGATTATGGTTATTTTTATTTTTCTTTAATTCTCACCAGAGGATCTTTTAGAGACAGGGGAAGGGAGGGAGGGGGAGGGGGGAGAGAGAGAGGAGCATCATTTGGTTGCTTCCCATGCATGCTCTGACTGGGATCAAAACCACAACCTAGGTTCGTGCCCTGACAGATCAAACCTGCAACTTTAAAAAAAAAATTTTTAAATCTCCACCCAAGGACACTTTTCATTGCTCTTTATAGAGAGGATGGGAGAGAGAGAAACATCAACGCAAGAGAGAAGCATTGATTGGTTGCCTCCTATACGTGCGCAGACCAGGGAATGTACGTCTGGACAGGGATTGTACCCACAACCTACGTCTGTGCCCTGACTGGGAATCAAACCCACAACCCTTCAGTTACAGGATGATGCTCCAACCAAACCGCACAGGCCAGGGCTGAACCTGCTACCTTTTTGGTGTAAGAGATGATGCCCCAACCAATTTAGCCACCTGGCCAGAATGGCTATTGTTTTAAAAAACCACATACACATGTTTATGTTAACTTCAAAATCAAAGTTATTCTTTTGTAAAAAACCTAATGTCTCAGGCTTTTCCCTGTCTCTTAATTGGTTTGAATAAAAGTTTGAGCTAATGAAGCTCTGAGGGTGCTCATGTTACCCAGTATTTGCTCCACATAGTGGCTTTTATTGGTAACAGTCTTCACTTTGCAAATTCACTTTGCAAAGGAATTTACAGTTTAAAAAAATAGTTCTTTCACATCTGTTAATTATTTGACCCTTAAAAGCAACCAAGTAAATGCACATGATGCAAGTAAGAGCCAAGTGAGTTGCCTATTGTCATTTCATTCCTGTGATGACCATTTAAAAAATTCTAATGACCATTATTACAAAAATAGCTACCATTTATTGAATATTTATAATGTATCAGGCACATAACAGGAATTTCATCTAATCTCCCTAATGACCTTATGAGATAGCAATACTGTTCTCATTAAAAATGAGAAAACTGATGCTCAGAGAAGTCAAGAAGTGATCTTTCCAAGGATGGGCACCTAGCAAGTAACAAGGCCCAAACTTGAGCTTGAGCTTTCTTGTTCTTTCTCCTAAACTACATGTGAAAAACTGACTCTACAAGATAAGGGAGAAGGTGGATTCTGGACTTTTGTGAGGAAGGGTTGGATGGCTCAAGAGCGAGACATGGAGAAATTGAGCCATTTGACTTAGAATCACCAGCTCCTTGGGTTAAAAGAATCTTTATATACCATTTGGACCAATTGGCATATACTGTATCTGACAGATGATGAAAATTAGGACCAAGTAGAGGAAGTGATTGGCCTAAGGTCACACAGCCAGCAGGCACAGCCAACATGTACTAAGTGCACACTAAGAGATACTGTGTTAAGTGCAATTATCTGAATAACCTCAATCTAGCCTAACAGCAATCTTATGAGCTAGATACTATTCATAACCCCTTTTCCCAATGAGGAGTTGGGACTTATTAGGTGAAATCACTTGTCCCAGTTCATGCAGCAAGTGCATGGCAGAACCAGGATTTCAATTCAGGCCTGCCTGAGGTCCCTGTTCTTAGCCATGCCATACAGTCTCTCTACACTCAGTGGAAGTCAGAGAGTTTGAGGAAGGTGTTTGAAGGTACCGGGTGGAGCATGGGGAAAATTAACCCCTTGCCTTAAAAAAAAAAAAAAAAACCCATCAGGTTCTACAGCACCACAAACAACCCTGCCACCTCATGTCTCTCCTACTGCCATATGGGAACTACGATTCTCGAAAGTGGCGTATTTGCAATCTCCTAATCAGGATTCCGAACCCAGTCTCCGAACTCCGGGCCCAAGGAGCCCCCTTTCCGCCTCCACCTTCTCCTGTCGAACCCCTCGGGTAGCCAAATCCACACTGGGACGGAGTTCGCCCACAGGTGGGCTCCTCACGAACCCCGGCTGCGGAATGGCGTGGCGCTGGCCGGGCAGAAAGTACCTGCAGGAGCAGACCGGAGGAAGCCAGCCGAGCCGCCTGGCCCAGGACCTCCTGACTGCCCATAGCCTCGGCGCCCGGGTACTGTCACCCGGAAACGCCGCCGCCAGGTGGCTCCGTCTCAAGAAGATTGCGTCACGGAGAAGCTCGCTCGATGATTGGTGATTTCGGGACGGAAGGCGGGGCACTAGAAGTACGGGCCTTTTAAGTGGACTGGGTTGGGGTACGTCAGTGTTCCTGCGTCGCTTGTCCTCTCCCTTTCCTACTAGTTTGTGCCGTGCTCTCTGCGTCTACCCTTACCTGTCTCAGTAAGTTAAATCGTGACCGGTACGAAGAAGCGTCGTAGAGTAGCCAAAGATCCTTCTCTGAGACTCTCATTCTACCACCCAAAAAACCCTGACTTCTCTGACCTCATTAATAAGAAGATTCTTACCTTTTGTCCTTTGCCTACAAAATCGCACCTCAGCCCCTTGATAGGCTGGACAGGATTTGACCCAACCTAACAGAGAAATAACTGAGGACCAGAAGTTAAATACAGTATTTTCACATGGGTGGTTTTGTGGAATCCTTCCTAGAGTGCTGAGAATCGGGCCTTGTTGTCAGATGAGTAAGTTGAGACTTGAGATGTGAAGTTCCAATCTACACGTTTTATTCCTAGGTGGAGCAGATCCCAGGGCTCCTGATCCGAAACTTGCCTCTCTTGTCTGCATTCTACCTGTTGTGAGGACAGAGCAGAATAATGGGCTGGAAGTGCTTTCTGAAATGTAAAACCTTACACATACACTCAGCAGTTCTTCTGTTGGTGTTCTTATTATCTGCAATACAGACTTTAGAAGACCAATCTTCCCCGATCTTTTTCAGGCCTTCAGTGATTTGACCCTAATCTACCTTCTCAACCACCCTACATATAATCACAGCCCTTTCCCAACACGCTGTAGGTTCAAGGAATTACAAGCGCTTACTGTTCCTCAAACAGGCCCTGTCTCATAGACCTTTACCCCTGCTGCCCTCTCTGCCCAAAGTGCCTTGATGGCATCCCTCACCGACCCAGGCCCCACTACCCTGACTTTTCTGAGTACCACCGTCAACTCCTGCTGTGGACTGAATGTGTGTCCTCCCCCAAATTCGTATGTTAAAGCCTTAATCTCCAGTGTGATGGTATTTGGAGGTGGAGCCTTTGGGGGGTAATTATGTCATGAGGGTGGAGCCATCAATGAATGGGATTAGTGCCCTTATAAGAAGAGACAAAAGAGAAGTGAACTCTCTCCACCACGTGAGGCAGTAAGAAGGCAGCTGGCTTCCAGACAGGAAGAGGACTCTCACCAGAAACTGAATTAGCCAGTACTTTATCTTAGACCTCCAGCCTCTCAAACTGCAAAAAATAAGTTCCTGTTGCTTAAGCTACTCAGTCTGGTATCCTGTTACAGCTGCCTGAGCTCACTAAGACAGCACCTGTAAAGCACTTTGTAGCCCTTTATAGCTCTTGACACAATCCACTTTGCAATGGAGAGACTACAGTACGTTTCTCTGTCTAAACAGCCTATGTGCTCCAAGAAGGCAAGAGTGAAGTCCACCTGGCTTGCCTCCCTCGAGAGTGGCAGAGAAAGTTCCAAGGACTCCCATAAATACCTCCTGACTCTTAACTGCTGCTGGAAACAGATGATGGGGCTCAAGGCCTACATATCACCTTACCCCCATCTTGCCAGATTAATCAAGCTCTGTCTTATGGTGGAGGCTCAGAATGTGAACTTCTGACTGTCAGAAAGGCCTGGCCCGGAATCCTCATTCTGCTACTCACTAACAGGGTGACTTCAGTATGCTTAACTATTAAATAGGGGATATTATCTGTCCTGTGAGGGTAATCATAAGAATTATAGTAGACTAAAGACCCTTAAGAAGCTTAAATTCTAGTGGAAGGGAGATTGGAAAAAAAAAAAAAACCCTAACAAACAATAAAATTTCACATAGTGATAAGTGCTATGTATGAAAGAATGAAACCAGAGAAGGTAATGGAGGTTCTTGGAGGGTTAGGAAGGGATGATGTTCTATGAGTCAGAGCAAACTGGACACCCCCCTGGGATAGCAATATGCCTAGAAAAGAGAGCAAAATGTTGGAGGGTTGAGGTGTTCAGTCTAAGGGCCAAGATGCCCAAGGCCTTGGCCTGGCAGCCTGCCCACCCCATGGACCTTGGACTGGCAAGTGAGGTAGGCTTTTGCTCCCTCTATCCCCAGCCAAGCAGCTGCCTCCTCCACAGCTCATCCCTGAAGCAGAACCATCCAAGAGCACCTCATGTCCACACACTCTTAACCCTGGCCATCCAGGTGGGCTAGTTTGGGAGCGACAGGGAAGTCATTTCACTGGGAGCAAAGAAGCCAAAGGGAAATGCTCCAGGCTAAGTCTGAAGGGTATAGCCTCCAAGAAGTCCAGGGTATATACCCTGAGGGGCTCTTGGGCAAGTAGTCATGGGTGTTTTCTCTCATTCTGAAAGTTAAGACTTATCAAGGAGAGAGTGCACAAGAGCTTTGTGCCCAGAGCCGTGCTGGGTGCTGGAGTAGGGAGAGGAGAAGGAATTGCAATGAGAGTCGGTGAGCACTGACCACTGACCTCACATCAGGTGCCTATCTGAGCACTGTACTCCTTTGTTCTCTCAACAACCCATGAGGCAATTATTAAAGAGGAGGGAACTGAGGCACAGAGATGTTATGTTGCTTGCCCAAGGCCATTCACACAGGGAGCAGTCAAGCTGGTGTTGAACCCAGGTGCTTTCTGACTCGAAATTCTACTGGCCTCAAAAAGTGTGATGTTGCTGCCCTCAAAAAGCTTCTGGTCCTGAAGGAGACCTAAGAGTCCCCATATCTAAACCACAGAGAACATATGTGACATTGGGGGAGTGGACTCTGGGAGGGCTGTAGTGGTTCAGTGCAGTGGGCTTGGAGGCTTCACCCACCTCTGCACTGAGCCTCTCCAAGGGCCTTGCCTGTGCTGATGACATTGGCACCAACGGGGCCTGGCATGCTCCATGGTCTTTGTGTGGAGGGCTAAGCTCAGGGCTGGTGAGCTATGAGCATGCTGGCTGTGGCCTGCTTTGTATGACCTGCAAGCTAAGAATAGTTTTTACATTTTTTAATGTTTGAGGGGGAAATCAAACAAAGAATATTTCATGACACATGAAAATTATATGAAATTCAAATTTTGATGTTCATAAATAAAGTTTCATTGGAACACTGCCACATCCACCCATTTGTTTGTATACTGTCTACAACTACTGGCTTACTACAATAGCAGAATAGTTTGGCCCCAAAAGCTGGAAATATGTACTATCTGGTCTTTTACAGGAAAAGTTTGCCAATCCAGGCGAGACCCAGCGCCTGATGCACAGTAGACCTTTCAATACCAAATGATGGAATGCATGGACAAATGAATAATGAAGGGCTAGGAAAGGAAGAAAGAGAGATAAGAAGGGTCTTTTCCCTGAGGGTCGCCTGATTTTGGGAGCAAGTAATCCTTGGGGAACACCAGACCATAATTGGTAGTCACTGAAGGAGCTGTTTCCCCTCGCTTCCCCCCTCCTTCCTGCCATCTATGCCAGGTGGCCTCCTTGCCAAGGAAAGCTGACCCGAGCTAGCTATTTTATTACAAAGTTGGAGAGAGTGCCAAGCCAGTTAGGCTCCCAGGGCAGCAGGGCAGGGAGGGAAGCTGCCAGCAGGTGGGCAGGCAGGGTAAAAGCTAGGGCAAGTGGGGCCTTGGACCTCAGTGGGTGGAGGCAGAAGAGTTGGGTATTATCCCATATACCAGCCACCAGGAGGCAGGGTATCTTGGGTAAGGTTCCTGCCCTACCAAGGCCTTCTGCTGCCCACTGGGTGGAGGACCTCCACCAGGGTCCCTCCCTGCAAGAGAACCTCAGGGCTCTGTTCTTCATTCAGAAATCCCTGGACATGAGAACATGGATGTGCTACTAATAGTCCACATTTTTCAGTGTCCCCAGGCTCTGTGCTGAGCACTTCACTTTCATGATCTCATTTTACTCCAGGCCCACAAGGCATGCACCATTATTATCTTCATTTTACAGACCAGGAAACTGAGGGTCAGTGAGGTTAAAGAACATGCCTAAGGGCTAGTAAATGATGGTGCCAGAATTTTTACTGGGCAGAGTGGCTCCCAGACTCTTAACCAGGAGTGAGCCAGAGTGTTTATTGATAATCTGATTTCCTTGGCTCCACCTCACCAGCTCTGACTCAGGAAGGCTAAGTGGGCCTAGGAATCTGCATTCACCCATAGCTTGGGTGGTTCTGATACAGTGGACCAGACTGTGAGAAGCACTGCCTGAGGGCAGATCTTCAGGCACCTTGGAAGTCTGCCTCCTTCTCTGAACTGGAAGAGTCTGTCTGCTTAATGCAAGCAAAGTAAGTCCCGAGATCTGTCCCCAGGCTTGTCCAGCCACCAGAGGTTTTCAGGATTGGGTCAGTGCTCAGGGCAGCAGGGGCTGGAGGCCTTGGAGAAATTCTGTGCTAGTAAGGGTGTACAGTGCAGCCACTGGATCCCAGGTTCTGCTGGTAGGTTGAGGGTGAGCAGCCACAGGGCTCTGGCTCCTCTGGGCATTAATTTGTACAGAGACAAGACAGTAACCTGCAATCCCCCACATTAGCCTGGTTCATTCCACTGCAGCCTCTGTTCCTGAACTGCTACCCTGTGCTGGGCATTGGGAGAATGAGAGTGAATGAGTCACTCTCACAGCCACCTCAGAGCTGAAGGTCCTTCTCAGGGAGAACATGAGAGTGATACCAGGCAGGCTGAGGTGGGATGAATGCACAAGGGGAAATTACGTGTGGGGATCAGATCTTTCTGACTGGGGCATTAAGGGAGCTTCCCTGTAGGGGCTGTTTTTGAAGGACAGAGGGCTTGGTCAAGCAGAGAGAACACAAAGTAGGGAACTTGCTGAGCCTGTTAGGACCCACGAATTGGTTTTGACTGCCCTGGAGTGCAGAAGTTCTTCCACCCACTGGTCTGCGGCCAGTGCCTGGCTGGTAGCCGTGAAAAGAACAGCAGATTCATGGATGTGGACATGCACGTGTGAATGAGTACAAATTCAAGAAAATGTGTTCACTTGCATGTGCGTGCAGGATATATTTGCCTTTAGATCAAGTCTGTGTGTGGGTTGATGTGTACATGCTCATGAATTGATAACATGCTTGTGAGTTTACATGTGAGTATGGATGGAAAAGTGTGAATGTCAGATCGCATGCCGTGGGTGCGATGTATGAATGTGTGGGGGAATGAAGGTGTGCATGCATGCAAGTATACAGATACGTGCGCTGCTCTAGGGATACAGGATCTCCATCAGTGTGATAATGGTCCATACTCTATCCATGCATCACCCCCGCTCTCCATGCATCACCTCAATCAATTCTTTCATCAATCTTATGAGGTGGGCTTGTGACAGTTATATAATCTTATGAATTATTATCCCTATTTTACAGCTGAAGAAACAGTATCAGAAAAGTAAAGCAACAAGCTTGTGGTTACCCAGCCAGTAAATAGAAACAGGGATTGAGCCAGGCTGTTAGACCTCAGAGGCCCCCCTTTACCATTTCCTACAAACTGATTCAAAAAGCTCCTGGTGAGGAAATGCCGCTGGCACACTCACGGCTGGCAAGGACCCGGCACAGACACCCAGGGCTTCTCGCAGGCTAGGGAGGAAAGAACTGCCCCTGGGGCCTGGCTCTCAGGACCCAGGGATACACATGTAGAAAGGTCACAGAGAGGTGAAATGGAGCAGCCCTCGTTTACTCAAAATCCCAAAGAATTTGGGCCAGAGCCAGCAGAGGCCCCTAGCCTGAGCACATGCGGTGCTTCCTGCCCTTTGGAGCAGCAGTCCTGCAGGGAGAGTTGCCCCGGACTCTCCTGGGCCGGGTCCTCAAAGGCTACTCACCAGCACCTGCCCTTGAGGAAGGCTGGGATCCCAACCTGGGGACCAGAGTGAAGCCAGGAGCAGTGCAGGTCCTCCCTGGGCCCTGCCAGTCTGTTAGCTGCTGCAGCACCACCAACCGGCATTCCTGTCTCTCTGCTTGCATTGAGGGCCCCAGTGCCACGTAAAAAATCAAAATAAACAGCAATAACAACTGAAAAAAAAAAAGGCCATGTAGAATCATTTCCCCCACCATTTGGAGATGAGCTGATCTAAGTGTAAATGCCTTTGGGGCCAGTCATTTTGTTTCTCTGAGCCTCTGTTTCCTCATCTGTAAGATGGGGATGACAATAATACCTTCCACATGAGTTATGGTGAAAATTAATGAGATCAGGCACCTGGAGGCTTCCAGACCGGCAGGTACGTAGAGTGAGTGTGCACGACAAATAGGAGCTATTGCTGTCATTTTCACTGACAGGCCCAGCAACATTTTTTCCTGTGACCTTGGAAAAGCATTCAATATTTCTGAACCTCCATTCCCTACCCCACTGAGCTTCTTTTGACTTTTTCTTACTAGGCTTATTTAAATATTTTAAAATATAATTTGTTTTTATAATTTGGTACCATGAAATTCACCCCCTTTAAAGTGTACAACGTAGCGGGTGTCAGTGTATTCATAGTTGTGCGACCACCACCACCAATTCCAGACCCTTTTCATCTGAAGAACCCCCATACTGGTTAGCGGGCACCCCTTTCGCCCATCTCCTCAGCTCCTGACAACCGCTCCTCTACTTTGCACCTCTTTGGATTTGCCTGCTCCGGACATTTTACATAAATGGAATCATACAAACTGAGGTTCTTTGCAGCTGGATTCTTTCACTTAGCGTAACGTTTTTGAGAGTCATCCATGCTGTGGCATGTATCACATGTTCCTTTTTATGTTTGAATAAGGTCCATTTTGTGTGTATGCCACATTTTGTTCATCAGCGAATGGACATTGGGGCTGTTTCCCCTTTGTGGTTATTATAAACAATGCCACTATGAGCATTTGTGTTCGGAGTTTTGCGTGGGCATGTTTTCAGTTCTCTTGGGTATGTACCTAGGAGTGGGAATTTCTGGGCCTTGTGGAAATTCTATGTTGAACAATTTGAGGAATTGCCCAGGGTTTTCACAGTGGCTGCACCATTTTGTGTTCCTACCAGCAGGGTATGAGGGTTCGAATTTCTCCACATCCTTACCAATAATTCTCATTGCTCATGTTTTTGATCATAACCATCCTGGTAGGTATGAGGTGGTGTCTCCTTGTCTGACCTGCCTTTCCCCAATGACTAACGATGTTGACCATGTTTTCATGTGCTTATTGGCCATTTGTATATATTTTTTGTAGATATGTCTATTCAATTCCTTTGCCCATTTTAAAATTCTTTTTATTTTTGCCTGGCTGGTGTGGCTCGGTGGATTCAGTGCCACCCTGTGAACCGAAAGCTCACCAATTCAATACCTAGTCAGGGCACACGTCTGGACTGTGGGTCAGGTCCCTGGCTGGGTGTGGATGAGAGGCAACCAATCAATGTTTCTCTCACACATTGATGTTTCTCTCCCTCTCTTTCTCCCTCCCTTTTCCTTCCTTTAAAAAAAATTTAAAAATTTCCCTGGCTGGTGTGGCTCAGTGGATTGAGAAATGGCCTGTGGACCAAAAGGTTGCTGGTTTGATTCTCTGTCAGGACACATGCTTGGGATACAGGCCAGGTCCCCAGTTGGGGGCCTGTGAGAAGCAGCCACACATTGATGTTTCTCTCACACATCAATGCTTCTTTCCCTCTCTTTCTCCCTACTTCCCCCCCTCTAAAAATAAATAAATAAAGTCTTTAAAAATAAATAAAATCTTGAAAATTCTATTTATTTTAGCCAAAATTTGCTGAGCACCTATATACTGACATACTGGGGGATGGGAAGGGCCACACAGAGTCAGGGACTCTGCCTGAGGCATGAAGGCTTGCCTCACTCTGGCCCCCAGGGCTGCCACACTGGAGCGTGTGTGAAGGGAGAAATACTGCTCTCAAAAAGGAGGCACTGACGACAAGGGCCCCAGGTTTCAGAGGCTCTGTCTGTACAATGCACCCTCTCAGGGGCCTGCCACACCAGACATCAGTGTGATCAATACCTGGCAGGCAGCTGGCTGGGTGTGGTTCACCAACAGAGCAGGCACACCCAGGGTAGGCACACTCCCAAGTCCCAATTTAAGCCCACCACCCCCTAGCCAGGGCCAGCTACATAGTTCTCAGTCATCTCCAGACAAATCTGCAAGGTGAGTGCTAGCGGCAGTGAGGTTTCTGGGGCCTGAGCAACCAGTAGGGAGACAGAAGGACCCTGCTCTACCCCAAATGCTGTGTGTGTTTTGCATGTCCCTCGACCTCTCTGAACCTCAGTTCTTATTGGTGAAATGGAAGAATAATAGCACATCTCCTAAGGTGATTATGCAACTCAAATGGAGGGTTCTACACTGGTTTGAGGCAGAAAAAATGTTCACTAAATATAAGTCATAGTATTTTTTTTTGTCATCGGAAAACTGAAAGGGACAAAAATGATCTTTAAAGGCCCAACTCTGTTATAGAAAAGAGAGGTTACAGAAGCCAGGGGCACCGCTGAGCCAGATGGAAAGAGCAAAGAGGGGTCCCAGACTCTTTCAACCACAGCTACCTCTATGAGCAGCCACCCTGAGTTCAGGGTTACCCAAAAAGAGTGTCAGAGACAGCAATCCTGGCCGGGGCAGCCAGCCCACCCCAGGACGCCCTCTGGCCTGTGCGGCTCTCTGGTCTCCGTCCTGGCATGTTCTCAGTCCTCCCAGCCCATGCCATGGTGTCCAGAAGCCTTCTCACTGATTTGCTGAACTCATGGCTGAGGGGAAATATGTTTCCAGATAGGGTGAAAATAGATCCTTCTCCAAATATGCTCATCGTGGCTAAGAAAAATAAATAGAACCAAGAGGGAAAAGAGAGCAGGGAACAGCCATCAGACGAGGCCGGGCCTGGGCAGCTCTGGAGGGACAGATGGGTGGGGGTTGGGTGTGTGTGACAAAAGGGTTTGTGTGAATGTGTGTGGGTGTGAGTGTGCATATGTGTGTGTGTGACTGAATGAATTTGTACATGACTGCATGAGTGAGCATATGTGTCACAGTAAGTATATGTGTATGAGTGTGCCGATGTGTGTGTGAATGTGTGTGCCTGTGTGTAGGTTGAGTGTATGAGTGTGTGTGAGAAACTGTGCAGTGAATTTATATATAGGTGAAAGTATGTGAAGATGTGCAAGCACAAGTGTGTGAGTATGTAAGCACTGTGTGAGTCCAGGTGTAAGCATGAATGGTACAAGTGAGTGCATAAATGACAGTGAACAAATGAGTGTGTAAGCATGAGTGCAAACTTGTGTGGCTGTTCACTTGACTGTGGATGTATAAGTATGTGGGTAAGCATCCGTGTGTATGACAGTGTATGTGGGTGTGTCTGAGTGAGAATGTATATGTGTGTAAGTGTTCACCTATGTTGTGCAGTATATGAGCAAGTGCACATGAGAGTGTACATGAAGGTATAATAGTGTGTGCATACAGATTGAGTTCATGAGTGCACATATGAGTGTGTGCGAGCTTTTGTGTGTGTGTGAATGTGTGTGCAGGTGCTTCAGGTATATAGTTGCAATTAAACTCTTCTACCTACCCTAGGAAAGGGTGTTGATGTCACACCCAGTTTAGAGGTGAGGAAAGGGAGGTTCTGTTGAAGTACTTGCACAAGGCCACACCACCAGGAAGGGACAGAGCTGCCATTTACACCAGGTCTTTGTGACTCCAAAGGCCACAGCCCCTGAGCACACACCCCAGCCATCCTGCCTCCCTGACCTTCACATGTCAGTGATGCGGATCCTCTGAGCTGCCCTGGTTCCCTGGGATCGCCCCGCCTGCCCTCAGAGCTCATTGGACTCAGGCCTCATGACCTGCCATGCAGCCCTGAATTATGTCATTTGCAAAGCCATGATCAACATCATTGTCCTAACAGCCCCTACGGTGTGCCAGGAACATTGGGACCTTTATAGTCTTGATCACAGTCTTCACAAGAACTGTTCGAGGTCAGGATTATGTATCTCATCTTACAGCTGAGGAGCTACAGGGACGGGCTCAAGGTCAGGCAACTGTAGGAGGGGCATGGGTAACCTGACCCTAGAGCCTGATAGCCCCCAAGCCTTCCCACGGGGTGCTGGCAAAGAGTTCCGCATGCTTCACTTCATTTAAGACTCAAGATAAGTGACTTCCTTCCCCCACCAGCCTTGATCTATGACAGGTTCAAATTCATGCCTCAGCAATGCTGCAAATGACAGAAGATCCCCAATCTTTGTGGTCATTCTCAAATACTTGAAACTCCTAATGTTGAAATGGTGGATGCCAAGCGTTCTCCACGACTACACCTCAGGGCTGAGAGGGAATAAATGTAAAATAATGCAGCTCCACTTTAGTGTAGGGACTCTGGGCAAGTGCCTTAACCCTTCAGAGCCTCAATTTCTCTCTCTGTAAAATGGGGTTGTATAACAATACTCACCACACAGGTTTGGAGCCAGGTAAAACGAAGGAGACATAATGGTGCCTCAGTAAAGATTTGTGGGTCCATTGGTTGGTTGAATGCTAGCCTCAAGACTCTGACAAACTGGTGCTATTTGGAATGTAGATAGTATGGTGGAGATTTCAACTTCCTGGGTTTCAGAGGACTTGCCCAGAGGGCCTCAGACCTTAGCTCTCTTCCCAGGCCCCTGGAGTCTGGGCCCCGCAGGCCTGGCTCTCCCTCTAGGCACTCCAGGGGCGATGTGCAGGCCCCAGCCTCTCAGTTCCCAAACAAGCCCAGCAGAGGAAGCAGCAGGTTTTCCAGGCGGCTGTGTGCCCCAGAGCTGCGGCCCCAGGAGGGAAGCGTGTGCTCAATGGGGAAGTTGCTGCCACAAACACCCAGTTGAGAAACATGGTGGGGAAAATCCACCATTCTGCTGCGTTCTGGGGAGGGGAATCTCCAGGGTGGCACGAATGTACCACTCCCTCCAGATTTGTTCCTTTAGCCTGGGGTAGGAGGAGTGGCTTCCCTCTGGTGTTGCTCTGGGCTCCCTTTCCATTCCCAGTACAGCTCTCCACTGTTTTTTTATGGTCTGCGTAATGGATTCTCTAGATTCAATCCCATCTGTTTGAAATACCTTGAGCGGCTTCTCTCTTCCCATTTAACTCTGAAGTCCAGGGAGGTGAGGCCACATGTCCAGGATCAAAGGGTTTGCCTGTGACATCCATCCTCTGCTCCCTCAGCTCCCTCTCCCTTTGGAAATCTGCTTTCCTCACCCTAGCTCTGTATCAGCTTCCCTCTGCTTTGTGGAGGGCTGTCTGGAAATGCAGTACTTAAGGAACCTCATCAGTTGATTCTCACTCAAGTATTACTGACTGATACTTGGGCCATCCGGAAGCTAAAACCTCACTGAACCTGTCTAGGGGGATCCAAGGTCACAGAGGTGGGTGCAACCACAGCTGAAAGAATCGCCTAAGGTGTCTCTCTTCTCTCCCTCCACCTTTTCTTCCCCAGTCCTCCAAATTCTGATCTTGCGCGGCCTTCTGATCCCTCCTCTCTCTGGCTTTAGTGTAGCCGTTTGCTCAGTGGAGAAGTTGCTCAGGCTGATCCAGAAGGGCCTTGGAAGAAAACCCTGGGTGTGGGGACTGATTTCTCCTCACTAAGCCACAATTCCCCAGAAGCTCCTCTCAGGAATCTGCTGACCTCATCACCCCTGCCCATCAGATGTCTCTCCATCCTGTTGTCCCAGGCTGGAGGGATCCAGCCCTGTGTCCATTTTCCCTATAGCCTAATCTTTATGAGCCCAAGAGTCCATCAGGCATGGGCCCAGACTTCCACTGCCTGGGGCCAGAAGAGATTCCAGCTGTCGGGGGCTCCACTGTCTGCCTGCCGGAGAGCCGCTCCTCCTCAGAGGAGTAGGAGGTGCCAGCTGCCTGGTCAGAGGTCCGCTGAAGCTCACCTCTCCACCTCTCTCCCTTTGTTCGAGGCTATTCCTCTCTGCCTTTTCAGAAACTAATAGAAAACTGGGTCAGTTTCTGGAAAGATCACAAGAAAGATTTCTAGAAAGTCTCTAAGAGAGGTGCTAAGAAGAGGGGACAGCTGGTCTCCCTCCTGCGGAGGCTGAGGTCAGGCCCTTCTAAGGTTTCTGCGGCTCTTGGCTCGCCACCCCAGCACGTTAAAACGTACCCTCTTCCCATGTGGAATACTTTTAAATCACTTTATAAAAGCTGAGATGTGCTACAGTTGACAGGCTGTCCTAATATTACACTTTGCAGACATTTAATGAAACATGTAGGAATTTTCTCCTGTCACATGAGTGCATCTCAATCCGCTCCAAGGCACTGTGCTACTGTTATTCCCATTTCACAGGGGAGAAAACAGGATGAGAGAAGTTCAGCACCTGGCCTAAGACTGCACAGCCTGTGAGCACTGGGTCCCTGTCTGGGTCTGCCTCTCCCCACAGCATGGGCCTTTTTCACCCTGGATTCCTGGCTGTGCCCTAGGGACTCTGGGGCAGGGCTTTCAGGCCATGGGGCTCATGCCTCATTAGAAGAGCTCAGAGCTGCCGAAGGGCTTGGCCCGCTGGAATGGAGCCCTCCTCCTGGCCCAGTTAGGTGCTTGGCGCCAGTGCCTTGGGACTCCTCCCAGGGGTGAGCTGCAGGGCACATGGTTTACCTGCCAGGAGCCCGGAGGTAGGAAAGCAAACACCATAAATCATCAGGAAGCCCATGTAAATATTTTATAACTGGGTCCGTAAATAATGCAGCTCCTTGGACTGACCTGACCCAGTTCATCTGTCCCACAATCAGCACCTAGACCAGTCTGTCTGGGCCCCTCCCCTGCCTTGCACTTTTTACACAAATGCTGAGGCCCGGTACTGGGCATTTTCATACGCACATCTTTACTGCCTAGCCTTTGCTCAGGCTGCTTCCTCTGCCTGAAACACTGTCTTGGTCTGCCTCTTTTTCCCTAAGCCTGGCTAATTTGTCCTCCTCTTTTATAGTCACCTCCTCCAAGAAGCCTTCTTTGGTTTCCTGGATAGCGTCAGAGTCTTCTGACTCCCCCGGTGCCTGGGCTTCCCTCATCTGGGTTCTGCTCACACTGTGTGGCCATTTCCTGGTGACTTGTTTGCTCTACCTCTGACTTTGAGCTCCTAGAGAGTAATAGCCCCAGAGTTGAGTGCAGAGCTCAGCAGATAGTAGATGCTCAGCAAATAATGTAGAATGGACTAAATTACCTTGTTTAATCCTTAAATAAGTTTGCACAGCAGGTGTTCTTGTGTTATTACTATTATTCTTATTTTACAGACGAGAAAACTGAGGCCCAGTGGCAGTGCTGGGATTGACCTTCCACCTGTCTGATCCTGGGTCTAATGCTTTCTCAGTAACCCATCCGAGAACATGACTCTTTCCTCTGCTTAAGCTCCTTGAATCAGGACCCTCTGTCTCTGGTCAGGGAGGCCTTTGACCCCTGCCACAAGCTCTAGCACCCAGTGAGTGCTAATCTATGTGTTTGAATGACGGCAAAAGGCAAGGCAGCAGTCAGGATTTTGTCCTTGACCTAGGAAGGTATGCACAGTGAGTACTGTAGGTACAGGAGGTACAGGTGAATAGACCTGGGATTCCCAGGTCCCAGAGCAGCTCTGAGAAGACATATCTTAGGAGGATCTCAGGTCCTAGATGGAGGCAACTGTGGAAGATGCTTGCATGCAGCAGCCCAGATGCCTTCCATCCAAAGGAGCTATGCCACTTTGGGGCCAAGTCCTTAACCAGGCCATTGCCGCCTCACAGGAATCTGAGACACAAAGACAGATGATCCTGTCTGCCTTCTCCTCATCCTGTGTCAGGCGCTGAGAACAAGGACAAAGAAATCAGGGCACAGGCAGTGTTAGGTGAGGCAGCACAAGGACAGCTTTGCATAAGAATCCCTGGCCTGACCCTGGCCTCAATCCTCCTCAGGAGATGGGCTGCAGAAGGGAGGTTAAATGGGTTTTGACCGATGTGTCAATTCCAGCTGGTTGCCAAGGCTCCCTGGAACTGTACCGAGAAGGATTCTGAGCTGTATCCCTCCAGGCTCAGCAGGAAGTGCTGTGATCAGTTAGCAACATCCACCTCAAGCACAGAGGTGGGCACAGTAACCTACCTCCAGATTTGCTACCCTCTCACCTCTCCTTGGCTCTCAGCACAGAGTAGAAATTAAATAAAGGTTTGTGGGTTCTTTGTTGATTACCAACAAGGTGAATGCAGAAGTCATTTGGAGTTTCCATTTACAGAGATGAGAAATATGAACACATGCCTCTTTACTATGGTAATCTGCAAAAGCCAGAAAGGGAATGGGGAGAAGAGAATGGGAGAGAAGCACAGACAGAAAGTGAGAAGTGAGATGTCCATAAGAACCTTCTAGTGGAGTGGACTGAGACCATGAGACCTGGCACAATGGCAGCCGCAGCTCTGTCCTCGTCAGTCATCAGGAACCAGTTTTCCAAGCCAATTCCACAGATAAATTTTGGCAAGAGCCCAGGTGGTGGTGCCTTGTGCTGCAGGACGCTGGGCCCAAGCCTTCTCTGCCCAGAAGATTCAGATATCCTCAGTGGGCCCAGCGCAGTGCAGTGGGCACAGAGGAGTCCTGGGTGGAGCTCTTCATGGGCTCCTGCCCTCACACGGCTTCTGAGGGTAGAGAGTCTTGTGGGGACCAGAGCAGGCAGGGACAGGCAGGATGCTCCTTCTGGGCTGAGGAAATCTGGGAAGGACATGGGGGAGGCAGCGGGGCTGAGAGGGCTGTGAGGCAGCCAGACATCGTGTCTCCCCCCAGCCTCTCTCTGCCCTGTGGACACCCAACAGTGAGGCCACACAGGCAGGGTCTGCACAAGCTCTGGAAGGGGAACTCTGTCCTTCCTCTGCCAATTGCTGACACCTCATACCCATCACTTGTCTGACTCCACCCAAGCCAGCAACCAGCTGTCCCACCCTTGCTCCTGTGGCTTTAGGGGAAGCTTGGCCTAGTGACAGTGAACTCTGGCCTGGAATTCATAGCAGTGTGAGGTGTGAGGCTCAGTTTGACCACTTCCCTGCTATATGACAATGGGCGTGTCATTCAGTCCCCATGGGCTCGGTTTACCTTCCTGTAAAATGTCGCTAACGATGGTTCCCACATCGTAGGGGCTTTGTAGGTTGCTTGTGAGTGCTTGATATGTGTGGGCTGGAATTACTGTCCTTATTATAATTCTAATCTGAGACCAAGTTCATGCACTCTACATCTTCTGTAGAGTCCATATTTCACCCAGACTCCCAGGGACCCCTTCCAAGACTGGTAGGCATGTAGGCTGGTGGAGTGCCCTGGTACTGAGGACTTGAGATGCTCTGAATCAAGGGCCCGGGGCAGAGCAAGATGGGAGGACAGGGGCTCCCTGCAGCCCTGTGGATCCTGGGCCCCCCGAGCTCTGGGCTGTGGGCAGAGTTGGCCATCCCGGGCCACCTATAATTACCTTCTGGCAGAGCTCTGTGGCACTGGGTGGAGGTTGCAATTGTCAGGTTTTATTTTGATACCCAGACAGTGCCCTTGGGCAGCCCTGTACCAGCTGGCCACTACCAGACACAGATAAAGGTTGATTTCTTTGAGGTTGACCTCTGAGGTCAAGGTTCAAGGGTTCAGGATATTATGGTTTCCATGGACCTGCCTCTGCCAGGCACTGCAGGCAGAGACTGCTCTCAGGAGCCTGAGGCAGCTGGGAATGCTGATGGGGAGAACTCCAGAGCCTCTTGGACACAGTGTGGCACTGGAATGTGCAGCAGGCAGGAGGACCCAGGAGACCCAGAGTGGGCTCTCTATCCTTGTCTTCTTCCCCTCTGCCCCCTCCCTTTTTCCCCTCAGTCACCCACACCTTGTTCTTATGTGAGAACATGCTGCATGACTTCCACTGGAGTGGCTGGAGCAAAGGTGCCTCAAGGGCAGACCCTGAGCCTGAGCCATACGCACCTTTGCTTGCTCAAACCTGGCCCTTCTCTCACTCTCCCAGTGACCTTGCACACTCATGCTCTCCCACCCTACTGCCCCCACTCTAGGCTCTCTCACACAAAAGAATGCACGCACATACTTGCACACTCATTCATGTCAGGGACTGCCAAGGTGATGATGAAGGAAATAATGACTTTCTCCCCCAAACTCTGCCATCCTGAAGCAGGGAGAAGGCAGGACTTCGGGAGTCAGCCTCTAGGTGGATAGAGAATGTTGTATGCATCTGTGCGTTTATGGACACTCTCAGGCATTAGCACAGGTGGGTGTGCCCCCAGGCTGTTTAATCATGTGCCGCTGCTCCTAATTGGGCTCCCTTTGGACACATACCCACTTACTGCATCTGAGTCCCAGGGCAGGGCTAGGTGTCTCTGGTCACCAGAGCAGGGCCTGCCAGTGGCATGGTGCAGTGCAACACTGGGAGCCCAGAGGCTCAGCCAATCTCGGCCAGCTTGACCTCCGTGCAGCTGGCACTCCTTGGCCTTTGCCATCTGAAAGCCCAGGGTGCTGGGGAAGCCAATACACATGTAGTTGACAAATGCCATTGAGCATAATCTCTGGGCACAGGGGTGCCACCATTGGAAAACCAGTTTTTACTAAGTGCCTATAGTGTAACTGGTCTCCACAGGGCAGGGGCCACATGGGAGGTGGCACAGGAAGTGATCAGGAGAGGACACGGCCCTTAAGGGGGTGACCTACAGCTAGGTAAGGAACAAAGGCATACAGGGTCTAAGACTCAACCCTGCAGACCCCAAGAAGGACACATGCCAGAGCAATGGCACCAAGGAGGCCAGAGACCTATAGGCAAAAGTTCCAGAATCTACAGTGAAGGAAAAGAAAGGTCTTTGAGATCGTCCAGGAGCCCCCTACACACACCCACATTCTTACCCACAAGTCTACTGGTGAGAGTCCCTGCAGCCCCACATTAAGGGCTGAACTGCCAAGCTCACAGAAGGGCAAATACTGGTGAAGTTGCCCTGGACTCCTACCCTTGCACACCTTCTCCTGCGGGCAAACCAAGGAGCAGGCTGCAACCAGACACGGGCACTGCCTTGGGGAAGGAAGCTGGGTATGTGGGCAGGTGGAGATCTCTGGCTCTGCCTCTCCACACCTGCACTGCCTGCCCAGTCAGCCCCAGGAAATCTAGGCAACATTAATACAGATATTAAAGGCCATGCCTTCATTTATCTATTCATTTAGAGGTGCTTGTTGCAGTTATTCCTGTCTCCAGGCCTTTGTTCTTGCTATTTCCTCTGCCTAGAATGCCTGTCCTCCTGATCGTTTTCCCTCCAGTTTTTGCCTGGAAATAGTCCTTCCCAAGGCTTGATTTCCTCTCTTCATCACAGGCCCAAATGCAGGCCCAGGCCTTTGCATAATATCCAAGTCCACTGAGAATGTGAACCCCCCTGCTGGTCCGTGTGGTTCCAGCCCCACAGGCTTATCTTGCTGTTCCCCTAGAATTGGCCTTGGATGTAGTGAGTTCATTAGCTCCAAATCTTTGCTCTAACTGTTCCTTCTGCCGGGGGTAACTTCTCTACCTTTCCACCATTTGGCCTTTCTGGCCCAGGCCAGCGGCACCTTTGCAGTGGAGGCTTCCCTGGTTCCTCAGCTCTAGAGCTAGCACATAGTAAATGCTTGCAGGAAGAAAAGAACAATGAATTTCCATTCTTGGCTCTGTTGGAGTCTATTGCTGATAATCTGGGCAAGTCACTTAGCCTCTTGGGGTCTTAGTCTCCCACATCTACAATGGTGAGTTAAGGGAGATGGTTTGAGCCTTAGGTTTTATGCAGAGCACTTCAGACTGTGTAAGCTTCCTTGTCCATCCCTAAACACACCCTGATAATAACCAAGTTAAATAATAGAACGGAAATGGCAGTAATCTATTGAGAGCGCACTCTGATCCAGTTGCTGCACCAGGCCTTCCTCTTGTCTACATTCTCTGGGTCTCTAAGGGGCGATGAGTAGTCTGATTTATAGACAAGGGAGTTGAAGCCAGAGATGGGAGGTGACTTGTCCAAAGTCGCACAGTTGAGTAGCTGAGTTCCCTCCAAGAAGGCCAGCCCCCAGTGGCCCCAGGGGACTGCTATCCTCAAGCCAGGGTCTCCTGAGACCGCCACTGCCCTACAACACAACCTGTAGAAACAGGCTTTTTTGCAGATGATCACTCCTGACTCTCAGGAGGCTCAGGCTCAGGATCCTGGTCTGTCCTGCGGGCTGGGAACCCCACAGCCATGTGCAGGAGAAGAGCAGGCCCCAGAGGTCAGGCACCCAGACATGTAGCAGCAGGGAGGCTGCAACCCAGCATCCCTACCTGGCGGACGAAATCAGGTGCCTGGCCTCTCAAATGGTGCTGGACTCTGTTCCCTCCTCTGATAGGTACAAGCCAAGGTCCAGGCTGCCATCTGGGCCCAGCCTGAGCAAGGTTTTTGCAAAACATCTGTCCATGTTCCAGTTTTTGGAGAAGTTGTCCTGACCATGCCCCTGTCAGAAGTGACTCGCAAGCAGCCAGGCCAACTCCATCACAGCATCCATCCTCTGTGTAGGGAAAAGGCCAGGGATACCCACAGGGCATGTGAACAAGCCATACTTTGGGCTCCTGCATCAGGCTCCTCCAACAACCTGTGTGGCCTCAGGGAGGGATGCACCTGAGCCTCAGTGTCCTCATCTGCAGGATGAGATCAGAATACCTGCTCTACCCTGGTATAGGCAATTAAACAGCAATTAGGGGACTCTCGATGGTGGCTGGGGAAGCTCTTGGCCAAGAGATAAAGAAAACAGCGTGTCTAGGTGCCAGTGCAGGACCTGACCCTACTCCCCTCAGAGCAGCCCACTCCTGTCCATGCTCCCCTCAGATCCTCATGTACACCCGGGAATGAGGGAGCAATGGGATAGGGAAGGTAGTAATCCCCCTCCTTACTCTCACTCAGTCAGTTAATTCCCATGACCACGGAGATGGGGTCTCTTATCCCTTCCATTGTGTTTCAGAGAAGCTGAGCTACCTGCATGAGGTCACGCAGCCAGTGAGACAGAGCTGAGAGGGGAGCCCTAGCTTAATCACTAGGTGCCCTACCTCTGAAGCTACCAAATCTTTTTCCTGAAAGCCAGAAAGCTGCAGCCTCACAAAGACCTGGGGGCCTGGCCCTGCCACCTGACCTGCCCAGTGGTCTTGGGCAGTGGTCTTGCCTCTCTGAGCCTCAGTTTCCTCACCTATAAATTAAGGCTGCCCTTACTTTGCAGGTTGCCCCCAGCATTAAATGAGGGGCTCAGCCTGTTCCTGACAGGAGCCCGTGACATCCCAGTGATAACTTAATATGTACCATTTTGTCCCCTCCCTTGTGTAGCTGAAGCCGTGGAAGCCTGGAGGGGCAGGGACCTGCCAGGATCTTGCAGCAAATAAGAGGCATGGCAGGGTGAAACTCTAGCCTCTCGGTACTTACCCAGGCATCTTCTCAGGCGTGTCCACTGGGGACCTGTTAAGCCTTGACTCTGCCATGACCCCCACCCTGGACATAAACTCACTCACTTGTATTCGCTCAGGCACACTCCAACCCAGTGTTTAGAACTTCTCTAGAAGTTTCACCTCATGCCTGCCTCTCATCAGACAAGACCCTGGATGCCAGGCCAAACCCAGCTGCTAGGCTTCCCTTCAAGCTGGGGCTCAGCTAGGGGAGCTGGAGCAGTGAGGGAGCCTAAGGGCTCCTGGACCCTCAAGCCCTGGTAGCCCCAGGGGAGGCAGATGTGGGGAACAGTTGGTGGTGCCAGCTCCTACGTGAGGACCTACAGGAAGGTGGAACAGGACTACAGGAGGCATCCTGAGGCCCCCTGGTTGTCCTTTGCCCTTACTTCTTCCTGATTCCCCTGTTCAGAGACCTGAAGGCTGAAGTAGGGTATCGGGCTAGACAGGGACAGGTGAGGAGGCAGAAGGACCATTTCCCAAGCCCTGGGCCCAGGTGGTATTGTTCCCCAGGACAGAAGGCCCACTCTGCCCTGAGGTCTACCTAACCTGGCACAAGGGTGGAGGGAAGCTTTGCTTCTGAGAAGAAGTGGTTACTAAACTAGGACCTACCTGAAGACTAAGGAGTTAGCCAGGTGTGATGTTCTAAGCAAAGGGAATAGCATGGGCAAAGGCCCAGAGGTGAGGAATTATGGGATGTGGTCTGGTAGGAACTGAAAGAAGTTCTTCTCCCTGGAGCTGGAGGACTGGCCAGGGCAGGGGCTAAGTCACACTGGGCGTGATGGCCGTGTACAGACTTCATTCTTTATCCTGAGAGACCGATGGTCAGCTTCAGAGCTGGGAATGAGGTATCCCAGCAAGGTATCCAGTCCTTTAGCACCTCTGGGCTGCAGTGGAAGAAGAAGAGTTGTCTTGGGCCACACATTAAATACACAAACACTGATGAAAATAAAAGGTTTTAAGCAAATTTATGATTTTGTATTGGGCCGCATTCATAGCCACCCAGGGCCACATGCAGCCTGCAGGCCACAGGCTGGACACCCCTGAAAGGACTGTGTTGCTGCCATGAAGAGAAAGAATTATTACAGGTGAGGAGGTGAGGTCCTGAGCAGAGAAGATTGCAGATGGCCAGGCAAGAAACACTAGTGGTGGCAGTGGGGACAAGTGAATAAAGCCAGAATGGGGGGACTGGGGCACTGAGGGGACAAATAACTGTGCAAGCTTCCACAGTGAATGGGGGCCTTGCTCAGGTGTGGGAAGTTGAACATGGGGACAGGACAGAACGCTGCCCAGTGTAGGTCTGCTTGGACCAGCCCAGAGGCTGGGAATCCTCCACCCAGCCTTGGAGCAAAGCTTCTGCCTGGGGGGAAAAAAGTTCATTTTTCTTCCTTTATGCCACGGCTGTGCCCCCACAGCACCTCCCACAGTGGCTGTGGTTGGGATGGTGGAGGTTTGAAAGCCTGGGGGGTGGGGGGTGGGTGGAGGCTTCCTTGGAACCTTCTCCTCTAGATTCCAGTGGTTCCATATGGGTGGTGTAGAAGGAGGAGGCTTGAGGAACAGTAGGGAAGACTTAGCATGACTGGGCATTTCTACCACCCCCTTCCTTCCTGTCACTCCCCCCTATACACACACGCATGCATGTCCACCAGCTGGTACCTAGGTGCAAACATGAGAATCCAAAGTCAGATTCTACAGAAAACTCCCACTGCAACCCCTGTGGCCCAGTGCTCAAACTCATTCCCACTTCCCCCAGGTTCCCTCTTCAACCTTCCAGCCCTCTCTCCAGAGAGGTACCCCCAAGGCTAGGAGTGGCCCACACACAGGGAGCTACCCTCCTACCCCAGAGGAAGGAAGAGCACGGTTGTGCTGCAACGTGATAGAACTAAAGCAAACATGGCCTGAACATCCCAGGCTTCCCGGCTGTGAAACCCAAGGACCAGTTGAAAGACTAGTTCATTTTCTTTACAAGGCCCCGAAGCAGAATCCCAAACTTCCCTGCACCTGGCAGCTCCTATGATCCTGGGCACAGTACCTAAAGCTGAGGCCTCAGTTTCAGTGCCCATGTGGGGGAAGCCTATGCAGCTGGCCTGAGTCCTCACCCCACTGGCCTAGAGCAGGGATGGAAAAATGTAAAAGAGGCCCCATGGAGGGCTTAGGTTGTGTACCCAGTCCTTGACCCAAATGCTACACCTGATCCAGAAATTCCAGCCTTCTTCCTCCCCTCCCTCCACTGCCTTGGGATAACTGCCCCACGCCCACAAGCCCTGAGGGGCTGGCCTGAGAACTGGCTGTGCTTCTTGCCCCGAGGGCTCACCATTCCTGCTCTCCAGCCCTGCCCAGCAGCCTGGCTGCCTGCCTAGCTGCTGTGGCCATCTTGGCCACAGACTGTGGCCGCAGAAGCCTGTGGGCAGAGGCAGGGCCCAGGCGTGTGAAGGTGGTAGGGCGGGCAGTAGCTGAGGGTGAGACTCAGCCCCCTGGGGAGGCTCCTCTCCCATCAACCTCTGCCTTTGCTCACCACAGGCTGCTGGGCACTGGGAAGAAAGCATGTCTCAGCCAAGGGAGCACAGAGTCTGGGGGAGATGGACATGAGCAGCCCAGCTGCCTGTTTGTAGTGCTGAACACAGGGCTGGGCCCACTGCACCTAATATTTCAATCCACCCTCAGAGCAGTCCCAAGGAGTGGGGATTTTACAGATGAGGAAAACTGAGGCTCAGAAAGGACTAGTTCTTGCTCTGGGTTACACAGCCAGTTAGTGTGGAGGTTCTTTCCACTCTGGAGCCTCTTTACCATGTGACTGGTGCCTTTGGAGAGACCCTCGACAGTGTGAGTTGGGGTGGGTTGAGGGGTGGGTGGGCTTATAGGAAATAGAAGCCCCCCTTGTTTAGGGGAAGGCATCTGGAAAGCTAACTGGAAGAGGGGTCTTGTTAGATGGCTAAGAACTTGATGCAAATCCATTCCAGGAGCAACACTCAGCCTGAGCAGAGGCAGGAACTTGATGAGCAGTGTATGGGAGGATGGGAGGTGGGTTGGCAGGGTTATTCTGGTGCCTCGGGAGAACCTGGGATGGAGCGTGCTGGCTATACTCAGGCTCTGCTGGTCCAACTGGACAAACCACTTCTCTCCAGGCACTGCCCACAACCCCCGCTCACAGGTCCGCCAAGAGTTGTTGGTAAACCCTGGGTGAAGTCTTAGTCAGGAGCCTACAATCCCCCCATTCTGGTTCCCTGGGGGAAAATGATTTCAGGGTCCTGAGCCCCAGATTACTCTGCCATCTCCTTCAGAAGGCCCGCCCTGATTGTGTCCCTCCAACAGAACAATTTCTAAGATACACTGAGTGTGGAGGGTAGGTCTGTCTGGGGAGATGAAATTAGTTGTGCAATTATGGGAGATTTCCACTTTCCTCTGTAAACTTGTCTTTGTTTTCCTTATTTGCTCTGTTTTTCCTGAGTACAGTCAATGTGTGTCACTACTCTTCTAGGTTTCCGTAACTCTCACCATCTTCATCCTCCATCCAGCCCCACTGTCCTCACGGTTTTCTCAGAGGTTCCCAGCTACAGGGACAGGCTGCGGTGCCTCGGAAGACAACTTACACCTAGGACTTCGGTGGCGCCATTCATGAAATGGGCGTGCGCAAGTCTCCCTGACTTTCTTGGATCAAGCCCTCCGCTGGGAAGGGCGACGATAACACGCCGCCAGGCGCGGGGAGCCCCAGCCCAGGTGCCAGAGCCAGTTTGCCCTCCAGGTGGCTGCCCAACCCGGGAATAGAGCTGGGTGTTTTATAGTCGGGCTTGCGTCATGGGGCTGGGCGGGGCCTCTGCCCCCCGCGCCCCCCCCCCCGCCCCACACCCGGGAGGCGGGCGAGGTGGGGCAGGGAGGGGCCACGGGCCAGCCTGTACCGGAGCGCAAGACAGGGGACTACGGGGGAGGGGATGGGGGTGTGTGTGCGGCTCGGTGGCAGGGAGGGTGCCTGCGGTTCTCCCCAGCTCTCCACGCTTGAAGAAGGGGCCACCCTCCAGCTCAGCCCCACCCCTACCCCCGCCCCCCCACGTTTCCCAAGGGCCAAGCAGGGATTGTTGAACTGACGACTCTGGAGGAAGACTCAGTCTTGCACAGGCAAGATGACGGCGGAGGGGAGGGGGCGGGGGGGGGCGGTGGTGGCGGTTGGAGAGGGTGAGTGACTGAGCCCCTCGGTTCCCAGCTGCCAGACCTAGTGTGAGGTGTGAGAAGAGCTGGTAGGTCAATCAGAATGGAGGGAGTGCTGTTGCTCAGTTCCTCTGGGTCTGTGTGTGAGGGAATAGCTGTCGCTCAGTGACAGACCCTGACAATACGAGCCCCCAGACTGACCCCCCCTCACACCCCTTTGGGGGCAGGGGGCTGGGGGTCAGAAGAGTAGGGGAGCCAGAAGAGGGGATCCACACGAACTCACACTGTCGGACTGGGGCAGTATAGGGGCTGCATACCCCTGTGAGAGCCCCAGCAAACTCCCAGAAAACACCTTCCCCTTGTGTATTACAAGTATTTCACAAGTTTCACCCAAACACAAATGTACTGAGGACAGAACTTGGGGATTATTAGCAGGATTTCACCAACTGTTTGGCGGTTAACACCAACATAGATTGAGCCTTTCGTCCAATGCTTCATGAGCTTGATCTTTTCCATCAACAACTCACCAGGCCAGTATTACAGTTATCATCTCTATTTCACAGATGAGGAAGCTGAAACACAGTTAAGCCACAGGTCCAGGGCAGAATAGGGATGTAAACCCTGCAGTCCCCTGGCTTGACACTTCCCTACCATGCGGCACTGTCCCCAACACCACTGCCCTTACTTGCCCCTGACCCAGTGCCTGAGACTGAAATCCCTGCTCCTGACCACCTCGGTGTCCTGAGGCATGGCGGCAGGTTGGACTGTGTCCCAAGTGCCCATCTTACCTGGTCTATCCCTTGTTAGACCCTCCAAGGCCCTGCCACCCCCAGCAGTTGCCCAGGCACACCATCCCTGCTGGCCTGGGCCTCCCACTCCTGAAACACAGCCTAGGAGATCCCCCTGGGCCAGGACATTCCTCAGGGAGTGATGGGGATGACACTGGCAGCTGAAGCTTCTGGGACAGGGACGGTGATACAGAGAAGCAGAAACAGAAAGGGAGTGAGAGAAGAGAGGCTAGGACAAGGATCAACTCTTCACAGGCATCAAGTGGGAGACCCCCTCCTGCCTGTAGCTGGGTGGATTCCAGGGACAGAGGGAGGTCTAGGCCTTGTCCAGTTTGTTTGGCTGTCCTTTGGAGGAGTCTGGCGGCCCCTAGGTTCATGGCCTCCAGGTGGGGTAGGGGTTGTAGAGATCAGGTTGGCTCTATTCTGAAAAGCCCTCCAGAGAGCCTGAAGAGGAACAGCCCTGGCCGGATGCTAGGAGTAGAAGTCTGGACACTGCCTGGTGCTACCCCTGAGGGACTCATTTCCTTGGCTGCAAACCTGGAGGAGGAGAAAGGGAAAGTCCCACTTCTGGGTGGCTGCTATGAGTCCAGTCCTGCTTGGAGATTTATGTCCCATGTCACAAGAGGCTATCAACGGCTCTTCCAAGGTTGACAGCCTGTGACTCAGGAAAGTGACCATACCTGTATCCCTGACCAATGTGAGCTGAGCCCTCACCAGGTGTTCACCCTGGGAGAACATTGTCTCATCTAACCCTTACTCAACCCTTGGCATGGGTCTGTTATCAGCCCCTTTCATGGGTGAGGACTTAGGATCAGAGACATGTGGTCACTTGCTCAGGTCATACAATTAGCACATGACACAGCCAAAGCTTGTGCCTAGGCCTTAGCAGGCCCTTCTAAGATTGGGTCCAGGCAGGTTATGGAGGCACAGAGGCAAGCTTATCTGGACCCTGCACTGATCCACCCAGTGTGGTACCAGGAGCAGCTCCAGAATGCAGAGGGGCCCAAGCCGAGCTTGGCCTGGACTCCTTGGACCCCACAAAAACCTGTTCTCCCTGGGGCCCCTGGTCCAGGGCCTGTCTCTGGAGGAAAGCCCATGTGCATCCCTTCTCTGCCCTGGCCACATTGTGGCTTGCCTAATCCTGAGGGACAGGAAAGTGCTTCCTGGTATCTAATCTAAGTTTTTGCTCCTGAAACACCAGCCCCACTCTAAAGCAGTGGTTCTCAACAAGGGGTGAATGTTGGTCCCCAGGGGACATTTGGCAGTGTCTGGAGACATTTTTATCTGTTATAGTTTGAGGTAGGGGAGTGCTACTGGCATCTAGTGTAGCGGGTAGAGGCCAGAGTTGCTACTAAACATCCTACAATGCACAGGACAGCCCCCACAACAAAAAATTATCTGGCCCAAAGGTCACAGGGCTAAGACTGAGAAACCCTGAAATAAAACATGGGCTTTGCCAGCAGGACACACAGCAATCTCCCTCTCAGTTTAGGAGGGCCGTCCTGAGTATAGGGCTGACTCTTAAAGGCACGAGAGGACAATAAACAAAAAAACAAAAAAACAAAAAAACAAAAAACAAAAAACATGGGCTTTGGAGCCAGGCAGACCTTGGTTTCAATCTTGCCTCTGCCATTAACTAGCTGCGTGCCCTTTGCCAAGTGGCTTCACCTTCCTTGGTGACAGTCAATTTGCTATCACCAAAAGTGGTGTGCTAATAGTGACCCTCATCTTAAGGGGACTGGAGGACTAAATAGATTGCACACATTCAGTATCCAGCACAGGGCCTGACACTGGGGAAACTCTGTCAGTGATAGCCATTAATCTTATTTTCCATTTTCCAAGGTAGACCCAGGGTATGGGAGCAAAGGTCTGGTGGCTGGACCTGGAGCTCTCCACTAGTCAGCCCTCCCTCCAGTGCTGAGCCTACTGTTGATCCTGGGAGGGGCTTGGGTCGGCCACTGTGGACCCGGAGGGAGCAGCCAGCAAGGAAACGTGATTCAAGGTGGGCAAAGGTCACTTGAAGCTCACCTTGCTCACCCTTTCCAGGGATGCCATGGGGTGGGGACAGTGCGGGAGAGGGTGGCAGGACAGAAAATGCACTAATGAATAAACATAGAGTAAGAACCCTTAGCTCAGGGAAGTTCCATGGATTCATGGCTGGGCTCAGGGAGGAGTGGCATTTTAGTGAGCACAGCCCAGACAGGAAGAGATGTGGGGGAGAGAGGAATGGCATCCTAGACCTGGAAACAGTATGTTCAAAGGTCTGGTTGTAAGGAATAAGGCATAAGACCTATTTCCCAAATGACAGTCCAATGTGGTCAGAGGGATCCAGTTTGCTAAAAACAGTTTAACCTGATGGGATGGGGGTCAGGCATCAGGGCTAGCAACCTGGGCATTAACCATTTTCAAGCTAGGTCCTCCTTCCCAGGTGTACCTGCTTCTCAGGGTAGCAGCATCCCCCTCTCTCTGTGATAGGAAGAGTCATTGCAGTTTTTCTCTTTGCAGTCCTGACACTGCCTGCCAAGCACACGCAGACACTCACACACTTAAAACAGACTTTAGGGATCCACATCTCTGCCAGAGCTCTCCATCCCTGGGGATCACACTGGACATCCCCACCCCTCATCCTCACAGTCCTGTCAACTACCCTTTTTACCAACCTAGGATCCTCCCACCTTAAACAATGTGACAGCCCTTCTGCCCTTACCCAGTCTCTCCCTTCTCCTGCTCCTCTGCCTCATCCATGCGCCCAGAAGCCCATTCCTCTGTAAAGGCTGCCACAACCTGCTCATTGAGAAAACCAGAGTCCTAGCCATGGTCTGTCTCAGCCACGCTCTGTTCATCAGCTCATGCCTCCTCAGGATTGCCCCCCATTTTCTCATCCCTTAGGCTTCGACTAAGAAGAGCTGCATAGGTTCTCCTCATCCCCTAGGAGGCCTGGGACCTGAAACCCTCTTGTCTCTGGAAAGTGACATTTCTTTGGAATATAAAGCCAACATGTTGGCTTTCTGAACTCTGGGAGCAGAGGAATGGACTCCCTGGGCCCCACTCCGAACTCAGACTTCAGCCCAGGGAATACTCAGTGAGTGAATGAATGAATGAATAAATGAGTTATGCCTGACAGCCAAGTTCCAAGTCTGGAAAGGATGCTTAATTTAAGGCGCCTGCCAGGGGCGAGGGAGAGCTCTGGAAAGCCCGGCCAGGAAAGCGGAAGACACGGGCATTGGGGTAGAGGCTGCTCTCGAGTTTTCTGAACAGAAGCGGCAGACCAGTTCCCGCCCTGGAGTCTTCCCAGCTCGTCTACCGACAGGACTGAGACTAGTCGGCTTGGCGGCGGGCACAGAGCCCGGCTGTGTCCGTACTCCAGCCAACAGGAAGAGAAAGAGAGAGGCCAGGCGAGGCGGGCCAGCTGGCCGGTGGGGAGTCCCAGGCGTGGGCGCCGGGATCTGGGGAACCCCAGCCGGCGCCTCCCGGCCTGGGTGAGTGAGGCTGAGGGTGGGAGCAGCGGCCCCCGTTCTCCGGCCTCAGCGTTTTCTGTAAAATGGGGCCCCTTCTAAGGGTTGGTGCACGCACTGATGGGGCGGGGAGGGGGACGCGAGGTGGCCGGGAGAGCAGGAAGGCCCAGACACTGAATGACCCGCGCGCAGAAGAGGAGACGCTGGACCCCAGCTCCGGGCGGACGGAGGCGGGGCTTTCGAGGGGCGGGCCCTGAGCGGGGGCGGGGCCGCGGCCGGCACCTGGGTGAGGTTGCGCCGCCCCGCCCCTTTGCACTTCCGTGTGCCGCGGCGCGGGAGCGGGAGGTGGCTACCCCGGGGTCCCCCGAGCGACCACCAGCACCCGCCCGTTCCCGCCTAGGCCAGGAAGATACTTCACCGGCCTCGGGGCCCATCCCGGTCGGGGTCCTCACTCCAGACTCCCATTGGCGCGCGCGCCCAGGAGACGCGCGGAGAGCCAGACCCCAGCGGCCGCGACCCCTAGTGCCTGGTCCTGCGCCTAGAGGTGAGTGAGGGCTGGGCCGGGACCTAGGATCGGGGCTACTCCGAGGGCGCGCAGCCCTCCCTTCCCCCTCCCTCCCCGCTCCGGTTCCCGTTTTCGAAACTGAGAAACTGAGCCGCGGCCAGATAAAGTCCCGCTGCGCTCCAGGACCCGCGGGTGCCTCCGTCCCCCCGTCTGTCTGCCTGTCCCTCCGTTCAAGCGTAGAAGCTGAAACCCTCTCGGCCGTCTGCTCCTGGACCCCTTACCCGCCTGTGTCCCAGCTCCTCCGAGCGTCCGCCCGCCCTCCCGAATTTCTGAGGCCCTCTCTCCGTCCATCTGTCCCCACCCCTCTGTGTTCCCCCGTCCGCCGGTTCTTAGTCTCTATCTGTCGGTTCTTCGCCCTCCGCTTGCCCCATCGCCCCACCCTAAACCATCTCCCGCCGCCCACTAGATTCTGTTCTCCTTGAGTGGCGCCCCCGGCCCACGGTCGCCGCCCCCAGCCTGTTCCGCCTCCTCTCTTTTTCTATTGCAGGGCCCAGGCTAGGCCGCCCGCCGGGCCTCGCCCCCGTCCCGGAGTCCCTGCCTGGTCCGTGCGGCGCCTCCTCCTCGCTTTATCTCCTTTCAGTCTCGGTGTCTCTCGGTCTCTCCAGCTGTCTCCAGGTTGGGCGTGGCTCCAGTCCCCACCCTACTTTCCTGCCCTGCCCTTCTGCTCCTCTGAGCCCCTTACCCTGGTGGCCCCTTCCAGGACCCGTCTGCCCCAGGCCTCTCCCCAATCCAGACGCCACGCCCTTGGGGGCCCAGTCAGGTGAGGGGAGCAGGTGGGGAGAGCCAGGGTGAAGAGGCAGGAGGTGGGTATGCTCAGAACTTGCTCCACTTCCCCAAATCCCACACTGAGCCCCCCACTTAAACCTGATTAGAAGGATTTACTGAGAGTGGAGGGTTGTCCCCTTCTCTGGCCCCTGCCTTGAATGCATGGATCATGTCTCCTTGAGCTGATTCCTCTGTAGCTGGGCTTGTAGGTACGTTGTGTGTCTGTCTGCTTGGGTGTTCTTTGTCACTGTCTGGAACTTGCCCCTGTGTGTCTTTTCACACGTGTGATTTGCCTGTGTGTGTGTATATATGTCTTTTGGGGTGGTCTGAAGCTCTCTGCACTGTGTGCGCTATGTTTTGGTGTGCCCTTTATCACCAGACTCCCTGCTAGGTGTTGGTGTGTATCTTCGTGTGCCCCCGTTGTCCCACCCCCAAACGTGTGCATCCCTGTGTGTCTGGAGGCTCCTATGTTGCACACAGGGTGTATCATGGTGACCCAGTAGCCACAAGTATATTCAGGCCGTTAATTATGGGAGCCCATGGTGTTAGGGTTCCAGCCCATCAGGCTCATGTGTGAGTGTGTGTGTACAAGCATGTGTGTGCACTCTCATGTTCTTTCTCTCCCTCTGCCACTGAGTCACTGTGATCAGGCTGACCTGGTCACCAAGGGAGGGGATTGGTCCCTTGGGTTTCCTCCTTCCTGCTGTACACAGAGCTGGGGTGTGGTGGATAGGCCAGCAGAGGGCAGTGGTGTGTGTGTGTGTGTGTGTGTGTGTGTGTGTGTGTGAGAGAGAGAGAGAGAGAGAGAGAGAGAGAGGGAGAGGGAGAGGAAGAGAGAGATATGTGGAGGTGTTTGGACAGCTGTATCTGGCTGTAGGGTGGTAGAGGGACTTGGTGTGTGACAGGACTGGGGCTGGGGCGAGACTGGCCATGTGGGCCTATGACTGGTGGGAGACTCACAGTCTGACTGTGTCAGACTGTGAGTGTGTGTGCTAGGGGGGTGACTGACTGTGGAGAACCGAGAGTGCTTGGGTGTGGGTGTCAGGAGCAGGAGGGGATGAAGCAAGGTGTGTCTTGCCTGTGCCCTGGGGTGACAGTGCTGGGAGGGAAGGTGAGAGCCCCAGGTGGGAGGCTGGGAGGTTTGGGTGTGCATGCAGCTCCTTGGGGAGGGTGGGGGAGAGGCTTTCATCTCTCACCTTCCTCTACTCCCTTAAATTGACAAACACCAGAGGGCAAGGCTTGGGGTTTGTGGTATGACCAAGACCTTAGACTTTGAACCCAGAAAAGACTTGGGCACAACAATCCCTGTGCCTGTTAAGAGCAAGAGATCGGAGCTAGGCCTCTCTAAGGCTGTTTCTTTATCTGTAGAAGGGAGAAAGTTGTGAGGACTAGAGGTCTGTGCCAAAAGTTCTTTAGCATAGCTTTGGCCCTTAGTGAGAATTCAGCACATGCTAAGTCTTATTTGATGACCACTTACTTTCCCCCAACAGTATGGTCTCCGTTCTCCTGGGAGGTGGAGCTAGTAAAAGCCTAGCTAGTTCCCCAATCCAGTTTCTTGCTGGCAATGTATCTGTTGCACCTCCGTCCCTTCCCATCCCCTTGACCAGACTCCTTGTGGGAGGCAAGACAGCTGACTGAGACCCCACTGGCGTCCAGCCCTGTTCATCCCACATGACAACTCCTTCCCACCCTCCAGTCTCAGCTGTAGTGGTGGAGGAGAGAGCTGTGTGTGTGTGTGAGGGGGCTGATTTGGAGCTGCAACTGCAGGGCACTGACACCATTTAGCTGGCACAGCTAATTGGAATTTAAATTAAAATTAGAAATAAAGCACAGACAAAAAGATAAAGCCTGAGGATATCTAAGTCCCCAGAGAATGGTGATGGGGGTCTTCAGCTAGAAAAGGGGCTCACATCTGCGGAGGGGAATCTTTTGTGGCAGCCCAGCCTACTGAAAAATGACTCAGGACACCTTGCTGCCTTTGCCATTCCTTCCTTCAAGGATTTCTCTGGGCCTCAGTTTTTAGGGGGCGGGGTTTAGCTGTATAATGGGCACAGCAATAATATGAGAATCACCTGAACTAGAATGTGCAAAACAAGGGAGAAAAAGTGTCACTATTCATTTGGCACTCTCAGTTTGAGTCCAGCACAGGAGCTGGCATGCCACATCACTGGATCCTCAGAGCCACCTGGGGAGATCTATTCTCCCCATCTTAAGGATGAGAAAAACTGAGGCTAGGAGGGATTGCCCTAGGCCGCAAAGCAGTGGTATCTGATTGCACCCTAGTAGGGCAACCTCTTGCAGACAGGAGGATTAGGAACAGATTTCTTGCTGTTTCTGTGTGTAGCTTGGAAAAGCTCCAAAGGCTGAGAGAGCGTTCCAACCCCTAGCATGGAGTGAATATATAACCAGTGCCCTGGAAAAGTTGGGCCCAACACCTTACTTCACAGAAGAGAAAGTCAAGTTCAAAGAGACCTGAAGTCTTAGAGTCAGACAAGGCTGAGCCAGGCTTGTGTCGGTCATGCTGGGGAGAGCCTGTTTGGTGACGCCTCCCAGCTCAGCTCTTTTCTCTTGTTCCTGCAGGTCTGCCAGGAACTGCCCAGGTGAGGGCAGCAGGCCTACTTCTCCTGGTGGTTGTTGCGTGGTGGTGGTGGCAGCAGGAGCCAGGACTAAGGGCAAGGGGAGCTGGGAGCCCCAGGTAAGACTAGAGCATCTTAAACAGATGAACAGCGGACAGGGTAGACTTCTCTTTAGGCTCCTTCCCTCCTGCCCTGGGACACAGTTGGGGGTGGGAGAGGCAGCACACAGAGTCCTTGGTCTGGGTGTGGGGCCTGGGTACCCAGAGAGGCAGCAGTTGGCCCTGCGAATGAGTACTCTCTGACTGGAACTGGCTTCTGGCCCAGCAAAGGCTTTGACCTTGGAGCTCAGAGGCCTGTGGCCCAGCAGTGGTTTGGGGTGAGGAGTGGTAATGCTTTGCTGGTCAGTTAGAGAGAAAGTGGTATGTGAGCCAAGGGTTGAAGGTGGATGTATCAGCTTTTCCATGGCGCCTTATCTCTGCTTCAGGCTGTCCTCATCATCACACAGGGAAACTGAGGTTTGCCCTGGGTCCTACAGTAAGTGGGTTGGACACTAAGCTGGCAATGCAATAAAGACTTCCAGCTCCTGGTACAACTGAGCTCTCTTCTACACCCATTTCTGCATTTCCCCAGACTCTCTGGGGCCAGAGGAGGGATTCTAAATCTCCCACCCCAGCCTCCAGATTCAGGGTGAGCTGTGCAGAGTTGTTAAGGAACGTTGGGGAGGCTACAGTCTCTGAGGCCCCTCACAAAGCTAAAAATTCTTTTCTTTGGGTCCAGCTTGGCCTCCTTTGGTCCCCATTGTAATGAAGACAGCCTGTGAGTTACCCATTGCATGTCCAGAGCCCAGGGAGCAGGGCTCTGGGGTGCATGGCAGGAGGTGCTGAGGGCACAGAACCTAGGCAGTGACAGTGGGCAGGGGTGGCAAAGGTGGACTTTTCTCCAGGAGTCCTTCCTGATCATTCCCGTACTCCCATCCCTTTGGCTGTCTTGAGGGTGAATAGACAAATGGGCCTAACTGGGGACTGAAGAAAACGCAGGGTCTCCACTGCGTCTTCTGTTTATTCAACCTATCTGTAAATCTGGTGGGGAGGAGGCGATGTGCTGCTGGCTGGCGGGGGCTTGTGCTACCTCATGTCAGGGGCTCATCCCCTCCCAGCACTGAGCCTCATTCCCTACGAAGTTCACTTAATTAGCCTTGGAGCCTACCCACTTTCAACCCTCCAACATCACCTCCCTAGCCAGCATAGACATATCCTCATACAGGGATACAGAAACTGAGGCTGCACTTGGCACCTCTGCCCACAGACCCACAAGTGCCTGCACACACACGTGCGCATGCATGTGTGCAGGTGTTCCCGTGCACTCACCCACAGGCATGCTCACACATGCATACAGACGCTCTCCCAGTCACCGTGCGCTCAGATACCTGCCCGCATGCACCGCACTGGGCCCATTCTGGGTCAGGAGGTGGGGGGTCCTTCCTCAGGGTCATAGCCCAGCTTGTGTCTGGCACTGAGAGTGTTTTGAGGTGTGGCTGTGACCACAGGTGCTCAAGGGGGCTGGGTCACAGTGGGAGGTGGGCTCTGCCCAGGCATTCATTCACTAACTATGCTGCCCAGTTGGCCCAGTCCTCCAGGCTGACCAAGGCTAGGCATAGGAGACTGGGGGAAGCAAAGGTGTGGGGGAGGGGCTGTGTCAACTGTGCTGGCACCGTTTGTGGCTGCTGCCACCGAGGAGGAAGTAGGCCGCCTGTGGTCATTGGGCCAAGGTGTTCACAGGTTGGTGGGGGACCTATCAGCTCTTCAGTTCCCCACAGTGTCCGTGCCAGGCAGAAGCGGGGGAATGGAAGGCAGAAGGGTACTTCTGGAGCGATCTGTGTACTTTCCAAGGCCTGAGCCCAGGGGAGAGGCCTGTCTGTCCGAGGTGTTTCCGGAGGCTCACTTCCTCTGGGCTGCCCAGGAAGTGGTTTCAGAGTGGGACTGACCAGCTCTCTGTCTGTGGCTCGCCCTGCCTGGCCTTGCCTGCAAGGAGAGCAGCATCTGGCTAGTGGATTAGGCCAGCTGACCAGACTTTCCACTGCCCAGGCTAGCCAGACCTCGACAAAGGCTCAGGGAGCCCTCCACCATGAAGCCCTTCACAGTCCCCACAATCCCGGCTCCTCTCTTGAATCAAAGCAGGGCTCAAAGCATTAGCCCTGGCAGGCACAGCCCCCTTGTGTGTGAGTGGCCACCATTGGGCTGCATCTCTGGGATGAGGCAGCTCCTAGCAGCTGTATGAATGAACCTGGGCAAGAGGCTCTGATGCCCTGTGCCTCAGTTTCTGCCTCTGACAAATGAGAAAATGATAGCATCCACCTTTATGGGGCTGTGCCAGAAACAACAGACAATATATGCAAAGTAGCCAGCACTGTGCCTGGCACATTTTTAGTGTTTAAGATGTAGAAACAGTAGTTATGTAAAGCACTTAGCACCTGGTTCATGGTAACTGTTCAAAAAACAGCAAGTGGTACTGATGATGCGGTTACTTTGTCAGATGGCCCTGGTGCTGGCAGTGTCACAGGCCCGGGTGGCTGTAGAGCCTGGCTGAGAAGTCAGGTGCCTGGCTCCCTCATGCCCCCTCAATTCTGCCTTCAGAGGCAGTGCTGCTGGGTGGGGAGAGTTCCATGGGTTCAGTAAGTTCCACGTCCTCTGAGGAGAGGAGCTCCGGGGTGGAGCAGCTGTGCCCACTCAGCAGCCCAGCCCCCTCCTGCTTTTCTTCCCTTTGCTCTCTTTCAAAGGGAGAAAAATAGATCTGAGGACAAATAAAAGGGAAAGGCAGTCTGCAACACTTTGCTGCCCCCTCAGGCTTCTGTTGGGTCCCCTCCACCCCTTGCCTCCCCCATCAGGACACTGGGCTTGGAGAAACTGAGGCTGGCAATAAGGGGGTAGGTGGTGAGCTCTCCTGCCAGCCTGCCTACACTTCATCCCTTGAGCCAGCCTTTGGGCTGGGGGTGGGGGTGGACATCTAGGGCTGATGGAGGCTGGAGGGGAGTAGGGGGTGCTAGAAGTACCCCTTCACACACATCCTTGACAAATGGCAGTGGATGGCATGGAAATGCAGAAGGTCAGCTCAGCGAGGGTTGGGCTGAGCTTTGGTGTTCACTATCCAGCACCAAGAGGTTGGGGACCTCCGGTGTGGGAGTGATAATGGTTGGGTAGCTGACTGATGCTGGGAGGCTGGAGGGCTGGCAATTGGCAGTTACTTGGGCTAAGAATGTAAGTGAGGGCATCCTGCAGGTGTAGGAGCAAGATTTCTGCAGGTATCCGACAGACCTGGGTTCAAATTCTTGCTGGATATTTACTGGCTGTACTTTTGAGCCAGTGACTGAACTGCTTTGAGCCTTAGTTGCCTCATCTGTGAAATGGGCAGATCAAGGAGTATCCCTCTGAGACATGAATGATGAGAAGCAGCCAGGGTGTGTTTTGGGGAAAGGGTCAGAAGGCGGAACAGCAAGCGCAGAGGCTCCTCAGTGGGGTGGAACTTGTCTGTTCAGGGAAGGCGTCATTATGGCAGGGGTGGAGGAGTGAAGGAAGGCAGGGGCTGAGGACGTCAGGGAGGTAGTGAGGGCAGGCTGGGGCGGGGGGGCAGGCCATGGAGAGAGGTCTGCGCTTCTCAGAGGGGAAATGGGAAACACCGGGGCTTTAAGCAGGGTGTGATCTTAAAATACCCTCTGTCTTAAAAGACCCACCGAGTTGCTGGGGCAGAGGTCCAGTGGGGGCCGGAGCAGTGAGCAGGCAGGTGCAGAGCCTGGGGGTGGTGGAGGTGCCAGGATAGGGGCAGCAGGTGGAGAGAAGGGAGGACGTCAGGATAGACTGCAGTGGCAGAAACGATAATGTTGCTGTGTGCGGAGGGAGGGAGGGGGAGGAGGAAGACGACCCCCAGGTGTCCAGCATGAACAACTGGGTAGGCACTGGTGCTGCTAAGAGATGGGGGGCACTTACGTGGGGAACATCAGTGTGTCTGTTCTGGACGTGTTTAACGTGTTCAAGCACCTCACGATCGTGGTGAGGTCAGGGAGGCAGGTGGGTTCAGGAGGCTCTGGGCTGAAAGTTCAGAGAGAGCATGTACAGCCTAGATTGGGGAGGAGAGTGGTCAGCGGGCCTTTGGTGGAAGCTCCGGCTACAGGTCCAGATGGCTGTCCCTTGAAGGCCCCTGCCAAGGTGCTCAGGAGGGCAGGTTTGTGGTGGCTGAGCTGCTGTTTTCACAACAGCCCTGGAAGCTTTGGATCATGTCTGTGGCTGTGTTGGCTAAACAGGTGCAGCAGAGCAGCCAGTCGCCAAGGCCCAGGGCTGGATCAGATGTCTGCTTGGTATGGGCTGTGGGTGTTGGGGGCTAGAGGGGGAAGATAGGATTGCAAGTTCTTATAGTATCAGGGCTGGAGAAAGCTTGGATGTATTGGTTGTCAAGAGAGAGAAACCAAGGCCCTGACAGGGGTCTCCCAGTAGACTCAGGCTTTCTTTGCCCAGCCCAGTCTCTTCCCTGAGCAGCAGACCAAAGAAGGTCACTGCAGGGCTGGGTGGCTTGAGAGAGCCCCTTTACCCAAGGAGCTGAGAAAGTTTGGAGGCCCCTGTAATTACCAAGCAGAGCTGGAAATGGTGCCGGGAGCTGCGCTCAACACAGCCCTTTTACAGACGACAGCAGTGCACGCTGGCCGGGCTGGCAGGGCCCCCAGGGCAGACCTGATCAGAACCAGACCTGTCCAGCCTGCACCCAGCGCCCTGACCTCCAGTTCTTCTGTTCCCTCCCTGCTGTGGGTGGCACACCACAGCGCTGCCTCTCTCCAGCCTTCTTCTGACTCCTAAAGTGGGGAGGCATCATCTGGGCCCACGCCCCTTGTGAGGATCCATGGCAAAATCCTTAGGTGGCCATCTCTCTTTCTCTTAAACACAAAGATGAGTGTCAAGAATCAGGAGGAGGCTCTGCGGGTGCACAGAGAGAAGGGCTGAGGAGCAGGCTTGGGGCCATCTCTGTGGGGGTCAGTGGAGGAGCCGCCCTCTCCCCAGCCACGTGCACATGCCCTTGTTTCCCACCATAGGCCAGGTGGGCGATTGCAGGGCTAGAACCAGAAAGTCCCTCTCTGCCTTCCCCGGGGGCCGGCCTGTTGGCTTTGTGACTGGGTAAATCGTTCCACCTATCTTTGTCTGTTTCTGCCCAGTGAGTCTGGAGCCCAGTGGAGATCGTGTGTGGGGTACCTGGCATAGCCATCCCACCTGCACAGGTTCAGGCCCTCCTCCTCTCCTATGTGCCAGGCCTGCGACCACCTCATCCTCTCAGGCGGGTGGAGTAGGCATGCCCAGCAGTGAGCCTGACCCACCCACTCCTTCCCTGACCTGCTCCCTCCTTCCCTGGCCCACTTGGGGCCAGAAGGGACTCTCTCCAGCCTCCCTCACTGGGGAGGCCCAGCTTGCCTGACACCCAGCTGCCCCACCCCCATCTCCCCAGCTACTGTGCCCCAGGGGCTGCAGTAGAAAAAGCTACATTTGCAATTTCCTGGGCCAGACCCTAGTCAGGGATGTGTGGGTCCTTCCAGGCCTGTGTTTGTCTTTGTGCCCGTGTGCACATTGTGTGCCATGACACCCCATGTGCACATGGGTCTCTGTGCTGATGAGTGCACGTGGGTGTTAATGTCCTGTGTGGTCTGCATGGGCCCAGACATCTGTGACATGTGAGAGTCAGTGAGCCGGGGTATGTTTCTCAGTGTATGTGTCACCAAGTTGTTTTAGGAGTGTGTCTGTGCCTGTGGCTACAGCCGTCTCTGTGTACGTGTCCGACTGCAAGAGGGGCCTCCCATGTGTAACTGTGTGTTTGGGCTGGTGGGTGTGTCATGGATGCACATGTGTGTGGTTATTCTGGGAGAGGGCCTGACATAACCCCCCACCCTGGCTGCTCACAGAGGCCCCCTTGTCCTCAGTCCTGCCATGAAGGGGCCTTTGTTCCTCCCTCAGGGGTACTCAGGGTTTCTCCCTCTGGCTGAGCCGAGGGCTTCCCCAGTCCTACCCTAGCTGAATGACTCAAAAACCTGTGCCTGGTGTGGGCTCTGCCCCCAAGGAGGTCCTGCCCCGACACGTGCCGGCAAGAGCAGGTGTGAGCTGATGCTAGCCAGGGTCCCTCTGGCCAGGTGGGCCCGTGGCACATCCCTCGGCTCATCCCTCAGATGAAGCCCCCCATGACTTCCCGGCCAACAGAAGCTCCAGCCTTCATGCTACCGCAGCCCCTCTCACTCCCTTCTTCCTGCCCACTGCCCTGAGCAGTGGTCTTATCCTCCTCTGTAATCACACATTTATGTGACTGTCCCTGCCAATCTGTGAGTTTCATGTGTCTAGCGTGTCTTGTCACGGTGGTGCCTGCAGACTGGGCTTGAGGAGTGCTGGGGGTGAGCTGGGGCTGGGCAGGGCCTTTGGAACCTGCAGCCCCCACCCTGTCATGTGCAGGCGTCACTTCATGTGTTTTCCTGGGAAGAGGGCCAAGGCCTTTCATTGGTTCTTAAGGTATCATCACCTCTTTTGCAATTGCAAATGTTTCATTCATACTGCTACACCTTTCCACGACTCCCACCTGATTACAGTGGGCTGGCCGGGCCCAGCAGTGGAATTTTTGAGTGTCCCCAGGACAGTAAGGTGTTGGACCAGGGCTGAGAAGGCTGAGCTAGACAGAGACATTGCCCAGGCAACAGACCCAAGTCCTCTGCAGGAGCAGGATCCCAGACACCTGCATGGGGTACCTGCAGGGGCCATGGTGCCAGGAAGCAGCTGGCTACCTGGGGAGTGGGAAAGGATCCCCCGGAGCTAACCTTTAGAAATTCAGGAGGACATTCCTCCTGAGGGAACTGCATATGTAACAGTGGGGTGGCTTGAACCTGGGACAGGTACTTGGAATAGCCAGAGGTGAGATATGAGGTGGAGCACAGGCCAGAGCCAGGCTGAGGCACGGGCTTTCTCCAAGGGCCAGTGGGAGCCCTGGAGGTTCCAAGCTGTGGGGAGAATGAATGGGAAGGGGTGAGGAGTGGTGACAGGTGGGAGGGGTCCATGGGGGAAGGGAAGAAAGTCTAGGCCGTGGTTGGTGTGTGGCAGGTGAGGGAGGGGACAAGAAGGATCCCTGGGGGATGAGACACCTGTCCCAGGGAGGAGCAGGTGTGGAGAGCATCTCCTGCTCTGGAACTTGGCCAGGACCTGAGACCATAGCTGGTCCTCCTCCCAGACAGGGCTGGACACATGAGGGCTGGGGCACAGGCCCTGGTGGGGGCCTTGGAAGGGTCTTGCTAGCCCTTCCCCTCCCCTACCTTCTGCTCTTCTAGCTGGGCCCATTTCCGGGGTTGTGAAACCCCTGTGGCCACCTTGACTTGCTTCTTGAGGAGGCCATTTTCTCAGCCAATCTGCTACCCGCCTGCCCGCCCAGCCTGGCAGCTTCCTCCACACCCTGCCCCCTGCCCTGTTGCAACTCTGCCAGGACCAGCCCCACTCCTTCCTGCTGATAGCACTCCCTCTCACTCTTCTTCCCTCACAACACCTGGGTCTCATGTGCCTCTGCCTGCCTTCTTTCGTCCTTCATGGCCTATGTGGGCTGGACTTTTGCAGGTCCAAGCAGGGTCTGCATCTCTAGGAGGCCTAGTCTCATACCACCACCACCAGTTTTGGTGGTGCCTTCCGTGGGCAGGCAGCAGGGGCTGCCCCAAGTCTTGGCAGGCGTGTGTGGAGGGGGGTGCACTGGAGGGGCACCTCTGCTCTTCAAGGGTCTGTGGAATGGAGCAGACCTCAGACCCACCACGGGCCTCAGCTGATCTCTACTCCTCCTTTGCCAGGCTTCAGCCTGCCAGTTCTTGCTTGGATGGCAGACTTTCTGAGGAACACCCCCTCCATGCTTACACACTCCAAGAGCCTGGCCAAGGCCTTTCTCTTCAGGCCCCCCTTGCTCCTCTGTCCATCGGGCATCACCCTGTGGCCTGTGAGGCAGAATCAAATGCCAGGAAAGGGCTGAGGTAGAGGGGACCAGGTCAGTTCTGCAGGCCAGGGGACCCTCATTGTCCTCGGTTTCCCAGTCTGTAGGGGCACGTCAGCCTCTGAGGGCCCATCCCTTGGAGATATTTTGGCTTGCTAGGTTTTATTTCTCCCCTCTAACAAAATTGTTATCAAGCAATTTACACATGGTTATAGAAACATTAGAAAATGCTTTCCCGTTGCTGCCACCCCTCAAGCTATATCCCCACCCTACCTTCTTTGCTGGAGCACACTCCTGTGCACCTGTGTGGCTATGCAACATGCACACTTGTCCTCTGTGTCCTGGAGCTCCAATCAGTGTAGTCACTCTGGTCAGCTCGATGTCAGCCTTGCCTACTGCCCCAGACTGGCTGCGAGCAGGTTTCCGTTGCCGAGGAGGCACGTGCATGCTCTGGCCTGGCCAGGCACCACCTCTCCTTCCCTCTGACTGCTGGTCGAGGGCAGGGTGGGGAGCAGGGCCGGTGAGCCTTTATCCCCTGGGGCTGGAATCTAGTACGGCCAACCCTTATCCAGGTTTTGAGAACTGGGGGCTGGCCAGGCAGCAGGGACAGGAGGAAAGGAAGCAGTTCAGAGGTCTGTACCACCCACCCTCTTTATATAGAAAGGGGTGGTCCACAAAGTCTGCCTAGGACCAGCCTGGAAGAGGGTGATGGGGAAGATTCTGATCAAGCACAGGGTACCTGTCTCCTGGTGTCCTCACCTCTGTTTTCTTGAATGTGTTCTCACATCCTCATGAATGTGTTGTGTGTGCTCCTCCTGGCACATTTATTTCTCTAATTCTGCCCTCTCCCTTCATCACTTCTTGGTATAATGCACTGGAAAGAACGTGGGCCAAAACATCAGGTAGGCCTGGATTCAAGTCCTTCTTCCACCACTTACTGGCTGTGTGATCTTGAGCAAATCACTTAGCCTCTCTGAGCTTGTTTTTTTCATCGGTAAAATATTCATCTCCTGGACCTGCACAGGGGTAAAGTACGCTAATCTAGTTACAAGGCTAATCTAGTATGTTGTTGGCCTCAGAAAAGGAGGACCCATCTTGTAAGTGGGGGCTCTGAGATTCATACCCAGACCTTTTGACTCCAAGTCCAATGCTCTCTGCTTCATTGGGCTGCCTTCGCTGTGGGCTGGAGAAGAAAGAAAATAGAGATAGGAGTCCACAAGTGGCTGGGAAAGGCCTAGCTGGCCTCAGCTGGCTTGAAGAGCTTGTCTCTATGGAACCGTGTGTGGGGTCCAGGCCAGCCACCTCCATGGCACTGCAGAGCAGCGGTGAGACTGAGCCAGTGGCTTTCCTCTGGGGCCTGTGAGCCTGGGCCTATTTGCATGGGGCTATAAATAGTTGGCACACCTTGCTTTTGTGCCGTTACTTTACCCCCTGGCCTTCCCACCAGTGTTCAGATGCTCTTCGAGGTAGGTGGGCGACTCTGGCTCCACTGTGCAGTGGGGGACTTGGTGTGCTGGGACCCAGGACCTCTCAAAGTCATGTAGTGATGGAAGAAGATGCTGGCTCCTGGTGTCTCTCTCCGTCCTGGGGTCCAGGTCATGTAACTGGGGTAGAGGAGGTGGTAGAGCCTGGCAGGACCCATGCTCTAGTTTTAGTCCTAGGGGCCAGTCCACCTAACCCTAGGGTTACTGCCAAAGCCCCAGGAGGTCTCCTTTCTTGTGGCGCTGTGGCCTGGCGGTACAGGTTTGGGTCCGGGGCCTGCTGTGGTTGTGGTTTTCCCCTGGTGGCTTCTAGCTGACTATGAGCAGCAGCTGCTCTGAGCATGCCTGCAGAGAGCTAGAGGGCAGGCCTGATGGGCAGCCTGCAGGGCTGGGCTCTGCCTCACTCTCCCAGGGCTTCTCTGATACCTGCGCCCCCCTCCCCCACCCCACTCTCTTCTCCTCCATGTAACCTTGGGTGGTCCCCATGGACAGCTCCTGCTGGGCCACCTGGAGGCAAGGGAAGTCATGGAGTACATGGGCTGTCTGGGTTTCGTCCCAAAGGGAGGCAGTGGGGAGAAGGAGCTGCTGGCAGATGTTCGGCACAGGCGCTGTTTCAGGGCGAGCAGCTCTGTGCTCCTGGAGACTGGGTTGGCCTACCTGAGAAGTGGGCTCAGTTATTAGGACTGTCTTCCCAGGCTGTTGAGTGGGTGGGGGATGTGAGTGGACTTCATAAACTGAGAAGGGAGGTACCCAGGTGAAAGATGGCTGCTACAAGCAAGAAGGGGTGATAGCATTTAAAGGACTTCACCCTGAGGCCTGTGGGGTTGAGGTTGGCTCTTGTCCCTCACAAATTCTTATCATGACAGCTCTGCACCAAGGGACCATTTCTCATCTGGAAGCGGGGGGCTGGCTGAGACTCAGGCCAAGCCCCCTGCACGGAGTCCTACAGCCAGGGCAGCATAGGTATAGTTAGGGTGTTGCTGCCAGTCATCTTGACCATTATTTTGCCACCAGGGGCTTCCCTGACCTCCCCTGCCCCAGAGCCAAGCCCCTTCCAGCACAACTACTCCTCTTTTGTCCCTGCCCACCTTTCCACTCAACCTTGATCCTCTGAGACACTGCTCAGAAAGTCCATCATTGCCCCACCTGGGTCTTGAGGTTATCTTGTTGGGAAGCGTGAGGTTGAGCCATGTCTACTGGGCTCAGGTCTAGGGAATGTGGACGCAGATGTGTAGCAGGTATATGCTGTGCAGGGGCCCTGCCAATCATTCTGGAACCCCAGGGAGCACTCACCTGGGTGCTCCGTGTACTGGACTCTGGGCCAGGCAAGGCGGAAGGAGGGGCATGATGTTCTTTTTGCCTGGGGGTGTAGGACATTCATCTAGACTCATGCCCACTCCCAGCCAGGCCAGTGCAGCTCACTCTTCACTTTAACATTACCTGAATACCCACCACATGCCACCCACTCCATGTCCTTGCAGGCACACACCTCTCCATGGGTGTGCAGTCACTCCCATATGCACCCTCACACACACCAACTCACACACTCACACATGGTCCGTCCCAGGGAGGAGCCAGCAGCAGCCCACAGCTGGCTCGCCCTCCCTTTACGGAGAGGTCATGGCAGCCGACCTGGCTGGGCTCAGGCTGAGGGCTCTGGGCCTGGGCTCAGATGCAAGTTCGCACACCCACTTTTACTCCCTCTGAGTAGGAGCCAGGCTGAAGCAGGGGACATGGTGGTGTCTGCCCTTCTGAGACCCTCCCCTCTGCTCTGGCTGTTAGCCTGAGAAAACTGGCCAGGCCACTGGGCTGGGCTGCAGGCTGAGGTCAGTGTTTCCCATGAGCTCATCTGGGCTGGGAGCTCCCAGCAGACACAGCTGCTGCTCTGGCTGCCTCTTGGAGGAGCCAGGGGAGCCGACCCTGGGCAAGGTGGCCACTGCACGTGTACATATACACATGCGTGGGTAGGGGTGCATGTCTGAGCCCACCTCTGCCAGCCTGTGTTCAGGATGGAGTATGAGTACACATGTGTGTGCACATAGATGAGTGTTTGTTCATCCAGGGCTATGGCGCATCCTCCTGCCTGGGGCCCAGGGCCCTCGTCCAAGGAGATATATGAGTGTGCAAGTGTGGGCTTGCACATGTGAGCATCCTTCATGAGTGACAAACTGAAGACGCTCAGGGTCACCTCCTGTAGTGACCCTTGATTTGAGGAACATGAGGAGTGGGGAGCATGGGCTAACCTGTGTGTTTTAAAAAGCAAATTCAGTGTTAAATGGAACATTAAAATAGTTTCATATTTGGAAAATAATTTGTTTGAAAGTATAGGCAATCTTCTGGAAAAGTAAGAGACCCCTGACCTCAAGGGGTTCAGGTTCAGAAGGGTCAGGACACTGGTGTGGGCAGGGCCTTCCACTGCCCTGGCCGCTGGACGAAGTGGGTGCTTCATCAGTGGAATCCCAGCTTCAGATTCTGGCTTGGCCTCACAGTGTCGGTTTCCCCATCTGAAAAGTGGGGGTGGTCATCTCGTTTCTGCTTGTTTACCTGGGTATTTAGGAGCAAAAATTTTTTTAAATACATTTTATTGATTATGTTGTTACAGTTGTCCCATTTTTTTCTCCCCTTTATTCCCCTCTGCCTTGTACCCCGCCTCCCACCATCATTCCCCCAGCTTAGTTCATGTCCATGGGTCGTATGTATAAGTTCTTTGGCTTCTCCGTTTCCCATACTATTCTTAACATCCCTGTGTCTGTTTTGTACCTACCATTTATGCTTCTTATTCCCTGTACATTTCCCCCCATTCTACCCCCTCCATGTGATAACCCTCCATGTGATCTCCATTTCTGTGATAACCCCACTGATAACCCTCCATGTGATCTCCATTTCTGTGATTTTGTTCCTGTTCCATTTGTTTGCTTAGTTTGTTTTTGGTTTTGGTTTTGGTTTTTTAGGTTTGTTTGTTGGTAGTTGTGAGTTTGTTGTTATTTTACTGTTCATATATATATTTTTTAAATCATCACTCTTTTTTTTTTTTTAGATTTTATTTATTTATCTTTAGAGGGGAAGGGAAGGAGAGAGAGAGAGAAACATCAATGTGCGGTTGCCTCTTGTATGTCCCCTGACGGGAACTGGCCTGGAAACCCAGGCATGTGCCCTGACTGGGAATCGAACCGCGATCTTTCGGTTCGCAGGCCCGCGCTCAATCCACTGAGCTACACCAGCCAGGGCAACTGTTCATATTTTTGATCATCTTTTTCTTAGATAAGTCCCCTTAACATTTCATACAATAAGGGCTTGATGATGATGAACTCCTTTAACTTGACCTTATCTGGGAAGCACTTTATCTGCCCTTTCATTCTAAATGAAAGCTTTGCTGGATAGAGTAATCTAGGATGTAGGTTGTTTGATGACTTCAAATACTTCTTTCCAGCCCCTTCTTGCCTGCAGGTTTTCTTTGGAGAAATCTGTTTTATGGGAACTCCTTTGTAGGTAACTGTCTCCTTTACTCTTGCTGCTTTTAAGATTCTCTTCCTCTCTTTAATCTTGGCTAATGTAATGATGATGTGCCTTGGTGTGTTCCTCCTTGGGTCCAGCTTCTTTAGGACTCTCTGAGCTTCCTGGACTTCCTGGAAGTCTATTTCCTTTGCCAGATGGGGGAAGTTCTCCTTCATTTTGTTTTCAAATAAGTTTTCAATTTCTTGCTCTTCCTCTTCTCCTTTTGGCACCCTTATGATTCGAATGTTGGAACATTTAAAGTTGTCCTGGATGTTCCTAAGCCTCTCCTCATTTTTTTGAATTCTTGTTTCTTCATTCTGTTCTGGTTGAATGCTTACTTCTTCTTTCTGGTCCAAACCGTTGATTTGAGTCCCAGTTTCCTTCCCTTCACTGTTGGTTCCCTGTATAGTTTCCTTTATTTCATTTTTCATAGCCTTCACTTTTTCCTCTATTTTGTGTCCATATTCAATGAATTCTGTGAGCATACTGATTACCAGTGTTTCGAACTCTGCATCTGATAGGTTGGCTATCTCTTCATTGCTTATTTGTATTTTTTCTGGAGCTTTGATCTGTTCTTGCATTTGGGCTATTTTTTTTTTTTTCTTCACGTGCCGGTTACATAGTAAGAGGCGGAGCCTAAGGTGTTCACCAGGGTGGGGCAACCCACTTGACTGCATTGTGGTGCTGTCTGTGGGGGAGGGGTCCAAGAGGGAACAATGCCGCTTGCTCAGCTCTCGGCCAGCTTTCAGTCATTTCCTCTGCTACCCACAAGCAGATTGGGCACTTCTGGTGCTGATTCCTGGGCGGGTGGGTTTGTGTGCATTCTAGAACCCTGTGGGTCTCTCCAGTGAACTCTCCTGTAAGGCTGGGAATTTCTCCTGCTGCCGCAACCTCCACAGGTTTTTTCAGTTGGAGGTTTTAAGGCTTTATTTCCCCGTGCTGGAATCGTAGGTTGCATGGTCTGTCTCACTTCCCGGTTGTTCCTCTCAGTTAATCCACACACAGATGTGGCACTGCCTGGTCTGCCAGCCACTGCCTTGCCTGCCCTGGTATGAGCAAAAATTTTTGAACACCAAGAGGACTGTGTGGGGCAGGGTAAGGGGAGGAGGGGGCACTGTCCTTCACATTGTAGCCAGCACAGGCTGGGTACCAGGCACATAGTAATAGATGTATTTAGCTGGGTATTAAAGGAGGCATTGAATGACTTTGCAAATGAACGATAAGAAAGTCACAGATTCAAATTCCCCCAGGGCCCAGACAGGTTTTGGAGAGGCAGGGACCCTTTTCATGGGTAGGGGAGCTGGTAGGGGTCCTGACCAAGGGGGCCATGCCAGCCAGCTCTTGCCTGATATCCCATCATCTAGTTTTACCAGGGATATCACAAATCTCGGCTTACATAAAACTTTTCAACTTTAGCTTTGGCAACTAAGACTAGTGCATTCAAAGCACCACGTGGGCCAAGCTGAATGCTGTGAGAGCCCTGGGGGGAGGGGATACCTGACCACCTCCCAAGGCTGTTCCCACTGGCCCTGCCCTGCTGCCCGGCCTCACTCCTTCTATCTGTACAATCCCGCTGCAGGCCCAACATGGCACCATTCCTGCGCATCGCCTTCAACTCCTATGAGCTGGGCTCTCTGCAGGCCGAAGATGAGGCAAGCCAGCCCTTCTGTGCTGTGAAGATGAAGGAAGCTCTCAGCACAGGTAGAGCTGGAGGCTGGACCCTGGAAACGTGGCAGCAGCTGGTGGGGCTGAGAGTTCGGGCCCAGTGGGCGGCAATGGCAGGGGCCGGGCCTTATTCCCCAAGAACTTCTGAAGTATCCTACTCTTCCTCATCCTCGTCTTTCTGCCAGCCCAGGTGTGGATGCAGGATAGCAGAGTCCACCAATACTGGCTGCGTGCACCCCTCACAGGGCTTCTGGCTCCTCCCTCATTGGTGGTTTCAGCAAACAGTTTTTACATGTGCATCTGTGCCAGGCCCTGTGCTGGGCACTGAGGACATTGCTCTGCACTAGGGCTGACCTGGTCCCACCCTTGAGAGGCTCACAGTCAGGTCAGGGAGCCAGACAATGAGTCCTGTGATAGGGAAGCCAAGAGAAGGCACTGTTCCCTGCTGGGGTCAGGATCTTCTTCTTGGAAGAGGTGAATACCTCAGGCTATTCCTTATTGTTTCTCCCTCAGCTGGTGAGTCCTGGCTCATTCTTTAGGTTTCAGCTAAACTGTCTCTTCTTCTAGAAGCTTTTCCAACCCTTAAGCTGGGGCAGGGCCCCTGACATGGGCAGGTCTAGAACCACCAACTGAGCCCACTTCAGTTTTGTTACAGCTCTGATTTAACATTTACTGGAGGCATGAACTGGTTCATGTCTCTGCCTGGGACTGAGGCTCTAGAAGGGCAGGCACTAGGTTTGACTTTTCTTTCTGCCGTGTTCCTTGCCTCCAATGCAGTGGCTGGCATGTGGGAGCTCTCAGCGCATGTTCACTGAGCAGGTGCATAGGGAAGGGGGCATCTAAGTGGGGCTGGAGGAAGAGGCTCACGGGAAGGAGGAGCAGCAGGAGCAAAGGCCTGGAGAGGGGACCTGTCAGGATGCCCACGAGGAGCTGCCAGCAGCTCTGTGTTCTGGAGTGTGTTGGGAGTAAGATAAGGCTGGTGAGGTGAGCAGAGCACAGTCACATAGGTTGAGCCATGGAGATCCAGTCCCAAGAACCCTGGGAAGCCACAGCAGGCCCTTGGGGAGAGAGCCAGGCAGATTCTGTCAGAACTGAAGGCTGTGGGACGTCTGGGGAGGGAGAGCCGGAGGGGCCCTTGCCTGATGTGGCTGGCTTGGCCCCCGTTGCAGAGCGTGGGAAGACACTGGTACAGAAGAAGCCCACCATGTACCCTGAGTGGAAGTCCACATTCGATGCCCACATCTACGAGGGCCGTGTCATCCAGATTGTGCTGATGCGGGCTGCAGAGGAGCCGGTGTCCGAGGTGACAGTGGGCGTGTCGGTGCTGGCGGAACGCTGCAAGAAGAACAATGGCAAGGCCGAATTCTGGGTGAGGGGCCCTCGAACTGCAGTTGTGCATGAGTGTGTGCACAGTGAATGAACATTCGAAACAGCTGAATTCGAATCCCAGCTCTGCAATTTACCAAATCCTGGCCTGTCTGAGCCTGTTTCCAAATCTATAAAAAGGAGAAGCTGCTAAAAGACCCTGCCTTGGTGTCAGTTGTTCAGATGAAATGAGCAATTGGATGCAAAGGGCTAATTATAGAACCAGGCACAGAGTAGGTTCTAGAGAGCCATCCTTGTTGTTGCAACTATTTTTTTCCCTTTTAATTTTACAAAGGCAGGATGTGCACATAGCAGAACATTTCAAACTGTAAGGGTGTGTCTGACCCTAGCCCCAGGCTCCAGGCCCCCTTCTCAGAGGCACCCATTGTTCCCAGTTCTGTTTGGAATCTTTGTAGATATTCCAGGCCCAGGCTGGCATTAGGGAACAGCAGGTATGTCCTTCAACAGTGAGGATGTGGGTGAAGGGGAGAGCTGGTGGCCCACCACTTACCTGCCAAACCGGGACTCTACATATATGTGGCCATGTGTCCCTTGTGGCCACAGGATGCCAGCGCTGGCATAGCATTCCTGCCCCCCCAGGGTTACTTGTGGTCTCCTGCAGCCAAAATGTCCCCATTACAAAAGACCTGTGACCATCTGGGACTCTGGTTGGCCTCCACTGAGGGCTGAAGGGGTTGGGCCAAGAGACAAGTTGACTCGGGGCTGCACTGACCCTTGGCCAATCAAGCAGAGACACTTGCTGAGCTCCCTGTCCCCAAGGGATAATGTCCTTCTCCAGGCCTGGGGCCTGGGAAGGTGAGGGCCCTGCCCTCAGAACCGGCCAGTCTGTGTGAGGAGCCTGGACACACAGACCTCCTGACAGAATCAGCACGGGTGTGTCAGTATGCATGTGTCTGCATCTCCGCATGTGCAGGGGATGGGGCCCTCCATTCTAATGCCCTTGTTAAGTGGGCAGCAGTATTGAGGGTGGGGAGTTTCCCTTCCCACTCTGTTCCCTGGCCATGTGGCTAGACTGGGTGTGGGCTGGATCCTTTCACTTCCCCAAATGTAATAATACCCCTGAGTGGGGGGTGGGGGTGGGGGTGGGGCTTAGGGGTGGGGCCCGTTCCTACACACACCAGGCAGACAGGTGTCCCCATTAGGCTGCCAGGACTCCCTGGCCTTGGGGGACCAACTATGGGGGTGGGTTCTGAGTCTGGCTTGGCTCCGGGCCCACCCTCATTGACCCTGCACCCTCACCCCTGCAGCTGGACCTGCAACCCCAGGCCAAGGTGCTGATGTCTGTGCAGTATTTCCTGGAAGACGGAGGTAAGGCCTGCCCTACCTGGGCTGGGGGTGTGTAGGTTCAGAGGCCAGAGCCAGGACAGAGGGTTAGAAAAGCAGCCCCCGTCAGCAGTCTGTCCAGGGCCTCCCTGGGAGGGACTGCGGGGAGCTGTCCCTTTTGTGGCTGTGGCTGACCTCACCCTCTGTGGCCTCCAGATTGCAAGCAATCTCTGCGGGGTGAAGACGAGGCCAAATTTCCAACGATGAACCGCCGTGGAGCCATTAAACAGGCCAAAATCCACTACATCAAGAACCACGAGTTTATTGCTACCTTCTTTAGGCAGCCGACCTTCTGTTCTGTGTGCAAAGATTTTGTTTGGTGAGGGCTGGCTGTACCCACTGGCAGGCTGGGTTGAGGGAGGGCTACACCCAATTCTTCCCCCACTAACCCTGCTGGGGGATTTGCCTTTCAGGGGTCTCAACAAGCAAGGCTACAAATGCAGGCGTAAGTGTCTCCACAATCCGGCTTGTACACAGTGTGTGTGCATGGGTGCCTAGCAGTGCCTGGGCCTGTTCATGGGAGAGCCCGTGTCCCTGTGTTGGGGCTGCATGCCTAGACATAGACTGTGCTGGAGTGTGCACGTGTGAGGTTTTCCATCCCGGAGTGCCTGTGTGTGTGACAGCTGCGCTCAGCGAGTGCTGGAGCCAGTCCTGCATGCCTCTCCCCACTCTTTGAGTTCAGTGACATCACACTGGCAGCCTGAAACAGGTCACAGTGGAGCATTCACAGGGCAATCAGCCGGTGCTGCACGTCAGGGCCTTTTCCCCCAGAGAGACCGTCAGACCGTGGCTGGCACACTCCTGCCACATGCATGCTTCTGTTAGATACGTGCACGTCTGGGTGCACATGTGTGAACAAGCCTTTCTCCATGAGGGGCAAACGCTAGGCGTTGTGGGCTGGTAGTTATGAGCACAGGCTCCAGAGCCAGACTACCCACATTTGAATCCGGGCTCTACCACTTCCTAGCTGTAGGACTGTGGGTAAAGTTACCTAACTCCTCTGTGCCTCAACTTTCTCATCTGTAAAATAGGGATAGTAGAGTCATTGTGGAGCTCAAGTGGGATGAAATATGTGAAGCTGTATGTTAAGTGTGGCTGGCACATGGTAAGCGTTCTGTCAATGTGTGAGGAGCCCTGTTGTTATATACAGCTGTGTGTGTGCGTGTCCTTGAGCTAGAGCACACCTGTCTGTGTGTGCATACTGGGAGAGAGCCTGGGAGCTGCTTGCTGCACTGGGACATAGGAGGGGGAAAGGCGGCTCTCTTGCCTCCTCTTCTCTCACTGCAATACCCCAGGCCCCTCACTTCTGCCCTCCTTTGCCCCCACTCACCAGCACTCCTCTAGCCTAATCTCTGAGATCCAGCAGACAGGCCTGTCCTCCCTGCCCCATCCTTCCCAGGCCCCTCCTTTGAGGGCTGGCAGGAGGAGAGAAAAATCAAGCTCTGGGCCCCAGGCCTCTGTGGGGTGAGGGTGTGGGTGGTTGGGAGAACGGTGGCTTTGTGTAGGGGGCTGGCCTGGGCCAGCTCACAGACTCTGCCCTTCCCGGTGCCTTCCCATCCCCCTCCTGGGCCTGCGCCTCCTCAAGAATGCAACGCTGCCATCCATAAGAAATGCATCGACAAGATCATCGGCCGGTGCACAGGCACTGCGACCAACAGCCGGGACACCATAGTGAGGCTGGGTCCAGGGCAGGGCCCTGGGGGTCTGGGGGCTTGGCCAAGTGGGAGGGATTTGGGCTCTCCCTCTCCCTTCCCTGTGGGGCTCACCCTTCCTCCCCATTTTTCTTGGTCCTTCCTTGGACCTCTGTATTTCCCAGTCCTCAGCGGAGCCCTGTTGGCATCTTGCCATGCTTGGGGTTGGGGGAGAGCTAGGGGTTGAGGAGGGGGCTGGAGCTGCCATGTGACCTTGACCTGTGACCCCACCCCCACCCCACCCCACCCTAGTTCCAGAAAGAACGGTTCAACATCGACATGCCACACCGGTTCAAGGTTTACAACTACATGAGCCCCACCTTCTGCGACCACTGCGGGAGCCTGCTCTGGGGGCTGGTGAAGCAGGGGTTGAAGTGTGAAGGTGCGTGCCACCCAGCCCCAGGGCTGGGGTGGAGGTGCTGGGGAGGGGGACTCCCAGCTGTGCCCCCGCCCCTACCTCATAAACTCTGCCTAACTGATGCTGTCTTTGCCCTCTCCCTGGGGATTTCACGTGGGGAGGCCTTGGGGAGCCCTCCCCACTGGCCCTACTGGCTCTGCCACTTACCTGCTATGTGAGCACCGGACAGGAGGCCCTGCCTCTGGGCTCTGTGTCCTCAGGTGTGACGTAGGGGTCAGTGTAGAGTAGGGCCCAGAGAGTCACTGCTGCACACGGCAGGTGTTCCCCAAACGTACCTCGCCCCTCCCTTCCCCGCCCCGCCCCACTGAGAAGAGAAACAAGAGTCTCTTACAGGAAAAGGGACTTGCCTAGGTTATCCCACACACCCTTTGAAGGGTTAGAGTTAGTCCCATATCTTCTGCTTTTTGTTTCTCTTCTTTAAATAATGAAAGATGTGAAGTGCTCGTGATGACTTCAGGTACATTTTTTCTGAAGACAGGAAACCCAGCAGACCCCACAAAGCCCTCCTTCCTCCTATTCTCTCCTCCACCCTCCCTGCGCTCTGTTGGGCCTGCTGGCTGTCCTGCCTGGGCACAGGCCCTCATGGGCCTGCTTCTCCCCCACCCCAGACTGTGGCATGAACGTGCACCATAAGTGCCAGAAGAAGGTTGCCAACCTCTGCGGCATCAACCAGAAGCTCTTGGCTGAGGCACTGAACCAAGTCAGCCAGGTGGGCAGCACCGTGAGGACCTGGGACAGAGCGTCTTGGGGTTGGGGCAGTCAGGGCTCATTTCTACTCCTGGGGACCACAGTGGGGGGTTTTATGCCCAAGACCCCACTTCTGGAAGATCCAGTTCAGGAATTAAGCAGGAGAGGGCGGTGGGTGTATTCCCATTAGAAATGAGTTGTTCTAACAGTTCCATATTGTGGGTGAAGCAGGGGTGGGGGTGCAAGGTGAAACACTTGGAACTAAAAGCCTTTGTGTGTGTGCGCGCGCTTTTGTATGTGTTGGATATGGTAGGGTTCAAGGGATAACAAAGTTTTAAGGTAAAACTCTAGAATCACTCACAAGTGAAGGCAACATAAAAATCTGTGAAGCAGTTGGGAAGGTAGAAACTTCTGTTTGTAATGTCTGCCTTCCAGACCACCCAGCAGGCACCCCTGTGCCACTGGAAGAATATACGTGTGTGTGTGTGTGTGTGTGTGTGTGTGTGTGTGTGTGTGTGTACCGTAGCACTTGGGGGTCCCAGCCCATGCTGCTTCCCCATTGGTATCAAGATTGAGTTATAATTGCTGGGTTGCCTCTCTGGGCTGGGAGTTCTGACCATGATCTGACCGACCATCTGGCCCCTTCTCCAGAAACCCGCTCGGAAGTCAGAGACGGAGGCTGCCGAGCCTGTTGGGATCTACCAGAATTTTGAGAAGAAGCCAGTAGTCTCTGGAGATGAAACAGGTAAAGCTGGGCCTGTTTCCCCAGAAAAGTCCTTAATTCCCACCAGGGCCCAGGATGGTGCCTGGCCTTCCTCCATGGTCAAGTGAGACCTGAAAGGAGGCACCACCATGGAGAAGGAGCCCCTTCCTCTCTGAGGCCTCTCACCCCAGCTCCCCCCAGGCCCCAGGGGAGGGGACTCTGCGGGCAGAGACCCGAGTCTGAAGTACCATCTCTCTCTCCAGCAGACAGTGGGACCTATGGCAAGATCTGGGAGGGCAGCAGCAGGTGCAACATTGAGAGCTTCACCTTCCACAAGATCCTGGGCAAAGGCAGCTTCGGGAAGGTGAGGGGCCACGTGGCCCTGAGGCAGCCCAAGGGACCTGGCTGGGTGGGGCTGTGGGGCCCTGGCCTGTGGCCTGGGGCCTCTCCTGCTCAGCACCCCACTCACCCCTCAGGTGCTGCTTGCAGAGCTGAAGGGCAAAAAGCAGTTCTTCGCTATCAAGGCCCTCAAGAAGGATGTGGTTCTGATCGACGACGACGTGGAGTGCACCATGGTGGAGAAGCGGGTGCTGGCGCTCGCCTGGGAGAATCCCTTTCTCACCCACCTCTACTGCACCTTCCAGACCAAGGTGTCTGACCCTCCCACTGTCATTGCCCCAGGAGCTACAGCTCCCCTCACCTCCCACTCCAGACTGTGTCTAACACTCAGGTCACATAAGGCAGGGCCATGTCCCCCTCCTCATACTCCCTGGGGCAGGGCTGTGTCTCCTCTTACGTCCCCCAGGGCAGAGTTGCCTGTCCCCCCACCGCCCTGCTGCAGAGGCCCCCCCGTTCCTGTGCCTCTGCTCACCACCTTCCCCACCCCAGGATCACCTGTTCTTCGTGATGGAGTTCCTCAGCGGGGGCGACCTGATGTTCCACATCCAGGACAAAGGCCGCTTCGAGCTGTACCGCGCCATGTATGTGAGGGCCCTGTCGGGAGGAGCCCACGCCAGTCTGCCCTCCATTTTTCCTCTCCCTGGAGAAGCTACCCTGAGCTGGAGCTGGGGTTGGAGGGGGTGGGGGTGGCTGCGGCTGCCCCCACTGTACGGGAAGCCTGGGTGGTGGGTGAGCTGCGGCTGGGTGCATGGCACAGGCGTGCCGGGTTCTGTCCCCTCCTTGGGCCTCAGTCAGGGCAGCCTCACACATGGTGATCTGCAGAACACAGAACCCTGGTGTGTGACCCCCAGACTAGCAGGCACCCCCAAACTGTGTGTGTGTGTGTGTGTGTGTGTGTACATACATATGTGTATCACTATAAACACATATACTCTTGTAACAGAAAATTGTCTTATTTGGAGCTTTTCCTTCATAATTTTCTTTTCTGCCTTGGCCACTAGCCTCCCCTAGCCTGACACAAGATGTACTTGATCAGGCCCGGATGGTACATGGAGTTGTTTGCAGCACTGCCCGCCCCTGGAGGTGGACATGCGGGACCGGGGAGAAGCAAGGGCCTATCGGGAGAAACTCCAGAACACTTTCACTTTCTCTCTCTCTCTCTCTCTCTCTCACATCCAGGTTCTATGCTGCTGAGATAGTCTGTGGACTACAGTTTCTACACAGCAAAGGGATCATTTACAGGTACAGGTGGTGGGGAGCTGGGGTTTGGGGGAGCTTTCAGGAAGGAAAGCTCCAACCCCATCATATCCTCTGAAATGCTCTGAAAGGAGCCCAGCCCGGCCCTCACCCCATCTCCATCTGGAGTCAGTGTTTAGTCGGGTATTTGCCTAACCCTCCTACTCCATTGCTAGAATTCCTGGTGGCCCCTCAGCCGAGGCTGGCACAGCTCCAGGAACTGGGAACTCACTGCCCATACTCGGCGCCATTGGTGGGAGCGCAGCACTGATTGGTACGGTGTCTTCCTTCCTCAGTGCAATTAGTCCCATCTGAAGCCCCATCTGCGCACTCTCAGCTTCCACCAATAGGAACTGGTCCCATAAAACTCCCACCCAGTAAGTGACAGTCCCATCCGACAGTATTACGGTGCACTCATCAAAAAGGCTGAGGTCGTTTCCTATGTCCTGATATGGGATGATGCCGAGATGGGTGGTCAAGTGGCAAACCAACCCATGGGGCAGTATATATTAAATATTAAGGTGCACGTTTTAAAAGATGAGGTGAAATGCATATTGAAATGTGCTTGTCCATACCTAGAATCACTCTAGGGAAGGTCTGACCATCGAGGTTAGTGGAAGGTGCACTTTGTATATGCTGTTTGCCCTTCTCTAGTGCTTGTTACCGTGTGTATAAATTACCTACTCCAACAACCAACTACATAAAAATAGACATGCCCCTTACCCTTCTGGAGTTACACAAACTTGAACCGAGGGCCACTTCCACTGCTGACCAGCTAGCTAGGTGACCCTGGGCAAGTGACATCACCTCTCTGAGTCTCATTTTGGGTTCTGGAAAGTAGGACGGCATGTGTCCAGCATATGACACACAGTAGGTAGCTTGCAGGAAGCACCTGTTTTGGAGCCTCCTTCCCTCCTGCTTCCCTTTGCTCCTTCCCTTGTCCCCTTGGGAAGAGTAATAGGCTTACAGGGCTGAAAATTGGGGCTGGAGGACGGGGTGGACTTGGCCCCTGCTGACCCCTTCTCCTGCCCTTTCCCCTCAGGGATCTGAAGCTGGACAACGTGATGCTGGACCAGAATGGCCACATCAAGATTGCTGACTTTGGGATGTGCAAAGAGAACATATTTGGGGAGAAGCAGGCCAGCACCTTCTGCGGCACCCCTGACTACATTGCCCCCGAGGTGAGCTCCCACCCGCCCCACCTCCAGCCTAGTCAGACACATGTCTTACCAGGGTGGAGCCAGGAAGGCATCATTTCCCCCTGGGCAGTGATGTTTGCGCCAAGCCAGGAGGGCGAGGGGGACTGGCGAGGCTTGTGCTCCGGGATCCCTCTCAACTCTGGCACCTCCTGCCCCAGATCCTGCAGGGTCTGAAGTACTCGTTTTCTGTGGACTGGTGGTCCTTCGGAGTCCTTCTCTATGAGATGCTCATTGGGCAGTCCCCCTTCCACGGTGATGATGAGGACGAACTCTTCGAGTCCATCCGTGTGGACACACCGCATTATCCCCGCTGGATCACCAAGGAGTCCAAGGATATCCTGGAGAAGGTGGGAGGCCCAGGCTAGGCTGGTTAGGGGCCAGAACCGGTAAACGTGAGGTGACGGGAATGCCAGAAGCCTCCGGGACAGCAGTCTCACTGATGCTCCAGTCCTAACATGGGGGGTATTGCTCTCTTGCCACATTCCCAGGAGGTCCTGTCTGAGTACCCTACACCCAACTGGCCTGGTGCGGTGATTTGATTTTGAGCTTAGGCCAGGAGACAGACCTGAGGCTAAATGCTGAGTCTGTCTCCTTATCTGCACAATGGTGCTATGAAAACCAGAGTTGCCGGGAAGAAACATAAGGGTATGAAGCTTAGGTTTGTGCCAGGCAGATAGCAAACACTCAATAAACAGCTACGGCTTCTACTCAAGTCCCAGCAGCCCCCACCCACAACCTGCTGTCTTTAGGGACCTGGGAGCACAGCTGGCCAGAGAAGATCCCTCAGCCCCCAAGGCCCTGGGCTGCCTCACTGGGCTGGGCTAGGCCTCTGGGACGCCCTGGGTCTGCTTGGGGGGTTGCTGAGGCTCTGATTTCCTACAGTCCTTGGGTGCTAACCAGGGCCCCTGCTGGGTTGCAGCTGCTTGAAAGGGACCCAACCAAGAGGCTGGGAGTGACTGGGAACATCAAAATCCACCCTTTCTTCAAGACCATTAACTGGACTCTGCTGGAGAAACGTCTGGTGGAGCCGCCCTTCAGGCCCAAAGTGGTACGTGATCCAACGTTAGCAGGGCCACCGCTCCATGTTGTTGCCCCCGCTGCCTTCAGGGTGGGCACCTCATCTGCCTGCCTCTCCCACATCGTTTGCACGCCTTCTCCTCTCCCTCCTTTCAGCAAACCTGCCTCCCCAACCTCCCTGGCACATCACTCACAGCCTCTACCCTGATAGTCTCACCCTCTCTTCCCTCACTCAGTCATTCAGTGAACACTGGGAACTGTGGGTCCAGCCACCCTTAACCTACATTTTTTTAGCACCTGCTATATGCTGTATGTTCTCTTTGCACATCCCAAATTCTGATTGGGAATCAGAATTTAAGGCCTCTCTTCCTTCCTCCATCAAATCCATTTTCCAATAAATATTGGAAATGCTGAGTGCCTGTTGGGTGCAGAGCACTGTGCTGAGCTGCTCAGCACAGCTGGGAGCCCAGTCCCAGAGCTGGAGGAACCCCAGCTCAACAGAGATAAGAAACTTGAACATAGATGCTCACTCATGATATAACAGTACGAGAACTGTCACACAGCCACACTTGATCAGTTGTCAGCAGGCGGGTCTATCAGCAGGAGCCCAGAGCCATAGAACGTGGTGCATCTGAGAGGAAGTGGGGCAAGGGCCAGGCTGGGAGCATCTGGGAAATTTGTCCAGGTAGAGGAAGGATGGTTCACGCGAAGGCCCAGAATCCAGAGAGGCCACCAATGGGCCAGCAGGAGGCAGAGGCAGGTTAGGGCTAGAATTGGGAGCATCGCAAACAGCTCAGAAGTTGGACTTTATGGTTCTTCTCTGTTCACAGTTCCTCCTTCCCACTCCTTTTCTCACCTCTGCTTCCTCTCCTCTTGCTGGGCAGCCCGTGTGCCTAGAAGTCACAGAGTACTTTTCTTGCTCCAAGGACCTCAAACTCGATGCCTCTTGGGCTGGGCATGGCACTTCAGGCCAGACCAGCTGCAGGAAAAGCACTCGGCCTGCTCTCAGTCTCAGTTAGGATAGAAAGAGTAAACGACTGATTTCTCTGTACTGAGAAACACCAGGTGGGAGTGGTGATCGCTAGCCTGTCGGTGGGAAGGGGTGGGGCCTGTGGCAGGTGGCCCAAGGGCACTTCAGCACCAGGAGAAGACAGTCCAGGAAATGAGCCCAAGGCTGCTTTGCTCTGCCTGTTCTCAAAAGAAGCCAGAAATCTGGGTTTTTATGTCAAATTGCCCAATTTTAAAATATTGGCTTATATGCCTTTAAAAACCACTATTAGTCCAAATTCTGTACTTGCCAGCTCAGTTTGGCCTGAGAGCCACCAGCTTGAGCTCTCCATTACCATTTCACTGTATCCTCAGAAGCAGAGCTGCAAACTTTTCCTTTGAATAGCCCGATAGTAACTGGTTTAGGCTGTGCAGGCCCGAGGTTCTCAAAGAAGCCATAGATGATAGATACCTCCATCACTGGGTGTGGTCGTGTACTGATAAGACTTTATTTATGGATGCTGAAATGTGAATTTCATTTAATTTTCATGTCATGAAATAGCATTCTCCTTTTGATTTTTTCCTAAACATTGAAAAATGTAAAAACCATTCCTAGTTTATGGGAGTAACAAAAACATGATGGGCGGGTTTGGCCCACGGGCCTGCTCACCTTTCCTAATCCAGGCGCAGAGCTGCCCGCTGGCTTTCCTCATCTCCTTGGAAAAACAGCGTCCACCTTCCCGCTGGGCTCCTGTCACGCAGTGGGGAAGACTCCCTGTCTTACTAAGGACAGCTCTGGCCTGCCCCAGCCTGACAGAGACTCCCAAGGTGTTTGGGAGCCTGGCGAGGCTGCCCCTTGGGTCCTGCTCACACATTTCCACCCTGTGCCCGCAGAAGTCCCCTGGAGACTATAGCAACTTTGACCAGGAATTCCTGAATGAGAAGCCGCGCCTCTCCTACAGCGACAAGAACCTCATTGACTCCATGGACCAGACAGCGTTCGCTGGCTTCTCTTTTGTGAATCCCACATTTGAGAGGCTCCTGGAAAAGTGAGGTTCCCAGACGTGCCCCCCAACCCATTGCAGCCAAGGAGCCTGGGTGGGCCAGTACGGCATGCCCGCCCAGCCCGGACAGGGCAGGCTCGGCCAGCCTGCATGTGCACCTGCCTGCCCCCTGAGATAAGCAACAGTGTGACTGTCGTGATTTCTGCTGCTGCCCGCTCTCATCACCCGCAGGAGGGGCCTCGGCTCCTGTCTGACGGGGCTCTTCATGGTACTTCCTCTGTGAACTGAGTGTGAATTTGCCTTTCCTCTGCCCTCAGAGGGAAACTGTAAATCCTGTGTTTTATTACTTGAATGTAGTTATCTATTGAAAAAATGTATTATATATATATATATATGCATATATATGTATACACACACACATATATATATGTAACAGGCTGTATATATTGCTCAGTAGAGGAAAAAACATGGGGGGCTGGTAATGTGTTGATCTTTTAAAATATATGTATATGACAAGAAAAAAAGGAGCACAAGCTGTGTGAACCACCAGGTTCTTTTATTTGTGTATCAAAATAAATGCCAAATGGTACCAACCTGGCTGTCGGGACGTGTTTGTCCCAGGAAGCTGGTGGCAGCTGTGTCCTGGAAACTGAGCTGTTAGCTACAGGCACAGACCCCTGCACTTTCATGCAAATGCGTTTGTATTTATGGGTTTCCTCGGGCTCTGGGGCCCCGGTTTTTTCTGGGTAGCTTACAGAGCCCAGAGGCTCCGTGGGGCGGTGAGCGGAGGTGGTTCCAGCTGCAGACAGTCTGTCTCCGCAGAGTGAGGGGCCAGTCTGGAAAAAACAGAGAGGTGATGACCTGGCCAGAAGGCATGAGCTAAGGCCTAGAGGCTGGCCCAGGCTGGAAAAAGGAAGGGAAGAGAAAGTTAACCACAGCTCAGGCTTTGGGAAGATCTGGATTCAAATTGCAGAATGGCCAAAAGATGTGCTCATGTCAATTATTTTAAGCCTCCGTTTCCTCATATGTAAAATGGGGAGAAGGCAAGTTAATGTTAGGTGTAACTCCCATCTTGTTACTATTTATCCCTGTTCTTGCCACAGAGGAGTCTGTGTCTGAGTTCCAGAATCTACTTCTCAGGAGCCCTTGCCTACCCTGGAGAAGGGGAGGGAAACAGAGTAGGAGAAAAAGGTGAGAGTGCCAGGTGACAGGGTCCAGGTTGGCAGCCATGCTCCAGTGTGCCTTGAGCTGTGTCGACCTCCTTCCCCCCACTTCCGTGTCTCCCCCTCTCCTGCTCCCTATTTCTTCATCTTCACCACTCTCCCTTCAGCTCCCTCTTTCTGTCTCTGGGGCACAGGCCTTGTGGCAGGGCCTGCCCTCCACCCCCTCTGATCCAGCTCTTAGCCCTTTGTCCTTAGAGGTGGGTGAGGTGCCTGGCCTGATCCACTGGTCCCGGCAGCCAATCAGCTGACTTCTCACTTTTCTGGGCTGAGGTGTAAGTTTCTACAGCTGGAAAGAAGCAGGGTAAGGCGGGGCTGGTGCTGGCCAGGGGAGGTGATGGTGGGGATGAGGGAGCCAAACCCAGAGACCAAATGTCCATCTCCCCTCTCCACCCTTTGTCCTTTCAGGAAGCATCAGTTGAATCCCTGCTCTGCACAGAGCAGTGCAAACCCCAGGGAAGACAGACAGCATGGAATGGGCTGTGCTGGGGGATGCTGGGGCTGTGGGAGCCAAGAGGAGGTGCCTGGGGACCCCTGTCCTCTTCCTATGCTGCAACACACACAGGCCCCCAAGCCCCCCAACCCCACAGAGGCTGTCCTGAGTGAGTTCAGAACAGAAATGTGGTGGGTGTTTGAATTCAGAGCCTCTCTCCACCCTCCTTGCAGCTCCAAGGCAGAGCTTTGCACGCAGAGCTTGTTTCCTCCCATGAGAAACTGGAGAATAAGTAGTTTAGCAGCTAGAGACAGTGGAGGGTGGTGGGAAGATCATGGTGCCTAGAATCAGGAGCCTGGGGTTTGAGTTCCATTCCGACACTCACCCACTGTGGAACCTCCATGGGTTTCTTCATGGGCCTCAGTTTCCTCATCTGTAAAATGGGATAATTAATCATGGCTTCCTTGTGAAGCGCTAAGCTCTGGGGAGCCCCTTAAGGACCGATGCTGAGTACGCTATGGTGCTAGGCAGAGCCCAGAAAAGGACAGAGGCTGGGACTGAGAGGCCCACTTAGAGAAGCCTGGGATGGGGAAGCAGTTGTCGGAGACCCAGACAAATTGCCTGGGAGGCAGGCCTGTTCCCAAAGTTGGGTAGGCGCCAGGCCTGACCCAGCTGCCTCAGGAAATGCTTCTCGTGGCTTGGCCCAGAGCCACACTTCCACTGGGATCTGGGTGTCCAGAAACAGGCACGCTGCCCCACCCCACCTGCCAAATAGGTGTGTGAACGGAGAGGTCAGCTTGGCCCACTGCAGGGCTGGTGGGAGCAACACACCCAATCTGAAATGTGTGCGGGGCCTCGTGTTCAGTGCTGAGCAGAGTAACACGGAAGTGTCCACTAGGCCAGCTTCTATGCAGCAGGTCTCAGCCCCAACTGTTCGTGGGAACCCTAGCCAGGTTGCCCGGGTTTAACAAAATGGTGATCTCTGGAGGGCCCAGGCGCCATTACTTTTAAAGCTCTGAGGAGGGTCCTACCTGCATTAGGACATGGGACTGGTTGGGTGAGATCCAGGAATCTGCATTTTCCCCACTCCTCTAGACGAAGCCAGGAAATCCTGCTCCGAGCAGGCCACAGCCTGGAAGGCAAAATCACCGTCCAGGCCTTGTGTTCCGCCCCAGCGGGCCCTGGAGGGCCCCTGCGGGACCACCAACCACACGTCAAAAATTGGTGAGGGCGGGGAGAGAGGCCACCGCCTGGGTCGGGCTGCAGCGCCCTCTGGTGGTGGTCTGACGCAGACCCGGGAGGACCCGCTTTGCACAAGTATGGTGCTGGGTTCTTAACTCACCTGTCCCCAGGGAAATTGCTGGAGGACCATTTTGCAGACTCAGAGACATGAAGGTTACACATCTAGACAGCTTCCCTAAAATTTAAAAGTCTTTCTTGGATAATCCATATCTTAATTCCATTCTCTGGCATTCACCCAACATTACAGTCACATGTCCTCAATTTATTCTTCCTTAAGATGTGAACAGAGGGTGGGGGGGGGTAGAAAGGGGCTAAATGGTAATGGAAAAAATACAGTAAAGATTAAATAAAAAAAGAATGTGAATGACTGATATGAGCTGGGAGGCCCCTGTTTTCTTGCAGGTTTTAATAGCAGGAAATGGGGGGGGTGTGCAGCATTTGCGGGGGGGGGGGGTAGCAGGCTTCAGGACTTCCAACTGATGCCCTTGGCCTCGTTCCAGAAGGCTGGGGGTTCTGCTGCCCACCATGCCCCTGCCTTCTCCTCCTTGGCCCCCTTCAAGCTGTGTGGGACTTCCGGCTCCCTTCCGCATGTTGGCTGTGCCCCGCATGTGACCTCCGAGTGCTCTGTGTGAGGTTAGAGTCCGTAGAGCTGGTTTTGGTTCCTCTGAGTCCTGACCACCCTCCCAGGCCCTTTACTTCCTTGGGGCTGGGGAGGAAGGAGATGCACACAACTGAAAACATGGAACCTAATAGCAAAGAAGGGCAAGAGGGGCAAAGGACGGCCCCCAAAAGTGTGAGCCAGGCCCAAGTCAGTGTGACCTGGGTTAGGCCAGACCCATGAGGTCTGGGACCCTGAAGCACTCCCTGGGTCTTTCACATGGTTGAATTCAACTCTCAGTAGCTGTTGTCTCAACAAGGTTAATACCAGCCCCCAAATCAGGCTTCTTCAGTGGCCTTGGAAGACCCCCAACTTCTCTTTCCCTGTTGTGAAATACACGCTCTGAAGGCCCTGTATTTGCTGCTCAGATGGTGTTTTCCCTTTTTCTTTGGAGGGGAGAATTTAGTTTTCCGTTGATTTCACTTGCGATGGCAGACACATGCGTTGTGGGTGGGGCAGCAGCGTTGGGCTCCGTCCCTGACTTCATGCATTCCCAGATGGCACAAGTGCCTGCTCCGCACCAGTAGTTTGATGGGCGTCACTTGGAGCTGTCACTCAACAGCATGTTCTAGTGTTAGACTCACTGTGTGCAGCTCAAGAGCTTATAACAGTGATATTCTGGGTCCGACACTGTGCTTGATGCTTTCTCTGCATCGTTGACAGCAATTAATCCTCACAACAAACCTGTGAGGAAATGGCTGTTAGTCTCCCTCAGCAACAGAGGCTCTGAGAGGTTGAGAAACTTGTCTGGTAGCTCTGGGTTGGGGGCTCTGTTGTGTTGTTTCCCACAGAGATGAACACAGTCTCCTGGACCTGCTTAGGAGCTAGTAGAGAGAACACAGGGTCTCTTGTCCTGGTCCTCAGAGGCACCAGGAAGAAGGAAGGTGAGCCTGGTGGCAGGCAGGGACAGCGGAGGGTAACTAGGATGAGGCAAAGGCAGGCTGACTTGGAGCTGGAAGGACCCTTGGAGATCATGGATATTCACTGGGGATCTCCATGGACCCATAGTGGAAAACTGAGGCTAGAAATAGGAAGGGTTACACAGGAAAACCCTCAGAGTAGCCAGGTGTGTTCACAACCTCCTTCCTCCTACAAGGCAGAAACCTGGCTCCTTCTCCTTGCTGCCTACTGCAGACTCGCACTGAGCTGGGCACACCGTGAGCGGTCAGTAAATGTTGATGAATGAGCATAGGTGGGTGAGTGAACTGCAAGTGTACACTGAGAGCTTTCTACACTCCCATCACAGCCCTGCCTCTCACTCTGCTCCCTTCCCCCTGTTCTGGTATGGGAGGGGGCAAGGGAAAGAAGGGGTGGCTGCCAGTCCTGTCTCAGGGCATTAGCAGCAGCAGGTGACCAAAAGCTGGGGACCTCAGAAATCGATGTCCACCAGCTGGTGGGTGGTGGAGGCCTGCAGCCCCAGCTGAGGGCTGGGACCTAGTTCAACAGTGAAGCAAATGCAGTTGGCCGCAGTCCATTAGAAACCTGCCATCAATTGTATTGGCAAGGCCTCTCTGAGCCACTTCCTGAGCTTTAAATCATAAGTTCAGAAACAATTAAGCCACTTAGACACACTTTGTATTAATAATTAAGTTAAAAATATACTTCACAAAATGCATTGAATTAAAAATGGATCTTATTAGCTTAATTGTTCTCGAATGTCCTGCTTGGACATAAGGTATGTTAAAAAAATTGTCTTTAGCCCTGGCTGGTATAGCTCAGTGGACTGAGTGTCAGCCTGTGAACCAAAGGGTTCGCTGGTTTGATTCCCAGTCAGGGCACATGCCTGGGTTGTGGGCCAGGTCTCCAGTAGGGGGTGTGCAAGAGGCAACCACATGTTGATGTTTCTCCCCCTCTCTCTTTCCCTTCAACTCTCTCTAAAAATAAATAAAATCTTTAAAAAAATTTTGTCTTTAACCCCTGTCCCAGGTTTGCTATAGATGAATATCATATGCCCCTGTTTATACTGGACCCATACTTATACTCAGCCCACTCTGCGCCAGGAGGTGGCAGTGCTCATGGCCAAACCGCAGGCCAAACCGCAGGACACAGGCTTGAAGACAGATCTGAGTCTACAGCTGCCAGTCCCATCCCCAGCTGCTGCTCAGCCCCTAACCCTCTGTTTCCTCTCCGGTAGCTTGTGCATAATGGTACCAACTTTACAGGGTTTGTCAGGTCAAAGCATGAAAACTGTTGGTGCAGCTCAGCACATAGTAAGTACTCAGGAAATCTAAGACTATCATTCTTAACTCCATGAACACTTTTTTTTTTTTTTTTTTGAAGATTTTATTTGCTTTTAGCGGGGGGTGAAGGAAGGGAGAAAAAGAGAGAGAGAAACATCAACGTGTGAGAGAAACATCGACCAGTTGCCTCACACACCCCCAGCTGGGGACCAGGCCTGCAACCTAGGTATGAACCCTGACAGGGAATCGAACCAGTGACATTTTGTTTCGAAGGCCAGCTCTCAATCCACTGAGTCACACCACAAGGTTCCATGAACATGTTCTACGTCTTTGTGCATGTTTTCCTTAACAATGCTCTAAGTATAAGGCTTGGCTGGGCCCAGGTTAGAAGCATCAGGGAGTCCTGTAGAAAGGGAGATTGTGTCTCCTTTCTCCTGGAATAGGAGTGGAGCAAAGGGCCCTGGATTGTGAGTCAGGAGTAGGTTCCAGACTTGGCCATGGGGTCCCTCCCTCCCACCCTCACTGTGGGCTTTGGGCCCTCAGCCAGCTCAACAGCAAGAAAATGAGTATCTAAGACTGATATGAAAGGCGAGTGGGTCTCAGGTGGTCTTTAATTATGATAAAGGGCATTTGAATGTCAAATGTCCCAGTTCTTGGCACAAATTAAAATCAAATAATATGAAAAGCAGAAATTACCACTGTCATAAAATTTTTTATTCTTTACAGTTTAAAAAACATATTGTCATTTTATTTATCTTGGCAACAATCCTGTGAGAGAGGGAAGGCCAGAAAAATTCCTACATTTTTACAGAGAAGAACACCAAAGCTGACAGTTCAAGCAATTTGCCTAACATCACACAGATTTTTAGCAGTGAAACAAGAACCTTGGGCTCACTCCATGGGCTGAAACAGAGATGTGGATTTCAAATACAAATAGGAAGTTGCCTTTAATTACTCATTCATGAGCTCTGGCTGGTGCAGCTCAGTTGGTTGGAACATCGTCCAGTAAACTAGAAGCTTGCCTGTTTGATTCCGGGTCAGGGCACATACCTATGCTGACGGTTTGATCCCCGGTCGGGTGCATATGGGAGGCAACCAATCAGTGTTTCTCTCTCATATCAATGCTTCTCTTCCTCTCTTTCTCCCTCCCTTCCCCTCTCTCTAGGATCTACGTGCATGTCCTTGAGTGAGGATTGAAAAAAATTTTTTTTAATGATTTATTCATGAAATTCTGTTGACAGTTGGGGCAGCAGCAGAGCTACCGATGCCTAGAGCGTGTCCCCTCTCTGTCCCCTTGTTTGGTCTCATGGCCCACACTGCTACCTCTCCCTCGGCCCTCATGACCTTCCCCAGCTTGTTCCAGGGGCAGAGCCAGGAACCCACCTCTCTCTGGTGCCCAAGGGTAGCTCCTGCTGGTAGCGTCAGGACGGGGATATGCAGTTTGTGCTGATGTTTCTTGACCAGCTACTAAGGTCAGAGCCTGAGCTGTAAGCTTTTCGAGTACATTTGTGGTCATGACCCAGAAATGAAGGCTAGACTCCTTAATTCACTCTGTGAGCATTCTGTGAGCGCTGACTGCATGCTGGGGACGCTGCAGAATGGGGAGAAACGTCTGCAAACAAGGAGCAGGCCCCATGGTCTCATGGGGGCCTGTGAGCAGACAATGTATTGCAGTGCAGGGCATGGTGGGGGCGCCCAGGAGGTGCTGGCTCTTCCTGGGAGAGCAGCAGAGACCAAGGAAGGCCTCCTGGAAGAGGAGACATCTAATCCTGAGATCAAAAAATGAGTAGGGCCCATCATCAGACCTGCAACATTTTTAAAGTCTGCTAATACCAGGTTTTGCTGAGAGGCGAAGCTGTGGGTCCCTATTAGCAAGGATGGAAATGTACACCAGCCCCCTTCCCCCTGGAGGACAATTTGGCACCTTTTGGGTGTGTTGAAGACCCACATTTTTACCGCTGGGGAAAGCCTTGGCTGTGACATCAGAAGCCACATGCCGCAGGAGGACATGTGCAGGCGACGACGCCGTGCAGGGCAGAGCGGCTCGGAGCTCAGGACGCAGACTTCTGTGACGTGCACAGGCCTCGGGTGCAAGAACACCCGGCCAGGGCACTGGCTTCTTCCGGGGGGAGGGCCGGAGGAAGAGTCCGGGGGCCCCATCTGGAATGATTTGCCTCTTTGAAAAAATCTGAAGAATGTAAGGAAAACCATTAGAGGTCCATGGGGCTCAGCGGAAGGCCTGGGGATACTTATTTTCATCTCTGTGTTTTATGTTCAAAATGTTTCATAATTTTTAGTGGTTTTTTAAAGAACAAGTAGGCGTTCTCTCTCTTGACCTGACTGCTAGGTACCCAGGCATCCCTTTAAAATGGTTTGTTACACTGTCTGTTTGTTCTAGGTGCTTTTCTTTATGAAGGTGACATTTCAGTCTTCAAAAGTTAAAAGGAATGAGTAGGCGAGAGTCTGGGGTCAGGGAAACAGCCCCAGGCTGAGGAACCAGCAGGAACCAAGGCCCGGAAGCCTGGCAGAGCCCTGAGTGTGCCAGGCCTGGGAGGCTGGGCCCAAGGATGGTGGTCCCTGAGGGGCAGCCCTGCTTGCAGGGCTGTGTGGGGTCAGGCTCTTTGTCCTGTCACGTGGGAGTCAGGCCTGACCCAGTCCCAGGCCTGGGTGAGGCTGGGTGGAAAGACAGCTCTCCTGTTGGGAGAGGCACCAGCAAGAGGTGAGAGGAATGGGCGTAACCAAGTGTTGGCACCAGCACCCAGTGCAGCCTGCAGGTGGGGGCTACCATGAGCCAGGCATTTGTTGTTGGAAGTGGCAGGGGTGTCTGGGCTAAAGGAGGAATCACGGCAGCAGCAGTGTGAGGGCCACAGCCTGGCTGGAGGGAGAGAGTGGAGTGAGCCTGGGCTGAGGCCCAGAGGAAGAAGCTACGTTCATGAGCTCGGTAGGTTTTCCGGACTTTTGAAGACCGGGGGAGGTACAGCATGGGCAAGGGTGATGGGAAAGTTGAGTTTTTCTGGGGGAAGTAAAAAACATGTTTTGAGAAGTTGTTCCTAAAACTATCAGGTGTTCTTTCTGCATCAGCTATGGGAAGCCAGCCCCTCAGTGTGGTGCTGGCGTTCTCCACGGGGTGCTGCGCAGGCACAGGGAAGGAGGGGACCCTGGCATCAGGGGAGAGGCTGAGCGATTTATCTGACAAGGAATCTTATTAAGAAAACTTAGACATAAAGAAAAGCGTATAGGCAGAGGCTGCCCCAGACCAAGAAATAAAACATTAGAGATAAAATCACCACCCTTTTATCCCCCTCCCAACACACAGCCCTAATTTCCTCTGTGTTCTTCCAGAAGGAACCAGCCCCACCTTTCAGTGCAGGGAGCATTTCTCTGCACCACAGGCCCGAGGCATCCCTGAACACGTCCAGAGAAGTGCTGTGCTTGTTTTACAGCTTTGTGTCAACAGTTACCTGTGCTCAGAGGACCCTTCTGCCACCAGATTTCCTCCTGGCAAGCTTGTGAAACTGACTTTTGCAAAGTCCTGTAGCTCCAGTGCATTTCTTTTCTTTTTCACCCCTTTAAAGTGTACAGTTCAATGGTTTTCAGTATGTTCATAGAGTTGTACAACCATTGCCACAGTTTTGGAACTGGTTCATCACCCAAAATGAAACCCCACACCCCTTGGCGATCACCACCCCTCCCCCTGACTCCCCTGTAGCTTCAGTTTCTGACTGTATAGATTTACCTATTCAGGACATTTCATATAAATAGAATCATACAATATGTAGTCTTTTGTGACAGGTTAAGGCATTCTTTTTCATGGTTGTATGATACTCCATCACATACGCTTACCATAATTTATTTTCCCAGATGGATTATCTGGAATCCTGCTTTCAACTAAGATGGAGTAAAAGGGACTATATTTACCTTCCTGTGTGAAAGAAACTAGAGAGAGAGAGAGAGAGAGAGAGAGAGAACAACAGTTCTCAAGATGCTGAACCTCAGGCAATAAAAGGGCAGTACTCTCTGAAAGATGGGGGATGAAGGTGAGCCATCTGACTGCCTAGCCTTACTGCCTGGAGACAGTCTCCACGCTGAGGCACAGGGAGGTGGAACCAGCGGAGCTGTAAGAGTTCAGGGAAGCCAGGGTGGTATAACTCACAATGCAGCCCATTGGAAATGACAGAGCAAGAGAGGGTCCTCCTTGAGTACTCAGCTGAGTCCTCATTAGTGCAAGTATGTGACGAAGTCCAAGGCTAGGGGAAAGAATCGTCTGAATGAATGAGAGAGAACAATCCTCAGAACTCATGGAGTTGGGAACAGTGCCTGTTCTCAGAAGCCAGACTGAAAAACCTCATGGTTCAGGGTCATCGTGAGGAGTACCCAGAGGGTACTGCATCCTAGAACAAGGCCCAAGAATATTTATGGAAAGACAAAAAATATCCAGTGCTCGCTCAGGTAAAATTCACAATGTCTTGTATCTAATAAAAAATTACCAGGCATGGAAAGAAACTGGAGAAATTTCAGTCAATTAAAACTGACCGAGAACCAACACAAGTATTAAAATTAGTAGACAAGGACATCAAAAGTTATTATCACTGTATTCCATATGTTCAAAAAGTTAAGTAGAGGGTGGCTTCCAGCCAAGATGGAGGCATAGGTAGATACATGCTACCTCTTCACACAATCAAAGGAAGGACAACAACAAATTTAAAAACAAAAAACAACCAGAAATACCGGAAAACTGAACTGTATAGAAGTCCAACAACCAAGGAGTTAAAGAAGAACATTCATCCAGACCAGTAGGAGGGGTGAAGATGGGCAGCTGGAGCAGAGAGGATGCACAGCAAGGTGGCAGCTGGCAGACCGGGGCAGGTGAGGCAGCAGCTGGTGGACCCTATGGACCCACATTTGTGTGCAGATAAACCAGGAGGAACAACCAGGGAGCAAGAAAGACTGTGCAACCCAGGGTTCCAGCATGGAAATAAAAGCCTCAAAACCTCTGACTGAAAACACCTGTGGGAGTTGAAATAGCAGGAGAAACACCCAGCCTCACAGGAGAGTTTGCTGGAGAGACCCATAGGGTCCTAGAACATACACAAACCCACCCACCTGGGAATCAACACCAGAAGGGCTCAATTTGCTTGTGGGAAGCTGCAGAAGGGACTGAAATCTGAGAGAGAGCAGAGCAAGCACCATTGTTTCCTCTCTGACCCCTCCCCCACATACAGCATCACAACCCAGCGATCTAGGTTGCCCGGCCCTGGTGAACACCTAAGGCTTTGCCCCTCATATGTAACAGGTGTGACCAGACCCCCCTAAAAAAAAATGACCCAAATGGAAGAACAGATCAAAGCCCCAGAGCAAAAAATCTAAGCGACAAAGAGAGAGCCAATCTATCAGATGCACAGTTCAAAGCACTGGTGATCAGGATGCTTACAGAACTGGTTGATTTCAGTCACAAATTAGATGAAAAAATGAAGGCTACACTAAGTGAAATGAAGGAAAATGCACGGGGAACCAATAGTGATGGGAGGAAAACTGGGACTCAAATCAATGGAGTGGACCAGAAGGAAAAAAGAAACAACCAAAGAGAAAACAAGGAAGAAACAAGAATTCAAAAAAAATGAGGAGAGGCTTAGGAACCTCCAGAACATTTTTAAACGTCCCAACATCCAAATTATAGGGGTATCAGAAGGGGAAGAAGAAGAGCAACAAGTGGAAAACTTATCTGAACAAATAATAAAGAAGAACTTCCCCAGTCTGGCAAAGGAGATAGACTTCCAGGATGTCCAGGAAGCTCAGAGAGTCCCAAAGAAGTTGGACCCAAGGAAGAGCACACCAAGGCACATCATACTTACATTAGCCAAGATTCAAATGAAGGAGAGAATTCTAGAAGCAGCAAGGGATAAGGGGACAGTCACCTACAAAGGAATTCCCATCAGACTGTCAGCTGATTTCTCAAAAGAGACCTTACAGGCAAGAAGGGGCTGGAAAGAAGTATTCCAAGTCATGAAAGTCAAGGACCTACATCCAAGATTGCTCTATCCAGCAAAGCTGTCATTTAGAATGGAAGGGCAGATAAAGTGCTTCCTAGATAAAGTCAAGCTAGTTAAAGGATTTCATCATCAAGACTTCCGGCCAAGATGGAGGCATAGGCAGACACACTGTGCCTCTTCTCACAACCAAAATGAAGGACAACAAATATTTAGAAACAAGAAAACAATCAGAACTTATAGAAAATTGAATTGAACTCTACGGAAGTCCAACAACCATTCATCCAGACCAGTAAGAGGGGCGGAGTCACGGCAGGAAAAAGTGGAGGTGCGGACCCAGGAACGCAAGCAGCAGTGGCTGGCAGTTCCCAGGTGCACAGGCGGCGGCTGGCGGTCCCCAAGCCCACAGGCGGTGGCTGGCGGACCAAGGGCACAGGGGGGCAACTGTGCAGACCCAGTGAGGCGGCACAAGGCGGCTGGCTGACCAGGTGGTCCCACATTCGAGTGCACAGACGGTCCAGGCGGAGGGGAAGTGGCGGAAGGGACTGAATCCAGGAGAGAGCGGAGCAGGCGCCATTGTTCCCTCTCAGACCCCACCCCCACATACAGCGTCACAACCCAGCAACTGGGCTGCCCCGCACTGGGGAGCACCTGAGTCTCCACGCCTCATTACGTAACAGAACGTGCACGTGCGCAGATAATCCAGGCGAAGGGGAAGCGGCGGAAGGGACCAGAGTTCAGGAGAGAGCGGAGCAGGCGCCATTCTCCCCTCTCAGACCCCGCCCCCACCTGTAGCGTCACAACCCAGCGACTGGGCTGCCCCACACTGGGGAACACCCAAGGCTCCACCCCTCATATGTAACAGACGCGACCAGACTAAAACCAAACCAAACCAAACCAAAACAAAACAAAACAAAAAACCACCAAAAATGGCTCAAACTGGAGAACAAATGAAAGCCCTGGAGCCAATTCCTCTAAGCCGTGAAGAGATAGCCAACCTATCAGATGCACAGTTCAAAGCACTGGTCATCAAGATGCTCACAGAATTGGTTGATTTTGCTCACAAATTAGATGAAAAAATGCAGGCTACAATACGTGAAATGAAGGAAGACGCATGGGGAACCAATAAAGATGGGAGGAAAACTGGGACTCAAATCAATGGAGTGGACCAGAAAGAAGAAACTAACAACCAAACAGAAAACAAGGAAGAAACAAGAATTCAAAAAAAATGAGGAGAGGCTTAGGAACCTCCGGGACATCATTAAACGTCCCAACATCCGAATTATAGGGGTCCCAGAAGGGGAATAGGAAGAGTAACAAGTGGAAAACTTGTTTGAACAAATAATAAAGGAGAACTTCCCCAATCTGGCAAAGGAAATAGACTTCCAGGATGTCCAGGAAGCTCAGAGAGTCCCAAAGAACTTGGACCCAAGGAGGAACACACCAAGGTATATCGTAATTACATTAGCCAAGATTAAAATGAAGGAGAGAATTCTAGAAGCAGCAAGGGATAAGGGGACAGTCACCTACAAAGGAGTTCCATCAGACTGTCAGCTGATTTCTCAAAAGAGACCTTACAGGCAAGAAGGGGCTGGAAAAAAGTATTCCAAGTCATGAAAGTCAAGGACCTACATCCAAGATTGCTCTATCCAGCAAAGCTGTCATTTAGAATGGAAGGGAAGATAAAGTGCTTCTCAGATAAGGTCAAGTTCAAGGAGTTCATCATCACCAAGCCCTTATTGTATGAAATGTTAAAGGGACTTATCTAAGAAAAAGAAGATAAAAAATAGGACAGTGAAAAGACAGCAAACTCACAGCTATTAACAACCACATCTAAAACAAAGGCAAACTAAGCAAACAGCTAGAACAGGAACAGAAACACAGAAATGGAGATCATATGGAGGGTTAGCAACAGGGGAGTGGGAGGAGGAGAGAGGGGAAAAGGTACAGAGAATAAGTAGCATAGACCGTGGGTAGAAAATAGGGGGAGGGCAAGAATAGTGTGGGAAATGTAGAAGCTAAAGAACTTATGACACATGGACATGAACTAAAGGGGGGGAATGTGGGTGGGAGGGGGTGCACAGGGTGGAGGGGAATGAAGAAGGAATGGAACAACTGTAATAACAATCAATAAAATATATTTAAAAAAACCCAAAACTCTAACATTCACCTTCCCTTGGGCTTTCAGAAGCAAGTTTACATAGGGGAAATGTAGGAATCTGGGAGGGAGAAATTCCTAGGGGGAGCACAGCTCTGCAGTTTCTCTTGGGAGGCAGAGCTGAAAGGGAATGCACAGCTTCTTCCCAAGCAGGCTCCTGTGTCCCCCATTCGCATTAGCTTTCCTCTTCCTCTCTTCCCCAAGGCCAATGGTTTGTGGCCAGGGAGACTGAGTGCTCTCTGTTAGGAGAGGTGTAAGCCATTTATTTGATCTCAGGTGTCCTTGGTTAGGGGAGATATGGTCTTGCAATTCACTAGCTGTCTGTAAATTGCTCAAACAGTTGGTCCTTGTTAAATTTTCTTGTCTGTTTCCCCATTCCATTTGCCCATGAATTTTCCTAGCATCTTATTATCCTGCCTCAGTATAGGTCCAAGAAGCTCAATGAATCCCAAATGTACTAGACACAAGGAAAATGACACCAAAGCACATCATAATTAAATTACTAAGAAAAGAAAAGAAAAAAAAAAAGAACAGCAATAAAGAGAAAATCTTAAAAGAACCAAAGAAAGCTCTGACTGGTGTGGCTCAGTTGATTGAGTGCTGGCCTGTGAACCAAAGGGTCTCTGGTTCGATTCCCAGTCGGGGCACATGCCTGGGTTGCGGGCTAGATCCCTGGTGAGGTGGGTGGTGCGTGACAGGCAACCACACATTGATGTTTCTCTCCCTCTCTCCCTCCCTTCCCCTATCTCTAAAAATAAATAAATAAAATATTTTTAAAAAGAACCAAAGAAAAACATGTTACAGAGGAACAAAAATAACACTGCTAAGGATGACAACAGATTTTCCTTTCAAAACAGTACAAGTGACACAATGGGGACAAGCCTTTAAAATACTAAAAGAACAAACAGAGTCAATCCAGAATTCCCTGTCCACCCCGGTGTCAGAGGGTGCTTCAGACATCTGAAGCATCTCCAGCCTCTATGGAAAATGTTGAAGAAAGTCCTTCAGGCACAAGGAAAAGTATCCCAGGTGTAAACACAGATCTGCCCTGGTGAACAGACCAGCACCAGAAGCAGTAACTACATGGGTGAACTGTGATCTGGAATTGCAAAGCAAGCAAATAACTTCCAGAGGTCACATGATTTGAGATTCCTTTATAACAGTAAATGTCATGATTGCTCTAGGGGTGGCCGAGAGGCAGGAAGCCACTTCTGTGTAGAGAGCGATCTTCAGCAAAGCATCTGTGCGGGAAACTTTCTCAACCACCAAACTGGTGTTTTTTCAGGAGAATGTGCTATGGTGCCACTCACCTTGCAATTGCCCGCTTTGTGGGACAGCCAGCCCTGTGTGTAGCAGCTGCCCTGCATGGAACCCTGCACTTGGCTATGTGGAGAAAGTAAAGATGAGCCAGAAAATCACCCAGGTTTTAAGGATTTCACATTCTGGGACAGATCGCCGTGATAGAAGGCAATGTATACAATTGCTTTATGAAAGGAAGACACCGGCAGGGAGGAGATTTCTCTCAGCTAGAGGTCAGAGGGCCATTTCTTTGGTTGCCCTCCAAAGCATAAGTTAGAAATATTTACTGAAGAAAGGCTCCATCATGTTGCTCATTGGCAACTTCTGATTAAAAGATTAAATTTCTGGTTATCATATTCAATATTCCGCTTCCCTCCCTGACGTCTGCTACTGTGCTGTGAGTCTGAAATGAGAGAAGGGGCGAGGAAGAGGGAAGACACAGAACCAGGTGACAGGAAGCGAAGGGCCGAGGGGAGGAAGGCCCTTGTTGCCACAAGAATGTCTAGATGAGCTATCTCCGGAGGCGGCTGGTGACAGGGTGGGCGGCCTTGCACATCACGACAGCACGCTGGTTGGGCTTGCATGCAGATTTCTTAGATGAGGACAGGAAGGCAACATTTTTGGTTTGGGGGGCTTGGGAACCTGTGGAAAGCCTGATTCATTTTATATGTCAAGTACTCTAGGAGTTTATTTCCTTCCTGTTTGCTCTGGGGTTAATAAACCCTTTTTGAGAAATTTGGCCTATCTTGTCTTGGCTAAAGAAAGACACAGAAAGGTGGTGTTTTGGGCCTGGGATGCATGGACCCATCCCACTCTGCCTCAGCCAGGCCTCAGCAAGGCATGGGAAGTCCCTGGCCTGGTGGCCGTGAATTACAGCTGGTTCATCTTTGGGTTCCTCTGAGCACAGGACCTGCGCAGTGAAAAGTATTTCATAAAATACTGCTTGGAGAAGGAGAAAGAGAAGTTTCTCTTCCTGTAAAAGCAAAAATGAAAGTCTTTTCAGGCATAGTTGGGCCTAAATGATGAATTTAGCCTTCAAGGCCATACCATCTTGAGACAGGCTAGTAAGCCAGGGTGAGGGCACAGGGAAACTGAGGCAAAGGGCTACATGGCCGAGCAGTTTACAGCCGTCTAGTAAATCTCAAAATCCTATCTTCCCTAACCAAGGGAAGTAAATGGTAGAGTTCTGCCCGACCCGAGGGTAGATTGTTCAAATCAGCATCCTCAGGGAGAGGGCAGAAATCCATTAGTGCCATTTGTGCCAGCTGCACCCAAGGACAGGTGAAGTCAAAGGGAACAAATCTCATTTTGATGCATCCGCATAAAGCTGAAGGAATATTCTATTAAGATCCTCCCCTAAAATTCCCACCTTTAGAAAATAGAAAAGAATCCTCAAGACAAAGACCCAGTGTGGGCTCTCTCTGGAGCATGCCCACACCGTCCTTCCCTCTCAGGTGGGCATCTTTACTTTTCTCTCCTAAACTCTAAGGGTCCCTCCGAGACTTGCAACCAGGGGAGCAGTGGACAGCTGGTCCCTGAACAGTCTCCAAGGCCCCCTTTTCTCTTATCCTGCAGTGAGCTGACAGCAGCCCTCCGTGGCTCACTTCTTTCCTATAATGTTTCTACAGAACCAAAGCAGAGCACCGCTAGGCTCTCTCCTGTTGCTTCTTCCACCCTAAGCCCTTCCTTTGCTTCACTGTCCCCCCACACCCGCTTTGATAAACATACTCTCAACATCACCTGGACTCAGGCTGTGAAATCTTTCCTACACAAAGTCAAGAACCCACACACCGCCGGCCAGCCCGAGGCAGACCTGCTCTGGGCCTGGTCCCTTTCCGGTGACAATCCCATCCCCTACATGTGCCCTCTAGTCAAACCAGATGTGTACTGTTGCCCAAGGAGGCTGGGCCTTCCTCCTGGAGGCCCTTGCCCACTGCGCATGCACCTGCAGGCTACCCGCAGGCAAAACCCAGTCTGCGCCCAAGGCTTGGCCTGGAGTCTCACTCCTCCCAGAGTCTCTTCTGATCCCCTCTCCCACTGCCACCACTGAGCTCTCTCTTCCTTCTGGTTGGTCCCCATTTTCTTCCTATTGCCAAACTGACTTGTGTTTTCCTCTGTCCTAAGAGTTCAAGCACCAGCCCAGACTGGAGGGATAGGAGGCAGAAGAGGAAGTGGGAGAGACCATAGCGGAACTGAGAGAAACTGGCTCGAGGCCTTTAGAGCAAAAGAGAGACGTTTGAGGTGAGGCTGGAGGGGCCATGAGGAGGCCATTCAGGGCCTTGCCAGAGGTCGGGCTTAATCCCGTGGAGGGGCGGGGGCGGGGCAGGGAATGTGTTTGAACAGGAGAGTGCTTGTGCGGGTTCTCCAGCATTCTCTTGGGCTGCTGTGTAGAGAATACGCTGTGGGGAGGGGCAGAGGTCAAGAGGCAGCTGGAGGCCATTAACTGTTGCCTGGTGCTGGGAGAGGTGATAGGGGTCTGGACCAGGAAAGGGCAGAGGTGACACATTTGGGATCGTTTAGGAAGTAAAATCCACAGGACCTGAAGTTACTGGGAGAGAGCCCTGTCCTGCCTCTCAGGGGTAATAGCCTGGAAGCTTCCTCTTTGTCCCAGTTTGCATCTTGCAGTTTAGATGCTGTGTAACTCTGCAGCCCAGGGTCTCTGGTCTGTGAGTCCACCTGTCCCTGGTCCTACAGGTAGGGGTGCAGATTCCTCCTCCACATGGGCCACTGCGTCCTGCAAGCTGATGCAGCTAGGGCCTCTGGGGGTGATGGAGAGTGGCTGATTGTTGAGCTTGTGCCCCTGAGAGCAGGTGAAATGAAATTTTTGGTGGGGTGTAAACTTATACTGTACACTTATAACAGGTGAGTTATATCTCAGTAAAGCTGTTAAAAAACAACAGCTGTGAGACCGCATCCTGAGCTGCTGCAGGTTGAGTCCCATGACTCTTAAGTATTGCAGTCATACGGAGGCCCGGGCTGAAGGCCACCAACCCCGCCAGGTGCCCTTGCCTATGACTGGTTAGGCGTTGCCACTGCGTTCAGAGCCCTTGTCTCCCTAGCACTGTACTAGCAACATCACTGCGTCCCTCATTTCATTCTCGCAGCTGCTTTATGAGGTGCCTCTCATTCCCATTTAACAAGGGAGGAAACTGAGGCTTGGAGAGGTAGCCCCCCAACGGCACAGAGTGGGGAACAGCGAAGGTGGGATCAGAAGGTGGGAGGAGCAGACGGGTCTGCGGAGCTCTGTGAGGTGCCTCCAGCCCCGCCCGTGTCCCTTGCTGCCCCTTGTCAGGCTCGGCTGGCCGCAGCCTCACTCCAGTGGCTTGGGAACTGTGACACCACAGCTTCCATTGCCCCATGTACGGCTGTGTGGTCATGTGAAGAAAAGGGGTCTCTGGCCTCCCCTCTCTGCCAGCTGGCCTGGAAGGACCATTCGTTGGTACCAGAAAAGTTTGTCCTGAGTCGGTTGTGGTGCCCAGCTGACCTCCTCAGGCCACACTGACCTCCCACAGAGCTGCTTGAACCACAAGGCCTGGCCAGGCCTTCCTGGCTGAGAGGTCAGGCCACGGAGAGCCTCAGGCCATCTGTCCTGGCTCCTCACACTCCCTGCCCTGGGGCTGAGGGAGAAATGAGTTTCCTCGAACTGAACTCTTGGGTCTGGCTGGCTGTCTTTGGGCACATTCTGCACCAAGTATATCCTGTACTAAGTCTTCTCAGCAAAAAAAGAGGAGGCAGTTTCAGGGGCTCCCCATAGCCCCTGGATCCGTAAAGGTTCCAGGCTCCTGTGTACTTGCTGGGCCAGGACTGTGGGTGACTGGGTCAGGGACCTTGGGAGTATGACCATGCCCCGCTAGCCTGCCCAAGCCCCAAGCGCGTGCCTGTCCAGGCCTTCTCTTCTCCTCAAGCTCTGTGAGCCTGAGAGGCCGGCAGGCTGGAGTGAGGACAGCTGCCTCTCCTGCCCGGGTCCTGGGGCCATTGCTGCTGAGGGGAAGCAGGCCCAGCAGGCCCAGCCTAGCCTCCCTGCAGGCCCAGGCCCGTGCCTGTGGCTCAGGTGCTCTTGTCCCACCATTTGCTTCTAGAAACTTCCCTATGAGGGCCTATAGATTCTGGGGACTCCAGGCAACTTTGCTGACGGATGTACAGAGTCTGAGCTCCTCCCACACTTCCCATGGCCATTGTCCTGTAGGACCCAAGGCCCTTCTCCGGGAGTCTGCTGCACAACCCTTCTATGGTGGGCCCCAAGGGCAATAGGGTGAAGAAGCTGGGATCTCTGAGTAACAGAGACCTGAGTTTCAATCCCAGCTCTGCCCCTGTGCTGGGGTAACTGATGTATCGTCTGGGCCTCAGTTCTAGCTCATCTGTAAACTGGGAACAGTCCCATTGTGAGGACTAAGTAAGATGCGTTCACAGGAAGCACTGGCTTGCGGGAGGTGTTCAGTCATGTCACCTTCACTTCCCACTCCTGATGCTCACTGCTCCCTGCGGGCTGCAGCCCTGTCAGCACAGTAGCCCTTCCCCAACTGCCCCCTTAGCGCCACCTGGGGGGCTGTTCCAGGCACTGCAGTACCAGGGAAGATCACCAGGTGGCACACACCCCGGCTCCCCCTTCCAGGACTGTAGACTCTCAGGAAATGCAGAAGAGCATTTCCTTATTCTTCTATGATTTACTGTTGTTTTTAATCCTCACCAAGGATATGTTTTTTTATCAATTTTAGAGGAAACGGGGGAAAGGGAGAAATGTTGATGTGAGAGAGAAACGTCAATCGGCTGTTTCCTGCACACACCTTGACCAGGGATCAAACCTGCAACCTAGTTATGTGCCCTGATGGGAAAGAGAACCCATGACCTTTTTGGTGTACAGGACACTCTGATCAGCTAAGCCACCCGGTCAGGGCTACTGCTGTTTTGATTATGGTAACATGCCACTTAACTAAGGAATGCCTTCTGAGAAATGCATCCTTAGGTGCAAACACCAATGTGTACTTACAAAACGTAAATAGTATGACATACTACTGTAATTATATGTGCTAGATACTTCTATATGACTTCTGTAGGTTTGTGTACACCAGTATCACCACACGCATGCATTGATAATTTGTGTGCTATGAACGTCACTAGGTGATAGAAACTATTCAGCTCCATTAACCTCAGGGGACCATGGTCATGTATGCATTCCATTGCTGACCGGAGTGCTGTTTCACAGCGTATGGTTATGGAAGGGGGCATGATAATCCCGTCTGGACACAGAGTTCTGGCTGAGAACTGTCCCCTACCCCACACCCGTTGGCCCATGCAGGAAAGGGCTGGCCCACTCCCTTCCTCTTCCCCATGTGGGCTCCTACAGAGCTTGGTGCCCACAGGCTCCCTGGAACTTACTCAGACCCCCAAGCCTAGTGCTGCAGTCACTTCCAGCTAGTGCTCGCAGGCTTAGAAGCCCTGACCCAGAGGTGGAGAATGGGCACACCAGCCCAGGCTTCCTCCGCATCCCTGCTCTTCCCTCTCCCTTCGGCATTTGTGAGTTGAGTGCAGACACATAGCCCCTGGTACAGCTGGGCCTGGACCAAGAGCCCAGTGGGAGGCAGTTTGCAGTCTGGGGTTTGGGCTGGTTCTTTCTGTTCAGATTACCCATGGACAGACAAGTGGTCATGTCTACAATGTGTCTCCTCCACCCCAAGGACTCTGAGGATTTCCTGGGGGGCCCCACCAATGGCCAGGGGCATCCAGCCCTCTTTACTTGTCATTAGTTTTTCCTAGGCTAGTGCAAAGGTCTCTGCAGTTGACCACAAGCAGAGCTGACTCTGAGCCCAGGTAGCGGGGGGGTAAATAAACTGTGGTCACGGGAGTGAGGGAACCAGCAGTGGGTGGAGGCCAGAGTGACCTGTAGGACTCTAAGTGACATCAGATGCTCTTGGGCCAGCAGTCAAATGCAGAGTCCCAGGGACATTTTAACAAGTCGAGGGGAGGCAGTCCCACAGTCAGGACTGAGGATTTCTGGTCTGTGGTGCAGGGTGGGAGCTGGTCCTTCTTGTTAACCTGCCACCTGAAGCTCTGATGCCAACCCAAGGGTCACCTTCCTAGGACACTTCTCGGAGATTACTGGTTAAGATATGGCAAGGAGTAGGGACAATAAACAAATGCTTCTCCTCACCCTGGGAGACCTGATTGCAGGGCTGTGGGTCTTTGAGGGAGCTGAGGTGGCCCTAAGGCACCCTGGTCAGCGGACAGCTCCTAGCCTGAGGCAGCTCCCACCCTCCCTGGGGCTGGGGGCTGGGGGCTGGTGGCGAGGCGAGGGATTGGGGCTGCAGCCTCTGGGCCTGAGAGTGGACTGCAGTCCAGTGCCACCTGGTGGTGTCTGCTAGGCAGCAGCAGTTATGGCAGTTGAGGTGGATGCCAGGGGAGGTGATTACAGAAGGCCCTGGGACCCCAAGGTCTGGCCCAGAGCCAAGGATGACACTTTCCCTTCGGTCTCCCTCCACCCTTCTTCCCCAGAACCAGCACTGACTGGCTGTATCCACAAAGAAAAAACATTTCAGAGGCTAATTTTTTTCAAAACATATATTTACCACTCCTCTAAGTATATCTTTGAGCACCTCTGCCAGAATCTCTCAGGAATGTGTACGGCCGCCCTCCCTAGGCCTTGGTGACAAGGCTCCTCACGGCTTGTGCAATGGCGTCCTTGTCAATGCCAAACATCTTCAGCAGTTCAGCTGGCTTCCCACTTCTTGGGACCTGGCTGACAGCCAGGCGGGTGACAGTGACGCCAGGCTCGCCCACTACTGCCGAGGACACGGCCTCACCTATGCCACCTGGGTAAAGGAAAGGAGGTGATTCAGGTGACTTGGCCCCAGGGGGAGGAGTGGGTGGGGTCCCTGGCCCTCTGCCTATCTCTGAGCAATTTATTCCCCACCCCAAGGACGACAGAGGTGGCACACATACCGCCCCTTCCCCCCGCTGGAACAGACATGACTCCTTCATCAATCGCCATACTGGTTTGTTTGTTTTTTTTATCAGCCCAAATGTGGCCTCTGAATCATTTTAACTACATCCTCTGGGCAGCTGTCATCAATAGACTAGCATTTGCACTTGACCCCAGAGTCTAGGCCATTTCCTCTCCTGCTGGGGAGAAGGTGGTGTCAAGGACAGCTTTGAGACAGACTCACTAAACAAATCTGTGTGGCTTTCCCAGATTGATTCAACACAATAGCTACTTCCAGACACAAGCCATCTTTTCCCTGCTCTTAGCAGCGAGAGCAGGATCCGCACTGGCTTCCTGGGTGGCAGGGGCTCCACAGAGCAATTCCCACAGCTGAGAGTTCGCTGGGTTCCCAGGCCCAGCCCGAGGCCAAAGAGGCCAGGTCCCAGCTGCTCTGAGGCCAGCTTTGGAGTGGCCCCTAGGAGGACCACAGTTTCCTTCCTAGGGCTGGGACACAGGAGAGATGCCCAGTCTTGTGTCCCTGGGCCCTCCCGTGACCCAGGCTCTGGCCCAGGCCCTTTTACCTTCATAGTAGTGGTCCTCCACTGTGAGGATCCTGCCCTTGGTAGCACGGGCACTGTCAAGGATGAGTTTCCGGTCCAGGGGCTTGATGGTGAAAGGGTCCAACACACGAATGTTGATCTTTTCTGCGGGGGTAGAAGATGCAGGGATATGGCTAAGGGGAACTGGGTTGGACGCTGTGGGTCTGCCCTTTGATGAGCCCCCTGGGAGGGGGACTGGCTGGGATGTCCTGAGAGCTGTCTGTCTCCCAGCTAAATGCTCAGCCTGTGTTCTGCCCCTGTCCTGGGGAGGGCCAACTGCCCCCTGTTCCCACCAAGGAGCTCACGCTTGCCAACCCCCAGTAGCTGGCCCCTTTCCTCCACCGCTATGTGGTGCCCATGTACCCCGGCATTCTGCACCTGCCCACCTCCCGGGAGCTTTTCCTGGCCTGTTTTAGGAGCATCTGGTCTGTTTTCCCTCATGCCCTGGGCCAGGGGATCTTGGCCTTTGGACTGTCCAAGAATACCAAGTGGCATGTGTAGGGCCTGCAGAGCTTTCCTTCATCCTCGCAGATGCCTTTGGAGGTGGACAGGAAGCCAGAGACAGGTCCAAGGGTCTACGCTGAGATAAGCCAGGTGCTCATGGGATGATAGGGAGGGAAGCCGCAGCCGAAGGCAAGCTCGAGGGCATCAGGTCAGGTGATAACCCAGCCGAACGTCCTCGGAAGGGCAAGTCCAGCTCTGCCATGCCTCCCCGTGGATGCCATCCCTGCTGGGGCTGGGCTCCCCGGCTTCTCCAGCCCATCTGGCTCCCTGCCCCCTTCTTCCTCCAGCTCCTCAGAGCTCTGGACATGCCGTTCCTTCTGCCTGGGCCTCTTCGCTCCCGTCTTTGCTTATCAGTCCTACGCACATCTGAGGTCACTGCCCCAAGAATGCCCACGTCCACCCTCTCCTGTGCGCTCAGCATCGCTGAGATGTGACAGCTGTGATTCTATCGTAGGGAGGCTAATGCCTGTCTCCCCTACATTCCCAGCAGCCAACACTTTCAAGCTGGCAATGATGATAATAATGCCAGGTTATTGTTTACTGAATCCCCAGGACAGCCCCATGGGGAAGGTGACAGTATCTCCATTTTATGGATGAGAAAAGTGAGGCACAGTGATGCTCACTAACTTAACTAGTACTCCGCTAAGTGGCAATTCACTCACACTGGCAGGCCCCAGGGCCTCTAATCTGACTGCTGTGCTGGGCACCTCAACCCTAGGGCCCCCGGGGTAGGGACTATAGCCACTACAACACCAGAATTCAGCATTATACCGGGCACACAGTAAGTGCTCAAAGCGTGGCTATTATCCTCACGTAATCGGATGAAGTTACTTCCCGCCCCAAAGACTTGGTGTGCATCTAGGACCTAGTCAGCATCTGACCCAAGACTGGGTCCTTCCCTCCTCACCTTTCTTCAGCAGGTCCGCAGCAGCCAAGGCCTCATGCAGGGTCACCCCAGCTCCGACCACAGTCACCTGGTCATCCTTGCTCTTGAGGACCACCTGGGGGTGACACAGGGGAGGGGGTGCCAGTGAGACTCAGGGACAGGTGATTTGAGGAGGGCCCTGACCTCAGGCGCATTCTGTGGGGTCTCACAAGGGCATCAACGGCACTGACCTTGGCTTGTCCAATCTGGAAATCCTCGTTGTTATTATAGATGATGGCATTTTCTGGGCGGCTGGTCCGGATGAAACAGATGCCCTGGAAGGAAATGGAATGACTGAGGGTTGTAGGACGTAGCACACGAAACCTCGAATAGCAAAGTCTCTCTAGAGAGGCCGTCACCTCTCACTTACAAACGTCCTCCATGCTACTGTCCCCGTGGAGGTGTCTGTCCATCCCCTCATGCTGGCCGCTCTGGCCGCTCTGGGCAAAAGGACCCTCTTGCCCTCTGCAGCATGTACCTCTCTAGACATTCCTCCTGAGTGACACTGGCCCAACGGCTTTGCCAGCCCCCAGCCCCAGATGGAAAATGAGTTTTCTATCAGGTAGAGTGGCTCCACGTGGGGTCACTCGGCCAGAATGCATCCAGCACGCTGACCTCAGGGCACTCTGGTCTGGGGCAGCGCAGCTCATGGTCCGGCCCACGCTGCTCACTACGTTGCAGTGAATCCAACTCAGGGGGGACAGGGAGGCATCAACTGCCCCACTGGCAGGAGCTGCCAGGACTCTCAGTGGAGAAACAGCGTGACCATCACCAAGCAATGCCTGCCCTGTGGCAGAAGGATGGCATGTGTCTCATTTTTCCTAGTCCAACTCCTGCAAGCTACGACCAGCAGGGGCAAGGCCAGGAGACACTGCTGAGGGGCAGCGAATGAGCAGCTCTATGCCTGCATGCTGGCCTCCCCGCCCAGCCCTCTAGGGAGGAGCTAGCTGTCAGCTGAAGAAATTACAGCCACGGTATGACCAACCTTTGTATTGGCTGCTAATTCCACCGCCTTCTCTGTAGACACTCCATCACTCGGGTAAAAGACAGTTGACATGGGAACTGATCGAAACATGGCCAGATCTTCCAGGGCCATCTGAGAGGGCCCGTCTTCCCCTGGAATTTGGGAAAGGATATGCTGAAGTAAGACCCCCATCCATGGACCCACCTCCCCCTTACCGCCTGGTCCAGAAGTCCAGGGAAGTTATAGTTGTTAAGTGTCCCAGCCCCAGCGCAACTCACCAATGGACACGCCGCAGTGCGAGCCGCAGAGGTTGATGTTGCTCTCGGAGATGGCTGCCATGCGAATCTGGTCGAAGGCCCGCGTGAAGAAGGCTGCGAAAGTGCTGCAGAAGGGTATAGTCCTGTTGCGAGTGGCACAGCCCACGGCGATGCTCACCTGGGGGCAAAGGAGGGAGGGTGGTCATGGGGTTCCATCATCCTAGGGACTGTGAATTCTCGTCCTTCCCTGATGCAACTCATTTCTGCTCGTCCATGGACTCTGCAGTCTGTTTCGAAACACCAAACTCCTTCGACTTGAAATAACCATTCTAAATGTACTCTGAGAATTAGTGTCCTGGGGAAAAAACACTTTTCGCCCTAGCAACAAGCAAAGCCTTTCACGGGGCAGGCTACTTAAGTCTGGGCACAGAACAGTCTATCCTTCCCAACCCGTGCAAACCCCTCCCCGCCTCGCTAACCCCAAGGCCTCTGCAGAGACCAGTCCTCCCAGACCCTCTGCGTGCGCATGGAGGCTCCAGCCCGCAGCACTGAGTATGGGCACTGGTTCCAGACCAGCTGCCCCCTCCACAGCTCTGAAACCCACTGCCGACATGAGCCTGCCTTCTCTGGATCCAGGGCCTCCCTAGCCTCCACACCTGCCAGTCTAGTCTGGACCCTCCAGCTGCCAAGGCTAGAAGCCGCAGAGTGAGAACCTCAGGTTCAGTTGGAAGAAGTTTGGATATGGTACAGACATCCTGAGGGAGGAAGCTCTTGGTCCCTAGCAATCCAACTGGGCTCCTCCACCAGGAGAAGCAGGTATTTTGAAAAACAGGACAAAACATCCTCCCTATTTCACCACCTCAGTTCCTGACAAGGGGCTGCTAACCCAACTGTGTGCATGGCAGGGGCCCAGAGGCTTGTGCATCAAAGGGCTTAGCAGATCTGACTGGTGGCCCATCATGTTTCAGCCCACCAGGAAGGCCCTTTGGCCTCAGAAAGAGCCCATTCACCACCACGCCTGGCTTTCTTGCAGCTCCTCCGATGCGCACCTGCAGCCTCACTCAGCTCCTGTTTGTACACTCATCCAGTGCATCTATACCTGGATGTGACACCCTGCCCCGCAAATTATGGCTGCTGAGGTCAAGGGTCAATGCTGGGTCCTAGCTGTTATGGGGTCTCCCCAGACACCTGGAGGCACCTGGCACAACCAGCGTAGCGGCCCAAAGCAGCGGGGGAGGGGCGCTAGTCCTGCTCCCGCAATACCTCAGACCTCTCCCCCGAGGTGTGGCTGGCCCTGTGCTACCTGTCCGCCCCTGGCACCCACCATGTTCTGCTCGGCGATGTAGCACTCAATGAAGCGATCTGGGTGCTCCTTCCTGAAGAGGTCTGAGAAGGTTGAATTCTTGGTGTCTCCATCCAGAGCAATGACTCGGTCATGGGCATGGCCCAGCTTGGCCAGGGCCTGCCCGTAGGCCTTGCGGGTAGCTATCTGTGGGGAGGACAGTGAGAAGGCTTAGCACCATGTGGGCACATGCTACTGTCCTGCACAGCCTCTGGGGGACTACACCTTTTAGGAAGGAAAAGAACAAAAACTGGGGCAAAAAAACAAAGACCAAAACACACAGCCCTGTGGAAAGTTAACTTTTGTAAGGTTCCCAACAAGTACTTCTGCTCCCTGCAGTCCCTCGTCCCAGCCCAGCTGTGGGCTGTTTGAGCTGCAAAAGGTGTCCTAACACCCTCACGACCCCTACCCGTGAGGGAGGACTGTGAGCTCAGCCCAGTCTGCAAGGGAATATGCTGAGAGTCTGGCGGTCAGAAGGCCCAACGGCCAGTTGCACAGCAGGCGTGGGGGCGTGGAGCAGGGCAGGCCTCCTGAGCCTTTGCCAGGCCAGACAAGGGCCAGTCCTGAGCTCAGGCCAAGGCCCTGATGGGGACAGGAGCTGTGTTGCTTTGATCCCAGTGCTGCCAGCAGCTTGCTGTGTGACTGTAGGCAGGTCCCTTGCCCTCTTTGAGCTTCTGCAGGTAAATGATTCCAGAGCTGGCTGTTTCCATGAAGGAACTGGCAGGAGCAGCTCCTCAGGGTTCCTTCTCACTCTGAAATGATCCCTCTCCTCGCTCTGCCAACCCTCTAGAGACATATCTTGGCCCCAACTTTGGGGGGTCAGAGAGCACGCCCCCCTGGCTAGTCCAGAAAAGTGAGGCCCAACTCTACCTTGTCCCCAACTTTGTAGCTGGGTGGAGTGGGCATGCGGATGTTGGTGATGTCCACCGAGGGGGCATCCTCCTGCGGGGGAGTCGCCAGGATCTTCTTTTTGCTCTGGATCTGGCTGTGGATTTCCTGGATGACCTGATCGGCCATGTTCTGGGGGAGTGGCTTCCCGTGCCAAGACTCCTTATCTTCTGTCCCTGCGGGTCCAACGGAGGAGGGCAGAGGGCCAGGTAAGACAGACACTCCCAGAGGGCCAGGGAGCTACTCCGTGGGGCCTCCACCCGTCGAAGGAAGGTCAGGGTAGAGGGGGATGGTGCCATCGCAGCCAACGGCAGCCCTGTGCTGGGCACCTTGGGGGTCAGAAAAGGAGAGTCACGGCGACCAGGACTCCCTCCACATGCCTGGTCCCCACCGACTAGACACCTAGGCTTCCAGCAGCTCCCGCTGTCCCAGGCCCTCCAGTGCCATAGACTCCCTGTGTCCCTGTTCAAGTTCCCGACCACCTCCAGCCGCTTTTCCCAGCTGGCTGCTGGGGAGCAGCCTGCCGCAGGGCCCTCCTCCAGATCCTCTCTAAGCCCTGTTCTGCTGGGGGAGGGCTGTGCTGCCCACTAGCCTCTCGGGGAGAACCCAGGTCTTTCCAGGTTCTCCCAGGGCTCTCTGTTGGCTTAGCTGGGGCTGTCAAGGACACTGAAAATGTCAGCCAGGGAAGGGGTGTGAGGCATGATCTCATACCAGTGTCCCTTCTCCTTGCCCACAGGCCCCACCCAGGTCCCGCCTCTCCTCCTGTCTACACATGCCCCTCAGCCAAGGCTGCCCTGACCTGGGTTTGAGTCCTGGCTCAGCCATGCAGACCACTGAGTCACTAACTGGGGTGCAGTGAGGGGCAAGGGCCAGGGTCCTGCTTGCGAGGGCAGCACGGGCTGGTGACTCTCCAGACACGTGATCTTAGAGACATGCCCCCTTCCGTTGAACCCCCCAGCCCCTCAGCTAGCCGCAGGGCCCAGTCCCGGGGGTGGGGAGGGAGGCTTGTGCCTACGGACCTGTGATCCCTCGGCCCTTGAAGGTCTTGGCAATGATGGCTGTTGGCTGGTGCTTGGCCTGGCCAAAGGCCTTGCAGAGCTCCTCCACGCTGTGTCCATCCACAATGATGGTGTGCCAGCTGGGGACAGAGAGGGGGCAGTGAGGGGCAAGGGCCAGGGGCCTGAGGACCCTGACGGTGTCCCAGGAAAGGCCGACCCTCGCTCCACCGCACAACTACAATCTGGAGAATAGCTGCTCGGGGTTGGGGCTTATAAAACATTCCTGTTTCCAATCTGGGTTTTCTTTACTGTTTTCACATTATTTCACCTCCTCCTGTTTGCTTTGAACAGATTTTCCTCCCCTCTCCTAAGTAATTCAAAGCTTAGTTCATTTATTGCCTCTTTCGTTCCTGATCTATTCATTTCCTACCGAAAGCTGCTTCTGGGACAATGCACTGGTTTGGATTCTTGATAAATTTTTTGGCCCAATTTTTATTTATCTGATCACTCCACAGATGCTGGATGTGTTGCTGCAAACTCTTTTAATTGGGCCATGTTGTCAAACATCTCGGGAAAAGCTGGGAGGGGCAACCTTTCCCTTTAGAGCAATCCCTTCTGGGACTCTATGTCAGGTTAATTCGTTGTCCCGATGCAAGGTTGGGGGTTCAATCCCTGGTCACGGCGCATACAAGAATCAATCAATGAATGCATAAATAAGTGGAACATGGAATCAATGTCTGTCTGTCTCTCTCTCCCCATTCCTCTCTATCTTTAAAATCAACAAACAACATAATGATGAAAACAGTCGCTAACATGTACCAAGCACACACTCTGTGCAGGGGGTGGCTGAGCACCACACACATTAACCCATGCAAGTCTCCACACAGCCTGGGGGGTGGGGCACTGCCGCCCCCACTCCACAGACAAGTAAGCCGAGACACTGAAGGTGGAGTAACCTGCTGAAGGTCCAAAAGCAACTTAGTGATGGAGCCAGGAGTTAAGGAATCTGGCCTCAGAGCCACAAGGTTAGACACAAGCCAGCTGCTGAGGTTACTCCAAGTCCCCAGCCCGAAGTGGCCTGACCAGGAGACCCTTGAGGCACTCTGTGGCCATTTCCTTTTCTGTCCAGCAGAAAGAACACTTGCTCTCTTCACTTCCTCTGTAAGGACAGTCATCAGAGATGACAAACCATGTCTCCTGTATAATCAGTACTACAACTCCACCTCGACCTTCCTCGGTCACTGACACACCCACAAGGGGCCCTCAGGCCTCAGAGCCCTGCACAGCCCTGACCCAGAGTCCTCCCCAGTCTCCTGGGCTGGGACTCTGCCTGGGGCCTGGGGCCCTCGGAGTCCTAACTGCAGAACAGCTTGTAATCCAGGGAAAGCCCGGCTGGCTGGCACCCACCCAGAAGGACCTCCCCGCTTTGTAACCCGTGACTCTGAATTCACAACCTTTCAAGGCCCACGGGGGAGGCTGAAAATGCTTTCTCACATTTCACTGGGGGGCGGGGGGGGGGGGCTGTTCTCTTCTACAGGTCGCCTGAAGCTGGGCATGTTGGCAGCCAGCTGACTCAGGTTCAAACCCCTACTTGTCCCTTAGCCTCACTGAGCAAGCCCAGTTCACATCACACGCCCCCACCTCACCCCCAAGAATAAAGTGAGGATGTTTGAGAGAACGTTATGGAGTCTCAGAACTTTTGTGCCACACGACCACAGGAAGGAACTCATTTAAAACTGGGCTTTAGCCCACAAACCCTTGAAGTGGCCTAGGCTGCCACTTTAAATCCAAATGCCCGAATCTGAAATTGTGAGTCAAAACCTGAGGAAGAGAGACTCATTAGCCTCCAGTCACGGCCTCATACATACCCAAAGGCTTCGCAGCGCTTCTGATAGACGTCCAGCTGGTGCTGTAGCGGAGTGGGCTCGCTCTGGCCCAGGCGGTTGATGTCCAGAATGGCAACAAGGTTGTCCAGCTTGTAGATGCCAGCAAAGGCCATGGCCTCCCACACGGAGCCCTCTGACAGCTCCCCGTCTCCCAGCAGGCAATAGACACGGTAGCTGCAGATGGAGAGGGGCATGGGGCTGGCACCTCTCACCTGGGCCACTGTGCTCTTGACCTGTCCCTCCCAAGGAGCCCTCGCTCTGGGTAGAGGGGCCACCACCCATGACGTGTAACAGCGCTGACAGCTCCCTGATACCACCCCAAGTCCACACCCCGAGGAAATGGCTGTGAAGGGGGCTGTCAGGAGCTCCAGAAAGTGCTGGCTGCCATGAAACAGAGCTCCAAGACGCGGCAGTCTGGTTGGTAAGATTCAGAGAATCGGGGGTCATCAGGGCACAAGAAATGAATGCTCACTGGGGCCAATGACTCGTATTGGACAGGAGGGGCTTGGACGGCCTGCTGCAGGGGTGCACCTGTTTCTTGCCACCCTCCCACGAACCAGGAGCGCTGGGCAAGTCCTGGGACTCGCTGGGTGGGCCAGCGGGAAAGGGGACCTTTCTGCTCGAAGGAGCTGGTCTGGGGAGCCTGAGAGGTGTGCCAAGCAGCACCTTGCGGGAGAGGCCGCAGGTGAGGAATGGGCATCAGTGCAGGAGGGGACTCATGATGGGATGGGTGCCTCACAGGATGAACTTTCCCAAGGGTCCGAGGCTGGATAATGCCCAAGACAAGAGGCGCTAGGCCTGGGCTTTCTCCATGCCAGGGGCCTTTTCCTGCCCTCGACACAGGCAACCACAGTCTTTGCATGGGCAGTGTGACTCGGTTAGAGGAGCACTGAACTTGGGATGTTACCCAGTGAACAGAACCCTCCCTGGTTCTGCAGAAGGGTGGAGCCAAGAGGGTGAGGCCAGAGTGGATGGATTCCCAACATCCCCCAGACTTGAGGGTATGGCTGAGGGACAGCAGCCATAGGCACAGAAACCAGAACCCCACTCACAGGCTGGCACATGGCATTTGGGCTCTCGGGGGCCCCAGCAAGGTACTGGGCCCTATGCTGAGGAACCCTCCAGAGAAGGGAAATCAGGTGTTATTTCCAAACCATACAGATAAGGAAGTAGGCTCAAATGTTAAGGGACTTGTCTGAAGGTCATGTGGTTGGGAGTAGCTGAACGGGGATTCAAACATAGGTCTGGCTGCCTGATCCAGACAGCCCGCTCTTTGCTGTCTAGGAAGGCACACAGCGGGAGGAGCAGAACTTGGGAAAACCCCCATTCCCCCTTCCCAGGGCCCAGGTGCACGGCCCAGGGAGTGAGGCTGGTGCCTGGACGGGTGCAGAGGGGACACAGCTGCCTGCTGTTGCAGCAGGAGGTTGCTCTGGGAAAAGGGGCGGGGACAACCATGGCCCTGTCAGCATGACTCAGCACCACCACAGGCCAGCAGGTCAAGGAAGAGTCCCCCATTCTTCCCTTCTGGCCTCCAACAGACCAGGCCACCAGTTCCCTGGCTAGGAGCTGCAGGCCCAGGGCCCACACAGGCTTATCAGAAGCTGCGCTGTGCAGAGGGTCAGGTCTGGCATAGCCGCTCCTGGAAGTCACCAGCCAGATGGGGCTGAGCCAGAGGCCTAGAGATAACTCAGCTTCTCCAGAAAGGGATTCCCGGGAAGCAGACTGGCTGCCTTCCCAACCCCACACCCACTTCCAAGGAAGTGAGATCAGCCCTTTGGGGCCTCCAGCCTGAGGTCAGGAAGCCATCCTGGGGTCCTCGGAAGACACTGGAGCACGAGGCCAGGTCTCACCCCAAGGCTCTTGAGTTACCACCACAAAGGGAAGGGTCCCTGAACAGAGGACCAGCACCCACTGCAGAGAGGTGTTTGAAAACCTCCTCAAATGTCCGAAGAGGACAGCCCAAATGGGTCATAGCAGGCCCATATCACAGAGCATCTCACAATCACTAAGACGAGCCCGACAGCTACAATGTGAGAACATGTTTACAATGTTTAGATTTTTCTAGAAAGCAGAATGTGAAATTGTATAAATACTATGATTACAAATTTGTACATTTCTTCTCATGATAATATGGGGGAACTATGATACATTAAGTGAGATTTAAATGGGGGAGTGGTTAAGAATAAAGAAAGTGTTCATTGCTTTTTTATATTTTTCAAATGAGTAGGTATTTTATAATCTAAACACAAAAATCAGTTAAAAAAGAAAGAGAGTCACTTTAATGCATGCTAGCTGTTGGTGGCTGGGTGATATGCCCGGAGGCCAGGTCTGCTCTATCAGGACACTACTCCTGGGAGCCTGGCATGGCCTGATTAATTCCTGACACCCCGGCCCCCCCTTCGCCCAGGTACAGGCCCACGCCTGGAGCCTCAGCGAGCCTTGCTTCTGGGAACCCAGCTAAACCTTCTCCCTACACTGGCTCCTTCCAGTGCATTAGGGTCAGGAAACGGCCTTTCTCAGAGACTCATTTCAAGCAGCTGCAGGGACTAATGAACGCACATCTCTGGTTCTGTGCCAAATAAAATGCTCCTCAACATGCATCCCATTCTTCGTGACTTTCTTCACTTCACAGTGAAGCACTTCCGGGGACTGAAGGCAAATGCTGTGCTGCCAGGTGACAGTGGCCTGAGGGGCCTGGGGTGCCTCACAGCCCCCCGCCCCCAACCTCCTGAAGAGCTGTCCGGAGCCCCTTCCCCTGCACACAGTAGGTGTTCACTGCAGTGTAGCATCCAGTCAGGCTCCCTGCAGTCACCTGTCCTTGGTGGGCCTGCAGTTACCGACACAACCCCACGACAGACCACCTGGCCGTGGCCCTCCTGCCGGGGGTGGACTGTAGGCACTTGGGGAAGCCACAGCTGCACAGCGGCGCCCCTCCTGCCACCCGCAGGCCAGGCTCCAGCAGCCCCTCATCTAGGAAGCTTCCTACCCAAAGGGCTCCCCGAACCCCCTGTGCTTCCCTCGGGCCCCTCAGAACAGTCTGAGGACTCTGAATATGGACTCAGGATACATGTCCCGGGTTCAAATCCTGCCTCCATCACATCTTACCTCAGTTTCCTCAACAGTGTGTGGGGGGTTAATTGTACACCTGTCGCCACTCAGCCCATAGGGGGCTTATTGAGGTGAAAGCCTCTGAAGCTCTGAGTACTGAGTACAGGGCCCCACACGGTAACAGCACAAGAGACCATCTGACAAGTGATGTCCTTAAAGCCTGCAGCCAACACTCCACCCCTCCCCCAGTGGAGACCAGTCTGCAGGTCGAACGGGCCGCAGTAGACAGCCCTGTGGCTGAAAAGTGCCCCCGACCACCTGGCGCTGGAACAGCAAGTCTCTGTGATCAGGTCACTCTCTCTAGTGTCTATTTCTCCCCAGGCTGATAGGTGGGGCTCAGAGGTGCCCAGAACCCTCCAGAATACACAATCTTCTCATTTCCCAAGACAAAGGCAAGCTTGGCTTGTGCTGTGGCACTTAATCAGACACTCGAGGGTGGGGTCTACTGAGACTTTCCAGGGTCCAAGAACCAGGCTTGGGGGTGAATTGGCCAAAGCACTCTGGACAAAGAGCACGTGGTCAGGAGCATGGGCTCTGGGCCCAAATCAGGTCCCAGCGGTCACTGTCAGGGGCCTGTGGGCAGGTCCCTTCGCTCCCCTGAGCCTGTTTCCTCATCTGAAAAGGGAGCTGGTCATGGAACCAGCCTCAGGCCACACATACACTGTTCCTCAGCTCTGACTCAGGCAAGAGGCGGTGCGTGGTGGCAGTGGTTAAACCCGAACACCTCCCCAAACTATCGAGGGAGAGGGTGGGGATGGGAGTGTTACCTGGCTTTGTCGAAGTACTTGCCCGTGTAGGCCATCCCGCAAGCGGCCCCAAGGCCCTGGCCCAAGGAGCCAGTGGCCACATCAGTGAAAGCTTGTTTCTGTCATAACAGAGGGCCACAGTTACTCACAGGGGAGAGAAGGAAGTAGCTCAGCTCGCAGGGTCCTGGCCTCATCCCCACCCAGGCTCGGCCATGCAGGCTAGGTCCGCAGAAGGCTCGGCCCCAGTGCAGCCCCCACCCAGATGTGAGTTCTCAGTCGCACACAGCAGTAACTGTGGGTGCAGTTCAGATACCATCTCTGCCCACCAGGCAGGTGTGTGACCTCAGGCCAGGAACTGAACCTCTTTGGGCTGCAGTGCCCTCATTTGTGAGGGGAGTCCACACCATTCACCCCATGCAGTAGCCAAGAGAATGACAAAACTGCCAAAACACTTGCTCCTAGTGGGTGCCCAGATTGGGGAGGGGTGATGTTTTCCATGGTTACCTGCAGGGATTAGCACCCTGAGGAACACACTGGGTCCCTTCCCTGGGGCACCACCAGCATCCTGCGGCCCCGTTGTTGCCACCATGAACTTCTCATGAGCTCGTCTACATGGCCAGGGAGACCCGCAAGGAAGGAGAGCTGGGTGTTCAGTACTTGCAAAAAAGTCGTCTCTGCAGTCGACCCAGAGCGCCCTGGGCTGGGGCCTTGAAAGGCCTCACCCTTCAGCACCAGCTTTTTTAAATGGAGCAAGCACCGAAAACACCCAGTTCTTTCCTTCCTCATGTCAGTGTCCTTCTCCGCCTTTCAATGCCCTCACTCTTCATTGGGCACCGCTGCCCCGCTTCTGACATGACTTGGGAAACAAGAAGTGCGGACAGAGGCTTGTGCGGCTCCTGTCCACTTACCGGGACAGGGTGCCCATCCAAGTCGGAGCTGATCTTCCTCAGGTTCAGCAGCTCTGCCTCAGGTAGGAAGCCGGCTTCAGCCCAGACAGCATACAGGACTGGAGCCGCGTGACCCTGCCAGGGACAGGGGAGGGCGGGGTCAGATGAGGAGCTGACGCTGCGGGGCTGTTCCCAGCGCACACTGAAACCCGGGGCCTGGCCAAGCCTGCAGGCCAGGGTATCCATTTCAAGGGAGGAACCAAGTAAAGGCCACTTCCCCTCCTTTTATCCTCTCCAGCCCAAAGTTCCACAGCCAAGGCCAAGCGAGCCCCAGGACAGGTGCAGGGGGAGCACAGCTGTGGGGCCGCCAGAGCCAAAACCCCAGCAGGCAGCCGGCTGCCCTAATCCCTGGTTTCTGGCATGTGAGCAGACTTGGACAGACTTCTAAGCTCTCATGCCCCGAGAGATGAGAGGCCACAGAGCCAGGCCTGGGTACAGGTGAATTTCAGGGGTTTGTGCCATGGCTGTGATTCTCATGAGGGAGGGGCAGGGCCAGGGCTGGGACTACGCTAGGGAGGGGGTCCCCTTGGAGATGGCCCACTGCCAGCATCTTCTCAGGGGTCCAGGGCCCACGACCTGCAGCCCCAGGTGAAGGGTGGCTCCTACCTTAGAGAGCACAAAGCGGTCATTGTGGGGGTTCCGGGGGTCCTGGGACTTGTAGCGCATGGTGTGGAAAAAGAGGACAGCCATGATCTCCGCGGCGCTGCTGCACGACGTGGGGTGGCTGTGGCCCAGAAGAGACGGACAGGTGCATTATGGCCCTGGATCCCTGGCCTGCAGGGCTCACCCTGGCCCATGTACATGGGCCTGGGGATGCGTGTCCCAAGGGGTCACAGATGGCCATGTGCTCCTGTTCCCTGGGAAGGTCACTCGGGGTCTCAAGGAAGCCACTGCTGGCAGCATGGGGGTTGCACCCTCCTAGGGGCCAACAGTTTACACCCTCAGAATCACACAACTAAAAAATTCTGGGGCTGGACTATAGTAAGAAAGGAGGGCGCAGGACACTGTGCAGGCTAGCACAGACCCAGTGCAAGGCAGTGCCGTGGCTGGGGTGTGGCTGGTGCTGGGTGGAGCCCAGCTCCAGCCCTGTAGCTCCCAGTAAGAGTTAGGACTCGGCAACTGAGGACTTGTGGCCCTTCTGTGATGAACCAGTGAGCTACATCCCACTAGGATTGCCCAAGACTCTGCCTACTTGTGAGGGTCACCCTGCCCTCCCAGGTCCCAGGAGTACTGGTCCTGAGGCCACGGGCAAGGGGTAAGGAACTGAGGTTCATGGAAATTACCACGAACTTCCCAGAAGCCTCATGGGGCTGGTAGTCTGAAAACTTGGGCTTTAGGCTCTCCAATAGCATCGTTGGGCTACATGGCACCTTTTTAAATGGACCTTTCAAGGGCTGGTGTTTTCCATGGTTACCTGCAGGGATTAGCACCCTGAGGAACACACTGGGTCCCTTCCCTGGGGAAGCCATCAGGAATCATGCTTTTGTGTAGAATTTAAAAAGTAAAACACACGACCTCATCTGGAAAGGCTCCAATCATGAAAAGATAAAAATCCCTTCTGCCTGTGACAAGAGCTGAGGTGGGGCTGACAAAGCCAGAAGCCTGCCCTTCCAGCCATAGAACGAGGCTAGAGGTTAGGGTTCCCGCCGGGACACGCTAATTCCTGGCTAACCCTGATGAGGCCCTCTGGCCCACGGTTTTGTCGAGGGAACGGGCCTCCACGCTGCCCTTGCCATGCAGCTCGACGCAGCCCTGACGACACTCTTCGAGGTCCTTCACGCTAAGACACGCCCAATGCCAAACCAAAGGGCACATGCACGTCTGGGCTCACATATGCCTCCCTCCTCCCCTGCCAGTCGCCACCCCGCACCGGGTTAGGGGTGAGTCACTCCCAGTGCAGACACATTAGTAGGAAATCCAGAACTGTCCATGCTGGTTTAGTGCACACATTCCCAGCACACGGCCGTCTTATACTTCACCATTTCTACGAGCTCCTTGGTCATGGGGAAAAGACACTAGACCTGAAAGAGGGAGGTGAGGAAACGTAAACGAGAGGCTTTTCTCCGCCTACCGGGGACCCAGATTCCTTGTCCCCAGTGCCAAACGTCAGCTGGAGGACAGCCGAGTCGACGCCGTTCAGGCTGACCTCCTATTCTTCCTGCCTCAAAGAGCAGCCCTATCCCTGAGGAATCCTGTTTCAAACGTCTTGACCCTGATATGAGAGGAGCAGGGGAAGGATGTGGGCGGAGAGTGGGCCAAACAGGAGAAAGAAGAAAAGCAGGTGAGGGGACTCTGCGCGCCCCTCCACAGGGTAACCCGGGGTGATGTTCCCACCGGACTGTTGAAGAGAGTGCGAGACACGAGCACTTTCTGCACGCGGCGGGGGTGCGCCCAGGCCTGGGCAGAGTGGACGTGGAGGAGGAGCAGGAGAGACATCAGAAGGCAGTAATTAGTTGATTTTTAACCCTTGCTAGCTAGACCCATGGCGGGTGAGCCAGCAATATCTCATCTCTTCTAAAGCCTGCCTCTGGCCACACTAGTGGTCCCTGACCACTAAGTAAAAACGTACAGAATAAGGGTGCTTAGGGACCAGATGTCTGCCCCACTCTTTCACGGTCTCCCTCTGCAAAAGAGTCCCAGATGGAGATATGAGCAAGCGCTTCACCTTCCTGAGGCTCAGCTTCTTCACTTGTAAATGGGGTTGCTATGCAGGGGGCGGGGCTCCAGGAGTCCCGTAAGGTCATGCATTCAAAATGCCCAGGTGCCTCAGCCACTGCTGGAGCACCGGAAGCCAAACCTCTCAGTGCCTCCACCTCTTCATCTGTGGGCTGGGACTGTGAACCCTGCCCCCCAACCACTGAGCACAGGGCAGTTGGGAGGGAAGAAATGAGCCAAGAATTAAGACAGGGCTCTGTAAGCTGCAAAGTGCTGAGCACACAGGAGACACAGTCACTTTTAAACTCAACATATTAGAAGGCCCTCAGGTCTGAAAACGTACATACTGAGTCCCTGGACTCAGGGCCTGACCTTTCCTGTAACCCTGTCCTCCCCAGTGGGGACAACCATAGGTGGAGGCACCATTCCACAGTGTCGTATATGTCACACCCATGGACACACACTGGCCGCACACAGGGAGGGGAGGGGGCACTGCAGGGGGCTTTACCCATGACACATGGGAGTCAGCGAGTTTGTTCGGAACCCCTGCCTTGGCCCGAACAGCCCACTGACAGTGCCAGGTAGCGCAGTCTACGAAGGCGATGCCGAGCGCTCCGAGCTGGGCGGAAATAGGTTAAATTTCTCAGAGACGCCCCCACCTGGAGGAGCACATTCTTCCTGATGCTCCCTGGCTTTTAGCATTCACTCTGCCTGCTCAGGGGTTCCCGGAAGGAAGAGTAGAGAGAAAAATCCCTCACTCCTCTGGCTGGGCTCCCTCCCTTATCAAGACACAAGGCTGTCAGCTTCCATCAACGAATGGCCTGTCTCCCACCGTACTGACGCCGTGCACGGGGGCAGTCACACGGCCTCTCAAGGAATGAACAAACCGGGAAGGCCGAGCACCTCGAACAGCCCCGTCGGAGTAATCTTCAATGTTTAAAAATAAAGAAAGCAATAAAATCTGTTATGGAGAAGAAATAAGTACCCTAAAGAAGAAAGTAAATAAAAAAATGGAAGAGTGCAAAAAACCATTACCTCAAGTTGAGATTCAACTCAAAAAATTAGAATCAAAGCCAAGAGTTAATTCTTTTTTTTTTTTTTAAATTTTTTTTTCTTTTAGATTTTATTTATTTATCTTCAGAGGGGAAGGGAAGGAGAGAGGGAGAGAAACATCAATGTGCGGTTGCCTCTTGTATGTCCCCTGCCGGGAACTGGCCTGGCAACCCAGGCATGTGCCCTGACTGGGAATCGAACCGCGATCCTTCAGTTCGCAGGCCCGCGCTCAATCCACTGAGCTACACCAGCCAGGGCAAGAGTTAATTCTTAAAAAAAAAAAAAAAAGACGAAACCTTAAAAAATTTAGCAAACTTCTGATAAGGCGGGATCCAGGAAAAGTAGAGGGCAATATGAGAAATGGCAGGAGGGGCATAAGAACAGATAAAATACTCTGAACAACCTGATACCAAAAAATTTGAAAAAGGAAAATGTCTAGGAAAAAAATAACTTCCCAAAACTGAATCAAGAAACAGAAGACCCGGGTAATCTTTTAACCATTAAAAAGAAAGCAAAGCAGGAGCTGCGGATGCACCCCTAGGGCCAGCATCTCCGCTCGCAGGAACACGCCCACAACGAAACGCACACTCGCCTGTCACGCAGCTGCCGGAAACACACAGGACGGTCCCTGCACCGTGTGCGGGGGGCCAGACCTGGGAACCACCCACGCGTCATCAATAACAGGTTAATCACAATACACGGGCATTCATCTAGTAAATACTACGCAGCAGCGAGAACAAGGGAACTACACAGACAACATCAACACTACCACACAAACACACGTGACCTGAGCGTAATGCAGGAGGATCTGCAGCGCAGAAAAGACCACTGTTTATGACTATATACAAATGCTGTAAAACTGTAAGGAAAACAATGGAACGATAATGCAAAATTCAGGGTGCAGTTCTCTCTGGGGTAGGAGGGTGTCCACCCAGGAGTTCCTTAGGTACTATAACATTCCAGTTCTTAAGCCTGGTGGTAGGTACATACTGTACATACTGTACATACAGGTTCATTATTTATAACATACATACAGTATTTACATTACTATTATTTTAAGCCTCACCTGAGGACATTTTTCCCACTGCTTTTAAAGAGAGTAAGGGAGAGAGAGAAACACCGATGCAGGAAAGAAGAATCAGTTGGTTGCCTCCTGTTGACACTAAGACTGGAGATTGGCACCCAGACCAGGGATCAAACCCGCAACCTAGGTATGTGCCCTAGCTGGGAATCCAATCTGCAACCTTTTGGTTGTAGGACAATGCTGTAACCAACTGAGTGAGCCACACCGGTCAGGCCTACAGTATTTATATTATAGTCTTTTTAAAAAGGATGTCTATTGACTTTCTTGAGAGGAAGGGAGAGAAAGATTGATGCAAGAGAGAAACATCAATTGGTCGCCTCCCGTACGTGCCTGACTGGGGATTGAACCTTCAACCTAGGTATGTGCCCTGACTGGGGATCAAACCTGCAGACTTCTGGTGTACAGGATGATGCTCCAACCAGCTAAGTCACTTGGCCAGGGCTACATTATATTCTTTTTTTAAGAGTATATATTTATTTAAAAAACAAACTCTCAGGCAAGAGTCCCAGGACGCCAGGGCAGAAGTGAACCTCAGAAGCTGTCCTTGTTCTCCAAAATGCCCTAGATGATTCCTGCCTGGAAAGCCTCTGCCTCCATATCTCCAGACCTTTCCCGTGTCATCTGGTTAGAGAAGCCCTCCTTGCCTACACTACCTCTTCTTCCCCTCACTCATGCTTGCTACCACTGATATTATGTATCTATTTACTGGCTGTCTATCCTACTACAACTCAAGCTCCAAGAGGGCAGGGACTGTGAACCTTTCCACTTGTATCCTTGGGCCATAACAGCACCTGGCACGAAGTGCACAAATGAATAAATGATGCATCCTGGCTCCCAGACCCTAGGGACGTGACCTCTCTGAGTCTCGGTTTCTTCACTGTAAAATGGAGACATTAATAGAATCTGAATGAACGAGGTCGTGTGTGGGTAGAGTCTGGCACAGCACACAGGCAAATGGCAATTGCTCCGTAAGTATTAGCTCTTAACATACCAGAGATGAAATCTAACCTCTTCCTCATTCTGAGTGTGGGACCTCTAAGGTCCACGTCAGGGAACTAACTTGCCAAGGTCACACTGTCTGCCAGCAGAAGAGCTAGGACAAAAGGAAATGCTGTGAGAAACTGAGGAATGAATAAACAAAATGTAATGTATCTGCATGATGGAATATTCAGCAATTAAAGAAATGAAGTACTGAGTCATGCTATGGCATGAATGAGCATCCAAACATTATGCTAAATAAAAACTAGGCCCCAAAGGCCATATTCTGCCTGATCTCATTTACAGGAAATAGTTCAGAATAGTTAAACTTACAGAGACAGAAAGGAGATTAGTGGTTGCCTGGCAGCTGGGCTTGGAGGTGGGACTGGGGAGTGACAATAAAAGAGCGCGAGGGGTCTTTTAGGGAGGAAGCGTCCTAAAATTAGGGGTGGTCAATTCACTAAAACTTACAGTAAATCACTGTTAATTTACTGAAACCACTGAACTGTAAACTTAAAATATTATGATCTGCAAATTAGACTTAATAGAGCTGTTAAAGATTTTTTTTTTAAAGGAAAAGGTGCTGAGAGCCCAGCAGAGGAAGTTCTTGAGTGTCCACATCCCTCTGCCCAGTTGCGCAGCCTTCAGAGGTCACATCTAGCCCATGAGTGCAACTGACTTCGGGGCAGGACGCCCAAACAGCGTGCCACCAGGCTGCCACAAGTTCACCCCTCTGAGGGGACTCCTCCTCACCATCCGGATAAGAGCACAGAGTTTGCCTAGACCTGGCTCTTGGCAGTCCTGCCCTCAGAGAATACTCCAGCATCCAGGGCAAAGAGCTCTGATCTGTGGCAATAGGGGAGTTCCTGATTCTGTGGGACCAGGCTCTAGTGACCAGGCCTGGCTAAAGGAGCCAAGTCTCGGAGTCAGAGCTGCAACAGGGCCACAGTATGGTCAGCTCATGCGAACCTCTCAGCCAGGCCCTAACCAGGGGGCTGCACCTGGTTTCCAGCTTCAAGAAACACTGGCTATCAGCCCTGCTGAGTCAGAGTCTCGAGCAGACCAAGTCCTTACAGGGCAGCCAGGTGTCTTCATAGCGGGTTGGGAAATGCTGCTGCTGGGGCAATCTCAACGGGCTTTGCTCTTGCCTCAGTCACGGCCGGGCAGGGGCAAGGCGGCCAGAATGGAGAAGCAGGCCCTGGGCACGGTTTTCTGCCCAGAGAAGCCAGAGACCTGAAGGGGCCTGAGCTATGAAGGGGGCCTCTGGGTACTCTGCCAAAGCATCCCTGAATGCCAGAGCTGGGAACAGGGATGTACTTCCAGCCACTTCAAAGTCACATGGGTCACCAGGATGTGAAACCCACAACAGCAGGGAGTAGGGCCCCAGAGCTTGCTCCTTCTGCTCCCAATCACACTCCTGAGGGACCCAGTTTGAAAACCACCTATCTATGAACCTCTCCTTTAAAGACGGAAAATCAAGGCCCTGGATGGGAAGGGCCTTCCTGACAAGGACACAGCCACTCTGAACGGAGCCAGAGCCGGGGCTAGATTCCTGTCTCCCTGTGCACACTAGCCAGGTCCTGCCAGACAGTAGTTTCCAAGTATCCTCCCCAGCGCTGTGGGTCAGAGCCCTGGGGACACGTTAAAAGCACGGCCTTCGCCTCCCCAATTCAGGGCTGCTTCTGTCCTCAGGTGACACTCGGCACTGTTTGGACAATGCCACAGTCTAGTCGTGGTCAGTGAGGACCACAAAACCATTACTGCCAGCCTTGGCAGCCAGCCCCCTTCTGATAAACCCAGTGGGTTTCGTTTTTTTAAAGCCTGGATGAGCTGGACCCTTGCCACAGTTCCCTGAGCACGTGGAGGGACATGACCCCTGAGAAGCTCTGGCCACTGTGGGTGCTGTATCCACAAAGCGTCCTCTGTCCCTCAGCTCCCCTGACACAGAAGCCAGTGTCCTCACTTGCTGGGGCCTGGCGATGGCACAGGAATTGAAAAGCCACTGAGAAACCAGGACCTCACTGAACTCTGAACCTTACAGCCAGGGTCCTCACTGACAGAATGTCCGAGTCCAGCCTGTGTGGGTGACCATGAAAAGACCTAACCAAGGCACCGCTTCACCCCCAGAATGGATGTAAGCTCCCCCAGAAAGGGGGCATCCTGACAGGTGATCACTTCAGTTCTGCCCACCTGCCGCACTGGGCCAAGCCTCAGGGCATCCTTCACCTGATGGCACTCAGTCACTGCACTGAGGAAATAGCGAGCCTCAAAACAAACATCTGGTGACCAGAACACTCCTCTGACCTCAAATCTTTCAAAACTGTTCTGTGCACACATACAGCTCTTGTTAAACATCTTTCAAAATATCTCTGTGATAGGGGTTGCATAGCAATGTTACTTCCTTCTACACAGTAAGTTTTCTCTAAGTATTTCTTTCCTGCACCTTTTACATACTCACAGCCCTTTACATGTTTTTTTCTTTTTGCATATGGACACTTGCAGTTCAGTGAGTTCCTCCCTACAGACTACAACATGAACCGCCTCCCTGCCCCCTGACATAAAGCCTCAGCTGCCACACAGTATCTTTTCCGCCGCTCACAGAAATCAGAGTTTAACCACCTAACAACGATCCAGCAGACTTACTCTACATCCCCTTCCTTTGGGGGTTCCAAACAACTGTAAATGTTTCATTTCCCTCCAGTGCCTTCAAACTGATTGATATCTGCCATTAATCCACCTGACTGCCCCATTTCCAATTTCTTTCCATTCTCCTGCCTGCCCCAGAAGTTGAAATGCATGCCTTTCACTGGACAGCATGAAACAGCCACCAATGACCAGCTAGGCAAGTCACTTAACACACTAGCCAGTTTCCTCATCTATAAAATCTGAATGTAAAAGCATCTGTCTCCCAGGGTCATTCTCAGAATGCACGAGGCAATATTAGCCATAAAGGTTGTTCTGTGTCACACCAGAGATGCCAGTTGGCTTAGTAGCCCTATTATTGTCTGCAGGGCTCATCTGGCCCTGTAGGATGCTCAGGTGTGTAACACTATTTAGTTGCTATGTCTCTCCAGTTGGACCCCCAGGAGCCTGGATAAATAGCTCCTAGCACACAGTAAGGTTCAACAAGGCCCTGCAGGGCAAACCACCCCTTGAAATGGTCAAGGGCAGGGACCCGCAGTGCCCAGTAAGCAATACAGTGTGCAGACCTACTGTGTTCCAGGCTGGGGTAGGAGGCCTGGAGAGCAAGCTGGGCCCCTGTCTGGTCAGGGACTCCTGCACAATGGGTAGGACTGATCTAAACTCAGTGGAGAAAATGGGTCCAAAGTATGCTTGGGGGTGGGGCGGAAGGGAAAGGGCCTGCCAAGGCAGGTCTAATCCCTTCTGAGAACTGGCTGTCTTAAAGGTACAAAGGGTTGTGCATACCCAACCTTAAGGTAAAAAAGATGTACTTATTAATTAATAATATGGCTTGTATGAAATTGGCCAGAAGCTAGAATCTTGTCCTTGGTCTAAACACAAAGGATGATTGGGAAAGTTCTTGGAAATCAACCCCACCCAGCCCCCAAATTCATTTCATGAACCCAGCACACTGCTTCGAGGCAGCCTGGGCACCAGACCCCAGGGGAGGTTCTTGAATCCTTAAAACCACCCAGAGTGTAGGAGCTACTATTGTTCTCATTTCAGAGTAGGAGACACACCCTTAACTACTCCATCTGGTGCCACTGCAGCGGCCCCTGTTGTAATCACTGTCCCTGCTTCTAGCCACCTTCAGTGGAGGTTTCTTGGGAGGAGCAACTGCCGTTCTTCACCTCCAGAAGGACTGGCCCTGAAAAAATACTGGGAGATAGGTGCCCCAGCCTCTACCAGGGAGAAAGTGCATCTGGTCGCTGGTCCTTGGGACTAGGTCCTCCGTTCTCTTAGCCTTGAAGTCTCTCCTCCACAAGCCCTACCACCCCCCACCCCACCAAGTCAGATCTAAAACTTCCCCTTCACAGCGGGTGCCAGGGTTCTGTATCCACGTGGCCGCCTTCCTTCCCACCCCATTCTACTCCCTAGTCCGGGGTCCCAGCAGTCCCCTGCTGCAGGGTTGGACCCCAACCCAAGATGACAGAAATGTTAGGTGAGGGACACTGTGAGGTGAAGAGGAGGCCAGGCCCGAGTGTCTCTGCAACATGAGGGTTAAAACAGGCGTTCTCAAGTTGGGGAGCGTGGGTTCAAATTCCAGCTTTCGCGGTGTGTGACCTTGAGCACCTGATTTAAACTGTGAGCCTCGGTTTCCCCACACAAGGTATGGAAAAGGTCCAGAGAGCCGCGCGTGTATGGCGCAGGGCGCAGGGCCTGGCTCTCCGCGACAGCGCAATAATGGTGGCCTTTCCAACAGGGCTGCAGAGGGGCCGCGCGGTTCACAAGTCACGTCCCCCGCGCCAGAGCGCAGCCGGGTAGCCGGGTAGCCGAGTAGCCGGGTAGCCGGAGTCTTGCAAGGGCAGAGCCAGCCGGAGGCGCATAGGGAGCTGAGGCCCACCGGGCGGAAGCCCGGCGGAGAGACGCAGCGGAAGGGGCCTCCGGCCCAGGCTCTGCGAAGCGCGGGTCTCCGCCACCTGACCTGGCCCTGGTCGCCTCCCTCGAGTGGCTCCATGCAGAGCCACACTGAGCCGGTGTGCCCGTGGCCGCCGAAAACGGCTCCCCTACCCAGGCCTGAGCCCCGCCGCGCCCCCCGCGCTCACCCAGAGCCGGCCGCCGTGGTGGCCTGGATAGAACTGATGCGCAGGCGATTGGCCGTGTCCTTCAGGGCCTGCAGCTTCTGCTGGTCAGGCTTATGGTAGCCCTCCATGGCGCGGCCGGGTGAGCAAGAGAGTGGAGGACGCGGAGACGCGGAGACGGTGTACCGACTCAGGCGGAGACCGGCAGCGGCAGAGGCCGGGTGCCGCACGGGGGCGCGTTAAGACTCCCGGGCCCGCCCGTTGGGCGGAGCGCCGGCATCACCCCAGGTCGCCGCGCCGCCGACAGCCCCGCCCCGCCGCCCCAGCCCCCGGGAAGCTGCCTTTGCCCCAGCCCTCCGGCACAGAGCGGGAAACTGAAGGTGCCGCTAGCCTGGGCGTCTGGATGCTCTTCATCCGCCTAATCTCCCCACACCTCCTCCTCTGATATTTACTGGGCAGTTATGGGCTGCCAGGCTCCTGTGAGTCAGGAGGCACTGCTCTGCGGTGTTAACCGAACACGAGTAGAAGTAACTCCAGGTTCTAGGCTTGACTCAGACGTTGCCTGCTGACTTGCATCTTCACTGCAGACCACTCTGTCTCTCCATCCTCCGCATGGTCTTGGGCAGTAGAGAGAGGGCAGGCTTTCTTGGACTCCCATTTTACAGATGAGCAAATTGAGACTAGAAAAATCAACAAGATCACAGGGCTGGTGAGTGTGGGGCTCTGCCTTAGCAGAGCAGACCCATCCTCAAGCACTGGCTCCAAGAGAGTGAGCCCAGGGTTTTAGGGGCCTGTAAGGGGGGTGGGAGTTATGAAAATGAGAGTAATAGTAGTTGTAATGATGATACCAGGTAATGTTAGCTGAGAAAGTACTAGAGGCGGGCCCTTCACAAGTTATTAGGGTCTAACAACACTGCTGGCCCTTAGGGAGATTATTGGGTCTGGTCCCAATCACCCACCTCTGCTATTACCAGACTTCCTGGCCCTCAGGGGAATGGGAGTCCCCAGAGTGGGGAAAGGCAGGGGACCTTCATCACAAACATTGTCTAGGGAATCCACTCACCCCACATGCCCCATGAGGTTAATACTGTTTACCATGTCTTACATGGGAGGGAGCTCCATTTTACAAAAGAGAGATTAAGGAAGCCTCCTCAAACTGGTGGCTGAGCAGAACCTGCACCAGATCTGTTTTATGCTGATTCCCTGAGAGAGCCATGGGAGGCACCAGTGTCCAGGCCCTGTTGCGTCCCCTCTGTATCTTTTGCATAGCCTGCACTCAGAGCTCTGCATCATGTGGGACAACAGACTGGATGGGAGTGAGTCCCCTATCCAGCCCTAGGTGCTGCTCCTCAGCTTCTCTGCTGGCTTGGCTCCCAAAGGCTCAGCCAGACCCCAGTTGTGGCATCCCCTAGTACTGGGCTCCCGCTGGCCCAGCCCATCAGGGGCAGGTCCCCAGGCCGGCCAGTGCTGCAGACCAGCCAGTGCTGCAGACCAGGTCCCAGTGAGATAGCCCTGGGGTATGCCACTGCTACCCTCAAGCTGCTCACAGACCAACAAGAGAACATGCCTTTGAAACCATTTGGGAGCTCTGTGCCTTCCAGCTCTGCAGACCTTAGAGCAGTGGTTTCCTATTTCAAGCCTCAATTTCCTCATCTGCCCAATGGGACTAATTCTTGCCACTTTGCACCCACCCTGGTCTCCGATGGTGTCATGGGATTCACTGTGGCTTTGGGGATCTACTGTGATGAAAGAAAATGCCCCTCCATCTGCCATACCATGGAGCCCTAGGGACCCCCAGGGTAGTTTGTTCTCATCTGAGGGTTCCAGGTGAGTGAGACCCACTTCACCCTGGGCTTCAGCCACATGTCAGGAGTTCTTGGTCTTTCTCAAGCTCAGCTTCAGAACCAGAATCCTGGACTGAGTGGAAGTGTTGCCAACATTGTGTGTGTCCAGGCTGGTACTCCTGTCCCCAGGTACTGGGTTTTTATTCAACGACATGCATTTCATAAATCACATGGCACTTGGGAGGAAGACTTTGGGATCTGCTGAGCACAGCTTTCTGCCTAGGTTTGAACTGCCATCTTACTCGTTTCTTCCCCACCCCACCCTCTGTCATCGAGCCTCTCCTTCACATTCCCCATGGCTGCCAGAGGGAACCCCTGTTCCTTCCCAGCTAAATCCTCATTGATCTCCCTCCACCCTTAGAATATCAGCGCCCTCCATGGCAGCATGCTCTGTCCCCCACACCCCCAACCTCTCTCCTATTTCTCTTCACTCATGTTCCCTGTCCGCACCCTATTCCAGCCATACTTGCCTTGCTTTCTTTAAAAAACACTGAGTTCACTCCACTTAGATGCAGAGGTGTCCAACCTGTGGCCTGCCGGCTGCATGAAGCCCAGGGTGTCTATGAATGCAGCCCAACACAACACCTTAAATTTACTTAAAAACTTTTTTTGCTCATCAGTTTTTGTTAGTGTTTGTGTATTTAATGTGTGACCCAGGACAACTCTTCTTCTTCCATTGTGGCCCAGAGACGCCAAAGTTTGGACACCCCTAGAGGTTTCTGCATGGTCTGTTCCCTGCGCCAGTAATGTCCTTCTTAAACTCTTCACATTGCCTGGATCTTGTGAATGAAAAAGGGGTGCTGTAATAAATCATGAATTTCTAACTGGCCGGGTCATGGTGAATAGTCACCCCACAGGCCTGTAACTTCTTTCCTGAAAGGTATTTAAGCCAGCCCTACCCATTGCTCCTGTGCATCTAGGTTAACACACCTTTGAAATGCCAGAAGTAATACCTCTTGAAGTCATTAGCACCCTTAAGAGAGCACATAATCTTTATTTTCCTGTAATGCAATCCCTACCTTGCTTTCTCCCATCTTACGTAATATTCCCTTTTTAAAGAAGATTTTATTTATTTTTAGAGAGAGGGGAAGGGAGCGAGAAAGAGAAGGAGAGAAACATCAGGGTGAGAGAGATACATCAATTGGTTGCCTCTCGTACGCCCCCAACCAGGGGCCTGGCCTGCAACCCAGGCATGTGCCCTGACTGGGAATTGAACTGGCAGCCTTTTGAGTCGCAGGCCGGCACTGAATCCACTGAAGCACACCAGCCAGGGCCCCTTCTTAGTTACAAACGCACAGAAGAAATTGTGTCTTGGCCAGGTAGCTCAGCTGGTTAGAGTGTCATCCCAATCCGCCGAAGTCGTGGTTTGATCCCTGGTCAGGGCACATGTGAGAATTAACCAATGAATGCATAACTAAGTGGAACAACAACAAATTAATGTTTCTCTCTGTATCTCTCTCCCTTCCCCCCTCTCTCTAAAAATCAATAAATAAAAATTTTGAAAAAAGAAAAAATAAATTGCAAACTGTTGTTCTCTGAAGCATCTGAGATCTTGTTTCCCAGCAATTGTCATCAGTTTTGGCTCAAATAAAGTCTCATAAAAATTCTCTATGAGTTTGAACATCTCTTACTTAAATAGACAATCTAGAGCAGCCCCTCCTTCCCATGGCACCACCTTTCTGAGTTTCCCCAGTGTTCTCCAATTTGCAGGTACCTACGTCAGCTTCAGGAGAGGGATACGTCCTCTCGCTCCAGCTGGCTCTACCCTCAGGGACTACAGCTGTGTCTCCTATGCAGTAGGCCAGTGGAATGATGTTACATGATTTGCCTAAGGTCACATAGTCCGCCACCGACAGAACTGCATGCAAGAGGAAAGGGCATTGGGGGACCCCCGGGGAGGACATCTGGCTGCTTAGGCCCATGCCTTCCACATCAGCTGGGGATGAAAACAAAGCAGGGAGTCTATGGAAAGTAACCTCACAGGGAGATCTGGTCATAATTCCCTAACTGGGCTGTCCTGGTGGGTGGTCATGCCCCAGGCATGCAACTTCTTTTAAACAAGCCCTGTCCATTTAAGTTAACACGCCTTTGAAATGTCAGAAGTAATAGTTCATCAAATGGGACATTACCCTTAAGAAAGCATACAATTTTTTAATTAAGATTTTATTTATTTTTTAGAGAGAGAATAAAGAAGGGAGAAAGAGAGGGAGAGAAATATTGATGTGTGAGGGAAACATCTGTCGGTTGCCTCTCCCATGCCCTCACTGGGGACCTGTCTCACAGCCCAGGCCTGTGCCCTGACTGGGAATTGAACCCACGACCTTTTGGTTTGCAAGCTGGCGCTCAATCCACTGAGCCACACCAGCCAGGGCAAGAAAGCACATAATTTTGTTCTATAACCTGTATTTCAATCTCTCCTTTGCTTTCTCTAGTCTTCCTTAATTTCAAATGTGTGAAAGAAGCTACAAGCCTGTTACTCTGTGGAGTATCTGAGACCTTGCTCCCCAGCACATGTTGTCAGTTTGGCTCAAATAAACTCATAAAATTCTCTCCATGTTTGGATGTTTTTTACATCGACACAGCCTTTCCAGGAGTTGGGACACAAAGGTGCTCTGTTGGACGACAGGAAGTGGCACATATGTCATATGCTGCCAGCATCAGGTTCCAGCAAAGGCCAGAGACATCTGATAGCAGAGCTGCATACCGGAGCCCAAGTTGTCCCCCAAGACTCATGCTGCACCTGGGGAGAAGGGAATCCTTGGAGAGACAGGACAATGCAAGTCCCCATAGGACAGTCCTCACAGCTGGCTCCCTAGGGACCTCCAGGATCACCAGAAGGGACTTGAGAGGGAAAGAGGGGTGACATACAGCCGTTACTGGGATGCTTATCAGGGTTAGCTTCTGGTCACTACGACCGTGCTGATGGATTGTAATGGCTGCCGGGAGTGGAATGTGGAGCAGCAGAATTCTGAGTTGCATTTTGGAAGGAAACGCCAGGACCAATCAGCAATGCTGGCAGAGGTGATGGGTGTGGGAGATGGGCAGTGTGGGCCAAGCATCTTCCAGCTGTCTGGGGATCTAGAGATGGTTGCACTTGGGCCAGGCATGAGGAAGCCTGGGTTTCTGGAAACGTCACATGCTCACACACACTCTCTCACACACAAGCCCCTTGTACTGTGTCCCATGAGTCTTGCTGTGCCCTGGAGAGTGCAGGGTGGCATGACCACAGTCACTCCTGGGCCTCCAGCAAATCTGTGTGCCTTAGCCTCAGCGCAGGGCAGAGCCAAAGTCCAGCTCCTCCTGCGGCTCAGCCCTGGGCATCCCCAGCCAGACCCTCGGACACGAAGGCCCTCACAGTGCACATGCCCCTAGTCTGGGAACTCTGTGCCTGGGAGATGATCCCGAGGGAAGCTCTGCGATGACTGAGGGCAGGGGCTGGTGGAGTCCCAAGCAGTCATGTTACCTGAATAGCATGAAAATCAAAACTCCTGAGAAAGGGGCTTACTCCTGGGGACAGAAATTGAACTGGCCTGTGAGGAAATGTAGCTCCTTAATGGTCCCAACAACCACAGAGGTACCTGAGCACTTGTCAAATACACACATCCTTGGGCACCATATCCAACCTCAGAATCGGGATCTCTCAGGCAGAGCCTAGGACACTGCATTTCTAAGAATGCCCTGAGGGAATTCTTATCCAGGTTCTGAGAACTCTCCAGAGGAAACAGCAGGGAGGCCCTGAGGACCTGAGTTCAGTGCCTTGCTGGGTGCCACCCAAGGCTGAGTGTGGTGTGGCAGGCAAAGCGCTGAAGGTCCGTTGTGTGGCAGGGAGATGCGATCTGCTGTTGACAGAGTAAAAGCCAGGCATGAAACAGCAAGGAGCCTGATCCTATTTCTGTCAACAAACAAACAAACAAACAAACAAACAAACCAGGTGTGTGATGTGTGCATGCCTCTGTGCATGCCTGTTTCTAGTTTGCATGGGCCAAGCAGGGAGGCTGCAAGGGCAGTCTCTGAGCTGAGGGGGCCTTTGGAGGCTGAGTCCGAGGGTGACTTGCAGCTTCTATTTTACACATTTCGCTTTTGTTGCAATTAAGTGCCAGTGAACATAATCTGAAAAAAAGCGAAGTCAAAATCGCATCTTGAAAACACACTGCTGAGACTGGGGAGAGGGGTTCATTTTTGTGAATGCACTTCCTCTCTTGACTTCTCATGGTTATGTAAAGCTGCCCCATGTTTCATAAGCCAGGTTGTTGCCCTGGATATTTTTGGGGTGGGAGCAAAATCCCAGGCGGTGGGTGCTCATGGGTGGGGGCTCCTTTTGTCCTTGTTTTGCCAACCGCATCGAACTCAGGGCAGAGCTACCGTGATGTGCTCCAGCACGTCCACGGAGTGGGCACCGATGAGGCATGAACGGCCCGGCACAGCTGTGTTCTGAGTGACAGCGCTGGGCATCCCTTTGGCAGCTCCAAGCCCCTGGGTATGCTCCTGGGGCACACTCGGGCTAGGCTCTGGGGGCCACCAGCCAGCCCGGGGCTTGCAGTGGAGCCAATACCCCAGTTGGGGTTCTCAGGGCGCTTTCCTTGACTCACATCCAGGGCTCCAGCCCGTGGGCTGGGCCGGGCAACTGCTGCGCAAGGCTGCGTTCAGTCTTACCCTCACCAGCACGCAGTAGGTGGCTGCTCACGGCCACTCTTCATGGGCTTACAGGTCGAGTGCTTGAGTTGTAATAAACCCATCCTTCCTCTCCTTACCCGAAATTTTCTTTAGGAGGCTTTCTCTGGAAATGCTTCTTTTGATAACTTGCCCCCAGGAAGATGTGATCACACACAGTTCAACTCACAGAAACTGATTTTTCTTGAGTTGATTATTGTTGTTTAAAATACACTTTTTTTGCCCTAAATATAAAAGTAAAACATGCTCATTGCAAAAACCTGGAAGGTATAGAACATTTTAAAGTAAATTAAAATCATTCAATATTGCACCCAAAGAGGATCACCATTTAAATTGTTCATTCGTTTGACACATATTGATTCATTAGAATTGTTACGAAGAAAACGAAACAGGGTCAAGGGTCAGGGACCGGAGAGTGGGTGTGCGGATACATTTGGACGTCAGGTGGTCGGGCAAGGCCGAAAACAGGTAGAGGCTTTCCACAATATGTATTTGAGTTCCTTTTCCTTTTTTCACACATTGTCAGGGTCATATAAAACTTGCCATTTTTTCTGACATTTTCACATCAGCATATCAAAACCCTTGACGTTGTTTTCACTGGGTGTGCCCTGTCCCATTACAGAGCCACGTCCTCGCTTACTCAGCATCTCTTAGTGACGGGTAACGGGGCTGTTTCCAGTTTTTCACCATTAAGTGTTACCTTACAGTTAACATTTTGGTGCCTGAACCCTTGTCCTTGTGGGGGCGTTATCTCCCAAACCCAAGATCTGAATGGGAAACTACTGGGTTGGATGGTGGCAACCCTTCTAAAGCTCTTGAAACATATTTGGCAAAGAGTTCTCCAGAAAGTCTGGTTCTGCAGCTTGGCTACCTTTGCCTCTCGCTGGAGAGGCCCCAGTGTGTGCTCAGGGCAGAGAGTGGAGAAAGGGAATCTGAGATGCCCGCCCTTTTCTCGGCCTCAGTTTCCTCACCTCTGTAGAATGGGCTCGTTCTCACGATGCAGAGATTGCATTCTCCCTCTGTGCCAGGCTCTGTGTACCAGGTCAGAACCCTGTGAGCCCGCTCTCTGTCTACAAATCCTGGGTGGACCTGATTCAGTTGCTTAAAAGGCCGAAGAAAAAAAGTGATTCACAGGAGCAGCCACTAGCCTGTGCTGAGCCCAGCCTGACCTTCCTGACGGGCTGCCCTGCAGGTCTGTGACTTGTGCAGCAGCCCCCACAATGGAGCAAGCCAAGTCCCTGCACAGATCTCTTAATATAGAGGTCTGTCCAGAAGGTATCCAGCCATGCACTATGAAAAAGAGACATTTTTTGAAGAAGATACAAGATATAAGAAACATTGCACATAGGACAGTGATGCCTCTGTCCCCTTCAAAGTCAGCACCTTGGTGCCTCACACAGTTCTCCCACTTGTCATCAGCTGCCCTGTTGTATTTTCCTGAGTCTCACTGATGGTCTGAAATCTTTTCCCTTTCAAAGGTTATTTTAGTTTTGGGAAAAGCCAGAACTCTCAGGGCACCAAATCTGGGCTAAAGTGGGGCTGAGTTACCTGGGTGATTTGATGTTTCACCAAAAACTCTGCATGAGACGTGATGCACGAGCAGGCATGTTGTTGTGATGAAGCTGCCAGTCACCAGTTGTCCATAGCTGCGGCCTTCTGAATTATCTGTATAGTTTCTGCAGAGGAATGTTCAAGGTTAATGCAAAAGTTGATGCAGATTCATTGCTTTACTTGCTCAGTCATCTTAAAGGCAATGACCACACAGTACACATGCTCACTCAACATCATCTACCGTCCCCACTGACTGGTACAGTGAAGTCATCATTGTTCACACATGTGCATTCCAGTCCACTCTCCTTGGCTATCAGGTTACATTGATGTTGCATGCATCGTTCTCATTATATTGACAATGGCTGGACTTTTCCTGGACAGAACATGGCGTGTATCTATGGGTTCTGCTTGTCTGGTTGGGCCCTGGCTGATACACACACAAAGAAGAAAACTTCAATGCCTCATAACCCCACCATCCAGAGATCACCAGGGACAACTTTTTGGCATTTCCTTCCAGTCTGTTTTTCCCTCTCTTTCTATCCATGAACATAAATATCCTAAATAAATGTATAAACTCTCCGCATGTCTTGCTTTTGTTTACATTGCTATGAATCTTAAATTCTTTCCCATAGAGTCTATGTGCTTTTTTTCTCCCCCAGGATTATTATTGGCGCAGAGGAAGGTCAGTCACTGTCCCCCGGACATTTGTATTGTTTCTGTGTTTGCCCTGTAACAAACAATGCTTGTGCTTCCACTCCAGCCAGCAAGCGTTTCTGGCAGAGAGGGCTTTCTTCCAGTCAGCACTGTGTGTCCTTGGCCAGTCTCAGGACCAGCCTGGGTCGCTGACCCTCCGAGTCACCCCGGAAGGCCTGGAGCTAGATGCATTGGTATTCTTGAAAGATGAGTGCCAGCATTTAGCCCAGCCCAGTCCTGCTGGGCTTGCTTTCCTTGTGCATAAAGAAAAGGTGCCTAGTCATTGTAGCTTGCAACTTGACCAGTGGAGCCTGGGCACCTCCCTGGGCGGGGAGCATGGAGCCGCCTCAACAGCCTCTGTCAGCTCCTTCCCAGGGCGCTGTGCCAGGCTGCACCAGGGCAGTGCTGTTGACACTCAGGGCACTTTTACAGCAGTTAGGCCCTGTTACAGCGGAGGCTGGCTGGATGCCCTTGCATGGACTGCAGGATGGAGTGGGGAGAGATCATCACCCTTGTCCCCTTTTCTCCTAGCGCCTGTGTTTCCCTGAGCTAGCTAGGGTAGTGGAGGTGGCTACTTCATTCTCGTGGATAGTAAGGAGGCATGTGTTTATTTTATTTTGGGGAGATGAAGTGGATTCTCTCCTGGGCGATCTAAAGCACTCTGGAGAAAGGCATGTAGAGGGGTTGTTTCACTGTCCCCAGCCACAGCTCCTCCTGGGAAATACAAAGCCATTAAAGGGCGGGAGAACTAGGAGGAACATAAAGTCCCAAACCCAGGTAGTTGCTTTCCAGACACAGTGGCTTTCACTGTCTCCTTCCCCACCTGCACTCCCGGGATGAGCAAGGGCATCCAGCCAGCCTCCGGTTCTGGTGACTTAGATGAGTCAAGCCCTCAGTGAAGCATTGGTCTGCGCTACTGGGCACAGCAGAGGTGCTGCTGCTGCTGGTGGTCACCCAGTCAGGACAGGAAAATGGTTTTACCAGCATTGATCCTTTGATCCACTCATCCACTCATCCCTTTGTTCCATTTACCCAGGCTCCTATACTAGCGCTATGCTTAGAGGCTCAGGAAGGAGAACAGTTCTGTTACAGTTGATTCTGAGGAGGTCACAGGTCACAGGCTGGCAAGGACTGTGTGTACAGAAGACTTGCCTGCTGTGATCTGTTCAAAAAAAAAAAAAAATACTGTCTGCTGAGACTGTAGATCAGGGAAGTCTCCAAGGAGGAGGTGATCATGGACACAAATTTTGAAATAACAGTATTCCCTGCAACAAAACTATACCTGTGTGAGGCTGGCATGAGTATGGGGGACTGAGACAGTAAACCCATTTCAAATTGTAGAACTCTGAATTGGAAAGCAGCGACAGCTGTAGAGGGGAAAAGCATGCTGCCTTGACACTCAACTTCTGCCCTGGGCCTCAGTTTCTCTGCTTGGCCAGTGTCCTGGCAGCGTGCCTCTGAGCTTCTGTTGCCCTCCTCTGGCCTAGGGCTGAGGAAGCACTCTGAGAGCCACACTTGCCAGAGGTAACGGAGAATAATCACAATGGGCAAAGCAATCCCTTACCAGTCAATTGCCCCATCACAGGGAGCAATGCTGCTGTCATTCCAAAAAACTCTTCAGAATTCTCCAGGGACCTAGAGACTTTCTCCACATTCCACAACCCCAGAGGGAGGTGGAGGTTCAGTTCAACTCTTGCCTCTGCTGTGCTCTAACTGTGAACTTTGACAGACTGCCTTTGGCAAATTACTCAATCACTAGCTCCCTCATCTGAGAGGCAACAGCCTATGCCTCCCAGCTGGTTGTGGTGGCGAAATTCACTCTGTTCCACAAATAGTGACATGCACCTCTACTCTGTACCACACTGTGGATACAAATGGCTCAAGCAGTCTCAGTTCTTCATGGAGTCACGTGTGACGGGGCGGCCCATGTGTGTGGGGGGTGTGCAAGTGTGCACGGGCATGCAGGCATGGATGCAGGCGTGGTGTCAAGCACAATGTCTGGGACAGCAGAGCTGCCACCTCCAGCCCCAAGGGTCAGATGGGGACGAACAAGTAGCACTTGCATGTGTCTCCTCCCACCAGCCAGCCCACTTTGCTCAGCCTCTCCCTGAGATACAGCCCGGGAGATGCTGGGTGGTCACAGGGGCTAACTTCCAGTCACTGAGCTGTGCCATCATTTAAGGACTCCAAAGTCCTTGGGAGCATTCATTAATAACCTCGTCCTCTTGGGCCGGAGTGCAAACAGCTCTTCAGTCTCCTTTTGGGTGGCAGCCCAGGTGAGTCAGGGCAATGAGTGCTGAGCCAGGGCTGTGGCCATGGAGGGGTGGGGGGAGCTGAATCCCGGGGGTATTGGGCTCTGGACAGGCCCTTTGAGGGACCATAGCTGTCTTCTGGGTATGGTGGGAACAAGTGTAAGAGTGAAGACCAGGGCTTTTCTCCTGGGGCATTTGGTGAATTTCTGTAGTTGTGCCAAGCTTTTGTATAGTTAATATGGAGCATTTCATTATAAATGCCTTTTAAATATCTTTTTATTACACTTAGGGTGTTCTTTTGGAATTGCGCATGTAGGCATAGGTCTCTATGAATTCCAGGCCAGGTCGATAAAGGTGGAATTACAAAATATTTTTTTTAAAAAAGGGGGTGAGGTAGGTGTCTGCTGGAGTGGAGGCCCCTGGTGCAGACCGCATGGCAAATGGGGCCACGGCTTGCACCCCATTGCTAGAGTCCGCTTCCCTGTCTGGAGGGCCTGGTGGGAGTGGGCAGGGGTCAAACAGAAGTCAGGGGGCCTGCCATCCCAGGAGGATGGGAGAGGACTTCGGCCAGCTCTGTTTGCGGGGGGGCGGGGGAAGAACCCTGCTTGGGAGAGGCCTAGGAGGGCCAGTCTTTGGGGGCGGGGAGGATACATCAGGGATAGAAACAACAAAATTGGGCTTGGGCAGCAAAATGTGTTTTGTACCTGCCTCAGAAGCCAGGGCACCATCGCCAACACCCCAAGAGACTCTACAGAAATCAGGGGTTGGTTTGCTGAGCCTTGCAGGGGCTCAGATATACCCAACCTGTCTTTCTGGAGTGACGGACCTGGTAAGAAAATAGTCCCTGTGGACTGTGGCTGCCTTCCTGGCTCCATATTCTGGGGCCCGTTCTGGCTGAGGCACTAACAGCAATGTAAGCACAGCCAGTGCCGCCGTCCGCTGCGGGACGACAGGAAGTCAGTGTTGTGTGTTGGCGTCCCCTTCGGTCCTTGCCCTCCACCTCTCAGGGGTGTGGAGAGGGTTAAATAAGAATGCATACAAAGCGTGCAGCACGTGACACATGTCAGTTCTGATTCCTTGTGGAATTACTTCCAATTTATTTAAACTCATCTGAAAGAAATGTTTGTCAAACATGGTGTGACTATCACACTTACATTGTATGATCTCCTTTCAAGCTATTCTGCTTCCGTTGGTGAAATCTCTTTTTAGTCATCTTCACCTTTAGCAAAGTTACCTGGAGAACCTGAAGAGGGGTAAGGTGCCCGTGGGGCTCGGTGCCCTACCCTCCCGCCAGCGTGGGCACGGCACGGGTTTGCCGAGGGTTCTGTGTGCGCGTGGCAGCTGCTGTCTTCTGGCCTAACTCCACTCTGCAGACTTGAAGAGGCTTAGAATCTTGACTTGGTCTCAGCTCTCGAGAGGCCTGTTAGGCCTCTTCACCTTGCACATAGGAGGTCACCCAACAGGTGCCGTCTGAAAGGTGAGATGTAGACTGGGTCTCAAGCTTCATTTCAGTGACCATTTCTCTGCTCTTCCCTTCAGCCTTCCAAGGACCTGGCTTCGTCTGAAGGTGGGCTTCCCTCAGTGACCACCCGGCGGTCCAATTCCTCGCTTCTCATTTACAATGGTAGGAGAGACAGGCTGTTCCTGGGACAAACATTTGTTTCCCAGAAGCCTCAATAATCTGTTTCCTTACATAAACATCAGGTTGTTAGCAACATTCAATCTACGAATCAGGAACCATAAATGGAATGAAAACATCATTGGAAACAACCCGGAAACCTACAAATGCATCCTCTACAGCTTATTCATTACCACTGACCTGAGTTTTTCATACAATTCCAGCGGACTAGTTACCTGGTTTCCCAGGTCATGATGGGTGAAAAGCAGCAGGTGAGTAGATCATTCTAGCTTTTAATAAGTTGTGGTAATGAGTGACCTAAGAAACTATAAACAGCGACCCAGAACACTTGATCATGGAGGCCACGGAGTCAGGAAAGGAATTCTAGACCAGCTCTTTGGTCTGCGTGGCTTCAGGCCCTCGGGCCACACGGGTCTAGTAAGCAGCCTTTGGCACATAACCTCAATCACTCCCAGCTTCAGCTTCCTTCTCCCTAAAATGGGTTATCATGCAGATCAAGAAGAGGAGACAGCAATCCCTAAGTGCTGAATGAGCACGCAACATTAACGATGGCTGCTGTGTGTGTGAATAAAAATGGTCATAAAGCAACAGTTAGCATATACTCTGCTCTAAGGAAGCAGGCAGGTACAGCAAACATTTTGGGGAGAATTCTGTTTGGAAACATTAAAAAGTTAACAATTATTAGGGAGATGTATGATTAACCCATTTTCCTTGAAACTTTTCTCTATTTCCCATAATAATCACATTTTACTTCCCTCACTCTTTCCTTATTGTCCTCGATGCTGGGCACACAATGGTAAGTCAACACACATGGAGTGAACTTGGGAAATGACCCAAACTGTAAAGTCTCCTGTAAGACTGTGTTTTTGGCCGTGACTAGACCGTATGTATCCTCCACCTGGGGGAACCTTTGGGGAAGAGATTCTTTAGATGTCCACTCATCTAAGGCTTCCGTGTGGCCATGCCCCGGCTGGCTGGGATGGTTTGGACACAGGCAGGCAAGGGTTTTGCCCCGTCCTGCTCTCTCACACCGCCCTCTCTCTCCAGCATTAGGCTCTGGCGAAGCAGAACACAACTCATTCAAAAGATTCCACTTCCATAAATTAAATAAAAACACAACTAAACTTTATTAGGTGCTAAAACTTGGTTTTGAACTTTTATTAAAAAAATATATTTGCAAACATATAAAATTTAGGATGAAAAATGCTCATTTGAAAACATGTAATAACTTAATATTTGCAAACATACACAGATGGTACAAAATTCATACCATTAAAAAATGTTGATGACGCAGTACTGAGCTCATGGAACAAAAACCTTGCTGCGAGTCCAGAGCTTCGCGCCCCCGCCTCCCAGGGAGCCGAGACTGGTACACCGAAAGTCATGAGAGCCACGTGGCCGAAGCAGTAATACAGAATAAAAAACCATTTAGAACACGTACTTTAAAAACTCATTTAAGGAATCGCAGATAAAAGGAACACAACTTTGCATTTTCCCCACTCTAAGTGAAGGACATTGCATCTTAGCATTTAATGAAGGAAGGTATCAGATCAAATACAAAACCAAGTGAAACATTGCACACATCTTTCTTGCTGAAAAACAGGCTCCTCGAGGCCCTAGTGCACTCAGGGAAACGTTCTCAAGCACAGCTTTTCAAAAGCCCAGTGTTAGCTGCTTTACTTGGTGCAGATCTTAACATTTTAGACACCTGAAAACATAGGGCATGAGCTACTCTGAATACAAGCGAAGAAAACCAAAGATGGTTAAGAAAGAAACACACGCTCAGCAGCAAACGTGCAGCAAGAATGCAGGACACACGTCCCCGTGATTCCTTGTCTTTGCTCACAGGGACTGGGTCCACTCATGCCTGTGCCACCTCTCATTCCTCTGTGTTTCTACATTTTGCCCAGAGTTACAGTATGATGGCTGATTTCATTTTTTTAAGCAGTTAGGCACCTTCAATTTCATGTTGCATTATTAGTAATACAGTGGCAGTTATGGCCTCTACTACCAAAATGAGAAAATTTCAAACTACATTCTTTGGGGAGGAGAGTAATAAAGCTGCATTGTTTAAAAATACCTAGTACAGGATTTGATGGGGGTTGTAATTTTTACAAGAAAACATAGGCAGAAAAAGAACAAATGTTTGACATGCAAAATTGGGTCCGACACATCCTAAACTAAGCCTGTGCATCCTCTGGCAGAGAAGGACCCAGGTCAACTTAACAAAACAGGCTCTTAACAAAACACCTCTCTGCGACGACCCAAGAGCCTTAGAAGGAAAGCTGTGGACATTCACCTGCAGACAGAACGAAATGCTTCTCCTGACGCTGACAGTCATCTGAAAACTGAGGATTCAAACTCACAGCTTACAAATCTCAGGAGCTCCTGCCTTAAAGGAACAAGGTCATTTGGGAGGTGCAGGAGTCCATTCAAAGACATCACACAAACTACAACAGAAAAGCAGTAACACCCCCATCCCTGGGGTTGGGGGTGGGCACACAGATACACAGGGTGGCCTAAATGCACATCACCTGGAGTTCTGCAAAGCCTAGCAATAAGCATCTCTGTTTTGGTGTCCATTATGATTCAACTAAGGTCCCAGTAAAGACACTGCAGCAATGTAAACATGCAACCCAAGCTAGCACGAGGTTCTGGAGAGTGCGCCTGAAAGAGGAATAAGGCAACTGAACTGGGACTTTTGAGCCAGAGGTATCCAAGTGCAATTATCCAGGCTTGGCCTGACTTTTCTAGGAACTTGTTCTGGCCTTAACTTCCTGGTAATCATGATGGTGAACTTCTGGCTTCTGAACTTTACATAAATGCATTGAATATATAAATTTGGAAGTTGAAACAGGCATACCCTTTTCAAGTCTCCATGACTTGGGCACTTAAAAGTATACTTTCACATTCAGGAAACCTTATCACAGATTCTCTTTACCATCTACCATATTTATTCCCTTAGATTAAAGGATGAAAATTAAGATTTGATTACAAACCCTCCTTAGGATATTCTCTCTTAACTCCCCTAATGCTATACATACTTGAGTCATCATTTTAATTCAAATGTCTATTATAACAAGAATGCTTCTGTCTACCAGAGCCCACTGAGACTACACTTGGGGTGTGATCAAACCTACTGGTGCAGCTGTTTTTGGAGAATAGTCATGTGGCTCCATCTCCTGGTGTCAGTAACTCTCTGTACCTTACTCTTCTCTTTCCCTGTGATACGTGAGCAATTCATTTTTGGTTGCTGAATTTACACACTACCTTTGTAAACAAACTATTCCTAATTGAGTATGAGAACTTATAAGGTTTCCCGACTTCTGCACAATTCACACACAACTAGGCAGATGCAACCGAGGACACTAAATTGAGAAGGAGGAAAGCTGCCCAGGAAGCATGTTTAGATTAACAAAAGCCAACCAAACAAAGCATTCTTGCTAAAAAACTAAGACCGAACTAAAACAAGTATGTGATTCACAAGTAATTTTCTAAAATCTCATCTAGGAAAAAAAATCTATGGACTTAATGATTGAGTTACCATTAAAGCTTAAATGATTGTTCCCGAGGAACCGTCAGACCTGTCAGCGTTATTCACAGCTAATCCTTACGCTAGCTGGTTGAGCCACTGGGGTTTTTACCCAATCATTAAATAGTGCTCAGAAAAATAAGCAGTGCATCTTAATTGGTTAAATACTACAAAATGACCTGTATCATAGAAACGAAGACACTTTCATTCAAAGAATATCTTAAAATTACTATTGCTGAAATAAATCAGTCTACATTAAAATATTACTAATCACCATTACATGCCATAAAAGAATAAATATAAATCATGGCAGATTAATAGCAGCATAACAAAGCATCTTTACATATTTTCACACTTTGGGCTGCAAAAGTAGTCACAGCCTAGGAATACATTGGTAAAGTTCTAAATTTCACTTTGTTTTAACTCCATACACTACAGTAAAGTAAGGGCAGTGTGAGTAACAGCTCCCTTTTCTGCATAGCTTCAAAATTATTCTCAGTAGACTCGAGGAATGGAACCAGAAATGGCTTTGTCAGATTGGTCCACTGGTCCTTTGTCAAAGTGTTAAGGAAAACAATCAACAATGACTTCTGTGTTTACACAGAAAAGGAAAATAAGGCTATGCTTCACACACAAATGTAACATTTTCAAAACCACTGGAGAGTTTAACTTAAAGTGAAGATTTTTGATAGAAATTTGAGCTTTACTAGCCCCAGCCTTTGCTTCAAAGGTGTGACATGCCTGCTCCCATACCACCACGGGGCCTGACAGGATCCTGGGAGCCTGTTGCATGTCAGCACCGAGGACACCTAAAAGCAAAACACAGCTTTCAGAACTTCAAAGGCCCAAATGAGGCATTCATAGGAAATACACTTCATTTGAACAAATCAGTCTTAACTTGTCAATTTCAACGCTGATCTTTCACAAGTAGAAGCTACACTGCACAGAGCTGACTTCTGCTCTGTTCAGAACTTGATTATCAGCCTAATGCTCAAGTTTCCAGGGGGACAGAGGAGGAAAGGGATACAGGCTGGGCTGCAAGGCTGGTGATACTTCCTTCCTAAGACCTTAAAAGTGAAAGCAGCTGAAAATCAGACTCCTTATTTCACATACTTGCTTACAGCTGATGAGAACACCCACACAACTTAACACAATGGTCATTTTTTTCTTTTTCTTTTTGTCAAAACAAAGATCTGCTGGTGATGCTTCACAGTGAAACCTCCATTATCACTGAGAACGTCACTTGGAAAACATTCTTAAGAAATGAGTCTCTTTCTCATAGGCTCAATTTCAGGATTCTCAAAACTCAATGTTTTGTTTAGAAGTTTCCATGATGAGGCCCATTAGTTTCTGAGGTTGAGATTCTGTCTTCAGACTGATCTCTGCTCCAGTCATAGGTTGTGGTTGTCTTTGTTCTTGGTCAGAACCTGCAAGTAGACCTCATGAAGCGTACTGAGGAAGCTGGAGTCATTCTGGAAGAGAAGGTAAGGTCACAGTGACCTCATCAGAACTACATCCTTGATAACAGCTTAGGAAAACAAGCTGTATAAATGATTTGTATAACTAGTCACCCAAAGAATCACCCCACTGCCCAGGAAAAATCATGATTAATATTTTGGAATTTGCTCATTCTTCCACCAGGAGTATACCCTCAGAAAGAGAGAAACATTACTCCCAGCTAGTTCCTCTTAATTTACTTTAAGAACCTACAATGCTTTTTAAATTAAAAAATGAAAATTCAAAGACTAAACTGATATCCCACATACCTTGATTAGATGTATTAATGTATCCTGAAGCTGAGACTTGCTGAGAATAATGGAAGGCTTTCTCTGATTTTCTGATGTTGCAACAGTTAGAGGAGAAGGGGAGCTTGCTTTCCTCTCTAGGTCCGTGGCCCTTGCAGCTGTCTGCTGGAAAACACTTGGGGACAGCAGGACTGAAGACACTGCAGTGGTCGTTGCAGTAACCAGTGGAGGGCCTGCGACCTGTAGGGGAACAATGGTCATTTTGTACCCAAGTGCAGAAGCCAGCAGCCAGGCCCAGAATAGGAAACCCCTATTTTTCTTTTTTTTAAAATTTTATTTATTTATTTATTTATTTATTTATTTATTTATTTATTTATTTATTTATTTATTTATTTATTTATCTTTAGAGGGGAAGGGTAGAAGAGAGGGAGAGGGAGAGGGAGAGAAATATCAATGTACGGTTGCCTCTCGTGTGTCCCCTGCTGGGAACTGGCCTGCAACCCAGGCATGTGCCCTGACTGGGAATCGAACCGCGATCCTCTGGTTCGCAGGCCCGCGCTCAATCCACTGAGCCACACCAGCCAGGGCAGGAAACCCCTATTAACCTGAGAAGCAGTAGGAGACTGGAGCAGAGTCCAACGTGACTATGTGGAGTTCAGATTAGCATTCAGCAGAAGCATTTGAGCATTTTCTATCTGGTTAGGAAGCCCATTTATGTGATAAGAATGCTGTAGAACTATTATGGGAAGCCAAGTCTGATCACCATAGAAGGGAAATATGATAGTCAGCATGGTATGCACAATATGAACAATGCTATGATAAATTAAAATGTAAGGTTTTTACATGGGGGGGGCAGGGAAATGACTGGAAGAGGGCACAGAGGAACTTTCTAGGGTGGTGGGAATGTTGCATATGGTGATTACGCAGGGTTACTCAAGGGGTATATGTTTGTCAAACTCATAAAAATCTGCATTTTATTACATGTAAATTTTACTTCAATAAGAAGACAATTAAAAAATCCAGTTACATAAATATTAGTTTCTTTTGAAGTGTTCGATTAATTTACTATACCATTGCAGGTATCAAAGATACGATTTCTTTAAAATTAACATCTACCTCCTTCCCCACATCTGGATGTGTTTCTTGGACAGTTATGCTAACCACCAGAACATGCCAATAATTTTTAATAATTCTCACATTTGATAAAACAAATGAGAGATCTACATTTCTCTTTCCCCTATCCGTCATCCTCTCGTGTATAAATAGTGCAGAGCCTACCACAGTTTTAAGGGTTATGGTTTTGGTGTCTGAGCCATTTAGCTTGTTTTTTTTTGGGTGCAACACCAGGCTGAGAGCTCCTGCTGATCACCATGCAGCAGGACGAGCTACAGAAATGACCAGTTGGCCAAGACCAGCCAGAAGCCGGCTTTAGTTTAAAATCTGAGACTTGAAGAGAGGTATAGGGGTTCAAAGGCAAATGGGAATGAAAAGTTTTAGGAACTGAAAGAAATAAGTGTGCATTTCAAGGCTGGTAGGTGATGGAGGGTGGGAACAAATTTCAAAACATGGGGCACGGAGGACAAGAAAGGGACAGAACACACAGGCCTGGGAGGCTCTGTCGTCAGAGCAGTGGGAGGCCAATGACAGCAGTGCAGCAGGTAGTGACGCTGCCCTCTGTTACCTGGGACATCACAGCTCTTCCAGGGCAAGGACTATGTCCCACGCAGAGAACCCGGCTGACGTGCTCTCAGCAGTCACCCATTCACAAACATTGAGTGACTGTCCACCCTGTGGCTGACACCGCTCTCATACACACAGGGAAGACATCCATTCAGAGAGATGGCACGAGTTCTATACAGAGATCATGGCGGTGAACTCTGGGGAGCTGGGGGAGCCTGGCCTAGGAGGGCTATCTACAATGGGCCTAGGCTTGAAAGCTAAAAACATTTCACTCAAGTACTTCATACCCTGCAGAACTTAAACATAATGTGTTCTTTAGAAAATGGGAGTCCTTACCGGGATGGCACTGGATAACACCTTTGGCTGGGAAAAGACTTCAGGATCCTGGTTTTGCTGCATAGACTGAAATGTTTAAAAAAGAAAGATGAACAAATGCAATACATTTCAATGAAGATCTCCTAGTTCCTGGGGAAAAAGGCAGGCGAGCAACAGGGAACACCAGCAGGAGTTCACACTAACTAGTTCCTAGGTTCCTGAGGGAAGAGGCTGACAGGAACTTGTGACAACGCAACTGATGACTTGACCGCAGGATGAGAGTGGCAGGACAGGCCCCCACCCCTTTAGTTCTCCAGGGAGGTGTGTGCAAAGCCTGTAAGGTATCACTAAGGAACTCTTGGTAAGAGCTGGAGACAACCCTAGCATATTTTTGCTGCTGAGTTTGCAGAGATCCAAGACCCTGGCAGCATACCTCTTGATTTGGTAATTTAAACTCTTGGGCAGGTAGCACTAAACGGTCTTCATCTGAGTCACACTTACACATGCTAAATTTTGTCCTCGTTCATGGGGGAAAGAAAGAACTTGTAGAGCAAATATGTTAGAATTCAATGAAGCCCTAGGTCCTAAAATTCGATACTGCCATGTACATGAAAAGGCACACATATGTAAGCTTCCCTTGAAAGAAGGCAAGCTAGAGAGCAGGGTGCTCTCCCAGAGGTCAAAATCTGGAGGGGGTGGCGTTCAAGAGTTATGGCTACACTTCCAGAGCTTTGTTGTCAGGGCAATGGCAGCAGGCACATTTCAGGGCATAACGCTTAACTATTAAGTAGGACACTCTCCTCTCCTTGAACGCAGAGAACCTCAATAGAAATGGCCCAAAATGACAACTGCATAATGTAACCAAGATACTAAATTTCCTCTTTCAAAAGTATGAAACAAAATATCCCACTAAGAAATAATATACAATTAATATGATGGGCTCTTCTAAACATTGTTCAGTAAAATGTTAAGATTGGGAGTTACTATTATTAAAGGGCATGAGACTAAGATCTTGAAAAGTAAACAATACAATTACAGTAGAGGGCGCTACGTCCTTTCAGTTCTGTGATCTCACAACTCACCAACCTTATAATCACTCAGTTCCCAACCCCTCAGGACTCTGAGTGGCTGCCTCCCGCCCGGCACAGCAGGGTGCTGTAAGATCATCCCAGGTTTGGAGACCTGTGGTCAAATACAGCTTCCTGGTGAAACTTAAGTTCAGCTGAGATCTGAACATCACCCCCTTGCTCCCAATCTGCCACAAAGCCTCACTAATCACATATATATATTTTTAACAAATCTGCTTGTCCACATTCCCACATTCAGGCCTCCATCAACTCAAGCCTGGGTGACTGCCACAGCCTCCTCCCTGATGGGTCACCTTACTGGTCTTCTCCTTTCTCATCATGATGTCCTTTACTCAAAGCCCTGAAAAGATTCCCCAGGGCTCTGAGGACAAACCTCTAACTCCATAACACAACTTACAATGTCTTGCTCATCAACAAATACCATCTCCCCCAAGTTTTTTTCTACAGTAGATCTAGTCACACTACAACTGAGTTTAGCAAATGCCTTCTCATCCCCAGGCCTCTGCACATGCTACTCTCCTTGCCTCAAACACTTTTCACACCTCTAGGAAGTCTGGCTAATTTTTACTGAGCTTTCAGATCTCAGCTGAAAATCAGTTCACCAAGAGGCTTTATCATACCTCCAAACCTGGGATGCTCTTACGGCACCGAGTGTGCCTGGCACAAGGCAGGCACCGAACGCGCACTGAGGGAGTCAGGAACTTGATCAACGACTGGGATAATTTGGATCTGGGTGGTCCTGAGTCAAATGAGGACCTCTGGAAATATCAGGCAAAAACAAACAAAAAACCCCTAAAACACATATCCTGATAGGAAAATACAGTTTCTCAGTTTTTATCAAGGAATAATTTGGGGAAGTAGAATTGCATTATAACAACATTTGTCAATTTGGTTGTTCACTACAGGACTTCTGATATCTCCTTTCTTCTAGCCCCTGATACGCTCAACAGTTGTTTCCATTTTTTTAAAGACTTTATTTATTTATTTTTAGAGGGGAAAGGAGGGAGAAAGAGAGGGAGTGAAACATCAGTGTGTGGTTGCCTCTCATACGCCCCCGTCTAGGGACCTGGCCAGCAACCCAGCCATATGCTCTGACTGGGAATTGAACTGGCGACCCTTTGATTTGCAGGTTGGCGCTCAATCTACTGAGTCACACCAGCCAGGGTTCCATAGCTGTCTCTTTAAAATGACTATCTCAAGCCCTGACTGGTGTGGCTCAGTGAAACGGGTGTCATCCTGCAAACAGAAAGGTTGCTGGTCAGAGTGCAGGCCTGGGTGGCAGACCAGGTCCCCAGCTGGGGGCATGCGAGAGGCAGCTGATTGATGTCTCTCCCACACATTAATGTTTCTCTCCCTCCCTTCCCCCTCCTCTTAAAAAACAAAACAAGACAAAACAAAATAAAATAAAATGACTCTGTCTCATATCTACCAAAACTGTGGTCTTTCCAGTCTCATCCCACTTGGTTACAGCACCCACCCTGCTGCCAGTACCTGAAGGGGAGCAAGCACCATGCTGTTCAGGGTGGTGGAAGCTCTCGCTGCTGCCGTCTTAGGGGGAGGCTCTATGAAGCTCTCAGGTGTGGCCAGCTGGCCGGCTGCTGGAGAAAAGCTGGGTGCCATCGCACCCTTCCCAAGTGACTGTGTCTGTATTTGGTCATGCTGCGGGGTCAACCTGAGTTTCTGGAGAAGATCAACACTTGGGAGGGATGTTCCAGCGGTATTTGTCACACTCAGTGGGGCCCTGAAGGGGCTCTGGCTGGCAGTCAGGCTGGCATGGCTCAGCTCAGGGACTGGCTGATTCAGGAGTGGAGACCTCTGTCTAGGTGTGGTCTTCACCGCCTGCATCATGGTGGTGTTTCGGGGTAAGCTGGCGGGAACTTGTGCAGTAGGTGCTTCTGCTGGTAGAGTGGGACTGAGCCCAGGGCGCAACGGGATCACATAGCTTGAGGCCTGCTTTTCACTGGACTGTGAGATGGAAGCAGGAGTGATTAGCACCGGGGAGGTGACTTCAGGCTGGACTGAGTGGTGGGCAACAGGACGGACACCCAGGTTTTCTGACTGAAGGGCCCCTCCTGATTGCTCAAAGGAAAATGGTAGGAATGAGCTGGGCTCTTTTTGAGAGGCGTCTCCTGGCAGCCTCTCCACTTCTTCCGAATCCAGACCCACAACTGTTGGCTGTTCCTTTGGCAAAGAAGTTCCAAATAATTCTTCCACTGTCAGATGTTTGTGTCCAGATGGAGCAGACTGAAAAACAAATCAAACCACCCAATGAAAGAAATCTCTTGCAAACCAGTGTAACTAACCCTTTTTTCATCAACCAAAAACAGTTTGCAGAAGCAATGATGATGGACTCTGAAAATAAGAAAAGGGAACAAACTAAAGATGAACTAGCAATAAAGGCCAAGGTATAGCCAGTCTCTTTAAGTTGGTGGGTAGAAATCTTCATCAGTCATGAAATTGAAGTTTTAGGGTCACCAGATAATAATGCTAGAATTATTATTTTTTCCTGGGCAAGTGATTGCGATCAGGTGAAGGGACAATGACCTTACTACAAAGTTAATCATGCCTACTGCCTGGGGTTAACACCACACATCAGGAAATGACACTCAGGAGGAGAGGAGGACCAAGTGCTGATCAAGTAATCCTACCATTATTTTCACTGTTTTTGATAAAAAAAACTAGGCATTGCGACCTCGAGGACTGGGTCTCAGATACCAGAAAATAAATGTAAGCGTTGAAAACAAATAGGCCATTCCTCATCCTACTCCCAAATCACAGAATTCTTAAGAAAAGCATTTAAGGCTGAAAATGTTAAATTTACATACATTCTTCTGATCTGGCTTACTGACACCACAGCAATGATTTAAGGAGAAGTATTCAAGCTTTCCACTCATGAGCTTTCCTGCACCTCCACACAGCGCTGCCTATTCATTTAGCTTTCATTTACGGAGTGCCCACACGGTGCTGGGTCCTGCTCTCACTTGGGCCCAAGGGACACTGAAAGGAGTGATAAATCCTACTAGAGCTTATATTCCAGTGGGGGACAAACCTAAGTATTCTGACAACACAAGTGGCTCAACTTACAGTTTTATTTCTAAAGTGTGTGGACTACTTAGTCGTTCAGATGTTTATAAATAAAAATTTGTTGAAAATAAATAATTTTTTTAAAATTATTTATTTGTTAAATTTATTTAAAATAAAATTATTACATAATTTATTTGTTGGAAAAAATAATTTGTTGAAATGCATGATTTCCAGGGCCTCAAAAAGTCTATAAAAGCTAAAGCAACTGCAAGTGAAGTAAAATCATGATAGTTCTACAGTATGACCACATTTCTACAGAAAAATGAGCCCAGTTTTTCCTAGGCAAATGTTTGTTTCATCCATTTGACAAACAATGACTGATTTTGCCCTGACTGGTGTGACTCAGTGGTTGATTGCTGGCCTGCGAACCAAAGGGTTGCTGGTTCGATTCCCAGTCAGGGCACATGCCTGGGTTGCAGGCCAGATCCCCAGGAGGGGCATGCAAGGGGCAGCCACACATTGATGTTTCTCTCCTGCTCTTTCTCTTTCCCCTCTCTCTAAAAAATAAATAAATAAAATCTTAAAAATAAATTGCTGACTTTCCCAGGTGCCAGGGGCTATGTGCTGTGATGGTGGCTGTTGGGAAGAGAAGGGGGAGGGAGCTTACTGGCCACAGGCTCTTAGGAGAGGGCTGGGATGCCCTTTGTCAAGGAGAAACAGCAGAGGAGGGCCAGTGCTGAGCAGAGAGGATGCAGGGCAGTTTACAGGAGGGACGGAAAGTGAAGGGAGCGCCGCTGGGTGAGAGGTGGCAGAGCAGGTCTGAGGGGAAGGAAGGCGGTGCGATGTCACTGTGGTTGAAGAAGAGGCAGATGCCTCCTCCAGGCGTGAAGAACTGTAATTTCATACCAAACAATTTTATCCTAGAAAATATTCAATAAAGGGAATTCTATTAATATTTAAAATCTAACGTACCCTGGAAATTCTTGTGACGAGGTTTTTTAAGTGAAGAAATCCCCAAGTCGCAAGTTCAGTGCCCCCAGTAATGCTGTAGTGAGATCAGAAAGACTGTCCTGTCACAGCGTTTTCTAGGACTTTACGGGACCTTCCAGATTCAGAATCCCACTCCAAGTGTGAGGCAGCACTGACATCTCAAACAATGCAGATTTTATATGCTTTAATTTCCTCACATTGTTACTTCTGAAAAAACTGTAGAGCTTATGGTCTGAAATCAAAGGTACTTAGGTTTAATCCCCAGATTTTAAGTAGAAAAATGATATATTCTTTGTATTTAGTTCCCTCGCCTGAAAAATGGGAGCAACGGTGGTAATCACCTCACACCTGTTGTGAAAATTAAGTTCCCAGTATAACATCTGGTGCCCAACAAGCAGTCAGTAAACGGAAGTGAACACCAGGAAGTCTTCACTACCAAGCAGGATAAACCTGTGATGGGATATGTTTTAAGGAACATCAAAATATATGTTGGGATATTAAAAGTTCACCGAATCCTGTGGAATATCATATCCCCATAATGCAAAGAGGAGCAAAGCCACCCGACAGGATACCAGGGCTGTGCTGTTATAACCCACCCTGTTGTTCCCTGATGCAAGGAGGCATTAAAGACATAGCTGTTTGTCTAAAACTCACTGGTAACATCTCAAATGTAATTCAAATTGACAATGAATTCTCAAATGGGACAGGCTTCCCTTTCCCTCCAGGCCACCTAAGTGTACTAGAACATATAAGTTCCATTGCCTACGCTGACCACTGTGATTTATTCACTACTGGATCCCTGGCATCATAAATGTCTATTGATGAGTGTAGATACCCCTCATTTCTAAAAATTATGGTAAAATATATGAGACAAAAGTTACCACTACAACCATATTTAAGATTCAGTGACATTCAGTACATTCATAATGTGTAACTACTACCATCTACTTTCAGAACTTTTTCATTAACCCAAACAGAAACTCTGTACCCATTACACAACTCCCTATTTTTTCTCCTCCTCCCACTGCCCCACCCACAGCACCTGATAATACCAATTCTACTGTTCCTATAAATTTGCCTATTCTAGGTACCTCATATAAGCACAATCATACAATGTTTGTCCTTTGATGACTGGCTCATTTCACTTAGCATGTTTTCAAGGTTCATCCATGTGGTAGCATGTGTCAGAATTTCATTTCTTTTTAAGGCTGAATGACATTCCACTGAATGCATACACCACATCTTGTTCACCCATTTTTCTGATGCTTGACAGTTGGGTTGTTTCTATCCTTTGGCTATAGTGAATAATGCTGTTATGAATATCAGTGTAGAAGCATCAGTTTCAATCCTTGTTTTCAATTCTTTTGGATATATGTCCAGGAATCGAATTGCTAGATCATATGGTGATTCTAGCATTTAACTTTTTGAGGAATTGCTACTGTACCATTTTACATTACTACCAGCAAAGCAAGACGGTTCCACTTTTTCCATATTCTTGCCAATATACTTGTTGGCAATTTGTATATCTTGTTAGGAGAAATGTCTAGCCAAGCCCTTCGCCTATTTTTTAGTTAGGTTAATTCCTTTTTATACACATTATGTTTAGAACAAAATGATCAAGACGACTGGCAAAAACAGTGCTCAAAAACTACACTGATTTTCATTCATTAATGTAAATTATGTAGATCTTAACCACCACATTCTGTTATAGACATATACAAATATACTCTTGTATGTATGGACAGAAACCAACATTTAGATATAACTGCTTTGTAAAAAACAGACCATACTGAGACTATCTGGCAGAAACATAAGTCTTTTCAAGGTAAGAATAATATTTTTATATTATAAGAAAAGGAGCAATCCAACAATAAGACATGCAGAAACCTCACCATGAAATACACCTTAAGTTTCAAGAATGGCAAGATCCAAGCCCTGGCTGGTTTGCTCAGTTGGTTTGCTCAGCTGGTTAGAGCATTGTCCTGATACACCAAGGTTGAGGGTTTGATCCCCATTCAGAGAACATACAAGAATCAACCAATGAATGCATAAATAGGTTGAACAACAAATCGATGTTTCTCTCTCTCTCCCTTCCTCTCTAGTATCAGAAAAAAAATTAGGAAAAAGAAAAAGAATGGCATCATCTGGGGTAGCAATTTTTACCTGTTTAGTGGAACATCAATCAACTTTTGAACAATTAAAATGTCCTGCATTTACATTTGGAATATTTCTACACTTACACTTAAAAAATATGTATTTCTAATGATTTTAAATCTACTTCATATTAAAAAAGGAAACTATATGTTGGAACCTTGAACCTGGACTGCAAAAGCAGACAGTTTCCAGATTTCTCAAGGTTGCCTCTCTACAACTGCTGCCAGGCCAGAAACTGATTCCACCACTTTCTCTGGAGTAAGGTGTGTGGTAAAGCATTAGGGTTTCAGAGGTATCTCCCATAAGAAGGAATAAATGAGGGTGTGATAGTAATAAGTTATCACAGACAATGCTCACTATACATTAGACCCTGTGCTATGCACGTTAAGTGCTTTACTCTATTAATCAAGGAGGGCAGTACTATTATTATTGCTGTTTTAGATGATGCCCAAGTACAATAACACAACCAGATTCTAAGCTAGTTCTAACAACACAGTGCACATTCTCACCATTATTCCACCACGCTAAGATATCAATTAAGCAGACTATAGGTTACTGAATCAACTGAATGGTGATATTAGTCTCTGGAAAACAGAGATGCAGCTTAAGCTTGCTAAGAGGTAGCTATAGGTCAAAATGTAACACATTTTGAAAATATGTAACTGGCTGAATCAGCCGCAAGAGGTTGAGTAAGTAGAGCATGCTTTGTCACACAAGCTACCAACAGCTTTACAGCCTCTGCACCGGGGAGCACCTTATGACAAGAAAGATGGGCTATATTCCTCTAGCAGTTGGGCTTTTTTATTCATGGATTCATCTTCCATTATCCATAGAAGTGGTGAAATTTCATTTTTCCCTCATGTCTGAATATGCTTAAAAGTTTGGGTTCTGAGTTTTATACTGCCTCACTTAAACTGATGTTAGTCTGACTATTTACTTCCCTCGGGAGATGGAATTCAGTGAGCAACAGTATACATGGTGCACGGCGCAATTCTCACCTACCATGTCAGGTTTTACACTGTTCCTTCCTCACCCCACAGCCCTTGGTTTAGAATTTCTTATTTGTTTGGCTCTACTGTGACCACAACAGATCTACCTGGTAAGTAAACTGAACACACAAAAATACAAAACCAACTAGGGAAATAGTCCCAAGGGAATTTTAATAAATGAATTATGAAACTGAAATGGAATTTAGTACTATTAAGGATGGAGGGCCCTGTTTCTCAGCACTAGATGGCAGTGTTACAGACCAAATGTGCTGTCTCTTGAGTAGGGACTGATTGTGGATTTAAGATAATTTTAATCACATGGCTTCTGACAATATGCATAACTCAGTATTTTAGAAAATGTTGCCACTTTGTTCTACAAAATGGAATTTTAAATGTAAATGTATGTAAGAAATGAAAAAATAACTGCATCAGCATTATTTGCATCAGAGGGTACCATTCTTTGAGTTCCCACCACTTGAATTCTGTTATGTCTACAGATCCATCATTGGTGCTTTTGTTACAAGGCTGAGCACCCACGGCTTGTCACACTCATCTCTCATCTTTCAATGAACGGTGCTTTATGGTTCTTTAGACATTTTCTGAGGGATTCAATTCTTCATTTGGGTCTTACAAGAACTGTTAGACAATGCAAGACTCACAGCCCCATGACTAAAGAAAAGGGAAGCGACTGGCTCACCAAACCCTCACGGCTGGTAAGCCAGGCTGGGAGGAGTCTAGGAACCCCGCTCCTTCTTTTCCTTCCTCTCTCAAAATACACAGCTCAAAAAATTAAATTTTACATAGCGCCTCTTTTAATACATATTTTTGAGCTTCAGGATCCTAAATACAAATTCAGTAAAAATGAGAATAGGAATGTAGTATACAAAATCTTGTTTAAAGTAACTATCATGTAATACCTAAAACAATATGGACAAATTGCTGATGGAAATGTAATATGGTACAGCCTCTCTGGCAGACAATATGGCCATTTCTTATTAAACTGAAACACATGATTACCAAATAATCTAAAAGTTTGGGGCACTTCCTCCAAAGAAAGAAAAATTTATGTATCAAATTTGCACATAAATACTCCTAGAAGCTTTATCTGTGTTAGCCCAAAACTATTGGGTTGGCCAAAAAGTCCATTTAGTTTTTTCCATAAAATAAAAGACACGTTTTTCATTTTCACCAATAACTTTATTGATTTTGGATACTTTGAGTATGTCGGCTATCTCCAGCTATTGGCTTCTGGTGGGCAGAGGCAAGGGGTGCTGCTAAATGTCTTCCAATGTATAACACAGCCCCATAGCAAAGAATTATTTGGCCAAAATGTCACCAGTACCAAGAAACTCCGCAAACCACTTTTGACATGTTCGATCAGTCATAGTACCTTCTCCATACACTGCATAAATCTTTTTTTTTTTTGCATTTTAGCCACGTTTTTACCTTTCTTACAGTAATAAAGTGTAATATGCTGAAAGTGTTGCATATTTTCTTCCATCTTCAATATTAAAATGGCAGCATAAAATTCACCAATTTTGATAAGTTTTTTAAGATTGTATTATGCTATGACAGCTGTCACAATATAATCTAACAACATTGTTTCAAATGAAGTTAAAGAAAACTAAGCACACTACTAGACACATTTCAGAAAAAAAAAGTAACAAACTTTTTGGCCAACACAGTAAAAACCCACATGTTCTTCAATGGGTGAACTGTATACCATTTATATAACATTCTTGAAATGATAATCTATAGAACTGGAGACAGATTAGTGGCTGTTAGGGGTTAAGGATAAGAGGACAGTGGAAGATAGGAAGGGTATAATAGAAAAGGCATAATAAAAGGGCATAATAAAAGGGCAGTCCTAACTGGTATGGTTCAGTGGGTTGGGCACCCTGTGAACCAAAAAGTCTCCAGTTCAATTCCTGGTCAGGGCACATGCCTGGGTTGCAGGCCAGGTCCCCAGTTAGGGGCATACGGGAGGCAACAGATTAACGTTTCTCTCCAACATCGATGTTTTTCTCCCTCTCTTTCTCCCTCCCTTCCCCTCCCTCTATAAGTAAAAAACATAAATAAATAGAATCTTTAAAAAACAATAAAAGGGCAACACAAAGGATCCTTATGGTGATGGAAGTCTTCAGTATCTTGACTTTGGTGGTGGATACACAAAGCTACAATATATGTATGTAAATTCAGATATAAAATTGTACAGAACTAAATATATACATGCACACACACACAAATACAGATAAAACTGAGGAAATGTTAACTTGATGGGTAGTGTGTGTCAATATCCTGGTCGTGATACTGTGCTGTATTTTGCAAGCTGTTATCACTGGGGGAAATGGGTAAAGGCTACATGGATATTGACACAATGCACCTATTTCTGTATTATTTCTTAACTGCACATGAACCTGTAATTACCTCAAAATAAAAAGTTTAATTAAAAAACTAGGTTTTACTTAGAATCTGTTCATTTATCAAGCCATCAGTTAACAGGCAAATTTGCCTGCCCCCAGGGAGCTTATAGTTTGGTGGGGAGGAGACACAATGAACATATATAAAAACCACAAACCATGTTAGTGGGGTAGAAGTCTTAGGAAGAATATAAAGCACAGAAGGGTAAGGAAGAATTACTATTCAAAACAGAGAGGTCAAAGAAGACCTCACCTATATAGAGGACAACTGTGACCTGAAGGAAGAAAGGAAGCAAGCCATGAACAGGACAGAAGTATTCCAGGCCAAGGAAACAGCAAGTCCAAAGGCCTGTCCCATGGCAGGAGCTAGTCTGGCACATTTGGGGAAAGGCAAGAGCCAGCGAGGCTGGGGCCCAGTGAGCAAGGCAGAGACAGAAAATGAGACCAGGATAGGGGGCCAGATCAAGTAGGGCCTCATGGGCCACTGCCATGACCTTGGCTGTTGCATAAGATGGTACACCACTGGAGAGTTTTAAGCAGAGGAATGTCATAATCTAACTGATGTTTTGCCAGGATTACTCTGGCAGCTGGGTTAAGAATAGGTAAGGGAGTGGCAAGGACAAAAAAGCTGGAAACCAGCAGAGGCTACTACTGCAAAATCCAGATGAGAGAAAGTTACATGGACCAGAGGAAATCACATGAGTAGATGTCATTATTTTGCTGCCTATACATACCCTGAAAGATAAATGACAAGCCAAACCTGTACCGCATTAAAATCCTTATAAAATGTTACTCTGTATTTTGTTATCTTGGACAAAGCTAGGACTTTAGCTGTACAAACCTTATCTTGTGACCCTGGTGGTGTCTCTTCTAGAGTCTCGGTGCTTCCCAGATTGGAGAGCTGAGCACTTGGCTGTAACCCAGGGCTGGAGATATTTGAGTCGCCCATCTGATTCTTAAATTAAAAGGAAAAGTTTATCATGTGAAAAAGTTTGCTATTATTTGGCTCACAAAACAGCAGTTTCCTCACAAACAACCTCTGAAACTGAGGTTACCAGTAGTGCTTTTTGAAAAACAAAAAAATCCAAGTGTTTTGCTTTGGACCCTCATGTAACTTATACAATAAAATTTCTAGCAAGTTGAGCACTTCATTTTAGACAATAATAGTAGCAACAACTGTTATTTTATAACTTTTTTAAAAAAAGATTTTATTTATTTATTTTTAAAGAGAGGGAAAAGGAAGGAGAAAGAGAGGGTTGCCTCTCTCGCCCTGCTACTGGGGACCTGGCCCGCAACCCAGGCATGTGCCCTGAGTGGGAACTGAACCGCTGACACTTTCGTTCGCAGGCCCACGCTCAATCCACTGAGCTACACCAGCCAGGGCTATAACTCTTTTAAGGAAAAACCAATGGTATTACTTTATTACATGTACTTTTCCATTAAAAAAAACTTCCTACCAATTTGTTGAGAAATAACTGACACACATCACTGCATAAGTTTAAGACATACAACACGATGGACTGATTTACATACACTGTGAAATGATTATCACATTAAGTTCAGCTAACATCCAACTTTTCATATGGGTTTTCTTTAAAAATAAAGAAAAAGGGTCTTTTTGTCTTAACATATGGTAAAATTAACCTTTTTGGGGGTGAATAGTTCTGTGTACCTATCACTATAATCAGATGTAAAATAGCTCTATCACCCCCAAAACTCCCTTATGCTGTCTCATTGTAGTCATAGCTTCTTGTATTCTTAGAAACAAGTGATCTGTTCTCTGTCACTAGTTTCGTTCTTTTGAGAATGGCGTCAAAAATGGAACACTGACTTCTCTTTCTTAGTATCATGCCTTTGAGATTCATCTAAACTGTTGTACTGTATTAATGTTCATTCCTTTTTATTGCTGAGTAGTATTCCATGGTATGACTATATTTCAGTTTATTTCACTATTCACCCATAGGAGGGGGCATGTGTGTTGTTTACAGTTTTTGGTGATGCAATTGTAAGGTTTTTTACATTTGACAAAAGTTTCATTTCTCTAGAGTAAATACCATATTTCACCGTGTATAATGTGCACCCACATTTTTGCACACATTATACACGGGATTATTATAAGCATAGTACATAATTATTCTATCTGTGTATAATGCATACTCTTATTTTTCCCTCAAAAAATTTGGGCATAAAAGTGCGCATTATTCACAGCAAAATACAATACCTAGGAGTAGTACCTGGGTCACACAGTAAAAATATCTTTCTTCTAAATTTTAATAGTTTTGTTTTACATTTAGATCTACGATCCATTTTGAGTTGATTCATATATTTTTTTTTTTTTTGGCATATGGATGACCAATTGTTTCCAATTATTTGTTGAAATTATCATATAGTCTTATAAATTAAACTAAATTTTAGGTCTCTAAACATAATTACAATTTAGGTCTCTAAAAATTTATAGGTGATAAAACAGTCATAAATGTTATAAAATTCCTGTTAATTTGTATGTAACACTGAAAGTGAAAATATTTTTTTTGTTCTTAAAGAGAATCCTAAAGAAAGAGATGGAGGTAGAAATATGAATTTTTATTTTTATTATTTTTTAAATCCTTACCCAAGGACTTTAAAGAGAGAGGGAAGGATGGGAAAGAGAAAGGGAGAGAAACACTGATGTAAGAGAGAAACATCAATCGATTGCCTCTTGTATGCGCCCTGACAGGGGGCCAGTCCTGCAACCCAGGCATGTGCCCTGACCAGGAATCAAACCCATGACCTTTGGTTTACGCCATGACTCTCCAACTAACTGAGCCACACTGGCCAGGACGAATGATGAATTTTTACTTCAGTTCTATTTGGGTTATCTGATCCTGCATCTGGTGATCATGATCTATGTCAAAACGAACACCAAAAACAGTTTAAAATATTCAAGATAAAGAAAAAAAAGCCCTAAACTTCACAGTCCAGAGACATTAATTTTTTTTTGATACCATACAATAAATGGACGTGCTTTAGTGCAGGAGTAGATACTCGAATGTTAAATTAATGAATGATATATATTTTTCTATTTAAATACTTTAACCCTTATATTATTTCAAAAAGCCATTTATGCCATATTACCCATTTAAATAGAGGTGAAGTAGTCTGTGAAAACCTATGAAATATCTTCTAATGTATTTCTTTGTACATCACCATCAACCAATCTAAACGCATTAAGGGAAATGCATGGAATTAAACTGTATTGGGCTACTCCTGAATACTGGATGCTGGCCTCCTTCGCCCTCTCCTGCCACCTGGAGGCTCTGGGGCTCCCCTAGTGCCTTTCAGGGGGGCTGGAAGAAGAGCACAGCTAAGGCTCAGTGATCAGAGCCCAGATGCCCAGAAATCATTACCTCACCGTTAAAACTAACACTCGTACCTTTTTCTTTCTTTTTAAAAAAGGAAATAGTTTCACTTTACTATAATGCTATTATCTTTAAAAAATAAATTGTATTAGAGAAGACATAAACTCAAAATACTGTTCCTAAAAAGTTCTTGAAACAGTGGCAGTGGTATAAAATGTTCTGGAGCATTTTAAAAATTGGGAGTTTTCACATAAAAATCCCAGCCTATCATTTTCAGAGAGAAGCTAGATAATTGGCAACAGCCTGGGGCTGAGCTGCAACGAACTCTTTCTGACACAGTGACAGGTTCTCTGTGCCAGATCCTCTCGGTTGTATGTACTATCATGGCCCACGTGGTCTTGGGGACATTCCAGTCTGCAATTCTCAACTCAACATGGGATGTATCTTTAAGATTTTACTTACTTATTTTTAGAGAGAGGGGAAAGGAGGGAGAAGAGAAGGAGAGAAACATCCAATGTGTGAGAGATACGTCAATCGGTTACCTCTTGCACGCCTCCAACTGGGGATCTGGCCTGCAACCCAGGCATGTGCCCTGACTGGGAATTGAACCAGTGACCTTTTGGTTCACAGGCCAGCACTCAATCCATTGAGCCACACCAGCAAGGGCAATATAGGATGTATTTTAAAAGGTCTCCAGAACTTCACATACTTTTTCCTACATATGCAGTGCCACTCCTAGAAGATTTATTCTGAGTTTTTTGTTAATGAAAGTTCCCAGTGTTTGTGAGGCTTGAGGGAAATGAATAAGAGACAAGCTTTGTGGAAGGAAATTTTACAATATTGGATAAAAATCTTAAAAATGTCAAAATTGGCTCTGGCCAGGTGGTTCAATTGGTGGGAGTGTTGTCCTATACATCAAAAGGTTGTGGGTTTCATCCCTGGTCTGGGAGAACAAGGGAGACAACCAATGATGTTTCTCACATTGATGTTTTTCTCTCTCTCCCTCTTCTTCTCTCTCTCAAATAAGTGCATGTATCTTTGGGTGAGGATTAAAACATAAAAGTCAAAATCGTTTGAACTACCAATTCCATTTCAAGTACTTATCTTGAAAGAAAATGCAGTACCTGATGACTTAGGTACCCTACAAGAGTGAATCAGAAAAATCTTGGGTATTGTTTACATAAGGCACAGATGGAAAAATACACAGCTATTACCGTATTTTGCCATGTATAATGCGCACCTTGTGCCCAAATTTTTGAGGGAAAAGAAAGGATGAGCATTATACGTAGGCAGTACTAATTCTGCATTTATAGAAATATTTTTAATTCTTTTATTTATGCTTATGTGTTAGAAGTATAACTCTAGAAAGCAGTAGCGATAGCTGTATGCAAAATAATACTCTGGAATATAATAATTGGTTTTATATATAAATAGAAAATTGAATTAAAAATTAAAATGAAAGATTTTCCCCCTGAAAGTTTGGGCCAAAAACGTGGGTGCACATTGTACATGCAAACATATTATACACAGCAAAATACGGTAACATCACAATTCTTTTTAAAAAGAAATTCTTTTATTCTACTAAATGAACTCTCACAGGGACTCCCTATGTAGTTACTGTCAAAAGATAGTGTTCTTTGGGGGGAAAAAACAGGTTACAAAACAGTTAATAGAAACTATTTTGAAAACTAGTTAATAAAACTAGTATATATAAATACACCACACACACTGGGGCATATTTATATATATTTCTGGAAGGCGACATAACAAGGCATTAAAACCGATTATTTCTAGGTGGTGGAATTACGGCTTTTTTCTTTTATTGTAATTTTTAAATTTAAAAGTTTTTGTAATTTATAGGTACTACTTACATAATGAGAAAAATAACAGTGCTCCTATTTTTTTTTAAGAACAAAAAAGTCTAGGTTTAAATTTCTTCAATTAAATTAAAAACAACAACACCCACCACCACCACCCAAATAAACAATCTCTGCCAAAACCCAGGATTACAAATCCAGGCTAGGAGCAACTCAGAATGGGTCAGCTGTAAAGGACTGTGGTTTCAGTCACTTTTCTTTACATTAAAAATAGGAAAGCTGGTTGGACTTGAAACCATAGAAATCCTAGAAGAAAACACAAGCAGTAATATCTTGCACACTTTTGGCAGTAGCATTTTTTTGATATATCTTCTCAGGCAAGGGAAACAAAAGAAAAAATAAACTAATGGGGCTACATGGAACTAAACAGTTTTTGTGCAGCAAAGGAAACCATCAATAAAATGAAAAGAAACACCATTGAATGCGAGAACATACTTGTTAATACATCTGATAAGGGGTTAATATCTCAAACTTATAAAAGGACTTAAAACTCAACACCAAAAAACCCTCAAACAATCCAATGAAAAAATGGGCAAGGGCCTAAATAAGACACTTCTCCAAAGAGGACATACAGATGGCCAATAGACATATGAAAAGATGCTCAACAGCACTCATCATCAGAGAGATACAAATTAAAACCACAATGAGCATCTTACACCTGTCAGAATGGCTACCATCAATAAATCAACAAACAGTTAAGTGCTGGCGAGGATGCAGTAAGAGGGGAACCCTTTTGCACTGTTGGTGGGAATGCAAATTGGTGCAGCTACTATGGAAAGCAGTACAGAGTTACCTCAAAAAATTAAAAATGAAACTGCTTTATGCTCCAGTGATTCCAATTCTTGGAATTTATATGAAATAACCTGAAACACTAATTCAAAAGAATATATGCACTCTTATGTTCATTGCAGTGTTATTTACAATAGCTAAGATTTGGAAACAATCCAAGTGCCCATCAACAGATAGTGGATAAAACAGCTACGGTACATTTACACAATGGAATACTATATAGCTATAAAAAAGAGGAAAATTTTACTCTCTGCGACAGCATCAATGGACCTAGCCTGGAGAACATTATGCTAAGTGAGATAACCAGTCAGAGAAACACAAGTACCATATGATTTCACTCATATGTGGAATCTACTGAACAAACTGAACTAACAGACTCATAGAGAACAGGCTGACAGCTCTGGGTGGGGCAAGTTGGAGGGTGGTGGAATGGGTGCCAAAAAGGAAAAAAAAAAAAAAAAAAGAACTCATGGCCACAGACAAAAGTGTGGTGAATGCAGAAGTGGGTGGGCAACGGTGATGGCTGGAGGTGGAAGAGGGTATGAGGGGATAAATGGTAATAGAAAAAAAAACCCTTGAAAAATATAGGAAAGTTGGTTAAAACTAACTATAGAACTTGAGGAGAAAATTTTTATTATAAAGAGTTTTTATGTTCAAACTGTCTGTATTATAACTACCTCACTCAAAAGTCTTGAATTTCATTCATTTTATTATATACACTGGACAGGAGAGATTTAGAGTTGGGATTAAATCCTATCATTGAGGCCTGGCTTGTACCCCTGCCCTTGACTCTGTCAGTCTCCCAAGTGTCTCCCTACAGATAAACAATGAAGCCATGTGGAACCATGTGACAGCTGAGGAGAACCCATCCAAGTACTACGATAATGAATTCAGGGGTCACTGCTAATACAAACTCCATTCGGTTAGACGTTAGGCCAAGTGCAGATAAGAAACAAAATCGTCGTTTATGGAAGCTCTATTTGTGGACAGTTTTCAGGAGCAGAAAGAACATATTATAAAGTAAATATCAAAGATTTAACTAAATTCCCCAACTAAATCTAACCACAGGCAATCTTTTATTTCTTCCACACTGTGAAAGAATTTTCTTTACAACAGTAATTACTATTTTTTCCACATTATTACTTTTGCAATGTTTATTATAACTAGAAGTCACATCAGATTTTTATTATTTGTTTTTTATCCTCACCCAAGGACATTTTTTTAAATTGCTTCTTAAGAGAGAGAGGAAGGGAGAAAGTGGGAAACACCAATACAAGAGACAAGAATTGATTGGTTACGTCCTGTATGAGCCCAGACCACGGGATTGTAGGCACCCGGTCTGGGGACTGAACCCGCAACTTAGGTATGTGCCCTGGCCTGGAATTGAACCCATAACCTTTTGGTTAGGGGGTGATGTTCCAACCAATTGAGCCATACCGGCTAGGGCTCCTGTCAGATTTAGAGATTGCCCATTTGACCTGGAGTTCCTTTACAGCTTTGTGCACAAACGCAAAGTTTGGTTCCCTCTTTCTTTTTGTGGCTATTCACTCTTGAGCTTGAGGAGTATGTCGGGCTACCTGCTGGAGTGTCTGCTCTACTGCACAGCACACATACTCTCTGTCCATGTGGCTCCTTAATCCAGTCATCACTGGGAACAGGTGACAGAGCCCTGAACTTATTAGTTACCTATTATTAGAACACAGAAAGCGCTCTAAAAAACAGAACAAGGCATCTCTGTAGATAACCCAGACCTCATTAAGGATATGAACACAAATTTGGGGAATATAAGGTAAAAGTTCAGAAAATGATTCTTGAAATTTATTCTCATCCAGTTGCCTAAGAATCAATGAATTCATTATAGAGAAGAATGGTTTTCCTATGTGAATTTTCATAGATCTATAGGTCCCACCTAATTCTCTATGAGCCATTGAGGAATTTGATACAACTTAAAATTTCTCATGGGCTCTAATGTATAGATCTCTTCCAGGGAAAGGGGACTTTCTTTGGTCTTTGAATGTGGAAGGTTTACTGTATAGTTTATGGTGGAAACTACCTTCCAGAGCACTGTTTCAAAAGTTTGTTCCCTGAACTTTAGATTCTTAAAGGGTAGTATGTGAAAAATGGTTCTACAGTCAAATCAATCTGGGAACTGATGTTCACTGTTTTATTTATTGTGGGGACCTCTCAGAGTCTTGAGTACTTAGAGTCCTTAAGAGGGTGGGGTAAGAAGAGCCATGCTAACACTGTTTTTTTTAACTCATTTGATCAATTGGAACCTTTTCTCAAGGATCACCTATTAACAATGTAGAGGCCAGTGTTAGAGTGGAACTGTTTGGGAAATACGGTTTTAGAGAGCTTTTTATACCTTGTTCTCTGAGCTTTAGGTGAGGGTTAAACGAGAAATGAAAGTACTTAACTCAGTGCTGAGTAAAGAGTAAGGAGACAATTGTAATTCTGCTGAAACGAAGTGGAAACCTTCAGTCTCATTCCAATGAAGTGTGGGGCTTTTAAGTGCTGATGTCAACTGAAAAGCCAGGACAGTTCCAAAGCCACAAGGTTTAAGGACCACTGAGGAAATGTCTACTACTTGGCCCACCATGGATAGTTCCTAATTATGTAATGAATAAATTAATGACTGTCTACAGCTTCTACTTCAACCAACTCTGGGGAGAAAATGTTATCAGTTAACTTTTTCTTTTTTTTAAAGATTTTATTTATTTATTTTGAGAGAGAGGGGAAGGGAGAGAGAAAGAAAGGGAGAGAAACATCAGTGTGTGGTTGCCTCTCATGCTCCCTCTACTGGAAACCTGGCTCGAAACCCAGGCAAGTACCCTGACTGGGAATTGAATCGGCAACCCTTTCGTTCGCAGGTCAGCGCACAATCCACTGAACCGCACCAGCCAGGGCATCTTTTAAACTAAAATACAAAACAGAAGGGGAAAAAAATAGTTCTCGAAAACCCCCTCATTTGGGTCAAACTCCAAATGATGCTTAATTAAGGCTGTGAAAATGAAAAGGTGCAGATTATCAGGATACTTTTCAAAGACTATATAAATTCTTAAGACTTAGCAGAGACTGCAGGGAAGAAGAGGCATGAAGCTTTGTCAGAACTACCTGTTATAGTTAACTTCTGCACTCCAAAACCACTTTCTCCCATTGTAATTTTACAGAAATAGAAAAAAAAAGTTCTCCATTTTCATGCTAAGTCAAAGACTCAAAGGTAAACAAATTTCTTATCTTTTAGGCTTAAAACTAAAAGACATGCTTTTCTGAAGTAATTATTTCTGCTGACCCTGGAGGTGACCTCCCCAGTCCACGAGCCCCCTGCAGGTCTCCTCCCGCACTTTCACCTTCCCAGTCGGCATGCAGAGTCTCACCCTCTCGTACTCATCCTTGGCTCGGCTTAGCATCTCCAGGATGTCGATGGGCCTGTGGTCACTGCAGCCATTGGCCTGGTTGGGACTCTGCTTATCCCGAGCAGCTTGCTGAGAGCGCCGTGTCTCTTCTTCTACCACCCTACACGAGGAGAACCAGGTTTTAGAAAGACCTGTTTAGATGGAATCTGACCCAAGAACTCATCTGGTGTTCCTTTCCAAACATACAGGAAAAATGTCACAATAACACTGTCCTCACAATATAAATCACAGAGCCTTGGTTATCTCAGCCCGGATTATATGACTGACCAATTCACCACTTTATTCACAGCACTGCCAATCAATACACTTCACTGTGAGAAGGACGACAATACAGAATTCCATTCTAGAGTTGTTAGAAATAGGTACACTAAAAACTCTACTAAATTATCGCTTTCTTTTCTGAAGTATCTCAAAGTCAGTCAAACTAACTGATAAGTAAACTCATAAACGGACAATGCCACCAAGACAAAAAAACGTCTGCATAGCTGAACAAGCCAATGTGGAAGTTTGGAATGAAAGAAAAGATTCGTCTCTTGAAAATACAGATCTTGGAGAATCTTCAAAAGTATGACAGCACTACAGGCAAACAAAAGGTTTCCCTCGTTCTCTCCTTAAAAATCACTCAGCGGTAACTGAGGTCAGGGTGACTGTGGCAATGCTCTTTATTCTGATTGGTGCTGCTTAGGCCCATTCTGTACTTGAAAATACATAAAGCAAGAAAAGGTGAGGGTTAAGAATGTCCCTTACAGGGCCGGGGTCTCTAAATCTATCTGTGGAGTCTCATTTCTTGAGAATATGCCCCCATAAAGGTCTGAAGCAATCATAGCAAAATGTCAGCACTGAAAGCGAGGTGGTGAGCATGTGGCTTCTCAATTGTTTCTTGTATTTTTCTTCAAGCTTGGAATAATGTTTTAATAAGGTGACTAGTCTTTTTTTTTTCTTTTTAAGATTTATTCAAGTTTCAGTTCCAACTGCAATGAACAGGCCTGCCTGCCACAGAACACCACTGGCAGAGTCACAACTTGATCATTGTTATCAGCTGAGAGTTCTTCAGACAGTGATGATGACAGGCAATACAACAATTCCGTAGTAAAGGTTTTGTGTTGTTGTTGTTTTGTTTTTATGGCAGAGAGGAACAGGATAATGGTAAGTTGTTTAGTGTCACTCAATTCACTGCTTTAAAACAGTCCACCCAGGAACTCCTAGTGTATGTGGTTTCTTTTATTTGAAAACATTGGGTTAAACAATATTAAAGACTTTTTTTTAAAACAGCAAAATCATTCTGACTTTAATATACTAAAATGTATTATGATTCTCTAAGAAGGGTGGGCTTATACATTTCCCCGAATTTGTTTGACTACAGAATCTTCTCCTGAGGCAGGATTCCTATTTGGAAAATGCTGCTTTCAGGTAATGATGCCATTTTTCTAACTAGATTCTTATAGCTCTTAATAGGATTATTATTTCTTTTTAAAAATATTTTATTTATTTTTAGAGAGAGGGGAAGGGAAGGAGGAAGAGAGGGAGAGAAACATCGATGTGAGATAGAAACATCATCAATTGGCTGCCTCTTGCAAGCCCCCAACTGGGGACCTGGCCCACAACCCGGGCATGTTCCCCGATGGGGAACTGAACCAGCAACCTTCCTGTTCGCAGGCTGGTGCTCAATCTACTAAGCCACACTAGCCAGGGCAGGATTATTATTTCTAAAACAAAGGTAGAACCATGAACCTTATGGTAGACTGAAAGAAGACTGGCATGTGATAATGAAGATCAGACCACTTAGAATACTGATTCTTTTATGTCCATACTGGTAATCATCTCTTGGGAAATACTGTATTGTAACTGTGAGGTCTGCAGCAAAGGCTAAAAAGACTGGAGAGACAGACATTGGTTATTTTTTGATGGTGAATTATAAGCAATTTCACATTTTTTGGTATTTTCTTCATTTTCCATAGTTAATAGGTACTTCTTCAATATGAAGGAAAAAGACTATTTAAAATAACTTATTTAATATATTCAGTTATAGATCACACTGGCCCGAATCTATGTTTCATCAAGGACTCTGGTCACACAGGCTGCTCCTACCTACCTCCTACCATGCTGCCTGGCTTGCCCATGCTTATCTTCACCTCTCTGCTGACCTGGATTGGATCTGTCCTTTTGATTCAGAAGATGACATTTCTAACAACCCTCTGCTCACCTGTGGAACAGGCCACCTTACAAAGCTCACCACTGCTGAAAGCAGAAGCTGTTGGGTGGTGTGGGAGGGACCCTCCCCTGAGTAAGGCTTGGGCTCTCAGACCTCCTCCAATTCAAACTCTGAAGACGGACCTTGCTTTTCTCCCTTCCTCTCAAATCATCAAATATGCCCCTAAAACAATCTGTAAGATCAGGAACGAAGCTCACTTCCACGAATTCTCTTAATTTTATAGTCTATGCAGGCAAACACTGAAACAAGTTTTACTGTTAAATAGTTTCTGGCATAAGAGATCTCCTCTTTATGAGAGTCAACACCTTTTATCAAGTTTAATGGATTTTCAACTTTGCAATCACCAAAGAGAATTTCCAAATTTATATACAGCACAGGTTTAGAAATTTGCTTGCTCCCTAAACAGCTTCTCAGTTTTTATAAACAACTTTTGGAATAAATAAACTTCTTACTTGAAGAATTTTTATTATGTATATTGCAGCTTTCGAAACAGTGACACAAAGATCTAAATTTAATAAAATGAGCACTGACAGACACATTTATTTACACGTGTAATATGCCAGAAAGAATTTTACCTGTGTTTCTTCTGGTTAGCAGACATGACATTTTGAAATATGTAGCAAATAGAAGCTGTACACAGGCAAAGTTAGAGCAAAGAAAGATAAAGTAGCCTTTTTTTTTTAAAAATCTTTGGTGTCCAGAATGCCATTTATCGCAAAGTTAATGTTAACGTATAAGGTATTCTTTTCAGTCATAAATAGGCCAGCCACTTGAAAACTCACTATCAACAGTTTTATGAGAGTATTCTTTAATCACTTTCAATATTTTTCCACTTCAAGTAAAATAAGCTGAAAGCTTAAGTGAATGTCTCTTTTGGGCCTTTCTCTAGTGAAAGAACCCTAAATGCTCTTCTTCTTCCTCTCTGCTTCCTGTTTCTACTTCCTCATCCTATTTTGGGGTTCAGTACAATATTTTCAGACAGGTCTTTAAGTCTTCAGTTTCATTTACCATCTGAAGCATTACATTAGGGGTGCCACTTGCTCTGACAGAGAAAAAAAGCTCAAAATGTTTTTTTGTGAATAGCTGTCAGAGCTAAAGAAGCTAGATTCTCTTACTCAGGTTGCAAAAGCTCTCAACCTGCAGGAAAAAGTGTATACACAGTTGACCCTTGAACAATGTGGATATAGGGGGCACCAATTCCCTGCACACTTGAAAATCTCAGTATGGATTTTAATTCTCCCCCAAACTTAACTACTAATAACGTACTGTTGGCTGGAAGTCCAACTAATTAACATAAATAGTTGATTAACATATATTTTTCTGTTGTAAGTTAGAGAAAACAAATATTATTAAGAAAATCACAAGGAAGAGAAAATGAACTTGCACTACTGTATGTATTTATCGGGGGAAAAAAATCCATGTGTAAGTGGACCCACGGAGTACAAACCTGTGTTGCTCAACAGTCAACTGTATTACTATATTCCAAAGTTTAGGTGTTAAAAAAATATTCCGGATAACCAAGACTCAACAAATCTGCATCTTCTAGGTAAACGGAAGTAAGCTGCCTTTCCTATTACTTTCAAACCTACGAAAAAGCAGTCATCAAATAAATGACTTCGTAAAATAGCTTTTATCCTTTTTTTGAGAAAAGATGCTCTAAGAGAAAGTGTGGTTCTAAACAGCCAACACATTTTCAAATATGAACAACACAGGTTCACACGGAGCAATCTTCAGGGGGTACGCACAGCAATAAACACAGCCTGCTCTGTGAGCTACAGCCAGAGCAGACACAGCAGGTGGCTGGTTGACATCCAATCAGGACATGTTAGCAGTCCTGAATTAAAACCTTAGCTACTAGTGCTTCTTTTAAAGTGCAAACATACCTGGAATTGAAATTTTGGGGTTATTTATTTATAAAAATTAGTTTTAAAATAAGATTGTTTCAAACAACTAAGATTGCTTTCTTCCAAACACGTCGATAAAAATCCTGCAGGAGAGAAAAGGGAATCTTGATTTGACAGAAGGGAAAGAGTTGTCAACATTTCTGAGAAGATTCAGGCAAAAACTGAAAAGAGAACGTAAGTGCAGCAGAGTAAGTGTGCCCACTGTAGCATTTTGCCCAGAGCTCTGGAGCTCCTCAGGCCCCTCTAGAACCACAGCTTCTTGAGTACCTAGAATCCAGACCTGCAACGACAGCAATATAGATGAGCCATGAGGCGTGGCTTCTGCTGGTGTGCTTGAGAAAGGACAATGAACCACCCTTTAGAATACTAACTCAATGAAACTTGTTTTCCAAACTCCAAGATTCTGACTTACAAAAAAATCTCTTGGAACACAATCTATTAATGGATTGGCAACTATTAAACCTAGAATCTGTGTCAAAGATAAGTTTACTTAAAGGGGTAAATATGGATGTGTGCAATTCTGCACCAGCTACTGAACACAGTACCACTTGTTACAGAAAATCTGGAGAAAACCTGAGTCGGATGTGGTGGTTAGGCTGTGAACTGCACATAGACAATCGCATCTGAAGCTGAGCAGTGTGATGGCACTAACCCCATGTTCAACGGTAAGATTCTGGTTTAAATTACAGTCTATCCACAGGACTGGACACAATGCAGTCATTAGAACACTATAGAGGGCTTTTTTTTTTTAAAAGATTTTATTTATTTTTAGACAGAGGGGAAGGAAGAAAGAGAGAGACAGAAACATCAATGTGTGGTTGCCTCTCGCATGCCCCCTACTGGGGACCTGACCCACAACCCAGGCATGTGCCCTGACTGGGAATCAAACCAGTGACCCTTTGGTTCACAGGCTGGCACTCAATCCACTGAGAGAGAAGGGCTTTTTAATGCTCCAGAAAAATGCTGTTGACATGAAAAGTAGGATGTACATACAGTACACTATTTTTGCAAGAAACAATCAACTATACAACATAAAGTACATGTAAAGAAAAGACCAGAAGGAAACATGCTAACATGCTAACACACACTGGGTATAGTAGGAGTACAAATAATTTCAGATTTCTTTAGGCTTTTCTGCCTTTTCTAGATTTTTGACAATAAACAGGAAATTAGGAGGAAAATAAACAAGTTAGTACATTCCAATAACAAAGTAAAGTAGGGAGAAAAGTGATTTTTCATTTCTTATATACCATTAATTAAATAAATCTATGGACTGATATACTTACTCAGCCATGAGTTTGGCTATGCGATGACAGTCATTCTTGTCATAAAACCAGATACTGTATATTGACACTTGAAAAACAAAGAGAAAAAAATGATAAGGGGAAATGAGGTTTCAACATACATGTTATAGTATTACGATGGAATGCCACAGAATTTATTACCAGACTCAAATTGTTAAAGATTCCTCTAAAGGAAAAAATGCCTTTCCCCAAAAATGTTGAAAAAGGTCTTAATTATTGAAAACCAGTTTACCAGCTATCAAACACTAGAACCTTTGTGAGTCTTGAAATTTAAAATACAAAATATTATGTCACAGTAAAAACAAAGCTTTAAAAACAAATACCAGCTCCAAACCCATCCTATGATCAACTCTGCCCATCACACTTCTTTTCCCACCCCCCTTTTTTTTATCCCCAGTATGGTGATCAGTACAAGAAAGCCCACAAAATCAATTTGGTGAATAGATAAACGAACTTTATTAAAGATAACAATACATAAATATACCATATATACTTTTTGGATAATGCAGACAAGAAATGCTCAATATGTGTCAAAATAAGCATGTGGGTAGGTGTGGCGTACTGCTACCATGTTCACCCACTGAGACACAGCCTGTCCCGGGCTGTACCTCCTTTCTTATTTTCAGCTACTCCCTGGCAAATGAAGGGCAGGCATCATTACGTTTTCTTTAAAAAAACTGAACTTTTAATTTTGATACAATTTTAGCTTCACACATATTGCAAAAAATAAGTAGAGATCCTCTGTGTCTTTTGTTTCCTCCAACTGCAACATTTTGTAAAACTCTAATACCACAGCCAGGCTATTGATACTTACACAGTCTAAATACAGAACATTTCTATGGCCACGAGGATCCCTCGTGCCCTTTTATGGCTGCACCCACCTCCCATGGCCCCCCTCATTTCATCTGACCACTGATACACTAAACTGTGTTTCTATAATGTTGTCATTTCAAGAATGCTACATAAATGGAATCATATAGTATACAACTTTTTGATATTGACGTATCTCACTCAACACAATTCCCTTGCTTACATCAACAGTTCATTTCCCCCACACTCCCTGTTTTTGCTGTGTAGTATTTCATGGTACAAATGTACAAGTTTGTTTAACCATTTATCTATTGAAGGACATCTGAAGTATTTCCAGTTTTTGGATATTATGAATTAACCTGATATGAAATGTTTGCGTACAGGTTTTTGTGTGAAACTAACTTTTTGTTTCTTTGGGTTAAATGCCCTAAAGTGCAGTTACTGAGCCACAGCAGTTGCATGTTTAGTTTAAAAAGAAACTGTTGAACTGTTTTCCAGAGCGGTGCTACTTTATACTTCCACCTGCAATGTGTGAGCATTCTTATGAGCACTTACTGTTCTCAATATTTTAAACTTTATATGCATTCTGGTAGGTGTACAATGTAGCATCACATTTTTTGTTGGCAGTTTGATAACTATTTGACAATCAGGAATTAGTTCTCATTCACATTAAATGTTCATAGATTTTTGAAAGTGGTGACAGGTAACCAACATATAGAGCTTATCTGGTCAATCTTCACTCTCATTGTGTTTTTTGGACAACTGTACCTGAATACAGTATGGGACATTCCTATTCCTTCAGCCCAGACAGTTTTGTTGAACCTCGCATCAATGCACACACCTGCAGTTCCCATCTCCTTCATGGCAAATTTCTGGATCTCTCTGAGCACCCGAGGGGCAGGCTTCTTGAAACCCACTGGATGGGTGCGCCTGTAAATGATGATGGTGTATTCTCTGGTCACTACCTCACTGATGGCAGATTAGTCCTCGCTCCTTTTGCTACTCTTCTTTGTAGGAGCCATTTGCTGGGCCCAAGTTGGAAAGGAAGTCATTGTTGTTTTTTTTTCTCTTAATTTTTTACTTACTGATTTTAGGAGGAGGGGGAGATCAAGAGGAACATAAATTTGTTTTTCCACTTATTTTTGTATTCACTGGTTGTTTCTTGCATGTGCCCTGACCAGGGGTGGAACCCGCAACCCTGCATATTGGGATGATGCTCTAACTGAGCTACCCAGCCAGGGCCAAGTCATTGTGATTTTAATTTACATTTCCCTAATAGCTAGTGATATTTATTGACTTCTCTTCATGTGCTTCTTTGTCATCAATACACCCTCTTTAGTCACACGTTTGTTCACGTCTTCTGCCCCTTCTAATTGGATTTTTTTTACTGCTGAATTTTGAGAGTTCTTTAAACAGAGTCCAGCACAAATAATACCCCCCTTTTTTATTACAAAATCTTTTATTACAAAGTCATAAGCATGTAATTCTGTAACATAACAATATCACACTCAAGCACACCACATGACATTTTAGGTGAAATGTTCAAACTGCTGTCCCTCTCATGTGAGACATTCATGTACCCCACCAACCACACTTAAGCAAGCCTTACTTCTACTGGACCCCGTACATTCAAGACACTAGTCCTTTGCCAGGTATGTGATTTAAAAAGCATTTTCTTCATGTCTGCAGCTTATTTTTTCATCCTCTTAAGGTTCTTCCAAAGCAAACGTTTTTAATGTTGACAAGGTCCAATTTATCAGTTGTTCCTTTTATGAATCATGCTTTAGGTGTCAAGTCTAAGAACTTTGTGCTGAGTCCTAGTTCCAGAATCTTCTGTTTTTTTCTTAAAAGTTTTATATAGTTACATTTAAGTTGGTAATCCATCTTGAGTTAATTTTTGCATAGAAAGATTTAGGGAAAGTTTCTTGGTTTTTCTTCTTTTTGGTCTAATTACTCCAATATTATTTGTTGAAAATACTCTCCTCTATTGAGTAACCTTTTATATCCCTGTCAAATATCAGTTGGGCATATCTGTGTGGGTCTATTTCTAAGATTATTTATTCTGTCCCATTTGTTTACCTCTCTACCAATACCCCACTGTGTTGATTATCACAGCTACACAATAGGTCTTCATATTGGTTTGAATAATTCCTTCCTCTCTATGCTTGTTTTCTAAGATTATTTTAGCTTAAAGGGCCTGTGCCTTTCTATTTCAATTTTAGTGTAAGTTTGTCTATGCCTATAAATAGCCTAGCTGGGATTCTGACAGAAAGTGCTGTAAACCTACAGGTCAATTTGGGAAGAGCTGAAATCTTTATTCTGTTGAGTCCTTTAACACACAAGGAACATGGTACACACATCCATTTATTGAGGTCTTCTTTCATCATTACTTTTATTATTTTATTTTTTAATTCTCACCCGAGGATATGTTTTTACTGATTTTAGAGAAAGAAGAAGGGAGAGGGAGAGACATTGATGTAAGAGAGAAACATCAGTTGGTTGCCTCCCCATATGCATTCCAACCGGGTATCAAACCTGTAACCTTCTGGTGTACAGGATGCTCCAACCAACTGAGGCTCCTGGCTAGGGCTCATCAGTATTTTATGATTTAAGTTTTCACGGAGTATTTAATTTTCTTTGTAGAGATTATTATAAATGGTATTGTTTTTAATTTGGTTTTCCACAAGTTCATTGTTATATGCAGAAATGCAACACATTCTATCCTCAGACCTTACTAAACTCACTTATTAATTCTAGGGATTTGTACATAGACAATCAGGTCATCTGTGAATAGGCACACTTTTATATCTTCTTTCCCAATCTGCAGACCTTCTAGTTTTCTTTCTTGCCTTACTGCAGTGGCTAGAACTCCCAGTGCTGTGCTGAATAGCAGTGATAACGCTGGACATCCTTGCCTTATTCTCGATTTTAGAGGGGAAAACTGCAAGCCTTTCAAATAGCCTATACCCATGATGTTTGTTGTAGGTACTCTTCGTTAAGATGAGACAGTTCACTTCTATTCGTAACTTGAAGTTTTATTCATGAACATTGGATTTTGTCAAAATATTTTTTTGTGTGTCAAAAAAATACAACATGGCCCTGGCCAGTGTAGTTCAGTAGCTTAGAGCATTGTCCCGTAGACCAAAAGTTTGTGGGTTTGATTCTTGGTCAGGGTACATGTCCAGATTGCGGGTTCAGTCCCTGGTTAGGGCATGTACGAGAAGGCAATCAATTGATGCTTCTCTCTCACACTGATGCTTCTCTCTCACACTGATGTTTCTCCCTCTCTCTCTGCAACAGCAATGGGAAAAAAAAAAAAGTCACCAGGTGAGGATTTAAAAAAAAAAAACCAAAACAGTATGATCACATGATATTTCTTCTATCTCCGCTTTAGCCTGTTGATATAGTGGATTACATGGATTGGTTTTCAATACTGAACAAGATTTGCATATCTGAAGTAAAGACCATCTAGGCATTTTTTATATTTCTTTTCTACTTACTGTTGGATTTGCTAATATTTGAAGATTTTAAAAATCTAATTTCATGAGAGATAAAGATATGTAGCTTTTCCTTCAGTACTGCCTTTGTCCTGTTTGGCTATAATGGTAATACTGGTCTTATAAAAATATCAGTTTGGAAATGTTCCCTCCTTTTCTATTTCCTGGAAGAAACTATAAAATTAGTGTTAATTCTCCTTTGAATTCTCCATTAAAATCTTCTGGGCCTGGAGATTTGTTTCATAAACTTTTAAATTATGAATGCATCCCTGACTTGTGTGGCTCAGTGGGCTGGGTGTCATCACGCAAACCAAAAAAAAAAGCTGGTTTGATTCCCAGTCAGGGCACATACTTGAGTTGTGAGCCAGGTCTCTGGTTTAGGGAGTGTGAGAGGCAGCTGATCCATGTTTCTCTCCGTCTTTCTCCCTCCCTTCCCCTCTCTCTATAAAAAAAATAAATTATAAATTCATTTTCTTTAATGGATATAGGACTATTCATGTTATCTATTTTATGTTGGTTGAATTTTGTAGTTTGTCGTTTTCAAGGAATTGGTCCATTTCTTCTAAGTTGTCAAATTTATGAGTATAAAGTTGCTTACAGCATCCTCATTATTTTTAAAGTCTGGACAATCTGTAGTAATATCCATTATTTCAATCCTGATATTGGCAATCTGTCTTCTTTTTTCAGTCCTGCTAAAGGTTTATTAATTTTATTGACTTTTTCTGAAGAACCAGCTTTTTGTTTCATTGATTTAATTTCACTGATTTCTGCTGTTATCTTTATTCCACCTTATTTCCTTATGCTTTCAGTTGCTTTTGCTCTTTGGTCTCTGATTTCTTGAGGTAGGAATTTAGCAGGCTTTTAGCCAGTGTTGCCTGAAGCAGAGGAGTGTGTTCCCCACGGCTGGAGGAAAAGGAAGCCTCTGACCTTCACAAATGAAGACTGCTTCCCAGGAAAGGTTGGTAGGGTGTGACTCTTTCTCTGTACCCGCCTTCCCTTCCTGGAAGGCAGGAAAAGTACTCTCTCGGTGGCCACTTATTGTTAGCAGGGCTTCCAATCTTTTCTGCCAGTTTTGCTGTGCTCACCTGGTATTGTTGGCAGGACGCCCACTGGATTTCGGTGAAGAATGTGCCTACCCAGGCCACATTCCATTGCCAGGTTGGAGGTCGAGAAACACCGAGCCTGAGACCCCTTATTCTGTTGGGTGGGAAGGTTGTTAAGACACCCTGCTGCTGTTTTCTGTCAGTTCTGGGTCCTACACCAGATCATCTTCCTCTTCCACCTTTCAGAGGTCTCCTGATTGTCTTTTGTGTTATTTCTGAATTTTATACTGACAGGAAGAAGCAGAGAGAAACAAGTCTATGCCGTATTGTTTGTATCAGAAGTTTCATTATGTTCTTTTATGGATGGAAAACTGAGGCTCACAGAAAGATTAAGTGACTTATTAATAAATCAGAGAAAAACAGTCTCAGAACTACAACTCAGGTTTTCTCATTCCTAGGCCAGTAGTCTTGCCATTGCATATCTACTGCACCTTGCTACTTTAAATAACAAAGTTTTTTTTTAATAGAAATAAGAAGTTAATGAACCTCATTATGCTTGAAGATTAAAGCAACAGATAAAAGGAGTATAAATTAAGTTAAAAATTATACACTAAAAGGATGACAGAATATATGAACTATAAATTCTACTACAAGAAACTTTAAATTAAAATTCCTTTTTAAATAGCTATTATTTGTACTCTATAAAGATACTATCAAGATACTATAATTTAGCCCTGGCTGGTGTAGCTCACTGGATGGAGCACTGGCCTGCAAACCAAAGGGTCATGGTTCAATTCCCGGTCAGGGCACACGCCTGGGTTGCAGGCCAGTTCCCAGCTTGGGGTGTGCGGGAGGCAGCCACACATTGATGTTTCTCTCCCTCTCTCCTTCCCCTTCCCTCTAAAAATAAATAAATAAAATCTTAAAAAAATACTGTAATTTAGAAAGCCACTGTTAATAAAAGCTAAAAAATCAATTTTAATTGTGAATTTTTTATTTTACCTTAAATTAAGGTAATTATATTAGGCTGGTCAAAGGTCTGTTACATTCTTTTCTGTACGATGGTTCTAGTAGTGCTTAGTTGTCTTTAACTTCATTTGAAACAGCTGTCATATCAGCATGCAATTTTAAAAAAACATCAAAATTGGTGAATTTTTGTGCAGCCATTTAAATATTGGAGATGGAAAGAAATATGCAACATTTTTGGTGTATTATGCTTTATTATTTCAGGAAAGGTGCAAACATGACTGAAACACAAAAAATGATTTGTGCAGTGTGTGGAGAAGATGCTGTGACTGATTGGACATGTCAAAAGTGGTTTGCAAAGTCTCTTGGTACTAGTGACATTCTAGCCAAATAATTTTTTGCTATGGGGCTGTCTTATGCATTGGAAGATGTCTAGCACTAGAAGCCAAAGTGGGAGATAGCTGACATATATACTCAAAATATCTAAATCAATAAAGTTATTGGTGAAAATGAAAAATGTGTCTTTTACTTGACAGAAAAAACTAAACAGACTTTTTGGTCAACACAATATTTCTTGGCCAACCCAGTGAGACTTTTTGGCCAACCCAATAAGACTTCATGGCCAATCACAACTTTAAAAGTTCCCTTTTCAATGAAAATAAATATTTAATTGGATTTTTAAATTGTCACTGTACAGTAAATGAAAACATCATTGATATACAGAGTGAGTAAATGGTTTCTTCTTTTTTATTTTTTAGATTTTATTTTTTTAGACAGAGGGGAAGGGAGGAAGAGGGAGAGAAACATCAATGTGTGGTTGCCTCTTGTGTGGCCCACACTGGGGTCATGGCCCACAACCCAGGCATGTGCCCTGACTGGGAATTGAACCAGTGACCCCTTGGTTTGCAGGCCAGCACTCAATCCACTGAGCGACAGCAGCCAGGACAATGGCTTCATTTTAATAAATGAAGAGCACAAACAAATTTTTTTCCTACCCTGATTACAAGAGAAGGCTTCTCTGTCAGGGAAACCCTCCAATTATAAACCCTCCAATTACAGGACAGGGAAACCCTCTGTCCTAAACTGTCGGAACCCATGTCTAGCCATGTATCCTACAGGTGACTACAGGCACTAACAGCTGAGGTTTGCTTTTGTTTTCCAAGTCTCTGAATGGCTGTGACTACTTTCTCATGTTCAGAACCCATTTTCATAGTCCTTCTGTTCACAGAATTTCAATATACTACTGATGCTTCAAACAGAATCAACATCCAACGAAAAACAAGTAATCTTGAAATATGTAAGTCAACAGATTAAATTTAGCTTTGACAGCTCAAAGGAATAGCACAGAAGCAGCCTTGTTACAGAGGAGATAAATTATTAAGTATTATCTACTGCAGGGTCTTAGCTATGCTCTTAGCAGCTACAACTGCTCCAACACAGAGTAAATCGGACTGGGTTTTGAAAAGACTCCATATATGGTAACTACACACACCTACCTTTCTTTAAATATGCCTCTTCCAACATTGGCTAAAGAACAACCAAAACACAAAAGTCCACATACAAATGATTTCAATTTTCCTCTAATGTATGCACCCATACAACTTAGAGTGATGAGAAAATATTTATGATACACAATATGTCAGGCTCAGAGAGGCACACTTTTTTGGGGGGGGGGGCGGCTAAACAGAGGCATTCAACTATGTTTTCATAGGGGATTGTAAAACAAAATCTTAGGAAATAATTCCAAATTGATAATCAAAATAAATCCATCAGAGCTATCAACTTATTATGACAAATCTTCACTTAGGTTCCCTCTTTTATTTTGAAAAAATACTCTAATTTAGAAATAAGACACATGCCTTCCGCTCTTGTACATTATCAAGTAAACTGCCAAAAAGAGCCAAATGCTTTCAAAGGCATGTTTGCAGAAGAAATAAAGATAAGGAAGTCATAACGATAGCTTAATGGGTAAAGGATAAGAGTCACACTCGATTCTGCCAAAAGCAGACCTGTAGAGGTTCAGACACGCATCCAAAAATCAGCTGTCTGCCGACATATCAAATGCTCAGCGCATGCAACTGGCAAGAAGGACCAAAGACCTGCCACTAAGCCTGTCACTGTCACCAGTGAGAAAAGACAGACAAGTTTGCCAGATAGCTAAAACTGCGGAGAACACTGTCTCCAAACCAAAGCAAAGTATTCGTTCCTCAAGAGAACTTAACTATATGGCCTAATACATCCTATCAACAATTCACTTGCTAAAAGTGAAACAACCTGAAATAATTTTCCTTGATTAATTATACCACAAAGGATTCAGGGATTTGGCAATACAATATTACTTTGCTATGGCAAATAATGATGGCATCCTGTATGATAAATGGCTCTTTTCAAGATGAAAGCAAACTACTGGACATCCATCATATATCGAGGCTGTTAACAGCCGTTCCAGTAAGTTGTGCTGTAGAGGCAAGTCACTGAAGAGTTAGGAAGTATGACAGGATATTTAATTACCTTCAGTTTGTACTTCCATGAAAAAATGATGATGCAGAAAAGAATAAACAAAATCAAATGTTTCCTTTTCTTTTCAAATGACAGCCCTTCTCTTTTGAAAGTATGAAAAATAAGACTAACGAAGACTAAAGGTATTTGGATTATTTAATATTAAGGAATTTTAAAAAGCTGAGGGGCAAGAGTTTTCCATTTCCCTAGAGAGTCTGTTTGAAGATCCAAGAGCTTATTATGATTTGATGTAATACTTCACTCTGTTTCTCATCTGGAATGGTATGTGGTATACATAAAGTCAAAAAATCCAAATTAACATGATATGGAGGCTTTATAAAATCCCTTGAGACTTGTAGAGGTCTCGCGAAATGTCACAAAAACAGAGCTGGAAATCATTCTCATGAATGTGGTGTCTTTTTGACTCATTTATTATTTAGATTTGACCTACTTTCTACAAGGATTTGAGGAAGCTGGAGATTTTCTCAGCATGGTACAAAGCAGAAAAGGGGGTTTGATAAAAGCTGTTTGGCACTGGTGTTCAGAGTAACAACATTTCTAAAGATGATACTGACAAAGATCCCCTATACCAGGAAACAAAAACAAGGAAATCGGCTCTGAACACAGCCAAAAACATTTACTCTAGACATAAGGAAGACCCTTCTGATTATAAAAATAATGTAAGACTGGAACAGATTACATAAACATAGTCTGCCCTGGCAAGTATAAAAGCAAAGGCTTCTGCCTTGACAAATCATTTGAGACAAGAATAAGCCTGGTGGCTCCACATGAACATCAAACAGTTGGGAAAGACAGAAGAGAAAGGCTCTGAGGTGGGAGTAAGAACACACACAGAGGCAGGTGAGAAAATGTCATGTATTTATAAGACAGGCTGGTAGATATGCTTCAATTACCTTAGCAGCTTACTCCTTTTGGCCAAAACAACACACATCTTAAAATAACACTGAAACTAACATGGTAGAGATGGAGCCCACTTTAAAAATTTTAAATCTTAAGTGTTTATTGATCATTAACTAAAAGACTTGGGCCAGGTTATTTATTTAGAAAAGATTTTTTAAAGTTTATTTTTAGAGAAAGGGGAAGGGAAGGAGAAAGAGGGAGAATAACACTGATCAGCTGCCTCCTGCACACCCCCAGCTGGGGATCTGGCCAGCAACCCAGCCATGGGCCCTGATGGGAATTGAACAAGCAACCATTTGGTTTGCGGGACGATGCCCAACCCACTGAGCTATGCCAGTTAGAGCTGGGCCAGGTAATTGAAAAATGCTATTTTGCAAGCTCTTTGGTTTAGTATTTTAAAATTTGGTACCCCTCTCTAAATTAAATCAAGCCTGAAAATATTTATCAGCAATGTTGCTTACATAGTCCCTGTTAATATAATAAGTATAGGATCCAGACACATAAAATGACCCTTGAACTTTTTTTAGGGACTAGGAAGATAAACCTAAGACTATCACAACTAATCATTTTTATTTATAAATTTTTATTCTTAAATGATAGGCAAGCCCAAATAAAATAGACAACCACATGAAGGTTTTATCTCTGCTGTTAGGATTGACTGCCATTATTGCTACACTGTACTCGCCACTCCCTAAGTTCAGAGAGTGTCCTCCCGGTGTATGCTACAAGTGATAATGGGTGTGCCAAAATGTTGGAGACATCCAACCCCCCACTGAAGTCTGTTCACCCTGGTTTCCCACACAAATATGATCATTTTTATGTATCATAAGGGATGACAAAGGGTGAGAAGTATGGCTCCTGGCCTCCATGGAGCTGAGTTCCTATTTCCTGGGCTTCCAAAAATCTACATCTAGGGCTTTGGAAAATAAGCCAGGCAGGCAGTGGTGTAAGAAAAGGTGGAACTTCTTTTTGCTCCTTTCCCTAACTTCTCTCCTACATATTTTTCTGTCAATTTACTAAGAGATTACCCAAACCATGGCTGTAAAGCAAATGCCCACAGGATTTTAAGAAATCTCAGGATGTGGGATCCATGAGGATGTGGTGAGCAGCCCTCCCAGAGATTTGGCTTTTAGTGTTTGCAGGAATGCAGGTGCTGAGTGACCATGCGTGCCATTTTGTCACTAAAAGAAAAGGTAGAAATCTAGGTATACAGGGGTGTATGTGTGTGTAAAATATCCTAACTTTTAAATACTGGTGGCAAATGCTTATCCTATGTCTTCCTTTCAGTAAAAAGAAAAAGCTGAGCATGCCTGGAAACAGTGGCTCTGTAAGGAACTCAGATCTGCCTGGATCCTCCAAGGTACTGACCTCAAGTGCTCAGCCTGGAGGCTTATTCTGCCAACTCTAGAGTGGCTTCCAATCTTCTTGACTAGTGGTTACTCTGTGTTTCAATATTTACCTCCACAACGGACTTCACCATGTAAACAAAGGTGAAAACCTATACACACACATATTAAGAACAACACATTTCTGCCATTTAACAAGTAATTGTTGCTTTCATTTGTGAGTTCTTGTAAGAGAAAATATTAGATATAAATGGTGCAGCATGGTTAACTTCTAAAATTTTTACAATATAGATAACATCACAATTTAAAAAGAAGATAAAATTGCTTTTTACGTGTCAACACTACCTTAGGGGAGGGAAAGCCAGTAATTACCAAGGCATACTGAACAGAATCTACTTTGGAAATTCTAAAACGTTCAGGGACTCACAAAGTTAACAAAAGGCACCTACCTGGTGGAGGCTCTACTAAGCAGCAGCCTACAGCTGATACCAAGCAATACAGGTTTCTGAAATGTCTGACCTAACAGTGTCACCAGGTCAGCCTTGGAGTCTAAGTCACTCCATGTTTTCATGGTGCTTTTACCTCTTCAATCTACAAATGTGGCAACAGCAAGGCTCTTTCCTTATCTTAGTTCAGAAGGCCAGACTAATGCAGTTGCCACAGATCCCTTCTCCTTCTCTGATTACAGAATCATACCCACCACCGCAGTGCTGCAGCTGATGGGGGACAACTGACTGCCTTTCCTCAGGCTAAGTAAGAAGCACTGTGCTGAATTCAAAGATCACAAAGAATGAACTGTGGAACTTTTAAAATTGTTTATAAATTCCTCTTTCGGTTTGGAGGTAGAACTCACATTTTTTGACTTGACAAATTATAAACTTCTCTGGCACTGTGCTTTAAGTCTGAAGATTTGTGCCAAGTGCCAACAGCCACCTACCATCTCTACTGTTCTTCTGAGTCTTGCCCTTGAACTGAGAAAGGACAAGCAGAGAAAAAAAAAGGGTACACACTAAAGTATTTCTTTTACTGAAACTTTCCATTTGGCAGCTGCATTTTCAACACTATGGAAATGAATCTCCCTGCTTTTTCTAGTGATCTAATTTTAATTAAAAACGCTCTGTATCAGGAGACTGATGCCCGATACAAAGGAAAAGTTGTAAGTGAAGCAGAAACGAAGGGGAACTTCTCACAGGCTTTTGGAGGTAAGTTCTTAAAAATACTAAAAAGCAGTAATATCTTTAACTGTTCTTGTTACGGTGATTGTTTTGCTGCTGCTAAGCAGGCTATGGAGCTACATACTGTGTTAAGTTTCCCACAGTCCTGCTGGGCTACAGAAAACATTGAAAACATGAAAAGTGGCGTTCAGTGGGCAGTCTGTCCGTAAGGGGTTGGGTGGAGAAAAAGAAGAGCTGTCCTTGTCTCTTTGGTGGGTCAGGCTTTGGCTATTACTAGCCTAATCATTCAAATTTACAACTGAAAATTCTCAAATCACAGGTCTTAATTAATTTTTACCACTAATTAACAAAGTTGTTGTAGGAATAAGCATAGCATTCGGATTAATACAGTAGCATATTTCATTAAGAATCCTGACCCTTACAAGAAAGGGAGAGTTCTGACACTAAAAGTTCTAACCAATTTTATGACTTCTGCTTATAATTTTCTAAAAAAACTAGCAGAACCGAAGGACAAATAAAATTCTTTAAAAGTAAACAATAGTTTTAATTATAATGGTATATAGCACTTGGTAAAGTGTTTGGCAAATGACAGGTACGTAATAAATATCACTGAATTTGGGTTTGTGTCTGAGTTAAATAATCACCTTGTTTGTTTAAAAGCAAAATAAAAGACAATAGTGAAATAGTTTTGCAAAAGAAAATCATTAAGTGCCAGAATTGATTTTGCAGAGCTTAATGGTACCACAAACGTTTACCTTAATATTTTAAATTAACCAGGTAATACTGTAAACTGTTTAGCTGTAACAGAAAAATCAGTTTTGCTGGCTTTTATGTTTCCGTTAATTCAAACACCAAATTTTGGATTTAAAAAAAAAAAAAAGCTCGGAACCCGCCTTACAAATATTCTTGGGGCATTTCATAATTAAGCCATAGTATATACTATACGCACACAGATTCCAGGTTACCAGTTTCATTCTGAGAGGTGCCTACAGAAGTGGAAAGCAAAAGACCCCTCAGCTCTGGTCTTAGGGAAAAGCACCTTCTCAGAGAAGCATACTTGGTGAGGTACGCTGCTTATGGCAGGTGGCTGCCGAATGCTGGCTGAAGGACAGTGAATATGAGAAGTATGCAGAACAGTGATCTGTGGGGATAAGAACCCTATAAGGTCAGAAATGTACAGTAATGTGTATATACATACACACATACATATATACACACATACATATATTTCCTAATATTGCTTAGTATACCTCCTCTCACTCTTTTTATTGTGGCTGGATCAATCATATTATACGGGAAAGTGTTTTTTTTTTGAAAATTACATAGATTTGCTCTATTGTTCTATTGCAATTTCTACTTTCCCCAATTAATTTCTATTCATCTATATTTTCCTTCAAATTAATTCAGATTTCTGACTTCTTGGGTTGGATTGCCTACATATGGTAATTATTATAAAATTTGAATATGTACTTGAAAAAAATACAAATTCTTGAATTTCTGGAAGCAAGGTTCTTAACATGTCCATTAGATCAAGGTTAACTGTACTATTTATATATACCATAATCTTACTGAGTTGTCTACTTTATCTGCTAATTACTAAGGTGGCCTGTTAAATCTGTAATTATAGATTTTTAACATTCCATATACATTTCTGACATATACTATACACTAGTTTGGAATTGTTTTATCTTCTAGGTAAGTTGTTCCTTTATCATTATGTGGTAAGCTTTATCCCAGATGTTTTTACCTTAGAATCTATCATGTCTAATTAACATAGCTACATCGCCCTTGTTTGATTGGTTAATGGTTGCCTGAGATACCTCATTTTATCCCTTAACTTTCAACCTTTCCAGGTTTTTGAGTTTTGAGATTTTTTTAAAAAGGACATGTTTATTGATTTGAGAGAGAGAGACACTGATTTGAGAGTGAGAGAAAAACATCCATAAGTTGCCTCCTGTACACACCTGACTGGGGATCGAACCCACAACCTAGGCATGTGCCCTGACCAGGAACAGAACCACAATCCTTTGGTGTATGGGACGGCACTCCAACCAACTTAGCCACCCAGCTAGGGCAAGTTTTAAGATTTTTGAAAGCAGTATAATGGCCAAATTCTGTATTTTTATCCAACCTCAAAATCTGTCTTAATTGGTAGGTTTAGTTCACTTAATATTTGTTCTAATTACTGATTTATTTATTTCTGCCATTTTGTTTCTGGCTATTTACCATGGTTTCTATTTACTTTGTTCTAATTCTGGTTTCTACCGGTTTAAAAGACATCTTATTTTTATTATGCAGTGGTTAACCTGAATCTTTTGAACACACATAGGCTGATTTAAAAGCCTATGATTAATCAGTTTATCTTACCTCAGTTTTGGGATGTGTAGGTTTGAACAGCTTTTGTTATTGCTGTCTAGTATTTTTGCTTCACCTTTCTCTACTCAAACTTGTCACTTTATTGTTTTATACAGTCACTGCTTATTTTGATTTATCTCATTTTCTTTGCTCATTGTTTCTTAAATTTCATTTCCTATTTCTGTGCTCAATTTTCTTACTTTTCAACTATAGGCCTTTGAACTACACCATTAAGTTTAAATTAAATACAATTAAAAATTCAGTTTCACTAGGCACATTTCAAATGCTCAATAGCAATATGTGGCTACTATATTGGACAGTGCTACTAGAGACAGTTCTGTTATTGTTGAAAAAAGTCTTTATTTTGTTCTCTTGGATTACTAAATTGTTGGTTGTTTTTTCCCTCTTAGAAAATTTCTAAGTGAGAAATATTTTCCTACTTAGAAAATATTATTCCTTTGTTTTCCAAACTCAGTAGGTGCAACTGACATGCTGTTTAGTTGTTGCTATTTGTAAATAATCAATCTCAGGCAGCCTCTGGTTGCCGCTGTCTCTTTGCCTTTGATGATTTACCATGTGTTCAGGTTTGTATTTATTTCTATTCATTATGCTTGGGGACTTACTCTACTGACAACACCTGAAATTTACGTTTTTCACAGACTGTGGAAAGTTCTCCAATTCTTCAAATACTACCTTTCTCTAAATTTTATCATTCTCCCCAGGCGGTGTGGTTCAGTGGACTGAGCACCAGCCTGCGAACCTAAGCCTGCCGGTTTGATTCCTAGTCAGGGCACATGCCTGGGCTGTGGGCAGGGTCCCTGGTTGGGGGCACATGAGAGGCAACTGATGGCACATCAGTGTTTCTCTCCCCCTCTCCCTCCTTCCCTTCCTCTCGCTCTAGAAATAAATAAATAAAAATCTTTAAATTTTATCATTCTGAAATTCTTCTCTGTCATCTGTTGGACTTTCCAATTCTATTCTCTCTGTTGTATTTTCCATTTCTTTCTCATTCTGAGATGCATTCTGGATACTTTTCTCAGATGTCTCCTCCAGTTTCCCAAAATTCTTTCCAATTGTTGAGTTCAGGCAAAGAATTTATTTCAATAATCAAAAGTTTAATTTCTGTAAGTTCTACTTGGTTGTTTTTCATATCTGCCTGTCATTTTATAATCTATACTTGACATTTACATCCATTAAAGTAGGGGTGTCAAACGGATTTTTACCAGGGGGCCACATCAGCCTCGTGGTTGCATTTGAAGGGCGGAAATAATTTGAGGACTGTATAAACGTAAGTACTCCTTAACTGTTAAGGAGTTGAAATTACATTTGGCCCTTTGAAGATAACTGTGAGGCTGATGTGGCCCCCAGTAAAAATGAGTTTGACACCCCTGCATTGAAGTCTTTATCTGATCATTTCACTAACTAAAGTTCTTGGGAAGGGCTGGCTAATCCTGTTTGTTGTATCCTACTTCTTTCATTGACTGTGAATTACTTCCTTGTATATTTAGTAATTTTGGACCATAAAGCCTATCAATGAGATCCCTGGGCAATTTGGGTTAAGGATGTGTCCCTCCAGAAGAGTTTTGCAGTTATGTTTGCCAGGTGTCCTAGAGTGCTCACCAGCTGAAGATTAATTTTATATTAATTTTTTGGCTGGGGTAAGAAATTATACCAAATGAATGGTATAACTTAAACTCCAAATCTGAATGAGACAAGGCTCATGGTTACAATTTTTAGGGGAAACATCTGCCCTCTAACCCAGCCCAGACCGAGATAGATAAGCTTGTCCTTCACCTCCCTAGGTTGGGGGGGCCAATATCTTTCTAATTTATTATTATATAGCTTATCAGGGGACCTGGATGCATGCTGGTATGTGCGTCTCAGCTCCAACTCTGCACCTCATTAGGACTCAATATCTTGTCTCCTGATCCCATGTAATCATAATGGGGTCCTCATATAAAGGAGAGCTCCCCATTCCCAAGAACCCCTAGCAGCTAGCTGCCAGTGTCAGCTCAGAGGCTTCCCAGTTTCACTTTCAGACTTCAGTTTGATGCTGGCCCACGGCAATGTCCACTGTCTCCTTTTTGCTTAAGCTATGCATTTAATATTTTACACATAGCATTTCTAAATATTTGTAGGAAGATTTTCTGTTATGCTATTGCTGGACAGAAGTTGAAAGATATTTTCCTTGATGTGCCTTTGCCATAGAATACCTAGAAGTTCAGTCTACAAAGAATGATTTTATAATCCAGTTAGTGAAATGCATTGTTTATAAATAAAAATGGAATATCGGCGGGTTGGCAGTAATGCATATGTTTACACAGCAAAGGATCTATGTTTTCTTCTCCAACTAATTATAGATAAAATTAAAACTCCCATCAATATTTTTAAGGGAGATTAAAACATTATTACTATATCTTATTATTAATATAAAGTTTCAGCCAGGAGGATGCTACGTGTTTCAGTATTATGACAAAAATGAATACCATGCACATGGGTACTAGACTTACTGGGGTGATCACTTTGTAAAAGTTATATGAATGTCCAATCAGTATGTTGTACACCTGAAACTATTAATATTGTATCCAGCTGTAACTGAAAAAAATTATTAAAACAAAGAAATGAACAAACACCATAACCTACTTATCAAAATTGCTTTTGTTGAGAGTTTAAAAAATCTGTACCTACTAAGATGTCCCATTTTAACATATATATTTTCAACTTGTCACAGCTCAGGCTGTCTTGTAATGGCCCCTACAACATCTGAAAATAATATCTGAAAAGATCATCAGAGTCCCCAGCTTGTCATGGTGCTAGTCAGAGGGAATGGGAAGAAGCACACTATGGGCATGGGTTATAAAAGAACCTGGATAATATCCAAGTCCTTATGACTCTTTCACTAATAAGATCCTTTGGCTTGAGTCCAAGATGGAGACACAGTCTGTAATATTTTATATGTTTAAAAGTGTCTGACAAAATACCTTCACATACATGATGCCCTTTTAAGATGAGCAGGACACAGTGGTTTAAGTGATTTATCTAAGGTTACAGTTGGTAAAATGGCAAAGCCTAGAATAGAATTCTTGTTTGCAAACTAAATTCCATGCCAAGAGTGTTACCATGGCAAAGCCACTCTCAGGGATATCTCCTGAAGCCTTTATATCTAGAAATGATTTGTAAATTTTAAAAAGAAATGACTAAAAGGCACAAAAATTGAAACCAAAGTTTCTCAAGTGCTGGTTCAATCCAATATGGCATGCATGACAAAAGGGTGTGTTTGAAAACGAACTCATCCTTAGTTTTCTGTTGTCATTAGCTTAATATGACTATTTAAATGCAAATTAATTAAATTAAATAAACTGAAAGAAAAACAATTTTCTTGGTTGCCCTAGCCACATTTCAAATACTCAGGAGACACATGTGGCTGGTGGCTGCTATTTGGAGCAGGACTCATACAGAACATCTCCATCATCACAGAGTTCTACTGGACAGCTATGCTCTGGAATGAGGACTGATGAAGCAACTCCACTGTTGCAGTGGGACAGAAAGAAGTTTGGCTTTGAAGCTCGACAGACCTAGATTTGAATTTGGCCTCTGTCACTTAAAACTCTGTGACTCAAGCAAGTTTAACTTCTACTGGACTCTATAGTTTCCTCATCTGTAAGTTGGGAATCAGAAATAAGGTGCTTGGAAAATCATTTTTGCTTAGTAACTACAGAATCTGCAGTCTCCCCAGCCCTTACCACAGCCCCACTGGGGTCCTATGGTTGCCAAAAGGCCCTTGCACAGTATGTAAAAATATACTTACGGTTTCTGAAAGATTCAAGAGAATCACCAAACCTAAGCCCTTAACTAGGATAAGCACTTTCTCTGTAACATTTCACCTTTTCTTGGGGGTAGGTGGGGTAGTGTTAGGTCAGCATTTTGTATAAAGAAAAATAAACAAAATAAAAATAGTTTAGAACTGGAACAAAGTTAGTTTAATTTTCTATTATTTTAACTCTACAAATTGATTTGAGTGAAAGAAGCTGGATCTGAAGGTGTATGAGTAAAATGGGTCAGGTGTCTCAGTGCTATTTCCCACAAGAAAATGACAGAAGAACAGCTATAGAAGCAGGTATAATTACCTGTATACACAATCAGGCACTAATTAACTTTTTATTTAAAGAACAAATCCCTGAACAGCTCAATGGCTTGCTGACCCGACAAGACTACTACTTTCTACTTTTAAGATGAGGTAGGCAAGACATACACTACTCAAGAGAGTCCTGAACACTCCCAGATCACTCTATGCTATCTTGTCACTTCTCCCCAATACAGCTACTCCTTTAAGTATTTCCCCAAGCTCCTCTTCTGGACTGTTTTTAATATACCCACAATGTTGTACTTGACCTTTCCAGGCCTTTCTCTAGTTTGAAAACAGGCTGACATGTTCTTGCATTTCTAATTAGCGATATCAGAAACTGTAAGGCTCTTAGGAGATGATTCAGAGCCTCGGTTAACTGGGAAATGAAATGACCTGGTTAAGTGAGTTTTCTGTTTAACTAAAGAAACCTTTGTTTCAATCTCTTATTGAATCTCTCTACAATAAAATGTATTAGTGCACTTTTCTGCTTAAGAATACTCTAAGATAATAAACACTCTTGATAATTTAAAATCTTTTATAACAAATTACCTATAATACTGATACTATACTGGGGTTAAAGTTATAAAATATTGACATTTTTATGCTGATCCCAGATTATACTTGAGTTATTTGCTCAATTTCCACAAAATAAAATCTAACATTAGCTTGCTTTCTTATAATCTGTCTTCATTTCATCCACACACGGACTATAGAAATATTTCCAGATAACTGAAGCTCTGATTAGTTAACCTGGTTAATCATGGCTTCATTATATTTGTGTTATGATGCACTTCCAACTTTAAAGGAAACTTTACCTGTGAATGAAATACAATACGATTCACTTTATGCTTATACTAAATGGTAATTAAGTCCAAGGGCCTCTGATAATCTTACCTACTATTTTAATGATCAGAACTTTCTAAGAAACAATTGCTAGATTAAGTTTCCAGGTAGTGAAGAGCAGAATTAAGCCAATTTCTTTGAAAAAAATTGGATCTGTGTTTCTTTGCAGTATTTCCCTTTTAACAGAATGTTCAGCACAAAGAAAACAGCCATCTGGAATAATTCTACTGTTAATATTAGTTTAAATCCATTTGAACTTATAGGTATTAAAAAGCATTTCCATATGTCCACATAAATTAAAATCTCAGAGGTAATTCAATTAGCTGTAATTTATTGAAAAGAGATTCCACTTCACTTAAATAGTTAAAGGAGAGTTAGGGAGAATAATTTGGGGCTTCTAGCTTCAAAATAGACCTTGCCAATTCTCATTCAGGTAATTAAAAGATACATAATTTCCAGTAGCTTTTTATATTTTATACTGAATACATTCCTCCAATACCAGTTACCTCCCATTCAAGTGAAATTCAACACAGTAACTTCTTTTTTTGAGTTAGAAGCAACATTTCTCTCCAGTAATTTCCTTAGATGATAGATACTGCGTACCTTCTGTCCTTACACATATATTCATTACTCATACTGAAATGTAGGCACCAAGTAATGTGTATTTTTTAGTACATCACATCTTGAAAGAACCACTCTAGCTTTGCTGACTACATCCAACCATTCTTAATGGTCTATAAAATACCCGAAAAACCTTGGACTATGGGTGGCAGGGGGAAGGGTTATCCTCACTCTCCAACTGAGTAGGTGCCACTCACCTGAGTCTCAGTTGACTTAAATGCCTGCCTTCCCCGTACAGGTTACTGTATCATTAACATTTAAGTACAGTACCTCTTGGCCCAGCACACACTCAACTAAATAAACAGATTGAAAAATACCACCATCAGGGCAAAGATAATACTGTATTTTTCCAACTATAAGACGCACTTTTAACCACATTTTTTGCTTCAAAATTTTTTCCCCTATTAAACCTAGGTGTGCCTGGCATCCGCACCATAAGACGCACCTAGGTTTCAGAGAAGGAAAATAGGAAAAAAATTTTTGAAGCAAAAAATATGATAAAAACATGCATCTTATCATCCAAAAAATATGGTACTTTCTTTGCGGACAGAACTATCAGTGTCTGTCCCATTGTGTGTCTCTCAAACTAAGCACTATTGCTCAGGGGCATGGGCAGCCAACAATTCAAGTCCCACAAGAGACTGAAACTTACCTTCAAAAAGCAAACAACAGGAACATAAGGTAATGCTATTTATTATATTAACTAAAATAACATACAAAGTTATTGCATATAAAAATGTTTTAATTTTAGAAGCCCAATTTAAAAGACTTGTTTTTACTGAGACTAATTTATAACTGTAAGAATACATCCTAAATATTTTTTGTAACTTAAAACTCCAAAAATGTGTTGGTAGAAACTACAGTCTCGCAATTTTAATTATAAACACATGAACTGTAATAAAACAGATATACTCACAGCTTGCATTTCTATATAGAAGAAATGGTTCATGGAGCTGAAATTCCAAATCTTTATTCACTGGTTCAACAAGATTGTGCATATTCAATCGATTCACAATGGTAAAACCATGGTAAGGTGAGGCTGACCTTAGATTTAATAGAAGAAAAATAATCTGCAGTCACTGTTAGTTTGCTGAAATGCTACCTACTTCTTTATTTTCATTTTTAAGAATGAATACATTACACAATATTATTAGCATTTAAAATTGTATACCAAAAAAAGTCACATCACAATCCTCTTCCTCTCAGAAGCTTCCAAGGACTCAGTCCCTCAGAGTAAAGGCTGAAGTCCTTATTAAGGCCACAAGGTCTTAGCTGATATGCACCCCTCCAGCCCCGACCTTGATTTCATCTATGTCTCTTCCCTTGCTTTTCCTGTTCCAGCCACACTGAGCATCTTGCCACTCTCTCTAAATACTTCTGCCTGGACCATTTGCCCAGAATCTACAGTTATGTTATTCCCCACAAGCCTTTGCTCAAATGTCATTTTGTCAATGAGGCCTACCTGAAAACTATCCTTTTCAGGGCTCCCAAGCTCAATACCTCTAAACCTCCTTTCTCTTTTTCTGTACTTATTGTCTTTCTCCATTAGAATGTAAGCTCCATGCAAATAGGAATTTTGTCTTATTTTTTTCCTCAGCTATATATATCCCAAGACAGACAACACAGTAGATGTTTAATAAACACTTGCTCAATAAAAGTCTCATTTATTTTAAATATGGTACAGAACTGGTTATAATGATGACTGTCTAATGTTATAATAATGATTTTTTTATACCAAATAGGTCTTTCCATAGTTCTCCCAAGTAAGAGAAAATGCCACAAATCATACAATAAGAGATGTCCTTAGTACCTATATCCAGTGTGATTCAGTACATGATACTTTGGACACCTCATATGTATATAACACTTTATGGTTTCTCATTCATTTCTCTGTGTACTTGGGAGAGATTTTAGAATCCTGTTTACAGATTAGGAAACAAGCTCAAAATGATTAAGGCGTATGCCCGAAGTCATACAAATAATAACTATCTTTAGGTTTTCATCTTTAGGTTTTCTGACTTTAAATCCAGGCTTCTTCAATGCTAAGGTCTCTGCAAAGTAATATTCCGACATCCTAGTAAAATTTTATCCAAGGTATATATAGTGTTCTCCTTTTGGCCTCCTTTTATTATAATCAGTACTGTGTAAGCCTCCATGTATTATATTTTATTAAGTCAAGTCACTCAGTATACTAAATTTCCCATTTTCTACAATTCGTGAATCTGTGCTATACTGTAACAAAAAAGCCAGGAGAATACTTTCAAAGTATTATAGACACCAAAGTTCTACCAACAGTTGAAAAATTTCTAGAGATTTATAGGAGGTGAATGTTAAAGACCTCCCTTTGACCAAAAAAAAAAAAAAAAAAAAAAAGAATATCTGATAAATTCTTCTTAATTACAATCAAAGGATAAAAGTAATCCTTTAAAGATGACTCAGAATAGAAAAGAAAAGAAAAGAAAAAAGACAGAACCAGATATCATTCATAATTCCTGCTGAGTTTCTAAGCTTTAGAAACCAAAGGAAGGAGCCACAGCAAGGCCTAACAGGGATCCAGGAAAAGAAGGGACTCCATGACTATCATATTCCGTTAGTTACTTTTAGACCATGAAACTTGCAATTTACAAACCAGTCACATTTTATAACTCTAGGAAGTTGAAAGTAAAAAAATGTGCAATTCTAAACGATCTCTAAAGGACTCTCATATTAAAAATGCACATTATTAAATTCATTGTACACAATCCAGAACTTCTAGGGAGTGGGTAGGAAAGGGGACAGAACCCAAGTCACAGAAGATAACCTCTCATTTAGTAACCACAGAACAGCAGGACTGACCCTTCAACTACATTATTTTATAGAGTTAGTTCATGTATTATATTTTTCTCAACTATGTATCTTTTTAAATATGGTGGGGGGGTGGGGAGGAGGAAGGCACCTGTTTTAGACTCAGTTATTACTACAAAATATTTTGTATTTTGAGATGGTTTGGCTAGGTTCCTAAAGAAATTCTAGTTCTGTTTACTCTGAATCACAGGAAGGCTCAAAGAGGAGACATAACTTTGTTAGGTAGAGATGAATGAATACTTGAAGGGTCAAGCAGGAAGATTCTGAAGACAAATGTACAACGGGGTTGAACTACTTCATATGACATTGTTCACCAAAATATTTAAAAATACCTATATATATTTTAAAAGCTTACCTTCGATACACAAATAAGGTCCCTTCTATGTCGGTCTTCTCCTAAAACAGACAATGAATCAATTAGTTTTCCACCCATTACCCAACCCCAAATATTCTAAAGGAAAATAAGTACTACATGTTTAAAATCAACTTACTCATATTAAAATTAATCACTTTGAAACAGGTCAACTAAGTCCTCACTCCACACACAACTATGAACAGTTTCTTTTGTTTCTCTCTTGATGCACATTAATGCATATAGGATGTTCAATCCAGCAACATGTCTGTATCTGCATTTTTTTTCTTTCTTTTTTAATTTTAAAGAAGAAAATCCTAAAATTAGCTTTCACTTTTTAAGTTAAAATGTTTTAGCCAGATTTCTTAAATTTAAAGGCAAGGTACTATGTATAGCAATTTCTCCATTTTTAAAGTTTATCAAGTTAGTAGGGAAAAAGAAGAAATTTTATCTTATAGCATTCTTTGTTTCATTATTGGGAGATTTCATATATTTCATGAATAGCAAATGTTGTAGTTAAAAATTACTGTAAAACGGAAGGTATTTGAAATATTGCTTTCTGGCATATGTTGTCAGTTTGACTCAGCAAAACATTTTTTTTAAGGTTTTATTTATTTACTTTTAGAGAGAGGGGAAGAGAGGGAAAGAAACATCCATGTGTGGTCAGATATATCGACTGGTTGCCTCTCACTCTTGCGTGCCCCCAACTAAGGACCCCGTCTGCAACCCAGGCATGTGCTCTGATGGAAAATCCAAACAGCCACCTTTTGGTTAGCAGCCTGGTGGTGCTCAATCCACTGAGCCACACCAACCAGGGCTAAATCTTATAAAAGTTAAAAAAAAAATTACCATCAAACACAGTTAATTTGTTATTTTTAGAACTTTTTTTGAATAATGAAACTATACTCTGCTTTAACATAATTATTGTAGGCCAATAAATAATTTATTTATTTATTTATTTATTTATTTAAAGATTTTTATTTATTTATCTTTAGAGGGGAAGGAGAGAGAGGGAGAGCAAGAGAAATATCATGTATGGTTACCTCTCATGAGTCCCCTGCTGGGAACTGGCCTGCAACCCAGGCATGTGCCCTGACTGGGAATCGAACCGCGATCCTTTGGTTCACAAGCCCGCGCTCAATCCACTGAGCTACACCAGCCAGGCCCAATAAATAATTTAAAAAATTTTTTAGCTTAGAGTGAAATGTTTTGATTTAACAAAGTACAACTAACACCATCTTTCATTTGCTGTGCAGAGTGTACTTAGGTCTTAAACATAGTTACAATGTTAAAAAATATATATACATATATACACACACATAAAAGTTGGCAGTTCATAGGCTATACAGGGCCTAAATATTTTATTTTATTTTATTTTATTATTTATTTATTAAAAACATACATAGTGGCTTTATTTATTTTATTTATTTTTAGAGAGAGAGAAAGGGAGGAAGAAACAGAGAGAGAGAAGCATTGATGTGCGAGAGGAACATCAATCGGTTGCCTCTCCAATGTCCCCACAGCCAGGGGACCTGGCCTGCAACCCAGGCATGTGCCCTGACTGGTAATCAAATCAGCAACATTTTGGTATATGGGACGACCCCAAAACCAGAGTCACACCAGACAGGGAAGGACCTAAATATTTTAATGTAATCAACAAACTGCTAGAAAATGTTAAATGTTAGTCAAATCAAATTTAGTTTGTTGGGATAAAATATATTTATTATCTTGATTTGTTCCTAGTTTAAATATCATAGAACCCTAGTTTAAATATCATGGAACTTTTCCATCTTAGGGATTCAGAGGCTTTTTCTTGACTTTCAAATGCTAAGTTATTAGTATAAAAAATTGGTAATCAACTGTCTCACAGAGAAAACTTGCCCAAACACCACACTGTGCAAAGTCACAACTCACTGTAAAGTAACGAAGACAAAAAGATTTTGGTTATATACTATGTTCCATAATACAAATGAACAAACAATGGCAGCCCATTTTTCAACTCAGGTTATTATGACTTGTATTGCATGTATAGAGCAGAACTTCACAATTAAAATTCCAAAATACTGAAAGTCTGTGAAAAATTAGAAATAAAAGTTTATTAGCAAGTCCCTGCCCCAAGTCTTTAACATTTCTCTGCAATTCATGTTTCACAAATTTATATGCAGGACCAAGAAAAATTATTCAGAACAATTCAAAGTAAGCCAATATCTAAAACAGTTTCACTTAAAAAAAAATCTATAATTTTGTTCTTTGTGGCTTCCCATCCTCCTCCTCTTCCAGGAGGTGAAGGAAAGATCTAAAGCAAAGTAATTTTGACAACTGTCTTCATCTGAATTCACTTTATAAGTGGAAAATGATTTTCACAAAATTATTGGTTAAATATAACATATCTCTTATATTGTAAAGGATGTGCTATGATGATCACCTTTCATACTTTTGTTAGCACAAGGTCTTTTCTTACTGAAATGTGAACATCAGTAATTCACGAATTCAACTCATCAAACATTTACGGATTCTTTTTTTTAATTGTTGTATTCGTTTTGCTAGTATTTTGTGTAGTACGGAATATTTTCTAGGTGTAAATAAAGCCCAGAGCTGAATGAGTTAATTAAGGATCAATTACTACGAAACAGGAAATTATGTTATTAAAGCAACGAACGAAGCTTCAAATGGGCCAACAAGTCACTGAATGGACTGAATGTAACTTTTTTGGACCCACTCCCATGCAAAAAAGTCAAAAAGTATTTAGTGTGATGGGAGCATTCAGGGGTGACATCACCAGCAGCAAAGCTGGAACCACGTACATTTACAGGGTCTCTTTTTCAAAGGTTTCAAGGGAATCCAATTAACATAGAAGCTCTTTTAAGTGCTTTAAAATCTTTCCCCAAACTCTGGAAATACAGTGTGGTTCGATAAAAGTAGGACTTACCCCACCGCCTTTCTTCCAAGAATTGAAACTAACTTAAGTTCAAGTTTTAAATCCAAATGACCTCTGCGAAGGGGGCTCTTATTTATGTGTATGTTGGGAGGAGGGGCGTTTACTTTGATTATATACATGTAATTTATCCAATAAGCCGTAATCTTTCAGGCATTTTTCTGACCTCACCGGTCTCATATCCTCTAACACATATGCAAAGAAGGCAGATCACCCACGCCCCCGGTCCCGACCCCAAGAGTCTGATCCTTCTCTACTCCTCCCCTCCGTCGGTTTTTCCCCCGAATGTCTTGGGCCTATTTCTCCAGCTCCTCCTCCCCAATCTGTGCGCCCCCGACCCCCCTCAGGGGCCCGCCAGCTCCTCCAGTCTCCGACCTCATCTCTGCTGACCTGGCCTCCGGCTTCACCCCCTACCCAGGGCGGTCCGCGCGGCGCCTTTAAGAGGCGGCGGCCGGGCAAACGACCTCAGTAGCCTGGCGGCACTCACCCACTGATTCGCCTTGGGGCAGAACGTGTACAGAGCAACCTGGCCCGTGAGGTCTGCGATGCTGGTGATGTAGGGGTCGTGCTGCTTCAGGGCCGCTAAGCTCATCTCCTGCCCAGCTCGACTCAGCGACTCCATCTTGAATTCTCCAGCCGAGCCCCTCCAGTGGGGTGGAGTCGCGAACAGGAAGGTGCCATCGAGGCAAAGTTCCCCTAGCTGCGTCAGCGGACTTGACTTCCGCCTTTCTGCTGGGCCTCACTGTAGGACCGTCGGTAGCTATTGTGCTCCGCTGCGCCCACGTCCCTGGCATCGGGTTCCGGCGTCGTTAAGTCCTAGGTACCCAAAGCTCCGGGTCGGCGGACGCGGCCACTCTCCGCGGAGCTGGCAGTTTGGATCCCAGCCACTTCCTTTCCGCAGACTAAACTGCTGTCACGCCGGAAGCAAGGCTGCCCGCGAACTCTCTCCGAGCTCCAGCCTGACGAGGTTGGGGGCTGACGTGGAGCCTGCTTCGGCTCGCGCTTGGGGAGGGGCCTGGGGCACTAGGACTAAAATCTTCTGTGGCAATCTCCCCGGGCCGTTTAGAAAGCACAGTTAGCAATTTGTTATTTTTCTGAAGGAAAGTTTTGAAAAAGCCACACTAATCCATATGTAGCTAGCTACACAGGAGTGCCTTTTGCTGTGCACTTTTGCTCCTTATTTTTCTCGTCTGAGTCCCAGGTAAAGCTTTACATCCAATCTTGGGAAGAGCTCTTGAAGGCTTCTTGAGTTTGTCTTGCATCATTTAAAGCTTTAAAAAGATTGTTCATTCTTTTAGCAAACACCTGTTGAGCATATTAAGGCATTTTAAAGAGCCAGGAACAAGCTAGAGTAAAAGAAGGTGTGGAGAGAATAGGGAGCTCTGTGCACCCTTCCATCCGCGTTAAAGAACACTTTCTTATATCGAAAAGATATTCCAATGGAATTTAAATTTTTGAAAGGAATAAAACCCCATACTATTTGTACTGTTTATGATTTTATTACATCGCAGGATGATTTTTTTTTTTAGCTGAAAGATTTCATGTCTTACATTCTTTGCAGAATCCCCTAAGAAGCGTTTGCAAATGCAAAGAACACAGGTATCATTTATTACGCGGATATTTATTGAACAACTAATTGTATACTGGTAGCTCTTTGGAAGCTTCAAAGACTATTTAAGACAGCTACTTGGTTCTGGGAGAAACTGAAAGCAAGAGGACAATGCAAAGAAATTGGGACAATGCTAGACCCGGTTCTCTTGAAACCCTAAGGATGGAAGCACTAACAACTGGTCAGGAAAAATTAGGAAGGCTTCATAGAGGAGGTGATATTTGAATTAGTGCTTCAGGGTTGAGTAGGAGTTCAGAGAAGAAAAGCAAGAGTTTCTTTCATTTCACAGTCTAATGGTGAGGTACAGAAGATGAAGTCATCCTCATTTGATTGATGAGTTAATGAAGTTGGGTGGAGAAATCACTGGTTTAAAATTCCACATGAGTCAAGGGGGATCTGGTATTGAATGCAGGGACTCCTGCCTTCTACCCTTTACCTCCACGGTATGGCTGCTTTTCTTCCTCCTGAAGACAGTGGTGTACTCTACTCCACCTACTATGAGTTGAACATTTAATCTGTACCCTAATTTAAGAACAATACAGTATATGTATTTTTTGAATACATATACATTCCCTTCATACAAAATTCAAAGGCACACTTGAAACTGAGTTTAGTTTTTTTCTTTCTAAAAAAGTATTCCTTTTTCATTGAGGTATAACAGACACACATTAACTTCAATATAATGATTTGATATTTGTACAATTGCAAAACGATCACCATAATAGTCCAGTTAACATCTGTCACCATAATAATTACATTTTTTCTTGTGATGAGAACATTCAAGATTCACTCTGCTAGCTACATACAAATATTCAACACAATATTTAACTATAGTCACCATGCTGTACATCATGTCCTCATGACTTTTTCATTAGTTTTTTAAACATAGATTTCCTAAAATGATCTAAGAAATTTTATTTATTATTTTTGATTGAACAGGGCTAGACTAGAAAAGAACATCAAGCTATTTTAGGGAATTTTCATATTCAGAATAGAAAATCTCTTCAAAATACATGTTCACATGGCCCCAAACATGTTAATGTTGGCTTTAATGCTCTTTACAGCTCTTAAGATATATTAAAGAGAGTATGACTGTTTTGTAATTTAAAGCTTTCTCATTTCAATGAGACCTAATTTTGGCTTATATTTGTCAATCAAACTTTGAGACCTTTCTTGTGTCTTTTAGACAATAGTTTCTGAGAAGGCAGAGATTATCTCTTAGTCTGTTAGGTCCCCAGCACCTTGTAGAGTACTACCCCTGGCAGAATAGGCTTTCAACAAATATTGGTGAAAGAATGTCATCTTAAAATCCAACTCGTTTAAGGCCATGGAAGAGAGAGGCAGGTGGCTGGGATCAGGGTCTTAACTCGGCACTGGAAAACCTTCAGTCACTTTTAAGTTGTGTTCCATGAATGTCAACTATTTAAAAAATACAAATAATTTGAAATATGAAAACCCAAGGTTCAGTCACATAACCTGACCTCGCTCCTATTCTCTGCCTTTGTGGTAGAAAAGAAAACTTGTCATTTAAAATTGTGGGGTCTAAAGTAAAGGACACTAGAATACACGTCAAAGGATCAATGTTTCAGTTCCATACCTACTTGCTCTGTAACTTTATCAGTTAGTCACAGACATCTCATTTCTCCAGTGTAAAATCCAGTGCTTGCCACGGTTCAGGAGACATTGCTCTGTCTGGTCTCCTACTGTCATTCCATCTCCATTTTCTGTGAATCATTCTTCCAGTTATTCCACCCTAGTGCTACCACCCTAGAACGTCCTTGCTATTCCTGTGCATGTGCCAAATGAGTCTTATCTTAGGGTCTTTGCACTTGTTCCCCATTTCTGGAACATTTTTCTCTCTGCTATCCCTGTGACACACTATGAATCATTTCCTCATTTTCTTGTCCAAGTAAGAACATCCAAACCTGTAGAGAATTTTTATAAGAATTTATTTGAGCCAAACTAACAACATGTGCTGGGAAGCAAGATCTTATATGCTCCGGAGAATAACAATTTTGCAGTTTCTTTTATATCTGTATGCTTGGAATTAAGGGAGGAAAGTAAGGAAGATTACAGGAAGGTGGGAGAACGCAAGTTACATGATAGTTAACAAGATTCTGTGCTCCCTTTGAGGGGTCTGGAAAAGAGGATTACCTCTGACATTTCAAAGGTGTGTTAACTTAGATACACAAGGACAGTGGACAGGGCTGGCTTAAAAACCTTTAAAAATAAACAAACACAACCCCTCAAAAAAACTTTTACTAAAGAAGTTATAGGTCTGGGGCATGACTCCTCACCCTGACCTGCCCAGTAGTAATTAACGGTAAGATCACTCTGCAGTTAATTTTTGTTAGGTTTATTACAGTGCCCCCTTTTTGCCCACATTCCTGTAGCACTTACCTGCAAGCTGTAATTATTTTATTTCCTTATGTTTTGTCTATCTGTTAGCTCAATGAAGCAGGAACCATATCTGTCTTTTTTACCACCACATTCTCAGTGCCTGGCTCAGAGGCACAGCCTAACATGTATGTGTTGGATTAATTGGAATGTTAGGATGTTCTCTATTGCATAAACCTGTGAGAAGGAATGGTCGTTTCACCTCCACGTCTAACAAAGCATTTGTTTGTTGTAAGTGCTAAACAAATAATCATACCTGATTTGCTTGTATGAATATATTTTGATTCTTAGGGTCTATGCATCCTGAAGCAAATGTACTGTTTTTAATAGAATCCAGGACACTCATTCAACACCTTTTCAATTTTGCAACTTTCCCCATGTCTGTTTTCTCTCCATCTCTCCATCTCCCTTCTCTTTCTTCTTTCAGATTTTAAAGATGTATTCTAGAAGTATCTACTTATCACTGTCGGTCTTTTTAGCCAGAGAAACCAAACTAAGTATTTTTCCCAAGGTCATATAATGATTCATTTGTTGAGTTGGGCTTAGCATTTTCTAGCTCTGGTTTCCAGGTAGATCATGCACCATTCTGCCTGGCACACTCTTAAATTACACTAACTACACGTGAGTGAAACTTGTCATCCTTGTGCTACTGTTTCACTATTGATATTTATCTTACATGATTGCTATCCAAAAGGTTGTGGACTTGTCATAAACTTCATTAGCTGGTCCTTACAAGATGCTTAGGATGGTAGTTCTTTTCTTTAGTTTCTACAGAAAGGTCTCAGACCTTTATATTTAAAATGTTACTTTATGACAGTATTTTAAAAGTTGCTGGATATTTTCTAGAATTACACTTCTGATATGTGAACTAGTTTAGCCTGTCAGTTCTGGTTCAGAACTCTAATACTTTCACTTAGGAAGAAAGAAAATAGCTGTTCCAGATGGAATAATGTAACTAGAATAAAAGAACATGGGATTAGAATACCATGTAGTTTATCCTTTTATTGCCAGACAAGATTGCATTTAACCAGTGTTCTTGATAATGCTCTTCTGTAGAAGAGCATTAGTTGTTTTTACTGTTACTTAACCCAATGTAATATTTCAAATTAACAATAGCATAGCAATGGTATAAACAATAGCAGTATATTTAACTGACACACTGCTTATTCATGGAACGTAAAGAACTTCATGTTATACATATTCACAATCTCTCAAGATTGGTAGGTGGGCTCTGGCAGGTGTGCCTCAGTTGGTTGGGCATCATCCTGCAAAGCGAAAGTTTACTGGTTCCATTCCCCATTAGGGCACATGCCTGGGTTGTGGCCCAGGTCCCCGACAACAGATTGATGTTTCTCTTACACAGCTATGTTTCTCTTCCTCTCTTTTCCCCCCTCTCTCTAAGAATGAATGAATGAATGAATGAATGAATGAATGAACCTTAAAAAAAAAAAAGATTGGTATGAGGATGTAGATGATTGTTACTCACTTGTAAATAAAGGAGCCCAGAGGCACAAGATTAGTTGACTGGCCTGTACCAGAGATTGTTTGCTTTTCACCAACAATCCTTTTATGTTTTTCAGCTGCCTTGGGCAAGCAGCTAGGCTTCAAATCCTAAGATCCTTTGGGTTATTTTACCGAACTAAAGAAAAGTTCTCCCCCCTGCATGCATGAGCCCAAAGCAATGTAAGAGCAGGAGTTTACAGTGGAGAAAAATAATTAGTTTATTAGGATTGACACCAATCTGGAGAACAGGTGAGCTTATGTTCCAAAATACCTGACTCCCTGATGGCATAGACAAGAGGTTGTATAGAGTGAACTTCATAAGTCATCATGAGTAAGAGGTTTTGGGCAGTAAATCATGATTTCAGGTCTTTTTTATTTGTTGATTTTAGAGAAAGAGAGGAAGGGAGAGAGAATGAGAAACACTGATTTGTTTTTCCACTTATTTATGCATTCATTGGTTGCTTCTTATATGTGCCCTGACTGGGGACTGAACCCTCAACCTTGGGGTATCAGGACAATGCTCTAACTAGCTGTGCTACCCATCCAGTGCCATGCTTTCAGGTCTTTAAGTCAGCTTTAGAGTAGTCCTTTAGTCTGGTTTTATCGGGATGTGGCTCAGGGGTTGTTCTGCTTTAGGGCTCAGGAGCTGAAATACAACTTAGGACATGATACTATCTTTAGTTTAAGGAGACCCATAGCTTGTGACCATTGGTCAGGGCTTGGCCATGTTTCTTGCTGCCTCAGGGAGTTAATAAGTGCAGGAGAAAGGACTGGGGCATGTTGTGAAGAAATTGAATTGAGTGCCGGGGCGATGTGTTAAATCAAAATCATACATTAAATCAGGACCCTCGGTTTTTGTTAGGTATGGCACTATAATCCATTTCTGGCTGGTGGAATGTTATCAGAAATGCTATGTGCCTTCTTCAGGCAGAGGTTTAAAGGAGCCCTTTGCCTCTCCATACTTTCTTTTCCCCTTCTGCTAGCTGGGGGTATGCAACTGTGAGGCCATGAAGAATGGCAGGGTCACAGGATGGAAAGTGCTGGGACCCTGCTGACCAGGGCATCCTTCTCAGGCTGTTATGGGAATGGGAGATGGACTCTGTTGGGTTTGAAGGATTAGGTACTTTGAAGTCTTTCTGTTAACTCAGTCCAACTTATCCCAACTAATTACACTGCTCCAGATTGTTTAGAAAGTCAGCAATAAAACTTCAGTCTTCTGCAGTAGAGTTGAAATTAGGCATATGATTTACCAGAACACTGCTTAGTGTTTTGACAATAAGTCAAGATTTTAGAAGAACTCCAGCCAGAGCTCTGCATTTACAATCAGTTACAGGCACGAATTTGCAGAGTCACAAAATGGCTGAAGACCAAAAATATTTTTGCCTATACCATTAGGCAATTGATTTTGTAATTGCATCATGAAGTGACCTGCTGAGCCAAAGAGGGAGGCTGTCATTTAAAATGCACCTCTCCATGAGCTTTTCCACAGACCCTTAAACCTCTTTGAATCTGCCCTTCTTTCTCCCTCCGGCGTGTTACGATACAAGCATTTCTTAAGTCAACACAACAACAAAAGTTTGAGTAAAGGCATTTACGTGCTATGTCAACTCTCTGAAACCTGAAAGCTTCGTTGTAGACTCTCCAGATTAACAGGAAAACATAAGAAGTACTGATAACCCATAGGTTCTTTCTGTTCATGGGTTCTTTTCTGTATCTTTCCCGTTTCAGTTCTGGGTTGCTTCTAGTCTCATATAATTCATTTATTAATATTTATTAATCTGGCAAAATTAACAGTCATTTTCACATCATAATGCATTTAATTCATTTAATGAGTTTCAGCTTTCTTGAATCTGAAATTTGGTTGCTCACTGGCTAGGGCATATTCACAAGCTGCTGGCTGTGAGGCCCTGTGGAATGGCAGAGGCACAGGATGGAGAGTGTTGGATTTGCACAGAAATACCCGTAAGAATGAATTATTTATTGTCATTGTACCCGTCCGCTTTGAGGTAAAGCCAATGTTACATACTTAATGGGTTTAATATTTTTGGTTTACAAATTGTCTTAATTTGGGTCTTCAACAACATGTGGTCAACTTGAGATAAAACTGACATAAAATTCATAGGGAGTCTTCCCGTATAAACTACTTATTATATAACTTATGGAATAACAAACATGGTCCAGATACAGTTTATGTTATTTTGGTAAACTTGAATTCATTTATCTTGAAGACTCACACATTAGGAAATTCTATTTCCCCCCACTCAATTGTATAACATAGAAATTGATATAAAATAGGACACATTAAAAATCACTCTGAATTACTGAAATGCTATAATTTAGTAGAGACCAACTATCACAATATGAAAACCTATTCACTCAGCTATCTGTTTCCTAGAGCCTTGAATTTTAGAAATATTACCTGTTCTAGACCTTGAAGGAGAAGCTTAACACATTATCTAAAGAGAGGAGTATAAATTACACTTTGCAAAATTCAAAAACCATTAACCCAAAAGATGATAGAATAACAAGTTTCACAATAAAATTATTGCCACTGCTGTGATAAAAGAGGTTGAACTAGTCAGGAGTGGTTCTTTTTACATTGCTCAAGAACACTAGGAGGATTAAAAATTTATGGATTACCTCCTAGAAACAGTGATCTGGTACAGTAATGTAATAAAACACCCACTCTCCTGTGTCTCCCTAAGCTGCTCTGTGCCATTTCATTTTGTGATGTCCTAGTGTGACAACTTTCCAAAGCTCTAGAAACTGCCTTGGCGAAGATGAAGATTCTCAAACAAAAAGATTTTTTATTGGAAATCCAGAAGCAGATGGTGTAGAAAGGTAATGTTAAAATGTGAACCAAACAGAATCTTGTTTTGTGTATTTTGTATCTTTGTGATTTTATTTTACTTATATTGCTGATAAGTTCAAGAAAAGTAAAATAAAAAGATAGAGTATTAAAAATGTCATGCAATATAAATGTCTTTATGGGTAAAATGATATGGAAAATACTCTATAGTTATATTTATATGAAATCTTCCAGCAGCAAAAGCTGGCGAAGTTACTTCTTAAAAAAACTATATCTAATTTTGAGAAGTTATTTGTTATTTTAACCTTTCAGACACTTCTAAGTCTTCGTCATTATTTATATGGAGTATTTTAAAGCGCAGTGTATTTGTATAACAATTAATGCCGGGAAATCATCGGAGGGGGTCTCTTGGTGACAGATGTAACTTATAAGGAATGTTGGGGGAAATTGGGGCTTTTCGTTTGTAAATGTCTAAATATTGTATATTTCCTAAGTAGTAATGGATGCTTTCATATAGAAAGGTTTTCATTTTCCTGGTTAGAGACCCCTTTCCTATCTTTGTTTTCCGTTGATGGCCTTTTATTCTTCAATAATGAAACACCGAGAATATACCTGGTTTCAAACTTTCCATTTATCTGTTTTTGAGCTAAATTGCCTTGTGGTTTAGTAAAGGTAATGGAAATATGATTACCCGGGTGAAACATTACCGTACTGGCACTTTCTGCTTTCTACAGTTTCCTGCACTTAAAGTAATGTACTGAAAACTGAGGCTTGGGAGGAAAGAATGCCTATCCACAGTCTATGTAATGGAATATATACAAAAAAAACCCCTCAAGTTTTTTAGTCAGTGAATCCCTGAGGATTTTGGTACATCACCTATAGGAAGGAGCCAGGAGACCCGCTGAATGGCAAATCACACCGAACAAGTCACGTAGTTTGCAATTGTTAGAAAGACATCAGCTGAATTAAACTGACAGGTAATCTTGATGTCATATTTTGGTGTGTCTTCACATAATAAGTGAGAAGTCTTTTTCCCCCCTCCAAGAAGTTGACTGATTTTGCCCTGGCTGGTGTAGCTCAGTGGATTGAGCGCGGGCCTGTGAACCAAAGGATCGCGGTTCGATTCCCAGTCAGGGCACATGCCTGGGTTGCAGGCCAGTTCCCAGCATGGGACACATGAGAGGCAACCATACATTGATATTTCTCTCCTTCTCCCTCTCTCCTACCCTTCCCCTCTAAAGATAAATAAATAAATAAATAAATAAATATTAAAAAAAAAATGATAGCCTTCTTGTATCTTAAGGCACAGTTTGTTTAAAAAAAAAAAAGAAGAAGAAGTTGACTGATTTTTAAAGTTTTGAAAAGCATAGATCTTCCCTGATGTGAGACATTGGAACTCTGTTGTGACAAAGCACCATGCTTCTGGCACTTTGAGTTTTTAATATGCTCTTTGATGTAGGGGAGAAAAAAAGTTTTCCTGAACCTTCTTAGATTTTGTGGCTGGTCTGAAAATTAAACTGACAAAGCTTAACAGGAGAAAAGCATACAAATTTATTTAATGGAAGTTTTGTGTGACACAAGAGCCTTCATAAGGAAATGAAGACTCAAACTGTTGAACTTGAGTGTATTTGTGCCAGGTTTGATGAAGGGTGGGAGGTCATGGACAGATAGGACGGGACAAAGAGCACGAGTTAAGTGTAGTCAACGAGGGGAAACTTAGCAAGTCCTGTTTGTTCAGACTCCTTTCTGTGTCCCTTCATCTTCTGAGCTAAGACTACTCCTTTCTTCTGGGTATAGGAAGGGCCCTCATATGAGGGTCTGTTGATCTGCTTTAGGGGAAGGTCTTTTCTGCACATGACATATTGAATGACATGACATATTTCTGCATCTCAAAATATTCAACGTGCCAAGGTACCATAATTTGGGGTAGCATGTCCTGAATTGCAAGTCCATAGAAATATTTATTACTTACCTTGAATATTTATACATATTATCTCCTTTAATCAGCCCAGGACAGGGCAAGAATGTTTATCCTTGTTTCATTTGGGGGGAAAAATGGGATCTCCAATAAATGAAGTGATGGAGCCTGCCTCTATATAGATACAACCAGTACCCACCACCTCAGTGTTCATCCACAGGACTGCTCTGCCTCACTATCATGTGCCTCATTTGTGGTCTCAACCCTTTGGCATGTGAGGAATTGCGTAGCAAACTGATAAACAAATGCTAATGTACGATCCAGTGGTAGTCCCAAATAATACATATTTTACCTGAGCTACAGCACCAGCAGCTTTCATGGTGGATGTGTCAGGAAGGTATGAAAGATGGTTTTATGCTCAGATAATGGAGCTGGGTTGTGAAGAAAGGAAAGAAAAACAAAAACTTTGGTGTCGATAAAATTTTGTTAGCAGAGAAATTTTGGGAACTATATTTGGAAGTTACTCATGATTGACATAACTCTTAATTTTGTGATTGAGCTTTCCTCTGCCTGGAGCTGGCCAAAGGCTTTCTTGTCTCTTGCTCCTTCACTGCCAGACAACTCAGTGCATTCACTCACACAGGACTGGACTTTGGAAGATCTCTTTCTGGCTTCCCCCCTTGAAAGGTGGAACAAACAAGGCCAAGGCGCTATGATGCTGTGATGCTTCTGCTGTAACAGAGTCAACTCTGGATATCAGGCTGGTGATACAGTCTGTGGAATGTCCAGGATCTTTCCTTTTTTTTAAAATGAGATATAATTAACATATAACATTATTTTAGTTTCAGGTGTGCAACATAATGATTTCACATTTGTAGATATTGTGAAAAATCACCACAATAGGTCAAATTAACATCTGTCACACATAGTTACAATTTTTTCTAAAGGTAAGAACTTTTAAAATTTCTTCTGTTAGCAACTTTCAAATATTATTAACTACAGTCAAATGTTATTAACTATAGACCAGTATTGCATTTAAAGTATTATTAACTGCAGTCACCATGCTGTACATTACATCTCTGTGATTTATTTATTTTCTAACTGGAAGTTTGTACTGTTTGACCACCTTCACCCACCTCCCATCCCTACGTGTGGCAACCACCAATCCGTTCTCTGTATATATCTATTAGTTCATTTTTTAAACTTACAAGTCAGATCATAAGGGATTTGTCTTTCTCTGTCTTATTTCACTCAGCATAAGGCCCTCAAGGTCCATCTCTGTTGTTGCAAAGGGCAAGATTTCCTTCTTTTTATGGCTGAATAATATTTCATTTATATGCCACATTTTCTTTTTTTAAATATATTTTATTGATTATGCTATTACAGTTGTCCCATTTCTCCCCCATCATTCCCCCCCACCCTGCACACCCCCTCCCACCCACATTCCCCCCTTTAGTTCATGTCCATGTGTCATAAGTTCTTTAGCTTCTACATTTCCCACACTATTCTTGCCCTCCCCCTGTCTATTTTCTACCCACTGTCTATGCTACTTATTCTCTGTACCTTTTCCCCCTCTCTCCTCCTCCCACACCCCTGTTGCTAACCCTTCATGTGATCTCCATTCCGTGGTTCTGTTCCTGTTCTAGCTGTTTGCTTAGTTTGCTTTTGTTTTAGGTATGGTTCTTAATAGCTGTGAGTTTGCTGTCTTTTCACTGTCATATTTTTATCTTCTTTTTCTTAAATAAGTCTCTTTAACATTTCATATAATAAGGGCTTGGTGATGATGAACTCCTTGAACTTGACCTTATCTGAGAAGCGCTTTATCTGTCCATCCATTCTAAATGACAGCTTTGCTGGATACAGCAATTTTGGATGTAGGTCCCTGCTTTTCAAGATTTCAAATATTTCTTTCCAGCTCCTTCTTGCCTGCAAGGTCTCTTTTGAGAAATCAGCTGACAGTCTGATGGGAACTCCTTTGGAGGTGACTGTCCCCTTCTCCCTTGCTGCTTCTAGAATTCTCTGCTTCATTTGAATCTTGGCTAATGTAATTACAATGTGCCTTGGTGTGTTCCTCCTTGGGTCCAACTGCTTTGGGACCCTCTGAGCTTCCTGGACGTCCTGGTAGTCTATTTCCTTTGCCAGATTGGGGAAGTTCTCCTTTATTATTTGTTCAAATAAGCTTTCCACTTGTTGCTCTTCCTCTTCCCCTTCTGGGACCCCTGTAATTCGGATGTTGGGACGTTTAACGATGTCCCAGAGGTTCCTAAGTCTCTCCTCATTGTTTTGAATTCTTGTTTCTTCCTCGTTTTCTGTTTGGTTGTTAGTTTCTTCCTTCTGGTCCACTCCATTGATTTGAGTCCCAGTTTTCCTTCCATCTCTATCAGTTCCCCATGCATCTTCCTTCATTTCACATATTGTAGCCTGCATTTTTTCATCTAATTTATGAGCAAAATCAACCAATTCTGTGAGCATTTTGATGACCATTGCTTTGAACTGTGCATCTGATAGGTTGGCTATCTCTTCACTGCTTAGGGGAATTGGCTCTGGGGCTTTGATTGGTTCTCCGGTTTGAGCCATTTTTGGTGGGGTTTTTTTGTTTTGTTTTGTTTTGGTTTTAGTCTGGTCGCAGCTATTACGTTTGAGGGGTGGAGCCTTAGGTGTTCCTCAGGGCGGGGCAGCCCAGTCGCTGGGTTGTGACGCTGTATGTGGGGGCGGGGTCTGAGAGGGAACAATGGTGCCTGTTCCGCTCTCTCCTGGACTCCGGTCCTTTCCGCCGCTTCCCCTTCACCTGGATTATCTGCCCACGCTCGAGTGCTGTTACGTAGTGAGGAGTGGAGCCTCAGGCGCTCCCCAGTGCGGGGCAGCCCAGTCGCTGGGTTGTGACGCTGTATGTGGGGGCGGGGCCTGAGAGGGAGCAATGGCACCTGCTCCGCTCTCTCCTGGATTCAGTCCTTTCTGCCACTTCCCCTCTGCCTGGACTGTCTGCGCGCTCAAATGTGGGACCACCTGGTCAGCTAGCAGCCCTGTGCGGCCTCACTGGGTCTGCACAGTTGCCCCCCTGTGCCCGGGGTCCACCAGCTGCTGCCTGTGGGCCCAGGGACCGCCAGCTGCCGCCTGTGCACCTGGGAACTGCCAGCTGCTGCTGTTTGCGCTCCCGCACCTCCACCTTCTCCCGCTGCGACTCCGCCCCTCCTACCAGTCTGGATGAATGGTTGTTGGACTTCCGTACAGTTCAATTTTCTACAAGTTCTGGTTGTTTTCTTGTTTCTAAATATTTGTTGTCCTTAGTTTTGGTTGTGAGAGGAGGCACAGTGTGTCCGCCTACGCCTCCATCTTGGCCGGAAGTCCTATATGCCACATTTTCTTTATGCATTCACTTACTGATGCTTAGGTTGCTTCCTTTACTTTTTTTCTTAGTGTTTCTCTGCTTATTAGAATTTCTACCAACTAATTAGGAGTTGGGAATGGAGATGAGAAGAAGGGAAACTAGCAACATGAAGTAGTGTATGGTACTGTTAGCCAGGGCCGAGTGCCAGCTGAGGGCACTCAGAGAAGCCATTACGAGAAGGCAGGACTGGACTGATCCTTGGTGAGGGATCACATCAGGATAGGCTAAGAGGATAGAAGGAGATGCCAACTCCTTTCTTTTTCTACATGTTTGATTACAGAGAAAACCATGGATTTTCTTTGCAGTTACATTCATCAGTACTGTTTCTTGAAGCATTCTTGGAAAGAAAACTCTCCTTTCCTCCCATTTGGTGTGTAATGCTAAAGCTGTGTCTTTAAGATGCTCACCATCTGAGTATTCTAAATCAGAAAGCCAAACAATAACATCAGTCTTGGCTCTGCCGCCTGATGGCTGGTACTTTGGGAAGAAGTCATTTAACTTCTCTGGATCTGTTTCTCACTGGAAAAAATAGAGTTAATAATACCTACTTTGAGGAAATGTGGGCAAATCAGCTAATAGTACCTTACACAATAACAATCAGTAACAAGGTTCTGTTCTCTCCTCATGGGCCATAAATGATAGATTAGTGTGATCAGCCTGGTTCCTGGCAGCATGTGAGGAACATGGTACCTCTGCTGAAACGCTTGTCTCTGGAATTTGGGTCAGCCTTCTTGGAAACCCCCAAAGACCCTTATTCCTGTCTGGGAAATGGATGCTGGTGCCACAGTTCACAATTCCTGGTACATGGACATCCATAACCCTCAAAAGCCCTGGGACACATGCTAACTGTCAAGAGGATTAAAGGACAGCAGAGTTTAGGACTGAAAAGTGCTGAGGCCAGGCATATACGTTAAAAAGTGAGGACGTTTGTTAGCCAAGGACAAGTGCATACTGCCAGGTAATCAAAGTTTCCAGGTGAGCTAATCTAGCACAGAGCTACAGTAATTTTTTCTTGCATGTATTTCCCTGGGTGGCCTTCTACATAACCCTATAGTAATGCAGTCAGATGGGGCAAAGACTCTCGTTAAACCTGCTCTCCGCTAGAAGACAGACCTCTGTGCTCTATTAATTAGAACATTGTACTGGGAAAGTGATCAGTATTGGGGAGGATGTGGTTTTGGAGATTGTTCTAAGCCTAGAAATTGAAGAAAAGGGGAGGTTGCACGGCCACAGGCCCCCCAGCAATATAAATAATATCCCTTTAAAAGCTAAGCACAATTTCAGAGTGACTCAGGCACATACCTATAAGTCCTTATGCTCCAGGGTTTCTATTGAATTAATATTAACCAATGTCACCCAAAAATTTAATTAAAAATTAAAAATAAGAATGATAATAACAAATGACAAGATGTTTCCAGGCAGAGAAACAGATCCAAGGCAAAAAATTCCCCCAACCCCCCAAAAGGTAAAACCATCTGTTTTAACATTTGCTGCTAACCCCGGTGGGTAAGGGCTTTGGTGGCTCTGAGGAATTGCTTCTCCTGGGCAGCTGCCTCCTGCGCAGCAAGGTCATCATCTCCCCAGTCCGCAGCGGCTTCTGTTTTCTGGTTCTTGTTCCAGCACTTAGTCAATAGACAGGGACTGGATTCACATTGAAGAAAGTGTGTATCCTTTGGGAGATGAGGTTAGGGTTGGTGTTGAGGACAGAGCCTTAGCTTAGAGAAGCTCTTAGAGGTGAGAAAATGTTCTTATTGTTACTAACCTCTTCCCATCTTTTTCTCACCTTATCATTAAATAGTGATAAAAGGGTCACTCTTTTGAAATGTTCGAAAATAAGCTTTTAATGTTTTATGCAGCTGATTAAACTCCTGTTCAGAGTGGCTTTGAACTAGAAAGTTGGATGGTGGAAAGGGAAATTAAAAATAGTTTTAACTATGTGAGGAAGAAAATCGACACAGTCCTTTACTGTTATTTAATGATGGTGTTATATGCAGACTCCATATGAATTGGGTCCTGAGCCTGCATAAGGTAATGTCCTAAGGCAACTCAGAAAAAGATCCCCTAATTAGGCTAGAGGATTGTAAAGGTGGAAGAAGAAAGGATTTTCTTTATGGAGTGTTTTTGCCCACCCAAAAGCCAAAGGTTAAACTTCCTGTGCCCCTGAGGTTCATTATATTTCTGGAGTTAATGATTAATTGATGTTTTGACGAAGCCTCTGACCCGTTGACTTCTCCCTTTCATATCCAAAGTCTGGATTTTGGTTTGGTTTTGTTTTCAGTGTAAGTAAAGACCACACATCAAGTTATCACTGTATAATCTTAGGTCAAAACTTTATTTCAATGTCTTTTTTGTTGAAAACTCGTTTTCAATGGGAGCTTAAATTTAATTCTGTTGTTTTAAAAACATTTGAAACAAAATATATCAGGGTTTTCAGAATACCTGTTGGACTTATATTGAGTTATCCCTAAACAACCAGTCAGGCTGATAAGATTTGGCATATACATGTTAAAAGTTGGAGAGAATTAAAAGCATGTTGTGGCACTGATTGAAATGTTGCAGGGATGTCTGGGTGAGTGAAATTGGGATATGAGCCCATGACAGCAGTGGTCTCTAACCTGGGGCGGGTGGACGGGCCTTAGAAGTCCTGGGAAGGCCCTGGGATTAAAGACAAGATTTTGCATGTTGGTGCTTCTGCCTCAGGGGAGGATTTGTGGCTTTCACCTGATTCTCAAAAGGGGTCATGTGCCCCCAAAAGATTAAGAACCACAAACATTTGAAAATGCTCAGTACATCGGACTAAGTTTTAAAAAATTGATAAAAAGGATCTTCTCAGAGCACTTATACCTTCTCTTTCCATATGAAAAGTTTAGAATGTTATAAATATTATAGGATGTACAACTAACATGCTACTAAGAATTTTAAACCCCAATTAAATGGTTATAAAAAGTATTTCACAAGTAGAGAAGTTATTTAAAAAAAGACTTCGTGGTTTAGGATGTTGGTTGGTCTTAATAATTTAAATGGAAATTTTCCTGAGAATTGGAGGAGGGGAGCTGTAGTGCTGTGGGTGGAAAATATTACCTGAATGCCACTGGGGGGCGCTGTGGCACAGGGAGTGAAGGGACCCAGCATCTACTATTCCTCAGCTTTCAACTTCGTGAGACCTTGGACAGGTCATTTACTCCTACTCCGGGTCAGTTTTGTTATCTGCAAAATGAAATCTGTTCTCCATGTGCTTCAATGAGATGAATCTATGACACATAGCAAAGTTTTTTATTTAAAAAGTGCACTGTGGCTATTAAGTAGGTTGGTAAAGATTGCCAAGATATATTAAGTATAAAGAGTAAGATGAAGAATAGTAATTATAGTATGGTGCTTCTTTGTGTGTGAATTTTTATTAAAATGTATATGTTGATAATATATTATTAATTATTATTATTATCTAGAAAAATAAAACACTGGTTAGGGAATTCGGAATGGGGAGGCAGGCTTCTACTTCATTAAATAATATTAACAGGGCTATCTGGGCAGTGGGATTATGGGCTGTTTTTGTTTTTATTATTTTCTCTTTAAAAACTAAAAATAATTGTTTAAATTAAGATCAAAGACCTTTGGGAAAATGGGTGCTGTGTAGATGTTAGGGAGGATTACTATGAATGAAGAATAACCATGGCTGATTTCAGGCCTGGTCATAGAAAGGAGGGTATTTTCAGCAAGATGCTTCCCAAGGAGGAGGAAACCCCAAATTCACTTATGCAGGTCCTTTAAGTAGAACCAACTCAGAGACAGTTTTCCTCTCTAAAAAACCTATGCTCTTGGCTGTGAGAATTGTGCTGGACTTATTTGTAGGTAACTGCCTAATGCCCGTGCTAGAGCATCTGTCCCCTCTCCCAGACGTTTTCCCTGTCTAATCGATCATGCTCTCACCGGAATACAAACCTGCGCTAATGCCTGCCGTTTTCAGAAAACCCTCTGTCGGCCCCACATTCTTTCTCACGGCTGCCCCATGGCTCTGCTTCCCTTTAGTGGCTTCTCTGGAGAGTAGTCTGCACTTGCTCTCCTCAGGTCCTCTCCTCCCATTTGCTCTTTCAGTTTTTTTGTTTGTTCATTTGTTTTTTGGTGATGTATTTTAAACTGATGTAACAGCCCAGAGAGAAGAGTAGAATGAACCCCCAGATTCTTCTCCCCCAGCTTTAGCAATGCTCAATCATGGCAAATTTTGTTTCACCTGTATGCTTATCCACATCTTCTTTTTCATACTCTGAAATGAATTCCATATACCATCACTTTATCTATACATTTTCGGCGTGTATTCTAAAAGATAAGGACTCTTATACCATGACCAATCAATACCTTAAAAAGTAATGATTTTTAAATGTCGTTAAATGTTCGGTCTTGAAATTTCCACCTGTCTCATTTATGTTATAACTTTTTAACACTGAAACAGAATTAAAAGAATGTCTGTTTATTGCATTTGTCCTCTATCCTCCCTCCCTCTGTCTGTCTCTCAATCTCTCTCCCTCTCCCCCTCACTTGTAATTTGTTTGTTGAAGAAACGATGGTGCTTGTTCTTAAGTTTTTCGTAGTTTGGATTTTGCCAGTTACATCTCTGTGATGTAGCGTAACATGTTTCTCTACCCTCTGTATTTCCTCAAAATTGGTAGCTGAATCTAGAGGGTTGATTAGACACAGGTTTGATTTTGGGGATATGGGGCCAGGACTATTTCAAAGGTGGTGGTAGGATCTTCTCTGAGGGCACTTATAAAGTCTGCTTCTTTATCTTTTTGAGATGCTAGTAGCTATTGATGATCAATGCTTATATCTATTAGTTCATTAGGGATTTCAAAATGGTGATATTTGAATTTTATCATTCCTTTTTCATTTATTAGCTGGAGTACCTTTTAAAAGTGAAATTTATTGGTGTCTATTATTTGGATACCCAATGGTACAATTCATACAAAAAAGGCAGGATAAATTATTTTTTTAAAAGATTTTTAGAGAGAAGGGAAAGTAGGGGAGAAGGAGAAAGAGAGAGACATCGATGTATGAGAGAAACTTAGGATTGGTTGCTTTCTCACACTTCCCCCAGCTGGAGGCCTGCTGGGCAACCCAGGCACGTGCCCTGATTGGGAATTAAACCTGCAGCCTCTCAGTTTGCAGGATGATGCCCAAGCCACTGAGCCACACCAGTCAGGTGGCAGGATAAATTCTTAATTCTTTTATTTACTACTCTGGAAATAATAATTTGGTTCCCTAGCATCTCCTAATCTGATCTTGAGTTATTTTTTGTGACTTTTTCATCAAAAAAGTATCATTATGAGCTAATGTATTTAAACATAATGGATGTGTTTCAGTCCAATGTAGTTGTTACCCACATTGAAGCTCAGATTTCCCCATTCCCGCTGCCTCTAAACTTACTCCAGTGATGCCCACCACTCTTATCAATGTCACCACTGGCCTCCACCTCCCAAGATCCCACAGTCAATTCTGAGTGCTCATTTAAAATTTTAAAATAATCAGTTCACATACCACAATATTCACTCTTTTAAAGTATACAATTCAGTGAGTTTTTTTAGTTTATTCACAAAGTTGTACAGTCGTCACCACCCTCTAATCCCAGAACATTTTCATCACCTTGCCCCCAAAACCTCGGACCCATTAGTAGTTACGCCTCATTTTCCCCTCCCTCAGCTTCTCCTCACCATTCACCCACTTTCTGTCTCTAAAGATTTGTGTGTTCTGGACATTTTATACAAATGGAGTTATACAAAATGTGGCCTTTTGGTGTCTGGCAGACCAGGCAATACCACATTTGTGTGTGGGTAAACTGGGAGGAACAGCTGGGAAGCAAGACAGACCGTGCAACCTAGGGTTCCAGTGCGGGGAAGTAAGGCCTCAAAACCTCTGGCTGTAAATACCTGTGAAAGTTTCAGTGATGGGAGACACTCCCAGTTTCACAGGAGAGTTCATTCGAGGGACTTACAGGGTCCTAGGATGTACACAAACCCACCCACCTGGAATCAGCACCAGAAGGGCCCAATTTGCTAGTGGGTATTAGGGGAAGTGAATCAAAGCTGACCCAGAGCTGAACAAGTGGCATTGTTCCCTCCCCACATACAGTGCCACAATGAAGCAATGTGGGTTGCCACACCCTGGCAAATACCTAAGGCTCTGCCCCTTATAATGTAACTGTCTCACTGAGATCAAGAAATATGTCCCAAATGAAAGAACGAATCAAAGCTCCAAAAAAGGGACTTAGCAATGAAGAGATAGCCACCTATCAGGTGCAGAGTTCAAAACACTGGTAATCAGGATGCTCACAGAATTGGTTGAATATGGTTGAAAAATGGAGGAAAAAGGAAAGCTATGCAAAGTGAAATAAAGAAAAATATACAGAGAATCAATGGTGAAAGGAAGGAAACCAGGACTCAAATCAACGTTTTGGACCAGAAGGAAGAAATAAACATTCAGCTAGAACAGAAGGAGGAAATAAGAATTAAAAAAATATATATATGGAGAGGATTAGGAACCTCTGGGGCAACTTTAAATCTTCCAACATCCAAATCATAGGGGTGCCAGAAGGAGAACAACAGCAAGAAATTGAAAACTTATTTGAAAACATAATGAAGGAGAACTTCCCCAATTTGGCAAAGGAAAGAGACTTCCAGGAAGTCCAGGAATCTCAGAGAGCCCCAAAGAAGTTGGACCCAAGGAAGCACACACCGAGGCACATTGTAATTACATTAGCCAAGATTAAAGATAAGGAGAGAATCTTAAAAGCAGCAAGAAAAAAGGAGATAGTTGCCTATAAAGGAGTTCCCATGAGACTATCAGCTGATTTCTCAAAAGAAAGCTTACAGGCAAGAAGGGGCTAGAAAAAGTATTTCAAGTCAAGAAAGGCAAGGACCTACATCCAAGATTGCTCTATCCAGCAAAGCTTTCATTTAGAATGAGAGGACAGATAAAGTGCTTCCCAGGTAAGGTCAAGTTAAAGGAGTTCATCATCACCAAGCCCTTATTATATGAAATGTTAAAGGGACTTATCTAAGAAAAAGAAGATAAAAAATATGAACAGTAGAAGGACAACAAACTCACAACTATCGACAACTGAACCTAAAAAATAAAAACAAAAACAAACTAAGCAAACAGCTAGTGCAGGAACAGAATCGCAGAAATGGAGATCACATGGAGGGTTATCAATGGGGAAGGGGAGGGAGGGGAATGGGGGAAAAGATACAGAAAATAAGAAGCATAATTGGTAGGTACAAAAAAGATGGGTAGGTTAAGAATAGTATAGGAAATGGAGGAGCCAAAGAACTTATATGTATGACTCATGGACATGAACTAAGGTGGGGGAATGCTGGTGGGAAGGGGGGGGTGCAGGGTGGAGGGGAATAAAGGAGAGAGAAAAAAATGGGACAATTTAATAGCATAATCAATAAAATATATTAAGAAAAGATGCAGACTTTTGCTATTAGCTTGTTTTACTTACCATAATGTTTTCAGCATTTATCAACACTGTGGCATGAATCATGAGTCCTCATCCTGACCATGAGGAACATTTGATGTGATTGACTTCTTTGTTCTTTAGACTTCTGCAGCTCTTTCTCCCTCCCTCTCTCCCTCTCTCCCTCCATCCTTCCCTCCCTCCCTTCTTTCCTTCCTTCCTTCCTGTTAATAAATTTTACCTGTTCTGATTCCTTCCACTGCCTAAATTCCTCCCAAGTTTGAGTCTTAATCCCTTTTAAAATAATTTTTGCTCAATCCATTTTTTATGTCAGTCAGTCCACAACTCTTTTAGGTGAGCTCCTTTGACCTCCACTTGAATATGGTCATACTTTAGAAATTCCCCACCTATAATTGTTGGGACCCAATTTCTTCAAGCAATTTACTTTAGGGCCCTAGAATTTAAATAGTAAGAAGTACATTGCTATTTTGGCAGATGATGTAAGATATATTATTCCTTAATTGTTTCTAAAATTGAAAAGTCTTTTCCAATACAGTTTTTGCTCATTGAGCCGAGCAAAAATGTTACAGGTCTCACTGTCACCACTGCAATAAAATTATTGTGATGGAAGCACAACCTGTGTCTCAGTGTAGCACTGGAGCACCCTCTTTATTATGTTCCTCCTACTTCACCGGCTACCTCTCTCATTGTTCTCCAGTGTTCCCTCCTTCTCTTTCAGCCCTCCTAATACGAATGAGCCCCAGGGCTCAGGCATCAGACCTCTTCTCTTCTTTACCCTCATTCCAGAGGGGTCCTCGTCCAGCCTCATGAGTTTTCATCCCAGACATGATTCCATCAACTCCTAAATTTGTATCCTCAGCCCAGATCTTTATTCTTCACCTCTTCTTGGATATCAATATGTGTTACAAAAACAACATATCCAAAATGGACTCTGGAGTCACGACAACACCCTTGCTTTCCAATTTGTTTCTCTTACAGCCACCCTTCAATCTAGACAACCAAAAACTTTGTTGTCATGTTTGACTTGACTTTTCTTATCTCTCACTGCATCTATCAGCAAATCCTGCTGGACTTTACTTCAAAAATATGTTCAGAATCTAGTTTTTTCTCATTGTCTTCATAGCTACGCCTCCTTGACTAAGCTCCCATTCAACTTGTTGGATAATTGCAATAAGCTCCTGATTGGTGTCCCTGCTACCACCCCTCTGCAGAATATTCTAAGCAGCTTGTGAGCTCACTTTAAAATATAAATCAGATCATATGTCTTTTCTGCCCAAAATTGTTGTGGATTCCCGTGTTGGTCAGAATAAGAGCCAAAGTTCTTACAGTGTTCTATCATTTCTTACACCCCCCATGTGATGTGCCCTCCCCTCATCCTGTCACACGTACCCCCTGCTACTCTCTGCCTTGATTTCCACACTGGTTTGCTTGCTGTTCCTCTTATACAACACACATTGTTCTCACCTCAAGGCCTTTTTTTTTTCACTCTGTTCTTTCTGCCTAGAATGTTCTTTCTCAGTCCTTCATCTTTCATTTCTGTTTATATGTCATCTAATCAAGGAAGCTCACTTGGACCACAGTATTTACAATAGCAACTTGTCCCCAACACTTTCCCCACATTTTCTATGCCATTTTCTCTGCTTTTCTTTTTTCCAAAGTACTAACCCACTGATACACACACACAAGTATATGCCTCCATGTTTGTGTACATTTGCACCTATACATACCAAATGCACACACTTTCCACCTATGCATATATACGCACACATTTTCACCTGTGAATACACATATGCACACGAGTGCACATTGTCCACCTACACATGCATGTATGCCTACTTGTTTACTAGTTTATTTTCCTATTAACTGTCTTCCCCACTAGAATGTAAACTTTGTGGATACCAGAACTTAGTTTTGTTCCCTGCTGTATTCCCAGTGCATAGAGTCATGCCTGGCATGTGGTAGGCTCTCAATACATGTTCATTGAATGAGTGAATGTATTGTCTACATACTTCTCCCTCCCATAACCCTTCCCTTGGAGACAAGTGGCAAGAGCAGAAATTTTAAAACATTATTTTGTTTGCCTTCTGACTGATGTGAAATGGTAGGGGCCTTCTGTTTTCTTTCTAAAACTTTGGCTGGTCAGGGATGACACAGTCCCTCTGAGCTGTGGGCTCACAGTGATTCCGACTGGACAGTGAGCACAACTTTTCCCCCTTTGATCTCCTGCAGCGTCCTTGGAGAGTCAGCATTTATACCCACCCGTGAGCCTGGCACAGAGCCTTTCTTCCCTCCAGATGTATGGATGCTTGGCTTTTGTGGAGATGCCAAACAAACAAAGGAAGATTATTTTTGGGGGCTGGGAATTACTTCTAAAAGCCAATTATGATGGAAGTGTTATCACAAAGGTTAGCACACCCAAATAGCTTGAAAATTGGCTTGAATAATTCTGCTTGCTACAAATAGAGGTGAAAAGAAATCCTAAATGCAGTCCCAAATATCAGACTTTCAGAATCAGAAGGGCATTTCCCTCCTTCCCTCCCCTCCCTTTCTCTCTCCTTCCTTCCTTCTTTCCTCAAATAGAACATCAAGGGCCAGAGAAATGAGGCAAATCTACAGGATTAAACAGATAATTGCAGAATCAGAGCTCAAACTCAGGTTTCCTAATTCTCTTTTGAATACATTTTGCTGCCTTCCCAGTAAACAAGAAAATAATCAGAGAAATGCTCAGTTGAATATCTTGGAGAAGTTAACCACTGGGCTCTCAAAAAGCTCAGTGCCAGTGGAGAAGTAGCTAGAGTATCACCTAAGAGATGGAAAAATAAACATTTCTTGGTCTTTACCCACTCTAAAGTTTCTTGTTTATCTCTCTTAATCCTGTAGATTTCTCCCAAGGCTATTATTTATCTTCAGCTCAAATCATTATTTGCTCATTTGCTTTTATAGAGCTTATATCCTTCTATGGCAAGAGGGGACAGAGAGGGTCAAAAGGAAAATGTGTTATTTTAAAAACTACTACAAATAATTTTAATGTGCATTAAACATGATAAAATAATAGCGGTTAACATTCATTGAGCTTATAATGTGTGACACATACAATTATTACATTTTATGCATTGTTATATCTAATCTTCATAACCTATAAGGTAAATCATCTCCATATTACAGAGGCAAAACTGAGGCTTGGAAAGATTAGGTAACTGGGATTGGTTTATGCTCAGTCTTAAAATATATTATTAATATATCCACAGACAGCTCTTCTGCCACTCACATACCCTTTGTCTCTCCATGCTTAGTGAGTGTGGACTTGTATCAGTCTATTCAGTTTTCTGTTTTTTTTCACATTAATGGTTTTTAGTGGTAGGACAATATATTTATATGGATTTGGGTAAACAAATAATTATAGATAAATATATAAAATACATGCATAATTTGGAACACTGTTTTTCAATCAGGACATACCGATTTTCCAAAGGCACTCCTTAGACATGTCAGTTCTAGGATTTGACTCCAGTAGGAATAATTTACAGCATAAAATATTATACTACGGAGGATGAAACTAAAATAGATCTTGTGTTTTCTTTATATTTTTGTGATCCTTACAATAAGGAAGACTTGGCATCATAGTTGTCTTACATAAATAAAAACATGATTTAATAAAATGGTATTTTACAAAGCTACAAAACTCTTCACAGGAAAAATGAGTGTGAATCTTCATGATGGTGGGGCAGACGTAGGTTTACAGTTGTGAGTACATGAAACAATGTTTATTCTTGTATTATTTATTATTTGTATCATTTTCCATACAAACAACTGTAACCCATCCTGTGTGACATCCAAAGCATAAGCAACAAAGGGAAAAACAGATAAATTGAACTTTTTGAAAATTACTAACTTCTCTACATCAAATGACACTATCAAGAAAATAAGACATCCCACAGGATGGGAGAAACCATTTGCAAATCTTATATGTATAAAGAACTCTTGATGCAATCATGGAAAGACAAACAATCCAATTTAAAAATAAGCAGAGGACATTTTCCTAAAATAGATATACAAATGGCCAATAAGAACATTAAACGGTGCTCAACATCATTAGCCATTAGGAAAATAAGTCAAAACCACGATGAAATACTACTTCATACTAACTAGGATGGCTATAATAACAATAATAACAACAATAATGAAAATAAGTGGTGGTGAGGATGTGGAGAGACTGGAACCATCATACACTGCTGGTAGGGACATAAAATGCTGCTGTCACTTTGGAAAAAAGACTGGCAGTTTCTCAAAATGTTAGAGTTACTATGTGACCCAACAATTCCGTTTCCAGGTACATGCCCAGGAGAACTGAGAGCATATGTTTTCCTATGAAAACAAGTATTCAAGAACTTGTACATGAATGCTCATAGCAGTATTATTAATAGCCAAAAGGAGGAAACAGCCCAAATGTCCACCAGCTGATCAGTGGATAACCAAAATGTGTTGTATGCATACAATGCAATATTTTTTAGCCATAGCAAGGAATAAAATACTGGTGGGTACTGCAACATGGATGAACCTTGAAAATAATATGCTAAATGAGAGAAGCCAGACAGGTAAGGCCACTTATTGTATAACTTCATTTAGGTGTGTTTTCCAGAACAGGCAAATTTAGAGACCGAAAGTAGATTGGTGGTTACCAGGGAATGGGGGGAACAGAGGAATTAGGAGTAACTGCTAACAGGTAATGGGGTTTCTCTTTGGTGTGATGGAAATGTTCTGCAATTAGATAACAGTGAAAATTGTACAAGTCTGTGAACATACTGCTGAATTATACATTTACAAATGGATAAAATGGCGAATTTTATGTTATATAAATTTTATCTCAGTTAAAAATGGCATTTTACAAGATTTCAGCGATATCTATATTTGAATCATCTAATTTAAATTAAGCTTCTTTGGTCTTTATTGCAAGCAAACTTTACTTATTTTTATATTCTTTTCTGGTTTGATTTTGAGGCAACACCAGGTTGGGGTGGGGCATCTGCTTCCAGAGTTGTATCAGGACCTGTATTCTGGTTGTTTTGATTCAACTTCTTTTTTTATTTATTGAATTTTTTGGGTGACATTGCTTAATAAAATTATAGGTTTCAGGTGGACAATTAATTTTGTAATACATCACTTGTGTACTGTATGGTGTGTTCACCACCCCTGCTTAACTTCTGACCAGCTAGTTTTGTTGCTCCATATTCAGAAGGTAAGAAAAAACCTGGTCATTACCAAAACTGGGTCTATCTAATGGCAAAACACTTGATGAATTTAACCTAAAAATCAAGCTGTGAAATGGACTTTTAGGAGTTAGGATTATGGTTGGTTTTGGTGGAGAGAGATGATAATGACTCAGAAGGAAACACAAGGGCAGTTCCTGCATGCTGGACACTGGTTACATGGGTGTGTTCAATTTGTAAAAATTCGCCTGTGTATAAGGCACCATTCTGAGTGTTGATTGTACTTCAATAATAAGTAAACAAGTCAATTTAGCCTCCGATATTTAGCCCCAATCACAAACAGGTACCAGAATTCACTGAACTAACCTGCTGACTTAGAGATGACACCCAGCCATGGCCATTCTAAAAGTTTCTGTTTCCATGAACAGTACTCTCTGAGTTCACTAAAATCAGACTGCATTAAACTATTAAACTATTGGTTTCACGAGCAAGGTCATGGCTACCCTGTGGCTCCTGAGTATTGGAACTACTAGAATGTAATCCCTGTGGATGAGGTGACGCTTGAAGTCAGGGATAGTGCCTTCAGGCAGGTGTGCCCTACACCTTGCTCCGTCATCCATGTCACACACCCAGAAGCTGCCCACTGTTGTGTAGTAGGGTCCCCCCACCATGAGAATAAGTCTACTAAGACATGATCTGCTTGGGGAGGAAAGGTGGCCAGAAGAAAAGGGCCTTGAACCTATTCCTCTATGGGCTTTTATTGGGTTTAATTTGCATAGGAATACAGGCCATATACATAAAGCTCATCAATCATTGTCAGGCAGTAATGATCAAACAACAGATAACATTCAAAGAACTATGAGGGCTTATTCTGAGTCAGGGTCAGAGAGCCAAAGGGCCATAAAACTTTGGGAAACAAACTCATTTTATGCTTGGACCCTTATCGTTTAAATTGATGGTATTCTTAGCAAAGCAGGTTTTACAGGGTTTTATGCATTCTTTCTTAGGTCTGATCACCCACCCTTCCCCAAATTGCCCATTCCAGCACAGGGCCACACCCACCTCCCTCACTGTTTCAGGCTTAAATCAGGTGGAGGAAGTAAGCGGGCCAAGAGATGAGGAGACTTCTTAACAGAAAGAAGGAAAAATCAGGTTATATCAAAGCCAAGGGGTGAGGGTCCATCACCCCTTTTCTATCTTCCCCCAAGTCCTTCCCTGATGACCCCTTTGAAACCATGCCTGTCTTAGGTCATCCCTCACTTGAGGAATCTTACCTGTCATTGGCCAACCAGTCATCCGCCCCAGGCTGAGCAAGGTGAAGTGAAGGGAGTAGAGGCTGGCCCCTGCCTGCTGGGAGGATAAGCTTTGTCTCCTTAGTGGCTTATGGTCCCAAGGTGTCTTTACTCAGCCTTAGCCATTGGGGGTTTACACCTTCTGAAACCAAGCAGGGCAGTTCCCAACACCATGGTGCTTGCTTTTCCCACCTGGACCCAGAAGTATCCTTGTGGGTGCTCACTACAAAGGGATTCAACTAGCCTTCCAGTGGGTTGAGGCCCACAATCTCATGTAGAAAGTACTGGATGTACTTTGGCATCCAGAGGTTTTTGGATTTTAGAAAGGTGATACATTGCATACACTGTAGAGTACATACTGCTGCCAACATGGTTTGGGGCAGCTCTGTATAATCAAAAAATGATAATAAAGGCTACATACAAATGGTCTGTCAGTTCAGGCCAGGGCGTGCTGTCAAAGGAATTCACATCAAACTTTAAAAAATGTTTTGGTTTCCAGAGTTTTGGGGTTTGGAATTGCTCATGAGAGAACACGGATCTGTATCAGCCAATGTTATCATTGAGCGAATGAGTCTCAGGCCTTTTTCTTTTTTTCCTAACCCTCACCTGAGGACATGCTTATTGATTTTAGAGAGAAGGGAAGGGAGGGATAAAGAGAGAGAAACATCGATGTTAGAGAGAAACATTGATCAGCTGCCTCTTGTACACCCTGACCAGCGACTGAACCCACAAACTAGACATGTGCCCTGACTGGAAATTGAACCTACAACCTTTCAGTTTACAGCACGATGCCCAACCAATTGAGTCACCGGCCATGACTCAGGCCTTTCTTGACAGAGGTTTTAATGGATGGAGGTGCTAAGTGGGAAACAGAATGGGGGAAGGAATCAGATAGGGAGGAATGTCACGTTCTGCCTAGGCTAGGGCTGTGCCTAGCTACAGGTAGGTGGAAGAGTGGCAAGAAGATAGCCTTGCTGAGGCGTGACAGGTGTGCCTGGTGCAGCACAATCCTTTTTTTGGATTCTACTCTCCGCTGTGGCACCTGTGAAGCTGTTGGAGCTTGTTAACATTTCATTGATTCCTGCAGCACATTTGGACCTTCCTGAAGCATTCAGTCATAGCCAAGTTTATAATATAAAATTTCTGGAGATTAATATTTATGTAAATTAAGTTAATTATAAGGATATTGATGTTAAGGCTCACTTTGACATGTGTTTTTGAAGAGATTAGAGTTGAATTCCCTAAACAAGAAGCCAGGGAAGCCTTTTCTGGAAAATTGACTTGCCATCATTCCTGCTGATCATTCAACAGGACATAGGTATCACAGGTGGGCACAGGGAGCCAGGTTCTTGGTGATCAAGGACAAAGAATTGAACTGAACACACAGAGTTTATAGCATAAAGAAAGAGAGAAGATTTATTAAGTGATAGTACACTCCACAGAACATGGGAGTGGGCTAACTCTGAGCAGAGATTGACCTTGTGGGCTGGAGGGATTCTATTCTTATAGGGCAGAAGCTTCCTGGCCAGTTTTTGGCAGGCTTCCATTGTGCATATACAAGTAGTTACATTTCAAAGCTACTGCGCATGTGGTTTCCCATGACCTTTCCTGATTGGCCACTGGAGAAGGAGGTCCCACAATGTTAATTTATTATAATGCTACCATAATGAAGCAGGGGTCGTGTAGCATCTTCTGTACAGGTGCATTCTTGAGTCACCATGATTCAGCGCTTTTCCAGAAAGCAGGAACAGCCAGTCTTACAAGATCTTTGTCTTGTATGGATGTCCTTTATCTTAGTCCTGGGGCATCTCTGGAGTTTCCTCCTTCCTGACTATCTCCTGCCTCATAAGTTCAATATGGGGATGATTTCTAAATGTCTTTCTTCAGGATCATCTATAAGGATTGGAGGGGAATAAACAGACAAATCTCACATCACAGTGGGAACGTGTCCCCTGGGGCCACGAACACATTAATTTCGGTATAAACTATTTAAGAGGAAGAGTAAAGAAAGTGATGATGTGGGATTGTTTAAGTGTGTCTGCAAGAAGGAAGATGGTAGCCAATGGTGGGGATGGTTTGTAGGCTGATTCTAATTGTAGTTGGTGAAATTCAAGAGTATTTGTAGAGTGTTATGGGGCACAGAGGAGGGGTATCTAAATCAGCTTGTGTTAGAAGTGGGGCTCAGGGAAATGGTGCTTTGAATTGACTTTTTTCCATGTTGCTTACCATTATTAAAAATTTAAATGTCCAGATTGCAATTTAGTTCAATGAACTTTGGCAAATGCATACATCCATGTAAATACCACCCTAGTCAAGATATAAATCATTTTCCTCATCAAAGAATGTTCCTTTATGATTCTTTCCAGCCAGTACCCTACCCTGACCCATCACCTCATAGGCACCCAGATGAACTGCCTTTGGAATAGGCGTTTACAATAGGAAGAAGGGGAGGAAAGTCAATTCCATGGAGGAAGCAGTGCGCAAAGGCATGGACACCTGAGAAGTTGCAACATGTGTAAGGGACCTCCAGTTCCCTGGTATCCTGTCTCTGGGGCTGAGGGAATGTCCTCTCTATTAGATGAAAGTTTGACATTGGTGAGGCTAGGAGCCAGGTCACCAAGAGGTGAGAATTCAAGCAACTTGACTTTCATTTTATACGACAAAGAGGTCATGGAAGGGTTTCAGGCAGGGTATTGGTACTGGTATTAAAACCAGTGTGCTTAAGTTTCTTTCTTTCTTTTTTTTTTCTAATTTAAAACTTCAAAACAAAATTTAAATCTTTTTATCGTAGTAAAATATACACAACATAAAATTTACCATCTTAACCATTTTTAGTAGTACAGTTTAGTGGTATTAAATACATTGATACCATTGTACAACTATCACTACCATCCACCTCCAGAACTCTTTTCATCTTGCAAAAACAATAATTTCCCATTCCTCCCTCTTCATCCTCTGGCAACTACCATTCTGTTTTCTGTCTGTATGATTCTGACCACTTTAGATATCTCATAGAATGGAATCATACAGTATTTGCCTTTTTGTGGCTGGCTTATTTCACTCAGCACAATGTCTTCAAGGCTCATCCATGTTGTAGCATATGTCAGCATTTCCTTCCTTTTTAATGCTGAATCCTTAGTACGCGTATACACACATTTTGCTTATCCATTCATCTCTCAATGGACACTTGGATTGCTTCCATGTTTTAGCTACTGTGAATAAGGCTGCTATGAACTTGGGTATGCAAATATCTGTTTGAGACTCTGCTTTTAGTTCTTTGGGGTATATGCTGGAAGTGAAAGGGCTGGATTATATGGTAATTCTATGTTTAATTTTTTGAAGAATGACCATACTATTTTCCACAGCGGCTATACCATTTTACATTTCTACCAACAGTTCACAAGGGTTCCAATTTCTCCACCTCTTTGTCAACACTTTGTGTTTTCTTTTCATTTTTTTCTTTTCATAGTATTCTTCCTAATGTGTGTAAAGTGGTATTCCATTGTGGTTTTGATTTTTTTTCCCTAAGGATTAAGACTTTAATTTTCAAGAGATTATTCTGGCAGTAGTGTGCTTGGGAGAATTGAAGGGGCATTGAGTAAAGGCAGGAGACCCTGCTGGGAGTGATTACAGTAATCGACAACTATGGCAGGACTGAGATCAGACAGTGGGTGGTGAAAATGGAGAAGAGGAAATGGATGGGAGAAGTGTTAAGGAGATAAACTCTCTCATACTTGGTGATTTGTTGGAGGTTGAAGGAAAGGGAGAAATTTACAAACTGAGTTACCTATAAAACAGTAAGCACATGGTATTTTCTTCAGTAACACCAGATTTTGCGTCTCTTCATATTTCAAGATTTTGCTTACTCAAAATTACCATCTAGTTAGAGGAGAACATTAGGACTCAGGTCCCTGGCTGCCATGTAGTTGCAGAGCCCCTTACATGTCTCAGAACTGGGCTAGGTGTTTTGCTGAAACAAATCAATAATGGGTTCCTTTCCTCAAGGAGTGGCTGGCATAGTCAATCTCTGATTTTAAAATAACAGCTTTATTAAGATATGATTCTCGTACTATGTAACTCACCCATTTAAAGTGTATATTTAAAGTGTTAATGGTTTTAATGTATGTGCAGATTGTACAACCATCGCTGTCATGATGAAGTGAAGACATTTTCATCACCCAAAAAGAAACCCTGTACCCATTAGCAGTCACTTGCCAATTCTCCCTCTATCCCTCCCCCTAGGCAACCACTAATCTACTTTCTGTTTCTATATTCTGGAATGTTCACATAAGTGGAATGTTCATGTAAATGTGGTCATTTGTGACTGGCTTGTTTCACTTAGTTAGCGTCATGTTTTCAAGGTTCGACCATGCTATATCATGTATTAGTGCTTTCTTTTTATTGCTGAACAATATCCCATTGTACAGATATGCCACAATTTGTTTCATCAGTTGGTGGACATTTAGGCTGATGAAGATTTGTTCTGTTTCCACCTTTGGCTAGTGTGAACAATGCTGCCATAAACATTCATGTACAAATCAATCTGTGATTTTAAATGCAAAAGTCTACCATACGGGGTTTGTTGCAAGAATAAATTGAAAGGATACATGTAAAACATCAAATACAGAGCTTGGTACACAGCAGGTGCAAAATAAATGGTAATTCCATATGGTGGGATTTGTGACGATGACAGGAGTCTCTTTTAGGAGCTGGCGGTGCCTGTTGATGGCTCCCAAAGACTTCTGTCTTTCTTTTTGTCCTATTCTACTGCTGCTTTTTCATCTTTCCCTTTGTAGTTTCTCCTTCTTTTCTACTGTATTTCTTTTTCCTTCCCAACTTATGTCTTAATTAACATTATTGGTGACTCCCTGGTATGTTGCTTAGCACCTGGTAGCCTGAGGACAGGGCCACAGCCTTTATCACTCTTTGGGAGCTAACCTAACTAAGCCTAGGGAGCAAGTTGGGCAATGTGTAGGAAATTATTGGTGGGGAAAGCCTGTAAGGGTTTTTGTGGACTTTCGGGGCTCCATTTAGGTTGCAAGGCCTAATGTAAGGTTTTCAGCCATAATTATCCAAGTTTTACAATTTCTTTTTTTATATGCAAATACTCAGAAATTTTTATCCTTTAATCAAAAGAGTGCTTTTGTGTTTTTTATACTGCTATGCAAGATAGTTATTTTTTATAGACATTCATCTTAATATTAAATAAATTATTTTTGTCAGTCCAAGGAAAATAGAAAATAGCTGTGGAGACAGTTTGCATTTTAAAGTTCAAGTGTTTAAACCATTTTAAGGGCAAAGTTTTATTTTATTGGTAGGAAACTGTCAAATTTATTCCTCTGTAAAATACAGTAATCTGTCCTTTTATGTGAAGAGAGACAAATATCTAACTCAATAATGTTGCTTGACATCAAACAATTGATCAAATATTTCAGCGAAGACAGTTTTATTCTTGGTGTTGGCGTTAGATGGTGTCTGCATTTGAAAATCCCTTTCATACTAATTCAATATGTCATTGATGTCTCTCTTTGATTCACACAAAGGAAGAGATGATTTTTTTACTGTAGGGAGGGCCTCAAAAGCAGAAGCTGAACTGATACGGCAGAAGAAATGAAATAAGATTCATTAGCCTTTTTGTTTTGAAAACCTGCTATGTGGGTGCACTTTCTTCTGACTAAATTAATAGTTTATTTGATTTTGAAGTATGAAAAGGAAAAATGGTTACTTGAAAGAAACTCCAGCCCCTGGAGTAAGGATGGCCTGTCTTTGGGAGTCTCCTCTAAGTGTGTAGCAGTGAAAGTGGCATAATCTGCATTAACATCGCACAACCCAAAGACACGATAATTAGGGAACACACATGGACTGGTGGTACAAGGAAATGTGTGCACAGAAAAAGGATATCTGTAATTCCTTAAAGATAGGAAAGCATTCTTCCTCACCAAAATGGGTACATTCCGCTGAGTTATCAAGTTTGAAAATCTCCAAGAATTAAAGAGACTGTGTCACTGGGGTCCTAGCATAGCCTGTGGTGTTGTAGCAGCATGATATGCTGTGGCCATGATTGACTCTGTGGTGTGGTACCGACCCTTACACACAACTGGAGGACCATGAACTTCATCATGTTGACAAATTGGACTAGCATGATTCCTTATAATTACTTCAAAGCTATGTTTGTTAGTCTTAGCTTTGTCCCTCTGGGGTGGGAACTGGAAAATTCTCAGGATAGTGTGTACCTCCAGTATCGTCAAGTCTCCAAGTGTACAGGGCACTGTAGTCCCATCACTGCCAGCAGTGTAACAAGTGTGTGATGAAGATGGGCCATCAGTGTCCTAGGATCAACAACTGTCGAGGTTACCAAAGTCATGCTTCGTTCATACTGTTTCTGCTTCTAATACCATTGGGTTGTATTCAGGCAGCCTTCATTTTTGTTATGATTATATACACAGCTTTATAACTGGCTCTCCTTTGGGTGGAACACGGTAAAGATTGGTGTGAGTGCAGACAGGAGAGATCCTCTTCCAATTGTTCCATTTGGATTAGCTGCATTTGCTGCCATCTTGTTTGCCTTGGGATTAGCTTTAGGAACAACCACAGCCATTGGGATATTGTTTGTATCTAGATGAAAATAATTCTCAGAAACAAAACTCCTACTGAATCATGGATTGAAGAAAAGGCTACAGATAAAATTCAACAAGATGAAGTTTTTGTTTTCCCTTATGATATGGGAAGCTGATGGAAGAACTTTAAATGGGTATTCACCTGGTCAGGGGTCCCAGAAGGAGAGGGACTGGAGTGACCAATAAGTGAAGGCTGTCATCAGTACAGTTTAACAACAAAACAGTTGGAACGAAAAGCAGATAAAAGAGTAAGAAGTGTCTAGTATAAAGTAAAAGAATACAGTGGTGCCTGCTGACCTTTGAATAAAGGAATTAAAACATTCTTCACGAGCCCTTGCACTGAAGAGCCTTGAATAATTCTGTAGAGGGGGAGTTCGTTTTAGCCATAAGAAGGTTATGATACTGGTTGTAGAGAGACAAAATTCTTTTTTTTATCAGTATTTTTTTAATTGTTGATATTGTACAGTTTTCTGTCTTTTACCCCACCCCCAGCCCACCACCCAGCCCTCCCCACCTTCCTCCCATTTCCACCCCCCATAGTTTTTGTCCATGTGTCCTTTATACTTGTTGCTCTAAATCGTTCCCCTTTCCCCCTGATATTCCCTCCCCTCCCCGTCTGGTCACTGTCAGACTGTTCTCAAATTCAGTGTCTTTGGTTATATTATGCTTGTTTGTTTGTTTTGTTGATTAGGTTCCTGTTAAAAGTGAGATCATATGCTATTTGTCTTTCACTGCCTGGCTTATTTTGCTTAGCATGATGCTCTCCAATTCCATCCATGCTGTCGCAAAGGGTAGGAGCTCCTTCTTTCTTTCTGTTGCATAGAATTCCATTGTGTAAATGTACCACAGTTTTTTGATCCATTCATTTACTGGTGGGCATCTAGGTTGCTTCCAACACTTGGCTATTGTAAATTGTGCTGCTATAAACATAGGGGTGCATAGATTCTTTTGGATTGGTGTTTCAGGGTTCTTAGGATATAATCCAAGCAGTGGAATTGCTGGGTCAAAAGGTAGGTCCATTTTTAGTTTTCTTAGAAAATTCCATACTGTTTTCCATAGTGATTGTACCAATCTGCAATCCCACCAACAGTGTACTAGGGTCCCCTTTTCTCCACAACCTCTCCAACACTTGCTGTTTGTTGCTTTGTTTATGCAGGCCATTCTGACTGGTGTCAAGTGGTATCTCATTGTAGTTTTAATTTGCATCTCTCTGATAGCTAGAGATATCGAGCATCTTTTCATGTGGAGAGACAAAATTCTTGATGAAATCCTTTATAAATCCTTTATAGAAGATGTTTCAAGAATAAGAGGATGTTCCCTAGAAAGTTTGTGGAGAAAGTGGCCCTGTGATGCTGCAACAAGCCCCAGAGAGCCAGAAGAAAAATAGATAGCCTCTATTAAAATACAGTTATTCTTAAGTCTGCCCCATTACTTGGAAATTGTACATGTTACCAAAGTATTATGTAATGAGCCTATATGTGGTTAAGGTGTTCTTTCCCTCAAAGGTGCCCTAGTGCCATGATCTAAATACTTTTATGAGCATTTTGAAATGGTGAAGCCAATCTGCATATGCCTTTGAATTCCTGCCTCTCTTTGCCACCTTTTTCTTCCCCCCAAAAGAAAAACACTTTACCCAAAGAAGTTGATTGTATTTTCTCTAGGGTTTCTTATGAGCTGCACCCTGTGGACCTCACCTGTGGATGTTGTTCCTTCTTTGCCTGAGCATCTGCACGTGATGCTCTACCCTGTTTTCCCCTCAGTTGATATTTCTTATGTAATATTCTAGATACTGTAGAACTTAATTTGTCAGATTCAATATAAGCTCAAGTTTTGTTACCTGTCTTTTAACAATGCTGATTTTGTCAAACCAAATAGGATTGATGGATGTTCTCTATAAATTAAAAAAAAAAAAAGCAGCCAAGATGGAGGCATAGGTAGATACATTGTGCCTCCTCGCACAACCAAAATAAGGACAACAACAATTTAGAAACAAATAACAACCAGTACAGACAGAAAATTGAACTGTACAGAAGTCTGACAGCCAAGGATTTAAAATAGACATATTCATTCAGACCAGTAGAAAGGGCAGAGTTGGGTGGCCGGGCAGAGAGGGGTCATGGTAAAGCAGTGGCTGGAGGACCCCGACACCCAAAGCAGCAGCTAGTGGACCCAGTGAGGTGGCAGATTATGGAGGGGTGAGGCGCACAAGGTGGTTGGTGGCCCCGGTGGTCCCGCAATCACACGCAGATAAACCAGGCAAAACTGGGGAGTGAGACACACTGCTCAACCCAGGGTCCCAGCACGGGGAAATAAAGCCTCAAACCACTGATTGAAAACACCTGTGGGGGTTGAGGTGCCAGGAGAAACTCCCAGCCTCACAGGAGAGTTCATTGGAGAGACCCACAGGGTCCTGGAACATATACAAGGCCACCCACATGGTACTCAGCACCAGAAGGGCCCAGTTTGCTTGAGGGAAGCAGCGGAAGTGACTGAAATCAGACAGAGAGCAGAGCAAGCACCATTGTTCCTTCTTGGACCCTGCCCCCACATGCGGCATCACAACCCAGCCACGTGGGCTGCCCTGCCCTGTTGAATGCCTAAGTCTCCACCCCTCATTAGTAACAGGTGCCCTGAGCCAAAAAAAAAAAAAAAAAAAAAACTTAAATGAAAGAACAAATCAAAGCTCCAGAACAAATACAACTAAGCGATGAAGAGATAGCCAACCTATCAGATGCACAGTTCAAAAACACTGGTGATCAGGATGCTCACAGAATTGGTTGAATTTGGTCACAAATTAGATGAAAAAATGAGGGCTATGCTAAGTGAAATAAAGGAAAATGTATAGGGAACCAATAGTGATGGGAAGGAAACTGGAACACAAATCAATGGAGTGGACCAGAAGGAAGAAAGAAACATCCAATCAGAAAAGAATGAAGAAACAAGAATTCAAAAAAAGAGGAGAAGCTTAGGAACCTCCAGGACATCTTTAAATGTTCCAACATCCGAATTACAGGGGTACCAGAAGGGGAAGAGGAAGAGCAACAAGTGGAAAAGTTGTTTGAACAAATAATAAAGGAGAACTTCCCCAATCTGGCAAAGGAAATAGACTTCCAGGAAGTCCAGGAAGCTCAGAGAGTCCCAAAGAAGTTGGACTCAAGGAGGAACACATCAAGGCACATCATAATTACATTAGCCAAGATTAAAATGAAGGAGAGATTCTAGAAGCAGCAAGGGATAAGGGGACAGTCACCTACAAAGGAGTTCCCATCAGACTGTCAGCTGATTTCTCAAAAGAGACCTTACAGGCAAGAAGGGGCTGGAAAGAAGTATTCCAAGTCAGGAAAGGCAAGGACCTACATCCAAGATTGCTCTGTCCAGCAAAGCTTTCATTTAGAATGGAAGGCTAGATAAAGTGCTTCCTAGATAAGGTCGTTAGTTAAAGGAGTTCATCATCACCAAGCCCTTATTATATGAAATGTTAAAGGGACTTACTTAAGAAAAAGAAGATAAACAGCATGTACAGTAAAATGATAGCAAACTCACAATTACTAACAACCATACCTAAAACAAAAACAAAAACAAACTAAGCAAACAGCTAGAACAGGAACAGAACCACAGAAATGGAGATCACATGGAGGGTTAGCAACAGGGGCGTGGGAGGAGGAGAGAGGGGGGAAAGGTACAGAGAATAAGTAGCATAGATGGTGGGTAGAAAATAGACAGGGGGAGGGCAAGAATAGTGTGGGAAATGTAGAAGCTAAAGAACTTATGACACATGGACATGAACTAAAGGGGAGAACATGGGTGAGGGGGGTACAGGGTGGAGGGGAGTGACGGGGGAAAATGGGACAACTGTAATAACATAATCAATAAAATATATTTAAAAACAAATAAAATGGAATAATATACTTAAGATACACAAGGAAAGAAAATGTGAGCAAAGGTTTTATGTCAAGTAAAATTGATGTGAACTGTGATCAACATGCAGGCACTTGGGGAATATTGTTCTTATGGGCCCTTATTAAAGTGTCTACTAGAGACCAAGTCCACCACAAAGGTTAGAGAGATATTGACACAGGAACTGGTTGGTGAGCATGAAGTATATGGTGCTTGCAGAACTAAGACTTAATGAAGGTTGAAAGAGGGAGAATATGTAAAGGTTACATGATTTGTCAGCACAGACCTAGTACAACCATTTAAAAAGAGGAGAGAATAAGATTAGCCTAAAAAATTTTAAATGTTTTCTCTGAATGTAATTTATGGTCATAGTATTATTGTTATTCTGAAACTGTTGTACAATTATTATAGGTCAGAGCAAATGATGGGATATTCTAATTCTGTCATTCTGCTGGGTGCTTGAGAACTAGGATTCTTAGTATGGAAGAAAGGGAATGCAATCCCCTAGTAACAGTCTCCTAATGTCCAGATTATGGTCTTGAAATACTACGTTCCATTGAAGGAAACTAGGGTTTCTTGGAGAAAATAAATGGCTGATTGCAGTTCTGGAGTAGGAAATGTACAAGAGAAATGGAAACATTTTGACTTACCAAAGACTACTAGAGTTGGAGACAAAAGCCTCAGGAGTTGTCTTGAAGAGGCTCTGTGGTAACAGGTGAAACAATTTGAGCCTTAATGAGGATAATATTTAAATATGTTTATATCCATGATTTCATAATATCTAAAAAGAAAGCTAATTTGTCAGCTTCTGAGGATGACAGATAACCAATTTATTATTGTGAAAATTGTGTGAATAAAAACAAAGAATCAACTGTTTGTTTATATTGCCTGTCCTTTTTGAGCTGTGCAACTGAGTAACCAAATGTTAGATGAAGGGATACATCTCTTTATAAAATCATTACGCCAATAAATAGAAATAATGGGGTAAAACATCACCATCCTAATGATCTCAAATGAATTAATGAACCTAGGCACTGAGTACAAATAACTATCAACATTAAAAAAAAAAAAAAGCAGACATTTTGTGTCTCCTGGTGAAAGAACACACCACCACTGGGTCTTGCCGAAGGGATAGAGTCTGAGTCTCACCCGTCCTCTGCACTCAGTGGCCAGTTTGCAGGGAATGCAGTGCAGAGGGTAGAGGAACATGCTGACCCGGACCATGAACACACAGTCATCAAAGTTCAGGTGGGTGGGCACTTCGCAGGTGAAACAGTCTAGGTCCTTCAACAGACTCATTGTCAGGGAAAGAAAGGAGCAGAGGGAAGTGTGCAAAATTAGAAAGGGGAGCAAACTGAACTGTGCACAAGGGAGGTAGAACAGAAAGTAACACAAGAAGGTGATTATGCTTTTAGAGGGAGAGATGGAGGCAATGATTAGTATGGGGCATGTGGAGGATAGTTCACCAAGTGCTCTATCATTAACACGTTGCTATACTTGTTTATTATTTTTGTTAAATGTGTATTTATTTATGTATTTATTTATTATTGTTGTTCAAGAACAGTTGTCTCCATTTTCACCCCAACACTCCCCCCAGCCCTACCCATTCCCACCTCCCACCCTCAATCCTGCCCCCTTTGGCTTTGTCCATGTGTCCTTTATACATGTTACTTGATGACCCTTCCACTTCCCTGCCCCCGTTACCCACTCCCCTCTTCCCTCTGATCACTGTCAGTTTGTTCTTTATTTCAATGTCTCTAGTTATATTTTGCTTGCTTGTTTGTTTTGTTGATTAGGTTCCCCTTATAGGTGAGATCATAGGTATTTGTCTTTCACTGCCTGGCTTATTTCACTTAGCATAATGCTCTCCAGTTCCATCCATGCTGTTGGGAAGGGTAGGAGCTCCTTCTTTCTTTCTGCTGCATAGAATTCCATTGTGTAAATGTACCACAGTTTTTTGATCTATTCATTTACTGATGGGCACTTAGGTTGCTTCCAACACTTGGCTATTGTAAATTGTGCTGCTATGAACATTGGGGTGCATAGGTTCTTTTGGATTGGTGTTTCAGGATTTTTAGGGTATAATCCCAGCAGTGGAATTGCCAGGTCAAGAGGCAGATCCAGTTTTAGTTTTCTGAGGAAATTCCTACTGTTTTCCACAGTGGCTGCACCAGTCTGTATTCCCACCAATAGTGCATTAGGGTTCCCTTTTCTCCATAACCTCGCCAGCACTTATTGTTTGTTGCTTTGTTTATGATGGCCGTTCTGATGAGCGTGAAGTGGTATCTCATTGTGGTTTTAATTAGCATTTCTCTGGTGGCTAGTGATGCTGAGCATCTTTCCATATGTCTCTGGGCCCTCTGTATGTCCTCCTTGGAGAAGTGTCTGTTCAGGTCCTTTGCATATTTTTTAATTGGATTGTTTGTCTTCCTGAAGTGGAGTTGTGTGAGTTCTTTATATATTTTGGAGATCAAACCCTTGTCCAAGGTATCATTTGAAAATATATTTTACTATACTTGTCTTATCATATGTGGAGCCATCTATCCATCCCTCCATCCATCCATCAGTCTGTTTTATTTTTTGATGCATTTCAAAATAAATTACAGACATTTGTATACTTCCCCTCAGTATTTCAGTACTCTAAAACCACTAACTAGAGTTCAATATTTACTTACAGTGTTTTCTTTTGATGTACAATTTATAGAAAATAAAACATAAAATAGAAGTGTACATTCACTGAGGTTTGACAAATGTAACCATGGAACTCAAATTCTAATCAAAATATATATTATCATTACCTGGAAAAGTCCCTCATGTTCCTTCCAGTTCTCTAAAATCCAAATGTATTTTCTCAAAAAATTATATTCAAGAGTAAAATTGGTTCCTTTTGAGTAAAATGAAAAAAAATGCATGCTTTATTTCCTTTCTCAGTCCCCTGGCATTTCCAATTTTTGTAGATATCTTCCAGGAATCTCACTTTTGGATTATTGTTAATAGTAGTACTGAGAGGCAGGACAGATGGTGGTAAAGATTCTGGAGCCAGACTGCTGAGGTTTGAATCCCAGCTCTATCCCTTACCAACAATGTGACATGACTTAGTTAATTCATCTGCCTCAGCTTTTCCTCTATGAAAGACGGAGGTAATACCTTCATCAAAGGATGGTTGTGAGGGTTAAGTGAGGTAATATGTGTCAAGTACTTACAGTAGTGCCTGACACACAGTAAGTAAGATATAAGTGCTTGCTTTTATTGTTATTAAATTACCATTTTACAGTGTGTATTATTCCTTTCACACCAATTCAAAAGAATGCATGCACCCCTATGTTCTTAGCAGCATTATTTACAATATCCAAGGTTTGGAAACAGCCTAAGTGCCCATCAGTAGATGATTGGATTAAAAAACTGTAGTACATTTATACAATGGAATATTATGCAGCAGTAAGAAAGAAGGAATTCTTACCTTTTGTGACAGTGTGGTTGGAGCTGGAGACTATTACGCTAAATGAAATAAGCCAGTTGGTGAATTACAAATACCATGTGCTCTCACCTATAAGTGGAATCTAATGAACAAAATAAACTAATGAGCAAAATAGAACTAGAAGCATAGAAACATGGAAGGTACGGACAGCTGTAAGAGGGGAGCGGGCAGGTGGGGACTGGTTGAAAGAAAGTGAAGGGATTAGTCAAAGAACATGAATGGATGTGGACAATGGTGTGGGGATTGACTGTGGGAGTGTGGAGTGAGCTAGGTGGAGGGGGGCAGAGGGGGAAAATTGGGACAACTGTAATAGCACAAACAATAAAATATTTAAATTAAAAAAAGAACTATGTTGACATTCACCTTCAGATTGAAAATTATATTAATATTAACAACAATTATTCAGACATATGTAGATCTGAGGGCTGCTTGGAAGCATCCGATGACTTAGCTAAGGGTCATCCATGTAATCTGGAACCATTCATTCTTGTATCCTCCAGAAAGCATCCATCTAGTAAAGACCCCGTGTGGCCTGGAAGCAACTGTGTACCTTCCTTCTCCCTTCAGTTTCCTCTTCTGTGAGATGTGAGGAATACCATAGACTCATGCAGGAGATTCATCAGACTCCTCACTGGAACTGCTTGGTTATAAATCAGATTACTCATGTGAAAACTGTGGAAGTTTCTGGAAATCAATACTCTACAAGTGCCTGTGATTGTTGCTATTTATCATTCTCCAAATGAGTCAGTTCTTTTCATCAACCAAGCATCCAAACTTTAGCAGCTGGGGGTAGCCTGCAGATCATCCATTACTGGTGTCTCCTTTTCTTCTGTGAGTCATCCTCCCCAAGGACACCCCCATCTCCCAGCCATTTCTCCTGTACAGCATGGTCAGCAGCCATTACCTCAGCTCTAGTCCACCCAGGACTTTTATAGGGGCTGGATCTACCCTTACCCTGTGAGACAGTAGGAAGACTCTGACCATTTCTTTGAAATAGTTAGCTTTGCAGCTGTGGAATTTAGTGCATCCATTTGGAATTCTATTTGATTTTTACCTTCTGTGTGTTTACTCGTATGTGAGCAAACCTCTGAGGTTTATTGCCTGGGTGTGCAGCAGATACCCTATTCCTTCAAGCTGGATTTTTTGATAATGTTAAAATAACTTGTTTTCTCTCTTTTGAGGTGCCTTAAATTCTCCTTTCTCTCAGACAAGAGAATCTGTCTTTAAAGTTCAAAACATCGAAGCTATCAATATTTATTGTCTGATTAATAAGTCAGATTGAATTTTAACTTTTACTTTATATTTCATGTGTTCTCTGCATGTATGATAAAGATCTATACAATCATGTTAAAATTTTCAAGGATTCAGTAGACTCTTCTACATATTTTACATTAATTATTAAAAATGTCTATTACGTGAAAATATGAATTCATAGTAATTCTAGCAAACTGAAGGAAACAAGCCTAAAGCAGGGGCTCAAATACACATTTATAATGTCCCTCAATCTACAAAAGTTCCAGTATGTCATCTCTGCAGAAAGGTTATACTTTTCCCTCCCTTTCTGTTGTTTCTCTCCCAATAGTCTTCCCTGTGTCTCCACTGCGTTCCTTATTACTGTACCCATAAGGTACTCCAGGTTATATTCCTGTGGATGGCCACTCTGTATAAGAGAAAAGCAGCTAGGTTCGCAGTTATGCCTCTTTGTCCTCCACTTACATGAGCTAACACACCACAGACATGTTTTCTGCAGCCAAGAGTACCTTATCCTCAGAGAGGTGCAGAGAAGTAAGCTTTCCCTCTATCTCCCAGCTGCTCTGTGAATTTCTGAGTGCTTATGTTCCCATGGTTACCTCTAGGTCTAACACTGTTGCTTTGAACTCTAGGTTTTTCTCAGATCTCACCTCCCATCAGATGTCTTTCTCTATGTCCTTGATGCTTACATTGACATGGAACAGAACACCTTTGCTTTGTACATCCTAAGGTGCCATATGCAAAAAGCATTGTGTATGAGAGTTAGAACTACGAGGAAAACAATTTTGCATAACAGTTCTCAGAGACTCCTGTCACTCAGCAACATTTCTCTATGGGTAGAATTCCCTTCCCCCTATCACATTGCTCCGCTCCTATCTCTTTCACTTCCCTTTTCTCACTTCTCCCCCCAATCTCATCACCAAGTTTTTCTTATTTTTGGGGTAGAGGAGTTAAGCTGTCTCTCGATTCCCCAGTTTTCCCTCAATTGTGACCGAGGCCTCACTTTAGGACACCTAAATCAATTCTATTGATACACAAAAGTCTGTGGTTCTGGAGAGAATTGTGCCACTTCCTTTGGGTCAGAAGAGATTATAGTAGGAAGCATTTTTAAGTTGTAGTGTTTATTATTTTTCCTTCGCCATTTAGCTCAGCACCCAGAACTTGACCATGACTGTGTTGGACTTTTCCTAGTCACTGACCGTTTCTCAGTAGATTCCCCCTACAATTCTACAGTGAAGCACCACAGAGGCCTTGGTTCCACCTTCCGGCAATCGGGATTGACAGCCTGCAAACACTAGGCTGACCTAGTGGAGCTACTGCTTGTCGTTGGACACAGTGTGTCTTATATTTCTGCACGCAACCTAAGCATTTCTTTGTGTAATTGAATGGTAATATTTTGATTTGATAATACAATTGGTTAAAATTGATTTGGGCTGCTGATTCTGGAACAAGACAGAGTAGATACAGTTTTTCCTGCTTCTTTCCTCTGAATACAACGACACATACTTGGAATTATTGAACAGACAATTATGAAAGGACTCTGAAGGCTAGAAGAAAGCCACAGACTGGTAGGAAACCTTAGGGCATAAGGAACGACAACATGGTGAGTTCCCTGGATTTTCTTTTTGGCTCCCATACACACCAGGCCTGGTTTCCAGAGAGGTTTGCAGTCTGGAAGCACCCACAGGCATAGACAAAAGAACCCAAGAAAAGTCTGCTCTCTCTGGCCAAAGGACCAGGAGAGGGGAAGCCTGACAAAGACCCAGTGGGGAGCTGCAACCCCTGTTTTACACCTCAGATCAGTAGGCAGTCCAGTCTGTTGGCAACGGTGACAACAAATCCCAGACACTGCTCCACAACCAGGGTGCTGGCAGGCAGTCTGACATGAGCACAGTGGCAGGAGCAGGAAAGCCTTGTGTCTCCCTGCCCTCTACTAGCATAAGGAGACCCAAAGCCAGTGGTTTCTGCTCCACTCCCTTCCCCCAGTGAGAGCAGGTGGCTGCAGGAATCGTCTTCTGCCCCTGCAGATGGCACCAATAGGAGCTGAGCAGGAACCCTAGCAGCACCAGAATGAAACACACCACAATAACATTACAAGGGCTCTGGAAACTGAACTGTCCCTGGAAGGAGCTAAAGCCCCAAAGCAGGCCAGAACTTACAGTCTAAATGTCAACAAAGTAACAGCCTGCTAAAATAGAAGGTTTTCACAAAAGCTATGAGTAGGATCAAGAGTCTCCTAACATTATAAGCTAAGTGTCCAGTGATAAACCACTCGGCATACTAAGAACCAGGAAAACCACAACTTGAATGAGAAAAGACAACCAACTGATGCCAATACTGAGATGAATCAGATGTTGGACTTTATTACCAGGGTTTTAAAGCAACCATTTTAAGATTGTTTCCACAGTCAATTACAAATTCTTTCAAAGTAAGTGAAAATATAGAAAATGCCAGCAAAGAAAGAAGAGTTATAAAAAAGAACCAAATGGAAATTAGAGAACTGAAAAATCTTGTAATTGAAATAAGTCACTGAATAGACTCAGTAGTGGAGTGATTATGAACAGAGCCTCTGAGATTTCTGGTGGAATACTAACAAAAGAGCTCACACTTGTGTCCTCAGAGTTCCAGAAGGAGAGGAAGAACTCAATGGTGCTGAAAGAGTATTTGAAGAAAAAAATAGCTGAAAACTTCCTAAATTTGGGAAGGGACTCAAACAAACTTACATATTTAAGAAGTGAGTGATCCCCAAAGAGGATAAACAAATCTACACTTCTGAAATCTGCCAACATAAAAAAATTATTAAAGTATAGTTGACATACAATATTGTAGTTTCAGGTGTACAACATAGTCATTTGACATTTATAATCCTTATGCTGTGATCAGCACATTAAGTCTAGGAACCAACTGTCACCATACAAAGTTATAGCAATAATATTGACTATACTATATGTGTGTGTGTATATATATATATATATATATATATATATATATATATATATATATATATAACATCTAGTGATGCCTAAAACAACCAATAAAGTGATGTAGTAATATATGAAAACATTATATATAAATAATGATGGAATGCTAAAAAAAACCCTCAAAGAACTGATATCCAAAATAATTAAAAACAGGGACTTGAACACATATTTGTCCACTAATGTTCACAGCATTATTCACAAATAGCTAAAAGGTGGAACCAACCCAAGAGTCCATAAATGGATAAATGGATAAATGGATAAAGAAAATGTGTTCCATATGAACAACATGCAATGTTGTTCATATGGAAAATGATATAATAATTAATAAATAAGAATACAAGAGTAAACTGTGTCATATGTACTCACAACTGCAAATCTGATTTGCTCCATTTGTATATAACTACAATAAAAAGAATGTGGTAAGAATATGCAGCTCCTATAGAGCACTGGCAAGGGCTGGTAAGGGGGAAGAAACAGATTAGGTCATTATTGTCCTTTACTGGCCTGTAGTAGAGGATTTGTCCTCCAGGCAGGTCTCTGGAGCAGCCTGTGTTTCGTGGAACCTTAACCAATCAAGACAAGGCATGGAAAGAAGCTCCTTTCTGAATGGTCAGACTTGAAGGTCTTTAGGTAGAAGTTTCTCAGCAACAAAGTCAGCTGAACTCGATGCATGAAATCAGGTAAGTAGGGAGAGCTTTCCATCACTTATTTCCCCTCCTGTGTTTTTAGATACAAATCTGATTGATTAACAGCTGTGGAGTGATAAGGTAGACATACTGATCCAGAGAAGGGAGAAAGAGCTCAGTGTTTTCAGCCAGGGCTACTGAAACCCTCCTGTTGACCTTATCTGATTCCAATCCCTTTGTGCTCATTCATTCGTTAAGTCTATGTCCTTGCGCCATCTGCCTTGTCAGTAAAGTGAAATGCTCGGGCTTCACCTCACCATGGGGTCAGTGCGTTACACCTTAAGTGACTGCGGACTCTGGAGAAGTGGCTTAACATGGGGTACATTCCTTCACCAAGACCAGATTCCCAGGGCCCTTAGATTGCCCAAAGAAGGCTGTTTTGATGGATTTTGGCTGAGTTATCTCCGAAATTTGGCTGTTGAAAGATTAATTTGTCTTTAGCTTAATTAAAAAAAAAAAAACCAAGAGAACATACATATAACTTGTACAGCATTAAATACACTTTTTAAGAACAAGATCCTTTATGTAAACATTTATTGTACATTATGCATATGTTTACATTGAACTATTAAACTGTGAGTTAAGTTCTTAGACATCACTTGTAGTTTTAATATATCAGGGAGTGTTGAGTTCTATGCAATTTGTATTAAAGGAAGCAAGCATCTAACACCTTGCATTGCTAGGTGGGAGACCATTCATTCACTCATTCTGCATTTAATCAGGTAGTATGTGCAAGGTTCTCTGCTATGCCTTGAATCCAGACCTACAAGCACTCTCCCCATCATCCTCACTGCCATCAATATGCCGGAAGCAGAGGCTAACCTGGGAGGCCTTGGCAGGATGCCTCATGGTACACAAAAGCTCCTGTTCTCTAGCAAAGCCTAGGATTGCTTTGTGGACTTACCAGGAATTTAGAGAGAACAGAGTGACAAGGTATTGGCATTTGTTATGTAATGTTCCCTTTTCTTTTAATCATATCATTGAAGATTTTATTAATTTTCTATGTCACCAAGCATTTTCTCCTAAACATCCCTTCAAAGCAGTTGGGATTTATCTGCCTCCCTCCCCGCCACGCCTGCCTCCCCGCCCAGCACCGCCTCCCCCACACACACCACAGTGCGGGACCTGAGATACAGATAAGCATTGGTCTGCTCAAATCATTGACAATTGGGGATCCCAAGTACCAGGAAAAGAAGGCATTTCATTCACCCCTCAAAGTCCTGACAGCCTTTTCTCTTGTGAGAAGCCTTCCTTCACCTTCCCAGGTAGTCCTGATCTCTCCCACCTCTTTCCTACAGAACTCACTCTGCAGGCTCATGTCACAGTTTTGTACTGTTGCATTTCTGCAACTGGATTGTGGGCTCTGGGAGTCTCTCAAGCAGAGTGTCATACATAGTGGCCTTCTGTGGCAACACTTTTGTACTGATCATCTTTACTTCCCCTTCCAAAAGTGTATCCATGCTTTCCTGTGTCTCCTCTTCCAAGGGAGAAAGACATTCCTCTAACACATTTGTCTATATTATGATTAGGATTGGCTGTTCTTGGGACGAAGCCTTCTGTTTGTGTCTTGTAAATTAAAGGAACATTCCTTTGGTAGTGGCCTTGAGACACCTAAGGGAAAAACAGACAAAGTCTAGTTAGGAAACATGGTTTTCTTTCTTTTAAAATAATTATTATATCACCTGGAGAAAGGGTGAACTATAAATGGTGTTGAGACAACTTATTATCCACATGGAAACACTAAATTGGATTCCTGCCTCACACCAGGCATAAAAATCAACTCCACTGGCTGGTGTGGCTCTACCAATTGAGTGTCAGACGATGAACTGAAAGGTCACTGGTTTAATTCCCAGTCAGGGCACATGCCTGGGTTGTGGGCCAGGTCCCTAATTGGGGACAAGTGAGAGGTGACCAATCAATATACTTCTCACACTGATGTTTCTCTCCCTCTCTTTCCCCCTCCCTTTCCCTTTCTCTAAAAGTAAAAAAATAAAATCTTAAAAAATTATTATTATAAAAAATAGGCTCTGGCTGGGTAGCACAATGGGTTAGAGTGTCATCCTGACAGTTCAAGGTTGTGGGTTCAATCCTAGGTCAGGGCACATATAAGTATCAACCAATGAATGTAGAAATAAGTGGAACAGCAAATCCATGTTTTTTTCTCTCTTTCTTTTATACCTTTCTCTCTCTAAAATTAATCAATAAAAAATTTTATACATACCTTAATATATGTTTAAATACACACACACAAACATGTATGTAAGTTATGAGGGTTAATCATAAAATAAATACCAATGACACCAAAACTAAACTTAATAATAAAACATAACCAATACTGTTGAAACTACCTTTGAATTTCTCCTTAATTTTATTCTTCTGCTTCCCCATCACTACCAGTCAACCACTAGCTGAATTTGTATTTATCATTTCCTTACCTTCCTTTATAATATTAACACATAGGTATATATCAGAAAACAATGTATTGTTTCATTTTACATTTTTGAATCTTAGATAAATTACATCATCATACAGCATGTTTTTTAGGCATCTCAATTTTTTAAAATTTAGCTCTATATTTTTTAGAGCTAAATTTGTGGGTAACTGAGCTAAAATGTTGTGGGTAACTGTAGTTCATTTGTTCTCATTGCTGTGTCATACTGTGTGAATATTCTGCAATGTTTTTTAAAAGATTTTGTTTACTTACTTTTAGAGAGAGGTGAAAGGAGGGAGAAAAAGATGGAGTGAAACATCAATGTGCGAGAGATGTATTGATTGGTTGCCTCTCACATGACCTCAACTGGGGACCTGGCCTGAAACCCAGGAAAGTGCCCTGACTGGCTGACTGGGAATAGAACCGGTGACCTTTTGGTTCTCAGGCCTCCACTCAGTCCACTGAGCTACCTCTGCCAAGGCCTGCAGTGTTTTTAATCGTTCTCCTATTAATGGACACTTTGGTTATTCCTTATTTATTAATTTTTTTTTTAATAACAGTGCTACTAGAACATTCTTGTCCATATCTCTTGGTACAGATGTACAAGAATTTTCTAAGGTAGTTGGCATCTTTGCTTTGATTTACCCTCAGATCTATTTCTTGCCCTTCTGCTGACCTGCCTGTATTGGAGGAGGCTGACTCCTACAGGCTGTGTGTTTCAGGTTTTCATGTCAGCTGGGTTTGGTGAGTGCGAGACACTGGGAAACTGGAGAGCACAAGGAAGAGAGAAGCCATGTGTTTCTTCCCTTCTTTCTGTCTTGAGCAGTATTTCTGGAAGTGACTGTGGCTGAGTCTCCTCTTGGCTCTAGGATGTGGATGGGCCACTGTGGTTCCAGCTTTTGCCAGGTGACTTGTCCGCGGGTTTCCTATAACATTGCTCCCTCCCTATGCCCTCTTGCCTAGGAGTCATCAAACGTTTTCTGTAAAGGGCCAGATAGTACATATTTCAGGCTTTGCTGGCCATACCATCTCTGTTGGAATTACTCAACTCTGTGAACAGTGTGGCTGTCCTAATAAAATTTTATTTCCCAAAACTGTAAAACATGAGACTGTTTCATAATTGTCCTATAAATCCTTGAGGCTCAGTTTACTTTTTTGAGTTTTGTTTTTCCTGTTTTTAAGATTGGATAATATTTATTGATCTGTCTTCAAGTTTGTTAACATTTTCTTCAAGATCAAGGCTATCCAGTGAACTTCTCATGTCAGTTATTGTTCTTTTCAAGTCTACAATTTCCATTTGGATCTCTTTAAAAGTTTTGTTTTATTGCTGAGATTCCCTATCTGTCCATTTAGTAAGACTGCCCTGGAGCATATTATAGCAGCTTTAAAGGGTGTCTGCTAACTCCAACATCTGTGCCATCTCAGGGTCACATCTTCATCTGAAAGTGATTTTTGTTCTAGCAGGTAGTTTAATTACTGACAGGTCACCTTGAATTTGTGCAGAATTAGTTTTGTGCTTTGTTAGAATAGATCTGCGAAAAGCCCATGTTGTGCCAAGCCCACCCTCAACTCCTTGAACTTGGCAAGACTCAAACTCCAAAACTGTGTCTCCCCTGCAGATCTTGTCAAGGGTGCCAAGCCATCTTTTTTTTATTATTGTTTATATATTCTGGATACATATTCTTTGTTCCTTGGATATGTTGCAAACATATCCTCTCAGATTATGACTTGGCTTTTCATTTTCTTTATATCTTGGTGACAGAAGTTATTAATTTTAATGTACTAAAAAATTTCCCTTTTTTGGAAGGTTAGCACTTTTTAAATCTTTAGGAAATCTTTTCCTACCCCAAAGTCATAAAGATAATCTCTTTTAAAAATTTAAGTTTGCCTTTCCCAGTTAAGTCTTTAAATCATCTGGAATTGATTTTTTTAAAAAGATTGTATTTATTTATTTTTAGAGATAGGAAAAGGGAGGGAGAAAGTGAGGGAGAGAAACAAGTTGCTTCTTGCACGCCCCTAACTGGGGACCTGGCCCAAACCCTGGCATGTGCCCTGGCTGGGAATCAAACCTGAAACCTTCTGGTTTGCAGTCTGGTGCTCAATCAACTGAGCCATACTAGTCAGTGGAATTGATTTTTATAACTGGTGTAAGGTTGGAATCCAATTTAATTTTTCCATGTGGATAATCAGTTGTCTCAGCACCATTTATAATTCACCTTTTCCCCAGGTGATATACAATGTCACCTTGAGATGTATTACATTTCTACACATGCATGTCACTGTTTCGGGTGGTCTGTATTCTGTTACACTGGTTACTCTGTCAGTCTGTGTGCCCATAAACATTACCTTCATTGCTATAACTTTCTAAGTCTTGATCTCTGGTGAGAAAGTCCTCTCATATTATAATTTAGGAATGTTTTGGCTATATCTGACTTTTGTTCTTCCATATGTATTTCACAATCAGCTTGTCAAATTCCTATTTATTAGGGACTTAATATGTTTTTAAGCCAAAGTAGAGTTTAGAATATGTGACATGGGTTTTGTTTATAATGAGCTTACATTCAAATTACAGAGAGAGCTAACATACATGACCAGTGACTAGTATAAGATGGTATGTGAGGAATTGTGTGGAACATATTAGACACATAGAAGAAACCCACAAAAGAGTTGGATGAAGAAGGTAGAAGGGGTTATAGAGATCTCAGGAAGGGTGTTAGGCCTGCAGTTGGAGAGGAAGAGGAGGAGGAGAGGTATTCTCAGAGGCGATAGAAATAAAACTTACCTGAATGTTAATGTATCCGAGTTTACAAAGTGCTATGACATATATTATTTCATTTGGTTCTCAAAGAATACTATTGGGTAAGACAGGTAATATTCTTATTTTAGGGGACATAGAGGTAAAGTGATTTGCCTAAGAATCCAGTTTGTAGGTGCTAGGCTGGAACTTCAAACCACATCTGCTTTTAGTCCAGAATTTTTTCCATACCATCCCCTTAGCTCCTTGTATAAGAAGGGTTTCTAAAGAAAGCCAGGAGTCCTGGAACTGAGGTCTGTGTTAGGCACATGCCTTCTCCCTGACCCAGAGCAGGTCAGAGATCAGGACACGCTGTTTGATCTGACCCTGTGTAATGTTTTTAGCCTCTAGTTCACGGGTGGCAAACACAAGGCCCTCGGGCTGAATCCAGCCCTCCACCTTATTTTACCCAGCCTGGCACCTTGTTTCTACCTGGTGGCAGTGCGGAGCCCTCGCTTAACAGTTAAGGAGTAGTTACATTTATACAGTCCTAAAATTACACTTGGCCCTTTTAAGGCAACCAGAAAGCTGATATGGCCGCCAGTGTAAATGAGTTTGACACCCCTGCTCTAGGCCCACTCAGCTATGGGACCTGAAGAGATTAGTGGAAACAAATAAAATGAAGGTGGCAAGTAAGAATCACACAGCCTCAAAAAGGTCTTATGTACCTCTTAGGAAATTAAATTTAATATAGAATCAGTTGTGTTAATACAGTGGTTCTATTATAAGAGGCTTATTGTTTTTCCTTTAAAAATGTCAAGAAGTAATTATGTATATATATATTTAAAGACTTTATTTATTTACTTTTAGAGAGAGGGGGAGGAAGGGAGAGAGGGAGGAAACATCAGTGTGTGGTTGCCTCTCACCAGGGACCCATCTGCAACCCAGGCTTGTGCCATGACTGGGAATCAAACTGGTGACCCTTTGGTTTGCAGGCCATCACTCAATCCACTGAGCCATGGAAGCCAGGGCAGTAATTATATATTTTTACCAGGTAGAATTTGGAGTTACTGTAATTTGCTCTGAACACAATGCCATTTTGTGTGCAGAACTGGGCCTCCAGTGCAAAACAGCTGAAGCTGATAAAGTTGATACTCATTTCCAGAAATTTTCCTCTCTTCATCTATCACAACCCTTCAGTTGTTGAGTTCACCTGGTACCTACTGTCCTCTTGATGACTCTCCCTCACTTCTACCTAACGTTAGTGCTCAAAATCGAACGTAACTGATTCCTGCTAGGTAAACTGATTTATAAATTATTTTGATATCTTTGAGAGCATCTTCATTTAACTGAAACAAATCTTTAAGTTGGAGAGATAAAGGTGTGCAGCGGTGGGCTTTCAGTGGTTACCTTTTAGGTAGTTGGGTGAAAGGTAGGAGGAAAAATTTTTGCTTTAGTTCATTGCCTTATATCTGAAATTGCATCAAATTAATGAGCATTTATTGAGTACTACAACATTCAAATCAGCAAACTTTTACTGAATGCCTATAATATGTCTCACTATGGGAAATATGGTTGACTCTCAAGAAATTTAGGGTCTATCAGAGATGATGTAAATTTGGAATTCTTCATTTAGGGTCTGTAGTTATTCCATGAAGTACTTGAAGTTCATGCAGTATTTGATGCTATTTCCTTTGGTGAGGAGAATTGTTCAGACCAATCATTAGAATCTCAGAGGAATCTATAACTCCACCTCCAAAGTTTAAAAGTTACTGACAAGTGTTTTCTAGTCTGTCTGCCTATAACTTCAGGACTACGGTGGGGTAGAATCATTTCTTTCTCAAATAGTGATGTCATGGTCGGGATCTGGAATCACAGCCCAAGGCTAGCTCTAGGCTGGCCACTGTGGCAGGTTAGGATGGGAAGCAGACTCTGCAACTGAGATTAGCATTCAGGAAGTTTATTAAGGAGTACCTTAGGGCTTAACACTTGTGAAAAGGAAGGGGAGAAAGGACTGAGCAGAGGGAGAAGCTGAGTTTCCATGCCAGCTCAGAGGACGCTGCAGTGGATCACACGGAGTTCTGAAGCCACTCTGCAGAGTGTGGGCGAGGAGCTTGGCCTTTCCACCCTCTATCGGTCAGCTCTTGGATGGGGACTGCCCCAGTGAGGAAGTGTCACCTCAGGTTAGGTGGCTATCTTCATCTAAGACAGTCCTGGGGCAGGCTGGGAAGGGACAGACAGCTGAGGCCTTTCTGCTGGCGGCCCTCTGAGCAGTGGAATTCCTTCCCTTTCAGTGTCCACAAGAGTCTAGCTTTGTGCTGCTCAGATCCACCCTTTTGTGTAAGTTCTGGGAGAAGCTCCTCCAGGATTGTGATTGGCCTGTTTTCCTGAGTAAATCGATTTTACTGATGTGGCAGTAAATCTTGGTAAGCTTTATCTCCCACCCTCTGGAGAGCAGACGTCTTAACAAGTTCTCCAGTGTAGTTGTCCATCTGGTACTATTAGCACAATTTCCATCTATACAGAGACTCAGTGTGATATTCTGTGGGGCTTCCAGCCAGACCACCAGGTTCATATAGCTTCGGGCAAGACTATAAATGCAGACTGTTTGTTTTAAGTAAATGTAAACTGTTTCAAATCATCTTTTCTCAGAAAGATAGAAAAGAATGCAATTTCCAGATCATACCACATATCTGAGGCCACCTTTATCTGTTCTACCAAACATAGCACACCTGGCACAGCAGCTGCAATTGGGGACTTTACTTGGTTGAATTTGCAGTAGCCTACCTTCATCCTCCAGGATTTGTCTTATTTTTGCAGGAGCCAGGCTGGTGATTTAAATGAAGACATGATGAGGACCATCTTCTCTGTGTCCTTTAATTTTTGCCATTTCCCCTGACTTGGATTTAGTACCTAGGCTTGGTGCTATTTTAGGTCTCTGGAAATTGATGTCAATTTGGACCCTCTGTCCAGAAATCCTTTTGAGTAGTCCCCTTTCCTCATATGTGGTTACCTGGGAGATGGCTATAGGCCAATTTGAGGAGGAAACACAGGGGGAAATTGCTCTGTACACTTGCTGTGATGTTACAGGATCCCTCCTTCTGGGAGTCTGGATTCATGTTGGCTTCCCACTTCTTTGCTACTTAGGGATCCTGAGTTCTATTAATAATCTCCATAACTGTGTGTCCCAGTCCTCCTGGCTGCCCCTCTGACCTTACCGTTCTCTATGATTATTACATCCACCCTGTCTGACAGTTAGGCATTGCCACCTGGCTTCTTTTGGGTGAGGGTAATACAGGTGGTGGGGGTGGGTCCTATCATCCTCATCCTCATTGCTATAATGAGTTCAGTTTTGTAATGGCCGATCTACCATTAGCCCTGGCCCATGGAGGGTGGCCACCATTGAATTTCTTAGCTTTGGTAAGTGGTACATCCTCTGGTGGCTTTTCTGGCCTTGAATGATACATATACGCTAGTATCACTAACTCCAGCCTTTTGATCCTTCTTTCATCATTTGCCATGTCAGTTTTGGCATTTCTACTGCACTTAGTGTGGCCCAATTCCTCATCTGTGCTTCTAGGAGTCATCCTAGTGATGTATTTGCACCATCTCCTGGAATCCTTACCAGGGTATGATATCATGTATCCCAGGAGAGTGCTCCCAAAGCCGTGAACTGTCCATTATTCAACCTTATGTTGTACCCTCCTTGGTGGAGCACCCTCAGGACCCAGCTGTGTGTGCCTCCCTCATTCCTGCACTGCATGCTGGCCCGGTCCTGAAGCTCCTTCCTGCCTAACAGGCCACGGACCCAGATCCTCTTCTCTCACTTCCCTACCAGCTTGTCTAAACTCATAGAGTGTTTACTATTTACCTTACACAGCTGGATTGTGTTGTGTCTTAAGTCCTGTTATTGGCCTAGTGACTGGAATGCGAGGTGAGGGTGAATCCTGAGGGGGCACGTGCCTGTTAGCTAGGAGCCATCCTCTTCATCATTCACAAGCAAAAGGGGAGTGCTAGCACCTAACTGGGAGGCCTGGGCCACTTCTGCAGCCTCAGAGTTTGGGGAGAAGTATAGAGATTTAACATTTTCAGATGGATCAGCCCAGATGTCTCCATCCCATGTGTCATGGTCCTGTTCTTTCCCAACCAGGACTCTGTCCTTGGCCTGGCAAATCCATGTTGATGGGGTGTTTAATCTACTTGGGAGCTGAGCTGCTCTTATTATTAAGTCCTGGAACTGACCTCAGCCTTTTCTGCTCTCCCACTACAGGTGATCAGTGCCTCTTCATATGCTATGAAAGAAGCCACCTGACTTTCACACTTAGTTTTTAAGTGGTGATTAATCACTCTCAGCTTTTCAGTATCAATTGTATTTAGCAATAGCCACCCAATTTCATTATCCTTATTGTTACTATTTTGCCTATATTTTTTCAATGCATGATGCACCAAGCCAGCCAATGCCATTCTTTCTACCAGTATACCACCCCAGTTTACCACAGGTAAAAATTTTAACAATTGTACTGCTACCTTGTGTTGCTTAATGCTACACAGTTCTCCCAGTGATGGGAGCTTCATTGCCAATTGGTAATCCAGGTCCAAAATATCTAACCTCCTGTTTGCTTTCTTATACTGTGTCTGGTACTGATTTGAAGACTAATATGCAAGAGACTTACTAGGAATTGCTCTTAAGATCAAAACCTGTGGAAGAGAAGAGAAGTTGAACTGTGATGAAGATTCAGTGAAGCCCTAGCTGACCCCAGAGGATTGTTCAAAAGCGGAGATGGCATGACTTTTTAGGATTGTCCTGAGTTGGGGGAAGGGGACTCCATCTTTAAACCTCCATGTCAAAGAGCTATTGGGTGCAGTATGCCCTGATAAGGGGCCATGATTTTGGCAATATGTTGTCTGTCTTCCACCAAGGTGACTTGTGCAGGGCTGACAACTGAGAGCTTTTTGCTGGCAGTGCTCCTACAGCTGGGAGAGACTTTCATCACCAAAGGGAGCAGGGTGGAGTCACAGCATTCAATCCAATAATTAGGATTTCTAAAATCTTGATTGTGATATCTTCTGACCTCATCTGCCTTCCTTGATGACATAAATATAATTGTTCTAAAAGTAAAAAGTAAGCGGTAAACTTGAAGGTGCACTTTAAGATTAGGCAAGCGAAGAGAGAGAGCAGGATCTGATCTGTGGTCTTGAGCAAAGCTTTCCTTCTCTGTAAACTAGAATGCCAATCCCTGACCAGCTTGCCTTCTGTTGACTGAGGATCTCAGTAGCCATTAGACTATATATTTGAATGTGATCTCAGGTTTTAAAGCTTCAGCCAACCTAGCACAGTTTCCTGTGCACAGTAGGAGCTATTACAAGTGATAGGTGGTAGAAGCATTTCCTTTGCCCAAAGAATTTCCCTACATTTTAAAACTTCATTTTACTGGAAGTTGTTTCAAAGTGCTAAACTCTTGAGAAAGAAAGCATTTTAAGGTGCTATCTCATTCACACCCATATGAAAAGAGAGGGGTCCCAGAAAGGAGACACTGTAGCCCCCCTTGTCTGTGATTTTACTTTCCACAGTTTCCATTACCTGTGGTCAACTGCAGTCCACAAATATTAAATGAAAAATTCCAGAAATAAACAATTCATGTTGTAAATTATGCACCATTCTGAGTAGCGTGATGAAATCTTATGCTGTCCTACCTGGGACAGGCATCATCCCTTTGTCCTACATAGGCTGCTCACCCATTAGTCACTTAGTAGCCATCTGGGCTATCAGGTCAGTTATCAGGGAAAGAGACAGAGAAAGAAATGAGAGAGAGGCTATATTCACATAAATTTTATTACAGTATATTATAATAATTGCTCTATTTTATTAGTTATTGTTGTTAGTCTCTTACCATGCCTAATTTATAAATTAAACTTTAGCGTAGGTAATACATAATGGAAAAAACATAGTGTGCATAGGGTTTGTATTATCTACAGGTTCAGGCATCCACTGCGGGTCTTGGCATGTATACGCTGTGGATAAGTGGGGAGTGGTGTATGTGAGAGCATTGAAAATATGCTGACCAGCCCTGACCCTACATCCAACACTTGCTTCACTGGCTCGGTTAGCTCGGATGAGTGGCTGTTGCTCGCTGGTTCGCTCTGATGGGAAGCTTAAAGTTCTCCAATAAAGGGGCTTGCTTATTTTTCTAGTTAGATTCTAAATCACCAATGTTTTGTTCAAGTCTGTTGAATTCCACAGAAACCCAGAGTTCCTCAGTAGTCTCCAAATCCTAACACTCCTGGCAGTGCATAAGGAACTGTGCTAGGATTGGCACTGTTCTCCATCTACTCAGTAGAAATTGAGTGGATAAAGAGAACTGATAAAATGCAGTTTTGAAATTTAGCACATTCATCATTTCTAATGTTTTAGATGATGGCTAGTGCACTGCACTCGATCATTCCTCAACTCCTGGCAGGAGGTAATAATGATGCCTATTTTGGGCAGAGTGGATAATGATAAAAATCCTCTGCATCCACAAAGCACCTGTTCACAATGTTATTCTCTGTTCACAGAGAGCAACTTAAATGCAGCCTGTGTTAGTTCAAGTCCACTGCAAATCAGACTTCAAGATGCCATTAGACATGCAAGAGATTTCTTGGGGATGGAGCAGGTGAAGGCAGACAATGTGATGCAGGTCTGACACCTGAGGAAGGAGGAAGGTAAGGAAGCAGGATTTGGTTACAAGAGTCTTAGACTATAGCACAGGTGCAAAAGAGGTTCACTGAGGCCAGTGGCGTGGAGGGGCTCCGCCCACAGAGCCCCATCCATCCGCCGTGGATGAAAATAAAACTACCAAGACATGATCTGCTTGGGAAGGAGAGGTGGCCAATCTCTCAAAGGAGAAGGGCCAAGAGCCTCTTCCTCAATGGCTTGGCCAGTCTCTCAAAGGAGAAGGGCCAAGAGCCTCTTCCTCAATGGCTTTTATTAGGTTCATAATACACAGGAATACAGGTAAAGCTCATCAATCAATGTCAGGCGGCAAGGATCAAACAATGGATAACATTTCAAAGAAATCTGAGGGTTTAATTGAGTCAGGGTCTGTCAGCTAAGGGGTTACAAAACTTTGGGAGACAAACTCATTTCCTCCTCAGACCCTTATCATTTAAATGAGAGTGCTCTTAGCAAAGCAGGTTTCACAGGACTTTATGAATTCTTTCTTATGCCCGATCACCCAGGGAACCGCTCTGGCCAGCACAGGGCTGCACCCCCCCCCCCCCCCCCCCGTCATAGTTTCAGGCTTAAGTGGATTAGGCAGGATGCCAAGAGACAAGGAAAACTTCTCCCAGGTGGATTGGGGACTCAGGCTATGTCAGAATAGCTGGGGGGTGAGGGTCCATCACCCCCTCTTTGCTGCAGCCCCCCAAGTCCTTCCTTGAGGGCCTTCCAAGTGGTTGTGCCTGGCTTAGGCGACCCCTCCCTTGAGGGAATCTTACCCATCATTGGCTAACCGATCAAGCATTGGGGGTCAGTTATGGATGAAGCAGAAGCAGTGCTCCTCCCAGGTAGATAAGCTTTGTCTCCTTAGTGGCTTATAGTCTGAAGGTCACTCACTCAGCCTTAGTCATGGGTTGGGGGGTTACAACTCCTGAAATCAGGCAGAACGGTTCCCAACACAGTGGGGAGTCATCAAGCCAGTTACATGTTGGAGAAGCCCCATGTCTTGCTGGAATAAGCCTACCGTTATCTCCCCACTATGCTCAATCACTGGCTGGGGCTGTCAGTCCATTGCATACCCCATAGCACGAGATCTGAGCTGTGTGTTTTTGTGGCTGCCAGTGTCCACCCCTTGCACTGCACAAATCTCTACAGAGCCCAGGGAGCAGCTGCTCCATAGTTCTAATCAGCCTCTCTTCCTCACAGGAAACCAAGAAGAGGTCAATAGGATGAACAATGGCCCATTGTTGTGGTTGATCTCAGGGCCACAACTGGTTTTCATCCCTTCTCTCCTCCACCATCCATTCTAAATTGCCCACACCCTCAGCCATCACCTTAGCAGGCTGCAGCAACTCACTGGTCTGTATTGTGACCCAGACCTTCATATCACATGGGCTGAGCACTTGGTAATCACCCTTTTCAGGCTGGTGTTGCTATTGGTTTAAGTTACAAGGCACTATCCCACTACACTTCTAGGCCCCTGAGTAAAGGGCCAGCCACTGGCCACAGCTTCAGAATCTTTATATATTTCCACATCTACACATGTGCATGGTCAAGAGCACTGCTCCTAATTCCCTCCATTGGGAAGATTTTCCTTCTCTGCTGTCTTTGAAGGCCAACTCTGAAAATGGCTGTAATGCAGCAGTTGTCAATTTTCAGCTTATATCCGCATACAACTTGTGCCCAGCATTTAAAAAAAAAATTGAGGTATAATTCACATATCATACAGATTTGTAAGCCAAACTTGGGCCTTTTCCTGCTCTTTCAGCTGGTTGTGTATGACCAGAGGTGCCAGGTGGGAGAGAGGCACAGGCACAGCTGTGGTGGGTGATCTGAGTCTGGGCTACCTGTGCAGGCAGCCTTCTTGGGCCCTTGGTTCCTGCTCAGGCTCAGTCACAGATGTACCATTTCCACCTTTTGGGCCTGTTCCACTTTATGACTTGGCAGGCCCAACAGAATTCAGCTCTTAGTGGACAGATGTATGGTCACTCAGTTTTTCCAGAGTCAAACATTGTGTCTCTAGCAGGGCCTAGTAACACATCAAAAACTGCATTTTTTTTTGGGGGGGGGCATAGAATCCTCCATTGCAGATGGCTTGGCATTGTTCCAGAATCCCAGGCACCTGCATTGTGATTATCCCACTGGGGCTTGTTGTAGGCTCCACAAGCTTCTTTTTTTCTACCACTAATACCCCGTCTATGACAGGGTCTGCTGGATTGTATGGCCCAAGTAGCAGAAAGATCTGCTGTATGTCCCATAGAGCCCTTTCCTGCACTGGGCTCAACCCAAAGCTGGCAGCCTTCCATGTCACCTGTATAGATTGGAGCAGTATTTCTAAGTGTGGACTGTGTTGCCTCCAGAATGCAAAGAGGGCTACTGGGCACTGTGTATCCTTCTATGTGTTAGGGAATGTAAGATTCAGCAATTTGTCTTTTACTTTGGAAGGGATATTCTGGCATGTCCCTGACCATTGGACCCCTTAAGACTTCACTGAAGTGGCAGGTCCCTGATGCTTCACAGGGTTTTTCTTCCACCCCTGAAACATGTGTTTCGCCAAGGCCTCCAGCAGACTCATCCTGTCATTGATGGAATAGATCAGTGTGATGTACTGTGGGATTTCCAGGTGGCCAGATCTTTTCAGACTATATCATGACTAAGAGCGGGAAAATTAGCCTACCTTTAAGACGTATTGTAGATGAATATTGCCATTGATCCTATATGAATGTAGAATGGAAAAAATGGAAAAGAAAGCACTTGCCGAATCATTGGTCACATATCCTGTACTTGACACCTTGTTGGTCTGCTCCAGCATACTATGCCCAGCTACATAGCGCAGCAGCTACATCAGGACTACTATTTGTGTGAGCTTTAGTCTATAGGAGTTCTCTAGGATCCGTGCAGTTTCTGCAGGGACCAGACTGCTAAATTGGTTGGAAATATGATAGGTCTTGCATCCTGTAGGTCTTTAATGATGGCATTAATCTCCATCCCCTCCCCAAGTGATGTTGCCTTTGATTTACTATTTTGGCTTGCAGGAGCTTAATGTCAGAGCTACTGCTTGGTCTTCTCCACTATGATAGCTCTTACCTAATGGGCTAAGGACTCAATGTGGGTATTATTCCAACTTCCAAGTATATCAATTCCAATTATATATTCAGGGACTCAGGGAATGATCACTGGGTAGAGCCCACTGTGAGCCAGACATGGCCCCACCTAAGATGAAAACAGGAAGACCAGAGTGATACTTTGGGTCTCTAGATATCGATGTTAACTCAGATTCTGTGTCTAACAGTTCTCAAAAAGTCTGGAAATTTCCATATCTCACTATATAATCAATGAGTAAATGGCCTGAGGTTCTTTGGAGAAGGATTAGGAGAATCTCTTGCATGCTTGCTGTGCTGTTGTGGGTCTGAGGGAATTGGCCACCTCATCCCTTTTAGGCAGTGAATTTCAGGTTTAAAATCGCCGTGGATCTGAAAACAGAGAAGATAAAGTGACTTTTTATTGAGATGACCACACTCAACCTCTTGTCCCTCCATTGTTGCCCCCTCTTTTTTTGCTTATTGATGTTAAATTAAGTAGAACGCTTGAGGGCTGCCTACCTATTCACCTCTAAAAGTGCTATGCTCTATTATGCATCTCCTAACTCCGTTAAGGCCATCACCCTTGATGGTCCTCCTTGCCTCTATTACTTTAGGCCCCCTCATCTTAATAGATATTAACGAGCCTAGCTCTGTGATTGCTTTTCCTATCATGAGCCCTAGCTTGAAGAGGAGAGCACCACTCAACTTCTTAGTGATGCCAGGTGGGTAGGGAGTCCTTCAGCCATAGTTGCCTGTTGGAAGAGTCTGTGTCTTGCTGGAATGAGCCTGCCTTAGTACCCCTGTTGTGCTCAGTTATTGGTTGGGAGCAGCCAGTGGAAGCTTGGCACAAATGTCGTAGCAAATCTAGAGGAGGAGCAGCTGGGGCCACCAGTCAAGCATGCTCTCTGCAGCAGGGAACCTGAGCAGTGTTTTCCTGGCTGCTGCACAATCCCTCTCAGAGAGGCATAAGCCTCTAGCTCATCACACGGTAACAAGAAGACACCATCGCACCAGAGTCACTGGGCATAGTTTCTGTTTGTGTTTTTTCCCCCTTAAAATATTTCTGGAAACGTTACTTTCAACCACTAATTCTTCTATGTGCCCAACATTAAAAAAATTTGACATATAATTCACATAGCATAAAATTCACCAATTAAAGTATACAATTTGGTGGTTTTACTGTATTCACAAAGTTATGCAAGCATCATCACTACCTAATTTCAGAAAATTTTCATCATCCCACAAGAAACCTCATACCCATTGGCGGTGACTTCCCACTCTGACCTCCTGACTTGTTCCCGCCAACCACTGATCTACTTTCTGTCTCCATGGACTTGCTTATTCTGGACATTGTCTATAAATGGAATCATGTAATAATATATGGCTCTTGTGTCTGGCTTTCATCACTGAGCATAATATTTTCGAGGGTCATTCATATTGTGGTATGTATTGGTGCTTCATTCCTTTTTATGGTTCAATAGTATTTCATTGTATGCAATACACCACATTTATTTTATTTGTTTTCCAGTTGATGGACATGTGGGTTATTTCCACTTTTTAGCAATTATGAATAATGCTACTCTGAATATTTATGTACACATTTTTGTGTGAATGTATGTTTTCAGTTCTCTTGGGTGTAAGAGTGAGTTGCTGGGTCAAGAGGTAACTCTATGTTTAACTTTTTGAAGAACTGCCAGACTGTTTTCCAAAGTATGTGCCCAACATTTTTATATGCATTTTGGAAGACATAAAAGTGAAAATAACCCCTCATTCCAAAGAGCTCACGATTTACAGTAGATAGGGAGATGAGATTAAGATGCATACATAAAAGTATAATTACAATATAGCTTAAGAGCCAAACCATGTTAACTCTAAATTAAAAGTGGACCTACAGTTATACACTCTTAGAGCTGGAAGGGAAGAGAAGAGGAGGGAGGGATGGCTGTGCATTAAATAGTCAGGGCCACGCCCCTCAAAGCCTGCATTTCCACAATCCTCTTCAACAAGCCCAGGATGGGACTGCTGGAGACAAAGAAGTAGCAACTGCTTGAAAACCTGGAAAACCTGCCCCGTTTCAGAGATGTTTTCTGCTTTCTTTAGCTTATATTATACTTTAACATAAGAATTTGGTGTGATGGATATAGTTTAAACAGAGATATTTTTTCCAAAAGTCGACAAAAACTTGAGTAGAGCTACTCCCATTCACTGATCTGATCTCCCTTGTGACATATGGTACAAATCTGCTGACTGACTTGTTAGTGTTAATGGTTAAAATCTGTGGCCAGGAGCAGAGGGAAAGTAATGAGTTCACAGAGGAAATGAGCCCCGAACCGTGCACTCAGGGCCATGGAAAGAGATTTCTTGGGGTATTTTCTGTTTCACAAGTATTGTCATGTTAACATTCTGCCACTGTTCTTCCTCCAGTGGTCTTCTTAGTGGGTGGAGTCAAATACTTTCCATTTTCTAACCATTTATCTTTCAGAGACCATGGAAGTGGTCGAATGGAAGTTACTCCCACTGAATTACTCTGAGTTACTTCTTAATAAAAGCAGCATCACCTTCGGTCCATTTCCCTTTGATGTTTGCAGGTGATTTCCCACTCTCTGAATTTCCTAACTCCTCTCTCAGCACCACAACCTCGTTGCCCTTTTCAGAGAAATCAACAGCCACTGGCAGCTTTGGAGGACTGTGCTCACTACACACCCTCGCCTGAAATTGCTCACCCAGTTTGTCCTTCACAGAAAGGATTTGTCTTGAGCTTCGCACATCTTCCTTCCTGAGCTTCCTCACCTTCTTACGAGGCCAACATTCATTCTGAATTTTAAGTAAGAAAATATGGGGTGTGAGGGAGAAAGAAGCTTTTTCTGTTTGTGCACTAAGGAGCATGTCCTGTTTCTCTTTTTGAAGGAGCAGAGACATGATAATGGGCTGTTTCCCTCCACTTGTTAAAATTCTCATCTCTTAGTATTAAAAAAAAACAACCCAAATTGCATGTGAATCTGTCTTTATTTTCTCCATGACTAAACACTGCATTTTTCAGCACTTAACAAGTCATTGTTCTGAAAAATTGGTTTCAGATCAGATCCTGCTTCCTAATGAGGCAATGACTTAGTTCGTGATACTTTTTTTTTTCTGGACTGTAAACAACAGCAGACATGAAAAAAGGCACAAAGATGGATGGGAAATAAAACTTATGCAATTGCTCCTTTCCTGTGGGGTCTGTGAATAATAACAGATGAATGGAAGACCCAGGTCTTTGATTGAAATTCTATTAATCAGAAGTGCTAATTAAACAACCGCTGTATGACCAACCCTGGTCATTGTTTTTGGGGAACCCAGGAAGAGGAGAGTTGCTGCAATCTAATATGGGAGGCAAGATTTTAATCTCATTATTTCTGGGCTTCCTATTTCTATTACTTTAAGTCTGAACCCTTCTCTTCTCTTGGAAATCTTCCATAATCTGTGATTCACCTGCCCTTACAATTCTACTTCCCATTTTCTCACCCAAAAGAAACTCTCCTAAAGTCTGTCTGGTCTCCTCTGTGCCATCTTCATTGGTCTTTCCTCATTGCTTTCCTTCACCTTCATTCCAAACCCCAAATGGTCCATCTTTTAGAGCCTCATTCAGACTCTACCTCGTTTGGAAACTTCTCCAATCATGAGAGCATTTACTGATCACTTTACTCTATTTTTTCAACTTCACAGCATATATCTACATTAAATAATTTTATTCTTTTTTTAAAAATATATTTTATTGATTATGCTATTACAGTTGTCCCATTTCTCCCCCATCATTCCCCTCCACCCTACCCACCCTCTCCCACCCACATTCCCCCCTTTAGTTCATGTCCATGGGTCATAAGTTTTCTAGCTTCTACATTTCCCATACTATTCTTGCCCTCCCCCTGTCTATTTTTTTCCCATTATCTATGCTACTCATTCTCTGTACCTTTTCCCCCTCTCTCCTCCTCCCAAGCCCCTGTTGCTAACCCTCCATATGGTCTCCATTTCTGTGGTTCTGTTCCTATTCTAGCTGTTTGCTTAGTTTGCTTTTGTTTTAGGTGTGGTTCTTGATAGCTATGAGTTTGTTGTCTTTTCACTGTCCTAGTTTTATCTTCTTTTTCTTAGATAAGTCCCTTTAACATTTCATATAATAGGGACTTGGTGATGATGAACTCCTTGAACTTGACCTTATCTGAGAAGCACTTTATCTTCCCTTCCATTCTAAATGACAGCTTTGCTGGATAGAGCAATTTTGGATGTAGGTCCCTGCTTTTCAAGATTTCAAATATTTCTTTCCAGCCCCTTCTTGCCTGTAAGGTCTCTTTTGAGAAATCAGCTGACAGTCTGATGGGAACTCCCTTGTAGGTGACTGTCCCCTTATCCCTTGCTGCTTCTAGAATTCTCTGCTTCATTTTAATCTTGGCTAATGTAATTACGATGTGCCTTGGTGTGTTCCTCCTTGGGTCCAACTTCTTTGGGACTCTCTGAGCTTCCTGGACGTCCTGGTAGTCTATTTCCTTTGCCAGATTGGGGAAGTTCTCCTTTATTATTTCTTCAAATACGTTTTCCACTCGTTGCTGTTCTTCTTCCCCTTCTGGGACCCCTATAATTCGGATGTTGGGACATTTAAAGATGTCCCGGAGGTTCCTAAGCCTCTCCTCATTTTTTTGAATTCTTTTTTCTTCCTCGTCTTCTGTTTGGTTGTTAGTTTCTTCCTTCTGGTCCACTCCATTGATTTGAGTCCCAGTTTTCCTTCCATCTCTATCAGTTCCCCATGCATCTTCCTTCATTTCACGAATTGTAGCCTGCATTTTTTCATCTAGTTTGTGAGCAAAATCAACCAAATCTGTGAGCATTTTGATGACCAGTGCTTTGAACTGTGCATCTGACAGGTTGGCTATCTCTTCACTGCTTAGAGGAATTGGCTCTGGGGCTTTTGTTTTCCGGTTTGAGCCATTTTTGGTGTTTTTTTTTTTGTTGTTGTTGTTGTTTTGGTTTTAGTCTGGTTGCAGCTATTACGTAGTGAGGGGGTGGAGCCTTAGGTTTTCCTCAGGGTGGGGCAGCCCAGTCGCTGGGTTGTGACGCTGTATGTGGGGGCGGGGTCTGAGAAGGAGCAATGGCGCCTGCTCCGCTCTCTCCCGGACTCCGGCCCTTTCTGCTGCTTCCCCTTCACCTGGATTATCTGCGCACGCGCGCGTGCTGTTACGTAGTGAAGAGTGGAGCCTCTGGCGCTCCCCAGTGCGGGGCAGCCCAGTCGCTGGGTTGTGACGCTGTATGTGGGGGTGGGGCCTGAGAGGGAGCAATGGCGCCTGCTCCGCTCTCTCCTGGATTCAGTCCCCTCCGCCACTTCCCCTCCGCCTGGACCGTCTGTGCGCTCGAATGTGAGACCACCTGGTCAGTCAGCCAACCGCCTTGTGCGGCCTCACTGGGTCTGCACAGTTGCCCCCCTGTGCCCGGGGTCCGCCAGCTGCTGCCTGTGGGCCCGGGGACCGCCAGCCGCCGCCTGTGCACCTGGGAACTGCCAGCTGCTGCTGCTGCTTGTGTTCCTGGGGCCGCACCTCCACTTTCTCCTTCCGCGACTCCGCCCCTCTTACCGGTCTGGATGAATGGTTGTTGGACTTCCGTACAGTTCAGTTTTCTATAAGTTCTGGTTGTTTTCTTGTTTCTAAATATTTGTTGTCCTTAATTTTGGTTGTGAGAGGAGGCACAGTGTGTCCACCTATGCCTCCATCTTGGCCGGAAGTAAATAATTTTATTCTTGCATATACAGTAGTCTGTATTGTTCAGTAGTTCCAAGTGCTACATGAAAATTTCCATTAGATTTGAGAAAATATCTTATGTGTTTGTCTCTCTCAGAACACTTAATATCTATCCATCTATTATATCAACACTATTAATAGCTTATTCTGTATCAGGCTCATTTCAAGCTACTAGAGATACAAAGAATAGGATGAGACAAAGTTCCTGCCCACACAGATCTTACATTTTAGTGAGAGAGGCAGACCATACAAATAGATGATCTAATACCAGACAGTGGTAAGCGATGAACACAGTCTGGAAGCCATGTAAGTTCTTAATAAATCACTTATTTGGAGAACAGGAAGGGACCAATGAAAGAATAACAGTAAATAAAGAATAACAGTAAACAATAAAAGAAAAATCTCATATTAATCAGTTATTTGTCATTTTACACTAGATTTATAGTACCATCTTGGGCATTTAACTTTGCAATGTTTTAGTTTTTTCTTCTCTAGAATGTCTATCATTACTTTCCCCCATAACAACAACCCAGGTTTTGGAAAGCTGAACCAGGTCACATCTATAGGCTGTGCTGGTTCTTGAAGATAACCATCATGCTCATGTTCCATAATGTGTACATACATAATCACATCAAAGAGAATTATCATTTTTCCTTTCCACACTCTGGTGATCATTCTAAGTTACTTGCATAATTTGCTGGTCTATCAACTGTTCAAAACCAAGCCTCTGATAATTTTTCTCAGTTTTGATTCATATTAGATTGAAGGAACTTTAGAATCACTCAATCCATTCCCTCACATTATAGGTGGGGGAATTGAGACTCAAAATGTATGTATATGCGTCATGCCTGAAAACCGTATTGTGACTTTATTGCCATAATCGCGACTAGAACCTGGACTTCAGATACTTTTTTTTTTTTGCCTGCTTCTCTGCTATGAGTTTTACCATCTATTCTGAAATGGCTCCTCTTGACCTTTACAGACTGCCAAGGCCAGTGTTAGAACCTATTGCATTGTCTTCTTGAAAAAATATATTTTATTGACAATGCTATTATAGTTGTCCCAATTCTCCCCCTTTTGCCCCACTCCACCTGGCACCTTCTACCCCACCAGGCAGTCCCCACACCATTGTTCACATTCATGGGTCATGCATGTAAGTTCTTCGGTTACTCCATTTCCTACACTGTACTTTACATCCCCATGGCTGTTCGTAACTACCTATTTGTACTTCTTAATCCCCTCACCTCTTCAACCATTCCCCCACAGCACCCCTCCCATTTGGCAACCATCAAAAAGCTCTCTGTATTTATGACTCTGTCTCTGCTCTTCTTGTTTCTTAGTTTGTTTTTTAGATTCATTTGTTGATAAATATGTGTGCATTTATTGACATTTTATTGTTCATAGTTTTGATCTTTTTCTTAAATTAGTACCTTTAACATTTCATATAATAATGGTTTGGTGAAGATGAACCCCTTTAGTTTTTTCTTATCTGGGAAGCTCTTTCTCTGCCCTTCAATTCTAAATGACAGCTTTGCTGGGTAGAGCAATCTTGGCTCTAGGTCCCTGCTTTTCATGACTTTGAATATTCCTTGCCAGTTCCTTCTAGCCTGCAAAGTGTCTTTTGGGAAATCATCTGACAGTCTTATGGGAACTCCCCATGTAGATAACTAACTGCTTTTCTCTTGCTTTTAACATTTTCTCTTTATCTTTAACCTTTGGCATTTTAATTATGATGTGTCTTGGTGTGGGCCTCTTTGTGTCAGTCTTGTTTGGGACTCTCTGTGCTTTCTGGACTTGCATGTCTATTTCCTTCACCAAGGTAGGGAAGTTTTGTTTCATTATTTTTTCAGATAGATTTCCAATTTCATGCTCTTTCTCTTCTCCTTCTGCATCCCTATGATGGGAATGTTGAAACTTTTGAAGTTGTCCGAGAGGCTGCTTATACTATCCTCATTTTTTTGGATTCTTTTTTCTTATTGTTCTGATTGTTTGCTTTCTGCTTTTTTATGTTACAAATCATTGATTTGATTCTCAGCTTCATCCACCCTACTGTTATTTTCCTGTAAATTGTTCTTTATTTCAATTAGCGTATCCTTTGTTTCTGACTGGAACTTTTTTATACTGTGGAAGTCCTCACTAATTTCCTTGAGCATCCTTATAAAGTGTTTTTTTTTTAATATATTTCATTGATTATGCTATTACAGTTGTTCCATTTCTCCCCCATCATTCCCCTCCACCCGGCATACCCCTCCCACCCACATTCCCCCCCTTTAGTTCATGTCCATGTGTCATAGTTCTTTAGCTTCTACTTTTCCCACACTATTCTTGCCCTCCCCCTGTCTATTTTCTACCCACCATCTATATTACTTATTCTCTGTACCTTTCCCCCCTCTCTCCTCCTCCCACTCCCTTGTTGCTAACCCTCCATGTGATCTCCATTTCTGTGTTTCTGTTCCTGCTCTAGCTGTTTGTTTAGTTTGCTTTTGTTTTAGGTGTGGTTGTTAATATCTGAGAGTTTGCTGTCTTTTTACTATTCATATTTTTTATCTTCTTTTTCTTAGATAAGTCCCTTTAACATTTCATATAATAAGGGCTTGGTGATGATGAACTCCTTGAACTTGACCTTATCTGAGAAGCGCTTTATCTGCCCTTCCATTCTAAATGACAGCTTTGCTGGATAGAGCAATTTTGGATGTAGGTCCTTGCCTTTCATGACTTGGAATACTTCTTTCCAGCCTCTTCTTGCCTATAAGGTCTCTTTTGAGAAATCAGCTGACAGTCTGATGGGGACTCCTTTGTAGGTGACTGTCCCCTTCTCCCTTGCTGCTTCTAGAATCTCTCCTTCATTTTAATCTTGGCTAATGTGATTATGATGTGCCTTGGTGTGTTCCTTGGTGGGTCCAACTTCTTTGGGACTCTCTGAGCTTCCTGGACTTCCTGGAAGTCTATTTCCTTTGCCAGATTGGGGAAGTTCTCCTTTATTATTCATTCAAATAAGTTTTCCACTTGTTGCTCTTCCTCTTCCCCTTCTGTTACCCCTATAATTTGGATGTTGGGACATTTAAAGATGTCCCAGAGGTTTCTAAGCCTCTCCTCATTTTTGGAATCCTTGTTTTCTGTTTGTTTGTTTGTTTCTTCCTTCTGGTCCACTCCATTGATTTGAGTTCCAGTTTTCCTTCCATCTCTATTGGTTCCCTGTGCGTTTTCCTTCATTTCATTTAGTGTAGCCTTCATTTTTCATCTAATTTGTGAGCGAAATCAACCAATTCTGTGAGCATCCTGATCACCAGGGCTTTGAACTGTGCATCTGATAGGTTGGCTATCTCTTGGTCACTTAGATGAATTGGCTTGGGCCTTTGATCTGTTCTCCCATTTGAGTCATTTTTTGTTTTGTTTTGTTTTGTTTTTGTCTGGTCATGGCTGTCAGGTAGGGAGGGGCTGAGCCTTAGGTCTTCCCCAGGGCGGGGCAGCCCAGTTGCTGGGTTGTGATGTTGTATGTGGGGGCAGGGTCTGAGAGGGAACAATGGACTTGCTCTGCTCTCTCTTGGATTCCAGTCCCTTCTGCTGCTTTCTCCAAGCAAATTGGGCCCTTCTGGTGCTGATTTCAGTGTGGGTGGGCTTGTGTATATTCTAGGACCCTGTGGATCTCTCCTATGAACTCTCCTGTGAGGCTGGGAGTCTCTTCTGGCACTTCAACCCCTACAAGTGTTTTCAGGTTTTATTTCCTGGCGCTGGAGCCCTGGGTTGTGAGGTCTGTCTCGCTCCCCGTTTTTGCCTGGATTATCTGCGCATGAGTGTGGGACCTCCTGGTCAGCCAGCTGCTTTGTGAGGCCTCACTGGGTCTGCCATTGCCACCCTGTGCCGGGGTCCGCTAGCTGCCACCTGTGCACCTGGAATCTGCTAGCCACTGCCTGTGCACCCGGGTCGACCAACCTCTACTTTTTCCTGCTGAGACTCCGCCCCTCTTACCGGTCTGGATGAATGGTTGTTGGACTTCTGTACAGTTCAATTTTCTATCAGTTCTGATTTTCTTGTTTCTAAATCTTTGTTGTCCTTAATTTTGGCTGTGCGAGGAGGCATAGTGTGTCCACCAATGCCTCCATCTTGGCCAGAAGTATATAAACAGTGTTTTGAACTCTCCATCTGAGTGATACAATGAATGACAACAAAATAAATATTGATAAATACTTGTTCACTGGATTAATAGAAGAGTTTGAGGAACAAAAGAAAATGTGATCAACTATTTACTTAATCTAAGTGATTCATAAAGTATCTTTAAAAGTTCGTATCTGGTTCTAAGAAATATGTCTTTGGAATCTTGATGGGAATCACATTGAAGCTATAGATTGCTTTGGGTAGCATGGACATATTAATGATATTAATTCTTCCTGTCCATGAACATGGTATGTGCTTCTACTTATTTGTATCTTCTTCAATTTCTTTCTTCAGTGTCTTATAATTTTCTGAGTACAGATCTTTTACATCTTTGGTTAGATTTATTCCTAGGTATTTTATTTTATTTTTTGAAGCAATTATGAATGGGATTGTTTTCTTAATTTCCCTTTCTGTCAGTTCATTATTGGCATATAAAATGCAACTTATTTCTATATATTAATTTTGTATCCTGCTACTTTGCTGAATTCAGTTTATCAGTTCTAATAGTTTCTTGGTGAAATCTTTGGGGTTATTTATGGACAGCATCATGTCATCTGCAAATAAAGACAGTTTTAAAGTTTAAGTATTTTTCTACCTCAGCTCAGGGACTTGTAAAGCAGTTCATAGTATATAAATTAATATTACAGTATACAAAAGTAACTACTATTTAAGGCCACTGTGATTAATTTTTTGTTTGTTGAAGAATAATTTATCCTGTCTTTTTCCTTAACCAATTATGTATCTATTTACCACTCCTGGATTTCACACATTGAAGTTTCTTAAAGTGGGACCCAACTTTTGGGGGCACGTGTGTGTGTGTTAAGAACCAAAGCTCAGGGTGGAGTGGCCCAGGAATGAGGAGGAGGGGAGGATAAGCCATGTCACAGAACAGCCAGTGTCTGCATAAAAGGCTAGCAAGTGAGTCAGAGGACTAAGAAGTAGACTGAGTCACCTTGGATAGAGTGTTGAGTTCCAGAATGAGGAAATGGCATTGAATTTGATAAATCTTTGAAGGATTTCAGCAGAATTTATAATACCCGTGATCCGCCCTCTACCAGTCCTTCTAGGCTTATTCCTTATACATCCCCGCTCCTGGCAGGTACATACCAACTGAAATGATAAGCTAATTGTAATTTACTAAGCGTTCCCTGTTGCCTGTCTTCACCATCTTTCTCATCCCTTTATTTATGATGAGCCCTAACTTATTCTTGACGTTTCACCTATCATGACTTCCAGAAGGATTCCCTGTCCTCTGCTGAGTTGGACACTGGTTCTGTGCGTCTTCCTCCCCTATCATCCTGTCATACCACCTATCCTTCTGAACTCTAATGCCAGCCGAGATTTCTATATCCATCTCTAGACAGTGAGCTCCTTGAGCAGGGACTGTGACATAATTACCTTGTATTCCTGTTGCCTGGCACATAATGACCCAAGTATTTCATGCATGAATGAAAGAAATGACAAGAAAATAACTACATGAATGGAATGATATATTGGTGTTCACTTTAGGAGAATTACTTAGCAGGACAAATGGAGAAAAGAGAGAGGTTAGTCAGTTCTTATGGTAATCTGGGTAAAAAAAGGGGTGAGGCAGAAAGAGTATAAAGCAGGGCCATAAAATATCAGAGGAAATCTAGTGACTGATAGAACGCATAGAGCGAGGGAACAGGAATAGTCTAAACACTGAGGTTTTGAGCTCATAGGAAGAGTGATATCCTGAATGGAAACCAGGAAGTTGGAAGAAAAATCTGGTTTCGGGTGGCAGTGGGAGGGGGCTGAAGCTAATTGTGTGGTTAGTTTTCCTGATTAATGAAAATTTGTCAGAATTAAGCTACTCATGCTTGGATGGATCCAGTTCCTTATTCATTCTCATTGTTAATCCTTAGATTCTTCCATTTTCCGGGTGGATTTTTAGGTTACTGGGGTAAATCAGATGCTTTGTGTACTTCAATCCAAGCAAGATCCTGTATGCCCAGGAAATTAATTTTTTGAGCCTGACTCAAGGAATTCAGTTGGAATTAAGCCCATTTACATGAGAGGCCTCTCAAATGTTATAGCCATGACAACTCTTCGAGGACAGCACCTGTGACTAGTGATATTGCCTCCCCTCCCTGCATCCTGGGTCAGATGTGTGCTGAGATTCTGCGTATGAGGACTGCATTGGTCATGGCAATGACACTGTCAGGTCAGATGGCAAATGAAATGTCCTCTTTGGTAGTGTTACTCTCAGAATTCACATTTGGCAAAAGAGTGATGCTGAGGAAGTTTGTTTTTGGTATTTTTTAGTCACTTTTTTTCCACATCCTTTTTTAAAAAAATAATCTCCACTTTGACATTCTTCTCAGTGTCTGATTCAGTCAGGAAGCTTCTCTAAACTTCTGGGTCGCTTGAGAAGATCATACCATTCAAACTGAGGTGTTAATGTTGGACTGTAACTTATTTGCTTCCTTTCTCCATGGCATTCCTATTTCAATAAGGAAAGCTGCTTGGTCCACTGGCATAGCCCCTGAAGGAAAAGGGGGGGAGAGAGAGAGAGAGAGAGAGAGAGAGAGAGAGAGAGAGAGAGAGAGAGAGAGAGAGAGAGAGAGAGAAGGGAGAGAGAGAGAGGAGTTCCTGGTTTCTGGTCCTGGCACTATTGACAGACTTTGTGACCTAGCCAAATTGAATGGGTTCCCAGTCTTTTAATTTACAAAATGAAGTAGTTAAATTTAATTAGTGGTTTTTAGTCACATCAGCCATATCAGTGTCTTCCCTTTCATTTTAAGCTCCCATTTTACTATTTTAAAATGAAATTCAGAGATAACATGCTACTTATATATATAATTTAAAAATCAATACAGTACATTAGCTGTCATATAAAAGAGAAATAAAAGGAAAGTATTTTACATAAAGCAACATGTATTTCAAAATGTGAATGCTCAGCAGATGACATATTAAAGTAGTGAGATGTTTGCAGCTGTACATAGAATCACCATAAATGTGACAGCTACAAATGATACAGCTATGATTGTGTGATATTGACCCTCATTTATCATTTTTATTGACCTTCAAATACAACTAGTGGCATTGCTGTCAGTAATGCGATTTTCTGAAATGGTGAACATTTGTTGGTAAAGTTCCAAACAAAATAATATATGACCTTCCCTTCTTAGTTGCTTTTCTTTAAAAAAATTTAGTATGTATTTAAATTGTGTCCCTGAATATACCATGTGCTTATATGTAGAAAAGAGTTCTGTTCTAGGCTCAGGTAATTAAATATTCATTTTTCACCTATGTAATTGACTGCCTGGATGTTGGAATGTCAAAGAGGAAGTAAGACAGTTCTCTGTGGGTGGAACTCTTCTTCACATTGCAGGGCCTGAATATCCCTCACCACTACCCATCAAATGCTAGTAGGTTCTCTCCAAATTATTGGGAGAAAAACAAAAACACCCACCAGAATTTCCAAAACACATATGTGGGGGGTGGGGCAGGCATTACTACCTCCCTTGAGAATTGGTGAACTAGATGATGTTTTAAGTCTGTTGAGACTCTACCAAAGGCAGATCCAGTTATTGGGGGTGACAATGCTCATTTAATACAGGGGCCCCTTCTTTTAACAAAAAAATCAAAATTACAAATACAAAATTATGTATGAAAATGGGCATTTATTTACACCGAGAAAAAATATTGCAACACTATACAATAATTTTAAAGTTGATAAGTACCACAAAGTGATGTGTCACACACACCCAATATATATGTATATATTTTTATACATGTGAGTATTTTAGTAATTAACTCCCTAACATACTTCTATTATACTTTTTCCCTTAATTTTTCGCAGCATACTTTGATCATCTCTTCATCTGACAATGAATATCATTTCTATAGATAATTTAGTTATTCCTTTAATATGGTTGATCAAATTTGTTTCTATCATTGATAATTTAGAACAGTTTCTTTTAGCTTCACAGCTTATTACTCAAGGTTAATGTAGTTATTATTATTATGGTTGTTATGTAAATTTTTAGGATTGTTACAAATTTTGTAAAAACTTCTGGTTTCTTTTATATATAAGCTGTAAGATGAAAAAATTTTTGTACAGTAACCAATCACAAGTATTTCCTGAATTGACAATACTCATTAACTTGTGTGTCATTGATGTTTCTATTATAATTTGATATTTTCATCTTAGTGGCTTAATCTGAACTTATATTATCTTCACTGAAGTCAGTATTTCACATCAAGACAAGAATTCTGATAAATTCTATTTTGTATGATTCCCACCAAAAGACAAAAATTGGTATTTTTATAATTGTATTGGTCTTCTTATCAAGTATATTTCTTTCAGAAGAGGAACTCTCTTTTGATGTGGCATCAATGAAAACTTTGTTTCATTTACAATTTTAAATATCTGATGACTGGAAGAATTTTCCATAGATTAGCTTCTAGTTATGCACATTTCATTTCTTTGACACTGGTCACATACTTCTGAGGCTGGGTGGCATAGGACATGTTCATACCGACAAGACCATAGTTCTGTACTTCATGCCATCAGGTGAGTCAGCAGAGTTGAAAGTAGGAACAGTGCTAGACATCTTTCTTATATGAGAAGTGAAAGCAAAAACTTAACTCTACTTAGAAGTAAATCTGAGCTACCGTATATAAATATTTCCTGAAAAAGCAAAACTAAATGTATCCACAATTCAACTTTCCTTTATTGATATTCTCCAAGTGGCCTCTACTCCAGTGGTACTCAGCTCTAGAAGAAGTGTGTTAGAAGGAAAGTCAGACTGGAAAGACAACAGTCTTAACAATTGTGGTTGAAATATTTTATATCTGTGAGTGGCCTATTTGAAAAAATGTGTGTCTATGTGTTTATTTAGGAACACATTGCTTAGAGTCCCTTTCAGGGCTTTGAAAGGGGCCAGTACATAACTTAGGCTTCATTAGCCTCATGACAATCTGACGCTAACACTCTGTGATTCTATGAATCAAGCCCTAATCTTGAGGATGAGAGGAGTTGGGGTGGGAGTTTTCCCAGGGCCTCTCATGTTTTATAACACATAGTGCTTTGTCTATTTGTGATAAGATAGGATTTTCTCCTCTAGTTACATGGCCTGTTGCATTTTTTTCTTATTATGTTTACAAATTCTGGGAATAAACCACTTAATTTTTCAAAAACAAATTTTTATTAATGGAAAAGAATAAATTAATACCCTTTAAACATTTAAGTAAGGCTAATAACAAAGATCAGTGTTCCCATGGCTTCTCCCAATCCAAGATGCAACCACCTTCAACTTCTTAAGCCATTTTAATGCTTTTTAAAATAAATACTATGTATATACTATGGCCTCTTGGGTCATCCTTTTAGACATTATTTATTGTTTCTATTATAATAGATGCAAAGTTTAGCTTTCAGTTTCCTATTGTTTTCCCTGGAGACATCTTTTTGGCAGCCTTCTATCCTTCCTTCCCAAGCTGGATCCTCCTTCTCTGGGACTGCAGGGCAGGGTTCTCCTAGCAGCTCTCTTTGCCAACATCCTGCGAGGTCCTTTTGTCTTGTCTCCCTCCTGTGTTCTACCCCTGATTCCTGGCCTTCATATCTTTTTTTTTGTCCTTGGTTTACTCCTTTATTTTGGTGAAATATATCTTCCAGGAGCTTTCTGATAAAGAGTATATGGGAGGTAAATCTTGAGAAACTGCCAGTTCTAAAACACGTTTTCTGCCTATGGTTGTCTGGGTATCGAATTCCAGATAAAAAATAATTTCCTATCACACCAGAATTCCGAAGGCATTATTCCAGTGTTCTCTAGCTTTACTATTTCTATTGATAAGTCTGATACCATTTGACTCCCAGTTCTTTGTAGGTGAGCTGTTTCTCCTCTTTGGAGGTTTTAGGATCTCTAATTTGACACCAATGTTCTGAAAATTTATAATGGTTTCACTGGTCTGTGTTGTTTTTCAGTCATTGTGTTGGATACTTGGTGTGTGGGCCCTTTCAGTCTGGATGATCATGTCCTTTAATTCTTGGAAATTTCCCTGTTTTTTTTTGGGGGGGGGAGGTAATGTTTTGGATAATTTATTTCCCACTATTTTCCTTGTTTTCTTTCTGGAATTATTTGGAAACCTGACTTCTGAGATGTTTCTTTTTTCCTTTCCTTTTCATTATGATTGTCCATTTCTTTTTTTTTTTACTTCTATTTTTAGGGGATTTTCCTAGATTTTAAAATTTTATGTTTTTAATTTGAAAAGTTTTTCCCTTGGATTATTACTTTTAAACTGTTGTATACAATAATCCCATTATTATTTCAAGGATGAAATATATTTTCTTATTTTTCTGAAATTCTTAATATTTTCTACTGCTCACTGGGTTGTATTTGTTTTCTCTGAGTTTTTAATTTTTGTTTATTGTTTTCTCTGACCGTATTATAGAACTATTCCTAGTATTTCTCAAATGTCTGATGATCCTAGGCTATATTCATATTTAAGGATGAGTGGAAAGAACTATTTGTGTATCTCAAAACACATCTGGAATCCTACCACTTCTCACCACCTTCACCTTATGCCATCTTGGTCTTAACCACCATCACCTCTTGCCTAAATTATTGCAATGGACTCCTAATTGGTCTTCCTGCTTTCATACCTGTGTCTTATAGATTATTCTCAACAGAGGATAGAGTGATCTCTTAATAATGTCATTATTACATCACTGCTTCAAATGCTCCAATGGCTTCCCATCTTATTCCAAATAAAAAGCAAAAGCACTTACAATGGTGTATTAATTTTCTATGCTGTGTAACAAGTTGCCACAAGTTTACTGGCTTAAAGCAATACGCATTTCTTGTTTAACAGTTTCTGTGATTCAGAAGGTCCAGCATGACTTAGCTGGATCCTCTGCTCAGGGTCTCACAGGCTGCAGTCAAAGTGTTGGCTCAGGGTAGGTTCTCATCTGGAGGCTCGACTAGGAAAACACCTGTTTTCTAACTTGTGTGATTGTTGGTAGCATTGATTTGCTGCGCTTGAAGGATTCATGGAAGCCTGCTTCTTCAAGACTGCAAGGGGAGATAGAGAAACTAGGTGAGTCTGCTAGCAAGGCAGTGTCTTACATAATGTAACATAATCACGAGAGTGACATCCTATCATTGTTACCAAAGTCACAGGTCCTATCTATGCTCAAGAGGAAAGAATTACACAGGGGTGTGAATCTCCAAATTTGGAGGACATAGGTCACCACTTGAGTCTGTCTTTCTCAAATGGCCTACAAGGCCATACATGGTGTGGCTCCCTATCACCTGTCTGACCTCATGTCCTGCAGTTGTCACTCTTAATCACTCTGCACAGCCACAGGAGTCTTAGGGCTTTTGCGCTTTCTCATTCCTCCGACTGGCGCTCTCCTCTGCCTGGTATCCACATGGCTCAGTTTCTCACTTCCTTCCAGTCTCTGTTCAAGTGTTTCCTTCTTAGAGGGGCCTTCTCTGACTACCTTATTTAGAATTACTGGCATTCTGTTGTCCTTTACTGCTTTTATTTTCCTCCACATATACTGTGCCATTTACTTATTTGTTGTATTTTTTTTGTTATCCTCTACAAGAATGGAAACTGTATGAAGATAGGAATTTCTATTTGTTTTGTTTACTACTGAATCTCTTGTACTTAAATCATAGTAGTAATTCCATAAATATTTATGATATGAATGAGTGTGTATGTGCAAGTTGATGTTTGATTAGCTTAACAACAGGACAGTTGGATAGGTGGCTGGCTAGTTTTTTTGCTGGGAAGCCCAACGTGTCAGCATCTGCAGGTCTTTGCTAATATGCCATTCAGTTTCTCCAAGAAAGGATCATCCAGTCTCCTCAACCAGAATCTTCGTTTTCATGATTTTATAGCTATGTGGTGGGAGGGGCTGTAGTTCTCATATTCAGTATGCAGATTTTCCCTTGATCTCCCAGTTTGTAGTTCTTCTCACCAAAAATCCTCTTCTGTCCTAGGCCTAATGTTCTGTGAGTTGATTTTTTTGTGGTTCAGTTTCTCCAGAGATGCCTTCTGTCTCTGGTGAGGAGGGGAATCAATTGAATATGCCAAGTGGCAGTTGAGATCTTGGGGCTTACCTGCTGCCTCTCTCTGGCTCACCTGTCTTCTATATGGTATTTAACATTTCCTGAATTTGTTCAGAGTTCTTGAGGGCAAATTAGCTTTTCTCTCACTGGCATCTTTTTTTGCATGCCCTCGGGTTTGACCTTTCTCTGTTCTGTGAAGTCATTCATCCTTCCTCCATCCACTTTCTGACTTTATATGGAGTTTATCTTTCTATCTCCTTTTCTCCTCATTTTGGAAAGAGTTTTGGAAGGAAGAAGAAGGCCATATTGATAGTGAAAATCTTAAAAAATTTTCATCCAGATGTTTAACATCTCCTTGGGGATAGGCTTAAAATCTAAAGATATTGACTTCCGGCCAAGATGGAGGCATAGGTGGACACACTGTGCCTCCTCTCACAACCAAAATTAAGGACAACAAATATTTAGAAACAAGAAAACAACCAGAACTTATAGAAAATTGAACTGTACGGAAGTCCAACAACCATTCATCCAGACCGGTAAGAGGGGCGGAGTCGCGGCAGGAGAAAGTGGAGGTGCGGACCCAGGAACGCAAGCAGCAGCGGCTTGCAGTTCCCAGGTGCACAGGCAGCAGCTGGCAGACCCCGGGCACAGGGGGGCAACTGTGCAGACCCAGTGAGGCCGCACAAGGCGGCTGGCTGACTGACCAGGTGGTCTCACATTCGCGCGCACAGACGGTCCAGGCAGAGGGGAAGTGGCGGAAGGGACTGAATCCAGGAGAGAGCGGAGCAGGTGCCATTGCTCCCTCTTAGACCCCGCCCCCACATACAGCGTCACAACCCAGTGACTGGGCTGCCCCACACCGGGGAGCGCCAGAGGCTCCACTCCTCACTACGTAACAGCACTCGAGCGTGGGCAGATAATCCAGGTGAAGGGGAAGCAGCAGAAAGGGCCGGAGTCCAGGAGAGAGCGGAGCAGGCACCATTGCTCCCTCTCAGACCCCGCCCCCACATACAGCGTCACAACCCAGCGACTGGGCTGCCCCGCCCTGAGGAAAACCTAAGGCTCCACCCCCTCACTACGTAATAGCTGCAACCAGACTAAAACCAAAACAACAACAACAACAACAACAACAAAACCACCAAAAATGGCTCAAACCGGAAAACAAATAAAAGCCCCAGAGCCAATTCCTCTAAGCAGTGAAGAAATAGCCAACTTGTCAGATGCACAGTTCAAAGCACTGGTCATCAAAATGCTCACAGAATTGGTTGATTTTGCTCACAAACTAGATGAAAAAATGCAGGCTACAATTCATGAAATGAAGGAAGATGCATGGGGAACTGATAGAGATGGGAGGAAAACTGGGACTCAAATCAGTGGAGTAGACCAGAAGGAAGAAACTAACAACCAAACAGAAGACGAAGAAGAAAAAAGAATTCAAAAAAATGAGGAGAGGCTTAGGAACCTCCGGGACATCTTTAAACGTCCCAACATCCGAATTATAGGGGTCCCAGAAGGGGAAGAAGAACAGCAACGAGTGGAAAACTTATTTGAATGAATAATAAAGGAGAACTTCCCGAATCTGGCAAAGGAAATAGACTACCAGGATGTCCAGGAAGCTCAGAGAGTCCCAAAGAAGTTGGACCCAAGGAGGAACACACCAAGGCACATTGTAAATACATTAGCCAAGATTAAAACGAAGCAGAGAATTCTAGAAGCAGCAAGGGATAAGGGGACAGTCACCTACAAGGGAGTTCCCATCAGACTGTCAGCTGATTTCTCAAAAGAGACCTTACAGGCAAGAAGGGGCTGGAAAGAAATATTTGAAATCTTGAAAAGCAGGGACCTACATCCAAAATTGCTCTATCCAGCAAAGCTGTCATTTAGAATGGAAGGGAAGATAAAGTGCTTCTCAGATAAGGTCAAGTTCAAGGAGTTCATCATCACCAAGTCCCTATTATATGAAATGTTAAAGGGACTTATCTAAGAAAAAGAAGATAAAACTAGGACAGTGAAAAGACAACAAACTCATAGCTATCAAGAACCACACCTAAAACAAAAGCAAACTAAGCAAACAGCTAGAACAGGAACAGAACCACAGAAATGGAGATCATATGGAGGGTTAGCAACAGGGGCATGGGAGGAGGAGAGAGGGGGAAAAGGTACAGAGAATGAGTAGCATAGATAATGGGAAAAAAATAGACAGGGGGAGGGCAAGAATGGGAAATGTATGGGAAATGTAGAAGCTAGAAAACTTATGACCCATGGACATGAACTAAAGGGGGGAATGTGGGTGGGAGAGGGTGTGTAGGGTGGAGGGGAATGATGGGGGAGAAATGGGACAACTGTAATAGCATAATCAATAAAATATATTAAAAAAATAAAATCTAAAGATATTGATGGCAAAAGGAAACTCTTATTTGAGGCAGCCAGATTTTTGTACTAAAGGTGAACATTAGGAAAAGAATTCCAGATAATCCAAGTGTTAAATGTGAATGGAGAAAGATAGGTACCATCTACAGTCAACACTCCAGATTATTCATACCTTTTGACACTGTAATTGCCATCGTAGGACTCTGTCTTAAAGATAAAATCCGAAACGTGGACAAAAATAACAGCACAATCATATTTATCACAATGCTAGTCATGTGGTCAATACTGGAGAAACCATAGCAAAATAAAATATGGTACATTCATTGGAATATTATGAAGACATTAAAAGAGATATTTTTGAAGATACTTTTGAAAAGTCAAAGAAACCCAGAGATTTTAAAGACTGTTTTAATGGCATGAGGAGGAGCTCACTCATACTATATTAAATAATAAAAACAAGATGAGTGTATTATTACTTTTGTTGTGAGAAAGCTTTTGTAAAGGCACAATTAAATTAGAAGACATTTAATTTATTTAAAACCACTTAAAATATTCTTAAGGCACACATAATTAGTATTATATGCACCAGGAAGTACCAAATTAGGGTTTATAAATTAGTTTAGAAAAAAGCATCTGTTTTCTTCCTGAGGTACCTATTGCTCCTATAGAAGATGTGAAAGGGAATAAAGCAGTTACTCCTTTTCAAGAGAACCAATTTTCTTCAGACTGTTTGGTAAACTTATAAGCCTACACTTTCCAAATTTCCAAAATAACCTTTGTACGTACTTCAAAAGAATGGCCTTTTCCAATAGTCTGCCAAGCGTTTAAAAAAAGAACTATTCTTGACCAAATTTGGAAAAGCGCGTAAGTGTTCACTGCACACAAGATCAGTGTGTTCATTTCGTAGGAAAGTTCTCCGGCATGTAAGGCAGTGTTAGAGTATGCAGATAGCATGTGCTCTAATGTTAATTCTTGATGCTAGAAGAGTTTAATTCAGTAAAAATTTCTTTACTTAGCAATTGTCAGTTCCTGTCCTTAAACTCTTCACTGCTTAAAATAGGTGTTGGGAAATGTCATGGCTCAGGAAATAGTCATCACAACGGATTTTCATGTTCGGCCTGCCTCTATCCACCCGAGGCAAAGAGGCATGGTGCCTATGAATCTAGTAACTACGTGACGTAGTAACTACTCACAGGAATAGTAACTATGAAAGTTCTAGTAGGGTACTTCTAACCCTTGTGGAAGGTCAGAGCTAGGATGATAAGCAAGTTACATTAGGGTGTGTTTTGTGTAAGTTTTCCTTTCTCTTATTCTTTTTCTTCCTTCTCTGCTCCCAGCCCTGCCTCCAAACTCCATCAGAGGATAGGTACTATTTGTATTCGCTCTTCTAGCTCCAGAGGAGCTTCTCAAACACTTACAACCTGACATGGACTATACAGTTATTTCCATCTTCTATCTTTTACATGGTAAGGTGCTGTGTGAGATGAATGGCCACAAGGAGCTTGGGCACAGGTCAGTATACCCTGTATGGTGTGGGTAGACAGGGAGAGAGATTGTAGGGGTAGGTGCCATAGGGACTCACTTCTGCTTTGGGCATTTCGTTTTTTGGACTAGGGGGACTATCCTCTTTTTGTTTGCTTAAATTTTATTGTTACAGCCATGCTTTTGCATATGCTCATGAAACTGTGTCTATTGGACCAGGCCTAGCAACAAACTTCTCTGCCCCTGAGGGTTGGAAGTTGACTGCTGCAAACTTAGAGAGGTGAACTTTCCCTGCCTTTCTGCAAAAGACAGGATTTGTTTGGCAGAAACGTCACACACAGGTACCTTAAAAATGAAGAAGCTGGACTGATTAAAAATGGGTAGAGATTCTCAGTTTTGATATATTTCAAGCACTTGAAGTATCTTTGTTGGGAAAACTGCACTGATCAGAGTAAAGTATCTGAATCAGCCACTTTTGTGGTTTCACTGATCAGAACTTTGAATTCTCTAACTTGCCTTTGGAGGATCCAGCATCTCTTTAATATTCTTGGGTCCATGTGGCAGAGGCTGCGGTTTTTCAGTTAACTGGAAAGGGGATGTTTGGAATTACAGTAGCATTTCCATGGTTCCATTACAAAATCTTGTTCACAGGTCTCTAAGAATAAATGAGAGCATCCTAGAATCCCTTTGCAATACTCCTAGTTGTAGAAGTGAATTCAGTATTGACGCAGCCTGTCTTGGACCTTTGCAAGAAGATTTAGTTTCTGAGAGGCACTTAGCTCAACAGTAAGCACACAGTGGGAGTTTAATACATAGTGATTCCTCAAATGATGCATCTTTGGGGAGCAATGCTATTAAATTTTTAAAGAATTCCCATGTATTGTGTGAAGCAGTGATCTTTTTGAACAACTTGTATGTGCAGCTACATGGGACTGAAAGGCTACAGCTGAAAGTAATGAAGGTCTACCCCATTGTAGAAGGAGGGAAATTCAGATGCATTCACAGCCCACCTTAACCCCCTGAAGTCTTCTCTCTCTACTTGGTGCTCATTGTTCTCCCTCAGCTTTCAGATCTTACAGCCTCTGCATGTAGTTGAAGACTCCATTCATATGTACAAAAGCTACAGCTATGCTTGGTAATTGCTTTGTACCAGCTGCAGTGCTAGTGCTAGATGAGCAAAGCAGACATAGGGATTCCTGCCCTCCTGGATGTTACAAAGGAGAGAAGGGCAAACAATAAGCAAGTAACAAGAATAAACAGTTAATTGAGGATTCTCAGTTCATTTGGATATAAACTTGAAATAGCTGTATTTTTTTCCAGTGACTGCTTTCATCCTTGTTCACCCAATTTCCTACCTCTTGGTGAATGTTTGGCAGATCCTATAACTTTCCAGTCAATTTGAGTTAAAAATGCAGCCCTGGCAAGTTTAAAATTCAACCTGACTCCTGATTCAAAGAAAGCCCTTCCCCCTTAACGTGCTGTGCTCAGTTCAGCCAGCCCATCTGGGAAGATATTCTCAGGGATTATGGATGGTCTTTTCCCAAGGAAATTCACAAGAGCAACCTCAGAAGGATGAAATACCTCTCTCCCTCAGCTGGTCTCAAGGCTGCAACTTATCACAGTTTCCTTCCTCTGTACTGGTTCTAAATTCCCCTCAACCCTGGCTAGCACAGCTGCTGGCTTACCTTATGTGATGAGGACTGAACGTCTGGTCATTCCTGAAATATCTGAGATCTAAGTCTGCTGTACTTGTCCACATCCATGTATCATCAGACTGAGAAGGGGAATGCCAATGCACATGCCAGTGGGTCATCGAGGGTGCCAAGCACACTCTCTACACACTCCTCTTGTGTAGCATCAGTTCTACCTACTGCTGATGAGCAAGGTCAATGACTTCTGTGAGGATGTTGACACCTTTCCTTGGCCAGTGATCTTTTGGAACAAGGGACTCAAAGTGACTAGGTGGGAGCTATAGTTTAAAGTTTAGTGGGGCTCTCTTGTCTCCCTTGGTGGAAGTGTTATTCCTATGGGAAACAGGACCTCTGGCCCCCTCCCTAGTCTGAAGATGCAAGGAGAAATAGCAAGTGGGGACACTCCTACCTTTGTCCCTTGGCTCTCAGACCCTTGCATTTTTCCTCTCAGGACACAGCACAATGTAGTGGTCATTGCTTTAGGTGTAAGCTTTGTGTGTGCCCTGTGGGTATCATCCCTAATCTGGCACATTAGTTGCAGCTTCAATAGGCTGTTATACCACTCTGTGAATGTGGCAGCTTCTAGCGAGATGAACAATACAACAGGACCAGTGGATCTCATGCTTATGTGCCTCACTGCTTCACCTCTTTTGCTGAAGAATGCATCTGTGTTGGTGTTCCAAACACTCTGTAAGCCCTCACATAATGGTGTTGGCCAAGACCACATAGGCATGAAAGACAAAGGTAAACTGTAAAATCCCAACAATGAATTGTGTCCTAGATAGAAGGGGTCCAGTGCAATCAACTTGCTACCAGGTGGCTAGTTGGTCCCCTTGAAGAATAATGCTGTATCAGGCATCACAACTGGTCTTTCTTGCTAGCAGTAGATATTTGGCAACAGTAGTGGCAAGATCAGCCTTGGTGAACCGGAACGCATGTGCAGGGTCCATGTATATCCTCCATCCCTGAACCATGACTACGCCATTCATGAGCCCATCATGCCAGCCCTGGAGAAGCCAATGACAGAGGCTGGCTGATGTCAGCCAGCTACATCATTCTGTCAACGTGATTGTTTAATGCTGTTTCTGTGGTGGATACTGTCTGTGAGCACTAGTATGTGATATAAATATCTTCATACTTTGTCTTTCTACCTTTAGTGCCATCCACATGACTCTTCCCCAAACATCATTGTCCTTCCATGCTCGTGAGCAACCTGTCAAGTCATCTGCTTCTTCCTATAAATTTATGTGTATTCCTACTTCAGGCCATTTCTCTTTTCCACATATAGTGGGTAGCCAGGTGTCACACAGATAGCTCCTGTCTTACAGTGTTGCCCCAGAGTGCAATAGCAGTCCATTTTTTGGCTTGCATCTATACTTACGTCACTATCAGTGAATGATGCTCTGCTTTTTTCCTCCTCTGTCAGCTCTTCACAAAGGACCTCCCAGGTGGCCATAGATGTGAGTTGAGGGATAATTGTTCACAGAAAGGTGGAGGAGCTGGGAGTCTCAGCTGCCTGCTTCATGCAGCTTTTTTGTGTGCTCTGTCCACACTCATGCCCAACCCTGGATGTACTACTTCAGTCTTATGCTGTATCACTGTTGGGCCCATCCTAACTTATGGTGTGGTGGGTCTGACAGACCCCAGATCAAGATGAGCAACTCAGCTACATGGTCACTCAGTGTCTTAGGACCAGATACTCTATTTTTCTCATAGCCCAGTGGCATACTAGAGGAAGTTTTAATAATGGTTTACAGTTCTCCATCGCAGAAATGGCCTGGCTCCAGAACCCTAGGGATTTATATTGTGATTCTCCTGCAGGAGTTTATCATAAACTCCTCATGGCATTTCCACCCTACTCCTCACCTGCACCAGGTCAGATTGACCAAGTTACAGATCTGAATGCATCACTGGTTGGACTTTCTATAGAGTCCTTTCTTACTCCAGACCCACTTACAACTTGCAGTCTTCCACGTTACTTAGCAAATGTGTTTGGACCCAGATGTGCTTCCAGAACTCATGGGCAGACATGGTCAAAGAAGATGCCTGAATATATCCAAGCAGGGAGATTTTGTCAGGGGAGTGCAGTAGAAAGAGAGAGCAAGAGTGTTGAGAGGATTTGCAAGGAAGTGATTGTAAAGATGGAACAGGAAATTTAAAGAGTATAGGAGGAAGTGGATAGAGAGAGGGAGAGAAAGAGGGAACTATTGATCAGTTGATGAATGTGAGAAAGGGCATTGCAGTTTCAAAGTGATATTGAAGAATTGCTGTAGTTGGGATACTTGAATAAATAGCTCAAAAGAATAGGAGGCTAGAATCTGAATTTGGAAAAAAACAGAAGTGATGTATGTGCAATGATGAAGTCAAGGGTGTCAGCATGAGGGTAGGAACGCTGCTGAAATGGCATGGAGGAAAGAGTTATGTACTTGGAAAATTATAGGACACTGAAGAAGGAAATAGAAGAAGATACAAATAAGTGGAAGCACATACTGTGTTCATGGATAGGAAGAATTAACATCATTAAAATGTCCATACTACCCAAAGCAATCTATAGATTCAATGCAATTCTTATCAAGATTCCAATGATGTATTTCATAGAACTATAACAAATATTTCAAAAATTTATATGGAACCACAAAAGGCTCCACAAAGCAGCAACGATCCTCAGAAAGGAGAACAAAGTTGTAGGGATCATGCTACCTAATATCAAACTATACTATAAGGCCATAGTAATAGAAACAGCATGGTACTGGCATAAAAACAGGCACATACATCAATGGAACAGAATAGAGACCCCAGAAATAAACCCATACCTTTATGGTCAATTGATATTTCACAGAGGAAGCAAGCACATACAATGGGCAAAGACAGTCTGTTCAATAAATGGTGTTGGGAAAATTGGACAGATACATGCAGAAAAATGAAACTAGACAACTTTCTTACACCACACACAAGAATAAATTTAAAATGGATCAAAGACTTAAAACCTGAAACCATAAGAATTCTAGAAGAAAACATAGGCAGCAAAATCTTGGACATTGCTCATAGGAATTTTTTATCAGATGTATCTCCCCAGGCAAGGAAAATAAATAAATAAATAAATAAATAAACAAACAAATAGGACTACATCAAACTAAAAAGTTTTTGCACAGCAAAGGAAATCAACAAAATAAAAATACAACCCACAGAATGGGAGAACATATTTGCCGATACATATGACAAGGGGTTAATATCTAAAATTTATAAAGAATTTAAAAAACTCAATGCCAAAAAAACCGAACAACCCAAAGGACCTGAACAGACACTTCTCCAAAGAGAACATACAGATGGCCAATAAACATACAAAAAGATGCTCAACATTTCTTACTAATCATAAGAGAAATGCACATTAAAACCACAATGAGATGCCATCTCACACCTGTCAGAATGGCTATCATCAATAAATCAACAAACAACAAATGCTGGTGAGAATGTGGGGAAAGGGGAACTCTATTACACTGTTGGTGGGAATGCAGACTGGTGCAGCCACTGTGGAAAGCAGTATGGAGATACCTCAAAACTTTAAAAATGGATCTGCCATTTGACCCAGTGATCCCACTTCTGGGAATATATCCAAAGGAACTCAAAACACTAATTCAAAAAAACATAAGTACCCCTATGTTCATCACAGTGTTATTTACAATTGCCAAGGTAAGGAAGCAGCCCAAGTGTCCACCATTAGTTGAGTGGATAAACAACTATGGGACATTTACACAATGGAATACTACTCGGTTATAAAAAAGAAGGAAGTTTTACCCTATGCAACAGTATGGATGGACCTGGAGAACATTATGCTAAGTGAAACAAACCAATCAGAGAAAGACAAATACCATATAATTTCACTCATATGTAGAATCTAATGAACACACTTAATTAACAAGGAAAATGGGGACAGACTCATGGATGGAGAGTAGGATGAAAGCTAGTGGGAGGGGGATGTTAGGGGTTGGAGGGATTGGCCAAAAAGGAAAAAGGACTCATGGACATGGATAACAGTGTGGTGATTACTGGGGGGAGGTGGGTGTAGGGGACTAAATGGTGATGGAAAAAAAATACAGTAATGATTCAATTAAAAAAAAGAAATTAGAGAGGCCAACACATTCCTGTTTTGCTTGTTAATTTCATCATGGTGTGTGTCTTCCCAATGGTGCCCAACACAATGCTGAGCCATTGTAGGGATTCAATATATATGAGAGGTACAGCCTTAAGATTTCATGTTACACATGGAAAGAACAATGTGAGATTCTAAACCAAAGAGCTAGAGCTATTTAAGTTGGGCTACAGTGATGTGCTCACCTGTTAACAAACATAGTGTCACAGTTTGTAAGAAGGCCAGGAGAAGGCCATGAGAAGGCCATGGTTACACTTACTCTTGTAAGAGTAACCATGAGAGTAGATTGAACTGTTTTTGATGCTTGCATTTGGTAGGGTGACCAGGGAACAGGAGACAGGACTAGCACACAGAATCAGTACAGAGGTATTATTGTGTATTATTTCCAAACCTACTTCTTTCCTTGTATGCAGTTATTGGCTCTTTATTTTCAACACCACGAAGAGCCTGTATAGATGTTTCTTTTTCCCTTATGTTACAAATTTGTGGTACTTTCTCTTCTTCCCAAGAAAACTGGGGATGGCTTTGATTTTAAAGGCACGGAGAAGCTTCTTTAGCTGGGGTGTTTCTGTTGGAGGGGAGCAGATTTTCCTTAGAGTGGTTGGCTAATGCTGAAAATTCCTTTCACTAATATGGTATTTTTCTTCCATTAAAGAAAAGGCTTTAAATGCAAACTCCTGGAGGGAAAGATAACATAAAGACTTAGATACATACTAAGGTGCAAATGACTAAAGGTAGAGTCTTTTCTAAGAAAAAGGTATGCATATTTTTTCTGGGAGAAAATGGAGGAGGGTCAGAAGACAGTTGATGGGGTTCGTGTAAGAGAAGTTGAGATGCGGAAACTAAGCTTTTTGCTCAGCGCTAGCTTTGCCTCTGTGAGCCTCTGGGCTGCAAGTTTAGTGGTGAATATTCTCTGTGAGCTCAGAAATCATGATAGTACTCTCGGAATGACTTTGAGACCAGTGGAAACATTTACATCTTTAAAGTGCTGTGTTCCCTTTCTCCCACTCCTCTAGGAATTCATCTGGTTTACCAAACTTACATTTCCTCAAATGTATGAAAATTCCACGCCCATCAACTTTTTTCTATGTATTACAAATCATCTTTCAACAAATTTTTTTATGGCTCATATATGCAGAAATGAGTCAATTTACACAGGGACTAATCAGCCATCAAATTAAAATGGGACCTGTCCCAGTGCTTAGAAAAGCTGAATTTTGGGGTGAGTGGTGGGGATGGCTGGGGTGGGTGGGGGTGGTGAGGAAAAACAAACAAACAAGATGAGGTAATGGATGTTTAATTAGACTTACTGCGATGATCCTTCTGTAATATAGGAAAATATAGAATCTTTATGTTGTATACCTGAAACTAATATGCTAATTATACCTCAATAAAAAAGGAAAAAAATGTAAAATTATAATCTGCCCCTCTCAAAAAAAGAAAAGCTGAATTTTGAGCTTTAACATGAACACAAGGTTTTTAGAAACTCTTTTCAAGCTAAAGTCAACAGAGATTCCCAAGATTTGAGTTTTATTTCTAGTTCTATCACTAGTCATATGACCTTGGATGCATTATTTTGCTTTTTTGGGGCCTTAGTTTCCTCATCAAGCATGAGAAAGGCTGCGCGATTGCAATTAATGTATGTAAAAGTGCTTGGTTTGGCTCAGTTGCTGTCAAGGAAACAAACTTCGGTATTCCCGTCTTCTGGGAGCCACTGGGCCAGGTATGCACTTACCCAGTTTCCTCACAGGGGGAAAGCTGCTCCTCACGCTTTCTCAGTGGTGTGTCAGTCACTCTGCAAGGTGAACATCTTTTCACAGGCAAGGCTGAAAGTCTGAATGCAGTCCTAGGTTTTAGGAAAACTATCATCCCCCAAGCTTTAAAAGTGGTGTTTGTGGGGTCGCAGTCTTAAAGTTCAGGGAAATAGGTTTATTCCCAAGGTTTTCTCCTAAGATGTTTCTGAGAAAAACAATGTGAAAAAGTTACTTCACATGTCCAGTGGCAGGTCTTATCTACCAGAACCCTATTTATCTGGAAGATGAATTTTGCAACGTGGGTTCATGCCACACTACAGCATCCCTGAGTTCTCCTTAGCTACTTGCTCTCTCGTGCTTGGAAGCAGCTGAGCACGTAGACATCCTCGTGCACCCTGGAAACACTGCTGTTTCTGTGTAAAGTCTCTGTCAATCCAAGGATGAAGGGTGTATCTGGGAACCTCCATTTTTTAATTAGCCCTCAGGGCACAGCCTGCTCGCCATGCACTGTCACAACAAAGGGATCTTTATTTCTTTGGGGAATTGTATTAAGATGCAGCAATTGAAATTGTGTACTTGCCGTGTCTGAAACTGCTTTTATCTACTGCTTCATCATTGATCCTTGACAGCTGATCTTCAGTGCTGGCTTAACCATTTACTAGTTGTGTAACCTTGGGCAAACTCATGTCCCAGCTTAATTAATCTAATTTACTCCTTTATAAACTGAGGGTGATATTTTCTTTGGCCACTTACCTCAGAGGCTTCAGTGAGGCCTAAGTGGTAGCATAGAAACAGAAAAGTGTTGTTAAAAATATAAAGATAAATTATTGATATTAGGGCTTAGAGACATTTTTCTTATGAGGTGGGGTAAGTTAAAAAGTGAAGTCTTGGTCGCCTCCTGAGAGAGAGCCCGGTTCTTGGGGTGATCACTGAATACAGGGCAGTCTGGCACTGAGTCTGTGGAAGGCTTTCCTGCTGCTGCCACACTCCCCCTTTCTCAGCCCCCTGCCACCCCTGTGGAGACAGTGATCTATACTGGGCAGGCCTCCCCTCCTCTGTGCCGCCAGGCCACCTACGCCTCTTGGCCTTGTCAGAGTGCTGACAATCAGCTCCCTGCTGCTTTCTCATCTTTTAAAATCCAATTAAACATCTCTGGCCACAGCGTGACAATTGTCTGGGCTCCTCACTGCGGAGCTTCACCTGAAGTGGCATTAGGAGGCCAAAAGAGTAAAGCTCCTTTATCTCAGGAGAAGCATGCCTAGAGTTCCTGAAAGGGTGGCACTGTTGTGAGGTCCGGACCCACACTCAGACTCCGCAGTTGCCTAGTTCAGCTCCAAACTGTAAGATGTTAAAGGTCACGTAGCAGATTTAACCATGTCTACATGGGCTCCCGTGCCTAGAAGCAGTCTGGTGGTTTAAGAATCAGCAATGGCTAAGGTGGTGTGTGTGAGAAACAGGGAGTTTGAGTGGGATGTCCCAGCAGGAAGGGACGCTGGGGGGATAAGATGGGGTCAGATTTGGGGGAACCTCGAAGCCAAAATCATCGGATTTTGGACTGCAGAGCTTGCGCTGGACTGCAGAGCTTGACCTCTTGTGGAAGGCAGGAGGATTCTGCGATGGGTAGGGTGTCCGACCTAGCAGGTTGCCATTTGGTAACATCTTGCCATTGCACATGGTTCCTGGGTTTTATCCAGCCCAGCTGGTGACTGTGCCTTGGCATGTCATTTGCTTAATAGAGGGTAGGGCAAAAGTACGTTTACAGTTGTGAGTTCACAAAACCGCTTTTACTCTTGTATTATTTATTAATTGTTGTAATATTTTCCATGTGAACAACTATAAACCTACCTTTGCCCCACCTTGTATAGTAGTGGCTTCCCTTACACACTTGGAAAGATGCTACATCTGGAGGAATCCAAAGCTTCTTGTTCTGAAATGGACGTTACGGAGTTACTGGATCAAACAAAACAGGGAAGCTGGACTCTGGTCCTGGATCTGCTACTAACCACTTGGTCTTATGAGGAAAAGCTAATCTCTTCTCAGGACTTTCGCTGCCCTGTCAATTAGACGATGGGGAGAGAAATGGCTGGATCAGGATCTCTAAGGTTCCTCTTACTGTGAGTGCCCTGAGGAATGGGCTCACTTGCTGAAATGTCTGCAGTTTAACAAGATCCAAAGGTGAAGGTGGTTCCCGTGCACCTTAAAGTGTGAAAAGTACAGTTCAGGGCAATGATTCTCAGTGATCCTGATGGCTGGGCCCCACCTCAGGCTCCCTGAGTCAGAACTTCCTGGAGATGGAACTTGGACACGGGAAATTTTAAGAAGCTCTAACTTGTAGCTAGTGTGGAAAAACACTGTTTTCATGGCTGTAAGGCAAGAATGAAAATGTTGGATCAGAGAATAGCACAGTGAAAGATTTAATAAATATCAGTCAGGCAGCAGTATGAAGAGTGTGCTCAGGAAACAGAAATTAATGGTGATGAACCAAATACGCAAAATGAAGAAGAAGACAACTCTACCACGTTGAGTCTTGTTAGTTGAAAAATGATTGTGCTGGAAGTTGCTGTGAGGAGCTGGTTTGTGAGGCTATTGAGAAGTTAGTTTGGTTTAAGACATTTCTACCCAGATTTGAGGGTGACTACATGTGGCAGGTGTTACATGGTGTGGCAATGGAGCTTAGGTTAAAGGGCAGGACCAGAAATATAAATTTGTAATCCCTTATCACATGGATGGGAGCTTGAGTGATACAAGTGGTACAAGGAGACCAGATAACTGAATATGAACTTTTGTTGTGTGTAAATTAGAATGACAGGCTTGGAAAACTTTGAAAACTTAAGGCCAGACTGCTATGCATGAACCAGGTGTCCTTGCCTCAGTGATAGTGCATGGAATGTTGTCTGAGCTTGGCCTCAGCATCCCTCTGCCTAGAGTCAGGGCAGGACCATGTCCTGGGCCACCTTGCAGAGCCCCATGGTGTTCATCACCAGAAAGGCCTTGCCTGTGTGAAGGTCACCAGCCAACTCTGTGACTCAGTTACATACTTCCACAGTGATATTTTCAGAGCACAATTATGCGCAGCAAAATCTCTTTTCCATGGCTGACAGTGTTGCCCGTCTGTGGAATCATTAAGTTCTGTGCTCTAGAAACAGAAAGGAGGTCCACAGGGGGATCAGACTGGGAAACTGCTTGAATGACAGGAGCCTGGGATTGTGCTCCGCACCAGGGCTCAGGAACCCTAGCCTCCCTCCCCGTAAGGGAATGCGGAGTCCGGCAGTGATGCACAGAGCACCTCAGCAGTAGGGTGCAAACCGAGATGGAAGAAGTAGGCTTGGAGTTGGAAAGCCACAGTTTAAATCCAAGTGAGCTCTGCTGCCTACTGGCAGTAGCCTTGTATAAGTTTCCTCTTTACTAAAAGGAGAAATTTTCTCTGCTTCATGGGCTGTAGTGAGTAGATGAAATATCAATATTACATGTGCGAGTGCTTTTCAAACTGTAAGGTACAGATAGTATAAATACAATACTTTACAAGAAATCCTCACCTGAGGACATGTTTCTGATTTGAGAGAGAGAAAGGGAGAAACACTGATGTGGGAGAGAAACATTGAGCAACCTAGGCGTGTGCCCTGACCAGGAATCCAACACGCAGCCTTCTGGTGTATGGGCCAACGCTTCAACCCACTGAGCCACGGGCCAGGCTACAATTACTTTTAAAAAAGTGTCACCAGAATGTTAATGCCTAGACAGGTGAGGAAGAAGATTAAATGAAATCTGAAGACTTGTTTCTTTGATAGTTAGAGTTTTTTCCATCTTTCAGGGGGAGGACTAAAATTTTAAGCTGCATTGATGGAATTTCTGGCATCAGTGAGCAGGGTGGAAATGTGTAGAACTTGGTATTTTTGGTATTTTTGGAAAGTGTACATAGGTTTCCATCAAGCTGTTGGGCTGGTCATGTGATAGAGTATTTCCCAGCCCTCAGAGATGTCATAAACTGTGTGATCCACAGTGTCAGTGCCCTGGGATTCTGGGAATGGCTCCACTAGCATTACTTTGTCAGGATTTTGTGAGCATCAAGGAAAGAACAGAAGAGAGTAAGATATTGTGCTCCTCGCATGATAAGTACCATCGCAATACAAGGGCATTAACATTCCAAACACTGGCAGAGTCTATTCAGAATTATAGCAGCTACAACCAGAAGAAATCTCATGAAAAGCAATTCGTCTGTATAGAATATGCAGTATCTTCAAGCCACAGTGTGTATTAGAAGCAGTTGGAGGGCTCGTTAAAACAGCTTGCTGAGCTCTACCTGCAGAGTTTCAGGTTCGGTAGGTCTGGGTGTGTTGGGGAACGTGCATTTCTAAGTTTTCAGGTGATGTTGATGCTGCAGTCATAGGAACAACACTTTGGTAATCATGGGTCTCGTGCTTTATAATTTATAAAATGCTCTCCTGTACCCATCTTCTATGATCCTCTTATACCTAGTGCCCTCCCGGAACAGGCACAGCACAGGTGAAGAAGCAAGCTCAGAAAGAATGTGAGTGCTGAAGCTGCCAAGCCAGCACGGGGCACAGCCTGGAGTCTGAGCTGCTCCTGTTGCCCCTTTTCTAGTTCTAAAGAGAAACACTGCCGAGTTCCAGGATGTCAGCTAAGTGTGGCTGAAACAAGAACCTCAATCTTCTGCCTCTTTCTGTGGCTCTTTTTATGCCCTTTGCCTTCAGCAGTCTAGAGTGAGCTACAATGATTGGGGCATTTTGGACATTTATGAAGAGATATTTGGAGGAAGAAGTGAAGGGACTGGAGGGAAGAAGCTTCTAAGAAAGGCTGTGGGTGGTGGAAGGAACCCAGTTAGGCAGGAGCTGGGAAAGAAAGCCAAGGAGAGGCCTGCTGAAGGGAAGGGAATGGGGCGCAGAAAGTAAAGAATCTCCTAAGATCTTTTATGCCACTTAAGCATTTAGCCTCATGGGACAAGATGTTCTGTCTGTTAGTGCCTTGATTACTTTGCCACAGCATCAAAGGTCTAGTCTGCTTTTGATGTAGTATGTTTGCAAAGCCCTCCCCTCCACCCTGGCATTCTTTGTTATTTACCACTAAAGTAGTGCTAGTCTTTGAAAAATTATAAAGCTCTTGATAGTTTCCCTTTCAGCCCCATGTGTTCCTTGTATTTATCAAAATGGAACACTAACAAATGTTTATTCAGTTTTATAGACATGTTGACAATAAAGACTACCATGTGTGTCTCCCTGCCATGGTGATTATTTTGCTCAACACATGATTGACTGAGATGTCTTCAGTGTCTTGTAAACACACATTAAAAATAGCAACCTAAAAAAAGATAAAACTGACAAATAGAAAGTCCTATATTCTTGGATGCAATACAGTGCCACCCAGGTTATTAGAACATGAAACAGACAATCCTTAGTGAGTTATTTAAGTTTGTATAATGAGTTCTCCTTCAAATAACTAGTTTTGGCTCCTCCAATGTTCCTCTCATTTATAAAAGTTTCTCAAATTGGAACCTTTTAAAAGTTGCATTTTTAAATCTGTGTGTATGTTCTAATAACCTGGGATATATAAAGGTCTGGCTATTTTATCTAAATTTCAAACCCACACTCCAATTCCAATTTTTAGCATCCATTCATCATAATTGTGAAGGTAAGGGAGGTTACTGCATTTTCATATCATATTTTTGTCAAACAGAAAGAAAATGTTCCTTAATTGGTTAAGTACTCTCTACTTTGTTACCCCAAGTGAATGAAAGGGGTACAAAGCACTCAAGATTTGTGCTGCTTATTTCTAAGGATTTATTAGCAACACTAATGAAATGAAGATTCTTAATATTTTTACTATTTCCCACTTAATGGTCCCACAAACACTGATTTAAGAAATGAAAAGGCTTATGTCAGTAAACAGGTCTGCAAATGTGGTGGGTGCCGCGTCTGTGAGATACCACTTAAACTGGAGCCATTTAAACTTCAATTTTTGTTTTGTGAATTGAATATTTGAATGACTGTTCTGGAGAAACAGAAAGGAAACTATAATGTCAGAACTATAAGATTTCTGACATGTATTGACTCTCTGGATCTCCTGGATAACTCCCTATCCTTGTAAGTTTGCTCCTGTGGTTGGTCAGATGCAGACTGTGTTACTTTTCCAGTGCGTGAGTACATCACCGTTATTTCCAGGGGTTAGCTAACACTTTTAACCTGGGGGTGGCTGTGCAGTAGTGCTGACCAAACCCAATGCTGGGGGTGCTGTGCATATGTCCACTTCTACATTCGGCATGCGCCATGGAGCTGTGCTTTTGTGTGTGTATGATATTTAAATACCTACTTACCGTTATCTCTGTCCTTCTACTTTATCTGTTCTGGGGGTCATCAGTATTGACTGTTGAATCTTAAATATTAAAGCTTGTACTGGAAATTAAAATTTAAGCAAAATACAAGACCTATTAAAAAACCCCAAATATGTTCTATTGCTTCGGGACTATATTGAATGACAAAATGCTGTTAATGAAAAGGTGAACCACTTCTAAAGTCCAGGCATAGAGGTAAGAATGAAGTCCAAAGGAAGGACAGACTATTTAAATGGTGCCTTCTCTCCTTCCCCCGCTCCTTCCCTCCCTTTGTCTCTCTGCAACTGTATATTTAAATCACATAAACTATATGATTCAACTTGATGGTATGTATCAGAGGCTCTACAACATTATTTTTAATCTTTGCAATAAATCAATAAGATGAGTGATGTTATCCTGGTTTTACCCCAGGAGGATAAGTCAGTTTCCCAAAGCAACATAGCTAGTAGTAGAGAAGACCAGGATTTGAGCCCAGATCTGCCTGGCTCCAAAGTCTAGGTTCTCCAATACACCACCTCAGGATGGTAAGAGCTCTTAGCGATCATGTTTTACACCAATTCACATCACAGATGGAAAACTTAAGACCTGTTCCCTTCACTGCTTCCCTCCATCAGCATGGAAAATTGGGGTGTTGACTGTACATACTAGACTCTGCCAGGATTTCTCAGATGGGGAAATGGAGAGGATTTGCTGAATCAGAGAGTGAGGGATAAGGTTTAAGAATTGGGTTAAGGGGGATGGAAATGAACCAGTTGAAGGAACTGAAATTACTTAGTCTGATGGGAAATGTAACTCCTACTCTCAAGTGAAGTTAGTTGATGGAGGATAAAGACCAGCTGGGGCTCTACTTTCCATGTGGCCAAAGCAAAAAGAAAGGCCTTTAAATTTTGCTGAGTGGGGTATAAGTCAGTTGTAATCAAAAAGTCCTGGTGTTGGGGGTGGGCTTTCTTAGCAGTAAGAGGAGGTGGCCAATTAGCAGCACAGGAGAGGGGACCCCACTAGGCTAGCAGTTGTATCCGGCAGGTCTTTCTGCTTTCCTGGCCCAAGCTTAGAATGACATTGCCCCCCTCAATCACTACAGCTGAGAAGTAATATCTTCTTTTTAAAAAATTAAAAAAAATTTTTTAAATCTGATTTTATTTATTTATTTTTAGAGAGAAGGGAAGGGAGTGAGAAAGAGGGAAGAAAAATCAATGTGTGGTTGCCTCTCCTGTGCCCCCTACTGGGGACCTGGCCTGCAACCCAGGCATGTGCCTTGACTGGGAATCGAACTAGCTACACTTTGCTTTGCAGTCCAGTGCTCAATCCACTGAGCCACACCAGCCAGGGCTCCTATACTAGAAGTAATATCTTCTTAATTGACTCATTAGAACATCATACACCTTCAAATCTCTCCACCCTCTGATCCATCCTGCCCACAGGGGTTAGAACTATTTTCATAAAGCACATCTCTGACAGCACTTCTCTGCTCAAAAGTGGCCCCAGAATAGCTGTTTTCAAAGTGTGGTCTATGGACCTCCAGAGGTATGGTTGCCAGCTGTAGCAAATAAAAATATAGAATGCCCAATTGCATTTGAATTTCAAATAAGCAACAAATAAATGTCCCATTCGACATTTGAGTATCCTGTATTTTATCTCATAATTCCACCTGGGGGGGCCTTAAGATACTTTTGAGGGGACTCTGAGGTCAAAACTATTTTCATAGTGTTAAGACTTGTTTGCTTTTTTCACTGTGTTGACATTTGCACTGATGGCACAAAATCAATAATAGAACCTCTAGTGTCATCTTAGCATGAATCAAGGCAGTGACACCAAAGTGTACCCATTGCCATTCTGTTATGTGATGTCTCCCTCACACATACACAGCAAAAAAAAAGGGGGGGCATTTTTACTTAAAAATCTCTTTGATGAAGCAGTACAAATTACTATTTTTATTAAAGTGCAACACTTGTGAGATGTCTTCTTAATACACTAGGTGACAAATTGGGACATATGCATAAAACATTTTGCTGCAGACAGTGGTTGCCTCACTTGAGTGATGGTTTGAGGTGAGAAGCTGAATGGAGTGCTTTTTCATGGGACACCATTTTTACTGACAAACTTTGGTATTTGGACCTAAGTGTTTGGCAGATATTTTCCTGAAAATGAACGCACTAAGCCAGTCACTTCAAAGAAAAAACTTGACAGTATTTGTGCCAATTATAAAATTTGAGCTTTCAAGTGAAAATTGAAATTTTGAAAAACTTCTACCTACCACTGAGAGCTTGACAGCTTCCAATACTTAAAGACTTTCTGATGAGACTGGTGGTGATAATGGTATATGTGGTTTTTTGATAATATAACGAAATGTTTCAACATTTGGAAAATCTGTGTAACTCAGTGAACCAATATTTTACAAATGATCAATGCATGATGTTACCAAATTGTACATAGGTAAAAAGATCTACTCAAAATGCAATATAAACTGTTACATTTTAATGTAACAGAGCATGACAAGTTTCACTTGATATGGTTTCAAATTCCCCATTTCAACTAACCTTTGAAAGTTTAATTTTGGTGTCATAGCAAAGAATAACCACAATTATCTAAAAAGGCTATGAAAACAGTCCTCCCTTTTCCAAATGTGTGAGGCTGTACAGCCTTCACATATTTCAATCCAAATGTCCTATCTCTACAGACCGTACATTGAAGAAGATAAAATAATCTAACTGCCTTCCTCTCAGCCAGACAGTAAAGAGATTCGTGGAAATGTAAAAGAATGCCATTTTTCTCATTATTTAGTTTTGGAAAATCTAGCTACTTAAAAAAAATTACGTTAACATGTAATGGGCTTATTACTATTTTAAAGTGAATTATAGATGATTTTTCAAATGTTCCCAGTTTGAACTTGGAATATGATAAATATCAGTTGATAAAACTTACATAGCACGCAAAAGCATTTTGGGACCTACCATAATTTTTAAAAGAGGTTAAAGAGGTCCTGAGGCCCAAGAGCCTGAGGACTGCTGGCCTGCAGGACAACACCTGGACGGCGAGGCAGGTATCGGGGACCTTCCACTACCCCACTCCGTCCTGCCTTTGCAGTCTCACTGAGTGCCACTGTGTCTGAAGTGCCCCCAGGTCCCAGCCTGACTTCCTAGTTATTGATGTCTGCATGTTCTGGAATTTCGTGCCTGACTTCGTGCATGCTGTTCCTCTACCTGGAACACATGTTCCCACCCCCTTTATCCCCCTGTCTGGTGGTTAGTAGGTCAGTGCTGTCCTCTGAGCTCAGGCCCTGAGGGTGGACTCATTCAGACCAAACCTCACATAGGTTTGTCTGCATAGCCTCAGGCAGGATCTGTTTATTTGTTTTAACTAGAATTCCTGGAGTGGAAAAGACCCACTTTTCCCTGTTTATATTTTTTAACATCAAAGGGCCAAGTGTCCTGCCATAAACTTTATGGGATTTTTGTAAATATTAACTAACAATTTCTAGTGAGATCTGTGGGCTTCTATGATGCTGTGCAGACTGATCAGAGTATTTAGTGCCTATAGCAAGCAGAACACTTGGCAGTGGAGGGAGGGGCTAAGGAGGTGATCTTTGCTGAAGACCCTGCACTATGGTTGGGAAAACAGGTTTTATAGTCAAAAAGCAATCAAACAAGAAACAAGAAGGTAAGTAATGCAAGGAATAACTAGGTGCTATAGGCCTTCGAGGAAGGGGAGGTGTGGCGTGGGCACCGGGGCACGTTTGTTTGCAGTGACTGGAGAAATCAGAGATGGCTTCTGGGAGGAGGCAGGGACTTGTCAGAGACTTGTTCAGTAGGGAAGGTTTAGTTAGAGGTCAGCAAGGCAGGATTTCAGGTCAGCGAACAAACATGAGCCAGGGCAGAGAGTCAGAAATGAGCACAGCATGTTCACAGCCTAATGAGGAGACTGCTGACCACAGTGAAGGTGAATGGTGCGAAATGATAACGTTGGAAACTAGTTAGGAGAATTTAGATTGGACATGGAAGGAAGAAGGAACCAGCCCCCGATGCCTGCACTCCACCGCCTTTTTGTGTTTTTGTTGTTGTTGTTCAGGAAGTGACATGGTGTTTTTCAGCACAAGCTGGGTTTCTGTGGGAGGAGGAATGAAGACAGGGCATCTAGTTAATGATCCAGGGGTGTGAGGTGGTAAGGCTCCGAACTAGGGTGTCAGCAAGGGTTTTTAAAAAATGAATACAGATAACCACGTCTAGAATGGCAGCTTGGTGCCTTTAAACAGGTGTGTTCTATACATCAAGGTGTGAGGATTAGAACTCCATGATAATGTGTTTGTGACATAATGGGGCTTATCACATGTGGCTGATTTAGAGTTGCTATCTTTTTTCCTAGCCTTTGCTCATGTCTTATTGTGTCGGCCACTAAATAATTGTGTGTGGTTTGGGGTTAGTTAACTTCTTACTGTCTTGGTTTTGTTATCTGCAAAATGAAGGTATTAATATTACTCGTCTCATAGCCTTTACTACATATAAAGTATAGTAGCTATACTAGTGCCTGGCATATAGGACATCTTTAAAAATATTAGCTATTACTTATTTACTCAGTAATTCACAATATTATCAAAATATAAATATTTAAATTACTTAGTGGGCCAAAACATTCACAGCTGGGCTGAGTCTGGCCCTTCAGAAAAACCTTACTGGAGACATTGCAAAGATGAGACTCAGAAGCTGGGATGGAAAAATGTTAAATATTCTAGTTCTATAAACTTATTAAGATCTAAAGTGTACCCGGAGACCCAAGTCACAATTTCATCATGTCACTTCTCATCTTAACCATGGGCTCCTGGTCCTGAGGGGTGTGGCTCAGTGGGTTGGGCATCCTTCAGCAAAGTAAAAGGTCGCCACTGGTTGATTCACGGTCCTGGCCCATGCCTGGGTTGTGGATTTGGTCCTGGTTCCTGTCTGTTCTGTTTGGGGCACTTAAAAGAGGCAACCAGTTGATGCTTCTCTTACATCATCGATGTTTCTCACCCTCTCTTTATTCCTTCCTTCCTCTCTCTCTAAAAATGGATAAATAAAATTTAAAAAAATAAAAACAAAAGGATGGGCTCCTGGTGCAGAGAAGATAAATCTGGTCTTAGCAAGCCAGCAAAGCTTCTCCCACTGGCTCTGTGTGTCCACCCCAGCCCTCTTCCCCCTGCCTAGGTGGTCTGCACACCCCATCTATGCCCTATAAAATCAGCCACTTAATTTTTTAGAGCAATTTTGGGTTTACAGAAAAATTGTACAGAAAGTACAAAGTTCCCATATATTCCCTCCCACAACAGTTTGTCCTATTATTCACACTTTACATTAGTGTGGTACATTGTTACAATTGATGAACCAATGTTGATACATTATTATTGACTAATGTGCATAGTTTTCATGAGTGTTCACTGTCTGTGCTGTATACTTCTGTGGGTTTTGTCAGATGCATAACATCCTATATCCACCATTATAGTATCGCACGGAATAGCTTCACTGCCCTAAAGCTGCCTTGTCCTCCATCTAGTCATCCTTCCCTCTTCCTGTCTCCATCAGTTTTTAAGAATCAGTAAAAAATGTCATCTCTTCTGTGAAATGTCTCAGATTCCTCCAATTATAATGAATCTTCCTGATGCTTGCATAGCATTCTTCATGCCTGCTACACACCCTATGTTCTGCTTAGTATTAGGGGCATACATACAGTTTTCTTCCTTTACTAGGTTGTATGTCCTTGCAGGAGTGGCCACACTATAGATTTGTCCTGACAATACCTAGCCTAGACCCTGTTCTTAACAGGTCTGGAATGCCGACTGAACTGAACTGAACTGAACCATGAGCAAATATTAGGGTGGCATCTTGCAGACTAGATCTCAAGAGGCAAAGCTTTAGACCTAGAGTTCTGAAAATGACAGGTGTACTTGGGAATTCTATACATGCTACTCAGGGGTCAGGTGGATGGGAAGTCCTTTGAAAGGAAAGTGGCTCAGAAGCAGACTTGGGTGAGGTGCCCCAGGTCAGCTTCATATGTTACTGCTAGGCCACCTTTCTTCTTCACCAAAACAAAGCGTGGGGGGGGGGGGCGGGGGGGTGGGGGAGAAGGACAAGAAGCCTGGTTGCTTCCATCCTTCTAGTCCAGATACCTCTCCCAGGAAGGCCCCTGGAGAGTCTTTTGTTTGGCCTCCACTCTCTCCCCAGATGGCCCCCAACAATTGCGGATGCCCAGGGTGACTCCTTTGGTCAGGGAGCACCTTCCCTTAATTTATTTCACGCTGAGCCTTTTGCTTTAAAGACACTGTTCTCAAACGTTCTAAAACGCAGCAGGAACATGCAGATCTGAACAAAAGCAAATAAATCGAATCTTGTGGAGTAGCAGAGCAGACGCCCTTCTCCAACAACCAGCAGCACTAAATGAGGAATATCAGTCATCCACTAGATGCAGCGTTTCCCCTCTAGACAGGAGCTGCTGCCTGCACACCCCCCACCCTCCCCATGAGACAGTGGAGGTACCATAAAACTACTCCCCTCCGCTCCCACACGGGAGTCAGCAGTTTTAGCAGCACCACCTATTCCTTTAAGCAGCACAAGCTTTTATTTTCCCGTACCTGCCTCCAAACGCATATGGGGAGGTGGGGGATGTAGAGAAACGGAGGGAGATAGGAGGAGGGGGAGAGAATATGCTACCCTCCCCCTGCCCCAAAAAGTCTAGAGCCCACAGCGGTGCCAGACCCAGCGCAGGTCAAGGGTGGGAGGGGGTACGCGCTGCAGACCCGGTTAGATCTGAAGGTGCTGTTACCTGGGGCAGTGAGTGTTTTCCAGAGGGCCTGGCTCTCCCATCCCCCTCCTCACAACCAGAAAGAGCCTGAGGAAAGTGGGGTGCTGGCCCGGCTCGGGAGCCCTAAGGGAACCAGAGAGCTCCTCCACACCGGAGCGTCGACAACCCGCGGCACCTGTGCTTCCAGGGGGCGGGGCCTCCTCCAGGTGTGCAGAGGGGAGGACGCCCTCCGAGAACCGAGTCTAGCCGCAGAAGCCTAAGCGATCTATCCCCCGCCTCGAAGAAATGCAGGGGGCGGAGCGGTTAATCCGCACACCGCGTCCGCGAGATCTGCAGGCCCCGCCCGCATCTTTGGGGGTGGGGGGCGGGAAGGGGCGAACCTCTGCGGCGAAGAGGGGGTTAAGCTGGCTGCCCGCGGCTGGAGCGCGCTTAACCCTGTGGCGCCCGCGGGTCACCCAGCCAGGCCGGAGCGGCAGCACTCCGAGTCCCAGGCGGCGGCCACCCCGACCGCGCGGGCTGTGCGGGGAGATCCGGGGCCGGGCAGCCGACCGCCGGAGCGCGGCGTGGCCCGTGGGAGGCTCGGGGCGGGCGGGGGGAGGGGGGAGGACGGCGCCGGCGGGCGCGCAGCGTCGCCAGGGCGAACCGGCGTGCGGCGCGGCGCGGCAGGCAGGCGCGGAGCGAGCGAGCGAGCAAGCGCCTCCGTCCCCGGATGTGAGCTCGGGCTGCCCGCGGTCCCGAGCCAGCGGCGGCGCGGTCGGCGGCGGGCACCGGGCACCGGGCACCGCGGCGGGCGGCGGGCGGCGGACATGCGGGGCGCTCGGAGCGGCCCCGGCGGCCGGGCCAGCATCACCGCGGCGTCCCTCCGCTAGAGGAGGGACCAAGCAATTCTCCTTTGCAGCAAAAAATTACATGTATATATTATTAAGATAATATATACATCTGATCTTATTTTTTTTTAAAAAGTTTATTTTGCTCCATTTTTGAAAGAGAGGGAGCGTGGGTGGCGAGCGGTTTTTATAAATTATTCTTATTTTCTGTTATCAGTCCCCGTCCCTCCCCACCCCCTGCTGAAGCGAGAATAAGGGCTGGGACTGTGGCTCCTGTCTATCCGTAACCCCCTTACCCGCTCCGCCCCCGCCCCTACGCCCAGCACAGTGCCCTGCACACAGTAGGCGCTCAATAAATGTTCGTGGATGATGATGATGATGATGATGAAAAAAATGCAGCATCAACGGCAGCGGCAAGCGGACCACGCGGCGAACGGTGAGCAGCCAGAGCCTGGGCACCCGCTGCCAAATCTAATCCTTTTCCTGGTCCTCCTCTTCCCACCCCGCTTCGTTCTCACCCCTCCCGCCTCCGATGCTCGGGGTGGGCTGAGGGGGTTGGAGAGGATGTTTCTAGCTCGGTGTCATCTACAGAAAGGGGATGTGCGTGACAGCCACTCCTTTCTCTCCTTCAGGCCTTGAATGTCAGAGTTAATTCTGCATTTGTGGGGTGGGGGCGGCCGCGGAGTCGGGGGAGTGCTGTGCAGCCGGAGGGGCCGCGAGCCAAGGTGATTCGGGTTCAGTGTCCTCGGGCTCAACTTTCCTCCGACGCGAGCGAGCGAGCGAGCGGTGGGAGGGGGTGGCTGTTAGTCTTCAGCCCGAGCCCCCTTTCCAGCCTCTTCTCGCCTTCCCCTGCTTACCCGCCCCTGGTTACTGGGAAGAAGGTGTCTGGTGGTATCCTGAAAATTCTAGGATTGCTGGGGTTCACCATTCCCGCTCGTGGGTGAAGCACACCTCTCCCCTCGAGAGGGAGGCTGGGTCTCAGAAGCGCTGCCTAGGGGTCGAGGGTGGAGCTCGTATTCCCGCTCCCAGCGCTGCTGTGCACACGTCGGTAACCTAGCAATGTCCGGGGAGTCTCTGCCACTGTTGGTCTCCCCTCCCCAGCCCCGGCCCGGGCACCACGTGCAGCTACCACGCCGCCGGCCGGGCTGGGGCGGGGGAGGCTGGACCAGCTCCTGGCCAGCCCTCCTCCATCCTCCTTGGAGATCCCCGCGGCGCCCCCCACAACTCCCGTGGGCTTGCAGCCTTCCTAGGTGAGCACTCCTAGAGGGAAAGCTTGGCCTGACTCCTTTCCAGGCCGGTACTGTCTGCTGCCCGCCCCCGTGGTCTCCTTCCCAGGCTGCTGAGCAGGCAGACCTGTGCTTGCTTTGACTTTACCTTGCTTTTTACTCGGTAAGAATTGGTTTTGCAAACGCCCCATCCCTCTATGTCAGCCACTGCTCTCACTTTGACTTCTGTCTCAGTGAGAAGGCTGTGACCCAAGGCAGGCAGGTACTGGGGAGACTAGCTGAGGTGGCGGCCTGGCCCAAAGCCAGAGGGGGCTTTGCAAATCTTGAGGTTTTGCCCTTGTGAACTTAGATGACTGCCTACACTGGGATGATTCCAGCTTAGGCCTTCAGGCCCCCGGGGGATAACCCAGCCTGCCTATCCTAGGTGCAGGGGTGCAGGCTGCCTGCCTTGTCGGTTTCTTTGGATGCTGGCTTGGCTGATGTGGCTGCAATTTAAAATGCAAAAAAGCTTTAAAGATGTTTTCTGTTTTCAGAAGCCTGTGGAGGAAATGAGTCCTAACCATCATGAATTTTCATTTGCAGGAAGTGTTAGTGCATAATCTAGATATTTGTTATGGGGCTTTTGGTATTGCCCTGGTGCCAGTGGAGGTTTTTTTTTTCCATGCTGAAAAATGCATTTGCGACTGTGGAAAGATGTTGGAGTGACACTCTGAAAATGAGTGACTATTGAATTACTGGCACTTTTTTGTGTGATGGTGGTCGTTATTTTGGAGAAAAGCTGCTATACCTATCTATGAACTTATTGGAGATATGTGGGTTTTAAAAAAGAAAAAGTGTGGAATAAATATGGAATGACCTTAGTGTGTCTGAAGAAATGCACCGAAAGACTCCGTGTGAATTCGTGGATCTAGAGAGGTGCTAACCCCACTAGGCATCATGCAGCAAGGTCCTGTGTGAGTGACACTCAGGGCAGAGTGCAGGGACTTTTTTGCTGCTCTGGCTGACCAAACCCCTGCTTCTGAAAACTAGGATATGGGGTTTAAAATGGAATCATGGGAATGATTCCCTGATGGGAGACAATCTTTGCTTTCTTCTGACACTAAATTCTTATTTTTTTTTCTTTCTCCCTAGAGGCAAACTATGCAAGAGGCACCAGGCTCTCTCTTTCTGGGGAAGGACCAACTTCTCAGCCGAATAGCTCCAAGCAAACCGTCCTATCTTGGCAAGCTGCAATCGATGCTGCTAGACAGGCCAAGGCTGCCCAAACTATGAGCACCTCCGCACCCCCACCTGTAGGATCTCTCTCCCAAAGAAAACGTCAGCAATATTCCAAGAGCAAAAAACAGGGTAACTCGTCCAACAGCCGACCTGCCCGCGCCCTCTTCTGTTTATCGCTCAATAACCCCATCCGAAGAGCCTGCATTAGTATAGTGGAATGGAAGTATCCTTTTCCAGGAGAAGTCTTTCTCATTTTCTTTCACCATCTGTTCTTTAATAGGATTTGTGTTCTGAAAAGGCTCTTAAAAGTGGTAGCAGTCTCTGGAATGTGAGCAACAGAAACTGTGTGTGAGGGGTTTCATTGTATACACCTTCTCATCTCAGGGGGCCGAGGGGTGACTCTGTGGGCATATTCAACCTAGTGTGTGTGTGTGTGTGTGTGTGTGTGTGTGTGTGTGTAGTGGTGGTCGTGTGGGGAGGGAGTGATATCCTAAAACCTCAGAGTGGAAGATAATTGAAATATGAAACTCACTTTTGGTCGTTTGGCATTAGATGGTTAGTTTAAATCCACCATTGTTTTCGGGCAGTGGTATGCTATTGCAACTAAGGTATGCTGATTTAAAAAAAGACTGAATGAGGCTTACTACAAAAAAATACATTTAAAAAGGGATTTTGTTGGTTTATTTTTAGAGGGAAAGGAAGGAAGAGAGGGAGAGAAACATTGATGTTCACATCCATCAGCAGCCTCTTGCACGCCCCCAACTGGGGGCATGGCTGGTGACCCTGACCAGGAATCAAACCCATGACCTTTCGGTTCACAGGCCTGCACTCAACCCATTGCGCCGCTCCAGCCAGGGCAAAAGCAAAGCAAAGCAAAACAAAACATAACAACAGCAACAACAGAAAACCCCAAACACAAACATTTTAACCTTTAGTGGAATCTTCTCATTTTGATGTTTGGAATTTGCTTCTGAAACTCCAGTTAGTGCTTAGATTGCTTCTAGCTCTGGACTTGGCGATTCTGACTGTTCAGGTGACTGCAGATGTGAACACTTGCTTTGCAGGGAGGGAGCAGTGTGCTCATCAATGCTATGACTTTCTGGAATTTCCTTTCGACAAGTTCCAAAAAGGCTTTTGAACCGTGAGTGTGAGGGAACATGTGAAGGAGGGGTCCCTGTCCACCCTTTTTGCTGAGACCATACAGTTAGAGAGCAGCCCTCTCAGTGGAGGAATTTGCAGTTGCTGCTTTTATTTTTAAAAAAAAAATTCTATGTCCTTGGACTGGAGTTACATTTCTGAGTGTCTCCTTTTTATTTTTAAAAACTGAACTTCAAATGCCCAGGATGGTTGTTATGTCTCAGAGCTTGGAAAATTAGGGTGTTTTGCCTGTGCATCCCTTTCCCCAAATCTGGAGGCTGGGCTCCAGTTACTGCCACCCTTCAGAAAAGGTTAACTGAGGTCTTCTTTCTATGCAAATGGCTTTCTAATTAGTTGATTCATTGGCCAGTGTAAAAATCACATTTCCTTTTCCCAGAAGTATATTTAGGGCTGTCAAGGGGCCTTAGAGCAGTTCCTAACTATAGGAAGGAGTGTGAATCAGGGGTTCCTGCACCATGACTAGAGGGAGGGGCCACACTAAGAAAGGAGGATGTTGGCAACCGGCTGGAAGGTGGAGCAGAAACCCTCTTAGAATTTGAGTACCTCTCCAGGCAGCTGTTTATGCACCCTCTGTCTTAACCGTCTACTTTCTGTGCTCATGGACATGAGTTAAAATGAGGTAACTGTCCTGAAAGGTTTTAGAGAGAGCAGCCAAACACAAAGATAGGATTTGAGGGGTTTTCATGTTCCTTTCCTTTTAGAACAGATGTCTCTTCTGTAGAGGGAGTTATGGTGTCTCTCACATAGCTGGGTACTGTGATGTGTTTTCTTTTTAAATTCTAGTCTGAAAATGAACACCGTATTGGCCCAGGAGGGAGGGAGGTAAAGAGCGTATGCCTCAGTGGCATTGCTGGAGTCAGATGCAGTGGTTGCACTTGGCCAGAAAGATCTCCTCTTTCGGCTGGCTTGATGTGACTCTGAGTAAGCAAAGACCTCTTGGTAGAGTCATTCATTTCATGTGGAGTGAGGTGGGAGGCCTGGTGCTGTTTGTCTTTGTGCACAGTAATTTGCATATAGCAATTTATGTGCGTGGAGAGACTTCCCGGATCACACTGCCGACTCCCTCTTGTGCACTGCCAGACACGTGTGTACAGGAATTAGGGGATACGGCTGCCAAGGCAGGGAGGAGCCTGCCTACAAGTGTGACAGTTGGTAGAATAGATCCTTAAACAATATGTGACCTGTTTGTTTGTTTTTTCAAATAACAGTTTCCTTCTCGTTCAGGGAGCAGGTTATAGAAATCCTCCCAAAGCTAGTGGTGCCAGGCCCAGTCAGCTCGGGAAGACTGAGAGCCTGGTTTGTTTTTGCACACAGGAAAGGCAGAATGTCCTTCATTTTGGGGGAATGAGGAGTGTTTGCCTTGTTAGAAGGAATTTTTAGGATCCAACCTATTACTCTGTTTTGCTTGGCTTGTGAAAAATCTCATGGCAGCAAGATAATATCCACTATATCGGACCACTGTAAAGAAACTGGACCACTATAAAGAAAAAAATACTTATGTTTGGTCTTCCTGAACAGTGTTAGTATTTCTCAGATTTTCTGGGCTATCATTTAGGTATTAGGAAATTGAAAAGAAAGAATGGTGGTACGGGGGGAAAGGGAGAGAGAGTGTGTTTCTGTGTAGAGTAACATTGGGGCAATTGGCTTTTGAAATTCCAGTAGGAACTACTAATGAGAAAAATAAAAAAGGAGATTCAGAGATCTTAAGGTGGACTGTCTTAAAGTTGGATGCCTAGATAAGAGATTTCATAATACTAGATAAGAGAATAAACATGAATGAAAGCAAATTGGCTTTAAAAATAAACCTATCAACATCAGTAAGGGAAAATATATGTTCTATGAGTGTGGAAACTCTTAAAGGGGCTGGGGTTTAATGAAACTCAAGGTATCCCCAGAGAGGTAAGGGGTTTTTATTTCCTTCAGCATTTTTGGATTTCTCAGAAGGATATCGGAATGATTAGAGAAGGATCTATTCATATCCGCAAAGCTTTAGGACTCTGAGGTGTTTAGTTAAACCAGTGGCCTTGCCTTTTGTGGATTACTGTGTAGGAGAAACACCACTGGAAAATCAAGCCCTGGAGTTGCGGATTAGGTTAGGTGTGCTCACGAAACCTTGTGTTTGGAAGGGCTGGAAACCAAAAGAAGAAAAACAGTCATTTTGGCAGATGTCAGACTTTGTGTTGCCAGTTTTGACAACGTCTCTCAATAACACCAGAATGTTTAAACAAGTATCTGTTGAAAGCTGATCCCAGTGATTCTTCTAGACAGACTCCTGAGATTTAAAATTGTTAAACTGTACTTTGAAAGTGTCTAATGCTGATTTCTTATGGCTTTTAATGTGTTACAAAGTGAATACAGTAACAGCACAAAATAAACTGAGCTCCAGTCCAGACCTAGTCTGAAGCAGCGGTAATCATTGATTAGTCAAGAAAGCAGAGGAGGGAGCTGAAGCCTGGCTTGCTTATTACAGCAGCTGAGAAATCTGAACAGGCCATGAGATAGTCACAGGGAGAACGGAGAAGGTCCTACCCCAGTCCAGACAAGAGATTCAGACTGACCCAGCCAACAACAGCCCCTGGAAAAGTGGCTCTAACACAGGGAGGCAAGGACTTATGAAGACATCTGTCTTGTGATGACTTCTCTTTGAGTCAGGAAAGAAACAAACAGCCAGGAATTTTAGCTTTCGAAGGCCGTTGTTGGCTTTAAAACTAAAAGGAGCAGAAACCTGGTTTACACAGTGCCCTGACTGGATACACTTTTAGGTTTTCATGTAAAATGAGCAGCAAAAGAATGAATGTAACATGAAACTTGTAACAGAAGAGAAGGACAGGCAGAGGTCATTCGATAGCACACCTACTGTGAGGTGACCACTGAGATGACTTCTGCTGGGAACCTGGCTGTCACAATAGTCAGCTGAAAACAGATTTGTATATACAGTTTTCATTTTAAAAGTGATTCAAAAGTGGTGTGATTGGGAGCATGATGAGAGAGATGGTTTGTGTTTGTATGACATACACACATGTGTATATATATATACCTTAACAAAATTTTTCAGACCATTTGACATATTTATATTATTGGCTATTTTTGCCAATTGTGTGGCCTTAGCTATTTACATCCCATTCCCTGAAGATGATTCTAATTCAACAAATCATAACTTGGTAAGTGTCCTTACAGTTCCTGCTTGTCCTGATGTGTGGCTGTCGTTTTGCTTGTACGCTGGCTGGCAGCTGGCTTTCTGGGTGGTTACAGTGTACAGCTCTGCGTGTGATGTTTCTTGGAGCTTTGCAACAATGTTTTTTTTCTTTTTTTAATTTTTTTTACCTGTATCCTCAAATTTATACTGAAAGTGTTTAAACTTATGAATCTTGTATAGATATAGAATGTTTTATGGAAGAGGTTTGTAGCAGATTTTAAAATAACTTTTCTCTCCATATAAGCTTTTTTTTGCCTATCATTCTTTTCCTGACAGCATTGTTTTTTTTTTTTTTTTTTTTTAATCAAGTGTTATTTGGGAGTGGTGGGTACTTTGGTCAATTTTTCTGGTAAGTAGAGAATTACAGATTTTGTCTATGAACTGTTACTTTTCAGAGAAGTAGAATACGACAAAGCTAATAAACTCCATGGAGCACAGTCTGGAGAGGCACACGGGGTAGTATTGAAGTTCTTAACTCCTAGTCCTATGAAGTGCCCCAAGATAAAATGATTCCATGGTTAAATAAATTGGGATACTTCCACATGCTTTCCTGTCTTCTTAAAGATTTTATAGTGCGCATTAGCTCAAATAAAAACTCCAGGAAGGTCTGTAGTTAAAAAACCATTTCATTTTGTTTAACTCAGCTAGTCCTTAAAAGTAATTGGTCATGCATTCTTTAAACATTTTTTGACAGAACACATCACGGAACCAGCATTTCATGGAACTTCACTTGGGAAAGGTTGATCTAGTTTTTTTTCCTTTTAAAGCACTGATGAGCACCTGGGTGGGACTCAGAACTCCTCCTGCTGGACTCTCCACTGGCTGTGTTGGGGGGTGCATTTCCTGTACTCCTTCTGCATTGCCATTCACCCACCTGTCAATGAAAGGGGTTGGACGAGAAGATCAGTAGGATGGTTTTTTTCCTCTGATGTTCTGTAGTCTTTCCTCAGTGATTCAGAAGCCATTTCAGGATTTTTCTGGAGCTGCAGCATCCTTGCAGGATCAATCCTTAATAATTGGAGGCTGAGCAGAAAGGCAGATGGAGGAGGGGCCAGTGCTGGATAACAGGAAACTCTCTCCGTTGTTTGGCTTTTTCCTCATTCAGTTCATTCCATTCGTTTTGGTTTCTCCTGGCAAAGCTGTGTTTTAGTAGGGCTGGGTGTTCTTAACCGAGCGTTGGAAAGGCAGAATTAGTGTGGGGAGTGCTCTCCTGGGTTCTGAGGATGCACTGAAATTATGCTCTTGCGATGTTAGCCCACGCGGTTTATGTACAGGATTTCATGTTACACTTAAAGTATGCGGCATATTTCAGATGTAGCATGATGTCTATTTATCTTTGGGGTTTTCTGGTCTGATTTCTAGATAGTTAAAAATATGTGGATATTGCTACTGGAAATTCAGTTGTAAATGAGAGTCGGATATACATATAAACACTGTGAGTACATATTCATACCATGCTAAAGATGATTTGTGTAACTTTGGATATTTTAAATAGCTTCTGCTTTCATTGTAGATAGTGACATTAGGTGATCATTTTAAAGGAAAAGCAGTGAAAAGCCCCCAGTGGTGGGGGTAGGTCAGCACTGTCTGGGCCACAGCTGGTGTCAGCCTTGTTACCAAATTTAACTACAGGGACGGTGACCCAGTTTGTTGTTGTTGTTGTTGTTGTTGTTTGTAGCTCAAGAGAACATGATTAAACAAACTTAGAAAAATAAACACCTTTCAGAAAGGCAGATTAATTCCAGTCAATGCAATAATTAATGCAGCTGCATGTATAGCCAGTTCAAGTCCCAAATTTTCCCAGGGAAGCCCGGTGCACGGCTCTGGTGCTGTGGGACCAGTGAGATTTCTCCTTTGGTGAGGAAGGGAATAAAATACAGGAGGTGGAGAGATCTCTCCCTGGCCGCCCCTCCCCAGTTTATCCTTCTTGACAATTCTTAAACGCTGGTCTTTGGAAGGGAGGAGGCAGTGTGTTCCTTTGGCAGGCCTTTCTAAAAACCAACATGTGTTCCTTTGACCTCCTAGGATTCTGAAACTCATAGCATTCGAGTTTGTCTTGCATTCACTTGGATGGTCACGCGGTCAGATGAGTTTATTCTCTGCCTGACTCTTTAAATACTTCCTTTCCCACTGTGGGAAGGGAAGGGCTTTGTGGATTTCCCCCCTGACTTTTAGCAAGGTCCCATGCCATGGCAGTCCTCCCACCGGGGAGCGGTTTTTTTTTTTAATACATTTGACCCAATTTGTACCAAAGTGATTGCTCTATTTTTGGGATCAGTTTAGAGGCAGCTGAACGAAGCTTATTTTTCATCTGTAGTAAATACCTTTCAGTTAATGTGAATGGCAAAACAAAGGGCAGAGATCGGTGTGGGTTGCAAAGCCGTACGCATCAGCGAGCTCCTGGTTTTCTTTGCCTCATAGCCCTGTGGGAAATGTGTATGTCGAGCACGTAGAGTGAAATCCAGGGCCAGCTTTGTGGAAGGTGTTTCTGCCTGTTACCGGTTGTTTGTAGTGAGATGATTATTTTCGTTGGATGAGAAACATCCCATCGGTGCAGTGCGTGTTTGGTCTGGGTTGTGTGTAACTCAGCCAGCTCTGGGGATTCAGAAACTACCTTGGGGGCAGCAAGTTTTCCCAGGGTTAGATTTTTAAAAAATATATAAACAATCTCAAGTTTCTATGCAGCTTAACATTTGTGGACTTGCAGGGAACTAGTGAGGCTGACGCCATGGAAACGGTGCAACTCAGTTCCCACAGTAACGTCCCTGTCAGTTCAGTCGGCAGCAGTAGTTCCTCAGTTCACTTATTGAAAACATATATCATTGACTTAATTTTCTTCTTCGCTCTTCTTTATGGAGTGTTGGGGTGGGGATGATGGCAATATTGCACTTCACTGTGCTGAAAAACAGTTTATTTTGCTCCTTGAACTTGAGTTTCTTGTAAGCAAACGGATGCGGCTAGATGGTTTTCAGTCTCTGTAGCCTGTTCCTGATACTTCCCCCACCCCCAGGCTACCACCCATTCTTGGTGCTGGACTGCCTGAGATGACAACTGTCCAAAATAGGGACGCTCATCGGCCACTCAGACCTTCCCTGAGGTCTACTAAAGGCTGCACCCACGGGAGGCAAGGCCCACAGCCCTTGACCAGGCCAAATGCTGGGCTCCTACCAGGTGCTCACTGAAGTCTGGGGAAATGCCGCCAGGACCTTCACTGTGCCTTTGGCCCCTTTTCTGCCCCCTTTCTCGTCTTGCTGAGGCCAGTTTGTTTCCTTTCAGCATGTTGACATCTTGCCTCCACAGCATCCTTCATGTCTTCCCCTTCCTTTCCGTACCACCACGGCTGGATGACTTTTGCTGGATAAATGATCCCGAGGCTTTGGTGGCTACCCACTGCCCACGGGGGCAAGGCCAGACTCTATGGCTAGCTCCTCTTTGGCCTCTCGGACCTTTTTCGGTTTATCCTACATTCCTCTTCTTCACAGCCCCACCCATCTGTCTAAACACCCTCCCCTGCACTTGTCCACATGCTGGCTTTTCCTGCTTTCTCCATCGGCAATGCCTCTTCACCCCTACTAGGCTTTCTTCACCTGTCCTTGTCCCTATAGCTGCTCAGAAGTCATCCCAAATTGTGTCTCTTCCGTGAGGCCTTTTCTGACCCTGGTCTGAAATAACGCTCTTATCTGAACCACTCTCGTGGCACTTTATGTATAAAGTACCCTATATTTTATTTATTTATATGTGCATCTAATCTTTACGTTCAGAATGCAATTCATAGTGAATCACTTTCAGTCCCCAGCAGGCAGTGCCTGGCCCGGCAGTGTGTAATGATGTCCAGTAGGTGTGCGTTGTTGATGACGCCAAGTGAACGGCTCTCTCGGGAGCCGCCCCTCCCCTGTGCTTTCCTCTGAGCCATGTTTGGGGTTTTCTTGGGTGGCAGGTCCCTCTGTGGATTCCTTGGAGGTCCTTGACTGGGGTTGGATGAGATGTTACAAGCATGTATTCCTGAAAAGCTTAGGGTCTTGTGACCCCCTTGTGTGCCTCCGGCTGGAGGAGCCCTCCAACTATCTATCTGGTGTCAGACCTGCGAAGTCTAGAACATTCTGTGCTCTGGCTCGGAGTAGCAGAGCTCAGGTTGGAGCATCTTTGAGAAGCAGCATTGGCAGTGGACAGTTGTCAGCGGGACCAGGTGCTTCACAACGGCCGGGGACACCATGGGATAGCCTGCTTCGATTGCATCCTCTCCTCCATGGCTGAGATCCCAGTGTACGGTGGGATTTCCTGGGCTTGAAAAGTGGGTTCGTTGGATCTGCATGGTCATGTATTTTCATCATGTCACAGTTTTTGCACGTAGGGAGTGGTGTGAATTGTAATTCCAGAAACATAATTTCATCACTTGCTTCGTTGCGCTTAGCATGTAGGGTGGGTATTAGTTCTGTGCCTCATCTACACTGTATCTTTGCTCTGCCGTGTGTTTGGATTGTGTGCTCTCAATTTTTGCATACCTAGGTTCTGTCTGCTCTTCCAGGACAGCCCATGTGCTACCTCTGCCGTTTAGCCTTCTCTGATCCCTGTTCTCTCTTGCCTCCCTCCCCACTGCCTAAGCACTCACTTTCCCTCTGCACTCCCGTAAGCATGGTAAACTCTCTTTATAGATGTTAGTCTGTTTCCACCTGATTTTATAACTGCTATGGGTTGGTGTGCAGTGTTTCTGCACATGGGCTCTGGGGTCTGACAGCTTGGCTCATTGGCCAAATAGCTGAACGACCCTGAATGAAAGTAGTGTTATGAGTTCCTAGAGGCTGAGGCAGGAGATGGATGCATCTCTACAGTGTTGTGAACTTAACTCTGTGCCTGGTGCACAAGAGGCACACCAGGAAATGTGTGTGGAGTGAGTGAACATATAAACCAATGACCGTATGAGGGCTCTGTGGTATGACTGCATGGATCAGAAGTTAATTTTCAACAATTGGCTAATGATTAATGTTTGCCAAAGAGACTGACTTTTGTTATCCAGTAGTAACAAGAATCTCAGGAAACACCTGTTAGAGTTTGTCTAACACTTTGCATCTGAAGCAGGAGAGAAGAAAGACACTACTCAGTGCTTTTGGAATCCCTAAGCCGTAGGCTGGTGGGTGTGTCCAGCTCCGTGTTCAAGCCATTTGTGCGTGACTGGCTGCACTTGGGTGGGTGTGTGAGTGTCACGTTTCACGTAGAGACTGGGGGAGGGAGAGCAGCAACCTGACCAGAGTGAGTGGGTTTGTGCAGTAGCACTTTACCCAGAGCTGGTTTCCTAATCCTACAATGTGAGCCAGTTTATATGCTAATCAAATAATCACACCTCTTTTGTAGTCTCACCTAGTTTTGACAAAGAACGAGTTACCTAGCTTGATATTTAATGGAACAGACTTCACTCTAGTATTGACAGTTTTTAAAACTCAAATCCAACCCTTCAAGAATTCAGATTTGCTACTCTTAACATTCCGTAAGAATAAGAATTCCAAAAGGGTCCTCACTTTTTGGGTTATTTGTTAAAAAGTGTATCTCAGTTTTGTACTCACGCCTTACACACTAGGACTTCCCTGCTCAGACCCTTTAAAAATGAGACTGTCTTAGAGTGAGGATATTTGGTTATATTGCTATATATTAGCCAGAACTGGTTGGATTACAAGTTTCAGAAATGCAACTCAAGTTGGCTTAGTTGCAAAAAAAAAAAAAAGCATTTGTGTGTAATTTATTAAATCAGGTAACTGAAAAGTCTAGACTCAGCTGAAAAGGGGCTTGGAGAAGGCATCAGGGCCCCATCCCACACCCAGCTCTCCGTCACGGCTGTGGAGCCCCACTGGCCTCCAGTGAGTCCGCCTCACACGGCACCTGAAATGGGTGTCCCCTCAGCCCCTTCGGTGGGGCCTCTGTGGGGAAATGCATTCCTTTCTTAACCATAGCTCAAGTTCCATGTTTAAAAAAGGATTGCGTGGAAAACAAGAGACCCCTGTAGCAGACTTGTGGGTTCTTTTCTTTTTAATCCTTCTCCCCAGTATTTGTTTCGTTTTTCACTGCCTGCAGAATGGGAGAAGTACCTGCTACGGAGGGGGCCCCCTGCCCAGGAGTAGAGGCACTTCTGTCTTTATAGTAAACGCTGGTGATGGTGTTAGGGGGCCCCCAACACAGGCCCAGCAGCTCCTCACCAAAGGAAGGCCCTAACGAAATTGAAGAGGCTCCAGAGCCTTGGTGCTTGAGTGCTGGACAGGCGGTCGTTGGGTGTTGCTGTTGTGTGGATGACACTGTCGGGGGAGGGACACCGGTGGGCGTCCCTGCCCTGCAGAGTATGGGTGGGGGGTTGGCAGGCCTTCCAGGCACAGACACTCACATTCCTCCTTCCTCCTGCCATGCTCAGACCCCTGGGGCTCTCTGCCATCAGCAGGATTGGAGGTGTCACTCAGGTCCTCTTCTGCCTGTGTGATTGAAATAAGGAAAGTGCCAGAAGCTGTCTTCTCCTTTTAATTGATGTGAGACTGGTGTTCTCACGGGGGGGGGGGGGGAGGGGGGTGGTTCTTGCAGGGAGTAAGGCTGGGCAAGCAAAGCTGGCAGTGGGCAGTGGGGAGGGGCACTGAGAACAATGGAAGATGGGGATGAAGGTGGAGCTGCCCATGATGGTCAGTTCTGTGTGCTTTCTGCCTCTCTGTCTCTGTCTCTGTCTGTCCCTCTCTTTCTGTGAGTGTTTGTAAGAGCTGGGGAAAAGTGTGGGTGGATGGATGTAAGGATGGGTGTTTTTGATACCAGCCTTATAGGATGAAGCCTTCCTCTGGCGATTTTAACTAAACAGAGCCCCAGACACTGCCCAGACTGGGGAAAATAACTTTCTTCTCCAGACTCTCAAAGCAGTGATTTTGCTAATTTTTTTCCTCCCTACTGTCTGAGTGGTAATTTTAGAAATCATAGGACATCTGTTGAAATTATTGAATAAGTGAATGAGAGGGTCAGGCTGGAGGGAACAGGGGGCTGATCTGAGGGAGGGCAGGCAGGCTGGAGAGGGTTCAGGGAGAATGTGGGTGGCAGGTGGCCCCGCCTGGGGGGGGGCAGGAAGGAGGTGTGCTTGGTCAGCTGTGCCTAGCCACCAGACTGGGGGAGGGGCTCATGCCTTTTCTTGCTTCATTCGTCTTTAGAGGGGCTCCCCCTACCTCTTTTTTCTGTGGCCACGGGGAAGCCTAGCACTATGTAGACTCCCAAATATTTTTGTAGAGCTTTAGCTTGTTTATAAGAAAGGAAGTCCAGGCACCATTGTTCAACAAATATTTATCATGACCTGCTATGCAGGGCGTACCAGGCCCATGTGCCCCTGAGTGCTGAGCGGTGCTGCCGCCACTTGGTTTGCTGTGCACGCCACCCTTTCATCCCACCGACACCCACCACATGGGGTCAGAGGCGGCCTTCTCTGTTTTTCATATTTTTCTTTCTTGTAGTAAATCATTACCCAAAATTTACTCAAGTGATACATGGATACATTCTCATAAACAATGAAAACAATACGGATAAAGTGACAGTTCCCTTTTACCTGCCTGGCTCATTCCAGTCACAGTAATCACCTGAGTGCGATCCTTTCAGAACTGCTCCTCACGGTGTTTGTGTACGTATGTGTGTATGAGCTGTGTATTTTTAAATATATACCTGTGCAGTTTGGGTATCGTCAGTTTTACACAAGTGGGTGCGCAATGCTTGCATTATATTGCTTTCCTTTCCCCACATAATGAGTCTTCCACACCTTTCCATATCTGTAGGTAGAGATCTAACAACTTCTTAGTTGCTGTAGAATGTTCCATGTATGAATGGGTTATGGCTTAGTTCTCTTTCTGTTGAACATTTAGGGTAGTTCCTAAAGTTTCCTATTTCAAGCAATGCTCCATTGAAGATCCTGGCATGTGCTTCTCTGTGCACACGAAGTAACATTTTTCTGGGATAAATGTGTAGAAGTAAACCCTCTGGGTGGGAGGACAGTGCATTTTCAATTTCCGCACACATTGCCCTGCACTAAGCCTGGATCAATTTAAGCTCCCACTCACACCTCTCCCTAAGATTTTGCTTGCTCAGGGCTAATGAGTGGCCACATTTGTTCTCTCTGTTAGGCTGTGGGAAAGGAAATCTTGAGGGCAGGGGACAGCCTCTCTCTTGGCTGTTTGGGAGGCTTCTGGAGCATCTGGTCAGAACAGGATGTCCGCAGACCCCCTAACACTAGATTTGTAATCTCTTCGGAGCCACAGACCCAGATGAAAGGCACCAAAGCTTATTGTTCTTTGTCTGACTTTGGGTGCCACCCACTGTGGTTCTGTTACGTGTTTGTTTGTTTGTTTATTTATTTCATCACCTGAAGACTTTTTTAAATTGCTTTTTAGAGAGAGAGGAAGGGAGAGAGAGAAAGAAAAAATTGATGTGAGAAATACACATCAATTGGTTACCTTCTCCTATGCCCCAGCTAGGCAATCAAACCCACAATTTGGGCATGTGCCCTGACTGGGAATTGAACCCACGACCTTTCAGAATATGGGACAGCTCTCCAACCAAATGAGCCACACCAGGTAGGGTGGTACTGTGGTGCTTTTAAAGTGAAACATTCATTCTTGGTAGCTAATAGGTAAATAAGTTTCTGTTATAAAAATGGAGTCAGTTTTGGAATGTTTGGTTGCTACAGTTTAATTCCTACATGAGTACTGCCTTTGTGTTCCTTTTAATTGGGGAAAATTTTCAGTCTGGTATATTTCTGCTGGGCCATGTTCTTTGATTATTATTTATTTTATCTCCACACGGTAAAATCTCGCTGTTATTGTGGTATTATTATAATTCCAACAGCTCTGAGGTGGCTTAGAAAATGGAAGAGGTTGAATGAAGGGGCACTTGGGAATCAAAACAAAGTGGACTTGCCCAGGTGCTCCAGGGGAACACATTTGTAACACCTGGGCACCAACTTGGCTGTTAGGGTTTCCAGCAGTGGCTGCAAAAGGAAGCACATTCTCACTTGCATGGCTTTTATTCTCTCAACAATGGGAAGCAGCCACATTCATTTAAGGAAGCACTTCCAGGAACCGAGTCCCAGGAGGACTCTACAGCATGGGTCCGTGTACCAGGTCCGTTGTGCGGCCACTAGGAGCTGTGCTTCTGTTCAAGTCGGAAAAGCCTGCCAGCAGAGGGTCTCTGGACTCACAGCTTCCGCTGGGCTGGGCACAGCACTCACCTGCGGGGTAACGAGGCACGTGGCTACTCTGTCAGAGCTTTGCCTTTTAGTTATATAAGCTAGCCTAGGACTAAAGCTGGGAAGGTTAAAAAAGAGTAGGTTAACACAGCTATCTTTACTCATACATAAGGTACTCTTCTGCATGTTTATTATGTGTAAAATGTAGCTCATTCACATTGGCTTACTGTCCTAACTTGGTTTAAGTTAGAATACAAAAGGATGGTTTGAATTACTATAAACAACCCTCCCCACAACCCCCCATTTTCGAAGATATTATTATTTTACTCTAATGTAAACAAGGGAAGTGACCAATATTTTTAAAAGAAGATTTCCTTGAATGTTCTTCAGTAAATAGATAACAATGGGGTATAATGAAACACTGTTTATATTTAAATGACTGCTTTTAAGTTGCACAAAAAAGCTTGAATGGCTAAATGGGTAAAATGCAGCCCTTTCATACCAGTAATTAGTCCCTTAGTCCTTTTTTCATGTAGTACGGAAGTGAACTTGTCTTTGGGCTTTCACAAATTCTGAATTACTAATACTAAAATTAAATTAATGGCGACTCTATTTAAAGCTCTTTTCAGAAGTATTATTTGGTGGGAATGCAACTAAAACATCTAAGGTTCTAATTCAGAATGTGGGGAAGTAGCGACCCCCAACAGGAGTTTGGTAAAAGAGAGGTGTTTAATAAATCTTCTAGAAAGCCACATGGTGAGGAGCTAGTCTGGTCCAGGTGGAGAAAGCTTTGGAATGTTTTAACTGGCCCACCGAATAAGCTAATCAGTGCTAGAGCCAGCTGAGGCAAATAATGGGCTGGGCCTGATTTACCTGCAGTGTGAATCACAGACCTGGTGGGGTCGAGATTAGAAAGGCTTTCAGAGACCTTCAGGTGGGCGCATTCCTTTTTCAGGTCTCACAGGTGACTTGCTGAGGGTGACACAGTGAAAGAAGAGCCAAGTGGGAACTTAGGCTTCTGACTTCCAGTCCATTTCCTTCCCACTCTGGTTACAGCTAGGAATCTGGCTGCAGCCAGGCACTCCCTATGGCCCAGGTAGGGTCTGAGGATGCCTGGGGCTGTCAGTGGCATTTAGAAAATCATGTGACCAAACAATGTCTCTCCAGAGCAGGCTGGGCATTCAGTCAGCCTTTAATTATCCTCAATTTTTTTGGTTATCTTCCAAAAGATAGTCTTGATCATGCCCCCTCCCCCCATTTAACTTCATAACTTATTCTTATTCCTTTATGTATACCGGCACACAGAAATCCTTTGGCCATTAGACGGCCTCATTTTATGGAAGGCGTCAGGCGCTGGATGTGGAAGGGCAGGAGGAGTCAGCAGAGCTGGCAGACAAACGCAGAAGGCCTCTTTCCCCTCAGTTGCCTTGTTTTAATTTTAGTGTGGCTGGCATCCCCTGTCTTGTGGACCATAACTGGAGGCAGAGATAATTGCCTTTGTTACTAGCTCATGACTGACATCTACTGAGCTATGTGGGCTTTGTATATATAATCTCCTTTAATTCTCATTTAATCCTCACCATAAACTCTTGAAGAAGAAATGACTAATGACCTCCTTTTACAGGTGAGGAAACAAGGCTGGGAGGACTAGTAATTGGTAGGGCCAGGATTCACAGCTGGGCTTTTGGGTTTAAGAGCTCCCACTCCGCCACGAGGCCATGAAAGGAAGTCAAGGCTCATTTAAACTCTGAGCAGAGGGAGGCAAGGTCATGGGGCAGAGCCAGTGCAGAGAACAGGAGAGGTCAGGCAGCAGAACCTCAGGTGGGTTTCTCTGGTTTGTGTTCGTTTCTGATCGTGGTTGGCGCTTGGAACTTGGGTTTTGGGGTGGCCTGCAAGCTTTCCACACCTCCTCACTTCCCCCAGCCAGAAGCATTTCCAGGTGTGGGGTGGGCTTTGTGGTTGGAGAGAATCAGGGTGGAGGTTTTTAACAACTCTGCGGCCCCCTGGGGAATCTTCTGAAGCGCCTTCTGAATCATCCAGTTAAAATGGGAATGGACAGAGAAGTTTAAATAAGTAGTTTTATGGCACTTTAATTCCTTGCAAAGTGTTGACTTGTGAAGGGACAATGCAGGAGCTGTCGTGGGGTGGGTCAGAGGTTGTTTGTGTTGCATGCTGGTCACTTATAAGTGGTTAGGGTTATAGGCTCAGTCCCCAACTTGGCTGTTAGCTGCTTGTGACCGGCAAGCTGCTTTTTCTTGCCCCATCTGATCCTTTTCTGTAAAAGAGGAAATAAAGCAGTTAGAGGGGTTAGTCCAGACCCTGGCTCTTGGGAAACACGGAGCAGTGTGGGCTCTTACCGTTACTGTGTGCCAGGGTGCCATGTCCTTGAGTCTCAATACAGTTCAGTGACGTGCAGTCCTCATTGTTAAAAAAAAATTTTATTGATTATGCTATTAAAGTTGTCCCATTTTTTCCCCTCCCCTTTATTCCCCTCCACCCCACTTCCCACCAGCATTCCACCCACCTTAGTTCATGTGCATGGTTCGCACATATAAGTTCATTGGCTTTTCCATTTTCCTGTACTATACTTAACCTCCCTTGTCTATTTTGTACCTAACCATTTATGCATCTTACTCCCTGTACCTTTTCCCCCATTCTCCTCCCTCCCCCTCCCTGCTGCTAACCCTCCATATGATCTCCGTTTCTGTGACTTTGTTCCTGTTGTAGTTGCTTAGTTTGTTTTTTTAGGTTTGGTTGTTGATAATTGTGAGTTTGTTGTCATTTTAATGTTCATATTTTTGATCTTTTTCTTAGGTAAGTCCCTTTAACATTTCATATAATAAGGGCTTGGTGATGATGAACTTCTTGAACTTGACCTTATCTGAGAAGCACTTTATCTGGCCTTCCATTCTAAATGACAGCTTTGCTGGATAGAGCAATCTTGGATGTAGGTCCTTGCCTTTCATGACTTGGAATACTTCTTTCCAGCCCCTTCTTGCCTGGAAGATCTCTTTTGAGAAGTCAGCTGACAGTCTGATGGGAACTCCTTTGTAGGTGACTGTCCCCTTATCCCTTGCTGCTTCTAGAATTCTCTCCTTCATTTTCATCTTGGCTAATGGAATTATGATGTGCCTTGGTGTGTTCCTCGTTGGGTTCAACTTCTTTGGGACTCTCTGAGCTTCCTGGACTTCCTGGAAGTCTATTTCCTTTGCCAGATCGGGGAAGTTTTCCTTCATTATGTTTTCACGTAAGTTTTCAATTTGTTGCTCTTTTTCTTCTCCTTCTGGCACCCTTACGATTCAGATGTTGGAATGTTTAAAGATGTCCTGAAGGTTCTTAAGGCTTTCCTCATTTTTTTGAATTCTTGTTTCTTCATTCTGTTCCGGTTGGATGTTTATTTCTTCCTTCTGGTCCAAACTGTTGATTTGAGTTCCAGTTTCCTTCCCTTCATTGTTGGTTCCCTGAACATTTTCCTTTATTTCACTCTGCATAGCCTTCACTTTTCCCTCTATTTTATGCCCATACTCAACCAATTCTGTGAGCATCCTGATTGCCAGTGTTTTGAACTCTGCATCTGATAGGTTGGCTATCTCTTCACTGCTTAGTTGTATTTCTTTTGGAGCTTTGATCTGTTCTTTCATTTGGGCCATATATATATACATATTTGTCTCTGTGGGCCTGTTACACAGTAAGGGGCAGAGCCTCAGGTATTAACCAGGGTGGGGCAATTAACATTGCTAGGTTGTGGCGAGGTATGCAGGGGAGGGGTTCAAGAGGGAACATTGGTGCTTGCTCAGCTCTCTGCTGGCTTTCAGTCACTTCCTCTGCTACCCACTAGCAAACTGGGCCTTTCTGGTGCTGATTCCCAGGTGGGTGGTTTTATGTACATTCTAGGACTCTGTGGGTCTCTCCAATGGACTCTCCTGTGAGGCTGGGAGTTTCTCCTTCTGCTTCAACCCCCACAGATTTTTTTCAGAGGTTTTGAGGCTTTATTTCTTTGCATGGAACTCTGGGTTGCATGGTCTGTCTTGCTCCCCAGTTGTTCCTCCTGGTTATCTACACACAGCTGTGGGACCGCCTGCTCTACCAACTGCCGTCTTACCGGGTCTGCCAGCCACTTCCTCTCCTGCCCCAATCCTCCATTCGCTGCCTTGCTGTGAGTCCACTCCACCCCAGTTGCCTGTCTCCACCACTGCTTCCCCTACTGGTCTGGATGAATATTTATTCTTGAACTCCTTGGTTGTTGGACTTCTATACAGTTCGACTTTCTGGAATTTCTGGTTATTTTTTTTTTTTAATTTGTTGTTTTCCTTCTTTTGGTTGTGTGAAGAGGCAAAGAGAGTCTACCTATGTCACCATCGTGGCCGGAAGTCTGCAGTCCTCATCTTTTCAGATGGAGAAACTGGGGCTCAGAAGACTTACCGGCTTGTTCCCAACCCAGTGAGGAGTGGCAGAATGAAGGTCTAACCCCTCCAGCCATACCAGGAAAGTGTCCTGGATGCTGTGCTGCGTTAGCAGTTTGTTTTCCAAAGCCATTCTGTGGAAGATGTTTTCACCGGACTGTCCCATTCCATCTGTCCTGCTGAATAGCCTCAGATGGTAGAATTATGGAGGGTGTCAGTGGACCTGGTGACTTAAGTTATCTTGCTGGTCATAGGAGGACCTGGACCATACCCCATCTTGAGTTTGACAACAGTAAAAGGTTTGTTTCCCTCGGAGCACTGAGGAGAGACAGGGGGCTGGTTTGGCCAGGAAGTGATTCTGTCACAACTGGGAAAACTGAAGCCTGCCTCTACCCTGTGAGTTGTCTTTGAGGCAGGGAGGAAGATCCAGGGCTCCACACCCTCCCATGAGCAGTATCTCCACAGACTCCTTTCTCAGCTACTTGGGACTCCATCTGACCACTGTGTCTTGTTCCTGCTCAGCCCAGGTGGGAGACCCTGACCACCTCTTGATTTAAATGTTACTCAGTAGAGGAAAGGGAACACGTGCTAAGGAGCAAAACAGGTATCAGGGGAGTTCTGGCCTGATGGCTGTGCTCTCAGGAAGGGGATTGGGTGATTCTTAGAATTGGAACAATGACGATCATCACTAGCACCTGGTGGCGCTTCCATCATTATGTCCAATTTCATTCTCATGGCCACCTGTGAGCACCACTCACATTTTATAGAGGAGGCAGCTGAGCTTGGAGCTGTTAAAAGACTTAGACATCAAATAACCAGGAAGTGGCCAAGGTGGCATGCAGACCTCTTGGGTCCTTCCTACCACACCGTGTGCCTGGGCCTCAGGGTTCCCTCTCTGCACGTTGCTCAGCGGGGAGACAGGCTCACAGATGGGATATGACTTGCCAGAACTAAACTCACTAGAACCCAGGTCACAGTTGGTTCTTCTCTGCCATGTGGTTTCAACCTCATTTTCCTCACCTGTGAGATGGGAATGACAATGCTAACACTCGCCTCACATTGCGGAGAGGATTACAAGTGATTTTGTAAGGGAACGCTCTGTGAACCCCAAATGCTTTACCCTAATTTTCTTACACATTGTCACTTTTTTTAGGCTTTTAGGGCCTGCCCTGATCTGACTCCCTCCTTTTTAGCCTGTATTATCCTGTCTTTAGGAGAAACTTTGGAGGAAATAGATTAGGATTCCAGATTTGCTGCTAGCTAGCTCTGTGACTGAACAAATTATCTTACCTCCCTTGGCCTTAGTTTCCACATCTGTGAAATGGGGAAAATAATACTTGTCTCACCATTAGCATGGAATCTTTGTGAGGAGTCAGTACAATAATGTGTGAGTGAGATCAAAAGACATGACTTAATTGGTCAGGAATGGTCACAGAGTCAGTCTCTTACCCTCCCATGAAGGTCAGGGTTCAGCAGTGTGTGAGTGTTGGGGGCACCTCCTTCTGTTACCACCTCCCGCCCCCAGCCCCCATTGGAGAGCTGTAGGGCTGGTTAAATCACACACACAGGCCAGGCCTGTTAAATCCCTGGGTTCTCTCTCTGATGTGTGTTGCCCAATGATTTCCACCCCCTCCACCTTTTCCTTATTGTGGCCCAGTCCATGGGGGTGAGAAGGGGAGCATTTTCCTACCCTTTTCTTCAGCAGGGGCCTTGTCATTGCCCCCAGCTCAGGGCTTGCTGGCAACAGAAAGGGCTGTGTGGGAGCCTGGTCGGGTCGCCCACTGAGTGGCGGCTGAAGCAGAGATTGCCTGCTGATCTTGTTGAGACGGAGGTCAGCATTTTCGGCAGCAGGGAGCCCTGCGTTCCTATTCTTCAGAAAGACCTAGTATAGTTTGGGGGCTTGTGGGCTTTGCTGTTCAAGGCCACACTGATGTTTCAGGTGGGATCATGTTCCCTGTGTAGGGAACTAGTAGGGCCTGTGTCTTGAGCTTTGCGCCCTTGAGTTCGGGCACCAGGCTGAAACCTGTTTTCTTGTCTGGTCTTTACAGTAAGTCACGTCGCAATGACTAGAACCTATTTTGCAGGTGAGGCAAATAAAGCTCAGAGGTGTTAACCGAGTGACTCTTTGCTGAGGTAATCAACCCATAACATTCCAAGTGAGACCTGTGATCACTCTCTCCACTGCTTCAGCCCTGTCCTTGCTGTGTGCCGTGTGCCTGTGGAAAGAACGCAGATGTGGTGTCAAGGGTCTGGGCTTTGAGTTCCTGCTTTGTAACTACACTTCTGTAATCCTACTTCGTCGGTCATAAAACAGTAAAAAGTCAAATGGGATATGTGTGAAAGTATTCTATAACCTAGAAAGCAATATGCACATGTAAGGCATTATCCTTATTATTACTGTCTGCTAAACAGGGACTTCTGAGGACTCAGGCCTCACCTTTTCCTCTGATCCCTTTAGAAAGCAGCTCGAGGCTGAAGCCCAAATCCACTCTTCTTGTTCCATGATGCCAGGGCCACTTACGGTCCCCACACAGGAGAAAAATCACGCCCATCAGCATGGCCTTGTGATGTTGGGGTGTTGGGGTGAGGCTGAGGTGGGGTGGAGAAGGACTGAAAAGGCCAGTCAACTCTAAAGCTTGAGCAGGCCTTCCCTCCTTCCTGATGTTCAAAGACCAGCCGTTACTTGAACTCCTGCCTGTTCCTTGAGCTCCTTGAGACTTGTGGAATTCACCGTGCTTGTGAAATGGAAACGACAAACAATTGTAATACAATTGTTTTAGTAATAAAAAGGCTTCTGACCCAGCCAGCCCTGTAGGGGAGAAAGGGCTACTTCCTGGTTTTAAGTGTAAAGAGAACATAGTGAACATCCCATCTTCACTCTGTTCCTAAATCTGTCTTCCTTTTGTGCATGATGAAAACACTGAAGTAATGAATGCAGTCCCAGCCTGAGGCTGGGGAGCCATTGCAGGCTGGAGGTTCTGATGTGAGGTTCTGACTCTTTCCTGTGCATGTGGCGTGCTGGGCGGTGAAATCGCCTGTCGTGTTCTGTGGAACTCCACAGACTAGACCCTAGCGGTGGAAGCAGCACTGCCATCTGAACCACAGACTTGCCTGTGTTTAATCTTATGCTAGTTTCTGATTTCCAACAAGGCCGTGAGCTTCCTGTGGGCAGGGACCCAGTCTCCCCTCTGTCGTAAGTCCTCCGCTGCTGCTGGCTCCAGGTGTTAGGTCAATGATCGACCATGCGATGAAGCGTCACTGTGCCTGCAGCAGGCACCCTCGGGTGCTGTAATTACTGTGACTGTTTGCTGAATGTGAGCCTGATGGTCTCTCTTTCCAGCCCAGGAGCGAATCCTGGAGTGGGGGGACTCCCTTTGGGAGAGACTAGGATGGCTTAATGAAAACATTAGAACTTATAAAACTGAAACGTAACACCCCTTCACAGTTATTGTGGGGGCTGGACCCTCCTCCCGGTGAAGTTGGAACACTTGTCTTCAGAATCGCATTCAGAGCCAATTTCTATTTTTCATTTTGCTTTGTGTCTGGCTAAAATGGGGTGATCCAGGTTGATCACTGACCTTATTCACCAGTCTTTTCTTAAAGAAATTCTTGGGTATCTGTAAGGAAATTAAATCTGTCTTCAAAGAACCAAGCTTTCTTGTTTTTGAGGATCTTTGAGAGGAAGCTGTCATGAGCTCTGAAGAAGGTCTTCCACGGGCATTTCGAAACATTCTGAGGAATGGCAATGTTACCAGAATCCCGTGTCCGGCTTCCCAAACAAACTTACTGGTTCGAAGGGAACAACACTTACTTGTACGATGCCGGTGTGGTTATGCAACAACACAGCTTAACTGCTTTGCTGTCACACTTCTCCAAGTCTGCGGTCTCGTCTGGTCTGAAACTCTTCTTGTGCCAAGAATTCTTCCATCCAGGCTTTTTTTCCTCTTTGGCCGCTTGGCCCCAGGAGAGTAGTCAAGTAAGATGTTTCACTCCCGACCATTGCCTGGTTTTTAAAGGCCTTCATCACCCCTGGTGAGGCAGATTTTCACGTTTCTTACTCAGGAGTCAGGGGACTCATTTGTGGGTTCTGGGGAATGATGATACATGCCTGATCCTTGTCAGGGCTTGGGGGGTCCTCGGAACAGATGTAATTGTATTGTTCACAGCTACTCAGTGATTTACAGGAGTGGACAGAATTACTTCAGCTCCTTGGGCTCGACTTGGAAGACTGTAAGTTTCTGCGTTTTTTTATTGCTTTTAAAAAAGTTCACTTTTGATTCTAGTTAAGTTAGACATTGTAATCTTACCCACAGCCATGAGAACGCCACCCTGGCCATGTGTGAAGCTGTGCGAGACAACAGACTGCTTTAAAAATAGTCCCTTTGTTTATAAGTGAAGCATCTTTGACTTAGGCCAGTGTTCAGTAGCCAGGCTCAGATGATTGCCACTGGCACCAGGCATTGAGACCTGGGGGCAATAAATCACAGAATCAGTTGGTCTCCACCCACTGGATGGGAAGAAGGCATATACATTCCTTAAAAAAAAAAAGCCTTCTGAGGTATAATTTACATACCATATAATCTACCACTTTAAATTACACAATTCATTGTTTTTAAAAAGATTTTATTATTAATTTTAAATATTTAAAATAATAAAATATTTTAATTTTAATTTTTTAAAATTATTGTTGTTCAAGTACAGTTGTCTGCATTTACCCCCCACCACTCCTCCCCTACCTTAGCCATCCCCACCTCCCTCCTCTGATTCCACCCCCTCCTTGGTTTTGTCCGTGTGTCCTTTATAGTTGTTCCTGAAAACCCTTCCTCTATTTCCCCCATTATCCTCTCCCACCTCCCCCCGGTTACTGTCAGATTGTTCTTAATGTCACTATTTCTTGTTATATTTTGCTTGCTTGTTTTGTTGATCAGGGTCCACTTAAAGGTGAGATCATATGGTATTTGTCCTTCACCTTTTATTATTTTAAAATAATACAAAATTTATTATTTATAAATTTAATAAACAGTTGGGAACATGCAAGAGGGGAAGGGAAGGAGAAAGAGAGGGAGACAAACATTGATGTGTGAGAGATACATGGACTGGTTGCCTCTCATATGTTCCCATCCAGGGACCTGGCCTGCAAACTAGGCATGTGCCGTGACTGGGAATTGAACCAGCAACCTTTTGGTTCTCAGACCATCACTCAATCCCCTGAGCTACACCAGCCATGGCTCAGTATTTTTTAAAAAATTTTACTATATTCAGAGTTGTGTAGCCATCATCATCATCAATTTGAAACCATTTTTATCATTCTGAAAAGAAACCTCATACTCATTAGCCATACATACTTCCTATTTCCTTGCAACTTGCTCCCCACCTCCTCAGCTCTGGGCAACCTCTAGTTTATATTCTGTGTCTATGGACTTTTCATTTATATAAGTTAAATTATGCAACGTGTGACCTATCATGCCTAGCTTCTTTCACTTAGCAAGATGCTATCAGAATTTATCCATGTTGTAGAATGTATCAATATTTCATTTCTTTTTTTATAGCTGAATATTATTCCACTGTATGGATGGACCACACTTTATTTCCCCTTTTGTCAATTAATGGACTTTTGTGTTGTTTCTGGGTTTTTTTGGCTATTATGAATAATGCTGCTGTAAACATTTATGTACAAGATTTTTTGTGAACTTATATTTTTAATTCTCTTGGATGGTATATACCTAGGAGTGGAATTCATGGGGTCTTATGGTAACTTTAACATCTTGAAGAACTGCCCAAGTGTTTTCCAAAGCAGCTGTGCTATTTTACAGTCCCACTTGCAGTGTACGAGGAGGTTTCCAGGTTCTCCATATCCTTGCTAACACACGTTATTGCCCATCTTTTGGGTTGTAGCCATCCTAGTGGGTGTGAAGTAGTATCTCACTGTAGATTTGCATTTTCTTGATGACTAGTGATATTAATATCTTTTCATGTGCTTTATTAGCCATTTATATATTTTTTGGAGAAACGTCTATTCATAACCTTTGCCCATTTAAAAATTGTGTTATTTGTATTTTTGAGAATGCTTGTATTTGTTTTTATTTATATTTGATCTCAAATATATAGCAATTCCCAAACTGATGAAATGTCAGCACTCACATGACAGGGGTCATGCTGTTACGCAAAGACTGGTGACTTATAGAAGGCTTTTTTTTTTTTTTAATTTTTTTAATATATTTTATTGATTATGCTATTACAGTTGTCCCATTTCTCCCCCATCATCCCCCCCACCCTGCACACCCTCTCCCACCCACATTCCCCCCTTTAGTTCATGTCCATGTGTCATAAGTTCTTTAGCTTCTACATTTCCCACACTATTCTTGTCCTCCCCCTGTCTATTTTCTACCCACTATCTATGCTACTTATTCTCTTTACCTTTCCCCATCTCTCCTCCTCCCACGCCCCTGTTGCTAACCCTCCATATGATCTCCATTTCTGTGGTTCTGTTCCTGTTCTAGCTGTTGGCTTAGTTGCTTTTGTTTTAGGTGTGGTTCTTAATAGCTGTGAGTTTGCTGTCTTTTCACTGTCATATTTTTATCTTCTTTTTCTTAGATAAGTCCCTTTAACATTTCATATAATAAAAGCTGGGTGATGATGAACTCCTTGAACTTGACCTTATCTGAGAAGCGCTTTATCTGTCCATCCATTCTAAATGGATCCAGCTTTGCTGGATAGAGCAATTTTGGATGTAGGTCCCTGCTTTTCAAGATTTCAAATATTTCTTTCCAGCCCCTTCTTGCCTGGAAGGTCTCTTTTGAGAAATCAGCTGACAGTCTGATGGGAACTCCTTTGTAGGTGACTGTCCCCTTATTCCTTGCTGTTTCTAGAATTTTCTCCTTCATTTTAATCTTGGGTAATGTAATTATGATGTGCCTTGGTGTGTTCCTCCTTGGGTCCAACTTCTTTGGGACTCTCTGAGCTTCCTGGACATCCTGATAGTCTATTTCCTTTGCCAGATTGGGGAAGTTCTCCTTTATTATTTGTTCAAATAAGTTTTCCACTTGTTGCTCTTCTTCCCCTTCTGGTACCCCTATAATTCGGATGTTGGGACGTTTAACGATGTCCCGGAGGTTCCTAAGCTTCTCCTCATTTTTCTGAATTCTTGTTTCTTCCTCGTTTTCTGTTTGGTTGTTAGTTTCTTCTTTCTGGTCCACTCCATTGATTTGAGTCCCAGTTTTCCTTCCATCTCTATCAGTGCCCCATGCATCTTCCTTCATTTCACGTATTGTAGCCTGCATTTTTTCATCTAGTTTGTGAGCAAAATCAACCAATTCTGTGAGCATTTTGATGACCAGTGCTTTGAACTGTGCATCTGACAGGTTGGCTATCTCTTCACTGCTTAGAGGAATTGGCTCTGGGGCTTTTATTTGTTTTCCGGTTTGAGCCATTTTTGGTGGGTTTTTTGTTGTTGTTGTTGTTTTGGTTTTAGTCTGGTCGCGGCTATTACGTAGTGAGGGGTGGAGCCTTAGGTGTTCCTCAGGGCGGGGCAGCCCAGTCGCCGGGTTGTGACGCTATAGGTGGGGGCGGGGTCTGAGAGGGAACAATGGTGCCTGTTCCGCTCTCTCCTGGCCTCCGGCCCTTTCCGCTGCTTCCCCTTCACCTGGATTATCTGCGCACGCGCTCGTGCTGTTACTAGTGAAGAGTGGAGCCTCTGACGCTCCCCAGTGCGGGGCAGCCCAGTCGCTGGGTTGTGATGCTTTAGTTGGGGGTGGGGTCTGAGAGGGAGCAATGGCGCCTGCTCCGCTCTCTCCTGGATTCAGTCCCTTCCGCCACTTCCCCTCTGCCTGGACCGTCTGCGTGCGCGAATGTGGGACCACCTGGTCAGCCAGCCACCTTGTGCGGCTTCACTGGGTCTGCACAGTTGCCCCCCTGTGCCCGGGGTCCGCCAGCTGCTGCCTGTGGGCCTGGGGACCGCCAGCCGCCGCCTGTGCACCTGGGAACTGCCTGCAGATGCTGCTTGCGTTCCCGGCCCGTACCTCCACTTTCTCCTGCCGCGACTCCGCCCCTCTTACCGGTCTGGATGAATGGTTGTCGGACTTCCGTACAGTTCAATTTTCTATAAGTTCTGGTTGTTTTCTTGTTTCTAAATATTTGTTGTCCTTAATTTTGGTTGTTAGAGGAGGCACGGCGTGTCCGCCTACGCCTCCATCTTGGCCGGAAGTTCGACTTATAGAAGGCTTTAAGCAAGTCTCTCTCCCTCTTGGGAGAAAGAGCTCATTTTAACAATCTCTCAGTAGTGAGTTTTTATTTTTTAAATCTGAAAAAGGAATTCCTACTTGTTTTATTTATATATAAATAAAAGTAAATATATAAAGTAAATTTATGTATAAAATACTTATATAAATATAAATATATAAAATATATATACATATATTTATATATAAAATTTATATGCATATTTTATTGTTCAGTTATAGTTGTCCCCATTTTGCCCCCATTACGCTCTCCTGCCCATCCCCCACCTCTATAGTCAGTCCTCCTCCCCCCACCCCTGCCCCTCTGTTGCCTTTGTCCATGGGCCCTTTATACAGATTCCTTTACTTGTCTCTTTAAATGAGACAAATATATCTAGGACATATTTCTGTAGGTAGGAACAAAACTTAAAATTCTGGAGTTTTAGTATTTTCGTGGTATTTTTCTCATTAGAGTCTCATTTAACTACACATATTCCCAAACTAACACACAATTTTAAAAAGCCATAAAAATTATGCATTAGAGAACATAAAGTGTAAATCTGAGACTTGAGGAAAAAATATGAATTTTATAAACTTTTAACTCATAAGACTTAACCCCATCACTCAGCAGTGAAGAAGAGCATCATGGAAAGACTGACTTTGAAGTCATCCTGACCAGCATTTGAATTGTTTTTCCATTGTTAACTAGCTGTGTGACCTTGAATTTCAATTTTCTTATCCATGAAATCTTTGTTATAAGGATAACAAAGCTTTTAAATACAATTTTTGGCCTTAGTAGTTGCTCATTTAATGGTAATTGTTACTATTAATATATAGGCTTTGTGTTTATTGTGCTTTTAGGTGTATACATTCAGGTTCTTACACATTTTGTCATCTTGTTCAGGAATAGTGTGAATTTTTTTTTTTTTTTTTTTTTTACTGAGTTATGAGTTCTTTATACATTATGGATGACCAGTCCCTTACCAAGTATTTGATTTGCAAATGTTTTCTCCCTTTCTGTGGATTGTCTCTTCATTTTCTTGGTGGTGTCATTTGGGCACAAAAATTTTTAATTTTGATGAAGTGGCATGTACATTCTTTGAATCTTTTAAATTTTTTTTAAATTTTTTTAGAGGAACGGGGGGGAGAGAGAGGGAGAAAGAGAAACATCGATTTGTTGTTCACTTATTTGTGCACTCATTGGTTGCTTCTTGATGTGCTCTTATTGGAGATTGAACCTGTGACCTTGAGGCACCAGGGCAATGCTCTAACCAACTGAGCTACCTGGCCAGGGCCTATTCTTTGAATCTTATTGTTGGAGAGGCCCTTTGAGGTTGCTCGTTTCAACTGCCTTGCCCTAGTGATGGGGGAGGCTTTGTGGTTCAGAGAGGAGGGGTCTTCCTCTAGGTCACTGGCCAAAAAAGTCAGGACTGGAGTTCAGGTCTCTTGACTTTCACCTTCGGGCATCTTGGATTTCCCCCCACTATATCTGAAGGGGAATTTATGTGTAGGGAGGGAGAGTTTGTAGCTCTGAACTATTGCTGTTTCCCTTGAAGTGCACAGACCCCAAACTCAACTCTGCTTATGGATGAGACTGCTAAGGTGCCTCCCTATAGTTCATTTGCTGCCCTCCAGCTTTATTGAGATATAATTGACACAGTTCATTTGTTTTTAAATAAAGAGGGGTCCTTTCTTTCAGATCACTATAGGAGAGAATTGCTTATAGCACAGCTGTCCCGAATGGTAGTCACTAGTCATATGTGGCTACAGGAACTTAAATTGTACTTAATTTTAATGAATTTAAAATTTTGTTCCTCAGTCACACACGCCACGTTTCCATTGTTCAGGATCTCCCATCTGAGATGGCACACACAGGGGGCTTTTCCATCATTGCAGCAAGTCCAGTTGGACAGTGCTGCCTGCAGAGATGTGTGTCCTCTGCCCCCTGGCATTCTGTCCATGTCCCTGGACTTGGCCTTGATCTGTATTCAGCCTGTTCCTCACCACCTGCCACAAGGACTTCCCGTCTTTGTAGCTGCCTCTGGGTTTCTTGGCAAGCCCCTACTCAGCTTATGCGGACTGTGGGCCCAACTGGGCCCAACTTCTTTTTCATAGTTTCTGGACTTGGTTTTCATTAGTGAGACCACTGCCTTCCCTCACCCCAGCCAATAGATGTGACTTGCAGGAATAGAGCTGAAAGATGCTTGAGAGGAATGTGTTCTTTCTTGGAAAGGCTAACTCCTAAAAATGAATGAATAAATTGATCTGCTGTTGGGACAAGGGAAGGAGGTTGAAGAATTTTTGAGTTTAGTTGTAGCTTCATTGATTGGTGGCCTTTTGGGTGGGTACTTCCCTTTAGAGGCAGTTGGTGCTAAGAATTTGCAAGTGATATGGGGAGGGAAGCATGAGGAGGTGGAACCTCGGCGTCCTGAGACAGTGACAAGGTGGATTTGGCCTAGTCCTGCTTGGCACCCTGGTGGGGGTCACCGTTATTTCAGATGCCTGTAATCCTGAGGGTTGTACAAGCAGCTGATCCCAAGGTCTCCATGGGATCCTGTGTACAAGTGTGGGAGACACTGTAGTTGTCCCAAGGTAGCCTAGGGGATGTCTCAGAGAGGAGAAGGGATTCGCCTAGGCGCAGAGCAAGTTCGTGGGGGCAAAACTAAGATGATAACCCAGGTCCGGTGGTACCTTACCTTATTCACACTCCACCTGCCATCTTGTACATCTTCATGTACACGATGGATGGGTACTTCAGACACACCACCAAACAAGATGACTTCTTGGAGACATTGCCTGGGCTCAGACATTAATTTAAGCCACATTGTGCACTAAAGTCTTGCCTGTAAGTCCTCCTTTGCTGCTCTCCTCATTAGAAAGCATTAAGAAACCTTTCAATTAAGGCAGGATCACCCAGAGTTAGTTTTCATTCCTTCTCTCCAGCCTATCTCCAGGATCTATTTCTTTAGGGAGGTCTGTCCTTGACCTTAAAGATGTAATTGGGAAACAGACTTGTTATTTTTGATGTCAGCCTTGTCCACCAGCCTGCGAAAACCTTGAGGGCGAGGACAGCGTTGTCTGTGTCACCACTTGGGGACTGGCATAGCATGTTCATTTAGCGAATATCTGTGGAATTACTCTTTGTCAGGACAACTCCCTTTTGGTTGGGTTTTTCAGGTATGAGGTTCCTTCTCCCTATGATCTTAAAATGGTGTCAATTCTAATTTGGAAATGGTGACCAGAAGAAATGGTGTAATTTTTCTGTCCATAGCAGGGACAGTTGCCCATGTGACTTTGCACTTTATAAGAACTGGAGGACTTGTACATTTGTGCTGAGAAGGGCTACTTTTTGCTGAATTGGGCAGTGGGTGGATGTAGTGCAACAGGACCTGCTGGGAAGGATTCCCAGACCAGTGAGAGGGCAGGCAGGGAACTGGGGAAGGAATTCCATGTCATAAACACAGAGTATCTCGCTTAATAGTGGAACTTTTCTGCTTTCTCTTTCAGAGGTGGAAAACAGTTCTTTTCAAAGACAAGCTTAAGGACTGTTGTGCCAGCACATGAAACCACAAGATAAATTTATGCACCACTTTAGCATGAGAAATGCAGTTTACTAAAGATCTGCATGAAAATCTTAAAACAAGTTGAAACATTTGAGGGACAGGGCTCTAGGGTCAAGATGGTGGGACTGGCGTGTGACCAGGCCAGAGCACCTGTCTGCCTGGCCTTCGAAGACTCTCTTTGGGTTCATTTAAATTATTTCCTTGCTCAGCTTGTACCAGGACCTAAGTTTGGTTGGAGCAGAGCAAGTTTTCAGGCTGAATTACTTGGCTCATTGCCTTTGTTTTCATTTTCACACAGCCTGTGGATATCTGGCCTTTTCAGCCCAGGAAAATGGAAATAGTTTTAAACACTCATTTGAGCCATGAATTTCAACCACGCATTAATTTGCTGCTATTCCCTGATTTTCTTATCTTCTGAGAAGCAATGAAAGGATGTAAAGGCAGGCCTTAGGGGTCCTCTGGAGGTGCCTCAGGGGCCTGGGAGCTGGGCAGAGAGGCCCCGAAGGGTGGAACTGTGCCCTCCCACTCCTGCTGCCCACAGAGCAGCTCCCCCACTCCTGCCCGCCCTCCGTGTGTGTGTGTGTGTGTGTGTGTGTGTGTGTGTGTGTGTGTGTGAGGGTGCACTTAAGTTTTCATTTGGGGAGAAAAATTTCTGAAACTCCTTGTGGAGGCAGTAAAGAGAGAGTGGCCTGTGTCTTGTCTTCACTTGAGCCAGGAATGACTCTGGGCTGTATGTTAAGGGCTCAGATTTTGTTTTTCTCCTGAATGAGCCATGGATAGATTTTGCACTAAGGCCTCAATTTAGCCTTTGACTCACAGCTTAACTCTTCAAGGCAGAAGTAAGAAACATGGTATTATGAGTGAGCACAGGCCCTATAGTGATTTCAGTGTGTTACGGACATCTGGAAAAGAATTCAGTGTTATCCTTTTTTTTTTTTTTTTTTTAAATATGAAAAAGGGCTATATCAGGTTATGGACTCATTCCTGTTTTCTTCCAAAACTGCTTCCATACGGAGGAGCAGATCGGGGGATGAGGAGTAGGCAGTGGGTCATATGAAACGCAGCCGCTTTGCAGTGGGGCAGTGAGAACACAGTGGGATAAACTAGAACTAAGTGATCAGTACAGGGCTTTGTAGGTGTGTTACCCTCCGCTTTGCTCTATAAAGCCTGGAGGTGACCTATTTAATTCCTGTATACCTGGAGTTCTCCGAATGTGCCAAGGATCAGCCTAATTCACTGAACACTAACACAGGGAGTCTGAACTCAGTCCCTGACTGCATGGAGCTCCCAGTTCACTACAGGGCAGATGGCCTTTAATGAGCCAGTATCTTAGGACACCTTTGGTCCAAATAATGGGCCCAAACCCAGCATAGACTGGATTAAGCCAGAGAGGAGTTTCTGGATCTCATAACTGACCATTCCAGAGATAAATCTGGAGTCTCGGTTGAGGGGCTCAAATGGTGTCATCAGGATCTGGTTTCTTTTTCCCTACTCTGACTCCCCTTCCTGTGTGTTGACTCAGTTCTCAGACATGCGCACCCTGCCCCCCCACCCCCCGCCCCGCCCCGGTAATTGCAGGATGGCTTCCAGCAGTTCTCAGTCCTGCCTCCTTCTACCTTCCTCCCAGCAAGAAAGAGCAGGAGGGTTTTTGTCCCAGCCATACCAGACAGGCTTGTTTCCTCTCATTGGCTTGTGGGTCATGATGTGGGTCATGCCCACATTCTGAGCTTGTGTGGCCAGGGACACGGGAAGCACTGACTTAAGCTCCAGTCCTGTGCTTCACACCTGACCCAGGGTGGAGCCACCTCTACCCTAAGCCCCTGGCTAAGACTGGAGGGAAACCGAAGCATTGACTGCTGAGAAAAGGTAGGCCTCTGGCCTGACCAAGAACCTGGGGCTGTGTTCCCACCTGACACACCCAGAATTTATTCCATGATGAGTGTAGCATCTGCTACCTTGTGGATTTAGATACCAAATCTTGCTTCCCCTGAGATCATCGTTCTTGCCGGGCCAGGTGGGGAACTTACTTCAGTGAACACGAGGACCTTGACTGTAATATTAGATATCTTCATGGAGATTACTCTTTGAGACTCTCAAGAGATAAAGCTGACCAAGGACAGTTGGTGCAATGGCAGGCACCGATTAGGCATGTTTCCAGATAAACATGTTTTCGTCTTTCTCAGGTTCATATAGCACAGTAGAAAATGGTGCAGATTTCAGAGATTTTGGAGAAAGACCGGGGTGTACATCTTGATTTTGTAACTAACCCTCAGGATCCTCCTCTGTAAAATAGTAGCCACCTCCTAGAGTTGTGAGAAATAAATGAAGTGACATGAATAAAGCACGGTGCCTGGAACATGGTGAACTGTCCATGACAGGTGGCTGCTGTTATTTCTGGATTTTTCACATAAGCAGGGCATACTGCCAGATAATCTCTCTGCAGTTTGTTTCAGCGTTACGACTCTGTAAATCGATGAAAATCTTTCTTCCTCTGCCCTTAGCTATTCAGAGTTTGAGAGATGCATCTTCACTGAGGGTGAGATGTTAGAAAGCTCTCAAACATCACAGCCTTCACAGAGTATAGCCCTTCATAGGTTACTGACTACTTTCGTATTCACGCTCTTATTGGAACCTTACAACAGCCTATGATGAGGCAAAGCAGGACTCACAATTCCCACCTCACAGAAGCGAAGTTTATCAGTGACTTACCAAAGGCATGGTGGCTGGAGCATTGTGGGGCAAGGCCTGTGGTCCGGAGTCTTCTCAGATACCCCATGTCTTTTGTAGCCTTCTACTACTCCAGAGGGGATTTGCCTTTCTAATATAATTCATTGAATTTTTTAGATATCTACCATAATTTCAGATAGGTTTGAATGCAGCGCCAATATTATATAGTTCTTCATGATAAGAAGCCTTGAGCTCTTTTAGTGAAAAATAAGATTGTCTCTTTACTTCTATCTTTATTCACTCGCCTGATTTATCTGGATTGAATTGCAAATCTCTCCTGCCATTAAAGCAAATTAGCTCAATTTGTGCAGTATGGAATAAGTCAAGTTTACAACATTTCAGAGTTACAGTCAGTAGCTTCCTAATTAGAACCTGAAAAACTTGCCTCACCGAGGTCCAAGTCATTTATCTTGGGAAAGGTAAAGATGTCTCAGGGGCGTTGGACTCCTGTGAAAGAGAGCTAAGTGCTAAATTCTTAATCTCTTAGTTAACACTTAGCTCATTTCTTCCCAGCCACATGCCTCAAAGCACTGGGCACTCACAGTGTTTACAATACTGGATAATAATTACAACAGCATTAATTATTTGAGAAAAATTGACTGTGCTCAGCATCCAACAGACTATTGTTAGGACATTATTAATGTTTTTTTAATTTTATTTTAATTGCTCTTGTACAGTTTTCTGTCTTTTATTCCCATCCCAGCCCACCTCCCCAGCCCTCCCCACCTCCCTCCCATTTCCACCCCACCCCCAGTTTTTGTCCATGTGTCTTTTATACTTGTTGCTCTAAACCCTTCCCCTTTTCCCCTGAAATTCCCTCCCCCCACCCCCTCCCCTCTGCTGACTGTCAGCCTGTTCTCAGTTCCAGTATCTTTGGTTATATTATGCTCGTTTGTTTGTTTTGTTGATTAGCTTCCTGTTAAAGGTGAGATCATATGATATTTGTCTTTCAATGCCTGGCTTGTTTCACTTAGCATAATGTTCTCCAGTTCCATCCATGCTGTTGCAAAGGGTAGGAGCTCCTTCTTTCTTTCTGCTGCGTAGAATTCCTTTGTGTAAATGTACCATAGTTTTTTTTTTTAATTTTTATTTTTATTTTAATTGTTGATCTTGTACAGTTTTCTGTCTTTTATTCTCACCCCAGCCCTCCCCACCTCCCTCCCACTTCCACCCCCCCATAGTTTTTGTCCATGTGTCCTTTATACTTGTTCCTGTAAATCCTTCCCCTTTTCCCCTGAAATTCCCTCCCCTCTCCCCTCTGGTGACTTTCAGCCTGTTCTCAGTTTCCATGTCTTTGGTTATATTATGCTTGTTTGTTTGTTTTGTTGATTAGCTTCCTGTTAAAGGTGAGATCATATGGTATTTGTCTTTCACTGCCTGGCTTATTTCGCTTAGCATGATGCTCTCAAGTTCCATCCATGCTGTTGCAAAGGGTATGAGCTCCTTCTTTCTTTCTGCTGCATAGAATTCCATTGTGTAAATGTACCACAGTTTTTTGATCCATTCATTTACTGATGGGCACCTACGTTGCTTCCAACACTTGGCTATTGTAAATTGTGCTGCTATGAACATTGGGGTGCACAGGTTCTTTTGGATTGGTGTTTCAGGGTTCTTAGGATATAATCTGAGCAGTGGAATTGCTGGGTCAAAAGGTAGATCCATTTTTAGTTTTCTTAGAAAATTCCATACTGTTTTCCATAGTGGTTGCACCAGTTTGCAATCCCACCAACAATGCATTAGGGTCCCCTTTTCTCCACAACCTCTCCAACACTTGTTGTTTGTTGCTTTGTTTATGATGGCCATTCTGACTGGTGTGACGTGGTATCTCATTGTGGTTTTCATTTGCATCTCTCTGATAGCTAGCGATACTGAGCTTCTTTTCATGTGTCTTTGGATCTTCTGTATGTCCTCCTTGGAGAAGTGTCTGTTCAAGTCCTTTGCCCATTTTTTAATTGGGTTGCTTATCTTCTTAGAGTGGAGTCGTGTGAGTTCTTTATATATTTTGGAGATTAAACCTTTGTTTGAGGTATCACTGGCAAATATGTTTTCCCATACAGTTGCTTCTCTTTTTATTTTAATACTGTTTTCTTTAGCCATGCAGAAGCTTTTTATTTTGATGAGATCCCATTTGTTTATTCTTTTCTTTATGTCTCTTGCTTTAGGGGACATATCAGTAAAAATGTTGCTGTGTGAAATATCTGAGATTTTCCTGCCTCTGTTCTCCTCTAGGACTTTAATGGTGTCACAGCTTATATTTAAATCTTTTATCCACCTTGAATTTATTTTTGTGTATGGTGTAAGTTGGTGCTTGAGTTTCATTTTTTTGCACGTTGCTGTCCAGTTCTCCCAACACCACTTGTTGAAGAGGCTAGTCTTACTCCATTCTATGTTGCTGCCCCCTTTGTCAAATATTGAGTGTAGAGACTTGGGTTTATTTCTGGGCTCTCTGTTCTATTCTACTGGTTCATGTGCCTGTTTTTATGCCAGTACCAGGCTGTTTTGATTACAGTGGCCTTGTAATACAGTTTGGTATCAGGTGTTGTGATCCCTCTTCTTTCTCAAAATTGCTGCAGCTATTCGGGGTCATTTATGGTTCGATATACATTTTTGAAGTGTTTGTTCTATGTCTGTGAAATAGGTATTATTTAATAGGTATTGCATTGAATTTGTAAATTGCTTTGGGTAGTATGGACATTTTGATAATGTTAATTCTTCCAATCCACAAACACCGTATATGCTTCCATTTGTTTGTGTCTTCTTTGATTTCTTTCTTCAGTGTTGTGTAGTTTTCTGCATACAGGTCTTTTACCTCCTTGGTTAGGTTTATTCCTAGGTATTTTATTTTTCTTTTTGCTATATTGAATGGGATTTTTTTTCTTGATTTCTGCTTCTGCTGTTTCATTGTTGGTATACAAAAATGCCTTTGATTTCTGGATATTGACTTTGTATCTGGCTGTTTGGCCAAATTCATTTATTAGGTCAAGCAGCTTTTTGGCTGAGTCTATAGGATTTTCTATGTACACTATTATGTCATCTGCAAACAATGATAGTTTTGTTTCCTCCTTTCCGAGTTGGATGCCTTTTATTTCCTTTTCTTGTCTAATCGCTGTGGCTGAGACTTCCAATACTATATTGAATAGAAGTGGTGAAAGTGGACAACCTTGTCTTGTTCCTGATCTTAGTGGAAAAGCTCTAAGTTTTTGTCCATTGAGTATGATGTTGGCTGTAGGTCTCTCATACATGGCCTGTATTATGTTGAGGAATACTCCCTTTATTCCCACTTTGCTGAGTGTTTTTATCATAAATGGGTGTTGTACCTTATCAAAAGCTTTTTGTGCATCTATTGATATGATCGTGTGATTTTGGTCTTTGCTTTTGTTTATGTGATGCATTACATTTACTGATTTGCGATTATTGAAGCATCCTGTCATCCCTGGGATAAATCCCACTTGGTCATGGTGTATGATCTTTTTAATGTATTGTTGGATGCGGTTTGCCAATATTTTGTTGAGGATTTTAGCATCTATGTTCATCAGTGATATTGGCCTGAAGTTTTCTTTCTTTCTTGTGTCTTTATCTGGTTTTGGGATTAGGATGATGGTGGCTTCATAAAAAGAGTTTGGGAGTCTTCCATCATTTTGGATTTTTTCAAATAGTCTGTGAAGGATAGGGGTTAGCTCTTCCTTAAATGCTTCATAAAATTCTCCTGTGAAACCATCTGGTCCAGGGCTTTTGTGTGTTGGGAGTTTTTTGATTACTGCTTCAGTTTCATCTGCTGTTATTGGTCTGTTCAGGCTTTCTGCTTCTTCATTGTGTTTTGGAAGATTCTATTTTTCTAGAAACTTGTCTATTTAACGTAGGCTTTCAAATTTCTTGGCATACAGTTCTTCATAGTAATTTCTTACAATCCTTTGTATTTCTGTGGTGTCAGTTGTAATCTCTCCTCTTTCATTTCTGTTCGTGTTTGAGTCCTCTCTCTTTTTTTCTTGATGAGCCTGTTTAGAGGCTTGTCGATTTTGTTTATCTTTTTGAAGAACCAGCTCCTGAATTCATTGATCCTTAGGATTGTGCTTTTAGTCTCTATGTCATTTAATTCTGCTCTGATCTTGGTTGTTTCCTTCCTTCTACTTGCTCTGGGCTGTCTTTGTTGTTGTTCCTCGAGTTCTTGTAGGTGTAGGATTAAGTTGTTTGTTTGAAATGCTTCTATCTTCTTTAGATAGGCCTGTATCGCTATGAACTTCCTTCTCAGGACTGCCTTTGCTGTGTCTCATAAGTTTTGGGTCATTGTGAGTTCATTTTTGTTTGTTTCCAGAAACTTTTTAATTTCTTCCCTAATTTCATTCTTGACCCATTCGTTGTTTAATAGCATGCTATTCAATCTCCATGATTTTGAGGGTTTTGGGTTTTTCCTTGTGAAGTTGGTTTCTAGTTTCAGTCCCTTGTGGTTGGAGAAAATGCTTGGTATGATTTCAATTTTCTTGAATTTGTTGAGGCTTGTTTTGTGTCTTATCATGTGGTCTATCTTTGAAAATGTTCCATGTACATTTGAAAAGAATGTGTATTTAGTTTCTTTGGGATGAAGGGCTCTCTATATATATCAGTTAAGTCCATTTCATCTAGAGTATTGTTCAATGCCACAATATCTCTGTTGATATTTTGTTTGGGAGATCTGTCCATTTTTGACAGTGGGGTATTAAAATCCCCACTATAATTGTGTTGCTGTCAATATCTTTCTTGAAGTCCTCTAAGATTTTCTTTATGTATTTGGGTGCTCCTATGTTGGGTGCATATATACTTACAATGTTTATTTCTTCTTGGTGGATTCTTCCCTTGAGTTTTATGAAGTGACCTTCTGGGTCTCTCTTTATGGCTCTTCTTTTGAAGTCTATTTTGTCTGATACGAGTATTGCTACCGTGGCTTTTTTTTTTTTTTCCTGTCCATTTGCTTGGAAAATTTGTTTGCAGCCCTTAACTTTGAGTCTGTGTAGGTCTTTTGTCCTGAGGTGGGTTTCTTGTAGGCAGCATATGTGTGGGTCATGTTTTCTTATCCATTCAGCTAATCTATGTCTTTTGATTGGAGCATTTAATCCATTTACATTTAAGGTTATTATTGATAGGTACTTATTCATTGCCATTTTTGTACCTGTGTTCCCCTCTCTCTCTTTTCCTTCCTTTCCTTAAAGCAGACCCTTTAGTATCTCTTGCAGAACTGGTTTGGTAGAGGTGTATTCTTTTAGACTTCTTTTGTCTGAGAAGCTCCTTATTTGGCCTTCTATGTTGATTGAAAGCCTCGCTGTGTAAAGTAGTCTTGGTTGCAGGCCTTTGGTTCTCATTACTTGGGATATTTCTTGCCATTCTCTTCTGGCTTGGAGCATTTCTATTGAGAAATCAGCTATTAACCTTATGGGGGCTCCCTTGTATGTTACTTCCTTTTCCTCCCTTGCTACCTTTAAGATTTCTGTCTTTGTCTTGGAATTTTGCCATTTTAATTATGATGTGTCTTGAAATGGGCCTGTTTGGGTTCCTATTTATTGGGATTCTCTGTGTTTCCTGTATTTGTGTGACTTTTTCGCTCACCAGATTAGGGAAGTTTTCCATCATTACTTTTTCATACAGGTTTTCTACCCTTGGCTCTTCTTCTTCTGGTATTTCTATTATACAGATATTATTATGTTTCATATTGTCTTGCATTTCTCTTAATCCCTCTTCATTCTTTCTGAGCCTCTTTTCCTTTTCTTGCTCTTTCTGGGTGTTTTTTTCTACTTTGTCCTCCAACTCGCTGATCCAATCTTCTGTTTCATCGATTCTGCTTTTGATTCCTTCTACTGTGTTCTTCAGTTCAGAAATTGTATTCTTCATTTCCTCTTGGCCCTTGTTGATAGTTTCTATTTCCTTTTTCATGTTGATATAGTTTGCAGTGAGTTCATCGTAGCTTCCCTATAGTTTATGGTAGCTCATTGAGAGCTCATGGAGCTTCCTGACAACTATTTCTTTGAACTCAATATCTGATAATTGAGTTGCCTCTGTTTCATTTAGCATTCTTTCTGGGGCTTCCCCCTTTCCTTTCATTTGGGGATTGTCTCTTTGTCTTCCCATTGTTTGTGAGACTCTTCTTGTTAGCCTCAGCTTCTTAAATTGATCTGTTCTGACTCCCTGGGTTTGTGGTGTGACCTTCTGTGGTAGAATACCTGAGAGATTCAGTGGTGTAGTCTCCTTGGGGTATCCTGTTGTTCACAGCTTCCACTGTCTCAGCTGTTGGGATGCCCCCTCTTTGGGTCCAACTCTGTTTTTTCACAGTTTCAGGTTTTTTTTTTTTTTTTTTGGTCTCACTCGTGCATATTTGAAAAGAGAAAAGAAAAAGAAAAAAGCAAAAAAAGAGGAAGACGAGATAAAATTTGAAAAAGGAAGAAGGAATAAAACAAGTAAAGAGAAGCAAAAGGAATTGAGGGATAAAAAAGATAAAAAAAAAATAAAAAAAACCCCACAAAAAAAACTCTTGCTGGTTTCAAACTTTCCAAGCTGGTATTTCTGGTCTTGCTGGCTGCCATGGCCCAAGGGGCTATGGTATCACTTTTCTCCCTGTTCAGCACTCAGCTTTGGGCTAGCTATGCACCCTTCCCAGAGCTATCCTGGTGCCTCTCCAAGCAGGGCCTTGGGCGTGGTTTCTGAGCCTCCTGTAGAGTGCTTGCTTTCCCAAGTTTATGGGTGTGAGCTGGGATCTCCTACAGGGTGCAGGTGCCAACCCGAGTTTACAGGTGTGGGTTCCGTGGGTTTCCTGTGTTGTGCTCACTTACCCTAGGTTCACGGGTATGAGCTCCAGGTCTTCCGTAAAGTCCCCTGCTCTGGTCGCAGGGGCACCTCTGGTTGCAGGGGCACCTCTGGTTGCTCAACCACATGCGGTTGCTCGGTCGCCTCCCAGCGTACGGGCGCCTCTGGTCGCAGGCGCTTGGGTGTGCACTCCTCCCAGGGCTATGCATGGGTGCTCACAGCCCCTGCATGTTTGCCACTCAGACCTTAACTCCCCTCCCTACGACTTCAAGCAACCAGATCTCTCCCCGTGCTGCTCAAACCTTTTTTGGCTGGGGAGGGAGCGGTTGGCCCATTTCCCTCCCTAGAGCATTGTGGCAGACCTGGGGAGCACCGGGCCTGGGGCTTCAGCTGCCCTGGTCTCCACACTGATACCTGGGCCCTTATTGTCCTGAAAAACTCTCCTTACTGTCTGGTTTTTCAATGTCTGCTACAATTTTTGATCTCCTATTTTCATCTGTGCTGTGATACTGTTGGCTGTTTGCTCTGTTCGTCCGTAGATGGGCTAGGTTTTTCTCCCGTGTGTAGGAGGAAGTGGAATCTGCTCCCTCCTACCATGCCACCATTTTCCCTCCCTTATCAATTTTATTTATTAGTTCTAGGAGTTGTCTTGAAGATTCTCTAGGTGTTTCTATGAGTGCAACTATTCTGTGAATAAAAGACAGTTTTATTTATAGCTTTCTAATAGTTATGTATGTATGTATATTTTTTTCCTGCCTTATTGCGTTGGCTAGGACTCCAGTATGGTGTTGATGTGGAACTGGTGAGAGAATGTATTGTTTTACATTGACTACAATGTTAGGTTTTGCATAAGTGTCCTTTGAGATGAGAAAGTTTCCGTTTCTAAGTTTGTTGAGAGTTTTCATTATAAAAGGGTGTCATATTTTGTCAAATGCATTTTCTGCATGTATAGAAGTAATCATATAGTTTTTCTAATTTTTCTATTAATGTGGTAAATTCCATGAATTTGACTTTTAAACCAAATGTCATTCCCAGGATAAGACCCCACTTGGTCCTGATGTATTTTTTTTATTACTGCATTTAATTTTTTAATTTTGTTAAGGATTTTTGAATGCGTGTGTTCCTGAAGGATACTGTGTCTTAATTTTCTGTTTTGTAATGTCTGTCTGGTTTTGGTATCAGCATTTTGCTGGTCTCATAAAATGAGGAGTAGTCTGGTACCAGTTACTCTACCATGATCAGAAGCAGGGTTCTAGTTTTTTTGCTTTTAAGTGCATAGAGTGATGGCTGTTAGATTAAAATGGTGGAATTGTTTTAACAATCAGCTGAGAATTTCTGCTTATTAACATGGGAGATGTCTATGGAATAGCATATTTGTTGTGTACAAAGTAATGCATCAAAGATGCTGGAAAATATTTTATCTTAAGTGTGATCAACAACTCAACCCTCCCTTTTGCTAAAATTTCTATTTTATTAGCAAAATTTCTTTTATCACTCAGGGAATGAATAATCTGATTGTCATTCCTTTGTAATTTATGGAGTATAAAATTAATAAGATTTTATTGTATGTTAATATTTGAATCTCATTATTCTCTTTCTACCCTCTTTTGGTTGTATTTTCCCAAATAAAAACTTATATTCTAAGTCAGGTAGTGGTTTTTTTACCTGTTATTTCACATTAAGTTGATCACATGGCCGCACATAAAATAAAAATAGTTTTTCATCTGTATTGATGGTATTGTGGGTTGCCTCTATGATTTATGGAGAGACTTTCTTTCAAAGGAAGGAATATAAGTTCAGTCTAACTCAGCAGTGATTCAGTATGGAATGGAATTAGAAGAAAACAAGCTGTAAATTTTGCTGAAGTAGAAATCTGTGTTAAGTAAGCAGTGGGTGAGAGGGAATTGGAGGCAACCATGCCAGTTCCCATAGTGATACTGTATCCAGGAAAAGGACAGGGAAAAGGAATTGTTATGGAAGAGTTCTGGGCATGTGATGTGATGCTTTAGGAAGCATGCCAACTCTACACCTCTGTCTTTAGAATGACGTGTTTAGACACACATCCTACACAACGTCTTCAGCAGTACTTACTGTGCTTCTCTTTAGCCCCTTCAATCTAGAGGGTGGCACCTCTGGGGGACTTAAGTCCCCATGTGATTCCCTTGTTTTCTTTCCAAGAGTCCAGGAAGGTGTGTGAGTTATGGCACCTACAAGCAGGGACCCACGGCATTGCTTGGAGCTGTCTGGTGATCCCTGATTGACAGGTCTCTGCTCCCTCTTGTTGTTGTCTCCAGTTCCTGGCTGGGTCACAGGATGCCTGTAGGGTGAAGTGCAAGTTCTTGGAGGCTACAAGCCTGACCCTAGTGCTGCCTCTTGTAGCAGTCTCAACTTGTTCCTCTGGGAGATCCTTTTAAAAGGGTCTTGGGACCATTTCTGCATTTGCACAAATTGTTCCCCCAGAATAAAATGTCCCTCCTTGCTCTTCGCCCACCTAGATCCTACTCATTCTTAAAGGCTTATTTCAAGTCTGGCCTCTTTTTAAGAAATCTTTCCTAATTAAATGCTCAAGCCCCCTTTTCCTTCCCTTTAGGACCTATTTTGTGCATGTGTATGATGTAATATAGCTTTAAGAATAATGCATTTTGAATTGAATTAAGAAGACAAGGTTTATTTCAGCAAATACAGCTCAAATATGATTTTAGAAAGTAACACAGGATGGAGGCATTTCATTTATTTACTTGACATTCGCAGGTAGGATTTAGCTGTCGGGACACAGGAGTTAAAAAACGTTTCTCTGCTGTACAATGGCAAATTAAGTGTTTCCAATAAGCAGAAAATTTAGGATATAATGAGTGTCAGAGCAGAGAATTTGGGCTAAAAGAAACATAATTAAATTATTTGGCATCTTGATTTCTCTAGCTGACCCCTCCTAGATTATTACTGCCTTATTTCCTTTACTTTTAGATTCTGTGGTAAGGTTTTTCTGTAGAGGTACCTTCCTGTCATTCTTGAATCCTTTCCCCCCACAGTCACTCTTTTTGGCTTTTTGAGTTCTTTTTCCCTTTTGGTTTCTGTGCCTCAGCTTCTCTGCCAGTTTTCTTAGGGGGCTGAGATCAGAGGCAGGCATTCCCAGGACCAGATCCCAGGCTGTGTAATCTTGAGCTAGTTCATCTCACCGGTCTTCCTTTTATTCTCTTTTAAAAGAAGGATGAGCCCTAACCTGTGTGGCTTAGTGGGTTGAGTGTTGTCCTGCGAAGCAAAAGGTCGCTGGTTCAATTCCGGGTCAGGGCGCATGCCTGAGTTGTGGGCCAGGTCCCTGGTTGCGGGTGTATGGGAGGCAACTGATTGATGTTTCTCTCCCTCTCTTTCTCTTTCCCTTCCCCTCTCTCTAACAATAAGTAAATAAAATCTTTAAAAAAATGAAAGAAGGATGATGAAGCTTGCCTTACAGGATGGTAGCAGAATTTGAGAGAATGTATGTCCCGTGCTTGGCATCTAGCGGGAGCTCTGATGGTATCTGTATAGGCCTCTACTTGCTCTGCATCTGGGGTTGCATCAGTCTTTGCACTCAGCAAGTGCTCTCCCAAAGGGTTACTTACTTACATGACAGGTAGGTGACCTTAATAGTTGATAGCCAAGGGGAAGTAAGGATCATGAGACCCAGGTTTGTACACTGAAGTTTGCTGAATTTTTGCAAAGGCATGTTTCATGATATATATCCAGTTGCAGGTATAATATTTAGGAAACACAAGTCCTGGGATAACACAATGTATTACATAGCACCTAGGAAGCAGTTAAGGCCACAAGAAGTCAATGGATATCTTACTTTGTGTCCTGTGCGGACATCTGGGAATAAATAACCATGGGGGAGAGGGAATGTGGAGCAGCGGACAGAGGATGTGGGATCTTAACCACGATAATAATTGCCACGTATGGAGTAGCTGCTCTGTTTCAGGCACTGTCCCCAGTAGTCACAACCACACCCTAGGGCAAGGAGTAAACTGAGGCGCCAGGAGGCAGAATTGAGGGGGGGTGAGTAAAAATCAGAGAGCAATGTAAAGTGGACGTTTCAGGGTAGGGGAAGGGAATGAAGAGATGAAACAGGATAAGAAATTTTAAGTACTTTTTGGTAACTAGAATTTTGTCTCATCTCTTGATTTTTGAGATAATCAGCATTGGTTAGAGTTTGAGATGATGTCAAATTGACTTTTCCATGTAAGTTGCTTTTGCGTTGTTTTTATACTTGTTTTTTTTTGAAAACCCTTTACATTTGTTGGATTTTATGTTCTTGAGTTTGTTGAGGCAGATACTTTTATAGCCGGGAGGACTGGCAGGGCGGTGCGTGTGCTGACTGGAAGGCGTTGGTGGGCTTAGATTCCGGTCACTTCCTGCTGTTACTGGGCTGCGGGGCTTCGAGCCTGGTGTGCCATATCGTGGAAGTGGGAATAATAACACTCAGCATCCACCTCAGGAATCAGGCCCTGTGGCCTTTTTTCTGGACCTTTGCCTGAACTTCTAGGGCTCTGAGGAGTTTTTGTTCTGGTGACATGGCAACAGCTGCACAGCCAGTTAGCGAGGACAGTTGAGATGAGACCAAGAACTTGCCCTTCGACCTGGGCTCTTTACTGGATCAACTTCTTCTGGTGCCTCAGCCATGTGACTTTGAGATAGCTCTCTGAGTTGTTACTATATCTGCATTTCCCATCATGTTCCCCTTTTTGTCTTGGCTTCAAAGAAGCTTAGAGCTAAATTTATTGCCTGATTATAGTTTCTGGGTTGTTCAAGTTTTTAAAGATACATATTTACTTTTTATGTGATTTTTAAGTTTTTATTTTGATAATCTTATTGTTTCTATATCCTTTATTGCATATTACCTTAAATCATTTTGAGAAGTAGGTCAGGTTTATGTTTCAAAATCATTTCTGTGGAAGGAGGGTCACCAGGCAAATGGGGAACAGATTTGGGTAACTGGTAAAAAAAAAGTTTGGAATAGATTTTGTATTTAAACTCTTTTTTAGGGTATTTGCTATCAAATAGTCTGTACAGCTCATTTTCCTGTCCTCTTATGTGAGGTAAGCATTCGGGAAAAGTTTTTCTTTTTAAAGGTTATCTGTTTTCCTCATTAAGCAAGTACTGGTGGGGTAACCTTCAGAAGTTGTGCACTTGCGGGCAGACCTGGGAGTCCCTGAGGTTGTGGGGACTGTACCCCTGGTTTTTTTGTTGTGAGGGGCCCCAAGGCAGCTGCCCTGGGAACCTGAGGCTGATGTGGGACTGGGGGCTCTGGGTCTGCTGCCAGCTGCTGGCCCATCTCCTTCAACGTGGAAGGACAAGATTCTGGGCATAGTTACTAGATGTCAGTGCTGCTCCGTGCCCCCCTCCCCCCAACCGCTGCCCCCCCACCCCAACACACAACCTGGCTTTTAAAAGTAGCTTTTATATACCTGACAAACCATTTTTTGGCACCAGCTATATGCTGGGCACTGAGATGGATGCTGTGTTTTTAAACACTTAATGATGACAGCAGAGTTGTTAGTAATTACTGATATGATAGGGTCCTCACAGGCAGTGCATTTCAGAGGAATAATATTGAAAAGACTCAGCATGGCAGATGTGTTCAGCTCTTGCAGAGGAAGTGAGGTTCCCGTAGACACTGAGGACGCTGGTCACCCTGGGACAACCAGGAGCAGAACTCCCTTTCCTGGGCTGTGCTCCTTGTGTGTGAGGCCTGTTTGGACACCTCTTCATGGTAATTCCAGATACTGGGGTTTACAGAGAAAGTACATTGGATTCCAGCAGCCCTTTGGTGTGGCCCCCAGAGATGCCTGTGTTATTTCCAGAAGTTAGGTGGGGGTGGGGGGTAGAGTATGTAGGCTGGCCAGGGTTACCCTCCCTGTCCTCCCGCCCCCCACCCTCCCCCACACCTGCGCCCTGTGACTATTCCTTTCCCTAATTCAATTGATTGCTTTTCTTTTCAAATTGCTGGCTTAAGCTTTATTTTATCTAATTTTATCTCCTCCAGCCTCGTGCATCCAGAGCATCCTTAGGGCCTGTGCTTATTCTGTCCCTTTCACTTCTCCTGTGTCCCCACCATGCAGAGGGGTGTGGAGGGATTACGCTGTATTTGCATAATCTCTGCATTTTCTGGCCCCTGGAGCTAGCTGGGGTGGTGCTTTTCAACCTCGGGGACCTCTCCTTTCCGTGTCTCTCTTGCAGTTATATGTCATTGACATAATTTGCTTCTCCCAGGAGCTGTTCTTATTTCCTGTTTCTCTCTCTCTCTGCCCACTTCTTTCTTTTGCTCTTTGTCCTTCCCATCCCTATTCCACTTTTTCCCTGCTTGCTGGCTTTTCTTCCCTTCTATCACATCTACACGCTATTTCTTTTTACTCCAAGCATCTGTTTTCTCACTCATGAACTGCAGTTGGTATAATTAAATATGTAATATGTTTATTTTAATATCAGTATGTTGCTTCATGGGCACATTAATAGGAGACTTGATGGTCAGCACTGGGCCAGATCACTGTTTGAAACGTCCAGTCCTACCAGTTCCCCGTTGGGATGTTTATTAAGCACCTTATTGGTTCTCTCTGTGTGTTTGTGTCTTTGCTCAGTGTCCATCTCTCTCTCTCAGTCCCTGTCTTTCTCTCTGGCACAAATCACTAGTACAGGCTGCCACTTTTTCCTGTCCATAAGTCTCCATTTGTAGGCACACACAGACACCTGGGAGGCTGAGGAGGAACAAAAAAGTGTTCAGGCACGAGGCTGCACGCAGGAACCAGTAGAGAACTAGCATTTCATGCCCACATCTCTGTTACCCTTCCTGCAGCACTTTCAGAGTTTGGAATGCGGAGCCTGGGCACCCTCCCCTGAGTGCACTGCTGATGCAAAGCAAAGAAGGCAGGAGCAATCAGCCTTGCCTCACCTGCCTGTGGTCCCAGGTGATCCCCCTCCTCAAATGAGTGGTAGGGAGATCGGCCTCTCTGTGAGTGGAGAGACAGGAAATAAGGATCCAGCATTAGAATAGATTACGTAGCATTTGCTTGTCACTTCCGTTTAAAGGTAAGTAAAAATCTGTCTTTGGCTTAGAATTCTGGCCTCCGGGCTGGTGGGTGAATATTGACTGACAGGCATTAGCTCTCATGTAGAAAGACCTGCATGCAGGGCTGTAACTTAGAGCTCTGCGTCGGATGAACCCTCTTAATATTTTCAGCCGAGTGGAGTTAGAACATGTTGTTTCTTTTGTGGTTATGAAAAGCAAACAAGGACCCCCTCCCTCCCAGCCTAGCAGATAGTAAACTCATACTTGAAATCCGGTTTCGTTGGCCGTAAAACTTAGATGAGAGCTGAAACAGATATCTTAGAAGATTGCGATGTATCTTGGACCACAAATTTCTATTCCTTTTCTGGAAGAGAAAAACTACATTTTAGATTTAGATAATTTGCTTAAGGTTCGCAGACCATCTAAAACAAAGAACATTCGATTAACTTTCTGGAATTTCAAGTTTGAGTGCAAAGAGAAGCAAATCCCTTCTTCACCTTCCGGGCTCTGGCTTCTTGGCCCTCTGAAGGGCGTAAAAACTCCCGCCTCACCGGGACGGGGACAGCCGAAGAGAAAGTTGTGTCAAGCACACACTGTGTGTCCACTGTGTACTAGTAACTGATAAGCCCCTTGGGAAGTCCAGTGAAGGCCTTGGTGGTCCCTTTGTTTTTGTTTGCTGGTTTTATTTTGTTGTAATGTGTGGCTGGACCTAAAATAACACGTGTTGTTTGTGCTTCTGTGGACACTGGTGCTTTTAAGGTCTTAACTATATCGTTTCATGGAAATTTTGAAGGAACTCATGGCTCTTAAAAAGGCTGAAAAGTTTTGAATTTTTTTTCTTCACAAAAGATTTTGAAGCTTAAGTCATGTAATTAATAACAGAGGAGGTTAAGAGTCAAAGCTTTTTTTCTTACTTTGGTCATTTTTTAAGCTGAATTTGGCATGGGTTGAAGCAAATTCATGTCTTCTTGACCATTCACTTTTTAAAAAAAAACTGAGAAAATAGATTCTATCTCTAATGAAATAATTGCAAACAGCCCTGTTGCCATATGGTGGTGATTTTTCACAGAAGCATTGTTGAAACGCATGGGAACTACCAGGTTAAGGGACGTAAAAATAGCCAGCACTGCACACCGTCCAGATGGTATCTGCTGACCACAGAGCCCAGGCGGCACGAGAAACCTCCAGCGCAGGGGCTGGCAGACCGTGGCCCTCGGGCCGCACCCAGCCTGCTGCCTGTGTTTTCGCATGGCCTGTGAACTAAGGATGGGATGTCACCTTTTATGTAGTTAACAACAACAAAAGTCTAAAGAATAATGCTGTTTCATGACATGTAAAAAGTATACAAAATACACATTTCGCTGTCCCTAAGTGAGGTTTAAGGGGACACAGCCGTACGCGCTCTTTTGCACACTGTCCATGGCTGCCTCTGTGCTCCGCTAGCAAAGGGTAGTTGCCTGAAGTGTTTGCTAGCTGGCCTTTTACAGAAAAAGAGCACTGATCTCAAGTCTAGATGGTGAGGAATTTCACTTCTAATATGTATTCATTGATATATAGCTTCTTTTGTTTCAAGTTGAGCTTTTAATTCTAGTATTTTTTTATTTTATTATTTTTAATCAGTATTTTTTAATTGTTGATATTGTACAGTTTTCTGTCTTTTACCCCACCCCCAGCCCACCACCCTAGCCCTCCCCACCTTCCTCCCATTTCCACCCCCCCCATAGTTTTTGTCCATGTGTCCTTTATACTTGTTGCTCTAAACCGTTCCCCTTTTCCCCTGAAATTCCCTCCCTTCCTCCTCTGGTCACTGTCAGACTGTTCTCAAATTCAGTGTCATTGTTTATATTATGCTTGTTTGTTTGTTTTGTTGATTAGGTTCCTGTTAAAGGTGAGATCATATGGTATTTGTCTTTCACTGCCTGGCTTATTTCGCTTAGCATGATGCTCTCCAATTCCATCCATGCTGTTGCAAAGGGTAGGAGCTCCTTTCTTTCTGCTGCATAGAATTCCATTGTGTAAATGTACCACAGTTTTTTGATCCATTCATTAACTGATGGGTACCTAGGTTGCTTCCAATGCTTGGCTATTGTAAATTGTGCTGCTATGAACATAGGGGTGCACTTTTCTTTTTCTTGAAAAATGTGTGAAGGACAAACGTGCCCCATTGACCCCACGACTCAGATCACCCTCTGTAACACTCCCGGGGATTGAAAGTGCTCATGGTAACAGTTTTTGCAGACAATTTAAGAAAGATGTGGATTAAAGTAAAAACTTATCCCAGTGCCTACACTCAAAGGCAACACTGTTAATAATTTAATATTTAATGTGGCAAATATTCTTGTGGTTATACCAGAATACATGTCCATCCTTTCAAAAAAGCTTCTCATAGCATACTTAATTTGCTGGTAAAATGCCTCCTTGTTAATTACCGAACATCTTATAATGAAAAATTCCAAATGTGTACAACATGAGATGGAAAACAAAATGCGCGCCACGAACCCATCATTCACTTTCAGAACCTCCCGCCTCATGGGCAGACCTTGTTCCCTCTGGGGAGTCCGGTCCCCACAGCACTTCCCACAAACCCCAGGTGCACCATCTTGCCTGTAAATGTTTCTGTACACACCTTTAAAAGAGTGACTCTTTAAAGCAACCGCAAACCATTAAAATGGGGGAAAAATAACAGTAATTCCATACTGTAAATTTAGGCCCTGGGTATTAAAGTTGTTTTTTTTCCCTTCTCATAGTAGTCTTTTTTTAAAAATATACTTCATTGATTATGCTATTACAGTTGTCCCATTTCTCCCCCATCATTCCCCTCCACCCTGCACACCCCCTCCCACCCACATTCCCCCTCTTTAGTTCATGTCCATGTGTCATAAGTTCTTTAGCTTCTACATTTCCCACACTATTCTTGCCCTCCCCGTCTATTTTCTACCCACTGTCTATGCTACTTAGTCTCTGTACCTTTTCCCCCTCTCTCCTCAACACCAAGGCACATCATAATTACAGTAGCCAAGATTCAAATGAAGGAGAGAATTCTAGAAGCAGCAAGGGATAAGGGGACAGTCACTTACAAAGGAGTTCCCATCAGACTGTCAGCTGATTTCTCAAAAGAGACCTTCCAGGCAAGAAGGGGCTGGAAAGAAGTATTCCAAGTCATGAAAGGCAAGGACCTATATCCAAGATTGCTCTATCCAGCAAAGCTTGCATTTAGAATGGAAGGCCAGATAAAGTGCTTCTCAGATAAGGTCAAGTTCAAGGAGTTCATCATCACCAAGCCCTTATTATATGAAATCATAGTAGTCTTTTAAATGTCATAATTTGTTTTACTCTTTGTTTGAATCAGATCTGAATAAGGCTTCCATAGTGGGATTGGTTATTTTCCTTTCAGTCAATTTTAGTCTATACCTTTTATTTTGTCCTTGTCCCTTACTTTTCGGAGAAAGATTATTTCTCATGTAGGTATGCCAGCCCTGTGCGTGGCACCTTCCTGTGTCCTCTGATTTGCTAGTTGGATCTAGAGGCTTGAGCACATTGAAATTTTTATTATTGTTGTTATCATTATCATTATCATTATTATATTTAGCTAGGCCACTTCATAGGTGATGTTGGGTTCTTCCTAGGAGGCACTTAAAATGGGTCTGTCCCTCTTTGTGATGTTTGCACTTGGTGTTTGATCTGTACATCCAGCCATTCATTGTGGGCTGTAAAACGCTGATACTCTAATTCTGTCATTCCTCTGCCCATTTCTCAGCCGAAATACTGATTTTTCCCTAAATTTACCAGTTTTGAAAGTATTGAGTTGGCTTATTAGCATTCTGGAACAGTGACTGGTTTGGTTTTTTGTAATTAAAAATTACAGATGTAAACATTTACTGGTTTATTGAAGTTATTGATGCTCAGTTTCGTGCCCCATTTGGTGAGCGTGAGCCTTTCCAAGTTGCTCCCTGAGTGCTTTGGATGTGAGGGTAAGCTGTCTGTCTGCTGTGACAAGATGTTCAAGATGGCATTTCTCACCCCAAGTCTGGAATCAGCCATTTCTCCAAGGACTTCGTATTGGTGGGAAATAGTATTTTAAGACTACAGTCTGGACTCAGAGGTGCATATCCATAAACAAACACATATTTTTTTATGGTGAAAAACTCCCAGGCGTACAGAAAAAGCTGCGTAAAGCACAACTTCAGACGGACTCTGGCGGGTCCCTTTCTGACCACAGTCCCTCCTCCTCCCCGCAGGCGGCCACTCCCTCGACTCCTATGGTAATCACTTCTTTCCTCTCTTTGGTTTTACCATTCATGTGCATCATTTATATGCACATCCCTGAACAACAGAGCTTGGTTTCCTGTTTTCGCATTTTATATGAATGGATCATGCTGCATGGATACTTGTGCATCTTGCTTTTTTCATTCAATGTTGAAAAATTCTTTTTCTTTGCAGTATGATATATTTCATTGGATGAATATAGACCACAGTGTATTTTAGTTTACTCATTTTACTACTGAAGCACATTTGAGCTGTTCCTAATTTTCAGCTGTTAGAAAATGCTAAGACTGTCCTTGTGCCTGTCTCCTGGTGCAGACGTGCCTGCATTTTCTCAAGGGTATGTGCGTAGGACCAGAACTGATGAGTCAGAAGGTATGTGTATCTTCTTTCCAGAGAGTTACACCAGTTAATAGTCTCACCGACAGTATGTGTGTTCTGAATGTCCTGTTGCCTCACAACCTCGCTCACACCTGGAAATTGTCAGACTTTTAACATTTCCGCCAGTTTGTTGATTAGAAGCAGTATCTCACTGAGACTTTAGTTTGGTGTTTCCTTGATTGCTAGTGAGGTTGGACACCTTTTAATACGTTTAATTGACCATTTGAATTTCTTCCTTTGTGAAGTTTCTGATCAAGTCTTTGGTTCATTGTTCCTTTGAATTTTCTGTTACTGATCTGTAGGGTTTTACGTGTCTTGGGTGCAGTTTCTCACTGGTATGTGTGCTGTGGCTGTCTTCTCCCACCGTGGCTGTCTTTCCACTTCCTTTATGGTGCCTCTTCATGAGCAGGAGTCCTTGTGTTTGTTACATCTTGTTTTAGGAAATGTTCCTCAACCCTGAGATAGGCTAGGACATATAATAAAGATATAAAATATTACATGGTAAGATCTGGTCTTTATAGCTTTTTAAAAAATTTCTATGCACTTTCCCCTTTTAAAAAAATCTACACAAAAGGAATGATACTGTCTTGTTGTTCTGTGCCTTACTTTTTCACATAACGTGTTATTTTGGAGATATTTCCACATCACCCATATGCTGATCACAACTTTTATTTCCAGTTTTATTTCCTATTAAAATGGTGCTGCCAAAAACTTGTGCATGATCTTGGCAAAATTTTGTGAGTATATCTGTAAAGCAGATTCTAAACAGTAGAATATCTGGGTCTAGCAATTTGGTTATTTTAAGTGGTAATAGATACTTACATTTGCTCTCAGTGAGTACGTGTGAAATAGTCAGCAGTTCCTACAGTCTAAATTAGAGGTCCAACTGGCCATATGCAGAGAAATCACCTGGATGTGAAGGGCTTTTTAGACCTAACTTATATTAATTGCAATGTGGTTACTTTGAAAAGATTAACACCTACCATTCTCCATGTTTCAGAGGAAGAAGTTGCTAATTTAGCCATATTATAGTTTGGAGCAAATTTCATAGGGGAGTCTATGCTTGCATATAGTATATGAGGTCTGTCTGGAAAAAGTCCAGCCATTGTTAAGATAATGGGAACAGTTGGCACCATGTTGATGTAACCTGACAGCCAAGGAGAGTGTACTAGAGTGTGCACGTGTAAAGAATGACGACTTTGCTGTACTAGTCAGTGGGGGCGGTAGACACTGTTGAGTGAGTACGTATACTGTGTGGTTGTCACATTGAAAATGACTGAGTAAGTATAGCAACGAATCTGCATCAGATTTTGCATTAAGCTTGAATATTCCCCCATGGAAACTATTTGGATGATTCAGAAGGCCACAGCTATGGGCAACTGGTGATTAGCAGCTTCATCATGACAGTGTGCCTGCTCATGCATCCCATCCAGGGCAGAGTTTTTTGATGAAACATGAAATCATCCAGGTGACTCAGCCCCTCCTACAGCCCAGATTTGGTGCCCTGTGACTTCTGGCTTTTCCCAAAACTAAAATCACCTTTGAAAGATGGAAGACTGTCGAGGAGACAGTGGCTGCTTATGGCTGGGGTGGGAGGCTGGTGAGATAGGGAGGTGAGAGCTAAAGGGTACAGGTTTCCTTTTTGAGGTGTTCTAAACTTGACTGTGGTGATGGTGGCATGTTTCTGTGAATGTACTAAAAACCATGGACTTGTACGCAAATGGGTGAATTGAATGATATATGATTACATCTCAATGGTGCTGTTAAAAATTGTAGGGAAAAAACCCAATGCAGCTGTTTTTCCTCAGCTGGTTCAGCGAGGTTTTCCCTGTTAGTGCATCGGTTTGCTTTAAAGGTGGGATGATACAGAATTCCCAGGTCTGGAGGAAGGGGCCTAAAACAGATGCTGGTTTGACGTAAATGAAATAGCCAGTTTACTTACCAACAGACAGGAAAATAATTGTGTGAAAGTAATTTCCTTCACTCGATGAGTCACAGCTATTCAGAGGCTCTTTAAAGAAGTGGGGGTCAACATTATCACTTCTTCTTTCAGGGCAAAAAAACCCCAAACAAAATACTTCCCACAAACCAGCGCCCCCAATCCAATGTAACTCACAGCTGTGTAACTTCTCTGATTTTATAACAATACAGATTGTAAATGGTACTTTCCCTCACCCCCATTTCTGAGTAAACCTTTCCTGATGCTGGGGTGAGGAGAGGAGTAAAGAGGGCAGTGTATACAGGTGAGTCAGTGCTCATTATTCAAATGTGCAGGATTCAGGGCCCTCTCTTGAGTAGATATCTGGTACATACTCAGGAATCAGTATTTGTCCAGTTCTTAATGCCTGCCTGTTCTTGTGTAAGACATTCTGTCATAACTGAGGAATATGGTGCCTGATTGAGATAAACATGTGAATAGTAATAATTTGAATAATAAATTACATGTATTGATTATTGACTGTGTGCTAGGCCTATGCATTTTAAATTATAAAAGCAGGAAAAACCTCTGGCAGTCAGAGGTGACATTATCTTGTTTGGTTCTCACAAGTGCGGCGGTGGATGTACTTACTACCACTTTACAGGTGAGGGGACAGAGATCAAGGGAGGTTAGGTGTCTCGCCCAAGGTCACAAGGCCAGTGAGTGGTAGATTCACACTCAGAAGTATCCAGCACCAGAGTCTGAACCTCTTCCTGTTGGGAGAGGGGTCATGCAATTGGCAACATTTTTATTCTACAAATAAATTAAAAGACAAGGAAACACACAAAGAAGAAAATAAGTCACCCCCTAACTCGACTGCATAGGTATGCCTATCTTTCATGTTTTATGTATTTCTTTGTAGTGCTTTTGTGCCTTCTGATTTATTTTTACATCCACCAACCTCTGTCAGCCCCTGAGTGAAGGCTGTTGCTAATTCACTGAAGGACCTTGGGACTGAGGACATACAAAGTCTAAATCAGGCTGTTTCCTGGGCTGAGGGCATGGGGACAACACAACTCTGACAAGTTCATACCGTGGCCCAGCTCCGGAGAGGTCGTACCGGTCTCAAAGTGTCCCTCAGTTTCTGTCCACTCTGCCAACTGTAATGACTGCCTCGCCTATGAAAAGAAATAAAGGGGTGCATTCTGCGGCATGTATGATTAGAGCAAGTATGGGTAAGTGTGGGGAAGTGCAGGGCTGATGACAACTGCTTCGGGGTTTCGTAGATGGGTGGGGTGGGTGGTGGGGAAGATTCCCGAGGCAGATGGGGCTGGGGCTGGCTCTCTGCTAGTGAAAACCTGCCAATTGAGCCAGAAGGTTCCACGTACTGTGAAAAGGTGGTGAGAACCTCCAGTACTGGGAGGATCTAGGTGAGGGAAAACCAGAGGGGCTTTATCCGGTGAGTCGTCAGTCATTTATTTGCCTGGTGACCAGTGGGGGTCACCTGCAGTTGTGCCTGTTTCCAGTGGGCAGAGGGTGTTAGAGCTTTGTCTCTGAACTGATATCAAAGGAAGGGCTGCACTTGTGAACCCAGCTGCACCTCACACGTGCATGGCATATTTAGATGAGGTTGGAGCAGGGGCAGCGCGGTCTGAGGGCAGTGAGCTCTGACCTGTGAAGGCTCAAGTCCTGGCTCTCTGCAGTCGCATAGTCCTGGTCTCAGCTGTGCTGCTTTCTAGCCACATGACCTGGCTGATTGCTTAGCTCTCATTTGTAGAATGGCCACCCGAAGCATCTGCCTCTTAGGCTCCCAGGTTGTTGGAGGTTAAACGAGAAAAGGCACAAAAAGCATTTAGCGCAGTGCCTGGCCCGGAGTAAGTGCTCAGTAGAGACAAGCTAATGTTTTATAATTCCAGAGAAGGGGAGAGATGGGTATTAAGGTTGCACAACTCTGGATTCTTCTCTTTGTGTCCACAAAGAAAACCATGCTTATGAGACTATAGGCAAGTCACTTTAATGTTCTGGGCCTCAGTTTCCTTGACAGTCAGATGGTGGGTGGTTCTAAATGATCTCTTAGATTTTACCCGTGACTGTAATTCTATGATTCTGTAGGTTTTTTTTTCCTTCTGTTTTTTACTTATACATAGGGATGTTTTTTTCTTGTGATAACTTTTTAGATCTATTCTCTTAGCAACTTTTAAATATGAAATATAATATTATTATAGTCACCATGCTATAAATTACATCCCCGTGACTGATTTTATAGCTGGAAATCTGCACCTTTTGTGACCCCCTCTACCCATCCCACAGAGGATTCTGTAGTTTTAAAGAGTGGCTTATTGAATCCAAAGTACCCCTCAGGATGTGTCCTGGTTTCAGGCTCCCCAGGACATCGCCAGGGCAGCGCCCATTCCTGCTCTCTTCCCGGTGAGGAAGCAGGCGGACAGGCACTTACTGACTTGCCCTCCCAAGGCTTCAGAGTTTGTGGGGAGCTTATTCTAGAAAATGAAGCTAAGTTCCCTGTAAAATTAACATGTGAAATATGGGTGCACCCTGATTAAGCTTTTGCTCTTGTCATGAAAGTGAGCCCAGAGGGTTCTTGGGGGCACAGGGTGAGGATTTCAGGGGAAGCTTCAGGCTAGGACTGTCTTAGTAGAGCAGGAATTCCAGGGCTTCTGACAGCTGGGAAAGGTCATGGTGTTCTTTATTTATAAATCCAAACAAAGTAACTTGGGGTTCAGGGAAAGATGTTAGGGCTTGTAAAGACCTCAAAATCCCTGGTTGTTATCATGTAAAAAATTAATTTGTTCAATGCAGTTAGCCAAAGCTAGGCAGTTCCTTACTCTGAAAGCAGTTGAGATTCAGGGCACAGGATACAGCAGTGCTGGGCAGGGTTTGGGGGGAAGTTGATTGTTTCTATTGTGTGTCCTGATGGAACTCTTTTTCTGTATGCCCTCTGGTTTAATCACTTTCCCTTTCACACACCCTTCTTGTAAAGCAATTTCAGAAGCAGAGGGAAATGGGCAGCAGTGTGAATCGGTGCCTTTGGAATGAATGGATAACTGGTGCAAACTGGAATTCAGCTGGCCCGGGCATGGATGAAGCCTGTGGAGGGATGGGGAGGTGAGAGCTGCTTTCTCGCAAGGGGTCACAAGAATTGCGTAGTCGGCCTCCTTGCGCAGGCACTCTAGCACCGGAGTTTCTTCGCAGCTGCTTACTGGCTGCAGGAGGACTGTGGCTGTGGTGGTGGCCGCAGCGTCTGAGCTTGTGATTTATGTGTTACCACTGCTCAACCATGAAAGGTCAGCGCCAGGCTGCTCTGTTGTAGTGCTGGGAGGGAGATGTGGGCCCCGGGGGCACTATTTGCTGGACTCGGAGCCTGACTGATTCCAGGAACCCAAGGAGTAGTGGTTGGACCCTCACCTCAGAGGGTTAGAATTTGGGGTGGCGGTTCCCCAAACCAAACTGTTTGTACCTTTATGTATAGGGACTGAGTATATAGCTATTTCAGCTATTTCGTGGTCAAGGTTCAGAGGAATATCTGTCCTTGGTTTTGTTATTTTTGAGTGGGTTTTGGTTTAGGCTTTGGGTGACAGACTGCTCAGAACTCTTAGGAGGCCAGGAGAGCCGGGATTTGACTGGCAGGGATGAGAAGCCAACCCGAAACAGATCCTGCTTCCTTTGTGATTGTGCGTGTTTTCTGTACATTTATTTTTGCCCCCATTTCCTATTCCAAGTCACCTTGCATGTCTCTGAATGCCGAAAGCTTTGTGTTGTAGGGCTCCACTCCCAGCCTGGCCCCATCAGCATGAGTACATTGTATGATATAAAGACAAATCATTTCATTTACTGTTGTTTTGTTATAATGTTGACGAAATGCTGTAGGAACTTAACTCTTGTTTATATCAACTAGCCTATGGTACATATGGTTTTATTCCACATCGTTTCACTGAAAGTTGCAGAATCTATCAATGATGTTAAGTGAGGACTTACTGTAAATGGATAGAAAATATCCCTGCTTCCCAACAGCAGGCAAGTTATGGTGCAAAGATTCTGATTTTTAAAAATTTATTTTCATGGTGGGGTGATAATACCAATATACAATATGGTTATGAAGAAGCATATACAAAAGTTATTCAAATGATGCAACATTTATAAATTATGAGATGGCATTCTCTTAAATTTTTATTTATATTTTATGAAATTGATTGAGTACCATTGGTTAATTGGTTATATAGGTTTCAGGTGTACACTTTAAGGTGGCATTCTCATAGGTCAGGGGTGTCAAATTAATTTTCACCAGGGGCCACATCAGCCTCATGGTTGCCTTCAAAGGGCCGAATGTAATTTTAGGACTGTATAAATGCAACTACTGCTTAACTAGAGGCAAGGAGCTCAGCACTGCTGCCGGGTAGAACAAGGTGCTGCGCCAGATCAAACAAGGGGAGGGCCAGATTTGGCCCTTGGGCCTTGTGTTTGCCACCTGTGTGACATGGGTGAAGTGAGACTTTCTGTAGAAAAACTATTTGTAGTAAATTGCATTTTCTCATACTATACTTCTGCAGTACATAACATTTGACCGAAAAGCTTTAATTTTGTTATTCCTTTTGGATTCCATCAACAATCCTGTGCAAGAAAGGGGCAGGAATTGTTATTCTGCCCACCAGTTTACAAATGAGGGAACTGAGGCTCCAGATGTTGAGTGACCTGTCCAAGGTTATTTACAGAATCGGTAGGTATCCTAAGTTTTAGTTCGGTGCACCTGTCAGCACTGTGTGCCAAATGCAAAGCATTAAGGCTCAGTGGTCACGGGTGTCCGCCTGCCTGCCTGCCCCCATTCATTTGCTCAGTAGGTGTTGACAGAGGGCAGCTGGCAGCCAGGCCCTGTGCTTGGGTTAGAGATGTCATTAACAAGGGAAACGTGACTCTTAGGGGAGGCAGACTATAATAATTATGGTTAATTGGTCGTCTTTCTTTTCTGCATCCTGTGAACATGCCACGTCTAGGGTGGAGAGAGACCGAGACTCCATCTCCTCACCTTAAGCTTTGTCTTTCTCTTCGGGAAAGTCCTGAGGCTCTTTATATGGGTGTCTCCTGTCTCCACTTGACACTGTGTGTGCTCAGCAGCTGGAGACCTTGGAGGTTGCCTAGTGTGGGCTGGAGGGCTTTGAAGAGAAGAGACAGAGGTTTCTCTAAGGAGGCACATTTTGAACCAGCTCTTGATGATGACAGTGGCCCCACAGGGGTAGTGCTTCTCCAGCTGGCTGTCATGACCCGTGGTGGGATGTTGGCCACTTTCCCTGAGCCCGCTCCTCCTGCTTGTGAACTTTTAGTACTGGTGTACTTGCTCTGAGTACAGCTGGAAATGACAAAGCAATCAGGTTCTGCCTTTGTCCCTCTAATGTCCTCGCCCTGCGAAAGCTATTTCCCTAGGGTATAGTAAAATGCAACTACTTCTTGGCATTGCTGGGCAGCCTTTCCAGCGTGAGCATGAGAGGTCGATGCAGAAAAGAGGTGCATCAGGCTAGGGAGGGTTAGCCCAGATTTCACAGCTGGGAGGGTGGAAGGGCTCATTAAATTGGGGAAGTTTTTTTCCTTGCCATCACAGAACAGAGGCGATGTGCAGATTTCTCCGTGATTTGGTTTTCTGCTTCCTCTCTTGGTCCTCTGATTCATTCTGCCTGTGTCTTGTCTTTGATCTTCCTCTTTGTACTTTTCTCTCCTGGGAGGTGATTTGGCAGAGTGGTTAGAAATAATTATATTAAATGCACTAGCTCTGTGGCTCAGTTGATGGAGCACAAAGTAAATGAAGAAGAAAACACACCTTGGCTATGTTCTTGCACAGGTTCTATCCCTCCAGAGAGCTGAGCTTTCTGAGGGCTGAAGCTGAAATTTATTTGTTGCAAGCAACAGTGCTTTCTTTGTTTTGTAAGGTCCGTTTTGGAAGGTAACTCTTGAAATGTTTCCAAATATCCTGACCTAGTTGCTGGGAACCTAGGCTGACATTTTTTCCACCTGGGGTCATTGTTAGGTGCGGTGAAGGTTATGCTGGGCTGGAGAAGTGAGGCCCTGGGGTTGTTCGTGCCCATAGTAAATGGCTCCAGAACCTCACACTTCCCAAGTCTTGTATCTGCCTCCCCCCCAACCCCCACTCATCTCCTCCTCTCTTAGGTGTTACTTTTGCAGTTTCTCTCTCCTAATTTGGATGTTCAGGAACAACATCTTCCTGCTAGTGTGTTGTTATTGTAGGCCCTGGAGTGGTGTCTTGATGCCCACACAGCTGCAAGAGATAGGTGCCATTCTCATCCTTCTTTTACAGAAGAGGGAATTGGGCAGCAGAGAGGGGACCACAGAGCCTTCTTACCTGAAATATAGTAAATTAATTCAACGGGCATTCATGGGGGATCCTATTTTGCTTGTTAAGTGTCATGAATTAAAACATAATTGGTGACGAGCAGGTGTTGAACAGTAAGAGTTTGAATAGTAGAATATTCTTAAATAATATGGTTATTTACAGGGCTTTGTGAATTTCTGTACTGTTTTAGAACACTTACAGGGCTTTAAGAATGATACAAACAGTCCATAAATTAAATTAAAATGCAAATCTTCTCACTGCTGCCTGGGGTTTGGCTCTGCAGCCCAGAGGATGGCCAAGCACAGTAGCTGTTCTTTGTCACGTGTACTGATGTGACAACAGTTTGTGTTCATTGATGGAGTCTGATTTGCTAAACTTGAGTGTGCTTTCATTTAAATCCATTTAGGGAGAGGGGGATAAGGGGGGAAGAAAGGGAAGCGTCATCAAGGAACATGTATAAAGGACCCATGGACAAGCCAAAGGGGGAGGATTGAGGGTGAGGTGGGGGAAAGTGGTGGTGGGAAAATGGAGACGACTGTACTCGAACAACAATAAAAAATGCAAAAAAAGAAAAAAAATAAATTGATGTACATTGCCTCTGTCAGCTGGAAGTGACCTGCCATATGCACTTGAAGTTCTGCGTGCGTAGCCCTGGATGACCCTGGATAGTGAACCAGGCTCTAGGTGATTCGTCACAAGACCTGAGCCCCTCGTTTGTGTCAACTACCAACCTGTGGGGCCTCGAGCTCCGCAAAGTTAAAATGAGGAAGTCAGGAATCCGGTGGGATTTCTGTTCTGGGACATTCTATGAAGGGTCTCTATGCTATTTCAAATGATTGTGCCCAGAGATGCAGGTTTACAGGTGCTTGTTCTGAAGAGGGCTGTGGTAAGCAGTGGTGTTTGAATGTCAACCACACACTTTTAAAAGTCTTTAAAAGTTAGTTCTTTTAAGGATACTTACTATTCTTGCCCTTGGAGTCATGCTTATTTAAAAAAATTCTTATCTTCATGTTCTCTATTGGCTTGTCAAGCATTCTCTTTGTAGATAGCACAGAAGTGGTTTTCAGACCTGTTTCAGATTAATTACAAATTTTAAATTGCTATGTGGGGTGGGCAAAAGTAGGTTTACAGTTGGGAGTATGCAAAAGCCAGTTTACTCTTGTATTGTAATAATCATAACCTTCATGTCTTTTTCCATACAAGTGATTTTAAATCTACTCTTGCCCACCCCTGTGTTTTCTGTTAATGACATTCTTGTCCCCTGTTCATCCTGACCCTTACACGGTGAGTGAACGAGAGAGCATGGGGGAGAGTTGTCTTCTCTTCAGATACTCAAAGGGTTACTGTTTTCCTCCTGAGAAGTTCTGCTTATCTAACCAGGATGGACGTGGGGCCATGTTGGAGCAGCAGAGATTCCGGCTGGTTACCCGGGAGGGGGACGCGGAAAGCTGCCCGATTCTGTGCTCAGACCTCTGCAGGGCCGCTAGGAGGAAGAGGCGGTGTGTGGTAAAGGGCCCCCCATCAAAGAAAGAGCACTCCCACCGACCCCAGCTGAAGGGTGAGCTGAGGAGAGGAGAGCCAGGAATGTGGTTCCATGGGTGCTGGTGAGGGTGGTGGGAGCAGTGGGGTGCGCTGGCCTTCACCGTTCCTCTCTGCACATGCGGCTCTTGTCCTAAACTGGTGAGGTAACAGCACCTGGATCAGGCAATGCAGCGAAGTGGCCAAGTGCCCTCTGTGTTTTTAACGTTCCCAGATTATCAAGGTGTTCAAGAGCAGCGAGTAGTGGTGCTAAGGTACCCCGGAGCGATGGCATGGGGCTGCCAGCGTAGGATGCTCCCTCACCCCAGGGCCATGTTACTGTCCCTGACGTGGCACCCAGAGGCGGGCCACTCCCCCACTCTGCGTGCCTGACTCTCAGTGAACTCTCAGACTGCCCCCATGGTTGGGTCAGGCAACCGTATGGCCTGCTCACCGCCAATTTCTTGTTTGAAAAGATGTTTATTTCATGGCTTCATTTTGAAGATTTTCCATGGATATGCAGCATGGTTTTAGAAGATTGGGTAATTTTTCATTTGTTCTTTGAGATTGGTTGTTTTGTAGTCTTCTTTGCAGTCAGTCACTGTAGACTTTTTAAGAGTCTCTTGATGTCTTCATTTTATTGCTTCTTGTCTGTGGAGAAGCACATGAGAAGTCCCCAGGCCCCTGTGACCCTGACCTGCTTGAAAAGTGGCAAGAGAGAATGGTTGGCTGGGGTGGGGGGTGGGATACAGATTTTTGAATTACGCAGATTTTAATAAGGGGGGGCATACCCAGAGTGTTTTTTAATTAAATGAATAGTTATATCCTTAATTTGGAGGTGAAAATATATTCTAAAATTTGTTTTGTCAGCTCCCTCTGAAATAAATAAAATTACAGTGATGATATCATTCCCATTTAAAATTTTTGAATAGGTATCAAGGCAAAGTGATTAGGGCCTAATTGTTTGCCAGATTTTCTTTAAAGCTACATTTATTTTTGTGGGGGGATTTCTATGCCAAAAAACATCTTAAACTGATGAACATATAGTTCTCCTCACTTATTTTGGCCAGTTTTTAATTAGACGACTCTCTTCATAGTTGAGGGAATACATTTTCGTTGGGCCAGGGTGCCAGATTTCAGTCCGAGAGAAAATGTTATCCCTCAGTTTAGTGCTGAGCTACACTTAAATAGCACAGGAGGGAGTGCTTTTCCTTGGCCAAGGTCACGTGGTGGCTTTCCAAAGCGTTGATCGGTTTCACAGTTGCGTGGGTACCCCTCTTGCCCTTCATCAGCAGGAGACGTGTTTCTCTCAAGCGCCTATAAGTGCAGCTTTGAGGACTTGTTGTCCAGGTTCCCCAGCCTCTGTCACCTTGGCCAGACTGTCGTGAGCAGAGGGGGAGTGGGTACAGGAGCTTGCAATCCTGCCCAGTACAATTGACCTTCTTGTGCCCTCTCTGTCACAGCCACTGCCACATGCATGCATCACTGGCTCCCGCTTTTATGTGCTTGCTTGTATGAAGTGCTCATAATGAGGTATTTACTGTTTGTCACCTACTGTCGTAGGTGCTGGGAAGGATGGACCGTAATTTCGAGAAACCACACTTTAAGGCTTACCGTGGTAACATTCCACTGTTCTTTGCCAACTCACCGGTCAGGCACCTTCCCTGGCTCTCTTCTTATCCAGGACCAGAAACAGGCTGGACTCCTGGCTGACACTCGGCCCACTCCAGACAAGCTGGTCCTACCTTCTCCCTGGGAACCACCTCGGCATGTTTGCCGGGCTGTTTCCTTTCAGTGTGCAGTGGCTGGTAAGGAGGGGCTTGCCCGTGGCCTCAGTGGTGCTGGGTGAATTCTCCCAGATGCCCTGCTTGTCTTATCTGGAAGTTTGTCTCCTCCTGGGGCTGCAGGTGGAGAACTGGGGATCATTGTCAGTCTTCCTTTCTGCCCCCAGAGTGCAGAGGTGGGATGTGGGGTCCTGGCTGGCAAGGGCCCTTGCTGGGACCTGGTTCCTGCTGGCTCCCCTGGTGTCTGTTACTGACCTGTTCCTGGGCTACTCTTCCGCCTGGGAGTGGTCCCACTCCCCAGGGCAGCTCAGCACGGTGCCCGGGAAGATGGCAGATCCAGGCACTTCTTGTCTCTGCCTGAGGCTCCCAGCGGTGTGTGGGGTTTCACTCCTGAGGGCTTTAGTTTACTCTTTGAGGATTGTGTGCTTACCCCCTTGGCCTGCTCCGCTCCAGCCTGGAACCTCTAAGTGAGAATGCTCAGGAGTTGGTTGGTTCCCCTTCTTTTCTCAGAATGGCCCTGAGCGTGGGGGCGGGCCAGGAGCTCCCCCACACTGCCCTTTTCACCAGATTCTTGTTTCTGTTCTTGACATATGCACTGTAAGGTCAGTTTCCTTTTCTTGTGCGATTGCTCCTGGTGTACCTATTTTTTGACAGTTTTTTCTATGCTATCTTACATGCATTTTGTTCGACTCTGTAGTGGAAAGACAATGTGTTACCACTCACCTTCTTCTGAATGTGGAGCGGCCGTGATACACTTTAAAAAGATTTACTATGCCTGTGAATTTTCTTCCTTCCTAAACCATGAACTTCTTCAGATCAGGTCAGGAACTGTATTTTATTCTTCTGGGCATCCTCCTCCTTCTGAGTTCTTCATGAACACAAGACAGAATGATGCAATGCCGAACCTGTATGAGAGCAGTTACTCTCAAGCTATGCGAAAAAATCCCAGGCACACTGAAGAATTACTTGCAGATACAAATCACGCTGTCTGCACCCACATTAAAGCGGGGACACTAAGCACTCCTATGAGGCAAGGATCTTAGCTTAGGAAATAAAGTTTACTTTAAAATAATGTTCTTTTATTTATTTCAGCATATTCTAGTTTACACGCTGATTCAGAATGGACTTGCCACCAATTAGTGGAGCATTTTGGTGGAGTTTTAAATCAATTTCTAATTCCTGTGATTTGACTCATTAGACTAGGCCTGTGCCAACACAATCCCTGTTTCTCAGTTATCAAGTTACACAAAGCTGTGTTTACTGTTGCTGCATCAGCCTGGCTGCCTGCTTTACCACCTGGCTCCAGAGTCCAGGAGCATCTCTGCTCTCCTCCTTTTTCTCCTGCATGTTAAGGACAAGCCCCTGTCATTCATCAAGGGTACATGCTGGTGGGGCAGCCCCTGTCCTCCCTCTCCCTCGCTAATGGGAGCTAGTGTTTGAGGAGCATGCTCAAGCTGAGCCCTGCTCTAAGCACTTTATGTGTTTTGTCCTATTTAAACCTCATATGGATTCTATGAGGCAGGTGCCATTATCACCCCTCGCTTAGGGGAGGTTTAGCAAGGTTACCTGACTTGCTGAGATCACACGCTTGAAAGAGCAGGCCTGGAAGGAGGAGGAGAATAGGACTTTTCCCCTTACGGCCACATTCAATGACGGCAAAGTAATCAGAGTCTACTGATATGAGAGACAGTTCCCCAGGATGGGGCCACCTGCTACACATCACCATCTAGTTTGTGAATGAGATCCAGAGGACTGGGAGTAGTGGGGGAGTCAAGGAGGATCATCCGTTGAGTCACCTGTGGTTCAGGTAGAAAGTTGTGTAGGTGCCAGAATTATGACCAACAAGCTCAGCTTTGCAATGTTAGCCACACAGGAATGACAAGGCACAGATACAGACCAGAGAGGAGGAAATACTGTAAAGGTTAAAGCTCTCCTGGGTGTGTACTGCTGTGTGTCGTATACATGTGTGAGCGTCTCTGGACTCTTTCCAGAGACTCCAAGGATTTGCCCATGTGGCTCTTTGTAGTGAGATATGTATGTGTGGATGATGTCCAGCATTCCTCTAAAGCATACTTTATGATTAGAAAAAAAGAAATAGTTGTTACATTAAAAAAATTGAAACAAGAACCATTTTCTGCTCAAGGCATCTAACACAGTGTAACACTAAAGAGCGTCCTTTTCTAGCCATATGACGAGTCACGTCTACACACCTCACACAGGGGCTCCCACATCCTGTGGTCTGAGCCCTGGGGTCCTCATGCTTGATTCCCTGGAGGTCAGCCAGCCTCTGCCCTGGAGGAGAAAGTGAAATCCGCAGTTGCCGTTAAGTTCAAAGGTTCTTCTAGGGACCATGATAAGTCTTTGTGATAGAAGCTCTCCAAACTCTGTACAAGTTTTTGTTACCTACAAACTTGTGTTAAAGTAGAAAATTATGGTGCAGAACTCAATCGCGTAAATGCTTTTTGAAAGTGTTTTAAGTTGTGTGTATGCATATGTGTTTTAAAACTGGAATTTGAAATATCACAGGAAAACTGTATAAGCTAAATAATAAAAAGCATCTACAAAAATGGACAGAAATTGTGAGCTGGTAAACTGCTTTTGTAATAGGTTTATTGCTATCACATGTGGTTCTTATAAGTCATGCTGTATGTCGCCTCATGTGACCCTAATAAGATGGGAAACTTTTTCTGCTCTCGGCATGGTGTCCAGCGTTGGCCTTCCCGCCAAACTTCACTGGCTTGTGAAGTTGCCCATGAGTTCAAGAGCCTCGTTTCCTGCTGCCACAGCCTTTCAGTCCACAGCAGAATGGTCATTGGACTGAATGTGCACTTGGAGTTCCTTACCATTTCCTAGGTCTTTTTCAAATGCATTTACCACCCCTCCTCAGTTACATTTTTGTCTCCTTAAGGATGGGGATCAGCTTGTTCTTTGTTCCTGTCTCACAGCACAGCGTATGTGGCTTTCACTGGGTGAGGCTGAACCCTTGGTGGCTGACATTTTACCCCTTTGTCGGCATTTGGGAACCAGCACATGGTCTTATACCCAGTAAGCAATCAGCATCACTTAATGTTGACTAAGTGATTCCTAAAGCTGAGTGAGGTTCTAGGATCCTGCACTCAGTTCGATCTGTGTGCTTCTGACTGTGAACGGGGAAGGGCCCCGTAGTGGGAGGGGAGGCAGTGAACTCCTCTCATCTCTCACACATTGATTCGCTCACATGAAACACAGTCCCTTCTTTAAAATTCTCATTCTGAATATGAATATTATTGGCAAATGTTACAGGAGTGTACAAAATTTAAAGATTAAATACTGAAATACTATAAAGGTGGGAAATTATAATAAGTAAAATTGCGTTTTTATAGCACATGCTCCACTGTTTCCAGATAGTGTATCTAACAGCGTCCCAAGAGCGCTATACCCAAATGACGGAATCAAAAATAAGACTTAGCAAACAGCGTCACAGACTTGTGAGATGAATCAAAATAGCGGAATTCCAGATGTATTTTCTATGGCCCCTATTTTACAAAACCATGGAAAATATTGGGTATTTGAACGAGGATCTCAGCCACAGTGGTAGAACATGTTATGAGACAGGGCTTTGCTAATGGAGTTGACTGGCTTCCCCCACCTCTGTGGATTCTTCTGATGAGGGTACTTCTGGGGAACACAGAAATAGGTGGAGAAAAGGCCAGTGTAAAAAAGGGATTTGTGACTTTTTGTACCTAAAGCTCACAGCCCTTTCACTAATGCTATATTGACTCATCTTCCCCTGCCCCACTCTTTAAATCACTCTCAGTGTTGTTCCGTTTCTCACTTCCACTCTAGCTGTTACCAGCTGCAGGTGATCTTTTGGGAGCAGGAATCTTGAAACCACGTTTGCCTCTCAGCAGGAGAGTGCTTACCTGCCTGCCTGTCACCAAGGGCCGCTTTCTTGCTCCTAGGTATTCTGTCTTACCTGGATAGTACCTGCCAAGATTATTATTTTATGTATTTAAAAAATTAACATACAGTAAACATTTAAAATGCTTTTTAGTCTTACATTTAAATCTGTGATCCAGTCCAAACTAATTTTCTGATAAAGTATGAGATTTAGGTTGCAGTTGCTTTTTTGCATATGTTCAGTTGTTCAGCACCATCTGTGGAAAAGCAGATCCCTTCTCCAATGAGTTGTCTTTGTACATGTGTCCAAGTCAACCGTCCGCACTTGAGACTGTTTCCGGACTCTCTGTTGTCTTCGGTCTGTGTCTGCCCCTTCATCAGTACCGCAAAATTTTGATTACTGTAGCTTTGTTGTAAGTCTCCGAATTAAATTGTTTGAGTTCTCCAACTGTATTCTTCAAAATTTTTGTGCCTATTCTTGTTCTTTTGCCTTTCCACTTAAATTTTAGATTCGGCTTACTGATTTCTACAAAAAAAGCTAGCTAGTGATTTTTATTTTGATTGCATAAACTCTATAGATCAATTTAGGGACAAGTGACATTTCAACTGTGTTGCATTTTTCAATTTATTAAAAAGCTATATTTCTCTAGGTCTTCTTTGATGTGTTTCATTAAGGATAATCTTGGTCTTTCATTAGTGTGTTTAGATAATTTACATTTAATATTAATTTTGACATGTTTACATTTAAGTCTGCCGTTTTATTATTTTTCTTTTCTATTTTCCTCTCCTGCCTCCTTTTGGATTATTAGAGTACTTTTTAGCCTTATTTTATTTTTCTTTAAAAAAGTTTTTATTTATTGATTTGAGAGAGAGACATCGGTGTGTCATCCACTTATTTATGTATTCATTGATTACTTCTTGTATGTGCCCTGGCCAGAGATCGAACCTGCATCCAGGGTGTACGGAAACAACGCTCTAACCAATTGAGCTATTAGGCCAGGGCAGCCTTTTATTTCAAAGTATCTATTATTCCTGATCTTACAGGGAAAACAGTCTTTTACCATTAAGTATGGTATTAGCGATGGATTTTTTTCATAATGGTCTTTAATAGATTGAGGAAGTTTCCTTCTATTCCTAGTTTGCTGAGTGTTTTTATCACCAGAGGTTGTTGGATTTTTAAAAAATGATTTTTCTGCTTCCATTGAGACGATCATGTGGTTTCTATCCTTCATTCCATTAATATGGTGTATTACACTGATTGATTTTTATATGTTAAACAAACCTTGCATTCTTGGGATAAGTCATATGGGCCTGGGCTTTTCTTTCTGGGAAGTTTTTGATTACAGTCTCTTTCAGATTTTCTATTTCTTCTTGAATCAGTTTTAGCAGTTTGTTTCTAAGAACTTATCCTTTCCATCTAGGCTATCTAATTTGTTGGCAGCATTTCTTTTATAGTAGATCTCTTGGAAATGCATTCTTAGTTTTTATTCTTCTAGAATGTTTTTCACCTTTATATCCAAAGGGTGTTTATTGCTGGATATAGTTATTTTCTTTCAGCACTTTATAAATGTTTTATTTCTCTCTGACTTCATGGTTTCTTCTGAGAAATCCATTCATTCAGATCATTGTTCCCTGTTATATGTTGTTTTTCTTTGGCTGTCTTCATGATGTTTTTCTATCTTTAGTTTTCAGCAATTTGATTATGATATGCCTAGGTATGGATTTCTTTGAGATTATCCTATTTGGGCTTTGCCGAGTTTCTTGAAACTGTCAGTTTAGGTCTTTTGTTAAATATAGGAAGCTTTCAGCCAGTATTTTTTCAATCATCATCATTATTATTTTTTACATAACACTCTTTCTGGGATTCCGATGATGTGAATGTTAGACTTTTTGTTGTTTTTCAACATGTGTCTGAGACTCTGTTTATTTTTATAATTCATTTTCTTTTTGTTTCTTACTGGATAATCTCTCTTAAACTGTCTTTAAATTCACTATTTCTGCTATTGCTTTTATTTTGCTATTGAATCCATCCAGTGACATTTAAGATTTTTGTTCTGAAATCTCCATTTGGTTATTACTTTTTAAAAAATCCTCCCTGAGGATATGTTTTTATGGATTTTTGGGGGCAGGGAGGGATAGAGAGAGAGAGAGAAACAAACAAATGGAGAAACAATGTAAGAGAGAAACTGATCAGTTGCCTCCTGTCTGTGCCCTGACTGGGGATCTAGCCTTCAACCTTCTGGTGTACAGAATGACACTCCAAGTATCAGAGCCCCCTGGCCAGGGCAATTTGATTATTCTTCATGGTTTTTTCCTGAGATTTTAATAATTTTATTAGTTTCAACAGTGTTCTTCTGCCTTACTTCTTGGAGCACGGTTACAATAACTCTTTCAATTATTTGTTTGCCAGTTCTAATACCTATGTTATCCTAGTTTGGAGTCTGTTATTTGTCCTTTCCGCTGCTAGTGGAGAGTTTCCTGGTTTGTCATATGTTGGGTACTTTCGGATTGTATTCTGGACATTTCAGATATTATGATCATCTGGGTCCTGTTTATATCTTATGGAGACTGTTTATTTAAATTTTTTTTTCCTTTTTAAAAGTGATTTATCTGGTTACAAGTTCTGACTAGTCTCTGTGGGCTGTATTTATAACATAAGCTCAGCTTTCAAAGCCTTTGCCATGCCATTTGGATCTGTCCTGTATGTGTGCAATCCATTGTCCAGTCTGGGCTCTGGGCAGTGATCTACTTCAAAGTGCAAATGTCAACGCCGTTGGTATGCCGTTTAGGATCAGATCCACAATGAGCAGCTTGGAGGGCAGCCCCAAATGTTAATATACCACTTTTTAGTAAACCTCCATGCTCTCTGTTGTCTCTGACGATTTCTGATCCTCCGAGGCCTTCTTTTGCTGTCTCCAGCCAGAAGTCCAGGACTTGGGCTCCCTGCTCTGCCGCACGTTTTGCTGACCAGAACCAAGCAGTGGAAGTCAAGAGAGAAAAAGAAGCAATAGGGATGCACTCCCTTTGTTCTTGGAACTCCGCTTCTGAGATGAAATCATTCCTTTTAGAGTTTCAGGTGCCTGCCCGCCTCTGCTGCCATTCTGTGGCACTGTTGAATTGCCTGTGGCTGAAGTGGGAGAGATCAGGAAAAAAAAAAAAACAATAAAATACAGGGATTTCTCTGAACATTAATTCCATTTTTTAATTTTTTGGCTAGAAAGGGGTGAACTTGAACTTTTCTTCAAGTTCATTCTGTCCGTTCATAATGATTACTTGTGGATTCTGGTCTGTTTTGGCATCTAGGCCAGGTGATACCAGAGAGAACAAAGCAGCAGAGAAGTCAGCACTGGTTTGGTGGCACTCGGAGTTTTAGCTTTTTCTTCCAGTCTACCTGCTACCACTTACCTTTCAGCATCCTCAGATGCTCTGTGTTTTCTGTGCAGCTTTTATATTTGCATTTAGTGAGAGAGAAGGTGGATATTCTTAATCCATCTTGCCAGGAACTGGAGCCTCTATATTAGTGTTAATATCATTGTTTATAAGCCTGCGCCTTAGCACAAATCAAAGTAGTGGCCCCAAACTGTACTATTAGTCATGTTATTCATCATTGCTGTTCCTCTTGGTAACGAAACAAAACAAAACGGAATCCAGTTTCCATTAATAATGTCCTCAATAAAGCAGTAAAAATGACTAGCTATGTTAAATCTTGACCTTTGAGTACATGCCTTGTTAACATTCTGTGATGAATGGGAAGTGCACATCAAGCACTTCTGCATACTGTTGTATGGCAATGGTTGTCTCAAGAAAAATGGTGTGTGATTGAGTTGTGAGATGAACTAGCCACTTATTTTCATGGGACATCATTTTCTTTCTTTCTTTCTTTTTTTTTTATGAAAAAGAGACATTTATTGAAGAAGACACAAGATACAAGAAACATTGTACATAGTTCCCTTCAGAGTAGGCACCTTGGGACCTCACACAGTTGATGGGACATCATTTTCATTTGAAAGACTTCCTGACAAACTGGTTATTTAGACTTGGCTATTTGGCAGTCTTTTTCTTGCGAATTACAGAAGTAGTGTATTTTTTGGACTATAAGACGCACTCCCCCCAAATTTGGGAGGAAAGGGAGGTGTGTCTTACAGTCCAAATGCAGCTTACCTGGCTTGCTGTGGTGGTGGTGGTGGGGTGCGGTGCTGGAGCGGGGTCACAGGAGGCAGGAGCAGGGTCTCTGCTGCAGGAAGCCAGCGGCAGCAGGAGTGGGGCGATGCTGCAGGACCTGGGCTGGGAGGAGGGGGTGTCTCCGCAGTGCGAAGCAAGGGAGGCAGGAGCAGAATCCCCACTGTGGCATACGATAGTGCTAGGGAGGAGGGTACAGGCGGTGCAGGCACGTTAGGAGAAGAAAGCCTGCAGCACCTGTATGTGCCTCCATCATGTGACTGGTGTGTCCCCCATTAATATTAACATTAACATAGGCAAATTCCACTGCAGGGTCACCTGTCAATGTGGACCTGCAGCTGTTGCAAAACTACAACTCCCATCATGCTTGGACAGGTTGGGATGATGGGAGCTGTAATTTGGCAACAGCTGCAGAGCCACACAGGTTGTGCAAAACTGCTGTCCCCGTACAAGAGTGTTGCACAGCCTGTGGCCCTCCAGCAGCAGACCCCCCCGTAACAGTGTCAGCAGCAGACCTCCCCGTAACAGTGTCAGCAGCAGATCTCCCCGTAACAGTGTCAGCAGCAGACCCCCCCGTAACAGTGTCAGCAGCAGACCTCCCCGTAACAGTGTCAGCAGCAGACCCCCCCGTAACAGTGCATCATCCACTGATGTTCTCAGCTATGGTGCCCCCATAACCACGAAGGACACAGTGCTGATAGTTCTGTCATCACTGTATTTTGTTGTAGAAAGATATGATAGTGTACTGTAGTCTCCTGCTGAATCTACTGTAATTGTGGAAAGATGTCAAAGCAGAAAAGGATTTCATATAAAATTCCTTTTAAACTGGAGGTAGTAAAGTACGCCAAAGAACACGGGAATAGAGCAGTGGAGAGACACTTCGGGCCCCTCCAACTGAAAAAATGATACGGGAATGGAGGAAACAGGAGGATCAACTGCAAAAAAACAGACAAAACAAAACAATGTTTTCGTGGGCATGCTGCAAAGTGGCCACAGTTAGAAGTGGATATGAGAGAGTGGATCACACATGACAGGAACACTGGCTTTTCAGTATCTACAAAAATGATCGTATATGAAGCCAAACATCCTGCTGCAGAGAAAGGCGTTGAGGACTTCACTGGATCACCATCGCGGTGCCACAGATTTATGAAGGCTTTGCTCTGCGCCCAAAAACCAGGACTGCACAAAAAGTGCCTATAGAACATGAATCCAAGATTGTGTCTTTTCACAAATGTGTACTGGATGCAAGAAAGAAAAGTGGATTTGAAATAAGCCAGATTTGGAACATGGATTGAAGTCCTGTTAACATTTGATGTTCTATCAAACAAGATTGTTGATGTCAAAGGTGCCAAAACCATAACCATGAAAACCTCAGGGCATGATAAGACCCATTACACAGTAGTGTTGTCCTGGGGTGCAGATGGTATCAAACTGCCACCAGTGCTGATTTTCAAGAGAAAAAACACGCCAAAAGAGGCAATCCCAAGAGGAGTTATTGTTCATGTTCATGACAAAGGATGGATGGATGAAAATGGCATGAAGATACGGATAGAGAAAGTGTGGTCCAAATGTCCTGGAGGGCTTCTGGAAAAACCTGCTCTATTAGTGCTTGACCAGTTTAGGGCACATATCACTGAAGCCACAAAAAAGAGATTTAAAGAAGAGAAAATCCATGTAGCCATAATTCCTGGAGGGCTTACCAGCCAGTTGCAACCTTTGGGCGTTTCCATCAACAAGCCATTTAAAGTTTTCATGAAAGAAGAGTGGAAGAAATGGATGGCTGCTGGAATCCATGATCTGACACCAACTGGATGAATGCAGAGGCCTACTATTGCCCAAGTTTGTGAGTGGGTGAAAACCTCACGGCAGTCAGTTAAGGATGAAACTGTTGTGAGGTCCTTCCAAAAATGTGGCATCAGCAATGCTGTACATGGCTCTGAAGATGACATCCTCTGTGAACAGAGTGAAGACAGTAATACAGAGAAACTGAGCTTCATAAATGAGGACAGTAGTGACGAGGAATTCTTGGGGTTCCTTGATCATTAGAGGAGTTTCTGTATTTAAAGCTTAAAGTCAGTAATAATGGTTGTTAATGCTGCCGTTGAGTTCTGTTTACATTTACATTGGTGAAATATTATGTTATTGATGTTATTAAATATTTTACCACATTTTTCACTTCAAAAATTATTTTCCTCCTCTGAAACCTAGATGCATCTTATGGTCCAAAAAAATAAGGTAAGCCTTTCACTTTAAGGAAAACAGCTGACAGCAATGTTATCAAATGATAAAATTGGAACTTTTGATCAAAAATTTAAATTTAAAAAACTTGTTTCCACCATTGTGAGTGTGAAAGCTTCCTAGTGTTTAGAAAGTTTTCTGGTGAGTGGACTCCTAAGATCAGTGGTGATATTAACAAAATTGACTTTTTAAAATTATATAATGCAATGTGTCAACATTAGGAATGTCTACAGTGTACCGTTATTTTCAAATTACTGATGCATAGTTTTATAAAATGTATGGGTAAAAGATCCATTGAAAGTGCAAAATATAGACTAATGAATTTTAATGCAACAGGGTATAAAAAGTTCACTGTTACAGTTTCAGATTCCATGTTGTAACTAACCTTTAAGAAATGATCTCATCAAATTGTAGTGTAGTACCAAAACAGTATAATTACCTGAAAAGGCCATTAAAATGCTCCTCCCTTTCCCAATTGCATATCCATATGAGGCCAGATAGACTTTATGTTCTTCAGCAAAACCAAACTATTGTAACAAATTCAGTGCATACAATTGTCTTCTGTTAAGTCAAGATTTGCAAAAATGTAAAAACAATGTCACTTACTACATTATTTTTTTTTTGTTTTGGAGAATATAGTTTTTTTATAAAAAGGTTATTTATACTAACATAAAAATATTGTTCATAAACCAAAGCCTGCATAGGGTAGGATTTACCAAGCCTGGTTTCTGAGTCCCTGGGATGTGTTCATAACATGTATCATGGAATTCTCACTTCATAAGCTTACATTTTCTTCAGTTTAAAGGGGAGGGAGATGGTGGTTTGGCATACCATGTATTTAAAGGGCCAAATAGTAAATCCTTTAGTCCTGTGGCCATACCGGCCCTGTCCCAACTTAACTCTGCTGTTGTCATGTAAAAGCAGTCATAAACAACACATAACCGAGGAGGATGGCTGTGTCCCAGTAAAACTTTATTGACACTGAAATTTGATTTCCTCTTATGCTTTTTACGTGTTGTGAAATATTCTTCATTTTTATTATGTGCTACAATTTTGTGGGTGGTGGGCCAGGTTCAGTGCGCGGGCCGAAGTTGGCCAGCCCGTTTTCATCACAGACATCCGTGTGGCGAGCCCCTGCAGTGGCCCTGACCAACATCGCTTCTCCGTTGTGAGGCTTGTTTCCTGCCTGTCGTGGAGAAATGCAGGCAGGAAAGCAGCAGAGGCTCCAGAGATCTTTCTTCCGCAGTGTTTGCGGGGTGGGGGGGGGGGCAGGGGGGGGAACCTATAAACCAAAGTAGCTTCTCAATCTTCTTTTGTGTTTCTGAATTTGCATGGAGAAGAGGGCTTTTTACGTCTTTTATCTCAGTTTATCCCCACATTACCCTGTAAAGTAAATGCTTTTGTGCTTTTATGGATGAAGCAACTGCAGTGCGGAGGGTTACTAGCATGTCCCAGGTCACGAGGAGACTGGGGTTTGTGTTCAGGCCGATCCCACGCCACAGTTGCTGCACCTCACACTCCAGGGCTGTGCCTCTCTCCTGGCCCTGTGGTGACTCGTGTCTGTGCAGGAAGGCCTGCCGATGCCTGTGCAGGCCATTGAAAGACCTGATAGTCAGCAGTGATAAAAAATCAAAAAGAATAGAAACGAAGTCCCATTTTGAGTGCAGCTTTGTGCTAGAGATTTTTTGCATACTCTTGCACAAAGTACCCTCATTTTACCACAGTGAGTAAGAATCCGTTTCTACCTTTAAGGAATTTGGAGTTTAATAGGTTTCATGATTTTCAACTAGCATTCTTCTCTCTCTCAGTATTTAGAAATGTGTGGGGTGGTTGTGATTGTCACAGATACTGAGAGGCGCTATTGGAATTTAGTGTGTGGGATTCAGTTACAATGGAGGATTGTCGCTCCCAACGTTCTGGCAGAGACCCTGTTGAGAAACACTGGGCTGAGTAGAGTCACAGTAGTAATGACAATGACAAACTCACATGTTGAGCACTACTTCTGTATTCTGTGAGCTCTGCACGTACTGGCCCATATTCACTGATCTGCAGCTCTGCATGTTAAAAAAAAAAAAAAAAAACACCTAAATCTGAATTGGACTTTATTGAGGTACAGTTTACAGACCATAAACTTTACGTGCATAAAGTGTAAAATTGGTAATTTTTGGTCAACTCGTAAAGTTTTATAACTGTTACCACACTCTAGTTTTATAACATTTTCTTTATCCCTACAAATTCTCTTGAGCCTGTGTTAGTCTTTTTATGGGTTTTATCACTTTTAATGTCAATTTTCAGATGGTCCACTGAAGGAATAAGAAAAGTTATTTGATTATAGGGTGCTGTTCTAGATCCTTTTGGGATGTTAGGTATTAATTGTCTGAAATCTGAAAAATTCTGAATTCTAAAATACACCGGGCCCGGATGCTTCCGACAGGGAACTGTGGACGGAGTGAACACGTACAGCCCCACGGTAACACGGTGAGTGGACGCCAACATGGCTCCTCATTCTGTGGTTGAGGAAGCGTGGGCTCAGCAGTTTGCCCGCAATAACGCTGTCATGTGAGTGGGAAAGCCGCAGTAGGAACTTAGATACGCTGTTAGCCACTTGGCTTTGACCGCTGCTGGTATTGTCCTTGTCTGAGTGGGATGCTACAAGGATGTCCAGTGGGAGTCCAGAAGAGAAAAACCAACCCCCACCCCCCCAAAACAAAAAAGGCATGGCATGATAGCTGGACTTCTAATAGGATTTGCCTGTGTTTAGTGATAGAGGAAATCATTGTTATTTTTGAGTTGATACTAAACAACATTTATAAAATATTTTAAAGTTCATGAAAACCAGTGGGCCCACACTCCCCATTACTCCCCATTAAGGAAATATCAGTACCAGTCCCTCCTCGGTGTCCCTTCCTCCTCCTCCTCCCTCCCCACCTGGAGGAGACTGGACGCTAGGATTTCATGCTTATCCTTCTTCACTTTTCTTTACAGTTTTACCCCTATATGCTTCAATCCCTCAGCAACCTATCTTTAGGTTAGCCCAATTTTGAAGTTTGTATAAATAGAATTATATTGAATTTGAATGTATTCTTCTGTAACTTGTAGCTTTCTCTCAATTATATTTTTGAAATTTATGTAGAATTCATCCATTTTCGTTGTTGTATATTAGAATATGCCATCATCTATTTATACATTTACTGTTGGATGTTTGGGGTAGTTCCATTTTTTTCCTAATTCAAATGGCACTGCTGTGAAGAGCCTTCGAGCTTGCCTTGGCGCGCACGCACAGAGGGCCGCCTCGCAGTGGGGCTGCGCAGTCAGAGCGTGTGTGTGTCTTTGTCTTGACTGGAGAGGCCCGCCGGTTTTCTGAAGGGCTACATCAGTGCGAACTCCCCTTCACCCTTGTAGAGTGGTGGTGCGTTTGCTCTCCTCTCCTTGGAGATACTTGATGTTGCATATTTTAATTTTTCTAATCAAATGGTTTATCATCGTGGTTTTAGTATGTATTGCCCTGATGACTAATGAGATTGAGCATCATTTTAGGTAGCCATTTAGTTTTCCTCTTTTGTGAAGTGTCTGTCTAGTCATGCCCGTTTTTCTATTGAATTGTCTTTTTCTTATTTATTGAAGTTCTTTATATGTTCTGGATCCTCATTGTTTGTAGACTAAATGTTACACAAATATTTTTCCAATTTATGGCTTGTTCTTGTGGTCTCTTCGTGGTATCCTTTGATGAACAGACTTCTTAACTTTAGTGCAGCTAATTTATCCATATTTTCAGTATGAAGTTTGCTTTTTATTTAACAAGTGCTTGTGGAGCACTTTCTGTGTGCTAGACACTTTTTAAAGCACTTTATAAATATTTACTCATTTAATCCTCATAACAGTGTTAGAGGTGAATACTATTATTATCCCCATCTTATAGGTGAGGAAACTGAGGGACAGATGGTTAGGTGATTTGCCAGGGTCACCCAGCTAGTAAGTTGGAGAGCCAGGACTTGAACCTAAGCATTTTAAGAAACTTGTTTGAGAAATCATTTGCTACCACGACATCATGCAGATGATTTTCGTATATTGTCATCTAAAACTTTTATTTTCTTTAATATTTAGGTTTTTAATTGCTCCATGATAAACTTTTGTTTTTGGTATGAGGTAGGGGTAGAGTTTACATTTTTTCTGTGTGGATAATCAGTTGTTCCAGCACAGACTACTTAAAAGCCTAAAAAATTATTTCCCCACTTCTCTGCAACACAAACTGTATGACAAATCAAATTTCCTTGTATGCTCAGATAAATCCCTGGCTTCTCCCTTTTCAGCACTGCATTTGTCTCTCTGTGCATCAGCACTGCCCTGTGTTAATGTCCGTGACTTTATAATAAATCTTGTTATCGGGTAAGTCAAGTCCTTCCACTTTGTTCTACTTCATCAGCGGTGTCTTAGAAAGCTTCTTACTCCTTGAAAGCAAAATGGCAGGAGAATGTATTCACGTACCCGGGCTTTTGGAAAACAATCTGCCACTGCTACTGCATTTACTTGTGTGCTGTAAGTTAAGTAAAAACAATTACATTTGAGCGGCTCAAGCCCAATTTATCCTCATGGCAAAAATCTCTTCAAATGCAACCCATGAAGTGGCCTATACAAAGTTTTGAATCTCATGTAAAGGAGGGGAAGGGGACAGGAAAAGCTGTTTGATGGATTAATATTCCCTGTGTTCAAGCTCAGTTACATTAGTAGTTTTAGAACACATGCTGAGGAACTTCAAAAGGTATATGACGTGTGATTCCAAAAGTTGAAAAACAAAATGTTGAATCTTATGACTACATTGCCTTATTCAATAAGGAAGATGTAGCGGCACCCACCCTGTCTTAAATGACTGATGTGCAGTTTGGTACTTGATGTCACCTTGATGGTGTTGAAGGAATTGAAATCGAATGCCTAGAGTCTTCGCTGGGAATATTTCTGCTCCCCAAATGTTGTATCAGAGTAACATGGAATAGAACATGTGTTACGCACATTCTCCAAACGTCTCTTTTCTATAGACAGAAGGGTCACAGGAAGTGTTATTTATGGGACAAGTTCCAGTCAACTTTCAAGTAACACCAGTGTGCTAAGCCTTTCTCAACCTAGTCGGCCAACGTGAAGCATGATAAGTCTTTGTGAAAATTGTAATTACTGTCTTTTTGACAGAGGACTGTGAATTCCTGGACAAGGGAAAGACAGTGTGAAGTCTCTCCTGGCTGTAGACAGCAGCGAGGTCCTACCATGGACCAAAGAAATACCTCATCTGCCCATGATTCCCCTTCACCTCTTACCAATGTCCAGTTTCACTCTGTTTTAGTCACAATGGGTTCTTTATTTTTTTAATCTGCACCAAAGGACATGCTTATTGATTGTAGAGAGAGGGGAAGGGAGGGGGAGAGAGAAACACCTTTTGGTTGCCCCTCATATGTGCCCTGACCGGGGATTGAACTCGCAGCCCAGGCATGTGCCCAGACTGGGAATTGAACTTACTCCCTTTTGGTTAGGGGACAATGCTCCAACCATTTGAGCCACACTGGCTAGGATAATTCTTTGCTATTCTTCAAAATGCCAAGCATGCTTGCATCTCAGATTTTGGCCCTCTCCTTTCTTTGTCTAGAATGTGCTTCCCCAGATACATGTTTGGTTCACACCTAATTAGCTGGGTATCTACTCATGTCATCTTCTCAGAGAGGGCTTCCCTGACCAACCTCTAAAAGAATAACTTCCACACTGTCCCCATCCCTTGCTTCCCTGCCTGATATTCCACATGGTACCTGACACATTGTATTGTCTGCTCCCTGTCCTCCTCCCCCCCCCCTTCGCCTATGTCATCTCCTAGGGGATAGGGACTCTCTTTTTCACTGCTATATCTTCAGTGTCTAGAACAGTGCCTGCCATATGGAGGCCACTTGACTGCTTTTTGTTGAGTGGATGAAGCTGCTTGCCAACAGGGGAAGGGACTCAGGAGCAGGCTTGTCCCTACCACTAGCCAGCTGGCCCCTTCCTCCTTGATACATAGTCAACTATGTCTTCAGGATGCAACATTCTCTGCGCTCCCGCTGCTTCACCTGTGGCTCGCTCTCAGCCTCCTTTACTGATTCCTCCTGGACCTCTTCATGTTGTGCTCTGGGACGCAGTCAGAAGGGCCTCCTCCTGTTTCTGTCAGTCGGCACTCCCTTCCTCAGTGATCTTACCCAGTATGAGATTTCAAATGTATCCAGAAGCTGATAGCCCACGTTCCTCCAGCTCAGGCTTCACTTCTGTACTCCAGGCTCGTGTAGCCACCTGCCCTCGCAGAGGCAAGCCCCGTCCCACTTGCTGTGTGTGTCCTGCACTTGCCACCATTGCTGGGTTGTCATCTCTGTGCTCTCCACTAGAATGGAAGCTCCACAGGGAGATCTTTCTGTTTACCGTTGTAGCCACAGCACCTGGAAGGGTACGTGTATTAGGTTGCAGTATGCAGTGAAGACTAATAACTCACTGTTAGGCCCTGCTCTTCCTACATCCAAAGCTGCTCTGACCCTTCATGGATGGTTCTTGTCTTGAAAAACCTCTTCATAAAATTATCTGGCAAAATGATATTATTGTTTCTGGATAGCCTTGTTTAATTGATCACAGTCATTTTAGTATGCAGTATTAAGTATATTCTTCATGATTGAATTAGGGAGGCCATTTGGAGTAGTTGAGGGATCTTTGATTTTACAGTCAGACACTTCTTAGTTAAATTTTTTCTCTGCTACCAAATAGCTACGGAGCCTTGGTCAAAACAGCAACCCTAGGCCTTCGTTGTCTCATTTGTGATGTGAAATGATATTTCTTTCATAGGGCTGTTGGGGGAAATTGAATGTGGAATATGTGAGATGCATTTAGCATAATTCTTGGTATGTAACAGGTATTTAGTAATAACTGTTAGCGTTACTGTCCTTAGCTGTACAGAAGATTTTTAGGATTGCTTACAGTTCTAATATTTTTGAAATAAAAATATGCTGACTTTGCTTTTAAATGTTGGCAATTGGTCTTTGGTTGAAAACATAATTGTTTAATATTAACATTGTTTCTGTGGTAAAAATTAGATTTATTTACATTATTTCAAATTAACAGAGTCTTTTTTTGGAATTCGGCTACAGAGTTCAAGGACTGTCTTTCAGTAAATTTTACTTAACTAGAGTGCTTAGGAATGGAATGTTCTGGTGGAATTGAATATCCTAATTAATGAGAAAGGAACTCGTTTCATGGGGTAGGCTCCTTCTAAAATGCCTTTATGTGTATACTGAGCATAATTCCCAAGTGTATGGTGAGTGCACAGTAAATACTTGGTTATTTGTCCTGGAGAAACTCACCTGAACTCTTTTATATTGATTGCCCTGAGATATAGAAAGTGTAGGTGATGCTACTAAATACAAACTCAACATAGGCTTAAAAATATCTTAAAGGAGCTTTTTCACTTTGAATCCTAAATGTCAACAGTGGCCACATTCCTGATAATTATTTATTGCTTGCACCTTCTTAGAGGTGACAGGCTTGCAGATGGCTCCAGTTCAAAGGAGGCTGAGCAGAGAAGTCTGGATAACATGCAGACACACCTGCCCTGGTTGCGTGCACACATGGACTACACGCTGTTCAGTGATTGAGAGTAAATGTTGAGTTCAGCATACAGTCCAATATAGATCACTGGGCAATACGTGACAAGTGCCAAATGAACAGGACACATTTTAGTCTTGTGATTTCAAAGAAGGAATCATGAGCAAAGGCTAAAAATGGTCAGAGCAGGGTTCCTGGAAAAAGTGAAATTCGAGATGGGCATTGAAAATGAGTCAGACTGCGTCTTGTGCTACAGTTGATGAGGTTGGTCCAGCCAGGGACGAGTGGATGGTTCTTGGGTCAGTTCATGCCCCCACCCCTGGGAGGACTGGGGCAAGTCTGATGATCACCTTGTAGCTTCCCTGGGAAAACGGCTCATTATCCTGAAGTCACATCCTATTTGCCTCTGTGATTTTGGTATTTTGTGGACTTTGGGTCAAGATTGGGGCTAGTTCTCATGGTGGAAGGGCAGTAGAGGGAGTTTCAGATGGAGTTTGTTGTGGGAAAGTGTTCGTGCCACTAGTTTCCTGTGTGTGTCTGACTCCTTGGAGGTGGGCGTATGAGGGCAACCTTTGGCTGTGGATTTCTCTCTGATGATGCGATGGATGATTCTGGGGAGAAGGAAAAGGAGATTCAGGCTTTATACAGAAAGAAATGTGGCATCATTCACAGATCCCATTCACTGACAACCAGAATATGCCACATGGCAGGGACAGGAGCAGTGGTGTGGCTAGAGAGAGCCGTTGTGTATTGACATGCTTTCTCAACTCTTAGGGTCGTTTACTGGGAAACCATAGCTGTTGATGGTTGGTTGTACTAGCTGCGGGTGTATGGCCCAGAGCCCACAGTCTTCCCAGGCCTTCAAGTGAGTCACTAGGGGCTCTCTGTTGGCAGAGAGGCTGCGATGGAAAAGGAGGGGCCGTGATTGTTACAGGGTGACAGCCACACTGGTCCACAGCAACTGCAGCTGCAGATGTGTGCCTAGGTTAAACATGAGCCCTAAACAGGAAAAGAACCTTGTCTTTTCTTGAAGTATGATTGACTTGCAGTGTTACATTAGTTTCAGGTATACAACATTGTGATTCGATATTTATATACATTATGAAATGGTCACCATAGGTCTTGTTACCTTCTGTCATCATAAAAAGTCATTACAGTATTATTGTCTATGTTCTTGATGCTGTTTGTTATATCCCTGTGATTTATTTTAAAACTGGAGGTTTGTACCCTTTAATTCCCATCACCTATTTCACTCATCTTCCCCACCCAGCCATTCCTTTGGCGACCACCAATTTATTCTCTGTATTTATGAGTCTGTTTCTATTTTTTTTTTTGTTTTGGTTTTTAGACTCCATATTTAAGGAAAATCATACAGTATTTGTCTTTCTCTGACTTGTTTCACTTAGATTAATACCCTTGAGGGTCTTACCCTGTTGTTGGCAAATAACAAGATTTCATTCTTTTTTATGGTTAAGTAATATTCCTCTGTGTGTGTGTGTGTGTGTGTATGTAACATTCTTTGTCTATTTATCTACTGGTGGGCACATAGGGTGCTCCATGTCTTGGCTATTATAAATAATGCTGCAGTGAATATAGAGGTGCATTATTTTTTTGGATTAGTGTTTTGGTTTTCTCTGGATAAACACCCAGAAGTGGAATTGCTGGGTCTTATGGTGGTTCTATTTATAATTTTTCGAGGAACCTCCACATGGTTCCTGTAATGTTTTCTGTAGTGGCTACACCAATTTACATCTCACCAACAATGCAAGGGTAAAATAACCTTGTTTTTTAGGACATCCCCAATTCCACTGCCTCTCTGTTTAAATAATGTGCTTCGTTGCAAAGGCTTACTTATGAGAAAGTGACAGTTATCTTGAATCCCAGGTGTTGTGCTTTGGCGAACACTCCAGACTATTGCTGGCCCCTGGTCTGCTTGTTAAATACTCTCTAAGTAAGAGGTTGTGGGGGAACTTCCGCCTCTGAGCACCTGGGACTCATAAAATTTCCTGGAAGTGTCTTAGACATCACCCTGGTTTTACAAATGAGAAAACTACCACACAGCCTGCACACTGATTTGTTTGAGGTCAACAAGGTATTTTTTTTCCTGTTTGTCCATCTTTATATCCTGTCCATTTACTGCTGAGCCCTATGTATATATCTACCCCGACCTGTTGGTAATCTTGACCTACATGTTTCAAAGGCTCAAACCGGATGCATCCAAAATGGAACCCAGCTCTCCCTCCAGGCCTGGCCACCCCCAGCCTTCCCTGTCCCAGCAGCCAGCATTTCATCCACTTCTTGGATTCTTCCTTGTCTCTGACCCTGTCATCAGAACCATCAAGCAGTCCTGTTCTCTCTGTCCATGGGTTTATTTCGTACCTCTCCATGTGTCTTCATCTCTGCTGCCACCTCCCTAGTCTGAACCACCTCCGCCATCCTTTACACCTTCAGTCTCTTCCCCACTCAGTGGCTAGATGGCCTTGTGAAGACGAGTCTGAGCGTGTTGCTTCCCTCTCTAGACGGTGCCGCTGTGAATCCGACTTGGGCTTTACACGGGGGCTCTGAGCCCCGCGTGTCCCTCTCCGCCTCCCACATCCTGTCGTCTTGCTGCTGTGCCTGTGGTGCCTCCGCCACATCAGCATCGCTGTAGGCTCTTTAAAATAATAAGCTCTGCAATTAACTGAAGATGGTGCATGTAGTATTTTCTACTATTAAAAGGTCTTTATTGCAAAGCTACATATATTTTCGAATTAAAATACAAAATTTAAGGAGAAAATAAAATATAAAGTTTCACTTAGAAGATTAATATGTAAGAAATGCTTGCAAAACACTGAGAAATGTAGTTTGATGAAAAGTCAATCTGAGTAAAAGATTGTATCTCTTAAGTACAGCATTTCTTTCACTGCCACTGAGGGAGAATCCAAACATTCTGTGACTTCAGAGTCCCTCATTTCTTGGTGTGTTTCAGGAAGTCTCATGTTCTTTACATTTGGAGGGATTGTCCAGGCAGGAGCTGACCGCCGTGTGCAGCGTGGGGCAGGGGAGGAACTTCAGCACAGGGAGCGGCTCCACTACATCCACTGGCCTCAGGGATCCTCTGGTGGAGGTGGACTGCACAGCTGGCCGCTGGGGAGGCCCAAGTGGAGAGGAGGGGACAGTACTGCTGCTTTAAGACCCAGATCCATTCCGGGGGAGAGGACCACCAGGGCTTATTAACTCTTGGTCTCCTGGCAGGTTTGGAAAAGCTCCTTGTGAAGTGGTGGTTTTCATGACCTCTTCTAGGCACTTGAGTGTCTTTAGCATCTCTGCCATCTCCTCCTCTTGCCTGGAGCGTTTGGGTCTCTCTTCCTTCAGTTCATGAACCAGGGAAGTAATTGCCTGCCTCAGCATCCAGTAGGCTGTAGGCCCCTTTCTGTAAGCGTCCATAAGGCTGGGTGTATTTAATGACTCCTTCTTGTGTCTGACATCAGCTAAGGATGACTGGATCCTCACACACTCTTCCCTTGCTGTGCTCCACTTGTCAATGAGTTGGTATTTCTCCTCAATCTGTGTGGCCAGGGCTTTTGCAAGCTGCACTTCACGTCTTACATGAAGTCGACTCCAAACAGACTGAACAAGTCTGACTATAAATATAAGACCCACCAAGAAGCTGGCGACAGGTGGGCAAGCCATTGTCTCCCAGTGGAGGACGTGGACAGTGAGTAGTGGACTCAGGCCACTGGGCAGCAGCTCCACCAACACTCTGCCCAGCTTCCCAAGGATGGACCCAAAGTCCAGGTCCACAGAGTACCACAGCCACTCCATCCGCACAGGGACTGCCCCCTCACTATGGAGTCTCTAGCCATAACATTCCACCTGGAACTGGCCAGCAAGGGCAGTCCTGATTGGTTATCAGTGATACTGTATTTTTCAGACTAAGATGCACTCCCCTCCCCGCCCCCCGCCCCAAATTTGGGAGGAATAATGGTTGTTAATGCTGCTGTTGAGTTCTGTTTACATTTACATTGGTGAAATATTATGTTATTTATGTTATTAAATATTTTACCACAGTTTTTGCTTCAAAATTTTTTTCCTATTTTCCTCCTCTAAAACCTAGGTGCATCTTATGGTCTGAAAAATACGGTATGTAGTTAGGGTAGGGGGAGCTTTGTCAGTAAAATATTCTTCTTGTTATGGCTACCTAATGATCATTCTCCTTCATTTTGATTTCTTTGTTTTTTGTACCAGGATAAATTAAAACATAGTGAAAATAGGAAAAAATTTCTGATCACCACAGAACTTTCAAATGTATTCCTTCTACCCAGAAACTCCTTTTTATCAATTAGTTCCTCACTTAAATGTCACCTCCTTCATTTAAATTCCTCTACCTAAAAAGATCTCCTGTCTGTCATTGTACTCAGCTTTTTTTCTCGATGGCGTTATCTACAACTGCTTATTGCTTAATCTGATGATTTCTCAGCTGATTGCTGTCAGGGAAGGGCCGACATTTATTTTGCTCACCCCTGTGAATCCCCCTCTGTCTCTGATCATCCCCTATCACTCTGCCTTTCCTTCATTCCACTCTGGCAACACCTGTCTCCTTGCTGTTCCTCAAACACGCCGGGCTTGCTTCTGTCCCGGGGCCTTTGCACTCACTGGGCCAGTTGTCCACAAAGATTTTCTGCCCAGATATCTGCATGGCTGGTTCTCATTTTCTTCAGCTCTTCACTGAAAGTCACCTTTTTGGTGAATACTTCTCTGGTCCTGTGTCCAAAACTACCCCTGCCCCAACAGGTCACACTGCCCTCTTCTGCTTTACTTTTTGGCCTTGTGATTACCACCGGCTATTACATGGCACATTTTACTTATTTATCTTATTTATTGTCTGTCTTCCCCACTAGAATGAAAACTCCATGAGTTTGTTCTTTTTCGTATTTTTTTACTGCTATATGCCCAGTGTCGTCGTCTTCTTTTTTTTTTTTTTTTTTTTTAATTCTCATGCGAGGACATTTTCATTTGCTATGAGAGAGAGAGAGAAAGGGAGAGGAATGGAGAGAGAAACGTTGTTGTGAGGGAAGTGTCAGTGGGTTGCCTTTGTACTCACCCAGACCAGGGATCTGAGCCTGAATTGGGAATGAAGCCTCAGCCTTCTGGTTACGGGCCCGTGCTCCAGCCACTGAGCCACACCGGCCAGGGCTGTGTGCCCAGCATTCTGAGTAGTGTGGGGCACTCTGTAATGTTTGTTGAATGAATGAATAATATGTGCTGAGTGAATGGTACACAGTGTGCACGCTGTTCACTTTTGTCGTAGTGAGATATGCATAAAATGTACCATTTTAACCATTTTTAAGTGTACAGTTCAGTGGCATTAAATATGTTGACACCGTGGTGCAAACCTCACCACCATCTGCTCTGTACTCTTTTCCAATATGAAAGCACCACGTGTAAGTGAGTAACCGAATGAATGTAAAGCAGGGTCTATTACCATGTAGGGCCTCTTGCGTTGGGGCCCAGTGCTCTTTGCACTGCATCGTGCTGTGAGGGAGGGGTGGGGAGACGATAAGTCTGAGTACTGTCTCAGGATGCCTGGTAGCTGCAGCAAAGATGCTCAGAAATGTGGCCCATGTTTTGTGTGGACCCCACCCTGTGTCTCCTTCTCCCTGCCGGGCACGCCCAAGTCCCTTGCCTTCCACACCTGAGGATGTGACTGTGATGTCTCTAGCCTGTGGGATGTTATGAAAGGGAGGAGCTTCTCCTTCAAACCTTTGTCACTGGATCCATATCACGAGAGGACCCTGTCTGCCTCCCTTGGTGCCCCTTAAGAGATTACGTCATTGATGGCAGGACATGTTGATTTTTAACTCCAGAATAAACACAAACTGTTAAGTGCAGGTCAGAATCACTGGCTGTGAAATTCTCCTGGAGGGAGAGGAGTAGGGATGTTTCAAGCCCCACTTACGTGTTTCTTCTCACGAGCTTCTGAATTCTATGGAAATCTGCATTTCTGTGCAGTTTTCCCTGTTGAAACCCACGGGGCAGGTTCCTGCCGTTCTCCATCATGTGTCCTGCCCTGGACTCCTCTGTGACATTGCAGTGGTGTTTTTCCTTTGTGACCCCACTGGAGTATTGAGACAGAAGCACAGGGCAGGCGCATCTGAGTGCTTGGAGCCTTCTCTACTGAACGCCCAGCACTGGGTGTGCCCTTGCAATGTGCCTGTCCCTGTGCTGACCTAGGGTGTTCGGAGAGGATTCGCGTGTAGGCGTGGCCCCAGAGGAGCTCAGTGTGGTGCTGCTGCAGGTGTAGCTGTCCTTCCTGGCTATGTCATGCTGCTGTGAGTGACAACCTGTTCTGTGCACAAAAAGTCACGGGGGCTCCAAGGACAGAGAGGCACTTGCTATATGGGGTGGGGTACAGGTAAGGTCCAGGGAGACTTCACAAAGGCTAGAAGCCTGTCATGGCCAGAGGTCTGTTGGTGTGGCGGGGGGAGGGGAACAGCTGGGCAGAAAAGTCAGCGTGCAGGGTGGGATTGTGGTTGGGTCCGCTTCCTGTCTGGTCTTGTCAGTGATAGACAGGACCTGGATTTAATTGGGGTTGTATTCATCTCTGTTGTCAGCCCCACTGTTTGTTGTTTGATTTCCTTCCTGCTTCACTGGAGCTATTAGCACCTATCAGGAAACTCCTGAACTTGCACACGTAGGGCTATGGTGCTCAGCCTTGCAGGGTCCAGGGTCAGTTGTCATTTTTCTGGTAGTCAGCGTTACCTAAACATTTAAGATTACTCAGCCCAGGAGAAATAGAGTAGTGTCCCATTAGGTCAGTAAATAGTACTTCATGAGAGTAAAGACACACACCAATTGTTTAATCCATTTTGATAGATTTTTTTTTTTTACTGGTTACATCCATTTAAAAATTCACTAGTCTGTTCTCTTTATTTTAAAGGGTGCTAAACACTTGTAGTTCATGTGATAAGACTTGGTGTTAGACTGTTAATTGCAGTATTGATAATACTTGTACCCACAGAGTGCACACCATTACCTTCTGATCAGCAGAAGTCACTAAGAAAACCTTGGGATGTCTTGTTGAAAGGGGAGAAATATGCCTTAATTGGTGAAATTCTTTCTGATCTTAGAATTAAGCTAACAACAAATGCTAAACAGATGAAAAATTACTACAGTTATCTTTCCCAGAGTGCTCTGTCCTGTCAGGTTTCAGTTGGGAGGGAATTTTTGTCTCATGGGCGACTTCATTTGCAACCATCGACACGTCACAAAGCTGCCGGTCCTTGTGCCACGTCTGCTCTGTTCATTCTCCTGGATGCCTCGGTTTTGGGTCAGATACATGGCCCACGGAGGGACGTGTTGCTGTCTTTCAGTTGGGAAATGTTGCTATTTGTTTCCGTCATGGTGGCCCATGAAGAAGTGGGAAAGGGAATTTCAGGGGAAAATGGGAAGAGTTTACAGGAACAAGTATAAAGGACACATGGACAGAAACTATGGGGGGTGGAAGTGGGAGGGAGGTGGGGAGGGCTGGGGTGGGAGTAAAAAACAGAAAAATGTACAAGATCAACAATAAAAATAAAAAAAAAGTGGGAAGATGCCACTGACATTGGTTACATTACAAAAATAATACGAGGCTGGGAAAGTTTGATTTGTAGGTCAGTCATTTGCTTTCATAGAACAAACTGGAGACCAACGATGAATATTTTCTGGTGAGCGTATCTTACTGTAAGTGGATTTAAATAAAACTTGGTCTGTGGATGTGATGATTCTCAGTGAAGTCTTCAGTGTGCAGAAACACTAAAACCCACTGCATTTGGAGAATCATCCCTACCTGTAATGATTTCCTGTAATGGCAGAAGACTTTCCGCCCTCCATCAGACTGAGGGCTTTTCCAGTCCAGCATTTGGACGCTGAGAGTGGTGTCAAGGGGGTCACTGTGGGAGGACCTGGTGCCCCTTCCTCACCACCTTAAAAATTTAGGGGTGTGGCTCAAAAATGGACAACTTCCTTTAATAAGTTCTTATGGAGCCATTATTCACATTTTTCTTGAATTTGTCTAAATTGCTCTTGCAGCAGTTTTTATTTTGGGCTTTTACCATCTGGTGGAACATGGCAGCCCGTCTGAGCAGCAGCCAATCAGAATTTACCTGTGTCACTAATGAAAAATTCTGGTCCTTTTTCCGTTCTGTTTGCGCACACATTCATTTGATTCACTCAGCAGAATTGATAAATGCTTACCTTGTTGACCCGTGTGTTTATTTTAGACCATGTTACTGTGAACCTTGTCACCAGTGCAGTTGATGATACTTTCTCCCCTTCATTTGCTGTGGAGGTTCCGGGTGCTGTGACCCTCTTTTTGGTGACTCTTGTCTTAGAACATGTACTGGGTCCCAGAGAGGTGGCATCAGGAAGTCCTGGGTTTGGTTCCTGGCTCTGCCGTTTCCTCGCTGTGTGGTCTGGGTGCTTCCCCACATCCCCCTGAGGCCCGGCTGCCTCACCTGTGAGGTGAGGGTGATACGTGCCTTCTCACAGTTGCCCTCACTCAGACTCCCCTAGCTGCAGCTGGTAGAAGCCCAGTCAGTTGATTTATGCAGAACGGGGGAGTTCTAACTCATATAGCTGGGAAGCCAGGGGTGCAGCTGACGTCGGGTGCCACTAGATTCCAGTTCCAGCACCTTGAGGGGCTGTCTCTCTCCTCACGTCAGCAGTGCTTGTCTTTGCTTGACTTTCTCCTCGGATGTGATGGCAAGATGGCCACTGGCAGCGCCAAATTCATAACTTACCAACTCAGTCACCTAGCCAAAAGAGAGAACATTTCCAGTAGAAAAACTAGAGAAGTCCCAGGGTGGTCTCTGAGTACTTGACTCAGAGCACTGTCTGTTCATGTCCTTTTCACCATGGCCAGGGGAATAGAGTTTTCTGGGCCTGCGGTGGCCAGAGGAGGGGTTCCGCATAGAGAAGGATGGTCTCACCAGGAGAGTGTGGGGGCATTACACAGTGTGAGGTAATAAGAGGGCCCCCCTGATGGTGGGAGGTGATGCAGGCAGAGAACTTCACGTAGTATCTGCAGACAAAATTCCTGGTAGGTGGAATTTATTCTCTTATTTTACTACCTAGGGAATGCACCTTCTTTATATTGTTCCTAAAGCCACTTCTCTAACCTGTTAAAGCAGTTCTACCTTTAAAAAATATGGTTATTGATTATGGAGAGAGAGGAAAGGAAAGAAAAAATATCGATGTGAGAACATTGATTGATTGCCTCCTATATGCACCCTGACTGGGGATCGAACCTGCAACCTAGGTATGTGCCCTAACCGGGAATTGAACCCCCAACCTCTTTGGTGTATGGCACAATGATATAACCAACTGAGCCATACTGGCCAGGGCTGGGTGATTCTACTTTTAATATCTTATTTATTTATTTTTAAAATATTTTATTGTTTATGCTATTATAGTTGTCCCACTTTTTTCCCTTTTGATCCCCTTCACCCAGTCCGCCCCCACTTCTGTAATCAGTCCTCACACCACTGACCATGTCCATGGGCCCTTTATATATGTTCTTTGACTAATCCCTTCACCTTCTCCAGCCAGTCCCCACTTCCCCATCCCTTCTTACAGCTGTCAGTCTATTTCATGATTCTATGCTTGGAAAACTGTAGGACACTGAAGAAAGAAATTGAGGAAGATACAAATAAGTGGAAGCATATACCATGTTCATAGACTGGAAGAATTAACATCATTAATATATCCATACTACCTTTAATATCTTATAAACTTTTAACTTTACTTACTCTTAACCTTGAAATATTTTGAAAAGATGTATTTTAAGGGGCAGATAAGGCAGGGGAAAATTTCAGTTAATCTTTTGTTATTCAGTCAAAAATTACTTACGGAGAATCTATCATATATAAGATACTCTGACGTTCTGGGAGGGTGGGAGGGAACAAGGAAAAGCCCCTTCTCTGGGTGTCTTCTCAGTGTAGGTTAAGTGAATAGATACTGTGGTACAAGGCAGAATATGGGAAATTGCTCTCAGGGGCGTGGGAAGCAATGGGGAGCCCAGGATAGAGCAGGAGCCCATCCAGCAGGGAGAACGCAGGAGGGCCTGATGGGGAGCTGGCACCTGAGCGGAGCCTTGAAGGCAGGATGTGGATTATAGGCATAGGATGGAGGGGGCGAAATGCAGTGGCAGGAAGGGGTTCGCTCTGTGTGTGTCACTGGGCATTCAAAGACAAACAACAGTTTCATGATCCAGTAGAGAAAGAACATTCCAAGGAGCTTCAGATTCCCAGACAGAAGTCTGTATAGGGCCCGGCAAGGGCATGGTGGAGGGAACTGCCCATTCTTCTTCCTAATGGCGAAGGGTATGAACCCAGGCCTAGAGAGGGGGTGGTGAAAGGTGACTTGGTGGTATGATGAGCAGTTTTGTGTCTCTGGGCATGAGGTTCGCCACAAGGAGAGAAGGTGGAGCGAGGCAGTAGAAGACCTTGAATGCCTGTTCAGAAGTGTGGCTGGGCGTGTTCAGGCACTAGTTCTCCACGGTCGGAGCTGTGGGCGTGTGGCCTCTGCAGCCACAGAGGGCCCCGTGCTTGGCTTACTGCTCTGCTGTGGTCGTTTTGAACTTGTCAGTGCTTCTGAAACAAGGTCCCTGCAGTCAGTCTGCGAGCCTGTGGGCGTGGTGACATGACATCAGTCTGAGCTCTGCTTTAGGACACATCTGGCTGGAGTGAAGAGAGCAGGAGCAGAGGCGGGACAGGAGTTGGCAAGCTGTCTGCATAGTTTTGAGGAGATACGAGGGCCTTGGTGAGGATGTGTGCTGAGGCTGGATATGAGGCCTCGGTGGGCGCCTGCAGTCAGGCCCAAGCAGCAGACTGGATGTGAAGGGCTGGGGGAGGGGGGGAGCAGAGTTGGCTTCCGCTGTGGACGCAGGGACGGCTGCTCAGTGCTGTCCTCTCAGCCATGGGACTTCCAGTAGATAAGGCTGGTTTTCCAAATGGAGATTTAGAAGACTGTCTTAATATTTTTACTCTCAATAGTAAGCGAAAGCTGACATTGGCAGGCTCACTCAGTGAATGTAAAATAACCAGAAAAGACATTCTGAGGCATTCTGGAATCAAACAGATGGACCAAGCAATCATGTTAAAAACAGTAAATCACAACTTGAACTTCAGTTAATCATAATCACATTTCTCCCTTCTTATTTAATTTTGAAACATCTTCCTAAGTAGTTTTCTATTTTGGTTTCTTTTACTTCAGAGACCTTGTTATTATAAAGTGCCCCACTTAAAGATGTCTGATCCGTGCCAGGTGAACCAGAAAATCCTTATTTAGGCAATGGTATTCTTTCTGAGCTTTCGGAAGTGGTCATTTCGTCTCTAGCAAAGATTCATGAGGGAATTATTTCCCCTGGTTCAGCTAACATTGAAGTTAACACAACTGTGTATTTACCTAGTGAGTTTCAGAAACGCTGTTCAAGTAAGTAAAGGGGGCCCTGAACGTAACTTAGGGTCCGGACCAGCTGCCGACAGGTCACCTGCCAGGAAGCAGGCTCTCAGCAGTGGGGTGGGAAGGGAGTGCCGTGTTGCTACTGTACTTTGTTTCCTGTTTGGTGCAGACGTAGACAAAGCACTTTTCTTGCAAGGACACAAGGTCAAGGTGGTGCTGTCCAGGCCCCTGATGCTGTATTGGGCCATCTCAAAGTCGAGGAAGCAGCTCAGGGACAGAAGGCGCCAAGGCGAGGTTTATGAAAACATGGAGGGGCTTCACTCCAGTCACAGAGACAGACTGGTTGCCTTTTCACATGTTGATCAAAATCGGGCTCCAGGAAGGTACCAAGGCCACTGCAGCTCTTCCTGCCCTCATGGTGTCACCCTACACTTGGTCATCCAAAGTGGCCTTCTCTGACTTCGGCCACTTTTTATGAAGGGAGGAATTTGGTACCATTCAGATGTGTCATGCTCTAAAAATGGAGATTATACCTGCTGCTGCTTAAGGGGGTTGTGGAGGAATACCTGGCATCATAAATGGGAGCCCATACAGTTAGTGAGGTGAAAAAGGAAGCGTTCCCTTGTTTTGCTCCTTTGCTCTCAACCGTTACAAGGCGCTTGCTTTCATCTCCATGCTCCTGCGCTGCCTTGCTGGTGGCGTACAGGTGCTGGTACCCCGATGCTGAGTGCTGCTTGGGCGGCGCTCAGTGCTGCATTTGGGGCACCTGATGAGGCCTGGAACAGGAAGAGAGGGAGTGCTTGTAGACATTTGGCCAGTTCCTTTTTGTCTCCCATGGCACAAAGTGTCTTGGCTGCACACAGTAGGCATTTGCAGTTGAATTAATCCTGTTTCACTTGTCTGAAGAAAGAGATAGTCACCATCTGTAGAGTGTGACTTGTGACTTCTAGGTGCAGGGACAGCTTTGTGCTATAACATCCTTATAATCTCGCTCGGCCCCCTTTGCCACTCCTGGCTGTGAAGGCAGAGACCATTTATAGTTTGCTCAGCATTTATTCTCCAGTGCCTAGTGCAGGGCTTGGCACATAGCAGCTACTTAATAAACATTTGAGTGCATGAATAAAGGAATGGGATACACCTGTCTTATATTATAGAAGTTCATTTTCTAAAAGAGTCATGTGCGAGTGTCTCCAGCTTCCTTTTGTTCTCAAGATCTTTTCTTACTCTTTCACCTTTTCCTCTCCTTCTACCTTCAGTACTGAACACGGTGATTCATGCACTGTAGGTTGCGGTCACTTGGTATTCAGGAAATGAAGTAAGGGGCAGTAGGTGAAGCAAAGTGCACTGACGAGGAGTTAGAAGGTCTGGATTCAAGTCCAGGTTTGGCCACTAGCTGGTCTCGAGACCTTGGTGAAATAGGCTGGGTATCCGTGTGAGCCTGGCAGAATTCTGCTTTGTACAATGGGGCTACCGGTTGCTGCTCTGCTTATGCAGCTCAGAAGAAGAAAGAAGGGATGTGAAGTGCTGGGAAGAGTTACGCCTGGTACCAAGGGGGCACTTGTTCTTGTCACCAGAACATGGTGGGATCCCGTTCTGCAGGATGTATGGCTGGTGTGCCTGTGCCTCCTTCCCATCTGCGCCAGGAACTGGTGGCTTTATTTTATCTAAATAAGTAGAGAAATAGACGCACTGTCAGTGAGAAGATTTGAAAGTCACAGTAAAGTGTAAATATGAAAACAATAATTACCCATAAGAGGTAGCTGAGTGATAATCATTATTAACCTTGTGGAATATTTCTAGAACCTTTTCTAGGCAGGTGCATGCACACGCACACGATACAATTTTAGTCATCTCACAGTTATTTTTGTATCTCATGTCTGCAGCAAGTGGCTGTGTTAGTCAGCTCCTTACTAACTGTAGCCAGAGTGGCTTAGACAACATTTGTTTCTTACAGATCTGGAGTCTGGGTGGTCTAAGATCAAGGTGCCAGCAGATTTGGTGTCTGGTGAGAGCCCACCTCCTGGTTTGTAGATGGACGCCACCTTGTTATATTTTTAAATTGGGGGGGGGCGGGAGAGAGAGAGAGATCAACTCTCTGTCCATTCTCTTGTGAGCACTAATCCCACTCATGAGGGCTCCACCTTCATGTCTTCCCAAAGGCCCACTTCCAAATACCATCACATTAGGAATTAAAAGTTTCAGCATACGAATTTCCAGACCACATAGTCACTCCATTGCAACACCTGATTGCAGGACAAGAAAGAGCCTTGTCTTACTAACATTTCTTCTGCAATTCGCTTCAGTCTAGTCTGATGTAAGACACAGCGGATAGTTGCTAAATACCTGATAGATTTCTAGAACTTCAGGGCTGGAAAGATTCTGAGCTCTAATCTAACAGGGAGGAAAACAGGCCCAGGGCCCAGTGATAACAGCGCTGGCACTCCAAACCTTGCCTGCTACTTCCACTTCCTGCTAACGAGTTAAAGGGCAGGTGCCAGGAGGCCCATTGGGTTGGCACTTTTAGCAGAGAGACCAGTGCTTGGTTAATTTTGCCTGCATCTCAGGTTTGTGGGTACAGCTCTGTGTCAGGGTAGCATCTGGATATCTTGAAGCAGCTGTCTGTAGTGGAGCTTTTGGACTGTTCTCACAACAGTGTGCTGAGTTCTGTATCAGCCCACATCCGGGGGCCCCGCTTGTTATCATCATTTGTATTGTATGTAGATTCTACACGCTTGATTTAACATTCGAGCCTTGGTGGGAGTATATTTGCCTGTGTTTTCCATCTGAATACCCTAACATTTCTCTTTCCTTGCTTTGCCTTTCCAGTGCAGTGGGAAGGGGTCCTCCTTTCTGTAGGTGGTCCTTCCCTCACTCTCTCACAAGTGTGTGACTCTGCCCCTCCCTTTCTGTGGCTGTGTTAGGAGCAATCTTTCGTTCACCAGTAAACATTTCACATTTAAGGATGGCTATACTGCGGGAGATTCAGCATCTGTGGCCCTCCTGTCTTTAATAACCTGAGTCTGAAGAGAGGTGACATGTGTACAGGAGATTTATGGCTCAATTTATAAAGTGGCTGGAGACCCAAGAGAGGGACAGAGAAAGTGCTCTGGATACTTAGCAGCAGAAGGACCTCTTCATGGTTACTGCAGGCAGGGAGAGCGGGAGGCAAGGCTTTTAAAGCAGGTTGACTTGGAAAGGATGATGAGGATTTGAACATTTGGAGGCTTCAGGGTAAAGCATTGCAGGCAGAGAAGAGAGTATGAGATGAGAAGGGTCAGGGTTGAGTCCCTAGGTCGGCCAGCTGAGAAGGAACTCCGGGAATGCTGGCATCTGAGACTCAAGAGTGGCAAGTTGTCTGCCCTTCGCTGGCCATGCCCTGAGGCACCCTTCATCTCCACCCACCTGCACCCACCAGAGCTGTTGGTGCAAACAACCTGGTGAGTGGGTGCCGCCGGCTTTCCTCTGGGGCCGAGCTCCTGACCAGGGGTCGACTACTGCTTAGGAGCCTTCCAGTGGATTTCAGACGATCTGCGGACCAGATTGTGCGTGACTTTGTATCTGTCTGCACTTCTTTCCTTCCAACTTTTGGAGGTCTCTGTTACCCTTGAAAGGATACTCACCTTATAGCCTAGGAGGAAGAAGGTTGGCATGTGAGTTAATTTTAACAACTTTGTTAAAAACTCTCAAATCGTGAAGCTTATTGGGGGAAGTTTCATTCAGTCTGAAAACCTTCACTGTCCTCAGGACAGTTAGCTCATATCCTAGACCGCAGCCCTCATGACCAGGACTGTGTCCCCCACCACCCTGCCCAGAACTTGCCCTTGGACATGTGGTTATTTGTAATGTTTTTTTTTTTTTTGTAATAAATAGCTTTGTGGCTATCAGTCCACATGTATGCTGACCTATGAGTGGACGTTTTATAGACCAGTTGGCCACCTCTTGGATCTTGAGGCTCGCCCCATGGGGAGCAGACCTTTCTGGTGCCAGTCTCCCTGCTGGTCCCTCCTGACGCAGCACAGAGACAGGCCTTGGCACATCCTGCCAGCAGGCTGAGGTCTGGGGCTGTCTGCCCAGCGCCTGCCAAATGCAGTCTGAACCATCTTCTCTCAAGAGGGCTCTTATGCCCCAAGATCCCCAGGTGTAAAGCTGGACCCAAATGTGCCTCTCTGTCTGTTACAGGTGTGTGTGGTGGGATACTTGGGAACCTCATCTCACCCTCCTTGACTTGGGAGTGGCTTGCGCCAGCAGCAGCCCATGTGTATCTTAGGCAGTATAGAAGCTCTTATGGCTGCAGCACCACCCATTGGAGCTCTCCTCAGGGGCTTCTGCTTGCTGATTCTGCACCATTTCTAATCAGGCGTTCTGCCACGTGGACTTGAGGTGCCCAGTACAGGGCGGGGCCGCTCGCACCTGCCTTGGTGTTCTGTTAAGTAGGCACATGTGCGAGTTGTGGCCCATCAGGGAGCTGCAAGGAGCACGAGTGACAGGGTCGTTTGTTTCCCCTTCGACTTCAGATAGACGGCTTAAGGGCACAGTGGGTGAGATCAGGGAAGAGCGTGCCCTTCAGAGTTTTTGAGTCATTCTTTTTCCTTTTTAGAACAGCAGAAGATCATTTGGTTTCCACAATTAAGGACTTTGACCTTGGTTAGGAAGAAAGCGATTGTGTCGTGTAGCATTTTAGGGTGACAAGCCAAGTCAGGCAAGTCCTGACCCAGGTAGAACCAGAACCCTCCCATGCACCCTCTCCTCTCTCTCTCTCTCTCTCTCTCTCTCTCTCTCTCTCTCTCTCTCTCTCTCTCTCTCATTCCCACAGCTCACTGGTGTCTGATGTGCTCCGAGGGAGACAGTGAACAAATACACATGGATTCTACTTTCAGAAGTTTCTGTATTGCAAGGTAGCTCCTAAGTGTCCCAAGAAATTTTAAGACATATGAGGTCTGTATGGAAAAAGTCCAGCCAAAATAAAGAGAGCAGTTTGTGTGACATCGATGTAACCTGGCAGCCAAGGAGAGTGGACTGGAATGTGCATGCATGGGCAATAATGACTTCACTGTACTGGTCAGTGGGGGCGGAAGACACCGTCGAGTGAGCATGTGTACTGTGTGACTGTTGCATTTGAAATGACTGAGCCAATAGAGCAACAAATCTGCATCAGAATTTTTTGATTTAATCATTATTGTATTTTTTCCATTACCATTTAGTCCCCTTATACCCATCTCCCTGCCAGCAATCACCACACTGTTGTCTATGCCTACAAATTCTTTTCCTTTTTGCTCAATCCCTCCCCCCAACTCGCTTTCCTCCACCCATTAGCTGTCATCCTGCTCTCCATCTCTGAGTCTGTTCCCATTTTCCTTGTTGGTTCCTTTTGGTCATTAGATTCCACATATGAGTGAAACCACATGGTACTTGTCTTTCTCCGACTGGCTTATTTCACTTAGCATAATGTTCTGTGGGTCTATCCATACTGTCACTAAGGGTAAAATGTTCTTTTTTATGGCCAAGTAGTATTCCATTGTGTAAATGTCCCACAGTTGTTTTATCCACTCATCTACTGATGGACACTTGGGCTGCTTCCATATCTTGGTGATTGTAAGTAGCCCTAGTGAATATGTTCTCCCATTCCGTGGGTCATCTTTATTTTTGTTGATGATTTCCTTTGCCGTACAAAAAACATTTTTGTCTGATATAATCCCATTTGTTTGCTTTGTCTTTTGTTTCCCTTGCCTGGGGAGATACACCTGATAAAATATTGCTATGAGAATGTCCAAGTTGCCTATGTTTTCTTCTATAATTTTTATGGTTTCAGGTCTAACATTTAAGTCTTAATTCATTTTGAACTTATTCTTGTGTGTGGTATAAGAAGATGGTTTAGTTTTCATTTTTCTGAAGGTATCTGTCTAATTTTCTCAACACAATTTATTGAACAAACTACCTTTAGCCCATTGGATATGCTTGTGTCAAATATTAATTCGCTGTAAAGGTGTAGGTTTATTTCTGGGCTCTATATTCTGTTTCATTGATCTGTGTCTGCTTTTCTGCCAGTACCGTGCTGTTTCAATTACTGTGGCCTTATAGTACAGTTTGATATTAAGTAGCATGATTCCTCCAACTTTGTTCTTTCTCAGGATCGCTGTTGCTATGTGGGGCCTTTTGTGGTTCTATACAAATTTCTCAAATATCTGTTCTAGTTTTGTAAAATATATTATTGGAATCTTGATAGGAATTGATTGAATTTATAGATTGCTTTGGGTAGTATAGACATTTTATTTATTTTTTATTTATTTTTAGAGAGGGGAAGGGAGGGAGAAAGAGAGAGAGAAAAACATCAATGTGTGGTTGCCTCTCCTGTACCCGCTACTGGGGATGTGGCCTGCAATCCAGGCATGTTTCCTAGACTGGGAATTGAACCAAAGGGTCACAAGGCCAGAACTCAGTCCACTGAGCCACACCAGCCAGGGTGGTAGTATGGACATTTTAATGATGTTAATTCTTCCTACCCATGAACATGGTATATGCTTCCATTTATTTGTACGCTTTTAAATTTCTTCCTTCAGCATGTTACAATTTCTGAGTACAGGTCTTTTACATCCTTGGTTAGGTTTATTATTAGGTCTTTTATACATTTTGTAGCAATTGTGAATGGGATTATTTTCCTAATCTCCCTTTCTGTTACTTCCTTATTGGCATATACAAATGCAACTGATTTTTGGATATTAATTTTGTATCCTGACACTTTGCTGAATTCATTTATCAGTTCTAGTAGTTTCTTGGTGGAATCTTTGGGTTTCCTTATGTACAGTATCATGTCATGTGCAAATAATGACAATTTTACGTCTTTCTTTCCAATTTGTGTGCCTTTTATTTCTTGTCAGATTGCTGTGGCTAGGACTTCCAATACTATGTTGAATAAGAGAGGTGAAATTGAACATCCCTGTCTTGTTCCTGATCTTAAGGGAATAAGAGGCTTGTAGTTTTTGCCCACTAAGTATGATGCTGGCAGTGCGTTTGTCATATATGGCCTTTATTATGTTTAGGTGTGTTCACTCCATTCCCACTTTGCTGAGAGTTTAATCATGAATAGGTGTCGGATTTTATCAAATGCTTTTCCCGCATCTATTGATATGATCATGTGGTTTTTATCCTTCATTGTATTTATGTGATGAGTCATATTTATTGGTTTATGAATGTTGTACCAGCTTTGCATTCCTGGAATAAATCCCACTTGATCATGGCGTATGATCTTTTTGATGCATTGCTGTACTCGATTTGCTAATATATATATATATATATATATATTTTTTTTTTAGTATGTCATATCGGTTTATTACCCTTGGCGTTTCATGACAAAGAGCCTTATCTGGTGATAATACAGTAAACATCAAAAGTAGCTGCTCAATCAACATAGTGAAGTTAAACTGAAATGTCAGCCCTCCGTTTTTCCAAAGGGCACCTGAGTGAATTCTTCTGATCCTGGGAGAAGAGACAAAACCCCAGTTTTTAGCTGCCGTGGTCTTCGGTTTGCTAATATTTTGTTGAGGATTTTAACATCTATGTTCATTAGGGATTTTGGCTTATATTTTTTTTCTTTGTACTGTCTTTATCTAGTTTTTTTAAAATTTAATATATTTTATTGATTACGCTATTACAGTTGTCCCATTTTTCCCCATCATTCCCCTCCAACCCTGCACATCCCCTCCCACCCACATTTCCCCCTTTAGTTCATGTCTATGTGTCATAAGTTCTTTAGCTTCTACATTTCCCACACTATTCTTGCCCTCCCCCTATCTATTTTCTATCCACAGAGAATAATATGCTACTTATTCTCTGTACCTTTTCCCCTTCTCTCCTCCTCCCACTCCCTGTTGCTAACCTTCCATGTGATCTCCATTTCTGTGGTTCTGTTCCTGTTCTAGTTGTTTGCTTAGTTTGCTTTTGTTTTAGGTGTGGTTGTTAATAGCTGTGAGTTTGCTGTCTTTTCACTCTCCTATTTTTTATCTTCTTTTTCTTAGATAAGTCCCTTTAACATTTCATATAATAGGGGCTTGGTGATGATGAACTCCTTGAACTTACCTTATCTGAGTAGCACTTTATCTGTCCTTCCATTCTAAATGACAGCTTTGCTGGATAGAGCAATTTTGGATGTAGGTCCCTGCCTTTCAAGACTTCAAATACTTCTTTCCAGCCCCTTCTTGCCTGGAAGGTCTCTTTTGAGAAATCAGCTGACAGTCTGATGGGAACTCCTTTGTAGGTGACTGTCCCCTTATCCCTTGCTGCTTCTAGAATTCTCTCCTTCATTTGAATCTTGGCTAATGTAATTACGATGTGCCTTGGCGTGTTCCTCCTTGGGTCCAACTTCTTTGGGACTCTCTGAGCTTCCTGGACTTCCTGGAAGTCTATTTCCTTTGCCAGATTGGGGAAGTTCTCCTTTATTATTTGTTCAAATAAGTTTTCCACTTGTTGCTCTTCTTCTTCCCCTTCTGGGATCCCTATAATTCGGATGTTGGGACGTTTAACGATGTCCTGGAGGTTCCTAAGCCTCTCCTCATCTTTTTGAATTCTTGTTTCTTCCTTGTTTTCTGTTTGGTTGTTAGTTTCTTCTTTCTGGTCCACTCCATTGATTTGAGTCCCAGTTTTCCTTCCATCTCTATCAGTTCCCCATGCGTCTTCCTTCATTTCATGTATTGTAGCCTGCATTTTTCATCTAATTTGTGAGCAAAATCAACCAATTCTGTGAGCATCTTGATGACCAGTGCTTTGAACTGTGCATCTGATAGGTTGGCTATCTCTTCATGGCTTAGAGGAATTGGCTCTGGGTATCTGACTTGTTCTTCGGTTTGAGCCATTTTTGGTGTTTTCTTTTTGTTTGTTTGGTTTTGGTTTTGGTCTGGTCGAGGCTGTTACGTAGTGAGGGGTGGAGCCTTAGGTGTTCCCCAGTGTGGGGCAGCCCAGTCGCTGGGTTGTGATGCTGTAGGTGGGGGCGGGGTCTGAGAGGGAACAATGGCGCCTGCTCTGCTCTCTCTTGGATTCCAGTCCCTTCCGCTGCTTCCCCTTCGCCTGGATTATCTGTGCGTGGGAATGTGGGACCACCTGGTCAGCCAGCCGCCTTGCTCGGCCTCACTGGGTCTGCATAGTTGCCTGCCAGCTGCCGCCTGTGGACCTGCCAGCTGCCTGCACACTTGGGAACCGCCAGCCACTGCTGTCTGTGTTCCCGGGTCTGCACCTCCACTTTTTCCTGCCTCGACTCCGCGCCTCTCTTACCGTTCTGGATGAATGGTTGTTGGACTTCTGTACAGTTCAAATTTCTATCAGTTCCGGTTGTTTTCTTGTTTCTAAATATTTGTTGTCCTTAATTTTGGTTGTGAGAGGAGGCACAGTGCATCCACCTATGCCTCCATCTTGGCTGGAAGTCCCCTTATCTAGTTTTGGAATTAGGATAATGGTAGCCTCATAAAATGAGTTTGGGAGCCTTCCTTCCTCTTGAATTTGATGAAATAGTTTGAGAAAGATAGGTATTAGTTCTTCTAGAAGTGTTTGGTAAAATTCACCTGTGAAGCCATCAGGTACAGGGCTTTTGTTTGTTGGGATTTTTTTTTTTTATTATTTATTACTGCTTCAGTTTCACTAAATGTAATCTGTCTATTCAGATACTCTGATTCCTCCTGATTTAGTTTTGGAAGATTATATGTTTCTAGGAATTTATCCATTTTGTGTAGGTTGTCCAGTTTTGGCATGTAATTGCTCATAATATTTCCCTACAATCCTTTGTATTTCTTTGCTGTCAGTTATTTCTCCTCTTTCATTTCTGATTTTATTTATTTGTATCCTTTCTCTTTTTTCTTGATGAATCTGGTTAAAGCTTTCTCAATCTTGTTTATTTTTTCAAAGAACCCACTCTTGGATTCCTTGATCTTTTATATTGTTTTTTTTGAAAGAATCTATTTCATTTATTTCTGCTCTGATCTTTATTATTTCATTCCTTCTACTCACTTTGAGGTTTGTTGTTATTTTTCAAGTTCTTTTAAGTGTGAAGTTAGAGTATTTATTTGAACTTTTTCTTTTATTCCCTCTTTTTTCCCATAGGCCTGTAATGCTACGAATTTCCCTCTTAGGACTGCTTTCCCAGTGTCCCACAGATTTTGGATTGTTATGTCCTCATTTTCATTTGTTTCAAGGTATCTTTTGATTTCTACTTTGATCTTGTTGTTGACCCATTCATTGTTTAATACATGTTATTTAGCTTCCATGTCATTACGTGGTTTTCAGTGTTCTTCTTGTGATTGATTTCTAGTTTCATAGCATTGTGGTCAGAGAAGATGCTTGATATGATTTCGTTCTTCTTAAATTCATTGAGACTTGTTTTGTGTCCTAACATGTGGTCCCTCCGAGGAAACGTTCCATGTGCACTTGAAAAGTATGTGTATTTTCTACTGTGGGATAAAATGCTCTGAAGATTTCAGTTAAATCCATTTGATCCTACTGTGCCATTTAAGGCTGCCATCTCCTTGCTGATTTTCTGTCTGGAAGATCTATCCATTGAATTCAGTGGGGTGTTAAAATCCCCAACTATGACTGTATTTCTGTTGATCTCTCTCTTTATGTCCATCAAGATTTGTGTCACATATTTTAAGTGCTCCTGTCTTGGGTGCATAAATGTTTACTAGCATTATACCCTCCTGTTGGATTGTTCCCTTATTATTATGTAGTGTCCTTTTTTTTTAAATGTCATCTTGGTTTTAAAGTCTATTTTGTTGGATATAAGTACTGCTACCCCAGCTTTTTTTCCTTTCCATTTACATGAAATATCTTTTTTCATACCTTTACTTTTAGTCTGTGTGTATCTTTCAATCTGAGATAGGTTTCTTGGAGGCAGTACATATATAGGTCTTGTTTTCTTATCCATTCAGCTACCCTGTGTCTTTTAGTTGGAGCATTTAAGCCATTTACATTTAAGGTGATTATCAATAGATATGTATTTAGTGCCATTTTATTGTTAGGTTGTTTTCTTCTTTTTTTTTTTTTTCCTTCTTAAAGCAAGCCCTTTAACATTTGCTGTAGTACCGGTTTGGTGTTAACAAACTCCTTTAGTTTTTTCTTGTCTAGGAAGTTTCTTATTCTTTGATTTGAAATGATAGCCTTGATGGATACAGTAGCCTTGGTTGTAGGTCCTTGCTTTTCATCACCTTGAATATTTTATGCTACTCCCTTCTGGCCTGAAATGTTTCTGTTGAGTAATCAGATGACAGTCTAATTGGTGCCCCCTTGTATGTAACTACCTGCTTTTCTCTTGTGGCTTTTGGGATTCTCTCCTTGTGTTTAAGCCTTGTCATTTTAATTATGAGGTGTCTTGGTGTAGGCCTCTCTGAGTCCCACTTGTTTGGGACTCTCTAAGCTTCCTGGACTTGTGTGTCTTTTTTCCTTTCCCAGATTAGTGAAGTTTTAGATCATTATTTCTTCAAATAGGTTCTCCATCCTTAGCTCGCCCTCTTCTTCTGGTATTGTGATGACGTGTATGTTGTTATGCTTTATGCTGTCTAAAATGTTTCTTAAGCTCTCCTCATTAGTTTACTTTTTTTTTTTTTTTTGGGCTATGGCTGCGTGTTTTTATTCTACCTAGTCTTCCAAAACATTGATTCAATCCTCCGCTTCATCTAACCTACTGTTTATTCCTTCCAGTGTATTATTTCAGATACTTCATTCTTTATTTTTGAGTGGTCCTTTTTTATGGTTTATATGCCTTTTTCATGCTGTTGAGTATGCTTATAATCATTACTCTAAACTCCCTATCTGATAAATTGATTTCCTCCATTTCATCTAGTTCTTCTTTTGGAGTATTCTCTTGTTATTTCATTTGGGGTCTGTTTCTTTGTCTTTCCATTTTGGCTGCTGCTTTGTATTTTTCTGCCTTAGTTGTTAAACTGTTTAGTGATACAGCCTTAAGCTGTAATCAGCAGCCCAGTTTAAGCACCACAGGGTGGGGTGGAATAATTCCTGTTTCCCCTAGGCTGATGCCACTTGGAGAGGAGTGCTCTGCCTGAGAAAGATGGCTTGTGTGGTATGGGGAAGGACTCAGCACAGGGACCCTGGAGGCTGTTCCTTTAGATCTCTCCCTAGAGCCACCAACCACAGACTCTCCTCATGTATCTCTAGTCCACTTTGCCCTCCCTCTGCTATAGCCTGGGGTAAGTGGCTGCAAATGAAATTTTGTGTGTTGGTCCTTTAAAAGGCTCTCTGAATCTCTAGCCATCTCTCCCTGGAAGACAGAACACCTGCTGCTTTTCGCAGCTGGATGTTATCTGGGTCCCTTTCCTGGCTGTGGTGCTATAGACTGGGGAGCCCAGCTTGGGGTTTGGACCCCACACTTCTCAGGGGGACCCCTTAGCTGCTGAAATATTCCTTTGGAACTTCAGCTTCCACCTGTGGGAGCCCTGCCAGCCCTCTTGTGCTACCTCTGCACTTCCTACCAGTCTTGCTTTGGTGAAGTGGTTTCTTCTGTCTGTCCTTGGTTGTAAGGCTTTTCTCCAGCTAGTGCTCAGTTGGTTATTCAGGATGGTTTCTCTGCAATTTAGTTGTAATTCCAGATTGGTCCTGGGAGGAGTTTAGTGTAGCTTCCACCTACTCCTCTGCCATCTTGGAAGCATGTAGTCTTCTTTGCATACAGTCACTTCAGTGCATACACAGAGGGACTCGGCTTGCTCCTCAGTGCTCAGTCTGGGAGGCTTCAATAGCACTTAGAGGCCCCATGTCTCTATGAGGCAGAGGCAGCACCGAAGGCGGCTCAGAAGGTGGTTGCAGCTAGTGTGATGCAGCTCTTTCCTGCATCAAATTTTGCATTAATCTTAAACATTCCTCTGCTGAAACTGTTCAGATGATTAAGAAGGCCACAGCCTTGGGCAACTGGTGATCATCAGCAGCTTCATCATGAAAACATGCCTGCTCATGCATAAAGTCTCATGTACAGAGTTTTTTGGCAAAACATCAAATCTCCCACATGACTCAGCCCCCCTACAGCCCAGATTTGGTGCCCTACAATTTCTGGCTTTTCCCAAAACTAAAATCACCTTTGAAAGAGAAGAGATTTCAGACCGATGATGAGATTCAGGAAAATTCGATGGGGCAGCTGATGGTGATTGGGAGAACTGTGTGGGGTCCCAAGGTGCCTACTTTGAAGGGGACTGAGGCATCATTGTCCCATGTACAATGTTTATTGTATCTTGTATCTTCTTCAATAAATGTCTATTTTTCATAGTAGATGGCTGGATACCTTCTTGTGGGGGAGGGGGGTGAGGAAGTGGTTGGATTGATACTCTTGCTTCTTCAGAGATGCTTATGTCTTCTTTCTGTTATCTCAGACCTGCAGAATCTTTACCACTTGTTTCCATCTTTAACATCTTAATGCATTTATAGCTCCTTCATTCTGTCTGTTCCCTCGTCCATCCCACACTTACAGGCCCAAAGTTGGGAATGCAGAAAGAAAGACGATTCAGTCCCAGCTCTCAGGGAGCTCACCTTTGAATGCTTTGTCATTCTTCAAATTGCACTGGGTTTTTTTTCCTGGCATAACTGAAGGTAAAAGACAGTCTCTTCTTGGATATTCTTGGAAGACTGAAAGGTTTGTTGGTCAGTAGATTACTGGAACTGTACTCCTGGTGTATTTGGTAAATGAAGGTCTTAAAAGAATGTTTGTCTACAAAACATACCTGCCTTGTTGCTTGCCATATGGTGTAGACTTCTCTATGATAGGCTACTAGTTCTGGTTTGGAAATGCAGACTGGCAGCAGGGACTTGGCGAAAAATATGTCTCAATAAGCAGAGATCCCCAAAGTGTATCTGTGCTTGAGGCTTTCCTGAAGAACGAAAAGCTGAATTCTTGCCTTTTATTTAGCTTCCACTTCTTTTTCTGTTTTTTAAAGAAAGAGATGTGTCAATTTAAACCACTCACTTCATTTTTAGTGTGGGTCAGAGCTGCCGTCATCACACATCTTTCGTCTAATCACTCCGGAGACTTGTGCTGAATTGCTTGCTTCATAAATTAAGTTTAATTAATAGAAATAGTGAGCACAGTTGCCTTCCCACCCAGAGAGGCCTCTGGGGTGGCACTCCTCCCTTGCCTGTTGTTGGAGGTGGGTTTCCATCCAGGGACCCGGGCTGTTGGGGTTTGAGCAGGGGCATCCGTCAACAGTGTGTGGTACACATTTCCCTCTTAGCAGGTGCAGCTGGCCCACTTAGTCCTAATGCCAAAAGAATTGTCATTGTCTTAAAAAAAAAAAAAAAAGATTTGACGTAAAAAAGTCAGACTCTGGGTTGGGGCCAGGTTTGATCTTAAAGCAAGTTGACCTATTTTCATTGCAGCCTTATCAAAGCCTGCTTTGTGATTCTCCCTCCTTCCCATGTTTTTATCGGTGTCATATGAATTGAACACCTGATTCGAGCAAAAGAGAGAGTGAAGACCTTGTCTGGGGGAGCTTGGTTTCCCACTGAGCCTGGGGGCTGAGTCTCAGCGCCTTCCCAGAGCCAGCCTGCTGGTGCTCACTCCCTGCCTGGGGGAGGGCCTCCTGGGAGAGGATGGCAACTGCCTGGTGCCAGAATGCGGGGCTTTACCTTTTCTCAAGTGTTTTACTTCTTTCTGTTTGACCTTGACAACCGCCCCGAGAGGGAGGCCTGGCAGGCTGCATTATCCTTGTTCCACAGAAGAGGAGATTGAAGCTCACACAGGCAGGTGGCGAGAGACTTAGATGAAAACCTTCACCACTGGCTCACCACGGGGACCTGTCAGCACTGACCTAGTGTCCCATCTCTGGGAGCTTCCACTTCTGCCTGGATCCTTTGTTCTCTTCCTCATTTGGTTTTTTAAGTCGTTCCAGCTGTGGTTCAGACACAGAGGAACCTCCAAACTGGGTATAGGATCTTGTGTACTAGGCTAGCAAGCTCACTCCTCTGGAAAACCTTGGAAAGTAAACACGACTGAACATCCTCATCATGTAGCAAGGGCTCCTTTTCTGGTGGACTGGGGACAGCTCCATAGCAAGTGTGTTAGCCAGAGCAGTTCAGGCAGAGGAAAGAGAAGAGCATTTTCTCACTGACTTTTCCTTGCCTGTATTCTGAGTTTTGCCCCCTTGGAAGATAAGATAGCTCCTTATCCCAAGGGGTCTTATTCTGTGTGTTTATCAGTGGACTTCTTATCTGATACCTTAGCTTCCTGGACTCCCCCAGGCAGCAGGTCCTCCCGCAGTTTCTGTGACACCCTACGATGTCTCCAACTGTAAGAATGGTATCATCAAAAATACCAAAGCAACTAATCCATTTCATTTTCTGTCATTTTGTGTCACTGTAGTCCACCAAAAATATTTACAAGGACCAGACACTGTTAGTATTATTAAAAGAACAATTGCAACAATAAGCCTTTACATTCTTTGTAAAGGGCTTCAAAAATGACAAAGAATTCTGAGTTAGGGGACCCTGAGGAACGGGTGAGTTGCAGGGAAAGAGAGCAGGGTCAGGGACTCAGTTTGGGCCATGCGGAGTTTGAGACGCCTATAAAATTGCCATATGGAAACATTGGTAGGAACTTAGCTGCATGGGCTGGAGTTCTGGAGCGAGAACTAGGCTGGTGGTGTGAATTTTGGATCCGTTGACACAAAGCGAGCCACTGAAGTAGTGGCCTGCATCTGTGTTCTTCCGTCTTTAATACACTTCTCAGGAGGATGTTTCACTCAAGGCCTGGATCAGGAACCAGACCTTTGAGGGAGCTGTTGCTACATTTGGAGTTTAATAAAGACTATTAGATTATTTAATATTTAATGATTTAATAAAGGCTATTCCTCAGGTCCCAGAAAAGTGCCCTGCAATGCAAAAGGAGAATTCAGTAGGTGAGTGGAATCAACAAATGGGCTCAGTGTTAGATGTGAGTGCTGTAAGTTAACTAATGGTTGGCTGAAGGAATGTTGGTACATGGTCTCTGTGGTGGCACTTCTTACGACTGTGTGCATTTCACCACGTTGTTCTACCTAAGTGTACTGAACTAGATCCTTGTGGTAAGCTGCACAGTTAGAAATAATTCTGAAGTACATTTATAGTGTTTTCAAATTTTGGATTTATTCTTTGGATGAATACCCAGAGGTTGGATTCTTTGGTTATAGAGTACACACATTTTTATGACTCTTTATTGTTACTGAAGCAACTGATCATTCCTGCCAACAAGAACTCTGGACTTGCTGACGCAAGAGCTTCCTGGTCTCTCTCACCTGAAAGGGTGGCCCTCCCTGGGCCTCTAGGACCCTTCTGTGGCACCGTGAAGACTTGGGGAGGAAGCACTCGCTCACTGACTCACTCGGTGCCAGCTGAGCACCCTCTGTTGCTTTCTTCCTTGCCTCAGGGAATGAACACAATGAGACCCAGCCCTGCCCATAGCCTGGGTCTGCCAGCCTAGAGCTGGGTGGCTATTACATAGGTAACTGAAAACATGATAAACTCCACTTTATTTGAGTTCAGTGTATGGTGGGGGAGTTTAGAGGGGTGAGATGTGCCTTCTGCTTGGGGATAGAGAGGGACTTCACAGAGGTTATGACAGTAATTGAATTAATGGAGATGACTGATGGCTCTATGAGCCTTGTTCAGTGTTCCGCCATCTCTTTGGCAGAGTCAAAGAACTGTAGCCGAGAGGGGACACAGGGCAGCCAGCTGAGCCAGGTTTACCCAGGAGCAGGCCGAGGCCCCCAGAGGATGGGCGCCAGACCAAACACTCACACCTTGCGGTTTTTGAGGTATGAATTTTTAACCAGAAGTTTTCCGACCTTAATGTTATTTAATGCTCTTGAGAAATCATTCCGAAAATTGGAAAACTTAAGTTACTTATGATTTATTGAGTTGACTCATCTATCTATATATAGTTAGATATATATAATATGCAGTGTGTATATCAAACTATAACAGATTCTGATCTCCTTTGTGGAAAAAACCAAAGATCTCTTCTAGTAGAACACAAGAGAAAAGGTCTTGATTAGCATTTGTCATGGTCACATTTTTGGGAGAGCACCTTTAATTTCTTGGCCACTTCATGTGCCTTTCCATTTTGCACACTGCCACTGTAATTACTGAAGTTTTGGAAGGGTGACAGATGTGTGATTCTTTATTCCTGAAATCTGTAGTGTTTTCCCTGGTGCAGAAATCAGTGTCTTTTTTCAACTTAATCAAACCTTTAATGAATATTTTATCAAATGAACTCCATGTCTTATAGTTCATTATTAATGTTGTTTGTGAGGCTCTTTCCTCATTAGCCTAGTTTATAAACTAAGCGATTACTAAAAGAGGACTGATATTTCAGACAGTGCTGGGAAGTTGGGGAGGGAACTTCTGTGTGGGGGCAAACAGAGGCATTTAAAGATGCTGCAGGAGAAACTGGGCTGCTGAAGTGTGCGTCTCCCCTGGGTGACAGATCGAGTGTGTGCATCCTGTGAGAATGGAATTGTCCTAAATGTGTGACTATGCCTGCAGCGTGGTGGGTGGGTAGAATACAGCAGAGACAGAGCAGGGCTGTGGGTGCAGAAGGGTTGATTTGAGGGTCAAGGTTGGTCCCACCCCAGCTGGATTACTTTAGCCAAGCCGTCTTCCCTTCTTCAGGGTCACTTCGGTCTGCCCACTGCCCAGATAGCTTAGCCGGTTCACTGACGACCCTGACAATTAGCTCCTAATGATTGTCGCTACCTGTCTGGGTTAAATTATACATCTGCCACTCTGGCCTCTCATTTCAAGGCACGTCTCCTTCTCCCCTTAGTCACTGCTCCCACTCTCAGACCTTGAACTTTGTAGTTGTGTGTCCTGTTCCAACTTCTTAGCCTCTACCTCAGTACCTCCTTCTCCTAGCTGGCCTGCTCAGGGGGCCCTGGGACCCCACTTCCTCCTCTGTAATTCTTGTGGACCTATGCTTCCCTCTTCATCCAGCCTAGATTCCAGACCTTTCAAGTCACTGCCCTAAACTTTTCTTTCCTTGTGCCCTTTTCGTTGTATCTTCCCAGGAAATGCCCAGCCCTGGAGAGGTCCCATCATGTCTTCTGCCCCTGGCTGCCTGGCCACTGCCCGCCTAGTTCATGACTGTTTGCCCTCACTTGCCTTTTCTGTTCCTCTGAGTCGAGCTCCTTCCCACCCAGAGCCTCTTTTTGGACCGTGCTGTCTTCTTGGGGTGCTTGCTCCCCTCCATCTACTTCGTTGGGTCCAAACCTCATTTGCCTCCTGGGGGACCTTCTTTGACTGTCTCGTTGAGGTCAAGTTCTCTCTTCTGGGCGCACTCTGGTCTGTTCTTCACTTGGGATCATCACTCGCTGCTTATGTGCTTATCCATCCAATACCTGACCCAGAGGTCACAGGGCAGTGCTAACTACAGAATCTCTGGTCCTTCATGCCCATGAAATGTTCCAGACACCTTTTTACTGTGGCATCCAAATGCCATCTCCCAACTGTGTCTCACCCTGAAAAGCAGCTCAGAAATCTTTTTTTAAATATATTTTATTGATTATGCTATTACAGTTGTCCCAATTTTTCTTCCTTTGCCCCCCCCTCCACCCGGTACCCTCATTCCCTCCAGCAGTCCCCCCCTTAGTTCATATCCATGGGTCATGCATATAATTTCTTTGGCTATTCCATTTCCTATACTTTTCTTAACATCCCTCTGTCTATTCTGTACCTACCAATTTGTACTTCTTAATCTCTGCACCATTTCCTCCATTCTCTCTCTTCCCCTTCCCATCTGATAACCCTTCAAGTAATCTCCATATGTATGACTCTGTTCCTGTTCTGCTTGTTTGCTTAATTTGTTTTTTAGATTCAGTTATTGATAGTTGTGAATTTATTGCCATTTTTAATGTCCCTTTAATGATTTGATTTAATCAAATCATAGTTTTGATCTTTTTCTTATATAAGTCCCTTTAACATTTTATATAATAATGGCCTGGTAATGATGAACTCCTTTAGTTTTACCTTATCTGGGAAGCACTTTATCTGCCCTTCAATTCTAAGTGATAGCTTTGCTGGACAGTAATATAGATCCCTGCTTTTCATGACTTGGAATACTTCTTTCCAGCCCCTTTAGCCTGCAAAGTTTCTTTTGAGAAATCAGCTGACAGTCTTATGGGAACTCCCCTGTAGGTAACTCTCTTCTTTTCTCTTGCTGCTTGTAAGATTCTCTTTTTATCTTTAACTTTTAGCATTTTAATTATGATGTGTCTTGGTGTGTTCCTCTTTGGGTCTATCTTGTTTGGGACTCTCTGTGTTTCCTGAACCTTTTGTCTATTTCCTTCACCAAATTGGGGAAGTTTTCTTTCATTATTTTTTCAAATTGAGTTCCAATTTCTTGCTCTTGCTCTTCTCTTTCTGGCATCCCTACGTTTCAGATGTTGGTATGTTTGAAGATACCAGAGACTCCTTAGCCTAGCCATGCTTTTTTTCTTTTTTTAAATTCCTTTTCCTGCTTGCTGTACTGATTGAATGCTTTTTTTCTTCCTTATGTTCCAAATCATTGATTTGATTCTCTGCTTCATCCCCTCCGATGTTGGTTCCCTGTAGATTTTTCTTTATTTACTTAATGTAACCTTCATTTCTGCCTGGATCTTTATGTTGAAGTAACCGATAAGTTCCTTAAACATCTTTATGTCAGTGTTTTGAACTTTGCATCTGATAGGTTACTTATCTCCATTTCATTTAATTCTTTTTCTAGAGTTTTGTTCTGATCTTTCATTTGGGCCATATTTTTTGCTTCCTCACTGTGGCAGCCTCCCTGTGTTTGTTTCTGTATATTAAGTAGAGCTGCTTTCACTCCCTGTCATAGTAGCATGGCCTATTGTAGAAAAGCATACATGTAAATTGTATGGGGTAGAGCCTTAGGCAATCGCCAGGGCGGGGCAACCTGTGTCACCACTCTGTGGCTCTGTATGTGTGAGGCTCAGAGAGAGGACATTGCTACTGCCTTGTCTCTGGAGTTTTGCCTGGGATGAGGCTATCTCCTGGTACTCACTCTGATACCAGGCACTTCCGTTTCTCTTCATATGCCACTGGTGCCCTTTCAGCTGTTGCCCTGGTACGGAATCCCGGAGGGAACGGGGTCTGCATGAGTCCTAAGTCCATTGCGAGCCCTTTAGGAGGAGTCTTCTGTGAATCTTGCAGTTTCTTCTACCCTAACCACCACCGGGTTTTTATAGCCAGATGTTGGGGGACTTATCTTCCTGGTGTTGGAACCCTGAGCCTAGGTGGTCTGGTCTGGGGCTGGGATCCCTCACTCCCGAGGTATCCCTCCCAATTTTTATTCACCACATGTGGAGTTGGGACTGCCCATTCTGCATTTCTGTGCCACTCTGCCTCTCTTTGTCTCTGCCTCTCCTACCTGTCTGGATGACTGTGGCTTCTTCAAATCCTTGGTTGTTGGACTTTCATACAGCTCATTTTTATGATGTTTCTGGGTGATATTTGTTTTGTAGTCTAGTTGTAATTTTTGCTGTAGTGTGCGAGGAAGCAAGGCATGTTTACCTATGCCTCCCTCTTGACCGGATGTCTCAGAAATCTGTTGTCAGCACTAGAGTTCTGGTTTTTGGTTCCTAAAACCACTGTGGCCCTTATAGTTATAATTCCTGTTGTCTGGCTGTGGGGTACAGTGATAGTGAAGGGTATGGGCTTCGGACTGAGTTGCTTGGGTCCAAGCAGTGGACCTCACCACTTACATCCTGGGTGACTTTGGACCAGGTAATTGTTCAGGGCCTCAGTTTGCGTATCTAGAAAATGATAATAGAATCTACCCCGTGATATTGCTGAGAGGAGTCGATGAGCTGATACAGGTGTGGAGCATGTAGGAGTGTTCAGGGCACAGGTGAACATCCAGAAAGTATTAGCTGTTGTTAACTGTGAGCTGTTTTCTACCATTTTGGGGAACATAAGGCTCTACAACTTTGTGCCTCATGTGTTTCTCTTACATGCAGCCCTTTAGTAAACATTTGTAGATTGAAATAAACATTTTGAGAGGGCACAGAACCCTATTTACCTGTGTGATAGCTTCTTACTCCCCACGGCTCCCACACACACCCTCTTTGGGGTCACTCTCCATCTCCCACAAAGCAGGTGGCTCTTTGTGTATATCCTCCTCTCATCCATCTGTTTTCAATACTCTCTCTGTACCTTTCCTTGATTCTAACATTGTGTCTACCACCCTCTTTAATACTGTCTTCACAAATGTCCCTCAGCATGTGTCTGCTGACTGTGCCAACCTGTGTGTGTTGTTCTGTCCACTCAAGGCTGCATTGGTTCATCCTCTTTTGTTGCTTTTTCATTCTAAAATTATAAGTAACTAAAGGCAGGAATGATGTTTCCTGTTTTTTGGGAACTGTACAAAGCACATAAAAGAACTCAGTTCTTCCTAGGCAAAGCTTGTTGACTGAAGGAAATAATCAGTTGATCTGGTTTGGGTGTTAAACTTATTAATACTTGGATGTCAGGTATACCCTGTAATGCTTGTTAAATAATAGGTCATTCTGCATATTTCGTCTCCAACTTTTGGCAAAACTGGGTGACAGGACCTTGTCCCTTTCTGCTTTTCTTTCCTTCCCCACACTAAGGTGTCATTGCTCTTTATTCAGCAGTGCAAAGGGAGTTACTGAGCATCTACCTGCTGTGTGACAGGCAGGCACTCAGCTGGGCACCACGAAGTAGCAGTGAACCAGATCAGCAGGGTTTCTATTCTGGGGAGCTACATTCTGGTGGGAAGAAACAGACACAGACACCCCTCCCCATAGCTGGAGCTTACCACCTGGCGGAGGAGATGCAGAGGGTAGGGAACTATGCATTTTTTACGGCCAGGAAAGGCTTCTTGGATGAGGGGACACATGAGCAGGGTCCCAAGTGAAGCAAAGGGAGCGCCTTACACACAGCTATGCAAAGAATGTGTGAGGCAGAAGGGACAGCAAGTACCAAGGCCCTGAGGAGACGGGAGTGTGTGGTTGTCTTGGGAAGAGAGTGAGGAGGTGTATTTGATAGGAGTGGAGTGAGGTGAGATAGTAGAGGGGGGTAGATAGAGAATCTTGGGAGACTAGATAGGGCCTTCTTGGCTCCTGTTAAGGCCTTGAGTTTTATTCTGAATTATGTGGGCAGCCATTTGAGGATTTTGAGGAGCAGAGAGATGCCACTTACCTTATGGAATGCCACCTCTGATCTCTCATGAACTTAATGAAATTGAACTAACAAACTCAGTCATAGGAGACTGAGGTAGGTTACTTGTGTTTCAACAGAAGGGCACCTAATTATTTTTATGGGTAAGGCCATAGGCAAAAGGAATATAGCACAAGTGACTTCCAGTGCCTCCTGCTTCTCTCTCACAGCAAGTATGTAAATGGTGAACAGTTTGAAAGAAATACACCTGAGACTGGGGAACTCAGTGTACTCCCAGAGGCACTTGTGCACTCGGTGGTGATGGGAATGTGATCGTAGCTCTGTAGGAAAAGGTGTGTTCCCCTCTCTCGGAGGGTTGTAAAAGTGTCAGGAATGTCCTGTTTGTGTTGAAGCCAAGAGCAAGTGGGGGAAAGAGAGGGAGGAAAAGGCAGTTGGCTGGTCTTCATCCTTGAAGTATAAGGAGGATAGTGCTCCAAAACTACCCAGGCAAGACTCCCCTCCGCTAACCCCACTAACCAGCAGGTGAGCAGAAGGCGGTGCCTTGCCTACCTCTGGCCTGAGAAATGCCATGTGTCCTGCCTTGCACACCTGAGTCACCAGCAGAGATGGCTGCAGTCCCAGTCAGCTTGGCCAGAACTTCAGTCAGAAATGATGATGTTAGAATCCGTTCTGCCGGGAGCTGCTGCTTTTCTTAGAAGGTGTAAAAAAAAGATGTGAGTAAGGTGATATCTTAAAAGAAAGAACAGAACTTGTTTTCAGCAACAGTACCCATCAAGTCTGGCAAACTCTGACTCAGGAGTATGTGAGGGGGAGGGAGGGAGGGAGAGAGAGAGAGAGAGAGAGAGAGAGAGAGAGAGAGAGAGAGAGAGAAAGGAGGAGGAGAAAGAACAGGCAAAAGAAGTGGGAGATGTTCTTTGACAGAAAGGCCCTCATCTGTAGTTGTGAAGTCTGATTCATATTAGTGACAAAACTTGGAGAACAGCTTTAGAACATGTGATTATATTATTTCAAAGCATTTGAAACAATCTAACTTTATAGTATTTGAAATAAAAATAAGGTGACTTTCTCAGGACTGACTTGAGGCTGGGGACAAAGTCACTCAGATGCTCTCAGTTTATAAGACTCAGTCAAGACAAGACGTTAGAGTCCAGGTTCCTCAGGCCATGTTTTTCCATTAGTCAAGTCCCACAAATCTGGGGTCTCCAACCCCTGATCCATGGCCTGTTAGGAGCCAGGCTGCACAGCAGGGGGTAAGCAGCAGCTGGTGAGCTGAGCAAAATGGTTCCTGGAGCCAAAAAGGTTAAACGGGACTGCTGCCACAAACATTCATAGAGCACTTCCTAGGGGGCGGGTGCTGTTCTTGGTACTGGGGGTATTTGGTGAACAGGCTCCTCAGGGAGCTTATCTTCTGCTGTGGGAGAGGCACTAAGCAGGTGAACAGGAAACTTCAGAGCAGCCACCCCCTTATGAAGGAAATGAAGTGAGGTGATGTGTAGAGTCTGATAGGGTAGCCAGGGAAGGCTGTATCATGGGGCTCTGGGACAGTTTTCAAAGCACAAGTTACAAAGACTTTGAGGCAGAAGGAGGTGTTTTTGTGGAGCTAAAGGAAGGCCAGTTGATACCATTCTTTGCTTATGGAAGAAACCCACAGTCTCCTTGAGTCCCTCTTACCTCTTGTTCTAAGTGGTTTCAGAAACTTGTGTGTATGTGGCAGGCACAGTTGTGGGTATGGGGGAGGGGCTTGTTTTCTTCCCTTGGCCAAAAAGTAAATGTTTCTAATTAGAGCAGGGGGTCCCTTGAGTCCCTTGGAGTCCCTGGAGATCGTTGTCTTGTCATTTGCTCCCAATCACCCAAGTAGAAACATGAGGTCTTCCTGAATTTTCCCATTGATGTGGGATGTGCGCTGACAGCATTTTCTCCCTTGCAGCTACCATGACCTGTTGTTGCTTTTCTGTCAGTTTCTTTCCTTGGGTTTCAGCTTGTGTTTTTGCCATGTTGTCTGTCCACTGGTTGCCTGAGTGAAGCCAAATGTTTAATCATTAAAATGGTTCATTAGTTCAACGCAGCTATATGCACAGGTGTTTATAGGGAGCTTAAGCTTCTAAGTTTTAGTCCACCTTTGAGTTAGTAGTTATGTTGTGATGACCACCAACAGCTCCTCCTCAGTCAGACCTCTGGTTCCTGTTGAAGAAGGCAGAGGTCGTAGCCACGAGAGGACACCGGTGGAGGCATTTGGAGGTGATTTAGGCAGATACTAAGAATACTGTCATTTGAAAAAAAAAAAAAAGGGTGAACACCAGAGGTTAAACCAAGAAGGAAATAACATGCGCCCCCCCAGTTCCATCCCTGGAACCCTCACCCACGTAGAGCTGTCTCTGAAGCCCAGTTCTCCGGGCACCAGGAGAACCATCCGTCAGTTCTCAGTCTCCAGCTGGCCCCAGGAGCTGCTCAGCATCCGGACCCACAGTCATCCTGGGCCCCTGCCTGCCTGCCTTCCATCACCCCTTCCAGTGCAACCCCAGCTCCTTGTGACACCTGCCTGACAGGACTCAGTTTGTCTAGAGTGCATTTGAACTTGTGAGGGAGATGTCAGGTAAGAATTCACACACACACAAAAAAAAAAAACGTTCTAAAAGTATGTACATGGTTCTTGCCTTCAAGGAGTTTGAATTCTACTGCTTGTGAGGACACAAAAACAAAACGTTCTAAAAGTATGTACATGGTTCTTGCCTTCAAGGAGTTTGAATTCTACTGCTTGTGAGGACGTGAATGATGAATGCAATTTGTTACATGTGCCCAGAGGGTGGTCCAGACAGCCTGGTGGGCGGGAGGGGATGTGGGGGGAGTTGTGTGTGTGTAAAGTGTATTACTAGATGGTGCCCCCTATTGTTGGCAAATAAGGCAGCCTGGTATCAGGGTGGACTTTCTTGATCTCCTGGAGTTTCTTTTGAGTTGTAGAATTGTATCATCATTAAAGAAACAATGCTTAGCCACTTGCTGCTTTAAATGCCAAAAAGAGATACAGAGTATGAGGTTGAGATTCATGGGCATTGAAGGCCTCATAGCATGTGCACTATGAAAATGCTCCTTCTGGCTGATGGTAGAGCAGCTCACAGGACACTGGGAAGGAGGGCTGGACCAGGGAACCTGGGTCTGGTTCTCGGACATCCACGGGCTTACTGAGTGACCTGGTCCTCTGCCTTCCAGGTGCCCCTGCTTTCTCTCTCTGCAGTGTATGCGCATGCTACATGCCCATGAGTCAGTCTGAGGACAACTCCAGTGTTGGGAGAGATTCTGCTAGGAGCCCTAGGTGGAGGTCCTCTCTTTGTCATCTACTAACTGTCATTTTGGGTAAAGTCAAGCAGAGTAATGACCCCTAAAGATGTTCACATCCTTATCCCTGAACCTGTGAATATGTTACCTTACGTAGGAAAAGGAACTTTGCAGATGTGATTTTTAAAGATATTGGAAGAAAGATTATCCTGGATTTCTTAGGTTGGCCCACCCAATCCTTACAAGAGGGTCGGGGCAGAGAAGATGTGATAATGGAAGCAGAGGTCCGAGTGATGTGGCCACAAGCCAAGGAATGCAGGCAGCCTGTAGGAGCTGGAAGGGGCAAGGAGACAGACTCTGTCTTGGGGCCTCCAGAAGGAATGCAGTCTGCCAACACCTTAGTTTTATCCCACGAGACCCATGCTTACATCCATCTTTCAGAAGTATAAAATACATTTGTGTTGTTTTAGGTCACTACATTTCTGATAATTTATTATAGCAGCAGTAGGAAACTACCTACCGCATAATATGCCACTCACTCATTTCGATTTTAGTTGTTTCAACTCTAAAATGGAACCGAAAAAGGTTATCTGCCCCCAAACTGAGAATTGACCATGTGATTTTTTTTTTCAGTTCCTTCTAATTCTAAGGATCATGAAGTGAGAAGGTAAACCCAAGAGTGCAGTGCGCAGTTCAAAAGGGAGGGAATAAATGAACAATTATTGAACAGCTACATGTGTCAGGTGTTTTCCACAGTTATGTCATTTAATTCTTGTAACCATCTGAGAAGCATTTGAGAATTCTCCCTTTCTCTTGTTCTTTCCAGTAGTAGTGGGATGCCTGCTATGTGCCAGGCACCGTTCTGGGTGCTGGGAATGCAGTGGTGAACAAGCCTCACAAAAATCTTCCCACTCAAAGTGTATATTCTTTAGAGGGAGGCAGATAATAAGCCTTAAACATAATAGCTAAAAAAATTGTAAATAATGTCGGAAGTTGATACTTGGTACGGGAAAAAATAGAGCAGATTGAGAGGGATGGTTATACCCGTGTTCGAGAGGAGGGGACGAATCGGAAGCTCAGACGGCTGAGCATTGCTTGAGCTGCAGTACTGGCAAGGGGTGGAGCTGGGCCCCACTCGGATCTGCTGGGATCCTCCTCTCAGGCCCAGAGAAGGCACCGCTCCACTTCGCTCATCTGGATCTGCCACTTTTCTGCGGGAGAGGAGTCCCTCCTCCCAGCCGTTGCTAAAAGAAATTGCTGTCATTTGGGGTATTTTTAACTATTTCCTATCTTATCAGCAAAATGCCAGAAAGCTAAGGCCCTTTCCCGTGCTGGTGACGAGCCCAGGGCTGCAGGGAGCCCAGCAGGCTTGTGCGGGATGCGCACAGACCACTGCTGTGTTCCCTCCAAGGCAGGCAGTGCACCAGCAAGGTCGTATGTAACTTGGGGGAAATGATGTTCGGTAAACAACATTTCTGACTGCATTTCTTTAGCATGGCCTTTATCTTTTTTTTTTTTTTTTTTTTTTTTGTCATTTAGACATTTTTCTAGGGAACTGTAGGGTCTTCGGAGGGAGACTCTAAAGTTGTTCTTTAGAGCTCCTCTCTCTATTAGCTTCACTTCTCAATCCGATTCTGATTTGGAAATGGGAGATGCGTGGCAGGAAGATGCATGGAACTAACGTGGGCAATGGAAGTAAAATGTTTTGGTCATAATTAGTGAGTAATTAATAAGTTTTCACAGGCTCAAACAGTAGATTTTAGAGATTGTTTTTGTAGTACCTCCTGTTGAAGGGGGTTTGAGGAGAAGCCTTGCTGTCTTTTTTTTTCCCTCAGTTTGAGGCTCCTTTTCCCTTTTAGTTCTTCCTCCTGCTGCTTCTATGCAAAGCCAAAAGGAAAGCTGGCTTTCTTCGGAGTACTTACAGAGCAACTCCCGGGGCCTAGCTGCTGTGAAAGGAATTGAACTTCTGGCTGCTCGGTGAAGGGCGGGGTGTACCTGGTACGGAGGGACGCACCCAGGCCTGGGAACCGAGGGGCTGGGTCTTGGCATGACTCTGCAGCTGACATCTGTGACATCTTGGGAGACCTTTCTGGGCCCTGGGACAGCTGAGAAACTTGGTGCCCTTTGAAAATACTCTTGAGAACACTAGCCGATCAGCCAGTCGTGGAAGTAAATAAGTTTCAGGTGGCCAAATTTGGTTATGTTATCAGTGTGCTATTTTTTTTTTAAGACCACAGGTATGTTCCTGGTAAAAAAAACTGTGTGTAAATGGAATTTTAAGTAGTTTTCCAGTGGAAGGAATTTTTTACATTTTGTGTATTAGGTTCTTCTGAAGGGGTAGCTCTGCCTGCATCTTTTTTCACACTAGCTTAAAGATGTTTTAAAGTAAAACATAATCATTTCAGAATGTATAGGAAATGTGGATAAACAAAAACACAAAAATCTTCTTATAAAAGGATGTCATTTAAAATACACGCTCTTGAAGCTGAGCGCATACTGTAAATGGCTCTCGGCATGTCACGTGATCGTCTGCCCTCTTCCTGCTTCACATTTCGTGAAGTGGTTGTTCCATTTGACCCGTGTTCTGCTGTTGGAAATTGAGGTCATTATCCTCTTCTTGCCATTATCAGCCATGTTGCTTTGAATATTTTGGTGGCAGAATCACCATACACAGCTATGATTATTTCCTTAGAGTCAGTTTTTAGGCAGGAGATTGCTGAAGTAAAGACTATACAGAATTTTATGGGTTTTTGATGCGAGTTGCATAGTATTTGCTTTGTTGTTGATTTTTAAAGGGGATGAAAACTGAGAAATTTTGATGTTAAAATAATTGAATGTTCAGAGTCCCATCAGATAGAAGTTACTTCACATTTCCAAGCCTTAGTTTCCTCATTTATAAAATGGTCATGATAATATCCTTAAACTGAATGTGAGCATTAAAGGAATCAGATACTATTAAGTGCAACACCAGGCTGCATGTGACTTCTCCCTATAGAAGTTACTTCTTTCCACTCGAACCTCTCCTTATTCACCTGAAGAGCGTGGGATCTTAGCTGGCCTCCTCTCTGCCCTCCCCAGTGACGGGGATCCGCAGGAAGCCCCTCCCCGCCTTGATGCATTGTGACCAGGGTTGACATGTCCATTCTAAATCAGAGAGCCTGCCTGCAGACATTTATATATTCAGACAGATTAATCAGGCTGGAATCGCTCATGCTTATTTGCAGCCAGATGAAGCAATCTGTTGGGTTGTTTTGGAATTACCCAGGTGGGAAGAAATTGGTTTCTCAGCCTTGAGACATTCATCCGGCAGATGCTGAGGTACTAAAAGGCCCCAGAACCGTGTGGTGAACTCAGAAACAAGGGGGCCTGGGTGGATCTCGGTCAGAACCTCTATCGGCAAAACTGGTGATTTCACCTAGGACTGAACATAAGCTTCAGCTCTGCCTTTCACTAGCATGCATCATAAAGTTCTGCCTCCTCTCATCCTGAGGCGCTCTGAGCTTCTCCCTGAGAAAGCAGAGCTTTTGTTTCCTTTTCCTGTAAGTTTCCTCATTGGTCTGTAGAGATGAGACATTTGCTGATTCAGTTTCTCTTTTTCTGGAAAGGCCCAGAGGTCCTTAACTAGTTGCTTTCTGCTAAAACCCCACTGAGCTGGTTTTTGGGCTGTCACAAAGGGCCATGGGGCAGGAGAGCTGGGGCCGAGTTTTGGGTCTGCAGTTTCCAGAGTGTGCAATGCCTCCTCCATCAGTTACAACCCATGAAACGAGAACAGACAGGGAGACTGAGGTCCCGAAGAATAATGTGGCCAAAGACAAGTTGATATTCTGATGACCTTATGCACCTAGTAAGTGTCAGAGCTGGGATTTGGTGTGGTTCCATTGCCGGTGCTTTTAACCACTACATTGTCATCACCATTCAACAGATCTGTTCATCAGAATGTCAGGTGCCTGTCTACACCGTGGGATTTACCACCCATTTCCCAGCTAGAGCATTGTTGCCTGGGAGTATGCGAAGACAAATAGATGTGTCCTTGTTCTTAAGGCAGTTTATATGATAATAACAGTAGAAGCAGCAAAATAAGTATAAGTTATTACATGAAAATGTCACTTGTTTGATATATAGCTCTAAACCCCCAAATCTCTGAAGAATTTTGTTCTGAATGGTCAAAATAGATGATCATTATATAACATAGACACATGCATCCTTCATGCCCCCTCCTCACCCAGCTCTTAGTGTCTGTGTGGATTCTTTCCTTTAGTAACAGTTCTGACATGTGGGTTTTCTGTTCTTTAGCTCCCAGTACACGTAAGTTTGTTGTGGGAGAGAAACCATCTTGGGCACATGCTACATAGTGATTTCCTGTACTCCTCCCTCCCTTTTAAGTTCACGTGCTGTTGTCATGAATATAAAAGCTCTGGCCACTCTGGGAAGATGCTGACACTGCTTTCCAGGGTGGCGGTTGTGCCCACTGCCCCTCCTCGTCCTCCGTGAGGATCACTGGTGTGCACAGAGGCTGGTGGGTGTTTTCTCTGTACACCCCATCAGCAAGGTTTGACCAAACTTTGCTTCTTGCCATATGTATTAAGGTTTTAATTTTTTTTAAATATGAAATTACATTCTAATACTAAATATGTTACCTTCATTTACATCCACTGCTGTGACCCTATCCCATATACCAAGATATGTCTCTCTCTGGGGTACATGCCCTGGTTAAGAACCACTGGTTTAGAAGCAGGGGAGAAGGCAGGAGACTGATTGAAACAAACCCCATCATTCTAAAAACAGCTGGGATAATTTTGATTGGGGGAAGGGGTCCTGCAAAACTCAGCCACCCCTCCCTCAGGAAACCCTTGTGGCTCAGTCATTGATTTTCCTGTCTCCATATAGAAAACATTATGTTGTTAGTAAAGATGATGATGATAATGCCAGCGGCTACCACTTACTATGTGCTGAGCATTGTGGGAGGCATTTTTCATACTCATGAGTTCTTACAGTGACCCCTTGTTATAGGTATTTTACCCCTGTTTATTTATTTATTTTTTTAATATATTTTATTGATTATGCTATTACAGTTGTCCCATTTCTCCCCCATCATTCCCCTCCACCCTACACACCCTCTCCCACCCACATTCCCCCCTTTAGTTCATGTCCATGTGTCATAAGTTCTTTAGCTTCTACATTTCCCATACTATTCTTGCCCTCCCCCTGTCTGTTTTCTACTCACCGTCTATGCTATTTATTCTCTGTACCTTTTCCCCCTCTCTCCTCCTCCCATGCTCCTGTTGCTAACCCTCCATATGATCTCCATTTCTGTGGTTCTGTTCCTGTTCTAGCTGTTTGCTTAGTTTGCTTTTGTTTTAGGTATGGTTCTTAATAGCTGTGAGTTTGCTGTCTTTTCACTGTCGTATTTGTATCTTCTTTTTCTTAGATAAGTCCCTTTAACATTTCATACAATAAGGGCTTGGTGATGATGAACTCCTTGAACTTGACCTTATCTGAGAAGCACTTTATCTTCCCTTCCATTCTAAATGACAGTTTTGCTGGGTAGAGCAATCTTGGTTGTAGGTCCTTGACTTTCATCACTTGGAATACTTCTTTCCAGCCCCTTCTTGCCCGTAAGATCTCTTTTGAGAAATCAGCTGACAGTCTGATGGGAACTCCTTTGTAGGTGACTGTCCCCTTATCCCTTGCTGCTTCTAGAATTCTCTCCTTCATTTGAATCTTGGCTAATGTAATTACGATGTGCCTTGGTGTGTTCCTCCTTGGGTCCAGCTTCTTTGGGACTCTCTAAGCTTCCTGGACATCCTGGTAGTCTATTTCCTTTGCCAGATTGGGGAAGTTCTCCTTTATTATTTGTTCAAATAAGTTTTCCACTTGTTGCTCTTCTTCTTCCCCTTCTGGTACCCCTATAATTCGGATGTTGGGACATTTAACAATGTCCCGGAGATTCCTAAGCCTCTCCTCATTTTTTTGAATTCTTGTTTCTTCCTCGTTTTCTGTTTGGTTGTTAGTTTCTTCTTTCTGGTCCACTCCATTGATTTGAGTCCCAGTTTTCCTTCCATCTCTCTCAGTTCCCCATGCATCTTCCTTCATTTCACGTATTGTAGCCTGCATTTTTTCATCTAATTTGTGAGCAAAATCAACCAATTCTGTGAGCATCCTGATGACCAGTGCTTTGAATTGTGCATCTGATAGGTTGGCTATCTCTTCACTGCTTAGAGGAATTGGCTCTGGGGCTTTGATTGGTTCTCCGGTTTGAGCCATTTTTGGTGTTTTTTTTGTTTTGTTTTGTTTTGGTTTTAGTCTGGTCGCGGCTATTACGTAGTGAGGGGTGGAGCCTTAGGTGTTCCTCAGGGCGGGGCAGCCCAGTCACTGGGTTGTGACGCTATAGGTGTGCTCGGGTCCGAGAGGAAACAATGGCGCCTGTTCCGCTCTCTCCTGGACTCCAGTCCCTTCCGCCGCTTCCCCTTTGCCTGGATTATCTGAGCACGCATGCGTGCTGTTACGTAGTGAGGGGTAGAGCCTCAGGCGCTTCCCAGTGAGGGGCAGCCCAGTCGCTGGGTTGTGACGCTGTGTGTGGGGGCGGGGTCTGAGAGGGAACAATGGCGCCTGCTCTGCTCTCTCCTGGATTCAGTCCCTTCCGCCACTTCCCCTCTGCCTGGACCGTCTGAGTGCATGGATGTGGGACCACCTGGTCAGCCAGCCGCCTTGTGCGGCCTCACTGGGTCTGCACAGTTGTCCCCCTGTGCCCGGGGTCCACCAGCTGCTGCCTGTGGGCCCAGGGACCGCCAGCCGCCACCTGTGCACCGGGGAACTGCCAGCCGCTGCTGCTTGCGCTCCCGCACCTCCACCTTCTCCCGCCGAGACTCCGCCCCTCCTACCGGTCTGGATGAATGCTTGTTGGACTTCCGTACAGTTCAATTTTCTATAACTTCTGGTTGTTTTCTTGTTTCTAAATATTTGTTGTCCTTAATTTTGGTTGTGAGAGGAGGCACAGTGTGTCTGCCTACGCCTCCATCTTGGCCGGATTACCCCTGTTTAGATGCAAGCAACCCACCTCATGGAAGTAAGCTTTCTCAGTGTCCTGCAGCCAGGTAGTGGAGGTGCTGGCGTTTAACCTGTGTTACCTGAGACCAAAGGCTTGTACTTCTAACCAGGATGCCCTATGGCAGCTTTCACAGCATTCGTATAAAGTTGGGCATGCTACTGTCCCCTGCCACTGCTGATCTCAAAGCTGTCACTCACCTGAATTGTACTGTATGGTCTTTGTTGTCACAAACCCTTTCTGGAATCAGGGTTGGGTGTAAGTGAATACATGGAGTCTCATTCAGTAGGTGGTAAACTGTTTTGTGGTCAGAGCTAATGGTGTTTACCTTTGTAGAAGCAGTAATAGAAGTACCAGCCTGAGTTCACATTCAGGTGGATGATGCCTGGACCCTGGTGCAGGAGCCAAAACTGAGTTCTGGGTCTTACCTGCTATTAAATGGCTTTATGACTTGGGGAAGCTCCTTTCCCCACCATCACTAGTTGGTCATGCTTCCCTTCCCTTTTCTGTTCCTTCTCTCCCCTTCCTTCCTTCCTTCCTTCCTTCCTTTCTTCCTTCCTTCCTTCCTTCCTTCCTCTCTCTCTCTCTCCCCTTCCTTCCTTCCTTCCTTCCTTCCTTCCTTCCTTCCTTCCTTCCTTCCTTCCTTCCTTCCTTTTTTTTCTTTGCTAATCCTTGAATCTTCTGCCAGCTGATCAGAGCAGACATGTAAAATAGAGCCTGTTTTCTGTTTCTGCAGTCCCTTCCACTTGTAGAACTCTCATCTGATTATGTAGCTGGTACACCCTGGATGAGCTCTTTCTGTCGAGGTACCAAGCTGTGCCTTTGGAGGGAGGTGCAGCATGTCATGGCACAGGTGGGCTCCTGAAGCCCAGAGGCTAGGCGGGCTGGTGGGGATGCGTGGACTGACACATAATGAAGCTGTTCTTGATTGTGGTTTTGCATCTGGAGTTTTCGGAGAGTCCTGAGCTGACACATGGAACAGATGCCCTCTCCCTTGACAAATTGATATTTTGATGGGACTTGAGCCAGTCCCCTTAACTCTTTAAAGTGGAAGTGATGCTCATGCTTGCTCTGAAAGGCAGTAGAGCAGAGTAATTGAAAGTATGGACTTCAAAGAGATCAAAAGATGACTGGGGTTTGAATGCCAGCTCTGATATTACTGTAAGACCTGGAGCAGATTCCTTAATCTCTCTGTGCCTCAGATTCCTCATCTGTAAAACCAGAAAGCATAATAAACCTACCCTATGCCAGTTGGTGTGAGGATTTAATGCCTTTCTACTTGAAGCATCAGAATGGTCCGAGATGTACGTAGTAAATGGTAGATGATATCACATTGTTCTATCATTTGATTTGTTAAATCAAATGAGAATGCTCTGTAAGCTGCGAAATGCCATTTAAATACTGTTAGTGACAAAATGTGAAGAAATGGAATGTTCTAGCCTAAACTATAGCTGATAATCCCAGTTCATGCAGCAGCAGTAAGATTGGCTAATTGGAGGTGATGGAGCGCCCACAGATGTGACGGGGCTCTTTGGCGTGCTGATGCCCCAACTTAGCTATGTATTCAAGTCCCTGGGGAACTTCAGAAACACATAGCCCTTGGTTCCTCTTCAAACCAGTGGAATCAGAATTTTGCAGGGCAGGGAGAAGGGTGGACCCAGGAAGTTGCTGTCTTTCTTATTTTATAAAAAGATCTCTAGGTAATCCTAGTGCAGCTCATCTTTTGGGCAACCTCTGACTTGCATAGCCTAACAGAATTAGTTGTTTATATTTAATAGGGTGCAAGGGGATTTAGTAGAGGCTCTGACAGCAGGTATCTACATATAGATAGAGACATTTTCACTGGGTAATGTGGGAGAAGCTACACGCAGGTTTGTCTGAAAGAAATTCTAGACGCATTTAAAGACCTGAAACCTGGGACTGAGAGTCTGGCTCTGTTTCTTATTGAGGTCAGTTTTTACTGGCTGACTGGTTTCCTTGCTGTGGAGTAAAGGATTCACGGGGACTGTTAACTGGGTGAGGAACAGGAAGTGGGTGTAATTGAAAAGAGATTTGGAACTGGGCAGTTTTGGGATCCTGGTCTTTAGTCAGCACACTGGATTCTCAGGTTTCAACATGTAGATGAAATGGCTGTATGGGTTAGGATTCTGTAGGAGTGGGATTTTTCAGGTGGCGGGAACAGTACAGAAGGTTCAAGGAGCAGACATTAGCATGACTGGCTGGCAGACAGGCAGGAGAGCTTAGTGGAGAGTCATTCCCTCAGTCTGGGAGAAAGGAGCAAGCCAGGGGCCATGTGTGAAATCAAAAGAGGGGCTGGCGTATCCTTGAGGAGGAGGGTTACAAATGGAGGGTTTTTTGAAGGGTCATTGAGCACTTTCTCACCCCACTACTCAGCACTTCTTCCTATAGCTAAAAAATCTTCAAAAGCCTCTTAAGAAATTGTATAAGCTAAGTGAGATGCCAGGATGGGTCAGCAATAACCCTTGGACCAACGTTTAGCAACTAGTTGGTTTTGCCGGTCCTGGCTGTAAAATGGCGGTAGACATCCTTGCTTTACAGAGCTGCCATGGAGTTGCTGAAATGGTGGATATGACTGGTGGCTTCACTGTAAAGTGCCCTTTGCAGATACAGAAGCATTGCCTGTGATGTGGACGAAGCATGCCCCGTGGTATGGGGAGGAGAGAGCAGGCTCTGCACCTCGTTGGAGGTGGGGGTACTTGCTATCCAGGTTAAAGCACAAATCTAAAGATCTAGAAACATTATTCTCACCTTAATTTCATGGTCTGAAATGTAGGGGTGTGGGCTTTCCTAAGATCTGTCACAGGGCAGAACACTGCTAACGCCTAGTGGTTACAGCTGTAATGGCTTTCCGCTGTGGGCTGCTGCGGTTAGACCCGTTGGTTACACCCGTTACACCCGTTGCCAGAGCTCTGCTATGACTGCATTCCTTTCTCTTCTCTGCTATTACTCCACATAAGCGAGAATGGCATCACTGAAAATCCACCTAACTGATTAGAAAAGACCTAAACAACAGGTTATTCAGTTTTTGCCACTATACTCTTAGAAATAAATGACATACAATATTCCACAGAGCAGTTGTCAAGATAAGAACCACGACTCCAGGTAGGGATATCCTTCCAGGCATCAACAGCTACCATGTGCTTGCAGTGACCCTGGAGGGGCTCCCCATGTGTCTGGCACTGTGGAAGTTCTTGGGGAGACAAACAGGGTAACATTTTCTAGCCCCTCAAAGTACTTTATTCTTTCTAGAAACGCAATGAGTGATCTATGCCCAAATGAATGGTATGCTCCTAGGTTCTGTAGGAGCTGTTCAGAGAGAGGAAAGACTCAAATTAGTTGAAGTAGTCTAATTGAGCAGCACGCTGCTAGGTAGGTAGCTAACAGGCTGTTGATAGTGAATCAGAGTAATAGCTACAATGCAGAGCATTTTATGGATTAAATTTCCTACAGGGATCCTGAATTCTGGTGCCTGTATGAGCCAGACAGGCAACAAAAATTGGGGAAGCCATAATAATGGTGGGGACCATGGCACCTTAAAACATGGCAATCCAAAATTTAAGACAAACATAACACACTACTTCTGCTTTTCAAAGAACATTTGCAAATATCCCATTTAATGTTTGTAGCATCCTGATAAAGCAGGACTGTTCTCTTCCAAAGGTAAGACCACATCAGATACAATCAAAGGCAGAGAGAGCCTTTGTGTGCCCTGGAGTCCGCAGGGCCCATTCCAGAGCTGTGCCTGGATCTCCCCTAGAGGCCTGGGCCCTTGGGACTGAGCCCTTTGGGAAGAAGGTACTGTGCTCTCCTAACACGTCTGCCCTCTCCCCAGAGCTGCTGCGATCTTTCTCTGAGCACAGCTCTCGGGAGAGGGGCCCTGGCCCATTTGTCTCTACTCTTATCCAGTTTTTGTAAACGGACCCAGGAGGAAAAGGCTGCGGAGTATGAGCAACCCTGCACGGGTGTCAGAGAAGGCCATCACCCACGTCAGTATTCGGGTCCTTTTGGACCTAACAATAGTCCCAGAGGGCTGAATTCAGCTTCTTTACAATACCCAATTGGCTGACTTGAGATTTCCTTTTTATCTTTTAATCACTGTAGTCATTTTTCACCAAAAGGAAAAGTAAAAGGAGAGAGAGAGAGAGAGATTGAGAGATACAGTTGGGGTTACTTGACCCTGAAGTGAAGAAACCCCTGCACCAGGGCTGGGTTCGCCCGAAGGAGGGATGGAGGTGTCAGTTACAATTAATGTGAGTGGCCTTTCTGGCTTCCGAGACCTCTGGTCACAGCAAATGTGACAGCTTGAATTAGCCTCAATTATGGTGAACTACATTTAACTGCGTTAATACGCACATGTCTTGGTGAGAGCTGGCTGCTTTGATATCCTTGACCATGGAAGGAAAAGACAGGAGGGAAGACTTGGAAATGACAAATACCTAGGTCTGGGTGTGGGGTACAGCACCTGCCAGGGATGTTAGACTTTCTGTACCATTACATTCACTTTGGGTGTGATTCCCATAAGTGGTTGAGGAAGGAACAGTTACCCACATGTGTGCAGTAAAATTTACACATGACAAAACGTTCGTCTTAAAGTGCCCCGATTGACAAGTCTTGATAAATGAACATGTCCCTCTGTGACCACCACCCCAGGAAAGCTAACGAATGTTTCCGTCACTCCACAGAGTCCCCTTGTGACTGGTCTAGTCAGTCCTCCCCCAGTACTTGACCCAAGGAAAACACTGGTCTGCTTTTTACTATTATAGATTAGATTAGGCTTTCCTGGAATTTCATAGAAATGAAATAATACAGAATGTACCCTTGTGTGTTTACCAAAGGTTTGTCCCTTGTATTGCTGGGTGACATTCCATGGTATGGGCATACCACAATTTATTTACTTACTTGCTGTTAGACATTTGAGTCTAAACATTGAATACCTTGTTTTGGCTATCACAAATAAATAGCCAGGTTTTAGCTATTGCAAACAAAGCTGTTATGAATATTTTTATACAAGTCTTTGTGTGGACATATGTTTTATTACTCTTGGAAAAATAGCAAAGACTATACAATTGCTTGTTTGTGTGGTATGGTAGGTGGGACTTTGGCCCGCATGATGTTTGCCCCGCCCTCCTCAGTGATATATCTGAATCTGTTATGTAACATGGCAAAAGAGACTTGGTGGATGAAATTAAGGTTGCTAATCGACCTTAAGATAGAGATGATCCTGGGTTAAGTGGATGGACCCAGTCCAATCACATGGAAGTATCAGAAAAGGAGGCCAGTGCTGGGGACCCTGTCCTGGGCGCCAGATGTGGGGGGCTCCGCCCGCAGAGCCCCATCCCTCCGTCACGGATGAAAGTAAAAACTACCAAGACATCTTCTGCTTGGGGAGGAAAGGGGTCAAACTCTCAGAGGAGAATGACCTAGAGCCCCATCCTCACTAGGCTTTTATTGGGCTCAAATACACAGGAATACAGGTATGTCAGGCGACAAGGATCAAACAATGGTTAACATTTCAAAGCAATCTGAGGGCTTAATCTGAGCCAGTGTTTGTCAGGAAGGGGGGTTGCCAGACTTTGGGAGACATAGTCATTTCCTCCTGGGACACTTATCACCTCAGGAAGAGCACTCTTAGCAAAGCAGGTTTCACAGGACTTTAGGAATTCTTTCTTATGCCAATCACCCAAGGAGCCATTCCTGGCCAGGACAGGGCTGCACCACTCACCCCCACAGTTTCAGGCTTTAAGCCTGATTAGGAAGCAGGAGACATCTCCCAGATGGAAATGAGGACTCGGGCTATGTCAGAATAGCCGGGGAGCGAGGGTCCATCACATCCTCTTTGCTGCAACCCCCCGAGTCCTTCCATGAGGCCTTCCAAGTGGTCGCGTCTGGCTTAGGTTGCCCCTCCCATGAGGAGTCTTACCCGTCATTGACTGCCAACCAAGCTATGGGGCCAGAGATGGGTAAGGCAGAAGCAGTGCCCCTGCCAGGGAGATAAGCTTTGTCTCCTTAGTAGGTCACATCCTTGTGACAGAACAGACCCAGATGAAGTGGGTCCCTTGGGCTCTTACACAGCCCACCATGGGGTGAGGGTTACAACTCCTGAAACCAGGCTGAACGGTCCGCAACAGGCCAGAGAGCCAGCTAGAGCTGTATGGTGGAAGGAGAGGTCAGAGAGATTCAGAGAGAGTAGGACTCAACCCTTCCCTGCTGGCTTGGAAAAAGGAAAAAGGAGGCCATGAGTCAGGTGATGCCAGTGCCAGTTGGTTGGGTTGGCCACAAAGTCTGTATGGTGTTCTTCCATAAAAGAAAAGATACATTTTAAAATTTTCACCAATAACTTTATTGATTTGGATATTTTGAATATGTCGGCTATCTTCTGCTATTGGCTTCTAGTGGGTAGATGCCATAGATGCTGCCAAACATCTTCCAATGCATAAGACAGCCCTACAGCAAAGAATTGTTTGGCCAAAATGCCACTAGTACAGGAAACTTCACAAACTACTTTTGACATGTTCGATCAGTCACAGCACCTCCTTGATACACTGCACAAATTTTTTTCCATTCACTTGTGTTTTTATCTTTCTTGAAATAAAGCATGATACACTAAGAAGTGTGTATTTTCTTTCATTTTCAACATTAAATGGCTGCACAAAAATTCACCCATTTTGATAAATTTTCTAAAATGCGCGTTGATATGACAGTTGTCACCATGCATTCTAACAAGATTGTTTTGAATGAAATTAAAGACAACTGCATGCTACTAGAGCCATTGTATGGAAAAACTAAACAAACTTTTTGGCCAACCCAATAGAAGATGAAAATGACCCCTGACTGACAGGCAGTGAGGAAAGGGGGACCTCTGTTCTGCAGCCGTTTGTAGCTGGATTCCACCAACAACCTGAATAAATGTAGAAGCGTAGAAGAGTATCCTCCCCCAGGGCCTGTGGATAAGAGCTCAGGTGGGCTGACACCCTGATTTCAGCCTAACAGGACCCGGAGTAGTCAGCCATGCTTATTGGACTTCTGACCTGTTACAGAAGTGAGAATAAATTTGTGTTGTTTTAAGCCACTAAATTTGTGAGAATTTGTTATAGCAGCAATAGAAAATGAATACACATGCTAAGTGTTTGTTTAATGTTATGAGAAACTTCCAAACTGGCTTCCAAACTGATTGTATGACTTTCCAGTGTCATCAGCAATATATCTGAATTCTGCTGTCTCCATATTCTCAGCAACATTTGTTGCCAGTCTTCTTTTCCTTCTGGCCCTCCTGGTGGGTGTGTAGTGGTGTTTCATTATGGCTTTAATTTGTATTTCATTTGTAGTTATTCTGTTGCGATGTGCCTGTTCACATCTTTTGTGTATTTTTATGGGCTGTTTGTCATCTCATTGAGTTGTAAGAGATTTTTCTATATTCTGGATACAATTTCTTATGAGAAACCTGCAATGTGAGTAGTTTTTCAGTTTATGGCTTACCTTTTCATGTTCTTAGTGGTGTTTTTGGAAGAACAGTTTTTGATGAAGTCAATTTTAATTAATCTTTTATGGTTCATTCTAAGTCCTAAGAAAATTTTTGTTTACCCATGATTTAAATTTTTTTCCCACATATTTTTTCTTCTAGAAGTTTTCTACTTTTAGCTTTTAAATTTAAATTAATGATCCATTTTGAAGTATATATAATGTGTATGTGGGGTAAGGGTTGAAGTTTATTTTTTTTTTACATGAATATCCAGTTCAAACACCATTTGTTGAAAAAAACTACTTTTTATCTGTAGAGTTACTTTGGCCCCCTTGTCAATTCAATTGACTATATATGTGTGGGTTTATTTTTGGACTTTCTATTCTTTTCCATTGATATGTGTATCTCTCTTTATGCAAATACCACTCTATATTGATTCCTGAAGCTTTGTGGTATGTCTGGAAACCAAGTAGTGTAGGTTCTCCCACTTTATACTGGTCCTTTGTACGTTCATATAAATTTGATAATCAGCTGGTCAATTTCTACAAAAAAAAAAAAAAAAAAGCCTTGTTGGGGTTTTGATTGGGCTTTCATTGACTCTATGGATCAATGTAGGGAGAATTGTGGTGGGAACAGAAAAACATACTGGAAAATAATGGTTAAAAACTTTAGATTTGACAGTTTAGGTTATATTTATAACCAATATAAGGTTACTATATAGGTTATATAAGGTATATTTATAACCTATACAAGGTTATTACAAAAATATTATATTAAATATTTAGGTTATAAATATAACCTAAATATATAAGAAGCTCAGTAATTCCAAAGAGGAATAAACAAGAACAAAAATTTTCTCAAATTATAATCAAATATCCAAAAACATATATAAAGAGGAAAGCTTAAAAACAGAGGGGGAAAAGTCATTATATACACAGATTCAAAGAAGAGTTCCTATCAGAAACAGTACACCAGAGACAAATAACATCTTTAAAATGCTGCAAAGAAAGCCATCACCCTAAAGTTCTGTATCCAAAGAAAATACCTTCATAAATGGTGGTAAAATAGATTATCAGACAAAAGTCAAGGGGATTCATTGCCAGCAGAAATGCATGACAAAAATGTTAGTCTTCATATGGAAGGAAAATGACATTAAGTGGACACTTGGATCCACACAAAAATATAAAGAGCTTTGGAAATGGTAAATGTGTATTAAATATAAAAGATGTATTATATAGAAAAGATCTATAAAATAGGTATAGCTAATATAAAATAGGTTTGGCTAATATAGCAAGAGTAGGGAGAGATACATGGATGCTAAAGAATACTCAGTTGTACCAAAAAGGGTAGAAAAGAGGGAAAGGGAACAAATAATGGAAAGACAGAAAACACCTAGCAAGATGGTAGATAAAACTAAAACTAAAATGTAAGTGGTCCAAGCACTTCAACTGAAGGGCAGAGTTGCACTTGGAGCCGAGAGGCAGTGACTCTATAATGGGCAGAGTAGACTCCTTCCGCTACTCAGCTTCCATAAGCAGCCTTCTCACACTTAAACTCCTGTACAACTCCTGTTTCTGCCAAACCAGATACAGCTAACTTTGTTACAGATGAAGTCCTCACTTGTTCCAGAAAATGAGGAGACGCACAGTCCCAGGAATCGTATTCCCCTTTGACTTCTATTATTTGCTTCTCAAAATTCAGTCACAGTCCCATGGATTGTTCTGTTACCTGAAGACTACATCATACTTCAACAAGTTAGCTAAGTTACTTCTAACAACTTGTATAAATAAAAATGAGAGGGAGAGAGAAGAATAAAGTGATTAATGTATACAAGTAAAAATACACATAATAGGCAAATTATAAATACACAAAACTGCTACAGTCCTCAATTCTGTAATTGCTCATGTGACCACAGGTACCTTCTATGACTTCCTTTTCAGACAGTGCATTCTGTATTTCCTTTGCTCTCAAACTATATCCTCAGCTGATTGAGATTATTTGTTGGATTGACCCAAACCTTCCTTCCTAAAAGTATGAGTCTTCAGTTTCCTGCCTGGTTTGGATTGTTGGAGTTTCCTGTTAACCTTTGCTATAGGACATGGAAATACTAAAGATGCCCCAGAAAAAAATCACATGGTTTCCAGACTTTGCCTTCTTGCCTCCACTGTGTGACAGCAACCCCGTTTCCCCTTCCTAAACAGAATAATTCCCTATAGCTAGTAGATTAACCCCCTTCTCCCTGCTCGTTGGTTCACTGGCATCAAGGACCAAAATGTCCATGTGGTAATCTCATGTTCAGATTCAGTGGAACCGTGGTTGTGTACCCTGGTAGAAGGATCCCCCCCTTGGGGACTAAGATCTCCAAACTGGCAGATTTGAAGTGCTGAAATGCAAATCAAATATCCCGTGAGTTGGATATTCGGTGCCGTGGTGAGAGCAGCTACTACCCTCACTTCCTCCCCTTGGATTCTGGATTCATGTGTCCTGGCTATAGGAGAGGCCACACCATATATTTGTTTCTGATTCAAAGCATACTCTACCTCCTGTACAACAGAATCCCATCCTTTCAGGGTATTCTGTTCCAAATGATGACATAACTGAGTCTGAAGGAGGCCATTTCACCTTTCAGTTAGGCTAGTCATTTCTGGATCACAGGGCACTGAGAGTTCTTGACATTGTACTGATACCAGGTTTCCTGCAATTTCTATTTTTAAATTATATTTTATTCATTATGCTATTACAGTTGTCCTGATTTTTCACCCTTTGCCCCCCTCCACCCAGCATTCCTCACTCCCTCAGCAATCCCCCCACCATTGCTCATATCCATGGATCTTGCATATAAATTCTTTGACTACTCCATTTCCTACATTGTACTTTACATTCCCATTAAGAAGTACAAGTGCATTAAGAAGTACTTGTACTTCTTAATCCCCTCACCTCTTCACCCATTCTCCCATACCCCTCTCCCCTCTGGCAACCATAAAAATGCTCTCTTATATTTTGGATTCTGTCTCTGTTCTTCTTGTTTGCTTAGTTTGTTTTTTAGATTCAATTGTGGATAGATACATATTTATTGCCATTTTACTGTTCATAGTTTTGATCTTCTTTTCTTAAATGAGTCCCTTAACATTTCATATAAGGAAAGTTTGGTGATGATGAACTCCTTTAGTTTTTTTCTTGTCTGGGAAGCTCTTTCTCTGCCCTTCCATTCTAAATGACAGCTTTGCTGGATAGAGCAATCTTAGGGATAGGTCCCTGCTTTTCATCACTTAGAATATTTCTTGCCAGTCCCTTCTAGCCTGCAAAGTTACTTTTGAAAAATCAACTGACAGTCTTAGGGGAACTCCCTTGTAGGTAACTAACTGCTTTTCTCTTGCTGCTTTTAGGATTCTCTCTTTATCTTCAACCTTTGGCATTTTAATTATGATGTGTCTGGGAGTGGGCCTTTGTATCCATCTTGTTAGGGTCTCTCTGTGTTCCTGGACTTGCATGTTTATTTCCTTCACACAGTTGGGAAAGTTTTCTTTCATTATTTTTCAGATCACCTTCCAATTCCTTATTCTTTCTCTTCTCCTTACAGCACAATGATGTGAATGTTGGACCTCTTGAAATTGCCTCAGAGGCTGCTTACACTCTCATTATTTTCTTTGGATTCTTTTTTCTTCTTCTTGTTCTGATTGGTTCTTTTTTGCTTCCTTATGTTCCAAATCATTGATTTGATTCTCGGCTTCATCCACTCTACTGTTGTATCCCTCAAAATTGTTCTTTATTTCAATTATTGTATCCTTCATTTATGACTGGATCTTTTTTATGCTGCTGAGATCCTCACTAAGTTCCTTGAGCATTCTTAAAACGAGTGTTTTGACCTCTGCATCTGATAGATCACGTATCTCCATTTCGTTTAGTTCTTTTTCTGGAGTTTTGATCTCTTCTTTGATCTCATTTGGACCGTATTTCTTTGTCTCCTCATTTTGGCAGCCTCTCTGTGTTTGTTTCTATGTATTAGATAGAGCTGCTTTGAATCCATGTCTTATAGTGTACAGTGGTGTCCTGTAGGGTCCAGTGACACAGCCTCCCCTATCATCCAGGCTGGGTACTCACGGTGTGCCCTCTGTGTGGGCTGAGTACACCCTCCTCTTGTAGTTGAGCCTTAGTTGCTATTGGCAGGTCAATGGGAGGGATTTACCCAGGTCAGTCAGCTGCAAGGATTGGCTGTGACCACTGACCACCAACCTCTGCCCTCCATGAAGGATCAGCTGTCCTGCAGTTTCTATGTTTTTGTTACAGCTGGCTTGTTGAGTCTCACATTTGCTTATCTAATCTGCTTTCTACCGTGACTTGATGTGCAGTCTTAGGTAAATCCTTTTCTTTCCCTGGATATTTGAATCTTCATCTGAAGAGTGGGAAGTTTGGCCTTGATCCTTTGAAAATCTTCCACTTCTAATGTGTTCTTGCTCCAGTGACCTCTCAGGGTTGTGAAATCATTTGGGACAGTGTGGGTAAAAGCGAATTGTTAATGCGAAGGGTTGTGTACATGGGAAGGTTGAGGCATGGTGCATTCATTCTTATGATCATTATCAGTGTCCAGGGCTTGACTTCCATTCTCTTTGGAGCTAAAGAAAGGGTACCAGCCCTCCAGTGTAACACTACCATGTGTCTGCCCCAGGACTCTAAGGATCAGTATTCATTTCTGTGCATGTGGATTGGAAACTATTGCTGGGTATGTAGAAGGGACGACATTGTAGAGAGAAGGCCAGAACAGGAATGTGGAGGAGTTTGACATTTCCAGTCTGTATCTTCCTGCCTCCCTCTCCTCATTATCCCCACACAGGCACACATATGTGTGCACATTCCCTTTCTTCTTTCCAGACAGGTGCAGACTGCTCTGGAGTCAACCAGACTGAATGAGGAGACAGCCATTCCAGTTTCTTCCCTCTCTCTGTTCCCTGGCCCAGTGCTGTGCTTGGCAGTTATAGCAGGCCTACGAGGAAATACACTATTCTCTCCCTGGTGTGTTTTTTTTTTTTTTTTTAGATGAAGACCTAAAAATATTCCACTCTATAATTGGCTATCCAATCAGCCATGCAAATAAGCACTATGCCAGGGCCTATAGGAAACAAGGCAGGAGGCCTAAAACTTGGACGCATGCCAACTTCGCCTTTCCTTTCCATTTAAAAAAAATATGCTTGGGATCTGAATTTGGGGGTTGAGGGAGGAGGATGTGCTGGGTGGGTTTCCATGGAGGCAGACACTGGCCACTGATCTTATGTCCACATGGTTCATTTAGGGCAAAGGGGGTAGAATTTGGTGTCATGGGGGAGTTTGGAGGTAGTATTACTGAATATGGTTGGGGCAATTTGGCTTACTGTGTCTTGAACATCTGTTCCAGCCTCTGGGCCTTTCTTCCATGTGATGCCTACGTCTCCCAGCACAGCTGCCGAGAATGCCCTCTGTGCTTCTTCCTGCTTATCCAAATCCTGCCTGTCCTTCAGAGCTAGCACTTACATGATGCTGTCAGGAACAACCATTCTGTCTCACAGTACCTCTTGTCTGTAACAGAACCAGCCACCTGCCCACCCCTCTGTCCAGTGCTCATGAGCACAGAGCTCACTGTGCTCTCTGTTATCTTCCCTGGTCCTCCTCAGGCCTGTGTAACAGTGGGCATGGTGGTTAGGGAGGTAGAGAGAGGTAGTTCAGTGTTTGGGCTAAGAGCTTTAGAGTATCATACTTGCCACTTGTATGCGACCTTGGTTAAGTTGCTTTGCCCTCCAAACCTCAGTTTCCTCGTGTATACAACACTGAAGATATACCCTGTCTGGTGTGGCTTAGTGGATTGAGTGTGAGCCTCTGAGTCAAAAGGTTGCCAGTTCAATTCCCGGTCAGGGCACCTCCCTGGGTTGTACGCCAGGTCCCCAGTTGGGGGCGTGAAAAAGGCGACCAATTGATGTTTCTCTCCTTCTCTTTTTCCCTTCGTTCTTCCCTCTCTAAAAATAAATAAAGTCTTTAAAACACTGAGGATAATATTTCCAGTTACATTAGGGTTATGACAATTGAATGACATATTGCCTGTAAAGTACTTAGCATAATGGCAGGTTCAGAGTCAGTGCTCATTAAATGCTAACATTAAATGCTAGCTATTATTATTATTATTTACATTTTATAGTTGAGGAAAAGGAAGCCTGGGGAGGAGATGGCTAAGTCCAATTGCACAGTCAGTCATGGCTACCCAGTGAGGACTGGATTATTCAGTGCCAGCTCTAAGCCCAGGCCATGCTGGACACTGTGCTGGAATAGTCACTGGTACTGAGAGAGGGGTGCAGCTGGAAAGGAAGGATATTTGCATGTGAGTACCCACTGTGTGGGAGACGGAGGCAGGTATATGTAGTAGGGAGTGCAGAGACCTGGAGACAGAATAAAAAGGAGAGTGCCCACCTGTCATTTTCACCAGGACAGAGCCAGGTGGTTGGTCCTTCTCTGGAGAAGAATGCCCAGAAGTGCTGATCCATGGCTCTGGCTGTGCCTCTGACCTGGGTAACCCTGACTAGCTCCTGCGGCCTCTGATTCACAGGCGTGGCCCTGTATGGGAGGGGCTGGGCCTCTGGGGACTGGCCAGCTCTCATGGGCTTCAGTTTTGAGGTCTCCTGGCAGCTACCCTCCACCTAGCACATGTCTTGCCTCAGTCGTGCTTTTGGAGAACTGGGTAGAGAGGTGAGAGCATGAAAGGCCTGACAGCATTAACTGGCAGCAGGGTGCCAGGTGCTGGCAGTGCCACAAGCAGTGTGTGGCTGTCCTCAGATGGCCGGGCTGGCTGGGCTTTGCAGGAACACAGCTTGTGGACAGCCTAGATTTGTGCTGATGCTGAAGGACTTCCCTGGCAGCCAGATTTGCTGCTGTTGCTACTGCCTAGTCAAAGTCAAGAGCGAGAATTTTAACAGCAGGCATCGTGCTGTGCCGTCTCGCAGCTGGTCTGACACCTCTAGCATCTGGTTGTCCACAGGATAAAACTTCTGAACATGGTGTTCAAAGTCCTTGAGGTACTCTGGCCTCCTGTGCTTTTCTCATGTCACCTCTCTCTCCTAGACCCCAGGCCCAAAATTCATGCTGCAGCCACTTCAACTGTTGCTGGTCTCCAAATATACCTGAAACCCTGATTTTTCACATAAGCCATTTATTGTCCCTGTCCTTCATCTGTGCACACTGTTGCTCTTTGGGCTCCCACCCATACCTGCTCAGGTGTCTTCCTTCATAAGGAGTCTCTTCCCCTTCCAGATATAACCTATAGGACTTAGAGTGCATGGGCTTCCACCTGTCAGGTAATATACAATAGTGGTTCAAATGTTGACTTTGCTGCTGAATAGTCCGAGTTTCAGTTAGGGCTGTGCTGTTCATTAGCTGTATGACCTTGGGTGAGTCAATTCACCTTGTGCACAGGCCTTAATATCATTAATGGTAAAATGGCATTAACAACTCTGCAGTCATTGGGGTTTGTGAGATGATGTGTCAATATTCATAGCGGTTTGCAGGTAGCAACTAGTAGGTCTTCACAAGATGGCTCCCACTGGCATCAGCTCTCCTGCGCTGGTTCAGATCTGTTTCTCCAGGCAGCTCCACCTCCTTCCAGGCAGAAATAGTGCCTGAGAAGTATTGATACTAGTATGATGGCAGGTCCGGTCAGGGTGCAGAAACCACACCAGCAGAACAGGCACCCTGCCCTGTGGCTCTCTTTTCCACTCCCTTCTTGGCCCTGCAGCCCCCTCACCCACACTTTGTAGAAAGAGGTTGAGTCAGATTTTGCATGTGCTGAAGCCTTATCTCTCTGGCTCTCAGATATTTAATGTTCAGTCATGGGATATTGGAATATTGGAATTAGTCGTGGAAAATTCTCCATTTTCTCCACTTTTATTTCTCTGTGAAGATTGTAGTTTTAGGTTATTCCCTTGAATTAATTAATTTGGTAAAGCTTGCGAAACATCAGTAATGTGCCCAGGACTGTGAGGTGCTGGAAGTGATAAGTGGCATTCTTAGATGGGTACCTATTTTCCAAGTACCTTTGCTGGTGCTGACTGCTGTGGCCCTTGCAGTGCCTGAGATGGCTTCAGGGGGCCATTGTTATTAATGATGTCATTTTACAGAGGACTGGGACTCCAGCCCTTATCTTCTAAGTCGGATATACTTTCCCTCTGAACTTGATCTTCTTCCTTGCTTGTTGGAGGGTCCACCAAGGATCCTTCCACAGAGCTTACCTGGCCCACCCGTCTAGAGTGGAAGGCTTCCTTTGGATTTGCCTCTCTCGTCAGTGTGTGCAGAGCACTGCGCAGGTGCAGAAGGAAAAGATGTGGTTTCCTTCTAGTAGTTTATAAACTCACCACAGTGGATAGGACACACACATCTTTACTGAACAAGTAAGTAGTTAATTATTGAATGTCTGCTTTGTGCCTGGCGCTGTGCTGGGAGTTGGTAATATGGTAGCAAACAGAAAAAAAAAATGTGTTGTAGGCTTCCAGCTGTGGGCACAGGCCATTTAGTCGGGAAAGAGATAAGTAATCCAAATAGTTACAGAGTGTGATAAGTGCTATGAAGAAAATTTATGAAAACTTAAGTAGCAGTGAAAGTAGAACACAATAAAATAAGAACACACCAGGACAAATTATAGGACCAGTATGTATCAGCTCTGGAAAGGCCCTGGTCCTGCCTTCCTCCCTGTAAGGCAGAGAAATCCAGGCTTGGAGTGGGGGCAGTTCTGGTGAGTGGGCTTCCCATAGGTAGTATGGGGGAGGGGCCTGGAGGTGGGGAGTGGGCTCTTTTGAGAAGGGTATTGAGATCTGTAATTCCCTCCACTTGAACCCAGTTCTGGTCGCTCTTTTAAAGTAAGAAAACCCTCCAAGACAAAATTTGTACCTTTGTGGTGGGGGAACATTTTTTCCAACTGAGAACGCTGCTTCCCTCCCCAAGCATTTGTAATCCTCCTTTCATATAAGAACTTGGTTTGCATTTTACATAGGGGGGCATAAGTTGGTACACCTGGATTTGAACAACAGAAGGGACAAGTTCAGGGTGGCTTCTGAAAGATTCCATTGCTGTATGAGAGATACTAGGAACTTTATCAAGTGAGGACTGGGAGCAGCTGAGAGGCAGGGGACAGAGATGTAGGCTCTGAGCCTGAGGAAGGAGAAATACTCCCGTCCTGCAAGGGCTAGCCATCCTCTGCCCTAGGAGCACAGGCCCCAGAACATTGAGAAAGGAGCGAGAAGGGCACTTCCTAAATGAGGAAGAGACTCTATACAGGTGGCTTTGAAAACACAGGGGTTAAGGGTGCTGACCTCCAGGGCAGTAGAAAATTCATGTATTACTTTTGACCACAGCTCTTGGGTTCCAGGACACCCATGGATACCAAAATCTGTGGATGCTCAGGTCCCTCATAAAATGGCATAGAGCAATATATACAGTTGGCCCTCCACATCCACTAATTCTCAGCTTCCATAGAAAGTTTCTGTCCCAGTACCAAGCCAGAGAGCACTCCAAGGAGAGCACCTACGTGTGTCCAGAGCCAGGCCCCTTGTTTCTCCAGCTCTTGCACAGCTAAGGTGGTCAGGGTGGGGAGGAGAGGGACAGCGGTGATGAGTCCAAGTGTGTGCCACTCAACAGTTGCCATGGGAGAGGTGAGGGATGGAACAAACCAGCGTAATATTGCAGCTAAGTATACTCCTGTGAAGAAAAGAAAGGACTTGGGCATAAGCAAGGTCTCTAAGACAGGGACTAGAAAGCAACAACCATAAAAAGAAAAACTGATAAAATAGACTTCATCAAAATGACAAATTTGGGCTCATCAGAGATGCTGTAAAAAAACATGAATAAGCAAGCCATTAATTGGAAGAAAATATTACAGAACACAACTGATGAGGTATTTGTCTTCAAGGACCTATAAAATATTCATATAGCTCAGTAATATAAAGACAAACATTTCCATTTTTTTGATTTAAATTATTTTATTATTGTTCAATAACAGTTGTCCACATTTTCTCCCCACCCCTTCCTCCCACCTCCTCCAATCCCACCTCTCTCCCTTTCTTCCACCCTCCCCCTTGGTTTTGTCCATGTGTTCTTTATAATAGTTCCTGAAAACCCTTCCCCCCATCGTCTCCTCCCCCCTCTCCTCTGGCTGTTGTTAGATTGTTCTTAATTTCACTGACTCTGATTATATTTTGTTTGCTTTTTTTCTTCTGTTGATTATGTTCCAGTTAAAGATGAGATCATATGGTATTTGTCCCTCACCATCTGGCTTATTTCACTTAGCATAATGCTCTCCAGTTCCATCCATGCTGTTGCAAAGGGTAGGAGCTCCGTCTTTTTCTCTGCTGCATAGAATTTCATTGTGTAAATGTACCACAGTTTTTTGATCCACTCATTTGCTGATGGGCATTTAGGTTGCTTCCAGCACTTGTCTATTGTAAATTGTGCTGCTATGAACATTGGGGTGCATAGATTCTTTTGGATTGGTGTTTCAGGGCTCATAGGGTGTAATTCCAGCAGTGGAATAGCCAGGCCAAAAGGCAGTTCCATTTTTAGTTTCCTGAGGAAATTCCATACTGTTTTCCACAGTGGCTGCACCAGTCTGCATTCCCACCAACAGTGCAGGAGGGTTTTTCCCACATCCTCCCCAACACTTGTTTGTTGATTTGTTTATGTTGCTCATTCTGACCAGTGTGAGGTGGTATCTCATTGTGGTTTTAATTTGCATCTCTCTGATGGCTCGTGATGCTGAGCATCTTTTCACGTCTCTGGGCCCTCTGTATGTCCTCCTTGGAGAAGTGTCTGCTTAAGTCTGTTGACCATATTTTAATTGGGTTTTTTGTCTTCCTGGAGTGGAGTTGTGTGAGTTCTTTATATATTCTGGAGATCAATCCCTTGTCCGAGGTGTCATTGGAAAATATGTTTTCCCATACGATTGGCTCTCTTTTCATTTTAATGCTGTTTTCTTTATCCGTGCAGAAGCTTTTTAATTTGATGAGGTCCCATTTATTTATTCTTTCCTTTATGTCCCTTGCTCTAGGGGACATATCTGTGAAGATGTTGCTGTGTGGAATGTCTGAGATTTTCCTGCCAATGTTTTCCTCTAGGACTTTTATGGTGTTATGACTTATATTTTAAGTTTTTCATCCACCTTGAATTTTTTTCTGTATGGTGTAAGTTGGTGATCAAGTTTCTTTTTTTTTTGCATGTAGTTGTCCAGATCTCCCAACACCATTTGTTGAAGAGGCTGTTTTTGCTCCATTTTATGCCACTGCCCCCTTTGTCAAATACTAATTGACCATAGAGACTTGGGTTTATTTCTGGGCTCTCTGTTCTGTTCCATTCCATTGGTCTATGTGCCTGTTTTTATGACAGTACTAGGCTGTTTTGATTACTGTGGCCTTGTAATACAGTTTGATATCAGGTATTGTGATCCCTCCTGCTTTGTTCTTCTTTCTCAAAATTGCTGCAGCTATTCTAGGTCATTTATGGTTCCATATAAATTTCTGAAGTGTTTGTTCTATGTCTGTGAAATATGTCATGGGTATTTTAATAGGGATTGCATTGAATCTATAAATTGCTTTGGGTAGTATGGACATTTTGATGATGTTAAATTCTTCCAATCCATGAGCATGGCACATGCTTCCATTTGTTTATGTCTTCCTTAATTTCTTTCTTCAGTGTGGTATAGTTTTCTGAGTATAGGTCTTTTACCTCCTCGGTTAGGTTTATTCCTAGGTACTTTATTTTCCTTGTTGCTATATCAAATGGGATTTTCCCCCTGATTTCTGTTTCTGATGTTTCATTGTTGGTGTACAAAAATGCCTTTGATTTCTGAGTATTGACTTTGTAACTGGCTGTTTTGCCAAATTCATTTATTAGGTTGAGTAGTTTTTTTGTGGAGTCTATAGGATTTTCTATGTACACTATCATGTCATCTGCAAACAGTGACAGTTTTGTTTTTTCCTTTCCAATTTGGATGCCTTTTATTTCTTGTCTGATTGCTGTGGCTAGGACTTCCAGTACTATATTGAATATAAGTGGTGAAAGTGGACAACCTTGTCTTGTTCCTGATCTTAGTGGAAAAGCTCTAAGTTTTTGTCCATTGAGTATGATGTTGGCTGTAGGTCTCTCATATATGGCCTTTATTATGTTGAGGAATGCACCCTCTATTCCCACTTTGCTGAGTGTTTTTATCATAAATGGGTGTTGTACTTTATCAAATGCTTTTTCCACATCTATTGATACGATCATGTGATTTTTGTCTTTTGTTCATGATGTATTATGTTTATTAATTTGCGAATATTGTACCATCCTCGCATCCCTGGGATGAATCCCACTTGGTCATGGTGTATGATCTTTTTAACATATTGCTGGATGCAGTTTGCCAATATTTTATTGAGGATTTTAGCATCTATGTTCATCAGCAATATTGGCCTGAAGTTTTCTTTCTTTCTTGTGTCTTTATCTGGTTTTGGGATTAGGATGATGTTGGCTTCATAAAAAGAGTTTTGGGGTCTTCCATCTTCTTGAATTTTTTGAAATATTCTGTGGAGGATGGGGGTTAGCTCTCCATTAAATGCTTTGTAAAATTCTGCAAAACCATCTGGTCCAGGGCTTTTTAATTACTGTTTCAATTTCATCAGGTGTTATTGGTCTGTTCAGGCTTTCTGCTGCTTCTTTATTGACAAACATTTCAATTTTAAAAATTGGCAAAAGATATAACATGTTTCTAATAGAAGACATGAATGGACAAAAGGCCGATGAAGAGATGTTCAACATTATAGTCATCAGACAAATGCAAGTTAAAGCCAGAATGACTTGCCACATGCTACCCACCAGAGTGACTAGAACGAGGAAAGGGATGATGCCAAATGCGGGTGAGGGCGTAGAGCAAGCAGGAGCTCGTACACGTTGTTGGTGGGACTGGACAGTGGCACAGCTCTTGGGAAAACCTCCAGCAGTTTTTTATGAGACCTGTTTTATTCCTGGATATTTACCCAAGAGGAATGAAAACATGCCCACAAAAAGATTTCTACACAAAAGATTATAGTATCTTTGTTCATAATACAAAAAAATTCTAGAAACTATATAGGTGTCCATCAATAGGAGAATGGATAACCAAAACTGATATAGTCATAAAATGGAATACTACTCCGCAATTACAAGGCATGAACTACTGATACATGTAGCATCATTATGCTGAGTGAAAGAAACCTTTCATAGCAGAGTACATAACTGTATGAGTTCATTTATATAAGTTCTTGGACAGGCAGAACCAATCTATGATGGTGAGAGTCAATAGTGGTTGCCTCTAGAGAATGTGGCGTGGGGACTGGGTGGGAAGAGGCTTGGCCAAACTTTCAGGGTGCTGGTAATGCTCTGTATCTTAATGGGGTACATGTGTTTGTCCCCCCATGTATTAAGTCCCCCTTAAAATTCCTTAAATGGCACACCTAAGAATAGTGCATTTCCCAAAGTGTAAATTTTACTTGAAAAAAAAAAAAAACTGTAACTGGGCATGCTTAAGGGTTTAGGGATAAATTATATTAAATGTACAAAAAAGAAAATGCATTGATCGGTGAATCAAATGGTGGCTAGATATGGGATAAAGCACTCACAGCAGAATCTCAATTGTAGAATTTAGGTAGTACGTATATCGGTGAAATTCTTTCAGCTTTTCTGTGTTTGAAAATGTTCGTAATGTTAGAATGAATGTGCCTAAGTAGAGGATGCAAGGTGCAATAACATGAATGAAAAATAATTGTGATTTATTGCTTATCTTGTTCAATATTCCATTAAAACCTGCCACAGAAGCCTCTGCATTATAGCTGATTTATCAGAAGAATCCTTCCATCCTCTTACTCATTTGCATCACCTGGATACCTTTGAGTTAATTTTCTTCCCAAAGCTATGATTCTGTCTCCCCCTTGAATGTGATCATCTTGAATGTGTTTCCTTAAGTGCTGAGTGATTGCAATAGCTTTGGAATTGTTGCTTTCACTGTCTGTTAATTTGAAGAACAAAAAACGAACAGAAGGAGATTGGGAAACAGTGACCAAGGAGATTCATAGTTCACTAAATAATTTGAAGTGTACTTAGTAACTGGAACCAAGTATTAGTATTTCGCCAAAGATTTAACTAAAAGATGAGCTAGAACAACTTTTTCCCTCTGATGACAGTTACCCACCCATAGTGCAATGGTGGATGTCATGTACAAGAGCTGAAAAGGCTGTTCATTTTAATTTTCGGCACCTTAGACAAAAATCCTGGTGACATTGTTCGAGTTACCAATGTCAGGCAAGCCTTTGAGTGGGGAGGGGAAGTTATAAACCACTGTAGATAATCATAGAGTGAACTGAGGACAGAGATTAGATCAACACTCATTCCTTTTTGTTTTCCTGGAATGAAGTCAGAGCAACATTGTTCTCATTTTTATTTGCAATGAACCTAATTTTTGAACCTAGCTATGTAATAATCAGCACAGGAAAGGCAAACCAGAAAAAAGGAGAGGCGGCACATGGCTAGTTCGTCCTTGCATGAGGGTGAAAACAACAAAAGAAAGAAAACTTCCGCCCTTCTGGCTGGTCACATTCACTCTGCCTTTCTTCCCCAGCCCCATTTCCTTCTGCCTTGCTGAGCCTCTCCCCACCCCTGGTAGGTAGGGTTTTGCGTGTGTGTGGCCTTTACCATCCCTCTCCCTGCCAACGCAAGTCCAGCTGTGATCACCATCTGCAAGGTGTGTTCTGATGTTTACCTCCCATTATATGATTTTTTTAGGAAGGACTCCTACAGAGGTCCTCTGCTGTATCCCTACAAGCTCTTCGATATTAGTTATTTCCGTTATACGACACAACAGTGCTGAAAATGTGGCCTTGGTGGGATTGGTTGTTGGAAATAGAATTTCTGTAAGGGACAGCACGTTCCCCAGGTGATAGGCCTGACACTGGACTTGTCCAGGTGGTGCCAGTGGGAGTGTATAGGGTTATTACGGAGGTGGATGCCCCATTGGAACAGTGAGAAACTCTAAGAAACCAAAGCATCTGGTGACAGTGAAAATTGCATTGATAGATCAGGGGTGTGATAAAACTGACCAAATGCTCTATTTTTGTTAAGAAATGGAGAGGAAAGGGGAGAGAAGAGAGCGCGTCCATCTGCAAAGGACTCACAGTGGCTCGTGTGTTTCTTCCATTGTTCTCAGCCCTGAGTAAACAGGGCTCAACTAGTCCGAATCACTGGCAATCGACAGAAGTCAGCACAGTGAGCTGTGCTGAGTGCAGAGCACTCAGAGGAAAGGCCACATTTCACTCATGTCTGGGCCTCGACGTCCCGGCACTGAGGAGAGCCATGGAAAGATGCCCGAAGGGCCGTGAGGGCAGCTGGGTCCCAGCACTCGTGCTGATGCAGGTGAGAGAGGCCCCAAGAGCTGCCCTGTCTGCGTTTGGCAGAGCCACCCAGTTACAGATGAGACCTCGGCCAAATCCCCACTGTGTCTGCGCTTCCCTCTGGGGGGTTTAGATGTGCTGCCTTGTGGTTTTCCAGCACCCGCACATGTGCCTCTTGTCTTCAGCTCTTCCCTTGAAGATAGTTGATTCACCCTCTGTGTGTCGCTCTCAGCTGTGAGAATGGCCATGGGGTCACCAGTCGCCCTTCCAGGAAGGGTTGCTGCTCCAGGACTTGGGAGCGTTCTGTGTGTCAGCCCTGACTCCCCTGCCTCCTCCAGCACTCCCGTCTCCCCAGGTTTGTGTCCTGCTTTCTGATACAGTCAACTTTAGAAGTAAACATTTGTTCATTTATTTGTTCACTATTAAGTGCCTATGTGTCAGGTGTAGACAAAAGGAATTTGCTACAATTACAGATAATTTGCCATCACCCAGATTTCTGTGAGACCTTCAAATCTGTTTATGAGTTTGCAACAAATTAAGAAAATGAGTCATGTGGCGGGGTGACTAGTTCCTGGTGATGTGTTGCTGGGGGAGTGTGCAGAGTTTTAGGACACCTGATGCAGAGAGAACTTGGGGACACATGGAGTCACCTGATCCTGCTCCCTGCCTTTGGAACAGGAGGGGAATGAGGTGAGAAAACTCACAGACGTGTCAGGGTGGAAGGAAAGGAAGAGTTTTGTTTCTAGTTCTGCTTTGAGTTTTTCTAGATTAGCTTAGAAATTGTAAACTGACCTAGGAGATCTCAGAATTGGCGGAATTCTGGAACAGATGGGTCTGAAGCTCACGGAATTCCTCCTAATTCAAAGTAGGGCTCAGTGGAGACCTTTTAAGCCTGGACTCCCTGGCTCAGCGCGGTGGGCTTAGGGCAGTCATGCTGCCCTGTGCATACTCCCTTGTAGTCAGAGGTGAGGAGGAGGTGGGGGCTGGTGGCCAGCTTCTGAAAAGGCCTGCTCTAAAGGCCCTGATCTGGAAATAGCTGAGAACCATAGTGGAGCCCGAGTGTTTGGGGACAACCTGTCCACACAGGAAAGTCCTGATTGTTAAAATCCATCGGAGGAGGGGGACGGTGGGCAGGCATGGCAGGTGATAGAGGCAATCTGCATGGAAGGAGGGAGAAAGGGAGCCGATGGGGGAGGGCTGAGTGGTGAATGGAGAGAGGAGGCTCGTTGGAAAGCTCCCAGGAGGGAAGACCTGTAACCTGACCCAAGGCCCCAGCTGGTTCCTCTCATTTTTTTTTTTTTTAAGTGAAATGTGATAAAGTCACACTCAAGTGTCATTGTGTAGGGGGATATTTCAGTGTAGCTACTGCCTTGGTTCTTGTGTAGATGAAATTTTTCTTCTCTCTGAGGCTCAACTCACCCCTCCACATTTCACGGAAGGGTCTCACATTTTCACATGAAATGGTTTGGTGTTTGGGACCACTGCCTCCACCTGTGCCATGGTGGCCCTCCCTTCCCCATGACATCCTGGCAGACGCCACACCTTCCCAGTCACCTTCAGTTACTACACTTCAGTGCTGTAACCTGGTTTAGGGGTCCCCCTCTGCCACTGCAGGAAGGAATTAGGCTGCTCCCTCCATTTCCCTGTCTCCTCACCATTCCCTGCACCCATCGGCTCTGATGGCCCCGTTTGAGGAAAGGGAGGGGGAGTCGAGTAAAAGGACAGAAACCATTTTACCTAACTGGGCATGCCTGAAGGCTCCTTCCTGGTTGGCTTTGCAGCTTCTCTAGCTAAAACTGACCAGGTGACAGACCCTCTGTCTGACATGTGTCCACAAGCAGTACCCCCCCTCACATGGGGAGGTCTGTGGAGGTGTCTGCAGAGAGTCTGTCCCGGGACATGTGGCTCTGGCTCAGTGGCTCTGATCCCTAATGCACAGTCTGTCACTAGGGTGACTGACATCTCATGGTGACCAGTCCCCATGTGTGAGGTCCCACCTCAAACCTAGTGCCCTGAGGGGTCTGCTTGGCTCGCAGGAAGGCCAGTGGACAGCATGTGACTTTCCTGCCATTCTGCTTTTCCCTGTCCAGGAAAGGGGAGTGGCAGTGTAGGACTGCGGCCAAAGCAGAGAGCCCTTGGGGGGTGAGGTGCTAGTTTTCCTTGTTGTGAGCATGACCATCTTTATGATTCTCTTATGTCCTTGTCACCTGGATTTAGGGAGGGTACCTTCCCTAGTGGCTCTCTATTCCCCAGGCACTTCAGTCTCCACAAAGCTGACAGCCTGATGACTCTCTGTCCCCTCCTCATGCCTCACTGGACTGTGGCCATGGGGGTAGCAGGCCACTGATGGTGGTGGGTTGTCTTAGTAAGCCCTGGGTAGGGAGGTGTCTTGTCCTATTTGTTGGCTACTTAGAAAATGGGGTCCCAAGTCCTTGTTTTCAGCAGGGATCCCCGTCCTCTAATACCTGGATGATAGGAAGCATCTCACCCAACTCCTTAAGTACAAAATAAATTTTATCCTCAGTCACACTGCCGTACTTTCTCTGCACATGTGTACAAGTATCAAAGACAGAATGCGTGCCCTTTGTTTGGGGCTGTCTTCTCGTGGTGTTTGTGTGCTCTCTGCGATGCTGTTGTTTGTCCAAGTCTGAGGATGATTGCTTGTAGAAGGATGGCTGTTAAGTCTTAAGTTTGTGATAATCTCTCCACACCCAAACCGTGGAGTCCTCACACACTGTGCTGGGGCTGCCGTCCACTCACATCAGTGCTGACAGACCAAATAATAGTACTTCCTAACCCAGTTGTAAGGGGTAAATGCCATGGCATGTAAAGTTGTTTGCAAAAACTATTATTTTAACTAATTTTCACAGTGGCTATGGTTTTTTTTTTTTTTTTTTTTTTTTATAGTCTTGCAGGAGCTTTGGTTAAATGCAGTGTGAAAACTGAAAGCTTCTTTAAGGATAGTGGGGAATCTGGGTCCTTCGAGATCTTTTAGAAAATATTTCCTAATGGCAGTTGCTTTTGTGCTTGTTGTTCTGAATTGTAGTGTGTAACTCCAAACCAGGCTGGGACTGTGTGTGACTGTGCATGTGTGTGTTCAGAAAGGCCTCAGTCACTGCAATTTTAGTGCTTCTACATTTTCACAGGAAGCAGTAAGGAGGGACTGGCAGAACCTGTTTTTAGAAATGTGTTTGCAAAGATTTGCTAGTATACCACACAGAGCTATTAAGCAAAAACGATACACCACTCATTTTAGAAAGATCGGGGCTAGATAATCACTAACATTTTCCTTTTCTTTTTCTGTTAGAGAAGCAGAAGCCAAGAGCGATCTGTTTCATGGGCATTAAGGGTCCAGAGCAGGGGTCAGCAAACTTTTTCTGTGAAGAACCAGATAGTAAATATTTTATGCTTTGCAGGCTGTGAAGTTTTTGTCACAGCTACTCAACTCTGCTGTTGTAGGGCAAAAGCCTCCATAGATATAGTGCATAAACAAATAAGTACACTGTGTTGCAACAAAACTTTAGTTACAGAAATCTGGCCGATGCACTAGATTTGGCCTGTGAGCCATGATTTGCCAACCCCAGTCTAGTGAGAAGTACCCATTTTGAGTTATCACTGGTGGTCTAACTTAGCCCAAGAAGGTAACACTCACTGCTTGTCTGCTCACCTTTATGCCAACCCAGGTCTTCTGCAGCCGATCAGGAACTAGGACATGAGGTTAGGCTGGTTTCCAGTCTTCTCCTGAAAAGGGTTCATATCTGCAGAAGTTTATGTAGACTCCAGAGGGAGAACCTTATTCCCCTTCACTCTACCTCACACGCAGCAGATGCTCAGGAACTGTACCAAACATAGAATAAAATATAGAATGAAGGAGTTCTTGACAATTTAAAGGAAATCATGGTTTAAGTCAGGGTTTAGCAGTGGGCCCCTCGGTGATTTTTCTGGGGAACTCAGATCGGTTGGGGATGTCCACCAGTGGCCGTCGTCCCTTTTCCCATGTGTGATACTGTGTGGCTCTTTCTTGCTCAAATGCATTCTCTTTCTGTTTCTCACTTGTACTCACGTACATTGCCTCCTTCCTCCCCGCCCCTCAGCCCAGCACATAATACTGTTGCTGCCAATACACACGCATGCACACACATGCACATTTTTGCCTACTCTGGCATAGGAGGACAGGGATGGTGACAGAGCGTTCAGCTTCAGGAAGTTTGCCGACAGTAAGCCTGAGTATAGATGGTGGTACTCTGTATTCTACCAGTGCATCACAAGTTGCCATGACATTTATTTAAATACATATTCACTGCTGACCAACAATACATTTGCACCCTATTATGCAGTTCTTAGAAACAAACTCAGAGCGAGCATTGTCAGATGCTAGACCTCAGATGGGAACTGGGAGCAGAGCAAGCCCCGTTTAGTCGGTCTGGCCTCCTGCTGCACCTGCCCTTATCTTGCCTTATAAGTTGGTTATTCTTACAAGTCGGTTATAGGGTGACTCATTTAAAAAGACAGAAACACATGCTAAAGCTTATTTTGACCTAGAATATATAACTAGACATTTATTTGCCAATCTTTTGGTGGAGGACCAAAGGCTTTTTTTTTAGTGTTAGGCATCTCCTAGTCATAGGGCCCATTGTTTGTCTTGCATAAACTACATCTATTTACCTACAGTTGTCAGTTGTGTTTTATTTAAAAATAGAATAAAAGTGCATGAGAAGAAAGCTGAGAGGAGTTCTGAGAGTTTATGCTTTTTCCTTTATCTTTTGCTGTCATCTCACCCATATCCAACTCAACAACAAAACCTTTAGCTACAGTCCTTATTCAGTACTTCCAAAGGGTTTGTTTGGTCCTGTTTTCATGGAAACAGCAACTCCTTTTACACTTATGGCGCATCATCTCAGCAGTATTCAGTTATGTTAGGTAGTTCCAGCAACAAATGCACCAGATGTAAACTTGGGAATGGACATAGCAAGTTTTTGGCTAGTATACAACTCAACTGTTGAGAACAAACATGTATAAGCTTTCTGGAAATCATCGTAGCAGCCACGTGAATTCATTATGATGTGGGCATTAGTCATTATCTTTTACCCAGAAGGAACGAAGAGAGTATTAGTTCATCTTACGAGTTGGTTAAAAGGACATTGATTTAAAGAACTCTCCTGTGTTAGAAAAGAGGTCAAGGCCTGCATCTCTACCCTCGATTCCCAGAATAACCACCATTTATTGTGTGTGTGCGATGCTCTGGACATGGCACGTTATCCCACTTACTCTTTCAACAACACATTCAGGGATTAAGAAACCAAGTCCCACAAGGATGAAGTGCATGTGCAAAGTTATGTAGCTAGACCACAAGGGAACTTTGAACCCAAACTGACTCCAAATTCACTGGGCTAACCAGCTGAGTCATCCAGCTAGAGTTCAGTTTCCCTTATTCTGGCTTAGTGGGTGCCTGGTTGTTTTTAAGTGGCAAACTAATGGGGTGTAGGCCCTGCAGAGGTGATACAGCCGCTTGTGTTTCAGAACCCAGCTCTTCACCGTGTCCGGCTGTAACGAGGGTTGGTCTTATCTCATGGCTTTGTCTCCCTCTGTGCTCTCATATATCCGGGCTGTAAAAGAAATACGCAAGACTGGATGTTACAGTTGAACTACTTGTTCTGGATTTAGATTTTTTTTTAAGTTTGGTATTTGAGCAGAATCCCAAGTTGTAGAGAGTAGTAATTTCCAGACATTTGAGGTCTGATTCACCAACGTAATGCTGTAATTAAAGGAAAACCTGTATTTGTTTGCTCTCTTTTATCCTAACTCACTAGGGTGTTTTATAAATAATGATCCCAGATATTTAGAAAAGAGCAGCTATTTAACTTTTAAGCTTCCATGGGTTCTTCATGTTCAGATATCTCAAAGTCACCCTGATGAAAGGAGTTTGCCTGAACACTAACTTTATAGGGAAGTGACTATGGAGAGGGAACTATACTGACATATAAAGGCAGCTTTAAAATAAAAAGTACAGGAATTAAGCAGCTTGCCAATTCTCTTTGGAGGTACATTTATGAAATATAGAGCTCCAGTGTGATGATTTCAGTTGGTCACAGAGTTAATGAATTTTGAATTGAGGCAGTTATGATTAGGCCTGTTGGGTTTTCCAACCCTAATTGTTACTGAAGTGATGATTGATCTTGGTGATCATGAAACCATTAAAAGACATCCGTCTGTGCCTGGATTAACAGGATGGACATAGTTTTGAGCTTTGAGCTAGCCAAATGGGATTTTAGTGTTTGTGATTTCAAGGTGCTTATCTATTTATGATCTCCCCTGTGTTTTTCTGAGCCTTCAGTACTGTCTTTTGGGGGGGCCATAGGATGCAAACGTTGTGGGGGGCTGTGTTTGGGGTGCCCCTTTGGGCCTCAGCCTTGTGGCGATGTCAAGTGAAGCTGAGAATGATTTCTCAACTTCGCAGAACCCTGCTCTTGATTGATAAGAGGCCCTCTGCCCACCACCACCCCAGAACTTGTAGGGACCCTTCTGTGGGATATTCACAACCCAGCCACCTTGGTGACAGCAGTCACTGTGTTGAGTGCATTTCCCGCCACCACTGTTAATCCTTAACCCCCTGAGGGTGGTGGTGGTGTCGCACTGAGAGGGCGAGGAGTTTCCGTGCTCTGCAGAGAGGGCTGGGGAAGAACCATGATTTGCACATGTTCTTTATTACCTGCAATCAGTGCTTCCTTAAAAGATTGTTCTTTTGGGTGGTCGCTTCACAGTGAAGCAAGCTGAGGGAAGAATTCATCTCATTCAGTGAATAAAGGCATAAAACATGCTTTAAAATGACAGTCTTGGGCGCTGTCGAGCCTGCCCAGCTGCAAGCCTTTTACTCTAACTGACCACCGTTCTCATAAAGCACTGAGGTAAGAGGAGCCCCCTCTCTCCCTGGTAGCTCCTTGTGAATTACAGGCCCCTTGCTCCGACAGCCCTGTTCCCAGCAAAGAGGTGTTAGTGACTGGCTGCAGGTAGCCCTGTGCCTGCCAGTGGACGTGGCTTCTGTGGACCCTCTTGGCCTGCAAGCTCCACTCTCAGGTGGGGACCCATAACCTTGGTCTTTCCATGTCCCCATGCTCCCTGCCCTGCTTCTGTCAGACTTGCTGGCCCAGTGTTGGCATCATTTTGCATCCTGTCCTGGAATTTTTATGAGCCACTCCCCGCATGGACTTGAGGTAGATCAGGGATGGTGGGCGGGCTATGAGATAGCTCAAGTCTGCTGGGCACACTGCCTCTTTTCCACGTCCAGCTCCCAGGGGTCCGAGGCTGCTTTTCCCACCTCCAGGTTCTCGGTGTTCCAGTGCTGCCCTTCCCCTCTCTGGGTTTCACTTTCTCCATCTGCTAGAGGACAGCTGCTGGGTCTCTGGAGTGCATGCCTTCTGTGTGCGCACTCTGGCTCTGAGAGGCAAAGGCTTCGGTTTGGTGCTTTTCTCCACCCCATCCTCCCTTCTGCCTTTGGTACCCCACGGTAAGCATGTGTCTTCATCCTTTGCATAGACACTCCTAGCTTAGTCTCCCTCACTTTCCTCTCCTGCCTCTCCAGATGGCCCTAGAGAATGCTGACTCTTGAGGTGGCCCCACTTGATCTCCTGGGACAGTCAAGGAACTTAATGCCCAACCCTGGTTTGAGTCACTGTTTCCTTACCTGGAGCTTCAGTTCTTCCTCTAGAAACCAACCTCAGGAGATGGACCTCCATCCTGTCTCTGCCTGGGTTGGCTCTTTCTGACCATTAGGTTTTTTTCTGCACACAGAGCCAAATTCTTTAAATGCCTTTAACTTAAGGTGTTCTGTGGGCACATGTATGGGAGGCAGAGACTGCATGGGCGAGCGGGAGAGAAGAGTGGGTATTTATCCACACTGGTGTCCGCTGGTGAGTCCACATGGTTGGTTCCAGGGGCTGTTTTTGAACTTGCTTTTTTTCACCTTGGCCACCTGTAATAGATACAGTTCACATTATAACTCACAAATATTTATATGTATATATCATTTAAAACATGAGTTTGAGGAATTCTGACATTCTGTGCATTGTGATATTTTCCATTTTTTCATTTTTCAAAAATTGCTGGATATAAATCACAAAATTAACTTCATGTTTATTCCATTTAAAAAGTTGTTTCTTCCATGACAGTATAAATACTATGAAGACTGGCAAATAGCATTCTACCTGATATAATCAGTGCTCAGTCCATGTTGTCAGCTGGTTCTCCTCTCTGCAGATCCTTTGGAGAAATACTTTTCTGTGCTGAGAAATGATTTTTTTCTAAAGATAAGGTGACTTGTGTCACTGGTCTGATTTCCCGCTTTCCCATTAGTTGTTAGAAATCTCAGAAATAATAGTACTAAAAATATGTCTGTAGAGTATGCATCTTTGTAATGGTCTTATCCCTGTTCCTTTTCTTTTCCTTATTTATTTTTCTTACCTATTTTTCTAAATAGTGTCAGATGACTTTAATAAAACATAGTCAGTGAGCAAAACTTACACAAATCAGAGAACCTGCAAGCAGAGAGAGAAAGTGCCCCCACCCCATGACCTTGCCCTCGCAGGCAAGCTTCCTCACTTTTGGTGTCTGCAAAGCAGACTTGGCTTGTTAAGAGATCTTTTCAGACATCAGGGGTCATATTTATTTACTTATTCGTATTATTCACACTGTCCTATAGTAATGCATCCTTCCCCACTCTTAGTATAGATCTGTCACCTTCTTTTTAACAGCCATATAGTATTCCCTTTCTCAGTTACTTCAAATTTTTATATTCTTGCTGCTTAGAATTCTGTGGAGAAAGTAGGTACTAAGTAAAAACTTTTAAAAGGAACAGTGGGGATTACTACTTAGCCTTAGCCACCTGAACAAACAGAACCCTCTACAGTACTAACGGCTTCTGGAGCCACCAGTGTTCCTGGGACTGGAACTGCTAGGGGAGGCCCATGCGGATCTGGAGCTGGGAGTGGGGGCAGGGCTCTCCCTCCAGCCTCTGGGCGGTGGGGATGCAGGAGGGCGAGGCCACCGGGAGGATGGGATCATTGCACTAGGCCCTCCCCAGCTCAGGCTGCCTTCTGCAGAGGCTCACTGCTCAGGCATTGGCCTGTGGATTCATTTCCACTTCAGGGCTGCAATTGGACGGTGCTTGTTTTTTTCATTTAATTTTACTTTCTAATACTAAAACAGTGGTGAATTACAGGAGTGGAGTTAATAATCTTCTGAGTAAATGTATCGAACACTTTATCTCCATTATAGACTTCACATTTTATGTCTACTTTAACCGTGATTTATGAGTTTGTATGGGCATAAATGACCTGTGTTCCTGTGATCTCAGCACACGCCCTGGAAATGGGTGACTGTGGATGAGGGCTGCTCACCCCCCAAAGTGGTTGTTATGCTGGGAGTGACAACTGGTGAGCTGGATGTCACCTGCTCCCAGTGACCGACAGATGTCCCTGTTTTGTTTCAGCGGTGAAGCCAGGGGTAACACAGGGACTGGGAGCTGGGCCCCAGTTCACCTCCTGACTGCCCTGTCTGTGATAGACCAGACAGACTGCTGCACAGTCAGGGAGGTGTGGGAGCGGGTTGGATGGGGCGCCTCTCTCCTGGCACTGGCATCTCAGAGTGTAGCCAGTGCTAACCCAGCAGGCCCACCTGAGGGAGACATCCGCCCAGTGGGTGTGCAGACCTGCAAGGTGGACAGTGAGCCAGCCTTGTCCCTCTGCTGGTTTAGCGAGTAGTTAGCTGTCGCTCTGCGCGGGCGTGGTGCTGTTTTTGGGTTGTGGCCAGTGCTGTGCAGGGCACGTTACAAAGACACCTCGGTAAAGCAAGCCGTTGTGGGATCGTGCTGCACGCAGACCCTGGGTCATGTGTTTTACTTGTGTTGCCTCATTTACAGTGAACTGTAAGCCTGGGCATTCTCTGCCTTTTGTATTTTTGAGTTTGTGATGAAGAAGCTGCAGTGAGAAAGGGTAAAGTCACTTGCCTGAGTCCACACAGCCAGTAAGTGGCAGGGCCGAAACTCGACCCCAGGCTCTTCGCCTCCCCTTGGGAGGTGAAACTGTCCGCGCACAGGGCTGCATTCTTCCTTAAATGGGAGCAGCCTCACCCACCAGGTACCAACTCTTGTACAGTTAGCAGCTGTGACCTTCGAGTGCACTTGGATCTCAGGTTGCTCAGTGGAAGTTGCCTAGTGACCCGAGGCCGAGGTCACTGTGGTGTGACAGGTGGAAAAACTCAGAGGCTGAGGCGAGATTTGACAGACATGGAGGTGTGGTTCCCCATGAGGTGGGTGCGGTCAGGTCTCTTCAAACCAGAAGGCACAGTTGCTGCTGCTGCTCCTATCTACTGTGGCAGGAAGTAACTAAGTGTCCGTGACCCTCATAAGTGAATGTAAATAGTGATCCCTTCTCTGCCTGTCTTTCTCTGTCGCCTAGAGAATCAGCTGAGATGAGATGCTGGAAAGTGTTTCTTTTGCCCAAGTGCTGGGTCCAAGTGTGCAGGTGGGATGTTTACAGGGGAATGATTGCATTTAAACCTCACATGTCAGGGAATTTAAGTATATACAGATCTGAAAGGCTTTTCTTTTAGCTCTGTTAATAGAAAAAAGAAGTGTCTGTTTTCTTGTCAAAATGAAATGTTTGGTTTTAAACTCACTCAGTTCCTGCCATTTTTGAAATGTTTGCTCATTTCTTCTCAGCCAAGGAGGTAGATCTGTTGGAGCATTTGGCTCATGTCACACAAACTAACCAACGTGGAGAAAAGGCTTCTTTTCTAAAACGAAGGGTGTTTTTGGCTGTTGTCCAATGAACCAGGCCCCACAGATCACAGGGGGTGGGAGGGGACAGTGAGCTGTTTTGATCGGCCCCAGTAGGGCACACACTCCCACTGCCATCTGCCTTGACCTGAGCTGTGGAACAGGGTGGAAAGGCCTGACACTGTTTAGAAAGAAAGCATAACTCTGTGACTCCAGCCAGGAGAGGGGCAGTGGGATTCTGGCCTGAGAGTCAGAACTGCTCCTAGGGCTCCCTGACAGCGAGACCGGGTCTTGGCCCAGGGGCTCAGAAATGCAGCTTTGGCATCATGGCTGTTTTTCCTATTTTGTGGATGGTGCCATTTTGGAATTTACGGAGGCCGAGTGGTCAGTTCTCTGGTTGGTACAGTGAGAGGATTCTATGGAGGTGTGCACAGTGGTTCTTGCCCGTAAGGTGGTGACAATCTACAGCTGATACATGACAACACACCCAATAGGCTTACCTTCCCAACTGGACAGGAGCTCCTGAAAACAGGGCAGTGCCCTGCCCTCCTCCGTGCTCTGTCATGGCCTCGTATTTAGTTGGTGCTCGAGTGTTTGTTGTAGCTTGCTTTCATGATTAAATGCCAAACTTGTGGTGTAACTCTCAGCTCTGGGGCTGCAGGTTGTTTTGCCGCACGTGCCCACTCTGGTCAGTGATGATGCCCAACTGGGCACCTCGCGAAGCGGTGTTAGGGTGCAGTGGAGGAAGGCCAGCTGATAACTGGCAACTGATGTTGGCTCAGGGGTGTCTGGGGAGCACGTGGCAGTCATTGTTTTCCCCGATAGTGCATCAGGCTTTCGAGAGGGGGCAGAATAGTCTTGGAGGAAATAAAAATCCCCAGTCATTCCTGAAAGGGTGGAACAAGGTTTAGGTAAACAGAGAGAAGTGCTTTCAGTCATGGAGGAGAGCAGTCACAAACACCAGAGGTTTGACTGAGTGCAGCATGTATGCAGGACATTGTGGGAGCTGAGGGCCTGGAGCAGAGGGAGACATGGAGAAGGAAAGGCGAGTCGGGTAAGGTGGGGCCTGTGCTTGGTGGGGTTGTTGGTAGGTAGAACACAGACTGTAGAGGTCCTTGGGCATGCCAGATGGAGGAATTAAGATGTGTTACAGTCCTTTGCTTTTTAGGAAGTTTTCCCAAATGCTCCAGGCACAATTAGTTGCTCCATCCCCCGTCTCCCTCCTGGTGATCCCCAGTACTTTGCTTTAGCTTTGATTGATGTCGGCTGTGTCTTGGATTTTTTATATATGCATCTGATGACTTTCCTTCAGGATGTGGACAATGTCTTAGCTGTCTTTGAATCACCAGTGCTCAGGACTGCACCTAGGATAGAGTGATACCACTGAATGTTGTTGAATTAAATTAAAGTGAACTGCCAAGCAAGGTCAGGTGAAGGTGGACAGTGCCTTAGCATTGAAGCTGGGTGAGGAAGGCATGGCTGCCCCTCTAGACTCTAGCCAAGAGAACTCAGAATACATGTCCCAGGAGGAGCAGGGTGGGAAGCAAGGAGGTGTGAGGCATCAAGTTTACAGGAGTGTGTAGTATCCCAGAAACCAGTTGGAATTGAAGACAGCCACAGAGAATGGATGAGATTGAAGGAGGCAATTTAGAAAGTTGAGCCTAGATGAATTCCCAGAAGAAATGACTTTCAAGGCTCATAAGTCTTGTGTACAGAGATTTCTAAGCTTGTGGATCAAAAGGAATCACCAAAGGAGTTGAATCTCTTGGGAAATGAGGAACTGCTGAAGATTCTTTTAAATGCTTCAGTTTTCACAGAAGCAGAGTGATCCTGTAGGCCCCATGTATTCAGCTAGGACTCTTTTGTTTGTAATTGACCAAAACCCAAACCCAAACTGGCTCGATTTACTGGATTTTGTAACTGAACAGCTTAAGGGTAAAGGAGAGAAGTTTGGCGTCAGGTTTAGCTTGAGCCAGTTGCAGAAACAAAAGCTTCAGAGCCACATGCTTATCTGTCTCTGAGTTTCTCCATCCTTCTGTTTACCATCCTCTCCCCATTTTTTTGGCTCTGTGTCTCAGAGCTAAGTCCAGCTAGCAACAGAACTTGTGGTCTGGTTGCTGAAGTGAAAATTCCAGGATTAGCTCTAATGGACCTGGTTGGCATGCACTGGGTAACATACCTGTCCTTGAACTAGTAACCTGGTCCACATGCTGATGCCTGTAGCCTCTGGGCTAAGAGTAGGAAAGGAGCAATTCTTGGGGGCAGATCAGGGGGCTATTACCCTGGGAGTTTTGCTAGGGGTGGGCAAGAACCATAATTAGCTACACCACCCAGGCTGCTTGTTTTATTCTCATAAGCAAAGCAGCAGTTGCCTCTGCTCTGCAGGTGAGTGAGGAGGCCACATCCAGAGAGCATGCCCCACCAGCCCCCTCTGCCCCAGACCTGATGCTGCCCTCTTCCAACAGGTGAAGCTGGTCTCCATAGAGGGCTCAGCCAGGCCACCCTGCTGGCCTCCTCTGTTTGTCATCTCAGTACCTTTTGGACAGCATCCTGGGCAGTGGTGCTCCCCACCTGGGTGGTCACAGGCTCACTGAACTGTCATGGGGTTTCAGGAGAAACGTCTTCAGAGAGGGGGTTTCCAGATCCTCCTTTCAGGGCTCCCTTTCCTGGGGCTGGGAGAGCTGTCTCGCCTCGTCCTGTTCCAGGCAGCCTTTGCTCCTTTGGCAGATGACAGAGCTCTTTCCCACCTTTGACTTAATCTGATTTTCATTGTGACCTGGGTGGGCAGGGTGATTTTCCTTGTTTTATAGAGGAAGATACTAAAGGCAGAAGGGGTGAATGACTTGACCAGGGTGACCCAGCTGTACAGACAAGAATAGAACTGAAGTCACAAATGTCATCTAAAATTTGTACTTTTAAACCAAAAGTGAAGAGAAACGAAGGCAAACTGACTATTGTAGCTAGTTTCTTCATGTAACTATGCTGTTAAACTACCCATTGGAGGCCCGCTAAGTACATACTTCATTAACACCTGCAGAGCAAAAAACGACTGCTGTTGACGTCTTAGCTCTGAGCTGAAGCCCACCTCCCCCTCACCCTCCTGCGGTGCACCCACCAGGGTTTTACTGGAGATCGAATTGCTTATTGAAGCCCTGTGATAGTAGCTCTGTGGCTCCCTCAGTCACCTCTGTGGGAAGGGCTCTCAGCAGCCTGGCCTGAGTATGCTGATGACTTCAGGTGACCCAGCCACTTGACAAAACTGCTGCTGCTCTTGGTTGGCTGTCATCGTGGGGTTTCTGGCCTCACAGAACCTCCCTCTGAAGCCTGTGTCTGGACCTTGCTCATCAGGTTACAGTGAATGGTAGTTTTACAGCTGGAAGAGCTCATCCGGTACAGTCTGCTCATTTTACAGACAAGAGATGGAAGCCCAGGTCTGTAGCCTGGCACACGAGGCCCTTCAAGGCTTCCCTTGAGCTGTCCACTGAGCCTTGCCCTGCCCCTGCCCACCTGCCCCTCACTCCTTCTGTTCCACTGGTCTGGCTGCTTATTGCCCTTGACTGATCTGCCTTTCTGCATGCTCCTTGCTCTGACTGGACACAGCTGCCCACCAGTGTGAGGATGGTGTAGCTGAGAGCCTTTCCCTGACATTTAGGGACAATTTCCCAGAACAGGGCAAAGCCATGGGGCCCTTGTATTAGTGCTATGAACTGAATGTTTGCATCCCCCCCAAATTTATATGTTGAACCCCACCCCCAACAGGATGGTATTTAGAGATGGGGTCTTTTAGAGGTAATTAGGGAGGGACCCTCATGATGGGATTAGTGTCTTTATAAGAAGAGGAAGAGATCTCTGTCTCTTTTTTATAGTTTTATTAATATATTTTCTTGATTATACTATTACAGTTGTCCCATTTCCCCCTTTATTCCCCTCTACCTTGTACCCCCCCCGCCCACCCAAAGTTCCCCACTTTAGTTCAAGTCCATGGGTTGTACATATAAGTTCTTTGGCTTCTACATTTCCTATACTATCCTTAACCTCCCCCTGTCTATTTTCTACCTGGCATTTATGCTGCTTGTTCTCTGTACATTTCCCTGCTCTCTCTCTGTCCCACTCCCCCACTGATAACCCTCCATGTGATCTCCATTTTTGTGATTCTGTTCTGTTCTAATTGTTTGCCTAGTTTTTTTTTTTTAGGTTCAGTTGTTAATAGCTGTGAGTTTGTTGTCATTTTACTGTTCATATTTTTGATCTTCTTTTCCTTAGATAAGTCCCTTTAACATTTCATATAATAAGGGCTTGATGATGATGAACTCCTTTAACTTGACCTCATCTGGGAAGCACTTTATCTGCCCTTCTGTTCTAAATGATAGCTTTGCTGGATAGAGTCATCTTGGATGTAGGTCCTTGTCTTTCATGACTTTAAATACTTCTTTCCAGCTCCTTCTCGCCTGTAAGGTCTCTTTTGAGAAATCAGCTGATGGTCTTAATGGGCACTCCTTTGTAGGTAACTGTCTGCTTTTCTCTTGCTGCTTTTGGGATTCTCTCCTCTTTAATCTTGGCTAATGGAATTATAATATGCCTTGGTGTGTGCTTCCTTGGGTCCAACTTCTTTGAGACTCTCTGAGCTTCCTGGACTTCCTGGAAATCTATTTTCTTTGCCAGATTGGGGAAGTTCTCCTTCATTATGTTTTCAAGTAAGTTTTCAATTTCTTGCTCCTCTTCTTCTCCTTCTGGCACCTCTGTGATTCAGATGTTGGAACATTTCAAGTTGTCCTGGAGGTTCCTAAGCCTCTCCTCATTTTTTTGAATTTTTGTTTCTTCATTCTGATCTAGTTGGATGTTTATTTCTTCCTTCTGATCCAAACCATTGATTTGAGTCCCAGTTTCCTTCCCATCACTGTTGGTGCCCTGTACATTTTTCTTTATTTCATTTTTCATAGCCTTCATTTTTTTCCTCTAATTTATGACCATATTCAACCAATTCTGTGAGCTTCCTGATTACCAGTGTTTTGAACTGTGCATCTATAGGTTGGCTATCTGTTCATCGCTTAGTAGTATTTTTTCTGGAGCTTTGATCTGTTCTTTCATTTGGGCCTTTATTTTTTTTTGTCTCAGCGCACCTGTTATGTAGTAAGGGGTGGAGCCTTAGGTGTTCACTAGGGTGGGGTTACCCACATAACTTTGTTGTGATGCCGTCTGTGGGGGAGCAGTCTGCTTGCTCTCCTCTTTGCCAGTTTTTCATCACTTCCTCCTCTACCCACAAGCAAATTGGGCCCTTCTGGTGCTGATTCCCGGGTGGGTGGGTTTGTGTATGTTCTAGGACCCTGTGGGTCTCTCCAGTGAACTTTTCTGTGAGGCTGGGAGTTTCTCCCACTGTCTCAACCCTCAGGTTTTCTCAGTCAGAAGTTTTGAGGCTTTATCTCCCCTCACTGGAACCCTGTGGTTGCATGGTCTGTCTTCCTAGCCAGTTGTTCCTCCCTGTTTATCTGCACTCAAATGTGGGACCACCCTGTCCATCAGCCATCACCTCACCCAGTCTGCCAGCTGCTGCCTTGCCTGCCCAGGTCCTCCAGCCGCCACCTTGCTGCAAGTCCTCTCAGGAGTCCAGGCTGCCTGTCTCTGCCCCTCCTACCGGTCTGGATGGATGTTTCTTCTTTAACTCCTTGGTTGTTGGACTACCATACAGTTTGATTTTCCATCAGTTCTGGTTGTTTTTTGTTTTAAAATTTGTCGTTGTCCTTCTTTTGGTTGTGTGAGGAGGCACAGTGTGTCTACCTATGCCTTCATCTTGGCCAGAAGTCTCTGTCTCTCTCTCTTGTTCTCACTTTATACATACATGTACCGGGGAAAGGCCAGATGAGGACATAGTGAGAAGTCAGCCCTCTACAAGCCAGGGAGAGTTCTCACCAGGCACCATATCAGCCAGCACTTTGATCTTGGACTTCCCAGCCTTCAGAACTGTGAGAAATAAATCTCTGTTGTTTAATCCACCCGGTCTTTGGTATTTAGTTATGGCAACCTGAGCAGACTAAAACAATTATGGAACTTCTTAGTAGGAAGAGACACTGCGTAATGTTTGGTTGAAATCTCACATTTTGCCCATTTATTCATTTATAAATATCACATATCTATTTTTAAGATAGGCCTTGGTTATACAATGATGCATGAAATAGAAATGGTCTCTGATCTTAGAGAAATTATCATTTATTGGGGCAGTCAAATATTAAAGAGATAATTTTTAAAGAATTTAAAATTACAAATAAGGGTATGAATTAGTGTAATGAGTTTTGACAGCCTTTAACAGCAGGCCCTAATTTTGTCTGGGAGGTCAGCAAGTGTCATTTAAGCTGAGCCTTGAAGGAAAAGTAGAACGTAGCCCGATGAAAAAGCAGGATGGGGAAACCATTTTAGAAAGAATCAGAGGCTGAGTTGGGGCTAGCAGAAAACAGATATTACGTATGGCCCCAAGCCCAGTGTTCGTTCCACTCGACAGCACTGGCCTTGTTTTAGCCCCACATTGGAGTTGTGTGTTCACTTGGAGACGGGTGGCTCCATATGTGAGGGTAGCCCACTGTGTGTGTAAAGTGGGGTAGGCAAAGGCACAGAGGGGGGACAGCATCAGCATGTGTGGGAAGGAGCAGGTTTGCCTGTGACCTGGAGTGGAGGCTGTCTTGGGGGAGAGGTGAGCAAGTTGGAAGAGGAAGCTACAAAAGGGCGGAGGCACGAGGACCTTACCCAGAGGCTCAGGCTGGGATTGCAAGGGAGGATCAGGTGAGAAGTTGAGATCAGCTGTTACCTCAGCAGTCTGACCATTTATTCCAGACTCATTCTAGAAAGGGTTTATTGTAACTTAGAAAGACACATACTGTACTTGTTTTGCTTTTTGATACATATGCTCAAATCATAAAATCTTGTGTTTTTATAGCCTCCCGCATTTAAGTTTAGATTTGTTACTTTATGCCTTCCCTTTTTTCCTTTTCTACTTGCTGTAAGCACCTATGAGTACTCTAGGTATGTCCAATATGGTGCTAGGTGCTGAGGTACAAAGACAATAAGAGATGGGAGCCCAGGACTGCAGGACACAGAAGGGATGAGTGTGTGGTGGGGAGGGGGCAGCTATTGCCAGGGTGTAAGCCAGCAGAGCCTTTCTAAAAACTGGGACCATGTAGGTGGATGCATAGAGCAAAGAGGTGCATCTTAGCTGGCTCATCAAGCCTTTGTTGACCTTTTGACAACAAGCTGGGAGCTCTCTGAGGGATCAGGCTGTTTGAGGAGAACCCAGATGCTCAAGGATGGCTGGCTGGATGTTTGTACCACAGCACTAGTAAAAGGAGCCTTGAGAATAGAAGAGCTGACAACCAAGTACAAGGATCAAATGAGTACAAGTTCAGCCAAGCTGAGGATCCTGGACGCTCCCATTCTCTGCTAGTTGCAGTTTCTTTTTCTCAAGGTTCTGTATAAAGTTAAGTGGTTTAGAGATTATTGGTTTAGAGCCTCTCCTATTTGGTGAAACTTCAGTGTTTAAAGAAAATAAGTCAGGTTTTACAATTAAATTCGGAGCTTTTATTTCTCTGGTAGCTTGAAATCTCATGAGGGACTTTCATTCATATAGCATGATCTCTGATTAAGAGGAATTTGTGGGAGTCAGGTTCTGGTCAAGTTGGTGGCATAGGTAAACATGGCTCATCTCCTTGCAGAACCACATCAAAATTACAACTAAAATATAGAACAATGATCATTTAGAACCCTCAAAAAGTGAGTTGAATGGAAGTCTGAAAACTGGAATGAAAAAAAACACTTCCATCCAGACTGGTAGGAGGGGTGCAGATGTGGAATGGGCTGGTTTCTCACCCATGTGTGGTAGATGAAAATCTGAGAGGGATATCTCAGGAGTGAGGAGTCCCAGCCCCACAACAGGCCACACAGCCCAGGGTTCCAGTGCCAGGAAGTTAAGTCCCCATAACTTTTGGCTGCAAAAACCAGTGGGGATTGAGACGGTGGAAGAAAACTTTAGAGTCCCAAGCAGTTTCTCTTGAAAGTTGTTTCACACACACACTTACTCAGACTCATTTCCTCTGCTTCAGCACCGGGTAACAGCCTGAAAGGCACCAGTGGCATTTATGGAGAAAGGCAGGACCATGGGGGACAGATTTCTCTCAGTCAGAAAGGCAGGCAGAGGCTATTGTCCCTTTGCTGAGCCCTCCACCCACACAACCTCAGTGCTGGCAGACAGGTGCCATATCTGACTCCATCATCCTGGCTAACACTCTTTACCTACCCTGGAGATCCCCTGAGACTCCAACCCACACAATTTAGGGGCCTATTTAAACTGTTAACCATGACTTTTTCATATGAGTGGCTGGTTTTGGATCAGGCCTCACAACTACCTAAATCCTATCAAATAAGCAATAGCTGGCTTCAGTAAGCCCCCAACCCCTGTACCTCTTGCTAAGTGGTCTCAGGCCCAGCACTAGCAGCAGCCAGCCTAGATTCACAGCTTGGCTTTGCCTGGGAATTTTCAAGCCTAGCACAAGTAGCAGCCATCTCAAATGCTTCATAGCTCATGCTGGGTAGCCCCAGGAAGAACACAGGTAGGGTTTGACCTTGGCTTGCACCACCTGGGAAACCCTAGAGCCTCTGTACCCAGTGGACAGCTATAGACCACATCAGAGCACTCCTGCAGAGCTCATCCTCCATGGAGGGGAGAGGTTGGTGGTCAGTGGTCACAGCCAATCCTTGCAGCTGACTGGCTTGGGTAAATCCCTCTCATTGACCTGCCAATAGCAACTAAGGCTCAACTACAAGAGGAGGGTGTACTCAGCCCACACAGAGGGCACACCGTGAGTACCCAGCTTGGATGATAGGGGAGGTTGTGCCACTGGCCCCTATAGGACACATACTACATTAGGCTATGCTACCAAGACAGGCAGTCATAGCAGCTGTACCTAATACACAGAAACAAACACAAGGAGGCTGCAAAAATGAGGAGGCAAAGAAACACGGCCCAAATGAAAGAACAGATCAAAACTCCAGAAAAAGAACTAAACAAAATGGAGATGAGTGATCTATCAGATGCAGAGTTCAAAACACTGTTTGTAAGGTTGCTCAAGGAAATTCGTGAGGACCTCAGCAGCATAAAAAAGATCCAGTCAGAAATGAAGGATACAATAATTGAAATAAAGAACAATTTTGAGGGAAACAACAGTAGAGTGGGTGAAGCTGAGAATCAGATCAATGATTTGGAACATAAGGGAGCAGAAAACAACCAATCAGAACAAGAAGAAGAAAAAAGAATCCAAAGAAAATGAGAGTGTAAGCAGCCTCTGGGGCTACTTCAAGAGGTTCAACATTCACATCATAGCGGTGCCAGAAGGAGAAGAGAAAGAATAAGAAATTGATTTGAAAAATAATGAAAGAAAACTTCTCCAGTTGGGTAAAGGAAATAGACATGCAAGTCTAGGAAGCACAGAGAGGCCCAAACAAGATGAATACAAAGAGTCCCACTTCAAGACACATCATAATTACAATGCCAAAGGTTGAAGATAAAGAGAGAATCCTAAAAGCAGTTAGTTACCTACAAGGGAGTTCCCATAAGACTGTCAGTTGATTTTTCAAAAGTAACTTTGCAGGCTAGAGGGCACTGGCAAGAAATATTCAAAGTGATGAAAAGCAGGGACCTACCCCCAAGATTGCTTTACCCAGCAAAGCTGTCATTTAGAATGGAAGGGTAAAGAAAGAGCTTCCCAGACAAGAAAAAGCTAAAGGAGTTCATCATTACCAAGCCATTATTATATGAAATGTTAAGGGACTCATTTAAGAAAAGAAGATCAAAAGTATGAACAGAAAAATGGCAGTAAATACATATCTATCCACCACTGAATCTAAAAACCAAACTGAGCAAACAAGAACAGACAGAATTATGGATACAGAGAGCATTTTTATGATTGCCAGATGGGAGGGGTGCTCTTGGGAAATGGATGAAGAGGTAAGGGGATTAAGAAGTACAAGTAGGTAGTTATAGAATAGCCATGGGGATGTAAAGTATGGTGTAGGAAATGGAGTAGTCAAAGAACTTACATGCATGACCCATGGACATGAACAATCATGTGAAGATTCCCTGGGGAAGTGGGGATTGCTGGGTGGAGAGGGGCAAAGGGCATAAAATCAGGACAACTGTAATAGCATGATCAACAAGATGATTAAAAAATAAAAATGAAAAAAAAAATAATGAAAGGAATTGGTGTTTTTTTAAAAGGTTTACTTATCTATTAACTTTTAGAGAGAGGATAGGGGAGGGAGAAAGAAAGAAACATCAATCTGTTGAACGTACAATCCAGGCATGTACCCTGACTGGGAATTGAACCAGCATCTTTTACTTTGTTGGATGACACCCAACCAAGCCACACTGGCCAGGGCAGAATTGGTGGTTTCCTAAAAGGAGGTTTGACTCACCCTGCCCACCTACCTAGCAGGGAGAGGAATCCCTGCTGGTAGCTGGTGAGTGCCACAAGCACATGACGGCCTGGCAAATGCGGGGTGATTGGGGTGCAGAAATTTATTCTTTTTGTTTAGCCTGGGCTAGGGCTTTAAGGGGCAGCCTTGCCCAGGGACACCTCCTTTCATGTCCAGCTCATGCACCCTCAATACTTCATTACTGCTGCCTCTTCTTCCTCCATGCACTCCTCCATCCTGGCCACAGATTCTGCATCTGCTCCGTGGGACCTGTCACCGGCTCCTTTAGCTCTGTGCTCATTCCCACCTCACCCAGATAGGAGCCCGACTCTTTGTGGCTTCCTTTTCAAATTACTAACTCAACATGCTCTCCTCAAATGAGCAATTTTTTGTGTGAAGTAGGTAATTCCCTTCTCTTCCTATGATTGTTGTTTTGCAAGATTTCTTTTTACAATACATTTGCTTCATATGGAGGTGTATTTGTTTCATAGGAGTCTTTTTTAATAGCAGGGTTGAGACCAGGACGACACTGGCTTCTATGCACATTGGTCTGTCAGGCTCTCCAGGCTGTGATTGTTTAGCTGGCATTATGGCAGAGCCTCTGTAATAAAGAATCACATTAAAGCAAGGTTGTATTCCTTATAATCATCCATCAAGTAATGCATTGAGGATTTTGGAAAGAGAAACCAAATTCTTTATAAAGGAAAGAGAAGAGGGCAAGAGAAGGGAATGAAAGAACCCTAAACAATTGAGTTATACTAATAGCCCCTGTATTATTGTGGCAAAATTACTTACAAATAAAAGCCAAAGTGGACAAACAAGTTGTGTTTGGTAGGTGTACTCTCTGTTCCTTGTCTTGTTTTTCTGCTCTAAAGTATAGCTCTGTGTTGATGTAGGGATGTAACTGCTATGAATATTGATGGCAGCAAAAATATTTTCCCCTCCTATCTGACCTAGTAAATAAAGCAGAAAGGATATAAATGGAAGTGGAATTATAAAATGAGTGTCCTGTTTCCAGCTTATCTTGTGCCTTTAGAACTCTGAGTCTCTAAAACATATTGACGATCTCCATTTGGTGATCAGAGTGTAATTTCAGTACACTGGACTGGTATTTTCAGGGACTTGTGCTTCTGGTTAAAGCAACAGAATTGCTCTTCCTTTTAGCTCTCAAAGTTAAGGTCCCTGGTGAATGTGTTTTCTATACTCATGGCGTTGCAGGAGTTGGAACTGGAAAGGCTCTAAGAGTCATGTGGCCTGAGGACAGCATCTTGGAAGTCTGTGGCAATCACATGGGAATGAGTGCTGGGGCTGTTAGAGGAGAAGGTTGAGGCTGGCCTGGGAACATGTGTGGTGACCACTCAGCATTCAGCAGTATCATCCGAGTGAGGTGACATGCCCATAAGCAGGCAGTGGGCTTTTCATCCCGAATTCACCCTGTTTTCTGTGCAGATGAGAAAACTTAGGTCCAGAGAAGAGAAGAGGCTTTGCCAGAGGCACCTTGCTGCTCAGGTCAAAGCTGACCCTGACTCAGAAGTCAGACATTAGCCCAAGGAGCAAGAGAGGGTCAAAACAAACACACTCTCTTCTCTTCCACAGGACATTCTGTTCAAAGCCGCCGTTGGAATCTTCATGGCATCCTCATGCTTTGCGGGGCCTGATTTGGCAACCTCAGGAGGAAAACAAGCTGCGTTTTGCAAATGTGTGCAAATAACAAATATGCCTGTTATGTCCTAGGCAGGCTCATTGCACATGTGTCAGGGCAGGTGGCAAAATGCAATCATGCAGCCCCTAATGAAAAGTATCTTACACTTAGTTGCTTATGAGAAACTCAGTGTTAAAATTAAAATGCTTTCCTGGCCCAGGTGCAATGTTAATTATTCCATTTCTCATAGTGAAATTTTGCTTGGAGGAAAATGCTTGGATAAGAGATATTGATTCTAATATCTATTTTTTAAAAAATCTTTTCTTCTCCCCCCCCCTTTGTTTCTCTTCACAGGAAAAAGTAGAATATGCCTTCCTGATTATTTTTACAGTCGAGACATTTTTGAAGATTATAGCGTATGGATTATTGCTACATCCTAATGCTTATGTTAGGAATGGATGGAATTTACTGGATTTTGTTATAGTAATAGTAGGGTAAGTCCTTTTAATTTTTGGAAAATGTTTGTTTGGAAAATGGGAGGTGAGGAATAACAGTGTCTTCTGACGAAATATGGTGACTCCTCTATGCCAGTGGTTGCAGCCAGAATTGGCCAGGAGTTCTTCGAAGACTGGAGATGCTGCTCTCGATCTCTGGGCAGAACTGGTTTGAAATTCTCTCATGGTTTTTACTCCCACTTTCAGTAATGGCTGGAGAAGGGAGTCTAACCTCCTAATGTGAGTGGTTCATCTTACAAGGCCTCTGGTTTCCACAAATAGGCCAGTCTTGCTGGTGATTGAGTTAAATGTATAGAGTTCTTATATTTAGCACCTTGTTAAGTTAAAAAAGCCCAAAACACTAAAAAAGTAATAAATTCTTATAGCAGTGAGGTACTCTGCTATTTAACATCCTGTGAGCAAAGCTAATTAATTCTTTCTGCTGACTTGTGGGAAAAAACTTTGGCATGCTACTATCCCATTTTAAATAACAAAAAAAAAAATGATTTAATAATATCAGGTATCTGGCATGAAATGAAGTAAGGCAGAAAATGCAGAGAAACAGGCATTATCCTGAAATCCTGTTACAGGAAAAAGATACCAGCAGTTTTAGTATGTTAAAATGAAAAACAGTGGCCTGTGTTATTCTGGTCCTTCCACACCTGAAAATGTTGCCAGCAAGAGAAAAATTAATCGGTGTCAGAAGAATGCTGGGCCTTTGGACCAGATACCCACGTAGGAAAATAAAACAATCTCATCGCTGAGTCTTAGTTACCTAGCTATAAAGTGGGTTGCTTCTAAAATTACATTTGGTCCTATAGAGAGAGGTTGTTAAATGGCCTGTCTGGTTTCATCTCCATGACTTTGTTCAACTAACTGTTATAGTTGAGGAAGGTAATTTTTCTTTTGATTATTCTTTTATTGTGAATCCTTTGGCTATTTATGGGAGACTATTCTAGCTGGATATTGGGAGAGTGGGGTAAAGTTTGAGCCTGTCATTTCATCCAGGAGGTTAAAATTGGATCCAAAATGGTGGCCCAGTGGGACAATTTGACTTATGAGGAAAAAAATTTAGCTTTTCCAAAACCACCATAGTACATTGGCATTGAAGGTATCACAGCAAAAGTAGCGCAACTAAAATGAACAGATCGTAGCTATGTACCATAACCTTCCTGTATTTGGTGAAGTCGAATGGGGATGGCTAGCAGGAGCCTTGCAGGTCTCTTGGTTCTGGAATGATTTTGCTGTGCCTCTCCTGAACTTTCTGTTCAGCTAGAGGATGGAAATACTTCTCCTACACTCTCTCTTGGCTTTCTACAGTAGGACATTTTCATACTGTAGTAGAGCACAGAGAGGGAACCCAGCACAGTGTGGTGGTTTCATTAAGTTGAGACAGAAACAAGAGTTCAGGGAGGCTGAGTGGCTTAAATTTGAGAGGCACAGTATGGAAGTGGAAGGAGCTATTCAGAGAAGGAGCTCCATAAATATATCTTGGGGTCCTCTTGAGTTTTGGCTGAAGAATAAACTACAGTTACATGAGATGAGATTCCATGAGGCTAGGAAAAGAACACTATTTGGGAACACCAGGTGGAGTGCAAAGATGTCATTGAATACCCTGGAATGTCAGCAGAGACTCCAGAGGGGCATTAGGATTGGGGATATACTAGCTCTAGGGCAGGGGTTGGAAAACTACGGCCAACAGGTCAAATCCAGCCTGTCAATGACTTTTGTAAATAAAGTTTTATTGTACCATAGTCACATATTTGTTTACAGAGTTGAGATGAGTAGTTTAGGCCCACAAAGCATAAAATACTGGCAGGGCTAAAATTGGTTTACAGTTGTGAATATGTGGAACAGGATTTATTTTTTATTATTATTTATTAATTGTATTATTTTTCATACAAACAACTGTAAACTGACTTTTGCCCCGTCCTGTATTTGCTGTTTGGCCCTTTATTAAATGAATTTGCCAACCTCTGCTCTAGAGTAAGAATGATTGAAATCCTTACTAATAATGTTTGGAAAGGAGCCTGAAAAGGAGCAAATTGATATGCAAGTAACTTAGCTGCCTAACAAAACAAAACTCCACACTCTTTGAAGAAAGACAATAAAACCCAGATATTTAACAATGTGTCCAGCATCTAGTCAGATATCACTAGATGTGTGAAGAAATGTGATCCACCACCAGGAGGAAATGGCATCAATAGAAACAAACCTAGAAGTGACAGAGGTGATAGAATTAGTAGAGAATTACTTTACAGAACTTTAAAAACAGCTATTATAAATATGTTTTTGGATTTAAAGGAATGCATGACTACAATGAGGAAAAATGGGACAATATAAAAAGAACAAATGGGACTTCAAGAGCTGACCGATATTTGAAATGAACATTCTCTGGATTGGCTTAACAGCAGATTAGACACAATAGAAGAAAAAAAATCAAGGACCTTGAAGACATTGCAGTAACACAAAGAGTAATGCTGGATTAAACAATGAAAACCACCATTGTGATCCGCAGTACAATATCAAGTGCTCTATTATACTTATGTTTGGGATCCCAGAAGAGAGGAGATAGAGGGGAGAAAGCAAAATGTACTTGAAGAAAGTACTCCAAATTTTCTAAATGTGATGAAAAATATAAACTCAAAAATCCAAGAAACTCAATAAAGCCCAAGCAAAATAAGCATGAAGAAAGCTACATGAAGGCACATTATAATCATAACCATAAGATTAAAGAGAGGAAGAGAATCTTAAAAGCAGCAAGAGAAAAGGAGACAGTTACCTACAAAGGAGTTCCCATGAGACTGTCAGCTGATTTCTCAAAAGAGACCTTCCAGGCAAGAAGGGGCTGGAAAGAAGTATTCCAAGTCATGAAAAGCAAGGACCTACATCCAAGATTGCTCTATCCAGTAAAGCTATCATTTAGAATGGAAGGGAAGATAAAGCACTTCTCAGATAAGGTGAAGTTCAAGGAGTTCATCATCACCAAGCCCTTATTGTATGAAATGTTAAAGGGACTTATCTAAGGAAAAGAAGATAAATATGACAGTAAAAAGACAGCAAACTCATGCTATTAACACCACACCTAAAACAAAAGCAAATAAGCAAACAACTAGAAGAGGAACAGAACCACAGAGATGGAGATCATATGGAGGGTTAGCAACAGGGGAGTGGGAGGAGGAGAGAGAGGGGAAAAGGTACAGAGAATAAATAGCATAGACAGCGGGTAGAAAATAGACAGGGGGATGGCAAGAATAGTATGAGAAATGTGGAAGCTAAAGAACTTATGACACATGGACATGAACTAAAGCGGGGGAATGTGGGTGGGAGAGGGTGTGCAGGATGGAGGGGAATGGGGGGGGATGGGACAACTGTAATAGCATAATCAATAAAATATATTTTAAAAAAGTCAAGATGATGTGATATTGGCATAAGGAGTAGACCACAGATCAATGGAACAGAACAGAGAGTCTAGAAATAGACCCATACAATTAATTTTAGACAAAAATCAAGGTTCCTTGATAATTCAATGAGTTAAGGAAACTATCTTCTACTAAGTGGTGCCAGAACAACTGTTTACCCATGTAAAAAAAGAAGACTCTCTATTCTTACCTCATACTATATACAGGTACTGCCTTAATAGATCTTAGGTGTATATGTGAAAGCTGAAACTATAAAATTTGTAGTAGAAAATATTTATTATGACATTGGGATAGGCAGAGATTTCTTAGGATACAAAAAATGTTAGCCATACAAAAAATTATTGAAATTCTGGACTTTATCAAAATTTAAAACTTTTATTCAAAAGTAATTACTTCATGAAAAAGAAATGCACCAATTAGGAAAAAAAATTCACAGTATGTATATGTGATTAAGGATTTGTATTCAGAATATGTAAAGAACCCTTACAACTCAGTAGTAAGAAGGCAATCCAGTACATATATGGGCAAAAGTTTTGAACAGAGCTTCACAAAAGAAGACATGCAAATGGTCACCAAGCAACTGAGAAGATGTTCATCATTAGTAATTAGAAAAATGCAAATTAAAGCCACAAGGACAGCATTTATATACCTACTAGTATTACTAAATGTAAAATGATTGACGATACCAACTGTTAAGCAAGATATGCCGCAACTGGAACTCCTGTCCACTGCTTGTAGAAATGGAAGATGGTACAGTCATTTTGGAAAAGTTTGCCAATTTCTTACAGTACTAATTAATCTTACACTAATCATATGACCATATTACCAGTATTACTCGTAGGTCCTTACCCAAGACAAGGGAAAATAAATGTTCCCAAAGAAACTTTATTTCATAGTAGAGGAAAGGTGGAAGCGACCCAAAGCTCTCTCAACAGGTGAATGGATACCTCATTGTGGTTTATTCGCACAGTGAAGCATCACTCAACGATAAAAATAAATGAACCGCTGATAAATGTAATAACTTGGGTGACTCTCAAAAACATGGTGCGCAAAAGAAGATAAACAAAAAAGAGAACAAGCTGTATGATTCTGTTTAGATAAGATTCAAGGAAAGCGGGGGTGGGGGAGACCCCAATTGATAATCAGCCAATCAGTGGCTGCCTGAGGTGGTGCTTAGAGGAAGGAAGCCTGCACCAGGGCCTGAGAGAACCACGGAGATACCGGACATCCTGACTGTGGTGTTCATGACTTGGGCTTATATGTTTGTCAGAACATCAGTGTATGCTTTAAATGTGTGTATTTTATTATAAATCATCAGCAATAACATTGTTTTTGAAAAAGTAAAAAAAAATCGAGGAAACTAAAGTGGAACTGGATTTATTATTTTTTATCATTAAATATGAAAAACTTTAGAGTATCATTTTTCAAAATATGCACTAAATTGTAGTCAAAGAACGGACGAAACTTTTAAGAGAGTGAAAAATGATGTCTTCATTTGAATCGGATTCTTCCTCCCTAAAGTTTCCAGCTGCAGACTGTATCTCAGTCCAATGGATTTTTCATTCCAAGTCAGCCACGACCTGCTTTTGTCAAGATTCCTAATAACAGAGACATTAAGAAAGTAACCGATGTGTCTAAAATGTCAACTGTTAGTATTGTGAGCTCAGGAGGATTCAGTGGGTCTACCAGGGTTGATATTATTCCCTGTCTAGGAAAGTTTGATCAGAGCCAACTTTTATTCCCTACCTTTAATTTTTCAGTACACAGATATTTCTAGCATTCAGACTTTTCACACAAGCTTTGTGAATAAGAATGTGCAGTACTCATTCTGGTGCTTCTGACTTGAGCCAGGTTGGGTAGCTCCTTGCCTTTTTTCTACCATCTTGGGGTAAACTTTTAATAAGAATCTAGGATAAAATACTTTCTCCTCATGTTCTTATCTCTTTAGGCAGGTGGCATATTTTTTTGGTTGGAGGTGGTGGTGAGGGAGTGGAATTACAGAATATTGGAATGGGAAGGGGGTGGAGCCCTGGGTCATTTAATCCAGTTTTCTCATTTTACGGAGGAACCTGAAACCTGGGGAAGGCGAGGGACTTGCTTTAATGCCTCCTAGCTCTTAGGCAGGGAAGCCAGCCCTGACCCTTTCCACTCCTGGCTGTCTGGAAATGGCAGCCTGCTTCCCTCTCCAACTCAGGCCCCTCTGTGATGGGGGAGAGACGTCATCCACCTGTTTTCAAGGACATTGCTGAAGAATAGGGGATAAAGGACCATGAAGTATGCATTGCCAAACACTGGTACTTGAAAGCAATCTTAAGTCACCACCTGCATAAATTGCTTTCCTAACCCTTTGGGATGAAAATTACTGTGGCTGCCACATTTCAGGAAAGTTTGAGGTTTTCTTTCTTCCCCTTTCTTTGTTTTTGTGAAGCTATGAACTCGTTTTGGAGGGAGACCTTTAACTTTAGCCTTGCTGCAGGAGTTTATAGTGATTTAAAACATTATGCTAATGAGAGAAACCTGTCATCTGAAGCTTTGAAAAGGTAGAGACCTGACTTATTTCTTCCTCCCCCCACCACCTGCTGGGTTCATTGCTAATTGCTGTAGTGTTATTAAAACAAATGGCTGGTCTTTTAATGCCCCAGAATGACAGGGCTCAGCCTGATCCTGACGGCAGAGCAGACCACCCTGTATTTTATGGACTTAGTGCCTTGGCCATCCAGAGGCATGCCAGTGGGGCCAGAGTTTCTGCTTTGGCTGCTCATTAAACTTTAGAAACCTTTCCTTTGTTCCTGGGCCAATCACTCCCACAATCTGATTGGCCAGAGTTGATTGTATTTGAAATGGGCAAATTTATATTTATTCTGAAAAACAAGCAACAATTCCAAAGAATAAATGTTTATTTGAAAGAGCAAAAGTTATTGTCAAATGAGCAGATTGCCTGAAAATAGCGTTATCCAAAAAACCTTCTGAGAGAGTAGGAAAAAATTTGTGGTGCCTGCCAGATACAATGTTATTCACATTTCAAAAGAGAAAATAACTATATTAATACCTTAGGTTACCGCCTTTGGCCTTTGCATAGCTCCATAACATCTGTGATTTACATCACTCTGCAAACATCCCTATGAGGGTGGAGGCAGTATATAATATAGCAATTAAGATTTGGGACTTCGAAGTCAATATTCATGCACTGATTTATTCATCAAATGTTTGTCAGCACCTCTGAGATATCAGGAATTGTTCTAAGCGCTAAGCTGGAGAAGACTAAACGGACAAATGAGCAAACAGACTAAAATTCCCTGCTGTTGTGGAGCCTGCATCCTGGTGGGACCAACATACTTGGATGCATATGTTAAGTTCTGCCACTAGCTTGGTGAACTTGGGCATGTTACTTGTTCTCATGAAGTTTGTTTCCTCATGTGTAAAATGGTGTTAATAATAATTCCTGCTGCGTAACATTTTATGAGGATGATGTAGGTAAAGTGCCTAGTGCATGGTGAGTGCTTATGAATGGTAGCAGTTATGAGTATTGTTGTCGTTATTTCTGTTGGCGCCCTTCCGTTTGTTGTCCTGGACCCCCAGCGAGCCCCCTTGCCCATGGGGTCTGACTTGCTTGAGGATGTTCCATTGTCAGGGAAACAGGAGCGCAATCCCTGACCCAAATCGTGTTAGACATAGAGGTGACTTTCAGGATTCACAGCTTGGTTCTTGCCTTGACCTTGCTTTCTCTTTTTTTAAGCAGCAGCCACACAGAATTAGCCTTTGTTCAAAAATAACTACTATTATCATCCTGTTTTGCTTCCCTGGGTGACAAACTCTAACATTTCTTCCTCTTCTTCTTCTTTCAGATTGTTTAGTGTAATTTTGGAACAATTAACCAAAGAAACAGAAGGCGGTAACCACTCTGGTGGCAAATCAGGAGGCTTTGATGTCAAAGCCCTCCGCGCCTTTCGAGTGTTACGACCACTTCGACTAGTATCGGGAGTGCCCAGTAAGCACGTTTTGTTTCCTAAAGCCAGGATTTTGTTGATTTTTTCCTTCTGGGTGGGTCTCAGGATTACGAAACAGGGTGCTACAAGGTGAGTTGCTATGTACCAGCCTGGGGCTCTGCAGACGACCTTGGAGGCCTTTGCAGTTTGCAATACGCTTTGGCTTATGTTGTCACTTTGATCTGAAAGCCCCGAGAGGGACTGGCAGTGACGAGCCTTCCTGATTTTGTAAAAGAGACAGTCTTCTCTTGCAGAGAGATGGAGTAAGTGGTGGCATGAGGCCCTGAGTACAGGCTTCCTGATTCTAGTCTGGCTTTTCTTCTGTGACAGCACACGGGCCATCTCCTCCTCCCACTCCCAGACCTGCCCTGTGAAAGTAGTGGCTTATGTAGATGAAGGTGTTGGAGGGCCCAACTCACTGTCTTTTTTCCAAGTGAGAGCAACAGGGGGCTGGACTTTGGAAAACTCAGCTCTCCACTCTTAGAAACTGTGCCTGTCGCTCTCTGGGGGAAGACATGAATGCTTTCGTGTCCTCCCCTACATGTAGGGTATAGTAGTACCTGCTGGAAGGTAGTTTGAAGATGGAAGGGAATACTGCAGGGAGATCCCCAGCACAAGGTCCAGAGCACAGAGGAGACCCTCAGGGGTGAGAGATGTTATTATCATCCACTTGGCCGTGACACCTGTCTGTGCCATGTCCTAGTGTGCTTCTTGCTGCAGACCTCCAGGCCAGGACGAGTGCCCACCTGAGTGGGAGCAAATGTCCTGTCTGTGTCCTGGCCAGGAGACGCAGGGCATACCCGCCTTGCACAACTTGGAAAGCTGTCAGAAGAGCACAGATCATGGTTCTGCTCCTCCAGAAATTCTTTGTGAATTCTTATTAAACCTGTTGGTGCTCAGAAGGCACCAGAAATTCTCTGGAAGGAAAAAAGATTTCCAAATTTAACATTTTAAAATGTAGGAAGTGGTGTTTTATGTGTACTTGTTTTTCCAGATGGTTCATTTATTTTCACTGAAAAAGATCAGTGCAAGTCAAAACCGCAAACTGTCTGGAAGCAATTGAGAAAAATAGAAATACCTTGGAAATGACTGGCTCTGTTATGTGTAACATGGTTACATGCAAAGTCCAGTGAGCAAACATATTCTTTCAGATTTAGTTGTTACAGCTTAATCTAATTTCAAAGTAACCACGACAACTCCCCCTTCCCCGAAAAGAGCAAATGACAGGACAGCCAGCCTCCGTCGTGCTGTGAGCAGACACCCGGGTGCTGAGGCCTCAAGAGTGTGGGTCTGGCTGCTGAAAACTCAGACCTCACATAGAGTTGCTTTGGCTCCCCTGTCTTATGAGGTTGTCACTAAATGATTAGTCCCTTGTGCCTGGATCCTCTTGAGAACCAGTTTTAAACTGTATTTCTTCCTCCCCGCACCCAAAAATATCCCTTTGAAACTTAACCAAGGTCTGCATCACGTTCTCCCATGGGTCAGCAAGGAGAAACAGGGATATGAGTCCTGTGTGAGGACTTTTCAGCCCATATTTTAACTGCCCTGGGAGGGAACACCCAAGTTTCTCATCAGGTCCACATGGGCTTTGGGCCTCTGGGTCATGCCCTTTTCTATGGGGGTTGGTGACTGTGACCCAGCAATTTCTTCTCAGGTACCTGAAATTGTTAAGAATGCCTGGGAAAGTTGGACTGTTACACTTACCTGGGAATTGTCTAGTCATTTCTAAAGAGAGTTGAGACTGTCCTATAAGACAGGATGTTTTATGTGCATGTGAATATCTATTCATTGAAGTGGAAGATAAAAAAATGCATGTTTCAAAAGATAGTATGATGGTTCAGACATTTGCAGAGTTCCTACCACCCACACTCAGTTAACTGATAAGTGTTTGCTGGAATCCTAGACTGTCAAGTGGAAAAGAACCCTACAGAACATCCAATCCAACAGCATCACCTTTTAGATTAGGAAGCTGAGGCCCGTCAAGGGGTATTGACCTGTACAGGTTCCCACAGCTAGTGGGTGGCCAAACAGGGCCAAACCCACAGTCTCCTAGTTCCCGGCCCAGTGTTCTTTCTACTTCATCCCTCTGCCTCCATGTCAGAGCCTTGCGAGATCTGTACGAGCACACATTGACGATATACAAAGGAGCCTCATGTTGTGAAAGTGTGCAATTCACAATAAGATACATTTTCATGCCCTGGCTGGGTGGCTTCGTTGGTCGGAGCATTATTCCGTACACCACAAGTTTGTGTGTTCACTTCCCGGTCAGGGCATATATGTAGGTTGCAGGTTCAAGCCCCAGTCAGGGCTTGATCGGGAGGCAATCTCATATCAGTGTCTCTCTTTTTCCCCCACCCCTCTTCTGTCTCTCTAAAATCAACGGAAAAACATAAACAGGTAAGGATTTAAAAAAAAGATACAAACTTCATTATCTCATAAACTTGGCTAGTGTAAAATACAGTAGAAACTTTGATATATTCATGAAACATACGGCTCACTGCCATAGACTTAGAAAGGCTAACTGCTGAATGGTGATTTTGGGTGGCCCATCCATGTCTAAAAAATAAACAAAAAAACCCCCTATCCAAGTAGATTAAAGCAGATGTTTTCCCCCATCTGTTCTTTCTAGAAGGTGAAAACCTTAACAATCATCTTATTGATCATTGTTTTTCAAGAGAATCCATTTGGGCATTTAAACATCCGAAGGCAGAACCTAAGATTTTGGTCATAATGAGGGACTTGGAGAGATGGGCTCTTTGTGAGTCTGAAATCCTTTCCTCAGCCTTCCCTCCCCATTCAGTCTGCACCTCTTCCCTGTCTTTCTTACCATTGCTGGTAAGTGTTCTTCTCTCAACTTGGTGTATTCTGATTTCTAACTTAACTCCAGCATCTCAGCTTATATTCTTTCCTTTTTTTGAATATGTTTTGGGAGAGTGAGAAGATATTAGAAGAGGGCAGTTTGAATAAGGGTGCAGCCTGGGAGGTAGGGTGTTCCAGGCAAGGGTACTTGGCTTCCTCACACTTGCTTTTCCTGCTGCTCATCTCTTGCGTAGAGGGGGAGAGTTAAGGGAGGGGGAGGGAAAGAGAACAGAGACAGAGGAAAAGAGGGAACCACACCAAGCAGAAGCTGTGGTCGTGGGATGGTGGAAAGAATCAGGACACTGAATGTGGGAGTCGGGTGCCAGTGTGACTTCTGGTTTCCTGCCCATCAGTGTTCCCTGGTCTTCTGCCTTCTTCCACCCAATCCCAGTCCCAGTCCTAATCCTGAGTGTTGCCCCATCCACGATCCCTGTTTCCATTACCTTTTTCTCTTCCTGTACTATGGCTCTGAGTATTACTCCCTGGATAGTTTCCAGGTTTTCATGTTCCTTCCTCCTCTCTCAAGGGAGGGGGCGGTGTTGTTCAGCTGTGGGATGCTTCCCTCTTAATGCTACGCAGATGATAAAATTCACTGGGTCTAAGGTTAGTCTTACCCACTCCTTCCTTTGCCTGTCTCCTACCTCCCTCATTCTGGGAGAGACTCCTTTTGACATGCTTTTTATTTGTTCAGATGCTAGGATTTGCCCCCATGGCCCTGCCTTATAGGTACATTCTTCTCCCTCAAACTCAGTTGCTGACTTCCAGTCTCCTCCACTGGTCTTGTCTGCTGCTGCCCTGTTCATATTTCTAGAGAGGCTGCTATTTTTGCTCATGGACCAAAATCTGGCCCTGTAACCCAGACTCGAAACCTGGAGCCACCTAACTGCAATCTGCTCTTTCTTCCTGATATTCTTTTCTACTGTGTGCCCACCAGCCAGGACTCCCCACCCTCAGCCCGTAATGTGCTGGTTCACTTCTGTACTTTTGGAGCTCTCTGCCCTCTGCCTGGGGCAGCCTCTCCCCTGCCCACCTAGGGAAATCCACCCTCCTTAGCCCTGCCAAGAGGGAGGCTGCTGCCTTGTCCTCTCTCTCCTCTTCACTCAGAAGTGATGTTTTTATCCCTCTTTAATTGTAACTGATGTTACTCATCAGCATCTGTGAGCTACCTTTAATTTGTACTTAATTCTTGTTTCCTAGAACACAATCTCTTTGAGAGAATGCACTTTATGTGATACATCCTCATGTCTCCCAAAGCACTAACCTATGCTTGTCACATGATAGATGTTCAAGGAATTTTGTTGAGTGGATGAACAAATGTGTAAATGAATGACTGACCTTGATATTGGATAGTCTCCTCTCTGGGCCTTAGTTATTTCATCTGTCAAGTGAGGAAGTTGGATTAGATGATCTTTAATTTCTTACTGACTTTTCCCACATGCAGATTTAATGCTAATTAAAAGCTTTGAAATATTTCTCTGAGTTTTATTACTGTGTGTCATATGCAGAGCAGACACCATTAGGACATATATGTACATCACTGAAGTTTCTTCCTGGCTCACAAACTTATTTCTCTCTCTCCTCTAGGTTTACAAGTTGTCCTGAACTCCATTATAAAAGCCATGGTTCCCCTCCTTCACATAGCCCTTTTGGTATTATTTGTAATCATAATCTATGCTATTATAGGATTGGAACTTTTTATTGGAAAAATGCACAAAACGTGTTTTTTTGCTGACTCAGGTAAGTAATGAAAATGGTGGCTAACTCAACTTAAAATTTTTAAAAAATTTTTCTCCCAAACAACTTTTGTAGTTTGGGGAAAATCTGAAACAAAATAAGAGTGAGGAGAAAAACAAAAAAAGAGCCAAATGTACCAGTAAGTGTCCTGAACTAGTTCCTGATGTGAATTGTGTTCAGAATAAATGAGAATTTAATCTCCTTTTCTGTCCTTATTTCCCATCTATTGTGTCCTGGCAAACAAGATGAGGGACCTCTAAAACTAGAGCCTGAGGTGAATCAACAGGGTTGTTCTATAGAGCCTTGAGAAAGGTGCTGTGAGTGAGCCCAGAGGAGAGAGCAGTGATTCTGAGGACAGGAAATAGCGGATTCTATGGAGGAGGGACTATGTGAAGTGGGCCTTGAAGGACAAGTGGGATTGTGAGACAGCAGAGCTGGGAGGTAGGGTGTTCCAGGCAAGGGTACTTGGCTTCCTCACACTTGCTTTTCCTGCTGCTCATCTCTTGCGTAGTGAAGCCTTCTTGCTCTTTTTGCAGATATCATAGCTGAAGAGGACCCGGCGCCGTGTGCGTTCTCAGGGAATGGACGCCAGTGTACCGCCAACGGCACAGAGTGTAGGAGTGGCTGGGTTGGCCCAAACGGAGGCATCACCAACTTCGATAACTTTGCCTTTGCTATGCTCACTGTGTTTCAGTGCATCACTATGGAGGGCTGGACAGACGTGCTCTACTGGGTAAGCAGCTTGAGGAGAGAGTCAATGGAGTGTTTTTTTCTTTGGATAACAGTGTTGCATTAGCTAGAGCCATCGAAGAGTTGGCTGAAAAAGAAACCCTAGAAGTCGGTTGTTTGGGAGGGGAAGCAGACTCTCCCTTCACTCAGCAAGACTCCTCATCTTCCCCGCCTCAGGGCTTTAGTTTCCATTCTAGAGAGCAGGATGCATCATGTTGGCCCCCTCCACTCCCCAGCGCTGCCTGGGGAGTTCTTGCTGAGTGTGCCTAGTAGTCCCTTTTTGCACAAACCCCAGAAGGCCACAACTGTCCTCATTTAACTATTAGAGAGCCAGGGGTTATTTCCCAGGCTTCCATGGGCTAAAATTGATCTTTTGCACACAAAGGCAAGTTGCTTTACTAGAATTCCAAACAGAAGATAGGGAACATAAGTTGCATTCCTTTTATGCTTCCCATAACTTAGCACAGCCCTAAAGCCAAAATGGGTTTTTCCCTATTATAATATTTTCCTTGCATATTCAATATTATATAAATCAGCCTAGCACAAGCCCTTAGCCCTCTCTCTCTCCCTTTCTCTGTGGAGCAGAGAGGGTAGAAACGAAGTGGGGACCCGTCCAATGTGTTGTTGGATGGACAAAACAGATGGACACCGTTTTGATGGCTAGGGTCTGGCTCTTCTTGTTCCTGACAGCACCAGAAGGGCTTGCCATAATTTTAATCACCATTTCCCAGAGCTGAGTTTGTTTATTTGTTTGGTAGAATTTGAAAAAGCTCACAAAGGTTTAGAAATTATTTTCCGTGCCACAGAGTTGCTGGGGAAAACAGCTGATGTGTAGATTTTGAGCCTAAGCCCAAGTCCAAATGGGATTAACTAGGATTCCAATAATGACTTGTTAAAAGGTAATTTGTAATAAAATACTTCTTGAATGTGGGCAGTCTCTAGTTGGGAGGCCTACAGATTGAAAAGTAGCTTCTGACAGAGTAGCTTCTAAATTTTAGACACTTCACAGGATTTCATATTACTCTGTAGCTTCAGAGAACATAGCGTCTAATGTTCATAAGTAGGTCTTTGCTTCCGTTCACCACTGAACACCATGCTTACAGGATTGTAGGTGCCCCTATTTTCAAAGAAGGTATGTTTTTATTTTCATCCCCAAATTGTGTGTCCAGTTTGGTAATAAGGTTTAAGTACCACCAACATGTTATATCTTGTTTCTCCCCTTTTCTTACTATCACAGGGGCATGTGTGTGTCTGTGTGGGTGTGCACATGTCATTTATATCCATCAGACAATGCCTTTCATGAGGAGGAACAAGGAAGGAGATTATATGGATGAGCCAAGACCATGGTCATGCAAGGGGACCCTCAAATTAAGTAGAGGGTTTGTTTTAACTATTATCATCTAAAAAGTTGCAACTCCTAGTTAGAGTAGTTGAGGTCTCACTTCCAGTCTTCCCTTGAAATTTCTAATAAATAGAAAAAGCATCACCCAGATAGCCCAAACTCTGATCCTTCTCCCAAACAGTACAGAAAACAACATTTTGATTTTTTTAAAGAAATAAAATCTGTGACTCCTCTTAGCTCCATTGTTCTCTGTAGTCGTGGTGAACTGTTCATTGCTGACCCAACATGCCTTGACTAATGGACAGTTTTACGTTTTGTATTATGTTTCTGTACATCTTCCCGTGACAGTTTCCTATTGTCAAGCGAGTAAAACCTCTGGGAGTGTGCGAGGAAAGCTGAGAAAACCCCACGCACCCTGAAGCGAGTCTCCACTTGCTGGCCTGGGGACCTTTAAGTATCACCTAATAATTTTCATCTCTGTTGTTAATATGAGAGTCAATAATTTGACAATGTAACAATTATATTATCTATGAAATACATGGCATCTTCATTCTGATGGAGGACTCACATAATTTATCAGCACTATCCCAGTCTATATCCCTTTATAGAAAGTCTGGGATTTTGAAGGTGGAAACAGAATAGCGAGAGTCACAGAACATCCCCAGGGTCCTACAGCAAGTGATCGTGGTCCTTGATGTAGAATGGAGGTCCACGGACTTTTATAAGGGGCCAGATAGTGAAAGTATTTGGCCTTGCAACCATTACGTCTGTGTCACAGTTACTCAGTTACTCAGTTCAGCTCCCTGCCCATGTTGCTAGAAGCAGCCCTAGACAACATGTAGACAAATGAGGTGGCTCTGTTCCAATGAAACTTTTTAATGGACACTGAAATTTGAATATTGTATAATATTCATGTGTCTTGAAATATTCATCTGATTTTTTTCAACCATTTAAAAATGTAAAAGCCATTTTTAGCTCAAGGGCTATATAAAAGCAGGTGTTAGGGTAGGTTTGGCCTGCAGGTCACAGTTTCTTGACCCCTGGTCTAGACTGGAATCCAGTACTCTTTCTCCCTTCTAGAACACCTGGGGGCAGCTAGGTAATGTCTTCCAGAGTGCTCACTAAGATCTTAGTCTCTGAGACACATCAGGTTGTTTTTAATTACTTGTTGATTGCTTTTATTAACTCATCATGGGGATAGGCAGGAGCCAAGGCACCAAGCCTTCTTAATACGTTTTGGGCCACAGTCAGCTGGAAGCCACAGAACATCCTGTGTTCCAGAACATAGCATCCCTGCCCAGCACAGTGCCTGGCACAGAGCAAGTGCTCAGCCAATACTAATTGCTATTACTCTTGAAGGGTGTAATCCCATTGCCTCAGTAGAGATGGCCCACAGTTAAATATCAATTTTTATCCGTAGCTAGGATATCAAGGAAACATCTTGAGAGGTAACTCAGAAGATTAGATTTTAAATATTGACAGCAAGCAAATTTCTCAATCCTTTAGTGTTTGTATATGGTGGACAAAGTCCTTGCCAGCGATTGTGTTGCATCTTGTCATATTCAGTCTGTGTTCAAAAGCTCATTGATACCTCAGCTCTCAAGAGAGCCTGGCAGATGGTCTTGAGAAGGAAAGAGCAGGTGGGCCCAACATGCAGAAAGATTCATTTAGAACAAAACCACATGGTTGTGTAGGGAGTGGGATTATTAACTTCTGGTGGGAAAAAGTTACTTTGCAGAGCTCTTTTATAAACTGAGTTCTGTAAACATAACTAAGCTGTGTCTGATCCACACGTATTTGTTGGCCACGGAGGCAGCAGGAGGTAGTGCAAGGAAAGGGCATTGAGGCTGGGACAGGGCGGGGTTTGTGACCTTGGAGGGGTCCCTGAAACTCTTCGCACTTTAATTTTGTTGTCTGTAAGATGCAGAGCAAGACCACATAATCCATTTTTTCCTTTCAACTCAGAGGAAATGTTTTTGAATGTAAGAAATTAAAATAGTATTGGTTTCAGGAGAGAGCTAGCCATATAAATCATTTATGGCCTCTTGCCTGATAGCTAAGCTCCTATGGAGGTGCTGACTGTCAGACTCTATTAGGACGCTGTCATGGTCAAGTTGATTATTGACTTCATTCCAGGTACTGTCCCTGGGAAATTCCTGTCTAGTTGGCCAGGGGCTTGCCTTTCTGTATGTTTCTCTTTCTCCATGCTCAGAGGGAGCTACAACCAGTACCCCATTTCTGGTAGTGTTTTCAACAGACAAGACTGAAAGCCTTAGGTCGGCCTTTAATTGGAAGGAAACATGAGTATGCATTTCAGCCTTTGAAGTAAGAGAAAACTGAAACTCAACCGAATATTATTTCCTGGGCACCAGGTGACTCCACATGATGACTCTGACATAAAAATTTAAAAATTAATGTAAACTGAAGTGCTTCAGCTCATGCCAATTTCTCCATTGTTGATAGAGACCATGCAGACAAAATCCCAAGCAGAGTCCCTCTTTTCATGTGGGTATTTTGGGGGACAGCTTGCCAGTTCCTTCTTGTCCTGTATGTAGAGTAAGTTCTAAGAAATATTAGCCTCTGAAAAGAGACAGGGGTGAGAAGGCTTAGTTGGGAGAAAGACTGGCCCTTACAGCTTGAGTTCTCTTTCTCTCCCCAACTTCTATGGATTTAGAGAAAGTCTCCTGTGGCCTTTGTTTAGCTCTAGCCTTTTCCCAGCCCACTGCCTTTGCCAGAGGTGTAGAAAAGTGAGGTCTCCTGGTGGGAGTCCTGGACCTAAACATTTACCTCCCATCCTGTGGGCTTGCTCTCCCTTGTCACATGCCCACCTGTTCCAACAGCGAGGTCCCTGTGGAAGGTCCTGACTCCAGGATGGGCTCTGGCCACTCTACCAGGCAGCCTGTTTCTTGTCCTCCACACACAGGTTTTTAAGTCACTTTAGGGGTGTAGTTGCTTTGGGAGAATTACCCTCTGCCTTCCTGCCGAAATTAGTTTATCCAACTTAATTAGATCAACAATTGCAGCCATGGCCTTGGCTCATTCATTACTCTAATTGCCAATGTAAGATGTGCAGACTGATATGAGTTCTATTAAGCACATCAGTTTTCATGTGGCCAAAACAGGTGTTTCATAAGGGATTTAATGCTCTTTCCTTAGACTTCAGCAACAGCTGTTAGGTGATTTTTTTTTTTAATGTTCTTTCTTTTCTTTCTTTTCCTGTTTGGCTTCTGCATAAGATAAACAGTGAAATGCATGAACCTCATTCTGTAAAGCTAAAGCCTGGAGCCACACAACATGCTTAAAGGCCTAAGGGCTTGCACCCGCGAGGCCAAGCCATGAATGGGCCCAGACTATATATAATTCCTGCCCAGCCAGGCCTGGGGTCATTCATTCTGTCCCTGACTGATCCTTAACATCTCCTTCCTGGGAGAAACGTTAGCCCAATTTGACAGTGACTTGCGCTGTTGGAAAGTCCCATCCAGTGTGGACCTTGAAGCCCCTGCTTGCTCTGGCATGAAAGATGCTCATGACCAAACCTCTCCTGGGCCTGTCAGGGAGGCCATATCTGACTGCCTTATTTGAGCTTGTCCCATAAGTAGGGCAAGGGGTTCCTCCAGACGAGCCAGTCAGCTCACAGCTGAAGCCAGCTTTTCCAGGCTGGGTCATCTAGGTCCAAGAAAAATGTGGGGGATAAGGGCTTTTTCCTTCTCCTGGGTCCTTCCTGTGGTACAGTCATAAATATCTCATTCCCAAGGGCACCCTTGAATAGAAGTCAGCTAGCTGACTTCTGAACACTTGTCTGCTTTGCATTAGTTTAGCTGTGCTTGCACTTACTGATTGAGGATAATCCAGATTTAGGTTAGGTTAGGTTTCCTTGGAGAACTTGGCTTCCAATGGAAAGTTATTATTTTAGTTTTTTTTAAAGAATTGAATTTATAGAGTCAAATGTTGCCAATTTATCTTTGTAAGACTTTTCCACCATCACAAATTTTAAAGGCAAAAATAGTACTAACAACTTGGATAGAGAAAATAATTTTCAGCTGAGCACTAGTTTTGTCCTCTACCAAGACCTTTTCTGAAAATCCCTTATCCAGGCAGCTTCCTTGTGAGGAAGAGCCCAAATCCCAGCTGATTTCCCTGCCAGTGGCCAAAGTTAGCTCTTGTTTGCCCCGAAAGCTGTGATGACTCTGTGTGTTTGTGTGTGTGTGTGTGTGTGTGTGTGTGTGTTTGTACGTGCACGTGTTGGGAATATAGAACGAATATGTATTGGCTACTGTTGTCTCCAATTTGAATTTAAGTAAATGTTTCATTAAATGTATAGAATGCTGTCTCTAATGTGATCCTCTCTCCTTACTAGATTTTCTTATTAACCCGCTCCTGTGAGACCATCTTATTTCTTACAGATGAATGATGCTATGGGATTTGAATTGCCCTGGGTGTATTTTGTCAGTCTCGTCATCTTTGGGTCATTTTTCGTACTAAATCTTGTACTTGGTGTATTGAGCGGGTAAGCTACACCTCTTTCATCTTGAAAGCAGAGTCCCGAGGACAGTTGCCAAGACCACACAGGCTTTGCTAGATGGGGGCCGCCGGGTGGGTGCCAAGCGCTCTGCACGTCCTCCAAGATGCTTTCTTTCCTGCAGAGGCTTCCCGAATCATGATGTTTCCTGGAACCTCACCAGCTTTAATGAAAGAAAGCTATAGAACAGTTATTGACCAGAAATTAATCAGTGTTGTTGCTTGGGACTTAAGTAGTTTCCATTGCTTGTCTTTTTGTCCATCCTGAAATGAGATAACATTTATAATTGCTTTATTGATATGGATCCAAATCTATAATGCAGATTAATTGGTACAAAACAGTAGGTAAATGAGCTGGTCCTGGCCAACTTTTTGTCGGCCACAGAATTCAACAACAGAACTTGTCCTTATTTGAAGACAAAAAAATGAAAGGCCCTAGGTGGGGTCTCCTTCCTGGGAGCACTAATCTTCCATCAAAGCCCCCAGTGGTCTGGCAGCTGCTCCTGGGGCTCCGCTCTTTAGTAAATAGATAACTGATGACTGATCTCCTTACATTTTACAGGTAAATGATGCGATAGGATGGGAATGGCCATGGGTGTATTTTGTTAGTCTGATAATCCTTGGCTCATTTTTCGTCCTTAACCTGGTTCTTGGTGTCCTTAGTGGGTAAGCAGTTGGATCCATGTTTCACATTCTGCTGCCTCGTGTGAGGTGGCTCTGTGTGTCCCCCAGCTGCCCTGCGGCTCCTCTGCATGCATGTGGACTCTGGTGTCCCCTCTGTGTGTTGCTTTTGGATTGAACTGTGATTCTTTCTGCCTGTATCTGTCTGTGAGAATCTGTGTTTCTGATGCTTGCCAACCACTATTAATTTAATGAAATGTTCCCCTGAAGCCAGTTATGTTCATTTGCTGATGTGCAGAAGTGGATTACTAGTGAGGAAGAAGAGTCCCAGCCCTGGTCTCCCCCAGGGAAAGGGCATCTTGTATGGTTTTATTCGCATTGATACATAACCTGGCCCTTTGAAATAATGTATATTTCCAGGGTGTTTCTGATTTCATTGTGAAGGAGGAAGATGTCTAGATTAGCACATAGATACTGAACAAATTTTAAAATCTTACATCCTTCAGATCAGGATCATTTATTAGCTTGGTTTTCTGCTGCTGTCCCGCTGAGAATTTTCCCTCTAATACATTTTTAATCTTAACTGGTAGAATCTTTCTTTAATGCAGAGTAATGATCAGCTGTTGCACATATATGTCTTTTGGTCTTATCATAGTCCTCATCACTCAGTCCCCGTTTTTGGAATTACATTTTGTTTACCTCCTCAGCTCTGTGATTGACCCTCTGTAGAGAGGGCTTGGGGGAGACTGGCTCAGGAAGGGGACTTTTGGGGTTTCAGGGCTCTGCCCTGCCTGTGGTGGTTGCCCCAGAGCCCCTCGGGGCAGTTGCACATCCTCACCACCCCGCAGATGCCCTAGAAAGGAGAGTGCATACCCCAGGGAAGGGAGCCAGGACTGTCTAGGCTCTCTGAGAAGCAGCTCCAGCTGGGAGAGCATAACAGTTGGTGGAGGTGTGGGGAGGTGGGTGCAGGGGTGCAACTGGAAGCCCAGGAGGTGCCTGTCTCCCCAGAGCCTCCCTTTGCCTCTGTTACTGAGTGCAAACGTCCTCAGGAAATAACTGTTGGTGGACTTATTCCCAAGTGAGTTTATCTTCTTCTCGTCACTCACCTTATCTTCCTCTTTCGGAGCTTGTCGAGCTTGTATCTCAGAGAAGTGATGTCTTCATATAACACTGGGTCAGTGAAGAGACCTTTATTGTATTTTTCACCACACTGCCTTTTCCAGAGCAGACAGCTGAGTCCGTGTTCCATTTCTGCTGCCTTTCATCTTTCCTGTAACCTCCCTGCCTGTTTTCAGGAGAGAAGGATTTTGGAATTCTCCTTGACCGAGTGTGGTCAGTTTCACACATGGACACATGCTGTCATGTGAAGGCTCATCTAGAAATGGCCCCGCAGCTGTGCCCCACAGTGAGAGGAGGTTGGGGCTGGGACTGAGTTGGGGGCTGAAAGCCTACCCCAGTCCCCTACCCCTACAAAAGCTTCCTTCTACAGAGAAGTGTCTCCTCAAGCCCCATGTTCTTTCACTTAAAACTTTAAAAGTGCCTGCCTCCTAATGAACCTCCTTTGGCCTCAGGTTGGTGTTGGGATTGTAAGGATGGAATTTATCCCTGGGGAAATAGCATCACGCTTAATTTTGCCTCAGGAACAGCCTGTACAAAGTTAACAGCAATTCTGTTGTGAATTCCTTGGCACCTCATGTCTCCTAAACCCAACCAAACTGACTGAGGCCATGGAAACCACTAATTTTAACAGTGCCGGTGACATGTCTTATCTCTGAGCTTTGCAGAGCAGGAACCGTCGGCCTGGCATGATGTCGTAGCTTAAAAAAGAAAAAAGGAAAAGATGGGAGGGAGGGACTCCTCATTAGAATGGTGGGCATTAAATATGCACCCCCATGGGGGGGTCTCCAAATGTACGGGGGAGCGGGGCAGGGATAAAATGAGGCACACAGCAGCATGGAACAGCCAGCTTGCTGAACTGTGTTTGGGGAGTAAATAATTTAATTTACAAGTAATCTAAAAACATTTTTGTATCAAAACAAAACTAGAACCCTTATGAAGGAGAATACAAATGACATGTGAATTTTTAAAATAAAATCTAAGACTTTCTGGTGATTTTCACTGTCAGCGCAGGTTCCCATGGGCTGCATACTGACTCTGCTCCTCCCAGAAGGCCTCCTCGGTAGGAAACGCTGAGGGGTGTTTTCTGTAAAGTAAGAACCATGTCTGCAAAGCAGAGCCTTTCAGCCGTGTTGACTAATTTGGCCAACATTTCCTCAGTTCGGCTGCGTGCTGGGCTCTGGGCCAGAGGACAGGGGTGCCAGGATGTCTAAGACACAGATGAAGACCTAGGTAGGGCTCAGACATTCAGCGCCTGGTGGGAGAGACTGTTGTTACGCAGCGCAGGAAGGCAAAGCGAGGGTAGAGGTGTAGACTGAGGGGCTGTGAGCTGGATCTTTTTTTTTTTTAATTTATTGATTTGAGAGAAAGAGAGAAGTATTGATTTGTTCCATTTATTTATGCATTGATTGGTTGCTTCTTGTATGTGCCCTGACTGGAGATGGAACCTGCAGCCTTGGCCTATCAAGACAGCACTCTAACCCACTGAGCTATGCAGCCAGGGCTGTGAGCCAGATTTTGAAGGATGATGAGTTATCTATTCAGGGAACTTAGGAGGAGCTGGCATGCTCCCACCTACCCTAACAATTACCTGGGCTTCTCTGCCAGGTACTACTCCCCCTGGGCTTTCCCCGAAAGCAACCAAAAATCAAAATGTGTCATATGTATTCATCTTCCTGTTAAAGCAAGTTTAAAATATTTGCATTTTAATCTTAGAGTTATTCACAGTGTTTTTATGGAACACTAGAGGGATAACAGAATCATAAGAATGTAAATGTTAAAAGGAAGAAAACTTCTGTTGCAAAGCCCCTTAGGGACCATCAGATCGATAGAAACATAGTCCCAAAAGCACTGAAATAACAGCCTCCTATTCTAGAAGTTTAAGACCACGCCGTAGTCTTCTGATGAAGCACTGTGAAACGATAATGTGTGTCTGTAAGTCTGTTAACCACTGGGAAGTATTTGTTTCTGCTCCTCGGCTCCTTCTCTTCATGTGGCCATGCCGTCCTGCTGTGTTCCCGGACTGATTTTAATCTGCCACTTGATTCGTTGAACATTTTTAGAGCATGTGCTAAGGTTGATGTTCTGGGAAAAATCTTTGGTTTTACAACAGACCCCTTTTCTCAAGGTGAGTATGAAGTTTACGAGCACACGCCCTGCGTAGCCAAGCGTGAACACGGAGGAAGACCTTCTATCTCTGATGACAGTGTTCTGTGGGAAGAGCTGAGAATGTCAGTAACTCATGTTGCAGTTTCACATTAAGTTGTCATTGAGAGATGGTCCCAATATGACCAGCGATTAGGAAGAATGTGCTGTTTAAATCTACAATTCAGACAGGTTACGTCTCCTTTCATGCTAGCTTTTTAGAAGCTTGATGATTTTTCACTTTTGAAATTGTTCACTTAACTCCTTGTCTCTTTTGAGGTTTTTGTCGGTGAAAATAAGAGAACATGTTAGCGTTTCAGTGCTTTGTTTCTTTAGAATCCCTGCCAGGTGCCCGGGGGAAGGGGGTGTCCTGAGTAGTGGGCTCAGTTCTTTACCTGCAGGACCCACCTGACGCTAGGCACACCTGCCATAAGCTAGAGTAGTGCTCAGTGGTGGGGTTCAGACCCTGAAGAAGGAACCGGTAGGTGAAATGGGAACTATAATACCTGGGTTCTGGTCCAGCCAGTGTCACACACTAGCTCTGGGACTTCGACTAGTAGCCCTGAGCCCTAGTCTCCTCATCCCTCAAACAGGGATGATCCCAACATCCGCCTTCCCCATAGGGTAGCTGGCTTTAAATCAGCTAATGGCCATGACTGGTGTGGCTCAGTGCGTCAGGCGTTGTTGTCCTGTGAACTGAAAGGTCATCGGTTAGATTCCAGGGTAGGGCACATGCTTGGGTTGCGGGTCAGGTCTCGGGTTGGGGGGGTGTGAGAGGCAACTGATTGATGTTTCTCTCCCTCTCTTCCCCTCTCTCTAAAAGTAAAATCTTTTAAAAAATCACCTAATGAATGTAGAAGTGCTTCAAAAAATATACAAAGGATTTTACTCATTTAATGTATCTGTATATTAAATCTGTGAAGTGGAAATAGCCAAAGGGGTACTTTGGAAACTATTTAAAGTGTAACATTTTCTGAATTTCCCTGGAAGTGGCCAGAGAAACGTACTTGGCGCACATGTTAATACTGTGTTCTGTGCCCTCCAAGAGGAGGCTGTGGAGGTACTTTGTCAGCTATAAAGGATTATGCAGCTCCGAATCATTGCATTTGATGTTGTATCTGACAGTGATTTTTGGGGGGCACAAATTGGGGGTAATGGCATTTCTGTCACACAGTGGTTAAACACACCAGCTTTAGAGTTAGATCACCAAGACTTGCATCTTAGCTGTACCTTTGTCCATTTGAGACTTGGGGCAAATTACCTCTTTGAGTCTCACTTTCCTTGTCTATAAAATGCAACTGATAATACCAATCATGTAGAGTTGGGTGAGGAATCAGTGAGAAAAAGTGTCAAGTTCTTGGTCATTGTATTAGGATGGCTCAAGTAAGAGTATATAAGATGGGGTTTGATGCAAGGAAAATCTAATCAACTCAGTTCCTTTAAACCAATGAATAGTTATTGGCTAATAGTTATTAATAGTAGGTCTGCATTAGTGAAAAGTAAAGTTATACTTTTAAATGTTTTATTACATGCACGTGTGTATATGTAATGACATAGCCAATGAGTACTAAAGATTATTACTACCTAAACCACCTCCAGGGCCTATTTAAAGAATAAATTAAAATCATTTGTAATTCACCTGTGAATCCAAAGCTTTGGTGTTGCCAGCATCTTACGAAAAATATTTGAAACACTTTCTTTCTTAAGCAGTTCTTGCATGTTGTTGGAAGATAAATGCTTTTTGTAAACCAGATTTTGTGACTTAAGATTGAATGTAGACCCAGCCCATGCCTACAAATTCAAAATCATTCAGCTCCAAATCAGTTTGTGTCTTTGTGTCCTATAAGTTGCACATCTACCAGGTCACAGGCTATCTTTTTAAGTCATTAATAATTTTATGTTACCAGAGGCCTGTTCAGCCATTTTGAAGGGACAGGGATGAGCTGGGTGAAGCATTATAGAAGAGTCCTTTTCAAACCAGGTGGTGATTCTGACTCTCACTGTGGCATCCCTCCGATACCCGTTCTGGGTGCACCGGATGCCAGGGCCTACTCAGAGACGCAGGCCCAGCTGCTTTCCTTGTGTGGCTGCTGGTGTGTGAGAGGGATGGTGGTGGTAGTGGTGACACTGTCAGCTGTACTGTTTCAGAACTCAAACAGGAACAGGTTGGGGCATTATTATCTGTACCCTGGTCCATTTGAATTCAAACCATTATGAGCCATGGTAAGTCAGAGACTTCCTCTGATTTCTTCCCCTTGGATATTGGCAAGAAGGCAAAATATATCAGAGTAGATGGTGGTTGTATTGCTTGTGAATGTTTTCAAAGTGGCAACATACCCTCTGGGAATAGGCATTCTTATAAATTATTCATGACTGGGATTGGATTTTGCTCTCATTCAGTACTTTACCAGCCTCTGCTGATAGAAAAGGCACAGCAGAATTTGTTCCTGTACACACTCCTCTGCCATACTTTCATCTTAAAAGAGTAGCCAAGTTGCTCACCACATTGAAAGGCATACTGTTAGGTGATGGGGTAACGGGGCCATCAGTCTGACTTGTGACCACGGTATTATTACAGGATAAAATCGTACTGAGTTTATGAGGTAATTTTGTATCTTGACCAGCAGACTAAGAAAAACAAAGAAATGGTGGAGGGTTCTTTGTAGATAGTTTTTACAATAAAAAAAAATTTCCTGTAATTAGTGATGATCAGAATGCCAGAATTCCAGAAAAGGGCACCCCTAATGATCACTTAGACCAGAATACTTCCCAACTTTTAGCTGAACCTGTCTGTCTTTGGCTTATCTAGGCTACTATGCGAAAGATTAGTCCACAGTGTTGGATGTCTCTCTTCTTGGACTGGGAAGCAGTGTTGCATGAGTGGGGTGGAATGCTGAGGGAGAGACCCATGGTCCTTTAGTAACTTCACAGGGTTTGGCTTCGGTAGAACAAGAAGTTAAGCCCCACTTTGGCTTCAAATGGAAGAATGCTAAATTTCCTTTTTCGAATAAAGAACCAAGCGAAACATGTATGTGTACTTTTAAACACTGAACTTTCTTGTTGCAGAGTTAAGAGGCTGTTGGGGGTAGCTGACAGCTGGATCCTGGTGCTGTTGGCACCACGGTACCTGAAGTGCACAGGCTGGTAGCCACACCTGACATTAACAAGTGAGTGGTAACCTCTCTGCCGCTGGCTTGCAGCTACTGTTTCCATAGAAATGGCTGTCAGGATCAGTGGAAACTAGGTAAGTGAAAGTTTTCACTGATCCTTGTTTCCATCAAGCTGATGTCTGTTTCCCTGGCAACAGCAGTAGACAGCAGCCAGGCACTAGCAGCAGATTCATTAGAGCTCTCTCACTTCTCAGCTGTGGCTATCAACTGTCCCTGACGAGTTCTTCTTTAAAATGCATAGCATAGACCTCTGAGCATCCGGGAGGCCCCTCTGGCCACATGTGCCCTCCTGGGCACCCGTGTTGCCAGTGGAGAGCCTTGTCCTGAGCAGCTGCTCCATCAACAGCCTCCCCTCCACTGCACTCTGGCTGGTGGATGTCCAGTTCAGGAGAGTCGGGGGAGGTGGTTCAGGGCATCTGTGTTTCAGGGCAGGCTGTTTAGTCTGTTGATCCCAAATCTTAGGAGAAGAGAATTCATTGCATTGCTTTCATCCACAGACCCAGCTCTTCTTCATAAAGCCACCAGTACTTTAATGGTTGAAATTAAAGCCATAACTTTCCCGTGTTCCCTGTTCGATGGGTGGCATTAACAGTTGCTATCACTTTTACAATGGAAGGGATATTTATGAGTTTAATAATTTGACTTCTTGTAAGAAACATATTTGATAAATGTCTCTGAGATGCTACGCTAGTATCAGCCTTATGCCACTCCTTTTTTCCTCTTCCTGTGTAATACTCTTTTGCAGGCTGGTAAAATTGCTTACAGAGATGAAATATTGGTATAGCAAGGCAGCTAAGTATACAAAGACCAGTATGTCCATATGTAGGGAACTCTTTTTATTAAAGTTTAGCAGTTGTTCTTTCTGGAGTTTCATTTTACTGCTTCAGCAAATGTGTGCACTGAAGGCTTAAGTATCTTCCTGTGTGTGAGACAGCGTTCCCAAGCCCCACAAAGCTAAGGAGAGCCGTCACTGCTGGCCCGGTGTGTGCGATGAGGACACACAGGGGAGAGGCACAGCATGAGTTGGTGGGCACTGTCTGATTTTAAGCACTTCACCATATTGTGAAAAATGTTTTCTCTGAAACAAAACAAACATCTGGGACTCCGAGGTGTATCTCTGAGGACTGAATGAAGATATGGATCTACGATGTTAGGAGAATTTAGAAAAGCTATCTAGAAGAACACTGAACAATTGTGGATTTCCTGGTGGGACCTTTCTTAATGACCTTGTTGCTCAATAATGTGGACTAGGACAACCGTGTTTGGTTTGGAGGCAATATTTAGGGCTGATCCTGTATCACCTGGTTGGGTTCACTATAACAGACTAAGAAGAAACAGAAAATTTTGTTAGATAACTTTTTTCTTTGTCTTAGACTTCTTAAGAAAAAGGCTTGAATTCATTCATGTAATGCTTTTTTTCAAGTGCCTACCCAGTGGTAGTGTATTTGCCAAGTGCTGTACTAGGTTTTGGGGCTGCAGTGGTGAGACATAACAGAGTTCTCATTTTCATGAAGCGTGTATCTAATGGGGGGAGACAAAAATTACAAACTTCTATAAATTCTTGGAAAGGCAGGTACATGGTGCTGTGAGGGTGTTTAACAGGCACAACTGATGTCTACAGCGTGAGGGGAAGTATCCTGGAGGAAGAGAAGAATGAGTGAATAGCCATCATATCCAGGCTAGGTGGGAGAAGAGGCTGGGGGAGAGAGTTCCAGTCAGAGGAAAAGCCCACGCAGAGGCCATACAACAGGAAGGAACAGAGGGCACTGGAGGAACCGAGCAAGGCCGGGTGGTGGGCAGCTGGGGAGCAGGGAGTGGAGGGGGGAGAAGAGAAGACAGCTGATCAGCAGAGGCCAGATCACAAAGGCCCTTCTAGACCATGCCACAGAATTAGGTCATTAGCTAAAGAGTGAGGGAACCCCTGCTGAATTTTAAGCCAGAAGTAATATGATTTATATTTGTGTTACATAAAAATTATCTTGTGTTCTGATATCTTCAGCTTACCTTTAAATGCTTTAAAATAAGATCATTTTGCAGCTGGAGAGAAGGTTGGATAGATAGGTGATAAAGACAGTGTAGGAAACGTTAATTGTGGAATCTAAGTAGTAGGCATCTGGGTGTTCACTATAGTCCTTTCTACTTTTATGAATGTTTGAACGTTTTCTCAGTAGAATTTTGGAAAAATCTGCATGTAAAAGTCACTCTGGCCGAAGCAGTGGGAATGGACTGGATGGGCACTGAGTCTGGGTGTGGGAGACAGTGTAGGACAGTTCTAATCCACACTCAGTTCCAACATAGTAATGGTGTGAGTGAACCTTTCACCATCAACAACTGTAAAACTGGCCAAAATATATGAAGCAGTTTTTCTTTTCCTCAGAAGATGGAAACAGGCAGCACAGGATTGGATCCCAAAGAGAAGGGAAACACAGGAAGCGTCCCCCACAATTGTGCTGTCTTTCTACCGAGACTCTCTCAGAGTTGCGGTACAGGGAGGCAAGGCCCCGCAGAGACAGTGGTCTGTCTGCTGAAGAGACAAAGAGCAGAGCTTGGGCTGCTGAGATAGCTGGAATTTTCAGGGCACAGCGTTGGAGAGAGGTGTTCAGAGAAGGGGCTCCGGAAATCTAAATAGGGATTCTCTTAAATATTTGATCATGTACTAACTTGCTAGGTGCCAGGTGAGAACCTCATAGCACTAGCGGACAAAGGAGTTCTGACCAGATGGAGTAGACTGACCTTGATGAGTCCACTGGAGATTCACTTGAGGCCTCACAAACACAAGGCAGTGGGGGTGCAGTTGCTTTAGCCCCAGAGTAAGAGTCACTCTAAACCTGCCCTAACAGGTCTTACAAATAGGCTGCAGAGGCATCAGGCCAAGTGGCTAATTAGTCAAACACCTGCCGAACCAGAAGTCAACACCCATTGAAGGAAGACACCAAAATCCAGATATTCCCCCAAATGTTTTCTCACATCATTAAAACCATAGGATGTGAAAGGAAACAGGAAAATATGATCCATAAACAAAGGTGGGGGAGTCAATAAAAGCACTTGAGAGATGACAGAAGTGTTTCAATGAGCAAAGACTTAGAATTGCTGCTGTCAGCCTGTTCAAGGAATAGAAGGAAAGGATGACTATAATAAAAGAACACGTGACAGTTCTCAGGAGAGAAATAGAAACAATACAATATCTGAAATAAGCAGGTTGGAAACTCAAGGGAGAAAAATCAGTGAAGACTTTCTGATCTCTAGGACAATAATAAGCGATCTTGTATATGTGAAATTGGAGTCCCAGAAGTAGAAGAAAGATGAAAAAGAAAACAATTTTTAAAGAAATGATGACTGAAAAAGTCACAAATTTAATGAAAAATACAAATTCACAAATCCTTGAAGCTTAACAAACCCCAAACAGTAAAAAAACAAAGAGGAGCACACCTAGACACATCAAATTCAAATTACTGAAATTAAAAATACAGCATTTTAAAAGAAACCAGTGGGGAAAAGGCAGTTACATACTGGGAGAAAATAAGATTATTCAATGACTTATTTTAAGAAATAGTGCAAACCATAGGACAGTGAAATGGCATCTTTAGAAAGCTGAAAGAAAAAACTAGAGTTCTGTATTCAGCCAAAAAAGAAAAACTCTTCAAAAAGTAAAATAGGAAATTTTTAGTCAAAAGCCAAGAGAATCGGTCACCAGCAAATCTACACTACAACAAATATTAAAGGAAGTTCTTCAGGCTAAAGAAAATACCAGATAAAAACTTAAATATACATTAAAAAATAAAGTGTGCCACAAAGATAAAGATAGAATTGTCCTCATTTCTAGATTTTTTTAAAAAGGTAATCATTTAAAGTAAAAATACAGCTGGTTCTTGAATAATGTTTTGTTCAATGTCATTTCAACATAACATTGATGAGATGCCGTAGGAACTTAACTCTTGTTTATATCAATTAGCCTTTGGTAAAATTGATTTTGTTATATATCATTTTACTGCAGTTCCAAGAACCTATTGATGATGTCAAGTGAGGATTTCCTGTAATAACATAGTATTATGGGAACTATAACATGTGAAAGTAAACTACATAGCAATAGCACAAAAGATGGAGGGGAGCCAAATGGAGCTTTACTGTGGTAAAGTTCTTCACCATATGTGAAATAATATAATGTGAATTAATGGTAGACTTAATAAATTAAAGATGCATATGATAATCTCTAGAGCAATGGTTAAAAAATAAAGTGGTATCTTAAATGACAAAATAAGACAAAGTGGAATTCTAAATAATAATGGTTTTCAGTTATCTGCAGGAAAGGAATGAAGAACATATGGGATAAGCAAAATATCAGTATCAAAATGGTAGACCTAAACCCAACCATATCAATAATTGCATTAAGTGAAAATGGACACAACATTTTAGCTAAAAAGTGTAAGTTTTCAGACTTAATAAAACTGTAAATACAAAAACATAGGTTAAAAATGAAAGGATGGGGTAAAAATAGTAACACCAAATATATAAAATAAACTTCAGTACAAAGAGTGTTTCCAGAGATAGAGATATCTCAGAGATAGACATTTCATAATCATAAAAGGGTCAATTCATCAAGAAAACACGTAAAACAAGTGATTATACATGTATTTTTACCTAGTAAGTTTTCAAATACAAGAAGGAAAAGCGGATAAAATTAAGCAAAGAGAGCAATAAATTCACATAGATAAAAATTTTTATAATCCTCTTTCAATAATTGATGGGGCAAGAAATTAAAAAACACTAAGCATAGATAATGCCTGTACAACTGATCTAATCGATAGCACCACATCCAGTACTGCAGAATACATGTCCTGTTTAAGAGTACGTGGAACATTCATCAGAGTAGACCACTTCTGGGCTGTTTAGAAAAAAAAAAAGCTCACTAAATCTCAAAAGATTAACATCTTACAGAGTATGTTTTTTCTAAAAATGGAAATCAACAATCAGCTGTCTAGAAAGTTCTAGATCTCTAAATAATTTACAATTTAAAGGAAAATATTACAATAAAAGAAAATATTTTTAAACTTTTTTTATTGTTGTTCAAGCACAATTGTCTCCATTTCCCCCCACCACTCCCCTACCCCAGCCATCCCCACTTCCCTCCACCCTTTAAACTGAATGATAATGAAAATACTTCTCAGAATTTGCATATCCATCTAAAGCAGCACTTAGAAGGAAAGTTATAGATTTAAATGCACACATTAATAAAGAAGAAAGGTTTAAATTTAGTAATCTACATTCCCATCTAAGAATCTAGAAAAAGAAGAGCATATTAAACGCAAGGAAAATAGGAAAAAAATGAAGAAGTAAATAAGATAGTTCAAATAAGAGGTAATGTCAACAAAGGCAACACTGGATTCTTTATAAAGCTTAATGAAATTGTTTAATCTCTGATAAGACTAATAAAAAAATAAAGAGCAAATTATAAATTACTGGTATTAGAATTGAAAGATAGAACATCAATATTGATGTTATAGACATCAAAATAATGAGAGAGTAGGGTTAACAATTTTGTGACAATAAATTCAATAACTTGGAAGAAATGAACAAATTCCTTTGAAAACATAGCACATCAGAGCTTAAATACTGAAGAACCTGTGCTTTTTTTTTTTTTTTTTTTTTTACACGATTTTACTTGTTTATTTTTTAGAGTCAGGGAAGGGAAGGAGAAAAAGAGGGAGAGAAACATCGATGTGTGGTTGCCTCTCTTGCACCCCCTACTGGAGTCCTGGCCTGCAACCCAGACATGTGTCCTGACTGGAAATCGAACTGGCAACCTTTTGATTCACAGCCTGTGCTCAACCCACTGAGCTACACCAGCCAGGGCGAGCCTGTGCTTTTTAAGTGGTATTCACACTCATAGACCTTCTCTCAAAGAAAACTGGTGGCCTAGATGATATCAAAAGTGAACTCTGTCAAACAATTTAAAAATATCATTTCCAGTAAAAATTGTTTCAGATAATAAAGGAAGAGGGGACATTTCCCACTCATTTTGTGAGGCCAGAATAACCTCAGTACCAAAACTTGCCCAACACACATAATAGGAAAAGAACAATATCCTTCATTAATACTGATGTAAAAGTTCTCAAATGTTAACAAATTGAATCTAGCAATATTAAGGGAATAATAATACCTCATGACCAAGTGGGGTTTATACTAGAAATACAAGGTTGGTTCATTATTGGAAAATCAAACAGTGTAATTTACCACTAACAGAATGAAGGAGAAAAGTCACATACATCAATATATATAGAGAATATTCCAGTGACAGTATTCTATAACTATTTATGATAAAAACTCTAAACAAGCCAGGAATATATGAGAACTTCCTTAACATGAAAAAGGCCATCTACCAAAAAAAAAAAAATACTGTAACTGACATCATTCTTAATGGTGAATGACTGCTTTTGCCTAAGATTAGTCTCTCACCCCTTCTATTCAACGTTATATAGGAAGTACAGGACATTATATTAAGGTAAGAACAAGATATAAAAAGCAGATTAGGAAGAAACAAAAACTCTGTTCAGAGAAAATAAGATTGTCTATCTAGAAAGTCCTAATTAATTGACTAAAACCCTGCTGGAATTAATAAGTGGATATAGAAAGGTCACATATATGAGACCATTATACAAATATATGTCATATACTGACATATATGAGGTCAGTATACAAAAATCAATTTTATTCCTGTGTACAAACTACAAGCATGTGGGAAGATATTTGAGAAAATATTTACAATAGCATAATAAATTATAACACTTAAGAATTAAAAAAAAAAAGATTTGGAAGACCTCTACACTGAAAACTAGAAAACACCAATTAGTAAAATTAAAGATGATATAAAGATGGTTATGGATTAGAACACTCACTATTGCTAAGATGTCAAATTTATCTGTGCATTTCTCAAATTTGTGTGTATTCAATGCTATTGCATAATTTTTTTTTAAGATTTTATTTATTTTTAGAGAGAGGGGAAGGGAAGGAGAATGAGGAGACAAACACCAATGAGGGATTGCCTCTCATGCACCCCCAACTAGGGACCTGGCCCACAACCCAGGCATGTGCCCTGACTAGGAAATTGAACCAGTGACCCTTTGGTTTGCAGGCTAGCATTCAATCTCCTGAGCCACACCAGCCAATACTGTCTCTATAAATCTTAATAGTTGTTTTATAGAAACTGATAAGAAGAGTCTAATATTTATATATAATTTCAAAGAACCTATAATAACTAAAACAATCTTCACAAAGAACAAAGTTGGAGGACTTACACTACCTGATTTCAAAACTTGCCATAAAACTATGGTACATACAGTGTTGTTTTGGCATAAAGATAGAACAAATGAATAAATGGAACAGAAAATCTAGAAATACATATATATGGTCAACAACTTTTGGACCAACCCCTCCTGCTCCAAACCCTTGAACCTTAGGTCACACTAGACATAGATACTGACTTGAAATGTGTGGGGGAGCTTTGCCGGCAGGGCCCCCTATCCACCACGGATGAGAATAAGTCTTCCAAGACATGATCTGCTTGGGGAGGAAAGGTGGCTGATCTCTCAAAGGAGAAGGACCAAAAGCCTTTTCCTCAATGGGCTTTTATTGGGTTCGTTTTGCACAGGAATACAGGTAAAGCTCATTAATCATTATCAGACAGTAAGGATCAAACAATAGATAACATACAAAGAACTCTGAGGGCCTATTTTGAGTCAGGGTCAGATAGCTAAAGAGCTATAAAACTTTGAGGAACAAACTCACTTCTTGCTTGGACCCTTATTTTATTGAGAGCATTCTAAACAAAGCAGGTTTCACAGGATTTCACATATTCTTTCTTAGACCTGATCGCCCTAGGGAACCCGCCCTTTCCAGCAGGAGGAGGTACCCACCACCAGCATTATTTCAGGCTTAAGGTATTGTCTCAGGCTTAAATCAGGCAGGGTAAGCAAGGCAGCCAAGAGATTAGGAGACTTCTCACAGACAGAATGAGGACTCAGGCTATGTTGAAGCTGAGGATCCATCACCCCCTTTTGCTATAGCCCCCCAAGTCCTTCCTTGGTGCCTCCACATGATCATGCCTGTCTTAGGTCGTTCCCCCCTTGAGGAATCTTACCCATCATTGGCTAATCGATCAAGCATTGGGAGCCAGTTATGGACGAAGTGAAAGGAGCAGAAGCAGTGCTCCTACCAGGGATATAAACTTTGTCTCCTTAGTGGCTAATGGTCCAAAGGTGGCTCACTCAGTCTTAGCCATGGGGGGTTTACAGCTCCTGAAGCCAGGCAGGGTAGTTCCCAACAGAAATGTATCCTAGATCTAATTAAAAGCTAAAATTATCAGTATTTTCTAAAAAGATCCCTGCCCTTCAGTAATAAGAAATTGAAAGGAAGCCACACAATGGAAGAAGATACTCACTATACACATATCTGATAAAAGTTTGGTATCTTGAGTATACAAAGAACTCTTAACAAATTAGATAAACAGCCTCATTAAAAATTGACAAAATTTTAATTGAACAGATACTTCACAAAAGATTATAATCAAATAGCCAATGTACATGTAAAGATACTCAGTATCATTAGTCATCTGGTAAGTGCAAGTTAAAACTGCAGTAATATTCTACTACATACATAGAATATGTGCAAACCCTACCTGTAGTAGATTAGCTAAAATAAAAAAGATTGGCAGTATCAAGTGTTGGCAAGAATATAGAGTAACTGATAAACTCATATGTTGCTCATAGAAACATAAAATGGTGCAACCACTTCAGAAAAAGTTTGTCAATTTCTCAAAAGTTAAACGTATACTTACCATATGGTTCAGCAGTTCCGTTCCTAGTGATTTCCCCAAGAGAAATGAAAACCTACGTCCACAGAATGACTTGTGTGCAAATATTCATAGAACTTTGTTCATAGTAGCTCCAAATTGGAAAAACCCAAATGTCTGTCAACGGGTAAATGGATAAGCAAATTGTGGTGCGTTCAGACATTGAAATCGTATTCAGCAATAAAAAGGAATAAAGTAGGAATACAAGGAAGCTCAAAAACATTTTGCTGAGGGAAGGAAGCCAGGTACAAAAAAGAACATATGGCAAAGTTTTGAAAGAGGCAGTTAATCTAGAATACAGAAATCAGGTCATTGATTTTTTTAGGGTGAGGGGAAGAAGAGTAGATTGGGAAAGGGAATGAGAGAGCCTTCTGAGAGGTGTTATAAATATTCTGTATCTTGATCACGTGGTGTTTATTTACATAGTGTCAACATTAGCCAAACCGTAAACTTAAATTTTGTACATGAATATTCATGATCTGTGACTCGATAAAATTGATTTTTAAAATAGAATTAAGAGACTCCTGCTTCTGGTCATGATAGGAAAACATCAGATTCACCCTCCTACCTGAAACAACAACAAAACCAGAAACATACAACGTACGTAAAACGGTGGATTTCAAGACACTGGACATCCGACAATGCAGGACAGTGATCCCCAAGGAGCAGGAGCTAAACTAAATCAGCCCCATGGGTGTCACAGCTTACTGGCATAAGGAGTTTGGGGCCCTGCCACAGAAAGGGGGACCCAGGCAGTGTCCTCTCCCTCAGTGGAGAAGATGAAGCGGAGAGTCTGTGGAAACCAAGGTGGCTAAAGTGTGCAGGGCAGAGTATTGGACAGAAGAAAACTACAGATAAGCAGAAGGTCCCCCTTAAGAACTCAGCAGAGTACTTGTCTGCACATGTATGTGGAAAAATTATTTAAATTCGGGAAAAGCACATGCAAATGGATTAGAAACGATGGTGTTCGGTGCTCACACGGGACCCGGAATATTGCTTGTTCTCACCAGCCAGCCTGGAAAAACTTGTAATTCACACAACATTGGGCAGAGTAAAGATCAGAAAGGATTTGCCTTAGTTGTGAGGAATTATCTGTCCCAGACTGAGCAGTGCCCCAGATTGACCTAGCAAATCATTAAAGCAAGATGTGAAAGGATCAAACGGTGTGATCCAAGTTACCTAACTGCATCCCAGAACAAAGCACCAGATTATTCATAGGAGTACAGAAATAACTAGCACCCAACAAGATAAAATTTACAATGCTGGCATTCAATCCAGGATTACGACAGCTGCAGAGAAGCAGAAAAACATGATCCATAATGAGACAATTTAATCAATCAATTGAAACCAATCCAGAACTCCCACAGATGTTCGAGTTAGCAGAAAAGGACATAAAAAGAATCTTTATAACTGTATTACATATGTTCAAAATGTTTGACAGAGATGGGCAAAACCAAAAAAATAATTCTCGGAATAAATCTAATGAAAGATGTATAAGGCCTCTTCTATGTAAAACTAGGTTGAAAAAAATTAAAGACAGCAAAGAAGTAGAAGAATATATGTTGTTCATGGATTGGAAAACCCTATTAAGAAAAGAAAGAAAAATGGGGTAGGTACAACAAGTCCAGTGTGGTAGTGGGAAGCTGGGAGATTTCCTACCTGATTCCTAGTTTTTCTGAGGTAGGAGACGAGGTTAACTGCTAGGGGTGAGTGGGTAAGTGGCAGAGTCTATGTCTGAAGAGAATGGGGGAGGCCTCAAATAGTCATTATGGAGAATTCGGGAGTAAGTGGACCAGAGAACTGAGGTAGACAATAGGGAACGTTGAGGTTCCGTTTGAAGCTGGTGATAATGAACTTATATTGATGTCATTCTGCCCCATTGTACAACTTTCTGTAGCTGTGCTTGACTGCTCTTACCCAGGTATGGAGAAAAGGAGTATTTGCACTCATTTAGAGAGAGTTTTGTTATCTGTGTGCAGTAAAAAGAAGGAAGAGTGTTGAGGTTCTCAGCAAGAAACACTGAACAAATCACTGATGGATCATGAAATCTCAGATACATTAAAAGGGCAGGAGAGGTGGAACAGATGGAGAGAAAATGCAGGGGTCAATGGACTGGACATTCCAAAGAGGTTAAAGATGTTTTTAGTCAGCTGGAATGAAAGGAGGTAGTAGCCAGCAGAAAGCTTGAATTCATGATTTGGGGTGTAAAATTTGGGGTTCAGCAGTGGGATTGGGTGGCTGAAGTAGCATGGAGGAGAAGGTGATTGGAGATTAACATGTCAGGGAGTTGAAAAGCCAGGGGTTGGCTTCTGGAGTTTGCCAGAATGACGGTAGAACGTGGAATAGAAAGAAAGGCTGGGAGCCAGGAGCCTAAGTCTTCATTCAGTTCAGGATAAGACAAAACAGAGGAAGGAGAGAAGGTCACATAGCCTAAGCCACTACCTTCAAAGGACTCGGCTTTCTTTATAGCAAGATGAGGGAGTTTTGATCTAGATAGATGTACAGAGGAACAGGAAAACAAGGAGGCCATCAGCTACTCCTGAGACCCCGAGATAGGTGGAGTTTGAAGTACTGGGAGGGAAGCAAAGCAGTAAGCTTCAGGGTAACCCAGGTTTTCATCAAAGCAAGAATGGGGGTCCTTTGAAGAGGTTGAGGGTACGGGAGCAGCAATTCCAGAGGGCACAAGGAAGGGTTGATGAGTGAGGGGAGGTGGAGTCAGAGACAAGGAAGTTCAGAGGAAGGTGGGGACGATGGTGCACTGGGTGACGGGGGATTGGGCATTGGTCATGTGCCTTGCACTTTGGGCAGGCATTTGCTGAAGTCATCAGTGAAGGGAGCAGAGGCTTGGTGGTGGGAGGTCTTCTGATGAGGAAAGGGCCTCAGCTAGCATAGACCCTGGCTCTCTTGGTCTAGGATGATGTTGTTCAGCCCCTGTGGTCTGGGCTCACTGAGCTGCAAGCGTGTGTCCGAGGCTTCAGTCTGTACAGAGACTCTACCAAGACAGTGGGGATAGCCCAGCTGGGGTTGGCGCCTCTGAGTGCCGCCTGGGCATGCGTTGGCTGCTTTGGCCAAGGGTATTACTAGTTGCTGTGGTTATTTTTTTTTTTTTATTGATTATGCTATTACAGTTGTCCCATTTTCCCCCCTTCATTCCCCTCCACCCTGCACACACCCTCCCACCCACATTCCCCCCTTTAGTTCATGTCCATGCGTCATAAGTTCTTTAGCTTCTACTTTTCTCACACTGTTCTTGCCCTCCCCGTCTATTTTCTACCCACTGTCTATGCTACTTGTTCTGTGTACCTTTCCCCCCTCTTTTTCCTCCCACTCCCCTGTTGCTAACCCTCCATGTGATCTCCATTTCTGTGGTTCTGTTCCTGTTCTAGCTGTTTGCTTAGTTTGCTTTTGTTTTAGGCGTGATTGTTAATAACTGTGAGTTTGCTGTCTTTTTACTGTCATATTTTTTATCTTCTTTTCCTTAGGTAAATGCCTTTAACATTTCATATAATAAGGGCTTGGTGATGATGAACTCCTTGAACTTGACCTTATCTGAGAAGCACTTTATCTGGCCTTCCATTCTAAATGACAGCTTTGCTGGATAAAGCAGTATTGGATGTAGGTCCTTGCCTTTCATGACTTGGAATACTTCTTTCCAGCCCCTTGTTGCCTGTAAGGTCTCTTTTGAGAAATCAGTTGACAGTCTTATGGGAACTCCTTTGTAGGTGACTGTCTCCTTTTCTCCTGCTGCTTCTAGGATTCTCTCCTTCATTTGAATCTTGGCTAATGTAATTACAATGTGCCTTGGTGTGTTCCTCCTTGGGTCCAACTTCTTTGGGGCTCTCTGAACTTCCTGGACTTCCTGGTAGTCTATTTCCTTTGCCAGATTGGGGAAGTTCTCCTTTATTATTTATTTGAATAAGTTTTCCACTTGTTGCTCTTCCTCTTCCCCTTCTGATACCCCTATAATTTGGATGTTGGGACGTTTAAAGGTGTGCTGGAGGTTCCCAAGCCTCTCCTCATTTTTTTGAATTCTTGTTTCTTCCTTGTTTTCTGTTTGGTTGTTTGTTTCTTCCTTCTGGCCCACTCCATTGATTTGTGTCCCAGTTTTCTTCCTATCACTATTGGTTCCCTGTGTATTTTCCTTCATTTCACTTAATGTAGCCTTCATTTGTTCCTCTAATTTGCGACCCAAGTCAACCAGTTCTGAGAGCATCCTGATGACCAGTGCTTTGAACTGTGCATCTGATAGATTGGCTATCTCTTCGTTGCTTAGATGTATTGGCTCTGGGGCTTTGATCTGTTCTTCTGTTTGAGCCATTTTTTTTTGGGGGGGGCGGGTCTGGTTGTGGCTGTTATATAGTGAGGGGTGGAGCCTTAGGTGTTCACCAGGGCAGGACAACCCACATCGCTGGTTTGTGATGCTGTATGTGGGGGCGGGGCCCGAGAGGGAACGACGGTGCTTGTTCTTGCTCTCGCTCTCTCTCAGATTTCAGTCCCTTCCACCACTTCCCACAAGCAAATTTGACCCTTCTGGTGCTGGTTCCCGGGTGAGCGGGCTTGTGTACACCCTGGGACCCTGTGGGTCTCTCCAACGAACTCTCCTGTGAGGCTGGGAGTCTCTCCCGGCACCTCAACCCCCACAAGTGTTTTCAGTCGGTGCTTTTAGGCTCTATTTCCTGGCACTGGGGTCCTGGGTTGTGCAGTCTGTCCGGATCCCTGTTTTTGCCTGGTTTATCTGCGCATGAACATGTGTTCAAAGTCAGCCAGTCGGCTTGCATGCCCTGGGTCTGCTAGCTGCTGCCTGCATACCTGGGGCCTGCCAGCTGCCGCCAGCATGCCTGGGACCTCCAACCACCTCTTCCTGTCACAGCTCCTCTCTGCTGGCCTCCAACTCCACCCCTCTTACTGGTCTGGATGAATGGTTGTTGAACTTCCTTACAGTTCAATTTTCTGTCAGATCTGGTTGGTGTTTTTTTTTTTGTTTGTTTGTTTGTTTCTAAATTTTTGTTGTCCTTAATTTTGGTTGTGTGAGGAGACACAGTGTGTCTACCTACACCTTCATCTTGGCCGGGAGTCCTAGTTGCTGTGGTTATTGAATTCCACATGTTGTAGTGGGAAGAGTTGAAGTTGAGAGGTCAGCATCCTGGCTCTCATCCTGGTTCCATGCTTCCTAGAATCATGACTTCGGTAAAGGTACAATAATTATCTTCTCCAAGTCAAGGCTTTCTCAGCCACCAAGGTGGATAGCCCATTTGCTGTGTAATTTTTCTCACAGAGCTGTTTTGAGAATGTAGGAGAGAAGGAAGGAGTTTGCAAACTGAAGGAACCCTTCTGAGTGTGTCATGTGCTCAGTGTTGGCCACCTTGTAGTCTCCTAGAAAGAGGTTCCTGCGAGTGTGAAAAGCCTTTTTATTTGCAGTCTGAACACTCACCAACTCTTCTCCAGGGCCCCCACCTCTCTCTAGGACCTGGAGTGGCACTTGAAGCACTAACCTAATTTCTCTAAGTCTGATTGTCGTAAGAGTTTGGTTTGGATTTAAGGATAAAAGATCATTCCCTTGAAATTCTGCTTTAAAATAAATTTTGGTTTAAGTTATCTGCTGGCACCTTTGGAGCCTCTCAGCATTTGGGGCTTTTCAACTTCTGAGTCAGAGAGACTTTTGCTGTATCTGAAGGATTCTAATTTGAAGGGCCATGGCCCGCCACCTCCCAGAGGTGTCATGTTCCTGCCCTCTGCAACTCTCAGGCGAGTACACTTTCATACTGTGTACACAAGCAGTGTGCCCAACGAGTGGAGTGGAGAGTTGGCAGGGCAGAGAGGGCTCTTTTGAGGAAGACAGACTCAGGTTGAGCATTGAGGATAGGCATTTGTAAGGATGGAAAGAAAGGAGGGCACATTCCAGATCCTGGCAAGTGGTGAGGAAAGCAGCAGCAGGAACCAGTGAGTTAGCCAGTGAGGCTGCCAGGGTGCACTGTGCTGGCCCATGAGCCGTGAGACGGAGCATGGATGCCCAGTGAGGGAGCCAGGATTCCTTAATGTATAGGAGCCATTGAGGTGTTTGCAAATAAGGTGACAGATGAAAGCTGGGCCCAGAAGGTGAGGCTGGTGCCTTGCTGAGTTGAATGGGGTGAGGAGAGCTCTGGGGCAGGGGCCGTGGCCATGAGGCGGGTGGGTGTGAGGCGGGTGTGAGGCGGGTGGGCTTGAGGTGGGTGTGAGGTGATGGGCTGGGGTGCAGGATGGACATGGAAATGAAGGAGTTCATGGAAAAGATAGTCAGATGAGGAGTGATCCATGGATTTGATTGTCAACTCTGGGATACGGATTATATGAGAGAATTTTTTAATTGCTTATAATTTTTAATATAGCAGTCTAGATAGGCCAGGCACAGGATGAGTCCTTTATATAGTTTATTTTATTCACCCTTCTCTACTGCTTTGATAAATGGCTTTGCCTCAGTTTTACAGATGAGGAAGCAAAGCTCAGAGAGATTTATCTTTTTCTCAAAATCACACAGCTAGTAAGTAAGGAATTCTTAGTAAAGTAGGGATTAAGTGTAGATCTGCTTGTCTCAGAGCCCAAGCTGCTTGTCTCATCAGTTGGAGGTTGTTTCTGTGTCTGGTGAGGGGAAACCCCCTGTGGGATCCCATCTACCAGCCTGGGAATATGCTGATACATCCCGAGCTGTTCTGTTCTTCATGCTTTGGCAGTTTCTTTCTCTTCCCAGAATTAATTACCCAAAGCAAAGTGGAATCATGGAATAGAGGCTTCAAGAAATTGGTCTCTCTTTCCTCTTAAAACTGCATGTGAACAAGTCCCGTTCTAGCTTAAGGGGTTTTTTTGGATCTCGTTTCTGGGGGTGGATCTCTCTGCATCCCTGAGTCTCCCCTATAATATGATGCTTGTTCCCTTGCTCTCAACTCAGCCTGATGAATCAGTGAGGGCACTTCCCACCCACCCTTCAAGGAGGAACTCCTGCTGGGAGGGAGGGGCTCCATCTCCTCTCAGGGTCTGTCATGAGGTGATTTGCCTTTGACCTGACAAGTGGGTGGGCTCAGTTCCAGCTCCTTCCCTGAGCCAGTGTAGTCAGATCCTGCCTGCAGGTGTTTGCACAGGTAGGTTCAGCTGTTTAACTAACCAGTACCTTAATGGAGCAGCCCGTCACTGCACAAGTCCCATACCTTGGGGTTGCTAGTACCTTCCGACAGGTTTAAGTTGAATGGTTCTGCCACCTCCCTAGTCAGACTTCAGGTACACACTTTCCTTATTTTTCTTTAGAAACTGGAATCTGATAAAAGTCTAGTGAAGCATGTGTCTCAAGTGACTTCTTAAATAGCATTATTTGAAGCCTGTCATGACAAAAAGTGTAATGTTGGTTTGGCTCATTTGATTGAGTGCTGAGTTCATTCTTACAAAGTGATGTCAGGCAAGAGAGCCCATGTTTTTGAAGAATAGCTGTGGTTTCTAAAAACAAAATGAAACAAGAAGTCTGTAACTTTTGGACTTCTGGCCAAGATGGAGGCATAGGTAGACACTATGCCTCCTCGCACAACCAAAATAACGACAACAACAATTTAGAAACAAAATAACAACCAGAACTGACAGAACATTGAACTGTATGGAAGTCTAACAACCAAGGAGTTAAAATAGATACATTCATCGAGACCAGTAGGAGGGGCGGAGTCGGGCTGGCAGTCAGGTGGAGAGGGGTTGTGGCAAAAAAAGTGGTAGCACCAGGCGCGCAGGGTAGTAGCTGACAAACCCCGAGCACACAGGACAGCAGTGGGCGGACCCTGGGTGCGCAGGTGGCGGCTGGCAGACCCTGGGCTCGGGGTGGCAATGGGCAGACCCAGCAAGGCTGCGATTGTGAAGCTGGGCACTGCACGCAAGACAGCTGGTGGACTGGGCAGTCCCACATTCGTGCAAAGATAAACCAGGCTAACAAAACTGGGGAGCGAGACAAACCTTGAAACCCAGGGCCCCAGCGTGGGGAAATAAAGCCTCAAAACACTGATAGAAAACACCTACGGGGGTTGAGGTGCTGGGAGAAACTCCCAGCCTCACAGGAGAGTTCTTTGGAGAGACCCACAGGGTCCTAGAATGGACACAAGCCCACCCACCTGTGAATCAGCACCAGAAAGGCCCAATTTGCTTAGGGGAGGCAGTGGAAGGGACTGAAATCTGACAGAGAGCCGAGCAAGCACCACTGTTTCCTCTTGGACCCCGACCCACATACAGCATCACAACCCAGCCACGTGGGTTGCCCCACCCTGGTGAACACCTAAGGCTCTGCCCCTCATATATAATAGGCATGACAAGACAAAAAAAAAAAAAAAATGGCCCAAATGGAAGAACAGATCAAAGCCCCAGAGCAAATACAACTAAGCGCCGAAGAGATAGCCAATCTATCAGATACACAGTTTAAAGCACTGGTGATTGGGATGCTCACAGAATTGGTTGGATTTGGTGGCAAATTAAATGAAAAAATGAAGGCTACGCTGAGTGAAACGAAGGAAAATGAACAGGGAACCAACAGTGATGGGAAGAAAACTGGGACACAAATCAATATACCAGAGGAAGAAAGAAACAACCAAACAGAAAAGAATGAAGAAACCAGAATTCAAAAAAATGAGAAGCTTAGGAACCTCCAGGACATCTTTAAATGTTCCAACATCCGAATTATAGGGGTACCAGAAGGGGAAGAGGAAGAGCAACAAGTGGAAAACTTATTCAAATAAATAATAAAGGAGAACTTCCCCATTCTGGCAAAGGAAATAGACTTCCAGGAAGTCCAGGAAGTTCAGAGAGTCCCAAAGAAGTTGGGCCCAAGGAAGCACACACCAAGGCACATCATCATTACATTAGCCAAGATTCAAATGAAGGAGAGAATCCTAGAAGCAGCAGGAGAAAAGGAGACAGTCACCTACAAAGGAGTTCCCATCAGACTGTCAGCTGATTTCTCAAAAGAGACCTTACAGGCAAGAAGGGGCTGGAAAGAAGTATTCCAAGTCATTAAAGGCAAGGACCTACATCCAAGATTGCTTTATCCAGCAAAGCTGTCATTTAGAATGGAAGGCCAGATAAAGTGCTTCTCAGATAAGGTCAAGTTCAAGGAGTTCATCATCACCAAGCCCTTATTATATGAAATGTTAAAGGGACTTATCTAAGGAAAAGAAGATAAAAACATGTATAGTAAAATGACAGCAAACTCCCAATTTTTAACAAGCACACCTAAAACAAAAACAAAAGCAAACTAAGCAAACATCTAGAACAGGAACGGAACCACAGAAATGGAGATCACATGGAGGGTTAGCAACATGGGAGTGTGAGGAGGAGAGAGGGGGAAAAGGTACAAAGAATAAGTAACATAGACGGTAGGTAGAAAATAGGGTGAAGGCAAGAATAGTGTGGGAAATGTAGAAGCTAAAGAACTTATGACACATGGACATGAACTAAAGAGCAGGAATGTGGGTGGGAGAGGGTGTGCAGGGTGGAGGGGAGTGAAGGGGGGAATGGGACAACTGTAATAGCATAATCAATAAAATATATTTTAAAAAGCCTGTAAGTTTTATTATGCAGTATGCAGAGATTCTTATCATTGGGAGGATATTTTCAAATGGAAACATCGGAAAGCCTTGGTAGCCATGGAAACCTAGTCTTCAAAATGGAGCTCCCCCTTTGTCCTCTGACCAGGAGATGTGGTGAAAGGAAAGGTGTCTTTCAGTTGAAGAAGCCTGAGATTGTTTATTTCCATGCATGACTTTTTTAGACTTGTACAGGACCCTGACTGTCTTTGTTTTTGTTTTGTAATGACAATGATGGGTACAGTTTTAGGTGATAGAAAGCTACACGGGCATTTGTGATCTGATACATCCAATGCAGAGCCCACAGTCCCTGCCTTTGACGTGATCATAAGCCTGTGATGCTATTTATTAAATTTACTCAGCCTGTTCTTATCGAGCAACTACTAATGGCCAGGGTTTGTGATAAGGAACCACTATACAAAGATAAAACAGGCACAGCCCCTTCTTTGCAGAGCTTACAGTGTAGTGTGTAAAAAAGAATGTTAAAAAACAATAAATTCCACACAAGTGAGACTCATATCTAAGAGACTCTAAGGACATCGGAGAGATGTCCTTATAGGCCAACCCAGCCAAGTGGGTGGTATCTGGAGGAGCAGTTGAGGTTTAGGGCACAGCACACACAGTGGCCTGGAGCTAAAAGAGCTCCGTGCCTTGGGGAGAATGAGTGAACTTAGGATGGCCGGGGTACGGAGTGCAGGGAGCGAGTGGTCTGAAAGGACCAGGGGAGATCAAAGAAGACCGGACATGTGGTGCATTTGGTCACCTTGTCCCTATTCCTGTCCTGTAGCACAGGGTAAGTGCCACATGTCCCCAGCCTGCTTGTCTGCCATTCATAGCGGATAATTCAAGGTAGTCATTAAAATCTAGGAAATACCTATTTTGAAAATGGTTCATCTTCCCAAAAGATGGAAATTGTTTTGTATTTAAAGCATCTTCACAGACTTGTATGTCAATAAAAGCAGCCGAAGACAAGCATGAAAATGGGAGGATTGCTTTGAGAAAAATCTCAATTAACCCAAACCTTTGGCAATAGAAAAATTAGGAGGTACCAAATCTTTGTAAAAGTATGCACCATGCAGTGTATTTCTGTAATGAGTTCCCAAAGAATAGCCATAATATGGTTTGGTGATTAGAAATATGATTGTTAAATATGTTTCTCAACATATTTACTGTGTAATCAGGGTTCTTTATTTTCCGTTGTCCCTTTGCCAGCCAGTGACTCTCCTGAGTTCCTGTGGCCAGTGCCTAACTTGCCATTGAAGAATGCTGTCACAGGCTAGCTTGCTCCTCCTCCCTGGGATTTCTCCACAGAGGAGTGGATCTTACTGGTGGAGTGCCAGTTCCCAAGGCCCACTGCCCCTGTTCTGGGCTGTTGGTCTCACACAGAGAGAACAAGAACATACTCTGGCTAACCTTGGCTTTTTGTGGTTGACTGAGGGAAAACTGGAACAGAGCCAGTGATTTTGATGAACTTTGAACTGACCAGTGTTACTAATTTAAATTATTTTAATTTGAGATAGCACACATTATTGTTGATTTTTTTAAAACAAAATACTTAGTATGGTGAACAGAAACTAAACTTACATGCTTTCCAAAAAATTAGATTTAAATATAAAAACATTTTTTAACCAAACTACTTTTTCATTCTGTTTTATTTCCTTTTTGTTTGTGTAGAGGACATAATTTAGGTCTTAGGAAGACTGACCTCTGCTGATAAAAATAAGTGTGTTATTCTTCAATTTCCCCTATTTTTTGCCTTTTTGTAAGTGCTGCTTTTTTGTTATGTTTTGGGGGTGAATTTCTGAGTTCTGTTTTACTAGAAGTCTCAGTGCTAGTGAGCCTTACCCACTGTAGGTTTTTGTGCCTTTTGTGTGTGTATTTTCTCTTTGCGCAAATTTCAAGGCATTTAATTTGTCTAAATTTTATTTGTGTGGGTCTGGTTAAAACAAATAGCATTACAACCCAATGGGGGGAAGAAAACCTACCTCTAAATCAACATAATTTTCAATGGCCCATTTATTTTGTGGGGCATTTGAGAAACAACAAATTCCAGAGCAAACTGTGTGCCATCCTTCTGCATTTGTGGCCGTCCTGTGTTTGACCTGCACTGCCTGCCATTTGAATGCAGTGGCTTCAGGCTAAGGGCTCTCTCTCTCCAGCAGTGTGGATGGAGCCAGGGCTCCTGGAGCGCAGGATGTCAGGGCCTGTAAATCCTGGGCAGTGTCGGGGTGGGGGAATTCTCTGCAGCGTGTGGGGCATGTACCCAGCCCCTGGGGGTGGATCAGGCTCCCAGGAGGAAGGCTGGCTGGCTCCAGGCACAAGGAGGGAGTTTTTCCTGGAGTGGTGCTTCACAGGGAGATGAGCAGAAAGGGTGCTTTCACCTTTCTCTAAGCCTAAATTGGGGTTCTGGAAGGAGACAGAGCGTGGGGATACATAGTGCATCCTGTCCTGCCCCTCTTGCTGATCCTGACCAGTAAGTAGCCACTCTATGCATCTCCTGAGCCAGGAGACAGAGGAATTGGGCGTCCCGTGGAAGGAGCAGTCGGTTAGGAGAGCCGGTGTCCTTGTGTACAGGGCACATGTGTGGGGCTGGTACTGTACCATGTCAAATCTCTGTTTTGGCCTTTGTGAGATGGGAGTGAAAATCATCATAGTGTTTGTCCCACATTGAGGGCCAGTAGAACAGTAAATGTAAAGACATTTTGAAGACTCCAGATAAAATCCCTAAGAAGTTTATTTCTGTTATTACCTGTGAGAGGAGCCATGGCCTGGATGGGCTCTCCTGCAGGAAACCAAATCAGCACCCCAGGAGTGCAAGCCCAGATCCTGCTGGGGCTGCCACAGGCTGATGGGTGGGACCCAGTGCTGGCGCAGCCACAGGTGAAGGACTGCTTAAGGTGGTGGTGGGCTCAGGTGGGCGCATCTCAGAGCCTGCTGCTGGTTCTCTTCTGTTAATCTCTCCCATCTAAAGGGCCTGGGTGGGTCTCATGGTATGGTTGTACCATGCTCCACAGTCTGAATCCCTCCTGGCCTTTTCTTGAGAACTCTCTCAGCCCTTTGGCTTCTTGGTATTGATGCCAATGAGTCTCAGAGAGGGTGCCAGGCTGCTGCCCAGGGAGAGGAGCCAAAAATGAAGGGTCTAGTTCTCAGCAGTCAGAGGTCCTGCTGTTCCTTTGAGCCACAGAGGATACCAGAGAGACTCAAGTTATAGCAACAATTGAACAGAGCACAGGGCAGTGTGTTGCCAAGTGCTGGTCCAAGTGGGACATGGGTGTAGGGCAGGCCTGGGGGGCAGACAACAGGTCTTTACAACATCCTGTGTTCCAGTTTCCCTGCTGAAGCATTAGTACTTTTCCATCAAAGGTGCCTGTCTGCACCCCTCCACGGGAACTGCTACCTCCCAAGGCCACTCATTTCATCTTTGGTGGACTATTAGAAATTTCTCCCTTCTATTGTGTTGAAGTGAATCTTAAACTCCCACCTACTCCCTGGGCACCAGGGGGTCTGCTTCCTCTCTTCCATGGCAGCCTTCCAGAGATGAAAACCAGGAACCAGGCTCTGCAGTGGCGTTGCTTCTCCATCTAATCTTCTGTTCGCTCCTCCTCTGTTCCCTGCCCACCTGCCTTTCCTTCCTGAACACAGAGGCAAGGAATGTTGATGTGGAGGGTTGGGGTGGGGGCGCAACACGCAGCCCTGTGGGAAGGTCCATGTTACCTGGGAGGATGACACTGGGTGCACCTGACCACAGGCACCGGCACAAAAAGGGTGGACGTCAAAGTGACCAGAGAGTGGGGATAGCTGGGAGTCAGCAGTGGCAGGACTCATGGGTGCTTTTCCAAATTACAATGTAAGAAAGATAGGAATTTTATCAGGGCCCTGTTGCTTTCAACTTGTGTTTTTAATGAGGTTGAATCTACCCGATCCCACCCATTGTTTACTGACTGCCTTCTGGTCTCCACCAGCACTTTCTCCTTATTTTGATCTCATCTTCACACCTGACTCTTGTAAAACAAAGCTGGTAAGGATTCTCTCTACCAAACTTCCGTTGGTTCCTCATTTCCTACAGGGAAGCAATTCCACTATCTTTGTTTGGGATTTAAGGCCCTTCCTGGACTGACTGTAAGCTGTTTTTTTTTTTTTTTGAAACTTATCCCTTTTTATTTTGTTGACAATTTCCTTTGCTGTGTAAAAACTTTTTAGTTTGATGAAGTTTCATTTGTTTATTTTTTTTCTTTTGTTTCCCTTGCCTGGGGAGGTATATCTGATAAAAAATTTCTCTGAGCAGTGTCCGAGATTTTGCCACTTATGTTTTCTTCTAGGATTTTTATGGGTTTGGGTCTAACATTTAAGTCTTTGATCCATTTTGAATATATTCTTGTGTGTGGTGGAGGACATATTTGCTGATACTTCTGATAAGGAGTTAATATCCAAAGTTAATATCCAAAGTACTCACAAAGCTCAACACCAAAAAAAACAAATAACCCAATTAAAAAATGAGCAAAGGATATGAATAGCTACTTCTCCAAAGAGGACATACAGATGGCCAATAGACATATGATAAGATGCTCAATATCACTAATCATCAGAGAAATGCAAATAAAAATTACAATGAGATACTATGTCACACCTGTCAGAATGGCTATCATCAATAAGTCAACAAACAAGTGCTGCTGAAGATGTGGAGAAAGGGGAACTCTTTTGCACTGTTGGTGGGAATGCAGACTGTAGCCAAAATACAAAGTGTACCTTTATAAGAAGGGGAAACAAAGCTGGAATAACCTGTGAGAGACAGCCGGAAGCCACTGTGGAAAGCAGAATGGAAATACCTCAAAAAATAAAAAATGGATCTGCTTTTGACCCAGCAACTCCACTGCTGGGAACATATCCAAAAGGAACCCAAAACACTAATTCAAAAGAGCATAAGCACCCCTATGTTCATTGCAGTGTTATTTACAATCACCGAAATATGGAAGCAGCCCAAGTGTCCATCAGTAGATGAGTGGATAAAACAACTGTGGGATATTTACAAAATGGAATTCTACTCAGCCATAAAAAAAGAAGAGAATTTTACTCTTTGCAACAGTATGAATGGACCTGGAGAATATTGTACTAAGTAAAATAAGCCAGTTAGAGAAAGACAAATACCATATAATTGCACTCATATGTGGAATATAACAAACATACTGAACTAACAAGCAGAACAGAGATAGACACATAGATGGAGAATAGATGGCAGCCAGTGGGAGGGCAGGTTAGGGGGTGGAGGGACTGAGCAAAAAGAAAAAAAGGACTCGTGGACATGGACAGTAGGATGGTGATTGCTGGGGAGGGGGAGGTGGGTAAAAAGGGACTAAATGGTAATGGAAAAAATAGAGTAAACATTATATATTTTTTAAAAAAGAAAGAAACTCATCCTTTCATTCACTACCCTCTTCTTCCTTTGCCTCCTGTGTGCTCATGCTGAGGTCCTTAGGAGGGTTCACTCAGGAGCTAGATAGGCTTGTGTGACCAACCTCTCAGAACCTCAGTTTCCTCAATGTCTGTACAGTGAGGGTGATAATAGCCCTTCCCTCAAAGTGGACATGCTCCAGCGAGCCTAGGAGTAGGACATCGTGCTGGGCTCTGCTATGGATGCCACGTTGTGGAGGCCCGCTGAGATAAGGTGCGTGCGCGCACACATATCCGAGTCTTGGTGTTCAGTGATCACAGTGCGCTGGTGATTCACAGAAGGGCAGAACTCTTCAAATGGGGTAGCCACAGAAAGCTGGGCCTTGGGAAGTGAGTGCAAATTCAAAGATGGGAGAAGGCTGCTCAGGTGGATGGAGTTCTATGGACCAAGGCTCAGAGGATTGAGAAATTGAGAAGAATGTAGCCAAAATACAAAGTGTACATTTATAAGGAGGGGAAATAAAGCTGGAATAGCCAGTGGGAGAAGACTGGAAGGCCCTGGGTGCCAGCCTGAGGCATTTGACCTTGATCCTTGAGGACATCAGTGAGGAGCCATGAAGCGTTCTGCACGGGACAATGGCAGGATGAAGTCAGGTCTGCAGTGGAAACCAGAAGCCAAGAGGGGAGCAAAGCCAAAAGTCAACCTATAAAAACTCCCACTTGATCCCCTGTACTCCATTTTTCCCCTTCCCTTATTTCTGCTTTATCCTTTGGATGCATCCTGCGGTAACATACACATGTTTCCTTACTGTCTCTTTTTTTGTGTCTGCTAAGGGTAGCATGCTACGCACTTTTTTGTCCATCTCCTCCTTATATCTTCATTTGAGTGAATGCACCATAAACAGAATCCTGATCTGGAACAAGTTAGCTTCTATCACATGTGAGTTGTCAGATTTCTAGTCACTTGTGAAAGTCTGATGGTTTCTACCAGTAGCTTTGTGAAACCAACTTTTGTAATAGCAACTGTTATTTTATCCCTTAGTAATAGGCTTCTAAAATGATGAATTCTTGCACAAAAGAGAAAACTTCTTCTTTTTGTTATCTGAGGTTCATACAAAATTCAGTGGAATCAGTTAGATTTCCTGGAATGAAAAGTATGCTGTGATAGGAATGAGCTATTTCCAACTGAGTGATAGTGGTACGGGACTGGTGGGGCAGCTGTTGGCTCATCCACATCCCTCTGAGCCCTAGGATATGTGTCCTCTTGTGTTTCTCTTAATTCTGCTGTGGTCATGTGGCTTAGCAGCCATTCAGAGCAGTTTGCAATTTTTTCCCCTTTGGTGTTTGAGAAAGCTCCTCCAATTGCCTTTTTTTATGTCCAGATTCCACAACTAAATATACACTTGAACTTCACATTTGTACAGTTTTCTGTGATTTCCACAGCATCATCTTCTTGAATGTTTTATTTAATCCTTGTGAAACAATAGAACAGGTATTGTGTCTGTTTTGCACATAAAGAAACTGAAGCTCAGAAAAGGAAAGTGGCAGACCTGGCACTATAATCCAGGCCTTCTGACACGGAGCCCAGTGTGGTCTAGGAGGACCAAGTGGGCAACCGGGTTTATCACGAAGATCTTATCTCCCCACACCATCTCCTCCACCCTGTCTCATAGCTGATAGGAGGATGTTTATGCCTAGTTCATCTTCGTTCTGTCCACATCAGTGAATATTACATGCCTGCTAGGGATTAGGCACTTCAGAACGGTCTAAAATGTATTGGTGGGGGGGAGTTTACATGAATAGTTTTGTTACATGAGCTTTTGTAATAATTACTATTATTTAAAACAAAGGGGCCATAAGCCAGGACCTGGCAGTTCTTCCTTCTCCTCAGAAATTTGAGTCATAGGAGGATTTACCTCGGCGTGCTTCGCTGTGTCCCAACACCCAAGAATGTGCAACAGTAGTGCAGCTGGCTAGAGAGGGGTTTCTGCATTCCTAATGGAAAAAACCTCCTAAACTATGATATTAAAGCAAACCCTCATTTATAAAGCCATTAAGTTTAAGAGTAACTCTTTTACTATCTTGGTAATTTTTTTTCAAGAACTCAGATCAGATCTGTAACCAAAACAAGAATACCGTGTTTGTATGTAATCATGTACATTTAGTACTCTAGGTTCAGAATCAGAACATGCACAGAGATTTGTACTTGGGTGCTTTTGGTAAGCAATAGAATACTTGTTCTTTACAAAGTGTTTAAGAAGACAGATCACATAATGCATTTTCATAGTGACATGTGACACTCTGGGGCCTCCTCTTGTTCAGGGATGTGATTCTGGATTGGTTGTGGCTTTTTCAAAGTTCAGATTAATTGGATGAATCTACCCAGGACTGAGTTATGCATGTCCTGTATCTCAGGAAGCCTGGCAGGCCTAGAAAGCTCAGCTCATTCTCAGGGTATGGTTCACATGCCTTCTTTTTTGAGACATAAGGTATTCTTCCCCAGAAGGAAGGGCCCCTGGCTGGGAGTGCAGAAAATATCTCAGCGTCGGCTCACCCTGCAAATCTCTGGAGGGGGCTCCTCTGCAAGCCAAGCCCAGGTTGCACCACAACCCTGGCCCTCTTCACTTCCCTGAGGGTAAAGATGGGGGTGGAGCAGCCCTAACAGAGCCAAGGACAAGTTCTGGAGCATCAGAAGAGTGGGTAACTTAGGAGCAGTGAGTGCTCTCCTTTGTATTGTGGACAGAGGGTGAAACCTAGGCAAGGATTCCAGTTCCTTATCTGAAGAATCAGCTTCACTGGGTGTTCATGTGTCTGTGCAGCCCTTGGACAGCCCAGAGTTGAGGGGAAGGAAGAAAGAGAATAGGGATTGGCTTTGTGTAAGCAGGCCACTTTCCCCTTCCTTAGTTGTGTTGGGTTAATGAGGTCCCTGAAAGGGAGATGTGCTGGCCTTGAATTGGGAGGAAGGCAGAAGACAGGTGTTACCTCTGTTGGGATCCAGGGGACTGTGTGCAGAAGCTGCACTGCTGGGAGTCTCATCTGCTTTCTTAGCAGCTTTGTGATCATACTCACTAAATCCGCAGCTTGCGTAGCTTGGCTCCTGTAACAGTTCACGGTTGGAAAGGCAGATGGTTCCTTGTACATGAATATTGGGTGATCATCCACTTGACTCTCAGACTTGCTGAGCAAATGTGGGATTCTGTATATGTGCATAGGAGTAAGAGTGGAGACATGAAAGGCAGAGTAAACACAACCAGTTGGGAACATGTACATGCCTGCCAAAGCCTTTCCAGGGCAGGTGTTTCTATGAATGGGCAACAAATTGTACTGCCTCTTCACCTCCTACAGGGAGGACTTTTGGGAGAAAGATCACGGCAAGAAGCAAGGGTTAAGAAAAACAGTTGTGTTTCACCAGTGGTCCATTTCCTGTCTGGGATGGGGGAACTGGGCTGTGAGGTGGGTCTGCCCTGACCTTGTCCACTGCTCTTCCCGGAACCTGCAGGTGGTGGGGAGGGGAGCCTGGACGCTCCACCTCTCAGCACTCTTGGTTTGGACAAAGGGGTCCGCCCACATTAGGAATGCTGCGTTTCAGGAAGTATGGCGGAAATACTGCTCTGGGTGTTCTCTTCGATCACAGGTTGGCCCTTCGGGGTCCTTTCTCTCGGAAGTGTGATGCCCACTATATGAGGGAGTCTGCAGGGGTGGGGCATCTCTGAGCCCAGGCCCTTGGTCCGGGGATGGGGATGGGATGTCAACAGGCCTGCCGTGACAGCACATGATGTTTTTGGCTTCGGCTCCTTGGGATTGCTGAAATCCTGAAGGGAGTTCATTTTCTAAGAGAGGGTGCATGTGTGTTGGTGTGGTCTCTGCAGCTCTGACACCCACAGTCTTGCTTGGGAAGACACTGTCTTGTCTGTCCACGTGTGTGGCGCTGTTGCTGTGCTCGTGTGGCTGTACTTAGTGCTGTGTGTCCTGCCACAAGACTGTTGTGCCGCAGGGCAGATGGCTCATGGTGTGGGTCCCTGAGGGCGTCCTGACATGTGCCTGTTCTCTTTGCCTCCTTCAGAGAATTCTCAAAGGAAAGGGAGAAGGCAAAAGCCCGGGGAGATTTCCAGAAGCTCCGGGAGAAGCAGCAGCTTGAAGAGGATCTAAAGGGCTACTTAGATTGGATTACGCAAGCAGAAGATATTGATCCCGAGAATGAGGAGGAAGGAGGAGAGGAAAGCAAACGAAATAGTATGTAGCGCCCTTCCCACTCTTGACCCGACAGCGCGCGTGCGGGATGCCGGCGCCTGCCTGGCAGCAGGGGCTCTCCCCTCTGACCCGGCCGGTGAGACCATGTGCTCCTCTCAGCCATCCCGTCCCTCTGTCTGTGCATCAGAGAAAACAAGTCCATTTACCTGCCTCTGAGTTTCTGCCTAAGGTTTGGGTTTTAGAGTTGTATCTAGTCATGTGGCTTTATGATGGAAGAGGGTCAGCCAAATTCACTGATTACCTCAGGAATTCAGTAAGCCCCCTCCCTTTTGAGCAGGATAGGATGGGGTAAGACACATATTCACCTTGCATCACAGGAGCCCAGGCTGTGGTTCTTTTCCTTCAGACTGAGCAGTGTTATTAGAACTTGAAGAACAGGGGCCCTCTCTACCCTTCTACTACTTGAAGTGGTTCCCACCTGTGCCAGCCATGGGAGCCAAATGCTTAGCCCATCAGAGGTTGGGAAGAAACCAGCTCTGGGTAGCATTAGGAGGCACGCGAGCCAGTGTGGCTTCTTTGGAGCCCACCCATCCGGTATCCCACACTGACACAAGGCACCCAGGGTACTTCCTGCACTAGGAAGGCCCAGTGCTCAGTCAGCCACTGGGAATCAGTGTCAGCGTCGGCCAAGATGTCTGTTTTACCATATGCTTTTCTCACAGACGTGCTCTTACTCTTCCTGGGGCCATCTGTGCCTCGGGTAAGGGTGGGTATAGACATTTAGCAGTAGGTTTGACTAAGATGGGTGTGTGATTTGTTTCAGGTCTAGAATAGTGAATAGTAAAGACTGACAACATATTTTGGAGGCGCATGTTTATTGAGAGGCCTGGGAAACCAAGTCAGGCACTACCTTGCGGAAGATGGCTGAGGGAGTCCCCTCTCAGATGTCACACAGTCACTTCTTCATCCAGCAAGGCTGGGAGCTGATCTGGAGGACTCCTGAGATGGAGACGCTGTGTTTGCTCCTTCTGGGGGAAGGGCAGGCCTGCACACACACAGATGCAGCCCAAAGAGACAGAGACATGGCTCGTAAGGGAGGCAGGCGTGAGCTGGGGGCTGAGAGAAGGAAGGGCTCTAGGGGAGAGCTGTGAAGACATTGGACCTGGGCCTTGAAGGAGGATGGATCTGAGATATGTCACAGCTCAGTGTCAGGAAAAACATTCTGAACCACAGCAATGGCATTAGGAGGACGCTGAGTGGGCAGACGCAAGGCTCAGGGAGGGGGTGATGGGCCGTTGGGTTGGCTGGAGCACAGAGGATGTGCAGGGCAGGGAGACACGAAGCAGGGAGGGTGAGGCCGATCTGTGCTGCTTCTGTGAGCAGGGGCATGTGGGCACTGAGGCCCATGCTGGCGGGGATTCTTGACTGGCACCTTGAGGCTGCGATTCCATGGGGAGTGAGGGTTTCCTGCTATCATGGATACAGCCAATTGACTGAGTCCTGTGAGCCACTGGGGGAGCTAGTGGGATGCAGGTGCTCTCTTCTCCTCCCTGTCCTTGTTTGTTCCCAGGTCTTACCCACTAATCCTAAAGAAAGAGCCCCAGGTCCACCACTTAAGGACTGGGAAACTGTAGGAGGATTTATAGTGCTGTGTTTGTTGAATTTGATATTAGAGTTTATAAGTGGACGTTTGAGTTTCAAACTCGGTGGTATCTTCTAGGTCAGGGGTTCCCACCCCCTGGGCCACAGACCAGCACCAGTCCACAGCCTATTAGGAACCGGGCCACATAGCAGGAGGTGAGTGGCAGGTGAGCAAGCAAAACCAGTGTCTGGTGCCAGAAAGGTTGGGGCCACTGCTCTAGGTGATCAGGTATAAGAAGAGCATCTGCATGTCTTTGGCACAGCTCTCCCAGGTATTAGAGCCAACCTGAGTCCCCACGGCCTTGGCACCTGCCATGTGGCCAGCAACAAGCCACTTGCGTGAAGCCTGGGGAGTGCCTGCCGTGCTTTTCCTCTTCATTCCAAACCCCAGCGTAGATGGTGACCTGTGGACACCTGCCCCTTCTCCTAGCCCAGCACCTAGCGTACCATGTGTAAACCAGTGAAGGCGCTGCCCTTTTCCTGAGCAGAGCACTTTCTCTGCTAGTTTAGGAGTGTCCTGCAGGGAGCTGAGCAAGGTCCTCTTGCAGTCTGATGTCTTTCATCTTTATTGCCCGCCTCTAGAAATAGACAGGGATCCATCCGGATTAGCATTGCCAGCCTCAGTGGCAGTGTGACTGTTGTCTACAGCCTGCAATTTGAGGAGTAGGGTTTTTCATGGATTTGAGGCATTGCCTGCTGGTAGTCCTGAGGGTCCACTCTTGTGTCTTAGCCCAGCATTTCCTGTGTCACACTGCTGTTCTTAAAGAACCCGACCATGTGATGACAAAATCAGGGCCTCTGCATTTGGACACCTTTCCATGGAGGGAAGATGGAGAAGTGGTGCCTTAGTGGAAGAGAATGGACCAGCTGGCACTGTAATCAAGGGCCAGCAGTCTTCCGTGGGAGTCCGTAGGGTACAGTGATGCAGGCTGGTGGGAATGCAGGGAAGGCTCCATGGAAGAGGTGGTAACCTTGCTGAGCTCTGAGGGATGAGCCACCCTGGGCTGCAGGAGGTGGGGATAGCTTAAGCCGAAGACAGGCATGGACAAGGTGAGGAAGGTTACAAATGTTTAAAATCCTTCAGCACATTACTTAGTAATATAATCAAGGAAAGAAATCCCCTTTGGAAGCTGTAGCTGCTCAGAGTTCACTTTGTAACCAGGGCTCCAAATCCCATAAAGCTGCACTGTATCTCTGAAACGTCAGTACTGTGGCTTCTGTGACGCACAGAGATGTGTGGCTGTACCTGCATAACCAGCTTGGAGTTTGATCCATTATAGCACACACTTCTGTGGAGCGCTCTTGTTCTTTGTCACGCTCGTTTGCCAAGTACTGTGGTCTCCTGTGGAGCAAGGCTCACAGTTTTTCCTGAGTCATCAGAGCCTCAGAGCCCTGATGATTAGGGTTGAAAATAAAGGCATAGATCCCTGGCTGTGGGAACCGTGTTGGGATGTAATGACTTAAGAGAGCCCTGGTGACCTCCCGATGAGGTCCAGCGACCCAGGTCTTCTGGAGAAGCAGCACTGTGGGCATCCTGGCAACCTCCTGTGGCTGATGCCTGTTTTCTTCTTGTCCCAGACAGAAACCACAGGGGAGAGTGTTCAGCAAGGCCCATGCGGTCCTCCTCACCAGCAAACAGGTTGACTTACTACCTGCACACCCAGGCCTAGTCTCTGTCACCTGTTAGCAGGCAGTGACATTGGGCATGGCTGGTGCCAGCATGTCCCCTGGGTATGTCAGATCCATGCCCACACACCTCACACCCAGCCGTGCTTCTGCATTATCTCTGGGGAGGGGACTCTGCTTTGGGCTCCTGACTGTGTCTGCCCTTTTTAGGACACTGACTCCACGGACTGCCCTGTTTAGCTGGGTCTTGCATGGGATTAGGGCAGCTTCGTGCCAGACACTGACTGAGGAGTTCATGACAGTGTGAGAAGCGCTTCTTGATGGCTGAGCCTCAGCTGAGAGGAGCAGAGGGAGGGGAGGAGGCCGTTACTAATGTTACTAATAGCCCCTGTCATGAGCCCACAGGAGGGGCACTGGGCTGGAGGCCATTTTGCCACCTTTTCCCTGGAGCTGGCTGCAGTTGAGCTTTTGGACTTAAGTGATAGGTACATTATGCAGCATCTCTGAGCCCATTTCCTTGTCTGCAAGAAGGGGATAAAGCTATTTGTCTGTAGGATTGTCGTGAGGATTACATGTCTGATGACTGGTAGCAGCCACCACAGCTGTAGAAGTACTAGCTGCTGCTCCAGCCATCAGAGATGCCAGGAAAACTTGACCTAAGCAGAATTATTTTTGCAGATTCTGCTAGACCTCTACACAACCTCAGGGTGATGACCTATTTTAGGACTATGCCTACACTTCCCTGTTTAGAAACTATAAGGTTCCCATGTCCTGATGGAAAGAAACCTGTTGACTTGGTCACTTTTGAGATATGGAAACAGTTTTCTGGCTCTTGAAGTCCATTTGTAGTTGGTTGATACTTCTGTCAGAGATCAGATGTCAAATCAAGTGCTTGGAGATGCGTTCACGTGCTCTTTTCTCTCTCATCTACTAAACATCATTTTCTGCTCTGTGGTACCCAACTCTGTCTGAACGTGCCCATCACCCATGCAGCTCAAATGCGTCCTGGTGCCACACCCCGCACCTATGCTGAAGAGTTGATCTATGGTGGGACTTGGACATGGCTCTATTTACAGCTTCCTGGAGGTTCCAATGTAAAGAAAGCCAAGGTTGGGAACTCCTGACTGCCTTCCCACTAAAGAGCACACTGTTCGAAGGCTTTCACCTGAACGAAGGCAAGGGAGAGTCAGTCAGGTTGCTCCTGGGCTGTCTCGTGGTTGCCGTGACTGGCAGCTCTTGCTTTGTGTGTTCTCGGACTACTTAAAGTGTCACCTCCTTAAATTTGCTGTTAGAAAGCTGGTATTACACAATTAATTGAATGGACAAAATCCCCTTGGAAGTGAGTTCCTGAGCATTTGGGAAATTTTCAAGGATAATTTATTTAACTTTTTGCTGAGCTTCAAGTTTCTTAAGAAACCCTGCCAAATCTCAAAGTGATTTTTTAGACGTATGCAGCTGTTTCTGTGTTAACAATGGAGTTTTTCTAGGGCCATTAGAATCTGAAAGCCTGAAGTTCTATTTTAAACTCTTCTCATTGTCAGTGATTAGTCTTAAAAAATAGCATTAAAAATAATGAAATGGTTCTAAAGGCAGCTCATTCTAAATTTCTGGCCAAAAAAGCAGGGCAGTTTCACTGTGGGAACTAGGAATGATCAATAATCCCCGTCAGAGGGGAATTGATGCCCAAAGAAAGGGAGGGAATGCTTGACACGCCACCTCTGGCCACAGGAGAGCCTGTGTCCTCTTCATCAGCGGTCCCAGGTCAGGGCCTTGAGCACTGTCCCTGCCTGCCTCCCGCTGCAACTCTGCCCTCCCCCCGCCAGGTCTTGGTTCGCAATGCAAGGTTGCCATAGCCGTCGCCTCCCTTTTGCACCTGCCACCTGGACCACTTTTACTGCAATGTCTGATTTGAGGGTGGACTGAAAGTAGTGATGGAATAGCTGTCTGAAAGCACAAAGCATGGAAATTTTCTGGTCCTATTTAAAAGGGTTCTGTCTTTAAATTTTGATTTCTAAAACTGCTTTCATCACAATTAAACTACCTCAGGGTGCAAGTTCCAAGTGGCAAATATTAACTACAATCCTTAAAGCAAAGAGCCGCAGTTGGAGCTGCATATGGCAAACACACGGCCAAGACCCCTGCTCTCTGGAGAGGATGCTGGGAGCACCATGACTGGGAAGGCCAAGTGGGGAGGGCGTGCTGCTCCCCTGGTGCTACTGGGAACGGTTGTTGGTCCTGGGTAGGTCTCCTAAGAATTGAAGGGAGACGAACTGGAGGGTGGTTACCCGCTGAGGAGACGGGGGCGACGAGGCACTCCTGCCAGGTTTGTGGAGTCCCAAGTCAGGGTAGTTTTGTTTGCTTTTAATGTAGTTGAATTACAAAAATAATATTTACCCACTGTAAAGAATTCATATAATATCAGAGAAATAACACTCTCTCGTAGCTCTTCTGAGAGAGAACCAGACCTGGCAGTTTGGGGCCTGTTCTCCCGACCTCATCCGTGCATGTAGGGACATGGGACTTGGTACAGACAGCTTGCTCACGGGTCCTCACCGGGAGATCGCTCAGCGCAGAAGGTTCTGCACCTTGCGTTTTTCACTGAACCGTGTGCTGCAGACACATTTCCATATTTTTAAAACAGTACCTAGACTATTTTCAATAATTTGCTAATATAAAGGCTGCAGCAGTGCACTAGATATAGCACATGGGCCTCTGCTTTGCAGCAGTTGTCAGAGTTGCTGTGATTGCCTGACTGACGTCTTCTATACCGTGAGACTGCGTGCGCCCTGGGGCAGGACCAGGGTCTCTTCCTGCCCTTCATTGTGTGGCCAACGCCTAGTGCAATGTTAGTCTCAAATAGTATTTGTTGAATGAAAGAACAGAGAATAACATCTCACATTTATGAAGTGCTTGCCATGTATCAGACACTGTTTTAGGGCTGTGGGTGCAGGAATCCATTATTCCTCATGCAGCTCTGTGAGACAAGGACTTAACGGATGAGGAACCGGAGGCACAAAAGATGTTAAGTAGCTTCCCAGGATCCCATGACTATTAAGTGGCAAAGCTGGGATTTGAACCCAGCTTCTGGCACAGTGTTCACATCGGCCACTGTTGATCCCCACAAGTGCATGCACCTGTGTCTGCACCCGCATGTTCACGTTCTTGTGGGGGATTACCAGAAAAGGTTTTGCTGGGTCAAAGGGCATGCCATTTAGAAATAGAGGTGCTACGCCCAGTGATGGCAGGTTTCATTCCCACTGATGGTGTGTGCATGGGGCATCCCCTGCAGGCCCCGGCCCACTTGGCATTCTTTCTGCTGCCCCGCACTGCCTCTGCAGTCCCCATCCCTGGAGTGCGTGGCCTCTACAACAAGAACTAGCCAACGTGGAACAACCACTGCATCGCAGGGCTGGAAGGTGATGGAGACCCTGGAGTCATTTCTGTGGTGACCTAGCAGCTGTAGGGGAGCTATAGTCATAGTGGCTGACCACGCCTTGTCAAAGCTGAGCACAACTCTTATATTACCATATTCACTAGTTTCCTCTTAAAACAACCCTTTATGAAGTGTAGGTTCAGCTACTATTAACATCTGAGTGACAAAACTAAGGCTTAACAAAGTCAAGTAACCTGTTCATGGTCATCCAGCCAGTGAGTACAGGGCTGGGATTAGACCTGGTGTGTCCAAGCCCAGCGCCCGCCTTTCTGACATCCACATGCCCTGTTCTCGATAGCAGTACTGGCTGGGCTCAAACAGCCAATCAGCACCCAGGATTCCTGACTCCCTCTGAAGTGCCTTCTCCCTAACACCCTTCCTACCCTTCTTAGAGGGGAGGCCAAACACTGGAGACCTTTGCTTAGACTAGGTCGATAGTTTATTGTTAGTGGCTTGTTATTTACTGCCTCTGGTTGTTTATTTAGGGCAGATTCTTAAAGACAGGCATTTTGTAGGCTAGCTGTAAAACGGGCACTTTCGCTGCACTGGCCAGATCCTGAACTGTAGGTTTCCACGTAGGACAGTTTCAGGTTTTGCATATCAGAGCCCAAGGATGTTTGTGCCTCTCAAGTCCTTGGGGCCTTGTTTTCGTTGCTCTTGCTGCCCTCTACTGAATCATAATGAAATCGCTTGTGTTCAACCTGAAGGGGTCACATTGGCCGACTTGCTAAAAGAGGATAAGAAGAAAAGGAAGTTTTGCTGCTTTCGCCAACGCAGGGCTAAAGATCACGGTAAATAGCTGAGCCTTGAGCCTTGTCTCCAGGAGACTCTTCTCCTGGGACCTCTGCTGCCTGTGCTCACACATAGGCATGGTGTGACGTGCATGTCCCTGTGTGCTGTGTCTGTAAGATGCCTATGTTTTAATTGCCTGATTTCTTTGAAACTTGGTTGTGTTGTTTTCTTCTTGTCTTTCCCCCAAAATGTGTGTCTTTGCAAGACAGCGTTGCAATTTCCTTTCTCTGTGAGCTGTACCTTTTAAAGAAGCAGCTGAACCAACTCAGAAAATTTATTTAATTCAGCATGAATATTTTTAGACTGGAAGACAGACTTTTTAAACGCTTTTCTCCAAATGATGCTTCTTCATCATTTCATCTAAAATGTTTCAGTTTAGATGAAGGTCTGATGATGTTATTTGATTTTTTTCCCCCACGGTACATTTTTCAAATGGCCTCTTGGTCTTTTACTCTCTGGCAGGTTTGCCCAGGACCATGTTCAAGCTACTAGAGGCTGTTTCACAAATGAAGTTAAAAATATACTTCTAGGATGCAAAGATTTTTGGATACTTGCCTTTACAAAGTAGGAATGAGGAAAGGGCCCAGGTAGGAAAGAGTTAAGTTACCAGCTATGCTCTGAAATAATGCTAAACACAGCCCCTCCTTGGAAACCCTGGGGTCAGTGTGAGGATCATCCCCAGGCAGGGCAGTTATGCAAACAACTGGCACCCTGCCTGCCTGCCCGCCCGCCCTAGTCACCAGCGTGGTCCTGCAGCAGCATGAAGCTTTGCCTCTGCGTACCATCCTGTCTACCTAGTTACTCCCACCAAGACAACTGTGTAGGAAGGTCTGTCTTAGCTCTGCAGGGACACAAAGCCAGCTGCTAAGATTGAAGAGGGGACATGTCGCAATATTTTCTCAGGAGTGGCCTCTGCCACCTGTGGGAACGCTGAGTCCAGAGGTTTTGGGAACTGGACTTGAACAAGCCATGGGTGGCCTGACTGAAGGCCTGAAAGGGAAAAGGGACAGAGAGACTGCCGGATAAAAGCCCCTATTACTCCGAGAGCATGTCGTGGCCCCGGGAGGAAGAGTACTAGGAGCAGGAACTTGCCTGGCTGTAGGCAGTGAGCTGGGGGCAGAGATGGGGCTGATTTGTTCAGCTTTAGTGGTTTTGAAGAAAAGGCTGGGCGCTCTGCAGCTCCTGGGGGCCTCTGTGGGAAAAATGGGCTTCAGCTAAGCAGGAAATTCTTCCATGGACGAAAGAAAACACGTTTTCAGAGACCACTTAGGACTCTAGCTCTGGGTAGGTCATGAAGAGAAGACGAGTGGTTTCTGTCCCCAGCAGAGAAGGGACACCTCTTTGGGCTTCTAGGTACCTACCCTCCTCAGCCATGGCTTGGGCCTTACAACATTTCAAGGATTCTTGAGGCTTCTCTCTTAGCTTTCTGAGAAAGCTCTAGGGAGAGGAAGCAGTGTAATATTTCCATGGAACTTTCTGTGTTTTGAGTAGGGGAGGTCTTTTATTGACTGAGATACTCTGGGCCCCTGAAGCAGGCCCTGGCATTGCTGGTGACAAGTGGGGCAGAGGCTGTTGTGTGGATGCTGTGCTCCCTGTGTCACTGGTCATATAGGAATAGTTACTGTCAGGGCATGATTCTTGCTTCAGACACAGAAACCTTGGTCTGGCCTTGACCCACATTCTCCAGGAAGAGTCTGGCTTCTTTATAGCAACAAGAATCTGTTACCCTGTGACAGCTAAGCATGTCACCACTAGTGAGCACAAGCAAATTCCTTCGGGGGTTGTCATGGCACTGCTCATTCTTGTCATGAAAATAAGATAAAAACACAAGATCTTGGCTTCGGATCCCCTGTCTTTGAGGAAGGTGGCCATGACTGCCCCTGCCCAGTTGTCCAGCCTCACCCAGCATCCTGCCTTTGAACGGGAAGAGTGAGGAGCTGTAGGCTGCGGGGGCATGGAGGGGGATGTTGAAAGAAATCCTCCGTGTGCACAAAAGCCTGTTCTGTGGGGCCAGTGGAGGAGCGAGGCTCCTGGAGGCCCAGGACCTCTGTGGGCCCAGTTTGGCTGCCTCAGGGGTCTTGGGGGCTTCTCCTTCTTGTGCTTCTCCAGTTCCCGGGCTGTTCTGGTGACCCTCCTGAGGCATTAGAGGGACCTCACAGTCCTCATTCCCTGCTCTCCTTGCTGAGCTGGGGGAATGCCCGGGAACCCCCCCCCCCCGCCCCCCCGGTGCTGGGAGTGAAACCAGACAGCCTGCGGGTGTTTCCTCTTTACTCAGTTGTGGGAGATCAGAGGTCATGGGTCTCAGAGATGGTATTACCCGACACCTGATTTCTAGGTTAGGCAACTCAGCCAAGGAGGAAAAGGGGCTGGTCCCCATAACACCAGTGACAAAAACCAAGCTTCTCTGACATCAAGCTTCTGGAACCGTGGCCTCAGTAGCCTCCATCACTGCAGCAAGTTCTGAGATTTTGCTGTGATTATTCACAGTGAGCATAATTTTGGGGCTGCCTACTTGGACCTACACACAGACTCATCAATCGTGTGTGCATGTGTGTATATGTGTTGATTTCCCTCTGAATTCACAAGCTAGGCCAGTTTGGTTGAGAGGTATGTTGTTCTGTAGACTGCGAGTAGGGAGAGGACTGTTTAGGCATCGGTGGAAATGCTTGTTGTTGTGTTGGCCCGAGAACGTGCATTTCCCTGGTTTATTTTGTGTGGCGTTGCCTATGATGGCATCGGGCCCAGTATGAAGTGTTAGAGAAATAATGTGACCTGGATTGCCAGGAAGGGCTCTGGCATCTCCCGTCTATGGTCCAGGGTGCACTGGGCTGCTGTCTGGCCTCCTCTCCTGACTGACAGCAGCACTCAGGGCCCATCCTCAGCACCCCCGCACTTGAAGCCCAGGTGTCGATCCTGAAGCTCTCCCTGGAGAGTCCAGTGCATGGAATAGATCATGAAGCAGGGGCCCTGAACTTCCCCAGATTTCCAGCAGGTAAATGGCACTGCAAGCCAGTATCTCACTACAGGCATCAGGCTTGTCCTCATGCCTGGGTTCACCCAGGTTCACTGAAAATGGTTTTTAAATTTATATATTTTTTTAAAAAATAAGAACTTCCTCAACAAAGCTCAGAAATTCCCTGGAATGTGTGAGGGAAAAGCTTCTCTGCATGTCAGTGGTCCTGGGCTTCTGCAGGAGGGTCTGTGCAGGCAGCTGACACGGTGGGGTCACAGGGGTCTCTGCTTGCATCTTGATGGGTCTAGCCACTTGTCGGCAATTAACACTGGATCCCTGCTGAAGGCGACAGAGTTGGTTTGGGGGAAAGGGCATGAGTTCCAGTAATTTGCCCGTGGGTTTACTTACTTGGGTTTCTGTAATTCTTTGTTTTGATTTTTACAAAGTCTCAATGCCAGCTTGAATTTTGCACTATTCACGTTTGTTGGCCTGACCTTCGGTAAGTGGTCAGGCTGTGTGTCATTTTTCTCAGGGTTCATAAATGTCATTAGGGCAGCAAGCCGATGCTGATGGATTAGAGGTTTGCTTGGCTTTGGGCACTTTTTGATTTGTGGAATTTTAAATATATACCACTGTGTACTCCAACATATACCAATACCAAAGTGTGTACCAGTATATCACCTATGAGCCACAGGGAGGGTGTGGCATGCTGGGAAGGATGCCGAGGAAGGAGCAGGAGAGCGTCATCGTGTCTGAGCTTGCGTCGCAAGGCCGGCCAGCCAGTTCTTTCATCTGTGAAATCACAGAGTTTGTTCATGTAATCTCAGAAGCCCCTTCCAGTCTTAACCATCTGTGATTCTCCTGTCTTCATTTTTAAAAATGTAGATGAGATTGTCTGGGGCTAAGTGAAGTAAAACTTGTATCAATTTATTAACATTAGGAAAATGAATGTCCAGTGCCAGTGAAGGGTGACATGTTTAAAAGGACAGACGTGCTCCTTGCTCATGCCCACCCGGCCTGGGCCTGATGTTTTCTATACTTCTGGAAAAGGAGACGCCGCGCTGCTGCGGGGACGGAGAGGCTGGAGTGGATAGAAAGGCCGCAGGGCCCCAGTCAGCGCTTGGTTCCTCTGCTCGGATTTAGGGACTGGATCAAGGCCCATTTCCAGGACCAGATGGAGTCACCAAATTCTAGCACAGTCACTCTCCTCTCCCTCCCCTCCCCACTCTCCCCGGCGACATCATTCTGGAATAGATTTATTTATTATGGGTCTGTGGCTCTGGAGGTGTCAAGCAAGTGTAACAGAAAAATTGCTGTCCCCACAACAGGCTAAGTTGGACGGAAGTAACTCAATGTTGGACGGGAGAGATACAGGGAATGTTGCTTTGCATCCAGAGAGTTCCGTGAGAGCTTTGCCAAGATGTTAGAGTTACTATTCATGAGCCTCACTAATTTGCCTGATGCTGTGGACCTGTTCAGGGATGACCCACTGTGGGGTGACCCTCAACTGTGTTTTATCTCATTTAGTTCTGCCAGCAGCCCTGAGATATAGGTACTCCCTGTTTTACAGGTGGGAACATGGGGCCTTGGAGAAGCCCGGTCACCCGTGTGAAGTTAAACTTAAATCTGGGCAACCCGAGAGCCCGCGCTCAGCCACCGCCCTGCCCCACCTGAAGAATGGGCCGGTGTCAGCTGGGAAGGCAGGAAGACCTCTCCATCAGCACAGCCCTGACGCACGCCGCACCAGGCATCTCTCGTTGTTGCTGCTTGGGGAATTTGGCTTTAGTTCTCATCTTTCCCCTCATTTAGTCTAGAGAGCAACTAGTACGTTTCATTCACTAATAGCTGGCACACAGCCAGAAGTGCCACGTGATGTCTCCTCCACCCCCATAGGCAGTTTGTACTTTAATCTGTTTCAGTCGTGTCATTTGAAAAATGAAGCTTAGGAACAAAATGCTGCAACTGTATCGCTAGCATCATGGGACATGGCCCTGGAGGATAAAAAGCCATACAGATTTAGCTTGTTCGGAAGTCTGCTCTTTTCAAGATAATAACTGAAGTTATGATATGATTAATCGTAGAACCATGCAGTAGTTAACTGTTAGAGATGGAAGGACCCTTAAGAGTGTGGAGTTAGAGCAGGACACTAAAGCCTGGAGAGAGGGGGACTGGGTTCCATGCAGAGTCAGGACCTGACTGGGGCCTGAGGACCCCCACCCCCAGTCTCAGCTTCTGCCCTCTTAGACCACCAAAGAAAACACTCCACAGAGGTGGCTCGTAGTCATATTTATAAGGGTCTCCCACTGTGATTTTCTTCATCCTGCTCTTGAAAAGAAGGCCGACCCTATAACAATGAACTTTGTAGAGTTTTACAGCTTTTTCAGTCTTTCCTCTGAAACCAAGGCACGAGCAGCCATGCAGGAGAGAACTGCAATAGCTTCTTCGTGTGTGTTTCTTTTTACGGAGCTTTCTGCTAAATGTTTTTCCATGATTGGATTATTGGTCTTGGTTTATTTTTGTCTATGGGTTTTTTGGCTTTTTTTTTTTTTGCATGGAGTTGTGAAAAAGTGAATCAAAGTTTGTAGTGGTTTCCTTTGACCTAACTAAGGGAGAGAAAGGTTATTCTGCGAGAATACCACTTGTGTGATGTGGGTCTGTGATTCTGCTCATTGGGTCTTTCCTTTGAAACCTTTGCCTAAACGTTCCTGCTGAGACTCCCACCCAGGCAGGCCCAGTTTACCGCATGCTCACAGAAGGAAAGAGACCTTCTCTGTTGCCTCAGGGAAGATACTCCTTAGACCTCTGGGCCCTTTGAGTCGGGTTCCCCACCCTTGTTGTTCACACCACGCCTGTCACCAGAACAGGGTCAGCAGACTGGTGGCTGTGCACACGGAGCCCACTGACCCAGCTCTTTGCCCTCCATGCCTGGGCTGATAACAGTCTCCACCATAGCACTCAGGCACCACCACCAGTGTTTATGGGTGAAACCAAGGCGTCCCTGCTAAGAGGAGCCATGTGGAAAGAGGCCACAGGGGGAAGACCGCCTTATTGATGCCATAAGGTCTATAAAGACGGTTCTAGTAAGAAATTATGCATCAGGGAAAAGCGGTGCATGTGTTTGGGTGACTCTCCCAAGTTTCCATCTTCCATGGTCTCTCCTAATACCAGAGCAGAATTAGTCGCTCCTTGCCCAGACCCCTGAGAGGGGTCTATATTTCCACATTTCACAGTTAGTTGAAATCCACTGGGGGCTAGCCTCTCCCACCGGCCCTCCAGGTCAGGGGCAGTGCTGAGCCCCTGCCCGTGCCCCACAACTCCTTTTCCGCCTGGTCTCCAGCACTTGCTCCTGATGTTTATGAAGTTAATCAAGTGGATGAGAAAAAACACTGAAGCACCAGATGGTGGCTCTGGGGTGTCCCTGGGTTTCCTGACAATAGTAGGTACATTTCTGCATTTCCTCATTTTCTCTACTTGTCCTGCTCAAGACCTCTGCCGGAGGGAGACATGCCTAGAGACCCTGGCTGCTCTGGGACCACAGTCAGCTTTCCCCTCTGACCACTGAGTGGGGGGAACCTCCTACCCATAGATTCTGCTTCCTGGTGCTCTAGTCCTGGTTCTTCAGTCAGAGCCTCTGGATGTTGGCTTCACAAGCTCAGCAGAACTTAGACATCACATAAATTAGCTAAAAATGGTTAGAGTTCTTAAACTTTAAAAAAGATTTTGTGCTTGGTACTTTCATGTACTTCTCCATCCACAATTCCTCCTCTCCTTCAATATATTTAAAATAAGACTTTGTTCATAAAGTATTGGTCTATTCACAGATTTTCTAGTACACCTGCTGGGGCAAGCAAAGATGTAGCCATACCTGAGATATCTTGGTGGCCTCTCAGTGCAAACCTGGACGCCAGGAGAATGAGCTGGTACCAGGCGCAGTGACGGGGTTGTTTTGTCCCTAAGCTGCTTTTCTTGGGAAATATCTGGAGGGACAGAATTTGCTCCCGGTGGAGACTCTGGGCTTTCTGGGCAGATTATGAAAGCAGAGGCTTTCCTACGGTGGAGGTGCCTGACTTCTCAGCACTTCCTTTTGCTGGTCAAGCCCCTGAGGGCCCTTCCTCACCCTTCTCCCAGGTTCCTAGGGGGTCTGCCTTATATCTTGTATCCGGCCCCTCCTGGGCATGCAGCGCCTCCAGCGCGCCAACTGAAGGATTTTCTTCTCCCCACAGCCAGCATGCCGACCAGCGAGACGGAATCCGTGAACACAGAGAACGTAAGTGGTGAAGGCGAGAACCAAGGCTGCTGTGGAACTCTCTGGTGAGTGTGGAGGCTGCTTGCCCTCTTGGCTTCTGCTGTAGTCATCTTAGAGAAGCAAATGGAGTTTGGGGGCCACATCTTCAGGCAAAAGGGGCGGGTGGGCTCACCCTGGACCCCGTGGTCCCTTTTCTACCCCCGGCCCCTCCCATCCCTCTTCCTCCAGAGCAGCAGTCCTGCTGAAGTGCAGCCTGCTGCGCAGTGTGCCAGGTAACCCACCGTCCCCCTGTGTCCACTAGGTGCTGGTGGAAAAGAAGAGGCGCGGCCGAGGCTGGGCCGTCTGGGTGTCGGCGGTGGGGGTAAATGGACCAATTCTTCTCCAAGTCTGGTGTTGGCATCAGCGCTCAGAAGAAGAGCTTGTATGGCAGAGTGGCTGACTAGAATGTGCTGCATATTTAAGTTTCCCTTCGTGTATGGGTTCTCCCAGCCTCATGCACAGCAGCTGGATGGCGAGACCCTGCCCACCTCTGCTCACAGCACTTTTTCTTGGGAGCCTTGCACCACCCTTTTCTAATAGTCGGGGGTGCCGTCACATTAACCCTCATTGGCTTTTTTCCTGGAGGATTTGGACTGCAGCAGTGGGGGACCAGCAGGGTGGAATGTGCCTGCTTGGGTGGGGGGTATCCAAGCAGTTTTGTTTTGTTTTGTTTGCTTCCATGTGGTATCTTTTAGGTCTTATCTCTGTAAATTATAGGTGTCGTTTTTAAGAGAATTTGATCTCCTTTGCAGAGGTGCATAAAAATGATGTGTTATAGGCAGGATATTCAACAGTTTGCAATGTGCATTTGCCACCTTCCTCTTGCTCTGCCCTCCCCACAATATTTTGAAGTAGGCAGGAACTGGGTTTGTCTTCCCCGTTTTACAGATGAGAACACAGAGGCCCAAAAAGATCTGCTGCTTGCCCAGACTCACACAGTTAGTGAACAGCAGAGCCAGGACTCCTAGTCCAGTGCTTCATTAGCCACAGCAGCAGCATATGCTCCTGTTGAGATGAGTGTCTGCTTGCAAGCAGGAGAGGCCCTGCTGATTTCAGTTTGGGGAATGTGGGTGGGGGCAGGGGAGAAGGACCCCTGGCATCACTGCCTGTGCAATGGCTGCTCAGGGCATCTGGCTGATGCCCTTTCTGGGGCCCCGGGGGTGCTCCACCTGGCCTGCCTGAACAGGCAGCATCTCATTCCTGCTCCGCAAATACCCCAGCTGGCCTGCTGCAGGAACTGGGGGTGCTGAGTCCTGCTTCTGTGCATGGCTTTTCCGGTGCCTCAGCTGACATGATGGGTGGGGGTCGGTGGGAAGCGTATGCTCAAGCCTTCCTAACAGGAATGATATTCTTTTTGTCTTTCAGTCAAGCCATCTCAAAATCTAAGCTCAGGTCAGTATCTTCTTTCTATTTTTTCTTAAGCAGGTGTGTTGGTTTGTTACCTTTAACTTCTGAATTTTACATGGAGTTGCTCTATGGGGTACAGTATTCATACAGAAGACCCATCACCCTGGTAGACATTAAGCTGCTGTCTAGGAGAGCAGCGTAGTTAGTAGATGTGAGACCTTGCCCCAGAGCACACCAACAAGATGCAGCAGTGAATAACTTCTTACCACTAACCAACCCTTCATATTCCCTCCTGGAGGCACTTCTCTAGAAGTAATATGTCTTGTCAATTTTCTGCTTAAAGGTTTTTCATAGAAGGAGGTTCAAGACATTTTCTGAGGTGCTAGTAATGTTGTTTTTTGCCCTGGGTGTGGGTTACATGGTCAATTGGTAAAAACTCATTGAACTATATACCTATGATTTGTGTACTCTTCCACATAAATGTTCTTTTTAAATTAAAAACATTTTACCACTATATATAAAATTTAATTTGAACATAGAACTAAATGTGAAACCTAAAACTATAAACATTCTAGAAGAAAACAGGAGAAAATCTTTGAGGCCTTGGGTTAGGCAAAGGTTTTCTTGGATAAAACACCCAAAGCACCAGCTGTGACAGAAAAAAAAACCCTGATAAATCAGACTTCATCAAAATGAAAACTCTTGCTCTTCAATAGAAAATAAAAAATGATAAGCTCCAGATTGGAAGAAAAAATATTTGTCAAACATATTTGATAAAGGACTAGTACTTTGTATGTGGAGAGAATAATATATAAAGAATAGTGTTTATTTTTTTAAATTTTTTTAATTTTTAATATATTTTATTGATTATGCTATTACAGTTGTCCCATTTCTCCCCCATCATTCCCCTCCACCCTACACACCCTCTTCCACCCACATTCCCCCCTTTAGTTCATGTCCATGTGTCATAAGTTCTTTAGCTTCTACATTTCCCATACTATGCTTGCCCTCCCCCGTCTATTTTCTACCCACTATCTATGCTACTCATTCTCTGTACCTTTTCCCCCTCTCTCCTCCTCCCACGCCCCTGTTGCTAACCCTCCATATGATCTCCATTTCTGTGGTTCTGTTCCTGTTCTAGCTGTTTGCTTAGTTTGCTTTTGTTTTAGGTGTGGTTCTTAATAGCTGTGAGTTTGCTGTCTTATCACTGTCATATTTATAATAAGAAAGCAATCCAATATAAAATGGAAAATAGATTTTAGGAGGCATGTTATCAAAGAAGAGAGATGGATGGAGAATAAGTACATGAAATGACCATTGGTCATTAGGAAAATGCAAATTACACTCACATTGAGATACCACTACATACCTATTAGAAAATTCCTTTACACCTATGGGTCAAATTTAGAAGTCTGACAATGCTTAGTTCTGGCAAGACTGTAGATCAGTGGGAATTCTCATGTACTTCTACTTGTCAAATGACAGACATTTTAAAAACAAGCTGGCAGTTTCTTATAAAGTTAAACATATATTTATCTTATGACCCGGTCATTCCATTTCTAAGATTTATGTAAGGGAAATGAAGATATATGCCTACACAAAAATTTTTATGTGTTTATGGCAGTCGTATTTACACTTGTCAAAAGCCGTAAATAACTCAAATGTCTGTCAAATGGTGACTGGTTAGATAAGTTAGAGTTCATCCGTATGGTGGAAAAATGCTCATCAGTAAGAAGGAAAAACTGATAGAAGCAACAACACAAATGAATCTGAAAAGAATTTTTGCTAATTGAAAGAAGCCAGTCTCACAAAGCTCTATATTGTATAGAGTCTATTTATAGGACAGGCTGATAAAGCAAAACAGTAGGACCAAAAAACAAACAAACAAACAAAACCCCAGATCAGTAGTTGTCATGGTTTGGGGTCAGGAGAGGGATTTGACCCCAAAGGACCAGGAAGGAACACTTCGAGTGATGAAAATAGTCTAAATCTTAACTGTGGTGGTGGTTACACACAGTATATCTAAAAAGAGTAAATTTTGATCATCTATAAATTATATCTCAATGAACCAGACTTTAAAAATAAGTTTAAAAGCCCTTCCATGACTCCCTGTTGCCAGAGGGCATGTTAATTCCTTCATAATTGGACCCCTGGCTCACCATCTGGCTTCATCTTTTTTTTTTAAATATATTTTATTGATTATGCTATTACAGTTGTCCCATTTCTCCCCCATCATTTCCCCCACCCTGCACACCCCTTCCCACCCACATTTTCCCCTTTAGTTCATGTCCATGTGTCATAAGTTCTTTAGCTTCTACATTTCCCATACTATTCTTACCCTCCCCCTGTCTATTTTCTACCCACTATCTATGCTACTCATTCTCTGTACCTTCCCTCCCTCTCTCCTCCTCCCACACCCCTCTTGCTAACCCTCCATATGATCTCCATTTCTGTGGTTCTGTTCCTGTTCTAGCTGTTTGCTTAGTTTGCTTTTGTTTTAGGTGTGGTTCTTAATAGCTGTGAGTTTGCTGTCTTTTCACTGTCATATTTTTTATCTTCTTTTCCTTAGGTAAGTCCCTTTAACATTTCATATAATAAGGGCTTGGTGATGATGAACTCCTTGAACTTGACCTTATCTGAGAAGCACTTTATCTGGCCTTCCATTCTAAATGACAGCTTTGCTGGATACAGCAATTTTGGATGTAGGTCCCTGCTTTTCAAGATTTCAAATATTTCTTTCCAGCCCCTTCTTGCCTGGAAGGTCTCTTTTGAGAAATCAGCTGACAGTCTGATGGGAACTCCCTTGTAGGTGACTGTCCCCTTATCCCTTGCTGCTTCTAGAATTCTCTCCTTCATTTTAATCTTGGTTAATGTAATTACGATGTGCCTTGGCGTGTTCCTCCTTGGGTCCAACTTCTTTGGGACTCTCTGAGCTTCCTGGACTTCCTGGAAGTCTATTTCCTTTGCCAGATTGGGGAAGTTCTCCTTTATTATTTGTTCAAATAAGTTTTCCACTTGTTGCTCTTCCTCTTCCCCTTCTGGTACCCCTATAATTTGGATGTTGGGACATTTAACGATGTCCCGGAGGTTCCTAAGCCTCTCCTCAGTTTTTTGAATTCTGGTTTCTTCCTCATTTCTGTTTGGTTGTTAGTTTCTTCCTTCTGGTCCACTCCATTGATTTGAGTCCCAGTTTTCCTCCCATCTCTATTGGTTCCCCATGCGTCTTCCTTCATTTCACGTATTGTAGCCTGCATCTTTTCATCTAATTTGTGAGCAAAATCAACCAATTCTGTGAGCATTTTGATGACCAGTGCTTTATTGTAGCCTGCATCTTTTCATCTAATTTGTGAGCAAAATCAACCAATTCTGTGAGCATTTTGATGACCAGTGCTTTGAACTGTGCATCTGATAGGTTGGCTATCTCTTCATGGCTTAGAGGAATTGACTCTGGGGTTTTCATTTTTTCTCCGGTTTGAGCCATTTTTGGTGTTTTTTGTTTTGTTTGGTTTTGGTTTTAGTCTGGTCGCGGCTATTACGTAGTGAGGGGTGGAGCCTTAGGTGTTCCTCAGGGCGGGGCAGCCCAGTCGCTGGGTTGTGACGCTGTATGTGGGGGCGGGGCCTGAGAGGGAACAATGGCGCTGCTCTGCTCTCTCCTGGATTCAGTCCTTTCCGCCACTTCCCCTCTGCCTGGACCGTCTGCGCGCGCGAATGTGGGACCACCTGGTCAGCCAGCTGCCTTGTGTGGCCTCACTGGGTCTGTACAGTTGCCCCCCTGTGCCTGGGGTCCGCCAACCGCCGCCTGTGCACCTGGGAACTGCCAGCCGCTGCTGCTTGCATTCCTGGGTCCGCACCTCCACTTTTTCCTACTGCAACTCCGCCCCTCTTACCGGTCTGGATGAATGGTTGTTGGACTTCCGTACAGTTCAATTTTCTATAAGTTCTGATTGTTTTCTTATTTCTAAATATTTGTTGTCCTTAATTTTGGTTGTAAGAGGAGGCACAGTGTGTCCGCCTACGCCTCCATCTTGGCCGGAAGTGGCCTCATCTTTTGATAGTGCTTTCTTGCTCCCTACTGCTCTCTTTTCAAACAAACAAATATTTTCAAACACACTGTTTCTTCTCACCTAAGTCACCTTAGTCCGCAGTCTCCTCTGAGGTCAGTGCCCTTCCCTTTGCGCCCTGCAAACTCCTGCTGAACTGTGGAGAGTCAGCCCAGGTCTCAGTTTTTCAGAGAAGGTGTCCTGACTCTTATAAAGAGCGTTAGCAGCTCCCTTCTCTTTGCATCTGGTACCTTGGGAATAGCGCTTTGTATGGATTTATAATTTATGACCCTGCATGCTTTGGACAGGGGCCATGGAACCATGTCTTCTTCATCTCCTTATGCACAGTGCCTGGCAGAGAACCCAGTGAGGGGCAAGATGGGGAGTGCTGCAGGATTTCAGGGATGTGGCAGTAAGGTGACCTTATTGTCACATCCGGTGGGAGACACCTATGACTGGTCACTGCAGCAAAGACCCACTGAGGTGGATACTTACTCAGGCTAGTATCCACCTTGCTAGTATGTGCTGAATTATGCAAAGGAATCCAGCCTGGAAAGGACAGTCTTTAGTGTCCTCTGTAGAACTTTTCTGTGCTGGGCATCTTGTTTCCAGCTGCTGATACCACTGTAAACCATTCAGCAAGAGCAGTAACAAAATGTGCCCTGTTAGTTTTAAGTCTTGCTGAAGAGTTAGCACAACACTTTCTTTGCCTGGTCCCCAGGTTTCGGTGAATTTAGCCTAACAGTACAGCTGAGTCAGCCACAGCTGCTGCTTGGACACAGCCTGGAGAGTCCTGTGGCTCAGGCGCCTGAGCACAGCCCACTTCACCAAACTGTCCTAGGGCAGAGATGTTGCCACAGAGAGACAGGGTAAGGGAGAGAATACTTTCCCTCATTACAAACTGGAACTGAAAGGCAGTAAAGGACATGCTACTTGTCTGTTTGGCTCAGCTCATTTTATTTGCATGAAAACACGATTCAATATTGGCTCTTCCCCTAAAGGTATATTTTGAACATCACTAGTGAGAAAGGGCACCTGATGACTCATGTGTGACTCATGTATGAAGACTTATGTCCTATTCAGCTTCGACAGCTCTGCCAGGCTCCAGAGAAATCTCCCAGATTTAAGAAAGGACTGAAAGTTTCCCTAAAAGGAAAACTGTGGTTTTGGAGCACTCCACTGCCTGACAAATTTTGTATGATGATTGAGAGGCTGCAAGAGATGTAATGACAAGCTAAGTGGCTCTGCGCATCAACAGATCCACGTACCATATGGGGGGATGTGAGCTGTGTATGCATGATAGCTCAGCTTTGCATCTGCACATGGGTCTGGGGACATCTAGATTTTCTAACTGGCTTGAAGACTCTGTATGACAGCTTGTGGAGTTCTCTGAAGCTATAATAAGGAAACTAATAGTGTGATCAAATCGAGATATAATACTTTAAAAACTTGCATTTTAAGATCAATGTAATTTGTATTCTGAGGTCTGTTCACTTCTCTGCCATTTTTTCTTGTCTTTCCTTCCCACATCCCCGCCCCAGTCTGGGCCTCCTGGGGTGGGAGGTGAATGATTTCCCAGTGATGTTTATTCGACACGCAGGGCTCTGTCTGTCATTCGGGGAGTAACGTCTGCCTCTCTTTCAGCCGACGCTGGCGTCGCTGGAACCGATTCAGCCGCAGAAGATGTAGGGCTGCCGTGAAGTCTGTCACATTCTACTGGCTCGTCATTGTCCTGGTGTTTCTCAACACCCTAACCATTTCCTCCGAGCACTACAACCAGCCCGACTGGTTGACGCAGATTCAAGGTACAAGCAGGAGCCGTTCTCTTTTGGACCCTAATGAGGGATCCCTGAGGCTGTCTGCTACGCTTCAGTCTCACCTGCTCGATGTGTCAAAGGGTGCAGGAATGTTTCTAGTGTGCGTTACCTTGGGAGACAGTAGACTGTGCAAGCACAGGGAGTACCTGGCGTGGAGGTGCAGGCTGGGTGTGGTGAAGGAAGCACCTTGCAGCTGACGAACACCAGGGCATCTCATTGTTTTCACCCTGTGACCATGTAGGATCCAGGAATCTTCCGGTTGGAAGGGACCTCCATCCCTTCTCCCCTCCCTCACTAAAAGGAAGCTTTATTTTCCCTTGTTCTTGGCAAGTGGTGATTGTTCCCGGGCCTTGACTGTCCCGGCAGTGGGGTGTGGGTTTTGTCCCCAGATGCAGCCCTTGCTGAATGTGACAGTTTTGAGCCACTGAGAAGCCTTGTCTTACATCAAGTCACATCTATTTCTGTCCAACTCTCCAGCCTGCTGGGAGGTATTTTCTGCCGATAGAAATGACCTTGATAGGCAACTGCTTCTTATGTTGTGGTGCTGTAAACAAGACTGGACAGATCTTTTGTGACTGATGGAAACAAAATATAATATGATGAACTAAATGGAGAAAGCATCAGAGATTATGTGGTAAACCGCCCCTCCCTGTTTTATAGTTAGTGAAACAAAGGCCCGGAGACACCAAGGAATCTCTGCAGAGTCACACGTCCAGAGTAGTAGTAGCAGCGGGACTGGAACCTGGCAGACAAGCAGACCATGCGTGTCGGTGCCATGTTTCTGTAATGGAGGCATTGGCAGAGAGCGGAGCGGAGGCGCTCGGGGATTCCTGGCAGGGGCTGGCAGGAGGGAAGAAGCGGAGCCTGAGCCACCGCTAGACAAGATCCCAAGGACAGGAGCCTCTTTGTCTTTCCAGATATCGCGAACAAAGTCCTCCTGGCTCTGTTCACCTGTGAGATGCTGGTAAAGATGTACAGCCTGGGTCTCCAGGCATATTTCGTCTCCCTCTTTAATCGGTTTGATTGCTTCGTGGTGTGTGGCGGAATTACAGAAACGATCTTGGTGGAACTGGAAATTATGTCTCCCCTGGGGATCTCTGTGTTTCGCTGTGTGCGCCTCTTACGAATTTTCAAAGTGACCAGGTGAGAACATATGTCTGTCGCTGCAGGTGTTTTCCGAATACGAGGTGGTGGTGAGCCACATCCCTGGTCGGCTGGTGTTCTGAGTTCTGGGCTTACACCCTCATCTTGACTTGCAGGCACTGGACGTCCCTGAGCAACTTGGTGGCATCCTTGTTAAACTCCATGAAGTCCATCGCTTCACTGTTGCTTCTGCTTTTCCTCTTCATCATCATCTTCTCCTTGCTTGGGATGCAGCTATTTGGTGGCAAGTTTAATTTTGACGAGACACAGACCAAGCGGAGCACCTTTGACAATTTCCCTCAAGCACTTCTAACGGTGTTCCAGGTGAGCCCTTGCGTCTGCCTCTCCCTGGGAAGCACGTAAGCAGACGCCTTCTTGTCTGTCCACAGCTTGGGAAGACAAAATGATTCCATTTTCGTTAGTAACCTCTGCCCCAATAATGCGCTGACAAATTTTGTGCCATTTGAGCCATTTCTTTTGCATCTTAATCCATCTGTCTACATGATGTGTGATTTAATGTTTTCGTCAGCCCACTGGCTCTGAGGTTTCTGTGAGATAGGCTCTAAAATCCTTTTCTGGTTTTATGCTAAGTTTTGAGCGTGGGCAAGTTTCGTAATCCTGGCTATAACAGATGTGTGCAAAGAAGTAAACTCTAAAGCCCTAATGCTTCCGTGAAGTCAGAGGAGTCAGGGTGATGAACGAGCGGTGACGGCCTCTGCCCCGTTGTTGGCCCTCCCGCGAGTGATGTAATGAGGACACACAGACTGAGGTGCAGGTGCTCTCAGGGCCTTTGCGGGCAGTGAGGCTGCGAAGCAGGCGACAGTGTGAGACGGAGTAGCAGCGTCTCCACCCCTTCTGGCCCTAAGCTGAGTTGTTCTAACCCCCCTCTTCATCTTCCTGTGTTGTGAGCTGGAGCCCTTCTGTGCACAGGGCCTGGCAGGTAAATTTAAAGGCCCATCGCCCTTGTGGTGTTTCACATGCCATGTCAGGGGGCTTCAGGGCCCTGCTGGGGAGGCGGCCAGGCCGGTGCCAGGGGATAGGGGGCGTTGAGGGCCCAGGGGGCTCTCGCAGTGCTCAGCTCTGACCCTGGAAAGTCACTATCCTTTTCTGAAAGAAAAAAGCAAAGAGAGGCTACCAGAAAGGATCTCTAAGATTCTTTTCCACTTAGTCATTTTGAGGTGAATGAAATGTCTATCAGTGCTATAGGTTGTGACAGAATTATACTTAATTTTTAAAATTTTTTGAGATTTTTTGAATTACACTTAATTTTGGGCCACTGATTAAGTCATTTATTTTTCAGATTTCCTTCAGAGGACCTGTGTGGTGGTGGTTTTGTAATATATGTACATGGTACAAAATTCAAATGTTACAAAAAGATATAAAGTAACAAACAAGTCCCCCTCCCACCCGCCCACCAATTCCCCTTCTGGGAAGCAACCACCATTAAATAGCTTCTTGTATACTCTGAGATATAAATCAATTAACCTGCCTACAGATGAATGTACACAGATGGTAGTTCATTCTGCATGCTGTTTTCCATCTTGCTTTTTACCACTTAAAATGTCCTTTAAAGCCTTCCTTATTGGTTGGTAAAAGGTTGTTACCTCCTTTCCTATGCCACATAAATTCTGTGGTTTGGATGTGCCGTGATTCATGGAGCTAGCCTCCTGCTGATAAATATTTTGTTGTGTCTGGCCTTGCCTCACAGTGGGTGACCTTGAACATACACCATGGGACACGTGTGAGTAAATCTGTAGGATGAATTCTGCTGGTTTAAAGGTGTGTGTCTGTTTCCAACTTCGATGCTCTCGCCCCAGGGTTCTCCTTGAGAGTGCACTCATTCGTCCTCCGGGGATGGAGTGTGGACCCTGCCCATTGCCTCACTCCTTTTCTGGTTGTTGCCTGTCTGATCAGTGAAAATGCAATCTTGTTGTTTTAATTCATATTTCTCTTATCAGGAGTGAACCTGAATGTCTTTTCATGTGACGAGGAGCCATTCATAGTTCCTTTTCTGTGACTTGCCTTATCCTTTCAAATCACTTGCCCATTTTTCTGCTTGATTTTGACCCACGGCAGTTTTAATTTTTAAAGAATCTGGTCCAGATAGATGATAAAGGAGACTGCTCCCTCCTGTCTCTCTCGCTGTCTCTTTTTCTGGAAGATAGTGTGTTTTGACATTGCTGTTAATGTTCATCTGATTCTGTTTCATAATGGATGGGATTATCAAGTATCAGTAGAGAAGATTATATTGGAAATTCAGGTAGTTATTAGTGTTTACTCATCAGGTAGCTTGCAGGTTTGCATAAGATACTTAAGAGAATTCCCTGCTCGTAAAAATTCATAGATACAATTCCCCATTTCCACAGTTGGTTAACTATAATATGTAGAATACTAGGCAGCAGTTAAAAAGAATGAAATGAAGCTACTGATACAGAGGTTCTCCAGAGTATATTGTTGAGGGGGGAAAAGGGCAAAATAATTATATAGTATGATATCCTTTATTTCTAATAAATCAGAGAAGACACCACCTTCCTATTTCCTCTGAGTGTGTAAATGTGTGTTTAAGTCTGCAGATAAAGGCCCTGGGGAGGGACAGCCCACCAGCATGCTCGCTGGGGAGGGGACTGAAACTGGGCTGGGGCGTCCTCCAAGGGTACATAAGCCTTACATGTATGTTATTTTCACTGGAATGATTAACTCATCCATTCGTTTAATTTAAAAATAATGTTTTGAAATCTCCGGGGGATAACAGGTGGATTTGCTCAGTGCAAATCGGACTCCAAAAGGCATTTTAAACCAGATTTAGGTGGCCACCAGGAGATCTGGGAGAACACCCGGGCCTTGTGGGTCCACCTGCCGGCTGATCCAAGTTTTGGCTTCTTAGATTCTGACAGGCGAAGACTGGAATGCGGTGATGTATGATGGCATCATGGCGTATGGGGGCCCATCATCTTCAGGAATGATTGTCTGCATCTACTTCATCATCCTCTTCATTTGTGGGAACTGTATCCTTCAAGCTGACCAGGGCTGTGTTGTTGTCCCCGTCCTGTTTTGCTGCTCCCTCTCTGGATCGCCCCATCGGGGTGGTGGCAGCTGTTGTGATAGGGAGGTGGGTGCCCTTACCTTTTCAGTCAGCTCTCCCTCACAGTTGCTGGGAGAGCACAGTGGAGGCAGAGTCCCAGTTGGGCTCTGAGGAGTGACAGCAGGCTTGGGCAAGGATCCTGAGGTAGGGCAGGGACTGCCCCCGCGGTCACCCAGCCTGGTGTCACAGCTCCTGTACAGGTCCCACAGGGATAGCTTAGCTCAAAGCCAGGTGGTTCTCCATGCCATCATCCTCGAGAGGCTGGGGCACATTTATGTCTTCTTAGGGACCCACCTTCAGTGGATGGACCTAAGTGTGCCTGAACCTCATTTTGCTTTGCTGATCTACGCACTTTCGAAGGTGGAATATCCGTTGGCTTGTTGCTGTATCATGAGGTGGAACTTTTCTTCAACTCGTTTATTCCTTTTTGCTGCCAAGAAGTACTCTCTAATCCTAGACTTCTGGAAACTCAGATCTCTCTCTACCTCGATTGGAACTTTCATGGCCCATAACCATTGCTTGTGTCTGCTTTATCTCTCTGTCCTCCCTGCCTAGCCCAAGACCTGGCACATGGAGCCTCTCAATAAATGTTTGGTGGAAGAGCTATGTACAGGCATGTGACTACCACCTCAGACTCGTGGAGGCCCTGTTTAAAAAATAGTCTAGCATTTCAAAGGTGGTTTGAAAGTCTGAATATAATTCACACATGTTTCTGTCCCTTTAAAGACATGAACAGATTAGCCAACCGTGAGATCCCCTGGGAGCTATCTCGTCATCGGTCCCTTGTGAGGTTATGTTTGTTTACAGCGACCTGCCAGAGATTTGGGGTTGCACAGGGCCTTTGGGGCAGGGTGGTGGTGCTCCTCTCCTGTCCCAGGGCCTGGGCTCCCGCACACACAGGGCTGGGCATCAGCCTGAGAGATGTGTTAGTCAGAGAAGGGAGTCGTCTTCACTTCAGCCCTCTGACCCTTCTGCTTCCTGAAAATGGACTTAACTGCTGAATAAGAAACAGGTGATTTGGGAACCCTGTTCAGAAAATTTTTTTTCCCAATCATTCATGGAAACCACACATACAACATTATTGTAAAAACCTAAAACCTTACAACTTGTTCAAATACTTTTTACTCTCTGAAAAAATAAATGTCAACCACAGCAGTCACAGACTTCGCTGCAGTGGGCCTATTCAGAAGAGCAGCCCGGCACCAGCGGTCAGGCCTGCTGCAGCCTGTGTGCATGCGGTGCACACAAGGTGTCCGCACACGCTGGAGGCCGTTTCACGCGAGAAAGGCTCAGACTGCTTCGAGTGATGGGATCATCATTTACATAATGTGTAGCCTTTAAAGGGGTCTGTTTTAGAAAGCATGCCCTGAATAAGTATGCTGTAGGTGGATGAGTGTGTTTTAAAAGAAACAAAATGCGTAAAGAGAAAATGCAAAGTGCATTGAAAACTCCGTGTTTATGTTGTAGATTGTCTTTTGCTATGTGTAAGCACACACAGATTTTTGTGGATTTTAGCAAATCTTAATTTTGCTTCTTTCCAGGCTGTCTTCCACAGTTTTCTAGTTTTCTGTTTGTTTGTTTGTTGTTGTTGTTGTTTTTTAAAGAAAAGAGGTATCTGGTCCTCTGGCTTTACCAGATGAATATAGCACTAGGGGACACTCAGTCACCTGTCACCAGCCTCCCAGAATGCGGGGGCTGAGGGGTGACGTTGCTGTTGTTGACCACACTTTAAACAGGTGTTATGCCCTTAAAATGTCCAAATTAGATATCCTATTGAATGTCTTCTTGGCCATTGCTGTGGACAATTTGGCTGATGCTGAAAGTCTGAATACTGCTCAGAAAGAGGAAGCTGAAGAAAAGGAAAGGAAAAAGATTGCCAGGTAACCCCACTTTCAGCTAAGGTGTTTGCTCAGGGGGCTGCCTGGGGAGCCAGCTGCAGGTGAGGCCTGGCAGAGCCCCAAAGACCCCGCAGCAGCTGTGGCCCTCTCTTGCTGCTTGGTGGTGACCGTGGGTGGCCACGTGGGGCTGACCCGAACGGATGGAATCTGGGGCAGAACCCAGTCCCTGGCTCTCATTGCAGAACTAAGAGTGGGAGTCACGCACCCCCATGCTGGAAGAGTCACTGCAGTTAATTTTGGCATCATAAAATAAATGATGCATTCAATGCTGATTAGCTTTTGGATGAAAATTTTAATAAGATGATCCGTGTAATGAACCAGTGCACTGAATGAACAGGAAGCTGTAATGTGGGTTGTGCTATGTTCTTGCTGTTCGGGTCGTTTCCAATTAAATTCTGTCCTTTATCGGGCCACTGTTGATTCGGAATCCTGATTAGCGATTTTATTCACAGAAATATAGTTACTTGGTTTCTTGTGTCCTGTTCTCTCCTCTGTAGAAAAGAAAGCCTGGAAAATAAGAAGAACAACAAGCCAGAAGTCAATCAGATAGCCAACAGTGACAACAAGGTGTGTGATCCGAAACACGGCTCCCCTTTTCGTTTCCGATGATTCTGTTGCTATCTGTTGGAAAGACACCCTTTCCACATGAAGGTGTCCGGTGTGGTGTTTCAGAGTGTGACTGTGGTGTGCCACTCTTGATGCTGCCTTCCCTGGGGTTCTGAGTGAATTCAGGCACTTAGCTGGTTGTTAGCCAATATTTTACCAGAGAACCACTATGTTAAATATTTGACTGGTGTGATCACTTATTTGTCCTTTACTGGACTCATGTGGTCAGACCTGACCTAGGTTAGTGTCTTCTCAGGATTTAAATCAAGAATTGTTAATAGATATCTGTCCCCAGAGGAGATTGCAGGGCCAGGGGTCTGTGTGCTCAGGATTATACTGTCAAACTTTATCCTGTGTACGACAGCTCTGGATTTTTCATTCATTTTTGGCTGTTTGTTCACTGAGTCAGTAAACACCTGTTGTGTGGTTACCGTGTGTGTATCAGATGCCGGGGACTGAGAGTGACCAGCAAGGCCCCTGCCTGCGTGGGGCTCACTGTCTGGAAGGGAGGCAGCAGCCTCCAGTGCGTGGCAGGGCTGGGCGCTGTGATGGTGGCTGGGAGGGTCAGACCAGTGTGCCCCTCATCTGCCCTCAGGCCCCTGTCTCCCGCAGAGCCGCTGTGTGGGGCACCTGCTGCCCCTGCGCACTCACTCACGTGCCACACACACGTGGAAGAGGGTTCCTCTGCCCTGTGCTGAGGGGCAGGGCTGAGTCCTCACCACGGTCCTCTAACATGCATTTTAGTCAGAATCCCCCCTCCTCCCAAGAACTCTGTGTCATCCTAGGTTACAATTGATGACTACCGAGAAGAGGATGAGGACAAGGACCCCTACCCACCTTGCGATGTGCCAGGTATGGTGGCGGGGCTGGAGACAGGCTCTCAGCTCACGAGTGATGTGGCTTTGCCACCACTCTGCGATCAGCGGCTGAGTCTGTGGCTGGCCAGCCTAGCTGGCGCACACTCTGGGTGGGCTGCTGAGGTCACTGAGGCCATGAGTCCTGTCACCTGCTTTTTCCCTTGGTCACAGGCAGCTTACATAATCCAAATTCCAGGTGGTGGGCGGGAAAGTGTAGGTGGATCAGGGAAAGGTCAGCCTTTGCTGGGAAATCTCTCTAGGAGGCAACCAGTTATTACTACTCATCTGACATTTTCACATTTGACCGGTGCCTTTGTTGGCTGATGTAGGAGGGACCATGGGGCCTGGGGGACTGATCATGTGTGGCTTGAAGCCCCACACAGTGTTTCAGACTGAAGCTGAACAAGGAGGTTACTAGGGACACAGCAGGGTGTCTGGGGTTGGCAATGAGACTCCCAGTGCTGCCACCCCTTTTTTTTTTTTTTTTTTTGACTGCTCAGGTCTTCATCTGCTGGGGACCTCATTCCCACAACTATACACATTCACCATGTAAGCAAGATTCTCAGCCCTCTGCCTCCCTACCACATAGTCCGTATTCTAAAAGATTGTGGTTCATATAAGCTGATAGATGTTGTTAAAGTGTAAGCTAAATTCTCCTGTGAAATTGAGAATAATTAAAACCCAAATGCAGCCTTTGTGTCATGCCTATAAAAAAGTGTCTCATTTAAAGTAGATGAAGAGGAAGAGGAAGAGGAGGAGGAGGATGAGCCTGAGGTTCCTGCTGGCCCCCGTCCTCGCAGAATCTCGGAGTTGAACATGAAAGAGAAAATCGTCCCCATTCCTGAAGGGAGCGCTTTCTTCATTCTTAGCAAGACCAACCCGTAAATACCCTCTTTCTATTCACTTCACTGCTGTGTCTCACCTGTGACCGTACAGTGTGTGATGGTGGCTAGGGATGGGGCAGCCCCCTTTTGCACCTAACATCAGAGGGCCCCTTGCCCCGTCCAGCCCTAACACCTCCTGTGCCCCAGCCTTGCCTTTGTCCTCTGCTCATCTCTTCCTGGCCTTTCCATCCTGGATGTAGGGGCTGCAGGGGTGCAGCCAGGTTCTGGGAAGAGCCCATTCCAGATTCCCCTCCCCTTAGCCTCTGCTCTGGGGTCAGCAGTGGTGAAATAGCTGCTGCTCCATCAGAGCCCAGGGCTCGGTGGTTCCATTTGCGGTCACTGGTGAAGTGTTTCCCATCTAGAGGACCCTTTTGTCACCAGCGGGTCTTCTGCTAAGATACTTTGGGGGACTGACTTCTGCCCAGCATCTTCATCCTGAGATCTATTATAGTTGATCATCCTGAGGTCTATTATAGTTGATCACTTTTCCCTGTTGAGTCTTATGGCAATAAATAATATGCTCAATGATATTTTATAGGTCAAGCTAGTCAATTCAACTTGATGATATCTTGTTTAAAATAGCATTTCTCATGTTAAAATGATAAGATGCTCACCAGGAGCATGGCAATTACTCAAGTACTGTAAATGGAGCACACTTATTTACTAGCTGGTTTCTAGGTTTTAAATCATCTGGGATAGAGTGAAATGCTAGAGGGAATAAATAACTCCTGGAGGAGAGGTTTCTAGAATTGCAGAAGTAGTTCTTGGCTGTCAGAGAAGAACTCTATGATTCAAGGCCCCAGGGAGGCACAGGTGGGAAGCAAGGCAACCTGCGGTCCTTAGGGACTTGAAGATCTAGTGATAGCTTGTGCAATTCATCACTGTTGAGAATTCAGGTGTCCCTTTTAAAAAAATATATTCAGCTGATGTTACTGACACCTACAGGTCCCTGTGTCTGCTGTATTGAAGGAATGGATCTGATATCCCTCCAGAATGTGAGCACTCCTGCCCTCAGCTCTGGGAGGCCTTCCCCAGACTCAGTCTCTATCAGCTTGTAAGCCTTCCAGAGGGCACACCCCAGCCTTAAGCAGTCCCAAAAGGGAGGATTTGAAGCAAGGAGTCACTTTCCTTTAAAGCTGACTCCAGTTTTGAAATTGAAAAAGATGTTTTCAAAGGAAAACCTATATGTATTCTATAGGCATCCCCCTCAAAAAAATCTTGAAAGCTGAAGTCAAATATTGAGGTTAAGGGTAGTGAGGCACTAAGTAGCCCCAGGGACATCAGGGGCTGCAGGAGAGGGTCTGATGGCCCACAGAGCCATCCTGAGGGCCTGCCCAGGGGTGCTCACAGGACTGTAGGACTCTACTGCAAGGTACAGTGAGTCCTCACGAGATCTTGCCTGATGAGGTAACTCTCACTTCACTTTCTCAGGAGTGCTTATTATGGGTCAACTCCAAAAAATTAATAGTAATACAGCGCTGTGACTGAATCTCCACAGAACAGGACATTGGCCAAGCCTCCCTCCTTGCAGTCATATGTCGTCAGCCCAGCTGCAGTACAGGGAAGGGATGGCTTCCGTGCTTTGTGAGCAGCTGCAGTGATGAGCTCTGACCTCAGTCTGCTTTCCAGGTTGGGAAAGTAAGCACTGGGCTTCCTGTGATGCTGGGAAACGTCACAGTCAGCTCTGGTTTGGAAATCTGCCCCTGGTCCTTACTAAGGAAGTTCTCTCACGTGCTCGAGCCTCCATTTCTCCTCCTTTAGATGGGTGATGATCTCCACATTTACAGACACAGTGAGTGGTGTCTGTGGCACTCGCACACTGAGCTGTGGCACTGAGGGCCCTCAGGGTCTGCTGTCCAGTGGTTTCGAGGGGCTGATGGACAGGTCGTTCTGGGTTTCTGGGTGGGGCCTGGACAGCACAGCGATAGCCTTCCTCGGCCGGACCTTGCCCAGCACGCTGTGGGTGCTGCCTGGAGCTGTGTCCATGCCCTCGTGTTCCCCACAGGATCCGTGTGGGCTGCCACAAGCTCATCAACCACCACATCTTCACCAACCTCATCCTCGTCTTCATCATGCTGAGCAGCGCATCCCTCGCTGCTGAGGACCCCATCCGCAGCCACTCCTTCCGGAACATTGTAAGCCACTAAGTGAGGACGGGAGGGTGGGGCTCCCTTGGGGTAAGCGCTGGTCCCTTGTCATCCAGGCAGGGCCTCCAAGCAGCCCAAGAGGCTAACAGCTAGAGTAGGCATGTCATTCACCAGTAGGCATTTGATGTTCTAAGTACCAGTGGGGTTTTGTTTCATTGGGACAAACCTTCCCTGAATCATGTATTTGAAACTTCATTTTAAATACTCGGCAGTAACTTATAGTATATTCAGGGACCCTGCGTCTCTTCCTCTTCCTTCCTTGCTGCTAACATTTTGGCCCCTCTTTTCTCCCCTGGTCAAATTCTGATCCATACCTATTTTGAGATTTCTGCCTGGTGGAAGCACCCAGCAGGACAGAAAGTAAAACTGAAACCAGGTATGATTTATGCCCAGGAGCTCTTACTTAGGCTGGATGGGAAGACTTCTATTCTGTATGGATGGAAATTTGCAAAGCTACCTGATTCTGCTGCTAGGAAAATACAAGTTAGGGAGATGATGGGCTGTGGGGTTGAGTGGTTCTGCGGAGAGGAAGAACTGTGGTGGGGCAGGAGGTGATTTAATGAAGAAAATGAGTAGAGGGTTAAGTTTTCTGTTCATCAGTTTCCCAATGTAGGGTAGTACCCTCACCTGGCATCCGTGCTGGACAGAATGGTACTCAGACTGGTTCTTGCCTGAGAAGTTCCATCTCAGCAGGTCAGCCGATCCAGCACTGAGAACAGTCCCAAAGTGAGACAGCTTCAGAAGACCAGTGGGCTGTTGCCTCTCAGCCCTGACGCTGTAGCGCAGTACTGAGAAACCTTCCCAGGAAAGGGCATCCCGCCAGTGTGCGAGGCCGTCAGGTGTTGCTGCCTTGCCTGGGTGGTGCCTCTGTCACCTCTTGAGGTTTTAGAGATTTAAGGATTAAAACAAGTCACCAGATCAGTGCCCCAGGATTTCGGTTGTGACAACCCAGCCCTTGTGCTGTGTCTTTCCATTTCCAGGCTCTTGGCTTGAAGCCTGGCAAACCCAACCTATGAGACTGATAAAACACACACTCTGACATGAAGATAAAGAACTTTCCTCCAAGGCACATGTTGGTGTTGATGTAAAGATGAAGGCAATGAGCCTGTCTTAATCTCTACATTCAAATGGAACAAAGACCCGGGTGTCATTGAGTCCCATCATAAAAATGAGACATGAGGGAAAACTATAATCACATAACAGACAAGGTCAAAAACTAGTCTTAGAACACAGATTGCCAAAGAGTTAACCTATATCGAACCCTTGCTTCTTATTTTTTATTGTAATTACTTCCCCATGAGTTTATTCTCCTGCTGCTTTTCCCAAGAATGTTATTACTGTTTTTAAATAGATGTACATATGTTATGTGTATTGCTTTTAAAATTCGACAGTTTTTTTTTTTTTTTTTTTTGTGGCAGGAACACTTAATGTGAAATCTATTCTTTTAACAAATATTTTAGTGTGCAACCCACAGTGATGGGCACTATGTCTACAGCAGATCCCCAAAACCCAGTTGTCTTGTATGACTGAAAGTTTGCACCCATTAACACTTCCTCATTTCCCCCTCCCCCAGCCCTGGCCACCTCTATTCCACTTTCTAGCTATGGGTTTTTGACTATTTTAGAGATATCATGTAACTGCAACCTTGCAATATTTTTTTAACCGTATCTGAGTTATTAGTGAGAAAGAGAATGGAGGCTGAGTGGCCCCAAGAGGTTTGACCCTGGCACCAGGCTGAGCTGTTGGCTTTTGGGCAGCAGTGTCTTTCTTGGCCACCCAGGTGCTTTCAACAGGAACAGTCCTGCTGGGACCGTGGAGGAGATGAGGAGGGGCCAGAGGCCTGCAGTGTACTGGCAGTGCTTTGCATTGCCTGGCCAGAAACACAGATACACAGACAGGTTCCAGCAAAACCTACCAATTGATAAATGGAAGCAGTTTGGATAATGAATACTCTCTGAAAATAGAACTTAAACTTAAGCTGAGGAGAGCTAGCCTTTGAAGCAGAGGGCTTCATCTTATTGTAACAGACCATAAAAGACTCCTCTGGGGTGGACCCTGTACTTAAACATCAGGGCCTGTGGCTCTTGACCAGCAGTGCACAGACCTAGCTCCTTGCTCAGCAGTGTCATGACTGGCCTCGTGGCTTGAGCAGGCATCCCATAGCCCCTTCCCAGGGCCCTCATCTGTTAAATGAAAGGAGTGGCCTGGGTGGTTATCAGAGTCCCTTGCAGCTCTGATCTCTTCAGTTCTTTCAAACCACAGAGCACAATTGTCATGACAATAAGTAGCCGAGATAGCTTCTTCTGTAGGCAGCCCCAGCTGCCTTTTTTGTGAGTGGGATTCCTTGTAAGCACCCATAGTTGCATGGTGGTCAGACCTCTTGCTGCAGCCTACCTGCCCCCGCTCCTGCCCCCATGGCTCTGAGTTAAGGTGGAGACCCCAGAAGGGGCAAGCAGGTCTTGGCTGGTTGGGGAGTAGATGGTATTTTCAGGAATACTGACAAAGTAGTCTGAACTGATAATTCAAAAACCCGGTCATCTGTTCTTTGAGTGGGCCCAGTGAGGTTAAAAACCCAGTATTAGGAGAGAACAGCATTAGAGGCAGAGCAAGGTAGTAAGTGAAACTCTTCTTGAAGACTTATCTAGCCCCACACATTGGTGGAGGGGGGGCATTGACTCCCTGATTAAATGGGCTGGAATTGAATGGAATGTATGGAAGCTTCTGGCCCGCTTAATGGCCCTTACATCGTTATTTACATTTCTCTACCAATCTAAAGTTCAGCTGGATGGCAGCATTTTTCATTCAGCCAACAATGCAGTTAAAAATGCAAAATGTGTGTAAGACTTTAATTTATCTGATGCCACGAGTAATTTGTCAATGCAGTGCTGTGATGAGAAAAGGTTATTAATAAAGCACTTTTAGAAATGAGTCTCTGTCTCAGACATGAGACTGAGGAATGAAGTAGCGTGAGTGGTTAAAGCAGGTAAGTATTTCCAAGTGCTCTACGTTGGTCATGAAGATGAGCTGTCAATGGCCCAGGTGGGGCATTTATGAGCATCTCTGCACTTACCTCCGGAGTGGCAGGCCTACCCACGGAGGGTCTCTGTCTGCATGTGGGAGTCTACCCGTGGGTGTATGGCTGTTGTCCAGATGCCTTTTTCTCATTTTATTGTTGTACCTTTCAGATACTGGGTTACTTTGACTATGTTTTCACAGCCATCTTTACTATTGAGATCCTGTTAAAGGTAATGGCCTTTTTGTTGATCTTCACATACTCTAATGCAGCTGTAGCAATAACAGTTTCAGTTCTTTGTTTACTTTGCAGATACTAGGTTATGCAGATTATGTCTTCACCAGTATTTTTGCATGTGAGATTGCTTTGAAGGTGGCAGGTTCCGCACCTTATGTTTCGGGCCTTCTCCTGCATGTGAAACGGCAGGGCAGCGTGAAGTGCTTTTGACTGTTTTTAGTCTTTGTTGTCTGTGGCCAAGCTTGTACTTTTCTTTTTTAAACCAAAGGATTTTTTTCCTGAAACTTTTGAATTCATTTTTGCTTTCTTTTTAACCTTTGATGCATGTAGGAGTTTCTTTGGCTTCATGATAGTGATCAGAAATTATGTTTTGCCCTTTTTTTAATGTCTTCTGAAATATATCAGCTGATAGCAGATACATCACAACCTGTGGACTTTTTTCCACCCTTTCTGGCATCAAAGTCAGAGGAGAAGCATTTATCCTACAAAGGGAATGGATCTCTTCTTATTTCTTTGATTGAATTATGTTTCAGTGGCCTAAAATAAAAACAGCACTATTTTCTTCCAACAGCATTTGCAAGATAACTTGAATCTTTTTGTGTTAAGATATTTTATATCTGTTTTAATGAATGGGCTCACAATCACACAAACCAAAAGAGCACCTTTTGGACAGGGTGCCCTAATGTACTGTACATGCGGGAGCTAACCGGTACCACTGCTGCATGCGGTTTGTGGACTGATGGGGAAGGCCACCCTGGGTGAGCTCATGCCTTCTGTACCCAGACGCGCAGAGAGCCAAGCACTGCCACACTTGTTAAATGCTGTGGGTTATGGCAGTACTGGGCGGCTGTCAGAGAGTCCTCTCCTGGTGGGGATGCAGTCTGGGAAAGGGGGCTGTTAACCATGATTTTCTTTCAACCATTTTGAGTTTTTTATATGTGTATCAAAGAGAGAAAAATGTGTTTTATGTATATGTTAGACAGCTGTGGGGCTTGGGCTCTTTACAAAATCTTGTATAAAATGAAACTTCAATTAACATTGCTCATGAATGTGGTCTTTTTTTTTTCCTTTCTATTCTTATTACTTGGTAATGAAAACATTCATACAATACCAGCTAAACAACCAAACTATCTAAACATTTGTTTAAAATCTAAAAATTTGAGTTCATTTTCCTGCCTTTAGGCCAGTGCATTTCTGACAGTTCTAAGTCAGACCCATGCGGGTCACTGAGCTGATGCTAACAGCGGTTTCCATGGTGAGAAGCACAGATGCGGGAGGCACGGGCACGCATGGGGCGCCCACGGGGCGCAAGGACGCTCACCCGGCCTCTGCTGGGTTCCCGGCTGCTTTTCTTTAATTTTAAATAATTTTCCTTTGCTTCCTCAAATTGGACGGGGAAATGTCCTAGTTAGTCTGTTCTATTTAGTCTGTTAACCTGGTTAATTGAGGTTTTGTTTTACTTTCCACATGTCTTAGTTGTTAAGTGAATACAGTTACTTTTGGGCTTTGGGGCAAATGAGATAGATACAGGATTATTTAAAAGAAAATCTATTGTTTTTCAAATTCTGTATATTTGCCTCAGTGACTTAAATCTTCCAAGTCATTCTTCATTTTGAAAGTATTTTGGAGAGTAGTACATAAGCTAAAACAAGAAGGATTCAGAAAATGGAGATTTGCCAAGAAGCATCTGACATCTGAAGTGGAGGTTCCTGGTGGCCTTGAGAAGATTTGGAAGGCTTTTTGGTTATTGGTTTAACACATGAAATTGCCATTTTTGTAGGTCAGAAATAGTTGAGTATTGGCAGTTTCATGTGGTCCAGGTTTGTTAGTTCCCAGCTCTGTCTCTCGTCTCCTATAGTTACGTGTCTTCCCCACTTTCTAATATTTTTTTATGTAAACAGTGAATTCTTTGTATTTTGCTGTTTTCACCTGGGGGTATTTCCTCGCTAAACTCATTTGCCATTACCAGTGGGCTCCAGGGACACATGGCCCTCGACTAGAGCACAGTGAGACTGGCTTAGGTGAGACACATGTGGCAGCATCCTCTCGCACCTCGCAGAGCAGCAGTGACGGAGCTGGAAGAGCTGTTTGAAGTGCAGCTGTCACTAAGGACCGTGAGGATCAGTAAGGGGCCTCCCTGGAAAAACGCCAGTTTCTATGCAGACACAGCCAGCGAGGCCTGGACTTCAGCGCTTTTCCTAGCCCCCTGGGTTGGAACAGTGTAGGCCGCCAGAACCAGCATTTTGTGGGGAAGCCAATTTGTCTGGGCAGCACTTACTGCCTAACAAGTAGGGTCATGTGGACTCTCTCCTGAGACAGGCTCTTTGGACATGCCAGTGACTATTCATATTTGAAATTGGTTGTTGCTGTAATACAGTCTAAATTGTTCTCTTCTTTTAAAATACCCCCCAGATGAGCTGCCCTTTTTCTATTTTTGAACAAATGATTCAGTTGTGCAGCCCTTATGGTTTACATTTCTGGCTTCATAATGCACACTTGTTAATAAAGACAGACTTTCCTCAAGGTTTTATAAAGAGCCCAGGTTTCTTTTCCTCTGGGGAGAAAAACCAGTAAATTCACCCACGATTCTGCTTATAGATGACAACTTTTGGAGCTTTCCTCCACAAAGGAGCCTTCTGCAGGAACTACTTCAATCTGCTGGACATGCTGGTGGTCGGGGTCTCTCTGGTGTCATTTGGGATCCAGTGAGTATTCTGGGGTGTGGATGTGCACACACACAGCACTGTTGGGCAGGATGGTTCACATGAGGAATTGTAGCATGACTCATAAAGCTAGGCATCATTTTGATAATCATATTTAGTTACCTGGGAAAACTTAATTGGTACCCATGCCAGAAAGCAGTGGGACAATTCATGCTTCATGCGCATTGCTAGCTAGGGCTTATATTACTCTGTGATATTTGTTTTCAACAGAGAGTGAAAAAAAACAAGTTCTAGTCCAACTTTCTCCAGGGGCTGGCCCCAGGGCCTTGAGGGCATCCTCTTCTGGGGCCTCAGTTCCTCATCTGTGTGAAAGAGGCAAGGACCACATGGCCCCTTAGAGCCCTTTCTACTTGGATAGTGAAGGTTTCCTTGATCTCCAAGATATATGACCCTTTTTATTTTTCTTGGCATCTAAAATTTTTAGCTAGGAAGGGGCTGAGACTATCAGTCAGGGCTGTAGGTCCTTTGTATGGCATTTCGAGATTTCTGGTGGGAAATAGCCTGAGCTGCACCCTACCTGCCTGTGGTACCCAGGGGTCTGGAGCAGAGGCTCCAGTGGGAACACCCAGCAGTGGCCTTGCTTTTCTGCTGACTTCTAAGTGCCACTTCTTTGTGCTGACCATCAGCATCCCCTAAATAAGAGAGTGCGCGCACACACACGCACACACCTCTGAGCCAAGGGTAAATGGAGAGGCTCTGTTCCCCTGAGAAGATTGAGGACACCTGCCTGAAGCAGCCCTCTATGGTAGTATTCCTCCTCACCTCCCACTGCTGCTCATGGGCTGGGAGCCATGTAGCCACAGCTTGGAAGGACATTCTAACCATTATCTTTGCAACTTTTATAAACTCCTGGCTGCATCTGCCCTCTCCAGCTGCAGGCCTTGCCCAAAACCTCCCGAGTGTGCTCGGGCCACATGCAGCCACCTGCCCTGCTAAATGAGCCGCACTCTCTCATGCAGGACCTGTCTCCCTGGTGCTCCCTGGGCCTGCCTACAGCCCCTTCCCCCTTTGTCTAGCTAACCCTCGCTCTGCCTGGATTCGCCTGGATATCACCTCCCTAGGGGCCTTCCCAGACACTCCCCTGGCTGCATCATTGCCCATCTCTTCCACCAAAGAGTGGACTCCTTGAAGGCCAGTGAAGCCCAGCCCCAAAGCCATACAGAGGAGACCCAAAGTTAGGAAACAAAACCAAACAAACTAAATTGAAGCCTAAATGCCGAGTACTACCTAGTGTTTACATTGAGTGAAAAGAACAAAACAGATTTCCTCAGTTGTGTCTCGGCTGAGGTCAGCCATGCACCTGCCGCAGGGCCTGTGTGAGTGGGCCTGCCTAGGAGGCACTATAGGTCATGGTCATCATCATCTGTGAGCCATGGGGAGAGGTTGGCGCAGCTCCACGTGGGTCCCACCACGTTTTGTCATGGTATTAAAGTGAAAGCCAAGTGTAATGGCCTCAGAGTGTTTTATCCAGCTCTAATCAAGTACTTTCTTTCCTCCCTCTGTTCTTTTCCTTAGATCCAGCGCCATCTCCGTTGTGAAGATACTCAGGGTCTTAAGGGTCCTGAGGCCGCTCAGGGCAATCAACAGAGCGAAAGGACTTAAGGTTTGCTCCTCTCACCCGGGCTGGGCTTGCTTTGGTGGGGTCAGCTGTAATTACTGACTTTACTGGGCCAGAGCTGAGCTGAGGCCTGATGGATTTTAAAGTGGATTCTACATTTGTAGAGGACATTTCTACCCCTTCGAGCTGCCTCTGCCATGTGCTTGATACCATTTTTAAATATTACTATTTTCTTTACTTTTATTCATTTAAAATATTTTCTCTGTGTGATTGCTGTTCATTTATTACTTTTAAACTATTAATAGTGTTTACTTTAGTCTTTAAATCTATTCTCATGCAGGTTGTACAAAAGCCCAGAGGGTTTGCATTTTCCTAAGTCCTTTTATAGGGTGGGGGGGCCTGTGGGCCAGGCAGTGCTGCACCTGTGGCGGGAAACCAAGATGGGACCCACTTACAGGGTGCTTTTCTCAGGCAGCCATGATGCACGGGGGGTAACTCCCCACAGATAACTACCTGAAAAGCAAAGCACCACAGAGTCAGAAAACTGTATACAAATGCGTACACACACAGACAGTCTTGGCTGGCACTAGCTTTCCCCATGGCTCAAACAAGAAAGGCAAGTCACGCCCCTGCATCCTCTCCCCGCTCTCTCTCTCTCTCCCCAGCATGTCGTCCAGTGCGTCTTTGTGGCCATCCGGACAATTGGTAACATCATGATCGTCACCACCCTTCTCCAGTTCATGTTTGCCTGCATTGGGGTCCAGTTGTTCAAGGTACAGGGACATGCCTTGGAGCACGAGGTCCGGATGATCTCTTCAGGGGCAACCTTGCCTTTGACTGTCTGTCTGTTTTGTACTCAGGGAAAGTTCTATCGCTGCACAGATGAAGCCAAAAGTAACCCTGAGGAATGCAGGTGAGGGTCCCGAACATGGAAGTGGGGAATTTGGAAGAACAGAAGGAAGGCTTCAGGATTTGCTTGTGCTAGCACTTCAGAAGTCACGGACTGCAAGGGGCCTGCGTGCTCAGCTCGGGGCTGGAGAAATGGAGGGGTGCTTTTTGTTTGTTTGAGGGAAAATTCATATCACCTGAAGTTAAACAATTTAAACTGTACAATTCAGTGGCATTTGGCACAACCACACTGTGGTGTAAGGACCACCTCTGTCTGTTTCCAAAGCTTTTCATCACCCCAAAACAATCGATAGATGGCTTTGATATTTAGTATAGAATCTGTGAACTGGGGTGGGGCACTAAAACCTAGAATAACAATTATGAAATGCCCCAGAAAGCTCACCCTACAGCCACCTGGATAATTTTTCCCAAAACCAGAACTCAACCCCTAGTATTGAGATGCCGGCTACCATCTTCTGATAGGTTTCCTGTCACCACATTTTGGCCATATTTCCATTCACAAGAATGGGCTGAGGAGAGACAAGGCAGGAAATACTCATGCCTCTTACCCCCCGCTCTGAAGACATGGAAGCCACTGCCTAAAGTTCTAAAGCTGCAGAACTCCCTGTTCTTCCATCCTCTTGAGATGTCACCAAGTGAGATCCAGCTGCCTGCACTTGTTTGGGTTTCTTTTCAACAGAAGCTGCAGCCAGAGAGCACCAAATGGAATGAGACTGGACCCTGAATCTTCAGGGCTCCCATTCATGTGGGCGGGGCAGTGGAGGGCCTCTTTGGGGTTGAGCAGCACAGGAGTGTGAGGACACCTTCTCTTCCCTCTTTAGGCCTCTGCTTCCTTATCTGTGAAGTAAAGACATTGGGCACCTTCCAGAAATGAAATTCTATGAGAATTATTGTGTGGTGCCAGAAATTACAGAAGTCTCTGGGGGAAAAAACTGGGAATATTGTTCGTATAAAGGGAAGGAATTTGATTAAAACTGAAATAGCAGATAAGAGGATACCTGGGCTTGTTTCCCAGAGCTTGTGGAATTCTCCACAGCCAAAGCTTTTGATTCTTCAGTGTACACTCTGAGCCCATTGCCTGTGAGAGATGTTTATTGTTCAGTGGTTTTCATTTGTTATCTGGCATATGCCAGTGTCTGCCTAGTTGCTCTGGAGAATACTCACTAAACTAGTAGTCATGCAGTGTTACTGGAACCAGAGATTAGGTTGAACAGAGGGCAATGAAAGGAGGGATGCAGATGCACATGGTGCAGCGCTCAGACCAGCGGCCAGCTGGCGGGCTGAGTGCGACGGCCTACGGGCATGGGGTTGGGGCGGCCACGGCTGATTTCATGTCAGACCAAGGCAACTCACATTTCTTTTCCTCTCTAGGGGGCTTTTCATTCTCTACAAGGATGAGGACGTTGATAACCCTGTGGTCCGTGAGAGGATCTGGCAAAATAGTGATTTCAATTTTGACAATGTCCTTTCTGCTATGATGGCGCTTTTCACAGTCTCCACGTTTGAGGGTTGGCCTGAGTAAGTACAGAGAATGGACATCTTCGGGGAGGCTCCTCCGTGCTTCACAGGTCCTCTAGGCTGATCCATCTCTTCTAGAATGAGTCCTACTTCTTTTCTCCACAGGCACAGCCTTTTCCCATGACTTTTAAACTTTGGGCTACTTATCAATCATTTCTTGGCCCACAGGGCTCCTCTGTCTGATTAGGCAAAGGATTAACCTTTGTGGCCAGCTAACAGGACTCTCAGATTTGGGAATCAGGGGCCATAGATCCCAGGCTGGGGGCGCATCTCCCCTAGCTCCTAGGGAGCATCTCTGGATGGGAATGGGGGGTCCTCAGAAGCATTTGTTATGCCAACTCCTGTGGGTAGCAATGTCAGCAAAGCTGCAATTACACTAAAGAGGGTCTTGGCAGTGTACCAAACCATCCATTCATTCATTTAGTCATTCATTCATTCCTGGTATTAATATGTGCCAGGCATGGATAGCAGCCATTGTGCTGTGTCTTTCACTGAGGAACTTGCTCATTTGTAAAGTGTGCTTTTGATACCAGTTCCATGTAATCTGCCCTGTTAGACACTGTGAAAGTTGTCATTCCATTAGAGCTTTGGTCAGGCAATCAAACCAGATAGGAAGATCTGGTGTGTCAGAGATGTACAGAATAGGGTCCTGAAGAATGGCTAGGATTTTGATGGGCAGAGTAAGAAAAACAGAAGGAAGGAGGTGGAATACAAAAGGAGAGTCTTTTGTATCTTCAATACTCTCTGGCACCCTACCCCGCCTCTGCTTCCTGTCAGTAGAACATAGATATGTAGATTGAGTCCTGAATGTCAAGTTCCTGTGCCTAGAGGAGTTGCACATGGTGGACAGGCTGACCTTCTCAGGCTGGCAGAACCCTCTGGATGCATGAGAGAGTCAGACATCCTTATAGGAGTGCCTGCAGGGTGAAGGATGGCTGGGTGGGGCTTGATCATTAGGGAACTAGTCCCGAGGAGAGAAGAGGCATGGAGTGAGATCTTTTACTCTACACGGGTTTCAGGTCGTAGGTTTTGAACACTGCTTTAGTAAATCAGGGTGGCAGATGAAGGGAAATGAACAGGTTTGGAACTTGGGGCTCAGAGGAGCTAGGCTCTGCCCCCTGAGGAGTTGACATTGGGCACTTAGATCCCTCTCTGAGCTTCCATAATATGAGGTGACAGTAATGGTCATTTTTCCAGATGGATGTGAAGGTGTGTAGCCCAGTGCACGCAGGGGCTGGGTGCTCTGGGAGTGTTGAATCTGCATCAGAATGGGGCTGAATTTAACTTGGGGGTGTGATGTAATTTTCTCTCTTTCTTCTGTTGAGTTCTGCTAGGCCTATATTTAATTTAGTGTGCATTTTAATTTGGGGAACCTCCTCGAGTTCTGTGGAAGTTCATGGTTGCTTGCTATTGTCTTTGCCAGTCTGTATAGTTTTCAGTTCAGAAAGTGTCTACATGAAATGTTCTTCCTGTCTTCTATCTGTGAATAGGAAGGAGCATTACTAAATATTTGTGAAATCTTTCATTTTTTAGTCCTCAAAACATCAATCACAAACATAACCCATGTGTCCCCCACCCAGGTGCTGGGCTGACTGGACCTCACCCTAGGGAGGGTGCCTCAGACACCTGCCTGTGTCTAGGGGCCAGGGAAGGGGGCTCCAGTGACAGATCTGGTAGTAAGTGCCCATGGAGGCATTCAGAAGAGGGACACACCTGGGCCTGGGCTACCTGGGCTGAGTGGGGCTGGCGGTGCTCACTTGGTCCTTCTGTTCTCCAGGTTGCTGTACAAAGCCATTGACTCAAACGGAGAGAATGTTGGCCCAATCTACAACTACCGTGTAGAGATCTCCATCTTCTTCATCATCTACATCATCATCGTTGCGTTCTTCATGATGAACATCTTCGTGGGTTTCGTCATTGTCACATTCCAGGAGCAAGGAGAAAAAGAGTATAAGAACTGTGAGCTGGACAAAAATCAGGTTAAAGTCACATGCTGTTTGGGCTTCCATCCCCTGAGCAGGAGAGGGATTGCTTCTCCTTTAATGGTTTCCCCATGCACAGAGAAAAGTGCCACCGGTATCTGTCCCTGGGGCTTGGGCCCCCCGTTCAGAGTACACCTACAGCCAGTCTGAGTCATTACTGTTGAAAGTTAGGTTCCCAGATACAGATTTGACTTTGTAATTGTGGAATCCACCCCCAGATGTGTGAGTGAGACTTCATAGAGGTGCTTGGGCCACCTTCTGTGATCATGACCCACCAGTGACAGCTCAGAGTCTTGTAGGGTGGTGTGGCCAGGGTCCAGAAAGCACCCAGAGATACTCCCAAAGTTCCTAATGACAGCCTTTTATCTTCTCAACCTCAGCACTATTGACATTTCAGGTCAGATAGTTCTTGTTGTGCTTCGTAGAATGTTTAGCAGCGTCCCTGGCCTCTACTCACTAGATTCCAGTAGCACTCACCTACACCCAGCACCGACCCCTGTTTTTGGTGACAACCAAAAACATCTCCAGATGGTGCCAAATGTCCCTGGTTGAGAACTGTTGACTTAGGAGGAAGTACGCTCTCACGCCACAGGAAAAGTCATTAACTTTAGACTTGGGACCAAGATTGCAGTAGCAGCAATCTCTCTCTACCTAGCACCTTGTTTTAACCAAGCTGATAGAATCAGGGGCTTTGGCTCTGATTGTGTGATGGTGCGAGAGAGCCAAGTAACCTGCGTTCTGGTCCTCTTCTACCTGCACTTGCTCTATGGCTCTGGGTGCTTCCCTAGTCCTTTCTGGGTTTGCTTCTTTATCTCTACATTGAGGGCATTCCAGAGTTGCTTTTAGAGGTCCCTTCCAGCATTAAAAGATTGTGAGATCAAGATTCTACTCTGGGAGTTTCCCCCAGGCCCTCTATCAGCAGTATCTCGGTTTGATGATGACGGAGGAGCAAGAATAATCTGCCAGCCTAGGCTTCCTGTGGGAAGTGGCTGTGGTGAGGCAGTCTGTCTTGGGCAGCAGCCATGCCTATTGGGGGAAATGTGAGGACAGCACTGGCTTGTTTTGTAGGAAGATGTTGCTTTGAGTTGTCAGGACGTCTCTGCAGATTCCATCAGTGACAGTCAGAGGGAGGCCTGGCCCAGATCTTCATCCCCACCAAGGAAGAAGAGTGTCAGGGCAAGGCCCTGGCCAGCCGAACAGCACCAGAGCTGAAATCATCACCACCCAAGACCCATAGCAGACGCAAGGGGGTCTCTGGGGTCAATGTGTGAGGTCATAGCAGGGCCAGGGCCTAGACAGAAGGAGCCTGTCTGAAGTCAGAACCCAGAGTCAGAGCAGAAGAATGGGAGTAGGTCTGAGCTGAGGTGCAAGCAGGGCCTGCTGTCGAGCTCTCAGGGCCAGAGGCTCCCTCTGGGCTTGCTGCAAAGAGTGGACCAGTCTCAGCCCCAGAGTAAGTGGGGCCGATAGTGCTCTGGCCATCATTAATGACCCATAAGTCTGAGGACACAGCAAGTTCCTGAGCCATAAAAGCTCCCAGATGGACCCATAGCTCACTCACCATTAGGTACTTAGAAATAACACACTCTGGGCCCTGAGAGGTGACTTGGGCATGTCTCTCCTGGAGCAGCCTTGGGGCTCCAGTCTCGGGCAGTGAACCCAGCCCCTCTGGTTCTTGAGAATTGCTATGCTTCTCGACATGGTTTCCTTCCCTGGAGGACAGCAGGGGCAGAAGAACTACAAACGTGATCCACTGGCATAGAGGAATGGCAGGAATAAGAATTGGGGCAAGGTCTCATGGCTCTGCCCATGCACCCTGCAACCTCAGGTGGTCAGTTCACAGCTCTGGACTCAGTTTTGTAATAAGGAAAGTGGAAGCAGAATGGGGGATCTGGTCACTCCCAAGCTGCTGTGAGGATCAGAAGAGGTGATGGAGCTGGGGGCCCTTTGTCCCTGTTGCAAAGTGGTACCTGTGAGGGTTGCCTGGTAGTTTTCCCCTTGGTCCTGGGTCCTTCCCAGCAGAGGCTGCACCTGCTCTTTCAGAGCAGGTGAGAGCTGTGCCCTCCTTCTGTAGACATGCTCAGGTCCCCTCTTTGCTCTTTTCTGCCATTGCAGCGTCAGTGTGTTGAATACGCCTTGAAAGCGCGTCCCTTGCGGAGATACATCCCCAAAAACCCCTACCAGTACAAGTTCTGGTATGTGGTGAACTCCTCGCCTTTCGAATACGTGATGTTTGTCCTCATCATGCTCAACACACTCTGCTTGGCCATGCAGGTAAAAATGAAGACACGTGGAGATGGGGATCATGTCTGCCCCTTCCGCACAGTCCCATGATCCAGATTTTGAGGGTGGGAGGCCAGTCCCTCACAAGAGGGTGAGTTTGAATTTCTGATGAGTTGGGGCTGTAGTTTGGTCAGGGTCCCATTCTTAGCTAACAGTCATCACTGTAGGAATTTAAGATTGCTTTTTTTATCTTAATAAGAGACTGTCCATACAGTGTGACCATAGGTAACATTACTGGGAGCCCCTGGGGACCAGGGTGTGGTAGATTGAAGCTCTGGCTGAGTACAGTTAGACAGACAGGGGTTCCAATCCTAACTTGACTCCTCACCAGTGGGCAACCTTGGAGAAGTTATTTAAATACCCTGAATCTGCTTTCTTTATTGGTGAAATGGGAAGTCTATCATACCTACCTCAGATATAAAGTTTATGCTAGATAACTGGTGTCAGGCACTTTGCTCTGGGCCTGTCACAGAGTAAGCACCCATTGTTGAAAATGACATGTAAGTCACATTCCCGTCCTCAAGGAACTCTCCATATGGCATCAGGGAATCTTCCTGTTCACGGAGTGTTGGAGTTTGACCTGTGTTACAGCTATTCCCTCCTCACATTGGGAGCAAGGAATACAACTCACTTCAATTGGGAGCAAGGAATACAACTCACTTCAATTGGGAGCAAGGAATACAACTCACTTCAATTGGCGAAGCTGGATTACAGTGTATTAACAGTGTTAAGTGTATTAACAGTGTTACTTTTAATATAATTCTGCATATTTATTATTATCACTGTAATTAATAGAATTAACAGTTAGCCTTTCCAACTGTTTTATTGTCTGGTTACACTAGGACAAGAAGCAAAGACCAAGGTCTAGATTCAGTTTTCACATTGACTCTAAGAACTTGAGCAAACAAACTCCCAGGGCTATCTAGCACATGGTTCTAAAGACAGCCAACAATAAATTTCCTGTTTCTTTCCTTAAATGTAAGAATTCTTTACACGTGAGATGGACTGTGCACTGATGTAGGGGAAAGTAGGAAGTCAAGCTAGTACTGCCTTATATTGAACATAAAACTAAATGGCATGAAGTTTATCCCTAACCAAATCCTACCTTTATTCATATATGTTTCAGTGGGTTCTGCATTGCTCTTAGGTCATGGCCCCGAGTATAAACACTACCAGATGGAGGCATGGGTTCCTCTTATCCGGGGCAGAGGACATTGATGTCTTTCCCCTTTATCATCTAGTCATCCTCATCTTCTCAAGGACCCCATGCACTTCGTGGGGAGGGCTTGTGACCTTGCAGTGCCAGCGGAGTCCCTGAGAGGGGGTGCTGGGCTGTGCAGGTGGCCTCTGTGTCCACATGGGGGATGGGCACCTGCAGAGCAGAGGACTGGGGGCCTCCTCCCATGAGACGGGAAGGAGCCTCTGAGATCCGTGCCTCTGCTTTCTTCCACAGCACTACGAGCAGTCCAAGATGTTTAATGACGCCATGGACATTCTGAACATGGTCTTCACTGGGGTGTTCACTGTTGAGATGGTTTTGAAAGTAATTGCATTTAAACCTAAGGTGAGTCGCTGAAACCACTTTTCAGAGGCTGTTGCTGAACCACCCCAGAGAAGCACCGCTTCCTGTTAGTCTTGTGTTACTGAATTATGCTGAATTGTTCTGGCCGCTAACTGGGTTATCACCTGAGAACATTAAAATCTGATTAGAGCATCTATATACATATGGGAAAATAAATCTACAGAAACGAAACCTCATAAAAACAATTCTAAGAAAAAGGAGAAGGGAGGAGATAATTGGGAATTGGTAGAATGGAGGTTGTTTAAAACCTGCTGTTCTGTTTCTAGAATAGCACGTATCAGTAAACCTGGTTTTCTTTTCTAGAATAGCATGTATCCAGCTGTCTCAGGGAGACTTGCTTCATTACTGGAGCCCTGGAGAAACTTTTAACATAACCCATCAGAAAGAATTTGGCTGTGATTTTATTTTTAGATTTCTAGGATAAAGGCTTTGGTTTTATTTGTCCTTGGTCTACAGCATCTCTTTCACCTTTAATGGAAAGTTCTACCAGCTGCAGACCGCTCATAGCCATTCCACTTTTTGTTTTTTAACCTAGAAAATTTCACTTTGGGACAAAACAAGACATGAAATGCATTAAACTTCACTAAACGACTCAGCACGTTATGTCTCCTTTGGGAGGGAGTGAATCCATTCCACAGCTGTCAGTGTCTGCAGTAGGAGGCAGATAGGACAGAGTTGAGGAGCACGTGTGGTTCTGGATTCAAATCCCTACCCTCCACCAGCTCATCAAACAAGTTCATTTACTGCTCTGTGCCTCAGTTTCCTCATCCATAAAATGAAGACATTAATAGTCCTATTTCATAGGGTGCTTGTGAGGAGTAAAGAATTCAGATGTGCCATGCTTAGAGGAGTGCTTGGCAGGTAGTAGCATCATGCTGACCACCACCCCCACCACCATCATCTTCAACTAACAATGTTCCCTTGTTCTAAAGACCTCAACAGAGGAGCAAATCCTGGCTGAGCTGTGGGACATTTAACCCTCAGTTTCTTTTCTAGCAAAGCCCCCAACTGTCAGAGTTAGAGAATGACAAGTTCATTGACCCAGTTATTGGTTCATCTGTGTGTAAGGTATCTGTAATTTAAGACTTGGATTATGAAATAATGATTTCACATACTCCATATTTATGTGAAATTCTAATTCAGAACTGTTCCTTTCTTTAATTTGAACTAATTTCTATGCAATCTTTATCAGCTCTTTGTGGATCCAAAAGAAAGGACACTTGTAAGTGACTAGTTGGGGTGATTGCAGTGGGGTCAATTTGGCACTTTTATGCATGGCCAGGTGTTATTTACTGTGACTTGTCCATATCTTTACATATAAACATTGCCTCCTTTTCCAAATTCATCTTAATTTTCTTTAGAGATTGTGGTTTGCTTCCCTCCTTTACTTTTTCAAATAATATTTGTTTGAACTGGTGGAAAAGTTTGCAAAGTAAACATCAAAAGTACTTGAGAAATGCAACACGGAACCTATCTATGGAGCATTTCCTAGACCCTCTTGCCATGTCTTCCCTTGCCTGGTGATTAAGCTCTGAAGTTTTAAAAGCTTGTTTGTTCTAGCCTGAAGAGAAGGGCCACTTGCCCATGGCATGTGTGTAAGGGAATGTATGTGAGTGTGAAAGTGTGTGTGAGCATGCATGTGTGTGAGCATGCATGTGTGCGCACACGTGTGTGTGTGAGCACAAGCACACGCCCTGCCGCAGGCCATTGCATCCATGGCTCGTTGCACACTGCTCTGCCCAGTAAACTGCTGATCCCAAACCTGATGGGGGAGTTCAGTGGCCTGTGAACAGACTGGAGGCACCAAGTGAAAATTTATAATCAGTACCGATCAACCAGAGTTTTATAATGAGTAATTTCTGCCAGAAATGGTACTGCTTGTAGTTTTACTTAGCAAGATATTTGCATAGCATAAGAGAACCTCAGATTACAATTGAGAAGTTTTATAACAGCGATAGCAGCATCTCAGTGCTTGGGGAGCTCCGTTGCTGCGTTCACCACAGCTGGGGCGGGGTGGGGGGGGTGATTTTGTTGTTTTTGTGCCTGCAGAGCAGGAGAGAGTCACTTCAGCAAGACAGATGCGAAGCTCTGCTTAAAGCACTCCCTGGCTTATCTCTGTCTTTTCTATATTGTTAACACCAGTTGGGGGAGCAGGCGTTCATGGACAGGTCAGGGAGAGCCCTCCCCATCCCAGTCCAAGGGGCAGTTGGGCTGAGGGACCATGTGGTAGAGGCTGCAGAGGGAAGAATCGTTGAGGAGGTGGCCATGTGGGTCGGAGGTTTGGGAAACCTGGCCCATTAGTCCCGTCTCAGAAAAGTCTTTGTTTCCTTTGAGGAGCTTTGTAGCAGGGTCCCTTGGGGCAGCAATTGCCATAGTGAGAGCCATACCTTTAGGAGAACTCCTGTCTAGGAGAACATACCTGTCAGTAGGGCCTGGGTCACAGCTCCTTTATAATTTAAATACAGAAAGTGAGTTCCTGGTAGGTGAGGTGAAGTGAATTCCTACCTTCCTGGTAGGTGAGGTATTGTAGGAAGAAGAGTTAAAGACCTGGCTCTGGGGACCTTTCTTATATTCAGGAGACTGACCAAAAAAATGGGGCCTCCTGAGATAGAGCACATTTAGAGGGATGCAGTCCCAGGACCCACGAGGTGAGGTCACTCAGCCTCCATAAGCAGGAAGGGCTGAGGTGGACTGGGAGCTTGCCAGCAGGAGAGGCAGGCTCACTGCGTGCTTACCTCACTGGGTGAGGTAAGAGTGCAAGGTGGTAAGAAACCAGAGACCCAAGGTTAGGGCAAGGCAAGCAGGCTGTTTAGTATGTTGTATCAGCTCCCAAGAGAAACCTACTTGTCAGGCATTGACCTCATGCACTCTAGGTTGTGCTTTCAACTTGAAGTTGGCTGTGCAGCTCTAGGGTTTTGAAAAGTGGGCCATCATTTAGGTAAGAGACAGCCCCACCCCCCTGGCCTTTCCCTTCAGTACTCCCTGGGGAAGCCACCGGAATGCTCTGATGAATTCTGTTGTTCCAAGGAGGTAGATGAGGAAGAGGGGTCTTTTCCAGAGTACTGGCTTCTGCAAGTAGGAAGAACACTTCTAATTTTCCCAAGGCTTCCTCTTTGTGCTTCTAGATGTCACCCATCTGGTGTTTGGTCCAGCACATGTTCAGGCCAGGTTGCCTGTCCAGGTTGTGGGCTTATCCCCAGAGAGCCACACTTTGTTCCCAAGTCTTAGGCCATAAAGTATTTTGATCTTGCTTCTACTTCAAAAATGGCTAATTTACGCACTCAGCCACTTGTACTTGGTAAGAATAAAGAGTAATTAGGTTTGGGGAAAGAAGAAGGAGTTTTAGTGCAGTCCACATTGTGTCTATTCAGATCTGGTGCACGGTGGTCACTGGGTCATCTGGATCCACCAGCCCCCAGGGGCAGCAGTCCCTGCCCCAGGACCCCTGGCAGAGTCAGGCTTAACAAGAAAACCTTAGCAATCTTCCTTAGAGGACATTCTCCATCTCCTGGAAAGAACATCTGATACTGTCTTTTCAGTTCAGTAATCACATATAAGGTGAATGATTGATTTTAATGCCAAATAACAGTCCAGTTCTCCCTCTCCTTAACTAGAACTTTATGTCAGATTTCTTCATGGGCTCAGCCTATTCCTTTAATGTTGGGTTTTCTCAGAACTCTCCTGGTCCCCTTCTCACCTGGTGAAATGGGTACCTGCCCAGGCCTTCAGTGGCCACCTCCATATCATTCCAAATCTCTGCTGCCCTCCTCCCTTCTGAGTTGCCCTGACTGCTAAGTCATCTCCCTGCCTCTGGCCTCAGCCCCTCTCTGTTCATCTTCCACATACTCCCTTTGTAAACCCAAAGCTGACTGTGCTGCTCTTCCAGTGAAATTCTGGCACTAGCCACCTTTTGCATGAGAAACATACTTTTCTTAGTCTAATTTCAAAGTCTTCCACTAAAACCTTGGCCCATTTGTGTTTCTGCCTCATTTCCAGCCACTCTCTCCCTGTTATTCTTTTTCCCTACCCCATCCCCAACTGTTAACATGAGAGACCTTTCCCTGGCACATGCTTCTGGCTGTTACTTGTTAAGGCCTATCTGAAATAGTGGCTCCTCTGTGACACCATCCCCACCAGTGCAGCCAGAATCAGCTCTTTGTGTACATTAGTAGATGCTTGCAGTGCATTAGTATCATCATTGCTACTTCACGTCCCTCTCTCCACTAGCTGATGTTGTAGGCTGGGTCTCCTTTGTCTTACACGATGCCTGCTACAAGTCAGTTACTCAGTGAAGATTGGGGAATGAAGAAAGGAATAAATGGATGAGCCCTTGGGTATACCGTCTTGGCATAAGAGGGTACCTGGTTTTCTGTTATGGGATTTTTGGGCAGAGTAGAGTGGCCAAAAGTGAATATGTTTTCTTGTAAACACTCACAGGACCTTTGGAAAGGCTTATGCTAGTTAGAAAGCTGCCAGCTACAGTTTCTATGAAAAGTTGGCACTATGGGTCATACCTTGAGTCAAATCCTGCCCTGGCAGAAACTGGTAAGTGCTCTGGCTGCCATGATGAACAGCAAAAGCAGGTCATTTATAAAAGGCTTCTTCAGATCTGCAGATGAGACCCTGGGCTTGAGCTGCTTTTCTGTTTCTCATGTGTAGCCATTCCACGAACATTCTCTCTGACGTGTGCCAAGTCTTTGCTACATCCTAGCTGGAGGTCCAGGCTCTGCTTTCAGGACCCCACGTTGGGGCAGGAGACAGACATCGATACAGAATCAGAATAGAATTCTTGGAAATCATGGAGCTACCTTGCCCCAAGACACCCTTTAGTTGGTTTGTGATTTTAAATTTCTGGAGTCAGAATTGTTTCCAGGTAATAGATGTTATTGCAAGTGGGTGATTTGCTTGGTCTTTTCAAGCAGATGGAGCTGGACAAAAAAATAATATAAGGGCTAACCCTGGCTGGGCTGGTAAGGACTGCTGGTTCCGCTTGGGGGGCCCTGGCCTCAGAAATCAGCTGCAGGAGAATTTGTTGTCAATGTCCAAGAGAGATGGAGCTGGGCCCTCTGTTGGAAGACAGTGTCTAATTTTCTGGTGACACCAGAATTTGGTGGGAAAGGGGTGGGGGACTGAGTCATGTTCACTTGACAGCAATTTTATTAGAAAGGAGGCTACTAAGTAGGGAAACAGGATGTGGGAAGAAAGGATGGGCTGGCATTTTCTGCCTCCTCTGGACCCAGCAGAGTCACCTGGTCAGATCCTGTGATTCCAACTACCTACCCCAACTCAACCCTCCTGTCGCCTGGGTTAGGGGTGTCAGCCCCTAGGGTTTTGTGAGTGTGAGGGATACTGTAGAGAGAGAGTTGATGAGATTGCTGAAAAGTTCCAGGATCCCAAATGTCAAGCCCCTGTCACATTGATTTAAAGTGACTTTATGCAGCGTTTTGAGCCACAGTGACCCATTTGGACAATAGTTTATTGGCTGATAGAAATGATCCAAAGTTTAATACTGATAATCCTGGGCAGAGAGAAAGAGGCTGTTCAGGAGTAAAGTCCAAAGTAGGTGACAGGGACTGGCTCCTGCCGCACAGGTAGTGGATTTGGCCTCAGGTAAATGACAGACTGTAATGGGAGAAGCAGCGCACAGGACAGCGTGGCCAGGGGCTGTCCCTGGGTGGGGCAGGAGAGGAGCAGAAATGCTTGGTCTTCTGTTCTGTGTCGACACTGGAGGCCCAGCTGTTTCTGATGACTAAGAATGTTACTAAGGCACCCATTTCTCTCTAGAGGAGAGGGGAAGGAAGGACCGCCCAACTCTCTTGAGCTTTTGAGTTGCTGTTAAGACCACGAAGGAAAGGGTAAGCCCTGACCCTCAGAGCTGCCCACCAAGGCTGCTAGTCGGCCGGCTATCTGTTACCATTCGCAACAGTGTGCGTCATTCCAAAGAGAATCTGTATTCTTACAACCTGGGACATCCACAGCAGCTCTCAGTGCACCCTCTGATCTTGCTGGCTTGTTGGTTCGGAGACTTCCTCGGTGAAGGAAGCAGTGTGTTCCTTTATGTCCTGGTGCAAGCTCTTCGTCTCATCTCTGACCGGCATGACTGGCATGTTAGCAGCACTAGTCTGGTTCTCAGAGTGGCCCATCTTTCCTCAGTTTTGCTGGCCAAGAATCATGTACCATGAGAAAAAAAGCTAGAAGATACAGGATGTGGTGTTTCTTAAGGAGACCTTCTCGTTGGATCCACAGGTCTTCAGAGTTGGGCCGGTGAACTCCTTCTCTTTACTCGTTACAGGACTGAGATGGGGGTCTGGGAGGGTGGCAGTTGCTGAGGGTAACGTGTGACTGAGGCACTGCGATTGTAGGAAGGGAGGAGAGAGCCAACGCCTGGGTCAGAAGTCATGGCAGTTGGGTGGGAAAATCTTAAATTTAAAACAAAATTTTGTAAAAAGCCAAACCATCAGTCAGTATCATTGCTCCCCTATAGACACACCTGGAGTGACTAACGGTAGCTAGAATAAACCTGCCAACTCCAGCTATTAGGACAGCCAACAGGTCCATGTTTTCTGCTGTGTCATCAAAGGCTGGGGTTCTGCAGTGACGTCCTCTGGGCCTGCACTTGATCACGAGTTCATGAGACCTGACACTTCTAGTACCTTCTGTTCTAGTTTTCTTGATCCAGCATGAAGCCTACTCAGTGGTGATCACCCAATGATGAGCACACTGGGCCCCTTTTTTGTATCATTCACATCTAAATTTTTATTTCCAAAACATGTTCTGACTGTCTACAAAGACACAGTGGATTTATAGACAGAGTCATTGGCCTTGCAACCGGAAGCCTCTGCGTGCAGTGCTGCCCACCGTCCTCTCTGATCTCAGCCTCCCTGGGGGTGTCGGGAGATAACAGGCACTAATTTAGCACCACTGCCTTAAACCCAGAAGAAGAAGTAAAATGCACAGCACATGTATATGGATTTGTAAGTCACATTCATGGGGATGTTGTGCCTTCAGAATTGTTGCAAGATATGAGGACCTGGAAAAAAAAGCAATGGGCTGAGTAATCTATAAGAAGAGACATTGCAACAGGTCAGGCACTAACTGGGTTCAGGGGTGTTGGGGTTAGTGGAGGAGGGGACAGAGTCATCAGCATAGTTGTCCTCCTCAGAGTGATGGACTTGCAAAGACCCCAGATTCAGTGATCAAGATATGAGAGATGCAGAGTCACTGTGGTGGGGATGGGAGACAGGGGGATCTGAAAAAGTCCCCTCAGGGAGGTGGCATTTGATCTGACCTTGAAGAAGGAAGTGAATGTGGGCAGAGTTGGGGTGGGGAGGCATCAGGAGGTGGGGAAGAGCCTGGTAGTGGTTTCGACAAAGGGGAAGGAGTCCTCTTAGCCTGGAGGGTGAAGAGGGAGGAAGAGAGCAAGAGTTGGGTGCAAGGAGGAACCTGCTGGTGACTTGGGCTTCCCTCTGTGACAAGGGGAGCCCATGAGCATCCTTGTCATCCTTCTGTGCTCTTTTCCTCTGTAAGACCTGCCATGGCTTCCCCATAGGGCCCCCATCCACATAACCCAGAGTGAGCTTCTCTGCCACGATTCAGTGCCTTGGACCTGTGTGTGTCACTGTGCCTGTCTCCCCATCAGCCATTGCCACACATGTCTGCATCCCTGTTAGACAGAGAGCAGTGAGAGGACAGGAACTTGTCTCAGGCACACCCTTGGTAATTCTTGTTGGACTGGAGAGTTAGCGGGGAGGGTTACTGGTTTGTTTTAACGGCACAGAAATGAGCATGTGGAATGCCTGGTCACAGTGCTCTGTAAGTAGGGAAGAGAAGGAAGTGGGGTAACTGGGGTCTCTGGGAGGAGTCAGAGCAGCCTTTTCTTCATCAGCATGTGAGGGTTTGGGTTTGTCACCTGGGTATCAGAGCAGAGTTGCCAAGGGCCTGCCTCTGTCCTGCAGATGTTCTGCTGGGCTTGGTGCTGCTCAGGGCCACAGGTATGCATTGTGTGTGTATGTGCGTGTGCGCGTGTGTGTGCGGCCAACCTCTCCAACACATGCAGGTGCACACCGTCTTCTGTGTCCCTTTCCACCAGTGGACAGTATTGTTGCCTCCCTTTGGCTCTCCTGCCCCATCTGGTTGCCATGGGTGCTCTGGGGCCTGGATGTGTCCCCATATGGTCCATGTGGCGTTTCATTCATACATGCTCATAAATGTCTGCCCCCTGCCTGCTCTGTCCAGGGGTATTTTAGTGACGCCTGGAATACGTTTGACTCCCTCATCGTTATCGGCAGCATTATAGACGTGGCCCTCAGCGAAGCCGACGTGAGTATGCACCGCCCGCGGCCGCCCGCCTCTTATCCTTTGTCTGTGCACACTCCACTCCCCCCAACCCCGCACTGGCATCACCTGGACAAGTCACAGATCCCAGTCTCACTTCACTAAAACCAGGAATTTCCTAATGAGAGCTGCGGAAAACAGGCCTTTCAGGTAGAGCCTTATCCTGGGCCTTTTTAGACAGGCCACCTTTTGGAGGACTATTTTGCAGCATTACCCAGGTCACTGGTAGGCAGGGTAAGATAGGCGTCGCTAATCGTTTTGATTTCCTGTGTCAGCAGTGATATCCAATGTGATGTGTCTATAACATGTTTGTTTTAGAGCGGTTTTTCAAGTAGCCGGGTGGCACAATGCTAGAACATTCCCCTTTTATAACACTGTCCTTTTCTTCTTTTTTCCTGTTGTGCCTCATCTCTTCTGTGGCTTCTGAATGCTTGCCCTAACAGCACTATTTCACTGATGCATGGAACACTTTTGATGCCTTAATTGTTGTTGGTAGCGTCGTTGATATTGCTATAACTGAAGTGAATGTAAGTAGCAAACTTTGTGTCCTACAACGTAATTCGTTTTATTAAGTCTAACCTAGAGGAGACTGGAGCCCCCCTGACCCAAGGATCTCTGTATGCTTTAGAAACTCAGGCACACATCTGTTTGGAAAGACTAAGACCATTTTGTGGTCTCCCCACCCTCGTCCCACTCCGTCCCCATGAAAGAGAATGGGGAAGTAAATGTAGAATTACTGCTTGGGAGCTAAAACATTATTTTAATAGAGTATCTTACTAAAATGTTAAGGGCCAAGAGTTAATGGTGTATGTGAACTTTAGCACTGCTAGCAGTGTGGCCTTGGCATGTCACCCGACTGCTTCGTGCCTCAGCTTTCCCAGCTGTAAAATGGAGTTTATAATGTGTGCTTTGATACCCATAGTGGTTCTGTGAAGGCACAGGAGGGAAACATCGCAGTTGTGCCCTGAGCACGTGGCCGTTGCTGCTGGTGTCCTCACCTGCCCCCTGAGTCTGGCTGGTGACACTGGGGAACATCCCTCATCCTAGCTCCCCAAATGGTGATGCTGATTGAAAGCTACCCAGGACCAGGAGAAGGAGGGCTTAGTGCATATCCAGCAAGGGTTGGGGGGAGTCAGTACTCCTTTGTTGTGCTCAGTTGAATCCTTGGATGAGAGAACAAGCTCTGTGGCAGGTGGTGTGACCCTCTCTCCTTCAAGAAGCATCCTGAGAACCTTCCTTAAAAATTAAAGAGGCTTGGAGAAAGGGGAGCACCACCTCCTGCTGCCTCCTCTCGGGTCTGAGCCATGCCCAGACCGATGGGCCTGGGCAGGCAGAAATGGCCCTGACTGCCCGGTCTGTCCCCGCTCATCAGTAAGTCTTCGTGGGCGTCATGTGTGTACCAGGTTGTGTAGAGTCCTTTGTGGGGGCAGTAGAGCATGGGGCAGAGCTGTTGTGTAGTGTTGGCTTCTTGCTCCATGTTGCCAGCCCAGCCTGTCCCCACACTTGGCTGGGAAGGAGCCACCATGCTTTGCCTGGCTGACATCTGCAGAATTATGTATGTCCATCCTGGTGCCCAGATAGCCTGTGCCAAGTAAGGACAATGAAATTCCTTTATGCCACCTGTTTGGGGGGCAGGCAGATTCTGGAGTGTAGACTAGTGGATCCGCCACTGGCCTGGCGGTCCCCAGACCTGGCAGTTCTAGTCCTAGTTCAAAACGACTTCTTGCATCTGGGGCTCATTTTTCCTTCTGGGATCAACTAGGGTCAATGAAATCTGTTCTCCCTGCTTCAGAGGTATGTTGGGATAAAATAATATGAATATTTGTGAAAATGCTTGCTAAAGAACCCAAAGTTTTAGGGAGGTACAAGGGTGTCATTGTAAGATTTTCCAGTAAGTGAAATGGACTGTAAGACATTAGCATGTGCATGAAGGTATGACTTACGCCTTTTAACACCCAAATTCATGCCATGACAAGGTATAAAAATGGTATTTTACATCCTCTAATCTCTAGACTTACGAAATTCCACTTCATGTGAAATAGTCCATAAGTCAGCGATAAAATTGCCATTCATAATGTATAAATTATTCTTGGTTATAAAATAATCCAGTGTTAATGGGAGAACAGCAGGACCCTAACTCAGCAGCCATGGGCTCTCTCCTGAGTTTATGAGCAGACATCTGCCTGCTTAATCATCTTACAATGAAAAGCACTTACAACTTACATCAACGTATAGTCACATGAAAATTCTGAAACAGAGGCTTATGTAAGTCAGAGAGGGTCTGTAATGGAAATGAAAATATAATAAACTACAATTTACAGTTTTAGCAGGTTTCCCTAGAGCACTCAGTGCTTAAAGTGCCGTGCAGGTGTTGGGTATAAATGCCTGGTTTCTGGGTACCAGGATGTTGGTCAAGTTTGTTCACCAAGTGGACGAGCCAGCTCTCTGATGCCGGGCCCACCTGCTGGCTGGCGGGGAGTGGCACCGATTCACTCAGCAGCAGCACGCGCCTGGCTTCCCGGCTGTCTCGCCCTGTGTTGGGCGCAGGAGCCTGCTGTACCTGTCGCCTCTGGCCCAGCCTTGCTCACCAGTGTCCCAGTGTTGTCCCCCTTTACCTCTCTTTAGTCAAGAAAGCCACAGGTCTACAAAAGCCCACACTAAGTTTTCTAGTTAGCGTTTGACACTAGGGTATTTGTGAAACAAGCTATCACTGGGCCCATTCCTGACATTTAATCAGACTTTCAGAATCACACTGGGAGTCATGCTCATGCTGTCCTTTCAGTCAGTGACCTTTCCCCTGGCCAGATGTAGCTTGAGGCCAAATCTTCTTCAACCAGTGGCGATCTCAGTTCCCTGCCCTGGGCCAGTAGAATACTCCTGTGGGAGACCTCAGCATTTCTGTGCTAGGCCTCAGTGCAGAGCGAATGCTCCAGGCCACTTTCTCATTTATTCAGTCTTTCAATACATGTTTATTGGACATCTAGAATTCCCAGGCCATGGGTGGTGGAGCTTGGGGGAGGCACAGAGACAAGAGAGACTAGATGTCCTTAACCTCTGATGGTATAGTTCTCTGAGCAGGCTGTTGCCTCCTACACTCCCTCATAGATGCCGAGTCCCCCAGGGTAGCAGCACACATCGTGTCCCTGCGTGGCCATGTCCCCTGAGCTCCTGGGTCAGCTGAGCACAAACATTCTGGTCCATTGGTGGCTGTTTTTAGGTGCCATAAGTCATCATTATTTGCAATATTAACTTCCTGTGCTCTCTCCCCCAACCTCTGTTGATCTTTATTTTCTGTTGCCTAATTGACTTTCATGTTGGTTTTATTTTTAGAAAATTGTAGCGGCAAGTATATATAAACATATATACGGTGAAGTCATTAAAGCAAAAGCACTTTAAAGACTGTATACTTGTTTTTGGCTTCCCCACCTTTGGTTTTCACTGAGTTTCACAGGACGTGCTCTTGGTCATGGTCATCTAAATTGTTTCCCATTCCACCATCTGTTGTCTCCAGCCCGGGGCCTGAGCTGAGGCCATCTTGGTCAGTCATGCTTGGCTCTGTGACTCGCCAGCATAATCTTCAAGAATGAATAATTTGGCCTGGAAATGAGGAAATGAGAAATAGAGCTTGCATTTCTATTCTTTGGCGGGGGGGGGAAGCAGTTTGGATGACCCTTTCCGTTGTCCTGCTTGCATGCTCACCCAGCCCTCTCCACCCTGCTGCCCCTCCCCTGGCCCCAGCCTGCTCTGATCCTGGTGTGATTGTGCTCATGGACTCGTCTTCCTGGCTTTTGGTCATCGCACCACCAAGCTGCTAAAATGTCAGGCTATGACTGGCAAGCTTACTTTTGCTCCCTTTTAGATGCCCATTTGCTCTTTGGCAAAATGACCCAGCAACATATTCTCCCCATCCCAGGAATGGCTGCTTTTGCCATTATCATTATTGCTGGGGTAGGGGTGGGGGTGGAATACCTGTACAGAGGCCATGTCTGCCTTGAAGAGTGTTTCAGTAAGTAAGTATTACTTACTGAAGAGTGTGTCAAACGTCAGTAGGGGACTTATTCCTAGGGACCCAAGAATTGTCCCTGACTTGTCAGGCCCGAGTTTGGACCAGGTAGCCAATTGCTGCAGTCAGCTTCTTGCTCTGAACCCACAGTCAGGTTTTTCAGCCCTCCGTTCCCTGTGCTCACCCTTTTCTAGCACCAGGTTGCTGGCTTCTGGACACAGCTCAGCAATACCAAAAATAGAAGCCCTTCCTCCCAGAGGTGTTACATGCCAGGTCAGAAGTCATCAGAAGGAGTCTTCCTCCAAAGACTGGGTTCTCTAGGATACCTAGGGTTAACTGGCTCTGGGATGTTGGTTTGTTTCCTGTCTGGACTGAAAAACTGCATCCTTTCAGCTTTTCCAGAAAAAGATTGGAGTTAATTCAGAAAGTGCAGATTGAGCCCTTTGATTGCACCTGGGAAACTCAGGGCTTGTTGGGCTTCTATAGTTGCAGGAGGGCTGACCCTGAGCCTGCATCGCAAAAGCCCACTTGAGAGCCCTGTGGGAAGGGGCTGGAGAGAACAGTGGAGAGCCCCAGGGACCTAAGGAGCTTTCCCAACTCAGGCATATTATTTGGCCTCCTGAGGCTGGGGGCCATCTCCCTGTTGGGGTCTCACCTGGAGACTGGCATCTCAAGGTTGGAAGGAGCCACTGAGATCATCTAGCTCAGGCCTTGAAATGACACTGGAATCCCCTCTTTTGAAAACTGATCATGCTGCCCCTAACAGCTGTCTTTGGAAGGCTGCCTAGGGAGTGAGTCCTTTTTCAGTCTCATGTCCTCTGGCAGTGTCCCATGTTGATCCCAGGAGTCCAGCAGCATGTCCTCCTCCATCCCTTGTAAGGAAGATGGCAGATCTCTTTGCATTCAATTACTGAACCCTCATCAACTCCCAAGGAACCCACTGTCAGCTATAACAGCCCAAGTGGGCTTTTCTAGTGGTCCCACTCTGAATGGCCAATCTAGACCTAAAAGGCATGAGCTGGTGTAGGTGACCAGCAGAATATGTAGCCCAGCTTTACCCTGGTCAGGATTGCAGTTCTTGGTTCTGGCAGCATGGTAGAACTTTTAAAACTTTTAAAACTGGGAACTTTTAAAACTTCCAAAGCTTAGGCAGCCCTCCATCAGTTAAATAAGAATCTTTGGGGTAGGATTTTGTCAGAGATCCCTCGGCAGTTCTCATGCGCCAGCCAGGGTGAGAGCTGGCCTGTCCATTTCATCAGGCCGGCATTTGTAGTTTGAACAAAGCCATTCTTGGGGTCCTTCCAATTTGTAAGATATTTTGGCAACTTGCACTGTCCCCCAGCGCTGCCATCGGCACCTCCCCTGCTCAGTCCTCCTGTCCTTGGTGGCACATGGGGGAGGGGAGGGTGCCGCAGGCTGCACGGGGGTGCACGTGGCTTGATGTGCTGTTTGTTCTTTCCTTCCTTTGTTGCATGTTGTGCTGCCTTGTCCCTCCACAGATGCTCTTTTCTTCTGTTCTTTGATTTTTCTATGATTTCACATTCATAGCCCAAGATTTGTCATACGTCAAATACATCAACTGGGAAAGAGATGTGCACTTCAAAAGTCAGTTTGGCAGCTAACTTTCCCATGTCAGAAGGAAGGGGGTGGTGAGAGGTCTGTCAGACGGGAAGCAGGATAGACAACAGCGAACGGAAGGGGCCTGGGCCAGAGCATGTGGCCAGGAAGAGTGTCTCCTTATCCTCTCACGGGTCTGACTCACAGGTTATGTGTGGACATTTCAAATGTGTGCTGTGGGGGGCTCTGTCTTACACACACTCTGGTCCCTTTAGAGTAGGCAAGCACTGGTGTGCACGCTCACACTTGCACAGACTCACACTCCTGCTGCATGGACGACTGGAACCTGCCCGCACGTGGGAGGTGGCGTGGGAGACAGGGAGATGCTGGAAAACTAATTCCTTCATTTGTTAAAGTCTTACATTAAACACCACTATCTGTCTCTCTTAGGAGATGTTTTTTGTTTTGAGGTGAGATGATAGAAGAAGAAAATAAAAACAGAGTCCTGGGGCTTGAACAAACCCATTGCAGAGTTCACATTCTGAGTGCCCCAGGTGACCCAGGGACCCCTTTTTCACTGTGCAAGAATCTGTTAGTGCTGGGTTCGTAGTCGCATTGCTGGATTTCGGTTGTGATGTGATGTGCCCAAATTCCTCATTTTCTATGAGTTTTGTAGAATTTTATTTTTGGTCTCAGGAGGCAGCTGTTGACAAGAGTGAGACTTCAGAATGGAGCCCTGATTTTCCCTGTAGCCCTAGGGAGGAGAGCCCATCAGGTCAGTGTGCGCATCCATGCGTGCACACAGCCCGTAGCTGCACAGACACACCATGCAGAAAGGCTGCCTAGCAGCCCCGGCATGCACGCCTCAGTGCTGGGCCCCTGCCAGAAGGGCCTCCTTGCTTTATGGGTCTCCTAGTAGACCAGCCGCTTCAGCACAGGTGACCCTACCAGAGGGAATAGGAAAGCCATCATTTCCCAATTCTTGTTCAGTCTTCACTGTTTAACTTAAAGATGCCTCCTGATATTTGTTAGAGCTGGCTTATAACCTCTTTGCATTTTCTGAAGCCCTTACTGAACATCAGTAAGTGTGAGATACCATGCTGGGCACTGATTAGAGTGAGGCAAGGCCCTTTTCCTGTGGGGGCACCCAGCCTGACAGGCAAGGCAATGACACAAGGTTGTGAGTGCTGTGATTCCGCACCCTGGGACCCTGAGAAACAGGAGCCCCACAAGACCTCAGATGAGGCAGAACTACTGAAGCGCAGGGCAAACTGGTCCTGAGCTCTTTCTCTTTAGTAGTCACTAGAGCTTTGTCTTCCTTGACAGCAGTCTGAACTGCCAGTTGGGAAAAATAGACCCTTCTGCCCTCACTGACGTGGTCTGTCCAGCTCCCAGAAGCCCCACCAGAGAGGGTACTGTGGGCCACACACTGCCCCGGCTTGCGGCCCCAGGTGCAGAGTGTGGCCCAGGAGGTCTCTGGACCACAGGCGGTTGCCATGCCATTTGCCCTGTTTGGTAGTCATCCTGTGGCCTGTGGCGGAGCAGCGAGTTCCTGACACCCACACTCTGGTTCAGCAAAGAGAGCCAGTCTCCCCAGAAGGAGCAGAGCCCCACTTTGTTTTTCCGTCTGTAGGGACAACTGAAATCTTGCAGCGTTATCTTTCTTGGGTGTCTGGCAGCCTTGGAGCCTCGGATCTTGGGTGGCATGATTTAGGAAGTAGCATGTCAGCCTGTGTACATGACTGCCCGCCCTCAAGTCCAGATCCAGGCAGTGTCCCTGGCACTTCTCAGGGAGGGAGCAGGTGTGCGGTCCTAGCATATTAACCACGAATATTTAAAAAGGGGGAGGGGATGTCCTCCTGAACCACTGCTTCCTTCCCAATTCATTAATATTTTTTCAATCTTTGATTTCTTAAAGCCAAATGAAAGTGAAAGTGTCCCTGTCCCAACTGCTACACCTGGGGTAAGATCAGCAACTAGTCCCCAGGGGCTGGGCCTTTTCCTTGAGTTTATTTGACCATGTCGAGTTTTTCACTAGTTTTCCTGTATTCCTTTTCTGTATTCTCCATGATTGTTCTTCCAGAACAGTGTCTGCAGTGGTTTGCATTCATCATCAGTGTCCAGTACTCTCGACCAGCCCAGCGTTCACCTCTTAATACACTAGACCACAGTGGACATGCATGTGCTGTGTGGACGCAGTTTTCCAAGCCCTGTGTTGTTAGCATGTAACTTTTCCTTTCATATCATGCTTTTTAAGGTGAAAAGGCCCTAGAAACACATCTTCAATTCTTACCTCTGTCACCTGTGTTTGCATCTGTTGCTGTTTTTCTGAAAGTGTTGCATGTTCTACTTTCCATTGGGTTTGACCTCTCCATGATAACCCTTCAGAACTCTGAAGAGAGCAATAGAATCTCCATCACCTTTTTCCGTCTTTTCCGAGTGATGCGATTGGTGAAGCTTCTCAGCAGGGGGGAAGGCATCCGGACATTGCTGTGGACTTTTATTAAGTCCTTTCAGGTAAGAGCCATACCAAGGGCTTCTCTTTGTCTTTAAAGATCCTGTGTAAGTCAGTGATTGTCCCTTGTGGAGAATCCAGACTCTCTTCTGCATGACCGTGGTAACCACTAGGTCACGTGACTGCCCAGGTCACATGACCACCTAGGTCAATGGGGAATATGGAGTGCTGGAGGGACCTGACCCTGCATTACTTGGGTAAATCAAATAGGATTACTTCCTGAAAGGAAACAGAAAGTAGCAAGGACCTGCAGCTGAGAGTTCTGCACCATTTTTAAGACTGATAGAGATGTGGAGCCTCTCAGTACCGTGGTCCAGTCCTCCCCAGGAAGCACCATGGTGGGTGGTGATACCTGAAAGCAGTAGACCCCCAGCAGCCTAACAGCCTCTCGCTAGGATGGCTTCTCCTCGTAGGGCTGCACCAGTCCTGGCTGCCAGCTCGTCTAGACATGGATCAGAGACCCCTGTGCCTGGGCTGGCACATCATCACCAGCGTCTGGGTTATCTGATGCCTGGAAAGATTACAGAGTGGACGTTTAGGCATAAGCCAGGTCTCAGTCATCATTTGTGATTCCTCAGCCTGGTGCAATCTGGTTCTGGTCTATTCCCGAACCTTCCGGTACCCCACCCAGATACTCTAGTCTTCTGCACTGAATCCATGCGGAGAGGGGTATGGATTCTCCCTACACTCACGCAGGGAATTTGTAGATATGTACAAGCATTAGAAAATGAATCACACATCTTTGTTTCTTTATTATTTGACTATTTTAATTCAAAAGTAATAAGTGCCCAGATTAACAAGTGAAACAGTCCAAAGATAAACTAAGAAAAAGTTCACACTGACCCCTACCACCTCTGAGATAACCAGCGTTAACATCCCAGGAAGCATTTTCCCACAGTGGGTAGGATTCTAACACGTAAAGAGGAGGAGGGATGGCATCTGGGGAAGGGGGTAGATCCAGAAACTCGAAGGAGGAACATGGCAAGTCCTGGTGGGGACAGGCAGGGGGAACCGGAATGAAGCCCTGAGAGAGGCCAGGCAGCGCGGGGGCCTGAGGCAGGTGAGCCTTGATCTTGTTAAGGGGTGAGATCCTGGTCTGCTATTAATATAAAGCACCAAGTTTGTGAATGAGCCGCTATAAAATACAATGAATTCATGTAATGATGTCATTCCTACTTACTTTTAAAGAAATCACTTAACTTTTCTATAAATTCATGTCATAAAAACTGAGAAATGGTGCCAACAAAATTCTTAACTGTTCCCTAATCCAAGGAGAAAATGCATACACGTGTGGGAAAGCCACAGCGTCAGCGGGGCTCCATGGACCCATCCGGCCATCTGGACGATGCGGCTGCGCCGGGCCGGCAGTCAAAGGCCCAGAGCGGGCACACGTTGGAGAGTTCGTAGCCACTGGCTTTCTTCTGGTGCCGTTCCGCGGACAGGAGAGAGAGTGGATGCTTTACGCATGTGTACCTGGCATTAGGTGTAAAACTCTGGGCACCCCTCGGGGGTGTGCCGTGCGCAGGGACATCTGCTGTCCCATGAGCTGAGGCAAAAAAGCGGCTGAGGAACAGTGTTAGAGGACCAGGGTCTGACCTAACACACATGCTTGTGTTCGATGTTCCCAAGGGTGGCCCAGGCTGACAGCCTGCGCCCTTTCTTCCCTCGCCCTCCCCCAGCTGTGTGGTTCTTTCAGAAAGTGTGCATTTTGAGAAAGTGTCTTGCTTTCTACAGCAACAGCCAGAAAGTGGTTCTTTCCCTCTGACCCAGTAATTCCATGCCTGAGACTTCACCTTAAGGGGGAACACTTTAGGAGATGGCCAGGTGATTTTGTACAAAGAGTTTCTTGGCAAGGTGAACTACAACGGCCCCTCGCCCCTGCCCCACACGCGCCCACAAACTTAAGTGGAAGCCACCTCAATGTCAATATTCCGGAATGGTTTGCTCAATCACAGTATTTTCCCAAAGGAATCCAGTGAGGAATTTAAACATTACTATGAGAGTGATGTGTCCGAGTTGACACTGTTTAGGGTTGGGAGACACTGTTAATGACTGTGGGAAGCTGTCCTGCCTGCAGCTGTGTAATACTCCGTGTGCACGTGGTTGCGGTGCTCAGGACTGAAATCGTTGTGCTGGACTAGGGTGTAAAAGGTCCTTCCTCTCTGCTGATGTTCTTTCAATATAACGTGGGAAAGAAAAGCATGTGGCCTCGAGTGGGTCTTCGGTCTGTGCCTGGGCAGTGACAGGGGCGAGAAGCCAGTGCTGAGCCAAGCGCTTTCTCTCTTCCAGGCGCTCCCATATGTCGCCCTCCTCATAGCCATGTTGTTCTTCATCTACGCAGTCATCGGCATGCAGGTAAGCTCCAGCTCACTGGGGTCTTGTGTCCTGGACAAACCCAGGCCTATGGCAAGATGCACCTTGGCCAGATGGGATGGAAAAATAAGGTCATGCGTTTGCAGCCATTGCCTCAGCTGCCTTAGAGGAGTAGAGATGAGAAAGGCGTGGCTCCGGAGGAAAGAGCCTGTGCCAGAGAGAGCCGAGCTCACAGAGCAAGGAGGGGCTGGAATAAGCCAAGGAAAGCTGGGTTTGGTGTCACTCCTCACCCCCAATATGAGTCTCAGGAGAGTCAACTGATTGAGAAAATCCATAGTTGATTTTAGTGACAGGAAATGCCATACTAAAAGAAGCTGTAATTGTCCTATTTTTCTGCACGGATGTTACTAAGAAGATATTTAGTTATACAAGTGGTTTATACTCTGAAAAATTGAAACAAACTAGTTTCTGATGCTGTGACGAACCTGAACTGGGGACATTATCTTGCTTCAGTAGCACCCCAAAGAAGTATGAAACCAGGTGACCCTGGCTGAGGGGCGTCAGGATACTTGCCAGCCCCTCCTGGGGTGGGGATCAGGACTGGAGCTTCATTAACAGCTAAGCCCTAACACCGAGTGGCTGCGGTGGACAGAACCTCCAGGAGGAGAGGGAGGTGGAGGGCAGTCTGTAGGGCTGGACCTCCCTGGGTGGCCTCTGTGCCATGTTCTCTGCAGGTTGGAGTAGAGGCCCTCTTTCAGACAAGGGAGGGATGTGAGTGTAAAGAGATGGGGTGATTCCAGAGGCAGAGAAGAGGTGATGCTTATTTATTTTATTCTGAAGGCATGGAAGGATTCATAAGTTGCTAGGAATCTCACCAGGAGTTGTGAACCAAGAGTCAGCATGCTTGAGCCCCTGTCATTCAGCAGCATGTGATGCCATGTGCCCCGAAAGGTCCTTTATGCAGGGTGCTCTCATACAAATCTAGCTGTCTCACGGACCTGCAAACTGCACTGCACGTACCACCACTGGCATCAACTCTTCTGACATGTCAGTCTGTTTCTCTAAGTCCCACAGGTGTTTCCTAATTTCCCCTTACCCTGGAGGTAAAGCCTACTCTCCTTTCCGTGGCCTGCTGGCCTGACACAAGCCTGACAGTTGCCTGTCTGTGCATACTTGTTCTCTTCATTTCCTGGAGCACCTGTGTCGCCTCAGTTCTTCTGGGCCTTCATCTCACTCACCTGGAGCCTCCCTGACCCAAGCCCCCAGCCTCCGATATGTGAGCCTCTCTGTGCTCCCCTGTCCACCTGGACCATCCCAGCTCTCACCCAGAGAAAGGAGCTCCTTGAGGGGAGAATGTGCCCAATGTCATCACATTTGCGGTGGTTAGCACAGTGCCTGGCACTTCTTTGTGAATAAATGAAGTACCAAGCACCATGGGAAAGCCCTATGGGTGTGGCTTGAACTTAAGTTAGTTCTAAATTCACATGTGGAGGATTTTTTTTTTTATGACGAAATCTATTCTTTTCTCCCTAATAATTTCTCCACCCAGATGTTTGGAAAAGTTGCCATGAGAGATAACAATCAGATCAACAGGAACAACAACTTCCAGACCTTTCCCCAGGCGGTGCTGCTGCTCTTCAGGTGACTGGTTCCTGCACGGGGCGTGGCTCTCTGCAGCTTTGGGCTCCGGAGGGACAGCGGACACGTGTTGTCAAAGCCACGTGCCAGTGCCCAGTGGATCATGGCGGCTTTTTGTATTTATTTTGCATTTTAACCAGAGACACTGGCGTCTCAGGCACGGAATGTTGCTGGCTTGTTGAAACTGCTGTGGTTGTTCAGGTTGTGGCTGGCTTGCGGTTTATCCTTTTGGGAGTTAGTGGTCCACTAAGGCCGCCAGGGAAATTGAAGGAGATAAGCTTACACAGGGGAGCGTGCACTGAAACACAACCAGGAACGTGGAGATTTTGCAGGAACATAGAGGCCTTTTGCACAGCCGTGGGGGACATTCTCTAATGTGGACTTTGAAATGTTATGGGATTATTTTTAACCCCAGTGAATTAACTTTGTAAACAAGGGTGCCTCAAAATGAAAGAACTTTCTAGAAATCATAGACATAATTGGTAATGTCTTTGGTGATTGGATAGCAAGTTATTTGCAAGTTAGGTAGTTTCCCATCCTTGGCTTTCAACAAAATTGAATGGGGTCTAATCAAATTGTCAGATGTTACGTCGTTAAAAGATAATAATCTATAAAAACTTTAACATAAAGGTTTGAAGAAAAGGCACACAAATAAACATCTCCTTTTACAAAAAGAATCGATGTGCTTGTATTGATTGATATAAATCAAAGGAAGTTGTAGCAGGGCCTCCACTTGCTGAGATAAATTGCATTTGAAATAAGTAGGAATTTCATATTTTCACTAATTCAAACTGGCTTTTCAACAAATTCCTTAGGTTGTACTCCAGTGGAAAAAAATTCTGAACATTTTGTAGAGGTCTAAGCATCCAATCCCTCCTTCCCCGACTAAAAGCCCTTTTTGTTTGCTTCCTCTAAAAAAGGTGTGCCACAGGCGAGGCCTGGCAGGAGATCATGCTGGCCTGCCTCCCGGGGAAGCTCTGTGACCCCGAGTCGGATTACAACCCTGGGGAGGAGTACTCCTGCGGTAGCAACTTCGCCATCGTGTATTTCATCAGTTTTTACATGCTCTGCGCGTTTCTGGTACGTGATCAGAAGGGCTCCCCCTCGGAATGAGCAGGTGTTTGTGTAGTGTTTGGAAGTTAGACTGGCGATGTGGCCCCATCAGCTCGCTGTGGGTATTCTGTGTTGACACGCAGCACCCTATGCTCCACTTGGCAGCCTTGGCAGAGGCTTTTGCTTAGTCACTGAGTGTTAAGCACCTTCGTTGTCAGCAGGGCTTAGATGCTTAGTGACAGGCTTGGGGCAGTCACTGCCCTGGCTTTTTAAAGCTGCTGATTTCTTTATAAACATTTCAAAGCCAATGCACATAGCAGTGACTTAAGAGTATGAGTTATTTGGTAGCAAGGAAATTATAAAACTGTAGTGTTCTTCAGAAGTCCAGATAGTTCATGCCCTTGCTCGCCCCTGGGACTAGAACCAAAGCCATCTCACAAAGCTAGAAGCCTATGTTTCCTCCAGTGTTCTTTAGAAGGAACGTTTTTACAGCCTCTTTGGAAAAATGGTTTTTGTCCCTGTAATGAGGAAGCACTTCCTAGGGTCTGGCCCACTTCATCCCACTGCAGCTGAAGCTCCCTCCCTCTCATTTGCTTTCACAGATCATCAACCTGTTTGTGGCTGTCATCATGGATAACTTTGATTACCTGACCCGGGACTGGTCTATTCTGGGACCTCACCACTTAGATGAATTCAAAAGAATATGGTCAGAATATGACCCTGAGGCGAAGTAGGTTGGAAAGGGCTCTACCTGGCTGGTGTGGGCTGTTTCAGGCATGTTGGCTGTGGTTTCTGTAGAAGGCGGGATGGGCTGGAAGCTCAGGCCAGCAGTGCTGCCCTGGACCTCATGCTGTGCTTTGTCTCCAGGGGAAGGATCAAGCACCTGGACGTGGTCACCCTGCTCCGCCGCATCCAGCCTCCCCTGGGGTTTGGGAAATTATGCCCACACAGAGTAGCCTGTAAGGTAAGTGTCCTGTGTGGGTGATGGCCTCTCTTGCTGAGACTTCCTAGTTCATTAAAAAAATGCTAAGTGACGTTCTCTCAAACCTTCTGTTGGGCACTGGGGATGCAGAGGTGAATAATATGTGGTTCTTGTCCTTGGGGAGCTCCCAGAAGTATAACTGTGAGGACACCCTGTCAGCCAACAGTAAGAATGGGACAGGGATTATGTAATTTGTCATTGGGTGAATGGAGGGGAAGGTGACATTTGTATCAGGTCCAGAAGGAAAGACGTGGGGGGTTGTCAGCATGGGAAGGGCATTGCAGAAAGGAGGCACACAGAACCCAGACACGGAGGCAGGAGAATGGACGTCATGTCGGCAAATGGGTAGTCACAGTGTGACTAGAAGAGAAGAGGAAGTGGCAGAAAGCCGTAGGCACAAACTCAGCATAGCTGTGAAGGACCTTCCATGCCATGCTGGTTCCAGGGAAGAAACGCGAGTGGACCTCCATGTTAGGAAGGCAGCTCTGGCAATGGAGAAGTACACTGGGCATGGCGGAACACCCGGGAGGGCTGCTGCAGTTGTCTAAGTATGAAGTGACGAGAGCCAGCGTGAGGGCGGTGGGTGTGGGGACAGTGGCGGGGGGGGGGGGGGAGGGGGGGCTTAAAGCTCTACTGGGAAGTAGAATGGAGGAGACTCAGTCCCTGGGCATTTCTAGCCTGGGTGCTGGTGGGCGCTGTGCTGTGCCCTCTGCTCCTGGAGCTCCCCTCCTGGGGAGCCGCAGGCGGGGGCCCGTCGTGGATGGATCCAGACCTCTCACCCACTCCATTTCTGCAGTTCTCACGTCAGACCGAGCTCTCTGTGAGCCCCAGCCATGATTTCAACAGAAAAGAATCCCCCTTTTAAAAAAGAAAGATGCAAGATTTGCCTTTTGAAACTCGACCCTATCGAAATCCAGCCAGTCTGCATTCCAGGATCTCTGGGCCTGTTCTAGACAGGCCCAAGGTAGCAGAGTTGAGTCTACTATGCATTTCAGGCTTTCAAAGAAATTTTCTAAGCCAGACTCACTGTTCCCTGTCCTGAAGTCCCCGGAGTCCCATCAGCAAGTCCTTGGGGTCCTCGCCATGTCTTTGATTCTCCTCAGCCTGGACTCTGGGATGGCAGTTGACTTTCTTTTTCCTAAATTTCCCAGTACCAGCCTCTTTTCTGCTTTCCAAGAACAATGGGTTCCCACTTGCAGCTGTTGTCTTATGTTTGCATTTCTACACCCTTTTACATGAAGGATCTAAGTGTCCTCAAGGCACAAAGTAGTCCATTTTGTTGACTCAGGAACTTGTCGGGAAAAGTGACTAGGCATCCGGGCTGCCTGTGCTGGGTTTGGAAACGTTTGGTTGGTAATAGGACTGGGAATTTAGGTGAGATGCATCATGCAAACACACATTTCCAGTCTATTTAATAAAGAGGAAAAACCCCCCTTTTTCCTTACTTTTCTTGGAGGGATACCCTGTCAGCCAAAAATAAGAAATTCGAAACTATGTACAATTATAATTACCATCATTTAGCACTTAGCTCGTTCCAGGTGCTGGGCCGAAATCTGTGTCCCTGATCTTTAATCTTTGCACGGCCCCTTTGGTGTGGGCATGCCATCTGTTTTTATAGATGAGGTCCCTGGGGCCCAGAGAGGGTGTTTGTCACCCACTCCTGTCCAGCTCTCAGTGCCGGTGTTGCAGGGAACAAGAGAGCAGGAAGAGAGGTGGAGAGTGGGATGCTCCCCTGAAAGACCAAACACTTGGAGGTACCACGTGACTCCACAAGGGTCTCACCAGGGCAGGGTCTTCAAAGGAAGCTCCCTGTGTTAGGAATAGTAATGAGCGCCATTGCGTGAGAACCTGAGTCCCGTGCCCTGCACCTGTCTCACTGTGCCTGGCACAACATTTTACTCTCACAACAGCCTGAAGGATGTGCCCAGAAGAGAGTCCTGACCCCACGGCACACAAGGAGAGCCGGTTAATGAGAAAGGGAGAAGAATGCTGAAACAGTGAGATGGTTGAACAGTTAAGGTTAAAAACAACCAACAAAATGCCCCATCCAAGGGCCAGCGTTTGTGTTTTATGACTAAACCTTTGAGCTTTGCCTTGTGAGAGCCCTCCAGCTGGCAGGCTCTCCTCACATGGCTGAATGGCTGCTGAATTAAATTGAGGGTTGACTACAACAGAGATGAGGGAGAAACAGAGTAAAGTCATTTACATTCTAGTCAGAAACTTTTCTTTCTGTTTGCAGAGACTAGTTGCCATGAACATGCCTCTCAACAGTGATGGGACAGTCATGTTTAATGCAACCCTGTTTGCTTTGGTTCGAACAGCTCTTAAAATCAAGACTGAAGGTGAGCATGTCCTGGGAGCAGGTCAGGTGGTAGAACTGGAGAAGATGTCCCCTCCTACCTGTGTTCTCCCTTCTGGGCCTTTCCTTGTGAAAGGAGGCCCCGGGAAGAGGGTGGTGAGTGCATGCAGTGAGAATGTGCTGGTGGATGTGGCTGTGCCCACCTCCCACCTTCTTTCCTTCCTTTATTCTTCACTTGTCCCAGAACGTTTGGAGGTGCTCACTGCCCCTGCTTACTACAGAGTGGGAGAAATAGGTGGGAGGTCAGAGCACACACATTCACTTCACGTACGACTTGTGTGACATTCAGAGAAGGATTTGGCTGTTCTGACCTGTAGTTTGTTTCTCTATGGAAAGGAAATAAACACACCTATGTCAGGGAAGTCCTGGAGACAACGAGATGAGCAAATGTCTGCAGAATCCCCTCTGCACTGCTGGCACATAGTGGGCATGCAGGAAGTACTGTTAAGACCAGCGTCTTTTCAGCTGATGCAGAGCAGAGTGGCCTTTGGGGTTATGCTCAGCCCTACTGGATAAGCTCTGCAGCATGGCCTTTGGGGTTGGCTCGGCGGCAGCTTCAGAGGTGGAATGGGAGGCAGAAGTGACCCGGAGGGGAAGAAGTGGAGACTGTGAGAGAGGAGAGGGAAGAGGGGCCAGAAGGGACACTGTGGAGCCAGTGGACAGCTGTTTCCCCGAGCTCAGGGTGACCGTCCAGCGAAGCCAGTCCTTACGAGCTAACATGCTCCTTGCAGAGTGCTCCTCTGTACCGGGCCCGGCTGGCATCAGCAAGGGGTGCAGAGGGCAGGATGCTCTTCTGTACTGACGCGTTAGTGGAGGAGACAAACATCAGCCCTTCTGATAAAAGACCAAGAAGATCATGTGGGTGCTACAGATGAGTACACACAGCAGGAGTTGAAAGTCTTATTTGGGTAAAATTGAGTCTGGGTCTTCAAGGCTGGAGGCAGGATTTGGCCTTCTAGACAGGGAGCAGCAGGAACGGAATAGGCCTGGGCTTGGGATTCCAGAGTAAAACATGGTTGTCCCCACAGTGGAGTGACCATATCTCTTTGCTGCTATAGGGAATGAGAATGACCCTGACCGGGGAGAGCCTGCTGGGAGGGGTGCCCCACCCAAGGGCCCTGGACCCAGCCAGGTCAGGCTGGAAGGAAAGCACCAATGGTCAGAGCAGAGAGGGAATGCTGGGTGGAAGCAAGGCCTGTTTTCTCCTCTTGTGGTTTGAATCCAGGGAACCTGGAACAAGCTAATGAAGAACTCCGAGCTGTGATAAAGAAAATCTGGAAGAAAACCAGCATGAAACTACTTGACCAGGTCGTCCCTCCAGCTGGTGGTCAGTGTAATCCATTTCCTAAGTAACTCTCAGCTAGCACATCGGTTTCAGTGACAGCGTCTCCAGCCAGCCCAGACTGCAGACTGCTTCACGTGTCAGCTAGGTTATCAAGGCCAACAGCCAACATAGGCCCCTTGGCGGGATCATTTGGGGGTAATATGAAGACCATGCTGCAGGAGAGGTGTCAGCGGCGGGGAAACCGGACCAAGATGGCTGGAGTGGGGTTTTCCTGTTGGTAGAGGAATTAATGTTAGAGAACAGGCTTGCTGCCTCGAACCAAAAAAGCCTATGGTTTTTGGTCCAAAGTGAAATGTTTAAAACAAGTTTCCATTTATCCTTTAATGTATTGTTCAAAGCTTCTCAAATAGAAAAATAGATAGCTGTCAGAAAATAGTATTTCCCAAATTTTCTTATCAAGACTGAGTTTACTACCCTAACAACCAAAAATGTCCCCTTAATTAGAATTTAGAGTAGGGACAGGACTAACAGGCATGCTTATTTCCTTTTGTTATTTATCATGAAATAACTGACTAAACTTTTTTCAGATTTTTTAAATATATATATATATAAAATGTGTATGTATGTATATATATATATATAATTTATACACTGTTTTTCCACTTTTGTTTAAGTGCACATTGACTTAGAAGCTGAGGTGGTTGTTTTTGACTTTTATTTTCAAGTTTTAAAGGTGCAGGATCAGTCTACTCCAGGTCACCGCACAGCATTCTACCACCCCTAGCCCTGGGAACATGCTAAGCAATTGGTATATTTTGTAACCAACCAAACCTTTATGGTGTCACTGCCCCCACAGCTCTCGAGATTGGTCTGGCTCAGGCCTGGACACCGACTCCGGAAACCCAGGCCAGGACGGTGGCCAAGGCCTCTCCTTCTGAGAAGGTGACAACCTCTGGCTTTAGGGGGCAGAGGGAGCAGCATGCTGGCCAGCTCTGCTCCTCAGCATGAAGCGAGAGCAGTATGAGTTTTTGTCACTGCAGGGAACCGCCCACAGCTAGCACGGTGTCCTGCTCAAAGCTGGGGATGATGGCCCACCAGGAAATGATAATGGGCAAGCAAAAAAGTGCCCCCCCCCCGCCAACAAAAAGAACAAAATCACCAAACGCCCACCCAGAGAAGCCTGGCTGTCCACAGAAGAACTGATGCTGCACATTTAAAACGACTCTTTGGTTTCATTCTTTTCTTTATAGCTGTACACCCAAGTGCTTGCATGGCTTAGATACATTGTTTTTGTAAAATTGTAACAATGTGCTTGAGGTTTTTCTTCAGCCTCCATTCCTTTCAACTCTCAGTCTTTCAGAATATTCTGAAGCAATTCTGTTTTAGGGTGGTGGCATGGAATCAGAGTTATCTCTTGCCAACTGTATTCCCCTACAATGTTTCTCAAAACACAGATGCATGCTTCAGAATAGTTGGCTGTGTCTGTCCACGTACACCTTCCCCACATGGCCAGCAGCCCTGCTCCACCTGCTGCGCTCACGTCGCTCTTGAAATGCCACCTTTGTTACACACTAGTCTCACTCACACGGCAGGGCCCATCCTGGCTAGCCCCACCTGGACGGCATCACTCACAGTACCTTGAAACCTCTTTTCTTTCTATTTGACCAGGAAAAAAGTCCAGAATTTGGCTCACCATCTAAGCTCTCTTCCTTTGAAAAACTGATCATCTTCTAGTTCTACTAGACTTCTAACAGAGGCTACATATTCTTCTGCTTTCTTGGCCCAATGATGGGCCCTGGCTTCTTCTCAGTGTTTCTTAAAATGGATTGAGGTTTAGGATGATGTGTTAATCTATTTCAAAATGGCGTCAGGTGGCATTGTGAAACCAAGAAGAAGGGAACGGGGCCTTAGAGGGAGATGGAGTGTTCCAGAAGTTCCATGCCCTGGCTTGGGTACATGCCTAGGGTCATGCTGATCAGGCTGAACCTTGGATCACGGCTGTTGCCACTGAAGAAGTTCTGAAGGCAGTGTGTTTCTGGCTTCAGTGAGCAGACCCTGAGTGGGTTGCCGAGCAGTGTTTTAGTTTCTGTCTCTTTGTTTTTGACTCTCACAGTCCGGTCGGCCAGTGCTCCTAGCCTTTCCCACATCATGGCGCGCTTAGGAAGTGAGAATATCTGTGCAGTCCTCTGAGCCAGCAAGTGGGTTGCTCCCCAAAGCTCTGTGTCCCCCATGCTGTCACCTCGTCAGAAAGCAGCAGACCAGACCAGGGAGCTGTCCCGGTGCCTGGGCGATGTGGGGGCAGTCAGAGAGCCCCTTCCAGACCTGGGGGTGGAGTAGGTGCTCATTTTAGGAGGTGTGGCTGGCTCGGGTGTGATGAGAGGTATCGCTAGGCTGTCACGAGCTTCATAGTAAGAGAACACTCAGGACTGGATTACCCTGGATTACTAGATAGGAACTTTTCTTCTGCAGGAGTCGGGCTGTGGGGACAGCCTGTCTGCTGTCTTCATCGTAAGACTGAGGTATCTCATTGCCCACCTCGGACTTTCATTCCACTCTTCAGCCTTGTTGTGCCACTGTGTGGGTCCTCCCTGTTTCTTTAGAAGTCCCTTCTCCTCCCAGAGATTCTCTTTGCCTTTGGGCCTTCATCCTTGACCTGGACCTTTGGCTTCCGTGCCCTGAAAAGCACTCGGAGCTGACACCCCATCCCTTTCTGTCCTAAGCCCAGGCAGCCTCCCTGCATTCATGCCTTCTCTTCTGTCCTTTTCTTCCCTTGAATAGCTTTTACATCTCCCGTTTTTGAGAATTCTTCCTGGCCTCAGTCTCAGTTAGCTCAGCATCTCAGTGGAGCAGACCACGCAGTCCCTTGCCCTGCAGAGCCCTGGGTGGCTGTCTCTGCTCTGGACTTGCCCCTCCAGGAGAAACTCGGCCAGCCCCTCGCTTTGAGCACACTGCCACCCTAGCTCTGGGCCACAAAGAGCCAGGCCTTCCTGCTGGAGCCCCTTGGCCTTGGGGGCTAACACAGTCCAGGCTGAAGGGATAAAAGGGTAGGCCTGCGTGTGCTGGAAGCATCCCGGTGTGGAATGAAGGGCTTTGTGTAGGTAGAGTGGTGTTTTTCTGGAAGCCCCCAGAGAAGACTGGAAACCCTGGGCTGCAGAGGCTGGCTGCAGCGCAGCAGGTAGAAAATGTCCCTGGATCCCCAGCATCCTCTACGCAGCCTGCAGTCAGTCCACCTGACTGCAGCCCAGTAGAGATAGAGAGATGTGTCTTCTGGGAGAGGCAACCCACAAAGAAGAAGGTGGCCCGTGTGGCAGAAGCTAGGCCATCCCTTAGGGAGGTGTGCAGAGCAGGAGGAGAGTCCAGGCTTGGGCGCTCATGTCCTGCCTGCACTGACCCGGGGCAAGCCCTTCACCTCTCTTCCCTGTCTGAGGGGGTGAGCAGATCCACCGTCTCAGAGTTGTAGTTGAAGAGGCCACGTGACCTGTGTGGAACTCCCCTGATGCCAGGCCTGGCACCTGTAGATTCCCAATAGTAGGAGTATCTGGAACTGGGCCAAACGGGAAGCAGCTCGAGAGCAAATCGGATTGAACTATCAAGACCTGAATGGTCTTTCTTCACTCTCCCCCTTGCCCGTGAGTGTGTCCTTGGACCAGCCTGAGACTGGTCAGGGGCCCTGGTTTCACATGCTCTGCAAAGCCTTCAGCTCACTTTCGTGGCCCCTGTGCCACTCCAGGGCTTGCCCAACGTGGGCTGGGAAGGAATGCAGCACACTCTCATAGCCAGACCAGTCCAAGCATCTTCTCTCACAGGAGCACTGAGTAGCTCTTGACCTACTCAGTTTGGAGAGGCGGCCCAGAATGGCTCGGTTGTGTCCAGACAGAGACACCGCCCACATGGGCACTAAACGAACCCCACCCAGGGTGCATTAGGGAGCACAGTGGTCCTGGGTGTCCCCCAACCTGTGGTGCTCCGAGATCCATTAAAATGGATGCCACCATGGGTGGGCTGCAAAATAATGGTGCTGTGGCTCACAGCCATCCAGCCCCCCTTACTGAGGACCACCCCAGCAGGGGGCTGAGCGCTTCATACACCTCCTCTCCTGTGAGCCTCACAGCTCCTCTGAAAGGCAGCCCACTTTGCACATGAGAGCACAGGCCCATAGAGGTTGAGCCCCTTGCCCCCTGGTCATATGTAACTCTTACAAGGGAGGCCTTGCCAAAAGGTTAGCTGCACTAAAGCCTGAGGGCCAGCAGCTGTTCCACCTCCCAGCCTCTGCAAGGCACGTTCAGTGGTCCGTGGCCCCATGTGGGGTGCGCCCAGGCTTTCCACCCAGGAGGCCTTGGTGCACTGCAGATCTGGCGGTGAGCACCCTTGGGAGAGCGGGGCTTGTGGAGACCCCTGGGGCGCACACACACTGCCAAGGTGGTTTATCATCAGACAGCCGGAGCCTCTATTCTGCCTCATGCATCACCCATAAAATGCTCAGCAGAGTTCCAGTTCCCAGCGATCCATGTTGGTTTCTGAATAAAACAGAAATAAGTCAGCTCAACCATGAGGTTAGTTGGCACTGTCACAGCACAAAACAACAAGCAGTTCTGAATTACAGACCAAGAAATGGCATATGGAGGCTATTGGCAGAGAGTCAAGGGGCACATGAAAATCTGGGTTTGCAGTCACTTTACTGAACCTTCCTCTTCTTCCAAGCTTGTCTGTCACCTTTCTGAGGTCTCTATCTTTATCTCCAGGCACAGGGATTTAGATGGTTAATTGTCCTTGGTGTTCATGGTAATTACACATGCAAATCCCTGTGCACAGGAGTGAAAATACGGCCTGTGAAGACTTTTCTGTTTTGTAACTTTTATTTTAAGTAAATAACCAAGACAGCACTTGGTAGTGTTACTAATACGCTGCTCTATTAAATTCATGACAAATGTTATTTTCTGCAATGTTGAGTATCAGTTTATTTAACTGACTCTAATTTTAAGCCTTAACTGCTTTGCCAAACCTTGCTTTTTGCTAGATCTAGTTTCCCTCCTGTGTAGTAAGCCGAGAGCTCAGTGCCTTCTGCGCTCCCCCACCCCTTACCCCAGCCAGAAGCCAGTGTTTAGGCTCTTGGTGCAAATGTGCTGATTCGGGAGAGCTCTGTCTGGTCTCTCCGTTTAGATGATGAGGTAACCGTGGGGAAGTTCTATGCCACTTTCCTGATACAGGACTACTTTAGGAAATTCAAGAAACGGAAAGAACAAGGACTGGTGGGAAAATACCCTGCGAAGAACACCACAATTGCCCTACAGGTGAATTGTTGTTTTGTTGTTTTCTTTTTTCACTAACGATTTTACAAGCTTATTTGAAATACTAGAGAGCTGGCAGTTCATGGTTGAGCAGTACCACAAGGATTTTGTTTAAACTGAGATACTGCACACTCCCCAAAATGTGGACTAGCCATTTCTGGGCCACGAGGTAAGTGCCTCCCTCTCCTTGCTTTCTCTGTCATCTGCTGCGGCCTGAGGGACAGGACCCCCCAGGACAGTGGCGGTGGAGGCACAGCCCTGGGGGAGGGGAGCGAGGGTGGCCCTTGCACCTGTTTCCTCCACACTTCTCCCAAGGCGGAGCCCTCAGAACAGGCACCCACCTTCCCCCAGCCCTGGGGGAAGCCCATCAGGCCCTAGCTGCCCACTGAACAGCTTTCCATCTGAACGCAAGTGCTTTGTTTTGTTTCTGTTTGTTTCTTACCCCACTGCTTGTTGGTTTTGGTCCATTTCAGTAACATCTATCACCTCCCGGTGTGTGCGCGTGTGCGTGTGTGTTTGTGTGTGTGCATGTGTTTGAGGGTACGTGTGTGCGCGCGCACGCGAGTCTGCAGTGTGTCTGTCTCTCTTTGTTGCCTCCTGATGGCCCTGAGGCTTGCTGTGCAAATGCTGCTCTCTCACACCCAGGCCAGCCTCTTGTCCCCACCCCTCCAGCTGGTCCATCCCTTCCCTGGGCTCCTAGAGTGTGGATGTGGCCTTCAGGAACCTCTGGTTCTGACCGGAGTGCTGCATGAGAGTGTAGAGTCCTGGGTGAGCCCGGAGCTCTGCAGTAGGAGCAGGTGTGCAGGGGAGGGAGTCACAGTGGAGAGCCGCACAGGGGGCCAGGGAGGGGCTTGGTGAGTGCTGGCGATGGAGAAAGCAGGGTGAAGAGGGAAGGAGAGAAAGATGCTGAGATCTGGGGAAAGGGAAGCACAGAGGTTGGCAAACTGAAAAACAACTGTCCAAATTAGTCTCTGTCATGTCTGCCACCCACAGTGCTTTAAGTCCATCATGAATAGGGTAATGTTTCCTTTTTAATTTATTTACTTTCAATTAATTTATTAAATTACTTTTATGTACCTGTTACCACCACATGTCTTAAATTGGGCCTTATAGGTATTGATTGGTAAGGGTCAATGTAAAACAGTCCTGCACTTTTTTTTTCTGGGGGGAAATGCCCCGTATTGATTATTTAGTGTTCAAAGTCATGGTCACTACCCAAGTGAAGGTTTGTCTGTGATCTTGCTGAGAGAGAGAATGTGAACATGAATGATGATGACAGAGTGAATGAAGGCATGTAGGGTGCACATGTCTGTGTTGGGTCAGTAGGTGACTGGCTGATTCATGATGAAGCTTCTGTTATCCCCAGACAGCCACAGGGTGAGGGGAATAAGCCAAATCCAACTGCAGACAATTTCTGATCTTTCTTTCTCTGATCCCACCTCCTAAAGGTAGCTCAGTGAACCACAGGCCCAGTCAGATAGCTCATTGCTGTCTCAGGCTGTGGATTTGTAAGCAAAGCTCTTTCCCCTCTGGCCAATCCAGTTTGCAAAGTGACAGCCCTCCTGATCACAGTTCACAAGTAGCTGTAGACAGATAAAGCAAACTCAAAGATGTTTGTAAATTTGAAAGGTCTCTGGCCCACACGTCTTGAGGGCAGTGTGGCCAAGTTGGGTGCAAAGACAGAGGGTGAGGAATGTGTTTCTGACGCCTCTTCCTGAAAGTAGCCTCGGGCCTGCAGGACCAGGCTGGCTGGGTTTCCGAGGGCGTGGTACCCTGAGCTTCTAGGAGCTGTGTTCATTCTCAGATTCTAGCTGGTGGGGTTGGTGGAAGTTGACTTTTCTGGAGGGGGAACACACTCTTTCATGGGTGTCTGTGTTATAATTTACAATAATCAAGTTATCCCGGTGTTATGAGAGCCTTCTGTTTTCTGAGGAAGGCACAGGCGATGACTACCTCGATACAGAGTTATGCGTTTTCTGAATTCCCAAGACTTCCTGATTAGATGGCTTCGGTGCTCACTCTGGTGACTGGATATGCCTGGATATAGACTTTTGATATTTTAAAACCTGAAAAACAACACGTGGCTAAGTAATTACCACACCATATGAACGGCTTCACTGAGTGTTCAAGTTGAAGGTTCAAATGCTACATATTTAAGTCATGGGTTGAAAGACTTTGTTATATTGTGTTACAGTAATGCTGAGGTTCTTCTTTTTCCCCTACCCATTTTCTACTCTGTTGTTTATAGAAAGAGTTTTACCTCCTCTTGCATAAACTCAAGTGAAATTCAAATGTTCCCAGTGAGGTGGTAATATCCACACATCCTCACATGGTTCCGCCGGGAGCCGAGGCTGTGGCTCTGATTTCTGTTGCATGCGCAGCCTATAGAATTCAGTTGTGTTCATAACCTTGATGGATAAATTCTGAAAATGCATTTGACTCTGAAGCAAACACTAAAAGTAAAAAAAAAGTTTGTTTCCTTGAAGGATAATTCTAATTACATATTTGGCTTCCTTGGCTCTAGAAATGGCTTTAAGTACGATTTGTCACTCTACTTTTAATTAGCACGAGGAGGCTCATCCTTCCGGCATGATGAAATATTATGTGATGATGTAGCAGTTAGGGAAATGGGGTTGAACAGCAATGGGAGAACTGCATCCACGGTGTCACTAGGACAAGTACATAGGTCCTCAGGGAAGCACCCGAAAGTGGGCATGGCTAATTGAGAAGTGGGGTGAGTTGCTTCTAGCTGTGCCAGGGGTGCCACACGGCTGACTGATTGCTAATGGCAAGTGGAGTGTGGGCAATACAGTGTGAGCGCAGAAGTCCAGACATAGGCATGTGCGTGCTTGTGCTGCGTAGAGTGCCGTCTGTCTGGAAAGCATTGGAACTAGGCCACGTTCTGGGCACCGCTCCCCATGAAAATGGTGTTCAAGGACACACAGATGCACTGTGGCTTTCAACCCTGTGGGCTCCATCTGGTCTCCCTGTGTTCAGACCAACTGCAGTGTCCCCTCTCCATGAAGGGGAATGGCTTGAGGAGCTCCTGCATCCATGTGTGGGAGGAGCTCGGCACCCTGTGTCCTCTGGCCTCTGTGGTCTGAATGAGTGTGCAATTTCCATCTGTCCATCCATTACTGACATTAAAGCCAGCCTTCTCTCCAGACCTCTCCAGAGGGAATCAGAGAGAAGCTGCACCAGGCCTTTTTTTTCTCACTCATCCCCTCCATGCCATACTCACTTTAGTTTGACTCAGCATTTGCTCTTCATCCATTGTTGCTGCATCCGAGCGACCTGCAAGTTTCCATGAGGAGCAAGTAAATAAAGGAACCACAGCTCTGCAGCCATGAAAAGTATGTCCCCTCCCAGCAACCCATCCCAGTAATGCCCCATCACACCTTCCAGAGAGGGCTCCTGTGCAAGAGACAGACACACATTTTTCCAGTATCTCATGGAAAAGGAAAAAAAAAGATCCCAAAGTGGGAAAAGTTTTGTTCATTTCTTTTTCTTTCAACATTCAAGGATTCCCTTTATGCAAAAGACACTCTGGTGGAATCCGAGGAGACTGTGTCCCTCACTCAGCTCAGATGGGAGAGCCTGCCCATCTTAATGACGATGACTTTAGAGGGATAGTTTTGTTTTTAACCTGTGGGGCTTAAGGAAGAGACCATCATTTCCAGCTTTCGAAGAGTTCAGTTGTTAGGTTTTTTAGTGTTGAAGTGTGTACCCCAAGCCCACAGACAGTGACATAGGTGGTCAAGTGGAAAAGTGGGTGGTGTAAGAGAGGCAACTGATGCTTCTTTCCTGATGTGCCTCTATATGGCCTGAGGGAGGCTTGTGCATAAACACGAAGGACAATGGGATGTTCAGCAGGCATTTAATCTGTAGCGTATTGGGCACCTGTTTTCTGAATCACCATAGTCTAAAAAGTAGCAAAGGGTTTTTTGTTGTTGTTGTTGTTTTAAAGCATGATTCCATCGAAAGCCATGAAAAGGCTTTTTGTTTTCCTTTCTTTTTTAGTCTAAGAGGAGAACAGATGCTAACAGATGAGATTTCACCGGCTGATTCATTTGTTTCAGATGCTTGAACGGATGCTTTAGAATTTTCTGCCTGAGCTACAGCACCAAGCTCGTTAGTCGGAAGGCGTTTGTGGCTAAGGCCTTGAAAGGGAAAAGTCTCAAGTGGGCTTATTTCTACTGAAACAGCATTTCAGGAGAAATGCAGGAGAAAGCAAATCCGAGGCCCCGGGGAGACCCCTTCCAAGCAAAGCAGTCCTCCGGAAGGTGGAAGCAGGGCCCCGGCTCACCAGCGGAGCCATGGCCTTCGGTCGCGGACGCTGCTCACGGCGGCTCTTTTTCATGAAAGGGAACGTGCAAGGCACACTCGGTTTCCCTTCTGAGCAGAGACTCAGAGAGAGGGAAAGAGTGAGAGAGAGAGAAGGAGGGGGGCAGCCGCCCCACAGAGAAATGAAATGAACACAACTTCCTGATGCTGGCCAGTAAAAAAAAAAAAAAAAAAAATTAAAATAATAAAAAGATTAAGCAGACCTGCCTAAGGTGGGCAGCTGACTTGGTTCCAAAGTCCTGCATCCCTAGTTTGCCTGGACGCCCAAAGACTGGCAGACCCCTGGGTGCTGAGCTGACAGAGTTCCTTTTATATGGCAGTCAGTCCCGACCTCCTGACCTCCTGACCATCTGGCTCTACTCTCTGCAGTGACCCAGTTCAGAATGCAGTGAGATCGGGCAGGACAGGAAGCTCAGACACAACCATTTAAACTAACACATACACCCGCATGCCAAAACCAACCTAGGCAGCACCTCAGGTTCCATCTTAACGTGTCCACGGGAAGCACCACCACACCCAAACTTCATCCAACATTGTCCGTCTTTAATCTGTGCTCAAAACCAGGCCGGGGATGCCTCTTTGGAAGCAGTGTGGTCTAGTTTCAAGGACACCAGGAGTCAGGGAACCTGGGTTCTAGTTCCAGCTCCAGCGTTTGGTTGCTGCGTGACCTTGGGCAAGACACTTAACCTCTCTGTGCCTCAGTTTCCCCATCTGTAAAATGGGGATAATAATGTCGACCTACCTCACAGGGCTGTTGTGAGGAATAGCTAAGTGATTGTAAAGCACTTTGAACGTATAATTGCTTATTTTAAGACTACAACAATAATAATATCATATGCCTGTTTACTACCAGAACTTTAAGAAATTCCTGCTTTTCTTTTATCTCTTTTCTGTTCTGTACTGTAGTGATCCAATGAGAAGGTGAATTCTCCCCTGTTTAAGATATCTGGAAATGCATAAAGATGTAAACAGAGGTGTACTGTACAGGTTGGGTTTTCACATCTTGTGAACAGGAGATTTTTGTCCCAGAAGTTGCTTCGTGAGGGACTCCCCTCTGAAATTCTCGGCCAATGCCAAGTGCTGGTTGAGGAGTCTACATCCTGATGCTCAGCCCAAGATACCCAGTGGAGCCAATCTGAATTTTAAAGCTAATGTTCAAAAGTAACCCTAATGCAAAAACTTGATGTTTCTGAAGTGAATAGAGAAAAGAAGGGTCTTCAGCCCCTTTTGCTGCCCTGGTCTCTGCAGAGTGGTGGCTGCATGCGAGTGAGGGGCATGGAGAATGAGGTGGAGGGAGCCAGCGGAATGTGGGGAAGCCCTGTTCTTGGCTGTGCTCATCTAGGACCAGGCTGAGTGGGGAGCTGTGTCACCAGTTAGAAGCGGTATCCTGCAGGTCCTTCTTACGCAGGACTGACGGGCTCCCTCCCAGCCTTGAGGTCTGTTCCCATGACATCTCATGTGCTGGGACCTTTACCCTTTGGCCCCAGTGGCTCCTGATACCAAGTGGATCTGCCTAGACTCAAGTGGACTTCCTGGCCTCACTATGAAACCGGACTCAGCCCCTGATTCTGCTCCTGCATGTGCAAACTACAGTGAGTCTAGGAGCTTGCAGTGGGTTTTATGAGTTCTCACAGCAGAGTCCGTGCGGCCTGAGATCAGGTTTGGCTTCTTCACACATCACCATGGTTGGTGGTATGGGGATAGGGTTGAAAGCTGGCCAGGAAACTCTGGTATGGCTGGACCCTTTGTGAGGATGCTGAGTCTCTGCCTGCCAGTTAATAGCTATGAGTTTCCCCAGCCCCTGCCAGCATCCCAGCCCTTCTCCAGATGCTTTTGTGATTCAGCAAGTAAAGGACTAATGCCTGGCGTAGCAGGGGCCTTCAGGACGCTTCTGGTCTAAAGTCCCACTTTTTCTTTGGGTAATGCCTGGGATGCACCAGTTATTAAGAAGTTGGTGCATCATCCCTGAAAAGGAAGCTGGGCAGCCTGTGGACACAGCTGAGGAGCCAGTCCACTACCAGACAAATGATCCCTGCTTGTCTCTGCTCCACCGATGTGACGTTTATTAAACACTAAAGCACAGACAGTATGCCCTCACCCCACTGTCCGTGCTGCCCCGTCTGCAGGGGCCCGTGTGACCAGCTGTCTTCTAGATCTAAATCTTCATATGCAGAATAGCCCCAAGCAATTTATGTGGCTGGTGTTTCTCCACAGTCCTTCCAAATAAAAACTGCAAAATGGTAACTTTCTAGATGGAACTTAGGAAATAATTCAGATGAAAGAGGAGAGTCTTGCCCTGCGTGGGCCTGGCTGTGTTTACTGAGTAGCGGCACTGGCTGAGGTTTGCAGCCAAGGCCACTTGGTGAAAGACAGTTGGAAATCATGAGGACCACTTCTGGCCTCAACTCCAAAGGGAAACAAGACTTCCCTGAAACTTGGTTTACAGTCAAACTACAGACACCTCTGTCCATTCTCCTAAAATCCTGGTGGAAGAGTACAGCTTTAAATGTAGGGAAGTTGTAGAAGACAACCCAAGTTTATTATCCTAGAATCGTCATAGACTCACTCAGCAAACCTGGTACCCAACACCACAAACCATGGTGCTAAACTCTAATGCCCCTGGGTGGATGACACGACACAGGCCAGTATCCACTGTGGGAAGCAGATGAGCTGAGCTCCAGGCTCTTCTTCAATAGCTTACGCTATGGTGTAGCCCAATTAAAAATTAAACCCACAGGATTAGTGGGTACTGGATTCTGTATTCCTTCTGAAAAGTAGATATCCTCCCTCTGAGGATAGTAATTACTATTTTCAAAAGTCCTTCAGAAGATAGAACTGCTAAAAAGGAGTTACAGCAAGTTCCATTCTGTAGTAGCAAAAGGTCTTGATTATTGTAGCATGTTATTGAATAAAACCTACCTGGTACCCCTCATTAACCCAAAGCGCCACAATTCAGTTATCCACAGGAAGGAGCTTGCTACCACTTACTAATGCTTCCAAGGTAGGGTAGGTACCTGTGTGAGTCAGTTCTCTGTGGCACACAGCAGACATGAGAGAAGTGGCGGTTTGGGGTAATAGGAGAGCACGCCATTCTAAGGTACAGTGAGGGCACTCTGTCAAGAAGTGTCAAAGGCTAGCTCAGAGAAGCCTGGGCAAGACATTTCTTCCCAAAGTGGAGGAAGGTTGATAAAATAACAGGAATCCCAGATGGGGTAGAGGGTCTGTCACCTGAGGAAAAGATGTCACTGCCCGTTTAAGGACAGGTTGTCAGCAGTTCTCCAACTCTGTGGTCTCAGGACCCTTTTATGCTCTTAAAAATTAATGAGCCCCCCATGCATATCAATATTTACTGCATTAGAAATTAAAAGTGAGAAAATTTTTAAATGGAGTATGCAAACACCAAGATGCCAGAGTGATGACATCATCACACATCAGGTAGCCTTTGAGAAACCCCACTGAGCTCTCGCAGAGAGCGAGGGTGCGCACGGCATCAGACGTCCCAGCAGTGTTACACAGATTGCAGGGACCTCACAGACTCCTGAAGGTGTCCTGGGGAGCCCCAGGGTCCCTGGAGCACCGACTGCTGTGGGGAAATGGTCCCAAATGCTCCTAAAGGAGAGGATGCTAGGGCCTTTTTATGATCTCCCTGGTTGAAGAGCCCCTTGCATAGACCACTCTTCCTCCTTTGAACCCTTCTCTCCCTTTCAGGCTTCTTCCCAATCCCAACCCATTCACCTGGACACAGCTGCTTGTACCCCACTGTCCAGCTAAGTTCAGACTGAGGGTTATACCACACATGGCCACATCTCACTGCCTGTGCTGATCTGGAGGAATGATGGTCTGAGTTAGCACGTGACAGATGGTATTGCTCAGTATCTCCTGCCTCAGTAGCACAACTGAGGTGAGGTTGTGTGCCGAGCGTAAGATCAGTTTTCATGACACCTTGTGATAGCTTGTCATTTCCATGTTGACTTAGTGATACAAGAGCTCTGCTAAGTTAGTTAAAGGGGTTAACAATGATTGAGTGGCACCCACAGTCCTGTGGGGAAATGGTTATGAGTGAGCCTTCAGTTGAGACTTGTCTCAGCCCTCTTTTCCATCGACCCAATGACGTGTTCTTGGTGGTGGTCACGGCGGGGCCAGCATGGTGTCATGGGAACCTAGATGAGCCTTTGCCATTTTAGGCAAGCCCCTTTACCAAACAGGAAGAATCTGACCCACCCTCCCTCCCTGGGTGTAGCAGACTAAAGTATGCGAGATCACAGGAGAGGTACCAAGGTGGACTGGAACAGCAGTCATGATGCATGGCTTTTGGAGAGCCCACATTTTAAGTGATACTCTCTCTGTTATCAGGAAGCTGGCAAGGGTTTCTCCACGTCAGGTGTTAACACTACAACCGAGAATCAGGGTGTATCTAAGACTGATACCTCTGTCAGATCATTTGCAGGGAAATGTCATAGATAAAAAATTTAGCTAATTTTTTAAATGTTCCCTTTATTTTCTCTAAAGTGCTGAGTGCAACCCGAGGGTGACTCATGGACTGACATTACAGCTGACTCTTCAGTGAGGGTTGGAATCACCATGGGTGACTGACTCACAGAGCATCGTGCTCATGATTCTGACCCTTTATATAACTCAAGAACTGTTCATAACGGACAGAAAGGCCATACCATCACATTTTCCCTGCAGGAAAACAATGACGAAAGGAGGGGCGCACCCTCTGTGATGCGTGTGTGCATGTGTGTGTGCGGAGGAGGCAGGGGACAGCTTGTAGACGAGCAGGTTTATTCTATAAGAATGTAATCATCAGTTCTTCCTTCCAGAGGAGCAAGTCTAAAATCGTCCAGCTGATTGGGTAGGGGCGGAATCCTGCTGAAGGCTTAACCGGAACCTGCCTGAGCAGGGCCAGCCCTGGGAAACCTGCCTGGGATGGAGAACAGGCTTTGCCAGGCAAGGGCTCTTGGGCTGGAGTCGGAAAGCCTGGCACTCACTTCTGAAGATGAATGGCCTGGCCCAGTCCCAGCTGGAAACTCGCATCTCTTATCTCCACTGTTACAGTGTAGGTTCAGAAGGGGTTTGGACGTGCTTGCCTTAGTTCTGAGAGCTGGCAGATGACTGGTGTGTCTGATGGAGCTAGCTTAGGGAGACAGGCAGCGAAAGTCTTACAAATGCACCCAGGTAGGAAAAACTTAACCCTGAAAGTGGCGAGAGGAAGGAAGGTAAATAAATGTTCATTTTTGATGTTAAAATACCATAATTTTATGCTATTGCTTCAGAAATATTTAGAGAGATTTTTATAGTTTGGGTTTTTTGTGACTTAATCATTTAGTAGAGTAACTATAAAATTCCAATTAAATGGTGTCTAAAATTTAAAGCAGCAGTCTACAGGCAAAGCGCCATTCATTTTTTAAAAAAATATTTATGATAATATGTAACATTTAAAAATCAACCAGAAACTAGGCTTGATTCTGTTTAATATTTTATATGATTGGACATCTTAAATCAATAATATTTATATTTTATAGCAATTCTGTGTTTATTCAAGACCATAATTCTATTGTGATGTTAATGGAATGACTTTATATGGCTTTAATTGTGTTGGTTTAAGAGCTATGACCCCACTTCAAATTAAAATAGTATTTTGTTGGTAGAGGTAGACACAGATATGAAATACGAAAGAATACATAATTTTACTGATTATAAAGTGTTTGTTTCAAGAAAAATGTTCTTTTTCTAGAGCTATGAAAAATAATTTTTTCAAGGATTTAAGATAGTTTTCTGAATTTTGGGGGTTGGAACTTGTGCCTATGGAATTTTTGGAGCAGCCTAAGCTATCTTTCAGCTTGATGTGTACGCTAGAAAAAATTCATTATCATGTTTCGTGATGTGTAATAAATTCAGGGTGCTGTGCTTAAGCTTTGTTTCAACTTAAGTCTGGGAACATCCGTTTCCCTCATTCCCAGCCCCGGCAGATCGCCTCCCCGCCCCTGTGTGTGCCCCCGCCGCGCGTCCTTCCCCAGACCCCACGGGAAAGAGTGAAGTCAGTCCCTGACGCTTGAAGGTGTGTTTCTTCCTGCGTGGAGCAAGCAAAATGTAATCGTGACTCCTAAGCCTCTGCGTTTCTGTCTGGGAAGGGTGATGCTTCGCTCCTCCTCTGATGTCTCTAATAAATGCGTTGCTGTTATTTGTCTTTGGAAATCGCCTCGTGGGCCACCTCTCAGTCTTCTCCGTGGTTTATGTCGCAAACAAACTCTGTCCTGTGTCTGTTCGCTGCACTCTCCTGCTCCGGCACGTCGTTGACGACGTGCTGGAGGCAGTTTTTGTTTTTATTATACAGTCATGTTATATGTGTATTTCAGTGAAATGTCAACCCGTCAACAGAGGATGATGTGAAAAATTATCCAAATAAATAGTTTTCTATTTCTTTAATCAGACCTAGTCCAATCAGTTGAATGACAGTGAACAGGTTTATCTGTTGTTACTTAAACTCAGTGTTCCTGGCCCATACTGCCTTGTAACGTGAATTAATATACATCATTTAACTAGGGGGGTGGGGTGTTGACTTAGTGGATTTTCACCTGTGCTTATTTTGTGGGGACAGAAGCAGGTGTCTCAAACCTGGTCTCTTCTTGTTTGGGAGCCTCAGATATGCAACATCTTCTTCTCCCCGGTGATCCAGAATCAGCCTTGAACCCTGCTTAATTTATTGTCCCTTGATAATGCACCCTAGAACATGCTGAATGGATGAATTGTAGTCTGTTTGATGCTACTGGGCTCGACCTTTCTGCACATGCCTGCAGCTCTGTGGTATGAGAGCTTCCACTCACTCGTCATTAGACTTACCTTCTTGATGTTTCCATGAGAATGGCATGTGGGTCCCCCTCCAAGCCAGGTGATTCCCTGGGTTCAGATGTGCTGGACTCAGGGATCCTGAGAGAGGGGAAGTGTGTGTTTCTGTACATGTGTGTGCATGTGTGTGAGTACACGTGTGCGTGTGTGGGCGTGTATGCATGCATGCGTGTGTGTGCATGTGTGTTGTGTGCCTGTGATCAGAGGGACGGGAGGAAGTGGCTGCCTCGCTGACACATCACAACTCTTCTGGGTTTGGCTCCCGACCTTGCGTGCCTTTCCCCTGTGAGACCACAGCATTCCTAGTGAGGAGCCTGAAAGCTTTGACTCTCGGTGGTTCCCTTACCCCGACAATTTGTGAAATGGAAAGAGCTGCTGATCCTCTATTCAAAGCCTGGTGCAGAGCAGACGCAGGCTGGTGTGCCTCCTTGCCCAGGCTCATCTCACAGGCTGGGTGCTACCAGGGAGGATGGAAAGTTTTCCTACAACCTTATGTTTTAAATTAACATCACCACCACGGGTGTCTGCAGAACACCAGTCTGAGCATTCCCACACCAGTGGGCCCCACCCTGCTGTATCTGGACACCATGCCCTCCCCTGCCTTGGCCACTGCTGGGCCAAGTATGGTCATCACACTGTGTCTGTGTCCTATGCCTACCTGTTGCTGGGGGTTGTGGAGGAAGGACAGGGAAGCAGTCCCCTTCCCTGACCTTGATCCCACACTTGGTCCCATCCTTCTCTGCAGACCACCCTGACGTTGGAGGGTTAGCTGCAGATGGAGACCTGCACCGCCAACCTTTAGTGGCTGCTTAATTTGCAGACTAGCTGGCAGCAAATGAGGTTCATGGATGGCCTTAGACCTGGGGCAGGGAAGAAATGCTTCTTTCAGATATGTCTTTCTGTGGGAAAGGATAAATTAGCTATACTGTCCATATCAGTCTTTGAGTCAGCATGCTGTTTTCCTTCCAAATGATGGTCAAAGCACCAAAATTTTCTCAGAGCCAGTGACTGTACCTTCCCTATAGATAGTCCATCCCTAAAGAATCTGGGAACAATGGAAAGGCTTCTCCCAGGCCCTGTCCCAATGGGACCCGGGATCCAGGATAAGGAAGGCCAGTTGGGAGGGCCTCAGGGAAAGACAGGATGAATGTCTTTGAGGAGCCTGGGGCAGCAGCAGGGGGTTCTTACACAGCCTCCGGAGCTGGTGAGCCCTCCACAATGTGTTGTAGTCTTCAAAAGGACAACCCGATTATTGGCAAGTTCTCAGCCCAAGCACAGGCTGCAGGCCAGGGTCCCACAATGGCCACAGTCCCATGATGGCCATGGGGGCTGGCACTGCACAGTGGCCCAGGTCTGTGTGCATGTCGGTCCATTTTGTCTCGGTCCTGAGTGTGCTGGTGGCTGCAGTGTGTTGTGTTACTCCCTTGTTCCCATGGCTTTTTAGCAGAACCAGCCGCCCTGGTGGCTGCTTGGTCTGCTTGCCCTCTGGCACTTGATCCTAGGCTTCCTCATCCTAGGCACAGCCAGTGAGTCCTTGCCACCATCCCTGTGTAGCACCCTGCCTGTGCTCCCCGTGCTATATGGGGCTTGGGAGATGGCACTCTGCAGGATATCCTTCTGTAGACTGTCATTTAGACTGTCCCTTGGCTGTGACAGACTTGGTACTAGTAACCAAGCACTGTTCCCTGCAAGTGGGGGTACTTGAAAAGGAGTTTCCTAAGTTCAGAGCCTCAAGCATCCCAGGCTAGGGCCATCTTGAACCTCTGCCCACACCCTACAACCCTGAGGCTCCAGAGACCCCTTCGGTTACATTCAAACAGTGGTCAGTTTCCTGGTCTGTCCTTTGGAGAAACCTTCCCCTCCCACAGCTGAATCGGGCAGGAGCAAAGCCAGGACCCCGGCTGGGTCCAGGGCACCTGTGCTATCTAATCTGCTTTGCCATTTTCATTGATCTAGGCGGGGTTAAGGACACTGCACGACATCGGGCCAGAGATCCGGCGTGCTATATCCTGTGATCTGCAAGATGATGAGCCCGAGGAAACAAAAGGAGAAGAAGATGTATTCAAAGTAATTATTCCACGCACAGCTACATACTCAGTGCTTGAAAATAGTGGAGCAGGGCTCCAGTTTGGGCAATTAATGAGCCACAAAAGAGCCTGGAGAATGCAAACCAGCCCCAGAGCATAGGGGGCTTGTGGAGCATGCCCTCCCCCCAGGCAGACCCCCTCCGTTCTCCAGCACCTCTTCTAGGGCCAGGACTGCCCTTCCCGAGCTTGCTCCTCTGCCCACGCTGGCAGCTTCCAAGGACCTTGGCCACAGCCACTGGGTGGTATGGATAAGCATCCTGGGTGCTTCTGGTGGCTGTCTGCCCACACTGCCCCCTTCTTCCCTGGGCCAGCTCTTTGAGCTTTCAGCTGGCTTTCAGCCTCCCAGCCCCCCAGTCCAGGGTGCATGCCTACTACCCAAACTCACCTGCTGGGGCTGCCAACCAGCCCTGCTGGCTAAGTCACCTCATCTTGGATCAACCGGAAGAGTGCACACAAGTGACCACCGAGAGCTTGCTCCCTGGCTCAGGAATCGGTAACCTTCCTTGTTTCAGGGGGACCAGCTGCCATACAGACACATTCACCCTGATCATTGAGGCCCTCAGACTATATCCAGGGATCCTCTGGAGCTTACCTAGAATTTGTTTTTCATGTAGAAAAATTACCTAACATAGCTAGCCTGCATCAAATACTTGTTAAATTACCTGGTGTTGTCTCCCATTATTTTGCAGAGAAATGGTGCCCTGCTTGGAAACCATGTCAATCATGTTAATAGTGATAGGAGAGATTCCCTTCAGCAGACCAATACCACCCACCGTCCCCTGCATGTCCAAAGGCCTTCAATTCCACCTGCAAGTGATACTGAGAAACCGCTGTTTCCTCCAGCAGGAAATTCGGTGTGTCATAACCATCATAACCATAATTCCATAGGAAAGCAAGTTCCCAGCTCAACAAATGCCAATCTCAATAATGCCAATATGTCCAAAGCTGCCCCTGGAAAGCGGCCCAGCATTGGGAACCTTGAGCATGTGTCTGAAAATGAGCATGATTCTTCCCACAAGCTTGACCATGAGCCTCAAAGAAGGTCCAGTATTAAAAGGTAACCTTGAAAATGTGTTTGCACTTGTGAATACCCCTTCCCCACCCCATGCTCTGGCACATGCAGGAGACTCCCAGGAGGCATTTTCAGTCGAACCTGTGGGTTCCAGGCCCTAGCCCCGTGATGACCCTGGAGGATACAGGGCCACCAGCCATCCTGTGTCCTGCTGTTTGAGACACTCCTTAAAATGGCAGCAGGTGCAAACTCACCCTCCCCAATTATGCCAAAAGGTTGGCAAACCTTTTCTGTGATGGGCTAGATGGTATATATTTAGGCCCCACACAGTCTGTTGTAGCCACTCAGCTCTGCTGTTGTGGCGAGGAAGCAGCCACAGACAACATTTTAAATGCACAGGTGCGGCTGTGTTGCAATAAAACTTTATTTTTGGAGTTTGAAATGTGAAATTCATACAGTCGCAGGTGATGAAATGTTCTTCTCCCTTTAATGTTTTTCAGTCCTTTAAAAATGTGAAAACTGTTCACAGCCCGTGGGCCATACAGAAACAGGTGGCAGCAGCCGTGGTTGTCCTGTGGCCCACAATTTGCCAACCCTGTTCTGAGTAGTAGCCTGATAATTGCGCTTTAAATTTTGTTGGAAATATTTAACTTATCTTTTCCCTCCCTCTCTTGTCACGCTTTTCCTGGATAGAACTCGCTATTATGAAACTTATATTAGGTATGTGCTCACTGCTTTTTTGTGTGTTAAATACTATAAGTGTGACTAATCGGCCCCTCTGAGTGCTAAGAAATGAGAAGCTCCTTTAAGCCAAATGCAATATTATAGCTCAGGGCTGTGGACTAAGAGTCAGAGGGGGTGGCTTTTTTCTGCATAAACAGTTACACTGAAGGACTGATATGCACATGACAGGTGGGGGCTCGCCTCTGCAAACCTCTGGACAGCAGAGGGAGAGCCAGCTCTGCGCTCTCGATGCCCAGGCCTGTGACAGTGGGCAATGGCTGCTGCTTTCTGGGGCCACGCCTTTTTGGGGGTCTTGTGAAAGCTTGACCCCAGCCTCCCAAAGACCAGGGACCAGGTCCTCTCCTTTGTCTCTCATGCAGCCCTAAACACATGTTCTATCCTGTTCCACGTTTGCTGAACGGGTGGAACGGGGGGCAGGACGGTTATTCTGTTGGTGGCGGGAGGATAGGTCTGCTGTATTATGTCCAGTGAAATCCTGAGCCAGAGGAGGTCAGAGAAAAAGAACTTGGAAGGAGCACATCCCTTTCTCTGGGGACAAGCGATGTCACAGCCCTGGGCTGGCTTTCCTGAGGTCACAGGCCCGGACAGCTGGGCCTCAGGGAGGCATTATCACAGTCCTGGGGCAGGGACCGTCTTAGAAATCTTGGCAGACATCATGCATGACAGTCTCTCCTGGGACACTGTATCCAAAACCCCTGTTGCCCCTCCTGGGCCATATGCAGTGGGAAGTTGGAGATAAGGGAGGTTCTTTGTTCCAGTCTCTGAAGTCACATGTGGCCCAGGTAAAAAGGAACAGGCATCAGAGCAGATGGTCTGGGAGACCAGAGTCTTTTCCCTGGGGCTGCCAATCACTGCAGGTCTCTAGGTCCGTGTTCTTGCCCTGTTCCCAAATTACATCTACTCCTTTGGCCCCAAGGCCCCTGGGTGTAGCAATCTGGCACCGGCGTTATTCCAGGTACTGCGAGAGAAGCCCTCCTGGTGCGTGCTCACACACAGCACTGTGGCCAGAGGCCTTTTCAGTCCAGTCCCGCTCGAGGCAAGAAGTGACTGCCACCTGCGCAGGGGCTCAGGTCCTCCCTCCCAACTGCAGGTCAGACTCAGGAGATGAGCAATTCCCAACTATTTGCCGGGAAGACCCCGAGATACACAGCTACTTCAGGGAACCCCACTGCTTGGGGGAGCCGGAGTACTTCAGTGGAGAGGAGGACTATGAGGACGACAGCTCGCCGACCTCCAGCAGGTGAGGAGCTCTGGGGCTCGGGCTGGCATTAGGAGGCCTGGCTGTTGCCTGTCCCTTGTGCACGGCCTGTTTGTGAAGCCCCAGGCCACCTGCAGCTGCACTGGGGACTGCCCTGGGAAGCAAACCAGGAAGGCGGACTCCAGGCCAGAGGAGAAGTCTGAGCAGAAGAAACAGGGCCAGGGAGAGGCCGAGTGGGGACTGTTCCTTCAGGCTGTTGACTCATTTCCACCAGGGGCTTGTGAGGCCTCTTAGTAAAGGTCTAGAAAGGGGTCGTCTTAGGGAGGGCTAGCTCTCTTCCATCTATTCCTTGTCTTCTGAGGTGTCTGTTTTTATTTTGTTAAAGCTGAGCACTCTGAGCTGGGGGCCTGGTGTACACAGCCGCTCGCCCAGCCCGTAGCTGGGGTGGGGTCTTAATGAATAGCATCTGTTTCCCACTCTCATCAAGGAGTCTGTCCTGGAGATGGGGGACAAGAGGTCAGGGTGGCCTCTCTCAGCAGAGCTGCCTCTCCAGGTCCTAAAGAATTTTGAGGTTAAAAGGGACACTTTGATTTAGGGACCATAGTGAGCAGTGCAGGGAGACAAAGGCCACCTACCATCTTCTTTCTGTAAATTGCATTTCACCATGACCAGGCGACCCATTGAAGTGGACATGGTACTGCCATGAGGTCCCTCCTGGTATCTGAGCTGTTAATAATTGTTAGCCTCATATTCTAGTCCAGATACGGCTGGACCCTCACTCACCCTGCCCTCCACCAGTTCCTTCCGTCAGCCTCCCGCAACACCTGACTTACAGAAGCACCGATTCCAACCAAATGAATTCTGACTTTCCTTCTTCAGAGCCATTGCACACAGCGTGTCCACCACTTAGACACCTTTTCCCAGCTCCGTGGGCCTCATTCCAGCCTCTTGTCAAGGACCTGCTTCAGGGCTTTGCTTCTTATTCCCTGGATGGCATTGAGATGCCCACCCCACAACTCACAGAACCCACCCTGGGCCCGTCTTCTGGCGCAGACCTTTTCCAGCTGCAGTGGCTGTCTCTGCATGTGGCATTTGCTAAGCTCCTAGAGGGCAGGGACCACGCTTCATGCACCATGGTGTCCCTGGCTCCCAGCCCTGGCTGAGGGCAGGGACTCAGGAGAGGGGTTCTCGAGAAGGCAGGTGGGTGATAGTCAAGCCTTCAGGAAATCTGCCATCCACATGGACCTGGGCTGAGGCTGCCCCGGCCGGGGGGGAAACTACGACGCTCCATGCATCACAGGCCTGCTGTCCTTGACCTTCCTGTAGTTGCCCTTACCCCTATCTCAAATCTTCTGTGAAGCTGAGGACTGCCTTGTTCTCAGCTAGTCCACCTGTGCCCAAGGAGGTGGGGAGAGGACTGTAGAAGTAGGTGTGCCTGAGCTAATGGAAAGGGCTTGTTACATAGGAGTTCACGTGCCCCTTACTCTTTCTTTTGGCCTTTTTGACCACTAGGCAAAACTACAGCTACTACAACCGATACCCAGGCAGCAACTTGGACTTCGAGCGGCCCCGAGGCTACCATCACCCCCAAGGCTTCTTGGAGGACGATGACTCGCCCATTTGCTATGATTCCCGGAGATCTCCAAGGAGACGCCTACTACCTCCCACCCCAACATGTGAGGCCAGGTTTTTTGTTTGGGGTGAAGCCTCCCAGAGAGCAGTGCACCTCTCCTCAGGCCCGAGGGTCGGGGGAAGGTGGTGATGGATGTAGTCCTGCTGTGTCGAGGGCCTTTAGTTCTTAAGCCCACACCCCTGGCTGGAGATCCTGTCAGCTGTCCTGTCTTGTTGGTAGTCCATGTGTTAAACTCAAACTACTTCAGTGCTCTTCTGGACTCTCTTTGAGGGCAGAGAAAGACAGTATTTGGCCCTAATGTTGCACAGCATGGAGAATCTGATAGGGGGCTGCTTGTACTCATTTTCATTGCCTTTGAGCCTGGGACCCATCCTGAGAGGTAGGCAAGACGTACACCGTGGCTGCTGCTAGGCCCAGTGTGGGGGTCAGGTAACTGCTCTCAGGGCAGAAGGGATCAGCCTGAGTATTGAGCTAGACCAAGTCCCATGCCTCTGAGTGTGGCTACCTGGGGATTCTTGGTGTCTGTCTCTCCTCAGGCCACACCAGGGTGCCTTCTTTTTCTCCTCTCCTCCCTCACGTCTCTCCTCTTGGCCTCTGGTCTGCCAGAGCCATCTGCTCACACGGCAGGTTTTGGCCTTGTTGGTGAACTCTGGGGTAGGGGCTCCCGTCCTGGGGCTGAGGAATCCCGTCCTGCTGCATAGGGGCGGGGGCCGGCTGCTCCCATCTGGTTTTCCTGTGCAGGTGGCGTAACTGGCAGGGCTGGGAATCTGGGCCCGCCCTGGTGAGGAGCTCAGGCTGGGGAAGGAAAGGCGGCAGTGGCCCCTGCCGTCTCCTGGCCGGGCAGTTTGATTTTGAACATGAAGGCATTTGGATGCTGGTTAAAGAATGTCCACTTCTGGCGTTTCTAAGGAATGACGCATATTTTTGAGCAGGACTCTAATCAGTACTCAAAAAATAGCCAAGACACGTTGGCTCCCAGTCTGCCGACTGCACGCACAGTAACAGTTGTGGCTGGGTGGCACCTCGGGTGGTCTGTCTCTCTCCAGCAGTCACAGCCCTGCTGGGGAGTGAAATCAGACCCATCTCCATGGTAGTCCCAACCACGCATAGCATTTCTGGTCTCCATCCTTACTGGATATTCACATGCAGGTGAGGCTGGGTGGGGGCCCCTTGCCCATACGAGTCCACGGCCCTCCTTGGACCCCCCCTTGGGCAGCCACGTTAACGCCTGCCATACACAGATGCCACATTGGGGAAGTGAGGCACCTAAGTGGACAAGAGCAACTGTCCTCTTTATTTGCAAGGGCAAATAAATAAATGTATTTCATTTGCTTTTTTTTTTTTTTTTTTTTTTTAAATACCGGTCTGTCTCGAGTGGCAGAAAGAAGCTGGTTTCTTTTTTCCCTTCTTACCACCTCCCCTTCTGGCTAGCTCTTGTTTTGGACCTTTCTAGTTTCAAATAGGAGAGGACAAGGTGCAAAGGTGTGGTTTTTAAAGGAGAGAGAACTACGAAGAATGGAGAGCTGTTAGAGCCAGCGATTAATATTGTAAGCAAGGCCTCTTGCTCTCTAGGGATAGATGTTTAAAATGGTCTGTTTCTCTCATGGTAGGAATGTCAGATAAAATACAGGTTGCTCAGTTAAATTTCAGCTTCAAATAAACAGCAAACAATTTTTTTAGTACATCTCATTCAACGTTTGGGACATACTTATACTAAAAACAATTATTTGCTCTTTATTTGAAATTTACATTGAACTGAGGGTCCACTATATTTAGTTGTTAAACCTGGCAACCCTATGGCTCATGAGGATCTGTACAATCTTTAGCAACCCTCTGCCAACTGCAATTCGTAGGACTTGGGCTATAGCCTACCTTGGGTCTGTCACTGTTAATTTGGTCCCACTTTGCTGCCTGTAGGTTCAGACCTTGGGCAGGGAGTGTGGAACTCCTCAGCTGGTGTTTTCAGCTTCAGTAGGACAACTTCCTCCAGCAGAGATGGTTGTGACCAATAAGATGGTGGGTGTATGTGGACCTATTTTCGAAACTGAAAGGCACTATCTGAAAGAAAGGAGTTGTGGTTTCCTTTCCTGGCTCTGAGCCTTGACCCCTGCCATTTGATGCTAGGAGGGTCCTAGAAGTTATGCTGCCGAGGGAGGCCTGTCCCCCTTAGAACACCATTACATTTTACCCCTGCATGGTGCATGGAGGGTAGGCTGTCTGATGAGGACGGCAGCCACAGACTCAACTCCAGGAGGCCCCCACATGCCCCAGGGAGCGTATCGGGCCTGTGAGACCCCAAGTGTCGTCTGTCTTATTCCTCCTGGTCGTGTGGTGGCTGGCCTGCTCTTTAAGCATGTTGGGAGCAGGGCCCTCAGAGGACCAGTTCCTGCAGATGCGTGAGCTGTCCCAGCATGCCTGGGAGGCCTCACCTGGATGGCGTCTGCAGTTATCCATACAGGAATGTAGGGGTGTGGAGTTTGAAGCATGCTCTGCGAGCTTAGAACAGAGGTCCGGAAAGGAGCTGCTAAGGTGACTTGGCCACTCACTGTCTTGCAAACTCTCAGTAGGGCTCCTGAAACACCTCCTCTTTCCCAGGGAGGTGTTTCCAGGCGGGGCTTCTGGCCTATCGTAGGGGTCCCCGAATCTCAATGACTCTCCTATGCCTGGTGCCCTGGAAGCAACGGGTTCTGGATATCTTGCCGTCACTCACCCTGGCTATTAACAGGACAACCACATTCTTTACAGTTAGAGGTGTTTCTTTTTGTTCTGTCTTCAGTGCTAGAGATGCGGGGTCTTTCCCGACAAAAGAATTTTCTTATTACCTGGGTCAGCTGACAGGGGAGGTGGCAAGTCACTCCCTTTAAGGCAGGGGTGTAAACACAGGAGCACCCATGAGCTGCTTCGGGCCCCAGAGGTCCCGGATGTCCGGAAGGTGAGATTGGGGCAGTCAGCAGTGTCTGTGGGATTCAGGAATGAGACTGTGTTCCCCACAATGTGTAGGGCATGGGCTTCGGATCAGAGCAGCTGCCCTTAGGCTGCCTTCACTCATGCCCCTGAGAACAGGCATGACACTTCTAAGAAATCTACGTGCACTTTGTAAAACCATCCCTCAGTTGGGCTTCTTCCTCATCCTCGCTCCAAAAGTTCTGAGGCTTCACTACCTAATGCTTTTTCTTGGATGCATTAGGCTTCCTCCTGGGCTCCCCACTGAGCGTTCCATGGGTGATGTGACTTCAAATCCCTGGGGTCCTACCAGAGGACTTGTTTCACAGCTGCTCCTGTGCTTTGCCTTCTCAGCCCACCGAAGATCCTCCTTCAACTTCGAGTGCCTGCGCCGGCAGAGCAGCCAGGAGGAGGTCCCAATGTCCCCTGCCTTCCCTCACCGCACTGCCCTGCCTCTGCACCTGATGCAGCAACAGGTGAGCTGGCTCACCTGGCCTCGCTCCCATGGCTCGATGGGCAACCCGGGTGGGACCCACCCCCATGGCCTGATGGGCACCCTGGGTGAGACCCACCCTCAGGCCATCGCCTTCCCCTTGTCTGCCAGCACCAGGGGGAAGGAGAGAACCTTCACATACACTGGGGTTCAATTGTATGACAACCTTGCAGACACTGTCATGAACCTTATTGTGTGGTTGAGCAAACATCAGAGATGGTAGGTGAGTGACCAGCTTGGCATTTGAATCCAAGGCTGCCATCTGTCCTTGGTAGTGAAGACCCGGCCTGGCACAATTCATGGCCCAGGGACTGGTGGCCACTAGACTGACGCTGAGCAAGCAGCACTGCTCTTCATTTGCTCTGAGAGGTCGTTCCTTCACTTATGGAGCCCTCTGTGGGCAGGGCCCTCTGGTCTCAGGGGCAGGTGAGCCTCGACTCTGCCTGCAAGGGGCACGTGGTACAGAGAAAAGGACCTGTCCACAGTGAAGGCAGCTGGACAGGAAGGCGCAGGGCCAGAGCCTGCTCACCAAGGCTTTGCCTCAAGGACAAGGATTCTTTCTGTCCGAAAAGAGCACATCAGAGGTGCTGTCCGCCCATGTGTGTCAGGAAGGGCGGGGGAGGGGGAGAGCAGCCCCGTGAGGTGCGCACCCAGTCTGTAGTGGGTGGAGCCGACTCTCTGGGTGGTTTCCTGCCCTGAGCACCCTGAGCACAGGAACAGTAGCTGCCACTTTCGATTTTCTATTTGAGTCCCTCTACCAGCTCTTCACGTGCATTTTGATTTGTGTCCTGCCTTATCATGGGAGAAGGACAAGTCCTGGGAAGGCCCAGGACATCAAATGCCACAAACCAAGTAGGCATGGAAATCTCCCAGGGCATGTGCATGAAAATGCCCGCCCTCTGCTGCCCTGCCCTGGTGGGGCCCGGGTCCTGTGTGCGCCGCATCCCGTGTGCAGCTCGCAGACTGGGCCTCAGGATCCCCCTGTGCAGAGCGGGATGCCCAGGCATGTCTGCTGGGGTGTCACCACAGGTGGGAGAGCAAGGCCGGTACCTTGTGCCTCAGAGCAGGCACAGGCCGGCCATGTGGTACGTTGCACTACAGAACAGCCATGTTTCCCTGTGGGCGCCGGGACCCATTAGTTTGCCCTGAACGTACTCCGTATTTAAACCACGGGGAGCATGTTCATACACCCAGCTGGTAGGTCTTCCCTGATGCCTCGTTGTTCTGAAGTGATTTCATTCATTAGCAGTTGATTCCTACTTGGGAACAGCTATAGAAAATGCATATGGATTTGGGGGGAAAGAAAATACAGTCTGTCAGCCAGATTTTTACTGCCAACTCACACTGAGTACTCAGTGTGTTTTCATAGTCCTTCTTAAGGCTGCCCTTAAAGGGCCCCCAGCTGGATCTGCTGTGAGGATGCCTGAGGCCTAGACCTCGGAGGACTCCTGATCTCCCCACTACCCCTTTCTCCTCAGGTCATGGCAGTTGCAGGCCTCGATTCAAGTAAAGCCCAGAAATACTCGCCGAGCCACTCAACCCGGTCATGGGCCACCCCCCCAGCGACCCCTCCGTACCGGGACTGGACACCGTGCTACACCCCCCTGATCCAGGTGGAGCAGTCGGAGGCCCTGGACCAGGTCAACGGCAGCCTGCCGTCCCTGCACCGCAGCTCGTGGTACACGGACGAGCCTGGCATCTCCTATCGGACTTTCACACCAGCCAGCCTGACTGTCCCCAGCAGCTTCCACAACAAAAACAGCGACAAGCAGAGGAGCGCAGACAGCTTGGTGGAGGCAGTGAGTGTGGCAGGCTGCAGGCACAGCAGGGGTGGCGTCGGGAGAGCGGCGCAGAGCAGGAGCGGGTGGTGGCTCTGAGGCCGGGCGGGGTCTGGAGCCAGGCTCCTTGGCTTGTAATCTGGACACCACCCACTTCTTAGAGGCAAGGATGGTACTGACGGCATGAGTGTAAAACCACCACCACTGCTGAATCTCATAAAGTAGCCATACTGAGGATTGTATGTGCTATTCCTGCAACTATCACCAGTTGATACGAAAAGATTCATCCCCAGTAGTTTCATCCTTGTGGGGCTATGTATGAGTATATAGTTTTTGAGCATCATGACATTTCAAAGCCAAAGCCATTTACATTGACATTTAGTTACCGTGTACGAGATCGAGCAAACATGACTGGCTGAGCCCTGCCCAGAAGCACATCATACAGTTAGAGCTTGAGGTGGGTTTTCTGTCATTATAACTCATTCATGCCATTGATCCTCTTACCTGTGCAGGTCCTGATATCTGAAGGCTTAGGACGGTATGCAAGGGACCCCAAATTCGTGTCAGCGACAAAACACGAAATTGCCGATGCCTGTGACCTAACCATCGATGAGATGGAAAGTGCAGCCAGCAACCTGCTTAATGGGACCATGCATCCCCGGGCTAACGGGGACCTGGGCCCCATCTCAAGCCGGCAGGACTATGAGCTCCAGGACTTTGGGCCAGGTTACAGCGACGAAGAGCCAGACCCCGGGAGAGAGGAGGAGGACCTGGCGGATGAAATGATTTGCATCACCACCCTGTAGCCCCCAGGGAGGGGTAGACTGGCTCTGTTCTCTGGTGGGGCACCGGAGGGCCAGGGAAAAAGTGCCTCATAGTTAGGAAAGTTTAGGCACTAGTGTGAAGTCCATATTCAGTTAGACTTTTGTACAAATGATGTCATGCCTCAAGGAAGCCATAAACCTGGTGGGGCACAGCTGTATTCGTGTGCGGAGCCTTGGCTGTGGGAAGCAGCAGGTCCAGCCTGCTCATGGAGGACGGGCGCTGGACGAGCCCTGCCCTCTCGTTCAGAGCCCACCCAGGGCACTCACCCACGGCCCCCCGCCCCCAAGCACGGTGGGGAAGGGTAAAGGTGATGGCGATCACCATACCTGTGTCATTACCTCAGCCATCGGTCTAGCATATCAGACATTCACTGGGCCCAGCATATCCATTTTTAAACCCTTCCCTTCAGAATACACTGCTTCCTGATCCCTGTTCCGAAGTACGTCAGGACCTGCCTACCAGCTGTCACCCTGAGAGGGACACAGGACCTAGTAAGCAAGGTTCTCTGTTATGTGACACCGGTTTACATGGGAGAGCATCACTCAGATGGTCGCTTTCTGACTGTCAGGCTAAGGGCAACTGTAAACTGGAATAATAATTCACTCGCAACCAGGTCAACTTAGATACGCTAGTTTGTTTAAAAATTATAGATTTACTGTACATGACTTGTAATATACTATAATTTGTATTTGTAAAGAGATGGTCTATATTTTGTAATTATTGTACCGTATTTGAACTGCAGCAATATCCATGGGTCCTAATAATTGTAGTTCCCCACTGAACTCTAGAAATTATTGGTATTTTTACTCAGACTAAACAGAAGTAGAAGAAATAGAGCCAATTCTCATTTATTCAGTGAAAATCTTTTGGGGTTAAAATTTTAAGTTCAAAAGAACTTGACACTGCGGAGATTTTTCTAAAATATTCTGAGTCGCTATGAGTCTGTCTTTACGCAAGGTACACCAGGAGGGCTACCTGCAGTCTTCTCCTCGGGCGAGCGCTCTGTGCGTTGGTAGTGCGCCTTTTGCTCCAGCACGGGTTGCAGCTGGCTTCTGTTTTACCTTAACCCCCGCCCCCACGAGCTCAGACAGACTGGGTCAAGCTGCTTACTCTGACCCTGTGGCGTTCACAGAGGTGGGTTTTCGCACCTGGCACCACAGGACATTTTTGCAGGTGAATGAAGTCCCTCCGCTCATGTCCCCTGGGGAAGGGTGATGCTGCTGTCGTAAGACGTAAGGAATGCTGGGGCAGAGCGGGTGGAGGGAGCAGAAGGACACGACCATCTACGGAAGTAGAAGGTCTGCGTCTGGACAAATCGTATTGTTGCCTTTTTACAAAACACTGCTGTGCTGTGTGTTCTGAGGGCTTTTATATGCAACTGAATGAGGGCTGAAGCTTCCACTAGAATGCACTCCCACTCCGCACGCACTTCCTGCGGAAAACCCACTTTTGGATCATTAGACCCGTCAAAGGCTTCCTTTTCTGTTCACAGAACTGTGCCGACTTTGTCCAGATACCTTGGCAGGGACTCTCTGCAGTCAAAAACAGGTAGCAATTTTTCGTTCAGAATTTTTAAATATTACATAGACAACCTGTTCATGGTTTTTTTGTAAATAACAATACTTTGTTATGAAGACCTTACAAACCTCTTCTTAAGATGTTCTTACTCCAGGTCCAGGCAAAAACTCTTCAAGGTTTGTAAATGACTATTTCCTGACGTAAGTTCTTTTCTATTAAAATGTAAAATGTTCTTCAGAATAAAGCTGTGTAATAATTTTATTGTATTTGGGAGCTCTCCTTGCAAAGTGTTGGCATTTGCCAGTGAGAGCCTTGGAAGGGGCGGGCACTCTGTGAGGGCAGTTCTGTAAATGTGTAGATTTTTTCTTATTCTCGAGGCTCCTTCAATGCCTATGGCAACTTAATACCAGCTGCAGAGAGCACTGTTTCTCCTAAAGGGCTAAACCACTGTTACCATCACCTCAGACTCTGTTTCTCTTTTAGGTATTGGTCTTACTGTGTGGCTTAACATCACCGATCCAACATGCCTACCAGGACTGACTTTTCTGGTATAGGCAATGCTGTTTTCCAGTCAGTACTTAAAAACTGGCATTTTTATAGGCTGCACCACTCCTAATATCTGTCCGCTTTAAGCCTGGTTCAACCTATCATCTAACATTAAATTTTTCTTTGTAAGAAAAATTTGAAGTTGTAGAGCATGGTTTCTTTCTTGGTTTTAGGAAAAGTGTTACGATTAAATGTCTCTCCTTTTGGTTCCCCTTCCACTCCCTAAAAATGTCATTTCGTTGTGTCTCCAGGAATAGTACATTTAGTTTCTTTAATCTGTGTTTTTCATATCACAAAATGGAAATGGCAGCTCTGATTTAACTCTCAATGAACAGGATTCCCTCACTAATAACTGTCTCTGTGATTTCCATCCAGACTTGGCCCAGCGGCGCTTCCCAGCTCCATGCCAAGCTGTTTCGGAATCAGTCCAAGGCCAGGAAGGGCAGGTTGTCAGGGCCCCAGGAGCGTCTGGGTGTGCAGTGGGCGTGGCCTACTGGACGAGCCCTGTTTCCGGCTGACCCCACGCATGTGAGAGAAACCAGGGCAGTTTACTTCACGGGTTTTTTCCACAAGCTATCTCATGGTCGAAAGTACCTTTTCCAGTTGTCTGTTTTTCTACAAAGGTTTTTATTTTTATGATGGGCAGTTTGTTCTAAAAATGATTAGCAATAGAGGTATCATCACACAACCGCTCCAGTCCGGTGTCAGACTGCCCCAAGTGAACAGCGTCTCCAGCTATGCTTTCATTTGTGGAAAATTTTTCTCTGAAATGATATTGTCTATTGGAAACTTGAAAGGACAAGTGAGAACGAGGAGCAGGCTGGGGCCCCTGCTTCCAACAAGGAACAAGTTGAGCATGGTCTTGAGGACGATGACAGGGGACAATGTGAGGAGACTGCCTGGGTCTCAGCACAGGGCCATGGGGAGGTTGTGTGGTTCTTTTCATGATTTCTAAGAGAAACGATCTAGGTATCAGATCTGATAGGTGGAATCAGTGGAAATATGAAATGACCTTTGGGTGGAAGGATGTGGTTTGGCTAGAAAGGAGAGTCCATTTGAATTTATGGAAATGAGGAGTCTTGCTGCCTGCACTGGAAACAGAAAGGGTGTAGTTACGGTGCCGGAGTTCCTTCTTCCGGGACCCGCCACTTCCTGGGGATGCGGCTCCTGTACCTGAGTGTTCTGTCCCTTGTTCTGTCAAGAAGACCCTTCTGCTGGTGCTGCATCGGCCTGAGCACAGGCTTCTACAGAGGGGTCAGTGCTCCTCAGAGCCTGATCGCTGGGCACATACACAGCTTCCTGTTATGCTTTTTAAACCACTTTTCGTAGATTCCTTTTTTAGGGACTGCAGGCTTTTGCTCAGGGGTTTCAATGACAGTCTGTCCAGATCCCCGAGAAGCTGAGTGCTGGCCCCATCTGTGTGGGCAGCCTAACTGTGGGTCCTCCCCGCCCCCCCGCTCCAGTAGGCCCTGCTGTCCCTCTCTGGCTGCCTCAAACAGCCCTGTCTTTCTGAGGTGGAAGGGTCCCTCATGGCAGTGGGACTTGCAAACAGCCCAGTGGTTGTGATGTGGGCCACCACCCACTCAGACGGCCATGGCACTGAGCTGTTGGGCCCAAGGTTGGGGGCCCTGCTTCAAGTCAGAACGTTCTGTCCTGGGTCCCAACCCCAACAGCAGTCTCCCACTCTGACTTCTGTGGGTTCTGGATATGTGACACTCCCAGTCTTCTCCTTTGAAACATTTCCGTGTGCAGCTACACTGTGCGACTCCCAGAACAAGGCCCTGTGAGCAAGGGTGGGAAAGGGGCCAGGGTAGAAGCGAGCTCACAGGGACGTGTTATGTTGCTTAAGTTACAGTACAGCTACAGTAGCAAACCAGCCACTGTCGCGGAGACTGAGCCCACCACAGAACAGAGAGACGGCAGAACTGAAGGGCCGTGTCACCTGCCATACCTGCGCCGGAGAAGGTCGGTATGGTCACAGTCACCTGGGACACCCCCCGGCACACACACGCACCCCCCCTAACATGTTACTTCTCAGCCCTTGGAGCTAGCTGTGGGGCTGGCACCCGCACCCCCCCACTGTTCCGTGGCCCCTGCAGATGGCTCTGAGACCCAGCAATGATGGCTGTGGACCACGGCAGTGGCACCTCTCTAGGAGAATAACTCTCTTGGAAGAGTTAGAATTTCCCTTCTTGACCCTTTCTTGGATAAAAAAAACTAAGCAGGACACAGCTAAGATGTAAAGGAAGAAGAGGTGATGGTTTTCTTCCCGCCTTTCTGAAAGGTGTTTCTCAGAAACAAAAGTTACAGCTGTCAGGCCTCCCAGCTCCCTCAGTCCACTCCGATCCTGGGAGAAGCCTGGAATGTCCCATTTCTCTCCCTTCTTTATTCTGGGCCCAGCACGGCAGGTTTCCGTACTGCAATTCTTTTGTTCCCTGCCATAAGATGGTGGCTTTGAATAGCTTTAAAAAAATCAAAATACATTCTGTTTTCATTACCTCGTAAGAACCATCTGGATAAGGCATCTCCATTCAAAAATAAATGACTGGGTTACATTATTGAATTATAAGTTTAGAGATCAAAGAGCCATTTTAAATGCTACTTGTATGTGGTTTTCTCCCTCCCCCAACTTTAATCTTTGACAATTAATTTTTCTCTGTTGCATTTTTACAGGATCAGGCAGCATAGCTTTACTTGACTGCCTTCTGTGTCAGTCTCGGCTCCATCCTGGTCTGTTCTCATGGACATCTTCAGAATAAAAATTAGGCAGCCTTGTCTGGTGCCAAGTCGTTTCCCCGGGCCGAGGGGGAAGTGTCTTCTTGGGCTAGCTGCTTTGGTGTGGAGCAGTGATCTGGTATGTGGGGTTTGGTGGGTTCCAGGCTTCCCTTTAAAATGGGAAATTGTGAAACCTGTAGTCATGAAGAATCCTTCAAGACCCTTCTCTCCTTGAACAAGGTCCAGAAATCTTCTAGTCAGGCTGACGGTGTTTAGCATAAACCAGAGCATCAGGCAGACAGGCCACTCAGAGTGGCCCAGCGAGCACCAGCTCCTGCCACACTCTGGGAGTGAGATTGGGAAGCGGAAGAGAGAGGAGAGGCCCGTGTGTTGTTGCAGGCAGCTCCCCCTCTGAACAAGGAGACACCAGAGGCTTAGGCACCCATCCCGGCTGTGTTCCTTAACTGTGGCGTGACTCATGGCCTTAGCTACAGCTTGCAGCCTGAGGTGGAGGATGCCTCCTTAGAGAAGGCAGCACCCAGGCTCTGTGCATAGCACCCTGCTCTTTGAGGGGCTTGCCTTCAGAGGGAGGTCTGGGAGCGAACCTCTTCACTCAGGTCCATCCAGAACAAGGAAGGCATCAGGACTCTGGGTTGGAGAGCACTGCGTAGCAACACAAGACCCTGGCAGGAGTTAACCATCCTCCACTGGCCTTGTCTTCCCCAAAGGGCCCACAGGAAAATTCGAGGGAAAAGGAACTTGACACACCAACCAGTACTGATCTCATTTCTTAAGAAATTACCCAAGTCTCTGCCATTGAATCCTAAACTTGGAGATAGTTTCAAGAAAGGGCATTTGGACAAGGGCTGTGCTGGCCCTCGGGGCTCATCAGGGGGCTTCTCAGGCAGTAACTGCCTCAACGCTGGGTGTCCAGGGTCCCAGGTTTATACACAGGGACATCCTTGTCCCAGAGTGCAGGCCTCCCCCTAATGATGTCGGCTGCTTTCTCTGCGATCATGATTGTGGGGGCGTTCAGGTTGCCGCTGACCATGCTGGGCATGATGGAGGCATCGACCACCCTGAGGTTTTCCACCCCGATCACCCTGGTCTGTGGATCCACCACGGCAGTGGGATCAGAGGGCTGGCCCATCTTACAGGTGCACGAGGGGTGGTAAGCACTATCAGCCTTAGCCCGAACGAAGGCGTCTATCTCTCTATCCGACTGGACATGGCTTCCTGGCTGGAGCTCTTTCCCCCGGAACGGTGCCAGGGCTTCCTGTGCAAAAATTTCTCTGGTGAGCTTCACGCATCTACGGAAGTCATTAATATCAGTTTCTGTTGAACAGAAGAAACAGGTGAGACTCCTCTTAACATCATACTTGGCCTTGCTGGAAGAGTCTAGGCATGGAGAGGCTCATGAGCTGCCTGAGGGGAAACAGTTCAGGACACAGAGGTCCAAGCCACCAGGCTGCTTGTCACCTACCCCTAGGTGGTTACACTGAAAACAAGGACAGTCCCATGAAGCCCAAACAGATTATTCTAGACGGACACAGCTTGCCTCAGAGGCCCCAGGTTTAAATCAGGGACCTGAATTTTCTTCTCTAAAAATTAGGAATAAGAATACATGCCTTGCCTCTGCCACAATGTGGCTGTGACGGCCCGGCAAGTTTTTACTGGGCAAAACCTGCCCCATGGGGAATGCTCGCTTTTGATGTATGCACAGAGGCAGGCCCAGGAATATAATTTGCTTTTAAAGGATGCACACAGTAACAGCAGGAAAAAATGCTCTGTGAGCTGTGTGTACACAGCCAGGTTGCCTTGAACCTCCTGGTCAATTGTTTGAAAACTGCAAATCTCCTCTACTGTGTAAAGTGATGCCCCAGGGTTACTCCAAGTGACCCAGGGTACTACAGAGCAGCCTGTGCTTTTCATAGCCTAGAATGATGGGGCAGAGCAAGGACAGGGAGTGACTGTGTCTCATAACGTAGCTCAGGAACAAATATGAACCCATAAAGGCAGTCATTCCATCAATGCCCCAACAGGCCCAGGCCTGGGGGAGACAAAGGTGGCTGCTGACTTACCTGTTGACAAGTAGTTGGGCTGTAGCATAGGGTGGTCCTGAGGGTTGGCACTTCTCAGTTTGAGCCAGCCCACACTCGTGCCCCGCATGGTCCCCACATGCACCTAGATGAATCCAGAGGGAGCAGTCACTTCCATCAACCCCCCAACTCAGTTTAGAGAGGTCCCAGGTTTCCTGTGGATGGGACTCTATATCCAAAATCAATTAAAAGCAGATAAGTTTTAGCATTTGCCTGCATCTTACTACCCCCCACCCTCCACAGTGATTAAAAACCACTTTGATGAATCACTCCAGCCTCTACACCTGATTGTCCCAAACTTTCAGGGCTGGCACTCCCTGGGCAGAGTTGGTGCGAGTGGTCCATTGCCAGGACTCAGTACCTAGAGTATCTACCCTGAGCTGGGTGTGGCCGCCCCTTTTCATGCGGCATGCAGACTGCCTGTCCCGGCTCAGCTGCCGAGGGGAGGGGAAACGGACTGCCACAATGGGGGAAATGAGAAAATCTGTGCACCTGGTAAGCCTCCTGCTGGGTGGGGACACGCCCATGGTCAATCACTTGGGATGGCAGGAAGTGGAACTGGATGTCTGGGTGGGGGACCCCAGGCTGGCTCCGGATGAACCCACCTGTTTCCAGATGGGCTGTGGCTCCATCCCCTGAGGATTGGAAGAGGAGAATGGTAGGGTATGGCAGATGGGCTGGCCTCACCCAGCACGTCCAGCGTCTTTAGGTTTCAATTTCAGCTACACGTCGAGGGTCTTCAGCTTTGCTTCTCTCATGACTGGACTGTGAGGCCTGATGTCCCACAGGCATCCCGAACCTGGCCCAGCCTGTCCTCCCTGTGAATCTCCTGCCCCTGCCCCGCCCCTGTGACCTTTCCTTTCACACAAGGCCAAAGGCAGAAATTTGAGCTGTTTCTGAGAAACCACTCTCTTCCTCATCACCCACCATACAGCAAGCACATCAGAAAATCTTACCGTCAGTTCCAAAAGCGGCTTGAATCCATCTACTTGGCATTGACACTCATACCCCTGCCTCGGTCCAAGCCCGGATGGATCACTTCTTAACTGGTGGCTCTGGTGATCTCCTTTACTGGAGCCCAGGCCTCCCTCAGTGCCTCCTGCAGCCCGCCCTGCACACACAGCCTCGAGATCAAGCCCTCTCCCCTTCAACCCCTGCCACTGCTTCCTCCTCCATGTGCTGCTCGTTCCCTGGCCCAGCAGTTATGTCTAGTCCAGGGGCCTTTGCACACATTCTTCCTGCCTTTCAGACCCTGCTTCCATAAAGCACTATGCTCTAGTTTAATCGACAACCTGATCTTTCTTTCACAGTAGTTAAAACTTAGCATGTTTACCTGGTTCTTTCCATTGTCCCCATTACAGTGTAAATGGCTGGAAGATACCCGCCCTTCTGGCACTTCTCACCCTCTAGCCCTCACTGCAAAGCAGGTGTGCAAGAAATACATGCTGAATGAATGAGTAGGATTTCAAAGCACCATTTCCTGGCCACACTCACTGGGACTCAGAAAACAAGTGGAAAATGCTAAGAAATGGATGCTGATTATACAGTCCAGCACCAAGCGTCTTTCTCCTGGCTTCTTAGACACCTCCTCGTGTCCAACACAAGGCCATCCCCACCTATCTGCAAGGAAGAACAACACCTGACCTGTGAGGAGTCTCCCCTGGGTCAGGCCCTAAGTTATGGAATCTGGTCCTCACACCGGCCCAAGAGGTGGGAATTCATACCCCATTTTGCTGATGGGAAAGCTGAGGCTCCAAGAGCTGAAGTGCATGGCAGAGCTCAGCTTCAAACCAGCAATGTGAGGCCAGAGTCCTTGCTTGGCACCTCAGGAAGGAGGCTGAGCTATCCACAGACCATCTCTGTCAAGGTCAGGGGTGAGCACACCCACCTGTGAACTTCCAGAGCCACTCCAGACCAATCCGGACCTTCCTCAAGGGCTTCTGTGCCGTGTGGAGGGTGATGGGATGGGTGCAGGCCTGCTGGATGTATATCTCCAGGTGGTCTTGCAGGTTCTGGCCAACTCCTAAAACAGGAGAGAGGGGTAAGGGAAAATGGTTACCAAGGGGGCTTAGCTAACCTCTCAATATCCCCCTGGTTTTGAAAACTTCTCCCCTATCTACTCATCTGCCAAACTCAGTCCCCAGGTCACAGCTTGGAGGTCACCTCCCAGGGGCACCCTTCTGTACTCCCCACCAAGATCAGCCCTCTCACATGTTGCCAAAGCCGTCTGCCCTTGTCACTCACTCCCAGGGTAGCACCTGTGACCCTCCAGGTGCCTTCACGCCAAGCAGTACCTCCATGAGGGCAGGGCCCACGTGTGCAGCAGATACTGCTCAGTAAGCTGTTACTGAATGGCTGACAGCCCCACCCTCACCCCTGGCCTGGGGAAGGCGGGACGCAGCTCCCATCATGCTGCACGGACCCTGCCTGAGCTCATCCAAGCTTGAGGGATACTGTCCAGTCACTGCCATGCACCAGCACTTTCGCAGACCTCTTATGATGAACACTTACTGCAAAAAGGCCCAGACCTCTGGGGGAGTGGGTTATGAGAGACAGCAAAAAGGACAGGCTCAAGGACATCAAAGACAGTTTATAAAATAAATTTCATGTTAAGGAGAACTGTCTTAACATGAAAAAGCATACTCAGGAGCTCTGAGTTGGCATCTTCAACTAAGAGGAACTGGTGAGTCCCGAGGATGGAAAACACAGGCCTGGACCCCTCTCACCACACAGCTGCCCTGTGACCTGCTGAAGCCTGGTCCAGTGGGCTTTACACGTGCTCCCTGCTGGACAGGCATCATCTCTCGGTGGGTGGGGATGGCCAGGGGCAGGGGAAAAACATCACAAAGACTTGGGGGCCCTGGTGTGGGGAGAAGTGTCCTGTGAGGCTTGAGGGGCCTTCAGGCTCCTGAGAGAAATGTGACAGTGCAGAGGAGCACCCACTCCTGTCCCCTCCGTGCTGACAAAATACAATAAACCCTTTTTATTTAGCAGAGACCCTCCGGGAGCAGGGGAGAAGGGAACTCACCCGGAAGGTGGCACACCAAGGTGATGCCCAGTTTCTTGAGGTCATCCGCGTTGCCAACGCCTGAGAGCATGAGCAGCTGTGGTGAGTTGATGGTGCCTCCACTCAGAATCACCTCCTCGCCGGCATAAGCCTGGAAGAGGCAGGGGCCTGAGCAGGTCACACTTCCTTTCCCCAACAGGCGGACAGAGCCCTGAGAATGTGGCCTGGGCGTGACATACCCAAGTGGGAAGAGGATGCTTAGGGTGCTATGTGAGAGCTACCCACACCTTTAGCTATGGCGTGCAATCATAAATGAAGCATGATTTGTACGCTGAAATATTCTGCAACAGCTAGCTAGTAGTGATGGTGTTAAAAGCAGAACTGTGGAACTTAAATGAGGAACCGCACTCAAACGAGTGGTTTCAATAAAGCAAGCAGTGACCAGTCCTTCAGGTGGGACACCAAACAATCCTGATGCACTAAGAGGGAACAGCACAGTGCAGAAGTATGGAGTATGATCACAGCAACACGTACCAACTTCTGAAAAGGTGTGGAAGGTACTGGGGGGCAGCTCTGAGGTGGGGAGTGGCAGGCAGAGGCTCCCAGGGCACAACGGGCTCTTTGCAGGTGGCTAGAATGGGGGTTTCCTCACCTCTTCAGGCCATTGCCACCAGCTGCTCACTCCTCATCACAGTGCTGGTGGAGACACAAACATGACTACTGTCCACTCCCTTCCTGCCGTCTGAGCTGCCCAGGCCCGGGGGTAATCGGCTCACCCTGTGGCGCTGGCCGTTCTTGACATACTCCACACCCACTGCGCGGGTGCCGTCAAACAGCACCCTGTTCACAAGCGTCCGGGCCTCAGCTGTGAGGTTGGGGCGGCTCAGTGCCGGGTGCAGGTACGCGCAGGCTGTGCTCCAGCGCTGGCCTGCAGGACAGAGCAAGGGTTTCAGGCCCCGCCCCTGCCCCTTGCACACCCTGCACCAGCTCATCCGAAAAGGGAGTCTGTCCTTCCCTTGATGGTGCCAGCTCTGCATTCCAAGTAAGGCTAAGACCAAAAGATCGAACTGAAATCCACATCTACCTGGGGCCCCCAGCATGTTCTGTGCCTCGGTTTCCCCAGCTGAAAGTGTCAAGAGAACTTTCCATCGTTTGGCCAGAGAGCTGACTTGCCATTATCCATATCCTCAGGGGTCAGCGACCCAGAGAACACCCGAGGTGTCACCACCCCACATTATTTCTCATGGACTGGGGTTGTATTTTCGTGGCCTGGGGGTGCAATATGTCACACCTCTGTCTGCTTTGTAGCAGCCCCAGTTTGTCCTCACTTACTGACCATGATGGGAGCAGGAGGCACGGTACTGTAAATTGTTTTTTCTCAAAGGAATTACCGGGGAGATGGGGAATGGGCACCTTATACTACCTTTGTGGATGGTCATGTCCATCCAGCCGAAGCCTTCTTGCTGGAATCCATTCATGTCCTCGGTGAGCGGGTAGCCGGCCTGCTGTGCCGCCTCCAAGAATGCCTTGTGCAGCAGGTGGTTGGTCTTGCCCCGAGACACATGCAGCGGGCCTTCGCCACCACGGTACCTGTTGGCACCCAGCTCATGGCACTGTGCCTTGCGGAAGTAGGGCAGGCAGTGTGCATAGTCCCAGTCCGTGGCACCCTGTCGCTGCCAGCGGTTGTAGTCCTCAGCGTGCCCGCGGGTGTAGACCATGGCGTTGAGGGACGAGGAGCCTCCCCAAACCCGGCCGCGCGGCCAATATAGCACACGGCTGTCCAGGCCTGCCTGCGGCTCAGTGTGGTAGTACCAGTTGTACCTGTCATCACACAGGTTGGCTACGAGGGCCGCGGGCATGTGGATCTTCCATAAGAGCCGCTTGCTCCCTGCATACATGTCCTTGGGCCCAGCCTCCAGCAGCAGCACATGCTTATCAGGGTCCTCGGTGAGCCGACTCGCCAACACACAGCCTGCGGAGCCTGCACCCACCACCACGTGACTGTATTCGGCCCCGCTCTTGGAGGCCACACTGGCCAGAGCACGGACTCCTGGGAGCCACTGCCACCCATGGGCTCCCCAGGGGTTCAGGTGTCCTCGCCTCCAGGCTCGCAGGACACACCACATGCTTCTAGCCATGTCCTCTTATAACCACGGAAGGGTATGTGGTGGTTCACTTTTCCGAAAACAGGAAAAATATTTAAGGCCTCTTTTCCTAAAGCAGGAAAAGAGGCATTCAATGTTTCAACTCAGCACGCATGTGCAGAATCAGCCCAAAGCTGGGGCAGTCTCTGGTGCAGCAAGAGTCCTCCACAGGCTCACCAAGTAGTCTACCCAGGGCTGGGTGGGACAGGCTAGCAGGTCCCTGCCCTGGGGACCTAGATGGAGGGAGCAGAGGTGCAAGCGGTTATATCCACACTGCAAGATCCATGCTAGGGCTGGGGCACAGGAGAAAGGCCCCTTCCCAAACTTGGGGGTCCCCAGAAGGTCTTCTCTGTGACAACTGTGCATGAATTTGTAGGCTGGGCAGGAATCTATCTGCTGGAAAGCAGGGGAGGTAAGGGCTTTCCAGGCTTGCACTCATTCCTTATCCATTCAAGACAATTGCTGAGCCCCTACCATGTGCCAGGCACCATTTCATCGGTGGCAATACCCACAGAGGAAGATACGTGCCCTCAGAACGGATGGTCTAAGGACAGAGAGACAGTTAAGAGAGACTTAAATAAATAACTGATGGCAGGTCAGGGTGCGAGGCTTGAGGCTGCAGAGTTCAAAGCCTTTGACCTGAGGGCCGTGGTATACACTAGAGGGCTTTTCTCAGGGGTGGGATCAGAGCTGCTATCTCCAAAGATCACTCTACCGAGTGCTAAAATTCCAATGAAGAAATGCCAGTAGCTTTTGCATGGTCATTTCCCAACACTGTTCAAATCAATACCATCATGCTCGGTGTAGAGAGATGGGGGAAAAAACGTGGTATCCCATCGAAAGCTCCCCGACACGAGCACATCTGAGAAAGCTCCACTCGTAAGGTTACGGCAGAAAAGGCATGCCCAAGACTAGGCCTGCAACCAGAGAACTGAGAAACCTCAAGACAAAACAAACAAAACCCTGACAGATCCTCCTGCTCCCTCCAGGAGCCTGCACCAGGTGCAGCCTACCACTGCAGGTAGGCTAAGAGGTAAGAATGCAGAGAAAGATTCCCACTGCCCGCTACCCCCATTCATGCAGGCACAGAAGAAAGAGGTACCAGGGCCTCTGAAAGCTAAGTTTGAAGCAAGAACTCTGAGAAGAACCTTCTAGCACTCCAGGCCCCATCCGAGCCCGAGGGGGCAGCAGCTCAGCTTCCCTCTATGTTTAAACTCGCCACTCCACACTAATGACCTGATAGGGTGAAAGGTGCGCCCTTTTCCAGGCACAGATGTCATTTACCTCAGTCCCCACTATCCAGTTACACACAAGGTCCAGCGTTCAATAAAAAATTAAGAGATGCACAAAGGTAAGAAAAAAAGACTAATTATCAAGAGATGGAATTGTTAACAACCGGACCATGGGATGGCCCATCCAGATGTTAGAACTATCAAAGACTTTAACCAAGTTAAACATTTAAAAAGATTTCATTGAAAAGGTAGACAATATTTTGAACAGATAGGCAATTTCAGCAAAAAATTGGAAACTATAAAACAAAGGGATGATCAGGAATGCTAAAAATAAAGCCTACATTATCGAAGATAAATAATTTAATTGGATACAGCAGAGAAAAAATGAAACTGGAAATTAGATAATAAATTGGAAATATGAAGAGAATTAAGAGTGAAGGAGGAAATAAGAAGAGAAAGACTAGAGCAACTGAGAGCTATGGGTTAATATCAAACTATCTCAAGTGCACATAACTGGAGTCCCAGGAGGACAGGGGTAAAACGAAAAAGAAAGATGGGGAGAGATAAGGGGCAGAGGGAGAAGTGGGTAGAGAGGGAGGGAGAGAAAAGATATTTGAAGAGATAATTGCTGAGACTTTTCCAAAATCGATGCAAAACAAAACACCACGGATTTGAGAAGCTTAGAGCATTCCAAGGAGGATTAATACAAAAGACCCCAAATAGCCACAGCAATTCTGAGAAGAACAAAGTTGGAGGTATCATGCTACCTGATATCAAACTATACTATAAGGCCATAGTAATCAAAGCAGAATGATGCTGGCATAAGAACAGACATATAGCTTAATGGAACAGAGTAGAGAGCCCAGAAATAAACTCACACCTACATGGTCAATTAATAATGACAAAGGAGGCAAAACCATACAATGGGGTAGATAGTCTATTCAATAGATGGCGTTGGGAACACTGGACAGCAGCATGCAAAAAAAAAAAAAAAAAATGGAACTAGACCACCTTCTTACACCACACACAAGAATAAACTCAAAATGCATTAAAGACTTAAATGTAAGACTCAAAATCATAAAATTCCTACAAGAAAACATAGGCAGTAAAATCTGACATTTCTCTTATTTTCTTCTGACATATCTCCTCAGGCAAGGGAAACAGAAGAAAAATATAAACAAATAGGACATCAAACTAAAAAGTTTTTGCACATCAACAAAATGAAAAGACAACCTTCTGAATGGGAAAACAAATTTATCAATCATACATGTGATAAGGAGTTAATATGCAAAACTTAATAAAGAACTCATACAACTCAACAGCAAAAGCAAAAAAAAAAAAAAAAAAACCCAGTCCAATTAAAACGTGGGCAAAGGAACTGCATAGACACTTCTCCAAAGAGGACATACAGATGGCCAGTAGACATATGAAAAGATGCTCAATGTGACTAATCATCAGAGAAATGCAAATTAAAACCACAAAGACATATTATCTCATACCTGTCAGAATGGCTATCATCAATAAATCAACAAACAAGTGGTTGAAAGGACACGGGAGAAAAAAAATACCTTCATGCACCATTGTTGGGATTGCAGATTTGTGCAGCCACTATGGAAGTTCCTCAAAAATTTAAAAATAAAACTTCCCTATGGCCCAGTGATTCAAGATCTGGGTATATATCTGAAGAAACCCAAAACACTAATTTGAAACACTGTAGGTACCCCTGTGATCACTGCAGCATCATTTACAATAGCCAAGATATTGATGCAACACAAGTGCCCATCAATAGATAAGTGGATGAAAGAGTTGTGGTACACATATACAATAGAATATTACTCACATAGAAAAAAGAATGAAATCTCACCATTTGCTGCAGCATGAATGGACCTAGAGGGTATTAAGCTAAGTGAAATATGTCAGAGAAAGGAAAATACCATATGGTTTCACTTTTGCATGGAGTCTCTAGAAAATATAAACAAATAAACAGAAACAGACTCATAGAGAATAGACTGATGGCTGCCAGAGGAAAGAGGGGTTAAAAGTCTGGGTGAAAAAGGTGAGAGGTTTGAGAACAGATTGGTAGTTACCAAATAGTCACAGGAATGTAAAGTACAGCATAGGAAATAGTAATATTGTAATATCTATGCATGGTACCAGGTGGGTACTGGAAATAACCAGGGGAACACTTTATAAAGTATGATTGTCTCTAGCCACTATGTTGTACACCTGAAACTAATACAAAATAGTGGCGGAATAAACTAAAAAGAGATGGAACAAATAAAGAGCAAATAACAAAATGATAGATTTAAATTCAACCATATCACTAACTGCATTATGTGGAAATATTCTAAATACTTCTATTAGAGTGCCGAGATTGTCAAATGGGATTTTTAAAAAAGCAAGACAAATATATGCTGTGTACACAAAAAAATCCACTTCGAAAATAAAGACAAATACAGAAAATGGAAAAAAGATACACCACATAAGCACTACACAAATAAGAGTTAAAGTGACAATAATTAACTCTAGACTTCAGTACAAAGACTATCACCAGGGTTTAGAAGACATTTAAAAAAATGATAAAGGGGTCAATTTATCATAAGACAAAACAATTCTAAGTGTGTATGTGCCTAATAGAACTCCAAAATCATGAAGCAAAAATCATATAAATGAAAGGAGGAAGGAATAAATGCATAATTACATTTGGAGACTTCAACACTCCCCTCACGGTAACAGAAACATCTAGAGGCACGTTCATGAGATCACTCCTTTACATTGGTGGATGCCACTGAGGAAGCCTCGTTCAAGTCTCCTCTTCCGCAGTCTTCATGTCTAAGTCAGAGTCTCCCAAAGAGCCCGAACAGCTGTGGGAAGCTCTTTATCGGAGGTTTGAGCTTTGTAACACCCGACGAGAGTCTGAGGAGCCCTGCTGGGCAATGGGCAATGCTCACAGACTGTGTGGTGATGACAGATCCAAACATCAAGTGCTCCAGAGGCTTTGGGTTTGTCACATACATCGCCGGAGGAGGTGGGTGCAGCCATGAAGGCAAGGCCACACAGGGTGGATGCAAGAGTTGTGGAACCAAAAGGGCTGTCTCTAGAGAAATTCTCAAAGACCTGGTGCCCACTTCACTGTGAGAAAGATTTTTGTCAGTGGTGTTAAAGAAGACACTGAAGAACAGCACCTAAGAGATTGTTTTAAACAGTATAAGGAAAGCGAAGTGATCAAAATCATGTCTGAGGCAATGATAAGAAGAAGGACTTTACTTTTTGTAGCCTTTGATGACCATGACTCTGTACGCAAGAGTATCATTCATAAATACCATACTGTGGACGGCCACACTGTGAAGAAAGGAAAGCCCTATCTAAGCAAGGGATGGCCAGTGCTTCGTCCAGCCAAAGAGGCTGCAGTGGTTCTGGAAATTTCGGAGGTGGTTGTGGGAATGACAACTTTGGTCGTGGAGGAAACACTTTCATGGTCCAGGTGGCTTTGGTAGAAGCTGTGGTGGTGGTGAGTATGGTGGAAGTGGGGATGGCTATGATGGATTTGGTAATGACAGAAGCAACTTTGGATGTGGTGGAAACTACAATGATTTTGGCAAGTATAACAATCAATCTTCAAATTTTGGATCCACAAAAGGAGGAAAGTTTGGAGGCAGAAGCTCTGGCACCTGTGGTGGTAGAGGCCAGACTTTGCTAAACTATGGAACCAAGGTGGCTAAGGTGGTTCCAGCAGCAACAGTAGCTAAGGCAGTGGCAGAAGGTTTTAATTACTGCTAGGGAACCAAGCTTAGCAGGAGAAGGAGGGCCAGCAAAGTGACAGGGAAGCTACAGGTTACAACAGATTCATGAACTCAGCCAAGCACAGGTAGTAGGACCGTGCCGCTACAAAGACATGTTTTAGACAATACTGATGTATATGGGCAAAAAACTTGAGGTTACTGTATTTGTATAGCAGGTTATTTTAATTTTTGTTCTATGAAAAGTGTAAAGCATTCCAACAAAGGGTTTTAATGTAGTTTTTTCTTTTTTGCATCCACGCTGTTGATTGCTAAATGTAATAGTCTGCTCATCATGCTGAATAAATATCTTTTTTAAAAGAAACATCTAGACCAAAAATTCAGTAAGAACATAAAATATTTTAGCAGCATTATGAACTAAATTGACCTAATTAACGCTTATTATTGAACACCCAAACAGCAAAATCCATGCTCAGTGCAAACGCACATTACCAAGGTAGATTTTATTCTGGGCCATAATAAAAATCTCAACAAATTTAAAAGGACTGAAATGAAGCAAAATATTTTCTCTAACAGCAAAAAAAAAAAAAAAAAAAAAAAAGACTTAGAAATAAATAATAAAAATATATCTGAGAAATCCCTAAATATTAAAAATTAAAAACACTTGTAAATAACCATTGAGTCAAGGAAGAAATCACTAGAGAAATAAGTAAATTTTTGAACTGAATGAAAATGAAAACACAACAGACAGTAATGCAGGTAATGCAATGTTTTGAGGGAAAATATATAACATTAAAATGTTTATATTAGAGAAGTCAGATCTCAAATTGATGATCTATATTTTCACCTTTAAATCATCTGAAAAAATAAAATTAATCCCATGATAATCAGAAGAAAAAATAAACAGGAAATATCAATAAAATTAAAAACAAATTTAAAAATAAAAATTAATAAAACCAGAATATTGTTCTTTAAAACAATAAAATTAATAAATCTCTACCCAAAGAAAAGAACATAGACAACACAAATTGCCAACATTAGCAATGACAGACAGGATATTACTCCAAATTCTAGAGTATAATAATAGTATGACAATTTTGCCCCAATAAATTTGAAAGGAATGGAAGAGAACTTCCTGATAAAGGGCATCTATGAAATACCTGCATCTAACTTTGTACTAAATGGTGAAAGACTGAAAGCTTTCCCTGAGATTAGGAACAAGGCAGAATGGTCACTCTCACCACTTTTATTCAACATCGTATGAAGGTTCTAACCAGGGATTTAAGTTTAATTAATTAATTAATTAATTAATTAATTAAAAATCATACGGATTGGAAAGAAAGAATTATAAATGCCCTTATTTGTAGACATGATTATCCACATAGAAATTCCCAAGGCATTCTTTTTAAAAGTTACTGGAATTAATAAGTGAATTTAGCAAGGTCATAAGATACAAGTTAAACACACAAAAGTCAACTGTATTCTTATATACATTAATGAACAACTTGGCACTTACATGTAAATAAATGTAATGAAGAGTCTTTGGTGTTTGACCATTGACAGCTTTCAAACCCTGTTCTTCCCTCTTGCTCCAAATCTGGGCAAAGCAATTTAAGAAAGCCTTGGCATTCCTGCCCTTGCTGTTAGTGGGGAAGTTTAAATCATGTAAATCAAAACCTATTTACAGGGATTATCACCTTGGTCCCACTCTTCAACCATAATAAAAGTCAGAGCCACTTGCCATTATCTTCACTCAAGGTATCCTGGACCAGCTTAGGAACCTGCCCTGCTCTCCCCAGAAAGGCTGATTATGTGCATAATAAACCTTTACATAGCCTCTTAGTACATGCATGGTGCCATCAGTATCAACATTTAAGCATATTCTGGGTAGTGGTGAAGTTGATCCTACCCTCTGTGGGGCAAGCACAATACAAAATAATACCAATTTCAAGAGCAACAGAAGACATGAAATACTTAGAAATAAATTTAACAGAAGTTCCGGCCAAGATGGAGGCATAGGTAGAAACCCTTTGCTTCCCTGCACAACCAAAAGGAGTATAAAACCAATCTAAAATTAATAAACAACCAAAAATGCCAGAGAATGAAACTGCGAGGAATTCCAACAACCAAGGAATTAAGAAAAAAAATCGACCAGAATAACCAGACCGGTGCACCAAGACAAAGAAATATGGCCCAAAAGAAAGAAGAAAGCAAAATATCAGAACTAACTGATGAAGAGATTGCCAACTTATCTGATGGACAATGTAAAGCCCTGGTAATCAAAATGCTCACAGAAATGATTTAGCTCGGTCAAAAAATGAAAGATACCCAACATGAAAAGCAAAATATTGCTTTTGAAAGATACCCAACATAAAGCAAAATATTCAGAGAACTAACAGTGACAAGAACGAAACCAGGATTCAAAGCAACAATTTGGAACAAAAGGAAGAAATAAATACCCAACTGGCTCAGAATGAAGAAACAAGAATCCAAAAAAATGAAGAGGCTGAGGATTCTCTAGAGCAACCTGAAACATTCCAATATCCAAAGTATAGGGGTGCCAGAAGGAGAAGAACAAGAGCAAGAAATTCAAAACTTATTTGGACAAATAATGAAGGAAAACTTCCCCAATCTGGCAAAGGAAATAGACTTCCAGGAAGTCCAGGAAGCTCAGAGGGTCCCAAAGAAGGTGGACACAAAGAGGAACACACCAAGGAACATCATCATTAAGTTACCCAAGATTAACTATAAAGAGAGAATTCTAAAAGCAGCAAAAGAAAAAGAGACAATTAACCTACAAAGAAGTTCCCATAAAGCTATCAGCTGATTTCTCAAAAGAAACCTTATAGGCAAGAAGAGGCTAGAAAGAAATATTTGAAGTCATGAAAGGCAAGGACTTATATCCAAGATTACTCTATCCATCAAAGCTTTCATTTAGAATGGAAGGGCAGATAAAGGAGTTCATCACCACCAAGCCTTTATTATATGAAACGTTAAAGGGATTTATCTAAGAAAAAGAAGATCAAAAATATGAATAATAAAATGACAACAAACTCACAACTATTAACAACTGAACCTAAAAGAAAAGAAAAACAATGAAAACAAAAACTAAGCAAGCAAACAACCAGAACAGGAACAGAATCAGAGAAATGGACATCACACAGAGGGAGTTCAGTGGGGAGAGGGAAGGGAGGAATAGCAGGAGAAAGGTGCAGGGAAAAAGAAGCATAATTAGTAGGCATAAAATAGAGAAAGACAAACAATGGTATAGGAAACAGAGGACTCAAAGAACTTATATGTACAACCCATGGACATGAACTAAGGTGGCGGGGGGATGCTGGAGGGATGGGGGATCAGGGTGGAGAGGCGGTAAAGGGGGAAAAATTGGGAAAACTGTAATAGCATAATCAATAAAAAATACTTTAAAAAATATTACCAAATGGTGTGGCATCCTAAATACTGCTACCATCCTAGTATCTTCCATGTACATTGTAGGTCACTCAATAACTAGCATCACAAAAAAAAAAAAAGAAAGAAATTTAACAAAATATGTGCAAGCTATACACTGAAAACTACAAACACGGTTAATGGAAATTAAAGATGATCTGAATAGAAAGAGTTACCATGAATAGGAAGACCTGATATTGTTATGATGTTAATATTCCTCCAAATGGCTTTATAGATTTGATGCAGTGCCAATCAGTCTCAACAGTATTCTTTCTGTAGGCTTCAAAATGTATGTGGAGAAACAAAGGACATAGAAAAAGTTGTAATACAGTCAAGCAAAGAAACCCCACACAACAGTGGAAACGAAGGAACCATAGCACTTCATATCAATATGGATGAAAACTAAAAGTATATTCAAAATATAGAAAGCAATCTGCTGCTTGGTGTCACCTGAATGAGAACTTTGTATAAATAAACAATGTTGTAAAACATGTAATTTGTATATGTACCCAACATCAGAGCCCCAAAATATGTGAAGCAAACACTGACAGATTTAAAAGGAGAAATATTTTTATCTTCTTTTTCTTAGATAAGTCCCTTTAACATTTCATATAATAAGGGCTTGGTGATGATGAACTCCTTCAACTTGACCTTATCTGAGAAGTGCTTTATCTGTCCTTCCATTCTAAATGACAGTTTTGCTGGATAGAGCAATCTTGGATGTAGGTCCCTGCTTTTCAAGATTTCAAATATTTCTTTCCAGCCCCTTCTTGCCTGTAAGGTCTCTTTTGAGAAATCAGCTGACAGTCTGATGGGAACTCCTTTGTAGGTGACTGTCCCCTTATCCCTTGCTGCTTCTAGAATTCTCTCCATTTTAATCTTGGCTAATGTAATTACGATGTGCCTTGGTGTGTTCCTCCTTGGGTCCAACTTCTTTGGGACCCTCTGAGCTTCCTGGATGTCCTGGTAGTCTATTTCCTTTGCCAGAAAATATGACAGTGAAAAGACAGCAAACTCACAGCTCTTAACAACCACACCTAAAACAAAAGCAAACTAAGCACACAACTAGAACAGGAACAGAACCACAGAAATGGAGATCACAGGGAGGGTTATCAACAGGGGCATGGGAGGAGGAGAGAGGCGGAAAAGGTACAGAGAATGAGTAGCATAGACAGTGGGTAGAAAATAGACAGGGGGAGGGCAAGAATAGTATGGGAAATGTAGAAGCTAAAGAACTTATGACACATGGACATGAACTAAAGGGGGGAATGTAGGTGGGAGAGGGTGTGCACGGTGGGGGGAATGATGGGGGAGAAAAGGGACAACTGTAATAGCATAATCAATAAAATATATTTTAAAAATTAAAAAAAGATAAAAAAATAAAAGGAGAAATAGACAGTTCTACTGTAACCAATGGAGACCTCTATACTCAAATTTCAATAATGGATAGAATAACCAGAGAGAAGAGCAATAAGGAAACAGAGGACTTGAATAATGCTACAAACCAATTATATCTTACAGACACATTAAAAAAAACTCCACCCCACCACAACAAAATACCCATTTTTTTCTCAATTGCACATGAATATCCTCTAGGACATACTGTATGTTAGGCCACAAAATGAATATTAATAAATTTTAAAATATTGAACCCATATAAAGTATCATTTCTGATCATAATGGAATGAAACCAGAAATCAATATCAGAATGAAAACTGGAAAATTCACAACTATGTGAAAATTAAACAACATACTCTTAAACAACCAATGTGTTGTCAAGACAAAATCACAAAGGAAATTAGGAAATACGTTGAGACTAATGAAGATGAAGACAGAGCATACCAAAACTTAGGAGATGCAGCGAGAGCGGTGCTAAGAGGGAAACACAGTTGTGTATTCACACATCAGAAAAAGAAAGATCTCAAATAATAACCCAACTTTACATCTTAAGAAAGTAGAAAAAGAAAAGCAAACTAAACCCAAAGCTAGCATAAGAAAAGAATAATAAAGATTAGAGCAGAGAAAAATAAAATTAAGAACAAAAAATCAATAGAGAAAAGGCGAGGAAGGTGGAGGGATTGAGCAAAAGGGAAAAAGGACTCATGGACATGGACAACAGTGTGGGGATTGCTGAGGGCAGGGGGGTGTCAGGGGACTAAATGGTAATGGGAAAACATACAATTAACATGATAATAATTTTAAAAAAGTCAAAAATTAGTTCTTTAAAAAAACTGACAAATATTTAGGCAGGCTGAGAAAAGGAGAAGACCCAAATTAATAAAATCAGAAATGAAAGTACAAAAATCACTATTGATTTTACAGAAATAAAAAGGATTATAAGAAAGTACCATAAACAATTTGTATCAAGAAATTAGATAATCTAGATGAAATGTCCCAGAAATACACCATCTACTAAAACCAAATCATGAAGAAATCGAAAATATAAATAAACCTATAACTAATAAGGAGATAGAATCAGTAATCAAACATCTTCCAACAAACACCTTGAACTAGATGGCTTGATTTATGGATTCTCCCAAAATTTTAAAGAATTAACATCACTCCTTCTCACTTTCTTCCCCAAAATTAAAGATGAGAAAAAATTTCCTAATACATTATATAAGAGCATTTTTACCTAGATACCAAAGTCAGACAAGACACTAACAAGAAAACTACACCAGTATCTCTGATGAAACTTTGATGCAAAACTTCATCAGCATATTAAAAACGATTATACACCATGACCAAGTAGGATTTACTTTGGGACTGCAAAGATGGTTCAATTTATGAAAATCAATCAATATAATATACCACATTAACAGAATAAAGGAATAAAAACCACATAAACATCTCAACTGATGGAGAGAAAGCATTTGACAAAGTTCAACACTCATGATGTAAAACAAAACAAAACCCTCAGTAAACTAGGAATAGAAAAAAATTTCCACAACATGATAAAGGTCATATGTGAAAAACCCTCAGTTAACATCATACTCAAGGGCGAAAGACTGAAATCTTTAATAACAGGAGGAAGGCAAGGGTACCCACTGTTGCCACTTTTATGCAACACAGTAGTGATAGTTCTAGTCAGAACAATTAGGCAAGAAAAAGAAATGAAGTCATCAAAATTTTAAAGAAAGAAGTGAAATTCTCTCTTTGCATATGACATGATCTAATATTTAGAAAACCTTAAAAGATCACACACACACATAAACTGTTAGAGCTAATAAGCAAATGCAACAAAATTTCATGATACAAAACACAAAAAATCAGCTACATTTCTGTCCACTAATAATGAAAAATCTAAAAGAAATTAAAGCAACAATTTCATCTGTAATTGCATCAGAAAGAATAAAATACTTAGAAATAAATTTAACCAAGGAATTGAAAGACTTTATACTGGAAACTACAAAACATTGCTGTCAGAAATTAAGACATAAAGAAACGGAAAAATATCCCTTGTTCATAGATTGGAAGACTTAATATTGTTAAAAATGACGTTATTACCCAAAGCAATCTACAGGTTCAATGTATATTCCCTATCAAAATCTTAACAGGTTTTTTTTTTTTTTTTTTTTGAAGAAATAGAGAAAGCCATCCTAAAATTCATATGGAATCTGAAGAGACCCTAAGTAGCCAAAACAATCTTGGAAGAGAGCAAAGCTGAAGGACTCACCTTTCTGGTTTCAAAACTTACTGCAAAGCAACAGTAATCAAAAACAGTTCGTGGTGTGGGGTAAGGCAGACAAGTAGACTAATGAGATAGAGGGCCCAGAAATAAACCCTTGCACAGATGGTTAACAGATTTTTGACCAGGGTGTATATTTTACCACAATTTTTAAAAATTACCAAAAAACCCTACACCACATGCAATACTAAGGATGCTACTGAATGATTCAAATCTAATAGTGAGAAAAGTGTAAAGAAATTCAGGATAGTAGTTACCTCCAAGTAGGGAGGGGTATCCAGGTGTTTTCACTTGCACCTGCCATGTTTTAATTGTTAATCTAGGTGACAGGAACTTGTATGTTTGTTGTACAGTTTTATTGAGGGTCTCAAATAATTGATGATAATTCAAGTCAGTAAGATTAGGAAGCAACATGGGCAGCTTCACCAGGGGCAGCGGGCCTACTGTACAGGAGCAAAGACTGACCCCTTTGTGGGTTGCCACCGAGTCATTTACTCTCCTTGGCCCCAAACATCCCTAAACCACACCCCTTATCACCATTCTTCCTCCAGCATCCCCTTCCAGCATACCTCAACATGGAGGGGACTTTTAATTGTTCTCAGAGATCTGAGTCTGGCCTTGAACTAGGCATAGATCTCTCCAACTGCTAGGCAGGTGTGGGACTGGACAGGGGTGGGCTAAACTGGGAGCATCCCGATCCCTGCAGAGAGGAAACTTCCTTGGGCGCCTCTGCCATCCCCCCCCCGCCCCCCCGCCCCTAAGAATCCTCAGCTTAGGATTTGCTGAATAATGGAGGCCAGAAAATCCAGGGCTCTTGCCCACTCTCAGTTCCCCTTTTCGGGGGGCAGATGTGGCCCAGCTCTCCACCCTCCTCCATGGCTGGGGTGGGGTGGGCTTTCCTTGTCTCCCTCAGCAATCCTGATGCCCAGGCTCAGGGGAGGCTCTAGCCTCAGAGCAACACTGCCGTGTTTCTGAGACCTGTCAGAGGGAGCTGCCTCCCCCTGCCCCTCAGAAGCCAGGCCCTTGGGCTCACAGCGTTGCAAGGTGGCAGGATCTGTGCACACTGTGTACAGTGGGGATGAAGGGGGTGCTGCTACCCAAGGGAAAACTCCTTGGGACAGGGACCCCCCCAACCCCGAGTGCAGTGTTCCCTCATGCTCCCAGATTGGGTGGGTGGACAAACTGACTGATGAGGATAGAAAAGGGAGTAACAGGAGTGACAGGAAGACAGCCCTTTCCACTTTCCTGGGCTGCCTGGGCAGGGAAGGAGCTCCCTGGCGCTGGCTGTATGGAAAGTGAGGGGTGAGTTGGAGTTGGGACCAGGAAGAGACAGGATAGCATGTGTGTTCATTTGAGTGTGTATGTGTGTGTTTGTAAAATGGGGAAACCCTATCACGGGTGGGGGCTGAAGTGGGTGGAACTGCATCCAAAGCGTTCTTTTGACTCTGAGCACGTGTTCTCCTGACCCACCCTGTTTCCTGGGACAACCTTGTCTCTCCACTTATGTGGCCCTGATCAGGTGAGGAAGAGGCTCAGCCAAACACTGTGCATGGGGGAGAGGAGACTTCCACCTGCCCTGCCTCCTAGTCCAGGGGAGAAGACCCTTCTTCCACACTTACCGTCATGGGGCACACAGCAGCTCCACCGAGCCGCACCTTCCGTCTAGCTGGTCAGCCTGTGGCACTTCTGTCTGGGAAGTAAGGCTTTGGCCAGGTAAGGCCAGAACCCTCAATGCCAGTGAATGAACACAGAAGATGAGTCAAGTGCAGAGATGATGTTAAATGAGTGGTAACAATGGGTAGGGGGCCACCACACCCTGCTAACTATTGCTAGCAGCTTTCATCACCATTGTACTTTGTAGCAACTAACAATTCCCTTAAAATTCTAAAATCAGCAAGACAGATTTCCATGTAATTCTGAGCTTGTGACCAGCTGCACAACAAGTTTGATGATTTTGGTGGACTCAAATTGCAAAAGAATTGTTACGAGAATAAAATGCTGACCCACCATTCCTGGAGTGCCTCTACTTGGGACACAGTCTGTCCCCACAGTCACACAGCTGGAGAACTGACAAAACTTTATGAAACAACCCTTTGAACAGGGTTCTTCTCAATTTCTTGGCATGCACGTGTGCATGCATCCACACGTGTGTGTGTGTGTGTGTGCGCGCGCGCACGTGCTCCCTTTTTAGCTTTTGGCCAGGGCAGTGCACGGAAGTCTTGGCTTTTTTTGGTCACCCAAGAAGAGATGACAGAACCTGGGAGGAGGGTCGAGCAGTCTCGGCCAGGCCTGCATGCAAAATGAGACACAGTCCCACTTCAGCCTTTGAGAAGTTCCACTGAGGCAAGGCCAAAGATAGTCTGCTTTGGACACAGCTGGGGAGCATGTGAAACTTTCCAGAAGAATCTCCTTTCTAGGAATTTAACCAAAAGATAGTTCTACACAGCTGTGAAAAAATAAGACCAAGCAATCTGAGTTGTTTACGCTGGCAAACAATGCCAAAACCCTAACTGTCCACCAGTGGGGGATGGCACAGTAAAAAAGTGGGCCCACCCACCGGAGGGACCCTGTTAGCAGACCCAAACACAAAGCTCTGCTTCTCGTGATCATCAAGGCCCTTGGTACCCCAAGACTGGTACTCTCCCTGGAGATACTTGACCTTCACACCTGTCTCTGTGCCTATGGGCCAGGGTGGCACCGATAATTCTGAGAGAGAATTGCAGAAAGTGTGGTGGGGGCCAAGGCCATCCTTGTCTGTCTCCTGGTCTCTGGGGGTTCTCAAATGGAATATTTGGGGCAGGTCACCTGCCTTTGACCTGTTCTTCTTGTGAGACCTTGGACAAGGTTCTCAACCTTCTGGGCAGGGCTTTGTGTGGGTAAAATGAACAGTGCTCTGTAGCTGCCTTTGTCCAACCCTGCGCTCCAGTAAGCCACAGAACCAACTGAGTTATAATTATAGTAATAATAACAGAGGCAGGTACCCTGTGCTCAGTGCTTTGCATGGATTACCACATTTAATCCCCCAAAAACACTGGGTGGGGGTCTTTATCATCTTCATCACCATCACTGTCGGCTCCATGTCCGAGAAAGGGAAACGACCCTAAGAGGCCAGGACCCACCCCACCATAGGCTTGACCAACAAATCCACGCCACGGGAGCCAACAAGTCATGGTCAGCACATAAAAAGGGCTGAAGGTGCCCAAATCGGGGCCCAGGAGGCCAAGAAGGTAGTGAAGGTTCAGCTGCCTTCCTGCAGCCTGGCAAAGCCTTCCCAATGGCACGGGGATCTCATCACTCAGCCCTGTGGTAGGTGGAGGTGAGTGCTGGCTGGCTGGCTCGTGAACATGAGTTACCAAGTTTCTGCCTGGCAGACCTGTCCATAGAGCTGCCACCACGTTTGTTCACTTACAGTCATCGATGGGGGAGAGGGGAAGGGGTGCTCATAGCTCCCAGAGCAGGCAAACATTTGCAGGCACTCAATACATGCTTGTTATGTGACTGGCATATCAAAATACATCGAACACTTCAGGAAAGGAGACTGACAAGGAAACCAAGACACAGAGGGCAGTAATTTCTCTTAAAAGGTGCAGGGTCAGAACTGCTGAATCTGCTCACTTCAGTCCACCTTAAAGATTCCTGCCTTGATCGGGCTCCAGCATGTCCTGCATCACCTTGTGCATGATCCTCCTGATGGCATCTTCACAGCATCCCTGCTATCATGACCCCTTCCCATGACTCTCGCAGTCTGCTCTTCCCACAGCAGCTGAGTGATCTCAGAATGCAGGGGATCCTAGAACCAGTGGAAGATTAGCTTGGGCCTCACCGAAGTAGCTTCACACACAGACCGTCAGCAGAACAGACGACCGCCCCTCCAAGCCCAGACAGGTCTGAGTGGGAGAACACCCGTGAAATGCCCTCGCCAAAAAACTCGAACCTGAATCTGCTCACACTTCTAGGTCCACCCACCAATTCAGAGGACAAAGGTCAAAGGAACACGTGAAAGAACACCCAGGGACCCTACCAACAAAATCCAGGCCACCCGAATCTCCACTCATTTCCTGAGCGACAAATTTAAGTGGAAAGTAAACAAGACAGGCAGAGATGGAGGGCGGTCTATAGATTACGAAAGAATAATTTAGATCCTGGGAATCTGAAAGGCTCTGTGGTTATGTTGTTAAAAAAACTGAAAAGTTGACAGAAACATACTGAAAAGACATACATACTGAAAAGTTGACCAAAAAAAAAAAAAAAAAAAAGGATATTGAGAGTTTGGTTTAAAATAACACCAGGGCTTACAGATGAAACAGGATTGCCCATGAGGTGATGGGATACTGAATTCGGTAATCTCTTCCGGCTAATTTTGTACATGTTTCAAAATTTCCATAACAAAAGAGGTTTTTGTCCGTTTTAGATCTCAATATCCCTACTAAACAAGGGAGAGAAAGAAACTAGGGCAGGAGAACCTCCTAGGCGAAGAGCCAGGTCCAGGTTGGGGCAGTTCAAACCACTGCACAGAAGTTTGGGGTGCTCTGCAAATGTTTGCTACCAACTTCCTCTTTCAAGTCCACCTTCCACCGGTTTTCAAAATCTCAATTAAAGACCACCCACCTTACACACAGATGGGGCAGTCTGTGGCCAGTGCAGCCCATGCGCTATTTTTGATCATCTGTGAAAGGTACAGAATTGAAAGTCAGAGTTTAGAAACTTTTGCAGCAATCTGACACTGACTTTATGTCTGTTGAATCGCAATAAGATAATGGGCTTAAATTTTATGTGTCTACTTTATTTTTTTAACCCTCACCTGAGGATATGTTTGTTGATTTTCTTACAGAGAGGGAGTTGGGGGTAGGGGAAGAGAGAGACACACACAGACAGACAGACGGATAACGACGTGAGAGAGAAACATTGATCAGTTGTCTTTCATATGCACCCCAGCCAGGGATTGAACCCACAACCTCAGTATGTGCCCTGACCGGGGATCAAACCCACAGCCTTTTGGTCCGTGGGACAATGCTCCAACCAACTGAGCCACCCAGCCAGGACTACGTGTTTACATTTTTATTAAACAACTTTTATTGTTTGTTTGTTTGTTTTAACTGGCCTGTGAGAGATTAAAATTTAAAAACCAAACAAATGACTGGTCCTTCACCACAGCGAGTCTGGGAGGCACTCTTAGGGACTGGACATGAATCTCCTGGGGACCAAAACCCACCTGCTTAGGTGTCCTGCCAAAGACCCCAGATCAAATCCTCCCTTCCCACCATCTGCAGGTGGGACACCAGCACTGCCTGTAAACACAGCACCGACCACACGCTGCCAAATCTGCTTGATTTTAACCCATGTTCCCTCTGCACCACCACAGGACCAGAGCCACAGTCCACTGATGGCCAGCAAGGCCAGGACGTGCCGAGCACCCACTTGTCAAGGCACCATCACCAGCCATGGTGTGACAGTGACACCAGATCACCTCTGGGAGCAGCCTAGTGGGCAGTTTGCACACTTATGTTTATAATCTACTGGCACAGTAGCAAGATGCTCGTTAGCCAGCCAACTTACATATACAGTGGGACGCAAGACTACAAAGTGAGCTGCTTAAAAAAAACCCACTGCTTCCTTGTGTCAGCTACAAATTACTCTCTCACTGAACTAAAGTGCAGGAGTCAATCAAGCATAGGGGCTCCTGTAAGACACCAACTAGCACCCATGGAACCCTGGTTTCAAGAGTGTGCCCATAACAGGATCACTGTTTACTTGGACATGCAAAAAAAAAAACCAAACAAAAAAATCACAGCATGCTCTCCCTCCAGGGAGCACGCCCACACCTTTCTCCCATGTAAGGTGTGCATCTCCTAAACTCTAAGGGTCTGCACAAGGCTTGCATACAGGGGAGCACTGGGCAGCAGCAGCTTGTCCTGGGATAACCACCTAAACATGTCTCCAGGGCTCCCTTTTCTCAACTTATCAGTGAGCTAACAGCAGCCCCAACTTGGCTCACTTCTGTCACCGTGACTTTTACTTCCCAGTGAGCCAAAGTGTAAGTGAAATACAGAACCAGCTGCCTGCCACTACAAAAGTCAATACTCAAGAAGCAGGTGCTTATATAAAGGAAAGTGGTCCATTTTCAGGTGCTGGCCACCTGGAAGATGGGGGACTCATGTCTAAAAGCCCATCTCCCCATCTCGGTGGAGGCAGAGATTTTTATAAGGAGGGGAACAGAACAAAGAGATCAAGAGAGTGTTGAAAGCTTCTCTACATGCAGACGAGCACAGTCCATTCCTATAAGGCAAGTGATGGTCTGGTGTGCATCATCCTGCTTAGTCGTCCTGGCTTCACATCCTGGCTCCACAGTTGAAGGCCAGCAAATCTCCGGAGCTGGGATTCCTGAAGGTTGGAATCTGTATCTTTTGAAGTTAGTTCCTAGGATTCTTATACAAACATGCTGTTTATCTATAAGCTACATGTTAGTCAGAGTCAGCACTTACAGAAACCATGTCAAGAGGATGGTGGGGTGGGTTACAGCTTCCCACCATTACGACTTCCCACTGTTGTGAAAGCAGCCCTGCCTACTCTCGTTTCTTTCTTACAACATTTGAAGAGAGCCAAAGCAGCCCCACCTAGGCTCTCCACTGTTGCTTCTTCTATCCTAAGCCTTTTCTTGTTTCATTGTCCCAAACTTTAATAAACATACTCTCAAAATAAAAAAAAATCACAAATGTGAATTTATAAGATAAACACACAAATATGCAACTTTTGCCTACATGTGTTTTATTTATTGGGGCTCTGTGTTCAAGTTTCACTACTTTTAAAAAAAACGTGAAAGGAGCTGGTGGTCAAGATCATTTGGGCTGCAGCCCTAACTTTGCCACCATTCATGGTTTAGCAGCTCTGGGCCTCAGTTTCTTCCTACAAAATGGGAACAGAGCCCCCCATTTCACAGGTTTGTTAGGAGAGCAAAAGCAAATAGCTAAAACACACTTTAAAGAATTAAAAGTGCAAAGCCAAAACTTCATGATGATCTATTTCTTCCTCCATTAAGTGTGGATAGTGATGCTGCAACTATAATCAATAATATTATGAATAATTAAAGAGCCATTGTTCAAAAAATAGATCCCCAAGTTTGCTATGTGTGCCCAACAGGGTGCTTCCTGCTTCACCCCTTGAAGCCTCCAGGAATCCTCCCTCCAGCCTGTGAGTCCAGCTTCGTCACCCCACATACAGATGGGACTTTGAAGGAACAACAGTAGCTGCCTCCTCTGCGTTCTGGACTTTCTTTGAGACCTCAGTGTGATAACACGTGAAAATCAATGCAAATACAAATGGGTTGTGACATCATAGGATTTCAACAGGAGCAGTAGTATTAATGTGGAGTTAAGTCCGTGGCCTGCATCTGTGTGCTTTCCTGGGCCAGCCCCTCCTTCCCAGAGCAGAGGAAATGTTTGCAGTGTGGCACTGTTGGGAACAGTGGGTACAAGCCCTCAGTGTGGTTTCAGGGTCCCTGGCTGAAAGCAGGCATGACTGTTGACTCTGGGAAGCTCAACCAGCTGGAGCAGAACGTGCCACCGGGGCCCTGGAAGGCAGCCAGCATTCACCAGAAATGGCTTGCTCTTCACCAGACAATGAGTCCACTGTTAACTTGTGGGGCCTTGATTAATATTTGCAAAAGGAACAAAGTGGAAAATTCCACCTCTGTGGGTGGAGGTAAGGCCTGGGACATGTCAACAACCCCAATGACCTTTTCCTCCCAGTATGGATCTGGCAAATATACAAAGGTCTGATAACAGTGACAGAATCTGAGCGTGACTGCACTTGGGTCTAAAGGAATTTCCCTATTTGGACGATAGAGATATTTGTTTTTTATTGTTCTGCCTCCCCTGCCCTTAAATTTACACAGCACCTTTAAATCTTTAAACTTTTCTCCTATTTCTTCAGGTCACCCAACAGCCCTTGCCAGTCCAGCAGGGCTGATGTCAAACCCACAATATAGATGAGGGTGACTTAGGCTAGGCTCCAAGACACCAAGAGCCTCCCCCCTCATCAGCTGCAGCTGATGAGTGAGTAGCTCAGCCAGGGGACTTGGAGCTGTGGGATCTCAACCTTTCAGCTGTGACACAGAGCCTGTCCCGGGCAGTCTGGGGTCAGGGGCCATGGGTGCTGGACAGAGTGACCTTCCAGCTGCAGTAGAGGCCCTGGCCTTCATCCACTGGAGGAGGACAAGGAGCAAGCCCAATTCAGCTCTCCCAGATGGGCAGGCTTAGGTGCTGGCCTTTGAGGAAGATATGCATTCACTCATCTATTCAAGCATTGAACGAGAGCCTACGAAATACCCAACATGAAGTGACACTGCACAGTGGCTTTTTCAGACACACACACACACCTGGAAGAATTCACGACCAGAGTGGGAAGGTCAGAGTATCTCCAAAGGTTGCTTCCTGCAAAGACTTGAGTCACCTCATTTAGCCCTTTTCAATACACTATCATTTGCCCATCTTACAGAACAGAAAAATGAGGCTCTGGAATGGTAGTTACTTGCCCAAGGTCACAGAGAGAGAGAGGATGCTGAGACCTCCTGACCCTCTGTGACCTGCCTCCAATTTATAAAACCACAGCATTACTGAGCTTAGGCATTCAAACAAATGGTGTACCTTCCAGCAGGCCACTTCAGAAGCTGCACACTAACCAGCAAGGACCTTTCACATAGCAACACTTTTTGGAATGACCTTCCGAGCAATGTGGAAGCTCCCGATAAGACAGGCAGGCACACCTGGATTGCCCACAGAAAACACCAGGTATGGTGGCAGGGCTCACCTCTCAATCCCTGACTCTATTCCTGTCTACAGAGCTGGCCAAGGGCATCATCCCCATCCAACAGAGAGCCAAGGCCAGAGTAGTGTCATATCTCTGGCCCATAGTTCTCAAGCCTGGACCCAGGGCAGTGGATGGGGGTACTCACTCAGTCTATGTCTCTCGTCAATGCCCAGCACCCCTCCTTCCCTGTCTATCCACAAGCAACCTCTACACCATCCTCACATCACCCTTTTTCTCTCCTTTGCCCACCAGCTTCTTCCCTGAAGAATCTTAGCTTCACCCTTTATTAAAACAAAGCCACTCTCACCATACTCCCATATCTAAACCTACTTACTCCCAATGCCCCCCTCACCCCCCCTTGCCAAACCACACCTGATTGTCCGTGACCTAAGCCAGGGAGGCCCCTCAGGCCAGATGCAGCCACTATGGAGCAGAGCCTCTGCAGGTCAGAAGGTCTCAGCCTCCTCTCTCTGTGACATCTGCCCCATCTGACCCCACAAATTGCCCCTGTATTCCCCATGCAGCCCCTCCTAGCCCTCACCTCCACAAAGCTCTCTTCCCCCAGGGCCCTATCCTCCTCTCTTCTCTACCACCCCCTATAAATGTCTGCTTCACATATCCTATCCCTGGGCTTCACCTCTGCATCTCCGGTTGTCTCCAAAGCCCTCACATGCAACAGTCCCAAGTTCCTGCAGAAGGGCCTGCTTTGACACACAACTGAAAATCCAACACAGCTTGGAGCCTGGCCTGTGGCAGGAACTCAGCCATGTGAAGTAGTCTGGTTAGCAGCTACCTCCCTGCTGGTCTCAGAAGGGCTGGCATCCTACTGCCCTGCACAACCAACCAGAAGGCCTTTCTAAAACTGAAAACCGACCACCACCTAAACCTCTGCTGTGGTTCCTTGGTGCCATGGGACAAAGTTCATGATCTCAAGCTGGCAGAAGAGGCTGTTTGCTGTACTTCCACAGCAGGGCAGACACATGCGCCCTTCAACATACTCTCACTATGCTCACCTTCAGTCCGAGAGAGCCCAGGAGCCAACACCCATGTGTCGTAACCTTTGCACTCAGTACTGGCACTCTGCAGATGTTTGCTAAGAAGAAAGACAACTATTAGAGCCAGAGATGATCTCAGGAACCACAGGGCTCAAAGCTACTCATAAAGGTTGAGCGAGGGGTCTAGGATCACACAGCTGCAGGCAGGGGTGAGGTAACAATCCCACCTGAACCTTTCTCTTTGATCAGGAACCAGACCAATCCTCTGGAAATGTCACCTAGAACCCCGTAAGTATGCATGTCAGAGCCCCCAGCTGACCTTGAAGCTGGGCCCCGTCCATGCAGGCCCAAATCTGAATCTGACAGGCAGGCCAGGCCTGGCACACAGTAGGACTACAGCAAGAACAGATGCTTGACTCTCATCTGATAAGTCAACCTCTCGTCAATTACATCCATAAAACCCACATCCCTTTCTAGGTCGTGGTCTCCTCATCTGTTGAAAGAAGCTAATTCGGCTTATAAGTTTAAGTGATGTGGCCTGGTCAACCCACCTTGTCCTTTGCAAACAGAGAGGGCTGAAGCAGCAGAATTCCAAGCTGTGTGATCCGAGATCCACTGTTAGCCCAGCTGAAATTTGTTACCCTTCCCCCAACTGCCCTGTCTCTCCCATCCAAGTGCTAACCAGGCCTGACCCTGCTTAGCTTCTTCCAGCAGATGAGATCGGGCACGTTCAGAGTGGTATGGCCATAGACCACACTGTCTCTCAAAAACAAACAAACAAAAAAAACACCCGCCCGCCTCCCAACCTGTGTCAGAATTACCAGAGAGGGCTTGTTAAATGCAGATCCTAGACTCTGCACCACCTGTGGCAGACCGTAGGCATCTCTGAACAGGGGCCCAAAATTTGCATTTAAAGTAATGCTGAGAAATCCTGGACACACTGAAACTGGGGAACCAAAATTCCAAACTAGACCAGTCCTCTAGAAATGTCACCTGGAACCCCACATATATGCATGCCAGAACCCCCATCTGACATTGAGTCTGGGCCCACTCCATGCAGGCCCGAAGCTGAACCCAGCAGGTGGGCCAGACCTGGCACATAGTAGGACCACAGCAAAAACAGCCTTGGGAGCTCCAAGTATTGGTGTCAGATTTCATGTTGGGTAAATCTACACTTACTAGAAAAGCCTGGGATAGAACGGGGTCGGGGGGTGGGGGGTGTGTAGTTCTGTTACCCTAAATAACACAGAACTTAGTTCCTGCAATAAACTAGCTCCGGGAAGAGCTCAGTAAGGCTGTGGCTGCCCCTGTCCCACCCCTTTTGCTGCAGGGGGCGGCTAGCCCTTGCGTAAAGTGGTGCCCCCGTCTCAACTTTCATCCCGGGCGCTGCCGACTCACCAAACCTCTGGCCTGAGGCCGCGGGGGGCTGCGGCCAGGGCCCTGCGGAGCAGAGGCAGGGGCCAATCCCCCGGCGGCAACCCTACGGGCCTGGTCGGCCGGGTGTCTGGGAGCGTACCCCGCTACTCACCCTGGGCAGCTGGGGCCGAATGCTGGGACAGTGGACTGTGGCGGAGCGTGAGGAGCAGAGGCGGAGCAGGAGCGGGCGGCGGCAGCCTGGCCCTGCCCCGCTACACTTCAACTGTCCGCGCCGGCGCACCGCGCGCTCTCCACGACCGGGAGAGGAACCACGGGCATCTCGCACTCGGGCAGCTCGGGGCGGAGACCCGAGCTTCGGGCTGGCGAGCGCCGGGCTGGCGGGCTAGCTCCGGCGGGCGAGCGGGGCGCGCGCAGCCCCAGGCATAATGCAATCTTGCACCTGGTTCACTGCTTGCACGTGTGCACGGGGTTGACTAGCGCAGCTGCTTGCTGGGCGTGCTTGGCCTGTGAAGGGTCCCGAGACACTCCACCCGGCCCATCCCTTCGAATCTGGCGGACTAGGGCTCTTTCACGTTCCCCACCCCACCCGAGAAGGGGATGGTGGGGCCAGGGTGGCGCTGTAGGAGGCGGAGCCTGGAGGGGTGGCCTGGGGCGCCTGGATAAGAGCGCGGCGGGAGGCTGACTGGGGCCCGCGCCGTTGCGGGCGGTGACCCTGCGATGTTAGTGTTGCTGAGCTTGGTCTTGCTGTGTTGGGATATGGTGTTCCCGGAGCCGGTAAGACGCCATCTGCGCCCCTTTCCCGCGTTTCCTGCCCTGGAGTCCTGACCCTGAAGGTGGTGGACCGGCCAGTTCCTACCTCTTCAAAGCGTTCGCAGAGGGCGGTCTAGAGAGAGCAAGTCTGTACCCCCAGGGCAGCCCGGCTTGTCCTGACCCGGCTTCAGGCAGCATGAGTCAGGGGCATGGCAATCAGACAGACCCAGGTTCAAATGTCACCCTATATTCTTAATCCAGTCATTTATGCTCACTGAACCTCAGTGTCCTCATCTATAAAACAAAGGGTAATACCTAACTCACCAGAGTCTAGGGAGAGGCAGGGAAGGCCTTCGAGACAGCAGCAAAGAGCCCAGTAGGTAGTAGGTGCTCAATATTGTTCTGCTGGGGGTCTTGAATTCTGCCCACTTTTTGGAGCACAAGAGCTGCTTCTCCATTACCACTCACCTTTTTTTTGTCATGTTGATTTGTGTTGTGCCGGGGTGTTTTGTCCCCAGAGCTGGTAAATTGGGAACTCTCCTTTAGGAGTTTCCTTTCCTCCCCAGTGCCTTGAAGGGCTGAGGAAATCTGATTGACTAAAGAAGAAAACACTCATTGGCAAAATAGTATTTGAGATTTTATCCCTACCTTTTTAGCGCAGCATATAACATAAAAGCATGGTGGTTATGAGGCGATGGTTATGGAAAGAGAAACCCTATTCATGTGCCCTGATGTCTTCAGCCAGTGAGGATCCTTGCTGCACCTCTGTCTCAATTTGGTGCCCCCTCAGCCTTTCCCACTAGAGGAAGAATTCACTGCCTTTGCAGTAGTTGCTGTCAGGCCAACAGTTTGAACTCTAAAGTTTAGAGCTGTTGCTTTGTTTCCTCCTGCAACTTGTATTATCAGCCTTTTGACAGAACTCAGCTCCCGTTGTGGTGGCTTATTTGTCTTTAAAAATGCCTCATGATATCCCTTGGAGTTCAGCTTCAAAAAGACAAAGGTGAGTGACTGACAGTTTCTCCCAAACCCAGGTTACTCAAACCACCAAGTCTTGCCTTCTGTCTTACAAGGTTGTTTGGAAATGTTGAGGCTGAGAGGAATCAGCTTCCAGAACTGGTGGACATACCACACTGAGTCTTGTCGCTATTACTTGCTGCTGCCTTAAAGGTCCAATATTTTATTTCAAAATCAAAGTATTGTGTTATCGAATTAAAAAACATGAGCAGTTAATGCCAAAAAATTTACTTGGGCACTGATGATATGTATTTTTTTAAGTTCTTTTGAAAAGATAACACTCAATCACAGTTGCTTTGTGATTTTATAAATAGCTCAGGTAAGTTGGTCTTTTTGTATTAGAAGAGGAATGTTTTAAAGAACCTTTGCAGTAGTTGCTGTACCATGAAATGCATTTATGGCTTGCTTCTGTTCATCTTCTTAGCACAGACAGTCCTTAACCTGGGGAAAATTAAAACAAACAAACAAACAAACAAACAAAACCTCTAGATGGCCCTGAAAACCTACAGTTACACATTAGAGTGTGAAGGGGTTTTCATGATGGCCCAGAGTCATCCTCTCTGGTCTTGAAGTGAAGTGATCAGCAGGCTTAAGGATCTAGTATAGTGATGGCTGATCGATGGTCCATCATAGCCTACATGGGGAGCTTGGTCTCCCCCAAACTGGCAAGTGGACTGTCTCAGCTTTTCTTTGAGCATTCGTTACTTGTGTAGGCACTTAAAAAAAAAAAAAAAGATAGTATTTCGAATTTGGCTTGTGGTTTGCTGGCATTCAGCATGATACTTGGTTTCTTTATCTCTTGCAGGCGATTCAGTGTGGCTCAGAAAATGGTAGGTGCACTAGGTAATGGGTATTTGGGGCTTTACATCGAAATTGAAAGCACAGTTGGACTTTTACAGGCCCAAAGCCAGGTGGTGGGTCATCGGAGACCAGGCTTAGGGTGAACCATTGCTTTGTTAGCTGATGCACATGAAGCCTTTCTCTGCCCGAGGTAGAGCTCCCTGCGTTTCAGAGCAGCTGGCTTTCTGGCCAGTAAGACAGTAAAAGGGGCAGAGGCAGGACAGGAATGGCTGCACAAGGGAGAAAGTAAAGTGTGCCACTCCTGAGAGGGAGATGAAGTGCTGTGGGAAGGAGGTCACTTATACTCAGAAACAGCAAGCAAGTGTTTTAGAGGAGTGTTTGAGATCATAGCATTTGAAGACAAGATGGCCTTCTGCCCAAGAAATATAGATGAGGAAGGTGAGCGGGGGAGAGATGGTACTGGCAAAGTTTAGGAGGTAGGAAGTGGGAGTTGGTGGGCCAGCTAGCTGGAGTTCAGGCCGAGGCATGGGGAAGGCAGGACTGAGCCTAAAAACATGTCCAATACACTACACACACACACACACACACACACACACAAAATCACCTGGAGTGGTCCCAAGTGGTCTGTAGATTGGGGCCAGAAGGTTGAGTATCACCTTGGTTATGATTCAGTCAACACTGAGAAATGTCTGGCCTGCCTCAGCAGGAACAAAGACGGGTTGTAAATGAGGGTTGGGTCAGGGTGGGTCACTGAGAGGAGATGTCATCGAGTTGGGCCAGAGAGGGATGTGTCATGGGCAGTCTCACCTTCTCCCAGAACCGTCTCCAGAGTGGATGGTCAACCACACTTTGACCCCAGGAGACTTGAGGGAACTTCGAGTGGAATCTGTTAAAACCAGTGTTGCAGCAGAGGACTATTCAATTTTGATGAACATAAGCTGGATACTCCGGGCAGATGGTAAGTTTGCATCAGTCAATGTTAAGGCCTAAAGCAGACATGTGCAGACTATAGGATTCATTAATTTTATTCCTAGACATATACCCAGAAGAATACATACATACATGCACCCAAAACCACATACTAGAATGTTCGCAGTAGCATTATTCACAACAGGCAAAAAACGGAAAGCACACAAATTCCTGACTAGAACTGGAGTCACAGAATGGAATCCAATAGAGGAATGAGCATGAACAGTCTATAATGATACACAATATGGAAGAATCTCTCATGTCCAAGAAGCCAGATTCAAAAGAATTCCTACAGTCATATCTGTATGTTTGCCTACAGTTGTACATACTGTGACTCCATTAATTAAAGATGCAAAACAAGCAAAACTAATCTAAGCAGTTAGGAGTCAGGACAGTGGTTCCATTGGGGTGGGAGTGACTGAAAGGAAGCATAAGGTGTTTCTCCTGGGGTGTTTCTTGACCTGGGTACTGGATGCATAAGTGTGCACACTCATTTGGTGGAACACTTCTGATCTGTGTACTTCTCTGTATGTAATGTTATGCCTCATGGAAGAAGATGCAGTAAGGCCAGAGATGATTCCCCCAGGTTTAGGAAAAGCATTGGCTTGGGGGGTGAACATGCAATGCAATATACAGATGATGTATTATAGAAGTGTGTACTTGAAACCTATGTTATTTTATTAACCTACGTCACCTTGATAAATTCAATGCAAACATATTTTAAAAAATGAAAGGCGCTGGTTTAGATAGATTACTGTTTCCACTTCCCAGTGGCATTGTGGAAGTCCTGGCATTCTCTCAAGGCAGCTTGCATGTTCTTTTGATGAACAAATTCTGAGGGCCTGAAGCTCACATCTGTGGTTTCCACCTGCTAAATTCAGTTAAATTCCATCTGTTCCGGGATCTGGGAGTGCCAGGCACAGAGAGGTGAGTACAGGCACAGTCACAGGGACAGTGTCAGGAATCCTGCAAGGAGCTGTGAGTAGATGGGGGCAGGGAGGAGAAGGAGAGGGCCCTGGTGAGCCCACTTCAATTAGGTGATGCAATGAGGCTTTTGGCCCCCGACCTAGCAGGGTGAGTTCTGGTATTTGCTAACTTGTTATAGACACGGAGTAAACCCTGGAGAGCAGAGAATAAGAGAAAAAGGCACTCTAGGAATAAGAATTGGCATGCATAAAAGAGCAGTCAGTACAGGCATGTGCCGGGGACCCTGTCCTGGGTGCCAGATGTGGGGGGCTCCGCCCGCAGAGCCCCATCCCTCCGTTATGGATGAAAATAAAAACTACCAAGACATCTTCTGCTTGGGGAGGAAAGGGGTCAAACTCTCAGAGGAGAATGACCCAGAGCCCCTTTCTCACTAGGCTTTTATTGGGCTCAAATACACCAGAATACAGGTTTAACATGTCAAAGAAATCTGAGGGCTTAATCCGAGCCAGTGTTTGTCAGGAAAGGGGGTTGCCAAACTTTGGGAGACATACTCATTTCCTCCTGGGACACTTGTCACCTCAGGAAGAGCACTCTTAGCAAAGCAGGTTTCACAGGACTTTAGGAATTCTTTCTTATGTCTGGATCACCCAGGGAGCCGTCCTGGCCAGCACAGGGCTGCACCGCTCACCCCCACAATTTCAGGCTTTAAGCCTGATTAGGAAGCAGGAGACATCTCCCAGATAGAAATGAGGACTCGGGCTATGTCAGAATAGCCGGGGGGCGAGGGTCCATCACATCCTCTTTGCTGCAACGCCCCCCCTCGAGTCCTTCCATGAGGCCTCCCAAGTGGTTGCATCTGGCTTAGGTTGCCCCTCCCATGAGGAGTCTTACCCGTCATTGACTGCCAACCAAGCAATGGGGCCAGAGATGGATGAGGCAGAAGCAGTGCTCCTGCCCGGGAAGTAAGCTTTGTCTCCTTAGTGGGTCACGTCCTTGTGACAGAACAGACCCAGATGAAGTGGGTCCCTTGGGCTCTTACACAGTCCACCATGGGGTGAGGGTTACAACTCCTGAAACCAGGCTGAATGGTCTGCAACAGGCATGGTTTGGTGATGATGTTCTGTAGGGTTTTTACTTCTAAAGAAATTCAGAATAGGGCAGTGCTTGAGTCACCTTTGCAGGTAGCCTGTGAAATTCAGGCTCACCTGTGAGGAGGAAAGAGCTTGGGCTTTAGAATCTGAATGCATGTTCTGTACCTGCTCAAACACCACTACTGCTGACCTGTGGCCACGGGGAGCTTTGTAAGCTCAGGCAAGTCTCCCTGAAATTCCCTAAGCCTCGCTCACCCTGATGAGCTGGGGGCAATAATGGTGCCTATCCTTCAGGGCTGTTGTATGAAATGAGGTGTGTATACCTTTAGCATCAAGTCAGCAACATAGTAAGTGCTAAATAAACTCTCTCGTCTATCTCTTTAGCCAGCATCCGTTTGTTGAAGGCCACCAAGATCTGCGTGACAGGCAAAAACAGCTTCCAGTCCTACAGCTGTGTGAGGTGCAATTACACAGAGGCCTTCCAAACTCAGACCAGACCCTCTGGTGGCAAAGTAAGCATTTTGAGGAACTTGGTTAATTGGCATTAAAGCTGGGAAGGCCTTTTGCTTGGGGGTGTGGATGATGTGCTACACACACAGGCTGGTGGGCAGCTACAGCTTCAGCCTAGAACACGATGCCTGGTTTCAAAGCCTGGTTTTGGACACTTCTCTGCTGTGTGCCTTGGGAAAGTCAGCATCTCTTGGCCTCATTTTGCCCCTCAGCGGAGTGTGGGGAGCTGAACTTACACTATATCCTGGCTCTAAAATTTTACGCTTCTCTGATTCTGTGAGTTACACTGAAAATTGTGTGGGGTCCATTCCCTAAGCAGACATTGACTAAATACCTAGGTTTCAACGGTAGGCTGAGGAAATAAAACTCTAAATGAAATGGACAACACAGAACTATTATGTTTTTCACATCACAGTGTTTCAGAAATTCAGGAGATCCTTGCTTTGCCTTTCAGTGGATGTTTTCCTACATTGGCTTTCCTATAGAGTTGAACACACTCTACTTCGTTGGGGCCCATAATATCCCCAATGCAAATATGAATGAAGACAGCCCCTCCTTGTCTGTGAATTTCACCTCACCAGGTAAACTTCCTCACTCTTCTGTCTTCCTGAAATGCTTGCTTTGGGTATGTGGTTTGGTATAGAGAGGTCAGGGTACCCTGGACAAGGTGTTTGGCCTTGTCAAGTCTTGAAAAATGGACACAATAGTAACTGTACCTCCTGAGAGTGGAGAAGAAGTAAACTTAGGAAAAAAACCATTTCTGTGTGGCAGGTACTGTGCTGAGCCCTGACATGCATCATGTCACTTAAGCCTCTAACAACTCCAAGGTCAGGATAGCCCTATTTTACAGGTGAAGAACCTTCTCAAGTAACTTGGCCTGGGTTACACACACAGTAAAAGAGAAGCTGATATCCAAACCCTGGTCCTTCTTGATCCATGTACTTTAGCCACTCTGTCATTGATGCAAAACGTTTATCCCAGCCTTGGCTTCCTAACATGCTGTGTTGTTCGAGAGCATGCTCCTCGGTCTCTGAGGACGTACAGCCACCAGTAGGCTTGTCCCCTGAACTGTTGGCGAGAGGCAGTGTGGCCCCAAGTTGAATATTGGGTTCTTTCTCCTGCTCTATGACATACAGTCAGGTCTCTAGGGTCACACCTGCAATGTCACACATGCTGCAGTGAGGATGAGACAGGGTCATGTGTGATGGGTTCAGCATGGTGTCTGGCTGCAGCCGTTCCCACACCACCCCCGTCTGGGATGGTCGCCTGTTCTCTACCCCATGCCTGTTCCCTGTCTCAGGTGAACTACCAAATGGGCAATTTCTAATCATTGATCTTTGAGATTATGGTCCTGGATGTTCTTGGTGCCATACCATACTTTTAAAAATGTAAATGTTTTTGTTTTGGAATAATTTTAGACTTATAGAAAAGTTGCCACAATAGTTCAAAGTTTCTATATACCCCTCACCCAGTTTCCCTTATCATCAACATCTCATATTACCATGGGACATTCGTCACAACCAGGAAACCAACATTTGTACATTTCTGTTAACTATGCTCCAGACTTTATTTGGATTTCACTTGCTGTTCCATTAATGTCCTCTTTCTGTTCCAGTTGCATTTTGTCTGTTGTGTCTGCTTAGTCTCCTTTGGTCGGTGACAGCTTTTTAGTCTTTCTTTGTTCTTCATGACCTTGACAGTCTTGGGGAGCACTGGCCAGGCATCCAGTGGAATGTCCCCTAGTTTGAGTACACTGCAGGGGTGAGGCACCCTTCCCATGGCATCCTATTGTGGTATGTGGCATCCATGCATCATGGATGGCATTTACTTTTATCACTTGGTGAAGTGGTGATAAAAGTGGTGATTATCATCTGGCAGGCCTCTGCATGTAAATCTACTATTTTTCCCCTTCCCAAGTCTAGTTTTTGGAAACAAGTCACTAAGCCTACCATCCTAGGGTAGGAGTGTGGGGTGGATTAAGTTCCACCTACTAGAAGGGGCTGTATTTACACACATTACCAAACTTCATTTTAAAGGATGGTTTGAATCTTCTCCTGGGGATCATAGATCCTGTTGTGATAAAGACTATATTGAAATTAGACTCTGGTCACCACATCATGGGTAGATAATCTTCTGTTTAACAGTAAAATGTTAGTGTCCTATTTAAATCTGCAATCTTACCTCACATCTTGAATGTTCTGACAATTCATACAGGCATGGTAAGCATATATGTGTGTGTACTTGTTGGCAAGGGGTGGAGCAGAGATATCTTTTCTAAAATGTAAAAACTTTCATTCAAATTTCCAGGCTGCCTAGACCGTGTAATGAAATACAAAAAAAAGTGCATTGAGGCAGGTAAGTAAATACATCATTTGGTTTTGTTTCTTGAAGAAACTCATAACTTGAACCAGCACAACACAAACCCATCTTCCACAAAGAACCTGAGGTTGAGTTGCTCTGCCCACTGAATCAAGCATCCAGTCTGTCCAGGGAAGGACAGACCCTTCGTGGGGTTTTATAGTGAGCAATACTCACAGAAAAATGCCCCACCCCAGTGGCTGAACCAACATTTTAACTCAAACTGCATTGATGGTGGTACCAATCAAAAGCTGTTCCTGATTGGAGGGGTGACCCATATAAGTCCTTCCACCTGCTCATACACCAGTACCACTGCCCTGTGGCCATAAGGACCCTCAGAACCTGCTGCTTGAATTAACAAACATTCAAGGTGCGAGTGTTAGCTGAAGTAATGAACCAACAGCACGTTCCCAACCTGTGTCCTCACAGGGGCCATCTCGTGCATTCTAGGCTACTAGAACCTGCCCCTGCTCTCTGCATTTTGAAATCAGACCCTTCAGGACAAACAGTTCCAGGTGTTGAATTCCCAAGGATTGTACAAGGACTTGTCTAAATTTCTGGGTAATATAGTCTTAGGATGCTGAGGAAGTTAGAGGTATTTGGGGGAATTGGTCCTCATCTTTTACACACTCCCATCCCACAAGGTATCCCTGTGCACCCTGTCAGACTGAGCTACACGTGGTCTCCTTGTTGGCAGACTTGAGCATTGTGCCCGGAGTATGGAGTATGGAGGGCAATGGTGATGTGAAAAGGTCTGGGGGCCTTCAGTCAGTCGTAGAGCTGCTCCCAAAGGCCACCTGAGCTAGGGCCTGAAATGGTCTCCTAGATGGGGAACATAATGCATGCTATTATATATTACCTTCCTGGAAATTAACCCAGTGCTGATTTGCAAGTCCCATGAGTGAAACGACTGGCTTTTTCTCAGAGTAGACCTGTCAGGGAATCCTGTGAGGCATTTCCTTATTTCTTCACATCTAGGAAAGCTGGCAGAGTGGTTCAAAGGATGAAACTCCTAGAACACCAGGATGTTCTAGTAGTTGTAGTCCTGACCCTAAATTCATTTGGTCTGTAATCTTAGACAAGTCCCCAACACAATGGCTTGTCCTCCCCATCCTGGAAAGGAGAAAACACTGATTCCAGCCCTTAAGTCAAAATGGACATTGAGAACAGAACTGAGTAGCAGAACCCAATCTGTACTACCCACCATCCTTGGCCCAGGGAAGCGGAGCAGTGACTTGAGGTCCTTAAACTTTCGTGGGCAGCAGCTACTTTGAGATTCTGGGAGCAATGACAAATAAAAAATACACTGTGTAGTGTAGCCCGTATCTCTTGGATGTGTGCCGGGGAACTTGTATTTGTTTTTGTCAAGCCCTTTGGGGGACGTAGATGAAGGAAGAGTTTGCAACTTCATCTGTGTGATTCTCTCTTGCTAGGAAGTCTCTGGGATCCAAACATCACTGCTTGTAAGAAGGATGAGAAGATAGTAGAAGTCAATTTTACAACCAGTCCCCTTGGAAACAAATACATGGCTGTTATCCAAAATAACTTTTCAACTGCGACTTCTTTGCTGGAGGTACTCTTTCCCTTCGTTTCCTTACCACCCATCCTCAACCTCCAGCTTTCCTTACCTTGCTGAAGAAAAACATGTGCACTACAGGATTCCCCGGACAGGCTCTCTTTTAAGAGACCATAGGCAGAACTGTCTACTGTCCAAATGTACTGGGTGATTTTGATTAATTCAACAGAGAAAAACAAGTCCCTGGGGGCATCACTGGATTTCCAGTGAATCTAAGTTGAAATACAGGTAGAGGGTCAGAAGTATGAAATGAATCTGCATTCACAGAGTCTAATGAATTGTAAGTCATTTTGGGAATAGTGGTGTCTTCACTGGCAGTCATTGATCTACTCACTCATACAGCTCCTAACTATTGATTTTGTCTCAGTTACCTGCACGGAGCAAACTAACTCGAACTTCTATCATGGTTCCAGTGACTGAGGACAGTGAAGGCGCTGTGGTCCAGGTACAGTTCAGTGAGGAGCTTTGGGGAGGGGAAGACTGATTTCTACACTGTTAATTGCTTTTGATGAGTCTTTTCAAAACTGGAATAGGTGAGCTCTCTCCTGTTCATTTCTGCCAGCCGTCTTACATTAAATGATATTAATGGGCACTTCTTGTCTTGGTTTTTACAGTGGTAAGGTCAGGAAGCTGACCTTACAGTTATGGTGTCTTAGGCTTTTATTAGTGGCTATTGACCTTCCAAAATTCTTTTATTTCCATTTTCTGTCACAAAGCCTATGAGTAATTCTAAGACAGGAGTACCATTTTATTTTCCCAAGCTTCAGTTTCAACTGTAAAATGAAGTGTTAAAATCATGTGAAATGTGAAGGCTTGGTTTCCTGATTCGTGTGTGAATTTTGAAGGGCAACTGCCTGTCCTCACAGGGCCTCAGTTTACTCAGATGGACAATAGGAAATTGAGCTCTGGCTGGTGTGGCTCAGTTGGTTGGAGCATCACCCCAGAACTGAAAAGTTGCGGGTTCAATCCCTGATCTGGGTGTGTATGGAAGGGAACCAGTTGATGTTTCTCTCTCCCTTCTTCTCTAAAAGCAATGGGGAAAAAATATCCTTGGGTGAAGATTAAAAAAACGAAAATAGAAGTTAAGACCAGCAGATGCTCTCTGGTCCCATTTCAATCTGAGTTTATGATGTGAGCCTTGGAGGGCCTCAGTGAGATACAGCCTCACTCAAGATATAAGGAGCTTTTCCCTTTCCTTCCCTGGAACATAAAGGCAGAACCTTGCTGTGCCAGATGCCTGTCTGCACCCTCCTCCAGGGCACCAGACTTTCCCAGTCCCGGGGCACTTGCATGTCATAAAGTATGACTTAATAGGAGCTCTACTGCTGTTTGTTCTTTTGAGGAAATATTTGTATATATCTAGTGTAACCTAACCTGTTTAGATATGGAAACTGACATGTTAGCTACATTTAGTTTAGGTTCAGACACCAGGAAATTTAGAAGGTGCTTCAGTCTTGGGACACTGGTTTGGACTTGAGGGCTTTATCACTGAAGTGTGACCAAGGGGAAAAAAAAAGTCCTATTACAAGAGGGAGCAGCAGGGTTGAAACCAGGAAAAAAAGGGAAGAGAAGTTTCGGTGGAAGTAGGAATAATGCTGAGATTTTGTTCTGCAGTGTGATGGGAACTTTCTGATCCTCTTGTTTTCCCTCAGTTGGTTCCGTATTTCCGTACTTGTGGCTACGACTGCATCCGTCGCAAAGGAACTGTTGTGCTTTGCCCACAAACAGGTGGCTCCTTCCCTGCAGATAACAGTGAGTGCCCAGTCATTGTCACAGGATGATCAGAGAGGTTCAGGGCATGAAGGGCCAGCTGTCACCACCGCCCCATTCAGTATGTGACAGGGTGTGTGGGGGATGTAACAGAGTCCCTGCCTGTGTATGCTGAACTGGCAGGCAAAGATGTCAGAGCTGAATAAGATGAAACTTTATTTATAAAATTGCCTTGCGATCCTTTACAAAGCAGAATATACACACAGGGGGAAAAATAAACAGTGCAGAATGGATATTTAGAGCCACAAGGATCTGCTTAAAAAAACTCAAGAGCATAAAAGGACTGAGTTTATAAAGGAACATGCACTTCACTGCATTTTTCATCTCTTATCAGTCTGAGTGGCCCAGGCCTAGCTGTTGCTATAACTTGATGGGATCACATGGCCAACATTTGGATAACAAATTAGTATACTGGCACCAAAAGACAAGCCTCACTGGTGCCTGAGAGCAGCATATTCTGGAAAATGTGTCGCTGGGTTTAGAGATGTTAGTACTTCCACTTACAGATGGACAAATAAAATGTTCTGGAAGTAGCCCAGGGATGGGGCCAAAACTTGGAAGGTGCTATTTTTAGAAACTCAGCCGAACCAACTAACAACAATTCAGGTGCCTAACAGTCCTGACTCTGTGTGGGCACAGTGCCCCTGGGTCCCTGAGCACATCTGTGTGCCACAGCTGACCTGATCCTTGACATTCTGTGAGGGGATGGCTTTATCCCCCACATTTCCTGTCTTACAAAACAGCCTTTAAAAATGCATGTATGTGTACTACATATTAAGTAATTGCACCCAGAATAAAGTTAATTCATCAAAGAACAAAAAACCAAAATGTAAACTCTAGTTACATTAGTGTAAATATAGAGTAAGAAGCCAAAGGGATTTTAGAGGACTCATCTTAATCTCCTCCCATATCTCGAGAATCTAATAGATCCGGACACTAGAGAAACACACCATTCTTCAGACCCCTTAGAGACCTATTGATCCTTGGTTTTAAAGGGGTCTGAATTTCTGCAAGAAGAGCAAAGATCTTAGTTTCCAAGTAGGAGGTAATTTGGTTTTGTTTTGCTAACGGTGGTAAGCTTTGTTTTCTCCAGGCAGGCATGTGCTGAGTGGCTGGCTCCCTCTCCTCCTCCTGGCTCTGCTGATGGCCACATGGGTGCTGGCGGTTGGGATCTATCGAATGTGGAGACATGGTAAGGGTTATGAGGCCATGCATCGAAGAAACCTGTTTTTGAAGGAGATTTCTCTAGAGGCAATCACATCTTGGCATTTGGCAGGAGTCAGATAGCATTTATTTAATGCCTTAGAGATCTTCTGAAAAGACATATACTGACTGGATCACATCGGCTAAGTAAGGTAAAGCAGGGACCAGGACCTCCAGATCTGGTGGCTAGCACCTGTTTCATTTTTACCATTGAGGCATCGACAGGTACTGAAACGGGCAGATAGCTAACAAGGAATGGCAGTGTATCTGTGACAGGTACTCTCTGCTAGTTCCTACTTAAAAAAAAAAAAAATTCTTACAAGGCATAACACCAGCAGGTACTTGGTTTCGTATAATCTAAGGACCTTGCCAACATTAAAACATTGAGGATTGACTACAGAAGCCAGAGTCTGTAGATAGCTGACTAGGGGGTGGTACACTGAAAGCCTCTGCTTCTCCTCCTCTCCACGTGGAAAAAAGGAAATAAAAATGCAGATTGTGAGTCTCTGTGATGGTGTAAATAGACCAAGATTAAATCTCATGATCTAGACTAAGAAAGCCATGTGGAACTTTGACCTCAGGAATACTGACACTTAGATGTCCCGTGGCCTGTCATTGGTTATAGTACTTTCAAAGGTAGCTTCTGTTCACTAGCACACAGAGGGTACCATTCCAGTTAAGTTCCAGCTGAAAAGGGGCACCCCTGAACCTTATGGAATGATAAAGAAACTCTACCACCTGCAGGTAGAAAACGGAACAACTACTGAGTTGACCCAACTCCTAACGCGAAGGGCAGCGATCAGGTTGTTCCTGTTTACATGTCTGTGGTGCTAAAAGCACCCAAGTTACAACCACCCACCTAAAACAGAGTACCTTAAACCAGAACAATTCCTATGAATTTACCTGGAAAGGTATGGCTTGATCAGGAGAGCTGATTTAGTGGCCAGAACTTAGAAAATACAGCTTTTATGTCTTTATAGCGAAAGCCTGCCATTTGCCGTTCATAGATGACAAATGCTTTTCTCCCTCCACAGAAAGGAACAGGACTCCCCTCCCTACCACTGCGCTACTGCCCCTCATTAAAGTTCTTGTGGTTTACCCATCTGAAATATGTTTCCAGCACACGGTTTGTTACTTCACTGAATTTCTTCAAAATCATTGCAGAAGTGAGGTTATCCTTGACAAGTGGCAGAAAAAGAAAATAGCCGAGATGGGTCCCGTGCACTGGCTTACCACTCAGAAGCAAGCAGCAGACAAAATCATTTTCCTTCTTTCCGATGATGTCAACACCATATGTGATGGTACCTGTGGCAGGAGCGAGGGCGGGCCCCGTGAGAACTCCCAAGACTTGTTCCCTCTGGCCTTTAACTTCTTCTGCAGCGATCTGAGAAGCCAGACTCATGTGCACAAATACATGGTGGTCTATTTTAAAGAGGCTGATACCAAAGACGATTACCACGCTCTCAACATCTGCCCCAAGTACCGCCTCATGAAGGAAGCTACTGCTTTCTGCAAAGAACTTCTCCATGCTGAGCAGCACGTGTCAGCACGAAAAAGGCTGCGAGCCTGCCACAGCAGCTGCTCCTTCGTGTAGCCCTCCCATCAGAAACGAGAACCTGAAGGCTTCCTACCCCTCCCATTAGAAAAAGCTGCTGTGATGATTGTGAAGTTTATTGTATGGGTGACTTGTAGGGAGGATTTTAGGTATATACCTGTGTTAGCAAAAGGAATAGGGAGGAGTCATAACAAGATACATGCTTAGTCTAATAATTAAACTTTTATGCCAATACTTACAAATATTACTAGCTACTGTAGTAATAATTAAAAAATGGAAATGAAATTTATAGTATAAAGCAAAACCGCTTTCATAACTAAGAATCAAGAATAGTTGTAATGTAAAACTGTAACCATCCTGACAATGCAGTGAGCAAGCATCTTCCAGCTGAATGTCTGGTCTTGAACTGTCCATGCCCTGCCTTGGAGGTAGAGCTGTTTACCTCTGTAACATTCTAAGTTTTATGAATGCCAAATTTCCTAAGTCCTTGGTAATTCCCTTGATAACTTCTTAGGTAAAAACTCTTGGTTACACATCTTCATTTTTAAGATAAAAATATAACCTGTCTTTTATATAAGCTCATCAGATGACCTAGTGTATGTGTAACCACTTCTATTACTGGGTGTTTTCATACCAAACCTCTCTGAACTAGGCTAATGTCCTATTCGCTTCTTGTACAGGTAACTTTAACATGCACACCAATACACGTGCAGACCTGTGGTCTACTTCTGCCCAGTTACCTGTCAGAGGTCACTGCCATAGTTCAGACTTTTTTGGTTATTACATTAACTTTTTGTATTTAGAACAAAAATAATTCCTATTATGCTGGAAGATAGCTCTCTTGAAGTAAATGAGTTATTATAATGGCTCAAGTAAAAAAAAAAACAAAACTACCACAGACTTACAGAACACAAGAGTTATGTGGTATTTTGAGCCTTCCAATGTCTTTATTTTCCTGAAAGCATCTTTTTCTTATTTTAGGTCACCAAAAGGTTATATATATTAACACACGTGTTTTTTTTAAGAATGTCTGTCTTTTCACACAGTGCAATACTGAATCTGCTCTAGACTGTGGACTGGTTTCAGGTAGATTACTGCTAAAATGTATTTGTGGATTATTTTAAGAGTCATACCACTCCTAATACATGCCCTAAAGATAAAATAAAAGCCAAAATAAGTAAGCATAGAATGAAACCTCGCCGTGTCCTGCTTTACCAGCAGATACTTAGCAATTACTCAGGCAGTATGTTTAATGTGGTAAAGGTCACACATTTGTCAAGATCAGTCTTCATGGTGTTTGAAGGTGCTGGTAACAGAAGATGGATATGGCTTATGTCAAAACTTAGGCCAGAAGCCACTTCCTCTGAATCAACATCTACCAGTTACAACAGCAATATGCTATTATTACATGGAAAACTATTAAAAACAGAAACACATTATGATTTTGGAACTAGGTAGCCAACACTACATTGTATTGAAATAGCTCAGAAACATATATAGAATCAACATTGTATAAATTTATTGTTGAAAATGTCTTAAATCAAAGAATATACAATTTTCAAATTGAAGACGTACATTCCAAATATCCAAATAGTAGCAGCAAGTTCAATTTTGTCGTATTGGTGGACTCTCCCTTGTTCCTAACCTACTAGGCGGATACACAGGATACTCTTATTAATGCAAAATGCTCCACCACCAGCATCGCTCCCTGTCCTAAGACTTCTTACCATTCTTATTCTATATCCCACTCTTATCCCCACCCCTTAATTGCTCCTACATTTGTCTTTCCCCAGTCCCACCTCCAGTCCCTGACAGAGATAAAGGAAGCGAGGGCAAGAGCCTGGCGGAAATCAGGTATCCCCGGATCCTCCAGGGTCTCTGAGCCTCCAGGCTGTGCTCCTATCTCCAGACGAGGCCTTCTCTTCCTTCGGCCAGGGGCTCAGAAGGCTTCACTAAGGCAGTAACAGCTGTCTGTGTTATTTACCGTTTGCTTGAGTGCTCACAGATCAAGGTCAATCCATCATACTGAACACAAAGAACTCCAAATACTTTCACTGGGTTCTTCAGGTAAAGGAAAACTGCGGGGGGGGGGGGGGGGGGGGGGGCTCTTTATGATTAAGTCAGTAGTAATTGCAACTATCTGTACAACACATACTAACAATTCTCAATTATTCCTAAATCATTTCTGTTTGGCTTTAGGAAGGAAACAAATTTTCCTTTTCTGCTTTGGTTGTTTTGGTTAAACAATGACTATTTTCTTTTCCCAAGGCTACCCTTGGGCATGTTGGGTAATGAAAGCCAGCCAGCCTAGCCTTAAACCTCTGCCGTGGCAAATCTAGACCTGAATGGGTCCCCATAGTTTTTATAATCCAACAGAAACTTTTAAAAAACCAAAAAACTTTTTCTTATTTGGAATTCCAAAAGCACATGAGTCACATCATATGTGCCTGCTATTGCAAACAGGGAAAATATCATGACCATACAGTACTCACAATTCAGGTCCCAAATCACACCCCACCCCCTCATGGTCGCAGGAGACTGTCTCATGACAGTCAGCAGTCAGCTTAAATGGAGAGCTTCATCACTTGACAACTGCTCAACCATCTGCCATCATTGGGGAGTTTCTGAGACCCTGAGAAGGGGCAGGAAAGCCTACCACATTTTTTCTCAAATGCCCTGATACAGAAGCAGCGTGTAATTTCATACCAAAGTCAGGTCCTCAATGTAAGATTTAGAACTGTGGGTCAATAAGTAAAAAAATACATATTCTGTAAGAGTCTTGAGTATCAAGAGGCTTGTTTTGGGTCTCCTTCAAGAGTGACTTTTCCCTGCCCTTTTCACCACACAAAGGCAGCTCGCTCTCGTAACATGCGGACACCAAAGCGCTGCCACTCTCGCTGATAGATCCACAGCTCCTGTGTCGTATCCAAACAAGCCAGCACTGCCCCCCCTTTCCAGGCAATCAGCCGGGGGTCCATGTCCTAGAGCAGTGATAAAGACATGTCAGCACACACAGGACACACATTTAATCATGTATTTGAATTGAGGGGTGGAAAAAGTCTTGCTGAGTCAAGAACTAATAGGCCAGATTTTCAGCCCATGCTAGACTCATGAACTTACATTACAGGTGTCTTTGTTTCAACTGACGAGAACTTTTCAGTTTTTATTACTGAAACTGCTACTATTCACTATTATTACACAAATAGTCACCCCTGAAGGCAGAACATATGTAAGGAAATAACTAACTTTTAAGTTTGATTAGAATAAATATATCCCACCATTTCCCCTTCAGGATTAAAATTAAGAACATCCCCAGGAATTGTCCATGAGATATATGGCAATATAGGCACAATCGGTTTCTAAATTCCTAGGCTTGTATTTCAAGACAGTTCAAGCCTAAAAGATTCTTAAAGATCACCTGGTCCCGGGACCAGCAGCAGCTCCTTCATATGAGAGATCACAGTGGAGCTGTTCTGGCTGACGGCGTGACAAGGGTCCGTCTTCCCCTTGCTCCACCATCCTCCCAAAGGCAGAGTCAGCCCTGCTAGCTTTGAGGAGCACAGCAGGGACTTAAACCCAGGAACCTAGTCCCCCCTCATCCAAGCTCCTTTCCCCACACCTGTGGCCTGCTGTAATAATTCCACTTGACCCAAATCCTTAAGAACTGGCAGGCACAAACTTATGACTTCCAGGATTTTATCTACCCATACACATTAGAATCAAAAATATAATCAATGCTGACTTCATCTGCATACAGCTCAACCTGCACTGTCAACAACATACCTTAGGCCTTGTGATCACTTCCACATTTTCAATAATTCGCCTGAATGAAGGTGGCATTTTGTTGAGAATTCTGTGTTGCAGAAATTCTTGTGCTTTATGAAACATCAAACCACCTCCCACCACCAGGATGGAGCTGTACATCTTCTTTTTGGTATCATCAGATGCTGCAAAGACAGTGAATGCCCTTCCAAGCTTTTTCTCCACCACTCCAGGCCTAACCAACATCCTCTCTTGCTTGGGTAACTGCAAGAATCTTCTCAAAGCTCGCTCTCTAACCCCGCCTCAACAACACAGCCAGAGTAACCTTGCCAACTCAAATGTGAGCGGGCTGCTGTCCCTACCCTGCTACTTGCAGCATGAACAGAATCTCTAAGGGGGCCTAAAAAGTCCAGTGTGGTGTGTACTCAATTCTCGAACTTCATCCTCACACCCTGTGTCCTAGCCACTCGGGCCCTCACAACCTTCTTCCTCAGCCTGGACTGCAACCCGTCTGACTGGCTAACTGCCACTTACTGCCCAGATCTCTCTCAAGTGGCTCTTCCCCAAGGAAGCCTTCCCTGACCTCCACCCTCCACAACTCCCCCTATGGAGTAAAAATCCCTTATTAAACGCCTCAATCAGCACCGTTTAGTTCAATTTTGTTGTACCTGCCAGTTACAATTTATATTTGTGTGATAATTTGCCTTATTTTGGTTTCTTCCAATGAGGTCTGGAACCAATGCCCAACATCCATCAATGCAAGCACAAGGCAGGTGTCTGACTGGTTTTGAATGTTATGCGGCACTGCGCAACCACACCCTAGCTTGAACCTATTCATTTAACTGCTATCTCCCAGCTTCCCCCAGTGTGCTTACAACAGCAGTCTATGCTATGAAGGATGGCTTTATCAAGGCCCAGAGCTTTCCCTTCAAACAGCGAGATGGCAGTCTTCCTTGACATCAGAGCGGTGAGGGCCTCTTCAGAGTCATTGCCAGCCATCAGACAGTCTCCCTGGGAGGATCCCAAATCCACCTCCTGGGAATGGAGTCTTTCTGGAAGATCAGAGGACTGTCCACGAAGATCCCCTTCAAATCCAATGGGTTTGGATGCAGACTTTCGGTCAGCAGTAGCTTTTGCAGACTTTAAATCAATGAAAAAGACAATCAAGTAGATGGTATGATTATGACAGAACACTGATGATGTTCTCCAGTTAGAACTCCCGCCACTAGATGAGGGGGACCCCTTGTAATACAGGTTTCCCCAGCTAGGTGAGTGTTCCAAGAACCCATCTGTATCAGTGCACCAGCTGGTGTTTTAAGAGGCTGCATTTAGCTTCGGTGGATTTTTTGAAGACTCTTTCAACAGGTTTGCCTGTTTCACGATGGGTGATTTTCAAGTGTACCAGCCCACACACACTGAGTGTTCAGCAGTTTTTGACAAAAAACATCATGTCCCTCGAGCCTCACCCTCCCTATTCACCTGATCTCACCCCGAGAGAATTTTGTTTCCCTAATGAAAAAAAATCCTTAAAGTGAAATGTTTTGTTGATGTGGATGTGGAAAAAGTGAAACAAAAAAATGGCAGAAACACAAAAAGGCATCAAAATCAACAAATTCAGAAAGTGTTTTGAGCAGTGGAAAAAAAGTCTTGATAGGTGTGTTGCATCAAATGGAGAGTACTTTGAAGGTGACTAAAGTTTAAACACATAAGAATACATAATTTTTTATAAATAAATTCTGGGTTTTTTTGGGGCCCTCCCCCTCATACATTACTATACACTAAGGCCTGAGGGGGTAACCTTCCCCTGAAAGAAACAAAAACAAAAAACCTTAGGTGTGGTGCAGAGAAGAAATACACCAGAGTATACAACCACCCGCTTGGGAGGGAAGGGTGACAGAAGAAGAGATTGCACTGACAATTCTAAAGGAGTCCCTGGCAGGCAGGGCGGGTCTCAGAACCTTACTATTATGGGTTGGAATTTAAAATTGAGATGTCAAGTGTAGACAAGCTTTTCTTCCCTTGAGTTTTTAAGTGGAGTATTTTAGTGGAATTCTTGAGCCAGTGACTGATGAAATTCTCATTTTCAGGCCTTTCTTAATCACTTTGTGCCCCTCTTTGGGACAGGGAAGAGGACTAGAAAAGACTTACAGCCCTCTTTCCTCCACCATGAGCTGCTGTTTTATTAGCAGATAATAGCTCACCCCTGCATCAGACTTCCTATTACTGGGATCAGCAATGGACAAAGAAATGTAGCTTTTTGCCTATGCCACACACCTCTCATATAATTAAATATAGGTGAAATTTTACTAGAAATATTTACTATGGATGAATATTCAAAAGTAATTCCATTAATTTAACCTTTAAATGTGTGGAATGGTATTCTGAGAATTGGATGAATGCCTGCTGAACAAAAAAACCTGTCATCCAGATTTCAAATTTAGACTCCATCTAAAGTTCTAAAAACATTGTCAGCCCTGGCTGGTGTGGCTCAGTGGACTGAGCACCAACCTGCGGACCAAAGAGTCGCTGGTTTGATTCCCAGTCAAGGCACATGCCTGGGTTGTTGGCCAGATCTCCAGTGCGGGGGGCACACGAGAGGCAACCACACATTGATGTTTCTCTCCCTCACTTTCTCTCTCCATTCCCCTCTCTAAAAATAAATAAAATCTTAAAAATAAATAAATACAAATAAAAACAGTGTCAGCTTTAGGATGCTGTCAGATGGCAGTGGCTGCAGTGATCCATTAGTTATGGGCAAACTTCTCCTGTGGGGATAAAACTGTCTGCCTGCACACCAGAAGCCCCGCAGACCTGTTCTTGCTTGCTCTGTGTCGCCAGCAGGTAATGTTCATCATGAGGATCCTCAGGATCACCCTGGGATCTGTGCTGCAGAGTCGTCATTTTTTGTCCGACGATTCCAAAGGTTGATGGATAAAATAAAGCCATTGGAGCCTGCGCATGGAAGAAAAAGAATGGTCAACCCGGGATACTGCGTCTTGAAAAAACCAACCAATTAAATTTTGTTCTTCCAAAAAGCAAAACTGGCTGATTGGATATGACACCAGAGACTCTCAAAGTAAATGCATAGTACATTGTAACCTATGTACTTATAATTACCTAATAAGGATGGAGCCTCTCTCTAAATGACTGATCACATAGTAGCTAATTGCAAAGATGGTCCTCGGATCTCTTCTAATTTGGATTAGTGAATAATCTACAACCAGTTCAGATTCTGACCTCCTGAGGTTTCTAGCAAGTAAACAGTCTCTCAGTCTGAGCCTAGCTGGCTTTCTTTCTACCCATGAAAATGTATACCCATGTGTTACCTGGAGTTTTTCATCTCCTAATCGAAACTGGTAAAGCAGGGCAGGGGAATCTGGATGTCGAATCTGAAACTCATGGTCCTGAAGCCCAGAGATGTCCTGATTCCAGGAAAAGATGCAATCAGTGAATCAGTAAAAGTGCATGTAAACTCGAATTACAATTAAGCCTCCCTACCACCTAAACCTCACCTATAAAAAGGCTGCCCTACAACTTTCTACCACACCCACTAAAACTTAAGAGTTCAATGTTAACTTGCTTTCTCTTTAACATTTGTGAAATATGCACCATCTGCATTTTTTGTTTTCTTCATTACTGATAAATACTAATACAATGACCCAAATCAATAAGCAAATGCTCTCAGTAACTGAGGAATGTTACCTAGTCTTATATTTGTTTTTTTATTCAGAAGTATACTACTTGAAAAGGTAAAAAAAAGATCTAAAACAGAGTATAAAAAGGTAGCAATCCAGATACAGCAACGATTAAATGGTGACTGTTCACGACACTAAAAAAGTGCTTCAAATGATGCCATTTTATTAAATGTCTGTGCATATTTTACCTGCTACTATTCATCACACCTGAATGGCCATCTTCATCCTTTATCAGGATGATCAGAGCCTAGAGAGAGAGATACTTGCTAAACTCTCTTTAAAAAAAAAACAAAAAAACTTTTTTTCCAGAGCCAGAGACACATCTACACAGCTTTGACCTCACCTAAAAACTCATACTCCTTAAGGGCTTCAGTTCAAGGCTTTATCAGCTTAGGTTGAAAGGGTAGCATGATACTGTTAAAGTTTTCCTGAAAACAAAAACAGTCAATTTTGACTTTGCTCCCACCTGATCTAAATGACAAAAAGTTTCTTTTAGGTGCTGCAGAAGAAGGCAATCCATTTTATTTGTTAACTGGCATTCTCTGTAAGGGAATCCAGCTCGCTGCATCAACCAGTAAAAACATCTTGATACATCAGATCCTCCATATGCCAGACAGAGACTAGAGTTGAGAGAAAAAGCAGATGAGTAATGTCAGTTAAAAAGGTACAAAGTGTGATTCAAAATTTCAGTTAGGCACAGCAAAACAGCAAGATTCAAGAAATGTTTGTGACAGAAATACATTAAAGAAAGAACGGATGGATGGATGGGAGGCAGAACGGGAACTCTAGAATAAACCAGTGGTAAGGCACCTAGAAGCAGTCATACTGTCTGCAAAAAATATCCAAGAAACAGAAAACACACTATTAAATCCAGCTCATTTCCAAGTCAGTATGTTTGATAGCTGTTAGCCTATGTACATTCTCTGGCATATAAAGGTGACACCGGAAGACAAACTTATGGGAGAAATCTGAGAGGATACTACCCACTAATTGAACACGTCTACAATTTAGAAAGACCACTGCTACATTATTTTAGTGGCTGGAGACCTGAATCCAGTGTTTTCTCCATACCTTGGGAACCACTGGCATCAGACAATAAGAACAATGGGTGAGCCAAAATAACTCAGTCTGGGTTGTAGAATGCATTGTAACTTGGGACTAACCTTTCTCATGGACTTATTGGGACCTCTTTTAAATTTGTTTCTATACCTTAAGATTCAAACTACCTAATGTAAGGAACACGGAGAATTAAAGCATCCTGAAGAAGCCATCCTGGGAGTGCAAAATGCTGCACAGAGGCCACGTGTGCATTACCTGAGTGTGCTTACCTGTGTTGGGCTTGTCTAAGGAAGGACGAGCAGCAAACCTGCTCCTGATAGTTATTTTATAACTCTTCTGTCAGTGGTGACAGACACTTGGTCACCATAGAGTTACTCACTAAACACCATGAGTAACTTTATGGTGTTCAATGAATAACTTATTTTTCTTTCTTATGACAAGAAAAGCAAATACTCGAAATGCTAGCTAGCTAGAGAACTCAAACCCGAAAACCTATTTTCTCCTATGCGACTTTCCAAAATCAAGCTTTGTTGTGCATGACTGGTATTCTCTAGGCCAGCCCACAGCAAAAGACACAGAGCTAACCTATATGCTTCCTCTGTGGGACAGCACAGCGCACTCTAGGACTTTTAGGAGCTGCTGATGTGAACTTACATTAGAGTTCCAAAGGAAAGGGTAAAATCAGTCGTGTACAGCCTTGCCAGAATTTGCACTTCTACAATCTTGCTGGTGTCTTATACAAAATTTGAAAATATAATTCCTTATAAGTAATTTCTTTCTAATTTGTGATGCTTTATAGTTGAACAGACCGTGACGGGAGAGGGATGGGGAATGACACCTCCCAAGTCCCCTACCGAGTATTCCGATGGGAGACCCCATCCTCCACACAGCACACACTTGTCTTCTGGTCCCCAACATCTACAATACATGTGCTGCTTAAACCACTTCCAAAAGTGGCACACACAGACTCCTGATGGACCACAATTCCTAAAAAACAAAAGGCAAAGGAGCAATCAGCTACAGAGTTATGACTCTCCAAAGATATATAATTGACTAAAGTCTAGGAACCTCTGGGCAGATATTCACGCATTGCTGACCCTCTCAAATAAGCATTCCAATAAAGCAGTGAATTGGATTAACTTTTGTCAATAAAAAAAAAATCTCAATTCAAATAGGTTTCACTGGAATATCAGACATACCTGAAAAACCCATCTTCATTAGAATCATATTCACTAATTCTTTCACATGCTGTTTATTATAGATATCAGGAATTAACAAGATGCATCTATAATACTAAGGAGAAGAACAAAGAAAAATGATTAAATGGTTAACTCTAAAGTCAGGTCAAAGTAAATTTCACAGTTTAAAGCAGCAGAAGCAATGGTCAGAGGACCAGAATAAAAGCTCAAAACTCTCTGCCATCTTTTGGGTTTTATGAAAAAATACAGAATGTTGACATTTTTTCTTTTTCTTTGAATTATTTAACACTTGTGAAATAAAAATAAAACTGATGTGTCTGAAAAGGTCCAGAGAGAAGGCACAAACATCAGCACTTGCTGCCTGCAGAGCAGGACAGACACCGAAGAAACCAACAGAACAAGAAAAAGAGAGAGCATTAAAGGAGAATTCAGTGAAGATATCCTCAACACTTAAGACCGAGAATGCTTCAAAGATCCTATATTATAAACAACTTAGTAATGTGTACTTTTATTGACCAAGATTCTTAAAGAGTATCCAAGTAACTGGGGATTGGAGCTTACCTTTAAATCTTTCAATGGGATTTCCAAGTATTTTTGTATTGCATGAGACCATATTACTTCAATATCTGCCAGAACAGCTGTGAGGGAGCCCCCAGGTCCTGGGTGAATATTTAACTGACCTCTTCTAATAGGCCAGTGAATATTGTAACAGTCCAATGGATTAACATACAAGGCCTAGAAAAGATGGGGAGATGAGCATGTTGTTAAAACTCTTCTCTCAGGGTTTTTTGGATTCAAGGTCAAAACTCCAAGGCTAGGAATTATCAGTAACTTGCTGAACATTCTAAATGCTGAGGGTGGACTATCTAATACTCCAGGAGCCAGTCTGACTATCTGGTCCTCAAAGTAGGATTACAGAATGCTTGGAAACTATAAATGGATGGCAAAGTAAATGAATCTTAGAATTAGGATCAGGTTTTCTTCTTCCATTTCATTATAAAGAAGTTCCCTACCTCTTCTCCTACCAAAAACTCAGGGTGATGAGATGTGTTTGTCCATTTATTTCCGGAACAGTGATCTAAAATTGCAGGTCGTATCTGCTTGTTGTAGGAACGTGCCTGAAACAGAAGTGTATCACATATTCTCTGAATTTACGCAAGGAAAAAAAAAGCGTTAGGTGCAGTGTGAGTCGTCTTTTCTCCTTTCCCTCAGAACCAGATACAGTGGCAAATTTTAATCACAAAGCCAAGATATTTGGGGAAATACTGACTGGTAACAAAAGGATTCTCTTGCCCTTTTCCACAGTCTTGATTTTTCCTGTGATTTTTAACACATAGGGCTGAGATTCACAGCCAGTCTAAAATTAATACTGCACTCTACCTAAAGCTGAATACAAAATTTACATCAACTCACAGGTATCCCTAATTGTCATTGCTTTAGCACATTAAAAAACAAATGTGGTAAGAATACCACTTCCCACCAAGGTCCTAGAATTATACACTGAAGACTCTCAAGTAAACTGTAACTTTTATCAGCTTGTGGTAAGAAACACCACATTATAAAATATTTGGCTTGCTTAAGCATCTGTGACACTGATTCAGGCACACCACAGGTAGTTATGAATTGTTTTTCTTCCTTTTTAAAGAAAATCCCTTCTTGCACTTGCAAATTAAATAGGTAGAGCACATGAATGGCATTATGATATAATAGCTGTGCTGAAAGATTAAATCTGAAGAGTTGAGGTCAAACCTGTTCAGGGGACACGGGAATCCGTCTTGTACCATTTGACATCTTTTTAGACCATATCGCTTGATCCACCATTTTAAGACCATTTTGTCTTTGTTCATTACTTTCAGGTTTCTAGGAAAATAGAATCAAAGATGTGCAGTGCAAAGAACTTAGTGAAAAGGGAAAGCAGTCTGCAAACTCCTCATGCAGCGATGGGAGATGCTCCCTTGCCAACAGGCAGCATTTCCTTAATCTCTAACATAGGTACTACCCTTCAGAATTCAAAGTCATCTTTTCATTATTTATACATTTAAGAAGTCATAAAAGAACCCTCACTATAAACCAAGTATTTGAAAAAATCTGTAACTTTGAGTGACTTTGGGTTCACAAAAAATTTTCATGGCACTAATCAGAGCATAGCTACTTTTACATTTACAAAGAATTTGAGACACCCTCGTAGATTTATATCACTTCATGTTTACAACTTTATAACAACCTTAAGAGTCCTTTATGTGTTATTTTGCTTAATCAACAAGTGTCCAATTTTGATGCTGCAAAAAATATATACATACATTTTTATGTGAAATATTATTTTACTTTCTTTTAATTTTTATTCTCTAAAGTAGAATTGTAAGAATTAAAAAATGGAATCCTAAGGCTTACTATCAGAATTACAGAGAATGTAAGTTCCTAAAAATATCCTTGATTTAAAACTTAAAAGTGGATTACAATGTAATATACACATTAGTACCTATCACAAAAATTTTTTTCTAATAATTACCATTTGCAAAATAGGATAAAGTAAATGTTTACTGTAAAGAAATACATTTTTTTTGCCTTGGCTGGAATGGCTCAGTGGATTGAGCACTGGCCTGAAAACCAAAGGGTTGCTGGTTGGATTCCCAGTCAGGGCACATGCCTGGGTTGCAGGCCAGGACCCTGGTAGGGAGAGCATGAGAGGCAACCACACACTGATGTTTCTCTCCCTCTCCATCTCCCTCCCTTCCCCTCTCTAAAAATAAATAAATAATATCTTTTAAAAAATACATTTTTTTGCCTTTACATGATTTGACTTAAGATTGCAATAAGTACTTATTATAGCAATTCAATTTGCTTATGAAGTGAAAATATGAGTTTATTTTAAACTCTAAGTATCTGGAAGAAAAAAAACAGAAGTCAGTTAATAGAGACCAGAATGTACCATTTTAAGTGAGTGATAATTCTATACCTTCCATTAAAAAATCACATTCATCAATACCCAGTTCACCCTGGAGGGTTAAAAAAATTAAATTTACTTTTACTACAATTATTTACTTACAATATAAAATAGCTAGTTCTGGTGAAAAATGATTATTTATAACCCTGAATGATGCTATTATTCTATTATTTTAAAAATAATTTATTTTTATTTATTTACTTTTAGAGAGAGGAAAAGGGAGGGAGAAAGAGAGGAAGAGAAACATGTGCCTGAGAGAAACATCGATCAGTTGCCTCTTGCATGCCCCCGACTAGGAACCTGGCCTGCAACCCAGGCATATACCCTAACTAAGAATCAAATCGGTGACCTTTCGGTCACAGGAATCCACTGAGCCACACCAGCCAGGGCTGGTGCTATTACTTAGAAACACAAGGCTATGAAGATGTTTAGTCCAGATGACTGCATATACTTGCATGTCTAAGCCTTCCCAAGGAAACAACCTTGGGATTTCTCTCCAGGTCCTCCATTTCCGACTTACATTTAGTCCCTCCCTTAGGAGCCAGTTGTCCTTGTATAGGGGCTGCCCTTGTTGTTTGTGTCTTCGTGCAATGACATGAGGAATGCTGGCAGGAAGTGTGTCTGTGGCTCGACCAATCCTCAAAGTTGTTGAACCTGGATGTATAACAACAATGAAGTTGCTCTGGATTTGCTGCAAATATAAAACAGATGTGTGACCTTAGTAAATAATATGCAAGTAACAAGTTAAATAACATATAGGTAACAGGAGAGACTAAGAAGTTAGTTTCCTGTAATGGTCATTAGACCCAAAGGTTTCAAAATAATTCAGTAAAGGGAGTTCTTTGAGAAGCATCCAATTACTGCACTCTACCTGAATACAAACTCATTTTATAGTTCCGTGTTCCCAGGATCTAACTCATAGTACATAGCCCAACAACTATTTGTTTAAATGAAAAGAACTATAATTATTCAATGCAAATTAACCTACTGGGTATTTTTCTGTGCCAGGCATGTGAGTACAATGGTAACCAAGACAAAGTCCCAAAAATCAGAGAACTTTTCATTTACTAGGAAAGACAGTTAAACAAGGAAGGAGAGTGTGGGGAATACCATGACTAGTGGAGTGCTGGTTTCCCAAAATCATAATCACCTAAAGATAGTTGTAAAAAAAAAAAAAAAAAAAAAAATGACCCTAAGCTTTCACTACAAATTCTGCAACTCAGAATCTCCAAAGAGGGAGCCTAGGAATCCAGTTTTCAAAAGCTCCTGAGGTGATTAGCATGCCCACTAAGGTTTAAATCCACTGCTTGAACAGCTAATGGAAGACATTAATGTAAAATTATTACTTTGCAATACTGGAAAGTAAGGCTTTATATATCAACCACTTCCCAAGTGTGTGCCTAAACTATATTTTGGTTACTTTTTAAAAAAACACTACAGTTTACCATTGTTGATTCTGTGCTATTCACCTAATCTGGCAAGAGACTGGGGATGAAAAACCAGAGTTCACAGTTCTATCCTCCTAAGTCAGAAAACTTTGCTGTACTTCACAATTCATTCTTGGGAGATGATGAAGAAGGACTGACAAAGTAGTGCAAATCAGGACAGTGGATGACTGCAGACTTTACTTAGAGATAATTGTTTTAGAACTGAAATTCTCAAGAGGGCAGAATATAATCTGAATCACTTGGGGAAGCTATACCATGTAAACTTGTTGAGGGACCCACAGTTTCAGCAGGGAATGGGGGAAGGAAAAAGGGACTCACGATCCCTTTGTTAAGAACCACCATGCCAGCCTGACTCCTTAGCTAACACCTATTCTGTCCTGTGCTTGCAGCTACAGTTGGGTCTTATTGGCATGTTTCCATTCAAAATATTTCTGTACTTGGCCAACAGATAAAGTCCAGACCTCCAAGAGCAAGGCCCTGCCTCCTTCTCTGGCCTTACTCTAGAACCACTTCTTTTTTGGTCAGTACATCCCACATACCATTTCCTGGATATTACTGTTTAAGATGAGATACAGTTAACAGTACAGGTGCTGCAGAAGCCATGGAAAACCAAAGAGTGTTATACTACTGACTGAAGTTAAGGAACTGTTGCTACAGTGATTAAGGACCCAGGCTCTGGATGCATACACCTGGCTTCAAATTCGGACTGTGCCACTTCCCTGCTCTGGATAAAGTTCCTACCTCATAGAATATTTGTGTAGATTAAACAAGTTAACAAGCAATCACAAGCTCAGAGTGTGGCTAGGTCTTCCAAAATTCTCTACTGCCTTCAGAACTGGCTAGGCTCTCTGGCTTATACGACCTTCATGATATGGCCCCTGCTAAGGTCTCCATCTTACCTGTCGCTCCCTTACTCCCTGGATTCTGTACATCCTGATCTCCAACACTTCATACCTTCTTAGTCTAGTTCTCTTCCATGCCTTGCTCTCCCTCCCTGAGATTTTACTTCCCCCTACCTAATTTTTAATCCTCCTTCAAATCTTAATCCCGATGTCACCTCCTCTGAAAAAACCATCCCAGACCATTGGGGCTGGAGGAGGTACCTGCTGTTTTGCGCCCAACACTTCCTTTTGGTATTCTCCACTAGTGGATCCCACACCCTGTTCTGATACCAACGGCCCCACCCCCAGCACTCCTCCCAGCCTCACCCTCTGGGTGGGAGAATCCTAGAAGGTGGGAACCAATAAGCCCTCACAGGCCATTCAGTCTGCCCCCTCCACTACTTAAGTGGAGAAACTAACCCCTGTGTAACCATAATAACCACCCCTAGGGCCTACTATGTGCCAGGAACTGTGGTGTGTACTTTATTGCTGCCTGGCCAGTTGGGCATATACTTAATACATCTACCAGGAACCTAGCTCAGAGATGTCCAACAAGAAATTCTGAGCATTTAAACACCTCCTGATTTCTATTGTGAATTTACATTACTTTTGTCCATTTTCCTATGGGAATGCTGGTATTTTCCTTACTGAGTATTTGTAATATTACATATAAAGGCTCTTTGCCCACCATGTACTGCAAATAATTTGTCCGGTATGACTTAATCTTGTTTTTGACACCCACCCACCTAATGTCTATTTAGACAAATGTCTACTCTTCATTTCACTACCTGAGATTTCCTTAACATAGAAAAAGGCATGAACCTCTAACTATCCCTTACCAAATTACCGCAGATACTCCCAGTAAGCCAGGCCCGGTGCTAAACTCTACGTGCCACCACTAAAACCTCACCCATTTGGGAGGTAGGTGACAGTCCAGCCCTCATTTCAAAGCCGGGGAACCTGAGGCTCCCACAGAGGCTGGAGGGGAAGGACGGGGGTGAAGAAGGGTGGAGGCGTTGGGGGAGGGGGCAGGGACGCAGTCCTCACCCGGCTTGCAACAACGCTGAGAGGGAATGAGCAACCCCTACCCCACCCATGACCATGGGGGCCTGAAGCCTTCCGTTGGCTTCAACCTCCTCCTCAGACCGGAATGTGGAGTTACGAGGCCACAGTGCAGGGCCCTCGCCAAGCCCCACTCCAGGCGCACCCTTAGCACCTAACCTCCTGCAGCGACTCGGGCACCAAGGCAGGTACGATGGGCCGCTTCACGCCCCGCTGCTCCTTTTCCTTCTCCCCGCCCTTCTCCTTCCCGTTCTCAGCGTCTCCCTTCTCTGCCTGGGTCATCGTGGCTGCAGAGCACCAAGAACCTCTTGCCTCCCCCGGCACCGCACAATCTGGAACCAAAGGTCCCCAGCGCAGGCGCAGGCGCAGGCGCAGGCGCAGGCGCAGTCTCTGAGCGGACTGCCCACAGTCAAGATGGCCAACAGAGAGTCATGGGAGAGAATACCGGAAACAGAGGGGCGGAACCTTCCACTGGGGGCGGGGTTCCGGGGGAAGGAGTGTGTGGATTAAGTGGATAGTGCCGTCTTTGGTCTTGGCCACAGGATGCGGCGATATCAGGTACTTCATCTTTGTTTTGAGCGCTTTGATGGGCCAGCCAATAACCAGCATCTCATTGTATCGTTACACCTGTCTCTCCTGGATCCCCAGACACCTTACACACATTAGTTCTCTCATTTCACTGGTCCTGCTCGGTCCAGCCCGATGTTAGGGTTCTGTGGTGCTAGATCTCCTATTTACACACTTTTTGGATTTTACCCAGTTTCATAGCTTTAAAGGTAACTCCCAAATATATACTTCCACCGTGGACTTCTCCCTGAGATCCAGATTGATATATCTGGTATCTCCCCATGGATGTCGACAAGACATTGAAAATTTAAGTATGTCCAAAATGGAATTTTTGATGAGCCCCTACTTTCGTGATTTCAGTAAATGTCACATTGATACCATCCCCATGCTTATAAATGGATATAAAGACGATTTTATCTCAACACTTTGGTTTCAAAGCCTGTTAAACACTGGAAGTAGAATTATGTTATAACAATTATTCATTCTGACAAATATTTTAGTGCCTATTACATGCTGTCATTATTCAAAGTATTGGGGTAAAGGACAAAATCTCTAATTTCATAAAGCTTCCATTGGTGAAAGAATGTTAGTTACCAGCATTCAGAGGGGGATTAAAGACAAAACAACCATTTAGATTTCATATTTGTCAAGATAGCATTGAAGTCCACATATTTACAGATGACGTAGCAAATCTTCATTTTGTAGCTGTTTTGTTGGTTATAGCTTTATAAATACCCTGGTAATTTTGTATGGCAGTAAATCTAACATCTTGTATTAAAGACTCATGGGACAAATATGTTTCAAGATAAAAATTAATTCAAAACCACAGATATTATATGCATATACTGAAATAAATACAATGCAATTTATTTATAAGGGAGAACAAATTAACAATGAACACTTCAGAAGTTGAAAAAGGTGACACTAACAGTACTAAATACACAGCCTTTCAATTTTCTTCAAATTCAGAGTTTTAATTATATAAAGATGAGAAGTCACTTTTGTAACCTAAAAACATTTACTTATTAAAACTATATCAATACTTTCATAAACTATACAAAAAGTTAATGAGACAAACATGTATTTATAGAACTGCGTATCAGTCATGCCAGATCCCTGCAAGAGAATTCCCAACACGACCTCATTTGTCTGTGAGGACACAGAGTAGTTCTTGTTTAGACGTACACATTCATCTGCTTGTCCAGCACGGGCAGCCCTGCACCACTTGATGGTTTCTTTCTGTTATGAATGTGCATGTCCAGTTGTCTGCTTCTTAGAGCAGACATTTACCTAAAAGAAAATGTTATAATAATTAGTTGCTAGTTATTAATTTAGATCTGTATGAAAAAAATCCCATAATCACTACAAGTTATAAACTTCTTTAAAAGACATTTTGATAATAAAGCTAATGGGCTTTTCAAAGATTAGGATAGAAATATTTTTCCAAATAATGTCTGAGTAATTCAAAATGCTGGGGAACTTCTGTTTTCCTAAAGACCTTCCTAAGAAGGCATTTACAAAATAAAATTCCTGCAGAGTAATTTCAAATTTAAGTTACCTTCCTCATCCACCAGCCATTGGAGGAGGACTGGGACCATGCAGATGATTAATTCGACCCATTCTTCTGGGGGGGTTTCCTGGGGGCCTGATAAAAGAAAAAGTTAATTTCTACTATTTAGTAGACATCTTCAAAGGGTTCCTTTTACACTCAAATAGACCCTCTTCTTTATTTAAAACACCATTTTGGTAAAAATTCAAATCATTTTAGGGACCAGGCACAAAAAGTACATGAGGAAAGCAAGTCAGGCAGGACTGATGAACTAAACACCACCTCCTGTAAGTGCCCAACTAAAACCCAAATCTCTCTGATTTTTGCCACATGGAAACACAAGCCTAACTCACTCTGCTTGATCTTTTGAGTTTTTCATTAGCATTTGGAAATCTAGATTCTAAAGTGAAATCTCTAGATTTTAACGATGGCTCTCAGTTTTCATCATCTAATTTAGATATTTCCCACAGGATATACAATGTACATTTTAGCTTTGTCAGGTTGATTGTAGTTATCAAATCAGAGGCAACTTAATTTATAGTAATGCATTAATTCTGTGAAATAGAATTTAAACCTTTAGTTTCCACGTGCCTATCTATTTATCCATCTACGTATCTATCTAGTTTAATTAAAATATACAGAGGGTTAAACACTTCAGTTTAAAAGGCTATACCTGCCCTGGCTGGTGTGACTCAGTGGATTGAGTGCCGGCCTGTGAACCAGTGGGTGGCTGGTTCGATTCCCAGTCAGGGCACATGCCTGGGTTGCAGGCCAGGTACCCAGTGAGGGGTGCTCAAGAGGCAACCACACACTGATGTTTCTCTCCCTCTCTTTCTCCCTCCCTTCCCCTCTGTAAAAAATTTTTTTAAAAAGCAAAACAAAGCTATACCCTCTTCCATCATCGTATCTGGAATCAGATGAGTTTCCGTAGCCTCTTTTCTTTTTCACATCTTGTTGAAGCAGAGTTTTGAAACTGAAACAAGGGGCAGAAAACAACAGAAGAAACACTTTCAATATCATAAAATGCATTTCATGGTTTCAACTATCATCTCTGGTGCGAGAACAGCTGAACTGATTTAGCTCCAAACCTACATTTCTCGCAGCCATCTGGACAACACCATCTAAAGCAAGCACATGTCTAAACAGAGTGTGCTACGTTCTGTGCCAAAGCCGCCCTTCCTTACCTTTCTTATTTGCTGATAATTCCCCATGACCATCATCCCAACTTTCTTTCTTTACTCTGTATCAGCTGTCACGCCCCCATAGCCTATGTAACTAACATTATCTTGGAGAGGGAGGGGCAGAGGGTGGTGTACCAGAGGCACAGACCTTCTGGAAATCCATTTAAATGAATTTTATTTGTGAAGGAGGAAAAATTTAACCAAGTTAAAACAGTATTTTAATGAACAATACAGAGTTGGTAAAATTTGTAAAACTGTCAAGTTCTGCACTGGGTACCTTAACTTCAGGCCTCTCTTGTCCCCTGTGGTTATTTTTCTATGGAGCTATCGCTTCCATTTTACCTCTTCTAACTTATTCCACATGCGGCCATCAGATTAATCTTTCTAAACCAGAGCACTAATCAAATTAAGTATAAAGATCACAGGCTGATATTCAAACGTCTCTGCTACCTTTCCTGTGTTTCTTCCTCCTGGAATAACTTCTTTTGATTTCCACCTGCCACAATCATGCCCAACCACTGCCCCTTATAATATAAAGATATTTACCGATAGTAAAGTCAATAAAAGGACTATCTTCTATATCTCTGCATCCCTATAGTTCCTATCCATGAGACACTCAAATATATATTCAAACTTAGGATAAGACTTGTTAGTGGCTGATGAACAATTTTCATAAAATGAATAGCAGGTGAAAGACCAAAAAATACATTTAACAAAGAACTACTTAAAATTATGGTGAAGTTTAAATTTTTGTCTCCTCTGTATTGATACTAGCCCTTCATTAAAAATAAAAAACAAAACATTTTCTTAATCAAGATCTAATTCCCCTTGTTTACTTGCTGTATGATATACAACAAAATTTGCACATATACACTGAAGCTGGGAATAACAGACAGAAAGTGGGAATAAATGAAAGCACTGTCATCTGGCATTAGAATGGCCAGACCTGGCTCCACAGCTGCAGGCTGATATGATTACCACCGAGATGAAGGTATGGTCAAGCTTACCAACTTAACTATCATATTCATAATCATAAGATGTCTGGTGACAGCTTTATCACTACAGAAGTCTTCATTTCTCTTAGTACAGCTATTGATTTTAAAAAAATTAAAACTGAAAACTGCTCAGGGAAGCTGTTTGTTTAAGATAGGCAACATAATGTACCTAACGTACTTCTGGCAACTTAAGTGCCAGCCAGGGCTATTAAGAGCGCAACTATACTTACAACAAAATGACGAATTCAGCTATTCCCCAGAAGAAATCTGTTATCAAAGATAATCTCCATGGGGACTGACTCCGGCTGTCCAACACCTGTCCTACAGATAAGAATAAAGAAACTTAATTAGTGCTACAAATCCCTGACCCAGGACAAATTACAGTTAATCAGGTAACAATCCCAGATTCGGTTTTCAACTTGTCCATTGTTCTAAATAGTAAACAAAACAGAGAGATCTGCTATGTGCATGCCATTCTAAGAAAGTGTTCAGGGGAGTACGGCTCTGTGATCTAGGGGTCATTCCTTTAATATACCAAATGCTTTCCTACAGTTTGTAGTTTTGGTGGGTGATTATTCAAGTATTTTTTCTCTCTCTCTTTACTGTGGTGAAATATATTTTAAAAATCTACCTACCATTTTGATTATTTTGAGATGGACAAATCTATGGCATTAAGTATATTCACACTGTTGTACAACTATCAAACCATCCATCTCCAGAACTTTTTCATCGTTCCCAACTGAAACTCTGTACCCATTAAACACTAACTTTCCATTTTCCCCTTTCCCTGAGCCCCCTGCGAATCACCATTCTACTTTCTGTCTCTATGAATTTGACTGCTCTATGAACCTCATATGAGGACATACAATATTTGTACTTTGATAAGCAGCTATTTCACTTAGATAATGTCTTCAAGGTTCGCCCATGTTGTACCATGTGTTGAAAGTTCCTGCTTTTTTCCAAGCTGATTAATATTCCTGTGTGTGTGTGCGCGCGGGCGTGCGCTGCATTTTATTGATCCATTCATCTGTTGATGGACACTTGGGTTCCTACTATGAAAATGCTATGAACATAGGTGTACAAATATGTTTATTCAAATATTCTGAGGAAACAAATTGGTGAATAAAAAAGAATGCTCATACCACTTCTATTTTCCTAAAATGTTCAAATTGTTTTTTTCCACTTGAAAGCTGCTTCTTTATACAAAATGACTAATTATACATACTCTTATAGGTCTTTAGAATCAGTTATTATGATAAAATTTTTTAAAATCATAGAGTCTGTGTGCTTTAAGTACGGAAGAGAATTTGGCTTTTTCATTAAAATTACCACTATTTTTCTGTAAAAAGCTGTTCATTCTAACTATAGGTATCAGCTTTATCTTAAGCAAAAAAGGATCTATCTTTCAAACATGTTAAATAATAAAAGCTACAACCTGAAAAGCTAGTACTATAGGGTTTCAGCCTTGAAAATCAAGAAGTCAGAATATTTTGGAAGAGCAGCCAATTGTCAACTACCTGTCCTCTCCATTTTCCCAAGGACTTCTCCATGCTTTTTACTTTTCCTCTTTCTTTAACCAGTTTACTTTCAGGTATATCCAATATACACAGCTACTGAGGAAAAAGGGCCACACTTAAAGACAGCATGGGTGATAGGTTCTGCCTCTTACTAGATCTGCTTTGTGAGCCAACGTGAGATTTTCCTTCTCTAATCATATAAAATTGTTTGGGAAGAAGTCACTTGGTAGTGAAGTGAAATGTTATGTCAACTATGAAGTGCTGATAAATATAGTCCTGCTAAGAAAATAGAGCTAATGGGAACCCATCAATTCTTCCTGTGATTCGAAAGCAACTATTATATGCACTTGCATCATTCTAACTTGCTTTCTGCACTTTCCCTCCTACTTTCTGAAAGCAGAAACCTCCCCTCCCAACACTCTTAGAGGGAAATAAGTTGCTTGATGCAACTGGCATTTCTCAACTATAAAAATGAAATCAAAGGCCTTTATGTTATTTGTGTTGTTCAAATATGATTATGCATGCACAATAAGATACTACAAATACAAAGAAACATTCACACTAATGCTTAAATAGAAGCTGCCAGTCTTAGCTACAAAGGATAAAACACAAAGTTTGCAAGTGCCAAAATGAAGATAAGACTTTGATTTTTGTATGTGTCCATCAACCTACCTGTTTTGAAGAGTTTTAAGGAGAGTGAATTTTGAAGAGCAAAGAAATGAGAAGTGCACTCGGCCAAAGACTTCCCATTGACTTATCTTAATTATCTCTAGAAGATAAACAGATGATTCAAACAGAACCAGCACCTAGTTCCACTCATCCAAGACCTACCTGTTAAGATTGCACCAAGGCATTTATTTCATCTGAATCAAACAGGTGGCCTGGCAGTGCTGGCATTGTTCTGACTCAGTCATATTGTCTTTTCTTTCCAGTCATTTTCTTTGTGGAGTCACTGAATTAAGATTTTCTCAGATTCTCTATTCCAGGAAAAATTAACTTGCTCTAGAGGGCGTGGTGCTTCTTGCGCTCCCTGACATCAGGGCAAAACACTCCACGTATGACTAGCTACCCTCCTCTTCTGGGTAGCTAATTCTTAGATGAAAGTTACAGAAAGGCAAAATACACTTGCTAACAGCAATAACAGCAAGAACGCTGACGTCAGCCAACCTCAATGCGAATCCGGACTGAGCCATTAGCTACCTTTGTCATGCTGGACAATATATTTAATTCGCGCCTCAGTCGCCATCCGTACGGTAAGGAAAATACAATATCATAATAGGTCTGTTACATAAAGACTGGGTAAGTTGATAAGCAAATAACGCTAAAACAGTGAGTGAAGCGTAAGCGCTACGCAAATGGTGTTAATGTTGTTTTTACTAGCTAAGGACACAGACGCCGGAGAGAAAAGACCACTTTCTCGAGAACCACAATCAGACAAGGACGCCAGGCACCGACCCCACGGACTATGAAGACCTAGGACCTGGCCTACCCGCTGACGGACCATCTGCTGACGGACCATCTGCTGACTCGCCGCAGGCCCGGGCGACTTCGCCTCTGGCTCGGCGGGGCAGCGCGGCGCCAAGCCCAGAAATACGTGACGGGCGCCAGACCTGGCGGGCGGGTGGGCGAGGATGGAAAAAACACGAGATACGGCCTCCCAGATCAGCAGTTCCCCTCCTGCCAACTCACCATTCGAGATGTAAACCATCTTGCTTCTGCCTCCCCGCCTCCGGAGCGACTGAACGGCCTAACCCCTTTGGACTTCCCCGTCTACCTGCACGCCCCGCCCCTGAACGCCACACACCACACAATGACGAAAGAGGGAAGTGGGCAGAGCCCATTGGCTGGGGGGAGATACGCCCCCGAACGGCGTCTTTGCCTCGTCACGCAGGCGACTACTGGCGGAAGGAGGCCGACGGGTAGGTGACCGGATGTGATGTTGGGCGGTTATCCTGTAGACGTGGGTTGTTCTGTCTCCCTGAGGATTTGAGTTGGCGGAACTGCCTTGCGTCGCCCTCAGGAAGAGAAGCAGCTTTCAAAGTGTCTGACTAGCCCAGGGTTGGGGGAGGCAAGACTGCCAGCGCAGTGGCTTGGAGAATCGCTGGCACAAGGAAGTTCTTTAGAATTTTCCAGAAGCGGTGCTATTTGGTGCTGAGGCTGTAAGGAGCCTTGTTGTTAAATCTTTGGGAAGAGCAAACAGGTACCCACTCGGTGTATTGAATCCATCTGTGGGTGAAAGGGGGCTGCCTACTAAATCTGAGAAGCTCTGGGGAGGCATGCATGACGAACCTTACAGACCAGGTCAGGGGGAAGGCCTGAGTCACCCCCTACCCCCCAGCTTGATGCTCGATTCTTGTCTTGCTTGCAAGACATGAATTAAAACCGGAGACAAACAGGTATAGTGGAAATGAGGTAGCAAGTTTATTTTTGTAACTGTACCGAAACAAATCTGCAAGCAGGTTCCTGACCAGTCTGAATGTCCCACTTATGGAGGAAATAAAATTGTTAAGGAAATAAAATTGTTAGTGTTTGTTCTGTGCACTTGCGCCGAGGCTACAAGTGGGCACCTGGCTAATTGAGTACCCTGACTGTTGGGGTTCAGGGATTATGTACTTTGGTCAGCTTTTAGGTTCCCCTTCCTTCTCCCCCGTCTAAGTCTTGGGAATAATGTGCAGCTACAAAGGCTTTCATAGGTAGTAAACGCTCTTTGTCTTAGTGAAATTGCTGCAGAGGCTCCCCTTCCCAGAACAGAATCTCAAGGACTCCCCTCCTCCTGTGCTTTCCCTGCTTCTGATGTTCAAAACACCTGGCAATCTTATTGGACCTGGCTAAGGACTGCTGAGTCAACAGGTGAGACAAGTCTCCCTCCTCATCCCTACCTTGGTTTATTAACTGTCCTACAGCTACATAGTGTTGTCTGAAATTGAAACTTCTCAAGAAAAGCAAGTTACAGTAGGTAGTCATTTCCTTGGCTGGTATCTTCCTTCACAAGGTATCTTCACCTTAACTGAGCCTGTTTATTGTCTTTGCATCTACAATAGCATACCCTTGGAATGTCAGAGCAATTCCCCTTCTCCAGACCCTTCAGGGCACAGCCTCCGAACCACAGTAGAAGACGGAAGAACCGCTCATCATTACCTTACTCCCCCCACATACCATCTCTGTGTGCTGTAAATTTAACTACAGTATCCTATACTCACCAAAGTAAAAGAAGTGTGTTCTTTTCGTTTTACTTTTTATCCAAACTCAGAGATTTCCGTGCTTTGCTTTCTCCCACCCCCTTAATTTACCACCAGTGGATTTCATGTAACTCCCCTCCCTCCTTGTGTCTTTTTCCTTTGATTCTAATATATAAAATACGCAGGAAAACTGCCATTCTCCAGAGCATTTTCTCAGTCTGTTGAGATTTTGAGTCCTGACAATTATCATCAATTTGGCTCAAATAAACTCATGAGAAAATCTCTACAGGTTTGTAGGTTTCTTATGTTGACACATTTTTTAAATATATTTTATTGATTATGCTATTACAGTTGTCCCATTTCTCCCTCATCATTCCCCTCCACCCTGCACACCCTCTCCCACCCACATTCCCCCCTTTAGTTCATGTCCATGTGTCATAAGTTCTTTAGCTTCTACATTTCCCATACTAATCTTGCCCTCCCATCTATTTTCTACCCACTATCTATGCTACTCATTCTCTGCACCTTTTCCCCCCTCTCCTCCCACGCCCCTGTTGCTAACGCTCCATATGATCTCCATTTCACATTTTTAAACCAATGTTTATGCTCTTGGTTCACCAGATGTGATTGGTGTTTTTTATCTGCTCTTTTGCAGCAACTGAAAAACACTGTAGATCTTCTCTGCTTGTTTCTTATCAACTACATGCCAGCATCGTAGAGGTGACAGGAGTAAGAAGCTATCTTTCTGTCATTCAGTAAATATGGACCACATACTATGTGCTGATGTGTATTTACTCTGTACCATCCAGCGGGTTACTTTCTGTTCCCTGATCTTGGCAAGCTGCTTGCTGTCGTTTCTGTGTGGAACTCTCCTAAGAGCTGCCACTCTGCCTTTTTTTTAAAGTTCTCATGTCTCCGAAAAGTTACTAAATCACCTTAACTAAAATGAAAATTACATTTTAGAAATAATTATATTTTGTATATAACAATGTTGGAAAGAGAAAGGAAACTTCTGAGTACCAGAGATTTAATACAGTGATTTTCTAATGAACTACCTCTAGCCTCTCTCTTTCCCTTTTATGTTATATTTAGCTGCTCATTTAAACCATCTTGCCTCTTTCCTGCTTAAACCTTTTGTTTCTCCCCACAATCTGACAAATAACACCCAGCCTCCATGGTCTGGAGACTATTGAAGGCTTCCCTGATACATTTTCTTAAGTTTGTCACCTTGACTTCTAATTTCATAATAGACCCCTTGTTTTCCTTCCTTGTTACTTCTGCTGATTTATTTCCTTTTGATGGGAATTTTCCCCACCTCCTAAAATCTAATCCATCCTTCAAGCTCAGACATATTCCTATCAAATGAAATAATGAATGTGAACAGACTTTTAAACTTAGAAAAAACTCTGTAATTACTAGCAAGATGGGATTGGGGACAAAGATGACATTTCTTTTTCTAACCTTTAATGTGAAGAACTCTATGCTAGTACTAGTTACATGTGGCTGTTGAGCAGTTGAAATGCGGCGAGTCTGAATTGAGATATGCTGTACACACAAAGTACAAACTAGATTAAAAAGATTTAGAATGAAAAAGTAAAATCCCAAATTTTTAAATATATTTTATTGATTATGCTACTACAGTTGTCCCATTTTTTTCTCCCCTTTATTCCCCTCCACCCTGTACCCCGCTTCCCACCAGCATTTCCCCACCTTAGTTCATGTCCATGGGTCATGCATATAAGATCTTTGGCTTCTCCATTTCCCATACTATTCTTAACCTCCCCCTATTATAAAACATTAATAATTTTGCTCATTTCTTTTTCTTAATGCGAACTGCCATATTGTACCTAGCATTTATGCTTTTTATTCCCTGTACCTTATCCCCCATTTTCCCTCCTACTCCTCCCCGCTGATGACCCTCCATGTGATCTTCATTTCTGGGAATCTCTTCCTGTTTTGGTGGTTTGCTTAGTTCATTTTTGTTTTTGTTTTTTAGGTTTGGTTGTTGATAGTTGTGAGTTTGTTGTCATTTTACTGTTCATAGTTTTGATCTTCTTTTTCTTAGATAAGTCCCTTTAATATTTCATATAATAAGGGCTTGGTGGTGATGAACTCCTTTAACTTTACCTTATCTGGGAAGCACTTTATCTGCCCATCCATTCTATAATAATTTTGCTTGATGGGGAAATTTTTGAGGTAGCTCCTTGCTTTTCATGGCTTGGAATACTTCTTTCCAGCCCCTTCTTGCCTGTAAGGTCTCTTTTGAGAAATCAGCTGATAATCTCATGGGAACTCCTTGTAAGTAACTGTCTCCTTTTCTCTTGCTACTTTTAAGATTCTCCCCTTCTCTTTAATCTTGGGTAATGTAATAATGATGTGCCTTGGTGTGTGGTTCCTTGGGTCCAACTTCTTTGGGACTCTCTGAGCTTCCTGGACTTCCTGGAAGTCTATTTCCTTTACCAGATTAGAGGGAAGTTTTTCATTTTTTGTTGAAATCAGTTGTCCATTTTGTGCTCTTCCTCTTCTCATTCTGGCACCCCTATGATTCGGATGGTGGAATGTTTAAAGTTGTCTTGGGAGTTCCTAAGCCTGTCCTTATTTTCTTAAATTCTTGTTTCTTCATTTTGTTCTGGTTGAATGCTTATTTCTTCCTTCAGGTCCAAACTGTTGATTTAAGTCCCAGTTTCCTTACCATCACTGTCGGTTCCCTGTACATTTTGCTTTATTTCACTTTGCACAGCCTTCACTTTTTCCTCTCTTTTGCAAATATACTCAACTATTTCTGTGAGTATCCTGATTACCAATGTTTTAAACTGTTTATCTGATAGGTTGGCTATCTCTTCATTGCTTAGTTGTATTTTTTCTGGAGCTTTGATCTGTTCTTTCATCTGGGCCGTATCTTTTTTTGTCTCAGTGCACCTCTTATGTAGTAAGCAGTGGAGCCTTAGGTGTTTGCCAGGGCGGGGAAACCCACTTGGCTGAATTGTGGTGCTATATGTGGGGAAGAGGTCTGAGAGGGAACAATGCCGATTGCTCAGCTCTCTGCTGGCTTTTCAGTTACTTCCTCTGCTAGCCACAAGCAAATTGGGCCCTTCTAGTGCTGATTCCAGGGTGGGTGGGTTGTGTGTTCTAGGACACTATGGGTCTCTCCAACGAACTCTCCTGTGAGGCTGGGAGATCTTCCCACTGCTGTAACCCCCACAGTTTTTTTCAGTCAGAGGTTTTGAAGCTTTAGTTACCAGTGCTAGAACCCTGGGTTGCGTGGTCCGTCTTGCGACCCAGTTGTTTATCCTGATTTATCTGCCCACAAATGTGGGATCACCCACTTCACCAGCCGCCACCTTGCTATGCATCCTCTCCACCCCAGTGCCCATCTCTGCCCCTTCTACTGGTCTGGATGAATGTTTCTTCTTTAACTCCTTGGTTGTTGGACTTCCATACAGTTTGATTTTCTGGAAGTTCTGGTTGTTTTTTCTTTTTAAATTTGTTGTTGTCCATCTTTTGGTTGTGTGAAGAGGCAAAGTGTAGCTACCTACTCCTCCATCTTGGCCAGAAGTCTCAATTTTTTATATTGATTACATAATGAAGTAATATTTTAGATATTGAATTAAAACATTAATAATTTTGCTCATTTCTTTTTCTTAATGTGAACTGCTAGAAAGTTTTAAATTATGTACTTGACTCACATTTATGGTTTACATTACATTTCTTTTGGACACCACAGGTCTAGAATGAAGACATTATTGGCCTGCCACAGAAAAGGCACTCAGTAAATATTTGTTGAATGGATAGATGAATGAATGAATGAATGTTCTCAATAGTGGATAATAGGGTTTACTATGTGTTAGGCACTGTTCTAAGCCCTTTATACTTTTTAGTTTATTAACTCATTATAATAACAATAATAATAGTTGATAGTTATACAGCACTTACCCTGCACCAGGAAATATTCTAAGTGCTTTTTATGTATTAATTCATTTAAACCTCAACCTTATTAACTGGCTTCTATTCTTGTTGTACAGATGAGGAAATTGAGTCATGAAGTGCTCAAGTGACCAACCGAAGGTCATATAGCTAGTAAGTGGAACTCAGGTTAAGACCCAAGAGTTTGGCTCTGTAGTTTATGTTATTAACTCCTGTGCTGTTAACTCTCCACATGTAAGCAGAGGTATTAAAATAGGAGATATAATCCAATGCAGTACTCACAGTATAGAATGGAAGGTGGTTTCTGGAGACTGTTGGAATGTATCTCAGTTTTCTCAGTTGCAAAATAAAAATAGCTTCTCACATATTTTTCTTTCCTATATACCCTAAGCATAAGATTCCCCTAAGCATCTAGTTAAAAAGAAACAACAGACCTGAAAATGGAGTCACTTTTGCTAAGACCCATCAAGACTTAATACCTAACTTAGTTGCATTTTCAGTCTCTCCCAAGAGTAGACTTTTAAACCAGTCTGGAATTTTCTGGTCAATGCTGGTGAGGTAATCTGCCTGGAAAGACCCTTTGCCTTTCCCTAAGCACCCTTCTAGTTGCTAGATAGGGTGCTGCCCAATTCATGAATTCCTTAATAAAAGTGATTAGATCTTCAGATTTACTCCATTGAGTTGTTCTTTCACAATCTCTAAATGGATTACCTTCCCATCTCTACACCAATTCCTTGGGCAGAGGGCGGGGTGATTCTGAATGACAGCTACTTTCTGGAGCTGGAGCTAGAGTCAGTCCCACTTAAGTAAACCACGTGGCTTGGGAGGTAGAGAGACAGGGGTGGTGTTTACAATGTAGTGATTACATCAAAACAGTAAGATGTCCTCAGTACTGCCTTTAAGGAGTATAAAAACAGATGGTACTTACATTCTTTATTAACCTTTTCTGTGTTTGTTCTTGCAGTTACTGTCTTTGTATTCCTTATTTCATGTGGGCTCATCAATCTTAGGTCTTTAATTGCTTCATTTTTCTACCTCATACTCTGCTTTTTTCTTTTCTTTTTTTAATTTTTTAAATTTTAATTGTTGTTCTTGTACAGTTTTCTGTCTTTTACTCCCATCCTGGCCTACCGCCCTAGCCCTCCCCACCTCCCTCCCATCTCCACCCCCCCTAGTTTTTTCCAGGTGTCTTTTATACTTGTTGCTCTAAACCGTTATACTCTTTATTGATGCTTTTCACAGTAACTTCTATTTTTTTATTTATTTTAAGTTATGCAGTCTCAGACCGGACATGCTATGCAAATTGGGCTTTTTTGAGCTAATAAGCACCTCATTCCTTGAGCTGAACTGATGGTTGTATTGTTCTACAAATCACTTTCTTACACTACTTGAACTCATTTTCTGCATCAAAATGGGAAAATGTTTATAAAAATTCGTAGTGCTGTCTTCCTGTGAGAATTTGGTTGACTAAAAAGTTGAGGATTTCATCTGTACTCTCTAAGATATATTACAAGTAAGTAAAACTGATAATTAGATCAGTTTTATTAGTGAGCCTGTGTGGTTAAATTTAAACAATGTATCTTTAAATGAATAAGGAATATCTAGATTCAATGTTGTGCTTCCATTACATGAAGAGAAATGCTATTCCAATTATAATTCCTAATCTTTTAGACTCATCCCAGTTTTAGCAATCTTGGAAACTATAATGGAAACTGTTATAGTGATAAATGGAAGGGGAGACTTCCATTTATCCAGTAAAGTCATCAGAGGTTTAGGTATTAGTTGCCTTCTATCCTAGAGGCATTGACTGATTGTTAAAATAAAATGTTTAATATTTTCAGAATTATAGTCTATAGTCCAAAAAACCATTTCTTTCTAAGCCTTACCTCTAGATCCCAAAAATGGAGTACAGAAATATAAAACAGGTGTACAGTCTGTTACTGTGTTTATAATTCTCAAAATAACATTGATTTTCATATTTTGAAAAATCAGAGTATAGATATATGCCCATTGAGTTTAAGGAATATATGATTTATTATTCTTATTCACTAAATGGTTTAGAGCAGAACATTTTGTAGTCTTTAGATATTTTTTAAGGTGAAACCTATATCATATAAAAATCAAAAGATACAAATGGATAGTCCATGAAGAGCAAGTCTCTTATCTTCCCCTGTTACCTGGGATTCTAAACATCGGTCCTGTAGCTTAGAGAGACTAATGTAAGCACTGTTTGGCAAATTCCTTTTGGGCAATAGTAGCCTCAGTGAGAGACTCACTTCTCTAAAGTTACATCTTCTCTTGGATCTTGGCCAATTTCTTACTATCTCTTTAATATTTTCAAAACACATCCCCATTAATTTGTCCAGATTTTTTTAGTTGTCCTCAGAAGGCGATTTCATACAAATTATTTAATCCTCTGTAACAGAAGAGGAAGTTGATGTCTTTATTTAACCAAATCAATATGACAATTTAGGCTAGGTTTTAGATTGAGCACTGTTTTGTCTTTGACTTTAAAAATTCTGTTATGTAGGTATAAATAAAGTTTCTAGAACAACTGCTATTTTCCTAATATATCAAAAACACATTACTACTTAGAAACAGAAAGGACCCTTATAAGTAGTAAATTAAAATGTGTGGTTGATTTAAAAATATTTTACCAATAAGCATTCTATGTTTAATCTATCTTTAGGTTGCAAACAGGTGAATAAACCTTACTTTGCTTTGGCATTCTTGGTTCTCTTAATGGTAGGTTCAATGGAAATATGTTTTATTTTATATTGTCTTAGGGAAAAGAACCTGTGGATCAGCAGTGACTCTTCCTTGGAAAGACTGTTAGCTAGGCTCCAAAGGATACTGTTAGGGAAGTTGCTGTGGCTTTACCCAGGTGGTAACACAATCTGTTGTTAATGCCTCAACATTATTTTTTCTTACTAGTATAACATAGGCAGCTTGGTTAATATCACCCAAGGTCATATATATTTTTAATTTTAAAAATCCTCTTTCGCAATTATCAATAATTCATCTTTTTTGCTATGAAACTTGAACTTATTTTTGACAGGAAGTATGAAACAGAGACTTAAAATGGAATCTGGCAAATGAAAAATTTTTTCTTGATGTTACTTTCTCTTTTCATTTTCAACGTATTTAGTTAGTCCTTTGTGGCACCCAGTCTTTCACATTCAGACTGAGACATTTACAAATGTGTTGGAGACCATATGTGCAGAAAAGGGGAAAAGCAAGGGGATATGGGTATACTAACCTTGGGTTGCTGACATGTTGGTCTTTTTAGATCCAGTCAGCTGACTGGCAAGCGAGGGGAGCAGATGTGAGACCAACAGGGCACTGAACTGTCGCTCAGGCTTAACTGCTGCAGCGGTGGTGGCCACCTGAGCAGTTCCCACTGGGATTTAATAGGCTGTCTGAGTACTGGGGAGTTAAGCTTGAGACTGTTCCTGTGTAAGGAAGCCACCCAGAATCTAACTTCCGTTATTTTAATTGAGTCACTACTTTTAGAAATGTGAAATCCCAAAGAATCCCTGCTAAATTAAATTTTCCATTATAAATCTTGAAAATGTTCATATCCCTAACCCAGCATTTCCATTTTCAGAATTTATTCTAAAGAAACAATGAGGGATGTTAGAACAAATCTATGTGCAAGGATATTTACCCCAGGGTTACTTGGAAAGAAAAAAGGAAAAGCCACATGCAGTAACTGCAACAATGAGTGATTGGCTGAATTTGGGGGTATAATAGCATACTGTACATAAAATAGTGGGAAATCATTCACGGTAGAAACATATTAAGTTAAAATAGATTACAAACCAGTATGTGTGGTATGATAATGCAAAAAAAGGAAATTTCACATATATGTACACTCATTCTAAAAATTGGGTTGTGAGGGCTGTAATTTTTCTTAGTGCTTTTTTTATAGTTCTCAAATTTTATACAATAAACATGTATTCTTATGGTAATTAGAAATATTTTTAAGTTATATTTGTTAGAAACTGAAGGTTCATCTTCAGTTTCATTTTAATGGCTTTGTAAATTCTTAAAAAATTTTTTTCTAGCAGATGTGACAAAAAACTTAATAACCAATGGGCTTACTCAGGTACTTGTTAACTTTTGGAGTACATTTTGAAGGCCATTTTATTTAATAAGGTTGTTTTTGCTTTTCCTGATTGCTCTTATACACATAAGTATGCACATGGGCACCCCACCTAAGTGAGTTAGTGTTTTTTTGGTTTTCCCTAAGTATGAATAGAGTCTAGTAAGAAGCAAGTAAACATTCTTTCCAATTCCTTGCTAGTTAGCTCAAGGTAATCCTGACTGTTGGTCAGATTGCAGACTGATACATATGTTCAAAATATTGTGAATGATCTATTGGCAAGCATGTTTAAAACATTCATTTTAAACATGCTTTTTCAGAGAGTCTTATACTTCTAAATAATTTTTTTTTTTAAAGTTTAAATAGGGCTATGGACCTTTGTAAGTCTTTGGTGCTTTGGGTAGCTGGCTGACTGTGTATAGATGGTAGAATCATCTTACAAGTATTACGAACATGCTGTGAAAAATGGCCCTGTGAACGAAGAAAATTTATGGAATTTGATGTGATGGCAAAACACTTGAAACAAATGCTCAAAATAAATGAACGGAAACAAACCCAAAAGGTTGCTGTATGAGTGATCTTATCTGTCTTTCTTTAATAGAATTTAGAGGATATAAAAAAATACACTGTGGCAACTGAGTTTTATTTCAGGGGACAAAGTCAGAGTTCAACTCAGTGATTTTTGCCTCTCAGCTGGAAGGCATTCTCTGGAAATAGCATGCAGGGAATCAGTGCCAAAAATAAGTAATTTCTTTTAATAACAGATACAGTAGAGTGCAATAGTAGAGCTGCCTTTGACAACAGAGTAGAGAGGGCTGCAGAGACCCTGGTTTATGCCAGGCTGTACAGGGCCAGGGAAATATGGGGAGGTCTGTCCCCACAGTGTCCGCCAAGTGTGCTCTGGAATATCCTTGATGGGGAGTTGTTTTCTTCAGCTCTCACTCCCAAATAAGCAATATTTCAGCTATAGGGATAAAGAAGATAGTTTTTGAAATCTAAGACTAGGGAAGAAAATGGTTTCCTTTGATCCTTTGGGTGATGTGAGGCCTATTTAAGAGCTTGCCTGGTTTTTATGATATGAGCCAGGAAAAAAACAAACAACAAAACACTGGATGCTTCAAGGTATTCTCTTTTCTATCCTTTTTAATAAGCTGTAGACTTCAGGAGAGAGCTTCAAAAAATATTGGGGCACTGTTGTTCTGGATTCTTCCTGTTAATGCAGTTAAACTTGACAAACACTTATTAGGCTCTCACTGTGTATGAGGCATCATGCTGGGCAATGGCAAAGATGATAATATCTAATGTTTATTTACTTTGTACCAGGCACTGTTCTAAGAGCTTTCTACATGTAGACATTGTATTGAACAAGTAAGGCTTATAGATTGTAATTAATAACTTTATTTTTGTCTCCCACCACTCCTTTACATTTTATTCAGTGAAGTTAGTTATTTTATGCTCTTAAATGAAAACTCAGGCAAACCTCATGACTTCTCTGGTCTCTTACAGGGCACAAACTCTGTGTCAATTTACTAATAAGAGTGTCCAATACTAACTACTAGTAACACTCCTGATCTCGATTGAAACTGAAGCCTTTTCCTTCCCCTGTGTAAGGCTTGCTGTAGGCAGTTAGTGGGCAAGACTAGATTATTCCCTCTTGTTCTTTTTTAAAAATTCTCACCCAAAGACATTTTTTTCATTGCTTTTTAGAGACAGAAGAAGGGGGTGGGGGAGAGAGTGAAACATCGATGTAACAGAGAAACCTCAATTAGTTACCTCTCACAGTCTTCCTGACTAGGGATGAAACCCGCAACCTAGTTATGCGCCCTGGCTCATAACCAGGGACTCAAACCTGCAGCCTTTCAGTGTACAGGTTAATGCTCCAACCAACTGAGCCACACTAGCCAGGGCCGATTCCATTTTCTTGCTTCCTACCCCTACTCTGGGGTTTACTTCACCTTCTGGAGGAGCTCACTGTGGTTTCTGACCCACCTTGGGTTGAGAGGGGAAGCGAAGTGTGCCAGAAAACATCTTACCTGTGTCTCATAATCTGGGATGGTGTTCTCTAGACTAAGCTTTGGTGGGTTATTTGGGAATTCTCTCAATTACTGGGTATCTATCACAAATAAAGCCAAAGCTGCTCTCTGGCCTTGGCTTGCTCACATCTCTGTCCTCTGTTCCTGGTAATCCACGGTTTACCGTGGAACACCATGGTTTCTGATGGTGTTCCTCCACCATGCCAGGCAGCCATCTACACAGAAGCAGGTCAACCCAATGCCAGCTCCCACTCACATCCTTTGCCTGACAAATTCTAGAAGTGCCGGCCAGGTCCAATATAGCACAGTGTCTTCACTCTTGCTTTTAAGGCAGCCATCTCTCACCTTTTATGTTTTCCACGCAGAAGTCAGACAGCAGCCGACTTTGTCTCTTTCATGTGGGAAATCATATTGATGTAGAGGTAGCTTTTAGTACACTACCAGGCAAGTTATCCCATAGGTCACAACATAGAATCACTCACAGATCAAAATAGGATGCTCAAATGACATAATTTACTCAATGAATTTAAAATACACAATGAAAAGCAAAAAGAAGGAGACTGGGGAAGGACACACAACCTGAATCTTTTGTTACTTATCGGTCATGTCTTCTCCAGCCCCTGGGGCCCCTGCCACGTCAGTCTCCCCATTTATGTGTGGTTATAAGAACTAGAGCAGAGGGGCTCAGCATATAGAAGGTGCTTAGAGCCAACATGCTTACTCTGTCAAAGAGACTCAGGAGTGGGGCCATTAGCCATAGCTTGCCAATTAGCTGCTGGAGCAGCAGTGGATTTTAGGTGCATCTCTGGGTAAGAATAGTAGGTACATAATGAGTGTCACAAGTGGACAACAATTTAGGGGTAACATAGTTGTCAGTCTGGAGGTGGCATGATTTCCTTATGACTTGGTCTTTCCATCCTTTTCTGTCCACAAGATAGACTCTTGTTTGTTCCATTTTAAAAAAAAATCATATGATTAATTTATTTTCTTTATCTTTAATGTCTTAGATGTTATTAACAGACTGTCTTTTTAACCTCCATCCTATTGGTATTTCTTTTATAACAATTTCATAGTCTTAAATAATACAATAAATACACTTACAGTTCTTTCAAAATGTATGGTTCCATATTCATTACTCTAGGTGGTTTCCTCCCCTGTAGCCCTTTTGATTGTCTGGGTAGTTTCTTAAAGCTTCTCTCTCATGACTTGAGATGAAAGTCATGAAACTCTCTATCCATTCTTCTTAGGGTTGGAATTACAGAACAACTGTCTCCAAAGAAATCCTCTTAAAAATTCTAACTCTACCCTTGAACCCTTTTGTATCCCCATGTGGAGAAGGGCTTGCGAGTTAACGAACTGATTATCAGATATCTATTTTGAAAGGATACATTTTGTTCTAGTTTTTTCTTCAAAATGTTATAGCTATATTATCCCCTTGTCTCAGGGAAAAGTTCCACTCCATTGAATCCTCACACCCCTATGAAGGTGCTTGATTATCATCTCCACTTTATAGATGAGAAAATTGATATTTACAGAGAGATAGTAACTTGTTCAGAGCTACTACAAGGGATTGGAACCCAGGCAATCTGGCTGCAGAGTCCCTGACATTAAGGAAGTTTCATTCTGTACAAGGAGGAGGGGGATTGATGAAAGCACAGATGACTTAAGACTGAAGAAGGTCAAGTGCCATAAAAGAATCACAAGCTAAATGCCCATGGGGTGTGGAGGAGGAAGAATACATGCTACCTGAAGGGAACTAGGAAAAGATTCCTGAAAAGTGATGGTAGAAGTGTATCTTGTGAGATAAAGAGTATTTTGAGAGTAGCAGTAAGGAATAAAAATGAAATGGCAGGTATGTGATGAGATTACATCTGTCATTCAGAAATCCTTTTACATCACCCAGATCCCCAAATGATCACATACCTTAAATTTGATAAGATTTATGATGGGATTAACTTGAATTGACTGACTTTTAAAGCGTCCTGTTTCTGTAGTTTATCTTATGAAAGACAATTGTCGTTGACTTAGATTTGTTGTCTACCTGTTAAAGCCTAGCTGGTAGACTGTTCTGATCCTCATCAAGTCTTAGATAATATATTTTCCTGTCTCTTTTGAATGCTTTATTGGTGGGTGAAATATTACATCAAATCATTTTTGGTTTTGAGAACAAAATGTGTAGCTGCACTATATACTTTGGTTCAATGTACAGCTGCACTGTACATTAATTAAACTCATGTAAACTTTTAAATTTTTGTTCATTGTTATCTTCTATTGTCAACAAGCCTTAGAAGCAAAGTAAGGCAAGGGTGACACTCTGGGGTGCAGACAAGGGCCAGGCAGGTGGGAACTATGGCAAAAAGGGCCTTTCCTTTAGGGGACAGAAACTTTCCAGTTCCAGCCAGTTGTTGCCGTGTGAGACAGGGGTCCACCGTAGCCAGCGCTTCTGATGGTTTCAAGAGAAGTTTGAAAGCTGAGTGATTTTTTTCTGAAATTTTCTGGTTTTAAAATGTTAAAAATGTTGGTAACTCATTCATATTTTTAAAAAATGTTGTGGTAGCCAAAGAAAACATGTATATGGGCAAAATACAGTCCAGGGGCCATCTGTTTACAATCTCTGCTTTAAGATATACCCACTAGAAATTACTAAAATTCCTCACAGCCCAGGCTTGAAGAAACATAATATCAAACAAACAAACAAACAAACAAATTGCACTTTCTGGCATGTTATCTTGCCCTATTTTCATTGCCCCCTCTCCAGATCTGCAGTGGTCTTGAGAACCAACAGTCTGACAACCACTAGAAGAACAGAGTTGGGGAGCATCTTGAGTGCCTCATTCACTGGAAGTTGTTATTATTTGACCTGTTTGAAAATTCCTTAGAAGACACTAATTGCAAGGCTGTCAGACTCACAAAATATGGAAGAGACTTTTCCCAGGGGTGTTTGTTGAAAACAATTAAAAGCTATTGATCAACCTTGTGACTGCTTGAGGGAGTTTGTAATTTTTGTTAGGATAAACAGTACACTAACCAAAAAGCTTAACAAAAAAAAATTGGGCAATGAGACGTCCATTGGAGCTTTGAAAGGCTCTGGCATGTTCTTTGGAATCTAGCAGGCCACTTGTATGAGTAGGGCTTTGCTCATGCCAACAGATGATTGCATGCTCAAGGAAGACCTGAGAAGCCCTGAGTGGAGGCTCACCCCTAGATGATCTCAAGACTTTGCACAAGCAGGAAGTGAAGGGTAAATCAGAATTACTAATTGCCTGACTGATCATTGAAGATATGACCTAACATACACAGCATTCGTCAGCACATAGTGGGAAGCTTATTGTTTCCAGATGCTAAAAGAAATCTGTAAGCTGACTACTAAGCTAACTGAGCAGAGACTTCAGTGGCCGCACATGACAAACAATGCAGTCTGTATAGAATTAGTTCAGAAAAGTCATTGAAATAATAAACGGCAACAACAATTGGAGGGGAAGAAGATCCTTATTTGTGGATTTGCCACATTATTTAAAATGTTCAATTTTCAACAAAAAAAATGGTAAGACATGCAAAGAAACAAGAAAGTATGACCCATAGACAGGGAAAAAAATAACAAAGTATCCCTTAAGAATTCCAGACATTACTAGACAAAGACTTTAAATCGGTTCTTTTTTTTTTTTTCTTTTATAGTTGATTCCATTTATTTTTCTGCGACTGGAGAACAAAATATCAATTATAGGCAGATGGCCATTAGCATAACCCATAATGCCAGAAGACAAAACAATGCTCTGTATCTATCACCTTTGATTAGTAGCATAATGTTTTATTAGACTCTGTATAAATTACACTGTGTAACAGAATATGGGCTTTAATATGATCAAAAAGTAAAAGGTCACAATGTTGAAAGGACTAAAAGAAAGTAATAGTATCATGCATGTCTCAACAAATGGAAATACTAATAAAGAGTAATTATTTTAAAAAAGAACCAAGTAGAAATCTGGAGGTGAAGATTAGTCACTGAAATAAAAATTTGCTAGAATGGGTCGCTCATTATCACAGTTGAGCAGGCAAAAGAATCAGAGAATTTGAAGATACACTAATTGAGATTGTCCAATCGAGGAACAGTAAGAAAAAAGAATAAAGAAAAGTTAACAGAATTTCAGAGACCTGTGCAATACCATCAAGCATATCAACATATATAAAATCAAAGTCCCAGATGAGAGCAAAGAAGCAGAGAATATTTGAAGAATAACCTAAACTTCCAAATTTGATGACAAATATCAATCAGTATATCCAAGAATTAAAATAACTTCAAGTACAGTAAAACCATAGAGATCCATACCTAGATAAGATAGTCTGGGTGTTAAAAGACAGAATCTTGAGAGTGTCAATAGAGAAGTGACCCAACGTGACAAGGAATTCTCATTAAGATTAATATAGTAGTACCTCAGTACTCAACATCAGTTTGTTCCAGAACTCTTTTCTTTTCTTTTCTCTTTTCTTTTCTTTTCTTTTCTTTTCTTTTCTTTTCTTTTCTTTTCTTCTCTTTTCTTTTCTTCCTTTTTTTAAAAACTACTTTATTGTTGTTCAATTATAGTTGTCTGCATTTTCCTCCCATCACTTCTGCCCACCCCAGCCAAACCACCTCCCTCTCTTGCTTCCATCCTCCCCCTTGGTTTTGTCCCTGTGTCCTTTATAGTAGTTCCTGAAAACCCTTCCCCCCATTGTCTCCCCCCTCCCCCGTCTCAGCTATTGTTAGATTGTTCTTAATGTCAATGTCTCTGTTCCAGAACTCTTGACGAGTGCCAAAACTGACAAGTGCCAAACAAGCAATGAGTGATGTATTTTCTCTTGCAGGGTGGCATTGTGACTCATATAAGCACTAGCCAGTGTGAAGAGTCCTAAGCTAGCACCGAGTGCTAAAACACTTGTTCTCATCAAAATGAGATGAGTACAGGGTTTGACAAGTTCTGAAGCTGACAAGTACTGAGGTATGGCTGTAGTCGGTTAGAAACCAAGGAGGGCAGAAGGCAATGGGATAGCATAGTCAAACTGCTAAAGACAGATTGTCAACTAAGAATTGTATATCCTACAGAACTGTTTCAAGAATTAAGAAGAAAGTAAGATGTTCTTAGGTAAACAGAAACTGAGAGAATTCATTGCTATAAAATCTTCCCTACAATAAACACTCAAGGTCATTTAGACAAACAAGAAGATGAGACACTCACTCAAATTCATGTGAAGAAATAAAGAGCATGGGTGTGATGCAGACCCTGGCTCATAGGGACCGCCACATTGTTGATGAGACATGAGAAATTCACATGGACTACTGAGTCCTGTGGAGGAAAAGGGATGGCATGGTTTTTCTCTCAAGGGGAGAAAAACTGCGGCCTTCGCCATGACAAGCCTTTACTTCTTTTCTGGGCACTTTACATGATGGTCCTCATTTACTATGCACAGGTTCACTTTAGGTGGTTACCTTTTACAGAAAACAAAGGAAGCAGATGCCGCTAATCACATCACAGAAGAAGGATATTTGCAAATGAAAAAGGGAAAAGTGGTTGAGTTTTAGCATGGATCTTAGAAAGTTACAGTAAGCACTTGCTGTCTAAATTCAGGGTGAAGGAATTTTAGCAAAAGCAAGTCTCATAGCAGCCTAGGTACATTGCTGGTCTGATTCCCCATGGGAGAACCTATCTATCGGTGTGGGTCCTGTGCATCGTACCTTGCTTTCCACTGGGAGCTGGGCCCACACCATGCAGAATGGTCTCCTACATGGGTGTATTAATTTCCTATACTTGCTGTAACAAATTACCAGAAGCTGTATGGCTTGAAACAACAGAAATGCATTCTTTCACATTTTTGGAGGTCTGAAAGCCAAAATCTGGCGGAGCCACATTTCTTCTGGAGTCTCTAGGGGAGAGCTGTTCCTTGTCCCTTCCAATTTCTGATAGCTGTCCAGCATTCTTGGGCTTGTAGCCACATCATTACAATCTGTGCATCTGTTTTTGTATTGCCTTCTCCTCTTTGTCTTATCCACTGTACATATCATGTAAGGACAATTGTCATTAGATTTAGGGCCTAGCTGGATAATGATAATCCAAGATGTTCTCATCTCAAGACCCTTAACTTAATTACATGTGCCAAAATAAGGTAATCAAAGGATTCTAAATAGGGTAACATTAAAGATTCTTGAATAGGACATGGACATATCTTTTAAGGGGCAAAATTCACCTCCACAATAAAAGTAACTACGTAGGTAGATATAAAAAACAGCATAAATGTGTTTTTGTTGGTAACTCTTTTTTCCACGTATTTCTTTTCTAAGAGAACTACATTAAGTAATAATTATAATTATAAAATATATTGGGCAAATAATATATAAGATGTAATTTATATGACAATGAGAGCACAAAGGAGGAGAGGGATTTGAAATATATGAGAGCAAACTTTATATACTACTGAAATTAAGTTGGTATGACATCAAACTAGATTATTAAAAGTCAAGATGTTAATTATAATACCCTAGGCAAAGACTAAGAAAATAATTCAAAGCATGTGGTAAAAGAAGCAATAAGAGAATTAAAGGGGTAAACTAGAAAGTATATATTTAACATGACAAGTTAGTAATGGCGGAATAGAAAACAAACAAACAAAAGGAATGAGACACATAGAAAACAAATAGCAAAAAGGTAGATGTACTGTATTTTGCTGTGTATAATGAACACTTTTTTGCCCAAATTTTTGAGGGGAAAATAAGGATGTGCTTTATACATGGCTAGTACTAATTCCATATCTAAGTGTTTTTAATTCTTTTATTTATGCTTATGCATTAAAAGTGTAACTCTAGAAAGCAATAATAATTATCTGTATGCAAAACAGTACCCTGGAATACGATAATTGGTTTTGTTTCTAAATATAAATAAATTAAAAATGAATTAAAAATTAAAATGAAAGCTTTTTTTCCCTGAAAGTTTGTGCCAAAAACATGGCTTTGCATTATACATGGTAACATATGGTAAATCCTGTCTTATCAGTACATTAAGTGTAAGTGGATTAAGCACTCTAATTAAAAGGCAGATACTGATAGAATGGATTGAAAAAAAAAATCAGGACATGCTGTCTATATAAGATACATTTAGCACTGGCCAGTGTGGCTCAGTTGGTTGGACTATCATCCTGTAACCAAAAGGTTGCAGGTTCGATTCCTGGTCAGGGCACCTACCTAGGTTGCAGGTTCAAACCCTGACTGGGGCACATTCAATTCCCTGTCTAGGCACATGCAATCCCCAGTTCAGGTGCATACAGGAGGCAACCAATTGATGCTGCTTTCTCACATTGATGTCTCTCTCTCCCCCTTCCTCGCTCTCTAAAAAGCAATAAAAAAAAAATATCCTATGAAAAAATATTCCAATGTGAGGATGAAGAAAAAAGAAGAAGACACATTTAGAGTTAAATATACAAATAAGTTGAAAGTAAAAGGATAAAAAAAAATCATGCAATCAGTGACCAAAAGAGAGCTGTAATAGCTATACTAATTTTATCAGACACAATATACTTTAAGACAAAAATTGTCACTAGAAATAAAAAAGGACATTTTAAAATGATAAAATGTCAATCCAACAAGAAGCCATAACAATTATAAACACATATATACCAGGTATACATTAAACAAAAACTGACAAAATTGAAGGAAGAAATAGATATTTAATAATAATAGCTGGATACTGTAATATCCCACTTCCAGTACAGGCAAAAGAATTAGATGGACAGAAAATCAACAAGGGAATAGACAACTTGACCAACACTATAAACCAGTCCTAACTGACATCTCTAGAATACTCCATCCCAACACAGCAGAATAAATACTCTTTTCAAGAACACATGGAATGTACTTCAGTATATAGCCATTGACAGTAATCAATAAATATAAAATGATTGTATTCATATAAAGAATCTTCTCTGTCTACAATGGAATGAAATTAGAAATCAACGACAAAAGCAATTTTGGAAAATTCACAAATATGTGGAAATGAAATAAAACTGGTATTTCTAAATACCAGTGAGTCAAAGGAGGAATCACAAGGGAAGATTAGAAAATTGTTTGAGATAAATGAAAATGAAAGCACAGCATACCAAAACTTATGCCATGCAGTGAAAACAATGCTTAGAGGAAAATTTATAATTTCAAGTGCTTATGTCAAAAAGAAGAAAGATTTCAAATCAATAACTTAATCTCTCAACTTAAGAAGCTAGAATAAGAGGAGCAAACTAAATACAAAGCAAGGTGCAAGAAGGAAGTAAAGATAGGTACAGAAATAAACAGAAAAACAAGCAAAAACTAAAGTTAGCTCTTTGAAAAGAACAACCCATTTATAAACTTTTTACTACACCAACAGAAAAAAGAAGACTCAAGTTACTGAAAATCAGGAATGAAGGAAGGGACATTATACTGACCTTACAGAAATAAAATTTATGATAAGAAAATTGTATATATAATGTATGCCAAAAATTAGATAACCTAGGTGAAATGAATAAATTTCTAAAAAAGACACAAACTATCAAAACTGAAGAAGAAATAGAAAATCTAAATAGACCTATAAATAGTAAAGAGATTGAATTGGTAATAAAAAATCTTCCTACATAAAAACCCAAAACAAGGCAGAGTTTTTGGTGAAATCTGCCAAATATTTAAAGAATTAGAAGTATTCCTCCACAAACTCTCCCCAAAAAACAGAAGAGGAAGGAACACTTCCCAGCTCATTCTATGAGACCAGCACTACCCTGACACCAAAACCAAATAAAGACATCAAAAGTAAAGAAAAATACAGACTAATATGCCTAATGAATGAGTATGCAAAAATCTTTAGTAGATATACTGACAAATGGAATCCAGCAATGTATTAAAAGGATTATACACCGTTACCAAGGGGATTTATCTCAGGGATACAAGTTTGGTTTAATATCCAAAATCAATGTAATCAATGTAATTTACCATATTAATGGAGTAAAGGCAAAACCACATGATCATCTTAATAATTTCAGAAAATGCATTTGACAAAATAGAAAACCTTTCATGATAAAGACAATCAACAAGTGATAAGTAGATACAAACTTACTCAGCTTGATAAAGAGCTCTACAATAAAACAAAACAGTTAAGATCATGATGAGTAAAAGAATGAATGCTTTCCCCCAAGATCAGGAGTAAGTCAAGGATGTTTACTGTCACCATTTCTATTCAACATTGTACTGGAAGATCTAGCCAAGGCAATCAGGCAAGAAAAAAAAAAGAGACATTTGGATTGAAAAAGAAGATAAAACTCTCAATTTGCTAATGACATCATCTTGTAAGTAGAAAATCCTAAGGAATATACACATTTGTGCATGTGCATGCATGTATGTATGCACACACACACACATACAGTTAGAGATAAATGATTTCAGCAAGCTGGCAAGATTCAAGATTAATATACAAAAATTCATTGTATTTCTTTATACTAGCAACGAACAATCCAAAAGTGTAGTTAAGAAATCCCATTTACAACAGCATCAGAAATAATAAAATAGAAATAAACTTAAGGACAAGATTTGTATACTAAAAATTTTTAAGAAGTTGGATCTTAAAATTGTTGGACAAATCAAACTAAAACTTTAAGATTGTTAGGAGAAATTTTAAAAACCTAAAGAAACATAAAAACATTCCATTTTCATGGATGAGACTTAGAATGGTAATACTTTCTAAAATGATGTACATATTTAACAAATTCCCTATCAAAATTCTAGCTGGCTTTTTTCCCCACAGAAACAAGCAATTTAATACCCAGACTCATGGAAATTCAAGGGACCCAAAAAGAGCCAAAATAATCTTGAAAAAAGAACATAGTTGGAGGACTCATACTTCCTGTTTCAAATTGTACTACAAAGTAACAGTGTAATCAAGGTAATGTGGAACTGGCAGAAGGATAGACATAGAAGATCAATGGAATAGAATTTAGAGTCCAAAATTAAACCCTTATATCTATGGTCAATTGATTTTGACAAGAATGTCTAAGCAATAGAATGAGGGGATAGAATAATCTTTCAATAATGGTACTTGATATTCATATGTAAAAGAATGAAGTTGGACACATATCTTATGTCATACTCAAAAATTAATTAAAATGAATCAAATTTCTAAATGTGTAAAAGCTAAAACCATAACTATTAGAAGAAAACATAAGTGTGAGTCTCTGTGATCTTGGATTTGGCAATGGGTCTTTAGATATGACACTTAAGGCATAGAAACCAAAGAAAAAACAGGTAAATTGGATTTCATCAAAATTAAAAACTTCTGTGCATCAAAGGACACTATCAAGAAAATGAATGACAGCTCCCACAATAGGAGAAAATTTTTGTAAATAATATATCTGATAAGAGTTTTCAAAGTATAAGAAATCGATAATAAAAAGAGAAATAACCCAGTTTAAAAATGAGCAAATGATCTGAACAGACATTTTTTTGTGCAAATATTTCTCTTTTTTATTGTTCTTCGAGTACAGTTGTCCCCATTTTCACCCCACCACGCCCCCCTGCTCCACCCATCTCTGCCTCCCATACCCCTTTTGGCTTTGTCCATGTGTCCTTTATACATGTTCTTTGATGGCCCTTCCCCTATTTTCCCCCATTATCCCTCTGCCCCCACCCCTCTGGTTACTGTCAGTTTGTTCTTTATGTCAGTGTCTCTGATTATATTTTACTTGCTTGTTTGTTTTGTTGATTAAGTTCCACTTATAGGTGAGATCATATGGTATTTGTCTTTCACTGCCTGACTTATTTTACTTAGCATAATGCTCTCCAGAACAAACATTTTATCAAAGGTATACAAATGGCCAATAAGCACATAATCTACATCATTAGTAATCAGGGAAATGCAAATTAAAACCATAGTGAAATAACTCATTGTGATATCACACATGAGGGAATAATAACAAGTGTTGAATATGTGGTGAAATTGGAACACTCATCATTGCTGATGGGAATGTAGACTAGTACAGCCACTTTGGAAAACCTGGGTGATTTCTCAAACAGTTAAACCAATTTACCATATGATCCTGCAATTCAACTCCTAGGTATACACTGAAGAGCATTGAAAACATATGTCCATATAAAAACTTGCACACAAATATGTATAGCAACATTATTCATAATAACCCAAAAGTAAAAACACCTCAAATTTCCATCAGCTGATGAATAGATAAACCAAATGGGGTATATCTATATAATGGAGCGAATTCCCTCAGCTTTCGTTTATCTAGAAATGCCCTAATTTATCCCTCACTTTTGAAGGGCAGTTTTGCCAGATATACCATTCTTCATTGACAATAGGCATTTTGAATACAGCCCACTCCCTACTGGCCTACAAAGTTTTTTTGAGTGAGAAATGTGATAATAATCTTTTTGAGGATTCCTTTTGCATAATCTTTTGCACAGATTACTGTCTTTTGCTGCTTTTAAGATTATCTGGTTTTACCTTTCATTAGTTGGATTATAATGTTACTTGGTGTGGGTCTCTTTAAGTTCAACTTGGAGTTCGTTGAGCTTTTTAGATGCGTATATTCATGTTTTTCATCAAATTTGGGAATTTGTGGCCATTGCATGAACTTTTGTGGCTCAATTTGTTAGTATCCTTCCCTTCTTCTCTCTTTTCCTCCTTCCTTTCTTGATGGTTGATGACCAGAAACTGCTATGTGACCAATTTTACTGCAGGGTTTTTTTTTTTTCCTTTTGTAGACCCATCTTAAGTCTCATGATTTAAGTGGCACCATGCAGATAAAAATTGTATGTCTCATCTGGTCTCATTTAATTATTTTGGTAGAAAAATTTTTGTTGATTTATGGCCATATTTAACCTTCAAACTACAGAATAAAGTTTCACAAGTGAATGCATTCAGATAATTCATGTCGGGTCTGAACAGTTGGAGATAAAAAGTGTTTTGAAGTCAGTTTGAACCTGCTCAATTCAATGGGATCCAATTATTCTTTGGCAGATTCATTTTTAAGATTCTGATAAAATCAAATTCAAATGAGCACATTTGTTGTATGTTTACTGTATATGAATCACTATAATTTGGAGACTTCTGGCCAAGATGGAGGTATAGGTAGATACACTTTGCCTCCTCGCACAACCAAAATGACAACAAGTATAAAAACAAAAAACAAGCAAGACTACCAGAAAATTGAACTGTATGGAAGTCCTACAACCAAGGAGTTAAAGAAGAAACATTCATCCAGACTGGCATGCTGAGACAAAGAAATATGGCGCAAATGAAATAACAGATCAAAGCTCCATAAAAAAACTAAGTGACAAAGAGATAGCCAACCTATCAGATGCAGAGTTCAAAACACTAGTAATCAGGATGCTCACAGAAATGGTTGAGTATCGTTGCAAAATAGAGGAAAAAGTGAAGGCTATGCAAAGTGAAATAAAGAAAAATATACAGGGAACCATTAGTGAAGGGAAGAAAACCAGGACTCAAATCAACAATTTGGACCAGAAGGAAGAAATAAACATTCACCCAGAACAGAATGAAGAAACAAGAATTCAAAAAAAATGAGGAGAGGCCTAGGAACCTCAGGGATAACTTTAAACATTCCAACATCTGAATCATAGGGGTGCCAGAAGGAGAAGAAGAAGAGCAAAAATTGAAAACTTACTTGAAAAACTAATGAAGGAGAACTTCCCTCTAATCTGGTAAAGGAAATAGACTTCCAGGAAGTCCAGGAAGCTCAGAGAGTCCCAAAGAAGTTGAACCCAAGGAGGAACACACCCAGGCACATCATAATTCCATTAGCCAAGATTAAAAATAAGGATCCTAAAAGCAGCAAGAGTAAAGGAGACAATTACCTACAAAGGAGTGCCCATAAGACTGTCAGCTGATTTCTCAAAAGAAAGCTTACAGGCAAGAAGGGGCTGGAAAGAATTATTCCAAGTCATGAAAGGCATTCAGGATTACTCTTTCCAGCAAAGCTATCATTTAGAATGGAAGGCCAGATGAAGTGCTTCCGAGATAAGATCAAGTTAAAGGAGTTCATCATCACCAAGCCCTTATTATATGAAATAATAAAAGAACTTATCTAAGAAAAACATCAAAACTATGAACAGTACAATGACAACAAACACAACTGTCAACAACTGAACCAAAACCAAAACCAAAACAAACTAAGCAAACAACTAGAACAGGAACAGAATCACAGAAATGGAGATCATATGGAGGGTTATCAGTGGGGAAGGAGTGGGGGAGGGGGGTAAATGAGGGAAAGGTGCAGGAAATAAGCATAAATGGTAGGTACAAAATAGACAGGGGAAGGTTAAGAATAGTACAGGAAATGGAGAAGCCGAAGAACTTATATCTATGACTCATGGGCTTGAACTAAGGTGGGGGGAAGGTTGGTATGAGGGGGGTGCAGAGTGGATGGGAATAAAAGGGAGAAAAAAATGGGACAACTGTAATAGCATAATCAATAAAATAAACTTTAAAAAAGAACTACTATGATTTGACTTAAAACTGGGATTTTGCTGAACCTAATTATGTTAATAAATAGACCTTTAGGGAAAAAGAGTAAAAGGAAAATTTGGAATGTCTTATCTTGAAATGTCTCATCTATAATTTTAGAATTTTTATATTACTTGTTATATGTTGAATTGTGTACCCCTCACCAAATTCATATGTTTAAGTCCTAACCCCCATTACCTCAGAATGTGACCTTTTTCGGAAATAGATTCTTTATAGAAGTAATCAAGTTAAAGTGAGGTCATTAGGATGGGTCCTAATCCAATATGGCATAGAAGAAAGGTGATGTGAAGAGTCATAGGAAGAAAACAGCTATCTACAAGTCAAGGAGAAAGGCATGGATCAGATTGTAGGAGACCATTCTGCATGGCGTGGGTCCAGCTCCTAGTGGAAAACAAGGTCCAATGCACAGGACCCACGCCCACAGGTAGGTTCTCCTGTGGGGAATCAGGCCTGCAATGTACCTAGGCTGCTATGAGACTTGCTTTTGCTAAAACTCCCTCACCCTGAATTTAGACAGCAAGTGTTTACTGTAACTTCCTAAAATCCATGCTAAAACTCCCCAGTATGGAGTGTAACCGGTTCAATCACGTTTCCCTTTTCATTTGCAAATGTCCTTCTTCTGTGATGTGATTAGCAGCATTGGCTCCTTTGTTTTCTGTAAAAGGTAACCACCTAAAGTGAACCTGTGCATAGTAAATGAGGACCATCATGTAAAGTGTGCAGAAAAGAAATAAAGGCTTGTCATGGCAAGGGCCGTGGCTTTTTCTCCCCTTGAGAGAAAAGGCATGTCGTCCCTTTTCCTCCACAGGACTCGGTAGTCCCTGTGAATTTCTCGTATCTCATCCACAATGTGGCGGTCCCCACTAGCCGGGGTCCACATCATCAGATCCTTCTCTCAGAGTTCTCTAAAGGAACCAGCCCTGCTGACACTTTTATACACCTGACACCTCAGGTTTGGACTTTTATATTCTAGAAGTGTGAAAAAATAAATTTCTATTATTTAAGCCCAGTTTGTGGTACTTTGTTACAGCAGCCGCAGAAAACTAATATATTACTTGTGCAGTTTTTTGATGCCAACAACTATCTAACAAAGGTAGAAAAGAGTATAGAAATTGAAATATTTTGTGACTTTTTATTTTGCTATTTTTAAAATTCACAAGAACTTATAGATTATTTCTATGCTATGCATCTTTTCTTAGCGATTTGATTTTAAGCAATGAGGAAATAAATATTACACTTGCCTCATTTCTTCCCATTATTTAAGAAGAGTCTTATGATGTGATGCTGTATTTTGCTCAGAGGAAAGCTCACTTTTGATGTTGTTCTAGTTAGGACTCATCAAAGATTTCAGAGCATTTCTTTTATGTTTTCTGGGCAGAATCACCTGCAACATAGCCAAGAGAGCCATCATCCTCACAGTGTCTTGCAGACTGATCTGTAGGTTGCTGAATATAGCTACGTTGAAAATTGCCCTATTTGAAAAGTAATGGATGTCATCAATCCTTCCAGAATATCAAAAGCTCCAGGACAGATAGTTTGCAAAATATAACGACTGCCTAGAAAACCACCTATAGAAAGGCAGTAAGTGTAACCTACTGAATTTTAATCATCAACATGGCATATTTGCTATGGAATAATTTAACTATGAAAGCCTCTTTCTATATTTCACAACCTGTGTGATAACTTGTAGAGACAAAAAAAGAGAAGCCTCCCACCATTGTGGATTTCCTATGATATTTTTTATGAAATTGTGGCCCATCTTTTACTATATTCCTCAGAGCAGATAGATACAGCAGGCCTAAAAGAAGTTAGCTGGTTCCATCTAATTACATGACTCAGTTGATTGGCTGTGACAGTGAACTTTCAACTCTCCTATCTCCAGGTTTTTTGATAGAACTGGGCCTCCAAAATCTTTTGGTATAGTTGAGTCTTCCAAATTCCTAAATTAACCCAGAGATATGTATTTTTCTGAGGATGGGTGGAGGTAGGCTTGTCAGATCCTTTCAAAGTTATCAAGATTGTTATCAAAGCTGCAGAAGGAACTTTTCCTTTAGTGTGGAATGACTAAGAGAACTAAACCTGGGCCATGGAGTGTGAATGCTGTTTCATATGTTGAAGAATGACCGGAGGGATGCAGATACAGGTTGACATCTCCTGGAAGGATGTGGAACAGGATTAAGAAGCAGATAGGGGAACTTTCACATTTTATCTTACATGCTTCAATTTGGTTTGATTTTTTTTAAACAAAAATATTTGTATTAAGTCATTTTAAATCAAATAAAGGTAAAAAATATAAATCCCAAACTAAAACAAAACTCAAAATACTTGGGCAGCACCAAAAGTTTTGGATATTTTTTTGGAAAATGGTACGTGGCAGTGGATTAATAGAAACATAATTTTCTTTTTTCTCCTTCCTGACACCCATGTTACATTTTTAAAAATGCTGTCCCTACAATCCATAAAAAAAATGGTGGCTTGCATTTACTGAGCATTAACATAATGTGTCAATCACTGTGTTAAGTGCGTTACAAATGTCTTTGTCTTTAATCCTTACCAGAATCCAAAGGATTAAAAAAAGGTGAATGTTAGAGAGTTAACCACATATGTATCATCATAGCATCAGAAGTATTATTTTTCGTAATATGTCGTAAATATCAAACTCCACAAAACATAATTTGGAGATACTGTCTTTTCATTGGATTTGCTATCATTTTGACGAACTGTTCAAACACATGTAAACATACTTATCTTCTTCTCTTTTAGTCACCCTGTTGCTGCTAGAAAATAAATCTGTAGTGGTCACATTGTGATGTCTCTCAGTACACCTGTAGAGATAGCTAATCTTCTGGAGTCTTGGCTTAAAGATCATATCCCAGGCTAGAAGAAACAAAATGTCAGGATCTATCCAGAAGTGAATTTAGTAATGTATACTATTCTGAAAGAGACTGAGCTGTCCCACATAGTAAATTCTTCAGATGGCTGATGTTCAAGCATCAGAGCCTTTAATGATTTATTCTTTCTATTGCAAGTCTTACAAAATTATTTATCTTGCCTTGTAGTAAAAAGTATACTACTTGTAATTTAATTTTGGTAACACGATCATTATGAACATCCATATTGTTATGCGCTAGAATGTGAAATAAATGCAATTAATTTAGAGGGTTCTTTTAATGTATACCTTCAATTGGATATGATTCTTTTCAAAATAATTATCTTGTGAGGTTTTCTACTATTCTAACAATGCTGTTACTATTATAACATATTTGACACTCTTCCTTAGGAATGTTCTACTTAGCCTTAGTCATATTACTTCAGAATTCCTTAGGGATGGAGTGATCTCATCTTTTGAAGGTAAGTTTGATTTTTGGAAATACCTTGTAGGCTCTTAGAACCAAGTCTAAATTAACATCTGAAGTCAAAACAACCTGTGATTTCAAGTAAGGAATGGAATTTGTTACTTGCATTAGGTCTTTGTATGTTCACTTGCCTCTGCCTCTAATACCTGCATTTGAGATCTCCCTTTTCATTGAAAAAGTAGATACATTTTCTCACGTGCTAAAACAGAAAAATAATGCATATTTATAATGATAAGCTAGGTGTGGGACTTTGAGGAAATAGATGAGTAGAGAACTTTTAGAAGGTTTTCCTGTGTGTTATGTGACATAAGCTGTCCCTCCCAACAGACCTTTAATAAAGACTAGTACAAATTTTCAACATTTCATGATGAAATTTTTCAAATATACAGAGAAATTAAAAGAATTTTATAGCAAACACATATGTTATTCCTAGTTTCAACTGTTTTTTTAAAATTATACTTACTTTTTCTCTTCATCGGTTCATCTCTGTATCTGTGACAGGGTGTGGACTAAGAGACTCCAGAGGGCCCCTCCCAAGCATGGCTGGGGGTTGGGAGACATGGAGCAGGGCCATGGAGAATTATTTTTCATATCAATAACAACAGGCTAGCTTCATACCTATATGCAAAGATGGTTATTTTACGTATCAGCAGCAGGCTAGCTAGGGGAGATGGGTGTGACTTTGATCCAAGATATAACTGGCAGAGACAGCTCCCCTGGTTACACTGCCTGCGAAAGAGCTTGGATATGGTTCATTCCATACCACAGGGCCACGCCTGCCCTGACTGTCTATGGCAGCCAAGGAAGGCAGAAAATAGGAGAGTGCTAGCAGGTATAGCTGATTGTGGGAGGAGTTGAAGATGAGGTTAGGGAGGAGATTCCAGGCTGTGCTTTAACCTGAAGGTGGGCCACCCCAAGGGATTGGGAACGATGTGAGACCGTGTGGGAAGAAAAGGGGTGAAAGGACTCTCGCTGGTGGGCCATGAGGAGGTGCCATGTGGTTTTGATTAAGAATTACCCAGCTGAGCACAGATTACTGGAAGGAACTGGTAGTCTAGCAGAGCTATGGACTTCTATTTCTTTTCCTTCCGTTTCTTTTCCCAGATACGGTACCCCTGACTGGCCTGGTTTAGCAAGGGGAGGCAGGACTGTGTGTGTGTTTGTGGGTGTTTTAAAAGGACTTTGAGCCCTGGCTGGTGTAGCTCAGTGGATTGAGCGCGGGCCTGCGAACCGAAGGATCGCGGTTCGATTCCCAGACAGGGCACATGCCTGGGTTGCCAGGCCAGTTCCCGGCAGGGGACATACAAGAAGCAACCGCACATTGATGTTTCTCTCCCTCTCTCCTTCCCTTCCTCTCTAAAAGATAAATAAATAAAATCTAAAAAAAAAAAAAAAGGAAAAAAAATTAAAAAAAAAAAAGGACTTTGAGATTTAACAGCGACATTCTGCCATTACTCTAAACCTGTATAACTTTTCTTTTTTTATTTAAAAAAATTATTTATTTATTTATTTTTAGAGAGAGGGGAAGGGAGGGAGAAAGAGAGGGAAAGAAACATCAATGTGTGGTTTTCTCTCTTGTGGCCCCTGCTGGGGACCTGGCCTTCAACCCAGGCGTGTGCCCTGACTGGGAATCGAGCTGCAACCCTTTGGTTTGCAGCCTGCACTGAATCCACTGAGCCACACCAGCCAGGGCTATACCTGTATAACTTTTGAATAAATAGTTCCTTGCCTTTTTAACAAACTCTGTCATTGAGAGCCGCAATTCATACCGGTGGTAGGTGAACATGAACCTAGAACAGGAGGACACTGGGGAAGGAGGCTTATTTCAATAACAGTATCTGCCCCCTCCCCCCATGTGGGTCTATTCTGTAACATACCCATCCATCAGTATTTAGTTTTTTAATTTATTTAAAACTTCCAACTTTGTTCTTCTTTTTTCAAGATTTCTTTGGATACTCTATCCTTTCCATTTCTATACACATTTAATTTAATTTAATTTTATTATTATTTTTTATTTTTATATTTCAATTACAATTTATATTTAATATTATTTTGTATTAGTTTCATGTGTACAGCATAGTGGTTAGGCAAGCATATACTTTATAAAGCATTTCTATATACATTTTAGAATCAGCTTGTCAAGTTCTACAAAATAGCCTACTGGAATTATAATTGAAATTATGTTAAATCTATAGATCAATGTGTGGAGAATTCACATGCTAATAATATTGAGTCATCCAATTCATGAACATGGTATGTGTCTCTATTTAGGTTCTTTTTTAAGTTCACTCAAAATGTTTCATGGTTTTCAGTATGGAGGTCTTATGTGTATTTTGTTAAATTTATTACTAAGTATCTTTTTTAATAGTATTGCTAATGGAATTGTTTTAAAATTTTATTTTCCAATTGTTTGCTCTTCTATACAAAAATACAGTTGAGTTTTGTTCATTGACCTTGTATTCTGCAATCTTAGTAAACACACTTATTCATTCTAGCAATTGTTTTGTAGATTTTGTAGGATTTCCTGTGTAAATGGAGGGGAAGAAAAGCTTCTTTTTACACTCTTGGGTCCTGGGTGGACCTAAGAATCAAACTGAAATAAGCCAATTAACAGTAGAAAAATATATCACTTTATTTAATATATTTACATAGACACAGAAGTCTTCGGAGGAAAATGAAGACCTGAAAAAGGCATTAGGCCCCAAAGCTTATATATCTTCTTAAACAAAAACAATAAATTGTGGGGATGTAACAAGACAAAGGGGCTTGGTCAAGGGGTAATAAATTGTGGCACAGTGATTAGAGAATATTTGGGAACACTAATGGAAGATAAGGGTTATTTAGGTGGGGTTTTGTAGAAGTCTATTTCATGTTACCAGACCGAACCAGTGGGCCTTTTGGTGTTCTGCAGAGAAAGCTACATTATGTGAGGCAACAGGTTTTTCTGCAGAGAAGGGGTTTACTTTTCAGGCAGCCAGACAAGCAGCTTAGAGACAAAGCTCAGATCAGTCTCCTCAAATAAAGGCTTGAAGTAAATTTAAAGAATAGGGGTAAGAAGGAGCTATACATATTTATTAATTCTAATTCAGGAGGTCTGATTGGATAGTCTTAGAACTAAGTCATTTAAGGTAAGGATTGTGAAAGAGGCTTGAGGGAACAAAGAAGTTCCAGTCTGGCAGTTTAATTGGTCAGTCCTATATGAGTCCATATTTGGTCTGAGCACCAGACCTCCTAGTAGCAACAGCAGTACTTTGTTACTTGAATTCCCTGAAATTTGGTTTTGCTGTGCTGTTGAGGTAAGCTTAGGTTCATTTGGCTGGCAACTGCAGACTCCCATCAGGTGAGCTATTTGTGGTCAATCTGCTGGTTTTGAGTGGTTTTGAGACCTGATAAATGGCAGGGATTTCCTCCAAGACAAGCTACAGCATTCTTATGGGTCGAGAGTCTTTTGAAAGTCATCAACTCCTGGTGTCTGGTTGTAACTGAACCCAGGTTCAGCTGCCTGCTGCAGTGAAACCCAAACTTGTGAGGCAGGCGCTGATGAGAAGGAAAGAGGTTTATTCAAGTGCCAACCACCTGAGATGATGGGGGATTCTTATACCAAAGCCCATCTCAACATCTCAGTGGAGGCAGAGGTTTTTATAAGGAGGGAGAGGGAAAACAGAACAAAGAGATCAAGAGGAGGGGTTGAAAAGTTCTCTGTTTGCAGACCAGCAGTCCATTCTGAAGAGAATCTCAAAACTGGTCAAGTGATGGTCTGGCATGCATCATCCTGGTTTTATGTCATCTTGGTTTTACATCATCCTGGCTTTGTGGTTGAAGGTCAGTACTGTATTTCACCGTGTATAATGCACACCCATGTTTTGTGTGCACGATACATGGGATTATTATACCCATGTATAATGCACACCCTTATTTTTCCCTCAAAAATTTGGACAAAAAAATAGTATCCTGCAATCTTACAGTGTGCATGATACATGGCAAAATATGGTAAATCTCCCAGAGCTGGGATGACCAAAGGTCATAGTCTTTATCTTTTGAAGTTAGTTCCTAGTATTCTTATACAAGCATGCTATTTATTTATAAGCTATAGATTAGTCAGAGTCAGCATTTGTAGAAACAATATCTGAAGAATGGTGGGGTGGGTTATAATTCCTCACTGTTACATGGTGATAAGAATATTCTCTTTGTGGTACAGGGAGGGCATCTTTCTCATGGGAAATTTTATGTCCTGCTATTAGGTGGAAAAGGTGAGGTCAGTAGTTTCTCAAGTGCCTTTTGCTCAAAATGGCCAGTATACCAAACTGGCATTTTTGGGTGACATGTTCCAAACTCCTTCATAAATAAGCATGCCATCTGGATAGAGACAATTTATTTTTTACTTTTCAACCTATGCCTTTGAATTTCTTTTTTCTTGCCTCATTATTCTGGCAAGGACCTCTAGTGCATTGGTGAGAGGGGTCATTTGTACTTTGTTCACAATCTTAGCATTCAATATCTCAGTATTTAGTATGATGTTAATCAGTATGATTTAGTATGATGTTAGTATGATATTTGGTTTTTCATAGATAATCTTTATTAGATTGAGAGTATCCATCTATTCCCAATTTTCTGAAAGTTTTTTTTTTTTTTTAATTACAAGTTAGCTTTTGTCAAGTGCTTTTTCTACTACATATATTGAAATGATTGTGTGGAGTTTTCTCCTTTATTATATTCACATGTAAATTATATTGATTAATTTTTGTATGTTAAGACAATCTTGCTTCTTTAGATAACCCACCTGTGACCATGACGTATTATTCTTCTATATATTTTCTAACTCAAATATTTCATACAATTCACAAGTCTATTTTTAACTTCTACAGATGACATTCCTGTTTTTATTAAAAAAAAATTAAAAGGCCCCATTGAGTAATTTGGACATGGCAAAATTTATTGAGGAAGACTTTTTAAAAAACTACTCTGGGTACTTAGAGTCAGAACCCGAGCAAGAAAGACTATGGGAGTGTGTCATATAATAAAAAATATATAGTCTATCTTAGTCTCTAATTCTTTACATACAACTCCTAAAACCCTTGGAAATTCTGGACTAATAAGAGTGTCTTGGCTTCCAGTCAAGGTGGTGACGTAGGTAAACACGGCTCACCTCCTTGCACAATGACATCAAAATTACAACTAAAATATAGAACAACCATCGCTCAGAACTGTCAAAATCAAATTTAATGAAAGTCTGAGAGCTACAGAATTAAAGAAACCACATCTATCCAGATTGGTAGGAGGGACAGAGACATGGAATGGGCTGGTCCTATATCGACGTATGGTAGATAAAATTTTGGGAGGGATATCTCAAGAGCCAGTAGTCCCAGCCCCATACCAGGCCCCAAGCCCAGGGTTCCAGTGCCAGGAAGATAAGTCCCCATAACTTCTGGCTGCAAAAACCAGTGGAGATTGAGTCAGTGGAAGAAACTTCTGGAGTCCCAAGGAGTTCCTCTTAAAGAACCCACACATGGACTTACTCAGACTCACTTCTGCTAAGCTCCAGTTCTGGGGTAGAAGCTTTATAGGCACCAGTGGCATACACGGAAGAAGTGAAAGCACTGGCATCAAGGCAGGAGCTAGGGGACATCTTTCTCCCAGACGGAAAGGCAGGCAGAGGGCACTGATCCTTTTCTGAGCCTTCTTCCAACAAAGCCACAGAGCCAGCAGGCTGGTGCCATATCTGAGACTCCATTGACCTGGCTAACACTGTTTGCCCTGCTCTGGAGATCCCCTGAGACTTTGTCCCACCCAACTTATGAGCCCACCCAAACTGTTAACTGTGACTTTTCTGTATGAATGGCTGGTCTTGGCTCGTGCTTCATAACTTCCTAAATCCTATCAAATAAGCAATAGCTGGCTTCAGTAAACCCCAGCCCCTGTACATCTTGCTAAGTGGCCCCAGGCCCAGCATTAGCAGAAGCCAGCCTAGATTCATAGATTGGCTTCTCCTGGGAATTTCCAAGCCCATCACAAGTAGCAGCCATCTCAGATGACTTTGCGGGGGTGTCCAATCTGTGGCCCATGGGCCACATGCATCCCAGAATAGCTATGAATGCAGCCCAACACAAAATTGTAAATTTACATAAAACATTAGAGACTTTTTTTGTGATTATGTGTCACAATGTATTTAATGTGTGGCCCAAGACAACTCTTCTTCTTCCAGTGTGGCCAAGAGACACCAAAAGATTGGACACCCCTGCTTTATAGCTTATTCTGGGTGGCCCTGGACAGAACATAGGAGGGAGCCGACCTTGGCTGGCACCACCTGGGAAACCGCATAGCCTGTGGACAGCTACAGACCACATAGGAGGATCAAAACCCTGCCTCTGCAGAGCTGATCCTCCATGGAGGGTGGAGGTTGCTGGTCACTGGTCACAGCCAGTCCTTGAGCTGGCTGGCCTGGGTAAATCCCTTCCATTGACCTGCCAATAGCAACCAAAGATCAACTATAAGAGGAGGGAGTACTGAACCCATACGAAGGGCACAACTCGAGTACCCTTGAGTACCCTTAAGTGTGGGTGATAGGGGAGGCTACGCCATTGGATCCTATAGGACAGCTACTGCATTAGGCCATGCTACCAAGACAGGGAGTCATAGCAGCTCCACCTAATACATAGAAACAGACACAGGGAGGCTGCCAAAAAGAGGAGACAAAGAAGCATGGCCAAATGAAACAACAGATTAAAACTCAAGAAAAAGAGCTAAACAAAATGGAGATAAACAATCTATCAAATGTAGAGTTTAAAACGCTGTTTATAAAGATGCTCGAGGAACTTAGTGAGGACCTCAACAGCATAAAAAAGACCCAATCAGAAATGAAGGATGCATTAATTGAAATAAAGAATGATTTACAGGGAAACAACAGTGGAGTAGATGGAGCCAAGAATCAAATCAATGATTTGGAACATAAGGAAGAAAAAAACAACCAATCAGAACAACAAGAAGAAAAAAGAATAAAAAAATACGAGGATAGTATAAGTAGCCTATGGGACAACTTGAAGCATTCCAACATTCACATATAGGGGTGCCAGAAGGAGAAGAGAAAGAACAAGAAATTGGAAATCTACTTGAAAAAATAATGAAAGAAAACTTCCTTAATGCGGTGAATGAAATAAACATGCAAGTCTAGGAAGCACAGAGAATCCCAAACAAGATGGGTACAAAGAGGCCCACTCTAAGACACATCATAAATAAAATTCTAAAGGTGAAACATAGAGAATCTTAAAAGAAGCAAGAAAAAAGCAGATAATTACCTACAAAGGAGTTCCCATAAGACTCAGCTAATTTCTCAAAAGAAATTTTGCAGGCTAGAAGGGATTGGCAAGTCATGAAAAGCAGGGACCTAGAGCCAAGATTGCTGTAGCCAGCAAAGCTGTCATTTAGAATCGAAGGGCAGAAAAATAGCTTCCCAGACAATAAAAAACTAAAGGAGTTTACTATCACCAAACCGTTGTTATATGAAATATGAAAAGGACTTATCTAAGAAAAAGAAAAAGATCAAAACTATGAACAATAAAATGGCAAGAACATATGTATCAACAATTGAATCTAAGAAACAAACTAAACAAACAAGAACAGACAAAATCAGGGATACAGAGAGCATTTTGACGGTTGTCAGATGGGACAGGGGTATGGGGGAATGGATGAAGAGGTGAGGGGATTAAGAAGTACAAATAGGTAGTTACAGAATAGCCATGGGAATATACAGCACGGTATAAGAAATGGAATAGCCAAAGAACTTATACACATGACCCATGATAATGAACATGAGAATGAAGTTTTTTTATTATGTATAAACTGTTGCGGACCATTCAGCCTGGTTTCAGGAGTTGTAACCCTCACCCCATGGTGGGCTGTGTAAGAGCCCAAGGGACCCACTTCATCTGGGTCTGTTCTGTCACAAGGATGTGACCTATTAAGGAGACAAAGCTTATCTCCCTGGCAGGGGCACTGCTTCTGCCTTACCCATCTCTGGCCCCATAGCTTGGTTGGCAGTCAATGACGGGTAAGACTCCTCATGGGAGGGGCAACCTAAGCCAGACTCGACCACTTGGAAGGCCTTATGGAAGGACTCGGGGGGTTGCAGCAAAGAGGATGTGATGGACCCTTGCCCCCCGGCTATTCTGACATAGCCCGAGTCCTCATTTCCATCTGGGAGATGTCTCCTGCTTCCTAATTGCCTTAAAGCCTGAAACTGTGGGGGTGAGCGGTGCAGCCCTGTCCTGGCCAGAACGGCTCCTTGGGTGATTGGCATAAGAAAGAATTCCTAAAGTCCTGTGAAACCTGCTTTGCTAAGAGTGCTCTTCCTGAGGTGACAAGTGTCCCAGGAGGAAATGAGCATGTCTCCCAAAGTCTGTCAATCCCCCTTCCTGACAAACACTGGCTCCGATTAAGCCCTCAGATTTCTTTGACATGTTAAACTTGTATTCTGGTGTATTGGAACCCAATAAAAGCCTAGTGAGGAAGGGGCTCTGGGTCTTTCTCCTCTGAGAGTTTGACCCCTTTCCTCCCCAAGCAGTAATGTCTTGGTAGTTTTTATTTTCATCCGTGACGAACGGGGGGTTCTATGGGCAAAGCCCCCCGCAATAAACCACACAAAAGAGGTTTGTCCAGAAAAAGTCCAGCTATTATTAACATAATGAGAACAGTTTACTCAACGTTGATATAGCCTGGCAGCCAGGGAGAGAGAACTGGAATGTGCATGCATGAACAAGGATAACTTCACTGTACTAGTCAGTGGGGGCGGTAGATGCCATTGAGTGAGCATGTGTGCTGTGTGGCTGTTGCATGCAAAATGACTGAGTGAGCAGAGCAATGACTCTGCATCAGATTTTGCATGAAGCTTGAACATTCCCCTGTGGAAACTATTCAGATGATACTGAAGGCCATAGCTGTGGGCAACTAGTGATTGACAGCTTTATCACAACAACATGCCCACTCATGTGTCACATCTTGTGCAGTGTTTTTGCAAAATACCAAATCACCCAGGTGACTTAGTGCCCCTACAGCCCAGATTTGGCACTCTGCAACTTCTGGATTTTCCCAAAACTAAAATCACCTTTGAAAGGGAGATTTCAGACCATTGATGAAATTCAGGAAAATACGATGGGGGCAGCTGACGATGATTGGGAGAACTGTGTGATATCCCAAGATGGGTATTTTGAAGGGGACTGAGGTGTCATTGTCCTGTGTGCAATGTTTCTTGTAGCTTGTATCTTCTCCAATAAATGTCTCCATTTTCCATATTACATGGCTGGATACTATCTGGACAGAATATATATGTGTGTGTGTACCCCCCCTTCTAGCTCCTTAAATAGTCAGTCTCAGCTTTAACTTACATTCCTTCTTTAGAATATTAGGAAGGCTTAAACTGTTATTTATGTCAGGGTCATTTACACTTAGTATGGTATTATTAAGGGTGGCAGAAAGTTTCCCTGCCAAAAGAAAGAGCTACAAAGGGGTGGAAATCCAGGCATTGATCTGGTGGAGAAAGGAAAATTTTGAGAGGCTGAGAAGCCTTTTCAGCTTCCCTAGTTTAAAACTACATAGACTGTTTCCTAGTCTACCTATTCTTAAACCACCCTGGCCAGCCCTGGGACTGCTTGCTTTAAGTAACATAGTAATTCCAGTCTTTCAGTGGCTATCTTTAGCTTCTTTCAGGCCTAAAACAGGTGTCATTTCTGTGGGAGAAGTATATTGGACAGAACAGTGTTTATTAACTTCTCACTTCTCTGCCTTATTTAGGTGGCAAAGGTTTTAAAAGGGGATAAGGCTACACTTGTTATCAGCAATGGAGGAAACACAAAAGAGATTTTAAATGGGAACTAGTGGCCCTGCCCATCTCAAGGTGTAGTTTCCATAACCTTCATGAAAATGGAGTTATTGAAAAATAAGTTTTTTTTCCCCAGACTCTGACTTGGGTGCTCCCCTTCTTTCTCCCACTAGGTGTCACCACACTACACAGTAATGAAGGGAAATGCCCTCAAGCAGTGCAACAGGATTCTAGACTTTAGAGAAATGGTTGTGTTTAGGTTAGCAGCAAATTTGGTATAATCAGTTTATTTAATAAACCATATCTTTAAGACACGAATATCACATATAATCAGGCTATGAAGTAACATACTTGGAAGCCCAAGCAGAGAGTTAGTTGCTTATATTCACTACTCTATCTGTAAAACCTGTCTGAATTAAATCAACAGATGACCCTGCATGGATGAGTGGATCTCACCCCTCAGGATATTAAATCTCTTTGTTGAGAGGCTGGATTACTGCTAGATCCCTTTATCACCAGCGCTGAGCTGCTGGGGATTAGACATGATCCTTCTCCATCCACAGAGCTCCAACATCCTTCTTCCTCCTAGTGCTTCCTTTGTGGTCACTGTTCCATGAAGTCAAAGATAAAATGCCAGAGATAAGGAAGGAGTGAATGTGGCAGGCTCTGCAGCATTTCATTTCTAACACCCCAGTTGCCAGCCTGCCCCCGAGGTACAAACGATCCTTCCAGTTCCCTGAACATCAGCCTCCCCAGGCTGGGCAGTGAGTATCAGCTTGATTTCAAATCTAAATTTAGGATAGTGGGATGGTATGTGGATAATACATAGTTAATTCTATGTATCTTATATGATGAGTGGTAAGTACTTGTGAATGTATCTAAATTTGATAAAGCTTAGCTCCCTGTGCACTACCATCTAACTTCCTATGGATAATGCTTTCACATCTCGGGGTCAGGAAGCTGGTGGGTCAGTGATCATTCTGTTCTGTTCTTTGACAATGACAAGTTGCTAATGACATCTGACCTCCCTTTTGGTGCAAGGTTTAAAGTTTCATTTCATGTAGGTCATCTGAAATTGCTGTAAAAATGTCCTGGGAGTCTGCAAGCTCTCAGAAGGAAAATTGAGATTCAGTCACCATCGTTAACATCAAGCAGCATTTATTAAAATAACTGTGTAACTTGGGGGGTTGGGTCTCAAATGTGCTTTACCCTCTGTAGAGCGCCTCCCCACTACACACTTCTAAATGAAATCTTAGGCAGAACCTGTGTGGCAGAGCTGCCATAAGTAGTTGTACACAACTCTAGGGGGTGCTATTTGCATCATTGTCTGCGTAACCATAGGCTGCACCCCAATATATAAAGCAGATGAAAGCAGTGTTTTATTGATATAAAAATTATATATTCCAATTTTGAATCTTTAATAGGTGATCAGTGGAAAAATCCATTTGATGAAGATAAACAATTTAAATTGTGAGCTATGGTTGAAAGTTGCTTTTTTTAAAATCAGCATCGTCATGTCAGATGAGATCGGGCGTGTTCAGGGTGGTATGGCTATAGACTGGCATCGTCATCTCAGATCATGCAGAAAAGAGTTGAAATCTTGGGGGCACCTTAATAAAACCAATCCAGACACTCATAAATAAGAGTGGCAGGGATCACACATTTTGAAATTTGGGTAATCTATGTGGAGGGGCAGAAAGCAATATCTATCAAATACATGTACTGTTTAACCCAGCAATTTAACTTCTTGGATGTTATCAGATATACTTTCAAATATGAAAAATGACCTATAGACAGAGTCATTAATTGCTGCATTGTTGATAACAGCAAAAGACTGGAAACAACCTAAGTGTCCAACAGAGGACATATCACACCATGAAATAGTTGGCAGCCCTCTCAGGGAATGAGGAAGCTCTCTATGTATGAAATGGTCTCCAGATATAGGTTCCTAGGAAAAGAGGAAGGTGCAGAAAAGCATGAATAATATGTTACCAGAAGTGTATGTGTATTTATTTATCTGCTTGTATATACATAAGTAATTTCTGGAATGATACCTGAGAAACTAATAGCACTGTTTGTTTCCAGAGCAAGGAACTGACTGTGTGGATGGGGATAGAGGATACTTATTATATGAGTATATCTTTTGTACCTTCTGAATTTTAAATTACATGAATGCATTAACTAATCAAATAACAACAGTAATAAGAACATTAATAAAAGCCAGATTCTCCCCATCACCACCAAAAAAAGAAAAAAAGAAAGCAACCCCATACCCAAAATGCATGGAAATCATTGTAGCGGTCTAAGACACAATATTCTCACAGAATAGCCCAACCCACTGCTAATTCACTTAGGTGGTACAGCTTCACACCAGCATCAGCTAGTTCACTACTTACCTGACAGTGTAATTTAGTACTATGGTTTAAATTCTGCCTCCAGTACTTATAAGTTGTGTAACCTAGGTCAGCTCAACTTACCTTCTCTGTACCTCAGTTCCCTTTTTAATAAATGATGATAAATCCTACTTTGAAGGGTTATTGAGAGGACTTGACAAGTTAGTATCTGTTAGGTTTTCCATGAAATGTTTAAAAAGGACAGAACAGAACAAAGAACCCCACTTTGCCTGGCACTACCATAGTTGTGATGTACATGGCTGCAGTGGTATGACTGATAAGTGAGAGAATGAAAGTACTGCCCTTGACACATTGTAGCTACCTAATAAACATTAATTCCCTTCTTGCTCATACTCAATTGGACTGCCAGGGGCTTTACAGACTGTGTGAGCAAACCGAGCAGCAGTTTCCTACTGGACATATTTGTGATCTCTCCATTTTAGTCTGCAGATGGACCCTTTGAGCTGTCTTAGGCTGGGTCAGGGCACTTTTAAAATGCAGAAATTGTTTGGCTTTATTATTTTCATGCTGGTTTCTTAGGTTAGCTAAGTAAACATTTCCATATTTTTTGGTCCAAGTTTTATATAGATTAAATTGTTGCAGTGGAAATGTGCCATACTGTGAAATGCAAAATCTGTGGCTATGACTTCAAGCATTTATTGAAGGTAACAAAAACAGAAACAAAAACAAAAATAAATAGCCAACATTTTTTAGAATGGTAAGCGTTTTAACAAATACTTTCCAAGCTTTAGCCTTAACCCCTTTGAGTTACTGTGATCATCTCATTTACACTTGAGGAAAGTGAGGGAACTTGGTCAAGGTTACAAAGTATAGTAAATGGCAGAGATAGGATTTGAACCCACATCTGGATAATTTCACCTTCTAAATTTTGTGTGTATGCCTTTTCCTCTGAGGGAAATCATGAAATTATATTTATAAGCATTAAACAAAAATTGATAACTGATTTTAGGATTCTGTTCAATTTCAGTGTTTGCTCAGGTCCTTATATGTTTTGTCTTTTATAATTTTAACATTTACCCTGTGAGGTAGAGATTATCCTCATCTTTCAAATAAGGAAACCCAAACTCAGAGATGTTAGGTAACTTGCCCAAGATTGCATAGTAAGTGGGAAGAAGGTATTTAAACCAAGGTCTGTCACTTTCACAGCACTCGGACTTATAGTTCTTAAGAGTTTCTAAGCATATTCAGTCTTGTCTTGCTTTTTCTCAAACATCTGCTGGGATACAAGTTCAAAGGGAGTTCTGTGTAAGATCCTTGAAACTGAGCTCCTGGGAGTTGTCTTCCTCCTGGTTAAATACTCAAGTGACTCGATGTAAAAAATAAACTTTTACATTGAGATGAGTTAAGGCCCTGTCTCTCTGCATCTGGATTCTGTTTACCCTCTCTCTATGTAATAGATTTGTCCTTAGAATATACATTTGTGACATGATTCTCACAACAATGCAATAGTTTCTGCAATTCTTTATATTCTGAGTTGTCAGTGCCTTAAATTAGGTGAGACAGAATTTCTTTCAGATTAGGAGTATCTGATAGGGTGTGCTTGAATTTTCTTTGCACAGCTGTTTACAGCCAGATTTTCCTTGAGTACACAGAACCTGAGGGCACTGACAAGTGATCATGGGAGGCCTTGTAAGGGACCATCCTGCAGAAAATGCTCTTAGGAGAGGCCCCTGAAGAGGGTGGAGAGAGGCTGGCATGGTGCACGGAGCCACAGGTTCTGGACTGAGCCTTGCTGTTGCTGGCTCTAGAATTCCTTATCTGGAGAAGGGAGTTGGATCAGGTGGTCTGTACAGTAGACGTGACACCCCTGACCCAGATTATGGCCTCTGGCAGTAGGGGGAAATATTTTCTACCTATGATAACTGAGTGCATGCCATATGTCAAGCAATATGCTAAGCTTGGTTCAGGGACCATTTGGTATTATCTTCACACAGTCCTGTGAGGCAGATTCTGCTTGTACCCTTATTTCACAGATGAAAAGTTTGAGACTCTGAGAGGTTCAATCATTTTACCCAAAGTGTTATAGCCAGTAGGTGGCAGAGTGAGGATTCAAACCCAGACCACCTGGCTCAGGAAACTTGGACCTTAGCCACTTAATCATGATAGCCCTACAGCTGAAAGAATTACTTATCTTTCTACTGCCCAGAGAGAGCCCATTCTCTGTGCCAATATATTCACATACAGGTAGTAGACAAAACTAGATACTACTGCATCTCTTATTTTGTAATGATCTTCTCCTAACAATACCTTTGAAAGTTTATCTTCATCTTCAAGGTAAATCCCTCCCTTCCCTCTTGCAGGGTTCACCCAGTTCGGATAAGCAGACTGAGGGGTAGATGCTAAGAAGTGTACAATGGTGGCAGAATGCTCACTGCTAAAAATATGTGCCAGGGCCTTTAAATGACCAGTCAGAGCCTATTCAGCAAGGGAGGGGGAAAAAAAGAATTTTCTTGGCTATGTTTTGTAGCTTCCATTAGCTTAACTGTCATCGAGAACAATCCTGAGTCAGGGCCTGAATTATCTTTGTCTTTGCTTGGATTCTCACCTTGGCTTGCTGCCATTCCCTGCATGCTACAAGGCATGAAAACAGGTCTCCACCTCGTCCATCTCTCAAGAATGCTGATAGATATTATATATATTTTTTAATGGGGAACGATGTAGCATATGAGTTAGGAGAATGAATTCAGGTCCTGGTTCCAACACTGTTGAGCTGTGTGTCCTTGAGCATTTAATTCAGAGCCTTGGGTTCTTCACCTGGAAAGCACAGATTCAGAGACTACCTCTCTCCCAGGGCAATTGTCAGGGTGGAATGAGATTGGCCTGGAAGATGCTCAGCACAGTACCAAGATACCAGCCCCACCTAGGCTGGGGGGAGTTCCACTTCTGTGCTCTTCAGGGCCACCTGGGATCCTGTTGCTGTTCCCAAACCTCTTGATGAGGGTCCTCAGACCTCTTTGCCTAGACATACCTCCACACACAGGGCCTGGGGAACTCCGGGATTGCTGCCTACTGAGCCCCCTGAGGAGAAGAGCAAAATTCTCCCTTTTCAAATGCCCAAAATTATCTGGGGGAGATCTGCCTTCTTCTTCAACAGAAGTTTGGCTCAGAGGGATGGGGAATTAGGGATGTTTCTCAGGAATGCATCAGCATCTATGATTTAAAAAAAATCTTTGCTTCTCCTCTTCTCCACTTGTTCCTTCTACCAAGCTGACAAAATTTTGATCCAGCCTGGCATGGGGGAAGGGGAGCTGTTGGACTGCAAAGCCATTTCCTACCATACATTCCTTTTTAAAAAAATCCTCACATGAGGATATGTATATTGATTTTAGATAGAGAGAAAGACAGACAGACAGACAGACACACACACACACACACACGCACACACACAGAAAGACCCATCGTTTGCCACCCGTACAAGTCCTGACTAGGGATCGAACCCTCAATCTTTTGGTGTATGGGATAACACTCCAACCAACTGAGCCATCCAGCCAGGGCTCCTATCATGTGTTCTTGCAAATCTTTAACTAATTTAAGGAGAGGCTTTTGAAACTCAAAAGCCAAGCATTGTTCCCTACATTCATTATGTTCTATTTCAAAATAGTATCCTGCCATAGCAGCATGGGCTTTATTTTATGGAGAATATTAAGCAACTCAATGCCCTTGGTTGCCTGGCTAATATTTATACAATTTGGCTGTTTTAGAATCCTGTTTGGGCAAAACCACTGGGAGCCTGTGAGCACAGTGTCTGTCTGATATGCAGTAGATACTTCACACATGCCTGTTGAACGACAGCCTGTACTACCCAAGAAATATTCTGCTCTAACTTGTTAAATTTGATTTTTAAGGTCCTTGATGGTAGTTTTTGTGCACAGAAGAGATTATTCATGAGTAACTTTGATTTTTAAATTAGTTTTTGGTTTGTTAAAGTTAGATTTTTTTTAAAAATTATATTTCTTAAGCTTTTAAGTTTAGATTACAAATCTTATTACAGTCATGCAGCACTTAATGATAGGAATATGAGGCCAGTCCAGAAAAAGTCCAATTGTTAATATGATGAGAATAGTTTGCATGACATCGATGTAACCTGGCAGCCAAGGAGAGTGGACTGGAATGCTCATGTGTGAACAATGACGACTTCATTGTACTAATTAGTGGGGCCAGTAGACGCTGTTGAATGAGCATGTGTACTGTGTGGCTGTCACATTCAAAATGACTGAGCCAGTAGAGCAATTAATCTGCATCAAATTTTGCATGAAGCTTGAACATCTCTTTGTGGAAACTATTGGATGATTCAGAAGGCCACAGCTATGGGCAACTGGTGATTGGCACCTTCATCACGACAATGTACCTACTCCTGCGTCACATTTTGTGCATTTTTTTGCAAAAGAACAAATCACCCAGGTGACTCAGCCCTGTTACAGCCAAGATTTGGTGCCCTGTGACTTCTGGCTTTTCCCCAAACTAAAATCACTTTTAAAAGGGAAGAGATTTCAACTGTTGATGAGATCCAGGAAAATACGATGGGGCAGCTGATGGTGATTGGGAAAACTGTGTGAGGTCCCAAGGTGCCTACTTTGAAGGGGACTGAGGCATCCTTCTCCCATGCGCAATGTTTCCTGTATCTTCTTTAATAAATGTCTCTATTTTTCATAGAACATGGCCGGATACCTTCTGGACAGATACTTTCTGAGAAATGCGTTGTTAGGCGATTTCCTCATGAGCACATTACAGACAAGTGCACTTACACAAGCCTGGATGGGATAGCCTACTACTCTAATTGTGTGTACTATCCTTTTGTAAGACTGGCAGTGCAGTAGGTTTGTTTACATCAGCATCACCACAAACATGTGAGTAATACATTGAGCTATGACTTTACAATGGTTACAACATCTCTAGATGATACAAAATTTTCAGCTTTATTAAAATCTCATGGGACTACCTTTGTATGTTCAGTGTATTGTTAACTGAACTATTGTTAGGTGGCACATAACTGCATGTACAACAAAGCATTGGCTGAGACAGTGCCTTTTCGTGAGCAGTAGATTATCTTCTTTTTAGTAATTTTGTTCATTCCCATTAGCCGGAGAGGAAAACCATAGCTATGAATAAACAGAAAAATAAGAATTTCAGAATTTTATGGTTAAAACCTTAGAGACCATCTAACTTAACACCATCCACTTTTTTATTTTATTATTTTTTTTTATGACAGAACAGGAACCCTAAGAGGTTAGTAGCTTCAGCCAAGATCACACAGGCAGTGGATGGCAAGGCTTTCACTGAGCTTCAGTCAGGGTGATTGGCAGCAAGTACACACAGAAGAAGAAAAAGAGGAATGGTTGTTTGGTTTGGCATGGTTATTTGGGATGGTTTAAAAATGAGTATAGTAGTGTTTAAGACTCTCAAATGTGGAGTATTACTATTTTAGTTTGAGGAATGTGTGCATTTTTTGGCATTTTGTATTTTAGCATTTTTCAGCTTATAAAGTTTAAGAGAATTTGGCCTAGTGGAGTAATAGCTTATCCTGGCAATTCTAATTTTAAATGTGTACTTGGTTTAGACTTGTGATTTTAACTTTAAATATTAATAAGTTTATTACAGAACTGAATAATTTAATAGAACTAAAAGTTTACATATTTATAAGTTTAACGTATTAGATTTATAAGAGTAATTTAAGTATTCAGGAAGGTTTTGTTAACCTGAATAATTATAGTCCTTAAAAGGAAATTGAATACATTAAGTTTATAAAAGCAGTTTAAAAGGAGTTTAACCAAGTTTGTAAATGAGACCAAACATTTATCAAAGGCCCCTTAAAGGTGACTTTTATAACTCGCTGAGCTTCTGAACGAAATATGTATATAGATGATTCTAAGGAATATATACACACTAACAAAACTGTTAGCCCTGGCTGGGTGAACCAGTTGGTTGAAGCATCTTCCTGTACACCAAAAAGATGTGGGTTTGATCCCTGGTTAGGGCACATATGGGAGGCAGCTGATCAATGTTTCTCTCTCCCGTAGATGGATCTGAAATTAAATGTAAGAGTTAAAACAATAAATTTCTTAGAAAACACATATAAGACAATATTCAAGACCATTAGTTCAGTGAAGCTTCTTAAAGTACAATACAAAAAAGCATAGTCAGAAAAGGTAAAATTGGTAACTTAGATCTCATCAAAATTCAAAACTTTTATACTTCAAAGGACACCATTAAGAAAATTAGAAGATAAGAAACAGAGTGGGGAAAAATATTAGCAAAATGCATATTCAATATAGGACTCCTATTAGAAATTAACAAACCTGTATATTGTTAACTAATGTCACCCCAATAAATTCAATAAAAAATAAAAAAAGAATTAATAAATGTATAAGTAAATTGAATTATAAAATAACTTAATCAAAAAATGGGCAAAAGCTGTACATAGACTTTATATACACACAGAATGACTAAGTAACACATGAAAAGATGCTCAACATTATAAGTCATTAGAGAAATGCAAATTAAAACCACAATGAGATACCTTGTCACACCCACTAGAATGGCTCTAAGAAATAAGATAGAAAATAACAAATGTTGGAGAGGATGTGGAGAAATGGGAACTCTTTTTTTAAAAAATATATTTTATTGATTATGATATTACAGTTGTCCCATTTCCCTCGCTTTATTCCCCTGTGCCCAGCACACTCCCTCCCACCCACATTCCTTGCCTTTAGTTCATGTCCATGGGTCGTAAGTTCTTTAGCTTCTACATTTCCCACACTACTCTTGCCCTCCCCCTGTCTATTCTCTGTACCTTTTCTCCCTCTCTCCTCCTCCCATTCCTCTGTTGCTAACCCTCCATGTGATATCCATTTCTGTGTTTCTGTTCTTGTTCTAGATGTTTGCTTAGTTTTTATTTTTTTGTTTTGTTTTAGGTGAGGTTGTTAATAAATGTGGGTTTGTTGTCATTTTACTGTTCATATTTTTAATCTTCTTTTTCTGAGATGTCCCTTTAACATTTCATATAATAAGGGCTTGGTGATGATGAACTCCTTTAACTTGACCTTATCTGGGAAGCACTTTATCTGCCCTTCCATTCTAAATGAAAGCTTTGCTGGATAAAGTAGTTTTGGATGTAGGTCCTTGCCTTTCATGACTTGGAATACTTTTTCCAGCCCCTTCTTGCCTGCAAGGTTTCTTTTGAGAAATCAGCTGACAGTCTTATGGGCATTCCTTTGTAGGTAACTGACTCCTTTTCTCTTGCTGCTTTTCAGATCTCTCCTTATCTTTAATCTTGGCTAATGGAATTATGATGTGCCTGGGTGTGTTCCTCCTTGGGTTCAACTTCTTTGGGACTCTCTGAGCTTCCTGGACTTCCTGGAAGTCTATTTCCTTAGCCAGATTGGGGAAATTGTCCTTCATTATGTTTTCAAGTAAGTTTTCAATTTTTTGCTCTTCCTCTTCTCCTTCTGGTACCCCCATGATTTGGATTTGGGGCATTTAAGATGTCCTAGAGGTTCCTAAGCCTCTCCTCATTTTTTTGAATTCTTGTTTCTTCATTCTCTTGTGGTTGAATGTTTCTTTCTTCTTTCTGGTCCACACCATTGATTTGAGTCTCGGTTTCTTTCTCATCACTGTTGGTTCCCTGTACATTTTCCTTTATTTCACTTTGCATAGCCTTCATTTTTTCATCTAATTTGTGACCATACTCAACTAATTCTGTGAGCATCCTGATTACCAGTGTTTTGAACTGTGCATCTGATAGGTTGGCTATCTCTTCATCGCTTATTTGTATTTTTTCTGGAGCTTTGATCTGTTCCTGCATTTGGGCCATTTTTTTTGTCTTGGTGTGCCTGTTATGTAGTAAGGGGCAGAGCCTTAGGTTTTCACCAGGGTGAGGCAACCCAAGTCCCTTCTTTGTGATGCTGTATGTGGGGGAGGGGTCCAAGAAGGAACAATGCTGCTTGCTCCTCTCTCTTCCAGGTTTTCAGTCACTTCCCCCACTACCCACAATCATATTGGGCCCTTCTGGTGCTGATTCCCAGGCGAGTGGGCTTGTGTACATTCTAGGACCCTGTTGTTCTCTCCAATGAACTCTCCTGTGAGGCTAGGCATTTCTCCTGCTGCCGCATCAACTCCCCAGGTGTTTTCAATCAGAGGTTTGAGGCTTTATTTCCCTGAGCTGGAATCCTGGGTTGCCTGGTCTGTCTTGCTTCCCATTCTTCCTCCCTGTTTATCTGCATGCAAATGTGGGACTGCCCAGTCCACAGTCCGCTGCCTTGCTGGTCCTCCAGCCCCCACCTTGCCTGCCAGCTGCTGCCTTGCCTCGGTCCTCTCTGCCTGGCTACCCATCTCCACCCCTCCTCTGGTCTGGATGAATGCTGCTTCTTTAACTCCTTGGTTGTCAGACTTCCATATAGTTCGATTTTCTGTCAGTTTTGGTTGTTTTTTGTTTTTAAATTTGTTGTTGTCCTTCTTTTGGTTGTGCAGGGAGGCACAATGTGTCTACCTACTCCCCCATCTTGGCCAGAAGTCCCATGGGTGAGTTTTTAGAAATGGTAACTCTTACACACTGCTGATGGGAATTTAAAATGGTCCAGCCACTTGAGAAACATTTTGGATGTTTCTCAAAAAGATAAACATGAAAATACTGTGTAACATGAAATTCCACTACTAATTAGAGAAAAGTGAAAAAGAAATGAAAACATAAGTCCACTGGAAGACTTGCATCCAAATGTTCATAACAGTATTATTTATTATAACCCTAAACTGGAACAATGTAAACATCCATCAAGTGGTAAATGATAGACAAAAATATGATGTACTCACAAAATGGAATATTATTGAGCAGTAAAAATCCAAACTTCTGCCACATGCTAATAATGAGTGAACCTCAAAAACATTAAGGTAAGTGAAAGAAGCCAGACAAAACAGACCACATATAGCATGATTTCATTTGTATGAAACACTCTGAAATATGGAGACAGAAAGTAGATTAGGGATTGCTTGAGGCTCAGGGTATGAGCAGAGATTAACTGTAAATGGGCTTGAGGGATCTTAGTGGAGGGATGTGACTTTGGGCAGGTAGCTAACTTCTCTGTGCTTTAACTCTCATATCTAAAATGGAGATAATGACAGTATTTACCTCATAGGGTCATTGAACACATCATGTGAGAAAATATGTACACTGTTTAATGATACAGTACCTATCATATAGTAAACATTTGATGAAATATTAGTTTCTACAATTATTTTGAAACATCAGAACAAAGATGTAAAGGATTAAGAAAAGTTTATCTTTTATAGGAGATACTGATATATTAAAAACCACTTGAAAAGACATGGGGAACCTTAAAGGTGTTTTGCTAAGTGAAAGAAGCCAATCTGAAAAGGCTACATAACTATGATTCCTAGAAAAGGCAAAACTCAGGTGAGAGTAACATGATCAGTGATTGTTAGGGGCTGGTCAGGAGAGTGGGGAGGCTATTATGAATAGGTGGAACACGGAGGGTTTTTAGGGCAGTGAAAATATTTGTATGATACTATGAAGATGGATGCATGTCATTATACATTTGTCCAAACCCATAGAATGTTCAACACCCAGGGTAACCCTAATGTAAACTATGAATTTGGGGTGCTAATGATGTGTCAACGTAATTTATCAATTGTAACAAGTGTACCACTGGTGGAGGAAGTTAGTAGTGAAGAAGGCTAAAGTTGCAGTAAATTTAAGATGCAAACTCTGAACATTCCTTGGCATCTGAATAAATTTGTCCTTTCTTTGGTAAGGCAAGCTAGTAGCTATGGCTTGTATAACTGATTCAGGACTGTTAGTGAAGAAACTCCATTTGGACTACCTGTTGGTTTGAATCACTTTGAAATTGTTCATTTTTCTAAGCTCCTAAAATGTTTTGGAAAACAAATCCTTGATAGTAAATGCCATCTTATATTAACCATTTTATGTAAATTTAGAATTGCTTAATACCTACAACCAAATTGTTTAACTATCTTCAATTAGTATTTCTGGGGCTTTCCGTTTTGTTGTATTAACTCTGTAAACAGTCTTTCACTTGTTAAATTGTGGAAATTTGGGGTCTAACAAAATGTATCAAGTCAAATGTCAAGTATTTGGAATTTGACAGACCCTGAGATATAGTTTGCAGAAAGTTTTAAATGTCTTGAGTCTTTTACAAACATTTATGTTTTTGACTTTTATTGATTTATTTTACACAAGTTGTCTGTGTTTACTGAAGAAAAATTAGGAAGTTCAGACAAGCAGAATGAAAAAAGTACCTATAATCCCAACCTCCAGAGATAACCAATATTAGTATTTGGATTAATATCCTTCTAGACGTTTTCAATGAACATAAACAGCCTCCCTCCCCTAACTCACATGCATATGTAATTTCTCCTTTTCTTATTCTGCAGAGTGGTGCAAAAGTAGGTTTGTATACGCACTTCAAGGGAAATTTCAGCTTTTCTGTTTATCAGGATTTATCCTTTAACTTTGTTTTTTGCCTTGTATACCATATAGATGTTTTTTCTGTTTCCCTATCAAAGTTAACTCTTTGTATTGCTCTCTATAGCGTTTACCTTAGAAATAGAAAATCAAATTTTTTTTCCTGAATACATAAACTGAAAATCCCCAAGATTTGTTTTCCATGGTCTTCTGAGTCCTTGAACTTCCCTCAGTGTGTTTGCCCATGGGCAGTTTACTGACTCCTGAAGGGAGATAAGTATTTGAGACCAGGTGTCTTTGGAAAGATTGGTTATACAGAAATGAAAGTCAAGCAGATTCTCCCTGATCACTTATTCTGTTATTCAAAAGATTTGCTGGATAAAGGAATTCTTGAAAGTGCTTTCTGTGATCATGATTGCCTGTATCTTATTTTAACTACTAACACTAAACATCAAAGTAAAACCTGGAAAGTTAGATACCTGCATGTTCCAGCATTCTGTACCAAAAATAATTTCTTATACTGAACTAATTTGAAACTTTTTCTATGGATGGATGTTGACATTTTGCACACTAGAGTTGTTATATGGGGTAGAGAAGGGGCATTTTCCCCTGCCGTGGGTCGTTGGACTCAAGGGCCACATTAAAGTAACTTAATTATTGTGTTCCATTACTATTTTCTAGGGAAACATATGAAAAATAAAACTTCCTGATTATTTATTTAACAAGTGAAAACAGAAAACTTCTTTCATAACTTAGAATTTAAAATATGCACCCTGGCTGATGTGGCTCATTTTGAGCTCCAGCCTGTGAAGCAAGGGGTTGCTGGTTCAATTCCCAGTCAGGGCACATTCTGGCCGGGCCCCCAGTAGGGGGCATGTGAGAAGCAACCACACATTGATGTTTCTCTCTCTCTCCTTCTCCCTCCTTTCCCCTCTAAAAATAAATAAATAAAAACTTTAAAAAATTAAAATATGCTTTTGTCATGTTATAGTCAGTTAAACAGGACAGTAAGAGGATGGTGGTATATAAGTAGACAGAAGTGGAGAGTAGATGATGAAAAGTAAAGAGGATAGGTAAGGGCAAAGGCATATATATACACACATGTATATATGCATATATATACATATCTAGATTGATACATGCTAAACTGCTGATAGTTATGAATGGAAAAACTTGAATTGCTAAAATGGTACTTATTAGTTTTTGAGAAGATGAAAATAAGGGAACAACTTATGTGTCTGAATGCATTCCAAAGAGATTTCACAACTGGGATTGAGTTCTCTGAGTTCCAGAAGGAGCCCAAACAAACTCAGTTTGGGGCTGAGCCAAGCCTGCAACTTCATTTCCCACATCCAGTGGACACCGCAGAGCCCAGACCTATGCGGTTCTGTGTGTGGACATTAACAGACAATTTTTGTTAGAATTGTGGGATTTTGGGGTGAATCTCTGAGTGAAAGGTGATTTCCTCATGTAAAATTTGGTGATAATAGTAATCCTTGCCTTAAAAGACTATTTTGAATGTAGTAATAGATAGAAAATGTGGTAAGGATTCATAAATGGAAGTCACTATTGTTAATAATATTTTAGAGAGATCCAGAATGAAATTCCCATTTTTCTAGGCCTATGTTTTTTTATATATGCTTCCTACCTGCAGGAAGCCATTTAATATATGGAATTAGAAGTAGACAAAATTACCTAAGATTTCATATTTGGCCGTCACAGCTTATGTTCTATGTCTGTGTGAAAAAGAATCTCTTGTTCATCTTGATTCCTCTCTCATCAAAGCTCAATTAGTTCTCTGACAATTTGTATTAATCATTCAGGCACACCCCCAAAAGTATCTGTTCATTTCTTGATTATAGACATTTAATTTTTAAATGCCTTACATAAATTTTTGGACACTTTTATTTTTTTAAAGGAAGGCAACTTTTGCCACATTAAATTTAATATATTCCAACAGATGACATTAGGCCACATTCTTGTGCCTGCTCTCTTGAGTAGATTTAATGTACTTCCACATTCTTAAAATGTTTTTATAATAGCTTCATAATTACAAGTGATGCTTTTTAAATGTGTTGCCTTCTCAAAAAAGAGTGAGTCTGACTTGCAGCTTTTGTGAATTTTGCTAGTTCCTTAATGCTTTAGCTTCACCAGCTTGTAGGAAGAAAAAGGGTAAACTATACAAATACCCGGTTCAGCAGTAGAAGTTACAAAAGCCAGCCAGAATTTACACATGGTTATCATGCATGGTAGGGTTGAGGTTATTGTGTTTCTGGCCATATTGATAATTTAATTTAATAATTGAGAAAACTAGTCCTGGTTGGGTGCTCAGGTGGTTGGAGTGTTGTCCCACACAGCAAAAGGTTGTGGGTTCGATCCCTAATCAGGGCACATACCTAGATTGTGGGTTTGATCTCTGGTCAGTGCGCAATGGGAGGCAACTGACTGCTATTTCTCAATTTCTCTCTCTCTTCCTTCTTCTCTCACTAAAATCAGCAAACATACCCTAAGGTGAGGATTTTTAAAAAAGAGAGAGAGAAACTATTGCTTAGAAAAAATTGCTTTTCAGTGGGGAAATGTTATTTATTAATAGTGCATTTGCATTTGTGAAACAACTTTTTTTTAAAAGAGGACCAAGGATTCCCTTAAGTGTAGTAATTTGGTACCCTCTCTTCAATATTATGAACCTCAGATGCATTAGCATTGGTTCAGTGTCCCTAACAGGGCAATATGGCACCATGTATGGTACAAGTGCTACGCCTCATACCCTCAGATCCCACTCCTACCAACTCCCTAACCCGCTTTACCACCAGCCTCCCCCATCACCCTCACCCCTCTGCCACACATCCCTGAGGGGAATCACTATTCATTTAGCAAATGTTTTAACACTGAGCCTGTACATGATCTCAGAATCCCTTGAAAAAGTGAGCCCTTAGGTAGCCTCTTTCAGTCAACTACTACAGAGGAGGAAACCTATCAAACTTCTGAGAGTTATCAAATATTGACAACATATCTAGCCAGTTTAGGCAAAGCATTTCATTTTTTAAAAACCAGTCAATTTATTTTTGGACACAATGTAAATAAAAATAGTTGTTTTTTGGCAAAAAATTTAACTTTTCAATTTACTGTTTTTGCATAACATTGGCAAAATTTGAACAACTAACCCTATAATTAAATACAATATACAAGTAGCATTACATGAAGTAATGTTAATTGTGAAATAGCTGACACTTAGGCAGGATCATATCAGCTAAGAATGAATGTGTCCAAAACTTCTCTTGCTTTGAAACATATTTCTTGCTGACCTTTGTTCTTTGTTCTTCTCCTGACATATAATATACAGTTGACCATTGAACAATGCAGGACTTATGGGCCCCCACCCATTCACAGTCAAAAATTTGCATACAATTTTTAACTCTCCAAAAATTTAACTACAGTTGTCCTTGGCATCTGTGTGTTTAAGCCAATGTAGAATGAAAACAGTATTTTTGTTGGGAATCACAGTTGTGAAATTATGGTTGGGAATGTGAAAATGTAGGGTGAGACAAAAGTACATTTACAGTTGTGAGTACACAAAACACAGAATTTATTCTTGTATTATTACTTATTAATTATTGTATTATTTCCCATGCGAACAACTGTAAACCTACTTTGGTCCCACCTATATTGTTCAATCTGTGGTTGGTTGAATCCCTGATTCGAAAACCCAAAATATGGAGGGCCAATTGTATTTATTGAAAAAAAATTGGTGTATAAGTGGACCCATGCTGTATAAGTTCAAACCCATGTTGTTCAAGGGTCAACTCTAGTTATTTTTCTGCTCCATGAAAATTCATTACTAACATTGTGACATACTGAGAGATCTGTGGCCCCGTATTTTTTTCAGAGATCTTCCCTATTCACTACTGCTGCATAGTTTTACATCTAGGGTTCATTTAGTATGGAAGGGGAAATAAAACTGACCCTCATGACGTATACCTATCACAGGTATAAAAATACTAAGAACCATTTCTGGTAGCATGGTCAAGATAAAGGGCACTTGATAACTCTGAAATGTATTTTATCTTTTTCTCCCAACACTCTGTTGACATTGTACTAGAATGTGCAACAAGTGTCAATCCCCTAGGCTGGATACCCACTTATATAGGACACTCTCTGTCTCCTTTTTGCTATAGCCTTCTCAGTCTCTTTTGATAAGTATGGAAACAGAACTGAGGAGGTAAAGGAGTGAGACTCTTCCCTGAGCACAGTCTCTAAGACTTCAGACTATTGGGAAAACCATGAAAACAAAACAAAACAATATGAAATCAACATATGAAATGCATAGAGAGGATGGTAAAAAATGGGTTCCATTTTTAGATGTTTGCTTCCTTACCAATACCAGGGTCCTATACCTGTCCCTGTGGAGCCTCACTCTGGTGTAGGCACCTTAGTCTTAGACCCTGGCCAGGATTCTGATTGGCCTATTTGTGTGACTGTGCATGTCCTGCCTATTCATGAACTTGAGACATGCTGCAGGTATAGGTGTGGCCCAGGAGAGGTGTGTGAGTGTACTCACTATACTGTCTGTGTCCTTCTCTCTTGTTTGTTGTTCCCTAAGGTGTCCTGGCAGCCTGAGGTTTGAAGCAGGCACCCCAGTTTGAAGTTTCCTGGACAGCTCAATTCTTTAGGCCATGAAGGTCATGCTCTGACTGACAAATTCATTCTCCTTTATTTTGAAAATTAGAGAATTTTTTATTAAAGTAAATTATTACAATAAGACTTCCAATCTAAATTGTCTCTGTTTAAAAAGATTTTATTTATTTATTTTTTTTAGAGAGAGGGGCAAGGAGGGAGAAAGAGAGGGAGAGAAACATATGGAAGAAAAACATAGATCCCTTGCCTCTCACATGTTCCCAACTGGGGACCTGACCCTTAACCCAGGCATGTGCCCTGACTGGGAATTGAACTGGTGACCTTTCAGTCTGCAGGCCAGTGTTCAATCTACTGAGCCATTCCAGCCAGGGCTAAGTTGTCTCTTAATCTTATGTTTGATAAGTAGTGAATGGCTTACTGTTCACACTAGTCAATAATTACTAATGCCTCATTTGCACATGAAATTAATATTCCATATAGTTGGTTTGATTACTTAAGCCTAAGCCAACAGGAAGAGGCATGCTGATTTGAGCAGAAGTTTGGGTTGCAATGGAATAAGCTATTGGCTCAGTATCCATATTTTGATATTCTCATGGCTGGTGCTGGAGGCATGCAACAGGACAATTTTTTCATTTTGGGGTGATGCCTTTGCAATAATAGACTTGTTTCGAGTATAAGGTGCAATGAAGATAATTCTATCATTCAACAAATATTCTTTAAATTCCTGTTTTGTACATACTACTGTGCCCAGAACACCAACCATTCTAATGGTTGTTAGGAAAGCAGTAAAGAAAACAAAAGTTTTATCTCCACTTTAACATGAAATTGCTTTCTAGATCCTGAGCAAAGCCTGTTGTCAATGTTTCGAAACTCCCTGGTTGCTTGCCATTTGTCAGCATTTGACAGTGAGCCATCTCATCAAAAGGTCTTTTCCTGAAGCTTTGGTTCATCATCAATTATGATTATCAATTGTGACTAAGTTCATCATCAATATTCTGTTAACATGTAAAGAATATTTGTTATGTAATGGGAGTTCCAAAGATCATTTTTATTAATACAAGAATATAAAAGTTAATATTTGTTTCTTACCATATTGTAGTGGACTTTCATAAATATTTTAAGAGTAGAATGTGACAGCTCAGGAAGTCTGTCAGATAAACTCCAGTTTGAGTGTTATGCCAATAGTGTCTTTAAATAATGATGTTATTATTTCCTTTTGTTTTTTGGTGGCAGTAATGAGGAGGATACTGTTCATATATGGGCCATGTAACAATTGAGGGAGGCAATATTATGTTATGATAACTGTTAAGATAATGCAATGATTTTCCCTCCTACCCTTCTGAGTTCTTGGCTGAGACCCCTTGGATAAGACAAGAGAAAAACACACTTGTAATGACTCTTGGAGGTGGCTTAGAATTCGGGGACAAGTAACATCTTAATAGGGAAAGGGGAGGGGATATGTTGCCTCATAAGAGAGAGTAAGTGAATTTTAGGAAAGACAAATGTGCTCTCAGAAGAATAAATGGGAAGACTTCCTGCTAAAATGGAGGCATAGGTAGATACACTGTATCTTCTTGCACAACCAAAAGAAGGATAACAACAAATTTAAATACAAAAACAATCAGAACTGTCAGAAAATTGAACTGTATGGAAGTTCAACAACCAAGGATTTAAGAAGAAACATTCATCCAGACCAGTAGAAAGGGAGGAGATGGGCAGCTGGGGCAGTGAGGACTCCCAGCAAGGTGGTGGCTGGAGGACTGGGTGGTCCCACATTTGTGTGCAGATAAGCCAGGAGGAATAACTGGGGTGCAAGACAGACCATGCAACCCAGGGTTCCAGTGCAGGGAAATAAAACCTCAAAACCTCTGACTGGAAAAACCTATGGGGGTTGTGGTGGTGGGAGACAACTCCCAGCCTCACAGGAGAGTTCTTTGGAGAGACCCACAGGGTCCTAGAACATACACAAACCCACCAACCCAGGAATCAGCACCCGAAGGGCCCGATTTGATTGTGGATAGTGGAGGAAGTGACTGAAAGCTGGCTGAGAGCTGAGCAAGCACCATTGCTCCCTCTTGGACCCCTCACCTACATATTACACCACAATGCAGCAGTGTGGGTTGCCCTGCCCTGGCAAATACCTAAGGCCCCACCCCTTACTATGTAATAGGCACACCAAAACAAACAAAAAAAATGGCCCAAATGCAAGAACAGATCAAAGCTCCAGAAAAAATACAAATAAGCAATGAAGAGATAGCCAACCTATCAGATGTACAGTTCAAAACACTGGTGATCAGAATGCTCACAGAAATGATTGTCACTAAATAGAGGAAAAAGTGAAGGCTATGAAAAGTGAAATAAAGGAAAATGTACAGGGAACCAACAGTGATGGGAAGGAAACCGAGACTCAATGGTGTGGACCAGAAAGAAGAAAGAAACATTCAACCACAAGAGAATGAAGAAACAAGAATTCAAAAAAATGAGGAGAGGCTTAGGAACCTCCAGGACATCTTTAAATATTCCCAAATCCAAATCATGGGGGTACCAGAAGGAGAAGAAGAGGAGCAAGAAATTGAAAAGTTATTTGAACAAATAATGAAGGAGAACTTCCCCAATCTGGCAAAGGAAATAGACTTCCAGGAAGTCCAGGAAGCTCAGAGAGTCCCAAAGAAGTTGGATCCAAAGAAGCACACACCAAGACACATCATAATTCCATTAGCCAAGATTAAAGATAAGGAGAGATCTGAAAAGCAGCAAGAGAAAAGGAGTCAGTTACCTACAAAGGAGTGCCCATAAGACTGTCAGCTGATTTCTCAAAAGAGACCTTCCAGGCAAGAAGGGGCTGGAACGAAGTATTTAAGTCATGAAAGACAAGGACCTACATCCAAGATTACTCTATCCAGCAAAGCTTTCATTTAGAATGGAAGGGCAGATAAAGTGCTTCCCAGATAAGGCCAAGTTCAAGGAGTTAATCATCAAGCCCTTATTATATGAAATGTTAAAGGAACTTATCTAGGAAAAAAGATAAAAACTATGAATAGTAAAATGACAACAAGCTCACAGTTATTAACAACCTCACCTAAAACAAAACCAAAAACAAACTAAGCAAACAACTAGAACTGAAACAGAATCACAGAAATAGAGATCACATGGAGGGTTATCAGTGGGGGAGTGGAAGGGGGAGAGGGGGAAAAGGTACAGAGAATAAGAAGCATAAATGTTAGGTACAGAATAGACAGGGGGAGGTTAAGAATAGTATAGGAAATGGAGAAGCCAAAGAACTTATACGTATGACCCATGGACATGAACTAAAGGGGGGAATGTGGGTGGGAAGGGGTGTGCAGGGAGGAAGGGACTAAGGAGGGGAAATGGGACAATGTAATAGCACAATCAATAAAATAGATCTTTAAAAAAAGCTCTTTTCTGTTGATGCTAACTTATGCCCCCTGTCATTATTCTCTTCCTGACTTTCTACCTTAATTACCAGAAGCCACGTTCTGCTCAAGAGTGTTATATTTTGTGTCCATACTACCCAAGGAATCTATAGATTCAATACAATTCCTATTACCATACCAATAGCATATTTCACAGATCTAGAATAAATATTCCAAAAATTTATATGGAACTAATAGCCTCAGAAATCTTGAAACAGTAGAATAAAGTTGGAGGGATTGTAATATCTGATATTAATCTGTACTACAAGGTCACCGTAATCAAAACTGGAACTGGTGTAAGCACAGACACAGACATAAATGGAACAAAATAGAGAGCCCAGAAATAAACCCATGTCTCTATCTATGGTCAATTAATATTTGACAACGAAGGCAAGAACATACATTGGAGTAAAGGCAGTCTCTTTAATAAATGGTGTTGGGAGAACTGGAGTAGTACTTGCAAAAAAATGAAACTAGACCACCAGCTTTCACCATACACCAGAACAAACTCAAAATGGATAAAAGACTTAAATACAAGTTATGATACCATGAAAATCCTAGAAGAACACATAAGCAGGAAAATTTCAGATATCTCATGTAGCAGTATTTTTGCCAATATATCTCCTAGGATAAGGGAAACAAAGGAAAAAATAAACAAATAGGACTATATCAAATTAAAAAGCTTCTGCACAGCTAGGAGCCTTGAAAACAGAACATATTTGCCAATGTATATTGGACAAGGGTTTAATCTCCAAAATATATAAAGAACTCAGATGACTCAACACCAGGAAGACAAACAATCCAATTAAGAAATGGGCAAAGGATCTGACTAAGCATTTCTCCAAGGAGTACTTACAGATGGCCAATAGACATATGAAAACATGATCAACATCACTAATCAGAGATTTGAAAATTAAAAACACAATGAAATTCCACCTCACACCAGTCAGAATGGCCATCATTAATAAATCAACAAACCAGTGCTGGTGAGGATGTAGAGAAAAAGAACCCTAGTGCACCATTGGTGGGAATGCAGACTGGTGCACCTACTGTGGAAAACAGTATAGAGTTTCCTCAAAAAATTAAAAATGGATCTGCCTTTTGACCCAGTGATTCCACTTTTGGGTATATACCTTAAGAATCCTGAAATGCCAATTCAAAAGAGTATATGCACCCCTATGTTCATAGTAGTGTTATTTACAATAGCCAAGATTTAGAAACAGCCTAAAATGCCTATCAGTAGAAAAGTGGGTAAAAAACCTGTGGCTCATTTACACCATGGAGTACTATGCAGCAGTAAAAAACAAAGAAGGAATTCTTACTTTTTGCAACAGCATAGATGGAACTAGAAAGTATTATACTAAATGAAATAAGCCAGTTAATGAAAGACAAATACCATATGATCTCACTTATAAGTGGGATCTAATGAACAAAATAAAGAGCAAAATAGAGGCATAGAAACATAGATTAGACTGACAGCTGTAAGAGGGGAAGGGGTAGGTAGGGACTGGTTGAAAGAAGGTGAAGGGACTAGTCAAAGAACATATGCGAAGGACCCATGGACATGGTCAACGGTGTAGGGATTGACTGTGGGAATGGGAGGGCGGGCTGTGTGGAGGGGGGTAAAGAGGGAAAATTGGGACAACTATAATAGCACAAACAATAAAATATTTAAAAGAAAAGAAGCGTTATATTTTGGTTATTAATAGCTGTTTTACCATAACAATGTTAAATATTCAATACAACAAGGTAAAACAAAGATTAGCAAAGTGAGAAAATTAGGGCAAAAATTTTCCCTGGGAAAATAAATGTGAGAAAAAAATAAGCAACTGGGAGTACAAAATGTACTCAATTAGTCTGTGAGCCCTTGTCAGGAATGGACCCCAAATTTGACCCTGGTTTTCTACTACCAGCTCAAAATGAAGAAAATGATTGGCCCCATGAGTCACAGGTCAGTTGTTCAGAAATAGCACAATAATTCCTGGGACTTAGACTAGAAAGAAATTTTTCCCATAGGCTCTGTAGAAAGCCATGAGCAGAGTCCTCAGTAGCATCCCCCTGGAAGTAAAGGACAAATTTCTCGAGGCCAGGTCTTGTCACATCCTTCAGTATGGGCCTGCCATATCATAAGCCAACAGAATTCAGCAAAAACTCTCTACAGATGATCAAAGGGATTAGGAGTGTCTAGAGGAATGGATGGGTGAGCAATAAACAATGTCTATTCTCAGCTGAGCCCTGAAGAAGTTAAAATGCGTGTGTGTGATCTTCCAGGAGCTTTCATGAAAGGGTGAACAGTTGAAGGCAGTTCCAGAGAGCTTCAGGGTCTGGGAAAGATCTTCCATCTCACTTTTTGTGGTTTGGAGCTCTGCAAGGAGAACCCGTCAGGCCCAGCAGAGGCACAGGGAGGAAGGAAGGTGCATGGCCTCTGTGACCTATTACAAGGGGTGGAAGGTGGGGGAGTGCTGCTGTGGGTCTCAGGCTTCTCCAGCGTGGGGACAGGCTTCTCCCAGCACAGGCAGCTTAGCTCTTCACCCTGTTGCCTTCAGTAGTGCCCAGGTCTGGTGAGTCAGCGAGCAGCACAAATTCCCCTGTGCGTGCTGAGGATCCTGAGGGGTGCCCCCATGAGCTTGGTTTGCTGGGGCTCCTGAGCCATTAGTGAGCATCAGAGGTCTTCATCTCAGCTTCCCTCCCACATGCGGGCCTCTTCTGAGGATCCTGGTGTTCATCTGGTGGCCTGACATGTTGTAAACAAAGATTGCTAATGCTATCCTCCTGCAGCCCAGCACCTGCCTCTCTAAAACTCTCGAGGCCTTGGTGGGTTTTGGGAACCTCTCCAGGCCCCAGCAGTGGGCCACTCACATTTCCCCAGCAGCACTGTTCTAGTACACTTTTGGCAGAAAGAGGGAATAATGAACATATGTCTTTCCAAATACTCCAGTTCATTCTCTACACTCCAGTTAGTGTGATCTTTCTGAAATATAAATCTCATTATGTCACCCTGGTGGAAACCCGTCCATAGCCTCTGAAGCCCTTCAGTATGGAGCTGCAGGTTTGTAGTATGGCTAACAAGGTGCTCAGCGGGTCTCTGCAGCCTGCCTCTCTCTGTCTCCTCCTCTTTCCCCTCACTACTGCTGCTCTCAGTTGTCCTACACTCTTCAGCTCCTTGAACTTCCCATTTTTGCTTGCTTTCCCCAGGGCCAGACACATGCTATTCCTTCTTCTTGGAAAACTGTTTTTACCCTTCACCCATGAGGCTGGCCTATACTTACATAAACAGGTAAGAAAAAAGTAGGTTTACAGTTGTTCATGTAGAAAATAATATAATAATTAGTAAGTAATAATACAAGAATAAAGTGTGTTCTGTGTACTCAGAACTGTAAACCTACTTTTATCCCACCCTGTGTTTTAGGTTATTGCCCAGAAATGAATCCCTCTGGAGGCTGGTCCTGGTTCTGGGGGTACCTCTGCTGGGTGCTCTATATCGTCCTTTGCATCCTCTAATGGTAGCAATGGTAGCACTCTGTTCGTTACGAAAATGCCAGCTGCAGAGATAAACCCCAACATTTCTGTGCTTTAATGCAATAGAATTTTATTTCTCCCTTATCTAACCATGCGGTGCAGGTGCTCTTGCTGTTAGGCTGTTCTCCCCTGGGTGATCAAGGCCCCAAGCTCTTTCCGTATTGTAGCTCCACCATCCTCTAGGGCCTTCAGTCCTCAGCATTCAGCAGGGCAGGAGGGGGAACAATAGCTGAAAAGCACATCTGCTCCTTATTGCCCTTATATGGAGGCATCCTCTGTCCCTCATCCTCCCATTCTGTTGGCACGAATATGTTTGCCAGGGGCACCTGCTGTCCAGTGACAATGTTATACTGTGGAAGGAGGATTATGAATTTTGGTGGGCAGACAAGCTCCTGAAGTGCCTTATTTTAATTGCCTGTGACTCAACTAGACTCTGAGTTCAGCAAGGGGAAAGAAGGTGTTGGCATTGCTCACCGCTCACCGTTTCATCCCTTTGCCAGCACAGTGCCTGGCACTGGGGGGTAGGGGTTGCTCAGTAAGTCTGAGCAGTCAGTGCTGACTGGTGGAGGGAGTGGGTCATATAGACGAGTGGACCTCTTCAAGCTCTTCCCCACACAGTGTCAGTGCTGGGAGAGAGCCAGCAAGCACACCGTCTTCCTCACTGCTGCTGGCAGGCGGGCCCTTCTGAATGGCATCACTTCCCTTCACAGAAAGGCATTCATTGTGAACAGAGAGGTTCTGTAATCACGAGTGCCCATAAAAGCACGAACCTCCTCTTGAATGATGAGGCCAATTAAAGACTTGTGCTTGGTACTTTATGGGGCAGAGAGAAGATATGCGCCTGTTCGAACTGGCATTGCAGCTCCACAGCACATCTGGCACCTGCCTCTGCATCCGAGGAGATGGGCAGCGAAAGTATTTCCCCCACTCTTTATGAGCCTGCTACGTCTCTAAAGTGTCTCTTCACTAGTCATTTTTGTGTGTGTGCATGTTGGTGTGAGTGTATAATAGCAAGAAGGCAATCATGGATCAGATTGAGCAGAAAAGAAGGAATGAATAGACATGATATCTAATTGACTTATGAAATTGGGGAAGTATAATTCATGATCTGAAGCATCATGATTCTAGCTCTGAAAATTCTCAGGTAAATAACAGTACTTTGACTTGCGAAATCAGGGCTTTCTGCTTTACAATTTGAGGTCCAAAAAGTGACCCAAGGTAATGAATGACACAAGTGAAGATACTCGAGCATCCCATTCCCATAGTCCTATGCGCTCTTCTCTCTAAGACCCCTTTCTTCTGATAAATCCAAGAATCCCAGGGGCTCTGTATTCATTGCCTTTAGTGTCACTGCAGGAAACAGGGAGTCCAGTGGTCCTGGGCAGTCTCCTCTTTGCTGCAGGGTCATGGTACAGGCTGAGGTGCAAGTTGCTGTCTCTGGTCTTGCTGGTTTTCTTGGGGTTTGGGGGAAGGAGGAGGCCTCCCTTCTCCATTCTGAGTGGTCCACTCAGCTGTGGGCAATGCAGGCCATGCAGGAGGAAGTCAGGTAACAGCCCTCTGGTGAGGTTGATGTGTTCCTGGAGGTGAAATATCCAACTCCACGACAGCCAGGGCAGGGAGGGCAGAATGACCTTATTTGATGCTCTTGCTGCTGATGGTTCAAGAGTCAGCCCCTGGGCCTAGTTCTGTGGACCCTCAGGGTCAAGCTGATAGTAATCTCACTGTCCCTCCCAGCCCACAGCTTTGGTTAAGGCCACTCCAGGTCTTAACAGATGCCTATGACTTTGAATCTCAAAGATGGTTGTTTTTTTCCCCCTCTAGGAAGACCCAGGATATCCCACCCCTTCCCAGGGACCACCCTTCTCTGAACAATGGGTTCCTACATGCCTTGCCAAAATAATCACTAATATCTATGGGTGCTTACTATGGATAGGCATTATTTTAAGTCTTTTACAGTGGATTATCTCATTTAATCTGCCCACATACTCTATAAAGTAGGCCTTAATATCATCCTCATTTCATATAGGAAGAAATTAAGGCACAGAAAAAAATAATTGACACAAATTACACAGTGACCAATTTGGACCAGCACTCCACACCCGGGTCTTAGCCTGCTCCACGCTGCTTCATTTACACAACAAGAGGTGAGTCTTCTCAGAACACAGATGGGCTCCAAGGCCACTGGACTTTACTGCTATAATTATTAAAAATGTAAACAATGGAGAAGTTTAAAAATTAGAGAGTAAATCCCTCCAACCTCCACTTAATTATCCCTCATCACAGGTGACTGCTGATAACAGCTTGGTATGCTTCCTTTCAAACCTTTTTCCAGCCCTTACAAACATACCCATGTATTTCTACAAAACTGGAATCATTTCTATAAAATAAGTAGTGGAAAAGCTGGCAGTGTTTTTTGCAGAAAAGTATTTTGCAAGAAAGCTCAGTCTCTCTGAACTGGGCATGTCACTGTGTTTACAATTCAGAGGTTTTGCTGACCATCTTAGTAAAATTTGCAGCCCTGCTATAGACTGGAAGTTTTGTCCCCAAGATTTATGTGTGAAATCATAACCTCCAATGTGACAATAGTTGGAGGTGGGGCCTTTGGGAGGTGATTAAGTCACGAAGGGGAGCCCTCATGAATGGGGTTAGTGAATATAAAAAAGGCCTGAGAGAGGTCCCTTTTTCTCCACCCTCTTCCCCTATGCATAACTACAAGATAGCTGTCTATGAACCAGAAAGCCTTACTTCCCAAACATGGAATGTGCCAGCGTTTTGATCTTGGTCTTCTCAGCCTCTAGAACTGTGGGGGATAAGTGTTGTGTAAGCCACTCAGCCTGTGGTATTCCTGGCAGCCCAGAAGGAACTAAGACTCCCCCGCAAGCCTTTACTCTCTCTCGAAATCCTGTGTGTTTACTGCTTTACATTGGGTTGGTTTGTCTTTGAAATGGGTGTGAGTACCAATAAATTAATTCCCTTCAACACCCTGGGAGTGGCTAATTAGTGTAGAAGAGTCCTAATCTGAATCAACCCCTTAGGCCTGGTTGATAAACATAGGAAGATTAGAATTTTTAACTGGTGAAATTTGTGGTGGTTTGGGTGCAGGACAGGCTACATAATTTTCTGGGCACAGTGAAAAATGAAAATACGGCCCCTGTTCAAAAAGCGGGAAAAAGTGTTGTTAAAGATACTAAGTACCATATGATTTCACTTATATGTAGAATCCAATGAACAAAACAAACAAACAGAGGACTTGGGCAGACACTTCTCCAAGGAGGACATACAGAGGATCCAGAGACACGTGAAAAGATGCTCGATATTGCTAGCTATCAGAGAGATGCAAATTAAAACCACAATGAGATACAACTTGACACTAGTCAGAATGGCCCTCATAAACAAAGCAACAAACAGCAAGTGTTGGAGAGGTTGTGGAGAAAAGGGGACACTAGTGCACTGCTGGTGGGAGTGCAGGCTGGTACAATCACTATGGAAAACAGTATGGAATTTTCTAAAAAAACTAAAAATGGATATACCTTTTGACCCAGCAATTCCACTGCTAGGACTATATCCTAAGAACCCTGAAACACCAATCCAAAAGAACCTATGCATCCCTATGTTTATAGCAGCACAATTTACAATAGCCAAGTGTTGGAAGCAACCTAGATGCCCATCAGTAAATGAATGGATCAAAAAACTGTGGTACATTTACACAATGGAATTCTATGCAACAGAAAGAAAGAAGGAGCTCATACCCTTTGCAACTGCATGGATGGAACTTGAGAGCATCATGCTAAGCGAAGTAAGCCAGGCAGTGAAAGACAAATACCATATGATCTCACCTTTAACAGGAACCTAATCAACAAAACAAACAAACAAGCATAATATAACCAAAGACACAGAAATTGAGAACAGGCTGAAAGTCACCAGAAGGGAGAGGGGAGGGAATTTCAGGGGAAAAGGGGAAGGAATTACAGGAACAAGTATAAAGGACACAGGGACAAAAACTATGGGGGGTGGAAATGGGAGGGAGGAGGGGAGGGGTAGGGTGGTGGGTTCGGGTGAAAATAAAAGACAGAAAACTGTACAAGATCAACAATTAAAATAAAAATTTAAACAAACAAACAAACAAACAAACAAAAATAGTTACTAAGAAACAACACTTTTCCCTTTCTTCCGTGGTCTCTCTCTTGACCTGTGATGGCATTTTAGAAATTTCTTATTTAGTTCCATATACCCTCAACCACAGAGAGGCATGTGGAGGAATGTAAACTCTCACAGGCACCCACAGGGCGTCCTCCTCTGTGACTCATTTACTTACAGAACCCACTGACTTCCAGGTTCCCTTCATGCCAATCTCTGGCCCGATATTGTGTGCCCAGGTTGAGAGCCAGGCATCTCTTCATCACCCACAGTGGATGGGTGACCCCCAAGAGTATTGTAGCTTCTGGCTGGGAGGTGCTAGGCACTGGATTGGGCTGAGAGAGAGGCTTACTCCTGCTAAGTCACCAGCTGTGGCACTGCCAACTTGGGATAGGGACGGTCACCTCCATGTCCCACCCAGAAACAGCGCAGGACACTTGTGCTGACCTGACAATCCTCACATGCATGCCTTGATTCCCAGTGGGGACAAAGGGTGGCAGCAGTCTGGAGTGGAACAGGGCAGGGAGGGGGAGGCCAGATGGAATCCCAGACACCAGGGGGTGAGGGGACAGACATCATCTATATTAACCTCCCAGTACATGGTAGACAAAGTGTATACAGCGTAGCTAGCATCATCCTTGGTAGATGAGAAAACAGTAACATTTGATTTGGTCTTTTTCAATAGTTGCTCTCTTGCTCCCTTTACACTAATAGTAATACCATAAATGGGGAGCAGGCAAGTAACCCTGAAATAACAGCAGCTTAAGAAAAAATCTTTTTCTTCCTTATGCTACTATCCCTGTAGGTGAACTCAATGAGACCCAGACCCATGGAGCTTTGCTGTCACTGTGACAGAGGGAGCTCTGGAGGGTCTCATATAAGCAACTAAATAAATGCTTGACCTGACAGTGACATACATCATACATCATTTCTGCTCACAGCTCACTGGCCAGAACTGGTCATGTGTTTCCACCCAACTGCAGGGGACCAGGAGTATAAACTTACCATGTGCTTAGAAGGTGGAGAGCTAGAATATTGGGTGAGCAGGATTAATGACATGTATGTAGTAATCATAGCCACCATTTATTGAGCGCCTCAGCAGAGGACTAAATGTTTGTCACCAACTCCCCCCACCCCACCCCCAACCCCGCACCCAATTTATATGTAAAAGCCCAATCCCCCTGGCGATGGTATAGGAGGTGGGGCCTTTGCTTACATCATTAGGTATTAGGGTGGGGCCCTCATGAACAGGATTAGTGCTCTTATAAAAGAGACCCCAGAGAGCTTTCTTCCCCCTCCACCACTCGAGGAAAGTGAAAAAATAGCTTTCTATGAACCAAGAAGCAAGTTCTCACTAGATAACGAATCAGCTGGTGCCTTAATCTTGGACTTCCCAGCTTCCAGAACTGTGAGAAATAAATGTTTGTTGCTTAAGCCACTCAGACGACAGTATGTTAGAGCAGCCTGAACTGACTAACGCAGCCTCTCATGTGCCAGGTAATGTGTTGTGTACTTTACGCACACAGAACAGCAGATCACCTGTGAGTCCCTGAATTTATTGCACATCAGAGAAGGGTTTTACTTCTGTATCATTTCTCATGCTCTGCATCCCAGTAGAATGAAGCACGTGCTCTGTGAGGCACTGCATCAAACCAGGGTACTGCTTTCCTCATTTCAGTTGTCCCATCTGAAGTAGGGTAGGACTCCTTTGCTAGTGTCTGGCCCCAGGGGCTTACATCTCAAGGATAACTTGTCTCCAGTGGTATTCTTTGCCCGTGACAAGTCCCAGGGAAACCTAAAATGCTAGAAGCCTGGAATCTAAGACCATTTGCTTCCTGGTCACTGGTCCTTAAGATTCTAGGAAGGGTTACCAGCTGCCTTTGAAAACAGCTTTTTAGATTTTAATTTTCCTTTGGAGGTGTAAAGGGAGAACTCCCTTGTGCTTGGAACACTGTGGGGGACAGAGCTCTCACACAGGCATCCAGACATTCACAGCAGCCCTGGGAGGGGAGGCAATACCAGGAATGTGCTTTGCTCAGTGACTGAATCGGTCAGGGCCAAGTTGGCACTAGGAAGGCAGACATGGAGCCTTTGGACTGTGCCTTCTTCCTTTCTTCTTCTGTAAGTGCACTCAAGAGCCTCTAATGGTGTATTTTTAAATGCAGCTAGGGAAGCATGTGGCAGACCCTTCTGCGTGGTGTGGGCCCAGCTCCCACTTGGAGATGCACAGGACCCACACCCACAGATAGGTTCTCTCGTGGGTAATCAGTTTGCAATATACATAAGCCACTTGGAGTCTTGCTTTTGCAAAAACTCCTTCACCCTGAATTGGGATAGCCAAGTGCTTATTGTAACTTCCTAAAATCCATGCTAAACCTCGCAGGGACCAGTGTAACTGGCTCAACCACTTTTGCTTTTCATTTGCTAATATCCTTCTTCTGTGATGTGATTAGGGGCATTGGCTCCTTTGTTGTCAGTAAAAGGTAACCACCTAAATCGAACCAGTGCACAGTGAATGAGGACCATCTTGTAACCTGAGCAGAAATAAAATAAAGGCCTGCCATGGCGGAGGCCACGGGTTTTGGCTCCCCTCGAGAGAAAAGCCATGTGGTCCTTTTTCCTCCACTGGACTCGGTAGTCCGTGTGTATGTTTTATTTCATCCATAATGATGCAGACACTGCTAGCCAGTGTCCGCTTCAGAAGCGCCCAAGGGAAAATTCCTTCTCTTAAAGTTGACCATGTTCCCCACACATGGTTATTCTGGCTGCTTAGAATGTAACACAATTGCTATCTGCTTTTCGAAAAAAGATTATCCCATTTCAGTGTCACATTTACAAAAGAATTAAATTAGGAATTGATTTTAAAAAGACTTGCCACAAGCTTTCGTTAAACAGAAAGGTAACTTGGAGGCATTTCAAGTAATTTGATTTATGAACACTTAGGGAAAATATGTGCAGGGAAGAAGGCAGATGAGTGTGATTTGTGTGGGTACAACATGTGTGCTGCTTCTGAACCTTGCACATATTTCTAATTCAATCTATCATTCTCGATATGTTGTGATAATTTGTTTTCATGTCTATTACTACTATTATAGCTGAGTCCTTTGCTGGCAGGGAGCGTATCTTAATCACCTGTGTATCTCCAGTATCCAGCAGAGTCATTGACAGCTGGGTTCCTGTCTTCTTTCTGTATTTGGCACCTGGATCAGGGACAGGCACTCAGACGCACTCAGAAGATGTTTGATGAATTGAAATAGCTAAATATGACTTTCCCTTTTTGGAAATAATGTGAATTTGTATGCTTATAAAAATCCTCATATTAGTATAGTTCATTAAAACAATTACTTAATGTTCCTGGTCACAGGCTATCTGTAGAATGCTGGCTTCCCACTGATGAGTTCATTTACTGAATGCCTATCATGTGCCAGGCACGGAGATAGTAGCTGGGGATGTAGTGAGCAAGGCAGGTGGGTTTTTTCTGCCCCATGTGAAGCTTACAGTCAAGGGGAAAAGCAAAGGAATAAGAAATGGTAACTGCACAAGTGCTGACAGGGTGGAGCACAGAGCAGGAGCAGAACTGATGCTTGAGCTGAGGCAAGAAGGAGTTAGGCAGGCAAGGGGGAGGAGAGGAAGGAGGAGGATGGGTTCTAGGAGAATGTGGCAGAACCACAGTCTAGAGTGGAAGGTATGGAAGGCATGGAGTGGGGACAGGCAGAGGCAGAGGTTGGGTGGGGCAGGCTGGGAGAGACCCTAATACCCGGCTGTAGCATGGAAGATGAATTGAAGAGACCAACCCTAGGATCAGTTTGAATTCTTCATATCCAAGGGAACATTTTATTGTGGAAATAAATGAAGGCCAACCAAATGCGAACAAGCAAAGATTATTTATTCAGACCTTGCAATACAAGGGAGTCAGCCACCATCACCTGTGTTTTGGTGGAGATTCCCAGGCAGGCAGAGGAGTGGGAAAGAAAGCTTTACCATGGGAAGAAAGGAAGACTTCAGGTGCGCCCCGAGTGGCAGCCGTTGGCATGAGGAAGCTGTACACACACTAACGGGAAGTGGGGCATCCTGTGTGACTGGTTAAGGGAGCATATTTGGCTTCTTCTAGTTGATCTTATTTTGGAAGCAGGTACAAAAATTAGGAAAGTTGTCAGTGATTCATCAAGTCCTGGCCATTTTACATCAAGCAGTCTGGCTTCCTAGAGGTAGGACATGTAGTGGCTGGCTTTCTGGGCTGGCTACTGTAGATAAGAGATTGGTTTCCTAGGCAGGTTGATGCAAGTTGTGGGTCACAGTTTTATTTTTATATGTGGTCTGGCCATTGTCAGTATAGTCAGTTTCTCACTACCATCAGGGAGAACTATTTACAGTTGCAGGTATTTAGAGTTGAAATCACTTTAATTAATGTGTATTAAATTCCCCTAAACAATGATTCCTAATTATACAATTAGTCAATTAAATGATCTTAAACACATCATACTACATTTAGAGATGTATTGAATATATCTGACTTCTTTCAAGCTCTCCAAATGCCTGGTTGGGAAGATTTCCAACCCTAACATGCAACAACTTCTTAAGCACTGAAACATTTCTTGCAAAAATAGTGAATCAAAATTTTAAATGTTGCAAACCATATTCTTTTTTAAAATTGAGGTATACCTGATGTAATAACATTATATTAATTTCAGATGTATACTGTAATAATTTGATATTTGTATACATTGTGAAGCATATTCCTTTAAATATTCCTAAAGCCTTTAACAACCTGATCAAATTTTAGTACACCCTTAAAAACTTTTAAAAATCTCCAATCAAATAAATCATGGATTCACTAATACACTATACTACTCACTGCATTTTAAATTACAAAGATACACAGAGCGTCCTGAAGATTGCAAAACTTAGTCCTCTAGTTAGCAGTATTAAATTACAGGTTTAAGGTATGTATGTATGTGTGTATGTATGTATGTATGTATGTATTAACTACCTCAGTTTGTAAAATCACTTACCTAAGTAAGAGGAGCAGTTTTGCCACCTCAGGCAGGCTAAGGTTACTTGGTCAAAAATTTAGGACGAAAGTATTGTTACCTATCAATTATAATTGAGACTGGGACCTAGGTCCTGGTACTATATACCTCCTGGATGATTCTACTCAGGCCCCTGGGGAATACGTCAGAGTCAGGTTCTCTCTTCCATTGTTGGCAGATGCCTTCTAAGCTCATACCTTTCATTGGGATTTATTACAACTCAGTGATACCATTTCTCTTGGGAGTCTTTCTCTATTGCTCATGATTTTCCTTGACTCCCTTCAACTCTGATCACCTATGCAGGGTCTAATTTGTCACCACTTGACTGGATTAAATTAATCTCTTTACCTTCTCATTAGATTCTAAATACCTTACATATTTTGCTTGGCAGCCTCCCTGGTGAGTCAGTTAGGAGGTGTCATGGTCAGAGGTGTGGATGTGTGAATGGAAACTGTTTTAGAGGTACTTCGGGCAGAGCACAGGGAAGATTTGATGACTGATTAGTTGTTGGCAGAGGGTGGAAGGAGCAGAGATGCTGCCAAGGTTTCTGGCTTGGACAACTGGGTAGAAATGTTTTATGTAAATATCACTGATCACTTATTGAAAATTAACTCCTTGTGCATGACTGATTTAATTAGTGAAACATGGTAATTTGTGAACAGGCAGATGCAGTGTGCTAGAAGCAGTAAAGTGGGGCAAGGAGACGCAGGACTGAACATCAGGAAATTGGGGTCCTTTCCCAATTCTGGCTCCGACTTTCTAGTTGTCCAGGCTGGACAGGTCCCGTCTCCTCCATGGGCCTCCCTTCTCCTCTGGTAAAGAAAAACACAGACTGACTAGTCACGTGCCTCTTGATTGCATGAAATGTAGCTAGTGTACGTTAACGTGCAAGTGTAAAATACCATATTTTGAGGATTTAGTATGATAAAAATAATACAGAATATCTCACCAATAATTCTATGTTTATTACAAATTGAAATTATAATGTTTTACACATATTGGGTTAAATAAATAGTATTAAAATAAAAAAAAGAAAAACACACACTAAAAGTCTGAGTCCTGTTAGCTCTAAAATGCATAAATTTGCCAAATAAGAGAGTTGGATTGAACAAAGATTCACAAGTCTTCTTTCTTTTTCTTTTCTTTCTTTTTTTTTTTTTTAAGAATTTGATGAACACCCAGGGCCCTCTCCCGAGGACAATGCATGAAGCAGTTACATGCCCTTTCATGGGTTTGTGCATTCTTCCTTCCACCCTCAACATTCATGGATTAGATGGTTTCCAAAGCTCTTTCATGCTCTTAAATTCTCTGATTTTATGATTCTGCAAACAAAGACATGCCCTCTTTAGCATTTTAAATCACTTTATCTCTTCCAAAGAAATAAGGACAAAAATAGTGCTGCCTTTCTTAGCACTGTATTCTTTCTTTTCCCTTTGAATTACCCTGGCCATCTATTTGGGGCAAAGGCTATCTCTGTCTGGGCATTTATTCCAGTGGCTAGAATTCAGCTGGATGCCTTACAATGCCTAATTATAATAATGTGGATTATGGTATAATGCCATCTGTAAACGTTGATAAGTTTGGAACAGAGTTGTAATATTTTAAATACCTGTACAAAATAGATGGAAAATATTTAAGGGAAGATACAATAGAACTTGTGCTTTCATGTTACAATACAGGGTTAATTAAACATCCTTCGGAGTTTATCTGTAAGAATCCATGTCCCACAGAATATCAGAATAGACAGGTGTGGGCAAAAGTAGGTTTACCATTGTTCATATGGAAAAATATATAATACAAGAATAAATGTGGTGTTCTGTGTACTCACAACTGTAAACCTACTTTTGCCCACCCCTGTATATGATGAGTATATACCAAGAATTATATATAAATATTATATATATATATTCAAGAATTATTTGATCACTAGACAAAGTAGTGGTTTGATATTTAAGGTTAGCTTTCTATATACTACCTGGAACCTTGATGGGAAGCTTTGGCTAAGATAATAATGTTTTCTAATTGTCTGAGGATTTACCCCTTGAAGTATTAACTTTACACAGACTCAAAGAGACAACAAATTCTTCAACGTTTCTTAAGAAGAACAGTAGTTAGTCCCTTTGTTCCTATTTCTGCTTGCTCACAGGGAATTACGTTTACATTTTTTAGAGGACTTAAAAGTTTTTATTTCATATTGATAAATAACATGGCTGTGTTACTACTTGTTTATTTTTCTCTTTTTGGCTTTATCTATTGACTTCCCACTATGAAAGACGAGAATTTAACTCTTACCTTTTCCCATCTCTACCACACATACTTCCCATCTCCCAGGATAATACATCATAATTTTAGCTAAGTCAATATTTAGTGTTTACATTATTATGACTCTTATGTTATTCAGAGTTCAACCATGTAGAAAACAGTAATTATTTTTTCTTTCCTGCACATTTTTTTCTCTCAAGTTAATAATTGTCTTTTTTTAATAATTTGCTTCAGTTGTCTGTGTATTTCTGATTCAAACCACTGTCTAAATTAGCGTTTCTCAAACTATCTGTGATAAAGGACCAGCTTTTCCATAAATTTCCAATCTGTTATAGATACTTTTATAAAATACAATAAAAATACATTTCTAGAACAGTTCAAAGATAACAGCAGTGGACCGACCATACTCTTGGTAGCACTATGAGAACTCCTGTTAACACATCTAAATACATTGACTATTCTTTCAGTTTTGTCTTCTTGAAGAAGCCTCTCTGGAGCCTTCCGACATGTCACTGTGGATTAGTTTCCTTCTGTATACTAGGTATACAGCTGTTTCGTGGGTCTGGGTTCTCCTTTTTCAGCCTGAGGTTTCTTTTTGTCTCTTATTATGGTTCCCATGCATTCCTCATTTTTTATTTACACCCTTGTTTTTTATGGACCATATCCCCCAATAGCTTCCTGGAAAAGGATGTGAGGAAAATAAAATTTTTGAGATCCTGAATGTCAAAAAATGAAAATGTGTTCATTTTACTCTCTTGACTGCTTATTTGGCTGGGTATAGAATTCTTGGTTGGAACTCACTTTTCTTCAGATAGCTTTCTTGTCTTCCAGCTTCCCGTGCTGTTGTTGAAAATCTAATGCCATACTGGTTCCAGAACCTTTTTACTTGACCTTTTTTTAATATTTCTGGAAGCTCATGTGATTTTCCCTTCGACCTCTATATTCTGATATTTCACATGACATGAATTTATTTTCCTTCTTTATGCTGGGTACTTGGTGAGCCCTTTTAGTTTTAGGAAATGTTCTTGAATTGTTTCTTTCATTATCCCTCCCTCATTTTCTCTTTCTATAGTAAGAAATACTATAATTTGACATTGGATTTGCTGGATAGGTCTCTCATATGAGGATTTTCCAAGTAAATGAACTTGGTTTTCTGCTTTCCCCTCTGCTGACCAAGGAATTAGTATCCTCTAGACCGCTAAATTACCTGCTCTTGTAGCTTCCAAATTGTATTATTGCCTCCTCTCCCATTTTCTAAATCCATTTTATAGTAATTTTAGTGGGGTCTCAAAGGGAACTACTTTAGATAGGTGTGTTCAATCTGCCATCTTTACCGAGTACCTGATGTCTAAATACTGGTGTCTGTTTTCTGTTGTGCTCTTCAGTCCCTTCCTGTCAGCCCAGCTGAGGATGTAGTGCTGGTTTCCAAAGGTTTGGTGCCAGCCCTATTAGCATCACTTACCAACTGTGTAACCTTGGACAAGTCACTTTATCTCTCAGAAATTCAGTTTCTTCACCTATCTGAAGAGAAGAATAATAATACATACCCATGTGATTGTGAAGAGAAGTGAAGGAAGTAGTACTTAGTACAAGGTTGGTGTTCCATTAATGGCAGCTGTTACTACTACTACTGTTGAGGCTTGACCCTTGCTCCTTCTTCCTCCCTATTACAAATAGTCTGTGGACTAGAAAATTGAATTGCCATGCACATGAGACTGAAGTAAGACTCTGGGATGGGGTGGTGAGGGGAGCTCTACTAAGGTGTAAGGGGTAAATGCTATTTCTTGGACTTGGTGGCATCTATTTGGCTGCCCAGAGACTCAGATAGAGCAGTCAAGGTCTTCTCTTCAAAAGTCAGATCTTATCAGTGAATCTACTGAGCCTTCATGATACAGACCAAGTCTCTGCAAGATGCCCAGGTACCTTGCTGCATTTGTGGCCACATGCCCCCACTCATTTGTGGCTCATGGGTCCCAAGCTCTTGCTTATATCTTTGTCCCTCAAGTTTTGCTCTGCCAACCCAGCAGCTCCCAGAGCCAATTTTACTTTTACCCTTTTCTGAAGGTTTTTCTTGCCCTGCCACTCCCGGATCCATGTCTTTTAGAGACCACCCTAGGGTTGTACGTCTTATATGCCTAATCACTTCCTGAAGGTGCATACCTCTGTCATAGCACTTTATCACAGACTCTCTAATGTAGCTGATTACTTATCTTTCACATCCAGAGAATTGTAAGTTCTCTGTGGATAGGGCACATGATCTTATCTTATTCTTAGCACCCAGTATGGTGCTTGGTGCATCATAAGTGTATACAATTTTTGAAGTAAAATAATATTTGTTGAGTGAGTGAAAAGATTTCAAATAATAGTTTGGTTTGGACATAGTTAAAGAATGAAATCCTTGAATCAAGGAACTTACAAATGTAATTCTCTTTGCAAATTTTCAGAGTTCAACACTTCCCCCCAAATAAAAGTATTTACTCGGTATTGCTCTTAAATGCCTTTTGGGTTGGAAAATTATGAATGAGGTATTCTGAAAGGTCTGGTCCTCTTCTTCATGCTAACTAGCTGCCTGGTGCATTCACCATGAGAGCAATCACCATATTGGAATTGTCCAAAACAGACACAGGCAGCTTTGTAGTTTCTCTAATCAGCCCAGCAGTAGTATTTCAGTCACATTCCTGGGTGCTCATTGCCCTTCCTAAAATACAAACTATCTGCGTGCTGTTTCCAGCCAAATGAAGACAGGACAAGATTTACATGTCTAATGAAGGAACAGCTCAAAAGATTAGGAACAAAGCATTTTGGTCACACCAACATGCACTGCAGACACATGAGGGCAGGGCCTCCTGCTCATCCACCAATAGGTTCTGTCAGCCCCAGCTTTTATCCTGGTGACTCCTGAAGGAATCTGGATTAGCATAATGAGGGTGCTTATGAACAAGTTCATTAGTATTTCAGGAAACTTCAAGGCCGAATAAAACACCAGACTTTATGTTCAAGCTGTACTACCGACAGACATTTATTTAATGAACTATTTTCTGCTTACAGATGGAGGTTGAAGTTGTATTCACATGCTCTAAATGTCAGCCTGCATCTTTAGACTTAGAGGCAGGAAGAAATGACAAAATATGATGCACTGAACCTTGTTATGTTATCCCAAACCTGGGCATTCTGCTCTTGTAGCATACCTTTATCCCTCTCTTGGCCTCATTGATGGAGGAGCAGCCAAGGTAGGGTGTCTGCAAATAGAGGAAATTACTGAAGTGATTCACCAGTCATAGTGTCTGATTACAGTAGTTCCCCTTTTTCCTCAGTTTTGCTTTCCACAATTTCAGATACTGAGGTCAACTGTCATCTGATAATATTAAATGGAAAATTCCAGAAAAAAAAACTCATAAGTTTTAAACTACATGCCATTTTCAGTAGCATGAAATCTCACACTCTCTGCTCTGTCCAGCCTGGGTCATGACTCACCCCTTTGTCCATTGTGCCCACACTGTGTAGGTTCCCTGTTAGTCACACAGTAGCTATCTCAGTTATCAGATGGATTGTCATGGTACTGCAGGGCTTGTGTTCAGGTCACCTTTACATATAATGGCTCCAAAACACAAGAATGGTGATGCTGGCAACTTATACATGCCAAAGAGAAGCCATAAAGTACTTCCTTAGGTAAAAAGGTGAAAGTTCTCAATATAATAAGAAAAAAATTGTATGCTCTCCTGGTCAGGTGGCTCAGTTGGCTGGAGCATTGTCCTGTGCACCAAAGGGGTGTGGGTTTAATTCCAGGTAAGAGCACATACCTAGGTTGAGGGTTCAATCTCTAGTTGGGGTGCATATGGGAGGCAACTGATTTGTGTTTCTCACATTGGTGTTTCTCTCTCTCTCCCTTCCTCTCTCTCTGAAACCAGTAAACATATCCTTGGGTGAAGATTAAAAAAATGTTTTAAAAATCATATGCTGAGGTTGCTGAGGTCTATGGTAAGTATTTTTTTTGTGAGTTGTGAAGAAGGAAAAAAATTCTTGCAAGTTTTGCTGTTGCACCTCAAACTGCAAAAGTTACAGCCACACTATGTGATAAGTGCTTCCTTAAGATGGAAAAAACATTAAATTTGTGGGTGAAAGACATAAGCAGAAAATGTGTTCTGAAAGACAGAAATGTGTTGCATCAGAAAGCAGTGAGCCTATACAAAGACTTCAGCAAGGGATCCCCTGAAATGAGTGACACCCAACCATTTCCTGCAAGTAAGAGGTGGCTGCCCAGATTCAGGAATAGATTTGGCATTTTATTATCTCACATCATCACAAGAAGAAATGTGAGTACAGTACAATAAGATATTTTTAAGGAGAGCAAAAGAGAGACCACATTCACATAACTTTTATTGTTATAATTGTTCTACTTCCTTAGTTATTGTTGTTAATCTCTTATTGTGCCCAATTTATAAGCTAAACTTTATCATAGGTATATATAGGGAAAACCATAATATAGATAAGGTACTATCTGAGATTTTAGGCATCCACTGGGGGTCCTGAAACATATCCCCCATGGATAAGGGAGGACTACTGTAGTGCTGTAATTTCCAATGTAAATAATAACAACCCTCTGGATTTCAGGTGAGAACTGGACTCTTCAAAATGGTTTCTGTCTTTTGCTGTACTTAGTGAATTGGACACAGCTGAACTGCAGTCAATTTTATATTCTAAGTATATTTTTTTATTTCCTAATATGCAGTCATATTTTACCAAAAGAAAGTAAAGACCCATCCACCTCCGTGTTTTAGGAAGGTCAGAAGAAACTGACAAAGCAAGATCAAATTGCAGAGTTGACATTAAGGAACAAATGATGGTGTTAAGCAGCCTTCTCATTATTAAATGGAATAAAAAGTCATTAAATGCATATAAACCCAAAGCAAAATTGATCAGAAGAGTTAATCACCCTTATCAAGTCACATTTCTGGAAGTACCCTCTGGGTGCAGGTTATCACTGCCCTCAAGCACTAGTTCATTTCTTCAAGGGCAACAGACCCAGAGCTGGGTGCACCTGTGGTCTTTTGGGTGGAGGGGCTGGAGGATGGTGAACAGGATCCTTGACCACATAGATTCCATTCATGTTGCTTCAGACATCAGTAGTTCCACTGACTCTAACCATTATGGACCCACAGATCTATTAAAAATAATCTCCGTATTTAAAGGGCTTTCATTCTCATCTGGGGAGATGTAACATATCTTTGCATTCCAGGTAAATTAGATTTAGTTGTTTAGCGCTTTGAGCCACATGCAGTCAGGGAGCTTTATTGAATAACCATGTTGATTGATTCACAATCCCTCGTCTGCAGGAAAGGTACAAGGGAGAGCTAATGATGGCCAGCCAAGTGTGCCCATCTCTTCATTGCCGGCTGGGGCAGGAACCCGTAAACTATGGATCTCACTCTCCCTGAGGCATCTGAAGTCTCCTGATTTGTCCTGATGTGGCTTTGCTTTTGTTCGTTACCTGTACACTGGACCTAAAAAAGAATTTGTTTTTTACATTAAGAATACAGATTTCTTCTGTTTCATGAAACTAAGGAAAATAGTTTCAACTTGTCCACTGCCCATTCTGTCCAGGTATATGTTAGTCATTTTGCCCATTTGAAATCAAATCTACACATCCTCAAGATAGATTTTATTATTCTCATTTTGTAGATGAAGAAACTGAAGCTCAGAGAGGTAAAGTGATTTGCTCAAGATCTGGTTGGTGGTGCAGCCAGGGTTTAAACCCAGGTCTGCTTGATTCAAAGGGATTTCTCTTCCCACCCTGAATCAACAAAAGATTGTGTTTGAGTGTGTGTGTATGGATGTGTGTGAGATATGCTTGTATCTATATAAAATTGGGACCATATTTTATATGTGGAGAAAGTCTGGATCAAAAAGTTAAGTGTAGAGTTACTAAATGACCCAGGAATTCCACTCTTAGTATATGCCTAAAAGAATTAAAAACTGGAACTCAGATGCTGGAATACCAATGTTCACTGGAGCATTATTTGCACTGCCAAAATGTGGAAACAACCCAAATATCTCTTGATGGATGAATGGATGAACAATGTGCTATACACATGCAATGGAGTATTATTCAACCATAAAAAGGAATGAAATTCTGATACTGCATACGCTATGTGGATGAACCTTAAAGACATTATGCCAAGTGAAAGAAGCCAGTCACAAAATGACAAATATGGTATGATTCCACTTATATGAGGTACTTGGAATAGGCAAATTCATAAGGCTAGAAAGTAGAATAGAGGTTACCAGGGTGGGGAGAGGGAATAGGGAATTATTGGGTTACAGAATTTCTGTTTTGAATAATGAAAAATGTTTGGAAATAGATAGTGGTGATGGTTATACAACATTGTGAATATACTTAATGACTCTGAATTGGACACCTGAAAGTGACACCTTAAAATGGTAAACTTCAGGATATGTAAATTTTACCACAATTTAAACAAAAGTCTGGCATAATGAAAAGAGTCAAACAGATGTAGGTGTGAATTTCAGATCTGCCACCTATCTGTTTGAACTGGGCAAGTGACTTAACATCTTTGAACCTCTATTTTCTCATTTTAAAAATGGAGATGATAATGTCTAACTTACTAGATAGGTAGGATTCAAAGTATCTAGCCAATACTTAGCACAAAGTGTGAGCACTCAATATATGTGGAGTATAGTGGTAGTGTTATTGTTATTGTTAGTTCTGCAGTTTCATACCAAAAACTTAAACATATGGATAGTGAGTATTACTCACCACATACACTGATGAATGGTTAAGTGATAACTGAGATTTTATTCTCGTTTTGGAAGAACTTTTTCAGCAAAATGCCAGTGAAGAACCAGGTGTTTGAGAACTGTGGCTGTGTTAAGTTAAATGAGCCTTTTTTGGATGCCAGATGGGAACATAAAGCTGTTTGAAACCCCAACGGTCTTTTCTTGTTGATTTTCACATGACTGACAAATGATTTGACCACAGCACAGAGGAGCTGCTGATGCGTTCCTGTCGCCAGCACCATTGCTGCTATTTAGGAAAAAGGAGATGCTAGAGCAAAAACTCATAACCCTTGAAAATAGGAGGACTTTAATTATGGCATTGCTGACGTGATGTACTAAATATAGGGCTCTTGGACATTCTCTTCGGCTGTGTAGAGTCATCCGTTGCTTCACGTATCAGGAAATTGAATTCCGTAGTGAGAGAAGTGGAAGATACCAACCCAGTGGGAAAAGACCCACAGAAAGCATTTAAAGACATCTATTAGACTGTGTCACTTCTGCGTTCCAGAAAGTGGATGACCAACCCCCGTTCCCTATACATATTCAGTCTGCTTTCGATGCACGTTAACATTTTTTTCAAATAAGTTTATGCCAAATTCTTATGGGGTATTGACTGCAGCTCCCTAATGAAGCCCAGCTGTAGACCTGGAAACCTCCTTTGAACATTTGGAAGCAACTCTGCAGGCTCCTTCCTTTTCTTGAGACACATATGGTCACTGAAAAATAATATGCCTTTGTGTTTAACCCTTTGGGTCTTTAAAGGAACTATTTTGTAAAGTTGAACTTTAATGTATTTAGTGGTTCCCTAAATGATCTGTAAGAGTGAATACACCTCCTACAAGTCACTCTTAGCTCCCTCCAAGTCCCCCATGTGCCATATGGCACTGCCGCCTTAGTAATGGCTAAATATTTCCTTTTTAAAAAAATTTTGTCTGTTTAACTGGAAGTAAATAGGTTTTTAGGTGGTCCTTAGTGTCTCAGACAGGTCAGTTGCATAATACCTGTTCATGATATGAAGTTAATTAGGCACTTTGTATAAAAACAGAGACTAATCACTATAATCCAACCACTCATACACTCTAGACTTTTTCAATACCTGAATATCAAGTTTCATCATTCAGAAAAATAAGATTATACTGTACATACTGTTTTTAAACCTGCCTTTATCAACTATCAATGTTGTGAACTTCTATCCATATAGTGTCATTATAAATGGCTACTTAGGTTTTATTATGTGAATTTCATATATTTTACCTAACTAGTTTTCTACTGTTGGACTTTCAGGTTTTAATTTCATGTATAGAATCAACTTCATTTGCAGAAAACTCCAAAGAATAGTGGCTTTAACAAGATGGGTATTTATTTCTCCTTAATGTAAGACAGTCCAGAGCTGGGCTGGTGTGGCTGGTAGGTATCCAGAGACTCAGGCTCCTTATATGTTTTTGCTCTATAATTTTTCTGGATAGTTTCTATCCTCAGGGTCACTTCTTGGCCCAAAATGACAACAGGAGCTCTGAACATCACATCCAAGTTCTAGGTAGTACAGAGGAGAAAAGAAGGAAGGGTCTAAAGGCAGCTCCCCAGATAAGCCAGCTGCCTTTAAGTAGCCTCCCTGGAAGTCCAATATAACACCCCACTTTCCTGTATTTGGGTGTACCCAGCTGCAAGGGTGGCTGTGAAGGGGAGTGAAAGAGTTCTATTGCTAAGGAAAACTGGAAAGAAAGGATATTGTGTAGTGACTAATGGTTTCTGCCACAGCAGTTTTTGCCCTTATAATCAATGCTGTCATCCATCTCTTTTAGCTAAATGTTTTTACATCTTCATGATTATTTCTTTAGAATTTATGCTGAGGAAATAATTGTTTTGGGTCAAGAATAAGCACATTTAAAAATATTATCTATTTTTTGTTGTTTTTACAAGAGCATTGTATGATTGTTGAAAAGAAATCCAAACATGATAGAAACATAAACTGTTTTAATACATATTGCCACTCTGAAATGTTGTACCAATTCACATTAGTTAGCAGTGTACAGAGGGGTCAGTTTCCCTTTACTTTTACCAGTTTCCTCTTGTTCTGTTGTTTTATCAACAAACATGATAAGTAAAAAATATATTACATTATAGATTTCTCACCAATTGCCTGTTGAGGTCCTTTGCCTGTTATTCTAGGTGCTCATCTGAAAAATAATTTAAAAGTGTTCTTAATATATTTAATAATTACTTGATGATTATCATGTGTTCTAACATTTTTTCAAGTTTTCACTTTTCTTTAACTTTATTTACGGTGTTATTGTCATGTAAAGTTTAAACATTTTATGCACTCAAATCTATCTTTTCCTCTAAGGCTTCCCCTATGGTGTAAATGCTAACATTTATTTTTTTATTTTATTTTTTTTTTTAAATCAGTATTTTTTAATTGTTGATATTGTACAGTTTTCTGTCTTTTACCCCGCCCCAGCCCACCACCCCAGCCCTCCCCACCTTCCTCCCATTTCCACCCCCCCATAGTTTTTGTCCATGAGTCCTTTATACTTGTTGCTCTAAACCGTTCCCCTTTTCCCCTGAAATTCCCTCCCCTCCCACTCTGGACACTGTCAGACTGTTCTCAAATTCAGTGTCTTTGTTTATATTATGCTTGTTTGTTTGTTTTGTTGATTAGCTTCCTGTTAAAGGTGAGATCATATGGTATTTGTCTTTCATTGCCTGGCTTATTTCGCTTAGCATGATACTCTCCAATTCCTTCCATGCTGTCGCAAAGGGTAGGAGCTCCTTCTTTCTTTCTGCTGCATAGAATTCCATTGTGTAAATGTACCACAGTTTTTTGATCCATTCATTAACTGATGGGCACCTAGGTTGCTTCCAGCACTTGGCTATTGTAAATTGTGCTGCTATGAACATAGGGGTGCATAGATTCTTTTGGATTGGTGTTTCAGGATTCTTAGGATATAATCCAAGCAGTGGAATTACTGGGTCAAAAGGTATGTCCATTTTTAGTTTTCTTAGAAAATTCCATACTGTTTTCCATAGTGGTTGTACCAATCTGCAATCCCACCAACAGTGCACTAGGGTCCCCTTTTCTCCACAACCTCTCCAACACTTGCTGTTTGTTGCTTTGTTTATGAAGGCCATTCTGATTGGTGTCAAGTGGTATCTCATTGTAGTTTTAATTTGCATCTCTCTGATAGCTAGAGATATCGAGCATCTTTTCATGTGTCTCTGGATCCTCTGTATATCCTCCTTGGAGAAGTGTCTGTTCAAATCCTTTGCCCATTTTTTAATTGGGTTGCTTATCTTCTTAGAGTAGAGTCTTGTAAGTTCTTTATATATTTTGGAGATTAATCCCTTGTCTGAGGTATCATTGGCAAATATGTTTTCCCATACAGTTGGTTCTCTTTTTATTTTAATACTGTTTTCTTTAGCTGTGCAGAAGCTTTTTATTTTGATGAGATCCCATTTGTTTATTCTTTCCTTTATGTCCCTTGCTCTAGGGGACGTATCAGTGAAAATATTGCTGCGTGAAATATCTGAGATTTTCCTGCCTATATTATCCTCTAGAATTTTAATGGTGTCATGGCTTATATTTAAATCTTTTATCCACCTTGAATTTATTTTTGTGTATGGTGTAAGTTGGTGCTCGAGTTTCATTTTTTTGCATGTAGCTGTCCAGTTCTCCCAGCACCACTTATTGAAGAGGCTATTTTTGCTCCATTTTATGTTGCTGCCCCCTTTGTCGAATACTAATTGACTGTAGAGACTTGGGTTTATTTCTGGGCTCTCTGTTCTATTCCACTGGTCTACGTGTCTGTTCTTGTGCCAGTACCAGGCTGTTTTGATTACAGTGGCTTTGTAATACAGTTTGGTATCAGGTATTGTGATCCCTCCTACTTTGCTCTTCTTTCTCAAAATTGCTGCCGCTATCCGGGGTCGTTTATGATTCCATATAAATTTTTGAAGTGTTTGTTCTATGTCTGTGAAATATGCCATTGGAACTTTAATAGGTATTGCATTGAATCTGTAAATTGCTTTGGGTAGTATGGACATTTTGATAATATTAATTCTTCCGATCCATGAACATGGTATATGCTTCCATTTGTTTGTGTCTTCCTTGATTTCATTCTTCAGTGTTGTGTAGTTTTCTGCATACAGGTCTTTTACCTCCTTGGTTAGGTTTATTCCTAGGTATTTTATTTTTCTTTTTGCTATATCTAATGGGATTTTTTTCTTGATTTCTGCTTCTGCTGTTTCACTGTTGGTATACAAAAATGCCTTTGATTTTTGGATATTGACTTTGTATCCAGCTATTTGGCCAAATTCATTTATTACGTCGAGCAGCTTTTTGGCCGAGTCTATAGGATTTTCTATGTACACTATCATGTCATCTGCAAACAATGATAGTTTTGTTTCCTCCTTTCCAATTTGGATGCCTTTTATTTCCTTTTCTTGTCTAATTGCTGTGGCTAAGACTTCCAATACTATATTGAATAGAAGTGGTGAAAGTGGACAGCCTTGTCTTGTTCCTGATCTTAGTGGGAAAGATTTCAGTTTTTGCCCATTGAGTATGATGTTGGCTGTAGGTCTCTCATATATGGCTTTTATTATGTTGAGGAATGCTCCCTCTATTCCCACTTTGCTGAGTGTTTTTATCATAAATGGGTGTTGTACTTTATCAAAAGCTTTTTCTGCATCTATTGATATAATCATGTGATTTTTGTCCTTGCTTTTGTTTATGTGATGTATTACATTTATGGATTTGCGAATGTTGAACCATCCTTGCATCCCTGGGATGAATCCCACTTGGTCATGGTGTATGATCTTTTTAATGTATTGTTGGATGCGGTTTGCCAATATTTTGTTGAGGTAAATGCTAACATTTAAAAGAAACAAATAGGCTTCCAGCCAAGATGCAGGCATAGGTAGATATATTTTGCTTCCTCATACAACCAAAAGAAGGACAACAACAAATTTAAAAAACAAAAAACGTCCAGAACTGCGAGAAAATCGAACTGTATGGAAGTCCTACAACCAAGTAGTTAAAGAAGAAACATTCATCCAGACTGGTTGGAGGGGTGGAGACAGGCAGCCAGGGTGGAGAGGATGCATGGCAAGGTGGTGGTTGGAGGACTGGTGAGAGAGGCGTCAGCTGGCCCTCCCACATTTGCATGCAGATAAACTGGGAGGAACAATGGGGGAGCAAGACCAACTGTGTAACCTAGGGTTCCAGCGCAGGAAAAGAAAGCCCTCAAAATCTCTAGTTGAAAAAACCTGTGGTGGGGTTGTGGTGGTGGGAAAAACTCCCAGCCTCATAGGAGAGTTCAATGGAGAGATGCATGGGGTCCTAGAATGTACACAAACCCACCCATCTGGGAATCAGCACCAGAAGGGCCCAATTTGTTTGTGGGTAGTGCAGGAAGTGACTGAAAGCTGGCAAAGAGCTGAGCAAGCAGCATTGTTCCCTTTCTGACCCTTCCACCACATCCAGTGCCACAATGTGGTGAAGTGGGTTGCCCCGCCCTGGCGAATACCTAAGGCTCTGCCCCTTACTATGTAACAGGTGCTCCCAGACAAAGAAATATGACCCAAATGAAAGAACAGATCAAAACTCAAAAAAAAAAAAAAAAAAAGAACTAAGCCATGAAGAGCTACCCATCCTATCAGATGCATAGTTCAAAACACTGGTAATCAGGATGCTAACAGAAATGGTTGAGCATGGTCACAAAATAGAGGAAAAAGTAAAGGCTATGCAAAGTGAAATAAAGAAAAACATACAGGGAACAAACAGTGACAGGATGGGAACTGGGACTCAAATCAATGGTTTGGACCAGAAGAAAGAAATAAGGAATAAACATTCAACCAGAACAGAAGAAGAAACAAGAATTCAAAAAAATGAGGAGAGGCTTAGGAACCTCCAGGACAACTTTAGAATTTCCAACATCTGAATCATAGGGGTGCCAGAAAAAGAAGAGGAAGAGCAAAAAACTGAAAACTTGCTTGAAACATAATAAAGGACATTTTCCCCAGTCTGGCAAAGGAAACAGACTTCCAGGAAGTCCAGGAAGCTCAGAGAGTCCCAAAGAAGTTGGACCCAAAGAAGCACACACCAAGGTACATCATAGTTACATCACTCAACATTAAAGATAAGGAGAGAATTTTAAAAGCAGCAAGAGAAAAGGAGTCAGTTACCTATAAAGGAGTGCCCAAAAAACTATCAGCTGATTTCTCAAAAGAAACCTTACAGACAAGAAAGGGCTGGAAAGACGTATTCCAAGTCATGAAAGACAAAGGCCTACATCCAAGAGTACTCTATCCAGCAAAGTTGTCATTTAGAATGAAAGGGCAGATAAGTGCTTCTCAGATAAGGTCAAGTTCAAGGAGTTCATCATCACCAAGCCCTTATTATATGAAATGTTAAAGGGACTTACCTAAGAAAAAGAAGAAGATCAAAAGCTATGAATAGTAAAATGACAACAAACTCACAACTATCAACAACTGAGCCTAAAAAACAAAAACAAAAACAAACTAAGCAAACAGCTACAACAGAAACAGAATCACAGAAATGGAGATCACATGGAGGCTTATCAGCAGGGAGGGGGAGGGAGGAGAATGGTGGGATAAGAAGGATAAATGATAGGTGCAAAATAAACAGGGGGAGGTTAAGAGTAGTACCGGAGATGGAGAAGCCAAAGAACTTACATGTATGACCCATGGACCTGAACTAAGTTGGCAGAATGCTGTGGGAGGGTGGGTAAAGGGCAGAGGGGAATAAACAGGAGAAAAAAAATGGGACAACTGTACTAGTATAATCAGTAAAATATACTTTAAGGAAGAAACAAATAATTTTTATTTTCTTAGGGAAAATTAAAAAGTTCTGTGTTGGATTGGAAGTAAAGGTCAAGTGTTGAAAAACAAACAAAAAATAAAAGAAAAAACTAAACTAAGTAAAACAAACAAACAAACAAACAAACAGTCCAAGTGTTGAGAGTCAGCCATGTTAAATAGGCTGTCAGGGAGGAAGTAATCCCCTCCTGATCTCCTAACACAGAGCCTGTGCCCACTCCCTGAGACCATCCGAGTATGTTTCATCAACAAAGCAGTACAGGCGAGCCTCACCTTTGCAATGGTTAGGTTTCTGAGGACTGATATATAAACAATGTATTCGTTTCACTAGAATTCTATTTTTCTCTTTAACTTACATTATGTCTAATTTGGAGGAACTATTATTTCACCAAATAGACAGTTAAATATTCATTAATTCAAATTAAGTTTCCTCGTGCCTGAAAAGCAGTATGGAATTGTGGGAAGAACATGAGTCTTGAAGTCAAACAGCCTGAGTTGAAATCCTACCAGCATTTATTGCTTATGGAACTCTAAGCAGTTATATGATCTGGATGAGCCTCAGTTTATCTGGTCAGTTAAAAGGATTAGAGAAGGTAGTCTACATTAAAGCATCTAGCACCATAATTAGCTCGTAGTGATGGAGACCAGGAACAGCTAGCTCCCTAATCTACCCAGCAACAAAAACATTTAAGTGTATTGGTACTTGATAATATCTTTGTTACTAAGAATACCTTTACAATGCAAATAATCACCTTTCAGTTTGGTGGTTCACATTTTCAAATATTAGGGTAGCCGAAACACAACAGGACCTCCCTGGCCTTCCCTGCTTCTGCCGTTTTGCTGTGGGGTCAGTCTTCTATGTCCTAGAATGCCCTCTCTTCTTGCTCCACTTCCCAAATCAGCTCCACTTAATTGGAGGGGGGAGTGGGATGGGGCAGATAGGTTAATCTATGTTACCTCAGGTCAGACAGCCAGCAAGTCATCAATTTCTTCTCTCGACTTTTAAGAATTCAAATTGTTCATATCTCTTAGACTGAATAGGATCTTAACATCCATGAGGAGGGGAGGGCCGAGAGTTTTTGTTTATGTTCTGGCTGGACCCGGAGAACCTGAAGGCCAAAAAAGAAAGGACTTGTGTAGAATCTGCAGTTAGAGTTGGAGCTTAAACCAGGAAGGCAGGTCAAGGTGCCCCTTTCCGCCCTCCAAGTCCTTCTGTGCTGGTGACCTGACATGGTGAGCCGCTCACAAGTTTTAGCATTAGAGGTCAAGACATCCATTAGTCGCAGCCTTGAGAAGAGCCATTTTGTATCCAAGGGGGATAATATGCCCAGTGAATAGGAACATTAGTGATTTTCATTTGCTATGCACTAATTTCTCTTGAGAAAGGTGAGTGGACTTTTTAAAGCCACAAGCTGGCAAATTTCATTCTGTGCTATTTCTGAGGTCTTGGCAGATGAGCTTACTCTCCATCCCAGATCTCTGAGAATGCCAAGGAATCTGGTGCAGGGTGTTCCTGTGAATTAAGATTTTGACAAGCATCAACAGTGTCTGGGTGATATGGAGGGGAATGGGAACGCGTGGTGAGCTGCTCAGGCCCCAAAGTCCACATCGGCTTCCAGCAAATGGGTGGATCAACAGCCAAAGGACTCAGGAAAATCACTCACAGGGGTCTTACCGTTGAGGTGAGTGTGGAGGGAGTGTGGAAGTGAAGCCTGATGGAAGTAGGTGATCTACCATGTGCCAGCCAGGTTCTTCCAGCTGTGCAGAGTATTGTTCATAAATATCAATTATTAATTATGCATCTAGGCGTCCTGACAGGTTCTATGAGTTTACTGGCAAAATATCTTTAATAATTTCATCTGTGGAATAACTCACTGATCTGGAGCTTTTGTTTACTCCTCAGGAAGTACATACAATGCACATTTGTGTGGTAAGTGGGTGGGTTGTTGTGCATGTGGGGAAAGTGGTGTGACCCAAGAATTTGTTAGTAAATTTAGAATTGAAAAAAATTACTCTGGCATGAGCAAAATTTCCTCTGGTTCTTTCATCCTTTTGGAATGCCCAAGCAGTTTAGTGGGTTCAGTTCATCCTGACTCTAAACCCACCATCCTCAGCCCCTGTTGCTTTGGGGCATGTAGGGTAAAAAAACTCTCGGAAACAATGCAGAGTTCATGTTCAGTCTCTGTATTTCAGAGAGGGGCACTCTGACCCAGTTTCCCTTTGCGTCTGTGTCCCCCATATCTTGCTGAAGTGCCTGTCTTCACAATGATGGTTGTTAACCAGGGGGAGGAGTTCCAGGGCCTTTGGCTAGAATTCTGACATTTCAGGATGCGTTGGATGAGTTAGTGGGGCATGTGACCAACCTGTGTTTCTCTGAAAGAATTAATGTCCATGGCAAAAGAGATGTGCTCAGAGAGGAAGCTGTGACTGGGAAAAGATGGGGATAAGGGAAGATGGGAGAACAGCATGTTGTATGCTTCAAGCATGAGTCCTCCCACCAGGCCCCTGGACCTCATCTGAGCCCCATGAAGAGGGCTGCAGGCACAAGCCAAGCAGCAGTTTTCATTAGGACCGTGGCACAGAGTAGGACAGGGGAGTACCACACAGAGCTGCTTTGACATCATGAAAACTCCAGGGAACCTGGTTCTGTCTTGGTGCCCAGAGGGTATCATTTTGGGGCTGTCTTCAGACAGTACGTAGGCATGGACATCAGTGTTTCCACGGAGGGCAGCCAGCAGCAATGGTAGGAAAGAGTCTGGCCCTTACTTGGCTTTGTAGGCAGTTGACATCAACTAGCAGCTCAAATAGAACCAAAGGGCTGTTTGTGACTCAGGCAAGGCACCTCAGGATCTCTCAGAGGTAGCTAGGTAGGACTTTGTGTGGGACAAGAACTGTGAATTTGGGGCTCTGTTAATATGACTTGCACAGTGTCTGGGTGAGCTCAGGCTAGTTTGAATTCTCTCCCTTCCTCCAGAACAAGAGCAACCAAGGAGAGTGAAGTATAGCTGCAATGATGACAGGGCTCTGGAATTCTCTTCAAGTTGTCCTTCATTTTTTTCTGCCTACCTCTTTCTTGCTGCTCTTCCCTCTCCTTTGCTGGCCATTTGATATTGCTGTCAATCATTCTCCTGTTTTTTTCCCCATTGTACTGAATCAGTTTCTTACCTCTGTCTGTGTCGGTGTTTCTTCATTATTGTGGATCTTGTGTGTGTGTGTGTGTGTGTGTGTGTGTGTGTGTGTGAGAGAGAGAGAGAGAGAGAGAGAGAGAGAGAGAGAGAGAGAGAGAGAGAGAGAGAAAGTTACTGATGAAATCAAAGTGCAGACAACAGTTTAATGCATACAGACCTTACCCAAGATCTTGGGGTCCACCTACCCTTGGACAGGTCTCCTGCAACCTCTCCATGGACTCAGTGATGTGTAGGAACAGAGCCCTGGGCTTGCAACCCTAACCATCTGGAACTCTGTCTTTCCCTAGGGCTGCCTTCTTGTTAGGAATGATCAGATGATCTCAGAGGGCCTCTGTTTTAAAATGCTATAAAATGTTTTTTTCTAGTCCCTTCCACTCCACAGGGATCCCATGGGAAGTAAGGTGTGTATATGGGAGGACTGGCTAAGCTAAATAAAACAAGAGTGGGACAGAATTCTCCAGCACTGAGAAATGGCAGTGGGGGCAAGAGGGTTGGGGCAGGTGACTCCTGGCTTTATGGCTGTTTCTTCTGGCCCAGCCTCAGCCATGGGCTCCTGGCGGGTAGGACCAGCCAAGCCCCAGTAACTGTAGCAGCTGAAGAACTCCCTAGCTTCAGGGCTGCCATCTGGCTGCAGGTGCAGAAAGGCTTGCAGCTGTCCTGGGTCTCACCAGGAAAGTGCCCATAGCCATGGTACCCTGCTGACTGCTGGCTATGGCTGCCCTGATCACACTGATGACATAGGGGCCCAGGGTATCCACCAGGTAGTCATGAAGATGCCAGCACACTTCTCCTGGGACAGGAACCTTTCAGATCTCTGGTATGTAAGCAGGGCATAGGCCAGGACAAGCAGAAGATGTGGGTGCTCAGGGAGGACCACGCAGAAGTATCAGACAAATACCTGGTGGTAAGCAGGTGGCAGTCTCAGTGGGAGGTAAATGCTGGGGAAGAGGGCTTTGGAGGTGCCCAGAGCCAAAGCAGTTGGGTGTTGTGAGCAAAGGTGGCTGTGTGGCAGTGGCCCATGTAATTGAAAGCCATACAATGTCAGCTATTACTACAGGCTGGGAAGCAACTGAAGCCCCAAAGTTCATGTGGCTGCAGTTCCTGGCCCAGCTACAGTATTCTCCATCAGTGCATGGGCTGTCTGTTCTAAGCCAGTAAGGACCTGCGTAGCTGCTTCTGGGAATATAGGTGGGGGAATACCTGGTGCACTCAAGCCCAGGAGGCTGCCTGCTAAGCTCAGTAGCAGTCCCAGTTCCCAGCCCAGAGTGAACGTCACTCTTCCCAGTCTAGCACTGCCAGGTCAGCAAAACCAGGTCTCAGGCTGCAGTGGATCTGGTAGGCAGCCTGTGCCAGGTGGTGGTCAAGAAGCATAGCCTGAGGGATTCCTCCATTGTGATGGTGCCCTTGGAGCCAAAGTAAGAATAGAAGCTGAGTTGGTTCTTGTAGAAGATTGTGATGTTCTGGTTGTGGAAACACTGGCCACCATTGTCTGTGATGCCCAGGGCCTCTAGTTGCAGGTGCACACCAAAGTGTGCCCCATAGTGTGTTGAGGGTGTGTTCTACAGTGTGGAGATGGGACATTCAGGGACCTGCAGCAGGAGTTGGCCATGTCACAGGCACAGGGCCACCCCTAGCACACAAGGGCCAGCTGCATGGTCAAGCTGCATGGTCATGCTGCATGGTCATGCCCCAGGAATGGAAACATGTTAAAGCCAGGTTCCAGGATGCTTGGTGTCCTGGCCCTGCCACCATTGTGGTTTTTGATGCCAAACCCATCCCTGCCAAGGTTGGGAGCCCTCTCTCTATCAGAGTTAAACTACTAATATTAGGCTCCTCAAAATGGTATCTTTTGCTCTCTAATCTTCTTACAGCCTCTTTATTCAATGAACTTAAGAACCAACTACTGCCAACTACGGTAGCAGGATGTGTGAACAATTTTGTAAAGTGTCTCGTGGAAAAGTTTTTTGCCCACTAATAGTCAAAGACAGTCATCTCAAATTCCTCTGTTGTTGGAGAATTCTCTACTGCGTACCCCTCTGCTTATAGCCCCAATTTACATTCATTAAACATTTTACATTCCTAACCCTTTAGCATTTCTTCTTCCAGACTAGAATTCCATGAAACAATCTAATACTCTTTCAGGTTTTCCTTGTGAAACAGAAGCAGTTGCTTCTGTTTGTTTAAACTTAGAAAAATCAATGATTTCAAATTGTGAATTCAGTTAAAATTTACTTTGCAATAATGTTGTAGGATGATATTGCCAGAGTTTGGAAGCAGAAAGCAAATGAGGCAGGAAAACAAGATAATCGAGAGGATGACAGAACAAGATCTCTGATTAGTGAAGCACAATTACACGGAATAAATACAATATCGATTTGGTGTAAAAATCACCCACAGAAGGGGAAAGTAAGGAGGGTGGTTTGTTATCTTTCCTTTTCCATTTCTATTTTTCAAGATTTTTCAAGTTCTCTGAAGTGTATTAGATTTTTAAAGAATACAATTATGATTGAGGTGATGGATATTGCTCCACATGCTCTGGTATTCCCTCTATGGAAATGTGTTTCTTCTGAGCCCTCATAGCTCTGTGTCAGGTCCACTCTTTGGCCATTTCTCACTTTCTACATGATGTTATAGGTATGTGTTGTGTTCATGTCTTCACTCCCTTGCTAGATTGTGCATTTATTGAGAGTAGACACATACTTGTATATGCTTTATCAACAGTGAATTCCCTAGTGGCGTGAGTAGGTGGAGATCTTATTTTAAGAATATAAGTTAAAAAATTGAGTTATAAAATAATTATATAATGAGAATTTTTCACATAGAATGCATGTCTTGGTGACTCTGAGACAGAGAATACATATTCCATTTATATCTTTCATAATTTGTAGGAGAAAAATATGGATGTTTCTGCTGTAAACCAGGTTTTTTAAGTTACTTATATTTGTTTATGTTTCTTAGGGAATATGTTAAATTTAGATATACAAACACAACCTTGAAAGGAGTGGGGACCCCACTGTTCCCTGGTGGAGGGGAACAGGTATGTCCCCAATTCTAGCATTGAATAGAAAGAAGGTTTGCTGGTCCCAGAGGGCTGGGATCACAAGTCTCCAAAGGTGAACTTGGTGATAGGGGCCTGTTGGTGCTTAGAGGCAGGAACCACCTGGGAGAAGGGAGGTCTGGATATGGTCCTGGTTGACCAGCGTGCCCTCACAGCTGTGCTTGTCCAAATGAGGAAACAAGAGAATGCGGAGATGGTTCTATTTTTTTTATCTATTTATTTTTTGGTGTTTAATAAATTTGGATCTGTCTGAGAACTCTTCACCTGGTTTTTAGCTTAGCTTTGTTGAACTCAAGGATTCTTTGGAAATTTTGTTGTGAATGTGAACTCACAGAAAGAACCTTAGATATTTCTTTGGCACTTCATGGAAGACCATTGCTAGGAGAGGAGTTCCTAACTTAATTGAAGTTATACACTCTGTTTTGTTAATTTCTTAGATCGGCAGTATATAAAGCAGAGGTCAGGTGCTCAGGGCCTGAAGCCAGATCAACTTTGGATTAGGGCTCTATCATATATTTGCTATGCAGAGGCTGATTTACCATGAAGCTGGTAATAATTCAATTCTAGGGTTCTTTCCTTCCCAGAGGGGTCCTAGCTCATAGTTTAGCAGCAAAGACTACTGTTTCTTTCCACTCTGACTTCCTTTTGGTCTCCCTTTAGGTCTCCCTTTATCTTGTGTCGATGGCACTGGAAAGGCCAAGGGTATTTTCGGGATCTGGCTAAGGGCAAATTCAGTGAAAAATATGCCATTTTAACTACAATTTGAAGAGTCATTTTGGAATGTGTCATAAAACAAGTGAGAAATGTTTTCTGATTTGAACATAGGTGAATTGTACTTTTTTGTATGGTCATCTTTAAACTGAAAGAAAATTCATAGAGAAATAGAAATGTGAAACAGAAGTAACAAAGATGAACAATCAATCTTTAGACGGTGAGAAGCAAGTTATAACAAAAATTTCAGATCGTTGAAAACTCACTCATTAACAGAAAGAATAATTTTCTTCATTCATTTAGCAAGAAAGAAATATTGACTAGAAATAATGAACAGCCCTTGGAGTTTTGATAATACAATTAACAAGGAGGAGTGAATATGAACATATTGGGAAAAGATTTAAATTACTTGCTGATTTGACATAGAACAAAGATAACATGAAAGGTATAAGTCAGTATAGTGAGGCAAACAGGTTCGTGAGTATTGCCAATTCAGTGGTGTTGATTTAAGATTGCTCATTGACAAGAAAATTTTAAATGCCCTGAAATCTTATGGCTCAGATATAAAAGAAACTTGATAGAGCTTTTACCTGAATTTGACAATCCTAAGGACTTACCTCGTAGCATAATCTACCATGAGGTGTGAAGCTGAAAAATATTCCCCCAACTATCAATAAGAAAAGGAAATTTTGATCAATGACAATACAGGAAAGATAAATTATCTTTCTGTTCTCTTTATATGAAAATATCTAGCCAAAAAAAATTAAGAAAAAATATAGTTGAGGTATGTCAGGCAGATGACAAAAATTCTTGTTATTTTTCCAGGTTTTGTAATATTTATAATGCTTTTACATTTGTAAGTCATGACAATTTCTTTCCTCATTCTAAGTCAGCAATTTTCAGCTGCTGTCGTGCAAGAATTTTCAAAATATGCAATACCTCATTATTTAGTCAAGGGCACTGATGACTTTTCTCTTAGATTGTCAAATCAAAAAATATCAGCAGCCAACACAATAATAGCCATCAGGTATGAATGCCCTATCTTGAACCATAAATATACAGGTCATATAATAGTGTTTCATCTTATTGGTCACATCACATAATAAACTTACATCTGATTGGTTAGTTCTTGGTACCAGAAATCCTTATATACAAGCATAGGCATCTGATTTTTTAAAAAGTCATTTAGGGGCAAAAAGGGTAGGTAATTACTATTTTTGGTAAATCAATCAAAATTATACCTGTTTTTGTCATATTGGCAAAAAATGTATTTTTTGGCCTGCTGCAGAATTTTAGTAGTTCATGTGTGCCATGAGATGAAAGTTGTTGTAACTAAATATTCCCTTACATGCCTAAATTTTTATTTGAGTTTTGTATTCTTTTCCTTAAAGCTGGCATTCTCAAATTGTATAAATTTCAAGTTCCACAAAATCTGGATCTGCCCCACAGCTAGATGACCATGAAGAAATGATGTGCATGTCCTGAATCTCTAGTTACTCATAACAGACTTGGGATTGTACAGGTTACTGGTTATTAGGTCAAGGGGTTTAAAGGAGATAATGAAGATGAAGTATATGGCACAGAATATGGGACATCACAAACAATCTTTATTAGTATTATCCATTAATTCCATGGACAGTTTTTAAGCTCTTGAATGTTCAGCACTACAGATTCAGCAGGGAACAAGATGGAAAAAAAAAAATCTCTGCTCTTCAGAAACTTATGTTCTAGACTTTAGGCCAAGATGGAGGCATAGGTAGATACACTGTAGCCTCCTTGCACAACCAAAAGAAGAACAATAACAAATTTAAAAACAAAAACAACCAGAACTTCTAGAAAATCGAACTGTATGGAAGTCCAACAACCAAGGAGTAAAGAAGAAACATTCATCCAGACCAGCAGGAGGGGCGGAGATGGGCAGCCAGGCAGAGAAGACTTGTGACAAGGTGGTGGCTGGAGGAACTGGGTGGGTGAGGTAGAGTCTGGTGGACAGGGCAGTCCCACATTTGCATGTGGATAAACTGGGAGGAGCAACTAGGAAGTGACACAGGATGAGCAACCCAGTGTTCCAGTGCAGGGAAATAAAACCTCAAAACCTCTGACTGAAACAATCTGTGGGGACCATGGTGGCAGGAGAAACTCCCAACCTCACAAGAGAGTTCATTGGAGAGACCGACAGGGTCCTAGGACATACACAAACCCATTCACTAGGGAATCAGCACCAAAAGGGCCCACTTTGATTGTGAGTAGCTAGGGGAGTGACTGAAAGCCAGTCCAGAGCCAAGCAAGTGGCATTGTTTCCTCTCTGACTGCTCCCCCACATACAGTGTCACAACTCAGTGAAGTGGGTTGCCCTTCCCTGGCAAATACCTAAGGCTCTGCCCCTTACTATGTAACAGGTGCACCGAGATAAAAAAAAAAAAATGGCCCAGATGAAAGAACAGATCAAAGCTCCAGAAAACAATACACCTAAGCAATGAAGAGATAGCCAACCTATCAGATGCAGAGTCCAAAACACTGGTAATCAGGATGCTAACAGAAATGGTTGAGCATGGTCACAAAATAGAGGAAAAAGTGAAGGCTATGCAAAGTGAAATAAAGAAAAACATACAGGGAACAAACAGTGACAGGACAGGAACTGGGACTCAAATCAATGGTTTGGACCAGAAGGAAGAAATAAGGAATAAAACATTCAACCAGAACAGAAGAAGAAACAAGAATTCAAAAAAATGAGGAGAGGCTTAGGAACCTCCAGGACAACTTTAGAATTTCCAACATCTGAATCATAGGGGTGCCAGAAAAGGAAGAGGAAGAGCAAAAACTGAAAACTTGCTTGAAAACATAATGAAGGACAATTTTCCCAATCTGGCAAGGGAAACAGACTTCTAGGAAGTCCAGGAAGCTCAGAGAGTCCCAAAGAAGTTGGACCCAAAGAAGTACACACCAAGACACATCATAATTACATTACTCAACATTAAAGATAAGGAGAGAATCTTAAAAGCAGCAAGAGAAAAGGAGTCAGTTACCTACAAAGAAGTGCCAATAAGACTGTCAGCTGATTTCTCAAAAGAAAGCTTACAGGCAAGAAGGGGCTGGAAAGAAGTATTCCAAGTCATGAAAGGCAAGGGTCTACATCTGAGATTACTCTACCCAGCAAAGCTATCATTTAGAATGGAAGGGCAGATAAAGTGCTACCTAGATAAGGTCAAGTTCAAGGAGCTCATAATCACCAAGCCCTTATTATATGAAATGTTAAAGGTACTTATTTAAGAAAAAGAAGATCAAAACTATGAACAATAAAATGACAACAAACTCACAACTATCAACAACCGAGTCTAAAAAACAAAACTAAGCAAACAGCTAGAACAGGAACAGAATCATGGAAATGGAGATCGCATAGAAGGTTATGAGTGGGGAGGAGGAGGGAGAAGAATGGGGAAAAAGACACAAGGAATAAGTAGCATAAATGGTAGGTACAAAATAGACAGGGGGAGGTTAAGAATAATATGGGAAATGGAGAAGGCAAAGAACTTACATATATCACCCATGGACAGAATCTGGCGAGAGGAGGGGAATACTGGTGGGAGGGTGAGTACAGGATGGAGGGGAATAAAGAGGGGCAAAATGGGACAACTGTAATAGCATAATCAATAAAATATATTTAAAAAGGACTTCCGGCCAAGATGGAGGCGTAGGCGGACACGTTGTACCTCCTCTAACAACCAAAATTAAGGACAAAAAATATTTAGAAACAAGAAAACAACCAGAACTGATAGAAAATTGAACTGTACGGAAGTCCAACAACCATTCATCCAGACCGGTAAGAGGGGCGGAGTCGCGGCAGGAGAAAGTGGAGGTACAGGCCCGGGAACGCAAGCAGCATCTGCAGGCAGTTCCCAGGTGCACAGGCGGCGGCTGGCGGTCCCCGGGCCCACAGGCAGCAGCTGGCGGACCCCGGGTACAGGGGAGCAACTGTGCAGACCCAGTGAGGCCGCGCAAGGTGGCTGGCTGACCAGGTGGTCCCACATTCGCGCACGGAGACGGTCCAGGCAGAGGGGAAGTGGCAGAAGGGACTGAATCCAGGAGAGAGCGGAGCAGGCGCCATTCTTCCCTCTCAGACCCCGCCCCCACCTAAAGCGTCACAACCCAGCGACTGGGCTGCCCCACACTGGGGAGCGTCAGAGGCTCCACTCTTCACTAGGAACAGCACAAGCGCGTGCGCAGATAATCCAGGTGAAGGAGAAGCAGCGGAAAGGGCCGGAGTCCAGGAGAGAGCGGAACAGGCACCATTGTTCCCTCTCAGACCCCGCCCCCACCTATAGCGTCACAACCCGGCGACTGGGCTGCCCCACCCTGAGGAACACCTAAGGCTCCACCCCTCACTACGTAATAGCTGCGACCAGACTAAAACCAAAACAACAACAACAACAAAAAACCCACCAAAAATGGCTCAAACCGGAAAACAAATAAAAGCCTCAGAGCCAATTCCTCTAAGCAGTGAAGAGATAGCTAACCTATCAGATGCACAGTTCAAAGCACTGGTCATCAAAATGCTCACAGAATTGGTTGATTTTGCTCACAAACTAGATGAAAAAATGCAGGCTACAATACATGAGATGAAGGAAGATGCATGGGGCACTGATAGAGATGGAAGGAAAACTGGGACTCAAATCAATGGAGTGGACCAGAAAGAAGAAACTAACAACCAAACAGAAAACGAGGAAGAAACAAGAATTCAGAAAAATGAGGAGAAGCTTAGGAACTTCCGGGACATCATTAAACGTCCCAACATCCGAATTATAGGGGTACCAGAAGGGGAAGAAGAAGAGCAACAAGTGGAAAACTTATTTGAACAAATAATAAAGGAGAACTTCCCCAATCTGGCAAAGGAAATAGACTACCAGGATGTCCAGGAAGCTCAGAGAGTCCCAAAGAAGTTGGACCCAAGGAGGAACACACCAAGGCACATCATAATTACATTACCCAAGATTAAAATGAAGGAGAAAATTCTAGAAACAGCAAGGAATAAGGGGACAGTCACCTACAAAGGAGTTCCCATCAGACTGTCAGCTGATTTCTCAAAAGAGACCTTCCAGGCAAGAAGGGGCTGGAAAGAAATATTTGAAATCTTGAAAAGCAGGGACCTACATCCAAAATTGCTCTATCCAGCAAAGCTGTCATTTAGAATGGATGGACAGATAAAGCGCTTCTCAGATAAGGTCAAGTTGAAGGAGTTCATCATCACCCAGCTTTTATTATATGAAATGTTAAAGGGACTTATCTAAGAAAAAGAAGATAAAAATATGACAGTGAAAAGACAGCAAACTCACAGCTATTAAGAACCACACCTAAAACAAAAGCAAACTAAGCCAACAGCTAGAACAGGAACAGAACCACAGAAATGGAGATCATATGGAGGGTTAGCAACAGGGGCGGGGGAGGAGGAGAGAGGGGGAAAGGTAAAGAGAATAAGTAGCATAGATGATGGGTAGAAAATAGACAGGGGGAGGGCAAGAATAGTGTGGGAAATGTAGAAGCTAAAGAACTTACAACACATGGACATGAACTAAAGGGGGGAATGTGGGTGGGAGAGGGTGTGCAGGGTGGGGGGGAATGATGGGGGAGAAATGGGACAACTGTAATAGCATAATCAATAAAATATATTAAAAAAAATATATTTAAAAAGAAACTTATGTTCTAGTTTATTCTAATTATTTATTGTTGTTTACTACTCTCATCAGTTCCCTTTTTGCTCCTGCTCCTCCTAAAAGGTTTCCGGCTCCTTATCTTTTTCAAATTAAATGAATTTAAGTTAATTAAAAAAATTATATACCGCCATTTAGATATGATATGATGCTGCGAAACCCAAGTTGGAAACTGATGCCCATTCTAGTCTTGAGTTTGTGATTTGACATTCTGAGTGGTCAATGATAGATGGGAGCTCAGCAGGGAGCTCATCATAGTTTTTTGAAAGAGTCCTGTGTAGTGGCTCTCACTCCTATCTTCCCTGGGTACCTCAGGGTAGAAGAAGTCTCTAGGATCTGAGCACACTCACTTCTTGATGGGGCTACCTAATTTTGTAGGGCTTTCTGGAGTAACCCATCATTTTAGAAATACTGTTTTCTGAACTAATAGCTTTCCAAAGCACGACTTTCTAAAGCTAGCCGAAAGGTCAGAAAAGGAGGCAGTGCATATGATTCTGAGGACCAGTGGGTTGGTTTTCCACTTGGGTTCTTTGAGCCCAAGCATCTGCTGAAATTTATTTATAGGTTTACAGAAAGGGTCTTGGTTATTCTATAGCAGAAGCCCAGTGTACTGGCTTTGGTCCAGTTTTTGAAAGCTGAAATGTTTGAATCTTTTTGTTTTATTTTAAGAGTGTGCTAGTGTACTGGTGGAATCAAATGAGGAAACAGTGAGTTGTGAGCACAAGGCTGGTTTTTTGTTTTGTTTTTTGAATATAGATGACTTGGTCAGGAGTCGAATAATCTTTTGGTCATCTAGTGGCAGATACATTGAGTTATTAAGATCCAGAATCTCTTCTTGTGCTATGAATTTGTTTTTGACACCTAACATCTCACTAACAAACTGTCAATTCTGGATGCCTCATCTGGAACAAACACAAATACAGACTGTTAACCCCTTCAGGACCAGAACCATATCTAAGTCCTAGGAATCAGCAAGGTGCATAATACTTAGTAGGTACCCAGTTATCCAGTAAATATTTCTTGAGTGAATGAATGAATAGTGAATGAATGAAGGACCATACAACAGCATTGCGAGACAGAGAAGGAGACCTCTCTACCAAATAAGTTTGTGTGGTATTTATGTAAGGCATACTAAGGAAGACTCTGTTAAACAAAGTTTGCTTCAAAAATAAATGTGTTTTGAGAATAAACCACTTTCCATGTTGATATAGAATAAAGTGCTTTGCAGCTCTAGATGCATTTCTCCAAATGGGAAACATTTGAATATGTGTCAAGGTAATTGAGCTGTTTGTTAGCCGTCAGTGTAGGCCCATCATTTAGCCCATGGGATTTAAGTCAGAGAGCCTGGGTTCTAAACACAGCTCTGACATGTACAGGTTTAGTGGTCTTGCCTAAATTACCTAAACTCTCTGAATTTTCTCATCTGTATAATGGGAATAATAACAATGACTTCATAGGGTTATTGGGAAGATTGAATGAGATAATGCTTGGTACAGAGTAAGTGCTCAATAAAAATTTCTCCCCCCTCCTCCCTCCCTTTTCCTCTTCTTTCTCCTCCTTTCCTCCCTGCTAACTGACCTGGGCACAGGAGATTTCTTCTGCTCACTTCCTCAGTTGATCTTCCCCAGAAGCGAGTTAGAGTCTGGAGAAACTTTTTGGAGTGACGTCACTGTTCAGCCCTACCTGAGAAAAACATTTTTGTGTAACCTTTGGATAATCAAAGTGGAAACACAAAAAGATTTTTTATCACTAGATTTTACAGAAGAATCTGGCACTTAGATTTTTGCCCATTTAATTAGTGGCCATTCCTTTTCTACACCCCCAGGTCCCCAGGTTAGATTTCACCAACATTCTAAGTCCTCTGGGATTGCTCTGTGCTCCTTGGAATGCAAGCCTACTTTTATTTTCCTTTTCAGGGAGTTTACTGGGTGAGAAATTAACATTGAAGACAGTTATGGGCTTGGGCCTTGAAGGTGACTGACTTTTAAAAATATTAGTGACTTAGAGAAGCTGAGCAAAACTCACCTTTCTGGAGAGAGCCCACCGCTCTCTAACATCGCTCTTTCTCCTGGCTCCTCCATGACAGTCCAAGGTCAAGCTCATTTGTGGTGGTGGCTCAATTTTGCTCATTTTGTTACATTATTTATGTAACATGCGGGTTGTGAGGGAGTGTGGATGTAGATGATTCATAGGCACAAGCAGTTGGAAACAGATTGCAGAAGCCCAGCTCCTTCACTTGGGTATCCCCCACTCTCCGCCCCCAAGCTGCTTCATATGCTACTTCCTGCATGCCCTGTGGTGCTACTCAGGCTAAGTGCAATCCTTGGCCCCCCACACCTCTGTGGATCAGGAGGCACATTGGCCATTTAGAGACTAAACCTGCAACAGATTCTGGGGACACACTCACCTCCCAAGATAGAATTTTCATGAAAAAAAACCTAAACCATAAAATAACATAAGGAATTCGGAAAAAGTTATGATGATTACTTCAGTGCCTATTTTTTGAAATATCAAGTTCTTTAAAAAATTTTTTCTTATTTTTGTGCTGTTGCCCCTGCTTTTCTAGGCTGTGCCTGGCACCTGTGCTCAGCCTGCCTATTGAGCAGCCCGATGCCTCGTAGGCATGCTGCTTTCTCATGGCTAAATTGCGAAGGAACCTATTTTCATCTTTTTAAAAGTTTTGTCTCACTTGCAAGACCTACTTTTAGGTGACATCCAACACTGTCTAGTGCCTGGGGGAGGGCATGGACTGTAAAGTTAGACATCCTTGGTTAGGTGACCTGTTAGCTGTGTATCAGTTATGGATTGTGAAGTTAATGCCATGAGACAAAACCCACCACAACCTCCGTGACATACAAAGCATTTATTGCTCATGCCTCAGGGGTGGTCAGTTGAGCATCTCTGTTGATCTTAAACAAGCTTATTCAACATTAGCTGACCTAGGATGGCCCAGGCTCACATGCTCTGTGCTACATATCTCCCCCCCTCCGGCAGGCTAGCCTGGGCATGCTCTTTTGGCCGTGGCTGACCAAGAGTGAGAATAGGCCCACTCACTTAAGTACTTTTTAAGCCTTTGAAATTGCATCATGTTTGCTCACATCTCATTGGCCAAAGCCAATCACATGGTTGAACCCAGAGTCGGAGTAGATGGACACTACAGATTTACATGACAAAGGGCTTGGAAACAAGAAGAGGTGAAGAATTGGGGTGATTTTTATAATCTACTACGCTGTGTGACCTTGGGAAAGCCAACTGACCTCTCTGAGCTCAACTTTCCCTTTCTTTTGAAATAGAGCTCATGCTCCCTAGCCATCAAGCTTGTGTGAAGATCAAACGAGAGAGCTGGGTTGAATGGGTGTAATTCATGGTTATTTAATCTTACAAAATTGCTATGAAACTGATATTAACCATTTTTCCAGGCTAAGGAGGGTGAATACATGTTCTTGTGGCTAGTTTCTCCATTAATACTTTAGGTATTGTATTAGAGTTCTCCAGAGAAATAGAGCTAACAGGATGTATGTCTATATCTGTATCTATATCTGTACAGAGAGATTTATTTTTAGAGAATCAGCTCATTTGATTTTGGAGGCTTGGTGGGACCAAAATCTGATGGGGAGACTGGCAGGCTGGAGACTCAGGAAGCAGTTGCAGTTCAAGTCCAAAGGCAGTCAGTTGGCAGAAATCCATCTTGCTCAGGGGAGTCTTAGTTCTGTTAAAGCCTTCAACTGATTGGGTGAATCCCACCCATATTATGGAGGGCAATCTGCTTCACTCAGAGTCCACTGATTTAAATGTTAATCTCATCCAAAAATACCCTCAAAGAAACATTGTGAATGATGTTTGATCAAATATCTGGGCACCATGATCCAGTCAAGTTGACAGATGAAATTAATCATCACATCAGGTACTAATGATGTGGGTCTACAATTAATTATGAATTTAATAAACTCAATGAGTATTTAATGAATATTTACTGTGTGCCTGGAGCTATGCTTATTCATTGGAATATAGCAGTTAATACACACTTAACCCTGTCTTGAAAGGACTGACAGTCTAGTAAGTGGTAAATAAGCAGGTGAGATAACCAAGCATGCCAAATGCTGTGAGAGCTACCATTAGTGGAGTATGTTTACACAGTGAGCGAAGCTTTTTGCAGTGTTATGTCATTCAGTCCTCACAACAAACCTGGTAGGCAGACGTTGTTGTCCCTGTTGTACAGATGAGGAAAATGAGGTCTGCAGAGATTAAGTGAGCTGGTCACATAGCTAGTAAATACAGAGCCCAAACTGAGTTCTGCCTGATATCCAAGCCAAGGCTGTTGGTGGCTTCACCTTCTCACTCATGCCCTTGTACTGCAGCTTCTTACAGACAGGAGCAAGGAGGAGGAGCAGGACAGTGGAAGCCTGAGGTCAGCCTAGAAGGTGGACATCAGGAGAAGTTGGGGAGAGCTCGGCTGCTTCTGAGACACTTGTACCCATTGCCCCTGCCATCTGGTTTGTGTGTCCACTTCCTGAGCCTCTGGGCTGTAGGCAGCAAATAGGCAGCCAGTGTTATTCTGGAGTCTGCAAGTCTATCCTCCAAGTCCATCTCAACACCGTAATCTTTAAAAAGGGACAAATGAACATGTATCTAGGTAGAGAGAGGGAAGATTTGAGCCCTTTCCAGGAAAGCCACCTCTCATCCATTCTGCTCAGGGACATGCTCTGGGTGAGAGTGTGTGCGGACATACACATGTAATATTTTCAGACTTCATCTACTTCCAAACTGCTCACAGCAGGTGTGCAGATGGAACTATATGCTAATTGGCATGGGGAAGCATGCTCCCCACATAAGGATAGCGCTATGTATGTTCACAGCAAGCTATTTGCTAAGGGGCTTCTCTCCATACTCTCCATAGCAATTAGCTCTGACAATCTCCCCCCCACACCTGGTGGCTTCTCACGTGGCCTCCAATCACAGATCTCCTGCTTCTGTATGGGCAGTCTGGGGTGCAGGGCCATATGTGGCTATGCACACATTAACCCTTGGCCTGGTGAATGCTGGCCACAAGCCTGACCTGGCCCACAGATGAAGAACCTGTGAAGGTGGGGGAGAAGGAGTTGCTTTACATAAGTGGTGTTAGGCAGATGGAGGATTTATTTTAATTGCATAGGAAGTAGTTTTTCTTGAGTAGAGATGTAGGTCCTTTTGTAAACCTGTGATAGACAAATCTGTTGCTGCCACTGCTGCTTCTCTAAATGCCCCATTATCACCACAATGATTGCTTATCCATGTATAGGGTTGCATCTGGGCCATTTGCTGCTTATACAGAGGCTCAGCAATTCTCAGCATACCCCTCCCTCAATGCAAGTTCACCCACATTCTGATGATGCCACCTGAAGGGTCTTGAGTCAGGTTGTAGCTGGTACAGTGGTTTGGAGAATGGACAGGTAGAGATGTTCAGAACATGGGCAGTGGGGAGATTGAACAAAGCAAGTTCAGAGCAGCAGTTTTCAAGTTGTGCCCTGTGGATGTTCCAGCTTCAGGGAACCCATCAAGCTTTTTACCTTGACCTCATTAGAGTCCACCATTGAGAAAACCATCTTTGGTGGCCTATAGCTTAGCGACCTAGAGGGAGGAGGGAATGGCTTCCTGGATATGCTCCAGGCTGAAGAATTCTGAATTAACAAGAAAAATATCAGCTTGGATCACCTGCTTCCTATGAAGCCATAATCAAAATGACATTACCTATGCTGGCTGTTTATTTTATCAGTGACAAGCAAGTAAAACCTGATCTTCTCCAGCAGGAAGCGGGTTATGTGAGCTCACTGCTCTATAGGATGAGATTTTCCCAAGAAAGAAGAGAGAGGTTTGAGGTAGAGGGAGATCCTTTCCCCAAGCTAGTTGCATGCTGGGCAGAAGGAAGTTCACCTCAGGTATGGGTTTTTGTAGGCACTGTGCCAATTTTGTTAATCTCTGTATAGCTAGTGCATTACCCTTAGAGGCAAACAATACATGTTTGTTAGGTGGATGAATGGCTATATTGAGACCAGCTGGAATGGAGGCAGCCTTATCCAAAATAATCCTTACCAACTGTCAATAATACAGTGTGTGAAACCAAATTTCTGGGGACAACTATCTCAGGGAACAAGGAAGGCACAGAGCTTCTTGGCCTTTGTCATCGGTCACTCCACATGCCAGTCACAGAAATTTGAAGTACAGATTTCCTTCTATGGCTTGCCCATCTGTGTCCTTGGAACTTTTGCCTTCCCCCACAAGTAGCACGTTTTTATATCTCTGATTTTGCATGTGTTGTTGTCACCTCTGCCTGGAATGCCTCCCCCACACACCTGGTGGCTTCTCATGTGGCCTGCAATCACAGGTCTCCCGCTTCTGTAAGGGCAGTCTGGGGTGGAGGGGGCCCTCAGGCTCTGGAGCCAGCCTGGTTAGATTTCTATGTTGGGGCTGTCACTTACTACTGTGACCTTGATACATTGCCCAAGCCACCAAATAATTCTGGACATCCATTTTTCATCGGGAATGATAATAGTACCCAAATCAGAGGGTTGTTATAAAATTAAATTACTGAGTACACATAAAGCACACAGAACAGAGCTAGGACACAGCCCCAGAACCCGTCAGCCACCATCTCTCTTGTGGTTCCTTTTCTTCTGTACCCATCAGAGTTGTTTTCTCCTTTGTCTCCCCAGACCATTTTGTTCTGTCTCTCTCCAGCTTAGCACTTTGGCCCACTTCCTTATTCAAGAACTGTCAGGGGCTCCTCGGTACCCACCTAAATACATTCAAGGCTCCTGAGCAGAATTTAAGACTTTCCATTTTCCAGGCTAATCAGTTTTGACAGCATATTTCCCCCACATTTCCTGCGCTATACATGATCTTCCTGCTTAAATGTGCTCTTTGTCACTATTGAGTTCTATGCCCTCTCGCCTCTCACTTGGGCAGGCTGTGTCCTTCCCGCACCTCTGCCTGCCCAGATTCATGCACATGGGGAGGAAGAGCAGCAGACTGCATGCCAGGGTTGGCCTTCTTTGATCTGCAGGCTTCAAATACACTTGGCTTGGTCCTGGAGGTCAGACTCTGCACTAGCATTCAGAAAGACAATGCATCCTTGTTTCGTGTTCTGAGGTGCACTTGTATATTGTAGCAAAGTGAAACCCATCAGCTTTCAGGCTCATAAAAGGTAAATGCTCTCTTATCACCCAGGTGCCCCGATTTGCTTGCCTCCTTGTGACATTGGTTTCATTACACCAAATTTCGTTATTTCAAGGACTAGCATCAGTCATTGTGAGGAATTTTAATTTAGAAATTATGAAGGAGACTGCTTATGCAATAGAGGGTCACTGCATCGTATTGTCCCTGAATACACACGGATTTTAAAGTTGCCATTTAATGATTCACATTAGCAGAAAATGTGTATCATATAATGTTAGCTGAAAGAAATTAGAATGCAAAGTTGTATTTACAATATGGTTATAACTATGTATGACTCATGTGGGTCAGGATAAGAAGAAACTGTAGGCAAATGATGGTAGCTTGATTTGTTAGGGACACGGGGTTAGAGAATTTTCCTTTTTTTTACTATTATTGTGTTAATGTTTTGGCTATCATGTAAAATAAAAATATCAGACTTTCAGCCAAGATGGAGGCGTAGGTAGATACCCTTTGCCTTCTCGCACAACCAAAAGAAGGACAACACTTTAAAAACAAAAACCAACCAGAACTGACAGAAAATTGAACTGTATGGAAATCCAACAACTGAGGAATTAAAGAAGACATACTCATCCAGACTGGTAGGAGGGGCGGAGCTGGGCAACCAGGGTGGAGAGGACTCAGGCAAAGCGGTAGCTGGTGGACCGGGCAGTTCCACATTCTCATGAAGATAAAGCAGGTGAAACTGGGGAGTGAGACAGACCATGAAACCCAGGGTCCCAGCGTGGGGGAAATAAAGCCTCAAATCACTGATTGAAAACACCTGTAGGGGTTGAGGTGCCAAGAGAAACGCCCAGCCTCACAGGTGAGTTCACTGAAGAGACCAACAGGGTCCTAGAATGTACACAAACCCACCCACGTGGGAATCAGCACGAGAAGGGCCCAATTTGCTTGTGGGAAGTGGAGGAAGTGACTGAAATCCAGCAGAGAGCTGAGCAAGCACCATCGTTCCCTCTATGACCCCTACCCCACATGCAGTGTCACAATGCAGTGACATGGGTTGCCCCACCCTGGTGAACACCTAAGGTTCCACCCCTCTCTACATAACGGGTGCATCAAGACAAAAAAGTGGCTCAAACAAAAGAACAGATCAAAGCTCCAGAAGAAAATACAACTAAGTGACAAAGAGATAGCCAACCTATCAGATGCACAGTTCAAAACACTGGTAATCAGGTTGCTCACAGAATTGGTTGAACTTGGTCGCAAACTGGATGAAAAATGAAGCCTGCTCTAAGTGAAATAAAGAAAAATGTACAGGGGACCAATAGTGATGGGAAGGAAACTAGGACTCAAATCAACAGAGTGGACCAGAAGGAAGAAAGAAACATCCAATGAGAAAAGAATGAAGAAACAAGAATTCAAAAAAAATGAGGAGAGGCTTAGGAACCTCCAGGACATGTTTAAATGTTCCAACATCCAAATTATAGGGGTACCAGAAGGGGAAGAGGAAGAGCAACAAGTGGAAAAGTTATTTGAACAAGTAATAAAGGAGAACTTCCCCAATCTGGCAAAGGAAATAGACTTCCAGGAAGACCAGGAAGCTCAGAGAATCCCAAAGAAGTTAGACCCAAGGAGGAACACACCAAGGCATATCATAATTACCTTAGCCAAGATTAAAGATAAGGAAAGAATCTTAAAAGCAGCAAGACAAAAGGAGTTACTTACAAAGGAGTGCCCATAAGACTGTCAGCTGATTTCTCAAAAGAGACCTTACAGGTAAGAAGGGGCTGGAAAGAAGTATTCCAAGTCATGAAAGGCAGGAACCTACATCCAAGATTGCTCTATTCAGTAAAGCTTTCATTTAGAATGGAAGGCCAGATAAAGTGCTTCTCAGATAAGGTGAAGTTAAAGGAGTTCATCATCACCAAGCCCTTATTATATGAAATGTTAAAGGGGCTTATCTAAGAAAAAGAAGATAAAAAATATGTGTAGTAAAATGAAAGCAAACTCACAATTATTAACAACCACACCTGAAACAAAAACAAAAACAAACTAAGCAAACAATTAGAATAGGAACAGAACCACAGAAATGGAGATCACATGGAGGATTATCAACAGGGGAGGGGGAGGGGAAGAGAGGGAGAAAAGTTACAGAGAGTAAGTAGCATAGATGGTAGGTAGAAAACAGGGGGAGGGTAAGAATAGTATGGGAAATGTAGAAGCTAAAGAACTTTTAAGTATGACCCATGGACATGAACTAAAGGGGGGAATGTGGGTGGGAGGGGGTGTGCAGGATGGAGGGGAGTGAAGGGGGGAATGGGACAATTGTAATAGCATAAGCAATAAAATATATTTAAAAAATGCAAAAAAAACCCCACTGACTGGAAATCCTCAAAAATATCATTGTCAGGGGAAAAAAAGAAAGACTAGGAACTATTCCATAGTGTAACAGACTAAATAGACAAGCCAAGTAAATGTAACATGTGATGTGGGATTTTCTTTTGTTATAAAGAGCATTGTTGGGATAATGGGAAAATCTGAATAAGAGTTGTACATAGACAATAGTATATAAATTTTGATAATGGTATGATGCGGGGGCCCCTGTCCTGGGCGCCAGATGTGGGGGGCTCCGCCCGCAGAGCCCCATCCCTCTGTCATAGATGAAAATAAAAACTACCAAGACATGATCTGCTTGGGGAGGAAAGGTGGTCAAACTCTCAGAGGAGAATGACCCAGAGCCCCATCCTCACTAGGCTTTTATTGGGCTCAAATACATCGGAATACAGGTATGTCAGGTGACAAGGATCAAACAATGGTTAACATTTCAAAGAAATCTGAGGGCTTAATCTGAGTCAGTGTCTGTCAGGAAAGGGGGTTGCCAAACTTTGGGAGACATACTCATTTCCTCCTTGGACCCTTATCATTTAAATAAGAGCACTCTTAGCAAAGCAAGTTTCACAGGACTTTAGGAATTCTTTCTTATGCCCGATCAGCCAGGGAGCTGTCCTGGCCAGCACAGGGCTGCACCACTTGCCCCCACAGTTTCAGGCTTTAAGCCGATTAGGAAGCAGGAGACATCTCCCAGATGGAAATGAGGACTCGGGGTATGTCAGAATAGCTGGGGGGCGAGGGTTCATCACATCCTCTTTGCTGCAGCCCCCGCCCCCCAGTCCTTCCATGAGGCCTCCCAAGTGGTTGAGTCCGGCTTAGGTTGCCCCTCCCATGAGGAGTCTTACCCGTCATTGACTGCCAACCAAGCATTGGGGCCAGAGATGGATGAGGCAGAAGCAGCACTCCTGCCAGGGAGATAAGCTTTGTCTCCTTAGTAGGTCACGTCCTTGTGAAAGAACAGACCCAAATGAAGTGGGTCCCTAGGGCTCTTACACAGCCCACCATGGGGTGAGGGTTACAACTCCTGAAACCAGGCTGAACGGGTCCACAACAGTATTATGGTTATGTAAAAGAACTACCTTGTTTTAAGACAATAGACTCTTTAGTATTTAGCAGCAAAGGAGCATTATATCATGTCTACAACATAAGATTAAAAAGAAAACATAGAGACAGGATGGATGGATGGATGAATGGATGGATGGATGGTGTTAAAATAAAATGAAATGGAGACCAAGCTTGAAGATCCTCCAAGCAGAAAAAAGCAAAGTAAGCCTGATAAGGAAAACTTATTCTAGCTTATTTCATGCATATGAGCAAAACTTAACTTACATTATTTCTTGTTAATGCCTCTGATAATCATAAACGAAACTTAAGTCACCTTCCTAAAATTATATAAGATAATCACTTTGAACCAATCCGCTGCCATCTGGGAAATTCTGTTGAAGCAACTAACCATTGTAAAGGTTAAACAACTTCCTCATTTTCATATTATAAACCATCCTATAACGTCATGCCTCCGAGCTTCATACCACTTTCAAGTTTGTTTGCCTCCATGAACATTTTGTTTCTTTTTCAATAAAATATTCATATCCAATAAAGTTCTCTGAATTTCTTTTTGACAATGGATGGACTGGTGGATAGGTAGACAGACAGGTAACATAATGTGGTAAATGTAACATCTGAATGACCTGCCTGAAGGGAGTGCTTTATTCTTATAACTTTTCTGTAATTATGTCAAAGTAAACAGTTAAAAGAGAAAACTCTTAGAAAGAGGGAGAAAGAGAAGTTTTGCATCCAAAGCACCTGCCCTGAAAGATGGATATCCTGCTAATCTTAATAACCTTCAAGGGGAACTTGCCCCATTCTCCCAGAAGCCTGCACTGGTCTCCCACAGCACACTCACTTTTGGTAACGTGAACTTAAATCCTTTCTACTATAATTGAACCGTCTCTATTCTGAACATAATCAGGTGAAACCATATAGCTGTAAAATGATCTTCTTTCCTGGCATTACACTCCTGCCCCTCATGGCACAGCTTGCACTTTTACTTCTACATTGATTTGTGTCATCTTTGGGCTCATGTTTGTCTCTCCCACGGTATCACAAACTTCAGAAAGGCAGGGACTGTGTCTGGCTTTGCTCAACAGCATACCCTCGGTGCAGGGCTCAATATCAAATGAAAATGGGAGTTCCTGGCTCAAAAATAACTAAGAATCTTAAGATGGCAACAGTTAGAGCATTAAACGGAGCTCAAGGTCCTTCTAACCACAGCATCTTGTCAAATGCACAGACTGCACACCCACAAAGCTGGTCCTGGCCAACACAGTACCAGGGGCTGGGAAGAGACCCAGTAAACATTTGCTACACAAGTGGATGAATAAATAAAACCACCTTGAACACACTGCCAGACTGTATATAAAGGTGAGGTCTCCTGCAGCCAAAACTTTTATATTGATAATTGATGTGGGCTTTCATAAACCAATTCTGAATGGATTCTGGACTACAGGGGGTGCCAGTTCACACCAGGCAGCAGAGACAGTGAGTTTTTTGTTTAATTGAATTTTGGGGGTGACACTGGTTAATAAAATTATATAGATTTCAGGGATACAATTCTATAATACATCATCTGTATATTGTATTGTGTGTTCACTACCTCAAGTCAAGTCCCCCTTCATCACCATTTATTCTCCATTTACCCCCTTACCCTCTCCTACCTCCCCCATCCACCTTCCCTCTGGTAATCACCATAATGTTGTCTGGAAGAAACAAACAAACAACAACAAAAAACCCTCATAACCTCACAGACAGTAAGTTTTAATGGTCCACATGCTCTTTCCTCAGCCATGACCTGGGACAGATCACCCTGGGCTCTCCAATCTCTGTGCAGGAGTACAGCTCCCACCTGCCTCCTCTCATAGTTTCTGTGCTTCCTGTTTCCCCTGCCCTTTCCCCTTCCAACTCAGTCCTAGTACAGAACATTCTGAGGGATGCCAGTCCCTCAGGGGTGTGTGAGAGTCTGAGTGGGATGCTGGCACCTCTGGAGCCCCCAGCATTAACAATCCCTGGCTATGCCAAACTGGGCATCGAGGCGAAGCCACCAAACCCCTTTTCACTCATGACCTACATTGCCATTGGTTCCATGGACTGTGCATTCTGCAAGTTAAGGGGGAAACGTTACTATGACAACAGCTCCTGGAGCTGCAGGGATGTAAAACATCTACTTTAAAAAAGTTCACTTTCCCATATGGCAAATGGACTTCATTAGTTTGTTCTAAATCAAATATTCAAACAAGGTGGGCTGAAAAGAGAATATTTTTAAAGGCTAATTCAGATTGTAGCACCATGGCTACCCACTGATAAATCGAAAATAGAGTTCCATAGTTTTTTGTTTTGTTGTTTTAAAGACAAATATTTTTGCAAATTAGCAGCATGCTCACTGGCTAACGTGAACTTGCTCAAACAAGGAGGGAATAGACATCTAGTCTCTCTTCTGAAAAATCCCAGCCTTGGTTGGTTCCTATCAAGGTTTCCTCACAGTTGTCTAGGTTTTCTAGCTCCTTCCACTCGACCACCCTAGTGCTGTGTGTTATATAAAGAGAATGGGGTTCTTGGGTCTGAATTCCAGTTTTGCTATTTATGAGCTCTCAGACAAGTTATTTCTTCCCTGAAGCTCTGTTTCCTCACAGGAGACATGCAATCATTCATTCATCCAAATGTTCACAGATGTTTTTTGAGTAATTATTATGTGTCTGAAGTACTAACACCTACCTTGGGGGTTGTGTGGCCTGAGGCCATGGTTAGGGGTTAAAATGGTAGAAATCATGACCACTCCCTATCGTCACTTCCTTTCCCCAGCCCATGCCCCAACCAAAGTTAGTAACATCTTCCTCTGACTTCCACAGCTCCAGGTTAGGAGGAGTGGTGGGGGTGGGGGGAGGAATCACCACCCAAATTTGATTGGGCTACATTATTAGCTGTGTATCTGTGTCATCCACTTAGATTCTCACACAGCTCCTCAAGGGTGAGGATTGGCTTCCTTCCAGCACCTGGCCCCAAATCATTGTAAGCCAAAGCCTGTATAATTAACGTAGCTGCTCGTGCCAGTGTCCGTAAGTAGTTTTGCACTTTTTCTTTTGTAATCAATGAATTTAAGTCATAATCACTTTCCAGTGGTGGTTCCAGAATTCCTATATAGGGAGTGCTTGGGAGGGGCACCTGGCTGGGGGCTAGAGCTACACGTGATGAGCAGCACCCTTGTTTTAAGTCAGTGGCACTGGTAGAACTGTCTGGGGAGCTTGAAATTTCATTAGCATGGGAAACAGTCTGTTTGGGGCTTATATTATTTGCATATGGGGTGACTTGGGCAGGGTGTTCCTAGGGATTGTGAAGGACCTTGACTCCCAACCACCTTTGGAGTCCCCAGCTCTCATCACCTTCCAGCTGACTGTTCTGTTATTTGAGTCAGTGCATCCCACAAAGTGACCTGTGACACTGCTCATTACCTTCCTCCAAAAGGACATCTTTTTTTCATTTCCTTTCTTAGCTGAAAGCTTTGTCCCAGGGTAGTACTACAGAGAAGAGAAAATTAACATAAACAGGGCATCAAAACTCTGGGGACGTGAACCTGAAACCATGTCACCCGTCCTTAATTTCAGAGTCTCCCTCCCCAGCAGGACCTGGAGAGAAATGTGGAACATCATTCGTTCTGGTAATCGCTTCCGGACACGATTATGTTCTGGTTACTGCCTACAAGGACCTACTTGGTATTTCTCATCTCACTCTGATTACATTCAAAACTTGATTGGATTCTATTGATTCTGTCGTGCAAAATAAAGTTGGCCTGCTTTCCCCCCAAAGTCTTTCTCTTGCTTAATATGAAAATCCCACCTGTGCCTCGGGAGCTTAAACCTACATTTCTTTGCTCTGCTCCACTTCTAGTCCTTTCTGTTTCCCTTCCCGAAGCTGACATCTCCCCTCAGTCTTGTGCATGGGCTTTAGTTTTTATTGCTGTGATTTGTTGGTGTCTGTTAGGGCTATTTTCTGTCCCAGATACCAGAGAAGAAAGGAGAAATATTTCTCCAATTCCCAGACAGTTTCATTGGCCAAACTGTTTTTCAGTGAATTCTTTTCCATTTATTGGCTCCAAGTGTTATTTCTTCCCATTAGAAGCAATTTTCCTTGTGATGAAGGAAAGGTTGACTGTGACCTACAAAGGGGTCAGCTACCCTGAGGGTCTCTATGCCAACTCTCTATTGTGTGGCAAATGCTTTCATTCACCTTTTAAGACCCAAGTAAATGTCCCTACTGTCTGAAGTCTTCCTTGGCTCCCTGGACAGTTGAAAGCAGACGAGAAAGAAGAAAGAAAACCAGACTGAGGACGCAAAAATGGATCCATGGATGATTATCACACACAGTTATAAAGAACTCACACAGGCCAGTGACCATAAGACCCAGGTTAACTCAATTTCCCCCCCCAAACTTCATTTACTTGTATTTCATGTCATGATTTTTTCTTTGCCATACCTGAGTTATCACTTATACTCTTAATTACTTATATTTTTTCCTTAATATCTACTTGCTTTTTCTGCTTTCTTTACTTACATTTATTTTTAAAGAAATCTCTCAAGATCTCTTGCCATAACCAGGAGGTAACTAGATAAATTTTCCAAATGAATAGGGTGAAAACAAAACAATGACACTAAATTGTAGTCTCCGAGGGCTCTGACCCTGAGGGCTGCTCTCTCCTTGTCAAAAAAGGAACTCAGAAAATGCTGAGTGTTGATGCTGTCCCAGCACCAAAAGGAGACTGGCTCCTTTTAAAAAAAACAAAAACAAAAACAGGAAGACCGAACAAGAATTGAAAAGAAAATGACCTTCTTATTTTGTGGTACGTCACTACAGAAAGCCACCTAAAATCATCACGTACCATCTGGAAGCCACCATATACTGAAACCAGTGAGGCTGCTCCTGCACTCTAAAAGTGAGGAGCGTGCTCACAGAAAGGAGGAGCTTGGCTCCATGCTACTCAAGAATTGCTCCTACGTTCCATGAGCTTCCTAACTCTTCCTTGAGGTTCCAGACCTATAAGCCCTAGAAAAATCTAAGCTCAGCAGACCCAGAACATCTTGCCCTCCCTGGAGTAGCCAGGAGCTAGGCCAGAATTCTTGCCACAGACACATGAGATTAAAAAAATTAATTGTAAAAAATTCAAGTCAGCAGCAAAACCATCCCTTCTTTCTTACCATTTATCCTTTTTTTTTTCTCTTTCCAGAGTGTTCTACTAACAGATCCCTTAAACTAGAGGATTAAAAAAAAAACACTTGAAAAATCTGTGCAGATACTATTCCACAGGAAAACAGAGATTCATATCATGGGATGTTTTAGGGGGTGAGCAACAATAATGTTCATTATGAGGGTCCAAATGGGAAAAATGCAAATTCCCAGCCATAGTGTATTGATTCTACAGGCCATGGGACACCGGCACAATAGAATTCTATGCAGACATTAAAATTATGTTTTAGGAGCATACAACTGGCATGGAGCTACATTTACACCATAGAATCAGTTCAGACAGTCTCTCTAGCAGCACTACATAGACTACATATAATATGATTTGGACTTCAGATCAGGCATTCCTTGCCTTCCTTGGCTTCTGTGGAGCACTACATTCATTCCCTGAGTTACAGAAAATAAGGATTCCATGCTCTAGTACATTGGAGAAACTCTAAATTAGTCATAGTGAAATGAATGTCTTTGCTACTAAATTTCTTAAATCTTTGAATATGCTAATGTACATCATGAATCTCCAAAAGGAGGTATTAAGGTGACCCATTTTCTAAGTGTGTTTAATCATGAGACCTGTCCTGGGGACCACACTTTAGAAGAAAATAGATAGCTGGATGTTTGAATGCATGAAGCTATGGATCAATGCAGAAGTCTAGAAAGAACACACAAAAAGGTAACTGATTCCACCCAGCTATTGGAAATTTGGGTGACTTTATAGGTGTGTTATTTTTATCTTGTGATTTTTCCCACATTGAACAAAAGGTCTGCTTATATAATTTTAAAATAACAAAGCTGTTGTGCTTTTGTTTTATTTTTTAAAGATGGCTGGAGAAGAAATGGAGATGGAGAAGACAGTGTTCCTGTCAGAGACAGCTGTGTGACTGTCTCATACACATGCCAATGTTACTTATTGCTCTTCTGAAGCAATGAGGCAGATTCCCTGGGTGGACTTTTCCACGGTTCCCACTGGCCATCAGGAAAAACACTCTGTGTTCAACTAGAACCACCACCACCACCATCATCATCAACATAATCAGTTGGTCACTGATATGCTTTTCTTTTTCAATTTGTTTTTATTGAGGTAAAACTCACCTAACATAAAATTAACCATTTTAAAGTGCACAATTCAGTGGTATTTACTTCATTCATAATGTTGTGCAGCCATCACCTTTCTCTAGTTTTAACTGACAGGCATTTGATGAGGATTTCCAGCATCGTGACTTGAATTATGCAACCCCCCTACCTTTTTCTAAAAAGAATTGAGGTGGGTGTCAAAGGAATTTCTACATACTAAGGTTAATGAAACAGAAAATAAGGGCTGTAAAAAGGAGAAAAGGCTAAATATACCAATCATGAGGTTGATACAATGTTTGTGATTAAGCATCAAGGGTATCTCTGAACTTCCTGGCAGCCAGAGAAAAAAATGGGAAACACAACAACAAATGGCTATTATCAGAAAGGAGAAAGCTTGATGTAACTCAAGTGAGTTAAAGTGTTTTTTTTTTAACTTAATTCTAAAAGAAATTTTTCACATGGATTTCATACACAGAACATTAATATACATAATAGGCAATGCCCTTGACCAAAATTTTATAACGAACACATAAGGAAGGGTTTTCATTTGGTTGTTTTGCAATAAATATTTACTAGATGAATTAATAAATAAGTGACTGAATAAAAGATAAAGCTCTATCAGCTCAGCAGCATTTTCATCACACAAATTCTCCATAAATTCATCAGCATGAAAGAACTAAATGCCCAGTGAAGATTGCAATCATTGCTAAAGTAACAAAGAAATTCTTTCTAAATAAACTTAAACTGTATGGAAGATGTTAACTATTTTAATCAAATGAAAACATTAGGAAGGTCTGGATCATCTCCTGATAGCATTAACATTGTAGGAAAGCCATGAATCTCTGAGCACTACCTAATTGCTTTATAAATTTATGGAGCTTTTGGAATGAAGTGGTCTCCATTCTTCATTCCAGATATGTGTACGTTGTTTAAAGCTCAATTTTTAGTTAAAATGATTGTCGAGAGTTCCTGAAATATATCTACTCCCCAGATCATGGAATTATGAGAGTTAGAACAGCCACATGAGCGCAGTGTTGCCCTCGACTGATGCTGCCTAATTCTGTTGGTGGAGTCAACTCATTCCATCCAAAATTCCAATTCCTCAGTCATTCCTACCTTAGATTTCAAAAGAGAAAATTCTGCCACTCAACAGTAGTTTTATGATCTTCTAGGCTCTAACCTCAAGACTAATACTTAAGAACAAGTGTGTCTCCACCTTCTTCATTTCCCTGATACATACTAAAATTTCCTAGCGAGGGACTCACAGGAGACTCACAGTGACAGCACTGAGAGAAAATACCCTGGAAGGTATGTCCAAAAGGTTGATTATGGATTTCCAGGTATTGGCATGAAACTCTTTTTTATATTAATGTGTTATTTCCTTTTCAGTATTTCCTACTTGTTCCACAATAAGCTTTATTATTGATTTGTAAAGAGTTGTTTTGTTTGGTTTGAATAAGAAAGAAGCAGTGGTTGAGAAAACAGGTGTAAAGTGAGAGGGGCCATGGTACAGACTGTGAATCTGTCCCCTTAGAGATTGTGACACTTGTGGAGACTCCTTTACTCCTTCACCCTCATTCACTAGTGATTAAACATCCCCACCTCACAGGTGTGCTGGGAGGATTAAATGAGATAATGTAGAGCTCAGTGGCTCAAGTTGGGCATGCACTTATCCTTACATTACTAATATAATATCATAAATGATAGTTATTGACGTCATTAACTATTTTTGTTTTTTTAATATATTTTATTGATTATGCTATTACAGTTGTCCCATTCCCCCACTTCAATCCCCTCCACCCTGCACACCCTTCCCAGTTTCGCCTGATTTATCTTGGCATGAATGTGGGACCCCTGATCCATCAGCTACCTTGTGTGCTATGCCCCTCCACAATCTGCCACCTGGCTGGGTCCACCCACTGCTGCTTTGAGCACGCGGGGTCCACCAGCCACCGCCTTGCCGCAGCCCCTTTCCACTTGGCCACCCGACTCCACCCCTCCTACCAGTCTGGATGAATGTGTTTACTTTAACTTCTTGGTTGTTGGACTTCCATACAGTTCGATTTTCTGTAAGTTCTGGTTGTTCTCTATTTTTAAATTGTTGTTGTCCTTCTTTTGGTTGTGCAAGAAGGCAAAGGGTATCTACCTACACCTCCATCTTGGCCAGAAGTCATCATCCAGTCAGTATTTTTAAAAAATCAGATATATTGAGGTATAATATTTATACAGTAAAATTCACCCTTTCAATATATGTAGTTCTCAGGCCAGTTATTTTATAGAATGGCTCTCACCTTGGAAGTGTCTGATGTTTTTCCACAGTTAGATTCAGACTATAATTCTTCAGCAGAAATATCACAGAAGGGATGTTGCATTTTCCTCAGTGCATCCCAACAGGAAGCACATGGTGTGGACTCCCTCCTTTACTGTTGGCACTACTGGAGACTGTGTTCCTCCTTACACTTTTACCCACCAGTGTTTTCATCCATTGACGGATCTTGCCAGATAGTCATTAATACAGTGATTGCTAAATGGTGATTTTCTGGTTTGATAATTTCTTTTACACTGCTTGCCTTTCTACTGTAAGGAAGACAAATTCTCCCAACTAATTAATATATTAATTGAACATAGGTGTATTCATTCTTATTCAATGAATTATACTCATTTATTACCATTATTTATTGTGATGCTCATGTTATCTCAGATTTGGCCTCTCAAGTTGGACCATGTTTTGACATGTGCCCCATCATTCTTAAGCACTTCCTTACATTCTGGCACAAATGTTCCAAGTTCATCTTGTACTCTCTGTGCTCCATCTCTGGTATTTTTCATTTCCCTAAAGAAGGCTGCACTTCTCTGAAGACACTAATGTTACCTGAGGTCATTTCAATCTCGAGATTCTTTCCAAATTCATGGGGTAGAACAAGAAAGTAGAGATTTTAGATGCAAAGTTTTATTCAGGATACTTATCTGGTTCTTTTCTCCCTTTATTAAAAAAATCATATAATAAAATTAATGAAATAAGTATTTTCAAAGGGAAAAACTGGTGAATTAGAAGAAGAAAACAACTATGCCAGCCACAAAAGTTGCTGGGCTTGCTCAGAAAAGCCTGGCATTTGATATTCTGGCAGCCAAATTAAAGAGGGAACTTCATGGAGAGAAGATGCCTTGTACTCACAAAACACGTTCAGGGACTCTGCAGGTGTAGCAGCAAGGGGCTGGCTCTCCTTGCACCGTGGGGCTAAAGAGCCTTATGGGGTGGTATTCCATTCAGGCAAATGTGGAATGAGCTGCATAGAGAAAGCGGCAGGGCTAGGGTTTGTTTGTTTGTTTGTTTGTTTGTTTCTTGAAAGCACTTTGGGCTATATTCTAGCTTTTGGTTCAGCACTCAGTGAGACCCTGCAGTTAGAAGAGACTTGGTGTTTAAGGGCCTTGCAATCACTTCTTCACTCATTCACTGTCTCGCTCAGTGATATGCTATTGAATATTTACTGGGAGATGCACAGCCATCAGGCCCAGAGGAGGCAGAGACAGCTAAGTTCCAGACTCTGACCACTAGGTCCAATAGCCAAGGAGGCCTGACTCCGAATGGTAGTATACTAGATTAAACACTAACCATGCTCTGAGTGGTGTCAGAGGAATCAAGAGGCAATTGTGAGACATCTCTACTAGCTGGAGGGGTGTTTCAGGAAGGAGATGCTATGTTGTTAAAACACGGAACTTCAGATCTGCAAAAGGACCTTGGGAGGAGTCCTGGCCAGTGGACCTGGTGGGTGAACTCCTATTTGACAGAAGTAGGAGGTTGAGAGAAAATATGCAAATGAAGGGAGCTGTCCATAGATGAGCAAGCATTCCATAGTTCCTTCACTTAGTGGTTCATTTATTTAACAACTATTTTTTGAGGCCCTATTATGTTCTTGGCTCTGTGGTAGCTTCTGGGCATGCAGTGGTGAACAAAATGACACTCAATTTCTGTCTTTATAGTGTTTGATATCTAATGGGAAAGACAGATCTTAATCAGATGATCAAAAATACATGTGTTAATAAAAATTGAACTAAGTGCCATCATAAAAGGAACCAAGCACTTCCAGAGCAGGTCAGGCACAGCTGCCTTTAGGAAGTGACAATCACACTGGGCCACTAGATGGGGCAGGACAGGAGCATTCCAGGCAGAGGGAACAGTGTGTGTAAAGCCTTGTAGGGGTCTGAGAACATCTGAAAAGAGAAAGGCCCATGTGGCTGAAGGGTAGAGAGCAAGGGGCAATGATGAGGGACCAGAGGGTACAGGTCTATGTTAAGGGATCTTCAGAGGAAGGGAGGAGAGAGGCATGGGGTGTGGGAGAGCTGAGCTGATTACATCCCAAAGCAAGAGAAAGAGGTATGAGCCTAGAGAAATAACTCTAAAGATGAACAAGGTGGGGACAAAGTTATGCAATAATAGGAATGCTGGTAATACCCATAAAAATAGCATCTCCTATTCGTTGAGTACCCTTCAACTGAAGAGGAAACAAGGCTCTGAGAACTTAGTGATAAAAAACAGGGTACGGGGAAGGCAGGGTTAGTATCTATTAACACAGAGCTGAAAATAACCTATGACTTAATTCCATTTCCTACTATCTGTCCTATATGCTCTCTCTTGTATGAGAGACACATCCAAGGATATTTATTGAAGCAAAGATTATAGTCACAAAAAAATTGGAAACAGTATAAATGCCCTTCATATTGGAGATGGGTAAATAATCTGGAGTACACCCTCACCAGGCTATGCTGTGCAGCAGTGGAGGACTGGGTCTGATCTCTATGCTGTATGGATTGTTTCTAAGACATATGGTTGGGAGAAGGCATAAGGCAGGACAATACATCAGGATGATTTCACTGCCATAAATGGAAAAGGCAGTTCTTAAAAAATACTACTCTCTCGTCCCTCATTGAGTACATATATAGTACTAAATGCCCAGGAAATTGGAAGACTTCAGAAAAAATTAAAAACAGTGGTTACCTATGGAAGGGGTGAGTCCTAGGGTTAAATGGCATTGAGGGGGATTTTTGAACATATAAAAATAGGACACTGTAATAAACCCCCAAGTACCTGTCACCCACACATTCCTTCTTCATGGATTAGTTTTAAGCTCATCCCGGACATTGTGTTCCATTCATAAATATTTCAGAAAGTATCTCTAACAGATAAAGACCCTTTAAGAAAACATAATACCATGATCATTCCTAAAAGTGTTAATAATAATTCCATAGAAATATCAAATACCCAATCAGTGTTCACATTTCCCTGTCTTGTGCTTACAAGTTGTGTGTTCATATCTGGATCCAAATAAGGTCCATACATTGCAATTAGTTGATAAGTCTCTCGTGTCTTTCTGTGCACTTTTGCCAGTATATCTCTGAGATAGATTCCTAGAAGTGATTTTGTTGGGTCAAAGGATAAGGGCACATGTGATGTTGCTAGATGTTACCAAATTGCCTCCACGGAGCTGTAGCAGTTGGCATTCCCACTGGCAATGGGTGAGACTGCCCATTTCTCCAGAGCCTCAGCAGCAGACTATACTGTCAAACTTCTGAATTTTTCCAGCCTGATAGATGAGAAGTGGTATCTAATTGTAGTTTTCATTTCTTTAAATTAAGTTTCAAAAGAAAATGGGCTCAGAAATAATACTATGGCCAATTACCATTCAGCACATATTTTATTTTACTTAATCCTCAAACAATCCAAAAGAAATGTGGAGTCATATTGCTTTTTAAAGGGAGGAAACTGAGGCACACAAAGGGTTGATACCCATGTCTAGGGCCCCACGGCTGGGAAGTGGAGACCAGATATGAGGCACAGTCTTCCACGTTCAGGAACTGCTTTGAGGCTTTTCTGCTAACCTGAAGTGCCTCACTTCAAGACAGAATACAAGCACTGCTTGCGATCTGGTCTTCCTTCTCTGCTTGGAGACAACTTACAGAACTTCTGGCAATGCCAATCATCTGTCCCAGTGGCTTGAAGGGCAAGGAGAAGGACACCGCAGGATGTTTCTTGACACAGCAGCTGGTTCCATGGCTGCCTGCCTGGGCCAGTTGTAGTCAGGAGAGCTCAGGCCAAGGAGGATGTGATATGGGTGATGCAAAATCAAGTGCTCGGGGGCCACACCTGCAAACTGTTCCAGTGCTAATTTGGAACCCCTATTCTTAGGGTATTTTTTTTTTAAGTTTCTCCTCCTCCTCCTTTTTGGAAAGGAGATGAAAATAAAACAAAAATGGGCTTTAGAAAAGAGGCACCAACTCAGAAATATGAACCTATCAAATTCAGACTGCTGAATGAGTATCCCGACAGCTTTAATTTGCACACTCTGCTACCCACATGAAGTACCTGTTTTTAGTCTTACATCACTCTCATGTGTGAGTGGGCAACTCTGATTCTAGCCATTGTTCAGAGGAGAAGACTGAGTTGCAGGTCATCTCAGGGGTTCTCCCAGATTGTGGAAGAAGCCAGACAGGGTGCAGTACCTTTGGGGAATGTTAGCCAGAATCCTCCACAAAGTGGATTTGGGTCAGAGTTGAATATTGGAGAAAAAAGTCCTTTTCTTCATCCTCTGTCCTCAGTCCTTGGCACTGTACTAGGTATTGGGAATACACAGAGATGGGCACACGGCGGGGCAGGTGGGGGTAGCCCTCAAGGTGCTGACGGAAGAGGAGAGGGAGACATACGACTGGGTGACTAAAATGAAAGTTTTTTTCCTGTTAGCACACATATGTCTATGCACGAACTCACCCCCACTCAGTAAAAACCCTGGTCTCAGCCTTGGAAGAGGTGGGTTTGAGCTCTGGTACTGTCACTTTAGGGCTATGTGGTTTGGGGCAAGCCACCTTCCCTCTTTAAGTCTAAGTCCTTTTCTCCAAAAAAATGGGACCAATAATGGTTCTGTCATGAGCATGCTGTGCAGATGAAATGGCATGACTATAGAAGGCCAGATGATGTGGTTAGGGCAGTGCCTGGAGCATATAGTAGGTGCTCAGGGAATGCTAATAATATTGATCCAGTAAGCCTCATGGACTGCTAGAAGTGCAGGGATCTTGGAGGTCCAGCATACATTCCTTTCATTAAATTTCCTTGCCTTGCTCTTTTAGGGGCCTGGAACCCAGCCTCTGTCCCCCATTTCAGGCCCTTGTGGCACTCTGGACCAGACTAGCTGTGGACTCTTCAAACACACATGGGCTTTTGTTCTTGTATCTTCTCAACTCACTCTCATCTCCTGTCCACAAGTGCCTGGCCCCACCCCGCAACACACAAACCTTTTAGAAAACAGAACAAAGAACTGTTTCTGTGCCTTTGTCTTTGAAATATGTTTTGAATTCTTTGCTTTTCTTTTATTGGTGGGTTTTTGGTGTTTTATCCACCTCCCATGTCCCAACAATCACGAATGCTTAAAAAATTTTATTTCAGAATTGTAAAGAGATGGGTCAGTTTAGTAGAGATTCTTCAACCCCTCTATGAACCTCCATCCCTCACCAAAAAACTCAACAACAACAATGACCCTCCCTCCCCCAAATCTAAAAACCTGGCCTCTTTCCTCTCCAAGGGCTCTGGGAGAAAGAACTAGAAAATTTCTCTGGGCTCTGGCAGGACTTCATATTGTCTCTTTCTTTCTTTCCTTTCCCTTTCCCCCCTAGTAGAAGCTCAATAATTCTTAAGATCCAAATTTAGAAGCTTGTGTGGAGAGTTGAGAAAGCAGTAGCAAGACAGCCAGGCTTTCTAACTTTTTTCCCCCAAGCAATCTAATAAAGCTATTGCACAGTCATTTCCCAAGGTCAATTTTCAGCTTCTAATAGTTTTCAGCTTCTAATAGTTGGTTAAGAGGTTCTTCAACTTGTGCTCATTCAAGTTTGCACACGTTTGGGAGTAGGGAGGAAAGGAAAGGAAGAAGGAGGATGAGAAGTAGACAGAAGAAGTGGTTCAGCCCTGCAAACTTGGGCACAGGAAGGGGACCAGCTCAGGGTTAGCGTTTCTCCAGGATGTGCCAGGGATGCTAATGGAGGACTGTTTCACTCTTGCAATTAGATCCAAATAACTCAGGGACCTATGAGTAAGTCACCACTTCTGCCTCCAAGTAAGGCCACTTTTTGCCCCGTAAGTCTTGGACAACTGCAGGAGGTGAAGGAGAAGGCAGGGTAGTGGAAGAGATGAGAGAGAGGAGCCTTGAGTGTTTAATAAGTACATGAATTCATTGAAGGGGCTGAGGAGGAAGAAAGAGAGGGAAGAAAAAGAAGGCAGCAGTTCATGGGGAGTGATGCCCCAAACACAACCAGGGCCTAGGTATTAGGCGGCGTGATACTAATAATTATCATGATAATTATGGCAATGCTAGTGATAACCAATACTTTTCACCCATGGTTACTGTGCCTAAGCCTTTTGTAGATTTCCAGTCTTTCAATTTTCACAACTGCCCAGGAGGTAGGTTCTTCTGCTGTTCCCATGATACAGTTGAGTAAATGGAGGCTCATGGAGGGGAAATCATTGTTTCAAGGTTATCCAGTTTGTAAGGCTGATTTGCATTCTGACAGGCTGACTCTAGAATCAAAGATTATAACCATAATTGTTATTTTGTACACTACCCGGGGGCAATATGAAAATTTTAGAAAAATCCAGGTATTTAGGTAAAGAAGAAAAGCCCTCTTCACAGTCATAGCCACAGGAGCATTTTGTTGTATGTGGCAGAGGCCTCGGGTTGCCCACCAAAAGCCATTCTTTCTTTTTCTAAAGAAGTGGAATTATAGCCAGACCTTGGCTGTGTTCCCTGGCAGTTAGAAGTGAACAGCTGACATGGTTTTTAGCCGTGGAACATGAGTGGAGCGATGTGGACCACCAGCGGGCCTGCGGTGGCAGTGGAGGTGAGCCCTCTGCACTCTTTCACCTTCTTGCTGGCAGGAACCTGCATGTGCGTCAACCCTGCTTATGGGATAACAGTATGGGGAGGTGGGGGTGCATAATGGATGGAGAGGTACCCACCTCCTGCACCAGGCACCTTGACAGAGAAGTAAAATTCTTTCCTTCTCAGGTCGCTGTATTGTTGCACCCTGGTTACAGCAGCTTTCCCTGACCATTACAGTATATTTCCTTCTGATTTTCTTCCTTATGAATATTTCTACAGTTATTTATTTTTCATGCACTGGCCCCCTTAGTTCCTCTCCTCATATTTTATAATCCTCTGTTGGGATTGGTGAGTCCAGACTCACCATCTAATTCCAGAACAATATTAATTAGAAATGATGATCAAACTATACACCACCCATTTCCATGCCTCTTCTGTGACTCAGTCTTGGGCGATCAGTGGGCAGAATCCAGTTCCCACAGTATCATCAAATATGTCGGAGGCTTTCAGGGTGGCAGGGTGATGCAGCTGTCTCTCTACTATGTATAAGTCTGAGACACTGTCCTTGTATCTTGTGCTATGCTCTGCAAGGCCTGGGCCTCCTGGTTTCCTCATTTTGAGCTTGCCCTCAGTGCCAAGTCCTAACTAGGACCCAGTATTTCTATTTTATTGATTAAGACTGAGGCTCAGAGAGGATGTGGATTTCTGGGCCCTACACCTGGTCAGAAAAATCACCTGATCAGGTATGGACTATGAGGACCAAACTTGTACTCAGCTCCTTTCATTCCAAGACTAGTGCCTTGAAAAATATTTGAACATGTTTTCTTACATTTTCTAAAGTAGTTGAGTTCTCTGTACACACTATCTCAACACAGCAGTCAGAATTAGCCTTTTAAAATACATTTGTCATAAAAAGACAAATAACCCAATTTTTTAAATGGGCAAGGACTTGAATAGACATTTCTTCAAAGAAGATATACAAATGGCAAATAAGCACATGAAAATATGTTTAGCATCATTAATAATTAGAGAAACGCAAATCAAAACTACACTGAGATACCATTTTATACCCACTACAATTTCTATAATTAAAAAAACAGGCAACAGCAAACACTGGTGAGGATGTGGAAAAATTGGAACTCTCATACACTGCTGGTATGACTGCAAAATGGTGCAGCCACCTTGGAGAAGTCTGACAATTCTTCAGAATGAATTGAAAACTTATGCCCACACGAAATCTTGTACACAGATTTTTATAGCAACATTATTTATCATAGCCAAGAGTGGAAACAACCCAAATACCCATCAGCTAGTGAACAGGTAGATAAAATGTGTTATATCTATACAATGGAATATTATAATAAACAGAAATGGAGTACTGATACAATATAGATGAACCTTGAAATTACACTAAGTGAAAGAAGCCAGTCACAATAGGTCACATATTGTATGATTCTAATTCTGTAAAATGTCCAGAAGAGGCAAATCCACAGAGACAGGAAGGAGATTAGTGGCTGCCTAGGGCTGGAGGGAGAGGGAGTGGGGAGTGACTGCTAATGGTGTGTACTTTGGGGATGGCATGAAAATGTTTTAAACTTAAACAGTGGCAGTGGTTGCACAACCCTGTTAATATAGTAAAAATCATTGAATTGCATACATTAAATGGGTGAATTGTATTGTATGTGAATTATATGTGTCAATCAAGCCACTTAAAAAGTGTAACTTAGATTCTGTCACTCCTTTGCACCAAATCCTCCCAAGTCTCCCAGACTTCCTGACCCACATCCTGATGATTCATATCACTGCACAAGGCCCCAGGTGACCTGGCCTCCAGTTTCCTCATTTGCTCAGTCACATTGGCCTCCTCACTGTGCCCAAGATGTGCCAGGTACATTCCTGCTCCAGGGCCATTGCCCTGTTGTCCCTCTGCTGGAGAAGCTCCTTTCCCAGGTGCCCTCCTGGGGAGCCCCTTTATGTCCGAGTCACCTTGTCCTAGAGGCTCTCCTTGACCACTCTGTTTAGAATCACAATCGCTTCCCCCCTGAACTTCTTACCATATTTCCCTTTCATTGCTTTATCTAACCTGCTGCATGATTTATTGTTTGAATCTCTCTATTAGAAACGTAAGCTCTATCCGTGAGATCTAGAATTTTGTCTGTCTGAATCACTGCTATAGCTCATCACCCAGACAATGCCTGGCACATGGCAGGTATTCAGTAAATATCTGTTGAACAAATGACTGGGAAGCTATTGAGCAAACATGGTTGACTGCTCCCAACTCCCTTCTTTCTTATCCACTTCCATTGATAAAGGCTGAAAAAACCGTGTCCTCATTTTCCCAGTTGACCTTCAGTTGTGGGTGTCTGTAGGACCAACTCAGGAGAAGGCTCCCAGGGAATCTCTAGTAAAATGTTTGTTTCCCCTATAAAAGTAAGAGGGCCCTGCAAAGGGGGAACCTCACTCTCAGTGTCTGGTCTGCACCTGCTCTCTGCTTATCACCTTTGGATGTTGATATGTGAGAGCATCTTTTCAGAATTTGTTTCTTTTTTCATTCATACATTTTTGTGAAGTTTAAATTTAAATTTTCCTCTCTACTCACCATTTGATAATTTGCTACTTTCCACTTAATGTGTGAAGGACATCTTGACGTGTCTGTCATTCTCAACTCCCTGGGGGAGAGCTCACTTTGCCCCTGTCTGTTCACTCATTCAGCACTAACTTAGTGAGCATCTACTGCAATGACAGTCGGGCAGCACAGATCAGAAACGGCAGTGCATATGGGTCCAGAGGGCTGGGAAGGAACGACAAAAGGCTGGGGCTGGTATTCGGGAAATCTTGGAATCTGACTAAGAGCACAGCCGGAAGGGATTTCAGGGACTGGCCCAGGAAGGAGCGGCTGCTCAGTGGTCATAGGCTGCAGAGTCCACAGGGGCCTTTCTGACCACACTCTCCCTGCTTTCATTGCAGACACTGGCTCTAAGTTTGCCTCAAATAGAAGCTGTCTTGTTGGCAACAACACATACTTTCGAATCTGGGAGGAGCAAGCTGTGGAGTGGTTTCATTCTGGTGCTTTGTGCATAATGCAAATGTAATTAATCATGTCTATGGTGGCTTATAATTTAGCATTTTTCATTTTTAGCAGCCTAATTAAATTCATTTAAACTTTATAAGTAGTTATTTTAGAAATTTTCTTTGTACCCCCACTGGTGGAGTGCTGAGAACTCACCATAAATATGTCTCAAGATGGCTACTGCTGTTTTCAAAATGAAGCTTAAAGGCTATTCAAGTGAGAAGTATTATTGTGTTACTACATCTTAAATTAGCCATCGTGAAAACTGGAGACCTGTTTCTTGTTTCTTTCTTTTTGAAAATTTTTAAGTGCCTTAAAGAATTGGAATGGGAATGCCTATGAGCTGGGGAAGAACTACTCAGCAAGGTCTTCACCCTGGATGGGTGGGACATGAGGGTAGCCTGTGCCCTAGGACACTGCTCTGCTGGTGTGTTCAGCTGCCTGATTTGAAAAAGAAACCACACACACTCTTCTCTGTCTCTCAGACAAAAGCCCATTTCCGGATGCATTGTGCAGAACTCATTTTAATGGTGTAGTAATTAAGTTAGAAATATGTGGTGCTTATCCTTTTTGTGAATGCTCTACATGCCGAGTTTACAAATTTTCTCTTAAAGTCAGAGACAAATTGAAGATAAGGATTAAAAAAAAACTATACTAATAATTTAAAAAATGCAAAGGAAGTCAACAGCAAGATGCCATTTTTCTCTAACCAAATTGCCACACATGATTCATGCTGGGGTGGCCATGATGCTGGTAGAGGTTTACAGAGGTGTAATCTTTTTAGGAATAATTTAGTAGGAACAAGGGTCTGTATTCTAGATAGCTTTTTAAGAGCAATTTTTGTGTAATCTTTGAATCAGAAATCCCACCCCTATGACTACATTTTAAGGTACAGAGCTTAAGCAAATATGTAGCTGAGAGGATTCTCATTCATCCAGTTATTATATATTTGCTAAGTTTTAAAAAGAGAACTTTATATACATTCTTATTTTCTATCTTGTCTTGTATGTAATGTTTCACTTTAACTCCCCAAAAGGAGCCATGTTGGAAATGACAGATAAGCCTCTTTGAGAAGAACCACATGGGTGCTCAGGGCTTGGCCCTAGGAGTCAGAGGCCTGGGTTCCAGGCCCAGCCTCACCACTTACTTGGTACTGTGTGACCCTGGACAAGGTGTCTAGTCTCCTCCACTTTTTATCACTGCTTTTATTTTTCCCAGAAAGTATCTCATTTGCTCTTTGTTCATGTTCTTGATCCCCACTTGAGAAACATTGGCTCCTCGAGTATAGAGATCAGCAGGGCTATCAACCACTGTGTTTGTGGGGCTCAGACTATTGACTCCCTGACCTTGCTGGGCCTCGGTCTCCCCAAACACAGGTAGAGACAATAACAATGCCTACTTATCCTGTGTTATATGAATTTAACACGTGGAAAGTGCTCAGAACAGTGTCTGTAAATATTCAGTGGACAATGAATAAGGGTTAAATTTTTCAGTCTCCCAAGCCCCTAAGAATAACTTGGTAGGGAATGAGGTTAATGGAGAGAAGGGAAAGTGGAGGGGTGAGAGCATCTCTAAGGGGATTCTCATCTCTGCAGCCTTGGACGCGGAATCCTAGCTTGCTGTCCAGCTCTCCACGTGGGCTTAACCTCACCTTGCTGGGAGGTGGGAAGGCTACCTCTCTCCAAAAGGCCACTGGTGGCCCAGGACTTCTAGGAACTTGGGCCCACTAATAGTCAACTTCACATAGAAATAGTACTTCAGGTAAGGGCTTTGTGAAGTCCTTGTGTCCTGTGTGAAAGACACTGAAGACTTCACCAGCCTAGCTTAGAAGAATTTTTTCCCCTATGAACCTGAATAAGGAAGGTCACCACTTAAAGCAAGATCTTTTTTTCTTTTTTCTTTTTTTTTTTTTTACTTACTTTGCATGGTTTAAGCTGTAAAGTGCTTTCTGACTAAAACCGTTGGGTTAGATGTTGGCATTGATGCCCACCAAGGGAAGGAAAGAGAGGGGACACCTGGCAGCTAGTTTGGCCTCTCCTCGGGGCAGAAGGTGTTGGTGCTGGGGGAGCCTCAGAGATCTCATTACCCCTCCATGGCAGAGAAGGACATCAAGACTACAAAGTAGGGCTTGTCCAAGGGTGTTCAGATGGTTTGGGGCAGAGAGGGTACTCAGCTCCAAAGCCTAGACATCAAGCTAGTCTTCTTCCCACCAAGTCCAGCTTCCCCATTTTGCAGGTGAGTGAATGACAACAGGTAGAGAAGCCAACTTGTGTAGTAAGAGCCTTATCCAGAGAAGAGCTGGAAGTACCTCAGCACCTGGCCTCACACACCTGTATCACTAATGCTGAAAACACACTTAGTAATGGTAGTCAGTTTACCACAATGCCTATCTTGTTGTACCTTTGGCTACCCTCAATTTTATTAACATTTTAAACTTTAAATTTCTGTTTGTATCTAAGAATAATAAAATTTTATTTTGACTTTATGCTCAAGAAGTGTTAAAAGTTAACACCAGAATTTGGTATGATGCATTACATTAAATTTGATTCATATTAACTATTATTTCATTTTCTTTTGTGTGAAAAAAAGTTATGCCTATATGAATTAATTAATTTATTCCTTTTAAAAATACTTTTTAACTTAAAAATGTTTGCTTTCTCACTCTCAGCTTTTCTGTTCTCTGCTCTCAGCTATTCTCATCGATGCATGTTTGTTCATTTTCTTTTTTATTTGATAAAGTTGAGAACTTCCTATGTGCAAAGTTCTGTGATACAAAGGTGAAGAAGACATTCATGAATAGGCCTGGCCTTCAAGGAGCTTCATTCCAATTGGGGAAGACAGGCAGTAAACAAAAACAACTTCAAAATATCAAGTTCTGTGAATGAAATGAATATTTCTAACTATCTTTGAGATAAATCTTCCTAGATAATCCTCTGTAACCTCGCATCAATCAGAAACATCAAAAATACTTCTCAATTTTTTCCCCTCTAATCTGATTTTTCTGCCTGGCTTCTAGGTTTTTACTAAAAATATTTGCACTTTAGAGTGATTCCTAATGTTTTTAGGAGTAGGGGCCACATTGAGAACATACTAAAGCTATGGATGCTCTTTGCTGGGACACACCCTTTGTTGCATGCAGTTTCAGGGGGAGTCATGCTTCCTGGTGAAGAACTCCTATCCTGGAGGAATAAAGAGACATGGGGAAACGGGTGCCAGCTGAGCCAGAGCCTCTGTTTCCTGTGGGTGAATACTTATGGGAGACTGAATACTTATGCTGAGTTGGTTCTATAGCACTTGAGATTTCTTGCACTCTTGATATTTAAAACATCCTACAGATCTTTTAAGCCCTTCATATTTAAACATTATTTTTATATATCCCACAGATTACTTACTAATTACAAAGAGAAAAAATAAACACTATGATAGAGAAACCTGGTAGATAACACTGTAACCAGGTGATCAAACTGTCGTAGCCAAAAGGGAAGATGGTTGCCTCCTGATGGCATGCACTATGAAGAACACACCATCAGTTATTCCTTCCAAAAAATTCAACCTGAATTTAATCATGAGGAATAACTTAGGGAAATACAAATTGAAGGATATTATATAAAACAACTTATTTGGATTCTTTAAAAATATCCGTGTCATAAAGAGCAATGCAAAACCAAGATGGGGGAACTATTCCAGATTAGAGGGACAGATAAGTCACTGCCATGCATGCTTAGATCCTGGATCAAAACAAAAACAGAAGCCAACCCTCACAGAAAGGACATGGAGGGAAATAACACAATTTTTTATGGGTAGTATTTAATAATATCATGTATATTAATTTTCTTTGCAAATCTTAAGCATTAGAAAAGTATTAGCTATTAGCATAATTTGTATCGTATTTCTGTTGACCTTAAGAAGAACAGACACAAAATAGATCTATATAATATTAATTAATTTTTTTCTTTCATTCATTCAGTGTATATTTCTTGATCTGAGATGCAAAGAAGTGACTTGCCCAAGGTCTGCAGTTCAATTAATTATTAGAGGTAGAATTGTAACTTAGATCTCTTTGTATTTCAGAGAACGTGGGACAGTGCTCAGGGAACACAATACATTTTATTCATGGGGCTGGTGATAAGTGAAGTGATAGTGTTGATGATGGTAGTGTCAATAATGGTGCTGATGGTAGTAGTGGTAGTGATGGGGTTGGTGATGGTAGTTAACAACAGCAGTGTGGGTGTTAGATATGAACCTGAATGTGGTGGACAAGATAAAAAAATTAGATCTTGGGAAATGCAAAAGCATTTATTCTGGTTACTTTTCCAGAATTTATATTTCTTTTCCTTGTTATTTTTGTTCTCTCTTTATCGCCTTCATTCTTGGTATCACAGATACCTATTTTCATCTGGGAGTTCTCTTTAGTTCAGATCTGCTTATTGTGTCTAGAACGTTCTATAAAATGTAATCTTTTCAGAGCAAGGCTCTTAAATCTCCAGGACTTCTTTTCAACTTGTGTTGTATTGTATATGACCTAACAAACTGCAATTGTAGAATTGTAGGACGCCCAGAATGGAAAGACTGATAGCTACCATAACAATGACCCAGGGGATATGTTGACCTCCCTTCACCATTCCTTCTTTGTGGGGGCCCCTGTCCTGGGCGCCAGATGTGGGGGGGCTCTGCCCGCAGATCCCCATCCCTCCGTCATGAAAATAAAAACTACCAAGACATGACTGCTTGGGGAGGAAAGGTGGTCAAACTCTCAGAGGAGAATGACCCAGAGCCCCATCCTCACTAGGCTTTTATTGGGCTCAAATACATCGGAATACAGGTATGTCAGGTGACAAGGATCAAACAATGGTTAACATTTCAAAGAAATCTGAGGGCTTAATCTGAGTCAGTGTCTGTCAGGAAAGGGGGTTGCCAAACTTTGGGAGACATACTCATTTCCTCCTTGGACCCTTATCATTTAAATGAGAGCACTCTTAGCAAAGCAGGTTTCACAGGACTTTAGGAATTCTTTCTTATGCCCGATCACCCAGGGAGCCGTCCTGGCCGGTACAGGGCTGCACCACTTGCCCCCACAGTTTCAGGCTTTAAGCCGATCAGGAAGCAGGAGACATCTCCCAGATGGAAATGAGGACTCGGGGTATGTCAGAATAGCTGGGGGGCGAGGGTTCATCACATCCTCTTTCCTGCAGCCCCCCCACCCCCGCCCCCGAGTCCTTCCATGAGGCCTCCCAAGTGGTTGCATCTGGCTTAGGTTGCCCCTCCCATGAGGAGTCTTACCCATCATTGACTGCCAACCAAGCATTGGGGCCAGAGATGGATGAGGCAGAAGCAGTGCTCCTGCCAGGGAGATAAGCTTTGTCTCCTTAGTGGGTCACATCCTTGTGACAGAACAGACCCAGATGAAGTGGGTCCCTTGGGCTCTTACACAGCCCACCATGGGGTTAGGGTTACAACTCCTGAAACCAGGCTGAATGGTCCACAACACTTCTTCAGCACTTTTTGCACCCATGGGATGAATCCTGCCTTCTTCTCCTGATGGCATTAATACTAGAAAAGGTTCAGTCCAAATGGGTATCAGGTTGGTGTATTTTTGGAGACACTGATAGGGCTGTTATCATTGTCAGACCAACTGTTAGCATTTTGTTTGCATTTAATCTCTGGTTGCTGTCTAATTTTTTTTTTTAAAGAGCTGTGTGGGTGAGTACATTGATGGCATGCTGATCACATTTCCAGGCTGGCATGAGGCTGTGAGTAAAGTTAATAGACTGGATGAAAAAATAATGGGTCAAAACAATGTCGACAGTCTAGAAGTAACCTGGCCATAACAGACACCAGTGCAGTCTAGCACTTGGGTCCAAGTGACACATTGCACAAGGACAGCAGGTAAGAGACTCAGGCCATGTATCTGGGAAAGATTCATGAATTATCATGAACAATAACCCCAAGGTGTGAGAAGGCTGTCAAGAAGGTGGAATTGGGGGTGGGTATAGTGGAATTAGGAGAAAAGAGCTCTGTTCTAGGCAGCTATCACTAAGGGCTTGGACTGAGTTTTCTTCACACTTGACAAAGAGGAATTGTGGTAAGGAAAGAGGTTAGGATGGTGTGGCTGAGGTGGGAATTTGAAATGTCATATGAATCTCAGATGAAGGGGCCTAGAGATCTGAATCTCTGGTATGCTGTTATTGGTTAAAACATACTCCATTACAACTCAGAAAGCTTAACTAGCAGTGGTTAGATGATAAAAATGTGGTTACTTTATAGAACTAGGTATCTGCCACTCCAGGGTAAACAGCAACAGCTTAATGAAAACATCTAAGGCCCAGGTTCCTTCTAGATTTATGTTCTGCATCCTTGGCATGTTGGCTTCTTATCTTTAAGTTTGTCACCTTATGGTACTGAAATGATTGTCACTGCTCCAATTTCCACACTTCACACAAGCACATTCAAAGCAGGGAGAAGGGGGAAATGGTAGAACCAGGGAGCTCTTCTCAAACATATTATACACTTCTATCAGGAAGCAAAAACTTTTCCAGAAGTTTCTTAGCAGGCTTTCCTTATATCTCATTGGCCATGCTATGTCATGTGACCACCCCTTTGGTCCTTCAGTTTCTTTTATTTTTTATGAGATTTTCTTTTTTTTTTATCTTTTCATTCTTTTATTAACGTTTTATTTTTTTATTTTTTTAAATATATTTTATTGATTATGCTATTACAGTTGTCCCATTTCTCCCCCATCATTCCCCTCCACCCTACCCACCCTCTCCCACCCACATTCCCCCCTTTAGTTCATGTCCATGTGTCATAAGTTTTCTAGCTTCTACATTTCCCATACTATTCTTGCCCTCCCCCTGTCTATTTTTTCCCCATTATCTATGCTACTCATTCTCTGTACCTTTTCCCCCTCTGTCCTCCTCCCACGCCCCTGTTGCTAACCCTCCATATGATCTCCATTTCTGTGGTTCTGTTCCTGTTCTAGCTGTTTGCTTAGTTTGCTTTTGTTTTAGGTGTGGTTCTTGATAGCTATGAGTTTGTTGTCTTTTCACTGTCATAGTTTTATCTTCTTTTTCTTAGATAAGTCCCTTTAACATTTCATATAATAAGGGCTTGGGGATGATGAACTCCTTGAACTTGACCTTATCTGAGAAGCACTTTATCTTCCCTTCCATTCTAAATGACAGCTTTGCTGGGTAGAGCAATTTTGGATGTAGGTCCCTGCCTTTCAAGATTTCAAATATTTCTTTCCAGCCCCTTCTTGCCTGGAAGGTCTCTTTTGAGAAATCAGCTGACAGTCTGATGGGAACTCCCTTGTAGGTGACTGTCCCCTTATCCCTTGCTGCTTCTAGAATTCTCTGCTTCATTTTAATCTTGGCTAATGTAATTACGATGTGCCTTGGTGTGTTCCTCCTTGGATCCAACTTCTTTGGGACTCTCTGAGCTTCCTGGACGTCCTGGTAGTCTATTTCCTTTGCCAGATTGGGGAAGTTCTCCTTTATTATTTGTTCAAGTAAGTTTTCCACTCGTTGCTGTTCTTCTTCCCCTTCTGGGACCCCTGTAATTCGGATGTTGGGATGTTTAAAGATGTCCCGGAGGTTCCTAAGCCTCTCCTCATTTTTTTGAATTCTTGTTTCTTCCTCGTTTTCTGTTTGGTTGCTAGTTTCTTCCTTCTGGTCCACTCCATTGATTTGAGTCCCAGTTTTCCTTCCATCTCTATCAGTTCCCCATGCATCTTCCTTCATTTCACGGATTGTAGCCTGCATTTTTTCATCTAGTTTGTGAGCAAAATCAACCAATTCTGTGAGCATTTTGATGACCAGTGCTTTGAACTGTGCATCTGACAGGTTGGCTATCTCTTCACTGCTTAGAGGAATTGGCTCTGGGGCTTTTATTTGTTTTACGGTTTGAGCCATTTTTGGTGGGTTTTTTTTGTTGTTGTTGTTTTGGTTTTAGTCTGGTCGCGGCTATTACGTAGTGAGGGGTGGAGCCTTAGGTGTTCCTCAGGGCGGGGCAGCCCAGTCGCTGGGTTGTGACGCTATAGGTGGGGGCGGGGTCTGAGAAGGAGCAATGGCGCCTGCTCCGCTCTCTCCTGGACTCCGGCCCTTTCCGCTGCTTCCCCTTCACCTGGATTATCTGCGCACGCGTGTGCTGTTACGTAGTGAAGAGTGGAGCCTCTGGCGCTCCCCAGTGTGGGGCAGCCCAGTCGCTGGGTTGTGACGCTGTATGTGGGGGTGGGGCCTGAGAGGGAGCAATGGCGCCTGCTCCGCTCTCTCCTGGATTCAGTCCCCTCCACCACTTCCCCTCCGCCTGGACCGTCTGCACGCTCGAATATGAGACCACCTGGTCAGTCAGCCAGCCGCCTTGTGCGGCCTCACTGGGTCTGCACAGTTGCCCCCCTGTGCCCAGGGACCGCCAGCCGCAGCCTGTGCACCTGGGAACTGCCAGCCGCTGCTGCTTGCGTTCCTGGGGCCGCACCTCCACTTTCTCCTGCCGCGACTCCGCCCCTCTTACCAGTCTGGATGAATGGTTGTTGGACTTCCGTACAGTTCAGTTTTCTATAAGTTCTGGCTGTTTTCTTGTTTCTAAATATTTGTTGTCCTTAATTTTGGTTGTGAGAGGAGGCACAGTGTGTCCACCTACGCCTCCATCTTGGCCGGAAGTCCGATTTTCTTAAAAATAAGTTTTTATTTATTTATTTTTAGAGACAGGGGAAGGGAGGGAGAAAAAGAGGGAGAGAAACATCAATGTGTGGTTGCCTCTTGAGCACCCCCTGCTGGGGACCTGGCCTGCAACCCAGGCATGTGCCTTGACTGGGTAATTGAACTGGCAACCCTTTGATTTGCAGGCTGGCACTCAATCCACTGAGCCACACCAGCCAGGGCTGTTCCTTTAGTTTCAAAGCTGAGTAGACCTCATCTCTGCGGCAGGGGAAGGGCTGTCATTTCTTGAGCATATTGCTGCCCATATCATAATGAAACAAAAATTGGTGAAGTTATGATAATTTGTTATTTATTAATATATGTAAATAACAAGTAACATCAGCACTAGAATGAAAGGCTGTATAGGATGGTGGTTAAGGGCCTAGGTTCTGGAAACTGATGGCCTGGGTTCAAATCCTGCCTCCCAACTTACCTTCTCTGTGTCTGAGTTTCCTCATCTTTAGTCCTAACTCATGGCCACATGGTAAGGACTAAATGAGTTAATATAGCTAAAGTGCTTGGTATAATATGTGTTTGGTAAAAGCCTAATAAAGGCTAGTGCTTGCTTGTTTTTACCTGCTTTCTCTTGGTCCCTTCTAAAGGTGGGATCTCTTTTGGGTTCCTATAAATAACAAAAATCCATGCAAACCAGCTTAAACAAAATGGGGAAGGAGTTATAGGATAGATTCTGGAGTGTGGCACAAAAGAGGAGGTTAAGAAATGTCCAGGGGCCTTGATGGGGCAGACAGAGTGGCCAGATGCAGCAAAGCCTTAGGCTCTCTGCACCTGTGACCACGTGGTCTCTCTGCACCTCGGCCTTAGGCCTCCTCTGAGCCTCTGGTAAGCAGCAGTGACAATGCTGTTTACATACCAAACATCCAACAGAAACTGATTAGCTACTCTATGAGCCAATTCCAAATTTCCTGAGGAAAGAATGTGATTGGTCAGATGAACACTCATGATCTTGTTGGGAGAGGAAAGAAGTATGCCCCAACATAAACTGAACTGTTGGGACTACACTAGGTAGGGGCAGGACAGGTTGAAAGATGAGGCAGGAAAGGCATGCTAAAGGGTGCCTATTCCAAGTCTGTTCCTTCCTTTTTCTAAGGGGCAACAAGGAAATTGACCATAATGTCCAAGAAGCTTTCAGAGACTTTAGGCAAGAGACTGAGTTTGCCACGAGCCCTGGAAATTACTAGAAATCTCTCATTGAGAGATAAATTTAGCCAGTTATTTTAGTTAGACATATTCATCTTTTCTCCTTGATACCCTGATCCATATGGGATTGCTGCTATCCTATTACACATGAAATATCAAAGAGTGTGGCTCAGCTCAGCTGACACTGCCTCAGTGTGGCAATACTAACAAGATTCGGGGGGCCATGGGGATTGGTACTTACCTGCCAGCTAGTGGACCAGGGTACACGATACCCATAACCTAACTCAGGGAAGAATGTGTCCTCCTTGCCCAAAGTAACAGTTACAAACAAAGTACGGCCTAAGTCCAAGGCAAACTCTATACCTTATACACCGATGCTAATTATAAAAAAGACCATTCAACTTGAAGTCATACCTTGCTTAGTAGAAACATTATCTCCAATTAGCATAATTATCTTATGAACATTCAAAGGGGAAAAACTAATTACTAGAATCACAGGCTCTCTGGGTTGTAAGGAAACTCACAGGTCATTGAAAATGCCTGCCTCCCTCTTCCCCCTCAACCCCCAGTGGTACAGAGATCCCTTTTACCACTTCCCAGCTAGGTAGATGCTAATTCTACTTCACATCCTCCATTGAAAATCACCTTCCATTTCTGGATAACTACAATCATCTGTAAATCTTGACTTGAGTAAGACTAAAAATTGTCCTCCTCATAACTTCTATCAATTGGCACAACATTTGCTCAAATTTTACACTTGAGCTTCATAAACAAACCATCCTTGACATACCAAGAAGGAATATCTTCTCGTATTTGAAAAATAAGTTTCTGCACAGTGGCATTCCATAAAGTTACCCACCCAACAGCCATTCCTCATACCTCCTCCTCCTCCTGAACACCAGGAGATGAAGTTATGATAATTTGTTATGCATCAATATATGTATATGTTGATGCATAACAAATTATCATACATTATATGTATGTGCAATATATGCATATATATATATGTATATGTATATTGTATGCTTGGTTGGAAACAAGCCCCCAGGTTAACTTACATTCAAGGGAAGAGATTATGCATGTACTCAAATGCCAGCCAGGGATCATTGAGGGCGATTCTTAAAGTCTGCCTACCACACTACTTTAATTTTTAATTTTTATATTTTTGACAGCTCTCTGGTAATGGCTGAGTTGGAATAGTTGGCTTAGGGTTAGGCCAAAATGACACCTTGAAATGGAGACAGCCAGGCTCACAGCTCAGGGCAGGGCTGGCCTTATCCCCACTTCTGGATGCAGGAGGAGGCTCTGGACCAGAGAGAGAGAAGCCTGGATCTTCTCACCTCTCTTTGCCCCTATCCCGCTGGTTTCCCACCTGGGACAGAAAGTCCAGGGATGGGCCTGAGAGATGGCACAAGCACCTGCCATACTTGGCAGCAGGCAGTTCACAATCCAGAAGGCCTCGGGCACTTTCTCCACTTTTCTGTCCTCTAGGAAACACGGTGCAGGGGATATATAGCTCTCTAGAGGAGGCAAGTCAGGGATGGAGCAAGAGATGGAAGGTGTTTGCTGCAGGTCTCCCTCCACTTGTGTCCAGAGTGGAAAGGAAGGGGAGAGGTAAGGTTCTACTTCCCTCATACCCTACAGAGAGTTTTATGCCTTGCTTTTGTCACTAGATCATGCATTTGGACAACTTACTGTAAGGATCCAATTCATCCTTTTTTGTAGCTGTTGAGTATTCCACTGGGTGAGTGGACTGATAGAACTTGATGGGTGGACTGATAGAACTTTATCTCTAGGTCTTTGGAGGCATGCCTACCATTGTTTGAAGGACATCTTTTCTGGGGAACCCTCAGGGTGGGCCCAGTTGTGTCATCTCATCTGTCATCATGGAAGTGTGTGCTCTAAATATAAGCCTCCTCCAAATAGTCTTTCTGAACTTGGTCCATATGTATTTCCCAAGGACTCTCACAGCCAAATGGGGCCTGCAAGGCTTTCCATTCACAAGGATGGCTCCCCAGTGTCTCTGTGGAGATCCTGGGGCTACTGAAGGAAATGCAGATGGCCTCTGCCATTCCTCTGACGACTGAGGGGCTCTCTGCATGTGAAAAGGCAGGTGTGTGAGACATTGGTGACATCCCTGTATTAGCTCATGTTCCGCCAATGAAAGAAGGTATTATTTCCTTTCTAGCGGCTTCACCTTTTGTTCCCCCCCACCCCGACAGCTGCTTCGTTTCAGATTTGGCTTTCTTTTTCACTGTGCACCCTGCAATTACTGTGGTCTGTGTCATGTATGCCACTGCATGAACAGGAGACAGCTATTCTTTCTTTTCCCCTTTGCTTTATTCAGGGTTTTAATAAAGAACCCTTTTCCTCATGTGTCTTTTTTTTCCCTACAAAATCCCAGATCATATGATGTGAGTTTTGCATACAGCTCAGTTCCTTTTCACGGATCTCCTGCTTACTTCAAGTGGCTATAGTTTTGCCTTAATTATTACTAATAATAGTCTTTATTTACTGAGGTTTTTGTGTGCACCAGGTCCTGTACTGAATGCTTTATAGGAGAAACCTCCTTGAAGAGTCACCATGAACAACTCTATGGGATATTTTTGTCATTGCTGTTTTACAGAGGAGGAAACCAAGGCTGAGAGAGGACCTCATTCAAGGTTAGCTAGCTAGAAAGTGGCTGGATCTGAAGCTAGGCCTGCTTAGAAAACCCAGGCTCTTGAGTCCTCTGCCATGTGGAATTATTGCCCTATCTCCTTTGTAGGTTCACAGTGGATACCACTAAGAACAAGGTTATTTAGCTTCTCAGGAGGACAAAGAGAAATTGGAGAGCCTCCAGGGAAGGTCCAGGAGAGTGATTTAGAGGATGAGAGTAAGACTGGTGAGAAGGCTCAGAGGATAAGAGTAATTTAATCTGGAGAAATAAATTCTAGGGGCTAAATTAATGGCATTCCACTGATGTCTTCATGAGTATCAATTAAAATATTTTTAAAACAGGAACCAGTCTGCTAATTTTATAACACAATGTCAATAGAATGACTTAACTATTATTTTAGTTAATGGATTCAACAAATATGTAGTAAGCAATCACCATGACCCGGATTTAGAGTAGACAAGATAGGCAAGGACCTTCCTCTGGTACTTCCATTTTAGTGACAGAGATGAGGGAAGAGAGACCAACAGTAAACAGGAAAATCATACACAAATAGGAAACCATACACAACCATTGCAGTCAATGATAAATGCCATGAAGAGGCCAAGACAGGGCTGGGGGAGTGCGTCTCTGAGGATGGTTTCTCTGGGGAGGAAACATTTGAGAGACCTTAAAGTCATGCGAAGCTCTAGAGACAGAACGGTCCAGGTAGCGGAGACCTTGAGGCAGGGACGAGTTTGGCAACTATGGGAACAGAAATCAGGAGAGTGCAGCTGGGGGCAGAGTAGTGGGTGATGCACTGGGAGATCCAGCAGGAGCTTCATCTCTTGGGGCCATGGGAAGCCACTGGGCAGAGAAGTCCCATGCGTGAAGGAGCCCTCCCAAGCTGTCCATAGAGAATGGATTGTAGGAGGTGACAGTGAGAGGTGTCTGGCTGAGAGATGCTTGGATAAGGTGGAGGTGGGGGAAGTGGAGAGAAGTGGACCTTTGGGGTCTATCTTCTGCTGAAATCAATAATAGGATATTGTGGCAGATGAGATGGGTGTGGTGGGAGTGGAGGTGAGAGGAAGATAAGACTCAAGAATGACCACCAGGTTTTTGGAAAGGATAATCAATTATTTGTTTTTGTTGTCATTTTGCTAGAACAAGGAAGGTTTGAGGGTGCCTTGCTTGGGAGTTCTTAAGCTGATACTCCTGGATCATCAATTTTAGGTAACACTTTGGTTCTCTGTTTATTTTTCTAGGGAGAGGATTCATACCTCTTACCTGTTTTTTGGAAGGGAAAATCTCCCCTCCCAGCAATGAAAAGATTGAGTCTGACCTAGGCCAAGCTCTCCCCACCCCACCTTATTTTACAAGTAGGTCAGAAGGTCACACCACGTCTGATTCTTGGCAGAAGCCAAGGTCTCCTGATTCCTAAACCAGGGCTCTCTCCACCATGTAAGCTGTCTCGTAGCAGAGGGAGGCAGAGGTTTGAGCAATCAATGATTCCATCCCTCCTGACCTGGACGAAATGAGGGCCTTTGCTATTTAGAGGTCCATTCTCAAAATTGGCATCCTCAGCTCCAGTGTCATTATGTTCTCTCTGTCCAGCCTAATAGAAGTTGAAGCAGGTCTGCTTCTAAGGAATGTCCTTGATACTCAAGTGTCTATGAAATGCAAGTAAGATCCAGGGGTGACTGAAACTCAAATTAGGCAGCAGTGAGGTATATGTGTTGATCTATTTGGGGGTGCAAATCCCTAGGATTTGTGCTTTGTGGGAGGGTGGTAACCTCCCTTGGCACATGTTCTGTAAATGTTTTTTTCTTTTCATTAAACCCTGAATTATAATCTATCAAGAAGAATCTCGAGCAGAAATCTCTATTGTAGTAATACCACTATAGAACTTTTAAAAGCAGGAGTTAAAAGTATTAGAGAAACAAGGAAAAATGAATATATGTTCCTTTTCAGTTTTGGCTTCCTGCACTTCAGGCACCCTTTTATGGGTCAGTCCCTGAAGGTCGGCTAAAGGAAACAGAAGAGAAAAAACAAGTTCCTAAAAAAAGCTTGTATTAGGAAGACAAAACCATAATCTTTCTAAAAGTGTGGGTTGAAAAATTGGAGATTTCTTTCCAGAAATTTTCAAACGAAAGAAAAGAAATTTTACAATGACCTTTTATGTATCCTGGCAAGAAAAGGCACAAAATGATGAAAGTATTACAGCAATAATGCCCCCTACCCAGAAGCTTAATGTAATGTGATGGGAATTTAGATGGTATGTGTAGCTATGTTCCTTGCAGAATCATAACTGCCCCAAGACCTGGGGCAGACTTTTATGGTATGGTATACTTTCAGGCAAATCTAAACTGTAGAACTTCTAGTACAGAGAAATATCTTTTCAACCAAATTTAATCCATCAGAATTTTTGATGTACTTTTTTTGTGTGTTGAGTCAAGCAATATGTCGCAAAGAGACCCCTGCTTAAAGAAACATGTGTTGATGCAATTGTGAATTACCAAGTTGTTTGGCTGATTGAGTGATTGGAAAAGGTCTGAGGGAATGAGCCATTCAGCGAATAAATTTTGAAAAGCTGAGGAAGAAAAGAAAAATCCTGAGGTTGGGGGTTGTCTGGTCTGGGATAGGGAAGCTTCTGCAGTGAGGAGCACTGGGGTGGCTATTGGGGCATTAGAAACCAAGCTAGTTATTGGTCTGGCCCTGTTAGGACTGGTCAAATCTTTGTCCTTGCAAACTGTTTAGTATCCTTTGAAAGGACATGGAAACTTGGGGTTAGACAGTTTGTTTAAAGCTTTGGGCACGATTACAACCCAGGAGTGTGGGTTAGAGTCTTATGTGTTCAAATGGAGAGGCTGGAGTCTCCCACTGGGTGGCAGTCTACCAGACAAGGGCTTTCACAGCACCTAGAAATCAGTCACTGTGGAGAACAGAGCCACTTCCTTCCAGGAAGAGATTGTTACCCTCATTCAGGTCCTGTCGAGGAGCTAGTCTATCTCCATTTCTCCATTTTTAGCTGAGCTAGCCAAGTTGTAGAATCAGCAAAGTATGTTCTGGAAATAAAATGTTTGCTACATAAAGGTGAATTCATCTCTAAGAAGGGATGGTTTCTCTTATTCTAAGAGCTTGTACAGTTTTCACTGGATGTATGTTTAGCTTTAGTGCCCTGGCCACAAAATGTTGAGAAAATAGTATTATACCCTAAGGACCCTCCGATGACTAATATCAGTTATTCCTAGAAAACTCTAGATAACACTGGTGTTAGAGTAAGAAATAAGAAGAAAATAGGATTGCATGTTGTATGTTTACTATAGACCGAGTAGATGAGTAAACTGCAACTCAGAGAGCTTGACTGCTTGCCCAGTGTAGAAACAAATGGAACTAGGGTTTGAACTCAGGTCCATATGACTGTGAAACCACATTTCTACTGTCCATGCTTGATAAGAACAAATTTCAGCAAGCTGGTAGCAATGGTGGAGACAGAACAGGAAGATGTTTCTGGCATCTGGAAAGGGAGGAATTCCTCCTCATTCCTTTTTGAGACATTTAATAACATCTGTGGTTCCCTACATCAGTGGGAAAAGCCTTTCCTTTCTTACTTCCTCCATTTGTCCAAGTAGAGAGTACAGCCAGATTACTTCTCAAGACCCTACTGGCCCTGACTTAATGTAAGTCTGAGCAGAGGAGAGCCGATGGGCAGTTCTGGCTGTGGGTTAGATATGGGTTGGGTTTGCCTTTGTATCACAGACTGGCCAGGTGGTCACCAAATCTCTTCCTAAGTATGCAGCTGAATTGTATTTCCTATCCCACTTGCATCTGTGTGGAGCCATGTGACTACGTTCACCCCAGTGAATGCAAGGACAGATTGATGTGTCATTTTGAGGCCAAGGCAGCTGAGAACAGTTATGCCTTGTCCAGCTCACTCTGCCCCTTCCAGAGCAAACTTGGAGAATTTGTGATATGGACAGCAGCATTCTGAGATGGAAAAAGCCTGGATTTCTGAGTCAGTGTGTGGTGGAGAGCTGCCAAGAGAGCTGCCCAACCAGAACATCTCTCTGCAGTAGACTTTGCAGGAATGAAAAATACAATTTATTATTAAGCCACAGATATTTGGGTTTGCTTGTTATAGCAGCTAATGCTAATTACTCCGACAAATACAGCCACTCAATGTCCATTTCCCTTTCTGATGGAAACAGCATCATTCTCTCTCCATGTGCTCTAGGGGATGTATAAGTAATACAGGCCTGGGCAGTCAGAGCATTGCATCCCACCCCCAGCCACAGCAACTAGTTTAGAAATGGGCATTTGAGCCAAGGAGAACCTTTGGGGAAGGCTCTTTTCTGCTAGAATTAAAGCTGTGATTAGAGTGCAAGCTGTTGAGGTCTACAGCATGAGGAGAGAGTGGCCATGGGAGGGAGCAGAGCCAAGAGACAGGGAGAGACAGACTGGGATGATTTGTCCCTGGGTTCAGTCACACTTGATATTCCCCAGGCTATTCCAGTTGCCTAAACCAATAAATTCTCTCCCACTTGTCAGAAAGTCATTTGAAGTTGGGTTTTTTGTCACTTGTCACCAAAAGAATATAGGCAGTAAAGATGAGGCAGGACTGAATGAAAATAAAACAAAAGCAGCTGCAGGTTTAGTGGCGTGCTCAATGTTATAGGTTCATTTTAATTTTCTATGTTTTCTGTCATCAATCTTTATCTACTCAGTTTCAGAATGAGTGAATGAATGAATGGCCATGGAGACCAGAGGCATGGGGAGAAAGAACTCTGATTCAGCCAAAACACTAGAGTAGTTAGTGAAAGGTTGTAGGGTTACAACAGCACCTGTTTTCTATATAACTTCTGAAAATGTGATGTATTATAATAAATGATTATAACTTTAACTTACATAACAAGTATGTATTGCAATACAGGATGTACAAATAAATGCAAAATCTGTAAATTATTTGATGGGTTTTTTTTCCTGACAATCAGCATGGTTTGTACCTTGAATTCTTCCTGAATGCTGAGGTTCAATTATCATTGCAGGAGAGATTTTACCTTATAGTTAGGCTCAGTTTGGAAGCCTTAGTAATTGTCAGAGAAGAAAAATGGTCTTCATAAGGTAGAAAATAATGTGCACATTTCAAAAAGTACTTTCTGTATTGAGTTTTTCTTGGCCCATTTTCAAATTTATATGAATTTTTATAGTTCCCTACTCAGCCAAATTCAGAATGAATGAATGAATGAATGAATGATTGAATGAATAGCAAAGTCACATAATTTATGACTTAAAACTCCATTCAAATTGGTTGAATTATGAGAGTAAGAGTCCATAAAACTGAGAAGTCCAGAAGACCAGACGTTGGGTCAGTATTGATGCAGATAGTAAGATGATGTCTTCCAAGACCCATTTGTCCCAATTCCTTATATGGTCCTCAGTGAGCAGCATCGTCACCCGGAGGCTTCACATGGCAGTTCTGGCAGGCCAGCTTCTCTTGGGCAGCAGCAAGGTAGCTACAGGATATTTTACTAAAGAGGATATATAGGAGGTTAATAAGCACTTGGAAAGCTGCTCCGCATGATATGTCATCAGGGAAATGCACATTAAAACAACAATGAGATACCACTACACACCTATTAAAGTGGCCAAAATCTAGAACAATAACAGCACCAAATGCTGAGGAGGTTGTGGAGCAACAGGCACTCTCATTCACTGCTGGTGGCCGTGCAAAATGGAACAGCCACTTTGGAAGGCAGTTGGGTACTTTCTTACAAAACTAAACACACTCTTACCGTACACTCCAGCAATCATGCTCCTTGGTACTACCCAAAGGATTTGAAAACTTATGTCTACACAAAAACCTGCACACATGTTTATAGCTGTTTTATCCATAATTGCCAACACTTTGGAAATAATCAGGATGTCCTTCATTAGGTGAGTAGATGAACAAACTGTGTTACTTCCAGAAAATGGAATATTAAGTGCTAAAAAGAAATGAGTTATGAAGCCATGAAAAAGAAATGGAGAAAACTAAAATGCATATCACTAAGTGAAAGAAGTCAATTTGAAAGGCTGCATACTATATGATTCTAACTATGTAACATTCTGGAAAAGGCAAAACTATAGCGGCAATAAAAAGTTGAGTGATTGCTGGGAGTTAGTGGGGAGTGAGAGGTGATAGGAGGGGTACAGGGGATTTTTAGGGCAGTGGAACTAATCTGTATGATACTATAATAGTGAATACATGTCATTATACCTTTGTCTAAACTCATAGACTATATGAAGAGTGAACTACAATGTAAACTATGGACGTGGTGTGATAATGATCTGTCATTAAGTTCACTCCTCCGGTGTAGGATGTTTACAGTGGAGGAGGCTGCACATGCATGGGGGTGAGGGGTATATAGGAAATCTCTGCACCTTTCACTCAGTTTTGTTGTGAACCTAAAGCTGTTCTAAAAAAGATAGCTGCAGAGTTCCAGGCTTTAACATCATTGCAATGCACTCTGCAGGTGGAGAGAAAGGGTCTCTTGTACTAGTTTTTTTGCAGAGAAAGAGAAATCTTTTTTTGCCAGAATTCAGTGATGCCTCCTCATGCCCTTGCTTTTTACTGGCCAATTACTGGTGTCCAAAAGTCAGGAGTCCTAGTTGGCCTAAGCCAATCTGGGACCATACATGGGTGGGGGATTCAGGCCCAACAAAATCACATGGCTGAGCAGGGAGGAGGGTGGTCTCCCGTAGGAAATATGGGGAGACTTCCGAAGAAGAGGGTGAATGAGTAACAGGTAACAGCTAACAGATATTGTCTATAAACAGGAAGTTCATTTTCTGCAGTGACTCTGACTATCCCCCCTCTCTTAACATTCTGTAGCATTTCTCTGAGGAGCCATTTGTTTATTTTTATGTTGAACTAGTCTCTAAGGGATATAGGAAATCCACAATAAATATTGTTGAAAGAAAGGTAAAGAGAGAGATAGGCTATTGGTGATAGTAGCACTAGTTGTGATATTAAGTCCCCATATTTCAGGGGCTTAACATAACAGAAATTGGTTGTTGCTCCTCTAAAGGTGCTGGAGTGACTGGCAGGTGATGTTTCACAGCCTAATTTAGAGATGCCCGTTTCTTCTGTGTTGTGCCTCAGCCAAAGGCCTCAGAATTCTTCACTTCTAGACAGTAGGTGGGAAAAAGAAAGGAGCATAGCCCTAGGAGATATTTATCACTTCTGTTTCCATTCTACTGGATAGAACTTAATTGTAAGACTATGCCTTAACTGCAAGGCACTCTGGGAAATGTAGTCCAGCTAAGTGTCCAGGGTTGGGGGTGGGGGAAGCTAGAAGGAAGGAAAGCAAGGAAGACAATGACAAAAATTCCATTCACTTAGTACATTTGTTGGTAAAGAAAACCTTTATCTATATTAAAATGTATTACTAAGACAATTGATGAGAATAGCTGCAGATTACATGGCACAAACAGGATAGCATTAATTATAAACTTTAAAAAGTTGATTTATATAAAGCTGACATGCACAAATGGGTTTCACATAATTCAAATTAATAACAACGTGACATGAAATCTGGGAAATGGTAAAGCCAAATATATATTTGGAGCACCTCTCATTGAATGTTCTGAGATCTTTACTTTTTATTTTATTTTATAATTTTATTTTTAAAGTATATTTTATTGATTGTGCTATTACAGTTGTCCCAGTATTTTCTCCTTTGCCCCCCTCTGCCAGTACTCCCTTTCCTTCCATCAATCACCCCCTTAGTTCACGTCCATGGGTCGTACATGTAAGTTCTTTGGCTTTTCCATTTCCTATCCTATTCTTAACCTCTCCCTGTCTATTTTGTACCTACCAATTATGCTTCTTAATCCCTGTACTTTACCCCCCACTCCCCCCTTCCCCTCCCCACTGATAATCCTCCATTTGATTTCCATATCTATGATTCTGTTCCTGTTCTATTGCTTGCTTAGTTCGTTTTTGTTTTTTAGATTCAGTTGTCGATAGTTGTGAGATTGTTATCATTTTATTGTTCATAATGTTAATTATCTTTTTCTTAAATAAGTCCCTTTAACATTTCATGTAATAATGGTTTGGTGATGATGAATTCCTTTAGCTTTAGCTTTAGCTTGTCTGGGAAGGACTTTATCTGCCCTTCACTTCTAAATGACAACTTTGCTGGATAGGGTAATTTAGGTTGTAGGTCCTTACTTTTCATCAGTTTGAATACTTCTTGCCAATCCCTTGACTGCAAAGTTTCTATTGAGAAATCAGCTCATAGTCTTACAGGGACTCCTTTGTAGGTAACTCTCTTTTCTTGCTGCTTTTAAGATTTGCTCTTAATCTTTAACCTTTGGCATTTTAATTATGATGTGTTTTGGTGTGGGCCTTTTTGGGGTTGTTTAGGACTCTCTGTGCTTCCTGGACTTGTATGTCTATTTCCATCACCAAATTAGGGAAGTTTTCTTTCATTATTTTTCAAATAAGTTTTCAATTTCTTGTTCTTCCTCTTCTCCTTCTGACATCCCTATGATTCAGATGTTAGCACTTCTGGAGATGTCCCAGAGTCTTCTTATTCTCTCCTCATTTTTTTGAATTCTTGTTTTTTCATTCTGTACTGGTTGACTGTTTATTTCTTCCTATGTTCCAAATCGTTGTTTTGAACCTCAGCTTCCTTCCCTTCACTGTTGGTTCCCTGGATTTTTCTTTATTTCACTTAGTGTAGGCTTTGTTTCTTTCCTTATGTGTTTGCCATACTCAATGAATTCTCTGAACATCCTTATCACCAGTGTCTTGACCTCTGCATCTGATAGGTTGGCTATCTCCATTTCACTTAGTTCGTTTTCTGGATCTGTTCTTTCTTTGGGGCCATATTTCTTTGTCTCTTCAATTTGTCAGCTTCTCTCTGTTTCTGTGTATTAGGTAAGCTGCTTTGAGCGTACCTGTTACATTGTAAGAGGCAGAACCTTAGGTATTCACCAGGATAGGGGAACCTGCTTCACCGCTTTGTGGCGCTATATGTGGGGGAGGGGTCAGAGAGGGAACTGCCACTTGCTCAGTACTTGCCCTGTTTCCAGTCACTTCACCTTCCCATAAGCGACTGACACCCCTCTAGCTGTTGCTGTGGTGGCAATCCCCAGAGTGGGTGGGTTTGCATACATTCTAGGACCATGGGGGTCCTTTAAACAAACTCTCCTGAGGGACCTGCAGTTTCTTCCACTGTCCCAACCTCCATTGTTTTTTTTTTTGTTTGTTTTTTTTTACAGCCAGAAGTTATGAGACTTTACTTTCCTGGTGCTGGAATTCTGGGCTGCGTGGTTTGGCCTGGGGCTAGGGTTGCTCATTCCACAGGTGTCCTTCCTGTTTTTTTTTTTTTTTTAAGATTTTATTTATTTATTTTTAGAGAGGGGAAAGGAGGGAGAAAGAGAGGGAGAGAAACATCAATGTGTGGTTGCTTCTCATCCACCTCCTACTGGGGACCTGGCCCACAACTCAAGCATGTGTCCTGACTTGGAATTGAAGCGGCAACCCTTTGGTTCACAGGCTGGCACTCAATCCCCTGAGCCACACCAGCCAGGGCTCCCTCCCAGTTTTTATCTGCCACATGTGAACATTGGACTGCCCATTCCACTGGCTGCTGCTGCCGCCTCACCACCACCACACCATGTCCTCTCCACCCTGGCTCCCCGTATCCATCCCTTCTACCCATCTGCATGAAGATTTCTCATTTAAATCCTTGGTTGTTGGACTTCCGTACAGTTCAATTTTCTGGCAGTTCTGGGTGTTTTTTGTTTTGAGGCTAGTTGTGATCCTTGTTATAGTTGTATGAGGAGGCGAAGCATGTGTACTTATACCTCCGTGTTGGTCAGTAGTCTTGAGATCTTTATTTTTGAAACAACTTTTTAAAGGTATATTTTATAAATGATAAAATGCTGGCATTTTACGTGTATGGTTTGATGGGTTTAATAAGTCTATTATACTTTTGATGAGGAAAATGTGCAGGGGAATGGGTCTATACTACCACTATACAAAGGGGAGTGTTGAGGGAATGTCAGGGAACTTCTGCAAAATAATTTCTCTTTTTTTTGAGTAAATTAATAGTGAAAAGGGAGTTTGTTCAAAATAGTTACATTATTGCTTGTTTGATTACCCAGGAGAGATGTGACTTCATTTAGCCTTTGAGTAGCATGAGTAGTTCTAGGATTCAGAATGAATATAAGTAATAGGTTCCCAATAAACCACACACACTGTGGTCGAGAGCTTGGGTTCTGGCATCAAATAGATCTGGGTTGAGTTTTGGCTCTGCTACATTCAATTCATGTTGACCTTGGGTATTCTGAGCCTCACTTTTCTCCTTCGAATAATGGAACTGAAAATAGCACCTACTTGATAGGGTTAGTATGAAGATTAAAAAAGATAATGCATGAGTCATGGCTAGTGTGACTCATTGGATTTAGTGGCAGCCTGTGAACCAAAAGGTCACCCATTTGATTCCCCACCAGGGCACATGCCTGGGTTGTGGGCCAGATCCCTCGTTGGGGGAATGTGGGAAGCAACCAATTGATGTTTCTCTCCCTCTCTTTCTCTCTCCCTTCTCCTCTCTCTGAAAATAAATAAATAACATATTTTTAAAAAAGAGATAATGCATGAAAGCACTTAGTACTATGACTGGCACATAGTAAGTGCTCAATTTGCATTAGCTACTATTTTGATGTATTTATTAGAAAAATACCCATTCTTGGAAAGTTTCTGGTTTTATACAGTACATGCCACTGAAAGGCTCCTGAAGAAATCATGCTCAGCTTGACTTCTGCTTCTTTTTTATTCACCATCCCATTATTTTTTATAAGATATTTTGAATTCCCAGTGGAAGCAAGCGCCATAGTAACAAGCTTTCAGCTTCATTTTACTTCTAAGATGATCATTAATGGAGTTGATACTTTTTATTTACATGACAGCTTTAGCTGTAACTAGAAATGCATTTTCCAAAATCTCTGATTTCAATTTTTCTGTTCAGCTGAACTCTTATGTCTTCGTCTTCATGTTTTTGATGAATGGATGATGTTGTCTTTAGATGTTCTCCGCCTTCCAGGGCACATTAAACCCACCCAATTGCTCTCATCAAGAGGAACACAAGGAGAGGAACTCCTAGAAAAAAACAGCACAGCCTCTGCTTCCTGAGGTGCATGTGCACCTGTGAAAGGGAGCAGTGTGAGGGAAATTTACAAAGTCAGTCTCTGATTATAAAGATTCTTCCTTAAGGAGAAAAGAAAAAATCAAAAGAAAAAAAATACATTTACTTCAAAGAACTCCTGTCTGATTGAGTGGAGAAAAAGTAGCCTCATTGCTTTGATCCTCTCACTGAGAGAAACAACATGAAAAGAAAAGAGAAAACAAAGCTCAAAATATGGGCTTTTGTTGAGAGCATCATTAGGAGTGTTTATTGGCTGCAGTAAACACACATCCCAGCTCTGAAGCATTCAGTGAGGCCTCTCCAGCTTTCGCCTGGAAGGCCAGATTGTTGACTCTGGGCCACATACCTTTTCCAAGTCAGCAAGGCCTGTGAGTCTCAGACCACCTTGACCTCTGGTGAGTTCAGGCTTTAGAAATAAACTAGGCTTTTTTTTTTTTTTTGAAAGCTTTGGTTTGTTTACCTTTGTTAAGCACTGTCTGATTCTTTACTCCTTGAAGTGAAAGCTCTTCAAAAAGCTTATGAAAAGGCTTTTTGCATATCACTTCTTCAAAACAACATTGTGATGATTTAAGTGCACGCAAATCAGGGTCAGATGAATTACATTTTTTCCTTTGAAATACACAGAGTTGGACAGATTTAAGGTGGTGGGGGCAGTGTTTTGCATAAGTGCTCTTTAAATCCAGAATACTGAGTGGCAGTCAATAAGGTTAGAGCATTGGACAGAATTTGCCACCCTATACTTCTAGGACAGCATTTGTCAACTAGTGTGTCTGGCCTCTACCCCCTACCAGTATACTGTCAATTTGTGATGAAAGCATAAAGTTAATTTCTTATCCAATGAGGACATTCCCAACAGAGTGACACTGAGCAAATGGAATATAGAGCCGAGTGCACAGCTATTGCATGCTACAAGGAGGTTAAAGGTACAATTTCATTGTGAAGTGGCACCAAAGACAGATTGTGCAATTTGGGGAATGTGTGAGATTTTTGCTTTATGAGCATAGAAAACAGTGTGGTCAGGGCAGTGTGGTCTACTTAAATAGCTGTGCTGTGATTTCTATGAGGCTGAAGCTCAAGGGCTCCTCTAACACTCAGTGTCCATTGCCTAGCAGAGGGCTAGCACAACAACAAATCACAAAACAGAGAGAGAGAGAGAAGGAAGGAAAGAAGGAAGGAAGGAAGGAAGGAAGGAAGGAAGGAAGGAAGGAAGGAAGGAAGAAAGAAAGAAAGAAAGAAAGAAAGAAAGAAAGAAAGAAAGAAAGAAAGAAAGAAAGAAAGAGAGAAAGAAAGAGAGAAAGGAAGAGTGAGTCAGTCATGTATCAGCAAAGGGTGCTAATATCAGTCAGGGTCCTCCTGAGAAACAGAACCAGTAGGCTACATATTCATGTGTATTATATGATACACATTACTACAAAAGGAAACATGATGATGAATTAGCTCATGCAATTATGGAGGCTGAGGAGCTCCATGATTTGCCTACTGTAAGCTGAAGACCCAGGAAAGCTGGTGGCATAATTCAGTCGGAGACCCCAGGCTTGAGAACCAGGGGAGCTGACGGCATAAATCCCAGTCCATGGGCAAAAGAAGATGAGATAAGATGTCCCAGCTCAGGTGGCAAGACCAGGGAGCGGGTGAATTCCTCCTTCTTCTGCCTTTTTTTCTATTCAGGTCCTCACCAGATTAGATCACACCCACCCACATTGGGGAGGGCATGAAGTCTACCAATTCAAATGCTGATCTTGCCCAGAGACACCTTCACAGGCACAGAAATAATCTTTAATTGGGACACTCTATGGCCAGTCAAGTTGACACATAAAATTAACCATCGTAGTAACCAAGAGACTAGACTCTATCAAGAGACCTACTCAAACTAGGCCAGAAAACCAAAAGGCTAGGAACCTTTGTTTTGAGCAAGAGTAACTCCTGTCTTTTCCTATGATGTATGCATTTTCTTGCTTTGCTTCTCCTCTTGGCCTGCAAGTTCACTGAGAGCACCATGCATGTTTTACTTGGTTCTTCCCCTTAGAGTGAATGGTACATGGCATGTGACACTAAATGATTCCAAACGCATGAAAGAATCCAGGCCATCATCATCTTCATCATCACCTTCATCATCTTATTCTTTTGCTTCATTGATTTCTTTTTCTGTCAGGATAGTGTTGTGCTGATTTCTAAGTACTTTGACTGCAGGGTCCCATAGAGGTACCTATTTGTGTACTCTGTCTGAAGTGGTCAGGATTTACAGAGCAGTTTGTATTGGCCCCTCTTCGCTCATACCTGCCACTGGTTCTGTTGGTTCTCCAGGCGCATCTTAAGATGTGCGCAGCTTGAGGTGCAATGTGGAAACATGTCTCAGGAAACAAAAGCTAGTGTTACTAGTTAAATCACTTAGCAAAATAAATAGTTCAAACAATATTTAATTAAAAAGGGGACTTAAAAGTTATGTATGTTGTGTCTGGTCGAGATACTCTGTGTTGACCCTATTGTAATCAATGTTTTCAGTGGAGAATTGGTCCAAGTCTTAAATACCACATTAATCCCTTATTGCTCTTAACAATATAACAAAGAACTGGTATATATAAAGAGGGTGAGAACAGCCTTCCCATCCCATTAATGTCAGTGCAAAGAAAGATATATTTTGCTGCAACAGGTTTTGCCTTTGAAAAGAAACACAAGTACCTTTATTTCATTATTTCTGATTCTTACCTGGTTTTCAGAGCTCCTGTTTCTCTTTTTTTCTGTCCCTGCCTTTCTCTGTTAAAAGCATGAAATGGAGATTCATGGAGCCCTGCAGCGAGCTCATTTGTTTTCAGATAACTCTTGTGGATACACTTTGGGTGAATGAATTGAAATAACACAATAGCCACTCAAAAAAAGAGAGCTACTTTGAGCCTGGTCTGAAATGAACAATGTTTGGGGCCTTTTTAAAGAAATAGTATCGTAGACCCACACCCTTACCACCACCAAAGAGTGGAGTTTTACTGTTTGTATTACAATATTATTTAAATATAGATTGCAAAATAGTAAGTGTAAACTTTTTATGTTTGTAGTTCTTATAAAACTATAAAAGAAAAAACAAATTTTCAGGTTATATTAAAACCAAACAATAAAACCAATAAAATTCAGATTAAGAACATTAATATGAAAGATGATGTGGTTTTTCTGAACTAAATCACTACTCAAAACAGGTTGTTAACTACCTCTGGCACAGAGACAAGCACTTCAGTGTTATGTCCACCTCAGTTCATTACTCCCTAGCTCTTGACAAAGTAGTACCATTTGGTGGCAAGACAAATGTAAGGACAAATGCAAACTTGCTCTTGGCTCTGCCTTATATATTTTGGTCATGCAGGTGATGTAAAATATGCTCCTATTAATATTTTTAGCATCAACATGAAAACCCAAGTTTAAAACTCCCCTTTAGAAATTTCACAGTTGCCCATAAATTCATCCCAGCAACTCGGTAAACATGAGTTTAGGGTTAAATCATTTAATTTAAGCTTATAATGAAAAGGTTTTGATTACAACACTATGACCTTTCAGGATTTTTAGGATGATTTTGTACTTTTTAAGGTGTTCATTGAGCTTACTTATAGTTTATCAAATAGGGAGTGTTTCAATAGGAGCATAAAATAACTGGAAGGAATTCAATGTCTTTTTTCTTTTGTTTTGTTTTATACAATTAGTATAGGTTTGGTTATGCTGCAGTAACAAACAATCTCCAAATTGCAGTGGCTTAAGTTGGCCAAGGTACATTTCTCCAGTGCTGACTGGAAGTGAGCCTCTACTTATTGTGGTCACCTAAGGGCTCAGGCTGGTGGAGGTTTGACCTTGATATGTGCTTCCACCATCTCCTTGGCTAGAGAAGGAGATGTTATGACTCGTGCTTGGCTCTTTAAACTTCAACCTAGAAGACACTTATCACTTTCATATACAAACCATTGGCCATAGAATGTTATATGACTATCCTAATTTTAAGAGAAGGGCAGTTCTATCTTGTGCTCACAGAGGGGAGAACCAGAATGTTTGTGACCAGCCCCAGTACCCCTCTAGCTCTTGCTTGATCATCTCTCACTCATCACAGATGCAGGACCTGCTGGGGGACACACTATTTTTGATGTATCTGTTATGTTCTCTGGCTTTGTTATCTCTCTAACAAGGCCCTTGCCACCTTAGAGAGAGAATGGGTAGTGCAAAATAGGAAAGTCGATTTATTACTTTTAGGGAAGAATAAAAAGGAAGAGGTATATAGTTGGACAAAGCTTGAGCAAAAATACAAATTGTGTTTTAAAAGTAATTAATAAAAATGATACTATTTTTGTTCCTGGAATAAAGCTTATCTCAAATGACTCTGATAGCTGGAAGATGAGCTTTGGAAACTGAATCCTGTATTAGATATTAGTCAGCAAACAGGGCTCCCAAACCTTTTAGGGTGCTTGGTAAAGATCACCTTTTTGGTGACTGAGGGAAAACCTTCATAACTATTTAGTATTTCCACTTTTGTATTTTATTTTTAAGCAGCAGTGGGGATCAAGGATAATTATGCATGTAGTTTGTATTTAAATAAGGCATATGAGTGGAAATATCACTTAATTTTCCTCTCAGAAATCAGTTTTCAGTCATGATGTTGAAATGTGCCATTAAAAGTACCTCATGCTATGATAATTAAATATTATGCTTTCCAAAGATGCTAAATGATATCTCCTGAGGGTCTCAAGATTTGCAAGTGTCTCTCTTTTATATAATGGGACTTTAAAATGAGCAAGAGTAACTATTTTATAAATTGAGGATTTAAAATGAAAATTAGATACACCCTGAAGATATTTCATTCTGTTATACGACCAATGATACATCTTGACTGTCTAGATACGGTATATAAAGACTGTATATGTTTCTCTTTTCCAATAGAATACGTTCAAAATGCTACTTTTTTGTTTCCTTTTGGACATTGCATTAAAAAATAACCTTTTTCATGATAAGTAGTATAAATTTAGATGGAAAACAGTTATTGCCTTTAATTACAGAAATACAATGTAATATTGTAGAAAATCTGGAAGTCCTGAAGAACATTAAGAATCAAACCAAACTAAACCAAACGAAATAAAAAACCCATGAATAATGTTCCTATTTGGGAGCAATCATTTCACATAGTATTTTTCTTACCGGTTTTTAAGTGTGCATGTGCACACACATGCACTTAACACAGTTGGGATCACCTGATGAACGTAAATGTCCTTTTACATTGAAAGAGAAATGTAAATTTTTCTTTTTTTTTTCTATGAGAAAAGAGATAATCATGAGTATAGCTTATAATGAGAAACGAGAATAAGTCAAAGCGTGGAGTTCCTCATGAGCAGTGTTTTTGTTTCATTTAATGAAAAAATGTAGTGTTAGGAAAGTAAATAGTTTGTATTTTTTGAACCTTTAATATATTTGAAGTTTTATTTATTAAAATGCTAATAACTCACTGGGTTTCAAATAATGTCAAACTTCTGTCAGTAAAAATAAAGATACACGTGGTCATGGGGGAATATATAGAGGAAATCCATTTTGTACAGAAAAAACATTGGTTAATATTTTTCTGTATCCTTCAGCACCCCTTGTTCATATCATTTTAATGTCTGTATCTCATTGCCTGGGCATACCATATCTAACCTGAAACTGTTAGGACATTGCACCTTTTCCCATCTCTTGCTATGATAAGTAATGCTCAGATGGCCATCTCATATACACATATTGGTATAAATCCACATTTCAGGTTATGTCCTCCAGACAGATATCCAGAAATAGAATTACTGGGATCTCCGCTTTTGATGTCCTGCTTTGAAAGCCTCTGTGAATTCAATATTCTAAAAGTGTGTTGGCTTACTGCGGTTCTGACACCTGAGAAGACAAGGCAGAGGAGATGAGGTATCTAGCTCAGGGCACTGGCCCGATTCACTGGGGGTGCTCAACAGGGGCACTCTGCAGAAGTGCCTGTCATGGGACATTGGGGTCTGCCCACATGTGCGAGTTGTCAGCTGCGTGTGTAAAACATGGGGAAATTTTTTGTCTAGACCCCAGTGCGTGAGAACCCGGAGGGAAACCCAGCTGAGATCTGTGTCAGCAGCTCACCTTTAAACATTGGACTTAGAATGCTATCAATCAGCAAGCCACAAGGGAGGAAGTATAAATAAAACATGTCCCTCTCGAAGAGGGCAAAGCTGCAATTTGCCAAGTGCACTGTAATTGCTTCTGGTTAATTATCTCAGTGGTGAGTTGGGAGCACCAAAGGCACACATCTACATCCACAATGTGGATAAAAATAATGGCACCCCTTGAATAATTCTCATTTTTTTCTTGAGACATGGACAGTGCATACCCAGTTTCCTTGGATAGTGACTTCACTTTTTGGGTCATCAATTTTTATCGCATTGTAATTACTTACAATAATTATAGTAATATAATTATCAACAATAAGTACTAATAATTACAGTAATACTTACTAAATGCAGGTGCTGGGCTAAGCACTTCAGGGGCATTAATCACTGAATGCTCACGGTAAAAGGGAAGATTACTTTCCTAATTTTCAGATTTGGCAAAGGAAGCTTTGAAAGGTTATGTGACTTGCTCAGGGTCACATAGCTGACACTGAATTCCAGTTGTTATGCTGAGATCCAGAAAATTTTCTCTTAACCAATGCAGTAGACACCTTGGTTCCCCACCTATATCTCCTGAGACCCCTTTTACCAATCAATACACCTATCCCCTAATGCTAGAGCAACTACTCTTAATAGCTCACACTTGAAGCCTTTTTGGGGTTATTGCCCTTCAGAGACTAGCGCCACTTTACCTGGAAGTACCTGAGAGTAACCACCGCACCCTAGAACAGCCCTTTGCTAATAAGCAGCCAGTGAAGAAATAAAAAAGCTCAGCAATCTTGATTTAAGGTGGTTCAAGTTCTAAGAGGCAGTTTATCCTCTAGAGCCCTCTGTAGGCTCAGGCTATGGCTAGATGTCACCTAAACTACATTCTTGCTTACTTTCTTTTTCCCTATTCTACTTCTCTCCCTCCCATACAGGCTCTCCCGAGATTGCACCCTTAATAAATGCCTTTTATACAAATCCCTTCTCAGGCTCTGCTTCTAGGGAGCTTGACCTGATACAGCTACTACATTAAGTTCGCTTCTGGTAAGTGTGCTGATTTGCTGAAAGAATCCTTCCCACTGAAGCAGATATCACCTTGCCTTGTTACGTGACCTTGGGTAAGCCTGTTACATCTCAGGGCCTAATGTCCCTTCTCTGCAAGATGAGAGGACTAGATTGGAGGGCCCCCAGAACTCCTTCTAGTCCTGAAAGCTACTGATGTTTCTACTTGCTAAAAATCCATTTGTAGAGATCTCTATGGCTGTGCCCCCAAAACGGCATTTGGCTTGACAGTTTGCTCCTGGTAGGAATATTCTCAGAGAGCATAAACTTACTTTTCTTCCCCTTTCTCCATCCTGACTACAAGGGACTCCTGCAGAGACTGACGCCTACTGGGAGCTTGTGTGTGCTACCCTATGGGCTGAGGTATTCAATTCAGTCTGAAATGTCTTTAGAAGGAAATGATATTCCTGAGGTTAGGCAACAAGAGCAGCATCCCACAAACAGGCAAGTCACTGTTTGGGGTGGGGGCAGATGAGCACAGGGAATGAATTGTCAGATTTATTAAGATGAAGGTCACTGGTGACTTTGACAAGAGTAGATACAATGCAGTTCACCCTGACTGAAGTGATCTGAATAGAGAATAACAAGAGGTGAGGAAGTGAAAACAGTTCAGATAGGAGTGGGGACAGACCATCCATGTAAGGAGGAAGGCAGTGTACATGGGCCAGCTAACAAGGGTAGTGCACTAGATGTGGGGGTGAGAGCATCGCTTGTATCTAAATGTTTTCTAAACCCAGTCATAAGCCAAGAGAGACAAGGGGTAGATAGAAAATGGGATGATTTAAAGGAAAAAGGGAACTTCTGAAAATAGTATCAAGGGCTGGCAATCAGATTTGTTAGGGAAATTGTTAGGCAGTACTAAGATATAGAGTTATGTGGTTAAAGTGAGACTTGCTAATATGGTCTTTTTCTATAGCCAAATTCAGCTGCTCAGGTACAGAGTAGGGGTGGGCTGGGTTTGACTAGGATTGGGTTTTTCCTAAAGTGATTTGATAAAAGGGATAGGGAAGTAGGAAATTGGGAGTAGAGTGAAGGAATCAGTGGAGTGGTAGGCTGTGGTATCTAAGCAGGGAAGTGAAAACAGAAACAATATGATAATAAAAAGGCAAAAAAGGTTAATGGATTGGAGCTTCTGCTGGGTTCGAAGAATGTGGATCATCCAGTGAGTGAGCTGGAAGCTCAGGAAGTGGGATGTGAGCTGGAAGCTCAGGAAGTAGGATGGATGAGTTGAGATGTTGAGATGGTGCAGATATTGGAAATGACAAGGTCTAGGGTAGGCTGAGGGTTGGTGGCTGAGGTGGGGTGGAGGAAAAGGTCAGCAGAAGTGAAGATCAAGGAACAGCAGTATGGTGCTAGATAATCATCTGTATAGGTATTGAAGTCAGAAGAATGATGAAAATAGTAGAGGTGGAGAGGAAGATGATGAACAAGGTACTAAAATCTATAATGAAGAGTCATAATAGTCTAGAAAAGGAAGGGGGCCTTTAAAAAGTCTCTAAAAAATGAAGAGAAAGGATGGTTTGGGCTTCACAGGAGCTGGGATTTTTGAAAGAAAAAGGAAAGGAGCAAAGAGGATACCTACCCCACCTTTGGAAAATAAGTTTTCACCAGAGAGACATGCAGGAAAGCTGTGCTCTTGGGGCTGGCCAACTTTCAGAAGCAGGCAGTGCTCTGTGGACTCCCTTAGCTCCCAACCAGAGAGTGCTGCCACCAAGGAGAAAGCAATTGAACAGGTAGACACGCTAGAGGATTTCTACTGGAAGATCATTTGTTGAGCTGCCATGAAAATGGAATATTGGTGCTCAGCATTAATTGTGACCTCCTTCCAGTGAGTCTTCCTGTACTGCAAAGGCTGGAAGGCAAAGGTAGACTTTCCCAGACTCCCTTGCAGCTAGGTTTCAGATGCGCTCCAGCTTCAGTCAAGCATATACTCTCAGGTTGGATTCAGGAAGTAGAAATGAGGTGGGGGTCATGCTTGCACAGCTTCTCCTGACAGCAACAATGACAGAGCTATGCGTAGGGACTGGGGGGAGTAAATTTATCACTGACTTTGTGTCTATTAAGAGGCAGAGTATAGGGCACCCATTTTGGTGATGCAGATTGCAGCAGGCTGTGAGGTTGTGGAGTTGGCAGCAGTAGTGGAGACTTCCTAACTGTGGTGGCCCCCTGATCATAATAGTAGGTGCATGGATCTGGGATCAGCAATTGTAATGGAAGTTTCTGGATCAGGCAGTGCTCTCTTGTCATGAAAGAGACAGCCAGCAATCGTTTCAGTGGTCTAATTATGCTAGTCTAGGAAACTTAAGCTATAGTCATTTTCTTCAAGTCTCTAAGGATTCTGTAAGCCATCTAACACCCTGTAATAAGCCCCTTCTGTTTACAATTGATAGAGTATATTTTACATTCTACAGCTGAATCCTGATGGGTATGTAACAGGGTGCAGCCAAGAGGGGGGCCCCAAATAGGGATTTGGAATGGGGTCCAGAGCTCAAGGTGTCCAGGAAATATTAGAAAGATATATAGGATGTCCTCCCCTCCCCGCTGACAGGTATGAGTTGGGGGAAGGGCCACATGGAGCAGGAACATGCAGAGCTATTTTGTACAGCCACAGCTTCGCAGCTAACCTCTGGCATGGTCATTTAACATATCTATAACCTTTAACTGCTTTCATACATATGTTAGATAGCTTTGGCCATGCTTTGAGCCAGGGGGATGGAAGTGACTTCCACCCAAGACATAACTGGGGGGCAGCTCCCCCTGGTTACAGTGCCTGCGTGAGAGCTTGGAGAAGATTGGCTCCATGCCATGGGGCCACACCTGCCCAGACTTACGATGGCAGCCCAGTAAACCTGGAAGAATAAAGGAATGCTGGCAGGTGTAACTGATTGTAGGAGGAGTGGGAAATGGGGCTGCAGAGGAAGACTGGCGTGGGGATTTAAACCGAGACTCTGCAGCCATATGAGGAGAGAATCACGTAGCTTTGGTGGGAGAGAACCACGTGGCTGTGGCAGACCGGGGACCCTTGCATCTTTGGCAAGAGAGCACCATGTGGTTGTGGCAGTAGAAAGGACAGAACCATGAGGCTTTGGCAGAGTGGGACCCCCGCAGCTTTGACAAGAGTGAGGACCATGTGGCTTTGGGGTGCTCCCTTTTGCCACGTGGCTTAGGAAGCAGGAGAGACTTTGCCTGGAAGATAAGGGGTGAAAGGACTCTTGCTGGTGGGCCATGGCTTTGGATTAACTGGAGATCCTGGCGGTGACACAGTTGATGGTGCCAGGAGCCCAAATCATGGACTTCTACTTCTCCTCCTGAGATACAGTACCCCAGATTAGGGGAGAGGAATAAAGAAGGACTGTGTGCATCTGTGCATATCCTAAAGGACTTTAATATTTTAATGAAGACAGTAAGTCACTACTCTAAGTCTGTATAGCTTTAAATACATATTCCCTTTCCTTTTCACAAATCTCTGGCATTGAGAGACGTCTTTCCTCTGGCGGTGGGCATAGCAAACCCAGTGGGGGGGGTCCTTTTGGTAATAGTATATCTATCATACACCCCCACCTTGGGTCTGTTCTGGAACAGTTTTTGGCATCCCTGAGTGGGCTCCACTCAGGGACCGGCTCAGAACAACTCATACTGTTCCAACAAAGCATGCAAAACTTCAGAGCAAGAAAGATACAGATGGCGTAAAGACCAGGTATTTCTCCAGCTATTGCCCATAATTCCAACTCTCCATTATTCCAAAAGAGTATTCAGAAACCAAATTTTCAACTATAAAACATTTTCACAGGTCTGCTCCCTTCCCTGTGTCATTTCCTTTTCACCGTTCGGGGCCTGATTAGGTGGCCGATGGCCTCAGGAGGAGTTCAGAGAAATTCTCAGAGACTGGGAAAATTCCGAAGTCTCACTCTCTCGCACTTGAGGGGATTGGTCTGCCATGGGCAATTACTAGCCCACTGGTGCTAATGAATAAGAATTTACCAAGAGCAACTTTTCTTAAGAACTTACTGCATGCCAGGCATCTCAAGTTCTCACATAGGTCTAAAGAACAGTCATGATTCTCTCTATGTGTAAATGAGGAAATTAGAGTACAGACAAGCTGTTTCCTTTCTAAGGTCACATAGCTGAGAAGTGGCAGAACCCAGGTCTGTTCCACTATCAGTACACCACCCTGACTCATTGGGTAGGGACTGCTCTGTCTTGGACACAAGGATCTGTAAAAGTTCCTCAGTTCAGAAAAATGACTTTTGTACTACGGAATATTTCTAGGGCATTTTTCCCTTTAAAAACTTTAGTAAAGCCCTGGCCATGTTGCTCAGTTGGTTGGAGCGTCGTCCCATACACCAAAAATTTGTGGGTTTGATTCCCGGCCAGGGCACATACGTAGGTTTCGGATTTAATTCCTGGTCACTGTGCTTTGTGGGGCACATTCAAGAGGCAATCAATCAATATTTCTCTCTCACATCAATGTTTTCTCTCTCTCCTTTCCTCTCTCTAAAATCAGTAAATGTATCCTCTGTATCCTTGGGTGAGGATTAAAAAATATATAAAACTTTAGTAAGATTAGAGTAACTTCATTATAATGCAAAACTAGACATGTTTCTGTGTTGTTCATCACATTAAATGACAAAGAATCCTAACTGGAAGGTATTTAAAGATGCAAGAGAAGGGCTGTTAGAATGAGTTTCCAATAATAGGGATGAAAAGATAGGATCCTTTTAGCAAAAGAAAGACAGACCTAGGATCTGCTATCAAAGATGCTGAGCTTGGCTATATGGAGGATGATGCAATGGATGCTCAGTCTAAGATCTGAGTTCTAGGCAGAAGAACAAAAGAGTCATGGGCTGAGCAAAGGAGTGAGAGATGGAAGGGGAAAAGAGCCAGGATCCCTAGGAAGGTGCTCTGTGCAAAAGGCACCATCTCAGTTCAGAAATGAGGAAAGCCCAGCAGACTGCAGAGGAAGAGGAGAGAAGCCACAGAGGAAAAAGCTGATAGGAAAGGAAAGTAAAATAATGAAGCAGAGGAGAAAGACATCAAAAAGAAAGGCACTTGAGAGGTAGTGGAGATTTAATTGGCTCCTCTCAGCCTTTTTCTGTTGGAGAAAAATGCGATTCTGACCCGTCTGGTTTGGCAGAACAGCATTTTTGTTCCCCAGCCTCAAGGGGCCCCGAACCTTCCTTGAAGGTAGTAATTTCATGTCGTTCAGCTCTTGCTTTTCTGTTTCTTTAGCTTCTAATAATTGCATAGGGGGCTGGACCTAGGATATATTAGGCTGGACCAGCCTTGCAGCCTTAGGAGAGTTACCTCACCTCTCTGAACTTCAGCTTCTTCATCAGTAAAAAGAATGACAATAGTACCAGTTGTATAGCTTAAATGAGTTAACGCATAAGAAAGGTCCCACAAAAGGCTGGAACGCAGGAAGTTCTCAATAAATGCTAACTTTCATTACCATTATTTAGCACCCTACACATTCTGTCTATACTCTTAGCTTGTGAGTTAGAAAGTATCACGACTTAGAGAATCTGGACTCCTACTTGACTCCATCACTTACTTATGTGATTTGGGAAAGTTTCTAGATGACTCTGGGCCTCAGTTTTCTTATCTCTGAAAGAACACAGATTTAAAAAAGTTAAGAAGAATGAAGTCTGTCCTTAAGGATAGTGTAATTTATATTCTGGTGGAGCGACTCTTACAAAGAGGGAATTCCTCCCTTTTGTGCAGGTGGGAGTCTTCCTCTCGGGCCTTGCATTGATCCAGCGCAGTTCCAGAAATTATTCAATGAGGCTTCTTTTGCCAGGCAGAGGGTCAGATGCTGAGGTTGGAGTAGGCAAGCCGAGTCCCCAACCTTGAAGGGCTCATGTCTAGTGGAAAAAATAGGAGGAAATACAAGGTTAATTCCAATCCACTGTGGTGCAGGCGATAATGGCTGATACACAAGATAGAGACAGTACAGAAGATGGATAGACCCACTTACTGTGGAGGTCGGAGAAGCCTTCACAGAGAAAATGAGGGAGGGCCCCTTCCCGTTCATAAAACTAATATATGTTCAGACAGTAGAGAAAATATAGAAAAAATAGAAAGGCACACACACAAAAATCTTGTTTTGATGCATGTATGTTCTTCCTGTCCTACGCATGGTATGTGTGAGTACATACATATCCAAAATTGGGATTGCAGTTTGCATGCTATGTTGTTGCTTGTTTTTCAATTTTAGCAGCATACCTTTTAAATGAATAGGAGTTGGTCTGAAGTCAATCAGGGAAGAGAGGAGAAGAAGTGGGCAACCTTCCAAGCAGCTGGGACAGCATGGGAGGTAATAATTCTAGCTTTGTACTTGAAAGTTGGTGCATTTCTTTCCTACCCACAGTGCAGTAGTAACAGGAAATGAGGCATTTACTTCCATGTGTTTGAGTTTCAGAGTGTAGGGTATCTAGTAGCATCTGGCTCTCTATGCACTCAGCAATAGAACAAAAGTTAGTTTTGAAACCAAATAAGCCAGAAGATTTCAAGTGGCCCCCAAGAGAGATGAGATGAAGGAGCCTTAGTGTAGCAAAAGATTTATGGTGTGCCCTGGCCAGTGTGGCTCAGTTGGTTGGAGCACTGTCCTGTGCACCAGCCAGTGTGGCTCAGTTGGTTGGAGCACTGTCCTGTGTACCAAAAGGTCCTGAGTTCAATTCTCAGTCAGATTACATACTTAGGTTGCAGGTTCAGTCCCTGGCAACCAATCGATGTTTCTCTCTCTCTCTCTCTCTCTCCCCCCCCCCCGCTTCCTCCCTCCCTTTGCCCTCTCCCTCTCCCTTCCTCTCACTCTAAAATCAATAAAGGTATCTTCAGGGAAATATTAAAACAAAATAAAAAGATTCATAGTGTATCAAGGGCCTGCCATGCCCACATCTGTTCTGAGGAAAGAGGCCCCAGGTGGATCCCTCTGCTTCAGGTTAGACACGGGTTATGTGTATCCCAAGCCTGTGATTCTAGGCACTGCCAATCAGATCAGTGAGCATGTCCTGAGCTGTGGATATCTAGAGCTGGTCCAAGGGAGGCCAGTCCAAGGGAGGCCAGTGGGCTGGTCCAAGGGAGCCAGTCCAACTTTGACATGCAAAACTTTCTGGGGCATTCCATCATGTTAGGTGTTCAGAGTTGGGTCACAGGGCTCAGGTTGTCTCCACAGCCACGTCAAGCTGACTGACAGTTCCACTTCCCTACCAGGCCCAGTATTCATCCTACTCCTAGTAACCCAGGGAGCCAGTGGCTGATAGAGCTGGGTCTGCAGCTACCTCACTCCTGGGAGCATCGTTACACTAAACACCTGTCACTGGGATAATCCATGTCTGACTCTTCCTTGAAATCTAAACTGCTCAAATATAGTTGCTTTGCTCACATGTTAGTAATATGCTGGACTGGCTCATACTAGCTCACAAAAGCTGATTGTTAAGATTTTCAGGAATTTTACAGAGTGGTGTTTAAGTACAGCCATTATTAAACATTAAATTATATATTTTTATTTTTTAATCCTCACCCAAGGATATGTTTTATTGATTTTTAGAGAGAGGAAGGGAGAAAGAGAAACATTGATGTGATAGAGAAACATTGATCAGTTGCCTCCTGTACATGCGCCAACCAGGGATGGAATACGTTCAACCTTTTGGTGCACAGGACGATGTTCCAACCAACTGAGCCAACAGGCCAGGGCTCAAAATTAAATTACATATACTTGCAATTAAATAAATTATATTAAAAACAAAGGTAATTCAGCCCTGGCTAGTGTAGCTCAGTGGATTGAGCTCGGGCTGTGAACCAAAGGGTTGCCAGTTGGATTCCCAGTTAGGACACATGCCTGAGTTGCAGGCCAGGTCCCCAGTGGGGGGCTGTGTGAGAGGCAACCACACATTGATGTTTCTCTCCCTCTCTTTCTCCCTACCTTCTACTCTCTCTAAAGGAATAAATAAAATCTTTTAAAAAATAATAAAAAATAAAAAAACAACCAAAAACCAAAGGTAATTCACATTCAAAAACTCATCACTTCCTAGTTATTTGATGTTTTACTCTTGAGGTTATTTATAACTATTTTGTATGTATAATTGTGCGCTATGGCATATCTCTTCCCATATCCACTTTCAGTGACTCCACATTCTTAGCTTGAAATCAGGCATGGCTAGAGTATGCCTCAGAACTTAGCAAATGTTAACAGTCAGTGCTTTCCCCCTTAATACCTGGCTATTAAACACTTACCAGCACACACTGCCCTTAGGCACCGAGTGAAGGCTGGCTTCCTAAAGGTGCGCTATCAGAGAACACAGGAGCCATGCTCAATTCCATCAGCAAGTTTGCACCGCCTGCAGCATGGAAGCTGTTCTGTATTTCTCACCCATTTGTTAATAAAATTCCTTCTCAGCCTGTTCCTAAGAGGGAGATACAACTGATTTTTCAACCACAGGCCTAGTATCATTACTGTATTCCTGCTTGACTCTTTACAATTTAATTCATATGGAGCAGCCAGGATACCATGCTCCTCTCTCCCTCTCCCTCTTCCTTGTTCCCTCCTTTACCTTCTTCCCCTCCCCTCTCCCTGACCACAAGCACTGTCTAAGCAGAAACTCTGTCCTAAGTGCTTGGGCCACTTGCTGCTAGGCGCAGATGGCATAAGGACTGACCGGCTTCCTGGGGAAACAGTTCCACACCTTACTCTTCCCCCTATGGAGAAGACAGCATGAGACCCCGTCTCTGCCCTGCCAACCATGAGCCAGAGGGATGCCAGGTATTCCACCTGCTGGCCTCCTCTACCCAGAGGAATAGGGTGAAATTACTTGTAGTGTCATGGAGAATATTAATTAACTGACCTATTCCAATCTCCATGCCCACACCTAGGCTGCCAAAGTGGGTGGAGACAGCAAAGTGCAAGCAGCTTTAAAATAAGACCGTTATTACTGCAGACCAGCAAATTCCCTGAGCAATGAACAGGGAAACCTCAGAATGCAGTTGCCTGCCCAGTCACCCTAGCTGGCTGCCAGGGGTGGAGGAAGGGCACAGACATTGCCTGGAATAAAGAGCTGGGAATAGAGGGAGATACACAGAAATCTTTCTGGTGTCGTGAAAAGCAATTTGCTTTTATTTCTGAAATAAACCCACAGTGATCTCGAGGCTTGGGAGTCCATTTTGCAAACAGATTCTGCATTGGAAACATCCTGGTCCAAGTGGGAGGGGCCTCGGTGTGCATGTGAGGCTGAGGTGATGGGCCTTGCTTGGAGCAGCGGTTAGGATTAGCATTCCGGCTCTGTCCTTACTTTCTTACTGAACCTCAATTTTCTCATCTTAAACAGGGTTAAGCATTGTAATACTTGCCACATAGGATTGTTTTGAGAATTAAATGGAGAATGTAAAACGCTTAGTAGAGGGTCTGGAACCTTGTAAGTACTCAATAAATGTTGGGGTTGAGGGAGAGGGATGGGAGAAGGACATTTCACATTAAACTCTTTTGTACTGGTTGAGTTTTTTAGAGTATATATTTATATTACCTTTTTTAAGATAAAAAAAATTGTTACACAAGCAGAGTTTTACCGAATTGGAAAAAGGTTGAGAAAGGTCCACAAATCTCTGTACTCTTTAAATATCATTTTACCTCATCTGCAAAATGGGGTAATAATAGCACTGACATCAGGGATGTTTGTGAGGATGAGGGTTCAGCCTGGTGCCTGACTTGTGGCCCTTGCTCGCTGTCATTAGTGAATGATGAATGGCCTGAGACCCTGCGTACAGCCTGCTCGTCTAGCTGTAGGTCTGCCTTCCTCATATCCAGGTGGATCGCTAAGCAAGTTGGCCGGTCCTCAGCAGGGGAACCCCTGAAACTGGTCCTGGCAGGAACCTCAGGGTTCAATGCTGAGTCTATTTGGCAGGATGGCTAAAGTCTCCAGTGTTACCAGTGCCTGAAAGATGATCAGCAGGTAGGTTCTGGAGGTGCTGCTGGCTTTGACTCTGATTACCTGTAGGCAAGGACACTAGATTGAGGAGGATTAAGGGAGCTCTGGGGTATTTTTGTGTGGCAGAGATAAGAGGTCTGGCAAGCAAATTAGGAGGCAACAACTAAATGTGGGAGGGAAGACTTGGACAGTTGAAAAGCTTTACATTGGAAGTTACAGCAAACCTACTACAACCCATGGTAACTGAAAAATCCAGGGGCATGTAAGTTTCAGGATCAGCTGGATCCAGGAGCTCAAAGAAATGTTACCATGTTTCAGTTCTGTTCTCTGGGTTGGCTTCCTTCTTAGGCAAGGTGACTCACTGGCCACACGTCCAGGTCTGTCCCCTCACACGTTCAAGCCCAGTGGGAAATGAGGGTTCACTTCTCTTTCAGTAATCACCTCAGAAGTACCCCCACTCCTGAACCAGTCATACCTACCAGGGGAATTTGATCAGAGATTGATTGAACTCCACCCAAAACACATGCCTATAGCGGGAGAGGAGAGAGTTCACCAGAGGGCAATTGAGGCACCATGAGCAGGAGAAGGATAGAGAAGGGGAAGTCCAGCAATGTCCACTACACAAGCCAGCCTAGGGAGTCAGATGTTAACGGCAGGTTTTCTGTCTCTTGGGCTCTTTGATCCGGTGTGTGTGTGTGTGTTGGGGGGGTGGGGTTGGTCTGTCTACTGGCTTCAGGGTTGGCCTCGGGCCATAGCACCACCCTCCTTCACTCTACCAAGGTAGCTAGGAACTTCACTTTTCTTCTAGTCTTTCAGGAATGATGTCCTCACTGTTCTTCCTAATATGTCAGCGGGGTTGTGCCAAGTTCCCTGGGGGACACAGTGCAGAGGACAGAGCTGCGAAGGAGAATGGCTACACAGTGGTCCTGGATGGCTGGACTCTGTCGTCCCCAGGCACTGTGACTTCCCACCTCAGCCAGGATCCCTGTGCCCAGACTGGGCAGAAGAGCAGGAAACCTCTGCCTTCCCTAGACTATGCTGGCTTGACTCTGAGTAGTTGCAGTGACCAGTGGTGACTGGTGCTCCTTAAATGTCCCCCAGTCCAGATAGGAAATGAACCTTCAAGTGGCCCCAGTGGAGGGAGAGGGATGCTGGGAGGAAGCCTCAAGTATGACTGAGATTGCATTTACTGAATTTCTCACCATCCTGGTGAGTAGGAACCTGGAGTTAGATTCGATTTGACTGAGGAGAATAATGTGATATTTACACCAGTGTTTGAGTGGACTAAAATCCAGACCTACTCCACTAGTATTTATAAAGCACCTCCATTAGACACAGCACTGGGTCAGGTGCTGTTCCATGAAGAATGGCGTTTGAGGGTCTGTAGGGATGGCGATGTCATCTCTTTTGTTAACACACTCCCTTGTTTCTCAGTCCTTATAGAAAGGGAGTTATCCTGTGCTGCTAACTGAAATCTTTCCCTTTTTTTTCTCTTAGCCTGTCCTCAATGGGGGTGGGGATAATTCTTTCTTTAAAAAAATTAAAACTTTTTTTACTTACTTTTGACTTTCAATAGTACATTAGTTTCAGGTGTACATAGTGAGTAGACATTTATATAACTTATGAAGTGATCCTCCTGATAAGTCTAGTAACCATGTGGCACCGTACATAGCTGTTACGATACTATTGACTGCATTCCCTATGTTGTCCCTTACATCTCTGTGATTATTTTGTAACAACCAATTTGTACTTCTTAATTCCTTCACATGTTTCACCCAGTTTCCCAACGCCCCTTCCGTCGGGCAACCATCAGTTTTTTCTCTGTATCCATGACTTTGTTTCTGTTTTGTTTGTTGGTTTTTTTTTTTTTTTTTAGATTCCATGTATCAGTGAAATCATATGCTATTTGTCTTTCTCTGTCTGACATATTTTCCTTAGCCCAATATACTCTAGGTCCATCCATGTTGCTGCAAATGGCAAGATTTTTATTTTTTTATGGCTGATTAATATTCCATTGTATATATGTATTATATCTGCTTTGTCCACTCATGTATTGAAGGCACCTAGGGTGCTTCTGTGTCTTGGCTATTATAAATAATGCTGCAATGTACATAGGGGAGCATATTTTTTTTTAAATTAGTGTTTTGGGTTTCTTCTTATAAATACCCTGAAGTGGAATTGCTGGGTCATAAGGTAGTTTATTTTTAACTTTTTGAGGAACCTCCATACTGTTTTCCACAGTGGCTGCACCAGTCTGCATTCCCACCAACAGTGCACTAGGGTTCCCTTTTCTCCACATCCTTGCCAGCACTTGTTTGTTGATTTATTGATGATGGCCATTTTGACAGATATGAGGTGATATCTCACTGCAGGTTTAATTTGCATTTCCCTGATGATTAATAAGGTCAAGCATTTTTCATATGTCTATTGGCCATCTGTGTGTCCTCTTTGGTGAACAATTCTTTACTCTTATTCATCCTGGTTCTATTTCTTTGTCCTTCTCTTCTAGGCTATCGAAGCAGGGTTTGGTTATGGGTTAAATTGCTTACAGCTTCATAGACCCCTCTATACATGGAGCTCCTTGGAGTCTCCTCACCCCTAGCTGTAATTCCCAGGCCCACACACACATCTATCATCAGTGTTTGTGAGAGGACCAAGCAGGTGCAGTCTGTAACCCTGATGTGGCGGCCCCCAGCGTTTTTAGGCTAGTTTCCTTGGGGAATGACTGCTCCAGAGTATTTTCAATCTCCTTTCCCCACCCCTAGAAATTAAGAAAATGACCACAGGTGAGCTCATCTGACTGGTCTGCACTTTCTCTTTCAGCAGAAGCTCCTGTCATGTGTAAACTGCCCCAAATGCCTTCCCAACTTTGTTCCCCACAACCATCTGAGCAACATCCCCTTACAATCGCCCCCTTGCCAAGAACACTGCCAAAGATGCAACTCAAAATCAAAGAACATTTTTAATGCAAAAGGCCCTTTAGATCCCCTTTTCTGCAAATCCACTGCAATAATTTTGAGACTGTTAGTGACATTTAAACCCTCCTAGATATTCCTGTGCTAGAGGGAGGCTGTTCTTGCAACACAGTCTCAAATAGTGAAATCTCTTTACATTTCACCCATGACCTTTCCTTTCATAGAATGTCAATAATATATAAAACAAATGTTTGAAGTTTCCAAGACAGGTTTTGGTGCTTGGGTAACCAACATTCTTGCCCTTATTTGCGTTCATTATTCAGAAAATGCCTTTGGAGTACCTTTTTGTATAAGGTTAATTTGCATATGCATACCTCTTTTGTGCTTCATGCTATCTGAGCATGGCACACACTCACTTTTTTAAAGAACAATCCTTTCACATAATGGTGATATTAAGAGGGATTTCTTAAATTAAGCATCCTGACAAACTGCTCTTCTTTAGTGAAACATGGAGTGAGAGGCTGGCATTTGAAAAACAAGTTAGTCAGGAACAAAGCAAGATTTGCTTCCCCATGGATGAATGAGTAAGAGATGCCCCTTGGCAATCTTGTTTGGAACCTACATCTAAGAATTTTGAAGCATCTACTAGTGCCAGAATTGTGTCTGTTTCATCTCATTTAATCCTCACAGCATCCCTGCGAACTAGGGGCTATCATTTTCAGTTTACTGCTGAGGAAAGCGAGGCTCAGGGAGATGGGTTACTTTGTTTACTGTCCTCGGGTTAGTAACTGGCAGGGCAGGGTCCTGCTCTCAGCACGGTCTGAATGCACAACCCAGGCTGTCTCCTCTCCGTTGCTCTATCGTTCACAGTGGAGGTGGTGACTGGGGGACACGAAAAACCACCCAGACCACCTGAGTTAGAATGGAGGAGAGTGCACCCAGGCATCTGCTTTGAAAGGCCCTCATCATCCTAGATGATCCCGAGTGCAGCTAGGGGGTCAGTGGAGAATGACTGCCCTAGGAAATGCAACTTAAGTCCACGGCAGCACTTGGCCAGAGTGAAGAGGTATAGTTTGAAACAGTTATATCTTCCCACATGGACTTGAGTGTAATTATGCTGCTCAGGCAGGGAGAGAAAACAAAGATGTTTATGCTTAAAAGGGAATAGCTTCAGTTTGGGTCCAAGAAACTTAGGCAAGATGTGCTTCCTATGAGGAAAGAAAACTTAATGGATATTGTTAGTTTTATTTCCCAAATCCACCCTTTGTTCTTCTAGTAATGGCACACTGATTGTGTCTGGGGGAGCCAGCCACCCTCCCTGACTTTGAGTACATATGTAGGCATAGGCACATGACCCAGGGCTGGCCAGTCAGGACATGGTGTCCTCCAGTTCAGTGACTGGTTCAGGATGGGCCCATGATCCAAGCCGACTGGTCACATCCAATCAGCCAATCCAGAGACTTTTGCTTGGATTTCAAAAGAGATGGATTCTTTCTTTTTCCTGTTGGACTTGGGTCTGTGGGAGCCTGGCACTATTGGGAGCATTCTTGGTTTCACAAGAGAGGAGCTTATCTGAGATTGGAGCCAGCATCAACAAAGACAGAGCTGAGAGACCGAAGGAGACCAAACCCTGCATTGTTTGAGCCTTAAACCCAGCTGATGCTATGCTTATAAATTTCAGTTATGGGAGACAATAAATCCCTGTCTTGCCTTAAAATGGTCTGGGTTGCGTTTTTGTTTGTGTGTTCTGACATATACTGAAAAGAGTTCTAACTGGCCCAGGATATCAAACATCAGACTCACATAAGTTTAAAGGAAATATATTTTTCTGGTAGTAATTACATCTAGCCATTCATTTCATAAATATTTATTAAGATTCTGCTATGTGCCATGCACTGGCCTGACTGAAAGAGGAACTGAAGTAGAAAACAGGGTAAAACAAGGTAGGGAAGGAAGATGCCCCAACAGATGAAGATCATGTGCTTACAGGGATCCAGTGGGGAATGCTCACACCAAGGGGAGGCTTCTCTCCCAATCAGGGACTATATCATCCTGTCCTCTACATCCCAGATACTCAGCTCAGTGCCTGGCACAGGGTGAGTGCTTAGTAAATCTTTAAAGGATGAGTGGCTTTGTGGAGTGTAACACTGAGAAATAGGGTAGCCGAAACCTTAAACAGAAGGGTGAGAGATCACATACCACTGCCCATAAATCATGCTGGCTGGGTGGTCTGGTGGAAGGAGGGGATGCTTTACTCTTTAAGAGTAGAAGCACAAACTGTTCCAACACATGTACAGCAGCCAGCTGATTCCCATCCTTTAGCTTATGTGGGAACCTCCTGGGATTGGTCTTTGTCCTTGTGTTTCTTGATAAATAGTCCTTTTTAAAGAAATAGAATTATCATTATTGATTCTTTTCCTCATTATAAAATTTTCATGGACTACCTAAAGTATAAAGAAGGAACTAACTCTTATAATTCTGCTACTAAGAAATAACCACTGCAAACACATATGCACACACATAAATGGAACCATACTGACTTAATCCACTTTAACATTATGTCATATCTTTCCTTGTCAACAACAGAGCTGTACATGATTCTTTTAATGGCTGCTGAGGATTCCATGGTGGGGATGAACCAAAATTATTTGAACCAATTTTCTATTGTTGGACATTTAGGTTGATTCCAGTCTTACATTATTATAAAGACACTGAGTGAATTAACATTCTTATAAAGAAAATATTGCACATTCTAAATCATTCCTTTTGAATAAATTCCTAGAAGTAGAATAGCTGGGTCAAATAAAAGGCATGCTTTTAAAGCTCTGTGACACATATTGCCAGTCTGACTTCTGGTATTTACTCTCAAACAAGTCCAATCTCTACACTCTCTCCATACTGGGTGTTACCGTGTTTCTTTCTCTTTTGTCCTTCTGAAAGGCAAGGAGGTATACAGCTTTGCCAGCAGTGTTGTGCAAGGGGTCATGTTGATCTCTCCTGTGTCTTCCCTTAAAGCTCCCTGGCAAGGAAACCTTTCTCCCAGACATGGGTGTGACCAGAACAGCAGCAGCCCCTTCAGCTCATCCCTCTTCCTGAACCCAGACCGTAGGTTTGGAGAGGCCAGGAATGTCATTTTCTCAGTCTCGGGCCCCAGGAGAATTACCTACTGCTCTCAACAGTGCCAGGCCAGCGTTCCTCTGAGTGCTTAGGATGCCAGGTTCCTGACACAGTGTGGAAACAGAGGAAGACAAAAAGCACAGGTCCTGTTAGCTGACCAGAGAGCAGTGGGATTTTCCAAGTCTCAGTGACACCAAGGTCTTTTGTCATGCCACAGTCCAACCCTCTCTGAAGAGATCCAGGGAAAATGAGGGGGTGGTTATGGCATGAGTTTTGTTAGAAAACAGCCTAGTTTATTCTTGCCACGGTTACTGTTTTTTCCTCTTTCTCCCCATGAAAATTTAATGCTGCACTCTCAGCAAGGTGGTTTCTTCTTAACTGCTGGGCACTCCCTCAACTGAATCATCTCTGGGGATGCCCAGTGGTAACCGAGAAAAGACCCAGTATGAGAAACAAGCCTCCTTAACCAGGAGGGGTGCTCCTGGGAGTCTCTGCAGACTGAATCCAGAGCCAATGGACAACTAATTCTGAAGATCTGCTCTGAGGCATACCCTGGGCTAGCTCAAAGCTAGTTCAGGAAGATCATTTCTCATGGTGTTCTAAGGGAATTTTCCCCAAATTCCTGGAGCTCAGTCATACTGGAGCCCAGTGATATAGTGAAAAATCACAGGCCTTGGAGTCATGGGGACCTGCGCTCCATTCTTGTTTGGATGTTGCCAGCACCTATCATCTCTCCTCTCTGAGCCCCAGTTTCCTCATCTGTGAAATGGGAATGATAATGATCCCAAACTTCATGGAGTTGTGAAGATTCAGCAAAGTGATTCATGCAAAGTGCTTAGCACAGAGCTTGGTGCATAGCGACACTCAATAAATCTCAGCTGAATTACGATCATGGTCTGTTAAATGGAGAGAATGATGCTAATCATATAGAGCCATTATAAAGATGAAATGAAACAAGGCCTGTTAAGCACCTGGTACGTAGCAAGTTCTCATAGAATGGCAGTTGTAGGGCTATTGCTCCGTGTTAGAAATATCCTTCTCAAGGGCTGAGAGATGCGGAGGGGCAGGAAGACTCGGCACTAAAAGAGCTGTTGAATTTTTGAAACAGAAGTTGTTGGTTTTGTCTTTTAAAGCAGGTTCCTCTTCTTGAAGGGTCTCCAGCAAACATGCAACACAGAGGAAACAACTGCTATTTGAGAACACAAAATGTCTGTAGTTGCTTTTTTGAATGACAGGGAAATGGTAGAATCTTTCTGGAGAAAAGAGGGAAAAAGAGATGAGAAGAAAAAGGGCCAGTGACCCAAGGGCCCGAAGGGACTATAACCAGGGAGAGGTAGTAGATAGGGGATAGTTAAGGGATAGTGAACGGATTTTCTGTAACTATCCATGCCCAGCAGTCAGTTTGAAGTTCCCCTCCCAACCCCGCCCTGTGCTGGACTTATCTGTTGTCTCCAGATTTTATAAAGGTCTGTTATACAGAGCACTTGGGAAATAAAAGGGAGGTGGCTTTGCTTGTGCTTGAGAGAAGGGGCTGGAGATGTGAGCTCTGAGCAGGAACTCTGAGCAAGAGCGGACAGAAACCTGTGTCTTTGAGCTCTTGGGGAAGCCTTTGGACCTGTCACCAACAGTGGGATGACAATGTAAATTATCTTAATTGGATATAGAAACAAAGGATGACTGTTCCAGAAGTCTGAGGAACTCAAATAAACCTTAAGGATGATTTGCTTATTAAGTAGGTTTCTACGAAGGTCTCCTGGAATCCAAAGTACTTGTAAAGAAAACAAAACAAAATGCAACATATGTATGAGTATCTGGAGAGTACTTGGTGCCAATTTTTTTTGAGAAGCCAGGCTATGGGTGATTTCTGCCACAGTAAGAGATGAGCTTTGCCGACTCAAAATTGTGTGTACACCCGCCTTGAACATGGTTTCCAAATTGCCTTTCCAGTCCCAGAGGGACCAATTTGGCACTTGGGGCACACAACATTTATTGTGTGCCACCTCAGGCTTTGGCAATGCAATCAATGAAGAGGAGCTTGATAACGAATTCGAACATTCCTTTTGGGTATAAATTACTTGCCACTTAAAGCACAAATCAGAGAGTCTTTCTTATTTTGCTGCATGGTTATATAAATATCCACTAGCCCTGTCCGGATTTGAGCCACTCTGGAATGGATGGCTATTTGTTTAGGAGGCAAGAGTGTCCTGGATTTCTCCCCCTTGGTAATCTAGCTGGACAATGTCCCCTGTTCATTTGGCACTGCAAAGAACTGTTAAATATGCTATACGGCAATATGGGAAGAAAGGAGAGGGAATCTATAAGCTTCAAATCAGGACAAGGGAAAATGGGAGAAACAGAAGCACCCTTTAGTTTGAAGGAGGAGGGAGAAGGAAGTAGAGAGAAACAGGTTATTATGCATGAGGATATGTGACAATAATATAGAAATAGTTGCTATTTTAGGAGAATGTACTATATGCTAGCACTGAGCTATCAAGTATGCCAAAGCAGGCTTGGTCCCAGTCCTCATGGAGCTTACCCTCTCATGGTCTATGCCACCGCGGTAGGTACCTAGGGCACAGTCAGGTCTACTGATGGGTTGGCACCACTCTCTTCCTAATCTTTCCCCTTCAGTCCTTATGGAATCCTCTCAGTTCTTCCATCCCACCAGCTTCTCCTCCTGCCCCTGGGCTTCACATACTCTCCATGGCCTGGAGTGCTTTTTTGTCTGGCTCTCCACTTTCCAATTCAGCTGAGACTGTTCTTCCTTTGGGGAAGTTTCCCTGACTCCAGATTGGGTTTGATCCTCTAGTTATGTATTACCACATTAATTAGTAACTACTGGGCTCAGATCTGTCTTCCCTACTGCTCTGTGAGTCCACAAAGGTTGGGATGGAGTCTGTTTTGTTCACCAATGCTCCGATGTGGGCCAGGCACATGACAGACACTCAGGAAACATGAGGAGTTAAGAGATTTATTCCTTTTAGCCTAGAAGTCACTGGTCTTAAATTAATTTAATTTTTATCCTTAGATTGTCAGTCCTTCCCCCCCTGCTTCTGTGACACATAGGTATTTCTTTATTGGTACATTTAGTTTTTACCCTATTACTAGGGCAAAATACAGGAGAAATTTCACTAAAGAAATAGGCAGATTTTCTTCTGACACAGTGAACAGGTCTTAAGAGAATGGAAAATTTTCTTCAAGGGGAAAACTGGAGAACTGGCAAAGATGCTGCTCTAAATCTTAGACTTGGACAGACACTCCATTTTAAGCTCCACTGTATTAACTTTAGACTACAATGCATTATGAAGGCTTTAAGCCCAAGGACTCTGAAAGAGAGAAAATCTGCCTCGGAAAATGTAAGCAAGGAAATATGCTTTCATGATGCTAAACTTTCTGTGGTGCTGTTATCACCGTGGGCAGATGCATTTCTATGTACAGTGCACACACTGGAGTGCCAGACTGCACCTAGATTTATTGGTCCTCAGGAAAATTGACCACTGCTATAGCTTTTACCACAAAGTAAACGAGATGAAATAAGGTCTTTTTTAAAGTGTTCCAGAAACTGAAACTGCTGGCAAGTGGCCTGTGAAGGGTGAATGGTTAACACAGCCACTGCCCCAAAATGATAGTCACTCTGTTTGTAGCTGACCTCACTAAGTTGAGTGGTGGCTAATATCACTGAGACTAACCCAGTGAGACTTACCGGCATGAAGGGGTTCAAGGGCATTTGTAGACCCACAGACCAGGAATCTGGTCCTAACTCTACAGCTCACAAAGGAGGGAAACTTGGGCAAGTCACTAATCATCGGGCCTCACTTTCCTGTAAAATGTTTTTAATAACAGTTCCTCGGATCGCTCTGTAGAACCTCCACCCGGATCCAGCCCTAGTACAAGCTCAACAGAAGGAGCTGGTGTGCCCCTTGGCTCCCTCTTCTCAGGGTGGTTGAAGGCCACAGGTCCCACACCTGGAGGCACAGCTGTCATCCAGGCAGTCCAAGCTGGGCCCTCTAGTTGGGTCACAATTTTAAAGAGGATTGACAGGGTTAGAAAACTCATTTCTTCCACCTTTGAGGTTTGGTTTGTTAGAAGTAGGGCCCTGAGGGGATTTCTAGGGCCATTAGGAAGTTCAAAAACATATTGTCTTGTGTACAATGCAAAGAGACTTCCGTGGGTCAATTTTTCCTCCAACTAAATGCACTTAAGGGTGTTGGGAGAAGTAGTAAAGGAGATTACAATTGAAAAGAAAGTGGGGAGAAAGCTGTGGGCCAGGCTCACCAGGTCTTAAATGAATAAATGAATGAATAAATGAACGAACGAACGAAGGAACGAACGAATGAATGAATAAATACCTGATCCCCAGGGCTTTGCGGGCTGCAGAAGCTCAGAGTGAGCGCGTCGACACCCTTGGCTCCACCGGGTGAAGTGGGCGTCCCAGGATCCCGCAGTGCGCGCTGAGGGGTGGCCCTGCACACCCTCCAGATGCCACCTGGGGTGGTCCCTAGTGGCTGCCAGCCAGCATGGCTTCTTCTCCCGCATCTCAAGTCCTCGTTAATTGACCCGATGTTTTCATTTCCTGGTTAATAGCTTCCCACCCCCAACCCCCACCTCCTCGCCATCTGGGACCCTGGGAAGAGGATCCCATCCCCTCCCTGCCAGGCTCCTCCCAACTCTCTCTCCGCCCCTTCTGCGTGCGGTCCTAGACGTTGCTTCTGAAAGCCTTTGTGCAGTGCAGCGAAACTCCAAAGTGTTCAAGCACCAGGAGAGGTGCCCGGAGACTGGATGCGCCTAGCCCCCCCTGGATGGCTGCAACGAGCCTTCCTGGGAGGACACCCGCCCCTCTTGCCCCCAGGTCTGGGGCTCCCTCAGCCGTTGAGTGTGAAGTCTCCCAGCAGTTTTGAGAGATTTGGAAGCGTCATCCCTGCTTTTAATAAATGATGGAGGAAGCACTCAGGCCAGCAAGGCGATTTCCGCTAGCCTTGGACTTTTCATGGGTTCTCTGAACACATTTTTCTTACGCACCTACTGTGCGCCATCCTCCGACCAGCTCCGCATTGCTGAGTTCTCATTGTATCAGCGGTGGAAGTGTGGCTTGCATTATTAGTCTGATGCAAGTTCTCTCCAGCGGGGTGCATCTTACACCGAAGTGAGAGTGAACTAACCGGGCCCAGGGAGGTCAGGGGTAGCTTCTGCCTTCCACAGCGATCATTCCTGGGATTTTTCTCCTGGAATCTGCTTCCTTCACTCCCAGCAGGTTTGCAGGGAGTGACCACATTCTGATAAGGTGGGGGAGGGGCTCCATTGATCTAAGCCCATCAATACATCTCACACCTGGCCACTGGGATTGGGTCAGGGAAGGAGTGTGACCAGCGTGGGCCAATCGGCACCACACTGAAAACAATGATCCTTCTGTTGGAGGAGAGCTTTCTTTGATCCAGCTGGGAGACGTTCTGGAGAATACCAAGCCTAGAGGCTAAGGGAGGGAGGCAGGGAGAAAGCTTGCCTTGAGTGGCAGACCCAGGGCCTAATAATTTTAGTTAAAGCTACCCACGTTTGCATTTTTTTATTGATTCATTTTTTTTTTTTTTGAAAGAGAGAGAGGGAGAGAGAAACAGACACACACACACACACACACACACACACAGAGGGAGGGAGAGAGAGAAGGAGGGAGAGGGAGAGGTGTTGTTGCACTTATTTATGCATTCATTGGTTGTTTCTCATATGTGCCCTGACCAGAGATCAAACCTGCAATTTGGCTTATGAGGACGACATTCTAACTAACCGGAGCTACCCGGCCAGGGCAGCTACCCACTTTTTTAAATGTAAAAAAATTTTATATCATTATCATAAGTGCCAAACTAGTATTGCTTGCCATAAATGAGCATATTGAAAATAAAACCATATTATTAAATTATGGTTTGATTCTGTTGCTAGCTACAGTTGTTGAGCCTAAGGCTTATTCTCTATTTCTTAAAATTGGATTCTAGCATATTATTAGGGAGGCGTCAAAGACTACCCCAAACAAGACTTTGTCCTTGAGTGATATCGAGAATTGAAAAAGATTCAATTTAACATTTCCACCTTCCACTAAAGTCATCTTAAGGGCTTCCCTTGGTGTGTGTTCCACACACGAGGCAAAGTGTCTGTATTTAGTCAAGATGATAAAAACACATTAAGTGTGGGATGTTCTAGAAAGAGCACTTTATGAAGGATCTATTGGAGATCCTGTCTCTGGCCATTTTGGAATAGCCAGCCAAAGCCCCACTCTACAGCTGATGGCTGTAACTCTGGATCCTATTTTTACGATCTTTGGTTTACATTTAGTTAATTTAGCAAGTATTAGTTTAATGCTTGTGTGTCATTAGCATAATAAGTAAGTATTATTATTTCACTTTTGCTCTTATAGCACCTTTATGAAGCAGGCATGGCAGTATTATTAAATGATGTTACCTATGTAAAAACTAAGGCTCAGAGAGGTTATGTGATTTGTCCAAGACCACAGAACTAGTATAGAAGCAGGAACAGAATCATGATTCTTAACTCTTAGCCCACAATTCTTAACTCCTAGCCCAAGAGAGACTCTTGTCTCTCTTTCCATTAAACTATCTCCCCCTGGGAAAACAAAGGACTCAGTGAAGTGTCTGGCACTCTGCCTAATATTTAGGGGCATTCAATAAATATTTGAGTACATATTTATTGATTTTTTTATGTGCCTGGCACTGTTCTAAGTCCTAGTGCACAAAACAGATGGGCCCTGCCCTGATGGAACTTAGTGTTTAGTGAGAGAAAGAGAGAGAGGGAGTCATCAAATACATTCATATTCAAATTAAGAAAAATGTTAAGAAGTACAAATTGGCACTTACAAAATAGTCATGGTGATATAAAGTGCAACATAGAGATTCTAGTCAATAATATTGTAATGACTAAGTGTGGTGCCAGGTGGGTACTGGACTTTTTGGGGGGGTCACTTCATAAATTATATAAATGTCTAACCACTATGCTCTACATCTGAAACTAATATCATATGAAATGAAAACTAATTGAAAAAATAAAATAAAAATGAACACATTGACTGAATACTATACAATCTAATTAGACAGATCTTAGTATGTATATAAACTAAACTATTTTAAAAATTTTGTGCATTCATTAAGTGTTTATTGAATGCCTAATAGATGTTAGGCAGAACTATAGTCCTGTTAACTTTTATTCTAGGAAAGTAATTTAGCCCCTTTGTCACAGATTCCTCTTCTGTATACTATTGATAATGGACTAGCAACTAGAGGAGGATATGGAAAAAGAGACAAGAGGAAGGTAAACCATTGTCCTAGGCTCTCTCAGACAGCTAGCTATAGAGGGGGCTTGGGTAGTCTCACTGTCAAGGGCTCTGCTCTGTTCCCCTGGCTCAGCCAGGGGTAAGGAAGGAGTAGAGAGGGGTGGATTAGAATATGTGTAGCCTAGGACTGGTCACTTCTCTCTTAGAGTTTAGGCTTTGATTTAAGCCATTGGCCAGAAAGGTATGTGTCCAGGCTAAGAGCACAATCTTGAGTAATGCTGACTTCCCTCCTCTGCCACTTGCCAGGGTAAGAAGTAAATCCCTCGGGATCTCTGCTTCCTCCTTTTACAATACTTGTCCCCACCCAAAAGAGTTGTCCAGGACTCTGTGAGGTTATCCAGGGCAAGCAGGAAATAGAGTACCTGGCACTGGGGAAGTGTTCAGTGGATATTAGCTATCACTATTGTTATTTTTTTAAAATTCAGTTCTCTTGAATAAAAGTAGACCTGTGCATTGTACTTTTGAGGCTGGAAGCATGGCTTCTTCGGAGTATCTTCCTAATAGGTATGAAGGATTCAGTAGATTGTAAACTGCTTCCTGTACTCTGCATAATTAAGCAAATGGCTGCTGCTTAGTAAAACCCTTTCTTGGGATTTCCTTCCAGTTTTGGCCTTCTAATGTGATGATGATTACAGTGACTGTGTGGGATAAACTGAGTTCATCTAACCTGCTTCACTCTGGTTAGGGAATGACCTCTGGAGGTTTTGCATAATTCTCTCCATGAGCTGGCAGGGGTGCAGCTCTTTGCTGGTTGGTAGGTATTTCAGCATAAAAGCTGTGGCTGGCTTCCCAGCCAAACCCAGGTCCCCAGGGAGCTTGACTGGGTTATTCCCCATCCCTAGTTGGGCCAGTCTAGGCATAGCTCGAATCCAGCCTGGTGTCCAGCCTGTTCTGCCTCGGCATGTCCTTGATCCCACTTAAGCTCACAGCATAAAGGGCTAGCACTGCAGCACAAAGCAGATTGCTTTGGCCTCCTTGAAAGAGGGCTGGGTAAGTGTGGAATAGGGGAACTCTCAGGGAGAAACATGCATTTTGCTATGGGTACAGCTTGGTTATAACTATAAGATATGAAAACATTTAGTATGTGGGCTTTCATTTGCACTTGTAGTCTGTTCCCATGCATTTAGAGCCAGACTTGCCCCTGCCCCTCAATAAAATCTAGTAAGTGTATTGGACTGTTGTTGGCGGGGGGTGCGGTACAATTTTAAGGTAAGGGAGATGCAGAGGTAGCATCTTCATTGTGTATTTGTTGTGATCTCTACCTTGGCCTCCTTCCCCACCAGCTCCTAGACTCATCATCATGGTACCAACAGCTTAGACAATTAACTGCATTAGCATGGAGACCATATCATTTGAGATCATTTTGATTCAGCTGCTGGATAGAGCCCAGGCATTTCAATATGAAAGTGTCCATGGGAGAGATACTCTGCCAGGCACAAACTTATCGGCTACTGTATTAGTTATCTATTGCTGTATAACAAATTACATCAAAATTAGTGGCTTAAAAATTCATTTATAATCTCATAGTTTCTATAGGTCAAAAATCTGGGCACAGCTGAGGTCTCTCATAGGCCACGGTCAGGTGTTGGCCGGGGCTGCTATCATGTCGCAGCTCCGTTTCAGCAGGACCCACTTTCCCAGCTCACTCACACAGTGGCTGGGTGGGTCCAGTTGCCTGCGGGCCACTGGGCTCACTGGCTGTTGGCTGAAGGAGATCCTTAGTTCCATAGGGCAATTCCAAATGTCTTCCTCTATCAGAGCCAGAGAGAAGACAATGGAAGGAACATGAAAAAGAGGGAAGTTACAGTCTTTTGTAAGCTTGTTTCAGGGGTGACATTCCATCACTTTTGTTACATTCTACACCAGAGCTTTTTAGGCACTGATCATGGGCCTTCTTCACTCACGATGCTCAACTAGTTCATTTTAGTTACTCACATCAAAGTTTCATGTTATGTGGGGGATTTTTAAGGATTAGAAATTCAGATTAGTATTATTGCTACTTTCCTAATTTATACACTTCCACTCTCTTTGAGGGAAATCACATTAATTCATTTTCTTGTATATGGAAAATCCTCTTCCTGGATGAAAATAAAAATGTTTCTGATTCACTCTGTGAAGGCAAGGCATTTACTGAAGGAATAAAAACCACACTACATACATGACAACTGAATAAGGAGAGAAATCTGTTTAAATAAATAAGATGATATAGGTTGCTTCACCTAACCAAATTATGGTTATTTCGTTTACTCTCCAATCGAATTCCAAATCCTCATTCTATTTGCTGAGGTGAATTTGTTTAACATGAAGCCTTGGCCTCCTTTAAAATAATTATACTTCTAAATGAAAATTTAATTTTAATCATTTGCTTTGCTAAAAGAGAAGTAAATGAGAGGATAATATGACAATTTAAAGTATTTGCAATAGATCCCCTAGTGCTGCAAGAGACATGAATTTTTCCTGAGTTCTGCTGACTAGTGGAGGAATTTTAAATATGGTAAATGTTTGCTTCTTTGATGGAAATAAAACCAGAGGCAATTAGAAGGCAGTAGAGATGAGGCAGGTCAATGCTCCTTGATCAATCGCTGACCTTAATGGGGGCTGAGATCTTCTCCCCACCAGGTCCTCTCCTCTAGTGGACTTCTGGACACGAGATTCAGGGCAGTGCAAATCACATTAAGAAACAGAGCCAATTCCCAGCAAAACAGAATGAAAATCAATTTTGTTTGAGAATGAAAGAGGTAGACACTCTTGTATATTTGCAAATAATGAAATCTGTACAATAGAGGGATGGGTTAGTTTGTTTCAACTTATGGCAAAATGGTATGACTTTGGTTTGTTTGTATTTAAATCACTTTCCAGCAGTTGAATATAACATCTGTCCCGGTTCAGGTGAGGAATGTGAATCCACATAAGAGATTTTTTTTTAAAAACTAGAATTACCAAATGATAAATGAAAAACAAAGCTTCTCTTAATTAATAACTCTCCAGATGATAGTCCTGATTAAAGAGGCTTGACTCCCTCTTCATTGTGTTCTGAAACACTGAGGGTTTTTTTCCTATCTCCAGGAATTGTGAAGTGTATTGATGTTCTTTACCTCCTCACATTCCTCATTGTTTCACATGGCAGAGGACACAATTTTAATACCACATGTGCTTATTTCCTAGAAGTAAAATGAAACAGGTGTAGAAGGGAAATGTACTTGCAATTCTGTTTTGTTGGGTTGCTTCGAGGCACTGAGCTCGGGGGTGAAGGCGCATTTTGCCATGGCCCTGACTTTCAACCTATATTGTGTTTGATTAGCTGTCTTTGGTCCCTTTAAAACCAGTGAGAGCGTAGTAACATTCACAATATCAGATTTTCAAGATTCATATATAATATATTTTTTAATTATTATTATTTTTTAAAGATTTTTATTTATTTATCTTTAGAGGGGAAGGGTAGGAAAGAGGGAGAGGGAGAGAAATATCAATGTATAGTTGCCTCCCATATGTCCCCTGCTGGGAACTGGCCTGCAACCCAGGCATGTGCCCTGACTGGGAATCGAACCGTGATCCTTTGGTTCGCAGGCCCACACTCAATCCACTGAGCTACACCAGCCAGGGCTCATATATAATATTTTTAAAAGCCTCATTATCATTATTATTTATTGCACCAACAACCATATAGCACTGTTAATATAAATTAAAATGAAAGGAAAAGTTCATCTACAATCGTACTCAAATTTATTTCATTTTTCAAGTTGCCTCCCCAATCTTGCACAAAAGTATATTTTTACGCAGTTAGTAGTAGAATAGATAAGGTTTTGCATTTTATTTTTAGACTTAAGGTGCCATACACATTTTTTAGTATTTCATTTTACTCCTCACAATTAATATGCTAATAATATCTGCATCATATTCCTTTGAATAGTAAGACAATAATTTACCAGATCAGTTTCAATTATGTATGTTTAGATGAAATATAGTATATAAAAATTCCTACAAAATGTATTTTTACAGCATATTTAAAAAATTCTTTTGGATTTTTTTTGGTATAAAGTTCTGAAAATGAGGTCAAAGAGTATGAATAGTTTTATACTTTTTAGCCGAGTGCAAATTTGCATCCTTAATGAGTTGTATTTATTTACACTGCAAGTTTTTGCCACATCAGTTTTACCTTGTTAGCATTGGGAATTCTCATTTAAATTGTTTCCTTCTTGAATAGCTGGAAAGTGGGTGCATTTTTATATCATCTCATCCTTCTTTGTCAACAGACAAATGGATATTATTCCCAAGTCTTCACTCTTGCTCCCTGGGGATAGCATGTGATGGCACTTCCTTAGGGTCTTAATTCATTTCTTAAACTAATCATTAAGATGCAACCCAAGGAAATATTATTTAGACATCTTAGCATAAGGTATTTCTCATGTTCCTTCACTTTCGTTGGTCCATTTTTAGTTGGGACATTAGAGGCAGAGGAGGCCACAGCTGGGGACTGAAGGACGTCACAGTGCTGCTGTTCCCGAACTGTCCACTCCAGGCCCCATCACTCCTGTGTGTGTGTGTGTGTGTGTGTTTCTTTGCTTAGGCTCTTCACTTAGCCCAGAAAGTTCTTTCCTTCTGTCCCCATTTGAATGACTCTGGTAGGCAGAATTCTAAAAATGGCTCCCAAGATTGACTGTTCTAATACCTAGAACCCATTGATATGGTGAGTTACTGGTCTCATGATTATGTTTTTTTATATGGTACAGTTGACTTTGGTAGTTTTATCTGGGTGGGCCTGACCTAATCACATGAGCCTTTTTTACAGCAGAGAGTTTTCTCTTCTGGTGGAAGAAGGGGAATTAATAGTTTTGAAACACAGAGGGCATTTGACACACCCTGGCTGGTGTGAAGATGGAGGAGGCCAAGAAATGCGTACAGTCTTTAGAAGCTGAGAGCAGTCGTCAGTTGGCAGCCTGTAAGGAAATGGGGACCGCTGACCTACAACTAAAAGGTGCTGCATTCGGCCAACAACCCAAATAATCAGGGAAGTGGATTCTTCCCAAGAGCTTGCAGATAAGAGCCCAAAGGGCCTTAATGTTGGCCTTGTGAGACCCTAAGGGAAGAACCCAGTTGAGTCCACTTGGACTTCTGACCTACAGAACCATGAGATAAGTGTGTCACTTTCAGCTGCTAAGTTTATGGTAATTTGTTACTGTAACAACGTAGACATAGAAAGAGGGTTCAGAAAGAGTAGAAATGACTTTTAACCAATTTGCTGGGCTTGATAGGTTCCATGTGTAAGAATTGCTGACTGAAGCCCATGGCAGCCTGAATGCTTTTGTTGCTGGGGAATCAAAAGTAGTACTCCTGTCCTTTTCTGCTGATGCTGGTTGAGTCATTGGCTCCCCGACATGCCAATGGCTAGTTGTATTGGTTATTATGATTGCATCTTTATATGTGTTTAAGTATTATGTCAACTGGGGATGTAAGAGAGGGAACATAAAGAAGATCCATCTTTCTACAAAGATGAAGTTGAACGCTTTGGGATGACTGGATACATGGTGGTCACTGGAAAACGCTGTGGAATTAGGTGGGCATGGCAACTAAAAAGATGAGAAAAGAGTTGTAAAGGTCTAGAAGGTTTTTGCACTTAGATTGCTCTGTAAGTATCTCTAAATTCTTCCTCCATGGCAAAGAACTTAAAACTGGAAATTGTCTATAGTGCATGAGGACAGCTAACACGGCGTTTCCCCAGCGGTGTCACACCCAAAGGAAAGGCCTTGCTTGGCCCCACAGCCGAAAGGTGGCCAATGAAGGCACATGACTTTGTGTGAAGTTAAAATAAGATGTTTCAGGCATTGTTTTTATTAAATGTATTTGGTGATTACTTCCATTGGTTATTTTTTTTTACTGAACAACTATCTAGTACTTCCGATTACGTCAGGTGAGAGAGCTTCTGTTGTCAAAGCACAATGCACATGCACACACACATCTGGCAGGTTAGGCAGGTTTCAACTCCAATCATGAAATGTGATCGCATTTTTATGAGAAACTCATATCCAGGAAAAAATGGGAATACCAATGGGTAGTTATATTTGAATGGTAGAATTCTGGGGATTTTGTTTATGTATATATTTTCTATAATACTAGCATATTACTTTTGAAATAAGGCAATAATAAAATAGTAACTCTTAGCTATCTTTCAAAGTCAAGATTCCAAAAATCCCCTCCCTGATGTTTTTCTGGAGTCACAAGAAGTTTAATAAATCACTTATTCATATATGTTTTCATAGATCCTTGCTTGCATTTCTGGCTTCGCACTTAGTTGGTTCTGATACTCAGCGTGGCCAACTGTGCCTTTTCCTCTCCTGTGAGAGCAGGAACCATGACTTACGAATGTTCATATTCCATAATACTTAGCACAGTCCCCACCATTTGAGGTACTCATCAAATCAATGAATGAATGAATGGTGTGCCAGTGTGGTCACAAATACATCAGAAACTTTAACAAAATAAAAACATGTTCTCTTAGTGCCCTTTGGTAGGCAGTTTTAAAATCATATTCTAGCTTGCATGATGCAGCATCTATATGATCTGCAAGCAAAGACCGTACACCCAGGCCTCCAGTAGAGCTTTGCTGGGCAAAATGAAAACAGTTTCATGAAAACCAAAGACAAATTCAGCACTGGTGTGTAGGCACCACACGGATGTTTACCAGGTTCTGGAAGAATCTACCTATTGGAGGTTCCCTTGACATTACCCTCCTGTTGTGCAACGAGGCAGCCTGTGAGCAAGCCTTCTGTGTGTGTAGGGGAGCATTTGTGAAGCATTTCCGAGTCTGCATCTCCTGCAAGCAGACCAGGCTATGTCCTGATTCTGTTAGTGTGATTGCTGAAAATGGAGAGGTCTATTAAAAAATAATGGTCACTGCCACCTGACGGATTTGCTGCTTGCAACATTAGTGTCATGGTGATGGATTAGCAGAATCTCTGAAGTAGAAAGGCATGTTTCCACACATATTTTGTATAAACATAAATTCACTTGCAAATGTTACTAATTTTCCTTTTATTTTAAAATTTATTTTCCTTTAATATTTGCCATGCATCTCTCAGCACAGGTGTGGCCCTTGCTGGAAGGCTCTGATAAGTGACTCCGTGAGGGCCAGAGGGATCTTATGCACCTGTTTACTGAGTGTTCCCTCTGATTCTGAGCTTCTTGCAAGAGGGGAAGGGAAGAAAAAAAAAACCAGAAGGCAAGACCATGCAATCTCATCGGGCCAGGAAAGCTCTGAGAGGCATTTTTTTAAAAAAATTAAATATTATCATTTATTTTTATACTCATCTGAGGACATGCTATTTTAGAGAGAGGGGAAGGGAAGGAGAGAGAGAGAGGGAGAAACATTGGCAAGAAAAAGAAACATTGCCTGGTGGTCTTTTGTACATGCCCCTGCCAGGAACTGAACCCATAACTTAGGCACGTGCCCTGCAGGAGGATGAAGGCCTCTGCCATTCTGATTCATGGGACAACGTTCCAACCACCTGAGCCGCACTGGTCAGGGCAAGAGAGGCATCTTTTTTACTAGAAAAGTCAATCTGTGCTGTGATTTGAAAACTCTGCTATGGGAGCTTCTGGGGAGGGGAGCAGGGAGAGGTGAACAGGGGGGCCGCAGGGAACGTTTAGGGCAGTGAAAGTACTCTGTATGATGTTATGGCGATGCATATATGTCACTGCCCTTTTGTCCAAACCCACAGTATGCACAACGCCAAGAGTGAACCCTATGGTAAACTGTGGACTTTGGGTGATTATTTTGTGTCAATGTAGATTCATTCTTGGTGGAAAAAAAAAGTGCCATTTTGGTGAGTGATATTGATATTGTTGGCCTATGCATGTGTGGATATTGGGGTTATAGGGGCAATCTCTGTACCTTCCTTTGAATTTTGTTGTGAAACTAAAACTGCTTTAAAAATTGTCTTTAAAAATAAACCAATCTCTTTGCTTTCATTTCATCTTTCACTGAAAAAAAAAAAAAAAAAAAAAAAAGACTTCTTATGTTGCCTTCTAGCACCTAGAAGAGCCAAATCAAGAAATGAACGATTTCTTCCACTAGGCCTTGACTCAACAGATAGCTGAACTGTCATATATTTTCAGGGATTGGAACCAAAACACTCTTTCCATTAAGGACTTCATAAAATGCATTTAGCTGGAGATAAGGTTCGTTCTCCTGGGAGAGGAGATACATTCCAAACCTTACACAATAGGCCAACAGACCCGATGGACCCAGAGTCCTAAGAGAATGAGATGCTACTGGGAGAAGTGCTGAGGGTAGTTAGTCAGGTTTTAGGAATCAGCGAAGAGGGGACACAGGTCAGTAGTAATCCCTTCTCTATGTTTATGAACCCTGTTTTCATTATTCCTGGTTCTATGGATGCCCATTTGTTGGTTTTGCCTGTCCAGGATTCATTCTCCCTTCTGCTGGTAGTTGCTCTCTGATTTTCTTTGTGGAAGGCTCTGTTCATCACTCTCAGATTTAGGTCTGGATGAAGCTGACTTCACCTTTGACCTCAAGGTGCGCATGTGACCCAGGCCTGGCAAGGAGGGCCACATCCCCTTCCAGGCCAGTACAGAGATGGAGGCATGAACCAGTCAGCAGATGTCCAATTATTATATGTTGGGCTGTCTAAGAACTCTTCCTTCTATACATGGAAGACTTCCTTGGTTGTATCATATAAAAATCTCCCTAGCAACATTCCTATTATTATGCTTAATATTTGTCTCTTTTGTTGTTGTTTTTCAATATTAAAGAATTTGTAATGCAGTTGAGTTAACACACACACTACTATGGGAGCCTGGGGGGTTAAAAACAGTTAACCAGCTGGGAGAAGAATTCATTGTCTAGCTTAATATTCAGAGACATGTGAAGGCAGGGTACTTTTGGTGGTTGAGCATTCTAAGATAAATGAACCTTATAAGAAATGAGACTTGCAAACTGGAGTCCAATGAATTGCTTCGACCAGATCTGGTTAGCTGTAAACATCATTAACTTAAAACGTTTTCTCTTACCCCTGTTGTCTGTGATAAGATGGGCCTCCTAAGTGGAAAAGTGCTGTTCTGTCACATTTTAACTCCTTCTGGGGTGGTAAAGCGAGCTGAAATCAGGCTTCCTGCAAGCTACATTAAGCTTGTGTTCCTCCAGGCCAGAAGGGAAATTGAGATGTCTCTTCCAGGTTTAGAGGTTTCAAAGGCAAGGCAGCTTTCATCCTACAATCAGGGCTTTCATAACAAAAAACAAAGAGATTAAAACAGTCTGCTTGTACACTAGTTTTAAGGCATTTTTCTAATATTTCCTCTTACCCCATTACATTTTTGTTGTCTGGGATCAAGACTTGGAAAATTTAGATGTTAAAATATGAGTCTGATTTGAGTTTAGAGATGGTAATTTTTGTAATGAATTCTTTGCAATGAGTTCTTCTCAAATCACTCTTTATATTACCAGAAAACATTTTATGGATCATGTCTCTTTAAGTCAATAACATTTTTTAAAAGGGAAATAAATAGTGCTGATAATGGAAAGTCTTTTAGATTTTAAACAGATTAGATTTTAGAGATGAAATGGTCAGTTTGAATAAATAACTGCAAAGATACACTTTGGAGATAAATCAGGAAAATTCAAAGATGGCCTAATATTAGATGATATTAATAAACTATAGTTAGGCCCTAGCCAGGTAGCTCAGTGGGTTACAGCATTGTCCTGATACACCAGGGTTGCAGGTTGGATCTCCAGTCAGGGCACATACAAGAAGCAACCAATGAATGCACAAATAAGTGAAGCAACAGATTAGTGTTCCTTTCTTTCTCTTTCAAAATCAATTAAAAAATTATAGTTAATTTTGTTAGAAGTGAAAATTACTTTTTTTTTTTTTGGTTATGTTAGAAATGCATGCTGAAGTATTTTGAGATGGAATGTCATAATGTTTAATTTATTTTTAAAAACATGAAGAAAATACAGAAAAATATTTGTTTAACCTAGGTTATATTTATACAAGTTTCACTAAACAATTCTCCGTTTTTATGTGTGTTTGAAATGTAACATAAAGGCTTTTTTGTAAAGGACAAATAAATTGTCAGTGAATTCCTTTTCTATATCTATTTTAAGAAACCAATATGGACACCATCTCGCATGGAAACTATAGAAGAAAACTACAAATATAAGTAGATTTAAATGAGCTTTAAAAATACCCTCTGCTATTGGAATATAAAATTATGCAGCATTTATAAATAAAAGTTCATGAAACTTAATTCATCTATGTTCTGTGGGTGGGTGGGGATATATGAATAATAAAAGCATTGCTTGTGGAAGGAATAAAATTTCAACTCATAAATTGAATTCCATGAAAACTATTTAAAGTACTTGTAAGTGTAATAGGTTCACCAGAAGCAGTTCTCATTTGCATGATAGCATTTTCTGTAAGTGAGGAGAAAGTATTATATGGTCATTGTAGAAAACACAGATAACCCATACAAAGAAAAGGTCTCTCATAATTTCACTCCTTGTTATTAATATATTGGTATATTTCTACACAGCATTTTCTCTTAACATAGATGGATCTATCTTCTCTCCCTCCCTCCCTCTTTTCCCGATCTCTTCCTCATTCCCTCTCTTCATTTTTTATTAGAAATGGAATTAAAATGGAAATGAAACCAGAAACAGGAAAAGTGACTAAACCCAGGAGTGGAATCTGCTTGTGAGGAAAGTACTCTACTCCTAGAGTAAAGGTGTCTTTACTTTGGTAACTTAGACTATTTTTAAATAAGTTTTTTAGAATTCTTATTTTTTTTTAATTTTTTTTTTCCTTTTAGATTTTATTTATTTATCTTTAGAGAGGAAGGGAAGGAGAGAGGGAGAGAAACATCAATGTGCGGTTGCCTCTTGTATGTCCCCTGTGGGAACTGGCCTGGCAACCCAGGCATGTGCCCTGTCCGGAAATCGAACCGCGATCCTTCGGTTTGCAGGCCCGCGCTCAATCCACTGAGCTACACCAGCCAGGGCAAGAATTCTTATTTTTTTAAAGATTTTATTTATTCATTTTTAGAGAGAGGGGAAAGGAGGGAGAAAGAGAAGGAGAGAAACATCAACGTGTGGTTGCGTTTGCATGCCCCCTACTGGGGACCTGACCAGTAACCCAGGCATGTGCCCTGAGTAGGAATCCAACCGGCAACTCTTTGATTTGCAGGTGGGCGCTCTATCCACTGAGCCACACCAGCCAGGGGATGGCAGAATTCTTATACATAAGAGTGGTTAGTCATTTGAGAGATGAGTTGCAAATATCCTCAGTCTACCAACTGTCGTTTTTAAGTGTTTTAAAATTTTATTATTGCAATCAATCATACTTACAGTTGCAAATAGTTATAATACAAATAGGCAGTTATCACAATGCAGGGTAGTTCATCAGCATCTCTTAAAACAACAGTTTTATTGCTGGGCAACAATATAGTAAGGAGAAATCTAATAACCGTAAGTTCTTTAAATTAAGGCATAATTTACATAAAATAAAATGCACATATCTTAAGTGCTGAGCTTTATGAGTTTTGGTAATAGTATTGACCTGTACAAGCACCACCCAAAACAAAATATAGAATGTTAGCATCACCCTAGAAAGTGTCTTTGTGCCCTTTCTAGCCAAAGACATGATGTCTCCTAACTGAGCAAGAATTTTGTGATTCGCCACCACAGATTAGTTTTGGTTTGTTTTTGGAGTTTACATATTTTGTAATCATTACAGTATACGCTCTTCGTACCCAGCTTTTTTTACTCAAGCATAATATTTTTGAGGTTCATTCATGTTGATTGTTACATGTGTCAGTGGTTCATTATTAGTGCGAGTAGTATTCCATTAAATGGATATACCACTATTTGTTTATCTAATGACCTATTAATGGACACTTGGGGTGTTTTCATTTGGGGCCTTGGAGCATTTGTGTATAATTTGTAGGCATGTGTTTTAATTTTTCTTGAGTAAATATCTAGGAATTTCTGGGTAATAGGGAAGGTCTGTGCGTATAAGAAATTGCCTGAGTGTTTTCCAAAATAATTGTACTCTTTTACACTCAAATCGGTAATAGAGGAGAATTCCAGCTGCTCCACATACTCACCACCAGTTAGTATTGTCTGGCTTTTAAATTTTATCTGTTTTAGTGGCTTCAAGTAGTATCTCATTGTATCTCCCTTTTGATAATATCGATAAGCATAATTTCATGTGTTTATTTGCCATTCATAAATCTTCCTTTGTGAAGTGCCAGTTCAAATCTTTTGTTCACTTGTAAATTGTGTGTCTTCTGAATATTGAGTTGTAGAAATTCTTGATTTTTTCAAGATATGTCTTTTGTTACATATATATTTTTTAAATTTTTAAGGTGTCTTTAAAAGAGCAGGTGTTTTTAATTTTGATGAAACCCAAGCTATTGTTTTCTTTTTTAGTAGTTAGTGTTTATTGTGTACATAAAGTGACCTTTGCCTATGTGGAAGTAACAATGGTTTTTCTCTTATATGTTCCTCTATAAGTTCTATAGTTTTAACTTTTAGGCTTATAGCTATAATCCATTTAAGTTATTTTTGTGTACAGGGGGATGCAAAGGCTGGGGTGTATTTTTTCTTAAACAGATTCTAATTGTCTAAAGACCTATTCTTTTCCTCATTGAATTACCTTAGAATCTTAGTTAAAAATCAGTTGATATTATAAGTACGGGTCTATTTTTGAGCTTTCTATTTATTTGATTTATCTTTAGGGCTAAACCTATGCTAATACAATGTCATCTTGATATTGCACTTTTATAATAAGTTTTAAAGTTGGATCATTTAAGTCCTCCAACTTTGTTCTTCTTTTTCAAGATCATTTTGTCTTTTCTAGGTTCTTTTCATTTGTATTTTTAGAATCAACTTTTCAACTTCTATAAAAGTATCTTCTGGGATTTTGATTGGGCCTATATTAAATTAAGAATCAGTTTTGGGAAAATGAATGTCAATAATATTAACAGTTTAACTCTATTTATTAAACCTTTTTTAATTTCTTGTAAGAACATTTTGTTGTGTTTGGTAAAGAGGTTTTACACATTTTTTCTTAGATTTATTCCTAGCTATTTGTGTTATTTTTGAAATTTAATTTTTAGTTGTTTGTTATTTATATATACATATATATGCAGTTTATTTGTAATATATTGACTTTGTATGACCTTACTAAGTTCACTTATCAATTTTAATAGTTTTTATTTATATATTTTTGTAGATTCTATAGGGTTTTCTGTGTATACAAGCATGTCATATGCAAATTATGAAAATTTTACTTCTTCCTTCCAATATTTTTCTTGCCTTATTGCACAATTAAGAATTTCAGTAAAATGTTAAATATAGTGGTGAGAATGGACATCCTTGCTTTTTCCCAATTGTAGGGGAAAAGCGTTTGATATTTCACAATAGTATGTTATCTATGGTTGTTTTTGGTAGGTGATCTTTATCAGATTGAGAAAGTTCCCTTTCATTCCTGATTTTGAGCTTTTAAAACATCTCAAATTTGTGTTGAATTTTATTGTTTTATTTTGCATTTATTAAGAGGTTCACCTTTTTATCTCTTTTATTATGTTAATATGGTGAATTACATTGTCTGACTTTTCAAAAGATGAAATTCCTTGTATTCCTGTTATTTTTCAAAAAATAAAATACCTGTTGGTCATTATGTATTACCCTTTTTATATAATTGCTGGATTCAACTTGCTAATATTTTATTAAGGATGTTTGCATCTATGTTCATAAGAGATAATAATTTCAAATTTTCTTTTTTGTAATGACCTTGTCAGATTTTTGTATCAGGGTCATACGGGTCTCATCAAATGAGATGGGGAGTGTCCTTCCTATTCTATTTTCTTAAAATGTTTGTTTCTGGAATTATTTCTTTCTTAAATGTTTGATAGAATTTACTGTGAAGCAATCTGAACCTAGAGATTTTTGTGTTTTTATTAAAAATTCAACTTATTTGATAGATCCAAAGATTTTAGATTTTCTATTTCTTATTTCAGTTTTGTGTGAGGTTGTGTTTTTCAACAAATTTGAATTGTTAATTTAGATTGTTGAATTTGATAGCATAAAGTTGTTCATAATATTCCTTTATTATTCTTTTAATGTATATAGACTCAGTATCTATTTCTTTAGCTCTCTCACTTACCTAAATCTTCCTACCTTACCCCCTAAATTTTGGAGATTAGTTGAAGTTCTTGTGGCATGTGCCTGAATCCTTCAAAGGTATTTCTCAGACCCATTTGCTCTGTCCTCAGTCCTTGGCAGGCTGCTACCTGGTATTTGGGGAAGGTCCTGCTGTGCAGTAGAGGAAGACCTTGTTGACCTTGAGGAGACCTTTCTCAGCAACCTTGCTTTGTCCTCAGCCTTTAGTACACTACCCCTATGTATTTAGTGAGACTGTGGGGAAAGAATCAACAGGTAAGTAAAAACTTGCTCTGTGACTGGGGTCCTTGTAATTGTAATCCACCTAACCCTTGCTAATTTCTATGCAGCCATTAGAAGTTCAGTTGGTTTCTCTTTATTTCCATCTATGATTAATTTCTTCTGTACCTGCTTCTCTTTCAAGGATTTTGTAGCTTACTCAACTTGTCCTCATTTTTAAAGTGACATTGATGAGATATTTTGCATCAATCCATCATTCGTCATTTAACTTTTCTTAAATATTTTTTGTTAACCATGCTCCATGTGATTTAAACTTTTTTTATGTGGTATAACTTTGTTATGACTTCTGAATTTTAAGTCATAGTTAGGTCTTTTCTAGCCCAAGTTATAAAATAAATTTTTTGAGGTCATTTTTTTCTAGTACATTTTGGATATATATGTTGGGGAAAGGAAATTATTTGTATTTAAATCTTATATCTAAATGAAATTTATTCTGATGTGTGCTATAAACCCAAATTCACTTTTTCCAGATAGCTATTCAACTGTCTCAAAACCAGCTATATTCTTTTACCCTTCATTGAGATCCACATTTATCATACATTAAAGACCTGAATGATATCTGGATTTATTTCAGGATTTTATATGCTGTGTGTGTGATTTTTTTTTTTTTTTTTTTTTTTTTGGTCTAATGATCTGTTGATTTGCCAGTGTCACAATGTTTACTTATTGAGGCTTATAATATACTTTTTAATATTTGGTAGGTCTACTCTTTCTTTATTAGTCTATTTTTTTTTTCAGGATTTTCCTGTGTTTTCCATTTGAACTTTAGAGTCAACATGTATTCTAAAACAATCTCACTGATAATTTTTACTAAATCGGATTCAATCTATAAATTAATTTGGACATAAATCATATCATTTATAGTACCTAAGATAATGATATATCCTTCCTCCCCCTCAAGAGATTTTCTGTCTTTAGTGGTGTTTTAAAGTTTTCTTAAATGTATTTATTAAAAGTTTGGCCTTTAGTATTTATCTTTTTTGTGACTATACTATATGGGGTATTTTCTTCCAATATGTCTTATAAGTAGCTATGATGTATATACATATATATGAAGGGTATTAATTTCTATGTATAAACTTGGTACCTCAATATCTTTTGAATTCTCGCACTAATTTTTCAGTTGATTCTCTTAAATTTTCCAGATGCACAATTAGATCTTTTCATAGTTCTACCTCTTTTTTCCAATTTTGATAACTTTATTTTTCTTTTCTTCATCTATTATCAAATTACATTGGCTAGTACTTTACATATAGTGTTACATGATGAGGAGCTAGTTGGTGTCCTTATCGTGAGATGCTCTTAGTGCGTTTCTGTATTCTGTTTGTTAATGTGTAATTTGGAGCTCTGTATTACTATTCACATGTAAGATTGTTCTGTGTTATTTTTTGTTTTGTGTTTATGCTTTCTTTGTAATTTTGGCATAATGTGCTAATAATTTTTCTTTAGCTTTACCTATTATCATATACATAGCATTCTTTGAGATTTTCCTTGTTCACTGTTTGTATGTAATCTTTACACTAGAAAGCCAGTTTGGATATAAAACACCTGACCCATACATTTTCCTTGAGAATCTTGTAGGAATTGCTCTATTATATTTTGACCATGAATGTTGTTCTGGAGATGTCTGACACCAGCCTGGTTCCTCCCCTTATAAGGAACTTCACATTTTTTATTAACTACCCAAAAGATACTTTCTTTATCTTTAAGGCCCAATTTCTTTTTCCAGGATATGTCTCAGGAATATTCAGGTAAGCTTTCCCTAAATTACAGTATGCCCTATATCTGTGTATAGATTCAACTTTTCTTATATTTGCATGAAGTTTTCTTGAATTATATCTTTAAATATTTGTTCTATTTTCAATGTCTTGGGTTTCTACTTTGAAGACTGCCACCATACATATGTTTAATCACCTTGACCTGTCTTTAATACCTCATTTTCCAGCAAATAACTGAATACTTTCTTTATTCCTGTTTTGTTTTCTTTGTTTTTGTAATTTCTATTCTCTATGCCCCTTACTTTACTGTTTGTAGCATATATTCTTCTTCCTGTCCTCTCAATTTTATCTTTATTTTTGGTGGTTTTATCTTTGTCTAATTCTTTCCTGAGTTCTGCAACCTTGTGTTTTATCCTTTTATATTGTCTTTATCATCTTTTCCCCAGGTCCTTGTATTTTATTTTTTAAATTTCTTAAAATATATTTTATTGATTATGCTATTACAGTTGTCCCATTTTTTCTCCCCTTTATTCCCCTCAGCTGTTCACCACACCCTCCCATCTGCATTTCCCTACCTTAGTTCATGTCCATGGGTTGTACATATAAGTTTTTCGGCATCTCCATTTTCTATACTATTCTTAACCTCCCCCTGTCTATTTTGTACCTACCATTTATGCTCCTTTTATTAAAAAAGATTTTATTTATTTTTAGAAAGAGGGTAAGGGAGGGAGAGAGAGAGGGAGAGAAACATCAGTGTGTGATTGTCTCTTGCACACCTCTTACTGGGGAGCTGGTCCACAATCCAGGCACGTGCCCTGACTGGGAATTGAACTGGTGACCGTTAGGTTTGCAGGCCAGCACTCAAGCCACTAAGCCACACTAGCCAGGGTACTTATTATTCCCTATACCTTTTTCCCCATTCATTCCCCCCACCCAGCTCCCCACTGATAACCTTTCATGTGATCTCCATTTCTGTGATTCTATTCCTATTCTTGTTGTTTGCTTAGTTCGTTTTTGTTCTTGTATGTGTTTTTTTTTAGGTTCAGTTGTTGACAGTTGTGAGTTTGTTGACAGTTGTGAGTTTGTTGTCATTTTACTATTCATAGTTTTGATCTTCTTCTTTTTCTTATAAGTCCCTGCAACATTTCATATAATAAGGGCTTGGTGATGACAAACTCCTTTAATTTGACCTTATCTGGGAAGCACTTTATCTGCCCTTCCATTCTAAATGATAGCTTTGCTGATAGAATTATCTTGGATGTAGGTCCTTGCCTTTCTTGTCTTTGAATACCTTCTTGCCTGCAAGGTTTCTTTTGAGAAATTGGTTGATAATCTTATGGGAATCCCTTTGGAGGTAACTGTTTCCTTTTCTCTTGCTGCTTTTAAGATTCTCTCCTTACCTCTAATCTTGGGTAATGTAATAATGATGTGCCTTGGTGTGTGGTTCCTTGGGTCCAACTTCTTTGGGATTCTCTGAGCTTCTTGGACTTCCTGAAAGTCTATTTCCTTTGCCAGATTGGGGAAATTCTCCATTATTTTTTCAGTTAAGTTTTCGATTGCTTGCTCTTCCTCTTCTCCTTCTGGCACCCCTATGACTTAGATGTTGAAATGTTTAAAGTTGTCCCAGAGGTTCCCAAGCCTCTCCTCATTTTTAATTCGTTTCTTCATTCTGTTCTGGCTGAATGTTTATTTTTCCCTTCTGGTCCAAATCGTTGATTTGACTCCCGGTTTCCTTCCCCTCCCCTCACTGTTGGTTCCCTGTATATTTTTCTTTTTTTCACTTTGCATAGCCTTCATTTTTTCTTCTATTTTGCGACCATACTCAACCATTTCTGTGAGCATCCGGATTACCAGTGTTTTGAACTCTGCCTCTGATAGGTTGGCTATCTCTTCATTGTTTAGTTGTTTCCTGGAGTTTTGATCTGTTCTTTCATTTGGGCCATATTTCTTTGTCTTGGCACACCTGTTACACATTGTAAGGGGCAAGGCATTTGGTATTCACCAGGGTTGTGCAACCCACATTGCTGGGTTGTGGCCGTGTATATGATGGAGGGGTCTGAGAGAGAGCAATGCTGCTTGCTCGGCTCTTGTCCGGCTTTCAGTCACTTCCCGAACTACCCACAAGCAAATTGGGCCCTTTTGTTGCTGGTTCCCAGGTGGGTGGGCTTGTGTATATTCTAGGACCTTGTGTGCCCCTCTAGCTGAACTCTCTTGTGAGACTGTTCCCGCTGTCCCCCCACCCCACTGCTGCAACCCCCACAGGTTTTTTCAGTTAGAGGTTTTGAGGCTTTATTTCCCTGAGCTGGAACCCTGGTTTGCACAGTCTGTCTCACTCTCCAGTTGTTCCTTCTGGTTTATCTGCATGCAAATGTGGGACAGTCAGCCTCTGTCTTGCCTGCCCAGTCCTCCAGATGCAGACTTGCCATGTGTCCTCTCCACCCCAGCTGTCTGTCTCTGCCCCTCCTGGTAGTTCAGATAGATGTTTCTTCTTTAACTCCTTGGTTGTCAGACTTTCATACAGTTTGATTTTCTGGAAGTTCTTATTGTTTTTTGTTTTTAAATTTGTTGTTGTCCTTCTTTTGTTGTGCGAGGAGGCAAACTATATCCTCCCTCTTGGCTGGAAGTCGGCTCTTATATTTCTTATTGTGATGTTTTAGTTTATGGTTTTCATCTGCTCTATGGCAACATTTTTATGGTGAGTATTCTTTGTTCTTCAATGAATTCTGCTACTTTGTTTTTTACATTTTAAAGAATAGAGTCTTTGTACTGATGTTAGACAGTTGTTTCTTCTCTTCCCTCTCCTCTCTCTCCTGCTCCACCTCCTTCTTCTTAATCTGTATCTTCTTCCCTCTCCTCCCCTTCTTTTTTTCATTCATCATTGAATAGTTGATTGTCCAGATCAATAACTGTTTTCAGGAGCTTTCAGTATGTGTATAAACTGAATTATCTTCCTTTCTATCTTTCCTTCACAACCCCTAAACTTTTTCCTTTTCTGCTGCCATAGTGACAGACTATTCAATATGGCTATGTGATTCTTTGTGCAGTACCTTATCTTTTGTATCAAGGAACCATGTTGGGTCTTGGAGGGCTCTGCTTCCAGTTTTGTTCAACTTCAGTTCTGCATCCATTGTCACCACAGGGAGGGAGCATCTGCATTTAGGCAGAGATTTAACTCCCAAGCAGTTGTGATTTCTGGGGTTTGCTGATGTTGAGCCCCTCACCTCGCCACTCCCCTGCTCTCCCATCCCCAGTGCATCTTCTGCATCACATGCTCCTGTGCACAGTCTTTACTTGTACTTCGTGCTCTGCAGACTATACCTGACTTCCAGTGCCGATGAAAATGGGGTTTGTGGATTTAAAAAAAAATTTGTTACTTTTTTATGATTTCTCTGAGAAAGGAAAAAGGCTGAATTGATAGAGTTATGTTCACACCAGAAGTCTCTGTTTTCTCTGTGGATACAGACACCCTACATGGTTTCACAGAAGCTAATAATAACAAGTACACAACCATCTGTTACTGTAAATGTGACTTTTGGCTCTCAACTTTTATAATTAACCTGTAGATAAGGGCTAGAAGAATGACTTATAAAATGTAAGCATTATAAACCCTGACAGTGTAAAAATTGTTATATGTTTGTCAAATATTCCTATTTGAAGTGGAGAGAGTGTAAGAGGGAGAGTAAGTGCATGAATTAGAAAGTAACTTTTATTGTGTTATGTCCAAGGATTCTGGCTAACATAGCACCGGAGAGTAAAGTTTATAACCCTTTGGACAGGAAACTCCAAGAGGGCACAGACTGCTTTAAACACTCTCACGTCCTCAGCATTGGGATCACACCTGCACAAGGTAAAGGCACTATAAAAATGGCTAAGCTGAAGACTAAACAAATAGAAATGTAGAAATATAAAATATATTATTTAGAGTTACAGTGATCATCACAAAAATAACTAAAAACAGAAATTGTTTAAAGTTATTTTGTTTGGAAAGAAGGGAGACATCTCATTTCTTACTTATCTGTACTGGTTAAAATCTTCTAAAAATTATGATTACATATTGCTTCTATAATTTAAAAGAAATGATTAAATAGAAAAGAAAGGAAAAAAACAATGTAATCTCACTGATAATAAATGTATTTGAAGGATTTTTAATTGTTTATAGGTTTTCATTGGTAATAACCATTTTAAAGCATTGGATCATTATATGAACTATGTAAGTGGGCTGAGCAGTTAGAGCTCCTCTTTTCCCTAGAGGAAGCTATGCTGAGCTCTGACTGCCAACCTTACTCTGTGCTGAGAGAGAGAGAACTATTGACAATGAGCACTTAAAACAGTGGCTAACCTCATCCACACTTGCATTTGCCTTTGGAATGTGTATGTGCCTAAATAGATCATTTACCCACCGAAATTATTGTTACTTATGTAGTTAAAAATTGGTTTATTTTCCCAAGTGTAGCCTTATTGAATAGTGGGAGGCATTGCTGAATGACATTGAGAAAGCTCACCTGGGGTGAGAAGTTGAGTAGATCATTCAAATATTGGCTTCAAACAGAGGTTTACGATATATATTTGAAACCTGATTATTTCATGCAAAATTTAAAATATTATATTTATCTTTACTATAAAAGTAATATGGCAGAAAATAATTTAGTTTTTTGATTATTGATATCCCTGAAATTTAAATACCTAATATCTCTGAAACATGGTTATTGAAACAATATTTTAACATGTGGTAGAAATTCACACAATTGTAATTCATCATTTCAGTGAACTTAAGAGGAAAGCCACAAATGTGCACTGTAAGGAGGTCAGGAGCACTGCCTGGACCACACTGCAGGCTGGGCCTGCTGATGTGGTCCTGTTTCTCAGAAAACATGTATTGCTTCCTCCTGACAGGTCTCAGCTTTGAGGAGTGAGTTCTCCCCCTGCTCATTCATTAGCACCAATGGGTCTTCCTTTCCTGCCCTATTATAATTTTAAAAATAGGCAATCAAACACAAGTGTGTTAACACCTCCAGATATACTATCTCTGACTCCCACACTTTATTTTATGAAGATTCAAACAATACCAAAGTGTTGGAAGTAAAAGTGAAATGTTTTATTTTAATTTACTGATCTTTTTTTCTAGAGGTAGTCAGCAGTTTAGCATGTGACTTCCCAGTTTATTCCATGCTTACACACTCAGAAGATATATAGTGACATAAATAAAGTATATGAGGTCTGTCCAGAAGGTATCCAGCCATATACCATGAAAAATAGAGACATTTATTGACAAAGATAGAAGATACAAGAAATACTGTATGTAGGATAGTGACAGTCCTCTTCAAAGTAGGCACTTCGGTACATCACACAGTTCTCCCAGTCACTGTCAGCTGTCCCATTGTATTTTCCTGAATCTCATTGATGGTATGAAATCTCTTCTCTTTCAAAGAGGATTTTAGTTTTGGGAAAAGCCAGAAGTCACAGGGTGCCAAATCTGGGCTCTAGGGGGCGCTGAGTCACGTGGGTGATTTGATGTTTCACCAAAAACTCCTGCAGGAGACATGTGATGTATGAGTGGGTGTGTTGTGATGAAGCTGCCAATCACCAGTTTCCCAGAGCTGCAGCCTTTTGTATCATTCCGATAGTTTCTGAGGAGGAATGTTCAAGCTTCACGCAAAATTTGATATAGATTCATCGCTCTACTCACTCAGTCATTTTGCACGCAATGGCCACACAGTACACATGCTCACTCAGTGGTGTCTACCTCCCCCACTGACTAGTACAGTGAAGTTGTCATTGTTCACACATGCATATTTCAGTCCACTCTTTTCGGCTGCCAGGTTACATCAATGTCATGCAAACTGTTCTCATTATATTAACATGGTTGGACTTTTCTGGACAGGCCTTGTATATATCTATACCTATATCTATGTTTTTTAAAAACAAAAATTGGTTTATACACATTGTTCTACTACCTGTTGTTTTTTCCATTCAGCACCTTACTTATCATGGACAGATTGCTGTGTGCGTACTTCAGTTCACAGAAGTCACCTTATCCTACTCAAAGCTTTATGAAATTTCCTTATGTGATAAATTGTGATTAATTAAACCAGTTCTAACTTGATGACGATTGGAAACCTTATAATTTCTTTAGATACTCTTAAAGAAATGAACCTGATCCTGGAAAGACATTTTCTTACATCCCTAACCTCCAGAAAGCTTCCGCCCTCTGCGAAAACAGGCTACTTTGGATTCAGATAATTAGAAGGTGTGCTATGCATGAAGACTTGCTTCTTTTTCTCCATTTGGCTTGATGTTTTGAATGTAAAACACAACCAGAATAGTAGCCTTAGCATATGTTGCAACTGTTCATTTAAGAACTCCTCATTTCACACAATCATTCTTCTCTTTTCCAGAGAATGGTGGCTGAGTTGTGTCATTAGGCATACGAGTATAGCTGTGTGAATGTGAGGCCACTGTTCTTCAGGGACAAAGGTAGAAGTTGGTTTAAAGGAATCCCCTCAATTGAATGCTAGGCCTGTCTTACCCTAGCACACACTGCAGTTTGCAGACAGGACAACTGCAATGTTATGATTATTGTACTCACACGCACACATATGCATCCACCCACATACATGCACAAACCATCCCATATATAGTTATATATACTAATACCTGCAATCACACACATAAAGGAATCACACATGGTCACATATACAGACTCACATACCCACACACATTCACACAATTATACACTGTACAGTCATACCAAAACATTATGCACATACATACATACATGTGTGATATACATTATATATACACATTATATATGATATGTGTATATATACATTATATATGTATATTCACACAGAGAATCACCTTATTCAGTAAACCACTGTGAGGGTTCATGGTTGGGATTGGGGATGAGCAGGGAAGGACTGGAAGAGCACAAGACATGCAAGCTCAGTCCCCAACCTCAGGAGGAGTGGACAAGCCAGCTTGAACATCTGTGGGCCAGCAGGTACAAGGCTTGGGTGAGCTGCTCCATAGCCAAGTGATCCTTGTAGGTCCTGCCTCTGGGATGGGCCTATGCCACTGCCCAAGACAATCTTCTCAGACTTGGAAAGAGCTTTTAGGTAAAGGGGCACATCTCATACAAATTATCTGCATGCTCACTTATTGCCATTTTATGTGTTGGGAACTCAAAAGCCCTTTTTCAGTTCAGTGGAAGAGTTGGAAATGTTTGCAAGGATCATCTAGTTTGGTTGAATTCAACTAAAGCTGCTTTAATGCCTGTTCCATGCAAGGAGCTTTGGCATAGTGAACCCAATACTAGCTTCAGGGCTATCTTTTCCAAGGACTGCATTGCAGAAATATCCAAACTGCTCCCAACAGAAGAACATTTCTCTGTAGTCACAGTGGTCTCCTTGGCACATATCTGCACCCTGAGCACCATTGCAGTGCTAGAAATAATGTCACTATTATATGATAAACAGCATTCCAGAGAGGACAAGTAAGTTTCTTTACTCTAACAGTTTAAAAAGCAGCATTGGGTAAGGCATTTTCACAGTGTTTTGAAACTTGAGAAATCTTCCTTGTCTCTCCTTCTCTTATTCCCCCAACTAGCATCCTCCCACACAGATGTTACTGAGGATTTCTCCTCAGAGAAACAGTTTCCTGGATTCTTTTTTTTTTCTTAGCAAATCTAGTGCCTTTTTAAAGGCTCTGTGTCTTGGGTGAGGTGTACTGGAGCCTGAGGAGGAAAGAAATAGGCTGGACCTTCAGAGAAAGGAATTTCAAGCTGACATCCTTTCTAGCCATTCAGCTCATGTTATTGAGCTACCATAATATAGAAGTCCTTGCTGAAGACATTATAGTCATGATGATGAAGAACATGGGCACATCCCATCCAGTGAGGGAGACACAGTGTAAACAAATAAATCACTCTATCAGTAGTGATAAGTGTCAGGAAAAGATGCAGCAAGGTGAGAGAAGAGAGATGTACGTGGGTGAGAGAGTGTATGTGTCTCTCTTTTACCTGGAGCGATTAGGGAAAAGTTCTCCCCACGGGGGAGATATTTGAGCAGAGACCTGAATACAGTGAGATACAGCCATGGGGACATCTGAAGGAAGAGTGATCCAGGCAGAGGGCATAACGCATGCAAGGCCCAAGGTGGGAACAAGCTCAGCATTTTGAGACCTCCAAGGAGACTGGCTGGAGCACAATGAGCAAGGGGAAGAGGAATGGAAAGTGAGGCTGCAGAGGGCAGTAGAATGCCTATGGTTAGATTTTTGTTTTTTAAAAAGGAATGTATTAGAAAAAATATCTCATTAAGACTCAGTCAAAGGATTTTACAGAGGATATTATAGAGGTCTGGGCCAGGCAATGTGGTGGGCATGGAGAGATGGGTTCTGTTAGAGACAGAGACAGAGAGAGAGAGAGAGAGAGTTAGAGAGAGACAGAGAGAGAGTTAGAGAGTTGATAGTCAAGCAGGATGCTGCTTCAGCTTTGGCACTTTGAGGTAAAATGAAAGCCAGAGCAATAGCCCAGGTGTGGAAATGCTTGCTGTGCTTGCAGAATGAAAGTAGTCACCAACATTTGTTGAATATTTAGCTGCGCCATTTCATCCTCCTTACATGTGCATGAAAATGGCTTTGTTGTGATGATCTTTTGCAGTTGAGAAGAAGGTGGCTCAGAGAGGTTGGGTAAGTTCCTCCATTAGTCTGAGGGTGATCCATGGCCTGAACTTAGGTTTGTTTGACCACAAGCTCTACACTGCACTTTGAGCGAGAGAAGCCTTGTGCTTGCAAAAGAGGTCCATGGCCAATGGCATCAGAATCATGAGTTTATTGAGATACAGATCCCTACTCCACCTCTTGCCCCTACTTGAACTTACTAAATCAGAACCTCTAGGGCAGGCGTGTCAAACTAATTTTCACCAGGGGCTACAGCAGCCTCACAGTTGCCTTCAAAGGGCCGAATGTAATTTTAACTCCTTAACAGTTAGGAGTAGTTACATTTACATAGTCCTAAAATTATTTCGGCCCTTTGAGGGCAACCACAAGGCTGATGTAGCCCCTGGGGAAAATTAGTTTGACACCCCTGCACTAGGGGGTTGAGAAACACCTGTGTAGGTACCAAGGCCTTCAAGTGTTTTTCACGTTTATTCCCAAGATAACTGTAGCCCCGGCCCCAGAATCTGATGTTACAGGGCTATGGACATTTATATCCAGTTGTTTTGCATAAGTAGCACACTCACAAGGTTCAAAAGCCAAATGATTGAAAATGATAAACATTGTGAAATGTCACTCTCAAATCCATCCCCATTGACTTCATTCCTACTAATCCCTCACAGGTAATAACTATTAGTAGTTTCTTGTGTATGTTCAATTGTTTTAAAGCAAATACAAATATGTATTTCCCCCTTTCTCACATAAAAGTAGCACGAACTATACAATGTTTTGTACCTCGCTTAAAAAATGTAATATATACTAGAGATCTTTCACATCCATATGTAGGAAAGATTGTCCTCACTTTTAAAATTGCTGCAGTGGAATTGCTGGGTCAAAAGGCAGTTCCATTTATAGTTTTCTGAGGAAATTCCATACTGCTTTCCATAGTGGCTGGACCAGTCTGCATTTCCACCAACAGTGCACTAGGGTTCTCTTTTCTCCACATCCTCTTCAACACTTGTTGTTTGTTGATTTGTTAATGATGGCCATTCTGACTGATGTGAGATGGTATCTCCTTATGGTTTTAATTTGCACCTCTCTGAAGGCAGTTGAATAGTTTTGTGAGATTATACAGTTTCTAAAAGTGCATTTAGATTTTGAGGGGCACATTTTAGATTTGGAACTTTTAAAATAATAAAACATTCAGTGTTAAAAAATAAAAATATTGCGGCATGATACTTTATTGTGAAGATATACTAGCTTTTTTTTTTTTTTAGATTTTATTTATTTCATATGTCTCTGGGCCCTCTGTATGTCCTCCTTAGAGAAGTGTCTGTTCAAGTCCTTTGCCCATTTTTTAATTGGGTTGTTTGTCTTCCTGGAGTGGAGTCATGTGAGTTCTTTATATATTTTGGAGATTAAACCCTTGTCCAAGGTATCATTTGCAAATATGTTTTCCCATATGGTTGGTTCCCTTTTCATTTTGCTGGTGTTTTTTTTTAGCCACGCAGAAGCTTTTTATTTTGATGAAGTCCCATTTGTTTATTCTTTCCTTTATGTCCCTTGCTCCAGGGGACATACTGATGAAAATATTGCTACATAGAATAACTGAGATTTTCCTCTTTATGTTCTCCTCTAGGACTTTTATGGTGTCATGACTTAAATATAAGTCTTTTATATTTAAGTCTTTTATCCATCTTGAGTTTATTTTTGTATAGGGTATAAGTTGGCTTATACCCTAAGAATCCTGAAACACCAATTTAAAAGGACCTATGCATCCCAATATTCATACCAGCACAATTTACAATGGCCAAGTCTTGGAAGCAACCTAAGTGCTCATCAGTAAATGAGTGGATCAAAAAACTATGGTATATTTACACAATGGAACAGTACACAGCAGGAAGAAAGAAGGAGCTCCTACCCTTCACGACAGCATGGGTGGATCTGGAGAATATTATGCTAAATGAAATAAGCCAGGCAGTAAAAGAAAAATACCATATGATCTCACCTATAAGTGGAACCTAATCAACAAAACAAACAAGCAAGTAAAATATAACCAGAGACACTGAAAATAAGAACAAACTGACAGTAACCAGAGTTGGGGGTGGGAGAGGATAATGGGGGGAAAAGGGAGAAGAGTCCTCAGGAAACATGTTTAAAGGACAAATGGACAAAGCCAAAGGGGGGTAAGATCATTGGTGGAAGCTGGGGATGGCTTGGGTGGGGGGGACTAGTGGGGGAAAAATGGAGACAGCTGTACTTGAACAACAATAAAACAAAGAGAAAAAAATGAACAGTTTAACTCATTACCTTTCAATTGTTTCTCATCTTGTCAGTAATATTTAAGGCAGCTGAATAGTTTTATGGGATTATACAGTTTGTAAAAGTGCATTTAGATTTGAGGGGCCCATTTTAGATTTGGAACTTTTAAAATAATAAAACATTCAGTGTTAAAAAAATAAAAAATTGCTGCATGATACTTTATTGTGAAGATATACTAGCTTTTTTTTTTTTTTTTTAGATTTTATTTATTTATTTTAGGGAGGGAAGAAGAGAGCGAAACATCAATGTGTGGTTGCCTCTTACACACCGCCAACTGGAGACCTGGCCCACAACCCAGGCATGTGCCCTAGACTGGGAATTGAACCGGCAACCCTTTGGTTTGCAGGCCAGCACTCAATCCACTGAGCCAGACCAGCCAGGTTTTAACCAATTCTGTACTGGTAGCCAGTGGGTTGTTTCCAATATTCTACTCTTAGAGACAATGTGGTAATGAATAACTGTGTATGTATGTCATTTAGTAACTGCAAGATAAATTGCCAGAAGTGGAATTGCTGGGTCAAAGGTTAAAGCATTTGTCGTTTTGCTTCTTTGAATTGAACCATTCTGTATCCCTACCAGCAATATTATAGCCTTTTAGCTGGTGTCTTTCTAGAGTAGTAGATCTTACCCAGTTAGACCTAATACCCACTACCATCCAGATATGAAATTCTAAGACAATATAACCTACTCAGAGTTGCAATTAAAGAAAAAATCAACATGATGCTTTATCTGGTAATATCAAATAAAGTAAAATAAAAGTAATTTATAACAAAATAAGAGGTATTATACTTTACTATGTGAAATGCTTGTGCAAGATTATACTGTAAGACCTAATGAAGTCGTTAGATGCTTGTGTCTGTATTTGGATTAAATGGATGCCACACCCCAAATGAAGACTGATACTGAAGTGCTCTGTTGGTGATTCAGGACCTGTGAGCCCTGCTGTCACTGGAGAAGTGATTTTCCAAAATGGTAAAACCAACAAACAGCCCTCTTGGTAGGGTTCTGAACAAAACAGAAGGTAACCTTCCCTTTGCTTACACAGAAGATGCATTCCTGGAAAATTCAGTGTTTATTAAAACCATGCAGATACTCCTTTGTGTTTATATATAAAGTGGGTTTAAGTTCTATATTCAAATTATTATAAGCAGGTGTTTCTCCTACCTGAATATCCAGTGGGACATTTGAAAGTCCTATGGGACACAGAACAAGTCTCCTTTGTGTGGGACTGTCCTGCCCTCATCCACTAAATGCCAGTAGGACTCCAAGCCATTGTGACGAAGTGAAAAGTCCCAACTGTTCCATGCCCTCTGATGCCCAGAGAACGGCTGCTGTGGGGTCTCCTCTGGAATCCAATTCCATAGACCAGTGTTCACTGAACGTTTCTAAAACATTGATCTTTGTTTCATCATGTTTCACTCTGAGACCCTGCCAGTAGCTACTCAATGTAGCAGGACAAGTACAATATCCTCAGCTGACAGGACAGAGCATGCAGGTTCATTGGCTGGATTCAGAGCTTCAGCTGAGAGTTGAGTATTGAAATACAGTTTTTCAGGGGGTGAAATAGAAAGCAGGACCCCTAGCCTAGTGCTGCACTTGGCATATTGAAAGATGTTCCTCATTTGTCCCGGTATGGCTGCACAAACCCCAACTTTTTGTGATACTTTGAGTTCTGAATTTATTAATTATTGGATGGTTTAAATATTGTTAATATTGAGAGAGTAGAAAATGTTTACTGGGATCCCTGTTAAATGTTGTACATAATACTGTAAGACGGTCTGTGTGTAAGTTTCTTTCCTTCCTTCTTTCCTTCCCTTCTTCCTTCTTTTGTCTCTCACTGGAGGACATGCTTATTGATTTGAAAGAGAGAGGAAGGGAGGGAGAGAAGCATCAATGTGACAGAGAACCATCCATCAGTTGCCTCTCATATGCACCCTGACAAGGGACCAAACCTGCAACCTAGGCATGTGCCAGGACCAGGAATTGAATATGCGACCTTTTTCAGCCAACTGAGCCACACCAGCCAGGGCTGTGTGTAAGTTTCAAATGCTCAAGATGCTACTCACCTGGGACTGTGATGCCCTATGTCAGGGCTCCTCTCCTGGCTACTCTCTAGTTGCCTGGAAATGCCTGGGAAGTTCAATGCCTGGGTCAGCCTGGAAGACCACAGAGCATTTTGATCCATGTAATGACAATTATTTAATGACTTCATCATAAAATGTCCCCATGACCTTGGTGCCCAGGTGGCTCTCAATGTAGACTAGCAGCCACATGGTTGTTTAAATATAACTAAGCTGTGTTAGTTTTCTGTGCCTCAATTTTCCCATCAGCAAATAAAGATAACAATAAGATGGCTGCTACAAGTATTATTTTTCATACATAACAACAGTTGACCCTTTGTCAAAGTTTATAATTATGCATTTATCACTGTGGCTTTTGGAGCAAAGCCTGTCTCAGTCACTGGTTGTATTAACTCTGTGAAAGTAGGAATCTGATTTGCTCCCCACTGGGTCTCCAGCACATCCTACCATCCTGTGAGGAAGATGCAACGAACTCTTCACTGAATGAACGAACGAGGGACTGACTAAAAGAAAGCTGTTGTGTAGACACCGTACAGGCAGCGGACTGGAGTCTTCCTGACAACAGATAGTATGGGTTCCCTCTCTCACTCATTTATTCATTTAGAAAAAAGATTCCTGGGTTCTCACAGGAAAATTAATTTTCTCCCAGCCCCCAATCTGCGCGGCAAAAGCCATCCCGACCACTTGCCCTGGGGTCAGGCCGAGCATGGCTCCGTTTGGAACTGGAAGCGTGCTTCTATAGATGGGAGGTGTGCACAGAAGCGGAGAATTCATTATAACCGGTTAGTCATCCGTGGAGATTGCAGACACTGCCCGTGGGCAGGTCGCACCTGGTGCTTCCCGGGCGGGGCCTGTTCCCTGAGCCGTGCCTCGGGGTGGGAGCGCAACCAGCTCCCAGGAACCTGGGGTCCCACCCGAACTTGGAAGGAGCACCAATGTCCCCTCAGCGACCCATCTGCCCTGCGCTGTCAACTCTGAGATCAAGCCCGGCATAGGCTGGGATAACTTTTCCCGGGAACTGCGGGGCAGCGGAGCTGGCCTGACCCTCGCCCGACACCACCCGGCGGAAGCCACAGCCCCTACCTATCCGGAGAAGCGTAGGACACGGAGGCGGAAGGTGGGGTCAGGAGAAGGCACAGCCCTCCTCGCGGAGGCAGGCAACTGAGGCGCAGCCGCGCGGCCGCCAGGGGAGACCCCGAGACGCCGGGAGCGCGCGGCCCGCCTGGGTCGCGGAGTTGCGCTCCGCTGGTCCAGGATGACTCAGCCTCAGTAGAGTCGGTCGTTACCGCCGGCCGGCGCGAGGGCTCCGCAAAGTTGCCAGTCACACCCCAGACTTCTTTCACCTCGCCCTTCGTCCGCGGGCTGCCCCAGTGCGCCTCCGCCCGCGGATAGGGTCCGAGTGGGGGGAGCGTGACCCCCGGGCCTCAGAGGAATCTTTAATTCCCAAACCAAGGGAGCCCGCTGGTCAGAAAGGACTTGGCGCCGAATTTGCTTCCCTGCCCAGCCCTGATATCCCGGCCACCGCCACTCGCCGCAGTCGCGCGGACGCCGGGCCTCAGCCTGTCAGAGCGAGAGCTGCTCCGCAGCCCCGGCCCGGGTTCAGGAGCGCCTGGACCGCCCTGCTGCTGGCCGACGCCGGGGGCCTCGCGCCCACGTGCCCGCACCGCCCTCCGCGCCTTCTCCTTTCCGGCGCTGCTGCCCGAGGAGACTCTGCGGGCGGCCTCACCGCGGTGCTCTCGCCAGAACCCGCTGAGCCTAGTACCATCCCCACCCGACTACCCCCGCGTGTGACCCCGACCGCCGCGACGAGCCCCGGCTCCTTCTTCAGACTTTTGCCTCTTCACTCGCCCTTTCTCCTGGAAAATTGCGCGGCGTGGGTGGGGGGCTGCGCTACGTTTAGGCAGCGGCAGCACCTGACCCCCAGCCCCTGACCCGGACTGGGCACGCGGCGCTGGCTAGAAGCTGTCGCTGGCAAAGTGCGGGGCGCTGCGCCCGCCCTCGGCCGCCCTCCTGCGCCCCCACCCCCATCCCCACCCTAGGTTTCGGTCGCCAGGGCCAGGGGACGGCCCGGGGCCAGCCCTGGAGTCGCGCCCGCGGTGGCGGACTGCGGAGTTGTAAAGAACTCGGTGGCCGCAGTGGGCCGGGCGGGGCAGGGCGCGCTCCGCCGCCGCCAAGGACACTGGAGTTTTCGAGTCCCCGCCCGCGCGGCGCCTCCCACCCTCCAGCCTCGGCCGCCGGACTCTCCGGGGCCGCCGAGGCGGGGCCGGGCGGCTGCTGCTGTAAGAGGCGCGTTTCCCTCCCGCCTCCCCCGCCTGCCTCCCTCCCCACCTCTCTCCCCTCCCTCCTCTCCGCCCTCTTCCCCCCAACCCCACCCGCTCCTTCCTCTGCTCCGCAAGTGAGCTCCGCGCGCGAGCGGCAGGCGGGGCGGCGCGGCGCGGAGTAGGCAGTCCAGCGCGCTCGCCCACCGCCGGCTCAGCGCAGCTCTCTGCGGCCGCTCTTGTCGCTGCCGCCGGCGCGTCGGAGGGAGCCGAGCATGGCCGGGCCGGGCTCGCAGCGCCGCGCGTCCCGCGGGGCCTCGGCGTTCCTCGCCGCGGCGCTTCTCTACGCCGCGCTGGGGGACGTGGTGCGCTCGGAGCAGCAGATCCCACTCTCCGTGTAAGTGCGGGCTCCTGCACCGCCCGGGGAGGGGAACCCGCCGCCCGCGACCTACTGTGCCCAACCAAGTTTGGGCGCCTGCAGGTGCGGCTGGGCAGGACCTGAGGCGGGCGTCGGCCTCGCCTCTAGTACCTGCCTTCCAAGAGCGGAGGAGGACCGCGAGGCCCGGGTGGGATCCTCTAGCCCCCCACTCTCGGGTTGGCAAGTGAGACCGGGAGAGGCTCACCTCCAGCGACAGCACGAACTTTGAAGTCTGTTTACCGAACGCAACTTCCACGGGCCGTTTATTTACCCCCATCTTTGCTATCTTCGCTTCTTTTTGGGGAAGGGGGCACGGGTGGATTTCTTCCCAGTAGTATTTGCCAGGTGATACGCATTTGGGGTGGGTAAGTTCTCAGGCAATTAGGTATTCAAATAAAACCCAGTGCTCTTTTTAGAGAGCCTTGGAGACTTTGCGCATTCTGAACTATGTGACCCGCCCCCCCACGCCTTTGCGGCCCCCTTCCGCGCTGCGCTCTGCAGTTTGGTGCTGGCAGTTTCTGTCAAGGCTCTTTTTATTTCATTTTCCCCCTCCAATGTGTATCGCCGGGCTCCTTCAGCCACAGCCCATGTGTGCGTTTGCGTGCGTGCTGACTGTGACAGGGGTGTCAAATTTGTTTCTGTGCCCTTTCTCCCTGTAGGGTGAAGCTCTGGGCCTCGGCTTTTGGTGGGGAGATAAAATCCATTGCTGCTAAGTACTCCGGCTCCCAGCTTCTGCAAAAGGTAAGGTTTCTGTGGTGGCAGGAAGCGAGGATTTTTCCGGCACAGAAAATGGAGGCAGTTTTAGTTTTCCAAACAAACGTGAGCCCCAAGCAGCATCAGTTAGCAGAGGTGTCCCTGATCCCCCGGTTTCTTGGCGCTGTGCTGTGCAGCGACTTCTCCCTCCAACCGGTTATTTTTAGATGACACTTGATTCTAAACACAAAGAAAAGCAGGATACTCACTGGCACTGTCCTGGCTAGGGCTCGGAAACTGAATGTTTCTGCACAGCTCTCCGCTCAGTGTCGGTATTGCTGTTTCAGTGTGAGAGCAGATGCTCCTCTGGCCAAAAAAACGCTAACTTCATCCAAGGGGCAGAATCAGTGCCTACTTGATGATGTCTTTCAGCCTGCCTGCGCGTGAGGCTGGGGTTCGGTGCGTTGGAGAAAGACGCAGCACTATTGTTTGTCATCCCTGCAGTTCTACAATCCCATTATTCCCCAATCAGCCAGACCCAGGGCCGGGATGCATTACATCATTACAGATAAGGAGAATGAATATGGTTATCTTTCCACTCAGCTGCACCACCAGAGAATAGCCTACGAGAGTCTTCCACAAACTTAAGAAATTGTTCTGCACCCATATAATCCTGGAGAGGAATGAGAATGGAAAATTGATTATTAGGCTTTTATCAGAAGCGGCATCAATTTTAATTCAAATGGACAGCATTATGCGTAAGATCACATTGTGAGATACATAGTCCTCTATCCTCCTCTCCAAGAAGAAAAGAAAAAAGTGATCTGGGAAGGAGAGATTAGAAGGGTTAAAAGAATTTGAAGTTAACAAATCAACAGGATTAATCCAAAGATCCTCTCAAAGATAGAAAATAAAATTGGCCTTGAGGGGATACTTCTTTGAAAATGGGTACAAACAGCTTAAATTGCTAAGTTAACTTTTAAGCATTTTAAAATGTGCTTTCTGGGCCAATGTAACATATGTGTTCTGCATGCTGCCTGGTAACCAAGTACGTATTTTATTTATGGCATTCCACTTCGGAGAGTAGCATTTTTGGGGATAGTATATGAAACAGTTTGTCACATGAAATTTAAATATCATAATAAAACATCAGCCCACAGTAGAATGTATTCTGGTTTAAAAATTGTCAATAGCAATACCATACTCTTTGAAACTGTGCAATGATTGTTCAACTCCATTATTTGGGGAAGGAGTTCATTGAATTATAGACAATTGTTAAAATTTGGGGCTAGATGTGCCCTTATGGCCAGTGATCATTTATGTACCTGCGAACCTCCTGTTAGTTTACAGGACTTACCTCTCTCGCTAGTATTCTTTTACCCTGGACCAGTCTGCACCCTGCTTTGGCATTTTGTCCATGTGTCAGGTGTTGTACTTAAAGAGTTCTGGACTATTGTTTCGTGTATTTTTCTTATGCTTTTAAAGAGAATATTTGTATAACTGTAAAGAAATAGTTATCATCTGCATACTGTAGTTTACTTATAGCAACTCTGAAAGAACCCCTTCTGAGCCTGTGACTGCTTTCTTGGTTGTCTTACATATCTTCTATCTCACATTTTGTAGGAGCACATGAAATTTGTTTTTCCTTCTCTCTGAAGTTAACACACACACACACACACACACACACACACACACTGTACAAGGCCCCATCAACCATATTATTGGCTGCTCTATAATAGCACATTGGAAACAGCTAAAATGTGTCTCATACCTTCTCATCAGCATCCTTTCTGATAGTGAATTCACAAGCCTAGCTTTGCTTTTGTTGTGTTTGCAGCTTGACAATTGTATAATTATTTCCAGCTGTTTACAGCTTTGTTGCCATTCCTTGCTGTTGCCTGGCATTTTAAAATTGATGCCAGGGAAGGTGAGGTGTTGCTTGGCATTAGGTTCCAGGGTAGGTGTCTGTCCCTGCTCTTGGACTGCAGTCATTGCCGTGGAGTGCTGAGATCCCCGTGGCTTTGGCTGGCTAGGCAAGGGCTTCCATGAATGATGGGCAGGGTGTGTTAGACAACTTGGGGAGCATTTTTGCAGTTATCTTTTGGCCATCTTATTCCATCGCCCCCAAATACGACTATTTTAAAAATTAGCATAGAACATTGATTTAGAGAGTTCAGAGGATGAATGAGAAAAGATCCCCAGTGCTTAGAGTGTGGGAGGCATAACATCATTTGGAAAAGCAAGGAGATGGTTGCCTTTCTCTTGCCCACCCCCCAAGTTTCTGGCCATTTGTATGAGGAGTTACTCCTGTAAGTCAAAACTCTTTGCAGCTTTCCATTACATCACTGCATCTTTAACAATGAAGATACTCTAAAATTACCTAGAAAACTTGGTTGAAAAATGTGTTAACTGTATTAAGGGGACTCAAAGGTGACAATACTGTGTTGCATAGGAGATTGTTACTCCATTTTTAAAGCATGAACATTAAAACTTGAATTTCAGTTAAGTAAGGTACACTGTGTGCCACTGTATAATTTTATGTACTTTATGTAGTTTCTCTAATTGAAATTTCATGTTGTGATTGATGTAGTATGCTCATTTTTAGAATGGGAGTTTAGCAATTTTTGCACTAAGGCAGAAACTTTACAAAGTAGTTATTGTGATTGTAAGTTAAATAATAATTGGCCACCTATTTTAATGTGTTGGAAGACAAGGAAAACTGCCATTTTGGTAACAGGTTCTTATTATGTAATTTAATTGAAGGTAGCAGTATTATCACCGACTTCATCAACATAAATACAAATATTTAATAATGTACCTCATTGTCGTGGCTTCAGAGAGAAGAATATTTAGTTCATTGTTTCTATGTTTAATATGGCTTTTGCCAATTTACCTTATGATAATATATTAGGTATTCACTGCCAGACTTGTTTTTTTTCCCCTTTTGTCTTTGCTGAGTGCAGGAATAGCAACCTATTAGTTCCTTTGCAAAGAGAATATTTTTGATTTCATAAAATTCAGTAGTTCATGTTTTAGGAAAGTTGCATGTTTTTAGTGTAGAAAGGAGGGAAGTGGGACTTGGGTGCTGGCGCTGGAGTCCGCCTGGAGAGGTTTTCCGGCGGTTGCAGGGCAGTGGGCCCTGGCAGGAAGGCGCTGGAGTGCTGCCGCCCGTGCCTGGGTGCTGCCTTCCGTCACTGCAGATGCTGCAGGGGTTCCATTCACTTCACCCTTTAATTAACTTTCTGCTTTGACGTAGTCATGCCAGGATTCAGCTGCCTCTGTCTTGCTTCATTTTCCCCAGAGAATGAGCTTTGTTTGGTTCTTTTTGGGAGGGATAGCGTCATTCCCCCTGGAACAGTGGGATTCAGTGAGAAGCGTTCTAGAAGGTCTGGTGACTGAGGTTGTTAAGCTCCTGGGCTCCACACCCCTAACATTCACATGAAAAGGCATTAAACTCATGTGATTCTCATTTTGTCCTCCTTAGGGACAATTTGGTGTAGGGGCTGGGTGTTTCATTTTACTTTTAGTCCTGAGTTCAGGGAATGCATGTTCATGGGAATGAAGGGATCCAATTCCATTTCCCAGAATTGTGATGATAAATACCCAGCAGAGATACAGGTAATGTGTGTCTCTGCCATTAATGCTAGAAAAGAATTGACATTTACCTTGGACGCCTCATGCAGCACTTCTTGGAATGCACAGCCAGGGTTTTGTGTTACCAACTATTTATTGAGAGAGCGCCTTTAATACACAAACTTGATGTCTCTTTTGACAGGACAGAGTCAGCAGAGTAAAAGGTTGATTCTTTAAGCCATTTTGATAATTATGACTTTTCCTCAATGTGGAAATTGACGGACTTTTGAATAATTAAGTAGGACCAGTCACTTGTCAGGAACTGGGTAGCAGTGCTGTGTTTCCCGTAGGAAGCCCGACACTCTACAGATTGCTTTTGTGGAGGACGTGCTACTTAGCTGAACATTTTTGTTGAATAAATACAGTTATTTGTCATCCTGCAAGATTAATGTATTCAACCTATGTTGCCGATGCTTTAAGTCACGGCACCACTTCAATTACTAGGCATTTCCCAGGCAGATTATTTTAAAAGTCTTGAAATCTGGGAAATGACAGTTTTTGGTCTTTGAGGGCAGTTTATGGGTCTCATTAGCCCAGTTGGCAGGACATTAGCAGGGCAGGGGGAGCCAGTTAGAATCCAGTTCAGGCATCTTCTGCACCTATACATCTAATTGCGTGTGCACACTCGTACCTGGTCACTTGCTGTTCAGAGAAAGTTCTTTTTCTGTGTGTTTGCTCAGTTTTTATGTGAGCCTCTTTTGTTCATTTATTTTTCTTCTTTTTTTCTCAAAAAATTTTTCCTGCGAGGTATATTTCTGCTTTGCTTTTTCTCTCATTAGGAACTATGTAGCTTCTGTTGCTCAGATTTACACATTAGTCAAAATTAAGGGAAATGAAAATATAGCCATGGTTTTCTTGTTGGAGGCAAAATTCAGATTTTTATTCCAATGTGGCAATTAATTGTGATCAATTACTATGGGAATATCAAACTGGTTTTATTTTCTAATTTATTTTATCTTATTGATTCTAATACTAAGGTGCTTTTAGGCAAATGCACGAGTACCAAACCACCTAATAATTATGAAATCTGTCAGGCACAGGAAAGCACAATCAGTGCTTCCAGCCTGTGACAAAGATGTAGCTGTGCATTAGGATGAACAGAACCATTGCCCCGAGCACCTGTGGCCCTGCCAGGTGTTTCACTGTCCCGCAGTTCGAAGCACATATCCATGGAAGTGGGGGTTCAGGGTTTTAGTCTTTTTTTCTTGTTCAGTTTTTGATTGATCCTCATGTGGTGTGTAGTTCTCCCGCTTATGTTGATCAATGAATGGCTTGGTGTGTTGGGCTTACCTATAGAATGTACACTCTCACGGGTATCCTTCGCTTCAGGTCTGTCATTAATCCAGATTTACCACCGCACATGCCCACAAGTGGGCTTTTTCTTTATCCAAGCCCACACCTCTGTGGCATTTACTTCAGCACCAACCACCCCACCCCATCTTTTGCAGTCACAGTGCTTGTTGGAACAGGCTCCAGAGTCGAGAACTGCAGCAGAGATTTCCAGCAGATCGTGTGTTCCCTGGGACACTATGCTGTCACTCGGAGGTTTGCTATGGCTTAGACTGAGAAGAAAATGAAATAGATGTTGTAAATGCCAGTCTATGAGTTAGCATATGAGTTCTGCCCCATTTTAATGTAATTTCTGTACAAGAAACATAATGGCTTGTGTTTCACCTCCGGTGACTAGAGTGATGCTTTTATGTATCGTTGAATGGGAGGAGAAGTTCCTCATACCTGGCAACACGAACAGAATTTCATCAGTCCTCTTTGGTCCATTGAAGTTAGCTTCTCCTTTGAGGAGTAGTAGAAAGTTATTTTACAAATATAACTTTTAAAAAATTCTTACCCAAGCATATGTTTATTGATTTGAGAGAGAGAGAGGAAGGGGAGGGGAGAGAGAGAGAGAGAGAGAGAGGGGAGAGAGAGAGAGAGAGAGAGAGAGAGAGAGAGAGAGAGAGAGAGAGAGAGAGAGAGAAACAGTTATTGGTTGCCTCCCAAACACACCCCGACTGGGGAGACTGGGGATCGAGCTAGCAACCTAGGTGTGTGCCTGACTGGGAACCCAAACCGTAATCTTTTGGTGTGCAGGTCAACACTCCAACCAGCTGAACCACCCAGCCTGGGCTACAAATACAACTTTGAAAAGGGTCCACTATGCTTTCAATAAATGGTAAACATTTCAATTTCCATTTCTTTGAACAACACTCACTGAATACTCATTCCAAGGCAGTTTAAATAAAGCACTGCATTTATAAGGTGTATTTATATGTTGCATAGCTTTCTGGTTACCCCAAATTAAGATTATGAAAGTAAGTCAGAAACCATACTATTAATAGGCGTTTCAAGGCCAAACTGGAAAGGAGAGCATTATCTCTTGACGAGAAATAGATGGCTGTTTCTTCACTATGTGCACTTGATTTTGGAAAACAGTATCCTCCCAAGGTTAAAATAGCTGTTATCCATGTAAATGATCTGGACAGGCAAGTTGTGCAGGGCTGTAAATGGCTGTGGGTTCACAGAATAGACCTCTGGTTGTCCATTTTATGTGAAGCAACTGCCAGTCGATACTCAGGGCTTGCACATGTCATTACCATTATACTTAATAAGTTTGTGTGTGCATGCGTATGCCAATAAAAATGGATGCTGCTCATCACAGAATCTGCCAGATGCTGCCTGCTGACAGGGAAGACTGTTCTTGTCTGCTTATGCTGCTAGAGTGAGTGGCCTGAGGGAGTAAGCCAGGGTGCTAGGACAGAACCAAATGACGCAGTCTACCTGGCATGGATTTGTCCAGCATCTGAGATTTCATAGGCAGCTGGAAGCTGCGGATCTGCTCAGACCAGGACCAGCAGGTACATAATGTGTAGTGTCCTGTGTGAAAGGAAAATATGGGAACCCTTGTTAAAAAATTGTGAAGACTTTCAATATAACAGAAGAGCATTAGAGCAAGCACAGGGCGCACTGAGTCTGGGGAAAACCCACTGTGGGAGAGGCTATGCTCACTCCTCCCTGCACCCCCGCCCCCTGCCCCCCACGCTGAGTTACTGGGCCTCTCAGCCTACTTTAAGGTTCCTGGCCACAGTTGGTCTAGGGGGGGTTCTTTGCCCATATTTGTTGTAATAGGTAAACAGCTTGGAGTATTTTCAGAGATGCGCATCTTTGGAGATGCAGTGTTGTTAAAGGTAAGGTCACTGACGGAGAAGCAGTGGCATCTGTCTTATGTTTTCTATAGGCATTTCCTGAGTGGCCTTGGGCAAATCACTTAAATCATAAAAGTCAGGTATGGTTGACTTGGGAGTTCTTGCATTCCAGGTACTATGATAAGTACTTTACATATGTCATCCCATTCAATTCCCCTAACAGCCTGGTGAGGCAGGAACTACTGATCACTTCATTTTACAGATTTAGCAGCTGAGGCTTACAGAAGTTAAGCAGCCTCCTCAGCTTGACTGACTTGAGCTTCCAGTGTGTGCACCTGGCCACGATGCTGTGGTCTCTCATCTTTATGTGCTCTTCTTTGACCTCAGTTCCTGTTGGAAAAGAATATGAATAATACCAGCATTTCTCTACCTCACGTGTGTTTGGGAGGATTAAAAGAGATAACATCTGGGAAATTAATTCATAAACAATTAAGGCCGGGAATAACAGCTGAGAGGACATGGTTTGGAGTCAGAACTTGGATTTGAGTCCCAGATCTGCCATTTCCTAGCTGGGTCACCTTGTAGTAACATCTCTGAACCTGAACTATCAAATGTGAAAGGAGACCAATACTTCTTACCTTATAGGCTGTGGTGAGGATTAAATAAAATATGCAGAGCATCTAGCACAGTGCTGGTACATAAAAGCTTCACATCCGTGAGTTGTTCAGGTCGTGATCGTTTGCACAACACAAATACTGACTCCTCAGGTAACCTTCATTGAGCACCTGTGGGCCCTGGGTCCACACATACATGTGGACTGAGTTAACAAGTAATTGCATGAATGGGTCAGTGAGTGCTGGGTGCTGGCATGTAGAAAAGTGGTCCCACCTGGCTCCTCATGGGAGCAAGTATTTAATACTTCAGAGGAGGAGGATGAGGCGGTAGTGGACACAGCCTCCACCCAGATGTTAACTCTTCTCGTGGTCAGCTCCCTCCTCCCTGAGGGTTGGCGAGTCACCCAGTGGAAGCCTTCACCCAGAGTCTTCCTGTTACCTCCTGCCTGGCTTGTGCAGCTGTGTAGGCTGAGGAGTGACTATGTCTGCTTCACTGCCCAGAGTGAAAGCCCAAAGCACCCAGCAATTCTCCCACTATAAAAGCACATCCAGAAGCCAGCCACAGGCAGGCATTAATGCAAAGGTCCTCCAGGGCAGCATTCCAGGCATTTCCTCCTGTGAGAATTCTTTTTATTAGGACTTAGGGGACACTGAACTTCTCCCAACTGGTTCCTGGAGAGCAGTGGTAGAGGCCAGCCAGGGGACCACACGTCTCTGAGGCAGGCTGGTCTTTCCTCTAGTCAGGGTGCAGGGAGGTGTAGCAATGCATGGGGACTGCGGTCTGTCATCAGGAGGCACTGAAGGGTACCTCATGTTCTTTGACTGTCCCCACTGGCTCTGCCCTCCTCCTTCTCAGAGCTTCCTTGACATGTTTTGTTGTTGTGCTTTGTCCTTTGAGCATCTGCAGTCCTCTGCTAATCTCCTTAAAGGTTTTGAATGAGTGAAACTTACCACTCTCTTTTGTGTAAACATAGGAACAAGCATTTTGAAATCACGAGGGGGATGCTGTTGTAGTTGCATAACTTTTAAAAATTGTTACTGCATCAAGCCATGATAATTAGCCCTGGAAGTCCGTAAGAAGTCAGTGTTGAAAGTAAACACAGTCCCACCTGAGCCTCATAGTTCAGACACCATTTTTACCTTGGTTTGCTCATCAGTAAAATAGAACTAATAAGGAAAGCCCCTGTGTCATGGGGCTCTGGGGGGCTGAAATGACAGAGCATGAAGTTGTTAAAAATGGTATGTGGCACATGGAAAGCTGTAGTTCGATGGCTAGTCTCTCATTTATAATCTCATTTCATTACTAATGAGGAGCAAGAGGGATGCCTGGAATTTTAGTCACTTTGACTCCACGGTGAGTTCATAAAGTTAAGGCCATTTGTGTCACACATGTTCAATGTGATGAGCATGAGAGCAAATGATAACATTTGTTATGTCCCTGAGGAGGTGATTTTTTTTTTTTTTTTTTTTTTTTTGCTTTTTGCCCCGAAATTTCCTCATCCTGCCCCTCGTCCAGTAAAGATGTGCAGTTTGGGAATTCAACTTTGTTTTTGCTATAATGTTGTGTTGTAATTTGCAAAGCAAGGTGAGAGTCAGAAACACTGGGCAGGCTTCTGGCTCTTTGTCCCTGCACCATCCATAATGCCTTTTCCATTGTGCTGTGTTGAGGCAGAGGCGGAAAAATATTGTAAGAAAGAACAATAGGTGTGGAAGGCAATAAATCCACTGGATGTAGATAGTCTTTGGCCACGAGTCATAACATATAGCTTTCATCTTAGCTCCCTACCAGTTTCCATTATCAGTGAAATTTCCATTACCACAACGTGATCAAATCATGTACAAACAGACAGTGGGCATAGGTTTTTGCCCCACTTGACCAGAAATGATATTTGACTTCTGGGATGGTAATGCTGAAGTTTGCATACTCTTTTTCCGCTCTGGCCTGGGCTTCTGTCAGAACAGTGTGCTTTTGCACACTGGCACAGAGGCACACCTTAAAGGAATCACTATCGGGCAATCATTAAAAGGTGCATAGGTGTGTGTGTGTGCATGCACAAGTGCATGTGTGTGGTGGGCATTTTAATACACGTGGGCTGTTTCTTTTGTTGATAAAAACTGGAAACTCCTCTAAAATCCCAGGGTCTGTGTCCAAGTTCAGAAGTTTCAGAGCATCAGGAGTCATCTGGTCACCCTGAAATAAGACAATCCTCTCAAGGAAGGGGGTCACAGCTCACTAATCTTTTCAAAAAAGCCAATGATACGGATTTCCCAGAAGAGGAATTTCAGAATTACAGACTCATACTGAATTTCCTACTTAAAGAGCAAGATTTTCAGGTGTTTTTTTTTTTTTTTTTTTTTGCATGAACAGATGCCATATGAATAATGGAAAAGATATATAGAGTGAGAGAGAAACCAGAGGATTATTGATTTTAAAGATCTTTAAAGACAGGAGGTTGGTCTTGGGAGGACAGAACTGTGGGGAGGTGAGTCTGGATCTGAGTCAGACTAGTTTGGGTTTGAATCCAATGCAACTGCTGACTAGTCACTGACCCTGACAAGTCAGTCCCTGAACCTCAGTGTTCTTACCTGTCAAATGGGCACAGTGGTACCACTAGGGTAGAGTTGAGAAGTCTGACTGAGAAGATGCACACAGGATACTTAGCCAAAAGTGGCTCCTAGGAAGTGTTTAGAAAAGATGGGCTGCTGTTGTTATGATTATTATTCCACAATAGCTGCTCCCACATACCATGATGTGTTGCCGCTGAAGATAGCAGTTTGTCCACCTGAGGGAGAGTTAGTAAGCCATCCAGAGACCTTGCTTAGAGACCTCTACTAAAGCTGCCCAGCACTGAGCCACATAAATGCTTCTTAGGCAGTATTCCTAATAATGATGCAGGTGCTTTATTTGTTTTTTGTGCCATGTGCTTCGTTTGTACTGTTTCATTTAATTCCTCACAGCTACTTCTGAGGTTGGTTCTATCATAATATCCATTTTAGATGTGCAGAAATGAAGGTAGAGAATGTGACTTTGCCCACGGCTACCCAGCTCCAGGTGGCAAAGACAGGTTTGGAGCCTGAGCCATGTGAATGCTGGTCAGGTGCCTGGGCTGGGCTGGGATCTGAGAAAGAGCATCTGGGTATTCCCTAGAACCAGTGGTTCCCCCTGCTTTCCTTATAGCTTGGTGTTGGCTCATCAGGGCTGCTGTTGGAAACTTCTTCCTGCTCTTAATTCTTGCCCTAACTGAACTCTCAGTCTTGTTTGGGTATACTGTCATTGCTTTCTTAATACGGAATTAAAAGGGGCAACAGCTGGACTGAGGGGAGGGCCCAGTAAGCCCTCTAGCTTTTTATAGCTCCCTCTTTTATTATAATAAAGTGATGCTGCTGATCTTTTGGTTTCCTTGTGGGTCAGCTCATTAGGTCTGACTCTTACGAAACCTTTCTGAGAATCTCATAGAATTCAGTTAAATTTCCCTTTGTATACTCCCCTTTATGATAATGGATGGTCTTATGGAAGAGCCAGCTTGGGCTCTGGGACCTTGGAACAAGACAGATCTGGCTTTAAGATCCAGCATGACCTTTGTTCAGCCAGGCAGGCCTCAGGTTCCTTATCTGTCAAATAGGGTCCTGGTGAGGGTTCACTTCGTTGACATGTAAGAATCTTAGCACAGAACTGGACATTGGGGAAGTGCCTAGTAATTTAAATTTTAATTCCTTGGCCTTCGTTATCCCCATTCTTTTTCTTTGTGTCTTGGATGTTTGATGATGTTTATTTTTTTCCCCCCTCAGGGAAGCCAGTTCTGTTTTTCTGCATGATTGACAGCTAGCTTGAAGGCCACTGCCCTTGGACTCAACAGGGTCGGTTTTATTTTGCATGGAATGAATCTGGCAGATTCATCTCTGCCCTTGGCAGGTCTGGGGATGTGCGATAGGCTGAGGACCCCTCTTATCTTTTTCATTGAGGAAGTATTGAGAAGGAGGCAGGTAAGCTAGACCTTAAATTCCCCAAGGGCAAGCTTGCTCTTTCAGATAGGAGAGGGTCTCCCTTTGGCCCTCAGCACGGAGCTGTCTCTGAGGTGGGTTTCAGGGGTTATTGTGGAATGCATAAATGCACAGATAAACAAAGGGAGGGCTGAGGGGAGTCTTTTCCTGGGCTCACATGCTGGTGATGAGAATAAGAATGCTGCTGAGCATGGAGCAAGAACTAGGTCCTTCACATCCCTTTCTTCATTTATTCTCAAAAACTCGATTTTATGAGTCCCTAGCATCAGGCGTGGATGCTGCAAAAAAGTCAGAGACTGCCTCCCAGCTACAGCAATTGAGCTCTGAAGCCCTGCAGGCGGATCCCTCGCCCACAGCCCTCTGGGTGCCAGCAGGGACTGCCAGACAGCCTAGCCAGCTGGTCCCAGCCGGCGCCCCCTCTAGCCCCTGGGAGCATCCCAGTCTATCTCACTCAGCACCCTGAAAACACAGCCGAGTCTCCCCCAGAAGCCTCCCAGCAGGGCTTTGGGGTCCTAGTGCCTCTGCAGTGCCAAGCCCAGCAGCTGCCGCGGGAGCACCGCAGTGCTGGGCGGGTGCATGAGGAGCACCAAGCGAGACTGATGGGGCCGCGCAGCCGCCACCATCAACCTGGGGGAGGCAACTCCACACAGGCAATTAGGAAGCTGCTGCAGCTAATTCCATGGATCGCTCCAAAGCCACATTCCCAGTGACATTAGAGAGAAACGTGGATTTTAATTTCTATCTCCTTCACCTTCTTGTTGGGCGGTTACTGTTACCTGGCTTTCTCTGAGGTCCTGCCCAGGTCAAGATGTTGTATGTTACTTGCTGAGAATGATTTCGCCTTCTTAGTGCGGATTCCTTTTATTTTATGTTATTTATTTGTTTATTTATTTTTTACACCACTGAGACTAGGTTTCTGAGTCTGTGCACTGCAGGCAATTGGAGCTGCTGCTTGTCTGTTGCTCGTACCTGCGGCATCCACAGAACAGTGCTACCACTCGCGGCTGACATCCTGGCTGCACCCAGTGTGGCTCTGTCTGACAGCTCCCTGTAGGAGGAGACCTTGTGAGAGGCCATAAATTGAGTTTGGGTTATTTGCATTTGCATTTGTGTCCTGCAGGTGCAATTGCCTTCTTTCTTCCCCAGGCCTGGTCCTGGGATCTGCCGGAAAGCCTGCACTAAGCACAGACCCTCTGAGATGAGGGTGAGCAGCTGGCTGAGAAGTGGGGATTAAATTATATGGATTTAATGGGGGGAGGTTCTACCAGAAGGTGTTTAGTTCCAGCCCCCATTCCTCCCAGTGTCAGACCTAATGGAGTATTGCATTTTGAGGCTTTTGGAGGATTCTTGTATTTAGCTTCTCCCTGGGACATTAATCTATAGGGGCCAAGAGGCTTCCAGGGTGAATTCTGCTATGGAGCATCTTGTGTCCTGTCTCACACCCGGAATTTTCCATGTGATCTCACAGTGACCACAATCTTATGCCCACCTTCTGCCTTCCAGCTGAGCCTGACTGCTCGCTCAGAAGGGGATGAGAGGACCCCTCGGCTGGAGAAGATCCTCCTGAGAACCAGCCCTTCCTCCTGTGGGTGCTGGGGCAGGGTGGTGGCATGCCCCAGATGTCATAATAAATCAGGAATGCTAGCCTAGGTTGTGCATGGAGCCCACAGAGGAGGGAAGGAAGGCACCCTGTCAGAGGCCAGAGAGAGGCAGCATCTAGCCTCCTGTCCCTTTGCCCCAGTCCCATACCTTTCAAAGCTCCCCTGCTGGACAGCACAAGAAACTGGTTTGCAGCCTTTACTTTGACTAAATCTTATTTAAGCCTTAATTTTACCTACAGAAATGTTACCCCAATGTATCTCTTTTTAACAGACAAAATATTTGTCCCAGTGTGTCTTTAGTGAACAGTCCCCTTATTAACATGATCTACATAAGTGAAGCTAGTAAGAGACAGAACAATTAGTCAAATGTTTATTCAGTGCGGATAAACCCCTATGGAAACCAGAGGCCTCAACTTTCTCTTTTTGCACAATAGAAGATCAAGTGACCAGATGCTTCATTTTGTGTAGAATATTATGATTTGGGAAAATCTTTAGCTTTTCTAACAGGCTTACAAGGACATATTTGCTTTTAACCTGATGTTAGAAATATTTTCTTGCTTCCTCCCCACCTTTCCTTCCTGCTTCGACAGGCACCTATTGAATACTCAATGAGGCGTGCAGAGCGTGTTGGGTGCCAGAATCCCTTTGCTGCTGTGGCTACTTTTCTCATCCCCAACTGGGATGCTTCAGTGAGAGCACACTATTCACAGTCCCCAGACACATCAGGCTGTGTCACACCTCCATGCCTTGACTCATGCTATTCTTTCTCTTTACACTACCCATCCTCCTGCCCTTGTCTGGCTGCTGAGCCCTGACTCTGGAGGATGCCAGACTTTAGCATCGGAAATATCACTTGGGAGGAGCTTGTTTAATGCATTATTCTAGGTCCCACCCCAAAAGAGTCAGACTCAGTAAGCCTGGCCCAGGGTCTAGGAACCTGCATTTTAACAAACTTAGGTGATTCAAATGTTAGTGGAACATGGACCATGCTTTGAGAAATATTTATATCCAGCTGCTGGAAAGGCTGCTGGCTTCCCCTAAAAAGACCCAGTAATTTCCTCTGTTTTTTTTTTTTTTGTTGTTGTTGTTGTTGTTGGGAGGAATGTGCACATCTTCCCATCGTGGTTTGCTTACTTAAGTATCTGTGCGTGAGAAATCTGTGCTATCCTGGACTAGAGTCTGTGGCTGCTTGGCCTCTGAGCCCAGCCTGATGCTGGCACTGGGCACAGCCTTCTTCCGTGTACTTGGTGTGAATGGAGCTTTTCTTCTGCCATAAAAATGGGGCTTTGGAATAAGTCAGGCGTTTTATCTGTTAAGTCAGAAGGTACCCAGGAGCATGTCATGTTGCTTGAAGCAGTTTATTTAGAAATCACTGAGCAGACTTGAAGTGGCCATTCTCCAATTTGTGAGATGGAGAGGAATTTATTGACTTGTCACCAATTTATTGGCTTTTCTTCTTACCAAATAAGTTACAGGGACCTGTGGTTACTAACCTTTTAACAGGAAATTGTTTGGTGAACATCAGTATGAAAGATGCCATCCACTTCCCATGAAAGACTGCTCCTAATCTCCCTCGGACAAGAGCTGCTCCCTCAAGGGTCTATCAGGCACAAAACTGCATTTTTTTCCCACATTAGTGGCTTTCAAACTTTTTTGACCATGGCTCACAAAAAGAAATATGTGGTTCGTTGCAACCTATTGCACACAACTTCACATGTGAAACCAAGTTATATGGAACATCACTTAGCCTATTCTCCGTAATGTAGTCTGGTCTGATCTGCTTAATTGTGCTCTTTTCTACTCCTGTCTGTTATTCTATTTTATTCTATTCTATTCATTCTATTCTATTAATTTTAGAAGGCTGGCTGTGGGCAACAAATTGATCTCATAAACTAATAAATGTGTTAACAAAAAAAAAAAGGTGCTCTAATGTTACTAGGGTAGATTACAGGTTGGTTCAATTTAATAATGGGAACTTCAGCATTGGTCTTTGAGACTGAAGCTGTGTTTCCCCCAATAATAATGATAGGTGGAGATAGCTAACATTTATCAGCTAGTCATAGCTTAAGTTCTGTATATAATTTTTTTTCACCTTCTCAACAATCCCAAGAGATAGGTGCTCCGATGGCCCCATTTTGTAGTTGAGGACTCTTAGGTTCAGGGAGGTGAAGTGTCTTACCCAAGGTCACTTAGTTAATAAGTGGTGACATTGGTTTACGAACTCAGGGCTTTCTCACTGTGAGCCTATACTCTTAACTTATGTTTGCATTTGCCTCTTCCTGTTGCTAGCAGCCACCTTAGTTGGTCCCAAATGTTACCACTGGGCTGCTATGTGGACAGTATGGGGATGGCCTGATGTGGATCAATGGGGAGGAAGTGTGAGAGAAAGGGAGGAGCATGGAAGAGGGAAGTTTGGCAAGCATAGGGTGAGCAGTGGTCTTCAGAACGTCTGGTGTTACTTAGCATTTACAGAGAGTTTTTACATCTGTGTTATATTGGCCACCTCCTCTTAGTGCATTCACTGTGTCTGGTGTTTGTTGTTGTACCTGCTGGGCAGTTACTTATTTTCTCATCTCTTTCTCTGGCAAGGGTCATCTTGGCACGCCCAGGACCTGGCCTGAGGGGATGCCTTATGAGTGTTTTGTGAATGAAGGAGTACATGAAGACATCCTTTACTTTAATCCTCACAACTAACCTACAAGTAGTATTCCATCCTAGTACTGCAGAAATGGGGTCCAAGATTGTGAAGCTAGTGATGGAAGAGCCAGATGAAGGAACAGCCCTAGATGCAACTATGACTACTATGTTCCTGTTTGTTTTTTGAAGATTAATTTGGTTATCCTACCTCCTCCTAAGAACTCATTTTCCTATATCTAGATCTGGGTTTGCTGAGCTTGGTTTCCTAGTATCTTTTCTTTCTTTTGGTTCTTTAGGTGTGATGTGGCTGGACCAGAAGGTCACAGGGTTAGAGAGAACATGGTCCTGCTTGGGAGTCTGGGGTCTATCTTCTAGCTTTGACTCTGACACACTTCTTCCTGGGCCTGCCTGCCAGAGAACAGGGCTCCAAGGATCCTCAGTGCTGAGACTCAGTCCAGTTCAGAGGACGGCAGGTTCTACCTCATCTCCCAGTCTGCTCCACCATGAGTTGGGTGGCACTCTTTCTATTTAGTGCCAGTGGCCATATAGTCTACCAACATCTGTTGCCCTTGCCTCTGTTTGCACCAGCCACCTGCTGGAGCAGGGGGAGGTGCAGGATACTACTGGTCTTACCTCAGGAATGTGGTAGGGGCAGTAACTCATGACAGAGCAAACTCCGTGGAAGACAAGGCAGATGTAGCTGAATGGCCAAGAAAAAACAGGGTAGCACCATTGTTGGAGGAGGCAGAAATGACATCCCATCTCAGTAAATTTTCCTTTACATTTTTGCTAGTGTCGTTTCCCAGGAATTGCCTTGTTCTTAGAGTTGTGTTGGGGAATGGAGTCATCTTTGAATATAAAAGGCAAAAATAAAAGGGACTAAAATATTTGACATATGATGAAGTTCTGTGATATTTTAGACAGTGAGTAAATTGGTATTTATATAACCTGATATATTCATTTCCCCTGATCCACCCTCCCTTGAATGTTGACTTAATAACATGCATGACTGAATCATGTTAATTGCTTTAAACTGCCAAATTAAAAAAAAAAAGCCAGCATTCATTCAACAAGTGTGCTGTGTTCTTTCCTGGCTAGAGCCAGGAAAGAACTGAAGTCCCTTGAGAGAGGGAAGGCCACTCAGGAAAGGGGACCTGTACATCCTAAGATTACCAGCTGGTTGGGCCAGACATAAGCCATGGAGCTGAGGGTTAAACTCATGGCACCTGGCAGTGAATTGTGTACTGTGTATAGTACATAGTCTTGAGCAGCTACTTAGCTTCTTATTTTACATTTTCCCTTTTTTAAGTGATCCCTGTCTCACTGGACTGTTGCGAAGATGAAATTAGATCATGAATCTAAACTTTAGCTCAGTGCCTGGCAGTCATAGGAATTCAGTGAGTGGCAGCAACTGTGGCTTTAATTCTTACCATCTTTTGAGTAATGCACCCACTCTCTGATATAGCGCCTCATCCAGAGGCTGTCAGCCCCCCAGAGCAAGACCTTTGGCTTGCTCATTGCTCTACTTTTGTCTCCCGTAATAGCCTGTCAGTAAATATTTGTGGAATGAGTGAAAGAGTGCAAGGAATGAATGAACTTTAGAGGCTGAGAAAGCCGAGGCTCAAAGAGGTTGGCCAGATTGTGAAAGGACAGAAGAGACTCCCGCCAGGTCTGCTTGGTCTTCAGCCATGACCATCAGCTAGTGGGGGCTCGTTGGCTCCTCTTTTCAGTGTTACCTAAATTCCTGGGAGGAAGACCATCTGTCCCCTGCAATCTGAAGGTTAAATGTGTGTGTGCACGCACTTTCCGGGATGGCATCTTAGGAAGACGGGTCATGTTATACGTAGCCTTTGATTGTTTAGAAACTAATGATTTGGTCAGTTTTTATTCTGGGGAGAAATGACAGAATGGGAACCTTTCTCTCTTCTGGAAAAAAAAATGCTTTCTAAGAGCTTTTATGTTCCAAATTGCTGAGTCCCACCAGGATGATGAAGTAGCTCATTCCCATTAAGGCCCCTTTTGAGGTGCTTTTTGTGGGACTTGGTGGAGGAAAGCTTTTCCTTCCGAGCCTCTGCGTAGGTTGTCTTTCTCATGTGTGTTGCAGTGGGGATTTAAACCTCCCTGCTCACTGCAAAACCCTTCAGACTACAATTGCAATGGGCTATGTAGCTTCACTGTTTATACTCTTTCTCAGGTCTATTTTGCAGACAAGATTTCTGGGTTAAGTGAGGAAGAGAAGGAACAACAAGAGTGGCTGGAATATGAACAGGAGCACTTTCTGTTCTTTTAAAAAAGTCCTTGAATTAAGCCTTTGAATAGTGCAGTCTAGCTTTGAGAGGTGATGGCTGTTTTTACTTTGCATCTTGTGTAGCAGGTTTTAGTCCAGGATGTCAATTTACATCAATAACACATTTCTTTTTACATTTCTTCATTTCACATGGAGGGAGGAGATGGAGAGCATCTCCACAGGGAATATCACTGCCTCAGACCAGGTCTGGACCCTGGCAGAAGCATGAGAAAGTAGTGTGGATGTGATGATTTCTTTCACTTATTCATCATTCATTCATTCATCATTCAACAAACATTTTTGCATCTTGCTACTATGTTCCAGGTGTTGTGCTGGCTTTGGGGGTTTACAGACAAGCAAAATAAGACATAGTCTACGTTCTCATGGAGATTACAACTTAGTGCAAGAATCAGGTATTTCTCAAAGAATTAGACCAAGTCATGCAAGTCTCTCTGTGGTGACCTGCTCTGGTCCAGGGTCAGAGGAGCTTTGCAGAGGGGATGAATTTCAGCTGAGACCTGGAGGGGTGGCAGGAATTAATATGACAGAGAAGTAGAAGGGACCCTGGATTCTTTGTGATGCTTCCTCAGTCATTCTGGCCCAGCTTTACCCTCACCACCCAACCTGGGCCCATGCTTCAGCTCCTTGCATGAGTCTAGGTTCCAGAACTCATTCCATACTTTCTTCTCGGCCTTTGCTTCTCTTGTTCCCACTGCCCTAAAGGACCCCCTCATCCTTGGAGATTCCTGTGGAATTCTCAGTCTTCATGTCTGGTACTCTAATTGATCAAACAGCTTTGAACTTCTGCTACACCAGTGCTCAGGGCTGGGCCCTCAGTTGCTGCTGCCTTCAGGAAGCCTTTCCCAGTCTCTGTCCACTTTTGCACCTCCTATGCAGTCATCCTAGTTGACCTTGGTTTCTGAGTACTGTGGTACTATCATTAGGTCTTTCTCTCAATTCCACAAGGTTTTTGAGGCCCTCCTTGTCTTTTCATTTTTGTTTTTATTAAGGCTTCCTAGGACAAAGCCTTGTGATGATGATGATGTTGGCGATGATGATGATGTTGATGATGGTGATGATAACAACACACTGGTGCTTGTTGAACATTTACCACGAGCCAGATAACACTTAAAACACCTAATACATATAACTTATTTAATCCTCACAACAGCCCTTTTAACAAGCTTCTCTGTTATTATCCATAGTTAAATGAAGAAGAAACTGAGGTATAAAGACTATTAATTAACTTCCCCAAAGTCACTTGGCTAGGAGGTAACAGAGCCAGGATGCCAGCTTGGGCACCGTGACTCCAGTGCCTATAACCAGTGCACCACTCTTTCTTCCTAGCATGACCTGCATCTGTCGAGTTGTACATGTGAAATGATTGCACTAGTTAGTGACAGGTACAACACACTTCTTCCCGAGTGCACACAAGTATAGCAACCCTGGGTGATAAAGCAGTAACTAGCTAACACTGTCCTCCAGGTACCACATGAGGTAGGGTCATGACTAGGTTTCTGTGTTCCAGACTTCATTCCCATCATGGGAAGTAGGAGCAAGGCTGATGCCTGCAGTGGTCACGCCAGCAGCCCTGCTGCTCTGACCAGATTCTTTCTTCCTAGTTGCTTTTCTTTCCAGGATTGAAGAATGCCCTAGACCAGTCCAAGTTGTGTGGGTGACTTTTCCACAGCAGAAATGCTGGTTTCATTATTACAGGTACAAATTCTTTGCGTGGCCACAGGGCCTCAAAAGTTTCCAGAGACAAGAACTTCCTTTCACTGCAATGTTCAAGCATAGATGCTGGATGAAATAATAGCTGTGATAAACTATAGCACTTTAAATTGTGAAGTATTGTTTATTTGTTGTGGAAATTTCTGGAAATACAGATAAAAAGGTAATACAAACAACTACTCTTCTGGCCTGATTACTGTTAATATTTTGTCCCATCATTTTTCCTTTGAATACATATATATACATATTTATTTTACATAAATGGTATCATGTTGTACTAACTGTTTCATAGAGGCCAAGATGTTTAGAGTGGATTCAGGCAGTGGATTGAAAGGACCATTTAAAATAATTTTTTTCCTACAAAATAAAATTCATCCTATTCTTTGAAAAATTGGAAAGTACTGAATAATATGATAAGAAAAAAGTTATCCCTAACCTTACAGTATAAGAATAACCACAACAACATTTTCCTGCATTTCTTTTGCACGCTACATATGAAGTTATTTTGCTTTTCCCCCGACTTCCTGGCATGCACATGTGTTTCCTTATAATTTAGTATTCTTCAAGATGCTGTGTTTTCTGGCAATCAGACATTTCACCACGTGGGTGTGGTGTAGCTGCTGTGACCTCCCCTCGATGTCAGGCACAAGCACTGATGCCTGGGTTTGCCCGCAGTGTGAACAGTGCTTCAGCGAACATCCCTCTGTCTCTGCCGGCTCCCGGATTCCTGATTATGTCCCTCAGAGCCATCCTTGCAGGGGCAGCCGCCGCCGGAGGGTCCATGCTTGCTGCCATGTGTGCATGTGTGTGCATGCTCATTTGTCCTCTTTGTTTCTCTCCCATGCCCCCCCAGCTCTGTTCCACGGTCTACGTACGGCTTAAGCTCACCTGACAGCATGAGTTGGACTAGACTTCTTCTTCCTTACATGTGCTAGACAATCAACACAGGGCTCAAAGCGAGGCTCGGGGTCAGGCATACCTGGGCTCACATCCTGGTTCTGCCACTTATAAGATGTGTGGACCTGACTAAGTTGTTCAACTGTTCTGCACTTTAGTGTACTGAGAGAAAAATTCTATTTACTTATGGAGTTATTATGAAGATTAAGTGAATAATATATGTCAGGTGTTTGGCACTGAACACATAGTAAAGTCTCAATAATGGCAAATGTTCATTTTTATTGTTTATTATACTCTTCAGCCTTTAGGACTATAGGAATTTGCTTCATTTTTAAAACTACTACTATTCATATGAATAGAGCTTTAAAACAGTCTACAGATCAGTTGTGTGTTTTAGCTACTGTCTGTGAGGTTTAGAGAGAGGTCCTAGGGTGTTGGGTGTCATTTAGGGTGTCGAGCATCCTGCACCAGTTTATAGGGTCCCCAGAAGAGTCTGGGACTTCAGATTGGTTTCTACCCTAAAAGACTGGCTTTAAAAAGATAGACCATGATCTAAGGAGTGCAGGCTGCTTCTGTAACCTCCCAGATGTAGTTGTTTCAGCAGTCAAATAAATTAAGGTAATAGTAATAGTAGGAATTAACAACTCATTATAAAATGGGGTGTACTGCCAATTATGTAGAGGTATTAAAATCCCAGAGTAAATGGAGATATTTGCAGATGTGACTTGTGCTGCACACAATATCGATAGGCCAGAGGGTTGTGTTTTGATAATAACAGCACCCATGATGCTTATACATGGACTTCTGGAAAGTGGATGGCAAACTAGCACTGTTTATTACTAGCTTGAAAAACACGGACTCCACACACCGCAAAGAAAATAATTGCATTTTGTCTTGCAGGGTAGTGTACCTTTATTCACTTAATATCACTAAAATGTATAAGAAAGAAGAGGAATGATTCTAGGTGCTTTCTGAATGCTGGGTGGTTGGAAACAGCAGAGCCTGGATCTGCCACTGAATACCCCCAAGGTCCATGAGGCTCTTCAGGGAAGGGATGGACAGAAAAGACCAACAGAACATTGGGCAGGGGTGGGGGAGACTGGACTTCTCTGTGGGCTAGAGAGGGTGAGGCTGGAGTGTGTGATGGTTGGTATTCCTGTTCTGTCGGCCACCATGTGGCTGTGGGGAGGTGGAGAGTGGCCTGGTGTGACAAGGTGATGATAGTGTCCCTTCAGATGGTCCCTTTTCATGAGTGAGCTCCATGCACCACAGTGCCCTCCTTGTATACAGCAGGGCCTCAGAGAATGACCGTGGAAGGTGGTGTCTGTCTTTAGACAAATCACTGAATCTCTGAGCCTTATGTCCGTTATCTCAAGAAAGGAGATGCTGGTTTTACCTACCCAGAAAGGAGTTGCTGTGGAGATGAAGTGACTCAAGCTGGTGCTTTGTAAGTTGCCCTTGGGGGACTGAGCCCTTGATGGTGGCCATCCAGATCTGCATCCCTGCTTAGGGACTTGTGTGGCCGCTTTGCCATTTGGTGAGGTTTGGAGATGGCCCCAGACTCCCTAGAACATACTCAGAGCCCTTGCCTTACCTGTAAGCTGGACCAGGCCAGGCCCTCCACTCAGAGCACTTGGCTAGTTTTCACTTGGCCATCATAGATCAAGTAGCAGAAATCTGGAGAGCAGGAAACTGTGCCAAGGCAGACTGGGTCCTGTCTTTGATTCCCACCCTCGGGTCCCCTCCAGGTGACTGATGCCCTTTGCTGCTTGAATCGGCTTTTGACTAGTTTCTTTTCTCACTGATGTTCTGCTGTTCTTTTATGTTATGTAAATCTCTTTTCTTTTTTTGAAGGAAATCTGGCTGAGACAGTTTATAGCCTGGCAGGAGCTGGTCTCCTTTCTCCTGCTGAGGACAAATCCAGAACCTTGTCGTTAACTCGTTAACTCAGTGGGAGCCCCTGTGGAGCAGACAAGAGGCTGTAGCCCCATTTTCTCTGTAGAGGAATTCTGACGGGGTTTTGAGGAGGCCTGGCCCAGGCAGGTGGGGGCAGCTTGCATCCCCCTCATCTGCCTCTGTGACCCCCATTCATCACCCTGCAGTTCAGAGGCCACAGCATTCTTCATTAGAGGTAATGTTTATTGATAGAGTTTTCTCTGGGCAAGGCAGTGTGCTCTGCCCTGAACTTACATTGTTTAATTTAATCCTACCCACATTCCTCTGAGATATTACCACTTCTATTTTGTCTGTATTACAGATGGGGCAACTGAGGCACCATAAGCCAAGTTACTTGTTCAGGGTTTCAGTTCATAAGTGTGGCTCTGAAGAGGCAGTGGCAAGAGGGTAACTTAATTAACTTGACCCTGGAGTATGAGGAATTGGAGGAGAACAGGAATTACAATAATAGCAAATGATGTTAGAACCTGTGATTAATTGCTGATCCCTGCGTAGTAGTATCACACTTTCTCATTGAACCCTCCCTGAGGACCCAAGGAGCAGGCGTGGTAATCCCCATCACACAGACCAGGAGCTGTGCTTCGAGAGCGCAGTTGGCAGGCCTGGGGCACACAGGGAACAATCCTCAGGGTGGGTTTGTATTCGGATCTGCCCAACTCCAAAGGCCTGACTCCAGCGTGCTGCTCTGTGCTGGGCTGCACTTCAGAGCTTTCCCTGTCCTTGATGGGTTTGGGCTCCCCACTCTGGTAAATACAGAGTAAAGACAGTAAAGAAAGTCTGATTCATGTGCTGTGAAAATAAGTCCATATCTCAGAGCATGTTTAGGGAGGAGTGTGGCAGGTGAAGTCTGCTTCCTAAAAGGGATTGTCCCAGCAGGAGAGGCATCCTCTGTGCTCACCACCTCCCCAGCTAGGGCCATGGGGCCTCCTCATTCCCTGATAGGATGGGTGGGGGCAGCAGGGTCACAGGGTCTCTAGGGTCTTGGTAATGGCATCTGGTTGTGCCCCCAAGACCCTGCCCTGGAGCCTTGGGACATCATCCCTTAAGGGCACTTGATCACAGGTGCCCAGCACAGGAGGCAGTGTCTTCCTTGGGCTCTGTCACCCTCTGTCTTCCACAACTGCCCCCATGACTTTCCTACCCACAGCTGGGATCTGCTTCCCTGGGTGTCAGGGAGCATCCCGCCCATGGGTCTTTCTGAGCCGCCTGAGCCTCTCAGAAAGGGCTATCCCTTGGGGATACCCCGAGGGATTCCCCGGGGGAATCAGTGTTGGGGGCCCCTCTGTCTTCCACTCGCCCGATTGGCCCCTTGTTCCCCACCTGCGATTGCTGCAGTTCGTCACAGGGTGGCAGCAAGAGTCAGATGCGGAGCTGCAGTTGGGCCCTGGAAGCTAAGGCTGAGCTTGGGGTCACTCTGGCTCCTCCCACTGGGGCGGGACCTTCCCGGCCAGGTCTCAGGCGAGAGCAGGGCTGGTGCTCAGCAACACTCATTGCCTTTTCTTGTCTGCATTGCAGGTTCAGGAAAGAATGAAAATGTCCCCCTTTTAGTGAATAATGCTAATCATATACTTTGATTTCTAATTAGCCCTTTCTGCATCCCAAACCCATACTGTTCCAAGAGAACTAGTGTAAAGCTACCAAAAAAGATAAAAAAATAAATGTCAGAGAGAGAGCTGGGATGAAGATACAGCTGAGAACTCCCCCTGCATTGTTTACTGGCCCTGCCACTTGGGCATGTGGCTTTGTTCTTCAGGGCCCTAGTGCCTCCATCTGTAAAATGGGAAAATTGATAGCCTCAGGGTTATGAGGAGTCAGGAACTTGCTCATTAAGGCAGTTCCCATACTGCTTGGTAGAGTGGAACCATCAGTTTCTCAGATTGTTTAAAAGCCAGCATTGGTGTATGTGGAAATAAAAGACATCAGAGGATCTCTTGCTTGGAAAATTGCCCAATAAGCTTTGGTAAAGAGAGACCAAACAGACCTTTTTTCCTTTATTCTTCTCTGCTACTGTCGGTGGTGTTGCCTAGTAGAAAAGACAACAGGCTTTATGGCCACAGTGCCTGGGTCAGATCCTGACTATTCCATATTCTGTGTGATCTTGGGCAAGTTTTAAAACCTCTCTGTGCCTCCATTTCCCCATCCATAAAGTGGGGACACTTGTGAGATTGTAGTGATCACAGCACTGTTAATATAGGAACACCCTCGCATGTGATAGACTCCATATTAGTCTACACTTTTATTATTCTGCTTGAGAGCCAAAGTGAGCTTTTCCAAAGGTTTCAGAAATAGTTAGGATTGGAAGGATCTTACACACCTGGCTTCTGTGATATCCCAACTCTGCTCCTTGAGGTTCCCAGGGCCTCTCAGCCTGAGATGTCTCCTCCCTTCTTGCTGCCTTGCCATGAGCCACATACAGGACTAGGGTGTAGAGACCAAGCTAGGGGGGCTCACAGTGCAGCGGGACAGCTGGCCACATAATTAGACTTCAGCACACTCAGAAACACCTCCCCGTATAGACTGCAGCCCCAGAAAGAGGAGCCACCTGGTTAAATCTTCCTGAGAGGCCCTGGGGTGCAGGAAGCCTCAAAAAGGTGGTGACGGTTGAATCAACTAGCTAGCATGGGCTTGCCAAGTGGAGGTTGTATTTCAGGCTGGCAGGGCAACCAGGCCCACATCTGTGGGAGGCAAGGGGCCAGGGGCCTGCTGTGGTCTGAGCCCTGCATACGAACGCAGAGGAACAGGAGATGGAGCTAATGAAATGAGCAGGAGCCAGGGGATGGTGGACTTGTTTCTGTCTTAAATAGGAGGCTTTGCCATGGAGTGAGTGGAGGAGGCAGGCAGGATCTGGTTAGTTTTGTGCTTTAAGACAACTCAAGCACCAACCAGTATAGTTCATAGGAAGAGGTGGGGAGTGTGGGAAGAGCCAGGAAATCTAGTGATGAAGGTTTTATTCCAGGGCAGCGAGAACTGGGAGAATGAGCACCCAGCAGATTGATGTTTTGGAAGGAGAATTCAGACCTGTCTTCAATATTTGTGGGCTCAGTGAAGGAACAAAAATTAGACTCCCAGCCTATGTCCCAATTACTGTCTCTCCCCACCCAGCCCTGGCTCTAAGTGGGACTATATGGACACCACAGCCTGCACATCTGTGCTACCTTCCTCCACCTCCCATTGCTCACCAGCCACGTCTCTGCTATCTGGGGCCAGGGGTGCACCTACTGGCAGTGTTGTCTGCTTTCAGGAGGACCATTTGGGAAAAAGGTTCACACAGGTTCTGGGAGCAGGCCTTAGGTAGGGAATTTCAGGATCCCAGATACCTGGAGGAAGGTGTGGAAGGGAAAGGGTGTTGGTGCTGCGTAGGCATGTCCCCTTGGTCCTTCCCCCCTTTTCCCCTTTGGGAAGGACATAGCTGGAGGAAGGTAGAGGGAGGCCCAGGGCAGGGCCTTCAGTGATTGGGTGGTTGCATGAGCCAAACAAGGCAGACAAGGAGAGGAACAGTTTGTAGGGTGAGGATGACAAGCTTGGTTCCAGACCTATTCAGTTTCTGGTGCCCACAGGACAAGCTAGTGTACCTGCTGGTGCTCTGTGGTTTACGAGAAATGCGGTTAAGGGGAAGATTGACTTGGTACCTGGCTCTTGAATGGGTTAATACACCTCATATAATTTTAGTAACATAGAGACTCTCCTTTATTTTTGAATATATGATTTTTTAAAACTATTCTTTCTTTTATTTACTGATTTTATTGGGGTGACATTAGTTAATAAAATTATGTAGGTTTCAGGGATACAATTCTATAATATATCATCTGTATATTATATTGTGTGTTCACCACCCCAAGTCAAGTCCCCCTCCATCACCATTTATTTACCCTTTACCCTTTTTCCACATCCCTTTCCCTGTGGTAATCACCATACTGTTGTCTATGACGTGTTTTTTCTTCTGCTTAATCCCTTCACCTTTTTCACCCAGACCCCCTTCCCCCTCCCCTCTGACAACTGTCAGTGTGTTCTCTGTGTTATGAGTCTGTTTCTATTTTGTTAGTTTATTTTGTTCTTTAGAGTCCACATACAAGTGAAATCATATGGTATTTGTCTTTCTCTGTCAGGAATCTCTTAAAAAATCAATTTTTCCTTCTTTCCCATTCTCCCTCTTTTTTTCCTTCCTCATATGTATGTGGAGACATATACAAACACTCAAAGAATAGAAGCAAATTTGACTTTCCCTAGAAAAGTTCAGTTTTGAGAGTCTGCTTCCTTAAGTAGGAAAAAAGAAAAAGAATTTTGGTGGTCCCTGGGAAGAAAAAACAAAATAAAAAGATGAACATCTCTTAAAACTCCAGTGAGTTAAGATGCACTTTGCCTGTTGGGAATCGAATTTGTCATCTTCTAGTTTCTCCCTTTCAGTTCTGACTTTAGATGTTGAAGGCCTAAGCTTTTGGGAAATGCTCTGAGGATTTTTAAGAAAAAAATATAAAGAAAATGAAGGGCAGGTGGTATAGTCTTATTCTGGGGCAGGAGAAGAATGGGAATGAATGAGACCCACACATCCCTTCTTGGCCCCCTTCCCTCTCCTGAGAACGTGGGCAGAGGCTGGACAGGCCTGGGCACCCCATTCTTGTCCTACTTCTTCAACACAGCGTGCCCATCGGGCCTAAGCTGGGGGCGATTCTTGGTGTCTTCCAGAGCTGTTAAGAAGGTTTACCAAATAATCTGGGACATAGTAAATTCTCAATAAATGGTAACATCATTATTATTTCCATTATTAGAATTTCTATAATTTAATTCCCTTATATGGTAGAGCTATGGTCACATTTCCCAGGGAGAGGCATGAATCATTTATTATAGCAAAAACATTACAGAGGAATAAACAAAGTGATAATTATAACTTACTTAAGATTGGAGAGTATTCTAAGAGGAGATAGCTGTTGAAGTAGCTCCAGAATTGGTGCTATGTAATGAATTAATGGATAAGTGGATGGTAGGAGGCAGAGAGAGAGGGATGGGTGAATGCAAGCATGCATGAATGGAGGAATGAATGAATTGGATGAATGGGTGGATGGATGGGAGGAATATATGGATGGAAGGATGGGTGAATGAAGGAGGGAGGAAGGAGGATGGATGAAAGAGTGGTGATAGATGGTTGGGTGAAGGACTGAATAAATGGATTGGAAGATGGATAATTGGGTAGGTAGGTAGATGGGTGGAAGGGATGGGTGAATGGATGGTTGGTTGGGTGTATGGATGGATGGGCTGATGGACAGAGATAGGTGATTGGAAGGATGGATACATGGATGGATGAGTAATGGATTACTTCTACTGTGCTTCTGTAGAATTTGTCTACACCATTTTCACAGTTGTTTTAGAGCATTGATTCAAGTTTGCCTTGGGTTTGGTTATTTATACCCTTAGCATTTTTCTCTTGGACATTGAGGTCTTGGAGGTGAGGGACCCTCTGCTTCACCTCTGTCCCTTGTGTGCCCTGGAATCAACATGTAGTTGTTTATATTCTATGCTTGCAAAAAATAACATTAAATGCAACATTCTCATCTCAGGAGAGGGACATTGTTCTGTGGCTGAGTTGATACGAAATACCACATCTGGAATGTTTTGACCATTAAGCGTATGCCTGTTTCTTTAAAAACTGCATTTCTGTTTACAGATCCTCTTATTTGGTAGGACTTTAAAATGGTGCTCACGTAAAAAAGTCCGTTAGTGCTTGGCTTCTTTTCAAAATCTTCTCTGATTAAATGCGTGTGAACTCCAGTCTCACACAGTCTAGCACATAGTAGGTGCCTCCAGTATTTTTAAGAGGTAAATAAATGTTACTCAGATGTCAGTCACTTGTCCACACTGTGGCCCAGGGAACTGTGGGGTGGGAGATGGACAAGCAAACGGAGAAAGAAGTGAATTACTCAAGGCCCCGGAGAGGGGAGAGGCAGAGGCAAAATGAAACCTCAGATGTAATTGTCCTGTCTTCTCTTCTTAATTTTTAATAGTGTTTATAGAACAAAAACACATGGGAAAACTATTTTAAAGAGACATTTATAGATATTTTTAAGTGCAGCCTGTGATTGATCTTTTTAATACTAGAAGAATTTTTATCTATGTATGAGGAAAAATGTGTGGTTATTTGCTTCAGTGCTTATTTATTGTGAGCGGATTGCCGAGCAGGCCCTCATTTCACAAACTGCCGGAGAAGCAGAACGGTCCCTTGGGAAGGATCTTTATCTAAGTTGGACCCATATAGGTGATGCAAGTGATGTAGCCAGAAATTCAAGGTCTTAGGGGAGTTTCAGCACACTCAGTTTCCTCCCAAGCTCATGGTACTATGTGAATGGCCACAGTTCCACTGAGAACCCAGTGTCCTTTTGGAGGAGAATGCAGGCAGTTCACCCATAGACTGTTCAGGGCAGGGGATATTGGGTTATAGAGACACATGAATGCTCTGTGACCTTGGGCAGGTTTAGTCACTACTCTGGGCCTCAGTGTCCACACCTGTGCAGAAGAGGACATTGTTCTTCTGGGGAAGGTTAGGATCACAGATGTAAGCACTGACCAGTGCACTCGATAGAGCAACACGTCGATGTCAGCGGCATATCTGAATCCCTGAATTCAAGACAGTGAAAGGAAATAGGAAGGGAAGAATGCACACATATGTATTTTGGAGTCAAAATAAATATGTTAACTGAGAAATGGGTGGACTCTAGGTTTGAGGGGCTTGTGGAATAACTTACATCTCATTCATTCAATCAATATTATTGAATGTCTGCTGTGTGTCAGGTACTGTGCTCATGCCATTGTTTATGGATGATAAAAAAGACAAACATGGCCTCAAGGAATTTATTTGGTGGGGGCAGGGGACTTGGTTGGATAGATGCTAAATAAAGGAATAAGTATATAATGACTAGAGAAGAGAAGCCTTAAAGGGGCTGCAGTAAAATCTTTTGAAAATTTTTCAAAATTTAATTTATTTTTATTGTTCAAGTACAGTTGTCTCCATTTTCCTCCCACCACTCCACCTACCCCAGCCATCCCCACCTCCCACCCATGATCCCACTTCCCCTTGGCTCTGTCCATGTGTTCTTTATAGATGTTCCTGAAAACCCTTCCCTCTTCCCCACCCCCATTATTCCCTCCCAACCTCCCTCTGGTTACTGTCACTTTGTTCCCAATTTCATTGTCTCTGGATATATTTTGCTTGCTTGTTTGTTTTGTTGATTAGGTTCCAACTTATAGGTGAGATCATATGGTATTTGTCTTTCACTGTCTGGCTTGTTTTTCTTAGCATAATGCTCTCCAGTTTCATCCATGCTGTCCCAAAAGTTAGAAGCTCCTTCTTTCTTTCTGCTGCGTAGTATTCTGTTGTGTACGTGTACCATAGTTTTTTGATCCATTCATTTACTGATGAGCACTTAGGTTGCTTCCAACACTTGGCTATTGTAAATTGTGCTGCTATGAATGTTGGGGTGCATAGGTTCTTTTGGCTTGGTGTTTCAGGGTTCTTAGGGTACAATCCCAGCAGTGGAATTTCCGGGTCAAAAGGCAGTTCCATTTTTAGTTTTTTGAGGAAATACCATATTGTTTTCCACTGTGGCTGCACCAGTCTGCATTCCCACCAACAGTGCACTAGGGTTCCCTTTTCTCCACATCCTCTCCAACACTTGTTGTTTGTTGATTTGCTTATGATGGCCATTCTGATTGGTGTGAAGTGGTATCTCATTGTGGTTTTAATTTTCATCTCTCTGATGGCTAGTGATGTTGAGCATCTTTTCATATGTCTTTGGGCCCTCTGTATGTCTTTTGAAATTTTTGACATGACCCACAAACTGGTGTTTGTGTGTATAGCAGTTGTTTTTTCTTTTATGCATATTGTACTGTTTTCTATTTATTTAAAAAATGATATTTCCAACCCACAGAATTAATTTTATTATTTATTATTGGGTTGCCACTTGCAGCTCAGAAAACTTTTGTAGAACAGTACCAAACCTTTTATGCTGGTATTTGGCTGGTGCACTCCTCATGATAAAGGGAGCTGCAGTCTGAACCCTTTCAGAGCCTCTCTTTTGGATAGCATGGGCAGTCAGCCAATGAAGAATTAGAGGCTAAGTAATGTGGTAGACTACAACCAAATACTGAATTCTAGGCTTCACCCCAGCTGTTTAGCTGCCGAATACAGGGATTTGTATCAGTGTTTGACTGCTAGGACACTTGTATATACTTCCTTAACATTTGTATGTACATGTACTATTCTGAGAGCTTATATGCAATAACTTATTTACTGTTCCCAATAACCTGATTAGGGAGGCACCTATTTTATGACTGAGAACTAAGCACAGAATAAGTAATGTGATTAAGATCAAGTTGATGAAGTGGAATTCCAATCCAGAGCTCTTGGGCTCATTTGCTTATTTACTGTAGTTTAAAAAGCCCAGGATCTTGTTACAGGTGTAGAGTTCTGTGGTGTTAACAAAAGAACCTGCCACTGTGATTTTTTTCTCCCTCTGTGAGGTTGATGCCATGTTCCCTACATTTTAGTGATTTGGTTTTACCTGCATGGATTGATCTAATATTTACTATTCTTCTATAAATGGACTTATTTTTTTCTAACTTCAATAAAATTATGTAAATGGAAATGTAGAAGTACTACAAATGATAACAAACCATTATCACCTGCCATAAAGGAAAGAACTACCGTGAAAACAAAACAGTTGGATTGAAATCTACCTGGATATTTTTGCTTGCCGAAAGCTCTTTGCTTGAGGTCTGTTCTCTCTTTTAGAAGGGGACTTGGGAGAGGTGGTTTTATTGGTCAAGCTATACTGGGATGCATTGCAATAATAAATGTACCTTGGAATCTCATGGCTAACCCCAACAAAGCTCTACCTGTGACTTACACAGAGCCTGCTGGGGGCAGATAATACTCCAGGGCAGTGTCTGTGCTGAATCCATTCAGGGCTGCAGGTTGCTTCCAACCATCACATCTGGCTCCACCATCACATCATGTCCTGTCTGGTGCTGCAGAAGGGGAAGGGAAGGAAGAGAGGGTGAGGATACACTCTGGCTCTACCTGTCTTGGCTTGGAAGGGATGCATACAACTTCTGCTCAAATCCATTGCTGAACCAGTTAGTCTCAGTCTTAGCAGCAAGGGACATTGGGAAATAAATAGGAACACGTGGATAATTTGTTAGCAATAACCTTGAATATAACATTGAGGCTTCTTCCTTTCTTTCTCTTTCCTGCCTCCCTCCCTCTCTCCCTCTCTTTCTCTCTCCTTCCTTCCTCTTTCCTTTTCTTTCTTTCCTTTTTTTCTTTCCCCTCCCCTCCCCTCCCCTTTCTTTCTTTCTCCTTAACATGGGCAAAGTAATTAAAGGCAAATTGTACAGAGGAAAACTCCATCATGGCGTGGGTGAATGTTATTTAAAGTTGGGTCATCTCTCATGCCTGGTCTGTAAGAAAACCTGAGTTAGCAAGTCCTATCACTTGCTAAGCTGTTAGCAGAGCCATGACTATGGAGCAGTTGAGGAAGGTCATTCAGGAGCAGGGCTTCTTCCCAGAGCAAATACTCAACCTGAACAAATTTTGTTTTAGAAATAGATATCTCCCAGAACTTTTGTTTACTGTAGTTTAAAAATACATAGAATGCCACTTTTATTGTCCTACTAATCCTCTACTTTTCATGTGCTCTTACTAAGGTTTTGCCAGACATAGCATTCTCTTTAGGAATGTAATTACTGATATTTGTTTATAGTTTGTTTTTCTGAGGCTATGCAGCCTGATTTATGTGCATATTTTATTGCTCCAGCTCAATGAAAGCTCTGCGAAAACAGGAAACTTTCCAGTTCCCTCAATGCTTTGGGTTGGGCCCTAGTGGCATACCCTGGATTAGGGATCTGAGTACAAACAGCTTGTATATAAGATGAACCCGGGAACTCCAGTAGGGGACTGAGGACAGGAGAAAGGGATGAGAAGGCAGGCATTAAAGGATGCTTTATCAAGCCAGTCACCGTTGTGGGCAGCTGGAGCATAATTTGCTGGGGGACTCTGGGAGACAATGCAGTACACACACTATAGAATTAGCAGAGCGTGAAGGAGCTGGGGCATTTATCCACTGATGCCTATCAGCCATTGTGTGAGAGCTGCTCCTGGGAATGGGCAGTCCGCAGCCCTTCTTGCCCAGTTGGAAGTTGGGTGGATGTACACGGGACATAACTTGCACCTGCTATACCAGGGGTCCCCAATCAGGGTGCATGGCAGGAAGTAAGTGGTGGGGGAGCAAGCAAAGCTTCATCCTGCTCCCTATCTATCCCCTCCTTCCTGGTATGCGGAAAACTTGTCTTCAACAAAATTGGTCCCTTGTGCCAAAAAGGTTGGGAACCCCTGTGCTACCCGCTAGTGTCTAATGCTTGTCTCTTTGACTCCCTGGGAGCCATGCTCTGAGACCCCATTGCCTCGGGGTCTTCATACTCTTATATAGTAATCTCCCACACTGAATCAGGTCTGGTCCTTCCTGGCAGAAATGATGATGTGTGGCTTTTTTTATAAAAGAAAGTTTAAAACAATGTTTTAAAAAATATTGATTGATTTTAGAGAGAGGAAGGGAGACATAGAGATCTAAAGAGAAAAACATTGATTTATTATTCCACTTATTTATGCATTTATTCATGGATCCTTTTAAAAAAATTCTCACCAAAGGATATGTTCATTGATTTTAGAGAGAAAGGTAAAGGGAGAGGGAAAATGAGAGAGAGAGAGAGAGAGAGAGAGAGAGAGAGAGAGAGAGAGAGAGAGAGGGAGAGAGAGAGAGAGAGAAACATTGATACATTGAATAGTTGTCCCAGTACACACCCTAACTGAGTTGAACTTGCAAGCTAGGTGTGTGCCCTGACCCGGAATTGAACCTGCCACATTTTGGTGTATAGGACAATGTTCCAACCAACAGAGCCACCTAGCCAGTGCATTCATTGGTTGATTCTTGTATGAGCCGTGTCTGGGGAGTGAACCTGCAACCTTAGAGTATTGGGATGATGCTCTAACTGAACCATCCAATGTGTGACTTCTGAGGTGTGGTCTCTGCCTTGGTCTCTAGGATCCTTTGCTCTGGCGGAGCCAGTGATCATGCCATTAGGGGCCATGTGGAAAGGAGGTGAGGCTGCTGGCTCAGAGCCAACACTGACTTCCTAGCCAGGTGAGTGAGCCATTTTGAAAGTGGATCCTCTGACCTTGTGTATCCTTGAGGTGATCCAGCTGGGATCTCATGGCACCCATGTGAGGGAGTCATAGATGAGAACTGCTCAGCAGAGCCTTTCCCCAATTCCTGACCCACAGAAACCATGAGAAAGAAGAAATGATCATTACTGTTTTAACCCATCAGGCTTTGGGGTGACTCGTTATGTAGCAAGAGATAAGTAACACATTCACTGAAGTCTTTGAGTGATTTGCAAGTCAGCAGAGGTCTACAGCCCCTGTGCTGAAGGGCTTCACTCTTCATCTGAGGGATGGAGGATGTGTTTGCATTGAATAAAGATGGTGGCTTGGGTGGGAACAGAAAGAAGAAAGAGGAGACATTCTCCATGCAAGGGCTCTTTTCAGTTAGCAATTTCCTTATAATCATTGCATTCAGAAGTTTTTTTGGGGATGGAGAAGCAACATATAATTTTGAAGGGAGCTACACTATTTCAGAAGGAAATTGCCACCCAGGGTGGGAGAGGCAGAGAAGCTCCAGAGTCCTGGAAGTGCTGAAGATTGTCCCTGCTGCTGCGTTATCCTTATCCTCCAGTTCCTGCAATCCAGCTACTTAGAGCTTTGTGACTCTTTGGCAGGGGATGGGATGGTATTAGGAGCCTCCCTCTGCTCGCTGTTTCTGAGGCCTTTTATTTGGCCTCTCCAGGGGGTATATTTTCCAGGGGCAGCTATGAGGTCACCCGGGGTGCAGCCACAAAGATCCTCATACCTGTTAATTTAGGTCCTTTTGTGAGTTGTTTTATTTCAGATGCCTTCTGTGGAAATTTTGTTCCAGACCTCCTGGAAAATATTTTCAGTATTGATTCTGTCTTTGTACAATATACTGAAGTGCACACTGTATGCCAGGAAAAGATGCTCATCTCAGGTGTTCAGAACAGCATGTGGTGAGCTTCTTGTATTCAGCCCATCCCAGGCAGAATCTTGGGGTGTATCTCCTATCCAGGATAAAGCAACTTTTCTTTTATGTATAAAACCTAATCTCTTGGATAACAAGGGTGTAGATGCAGAACTGGCTTCTTGGAATCAGATGGCCGTGCTCATTTTTCCAGGGCTGGCAGTATTTTTCTGTTGTTCCTTTTGAGGGATTGAAAGAAGTCCTGCATGGTATCACTGCTGTGCTTGCTCTGTGTTGTTTGAGGTGTGGAGAGAGGGCACTTCCTCTTGGGGAAATGATTTTCATTCGATCAGCCAGCAAGCACTTCTGGAACTTTGGTACTTGGAGCTTGTGTCAGTGTTATTATTTGCATAAATGTAAAAGCAATAGGCTGCCTGTGATGGTCACTAGTGATGTTCACAAATACTTCATTTGTCCTCCCTCTGGGCACACGTTAAAATTGCACTTTGCATCTTGTTGGTATTAAGTGTGGCCTGTTACTTTCTTTGGGCCAATGGGATCTAAGTGGACGTGACATGTGTCACTGCTGGGAGAAGTCTCTGAGAGTCATGTGTCTGACCACCCTGCATAGCAACACTAGTGGTTTAGTTGGTAGATCTGTCAAGCCCTCTGTTTTAAAGCATCCCTCTGAACCAGATCCTCTTCAAATTGTCCTAATTTGCCTGTTTTATTCCTATTGGGATCCTGGCTGATTCAGTCATCATTAAACTAGTACATAATCATTCATGAAAATTTGGAAAATGGGGAAGTGTAGAAAGGGAAAAATCATAACTTTATACCCAAACATCATTGCTATGAACATATAAACTTTTTTTTCCTCCAGACTTTCGTTCTTGCTTAGTGCAAACTTTTTTTTTGACTTGGTTATAGTCATCATTTGGTATGTACAACTTTATGTCCTTTCTCATAGATGTTATAGCATTCACAGTGTTATTACATACTCTTCCTAAGAGCCCCTTTTAATGACTGTGTAATAGGGGATACAGTTTAAATGAAAAAACTTTTAGCTTCAAACACATAAAAATTATCTTCTGCATAGTTGCAATGTATCCACTAGTAGAGAAAGGGATAAGTAAAAAAAAAAAAAAAAAATAACAAAGTTCTCACTTGTGCCTCCTGTGTACATACCAGGCTTGTGCTGGATGTGAAGGTGAACAGGACAGAATTATCACATTCTTATGGGCCTGATGAATGTTGATTCTATAGCTAATCCTCTCAGGACTAGTTTGGTTTGCTACCCACTAAATTCTTTGTCTTACTTAGCTAATGAAATCTACCGGTTTTGAAAAACAACACAAAAAATTGCTCTTCTCTGAGGGGAGGACTCAAACTTGTACAATTTAGGGAGTACGCTTTATGAAAAAACACATAATTGTAAATAGAAAATAAATTGCAGCACATTATTTAAGAGTTGAAAGTATCATTTATGTAACAAACATACCACAAGCATTACAAAATCCAGAAAATAACATAAAATTGTTATTTTAATTAACTGCCTGACATGCCTTATGATTATAATAAAAAAGATTCATTTTTTTCCATACAGTTCTTGGCTGAATGCTCATTGATCTGCTCTTCATACGATGACTTTGTAGTATCGTTTTCTGTAGAGGGAGTAGGAAGGCGATTCATTCTTTGTTCGGCAGTGGCTCTTCACAGGGGATGCCCGACAGAGTAGTTTGGAAACTGTTGAGAATCCTGAAGCCCAGGAGGCTCCTTAGACTGACTGAGTCAGAATTGCTGGAACCCAGGAATTAGTCTTTTGTAAAAGCACTGGGTGAGCACTGTAGCTGCAGGATGGATGGTGGAAATTTGACTTTTATTATTATTGATGGTTTAGAAAAATTTCTTTAGCATTACTCTTTGTTACTGGTATTGTCATATATACTTTTAGTCTTGTTATATTTGGAAAAACCCTATCAAATTTCTTTCCTACATGATTTGTGAGACTTTAGGGCATTTAAAATGTTCTGTGCAGTAAATAAATGTTCTTAGATTTGAAGACACTCATTAACCAGTTTTGTCATTGGTACCCTCATTTTCCAGGCATTTTATAAGTTTTACGCTGTTTTTTTAAAAAACAGACCAGTATTTTGTGCCAAAAGAGTGAGAAATTGAATGGCTTAAAGAAACGTGATTGGATGAGACTGTTTCCACCGATAGAAGGGTGTGAGTAGAGGAGAGTTCCAACAGGTGTGTCATGTGTGGATTGGGGGCACTGTGCAGGTGGTAAAGCTACAGGCAGCACCACCAAGAACGGGAGTCTGGGTGCCAGTGGGACAATGCCACATGCTGGCAACTGCTGGAGAATGGGCAACCTGTTTTTAAGTTAAGGCATCAACAGGCATATGAAAGACAATGTCATGCAGTGTTAAGATTATTCCTTTCAGAGGCCCAAAGGTTTGTGTGAATTCTAGCTCTGCCAGTGTTAGTAACTAGCAACGACTCTCCATGGAAGTAAGACAAACAGTTAATCCTCTCTGCCAAAGTCAATAGATATGGTTTTTTGCCTTTTCCAGGGTACCATGTAGTTGGAATTATAAAGTATGTAGCATTTTCAGATTGGCTTCTTTCACTTAGTAATATGCATTTAAGTTTCTTCCATATATTTTCATAACTTGATAGCTCATTTCTTTTCAACATTGAATAATATTCAGTTGCTTGGATGTGCCATGTTATATATGTGTTTTTTTTGGAGGCTGAAAAATCCAGGGGCTAGGAGGGAGAGAGTGATGGACAGGCAGATCATGGAGGATTTTTGGGGCAGTGAATTTATGCTACTGCTATGGTGCATACATGTCATTATGCATTTGTACAAATCCACAGACTGTGGAACAAGAGTGAATCCTGATGTAAACTATGAACTCTGGGTAACAGCAATGTGTCCGTGTAGGTGCATCACTTTCAGCAAAGGTACTGCCCTGGTGGGGTGCTGCTGGTAATGGGAGGAGCTATGTGTGTGTGAGGGCAGTGGGTGTAAGACATGGGGAATCTCTGTGCCTTCTACTCAATTTTTCTGTGAACCTTAAACTGCTCTAAAAATTAAAGTCTATTGCTAAAATAAAAAAAAAAGTCAATAGATTTGCAACTCAACTTCCTCTTCACTGCATCACTACAAGCCCTGGCCACACCTGTACTACCTGCTGGGAAGAGGAGTGTGACACAAGGCAAGTGGGAGCACAGGAGACAGTGGTCTTAACCAATCGAGGTTAAGATAACTTTTGTTAGGACTTCCGGCCAAGATGGAGGCGTAGGTGAACACACTATGCCTCCTCTCACAACCAAAATTAAGGACAACAAATATTTAGAAACAAGAAAACAACCAGAACTTATAGAAAATTGAACTGTACGGAAGTCCAACAACCATTCATCCAGACCGGTAAGAGGGGTGGGGTCGCAGCAGGAAAAAGTGGAGGTGCGGACCCGGGAACGCAAGCAGCAGCAGCTGGCAGTTCTCAGGTGCACAGGCGGCAATTGGCGGTCCCTGGGCCCACAGGCAGCAGCTGGCAGACCCCCGGCACAGGGGGGCAACTGCGCAGACCCAGTGAGGCCGCACAAAGCGGCTGGCTGAGCAGGTGATCCCACATTCATGTGCGCAGATGGTCCAGGCAGAGGGGAAGTGGCGGAAGGGACTGAATCCAGGAGAGAGCGGCGCAGGCGCCATCGCTCCCTCTCAGACCCCGTCCCCACATACAGCATCACAACCCAGCGACTGGGCTGCCCCGCCCTGGGGAACACCTAAGGCTCCACCCCTCTTATGTAATAGCCACGACCAGACTAAAACCAAAACAAAACAAACGAAAAAAACCCCTACCAAAAATGGCTCAAACCAGAGAAAAAATGAAAACCCCAGAGTCAATTCCTCTAAGCCATGAAGAGATAGCCAACTTATCAGATGCACAGTTCAAAGCACTGGTTATCAAAATGATCACAGAATTGGTTGATTTTGCTCACAAATTAGATGAAAAAATGCAGGCTACAATACGTGAAATGAAGGAAGATGCATGGGGAACCGATAGAGATGGAAGGAAAACTGGGACTCAAATAAATGGAGTGGACCAGAAGAAAGAAACTAACAACCAAACAGAAAATGAGGAAGAAACAATTCAAAAAAATGAGAGGCTTAGGAACCTCCGGGACATTGTTAAGCGTCCCAACATCTGAATTATAGGAGTCCCAGAAGGGGAAGAAGAAGAGCAACAAGTAGAAAACTTATTTGAACAAATAATAAAGGAGAACTTCCCCAATCTGGCAAAGGAAATAGACTTCCAGGATGTCCAGGAAGCTCAGAGAGTCCCAAAGAAGTTGGACCCAAGGAGGAACACACCAAGGCACATCATAATTACATTAACCAAGATTAAAATGAAGGAGAGAATTCTAGAAGCAGCAAGGGATAAGGGGACAGTCACCTACAAAGGAGTTCCCATCAGACTGTCAGCTGATTTCTCAAAAGAGACCTTCCAGGCAAGAAGGGGCTGGAAAGAAATATTTGAAATCTTGAAAAGCAGGGACCTACATCCAAAATTGCTGTATCCAGCAAAGCTGTCATTTAGAATGGAAGGACAGATAAAGTGCTTCTCAGATAAGGTCAAGTTCAAGGAGTTCATCATCCCCAAGCCCTTATTATATGAAATATTAAAGGGACTTATCTAAGAAAAAGAAGATCAAAAATATGACAGTGAAAAGACAGCAAACTCACAGCTATTAAGAACCACACCTAAAACAAAAGCAAGCTAAGCAAACAGCTAGAACAGGAACAGAACCGCAGAAATGGAGATCATATGGAGGGTTAGCAACAGGGGCATGGGAGGAGGAGAGAGGTGGAAAAGGTACAGAGAATGAGTAGCATAGATAGTGGGTAGAAAATAGACAGGGGGAGGGCAAGAATAGTATGGGAAATGTAGAAGCCAAAGAACTTATGACACATGGACATGAACTAAAGGGGGGAATGTGGGTGGGAGAGGGTGTGCAGGGTGGGGGGAATGATGGGGGAGAAATGGGACAACTGTAATAGCATAATCAATAAAATATATTAAAAAAAATAAAAAGAAAAAAGAAAAAAGATAACTTTTGTTAAAGGTGACAGAAACATGCTTCACAGTTAACTGATCTCTGCTTTTGTACATAATTTAGTAACTGAATGTCACATGTGCTGGTCAAATGGAGGCTTAAAAAGAAATAAAAGAGCTACTGATGACAAAGTTTCAGCCTCAGGACCTTAAAAACCAGTTAATACTTTTGTGCTGTTTCTTTTATTTTCATTGTATGAGAAATGATTGTTGCTTTTTGAGTCAGGAGCTTCACAACCTGTAGAATATCATGATACTGAAAAACATCATTCTTAGGTTGCCATCCATTCCCATTGAGTTCCCCACAAGAGACTCCTCTAGGAAATTAGCAAAGGCTGAACCAAAGCCAGCCTACTTAGGATTTCTGGGGCTCATCATTCCTTGACACTTACATAGAGGTGACTGTTCCTTGGGAAGTAGCCACTATGTGTTTTTTATACCATTCCAGCCGTGGGCACAGAGGTTCTTGGGCTCATTATCTAGGTGCACATTCATGGTCATGGTTATTTATGAAGTGTCTGGAGCCCCAGGAGTCCTGGAGGGGATCAAGTAGAGGGGTCAAGCCAAGGGCAGGGCTTTCCCCAGAACTTGTTGGAGACAAGGCAGAAGATGGAATTAGGCTCAATTTAAAGGTGAGAATGTAAAGCCACAGCCCACCTGTCACTCAGGGATATTTACTGAGTGAGTTTGGTTTACGTGTATGGCATGGAGATGTTTCAGTTGCCATTGCTGGGTAACGACACACCGCAGAACTTAGTGGTGAAAAACAATTGTTGTATCATGCTCATGGATTCTGGGAATTTGGGAATTTGAACTTGGCAGAGTGACTTGTTTCTGCTGGAACCTCATTTGCGAAGATTTGGAGACTGGGGATGACTTGGTGGCTGAGAGTTGGAATTGACTGGAGGCTGCTTCACTTATGTGTACCTACTGGGATGTCAGCTAGGCTGTCAGCCGGAACCCTGCATGTGGCCTCCTATATAGTCTCTCTGTGTAGAATGGCTTGGACTTCTCATAATGTGACAGTGACTTTCAAGAGAACAAGGAATAAATGAATGGTACTTAAGGACCTAGTATGAAGAGTCAGTATAGGTTCACTGAAACTCAAAATGAGGCTGTGGTAAAGTTTTAAAAAGAACATGTAGGATGGGAATGTTGGAAAACACAGTGTGACTCAGAGGGTCCCACATGCTGCTCTCATGAAGGGTATAACTTAGTGGGTAAGGGAGTCAGGTATTGAATTATTCAACAAATATCTGTTGAGTACCTGCAATGTGCTAGGTTTTGTCTTAAACTGTGGGGATTTAGAGAAATAAAATGGATGTACTCTCTGACCATGGAGCTTCCCTGCTGGTGGTAGAAACTGAAAAGAAATAGTTAAAATTAACATAAAATGTAATGCCAAGTAATGGTAAATAATGTAAAGAAAGCTAAATAAGGTGAAGGGATAGGAAACCATGGAGGGGTGCTGTTTCAGACAGGGCTGTTAGAGAAGGCCCCACTGATTAGGTGCATTGTAGGCAGAGGGAAGAACAAATGCAAGGTCCAGAGGCAGAAATGTTGTTGGCATGATTGAGAAATGGCTAGCAGGCCAGTATGCCTGGAGCAGAACAAGTGAGTGATGATGACTCTGGACTTGATACTGAGTGCAATGGGTGCTTGTTGGCTTTTTCTGAGATTTGCTGCAGTAACAACCAAATCTCAGTGATCTACTACAATGCTTAATTATGATAAGTAATGTGAAGGAAATCTCAAGGGAAGCCTTAAGGAATGGTTGCAGTCCACCTTTCAAATATTCAGCCAGGATTCATGTGACTACTTGACCTTCAAGAGCTGACTATGGCTCTGCTCCATGTCCTCTTCATCCTAGGATCTAAGCTGAGGAAGTCACCTTTCACTGGGAGAGTGCTGTCCTTGTGGCAGAAGGAAAGAGCAATGGTGGAATCCATGATAGCCCATAAAGCTGCTTCTTTGAAGTGGGCATGCCACTTCTCACATTCATGTGGCCAAGTCTGATATCAGTGGGGTGGGCATGCCAGTCCTCCCAGGGGGAAGGGTAGAAAAGAGTTACAAATTAGCACACTCTACCTGAGAGCCATTGAAGGTTTTTGAGTGAGTAGTGACATCTATTTTGCTTTTTCCTAAAATCCCCTGGGAAAACCAATGTAGCACTGCTACTGAAACGAGAGCTAGGCAGGAGAGAGCTGTGGCGCTGTGGTCCTCAGAGACACAGGTGAGCAGAGAGCTGCAGGATGAGGAGGTGTCAATGTATGTATATGTCCAGCCTGTTGGGCATGATGTCAGGTGCTCCAGGAGGTGTTCAGCTCCTTCCCACACAGACTGAAAGGTCTAGTTGAGGAAAAGACCTGTGAACAGTCAGTTTCAGTGGTTGTTTCCTAGAGAGAGGTCAGCCCAGAGGGCTATGGTGGTAGTACCCAGTGCAGTGCCTGAGCAATCAGTAGGCCAGGGAAGGAGATGATTCCTTGGTGGAGACTCAATATCAAGTAGGAGTTAGCTGGGTCAGGAGGAGATGCTGAGGAAACAGGAATGTGATACTGCTGGTAGAGGTACTAGCATCAGCAAAGGTTCTCAGGTGAGAAGGGTGCTTCATGTCACCTTTTCTGTGTATCAGGGGAGTCAGCTGAGGCCCAGGTGTACTGCCTTTTCTCTGGGACCTTATACCCTGCCCTCTGTCTTCTTTGTGTCCTTCTAGGAGCTCCACATGTCTATTTGGTAGGCATATTGATTCCATATGCATTATATCTGCAAGTCTCAACCTTAGGAATACTCCCTACACTACTGACTTGTGGAACGAACAGTTCCCTGTCATGGCAAGGGATGAACACACTGTGAAAGCAGTTGGAGCTTACCCTGAGATGGGGCTTTCTGCCCACATCTCCTCCTCCTGGGAATTCAATTGAAACGATCTTTGTCATTTTGCTTTCTCAACTTTGTTGTTTCCTTTCAGATTCATGTATCTCACCTTTGTTCAGAGAGCTCCTAAACCTTGGAAGGAACTTTTTCCTCTTGGGACAATGTTTAGCTCATTTGAAAGTTGAGGAAGGGAAGGTATGACAATCTTCCAGTCCTTGCTGCATTTTCTGGGGGTGGGTACTTTGTGACAAAGCTTGGTTTCCTCACTCTCTGCCCATCATTCCTATGTACAGCATACACAGTAGTGTTCATCTATCTCCTGAGCAGGACAGTGTTTTCAGTGAGAGCCCCAGACCTGCCACTTCCAGGCTGTGTGGCCACATACTCTCTCTGTGACTTAGATTACTCTTGGATCTTTGGATTCAATGGAATAAAGAGTGCAAAGCACTGAACCCAGGGTCTGGGTAAACAATATCCATCACCTGTTACCACTGCTTCCACCTTTCCTTGAAGCTGAGTAGAGAAGAAGCCAGAAAACCTGGGTTTTAGTCTTAGCTCTGCCTCTTAACTAGCTGGATGAACTAGGGCAAGATGCTCTGCTTTTCTGAACCTCATTTTTATTTTTTGTCAAATAAGATGGATGAATGAGATCAGTCTTCTTTAAAAGAAACTTCAGTGGCATTTGGAGAGGGACAGTTCCTGGTTGTGTGCCCACACTAAATGCCAGCGGTCTCCCCCACATTGTTACAACACCAAACAGCACACCTTACCACCAAATATTTCTAATTGTCCCCGAAAGTTGGTGATAGCACTGCCCCTGGTTGAGAACCACTGACCCAGCCCATCGTGAACTTGATCCTGTACGAGTGGCAGAGTGAGGATCCAGCAGGGTAGTTAGACAAGGAACAGTTTCTCAGGCCCTCTGCTCTTATTTTTCTGAGACAGGTTCATTCCCTCCAACTCAGCCTCAGCTTTTAGCCCCCACATATGCAGGCCAAACTTTTTGTCCCCCACATATGGAGGAAGGAAGGGAAATTAAAACAAAGACCTGATTTTGTGATCCTCTTTGTCCCCTGGTCATATTCTTGGCACTTGATATATGACTCTCTCATGGGGAAGGTGGAGAGGCAGCCATGTGATCACTGGAAATACATTTGACCTCCAGTGGTGTAACTTGAAGTATGCAACCCAGAAAAAGGATCCACAAAGAGAGGATCCTTTGAGTGTTCTGCTAAGAGGGGAGCCCAGGCATGCAATGACTGCAGCTGAGCTCCTGTGGTCCTTGTCACCTTGTGTGCCAAGAACCATTAAGATGGGCAGGGGCTTTGTTCAAAACCTCGAAGTGTGCAGCATGGATCCATGTAGAGCTGGCTGTGTTTCCTTTTAGACTGTCTCAGCATTTCAAAGTGGAAGTCCAAGGCTGGAAGTTTGACCTTGGTGGACTTTTCTTTTCCAGCTGGTGCTTTGTGGTCCTGAGTCCATTCTATCCCTTTGCCCATTTGTTCTCCTGAGGTTGACAGCCCTAAATTATAATGCTCCTTGCCAAATACCATTAATCTTAAGCAAACAACTTACTGCAAGTTATTAGCTGCTCACCTTGAAATTCTGTGAATAGAGAAGAAAATTACTCTACTGTCCAGAACCCCTTATTAATGGAATATGTGGTGGAAGAATACAGAGAGTGTTGTTAACTTTGACATAGGGGAGTTTATCGCACCCTTTTTAAAAAATTTATCCCTGGATATTCATCTAATTAAGTCACTCAAATTTGGTAATTTTGGAGAAGGTTTTCCTTTCTTCCTTGGTACCTTTAATCATCAGCATCTTAGTTAAGAAGTTGTTAGTGATGTCTCTGCCTCTTTGGTGCCTAATTTATAGAAGATGAATTTTAAAGAGTTTGTTGCATTTATCAGATAATTTTTTGAACCTTTGGGAACATTCCTAATGAGTTTTTATGTGATTGTTTGTGTATCTCTTTAGTGTGGAGAGATGAAAACTGCTGACTTAATAGTCTGGAAAGTCCTGACATCTTTATTTACATTTGATGGTGATAGATTTTAGGCCATTTCTCTTATCAAAAATATCCTGATGAAAGTTAGCATTTGAGGGGAGACTTTATGAGTTATAATATGACCTGGGTTATAATTTTTTAAAAACACAAGTCTAGTGAGAATGTTTTGGGGAAAAGGATTGTAATTCAGTTTTCGGATCTAAAGGGAAGTTTCTCTTACTCCCTATACAGAATGAGAATTTCTACTTACATAGTGTCTGCTGTTTCCTGTCTTGCACCTAATTCCCTCTACCTTGTTTTCTTACTGAGTTTTCCATAGTCCCTTTGAGTTGAGACAGCTGTGTTCCCCACTAGGTTGTAAGCTCTCCATCAGTGTTTAGATGTCCCCAGGTCAGGCACGTAATTGGCCCAGAGTAGAATTTTTTTTGGTGAAAGTTTGTCATATGGGAAAAAAAAGTATGATTTCCTTAGTCCTGCAAAGGCATTGGTGTGTACCAGCAGTCAGATTGGACCCGATACCCTTCAACTCTGATTGTTCATCCCCAGCTTTCTGCCTTTCTGTCATTGAGACACGGCATGTCTATGGGTTCATTGCATCCCCTTGACCAGGTACCATCATAGTCTGAGAAGATGTGCAATGACAGCTCAAGCTTGGTGGGCTCCAGTAGTGTCTTGGTAAGGTTAGGGAGGACCATAATCAGATATGTGGGTTATTGATTAAGTGTGGAGCCAACTTTTAGAATTAGAGAGTGTGGGAAGCAAGGGATGGGGCCTTGCGCTCATCCCTTCCCCCAAGGGCTGGGGGAAAAGATGCCCAGTGCACATAAGATGGACAGAATTGCCTGGTGGGAGAGTGAGGCTCTTTCACTGCAGAAGTTCCAGAAGAAGCTGGAATGGAAGCCCCTCTGGTTGTGACTGTTGTGGGAAGCTTCAAGTCTTGGAGCCAGGTAGTTGTCTGGGGGAAATTCGAGTAAGGAACTTAGAGGGCTCCTTTCAGATAGTGAGTTGATCAGGTCTTGCCTGATTAGGGGATGAGTGCTGGGTTTACAGAGTTTTCTTTGCTTTCACTTTTCCCCTCCTTAATTGGAGGGAAACTCTTTTCTTTGTTTTCATTTTTTTTTCCCCTAGAACTCTTTTCTTTAATCCACTCTCTCTTCATTTTTGTCCTAAGCCACCCACCCCCCTTTTTTTACTCCTTTCTTCTTGATTTTTTAATCTACATTTCTATTCCTTTCTCTTGTTTCCTATATTTTGCTTGTTAGTGAGCCCTTCAATAGAGCCAACGACAGGGCAGTTATGTTTGGCTCCTTGTGACTGAAAGAACAGATCTTGAGAGGGGAAGAATTAAAGCGAACAGTGAAAATGGGGTCAGTGGAAGCCTCTTGCACAGAATCTGGGACATTGTGTGTTCTCCATAAATGCTTGAGGAATGAATGAGTTTGTAACTTTCATTCACTTGTGCTGACATTATTTCATATTTGCATAATGGTGAGTAGGGTTTTTTTTGCTAATTCATGCAAAAATATCATTTGAATTTTCTCTCTGATTTAGGTACTTATCTTTTAAAATGTGAAGATGAGGGGAACCATTTAGAGGTGATGCTGCATAAGTTAGAGTCATTTCAGGTTGGGAGTTATTTGCAATTTTAAATGGAAATCCCAGATTTGGAATGCAAGGATGCTCAAGCCTGGCTCAATTCTATTTACAATCCAAATGAGATTACAGGCATATTTGCCAAAGTCCAGTAGCCTTTTCAGCACTGCCAGTGTTACTGTTGCTCACCCCACCAAGGCTGTACTTTCAGAGCATGATTCTGGACTCTGTGGACTTTGCTTATGCAAATAGATTCACAAATTTATACAAATTAGAGTAGAAAGGAAGGCCCCTTCAGGTGGTCTGGGCCAATGCTCCAGGGTTTCCAAAGGCTCAGCAGAGTAGACTTTGGGGGTCTTACCTACTTCAATGTTCAGTGCCAGGAAATCTGATGTAAGTACTTCATCCTAAGGTTTGTATTCTGAACTCTCACTGTTCTGGCAGTAAGTTCTTCTGGACACTGGCCTGAAATTCCCTCCTGGCTTTGGCTGGTATTGACTTGTGTCCAAGTTGAGATTGAAGTGAACATTTCAGGATGATCAGGAATATGATCAGGAATATGCTTCAAAACTGACCGAGGGGATATTGCTTATTGTAGGAGACTGGTTGTAAGCTGTTAGCTTGTGTGGAAAGAGAGCCCCTGAGCATCATTGGTCTTAAAAACACAAAACTGAAAAGCTAAAAAGCAAAATGAACAAAAACACAGTAATTCAAATGTCAGTAAAGGTATCAAGGCTGAAAAGTAATGTCTGAGCCTCACATGTAAAGAAAACGGCAGCCTAACCAAGGAGCAGGCCTTGCTCTCTGGGTAGCAAGAGACACACCATTGAAGTAAACAGGGTTTATTTTTAGGATATAGAGTTTTTTCCTAGACTCCAAAGATGGAAAATAATGCCACATGGTCCTTAGAAAAGAACTGAGTTACATTTGCTTAGTGGGTCATCATTTCTGATTCTCTTTCATGTATTTTTTATATGGTTTATTGTTACAGTTCTACTATGAGCCAGATACTTGCCCTCATGGAAGAAGTGTCTACTGGGAGAAGCAAAATAAATAAATACATTTGGAAAAAAATTAAATTGTGACAAATGTAATAAGAAAAGGAACAGTGACAGGGAACTGTGTGTGTGTGTGTCGGGGGGGTGATGGGGCGCGGGATATTTTTAATATCAGGTGGTGAAAGAAGACCTCTCTCTAAGTGTTAATGGTGAAATGGCACCAGTTGTTACCAGTGAAGTTGGACCTTGGTTTAGTAACCATGGTTCTTGAGTTCAAAGAAAAGAGTTCTGGAGTTCAGCTAAGAATTCATGTAACCAAGCAAACTAGGGTTTGGCCACATGGTGCCTTTACATATGACCCAAGAATGGTGTGGAAGGAAACAGGTTTTTATTTACAGGATTCCAACCTCAAGGGGGCTGAGAGCACTCCTGCTCAGAGCCCTGTTCTTCCGCAAAACACCACTTCCCTTTCTCCCCAAAACCATGTCCAGAAGTCCCCCATATCCTTATCTGTCCTTAAGCTGGCCACACAAACAGATCTCCACTCTCTCTGGAATATGCACTTGTGGGTTTCAGAGTTACCATCCTCTTGCAGCAGCTCTCTCCTTCAGGAACTGGGGTACATTGTTCTCAGCCTCCAAGTAGTGGTTCAGGGAAACTTATGCTGTGTTACACTGGATCATGGTGGAATCCAGGGAGGCACACGTCCCAAAAGAATGGCTTTTCCATATGTCCTTCAGAGAAGCTGATGTCTGCATTCCCGTCCACAGTTCAGTCTGTGCTTGGTTAGGTAGGTCCCTACACAGCTCCATCAGCTCTCTCCTTACTCCCTTTCCTCCCACATGGCTTTCTCTTTCTATCTCTCAGCCTGCATGGCCTCTACTACTTCACTGCAGACTGCACGGCAGCTCCCTCTCCTTTAGTCCACACTCATTTAAAATGCTCAGCCCAGAACTTCCTATGTGACCTCATATCTGGCCCCTCCTATGATGTGCTACTTTTGCCAGTTCCCCGTATCTTTTACCTTCTTTTTGCCGCCATCTTTAGTCAGGGTGAGAGTTCTCCATGATACAGGGGCATTTGCTTTGCCTGGCTACATCGTGAGTCATTCTATGCTCTTAGAGTCACATACGCCTTTTACCTGGGGCAGCAGCATAGCTATTAATTTATCATTGTTATGCAAAGTATCTTAAACGATGTATTATCTACTTTCCCTTTCCCCAATGAAGGGCTGTGGGGTCTATTTTCAGGAGACTGTCACTCTGTACCCTGTTACATTCAGAGCAAAGGAACTTGAATACAAGCAAAAAGTTTGTTTAGAAAGTCACAGAGGTAGAAGAAGTGAGGTGTGGAAGAAGTGAGCCAGCTGGGCTGTGCGGGGTCAGGAAACAAGTTACAGAGGCAAAAGAAAGGCCCTTGAAGCTTAGGAGAAAGAAAGGCAAAGAAAACATGCTGGAGGAAGGAGAGGGGAAAGGATGGGTATGCTTGCTCTAGAGAGAGTGAGTCTGGGGAAAGAAGGGCATGAGGAAGGGTGTAGGCCTGTAAGAGAGAGAGAGGGAGCGAGAGAATATGGGAGGGAGAAGGGAGAGCAGGAGCTTACACTGGGTCCTTTCTTTTAGGAATTTTATCTGTTCTCTAAAGTCTGGGACTTTAGAGGTGGTCTCAGGGGAGGATCTCAGTAGAATATTCATCAGCATTTCCAGGTGTGTCCTTTCAGGGTCATGGTCCCCACTGTGTGGTCAATGACAGGGCAGGGGTCTATTAGTCATTGTAGCTGGTCCTGATGTCAACCATGGCATCACCCTGGCTGATCCTGCTGCTTTTCTGGGCTTGGAGCTGAACCATAACTGAGGCCTAGATATTATCTCTGGTTTGACCAAAACTCTGTTCCTGTGATCAGTAGACCAGGGGCTTTATTCCTGAGATTATTTGATGTGGTCAGAACCTCATTGCTCAGAGGGCTTAATACTTAAGGGAGTGGTTGTACAAGGGCTTGTATGGGAGTCCTATCAGGCTATTCTCTGGCTCCCTTATTCCTCCTCTAAGGGGGTCTACCACATGATCAGTGATATGCTAGGGGAGGAAAGGTCACCCTGGGGATGAGGTCACAACTGACAATTGTCCATTGCTAGGCACTGGGAGCTTTTGTCCCGGTGTCCTTTGGTACCTGGCCTATCATTCCTACTCTGCTTGTGTCTGTCTAACTGCCTACTCTGTCATGAGGAGGTGACTTTTCAGCCAGGATCTGAATGATGAGAATGAGTTAATCAGGTAAAGAGTAGAAGGAGAAGGTGGCCTGGAAATAGGCCATCTCAGTAACAAGCTTTGCCAAGAGACCCACTGAGAAGGGGACCAGAACAGCTTGCCCTTCAGGTAGAGTTTTCCATATGAGATCCATTAGGTGCACAAGTTTGCCTATTCCTAGTACAAAATAGATTATGAACAAAATTCAAAGCACAATTAAAAAGTAAATAATGTATGTGATAAAAATACTCCTTATTCAGACAAGTCTTAATGGTCAGATTTTTGGGCATCTGAGACACAGTTTGGAATTTCAAAATACTGATGCTGTGGACTTCCATATTGATAGTTTTGCCCTAGTCAAGAAATATTCCTCCCTCCCTCCCTCTCTCTTTTCCTCCCTCCCTCCTTCCTTGGGTTGAGCAGTATCACCCAAGGGCAGATCAGTGAATAAATTTTTCTTCTATTGGAACAATTTTGCTCAGTAAAAGCTTTTTATATGAAGTTCAGCAAATGTCCATTTTAAAACTATTCTATTTAAGAAACCAAATTTTATCAAACCTGAACTCAGCTGGAAATATGAATAGATTTTAATTATTTTTTCCATGTCAATAGATTTGTCTTTCTCTAGGTTTTGTCAGATACTAAAAAATATGTTTGTGTGTGTGTGTGTGTGTGTGTAGTTTACATATATGAAGTAATTTTAATAAGGACCTTTGACTAATCAGAGACCATATGTATTTGATGAAAGCCTGGACAGGCGATCCGACAGTGTGATTGTGGGGAAGGGGAAGGATGAGGGCTTGTAGTTTCTTAAAGGACCTTGTAGTCTACAACATTGAAAATAATCTACCTTGGGCATGTTTGTGGCACTCTTTCCAAGACTTTCGTTTATTTTTTTAAAGATTATAGGCATTTATTAGGAATAACTAAATGAAAAGTGAAGTTATTGATGAGGGCTTTTCTGAATTCTATAACTATATTATGACACACACATTGATATTTGTTATAAGAGATCAATTAGTTTGCTGTGCTAAAGTGATCTTGACAAGTTACTGTGAGAGGAAACTCAGGAAGAGCTCTGGAAATTTCTTTAATGAAAAGCTCTGAGGAGGCTCCATGTATAATACATCCTGGCAGGCCTTTCACCTTGTGGTTATAATTTGGGGCAGGGCTGACCTCTGGCTGTGGGACAGTTAATGCTGAGATGCATTCTGAACTGTTGAGAGGTCATGCTGACATAAAGCAAAATTACTATCAAAGAGGAAAGGCAAGTTTTGTACAACCCTGCATTCCACATGTGAAATGTTTTACCAAAACTGTTGAAGAAATGATCATCCAAAATGAAGGTTAAAGAAACGGATGTCTCTTGACACTTGGAAGCACAAATGATTCAGTAGGGCAGGACTCACAAGAAACTTTAAAACTTAAAACATGCAAGACTCCAGCCAGAGTTTGAGGAGCAGAACTCTTTCTCTTCCATTCAGAATATTTTTTGGGGGGAAGGTCAAGGACTGTTGGCTGTTAAAGAAACGGCATGCGACTCCTATGGGGTGTCTTTCCATTGAACTTTGAATTATTCTAGGCTGAAATCCTTGGTTGTCGGTGTCTTTCCCTATACATTTGTCCTTCTGCTTATTTTTCCCCTCTTGTTCTGTCCATCTTTCTCCCTTCTCCTTCCTGTCTGTTTGCCTCTCCAACATTCATTTCTGTCCATCCTTGCATGCTTTTCCTTCCACAGCCAGAGTCCTGAGAAGATTGTGTTCTGTTCTTCCTCTTTTTCTAACCTGTGGTCTATCTTCTAAATGGCCAGTGAAAAAGCTTTCTTCCATGAATGGGTTCCTTTTTGAGAAAGCACCACCAGTCCATCGGACATTCCCAGTGCACATAGGCCTTTGCACAGCTAAGGGGTCCTCAGTGTTGTGTGCCCTGCAGTTCTACCCTCCCGGTGCCTGTATGCAGGCATCCAACACCTCCACTCTTCCTTTCCAAAATCCATGGTATGGTTTACTTTCCCTGAGCTGCCAGTGTAAACCTATATTGAAAGGTGTTCATTTGATTTGGCAGAAAACATGGTATTCCTATCAGGCCTGTGTGCTTGTTTTCTGCTGAGCCTTGACTTGTAGTCCTTGGCAAACTCTTGTCCTGCTACATGCTGGTTGGATATGGCAGAACTGTGGAGTTTTTCTCTTTGGCCTCTAAATACAGAGCTCCTGCCCCATGCTTTGTACGTAAAAGGTGGTTTCACTGTCTGGATGGCCCTTTAATGTAGGTTGCAGTGACGTAGACCCAGTTGGGCAAGGCTTTTGGCACCTGCTGTTGGCTCAGTACCTAACGCTGACTACATGGAGAAGGTGGCTACCAACCCTATGTCATATATTTTGAACATTAAAACCTAGAATAAAGTTCTAGAATAAAAACATATAAATAAGTTCTAGAATAAAAAGGTATAAATTCAGTTGCAATATGAAATCACTATTTGACCATTTTTGACCTACGAAAGCAGCAACTTCATATGGTTCAACTCAGTGATGAATGAATAGGAGGAGTGGGTCTAGTTTAAAAGGGCTGTCTGCTCTATTTCGTGAATTCATTCATTCAAGACATACCTATGGAACATATTACCTATGCTTAGCATTTTGGTAGGTGTTGGGGTTACAAAGAGAATTGAGTCTGTTCCCTGCCCTCTGGCCAGCGAGACACTGAAATAACTTGAGTACGAGGGTTAGGTGTTCTAAGGAAAGTCTGTCCATGTGTCCAGGGCCTGGTAGGGGAACTGACTGTTCTGGTTTGCCTGGGACTGTCCAAGTTTTAACACTGAAAGTCCTGGGCAAATTGGACTGGATTACTTGGGCCTCGTGCAATTGTGCCTCCATGCAAAAATAACAACTCTGTGGCTTAAGAAGTTTGTGATTGGAAATGAAGCCACCACTCCAACTTGAGAGGGGCAAAACACATTAACAAAGTAAAAGCTCTGTGAGGTCTCAGTGGAGGAAGCTGTTCAATTTGTTTAACTAGGATTTCTCTAAAATTTATTTGACCTTGGAACTCTTTTTGTACTTACCATCCTTTGAGCATCTTTGGGTTTTCCCCTTTTTGTCCTTTTGGGAAAAAGTGCATCATTCTCTATCCTGAAGTGTACATTATTATCTTATATTATTAAGTTGTTATATTATTAGTCTGATCCATGATCCAAGCATCAATTGTATTAAAATATCCTATCACAAGAAAATTTAGTAATAATGCAATCTTGGGATTAAATGACTTTTCAGAAGGGTTGCTAATGTGTTGTGGAGGGTTGTGAGTTACCGCACAGCTATTTTTTCTGACTGACATGCAGAGTCAGGCTGGCTGCTCACCTCTTCTGCAAGTGTGTTTTTGTACCAAAGTCTGAGCCAAGTTGTTATGGAAACGGAAATGGCCTCCTGTCTGAGAGCAATGCCTTGCTAATAATTAGAGAGCATGGCTGAGCAAACTTCAGTGGAAATGATTAATCTTTGCAAAGCACAGGTAAGCCTAAAAGATTGAACAGGTGTTTTTTGGCCTTTGCACTTTTTCAGCCCTAGAAAGTTTTAATTTGGAAAGAGCTGAGCAAGCTCAAGTTTTAAGTTTCTCCTTACTTTAAAAAGGAAAGTTATCCTTTAATATTTTGATTATTGGCTTTATGTATTTTAAGGACATCTCTTAAGCCCATAGAGTTTCTCAGAGTGTGGTTTGCGACCCTCTTTGAGCTTGTTAAAATACAGATTTCTGGGCCTCTTCCCAGATCCACTGAGTCAGAGTATCTCTAGGAGGGTCTTGGGATTTGATTCTGTAACAAGCTCTCTGCTGAATTTGATGCTTGCACCTTGAAGTTAGCTTTGCTGTAGGTATTGACAAACTTTAAAGGGCCAGATATTAAATAGTGTAGGTTTTGCAACTCTGTTGTAGTGTGAAAGTTGCCATAACAATACCTAAAGGGGCATGGCCGTGTTCTGACACGACTTTATTACAAAGATAGCAGTGGCTGGACTTGGCCCTTGCCTGTAGTTTGCTGACGCCGCTGTAGGATTTGCCAAGTGCTGCCTATTTAATGGGGCTCCTGCTTTCAAAGATATTTGTGCTAAAAGTCAACTGCCCTTGCAGATCTGTTCTCAGGCTGGCCTAAAGACAGGTAAAAGGAGAATATGCCTTTGCTGGGGAAGGGGAGGGAGGGATTTTTGAATGATTAGATGGTAATTCTTTTGTGGTGATGAGTTTTGGAGTAGGTTAGGATCTCCTTACCACCATATTAATTATGGCTGAGGTGACTGCCTGGTTTGGGGGCTAGGATAGAAGTGAAATGGTGATTGATTTATTTATGTATTTATTTATAAAGGGAGGGAGAGAGAGACAGACAGACAGACACACACACACATGTATTTGTCGTTGTGCTTATTGGCGCACTCATTGGTTGCTTCTAGTATGTGCCTTGACTGGGGATCGAACCCACAACACTGGAGTATCAGGACAGTACTCTAACCAACTGAGCTACTCACCAGGGCTGAACTGAATTGATGAACTTTACTCTGTTCTGAAGAAAAGTCTCAGGTTTTTCTTGAAAGAGGAGATGGAAATTTGGTAGTGGTGGTGGTAGGGGGGTTGGTTTGAGAGACATTGTTTCTCTTCTTTTTCCCTGCCCAACTTCCTATTTATAGGTTTTTAAATTTTTTTAAAAAAATTCTTGCTCTGTTTTCTGGGCTTGGCCTTTGGAGTCAGGCAAGCCCATGCTCACCCTTGGAGTTAGATTGATATCTATGCTCTGTATTTACAGAGCATTTGAACTCTTCTTTTGGAATACTGGTAAATTCAGCAACTTGAGATTTTCTTGCTGTTTTCAAATGAATGCTACCATGGCACATTCTGTGTTACATTTATGGTAGCTAATTTTTCATTGCTTTTAAAAGGCTTTAGAAGTGAAAGGGAGCCTTGTTCTTTGGGTTAGTACCAAGTGTTAGAGAATGTACTCTTACTTGCTTTGTTGTGTTACACTGGGTTTGGGGTTCAATCATCCTAACTGCATACAACCAGCCAGATTATAAGCTTTTCTGCTTCCTTTGTTCAAATATTCCGTTTCTCCAAATGGTTTGCTTAGTTTCAGTTTTTTGTGTATGTTTAAGGAAGAAATAGTTCTCCTGGACCATAGCCATGAATGTACCAACTAATGCTGCTTTCAGAACATATTTTTGTTCACATCCTTGAGGCTTTTCTTCTTTGTGTCACAGCAATTCCTTGCTATTATCTTATTTTCTGATTTCTTTTGAAGGGATAATGATGGTGGCCAATTTGTGCATTTTATAATGTTTTAATTCAGTTATGCTCACACTGCAGCTGATGCTGCAAACACAGTGACACACACACCTGAGTTGTTCTCTTTGATCCAGCCTTAAAATCTGTTTCCCACATGGTTTAAGTCTGTATGCTGTATTATCATTAGCTTGTGTAGCTTTGCGATGTCACTGTCAGCTCTGTTATCAAATACAAGAACATTTTCTTTTGACATATTTATCTCCGGTTCCAAAACTACTTCGTATTCATTTATCACAAGGTGATTTCGAGCCTTCTCTTGTTCACTGTTGTTTATTTTTTAACAACCTTGACTTTACATATTTTTTTAAATATAAAAATTTATACTTTGCTTCTCTGTGTACCATTTTCCCTCTTGATATTTTATTCCTTCCTTCCAATATATTTTTACTTTTCAAACAAACAAACAAACACCCACATGTACTTGATGCTTTCTATGGGCAACAAATATTCCTCCAGTCATTTGCATGGACTTTTGCATAGACTACTCCTTAGAGGTCATACTTTCTCCTTTGGTTGGAGGTGAACTATTTTGGGTAGCCTAGTGAGGGCTTAGGAAGCTTGGAGTCAGAATTCAGAAGGGCCTGGTTTCCAATGTCCCTGACTTTCTGGCTGGGTGACCCTGAGCCTAAGGTCCCTTCTCCGCAATACCTCCCTGGGAGGGGTGCATATCACATGCATGTCAACTGTCTAGAGAGTATGCCTGCCAGAGAGTGGCCCATTAGTGTGAACTGTTACCGTGATAATGAGAAGGTGGATGAATTTGCACTATCTGCTCCACAGTGTGAGTTCCTTCTCATCTATTTAAGAAGAAATACCATCTATCTGAATATGCCAGTTCCCATGAGCTCTGTCTATTTCCAACTTGAAATGCTGTGATTTGTTACATTTTCAGCCTTCAAATTCAGGTTCTTTATCTGTGGCTTGCTATTTTGGGTTTTGGACCCACAGTTATTTCACAGGAAGGATTTGGCAAGATATGGGCAGTTTTCTCGGTAACAGAAAGGGTAGGCAGAACATTTCATGACCAGCTTGCTGCCTGTTCAGGTGTTTTTCAATCTTGCCGAGCAATGGGGACACCTTGGATTTTTTCATGGGATAGTTTACTTTGGAGAATTCTTGGCTACAGAGAATAATCATGTCCCCACATCTGATCTTTCCCATTATAAAGCTTCCATGAGAGTTTAGTTTCTAGGAAACATTTTTACTTTCTTCAGGGAAACTATCATAGTGTGGTGATGATGCCATTACAGGAGTTGATGGCGGGCCTGAGACAAAGCTGTGTGACGGGTATGGAATATTCTGCCTCAGGGTCTTGTGATTGCTGCTGAGACTATGTTTTCCTAATTTCACCGGTTTCCTGCGTGGTTGGATTCCTGCTTCTCTGTCCCCAACATTTATCTTTAACTTCAGCAGAATGTTGCTGCTCTTGTAGCTCATGAGCAATGTATACTCTCAAATTTCAGCATTGTAAAATTGTTGGAAACTTAGGGAAGGAGAATTTTTTAAAAAAGATTACCTTATTTAAAAATATTACCTTATTTCCACTGATCTGTCATCCGTTTCCATGGAAATGGAATTAGGAGATAGTTTCTGACGATCATTTTCAGGGCTGGCTCCTGATTCCCACTCCAGTTTCCATAGAGATGGAAGCAACACTGGTGAAGACAAGGTAAAAGGGATTATAAAAGTGAGCTGTCATGTGGACTGTGGTCCAGATCCTGTTCTGGAGGTTACTGTGTGGTCAGTTCGGCTGTGAATCCTCTGTGATGCTGGCACTTGCTGGAACAGCAGGGTTATTACTCAGAAAATGGCTTTCACCATAAGATAAGGAGTGTTTTCCATACTCCTCTTTGTTTTCTAGAATCAGCTTCAGAGACAGCTTCAGCCCTCATGTGTTCTTACCCCCTGCCTCCTTTTTAGAATTGTCCCTAAAGCAGTTGAGACAATCAGGTATTGATTGCCCGACAATTTCAGGATCTCTGGTCTCACAAGGTGGACAGGTGCAGAGAGAAGCTGGTTTTTGTCAGCCAGGAGCTCAGCCTCCCTGAGTGCACACACTGGCAGGGGCTTTCCCATTTTTAAGCAGACACAGGAACAAAAAAGGTGAGATTGGGGGGCATTGTCCCAAACTGTGCTTTGCTATTTCTCAAGGCTGTCTGGTTGTTTGCCTAGAAATTATAAAATTGGCTTTATGCTTTTACTGAAGTCCAATCAGTCTGCACTTCCAACAGAACAGTTAGTCAGGAGCCAATTGATACCATTAACAGAAATAATGTGTCAAAGTAAAAAATGATGTCTTTTGAAGAAAGCAATTTGAAAATAATAAGGATGAAATAGGATGTTCGAGTGGGCTCCCTTTTGGATTCAGAGCTTTTTGTTCTGGGCTGCGGGAGGGTGGAGTTGGGGACAGCAAGGATTGGGCCACCTGTGAGAGGTTTTCCAGAATCTCTGGATTCCTCTGTTTGTAGGTGGTAGTCTTGAAGGCTCATTTGCATAGCAAGCATGTGTCTTAAACTTTATAGCATGCATACTGATTTGAGCTGGTGGCTGATGTTGCCGGTACTGTCTCTGCCTGCACTGTCTGCTCTTGGGGAGAGAAGGAGACAGTAGTGGCTTGCAGCTCCCCCCGACAGGTTGTACATAGCTTATCCCAGGAAGGTCATTTGATCTTCTTCAGAGGTCCAGCACCTTTTTGATTTTGACAGAAGGAAATGGGAATGAGAAACTGCCATGACAGTGCTGAGGATTGACCTGTGTGGCTGAAAGTGGAAACTCAACCACTTGTATCTCCTGTCAGCAGCTCAGTAGTTGCATGTGGATCACGGATGTGCAGGAAGATCGGGAAAGCTGGGACATCAGGCACCCTTGCTCTCTTCTTGCTCCTGTGGGAATTCTGCTGCTACTCAACTCTGACCCAGGTTGCTCTTGAGTCTCCAAGGTACTTGGCTGAGCCACCCTTACCTCTACCCCTCCTGCCTGGTGGTGGAGATGCCACGCTTCGATGGAATTTTGCTGAGATCCTCCAAAATTCTTCAGCTGGGTCTGCAGGTTGTACCCCTTTTATGGCCAGGACTATTTCTACCGGAGCTCTGGATTTTCTTAGCTTTAGTTTTTGAGAATTTTTTCCATTCTGTGTTTTAACTTAAGTTCTCTTTTCCCTTTGCTTTTTTTTTTTTTTTTTTTGTTATGCCTTAATTGGGAAAGGAAATTCTTCTAGAAATGTGGCTATAACATGAAGAACAACCTTAGCTTGACGTAGTGACTCTACATTTCTGAGACTTGACTCTACATTGCTGGGAGGGCGAATAGAGTGAGTGAGGCTCAGTTTACCAGCTGGGACCACGCTCTGACTAGTTTCCTGCACGCTTGCTTTGTGCCACATGGGACACCAACTGTGTGAACTCACTGAGTGGGCACACCACAAAGCTCTGTCTTGTGAGTGTGTTACTATCTGCATTTTTATGCATAGGGAAACTGAGGCTTATGACTGGAATCAGCCCAGCTTTGTGAACCAAAAAGCCCACACTCACAGCCAGTGAGATATGTGAACTCACTACAGAAACTGGAGTCCCTCCCAGGCTTTCCTCAGTCCAAGGAGGTCTGGCCATAGTGCCTCCCACCCGCCAGCTGCTGCTCCCACTAGCAGTCATTGTTAGTTGCTCTTTACGTAGTTATTGTCTTGTCTTCCTTCAAGGCCCAGGTCATGTGTCCTTCCTCTTTGGAGTCTTCCACAAACCATGTCTGCCTCCTTCCCCAGTAGCTCTGGTTGTTCTGCTGCCAACTGAAGTCCAGGGATGTGCTTGGTCAGTGACCCTAGAGCCTGGTGTATTGTAAGCACTAAGTCTGTACTTGCCCACCTGACCTCTCAGCCTTGGAGGCCCTTGAAGGGGCGGGTTGCTCCTTCCATTCTAACATTCAAAAGATGCTCAGTAACCATTTGCAGAAGGATGGTACCCAGTGGTTGTTAGCTATGAGTAGAGTCTGTGAGCTATGGTTGACTAGAGTCAGTGGACCATCTGGTTGACCCTGTAATGACTAACAAGGGCTTCCTGGGGTCCCTGCCCTCCAGCCAGATATGTCCAGAGTCATCCCTCTTCTCTGTGACACGTGGATGGTTCTAGTCTGAGTAGAAACAGAACAGCTGACACTTACAATATTCACCCTTCACTTACTGCATAAAAGGATTTGATTGTAGGATCGTTAATCAGCCTGTCAAGTAGAACATGAAGGTCTTATTTATTATATGGGGAGGCACTTTATAAAGAAATTGAGTTGTGGTGATGAATAGATATTGGGCACCAATTATGTTGCTACTATTAATCAAGATATTCATATTTAATAGTAACAGCTACCATGAGGGATTGTAAAAGTAAATAAACTTCCCCAAGGATGAATTATACCATTTGTTGACTAACTTCTCATTAAAAACACTAGCTGTTTACAATTAGAATTTTTTCAAAAGTCAGAAATAACCCTGTATTTAAACGACAGTGATGGTTAGGCATACCAACAGAAGGAGACATTGCTAATACTCTCAATTAATTCTAAATAAATTATTGGGGTCAAAATGCATGTTCCTTTTAAAATCTGTCCTCATCTAGACTTCCATTAAATAAAGAATTCTTTACTTCATGAGCTCAGAGAGTCATGTGACTTGCTCCAGTGTCACAGCTGATGGGGCAGGGTTAAAATTTGAATCCATCCCTTAGACTTCAAAATGTCTTTCAGGTGCTTTGCCGTAAACTGTCTCTTTGACACTTTCAGCAGCTCTTGTGAGCAGGCCAGTCCCACATGTGTTTTATTGACACAGGCTTTGGGGCTCCTTTGCTCTTCTGTCCCAGAGTCCTCACGATGGGGCCCTCCTGGCATGCTTGTGAGGGGGAACGAATGGGTGTCCTGGGCCTGGAGCTTGGCACGTAATAAGCTATTGGAACATGTGAACTATTTTTAAAATGATATTTTTAGAGGTTTGAAACAAATACCTAAATTTGGAAGCTGGTTTTGATACTTCGAATCATTTGGTGGGCCTGGAATATCAGTAAATGCACATTTCTGGAAATGTATGTATAGGCAATGATATTTATCAGAGTTAGGCTTTATTTTGTTTCAAAGATGAAGTTATAACATAATTTTAATGCAAATACCTATGTGTTCTATGCCAGGACCGATGAAAAATGAGGGTGTTTTGGATGAGCCACTTAGCAGTACAACCTTTTCCAGCGCTCACTGAGAAGTCATCAGCATTCAATAACCCCATCACAGGGAAAAGTCTATTTGCTTTAAATGAGATTTTGCTTGATTGCTATTTTTATTTGGAAAATCCAATTTTAGGTTTTTGTCTCACATAATAATGAGTTTTTTGATAAATATCGCCACCTTTTATTATAAGTGTAAAGGAGAGGTAACAGCTTTTTGCAATGAGATAGTTCAATGAAATTGAATGCTGGGAGTCTGTCATTGGCATAAACTAATGCATTCCTTCTTATTGGACACAGAGGAAGAGGATGTTGATGGTAACTTTGGAGAAATTTGATGCTACCTTTGAAAATCCAGAGACTGAAGTCTGAAATGAATGATACCACCTTATTTGATTTAGAATGACTACAATTAGATAACTTTTAACAATTAATTCTGGTTGGGTTTCACTTTGCTAAAGCTTATTGCCCTGCACATGCTGTGGAGGATTATTGGGGAAGGGGTCCCTTGGCGATCACTCTCTCACTGTGGGTTTCCTTTGGGATTACAGAAACTGCTTATTGTGGCACAGGACAGAAAATAAATCCTGAAAGCACCATATAGCTCAAGTGACAATTTGAAAATAACAGAGCAGTGCATAGAAGCTGAGACCCAAATTCAGTTAACAAACAGAGGAACTAATCTTTTAGGCATTGGATGGAAAGCCTATTTCTGAGTTTATTTCACAGCATGTTATGCCAACATTTTTTAAAATCACCATTCATCTCCATTTAAAAGATAGAATCTACATATATTCATGGGAAATATTCAGAGACAGAGTTTTTCTATTTTTCCCCTGAAGCCGACCTTGTGCCCCCAAAGAACATTGTGAAAGACAGTTTATTTGACTCCAACAAATTGGAATAAAAGCCATCACTGTTACCAGTAAGTAAGAAAGTGAGGGTTTGGGAGAATAAGAGCAAAAAAAAAATCATTTCTTTTGCTATTCAAAAATAAATATGCCGAAGGAGATGCAGGGAGACCCCATAATTCTGTAGCATTTGCACCCACTTCTGGTTTACAGTACAGAGTGTCACCTGAGAGGGGTGGGGACATGTGGAGCTCATGGTGGCTCACATTTGCATTTTGTGAGAGGAGCCTGGAGCCCAACAAGAGAAGTGACCTATGGAGAGTCAAATGGCTGGCCCAGGGCAGGACTGGATTTGTATCCTGGTCCATATGCTCAGGGACGATTTGCTAACATGCCTCTTTGGCTCTGTAAAACTTTTTTTGGGGGGCGGGGGAGGGGAACCCGTCCTTTTTTTCAAATACTGCAATGTATTGTGTTCTCTCAGTGTCTAGGTTCACATTTGCTTGAGTTTAAGAGGATGCACAAAATAAATGACTCTTCAACGGAGACTTCAGCAGTGACTGATGGGAGCAGTTCTCTCACCTTGGACTCACTTCTTTTCAATTTACGGAATGTGGAATTGCCTGACTGTAGAGTCATTGTCTTTTTCTAGGGAATCTATCCTTGTGCATTTGTGATGGTTTTCTTAGGTGGTTTTCTCAGTCGTCAGAGGTCAAGTTCAAAGTCTTCATGAACACAGGAACATGCAGTCATCAGTCTCTGAGTACAAGAAACAAATCCTCTTACAGAGTTGGGGAGACAGTGATCAGAGATTCAAGGTGGTTGGGGAAAACCAGAGCCCTGAAAGATTCTGTCTGAACATTTGCCACCCACCGGACAAACCCTTGAGGGCAGGTGCTGTCTTGATCTTTGCTGCCTCCCCAGGCTACGGTGGGTATTCATCACCTATTTGAGAAAATACCAACCACTCCTGTGATTGTCCACTATGTACCAGACTCAGCTAAAGTCTTTGACCCTCCCACTCCAATTGTGGAGGCATGGAGGTGAGGTCCGAGAGGCTGAGTCATTTGTCCAAGATCATCAGCCCAGAGTTTCTCAGTCAGGATTCGAACCCAGGCTGTTCCCAGCACCAGCAATAGGGGAATAGGACACTTGTGCCTTGGTGCTACCCCTCCCCCACCTCATCTTCCCCTTGCTCTTTTGCCTGATTCCTATGTGAAAAGAGCCATCACATGTAGAGTACTTTATGCTTTACAAGGGTTATCATTAAACATGGTGGAATGGAATCCATTTTGGGAGATGAACTCCTCTCCTAACCATGATGCATATTCTCATGCCTTCTTGGCTCACATTTTTATTTTTCCTTTGATTCAGAGTAGTGTATGTGGGCAAAAATGGAGGGAGGTTTTCTCTGGAACTGGAATTTCAGAATTTTCTGGAGCTAATAGCAGAATGCTGCAGTGTTTGTCTCTGTCCATGACATTCTGAGGTGAGAATCCCAGCCACTACCCGTCCCAGTGAGGAGACTGACTTCTAGGGTCCCAGTGACTTGGGCAGAGGAGCCCTAAAGGGAGAGAATTCTTCTGGCATTATTACCCTAAGAGCCTGAGACAGAGCCCCAGTGCCTTGGAGGCAGGAGGGGTTTTCATATATTTCCATTTTCTTAGGTTCTATTCATAAGTGTTGAGATTTTTTATTGACAAGGCAGTAATGAACCCATTGGTTTGGAAGGTGAGGTGGTAGAAAACCCATTTCATCAGCTCAGCTGGTGATATTTCAATACCATAAACTTGTGATTCTTTTATTTTTAGGTAGTTCTAAGGGGTTCACAGAGTCCAGAGGTTTCCAAGCTCTGCTTTGTACTGACATGTAGGTTCTTTAGGATATTAAAAGAAATACCTATGTTAAAATTAAATGACTTTCCTGCAGAAGAGAACTTCACAAAATGTTTTTTGGACAAATAACTTTGGGAAATTCTACTTTCTCAGTTTTTTTTTCTTGGTGGTTGTGCATTTGTATATTAAAGGCACTGATAAATCCTGAGAAAGAAACCTGTTTATTTTTACTCTCACATTTTTAACCTTATTTAATTTGTATGAAGAACCTCTAGAAATGGGGTTTTAGACACTTAAGAGGTCAGTCACATAATATCTAAAAAATAAATTATACTTACTTGTAAGCATATTAGTCTACAGATTCAAAGCCAAATCCTTTAGACCAGAGATCAACAAACTTTTTCTCTAAAGGGTCAGGTAAGTAAATATTTTGGGCTTTTTAGGCCATAAAGTCTGTTGCAATTACTGGCCTCTGCCATTAGAGCATGAAAACAGACATAGATGATGCATAAATGGATGAACATGGTTGTGTTCCAATAAAACTTTATTTACAGAGACAAAGCCAGACTTGATTTAGCCTGTGGGTCATAGTTTGCCCATCCCATGTTAGCTCCCTGGTCTCTAGATCACTCTGGTGCATGCTCTGTGCTATTGCCTCTGGCTATAAAGAAGGTCTTGATTCAATAACTGCTACTCAGACTTGGCTCAAGCACCCGCCCTCGCCCTGCCCCAAGAAGACTTGGTGGATTTCCAGAATGGTTCCCCTGTCCTCCCATAGCTCTCAGTAGCCTCCTCCATCATAGCCCCAGGCAACTCTGCTGTCATCACTCATTTCCTTCTACTCATTTCCTTCCGTGCCCCTGCCCCAACTGGGAGCTCTTAGGGAAGAGAGCTTATCGCTAGTGTGTATCTTTAGCTCTGATACAGGCACTCACTGTGAGCTTGTTAAATGAATATGATGTTGTGGTAACTTGATACAGTGTTTTGTTTTTGTTTTGTTTGTGTGAACTCTTAGAGTTAATAGTAAGCACAGCAGGAGGAAATGCTCTTTCCAAAGAAAAATTTCAAGTATTCCCAAAGACAGGGATCATTTGGATAAATCTGGGGATGAATTCCTCATCCTCCCAGGGTATGTGATTCTCTGATGAAAGAAGGAAGAAATGAGGCTACTGTGCACCGTGGTAAATTATGCATGTGGAACAGAAAAGCCAAGTGAAAATAATAATTATTTAGGGGGCAACGGGGAAGTATTTGAAAGATCTGAAGGCATATTTTTCTCCTTCTTTCTCCATGCATTAGAGATTAAATGATATAGACCTTTTTCTTTTTTCACAAAGGCCTTTAAAATATTTTTCTGGTAATTTCTCTTCATATTACATGACTGCTCTAATTACATTTCTAGTTTTAAGATAATAGAACTGCATTTTTAGTGAGCTCTCTACTGTACCTCGATTTATGATATCTCCTCTTCTTTATTATGCCTTTTAAAGAAATTAACTGAGTTAATATTAAAATAAAGTAGATGAATTAAAAGGGAATGAGCCTTTAACATTTCAGATCCAGCCCAAATGCTCATTCGATGACTGGCCTTTCCTTCTCTGAGGCCAAGATAGCCCTGCTTTCATCTGCCTCCTTGATGGGAAGTCCTGCTGACCCCCAGGCGTGGCCATGGTCCTGAGCTGGTCTGTGAGGAAGGCAAGGAAAGGCTGGCTTGATGTTCCCTAAGGTATGAACTGTGTTCATCTAGAAGAGACACCATGACTTTTCCAGAGTCCTTTGCTGGGAATCCCATAATGTCTCAGCAATTTGGCCCCCTTCTGTTGTCCCTGCGAGCACTGCAGGGTGCAGTGACATTCAGAGTCCTGGCAGGCAGAGCAGGCCTTATCTCAGTGTCATCACTGACAAATGGGATGACCTTGGGAGAGTCATTTGACATCTTGGCCTCCAGCCTTTGGATGACTCCATCTGTCTGGAGTGATCAATTGGCATCTTGGGTTGTCTTTGATGTTATCAAATAAAACTCCATGTATTCAGTTGAATATTAAATGCCACCATGCCTATGTCTCACTTTGATCTTAGGAACTGGATAGAAGGAAAGATTTTAAAGCCTTGACAATTAAAATAATTGGATAGCACATTTGTGTTCTTCATTAAAGCACATGCCCTTTCTTCAAGGAGCTCATATATGATTAAAGAAAGTGGACAGAAACCCAGAACTGTGGGGCCAGGGATAATGACATGCATAAGCACTGTCGGGGTGGGGAGGAAGGCATCACCGTCTGTCTGTCTGGGATGGGGATGAGGCAGTCAGAAAGGGGTTCCAAGTTGAGGTCATGATTAACTTGGGTGCCTAACGATGACCTGGTATTCACCAAATCAAAGGGCAGGGTGCCAGAAGTTCCTCACAAAGAGAGTAGAATTCCCAAATAACAGGGTTACAAATACAGAATTAAGGGAATAACAGACACTTAGAAGAACACTTAGTATAGCTGTGGAAAATGTACGTGGAACTCAACGTATAGATTGCTAAACAGAGGTCATGGTTGTGAGTCTTCCATCTTTCCATGTTATACTAAATTTTATTAAGTATAAAGATGAACTTAACAGGCACAGAAACAACTATGTAGCAGAAGAGGCTGAGCAGGAACTACTCTGAAGGGACAACACTGCTGAAAGTAGTGATGTTTCAGCACCGAGGACAGTGGCATGCAGCATCTCTAACTCCAGGACCTGAAAGATCCTCTGCAGATGATTCATAGGTGTTGAATGTGGTAAGAAATGATACTGTTGCAGAGTCTGTGTTCATCCTGCCCTCAGGACTGCACCAAAGCTATGCTTGGTCAAGCTATCCTAGACTCTGATACCCCTGTGCTGGAGGCCAAGTGTCTCAGAGTCACATTCCCTTGGTACAGACCACTTGGAGTTGGGATCAGAACACAAGAGTTCCCTGCTCCCCAGGCAAACTGAAGGCCATGCTTACTGTGTTTTCTGCCAGACAGTTGGCCCAAGCTTTTAGTTTTATTTGTTTTATTTAGTTCCCTTCTACATGAAGAATTTCTGTGTCCTTTCCAGGTCATACGGAATGATCTCAGGGCCCCTTCTCTAACAGACTCACAGATCCCAAATTTCCAAATTGGATATTTGTTTTCTGTTTATCAGTAGAGTGAGATTAGTGTTGATATGAGCTGCCAAATTCTGTAGAATATACAGTGTCACTCATTTAGTACTTGGCAGGCCACTCGATATCATTTGTGGTGTTTGTCCCCCAGCAACTCAGGATGATGGACTCGGATTTGCCTGACTTTGACAAGTCCATAGAATTTCTCTGCCCCTCCTTTAGTGTGTCCAGCCTCAAACAGAAGTGAAGCTGAGGTGCCTGGGCCTCTGGCAGGACTCTATTTTTTTTGGAAGCATTAGTTAAAGTAACCCCTTTACATGTACTTTGGAAATGAGGGCTCAAATTTGTTGAAGGATTTCTTGGATTTTTGTGGTTGTAAACCCTGATTTTTTCCCTTCCCACTTAGGCAGGCTGTTGCCTGGGAAGCGTTTGTGTGAGGGCGTGTTTCCCCAAAGAGGCCTAGTGGATGTTTGTTTGTATAGTCATAGCTAGAAAGATGAGCAAGAGGCCCTCCGTGAAATGAGCCCAGCGATCCTGTGTGTGGTGCCTCTGGTCTTGTGTTTTTTTAGAAAAACTGCTCATGACTACTTTAAAACAAACTCACTATAGTTCATTGTGCTCCTGGACCTTTGTGGGCCACTGCTGGGGGTGGCATAATCAGGGCAAGCTTTAGGAGTGTGCAATCTGTGCAGTCAGCCACACAGGACGTCCTGCTCAGAAGGGCCCATCTTAGGTTTAATGCTCTGCTGCCAACTCTTTGGAGTTCTTAATTTTTGAACACGGGACCCCATATTTTCATTTTGCATTTCAGTTCTGTAAATTACCTACCCAGTCCTGGACATAATCTAGTGTGGACAGAGAATAACAACTAGAAGACATTGTAGAGGCTTGGGGAGTTGTAAGTCCGAGGAAAGTATAATGGATTTTAATAGGTGTTCTATCCATTAATACAGGTTGCATAACTGCCCTCCATGGTACACAGTTTTAGCATAAGGTCAGCGATAGAACGAAAGTTAAATGGTAAGGCAATAAGTGGTCTTGTGGCTCTCTAGCCAGTCTTATTCTTCACCACCCTACCCCCCAACCCATCCTTTGAGATCTAGAGACCAGGATGCAACTAGAAGGGGTCACAGTCCTGCTGGGTGGCAGTAGATGAGTATCCCACATGATACTGGGAAGACTGGCAAGCTGGTTGTCTCTGGGCATGGGATTGGTAAATTACTGGGATGAGGGATGCTTCTTGGAGGGAGTTGTTTGGAGCTGTGAGAGTTTGGAGAGACCTGCTGGAAGCCCTTTCCCACCCACTGGGCATGAAGGAGAGGCCAAGTTAGCCAGAGGCTTAATCCCAGCAGCTGGACCTCACAGTCAGGCCTGTCTTCCCTGTCAGGTGAATTCAGGCCCTCTGCACCTTCACCTTAGATGGTTTACCAAGGGAGTTTTTTTCATCCTTATATGACTGATGAGTATACAGGATTTTCTACTTTTTAATCTTTATGTATAGTAATCCTTCCTTAGACATGCTTTCCCCAGTATTCCTCACTGGAGGTGGGGTTATTACAAAGTGTTAGTAGCAGGTAAGGTGAGGTATCCAGAAAGAAAGAGCAAATGTTTCTTAAAACCTCACCCCTGTACAGAGGCAGAAGGGTATGGGAGAATACGAGGTTTAGGGCCTCCTGCCAGTGGCGGCAAGGTTCCATTCCACATGAGTGGCGCCTGCTCCCGCCCTGCTGCCAGCACACCTGCCACTTTCCTCCTGAAATCTAGAGATTTGAAACCTTGTATCATTGTCAGCTTTGATTTTTAGCTCCAGCTTAAATCTCTAAGTATGTCACTATCAGAGTTTCTGTCTGTAGAAACCTTTGAATGTGAACCTCAAAGTGATTCTCCTGGTGTGCTTTCTCTTCTTCTCTTTTACTATGATACCATCGGCAATAAGCCATTTTGCTTCCAGGGAAGGCAGATCTCTTTCATCAGACTGCCTTTGTAAGATTATATGGGACTCTAAATAAAATATTGCAGAAACATTTTAGGACCATCTGTTGTAACTGCAGAGGTGTTAAGGCCCAGTGGACTGAACACAGGGTTGAGATCTGTAGAGCTGCATTCAAATGCTGACCCTGCCAGTGGATGGTCATATGATCTTGGGCAAAACATTTAACCTCTATGGATCTCAATGTTCTCATCTGTAAAATGGGGATCTCTCTCCAAAATAAAAGAAAAGCCTCCATGACTGTCAGTGGGATCAAAGCAGACTAGATCAGAACCTGGCGTGGTGTGTGGTGTGCTTTGCTTCCTGATTGAGGTTGGTGGAAGCTGAAGAAAACTTTCCGTTTATTGAGCTGGATTTTTGGACCCCACTCAAAGACAGTTGTGCAGACCTTGTATGGATCCCAAACACATCCTGCTCTGGGTGGATGGAGGATAGCCCTGGAGCTTAGACAGCAGCCGTTTCCACCCTCTGAAAGGGAAGCGGAACTGGGGCAGTTACAGTGTTAGGGGACTAACATGTAGTCTTCAGCCTCTTTTTGTGATGCGAGAGCACATCAGATTAATGATTTTAAAATGAGTATTTTTCTGCCTTCGGGCCATATTTAATGTTCTAACATCTTTTTCTTTTTCTTTTCTCTTTTTTAACATCATCAACAACCACATCATCATAATACTACTCAGTTTAGTAATTTTGGTTTTATAACCCCGCTGAGCCATCCAAACTGTTAAATGGACTTCGTAATTGAGTATCCAGGGAGCTCCTTGGAAGGATATGTGCTGTTTTCAGCCTGTGTTTCCACACTGAATTGACTGAGTATATGGAACTTGGTGACATGCTGTCTGTTCGTGGGGTGTGTGTTGTGGGGTGGCAGTGGATGCAGGCTGCTCTAGGGACAGTTTGAAGATCTGGGTTTGGGTGTCAGGGTTTTGCAATTAAGGCAAGTTGTGCAATTTCCCTGGGCCTCCATCTTCTGATATTTAGGGATAACAGTGGATTTTGATGCCTACCTTCATAAGGCTGTTGTGAAGATTGAGAGAACACATGTAGATTGCAGAGCTGGATGAAGAGCTCTGTAAATGTTACTGCTACTGTTTCTGATATTATCATGCAGTGTACCCAGTCTGCTGTTTCTACCCTGAATATTTAAGAGGGCAGTCCTAGGATGCAGCTACATTGAGGGGGTTTGTTTGGAGGAGGTTGGATTTATTGGGGACCTGCCAGCTGCCTTCTCAGGCATCATGCTCTCCCTGTAAGTTTTCTTTAGACTGTCTTGGGCCGTCAATAATAATAAAAAAACACCCTAGGAAGCTGTGTTTTTTTTTATTCCCTGTCAGTTAGCAGTGCCAAGTGATTCAAGAGTGGGTGGTCCTTCGTTCTCCCACTTCCAGAAAGTTCTTTTAAAGACTGCTTGGGGGTGGAGGGGAAGACTTTTCTTTTTCACACAAATGATGTGTTTTGACAAAAAGATATCACTGTGGTGAGTTTATGCTAAAGGGTAAATGCTTGCTGTTACAAACAGTGCTTACTTTTCTGTCTGCAAACAGGGCATCGACACTCAAATTTCTCCATGCAACATGTGGGTGACAATTTTGACTGAGACCTGCTGGTGTCCTAGGCACATGAGTCTTTGGTAAAAACATGGAACCACGCCAATGCCCCAACAGACTCTTGAGGTATTTAAAAAATCAGGGACCTAATGGAGGATGCAGTGAGCACATGCTTTTCGGTGTTGGAGCCTCAGGTCCCAGCACTGTAGGGTCCTGGGCAAATGCTTCTTCTCTTAGTGTATTTCTTCCTCAGTCAAGTGAGGAATGAGCACAAGAGACAGGAGGCTGCCATAGTCCCTCGCATGCTTTTCCCCACACCCAAGGTCCGTGTGTGTACGCACACCATGCTGGTCATGGTCCGTTCTCTGGGGACCTCCAGGTAACTCAGATGGGAGCAAAGGTGTGACCATTGCACACTGCAGCTGGTGTGAGGGAAAGCCACCTGTAATGAGCAGGTGTTATAGAGCCAGCAGAGCTGCTTACCCTTCAGAGAGAGTTTAGTGACTATGGAAGACCCACAAAGGGAAGGAGGAATCTAAGAGTTATGGGTAGTGAAATAGTGTTAGTTGTAGCCCTAATAGACTATCCTTCAAATGTCCTTCCTCCTGTGACTATAACTAACATTTGTTTAGCATGTAACCTTGGCAGGCTTTGTGCTAAATGATTCATGTTTTCTCTCTGTAACAACCCTCTCAGGAAGAAGCTATTATTATTGAACCCATTTTTCAGGTGAGGGCTTGAGGCCCGGAGGGGTGAAGTGACACACCCTGGTCACATGGTAGGTCGGGGAAGTTGGTTTCAGCTCAGGTGCTAGGACATTGTGTCTCTTGAATTCAGCATCTGTGGCCATGACTGGGACGATTGAGGCTGCCCTAGGTAGGAGTCATACTGTGCCTAATACACAGTAGGAGAAAGCAGGCAGGAGGGTATTTACCTTCTTGCAAGTTGCGTATTGTAACCAGCAGCTTTTCCAGGGTCCAGTTTTTTCTGGAATTAACCGGGGCTTCTCCTCTGTCCCTAATGGTGACATCATAACATAATGATGATAAACATTTGAACCTTAATTGCTAGGCACTGTTGTAAGAATTTTTCAAACATTGTCTCATTTGATCTTCATAACAGACCTGTTAGACAGGTATCAATAGTATATTTATTCCCATTTCCAGATGAGGAAACAGAGTCACTTGCTTGAGGTCTTGGGACCAGTGTGTGACCATCTACCCTGGACAGCCTGTCTCCAGAGCTCCCACCTATAACCACTAGTCTGTGCACGCTCAGGAGGGACCCTCAGTGTGGAAGAGCTTGTTGCAGGGAGAATGTTCTCTGTCAGGGCTGGTTTAGTGTGTTGCTGGGAACATCAGATCCATGGCCAGAGAGACCTGGGTTCAAATTCGGATTCCCCTGCTTAGAGACTGTGATCATGGGCAGGTCATTGCTTTTCTGTGTCTTGCTTTCCTCTTATGTACGATGGGAGAAGAGCACCTACCTCACTGGATCGTGAGAGTCAGTGTCCAACCCGCGGTCAGCTCACAACACATGGGAGCTGTCATTAAGTCCTCAGTGGAGAAGCAGGGATGAGATGGAGGGACTATCCCTGCTGCCAAAGCCAGAAACCCACACCAGCTTTCTCGCCTGCCCCTCTTCCGTGTCCCCGCCTTTCCAGCATTTTGTCTGGAATGTTCCTCCTGCTGTCCCTTCCTCTGTACTTGGTTCCCATATGGTACTCACCACTTGAGTCTCCTATGAAAGGGCTGCCTCCTGCCTGGCCTGCCTTTCTGTGGTTGTGTGTCCCCTGATTCATTTCTTACATGGACACCAGCTTACTCTGCTGGCAAAGCACATCTGAAAAGTCCCGAATGGTACCTAGTCACTCACAGCCAGCTTTTTTTAAAACATAGAGGGTATGAGAATCATTTGGGGAAGCTTCCTGATATGCACATTTTGGGGTCCCATGCCCAGAGGTGTACTCCCAAGTCTGGGTTGGGTCCCAGAACCTGCTGCCTGACCATTGTCCCAGGTGATTCTGATGCATGAGATCTGGTCTGAAACACTGGCCCATGAGGATCCAGTTCAGGTTCCTTAATGTGCCTTCTCAGCCTGGCTTATTTCTGCCTCTGCTTCTCCTTTCACCTGGCTTCGTGTGTTAGGATTTTGCTCTGAGAAAGACTGACAGGAATTTGTAATGACAGAATTAATCACCATAATATCTAGTAGTCATTGAAGGGTTAGCATGTACTGGTGGAACTTTTACAAGTATTAACCTGTTTACTCTTTATGGCCCCATGAGGTCAATACAGTTATGGTCTTCAATTTTATAGATGTGGAAAGTGAGGTGTTGGGAGGTTGAGTTGTTTGCCCCAGGGAGAAGTCCAGGTGGTTCAGGTCTTGGTGGGGTAGGTGGGTGAGGGCACCGTCTCTTGGACTTTTGCAGCACTGGCTTGGGTTGTCACACATCACAGTGGTTGGAGGACACTTCTGGCATTCAGAGTGCAGAGCTCAGGGAGGAGGGACATCCTGAAGTGTGTAAGTCAGCCCTGTTTATGGAGACATTGTCCCACATCCCTCATGCAAAGCAGATAATTCTGCTGGACATTCTTTCATGAGGTGAAAAACCTGATCCTAATAATTTGAGCCTAGAATCTAAGTTAAACACACATTTTTAAAAATTTCATGGTTTTAATTAAAATTAATTTTCCTAGAGCATGAGTACCATAAATCACTGAGTTATTGGTTGTTTTGGAGGAGTCACATCATTGAGGGTAACATTCATAGCCATTAAGACACCCAGTCACAGGGGTGTAAAGCACAGCATAGGGAATATAGTCAATGACACTATGACAGCTCGACATGGTGTCAGATGGGCACTAGGCTTATTGGAGTGATCACTTTGTTAGTTACAAAAACGTCTAAGCACTATGTTGTTCATCTGAGACTAACATAATATTGTGTGTCAGCTGCAACTGAAAAATAAAAAGACATACCTGCGTCTGCCTGCGTTTGTAGCTGTTGAACTTTAGGCAATTCCACATAGAGGTGCAAGCATTCAGCTGCTTATGTTTTTTAGTTTAGCTGTGCCTTAGTGTGTACCTATTGAAATAATAATATTTTTATTATAAACCAGTTGCTTTTGATTCTCTTTTATATTATAGGTCCGGCATACTGCTGATTTTCTTTAATGTTATATGTTGATATTATCTGAGTTTCATTTCAGGGTAGTAAAGGAGACATCACCAAATGATCGATTATTGAAAAAGGTGTTTGGTTTCATCAGATTAAAATCTACTTCTCATAAAGTCATGCCTCTTCAGGGGTGGGAGGGCAGTGCATTCTCCGCAGGGGCATCTCATGGATGGATCCTCCTAGGAAAGTTGTTGAGATAAAACTTGAGTCTGGAATGCCTTTCGCTAGACCTCAGCTTGCCTCCTGCCCACACATCACAGCCCTCCTGGTTCTCTTTGAGATGTTAATTTGTTGCTATGAAAATTATCTTGTCACTGACAAACGGAATCTGGAAGAATCAGCTCTTCTTTCAAAGTGGTTCCTATGGTATCTGTGGGGCTTTGTCAGTTTGCAAGTTATGAATATTTATGTCTCAGAAAAAATTCCTCATTTAAATTGCATTTTCAGTAATTTCCCACAGAAAATAATGACATTTTCAGCCTTGGCCTAGGTGAATGTCTTTAGAGATGGTGCGTTTTGCTCATAGGCTGAAGGGGCACCGGGATTTACTGAATTCCAAACGCAGATGCATTCCTGCTGCTACAATTGCTTCTGCATAAAATAATGCACGTGCCCGACACATTATTGACTGAACATAAATGCCAGACGTGATTATGGTAAATTAGACCTTTTGCAATATTTATGAGATCCAATGTAAAACGTGTTTTACTTTTCTCCACTAATGTTTGCATAAAAGCCGTTATAGGACTTATTAGTAAACAATTTTAAAATTTATTATACAAAGGGTTATGTTTCAAAGTCAATTCTAGCTCAGGTTTCCTCATCTCCATCCACAAATTTTTCAGGCAGAAAAGTAGATCTGTTAAAAATGTTAGTGAACACTGGGATGGCAGAAAATGTCTTCGTTTTGACTGTAGGTCGGCTGGTCCTGGCCATGGTTATTTGAGCATTTACAGGAAGGTGTTGATATCTATAGCATGCCCTCATCCCTTCTCAGTTTCCAGGGAAATATGGAATGCCTGCCTCCAGTGTGAATCCATCTTCATAATTTTTTCCATATCAAGACTTATCAGAAGTGTTTTTTTTTTCTCCTGGTATTGTTTTTGCCTCTGGTCTTATACTGATCTCTTGAGGGAAACAAGGAGGATGAGGTCATAGATAAAATTTCTTCCCTGAATTGTGTCTGTCAATTATTTGTGTTAAGTCATCAGGGTAACATCTTACACTAATGTTGAATCTTAGTTTCAGTACTGCTTCCGTGTACGAGTTTCTGTCTTTGACCCCCAGGTTGCCATCCTACAATGGACCATGGGGGGAGCGGGGCTGAGCAGGAGTGGGTCAGCGAGCCCATTCCTTCCATAGTCACACCTCCATTTCTTAGTTTTCTGCACATTCTTTGATGGGCCATTATTTCTCCTACCCCATTTCCTCACTATCTCCAACCTGGAGTTAAAAGTTTTCTACTTTTGTGTGTTAAAGACTCACTTAGGAACCACTTTCTCTGAGTTGAGAAATGTTAAATTCGGGCTTTGATTAATAAAGTCATATTCTATGTGTCTTTGGATACACTCACGATGCAAGTCAGAACAGCGTGTGTGAAGCTCCAAGGAAAGGGAGGTCTCAGAAGCTAATTTGATGTTCTTTCTTATCAGACTTTTTTTTTTAACCTAAAAGATCTAAAGGCTGGTTCTGTTCTTCATGTGAGCTTAACTAGGAAGAGGGTGAACCACTGCCTTTGTGTGTCTTTGTCTTTGTAATGCCTAAAACAGCCTAATAGTCTTCTTGTGGCTCTGCCAGTCTGACCACAAGAGGTCTGGCACAGTGAACCTGCCATTGCAGGAAAGGCCTGACTCCTATTTGC